>OX439433.1:877038-3802038 GCA_949319885.1 Mecyna flavalis | reverse complement strand
CCTTTTTTCTCGAAGGAGAATGCTTTTGAGCACTGTCATCGCAGGTCTAGACTTGCGGTCGTGTGTTTAACTCTAAAGACTAAAGACGTTCGTCCCACTATACTACCTTCACACCCGAAACCAAAGGGACGAGCCGGTATGGCCATTGACCGACCAAATTAGGATGGACTCTGAATTTTTTAGTAGTGGTAGAGCCATTACAGTACAAATGGGCCGGTTCGTCCGGGGAAGTACGAGTACCACGCTCTCACATAACACCAGCGTAAAATAATAGTGACTACTAATGTATTTCGTCTTGTTTGTGAGAGTGCCGGTGCCCAAACTATCTTTTGTTGGATGACCTGTTAACTTGTGTCATGCTCCAGTATGGTGGTATCTTTGAGCTATAAAAGAACAACAATAATGACAGTTGTTGCATTGAAAATACATAGTTTTATTTACTAAATTCCCCTGTATTTAATATTAATTATATGCTTACATTTATAAACAACAAGCTGAGTTTAAGCATCTCTGTGAAGTCAAATTCGGCCATAAAGAAATTAGGCCATAAAGTGTTTGACTCTATGCTTCAGGGGATCGTGGGTTCGAATCCCGTTGTTACGTGTCTGGATGTTTATATGTATTTATCTACATCCATACCCTTATATGTCTATTTTATAGTCAGGATCGATGAGCAAACGCCCTACATTTGACGAGCCATTTGGTGTAATGGTCGAGAAGTCGGCTATTACACCAGAGGTCGCGGGTTCGATCCCCGCACGGTACAAACATAGTCAGGATCGATGAGCAAACGCCCTACATTTGACGAGCCATTTGGTGTAATGGTCGAGAAGTCGGCTATTACACCAGAGGTCGCGGGTTCGATCCCCGCACGGTACAAACATTTGTGTGCATGAACATGTCTGTTTGTATCGGTCTGGGTGTTTCTATGTATAATATGTATGTATTTACAAAAGAAAAGTATATAAGTAATGTTTATCCGTTGTCTGGCATCCATAGCACAAGCTAAAGCTTAGTTTGGGGCTAGATGGCGCTGTGTGAATAATGTCCAAGAAATATTTAAATATTTAAATATTTAAATATTTAAATATGAGTATCTGTGGCTGCATCTTAATGTTTACATTTTAGTATCGGTAACCAATACCTTAATTACGTTCAAATTTCGAACGTTTTATAGTCAGGATCGATGAGCAAACGCCCTATATTTAGATATGAGTATCTGTGGCTGCATCTTAATGTTTACATTTTGACATCGGTAACCGATACTAAAATGTTTACATTTTAGTATCGGTAACCGATACCTTAATTACGTTCAAATTTCGAACGTCTTCTTAAAATGTATTTTATTCATATTGACCTACAAATTATGACATGATTTTGTACTAACTTTGCTCATCGATCCTGACTATAAAATAGATATATTGTCGGTAGAATGAAGATAAAGTTATGTATGTGACTGTACATAATTAGGCATTAAAATACTCATGTGATCCTTTTATGCAACTCACTTCGTTCGTTTCATAAAACCACATTCGTATTTTAATGACCCTCATTATGCAACAGCCACATAAATAACTATTATATATTTGTGGTACCTCCATTGATTAAGTTACTCATAACACGACTAAAGCTACTTAAGGGGACACATTTAAGGGATACCGACCCGACCTCAGTCCTACCATCATCACCCAGACCCAAGACGGGAATCGAACCCACGACCTCGAAGGTTTTCAATGGAAATATTCCACGGAGGCGATCAGAGAAGCATATTCTATGAAAAAACAAGATACTGCAACTGGTATTTGGTACCTGGTATTCACCAATGTTTTCCTTGTTTTAGAAGCAATGTTTGCGGTGTTAAAGAATGGCAATCAGATGCTGGTCTACTCTGGGTATGAGTTCATGAGGCACACAGACATCGGCCTGAAGACCAGGTGGAGATGCAGGAAGAGAAGCTGCAAGGCCGTGGTCTTCTCTATGAATAACTATGTGATCGATTTCAGGAATGACCACAACCATTTAAAGCCAATGTATTGATCGCCTATCCAATGTATTGATAACTTCTTTATAAAATTTAGAGACAATTTTAACGTTTTAGTGTTTTTTTTATTAATTAATTCGTGATTATAAAAATGAATGATTAAGTATTATTTATTATTTTTAATTTAATCAGTAAGACGGCATTGAGTTATCTTACAGATGAATCTTGAAGAACTTATCTGTCAGATATCAATGATTCTTTGTCATTTAAATATCTCGTGGATATATGTATAAGTAACACAGAATAAACTGGACTTAAATATAAACTGAAGTGATAAATAATTCTGACATCTTTTTTGAGTGTATTACAACTTTTGTATAATGGAATCGACGATAAAATTTTATTATACTTTTAATTTGTATGTCGCAGACAATTACACACCTACGTATTATTTAGGTGTATTTTTGCTTAACTTTATCTAATGTGAGTGCATGTACGAGTATAATAATAAAAGGAAGTCTGTTTAAAAAAGTTTTAATAACATGACATTAGACCATTTTAAAAGTAGGAAATTCTCTAGATACTTGAAACCAAACTTAAAATCGGTGATTCGGCAAGTACGAGAGCTAAGACACAAACAAAAAGCCGCAATGACCGATTTATAAATGATCACGCAAGATTTGTCACAGCTAAACAACGAAACCTAAGGAACGAAATCTGCCGCGAGTCGCAAAAAATATGCAACAAATGGCCACCCTGTTCATTAACTTACCGAAGATCTTCTATAAATTAACTTTAATTGCAATACTGTTTTATTTACAGATTTACACCTCAACATGGTAAATTACGAACGTTTACTATTTTGCACTAATTTGGACACAAACCAAGCAGGTTCTCAAAATGTTTTACCAATTTTCCTTTTAGGTCCTGTCTTCTGCACATCAGCGCGAGGAGCAAAGATGATATTCTTCAAAGGCTACAAGTTTCTTAAGCACTCGGTCTCCAGAGATGGTGCAAAGACCCGTTGGTGGTGCGGAACCCACAACCACAGGAGCTGCCGCGCCGTCATATTCACAATTGGAGATCAAATCATCAGTTATAGGAATGATCATAATCATCCACCGCCTGTGGTCCCACCCTGGGAACAGCATTTATACCTTGGTGGATCGAGATAATGTAGCTAGCGATACACAGTGTTCTTTGAGTTAGGAAATGACTAAGCTTCTAATAACGTTCGTTACAACAAAAAGAAGAGTGTTCATTAGTTAACGTTTTTAAGCTATCGCATAGCCTTTATCGCGGGCTTTGAACGTGCAACCGAATCAAGAAATTCCGTAACGAAAAAAAGAACTAAGGAAAAAATCTGACACTCGTCTAACGTCGTTTCAGTTCGGCTGCCTCCGACACAGTGTTTGTGTGCGTGCGGTTAGACGTAGCTGCTCGCTCGTCTCGATCCGTGCGAGCTTCGTACAGGTCTACACGCATACGTCTGGTCGTACGCACACAAACACTGTGCCGAAGATTGCCGCATAAGTTAATAAAAAATGCTATGCCAATAGCTTTACCACGGCAGTCCCTGAGTGCCACACGTATTTTTTTTAAATCTTGCCTTTTTTTGTTCATGCAAACTGTACAGTATATAACCATTTTACACCTCAGAATCGAATTATTTACTTGTAGACATGGACACACTCTTTAGCTCGGTTTTGTCTCTGTTCTGTCCGATTTAAATTTTCAGTTAGTGTTACTGTCCACGGCGGCGTAGCTTCATAGACGCGTATTCGTCATTATACGCTTGGTGTACGCCTGCTTGCAGCTTACATACAAAACTATGTAACTCTGTCGACGGAGTGTCAAAGCCTGCATGCAGCGACGTGAGCGCGACGTTGACGCTCCGTCGACAGAGTTACATAGTTTTGTATGTTAGCTGCAAGCAGGCGTTAGAGATGGGCAAATGCCCGGCATTTAAGGCAGATTGGGAAGATTCCCAAATAGATGCCCATAAATTCCTTCCCTTGGGCATTTATCTGGGCATCTATTTTTATTTTTTTCTATAATCGATATTCGTTTGGAATTATGTATTACAGGTAAGATTTGACTGTTTGGGTAATCTTTTAATGACCTTACTTTTTTTTCTTTACAATAAATTCAAAAAACCATAATATTTGCTGCTAATAACGGTGATGTGCAAATAGTGCAATGTTAGCCAGGCACGGTCTAATACGCACCCATGCTATACCACGCGCGGGAGGGGATCTTCGCCGGCTAATACAGCTATCCCCTTAGCCCCGCCCCCAGTTTATGCCCCATAACCGCAGTCTAGCTAGACCTGCGGCCTTGTGTGGGAGTCGAGACTAAATCGTCCACTACCTACTAAACTGCCCCGGTTTCGCCTTCATACCCGATTGAAGACGAGCCAGTGCCAGCCTTGTGGCTATTGACCAGGCCATTCCCGGGTAGTGCCGGGTGGCGCCTAAGGAGGACCACCTGAGAAACTAGGTGTCCCTTTAGACTTGCAATGCGGGAGTTGGGGAGCTCCTAGAGTTTTAAGAAACTCAAGTCTTTTAATCTTAATTTTCAGATTCGAGTCTTTTTTCAAGACTAGGACTCGTTAGTCACATGAGTTCCGAGTCTTTTGAGTCTTCAGAGTCCTTTCGAGTCTTAAGTTCTTTGAACAAGACTGAGTCATGAGTCCTTGACTCTTTCGTATCGTCCGTGTCACTGAGAGGACGTGTTTTTGGGCGGTCTGTGATTTGTTTTGGGACTTCGCCCCCTTTGCTCGGACTTCGGGACGTGTGTCGGAGCCTCTGCACTTCGCGTTTGGGCGTCGCGGGTGAGACCGACTTTTTGCTGCTTTCGTCGGATTTGAACCGGCGCGCTCGGTGTTGCGTGCGGCCCGCCCGCGCCCTTGCCCACTCGGCCACGAAACAGGTGAGCGGCTGTGGCGAAATTTGCAACCAGTATCTCAATTAAATTAAAACGATTCGTCGTCGCACATTTGTATTCTTTTGAAGTTGGAATAAGGTTGAAAATCGTAACACTATGATACGTACGCCAGAAAAATCTAACTCCGTGCCGGAAATAAACAGATTAACTGACAGTACTCCAAAAAGTTTTGTGATGGCCCGCACTAAGAGAAAGAGAACCGATGACTTATGTAATTACCAACTAGATGAATTGAAAAATGATTTAAAGAACGACATGAAAGCATTATTTCAGCAATTTAACCAGACTCAAATGGACCAAACTAACTCCATATTATCTTCTCTAAAGGATATACAACAAACAAACGTCCATCTCCAAAGTACATTATCATTTTTATGTGACGAAAATTCAGAACTCAAGAAGAAAATAGAACACCTGCAAATACAAGCCCAAAAAGATAAAGAGCAAATAACCATACTGGAAAATAAGCTAGAAGAAAACCAAAGGATAGATAAAAAATCAAGTATTGAAATTAGAAACGTACCTCTAAAGGGAGATGAAAAGAAGGGTGATTTAAGAGATATGATTCTAAAATTAATTGAAAATTTAAAAATAAAACCAGAAAAATCAGACATCAAGGACATTATAAAAGTAAATAAAACGAAAAACCAGAAAAACAGTACAGTTATTGTGGAATTTTCAAACACTTTCATAAAAACTGATTTATTAAAACTATCAAAACTACATAATAACAAAAATAAAGCTAACAAGTTGTCTGCCAAACATCTTGGTATTAAATCTGATCCAGATGCTCCGATATTCATTGCTGAGAACCTTACACCGAAGGCAGCCAGGCTTTATTTTCTTGCCCGAGATCTCAGAACTTCAAGAAACTACAAGTACTGTTGGACAAACTATGGGAAAGTATACTTGCGCTTCGATGATAACTCGCCGATAATCAACGTCCAAAGTGAAGCTCAAGTTCAACAATTGATAAACAAATGACTAACCGATTTATACTTAGCATCCAGTTACTTAATAAACGTGTCAACCGAAGTAAATTGTATACTCACAGACAACTCACACCAGGCATCAGCACTTAAACAATTATATTACATAAGTGCTCAATTAAATTTACATAACTTCACAATTATATTAATATACACCACCTGCGCATTTCTGTACCCATTTAATTACAAATATCTCAACTCAATTTCATATCAAGACACCGAAACCACATCAGTAAGGTTCCTTACATTTTATAAAACTACACCAACATTTAAAACAAACAATAAATATGGATAAGCAAGATTTAATGCTCCATGAATTAGACTTGGATTGTAATAATATTGCACTTAAATGTAATATAGAAAAACTAGACCATGAGTTACCACCAAATCCACATATTACTTTAATAACGCAAAACATCAGAAGCATCCACAAAAATGACAACATAGACGATTTGATCTCGAATCTATCCATGTTAAACCGTCGCATAGATATCATTGCTCTAACAGAATGCAGTATTAACTCGGAAAAACCGATACCATTTATACCTAACTTTACATTTTATAATTCCACAAGGAAAGTAACACGGAATGATGGTGTTGTAGTTTATATAAACTCTCTGAACAAGCATGCTGTACAAGAAATTCCGTTAGTGGGTGCATCTTGCTTAGAAATAAGTTTATCTTCTCTTTATATTATTTGTATTTATCGATCCCCTTCTGAAAAAAACCCAACAAATTTTATTAATTCACTGGAATCCCACCTTAATTCAAAATACCTACAAAATAAGAATATAATTATAGTTGGCGACATAAACATTAATATCCTTGAAGGACAGTGTGATAATTACGGAAATGCTTATCTTGATATGCTAGCATACAATAGCCTACTACCTGGTCACAGATATGATACTAGAATTAATAGCTGCCTTGATCATGTAATAATTAATGCAAACTCCTCAAGTTTAAGAACTTATGTCGCTGTTCTTGAAACGACAATAACTGATCATAAAATGGTATGTGTTGGCGTCTATCAAAAACAAAAACAAAAAGTAATAACTACTTCAAAAACAAAACCCAATATAAATTACACAGGCGCTTTGAAAACTCTACAAACAAAAATATCAAATGATCCAGAACTGCTTAATGAAAATAATCCTAACACTCTAGCAACTAAAATAATAAACATAATACAAAATTCTCTGTATCTGAACACTCAACTAGTTAAAATTCCAAATAGTAAAATATTAATCAAGCCTTGGATCACACCTGGAGTTTTGAAATGCATTAGACATAGAAATAACCTGCAAAAACAGATGAGATTAGACAGTACAAATGAAATCCTAAAAATTACATATCGACGATATAGAAATTATTGCACAAATATAATTAGAAAATTAAAAATTAACTATGAGAAAGACCTTCTCGAGAAGGCAAAAAATAAAAATAAAGATCTTTGGAATGCGATAAAAAGTATCACTAACCTAAAAAAAACAAAAATCATCAAACGTCGAACTAGCAGCGATAAAAGAGACTCCCTCGGAATCCGCAACCCATGTAAATAACTACTTCTGTAACGTTGGGTCATCGTTGGCTTTAAATATTAACATGGATCAAAATACATTAAACACATATTTGGCATCATTACCTGTGCAAATAAACTCGATAGGAATTATTGAACCAGAACCTTATGAAATATTGTCTATCATAAATAATCTGAAATCAAATTCTGCTCCGGGATGGGATAACATCTCCCCTAAGTTCGTGAAAATAGCAGCTAAAGAATTAGTGCCACTTATTACCCGACTCGCTGTTATCTGTCTACAGAAAGGTATTTTTCCAGATGTTTTGAAGAGATCTATCATTGTTCCAATCTATAAGGGGGGCGACAGAGGCGACGTTAGTAATTATAGGCCCATATCTATTTTGTGTGTAATTTCAAAGATTTTAGAAAAGATAATTAACTGTCGATTGATTGAGTACTTTAACTCATATAAATTATTATCTGATGCACAATACGGGTTCAGACAAGGTATTAGTACCGAAGATGCAATATTAAACTTAACAAAAAACATAAGTGATCTGATAGATAGAAAACAAAAAGTTATTTGTATCTTTTTGGATTTGAAGAAGGCTTTTGACACCGTCTTTGCTCAAATACTCCTCAGTAAATTGAATACAATGGGCATCAGAGGATCTTTTTTCGATTTGATCGGTGATTATCTCAAAAATCGTACTCAGAGAACCAAACTGGATGAAAATACCTTGATTTCGGATTTGACAAATACACAATATGGCATCCCTCAGGGCAGTGTTCTGGGACCTACATTTTTCCTAGCATATATAAACGACCTAACCGAGATGAACCTAAAGAATGGTAGAGTGATATCGTATGCAGACGATACCGCTCTGTTATTTCACGGAGAAAGTTGGGAAGAAGTCTTTGCTTTTGCCAACTGCGGATTGCAGAAAGTAACTAAATGGCTACAATTAAATTTACTGACTTTAAACATAGACAAAACCAAATTCATGACGTTTAGTATTAAAAATTCATTACAATTGAACAAAAAATACAATTTAATTCCTCATACATGTGACAATATAGACAAAAATAATTGTGATTGTACCCCAATTGAAAGGGTAGTAACGACAAAATATCTCGGTATCATTATAGATCAACATTTAACATGGTATCCCCAAATCAAACAGGGCAAGAAAACTTATCTGGATTTTTAAAAACCTTCGTAACATAGCTGACAAGAAGCTCTTGACTTACATTTACATAACCCTGTCCTCTCTCTGTCTGGTCTGTCCTCCAATCAATTTTACTCTACTGCATCACAGTTTGGGGAGGAACCTTTAAAACTAAATTTATAAGCATAGAACGAGCTCAACGAGCTATTCTGAAAGTCATGCACAAAAAGAATAAACTATATAATACTACAAATTTACTTAGGGAGTCAAATGTTTTGTCCGTCCGTCAACTATATCTGTTCCAATGTTGTCTAAAAATACACAAAAAAAATCCTGTTGACCAAGTAGTATCTAATAAACGTAAAACCTCGAGTAGGGATATCATTAAACAAAAAAAAGTTAGAACAAAATTTGCCTCAAAACAGTACAAGACACAATCAATAAAAATATATAATGCTATTAATAAACATATACAGATACATAATATGCCTTACAGAGAATGCAGAACTAAATTGGCCACTTGGCTCAAAACACTAAATTATGAGGACACAGAAAAAATACTTCTTTAATTTCCTCTCTGATTTGGGTAGCACGATCAGAAACACACTCAAGCGCATTACACTCTATCACACACACACACACTCACTCACACACACACACACACACACAAACACGCGCGCGCACACGCACACACACACACACACACACGCACACACACACACACACACACACAAACAATCTCACTTCATACATGCATACAACATTAAAGCTATTTTTATTTTTTTTGTCTATTTTACTATATTTTAGCAAATAGTAAATTTTATGTAATTATATTTAAACTTACCTCTACGATACATTAAGAAGGAGCGGGTGTCTCCTAACACAAGTAGATATTATACTTAAATGGAGACCCCCAAACATTGTAAAATATCACGTGTAAGTTTTTAAGAAATTTTGAATTTTTTTTTTTTGAATTTTTGACTTGGTGTATTACATTATCCAATAGGTACATAATAGGTAATATTTGATTTTATATCGTCAACAGGTGTTTATTGGGTAGTAGCCTTAGGAGGTGTTCAGGGTACCAACATAAGGGGGTGTTTCTTGGGTATTCATCAGGGGATGTACTCCGGGTAACATTACCAGGGGGTGTTTTCAGGGTATAAACATAATGGGTGTTCTCCAGGAAGTATCATCAAAGGGTGTTCACCGGGTTCATGCATTGGGGGAGTTTTCAGGGTAGTGACTTCAGGGGTGTTCACCGGGTTGTTACATCGGGGGTGTTTTCAGGGAAGTCACATCGGCGGGTGTTCTTCGGGTAGTATTACCAGGGGGTGTTTTCAGGGTATTAACATAATGGGTGTTCTCCAGGAAGTATCATCAAAGGGGTGTTCAACGGGTTGTTGCATCGGGGGGTGTTTTTAGGGTAGACACATCAGGGGGTGTTCTCCGGGTACTATCATCATGCGGCTTAGAGTCTTTTACAACACTAGGAGCTACCCCCGCCTGGAGTTCAACCCTCGGGCCGGAGGAGGCGTGCTACGTGAGCTCGCCTTCTCCGCAGCCACCCGCCTCCCACACACTCTTGCTCGCGACCATGGCAATTTTGAACAGGGAATCTCTAGAATACTTAAGTTCCCACAAAAACGTTTTTTTTTTAAATTCGGGTTAAAAAAAGAAGCAGTTTTTGGAAATTCACCCCTCAAGAGGTTAAAAAAGGGATTGAAAGAGTGTATGAAACTCCGTCATTTTAAAAGTTGTAGTCATGGAGTTCGGGAAGTAGATTCCAGGTTGGGTGTCAGTTTCAAATAAAAAGAGGTTTTTTGGTAATTCATTCCCCACAAGGGGATCTTTTACTTTTGAGGAAGCATTAGATCTTCTATAGTGGCGACCCCGACGTGATAAAAGTATATTTAAGATCTTCCTCCAAGCTGGATCGACTGATCAACTGAACCCCCTTAGGAGTGAAAATGTTGAAATATTCAAAAACCCGTTCTTAGTGGGAACTTACAGGTTATTTAGAAACCCTATAATTTCTTTTTTTTTAAACCCTAATCATTCACCTACTAAGGTGATGAAATATCTAAAACCCCTTTTTTGGTGGGAACTTACACAGCATAAAAAACCCCAGCACGAAATTTTAATATTTAATTTTCAACCCCTTTTTTACCCCTTTGGGGGTAAATTTCTAAAACACCCTTTTTATAAGAAACTGACACCAACCCAAATAATCTACTTCCCGAATTTCAAGACTGTAACTTTTAAAATGATAGAGTTTCATACAAACTTCAAACCCCCTTTTTACCCCATTAGGGGGTGCATTTCACACAACCGTTTCTTAGTGGGAACTTACAAATTATGAAGAATCCCTGTACAAAATTTCAAGTTCTTAGCTCTTGTAGTTTGGGCTGGGCGTTGATTGTCAGTTAGTCAGTCCCCTCTTTTATTTAAATAGATATGAGAGCCTGTATTTATATATGTATGGGTGCCTAAAATGACTAATATGATTTTTCAAACAATCATTTCTACCAGTTCGTAACCCTATTGAATGACTACCAACTGTTATTCATCGGTATTTATAAATGCCCAGTGATTGGACATTTATTTGGGCAAATAAGGAAGATTCCCAAAATGCCGGGAATCTTCCCAATCTTACCTGCCGGGCAGAAACACTTTGCCCATCTCTAGCAGGCGTACACCAAGCGTATAATGACGAATACGCGTCTATGAAGCTACGCCGCCGTGGACAGTAGGCCTAAGTTGTGGTTGTGGTACCTGAGTGGTATGAAACACAGCTTACCATGTGGTATTCAGTTGCTTTACCCATGTTGTTGTGATACCTGAGTGGTATAAAACACAGCTTGTGGTACGACATAGATAGCTCAAATGCTAGCACACTATCTAAATCTCGTTTATGGGACGTCTGAAAAAATATGGTGTGGAAACTTGTCAGATAAAATGATAAAATTAGGCCGAGTAGTAATTTTAATATTGTGGAGGATAATGGTCTGATAAACTTTGTATACTCGTAGTTAACGTCATATTCTGAACGAATTAGTTATAGGTATTTTGTTTTGTGTGTATTTTTATTAATTTAAGTTTCAAAGTAATTATTAATAATAAAATGTATGTAGCCACGGAACAAATGAAGATAGAATTACAAAATACAAATTCAGTAAAAAAATTGTGAAGTAAGTTGTATTTAAAAAAAGAAAAAATATTAAGGTTGTATTGGAAAGATTTTGAGACAAATTATATCTGCGAATACAGAAGCTAAGATCCAGTGGCGTAGCGTGGGTGACAGCCGCCCGGGGCGGACAACGAATTTAAATACCCATCGTTGGGGGCGGAAGACAATTACGCCGCCCTTTACGCCTTTACGCCGCTCCTCCAGTTGGCAATACAGCCCATCTGATGGTAAGTGGTCACTGCGGCCTATTTCAAGGGGACACTTAAACTTTATTGTGAAATTTTGCCGCCTCCTAAAAAGTGCCGCCCGGGGCGGACCACCCCCCGCCCCCCATCGCTACGCCCCTTTTTTTTCGGAGGAGAATGCGATTATGCACCGTCACCGCAGGCTAGCTAGACCCGCGGCCGTGTGTGGGACTCGCGACTTAAATGTCCACTACCCACTAAACTCCCCCGGTTTCCCCTTCACACCCAATTGGGACGAGCCGGTGCCAGCCTTGTGGCTACGCCACTGCTAAGATCTATCTATCTATGTGGTAAAGAAATTATTGTCTTTAGACCATACTAGTACTCGTATTAACTGTTATGGAAGTTCATGCTAAATCGTTGATACAATTTTGAATAAAATAAAATGACTATGCTTTTATATAATCTGTATAATTATTACCTCTTTAGCTAGAAGTTAATGTAACCCATTAAGCCGAGAAAAACTTATATCTGATGCAACATTAGAGTTTCTTGTACCCATTTCAATAGTGTTGTAAGAGAGATCTTTATTAATCGCAACATGGTTCAGTAAAAGAGGTTCATAATTTTTTTTATCCTTTTTTATATCTTGATATTAAATTATTTCGTTAAATGTTGGTTGTCCAGGACCTTGTTTTTCTACCACAAGCCGAGGGGCCCGCATCATCACCATGAATGGCTACAAATTCCACAAGCAGTTGACCAAAGCTGACAAGTCTCGATGGTGGTGTGCCACTCACAGAAACCATGGATGCAAAGCGGTCTTTTTCACCATCGAAGATAAGTTTATGAAGCAAAAGAATGACCATAACCATTCTCCTCCTCATAAGCGGGATTGAAACAAATGCCTACAAGGAGATAAATGCACATCAAGGATTAATTTTTTTATATGCTATCTTAATTAATACCTTTATATGTTTTTCCTGTCAAAGCAGACATATATTTTCTTTTTCGTCAAGTTTTACTTAACTACGTTTAAATTTCGTATTATTATTATATTCATTGGAATTATGAAGATTTTGATTTCCACTTTTATTTCACAATCTATTTCTATTTGGTTGTCAAGCTGTTTGCTTTCTTTCAAGTAATGTCTTATACCTACTGAAGTAAAATTTTGACCCATTTAGATACGAGTGTATAAGTTGGCTGTTCCTTAACTTTAAAAAAAAATTGTTTATAGTAACAGCACAGTCAAAATTTGCTCTTATCAGCTTAACCTTAAAATCCATTTCAGAACTAACCTCATTCCTCTCCACAGATCGCCCAACATTCTTCTCGACGACGATAGGCGCTCGGATCATGCAGCTTCGTGGATACCACTACACCAGGCGGTCCGTCTGCTCCTCCAAGGTCAGGTGGCTGTGCACCGAGAGCCGCGACAGGAACTGCCACGCCATCGTCGTCACCATAGGCCGCACCATCATCGACCGCCATAACAAACACAACCACCCGCCTAAATAACATTAGGCCGCCTCTGGGCGATGACTTGAGTTGCACAACTATCGATAGTTGATTCGAAAACTAGTAACAATATCGATAGTGTAATCGATACTGTCGATAGTATAGATAGCACGAATGAACCCAGAAGGGGCAGCGCAGACTATCCGTGACGCACTGTTTAGTCTGTGAAAATAGAATCTTTGCATTCATAATGTTGTAACGCACACGAAGCGCAAAAAGTTAACATCTTTTTGTGCGCCGCAGACTCGATCACACAAAAAATGTGCGCTGCACCATACTGTTGATTGAATGCAATAATTTCGATAGGGTACTATTGCATCATAATGGATAGTATTATAATGCAATAAAATCAATTTTTCGATAGTATTAATACTATGTATCGAACTATCGATAGGCTATCGATATTATTCAAATGGCGTCAGTTATCGATAGACTAAGCTATGGATAGTTTACTAATGATAGGCAACTCAAGCAAGGACTGAAGCTTGATCTCAAAGCTAAGGGTGGTGCCACACGGGCTTTGCGACTGCGCTGCGTTAGCGCTGCGTCGACTGAGCGATGATGACGTTCCATTGTTTTTCATTTAAATCTGAACGACTGTCGTTCAGATTCAACGACATGCCACACGATGCGTTGAAATGACGGACGACAAAGAAACCCACGCGCATTGCAAAGGAGAGGCGAGAGACGAGGTGGGGAAGGGAGCTGCGTTGAAACGACGGAGCGACAGCGCAGTATTTAATAGCCTAAAGCGGCGTCCCCAGTAAGCAAACTGTTAGCGGCAGACTGAGTTTGCGGCTTCTCGATTTAGTACTGTATACCTACAGTGAGCGCAAAACTAGCAAACTGCGGACACTCCATTTCTAATATAATAATATGGAAAGGCGTAGCCGCAAACATAATCTGCCGCTAACAGTTTGCCTACTGTGGACGCAGCCTAATATCTGCGTTGACGCGACGCCGCAGCGCTCATGTGGCATTCACTGCGTTGAATAATTGCGTTGCGACGACGCAGCGCAGCCGCAACGCCCGTGTGGCAGCACTCTAATGGTGTTAGTGAGGACGCCAATGTTTAAATATACTGTTGTTACTGCTTGTGTTCTGCATAGTTCTGTTTTTTATAATTTTGTAGCTTTATCCGATCAAGTCCGATTATATTAATGTTAGTAATATTTACAAAGCGAAAAAGGACTTTAACTGTAACGATATCGCGATCTTTTCTTTAATCATTATATTGACTATATATTCATTAATAAACGTTTCCAGGGATTTTTTTTTCTTAGCAAAAAAATACAGTATTTACAAAAAAGGTCAAAATATTTTTGCAAAAAAAATTTTTTTTATTTACAGTTCCACAAAACTTAAAGAATGATTTTGATCTCAGTAATTCTGCAAAGCAATTTTTTTTAAACACTGTCATCGAACGAATGCCATGAAGGAGTTTTTTTTTATAATTGAATCGAAATCTCATAATATAAACGTGTTGATTTTAAGTTGTGCCATGTTAAAGGTACCTGACTTTTTATACCAGTTTTGGTATACTCGCATGTAATCAGTTTTCGTAATCCACGTTTCTGAATCGCCAATTTTGTAAATAAGAGGACTTTTTGTATAAAATCCATATTTACGTCTCTAGATATCTTTGCATTATAAAAACATATTTCATATTTAATATGAATAAGGGAATATTGCTGACTGACCCTTGATACTACGGTTGTTGTAAAATAAATACTAAATACATTATCTCGTTATTATAAGCTTTTACGATATAACTACAATGTCCAAAATATATAATACGTAAGTAGGAATATTTAAATTTGTGTAAAGACGTAAGATTCCATTATTTATGATTCCTATAGAGTTTGTGATTATTAAGAAAAACAAAAATTGTGATATTAACTGTAGATTTTATCGTTAAAATCTCTGTATTTGTAGATACTCGAAAGTCAATCTTTCACATTTATAACATTGTTTTGTAAATAGTTTATGCATTCTTATTCAAAAATATGCTTTTAATCTGATTAATGTTCAATTGCCCATCTATATCTTCTATAATATTATGTTGCCTTGTTTAAGTAGATATTTTGTAAATTCATGAGTGTGCCTTTTATGTCTATATTGCAAATGTCTTAAGTAATTTTAGAGTTGACATTACAATAGAAAGTGAATTGCCTTATTTTACTTCACGACTGTTTTCCAAAATAAATAAACGACAATCGTTGAGAATGTTGAGATCATAAAAACTACAGTCAAAAATATGAATAGGTATGAATACAAACAAATCTCGTTGCCATTGGAAATTAAATATTATTCAATTGCAAGAAGGCTTAAGTGTTCTGTCAAGCTTAACAGCAGAGATACAACTCATAAGTCTTATTTCTCAGGAATTAAGGGACAATTTACAAAAACATTGGGAACTGTCATAGCGAACCTATAGTAGGTATTAAATAATTTTGACTATAGGGGCCAGAGAAAATTAGTCCTTGTTGAGTTTCGCAAGTATTTACAAAGTTGCATATAATGGATACTAGTGAAGCTTTATTATCTTATTATTATATTATTACAATGTATAATTTTGTGATATAGAAATGTTTATACGTCTGCCATCTCCTTTAATAAATATTGATGGATCATTTATTGTCTCCGATCATTAATTAACCAGTTTTCAAACGTTTGTTATTTTTCACTTTTCACTTGACAAGTGGCCTCAACTTGTATGGCATTTTTTTCAAATACAAAAATTATTCTTTTTTTACATATTTACCTTTTCTCCTAGAGTAAAATTTTGCACATATCAAAATATGAATATTGCACGGTGACAAGTACATTAACCTACTCGAAGTACTCGAATCTGTTAAATTCCCACAACCAATTTTCAACTTAATGGCCATCGCTTAGATTTCAATTTTAATTGAGACCAGTTTTACCGCTGGTAAGATAATAAGTTTCTCGTCATTTGTCTGTAAGATCTGAACGATGCTACGTCTTTTGTCGAACGGCGTCGTTATTTTTTTAGAAAAATAACGAACTATTTTGAAAGCAGTGAAGATTGATGTGATTCTTAATGTACAGTTATTACAGCCTATTACTGTTCCACAGATTCGGACGAAGACCCAGTATTCGAGGTGTCAAGCCGAGGCTACCAGAACGTTTACTACGCTGGATACAAGTTTACCCTGCTTTACACGGGCAAGACTAGGAAGCGGTGGCAGTGCACGCAACATAGTAAACAAAACTGCGCAGTGACCATCATTACATCGGAGAATCAAATCCTCAGCATCAGAAATGAGCATACACATCCGCCCACGCACAAATTTAAAGGAGAAAAGTAGTCTTCTTCGTCCACCCATGTTCCCAATTCTTTGGGGAATTCATTATCACGTTTGCCTAGCCTTCTGTTCATAAATACCAACTTTATTCGAATCTCTAGCGAATGTTTTCCTGTCATTATTCATACTCAATGTTATTTGTATTAAATTTTTGTTACAAATATTGGAATTATATTACGAACCTTGGATGTTATGTTTATTTTTAAGCGAAGGGAATTTTAGATCCCAAAACCGACATGTATGTTATTTATTAATATATAAGTATTTTCGTTATTGTACACTTGTACAACAGTAGTTCCAAATTATTTGCAGTAATTTTATAATTTTGGGTTACTTATCCTGTTGCACAGTTAGAATTAAATAATAAATGAAATAAATACACGGAGTAAATAAAAAAAATAATGTAAATCTGTAATAAATCTAAATTTATTCGTTCTTTTATTTTTTCCTACACTATTCTACGATACCGAGGAAATGAGCGTAATAAGCCATCAGTGGTACGAATCAGTGAAGGCATCCACTAAAATATAAACAAATATAAAAACAACTTGTCATTAAAGATAAAGGTAAATTATCACTAATTTGTATGTCATTGGTAAAACTAGCTTTATATTTTAAGTTAGTATAAAGGGAAGCAAAAGAATATGATCATTTTGATTTTTTCTAACAATACATTTTTCTTTCAGTTAAATCCATCGGACTGCAAAATTGCGCAAGATGCGAAAGGGCCGATACTCTTAAAAAACACAAGAAGAGAATCGAATACTTGTGCAAAGAGAGGGAATACAACAACCAGTGGTGGCAAAACAAAGGCGACGAAGAGTTCAAGCAGCTGAATGCTGTTCTGCAAACACTAGTCACTGGTAATTTATATTGGCTGATAAATATTATATATAAACAGTACATTCAATCAGCCTACTGCCGATATTATCGACTAACAAGAGTCCAGGTGATGCTGTCTTCTGTGCAAATGTTGTACTCTACAGCGTCACAGATCAATCCGGTGTTGCGGTCGGTTCTACCACCGCCTCCGCCTCCTCCGCCTCCATCGCCTCCTCCTCCTCTTCCCCCGAACCAGCCTTCATTGCCTCCCGCGCCCCTGCCTCCTCCGCCTCCTCCACCCCCTCTACCGCCTCTTTCTCCATCGCAGTCGATGGAGTCTACGAAAAAGACGCATTCCACGAAATGTGACTTGCGCCGGTATCGCAAAGCATCCGCAACTAAATCCTCAGAAACGCATGATTTAGAACATAACTTGCATGAATTATGGGATATACCTCTTCCCGCGTCGCCGCGACCTTATGTCAAAAGGTCCTTAAAAACACGTGAACCTTCCCCAGTATCGGTCATTCAAATATCGCGCAGTATAGACACTGAAAGCACAGCTTCGTCTTCTTCGTCGTCACCTGAGGAGGCAGAAGCCAAAAAATCTATAATGGCATCTCCGAATCCAGTTCCAGTACCACCAACAAAACCATTGCCATTTCGATTTACTGAGTCGAGCGACATAATTGAGGAGCACTGTGGCCCTTCTGAACATATTGCTGAAGTTGTGACTTTAGCGCCACCTTCACCTACAGAACTGCATATTCCTACAAATTCTCAAATATCTGAAATAGTGTCGCCATCGGAACAACATCATCTGCTTACAAAACGTCAAATGCCTGAGCAAGTGTCACCAGCAGAACCATTGCATCAGCTTATAAATCCACAAATGACTGCAGTAGAGCCGCCACCAGCACCATTGCATTTGCTTACAAATCCCGAAAGCCCTGTGCAAGCGCCGCTACCAAAACCACTGATTTTAACCAAGAAAGAGTTGCTGCTAAGACATATTCAACCTACGCAGAAGCTCCACCCCAAGACATTTCAGCCCACGCAGTCTTTAATTGCAAAAGAAGCGGAACAGCCTACGCAAATACCCGTGACTAAACAGACGGTAGTAGTTGTATCAACTCCCGCGGTGCCCAAGGCAGTTCCGAAAAGCACCTTCATGTCCGCAGTATCGCTTGTGGAAGCACCGAAACCAACACCTTCATCGCAAGTAGAGTCAGTCCCTCAGCCAAGCACACAATCTCAGTCAACTCCTTCGCATGAAGAGTTATCTTCTTTCCAGCCAAGAAAAACTGCATTCACTCGGTACAGGTCAACGTCTGAGCAATCGTCCTTTGCTGCTCCTGCGCCTCCTATATGTCCTCCACCTCCTCCTTTCATACCACGTGCTACACCATTGTTTCGACCACCCGATGCAGTGCCAGAGTCACCTCAAATATTCCGACCGGCCAATCCAACTGCAAGATATAAAATACTAAGATCACGCGTACCTTCCTCTTCACTGCGGCCTGGAAATTTTGCAATTGGTGTTCCCACTCCACCGATTGTTAGTTCATTAGAGCAAGCGCTCCAATATCAACCTGTTACGACGATCAACCCACCACTACGCGGAAGACCTGCCGTAGCAGGTAGGATAGAGAGAAGACGGACATCAATGCCCGTAATGCCGGCAACTAGATCAGCTGAAAAGAATTACCAATCACATATGTCTGTTCCGCGTTCCTCGTTAATCTATTCATCTCCCCAAGCTCTTGCTTACGCACATTCATCTCCGTTGTGTCTTGAACCACCAACTCAATCGATTAGAGAACAATATATGCCTTCTACACTGCTCATGTTTGCACCGCCAGCGCAAAATTCAGGTGTAAAGCCAGTTGTATTGGGGTCCGTTTCACATTCTTCTTCTGAGGATTTTACAGCACCCACACAACAAGTGTGTTCTCAAACTACGTCATTCGCATTTCGTGTACCGCCGTCAGCTTTCGCGCCGGTATACGTAACTTCTGCATCCTATGTACTGCCGTCTCCTTCAGCTGTAGTATCACCCTCTGGTCCCACGTTGCCTTCCTTACCCATATCATCTGCCGAACTGGACACCGAACCCACTCAACCCGAAAATAGCGACCGCGAATTTCCCTAAATATGTGTGTTATTTTTAACTTTTTATTTAAAAAATCATTTACTTGTATTCAACTGGATGAGCATTTAATGAAGGTTTAGTAAAGGTTGATCAATAAGATCAAAAGATAAAATCAATATTTTATCATAATTAAGGTCAAAGTAATGGCCTTATTTCATTATTTACGCGTGAAACGAAAAGATTGAAGAGTCCAAGGGAACATTTATATATTTATATTAGTTGCTATATTCCTAATCTATTTAGAATGCTAAATTATTACCCTTGTGATATTACGAGTATATTAGAATATTTGAAATTCGTATATAATGCGAATAAAACCTAACATTTTAAAATCTCATCCTATTAACTGATTTTCCTCTAATTAAATTATTTTTAGGTCATATAATTTTTGATATTCTGATATTGTTGTTAGTTTTAAGGGTGCGCATGCTGTGCGAATTTATATGAATTTTATTAAGTACTATAACCTATATGTAATATGGAGACATCAGGGACAAGTAAGGTAAGGTAGTATTCGGGTCTGCAGGGTCTATTTCCAAAGGACAACCTTTAAACTGCGTATTCTTTTCATACATTTTATAAACGTTCGAAAAAATATCCCGAAGCGATTTATCTTAGTTTTATTCTATTCGTGACGAATAAAATAAAACTAAAATAAATTATCACGATTGTTTTGTAGATTACGTTTAAATTAATTAATTTTAACACTCAAGTGTCATAATTATTTTAAAAACACTTTGTTTGAACGAACTAAAACGGATTTTTCTAAAAGTTGTTCTGTAGTTGTTAAACAACTTTTTTAACAAACATTGATATATAACAACAAGGTATTTAAAGAATACGTGGTTAGAGGAATTGACCATTCATCGGTACAGTACTCGGAAATAGATATCGCAAATCGAATTTTAGTAAGAATACATTGGAATGAAGCCAATTAGCCTATTTCCAGACTTGGAAAACACATATTATTATTTACTGGTTTTGACATTGTGGGCCACGGCCAATGCCACATTCTTTAACAATATGCTTCGTTGTTTGAATAATTAGACTGGTTTTTTACTAGGTGCACTTTTACTAGGTGGTAGGTTCCTGTACTGGACCGCCTATGTGGGTACCACCGCAGTGCCCCCCCAGTGCAGTGATATTTTCCTGTGAAATAGAAGTGTGTCAAGCAATTCTGTGTTTCGGGTAAAGGGCACTGTAGCTAGTGAAATTACTGGGTATATGAGACCTAATAAATGTCGTCTCGGTGTAGCGGGCGCAGGGCGGTGCCAGACAGTAACTGCTTAGTTACTGTTTGGCACTGAACTGACTAAGGGCAGACGTGGCGCTTACCATCAGGTGTGCGATCTGCTCGTCTTATTGCTCATAGAAATAAAAAAAAATTAGAGCCCCACAATAACAATCCGGATATTTCTTAGGCCCTATTAGTAGAGCTAGTAATTGCACTTTCCATGACCCGTTCTGAGCTAGTCAACACTGTCCTCATGGCGCGACTTATCACCACAAGAAAATCAAGGGGCTTTTACTGGCAGGGTTCAGAATCAGTTCTACCACGGTGATACTGGAAGTCTTAGCAAGATGCACACCATTTGCTTTAAGGGTTATTACATTATAATATACTGGTGTGATATTTTCGTCGAATTAGGAGATATCCAAGGCAGTCAAGTAAGTTTGATAATAATATTATTCTACTGAGGATATAAAAAGGAAAGGCCTAATTAGTGACGATGTTTGACTAAAGAAAAAAAATAATTTGCTTCTTAAGAATTTACTAAAAAGCCGTCTTGTATATAAAAATGTCCATATAATAAAACACGAAAAAATTAAGAGATTTATCTATCGCAAGATGTTGAGTCATGTCAAGTGCTACTACTATTACCAAGTCTTCATAAATCAGTACATACTTTCTATAGGAAGAATCTTAGTCATAGGAAGTTAATACTTCTTACACTACTACTCTTTTGCAGGGCGGCACAAAGGCACAAATATTAATGTAACACCTTTTCCTGTGACATGCAAAAAAGAATTTGATTTGATTTGATTAGATTAGTGCTAAATGTTCTTTCTAAAATTCGATATGTTCAATTTATCGCCAGGTACTGCATGTTGGTTGTGCGTGTATAGTTATAAGTATTCAATGTCTATTAACCTACATTTAAGGTAAAACATTTTATCCAACTATAGGATACGTGTCTAAGATAAAATTAAGTTAAGGTGCATCACACGAACATGTTTTATGTTTATTAGAAACTCTTCATCTGCAATACAGGTTTCAAGCCAAGGTATACATCGCGCCCTTCTCGACTCACTATCTTTTTTATCCATCCCGGAAATCAGGGTTACTGTGTTAATAAAGTAAGTAGTTTCATTCAGTAAATGCTAGTGGGCACTGTGTCACGGTTATCTGCTAGTTATAGCTTTGCATATTTTTTAAAAAGGTATTCAAGCTTAGCTTCTTGAAGATCTTTGGCAGGATTTTCATGTTTCCCAAAATCAAAATTAATCATCTTGGTGCTTTTAGTAAATTCGTCACTTCTTAATTCTAAGGAAAAGGCTCATTGTAAAATCCGTAATTTACAAGTAATTAAACAAAAAATGCTTATTTTAGGCCCTTTTCAAATTAAGGATTTCTTTATCTCTTAAACATGCCCTGTTAGATGAAAGTTTTCATTGGTTTTCGCCGGTATTACAAGAACATAAGGTTAAAATTCTGGGAACTATTTTCTTATTACCCGATAAAGGGTTATTCATTACTTACATTCTTGCCTAAAGTCAAATCTGGCCATGAGGTTGTTTGAGAGCCTTAGAAGATCTGTACATCTACATTCTGCATTTTAAGCTAACTCACCAACGTTCACATTTTGCGTACTATGTATTTTTGCCTAAGCCATTGCGCTAAGGCTTATGACTGCTTATACTGTATTGCAGATATTTATAAATCACTGCGCTTCTCCTTGTCGAAACTTTGTGAATAGGATACGCTTCGCTCACAATTATTACTAACATTCAATCACATACTTTTTATGCCTTCTGAGAAGTTGCAGATTCATTCATGTCATTGTCACTTCTAACACTTAGATATTCTGGTTTAATATCTTTATTCGCACAAGAATTATATTCCACATTTAATGAATTAGAGATACCATATAAATCAATTGCAAAAGAGTTCAATGAATTTATAACTCTTCTGGGGTCTTTACGTTCTTGTTTTTCAGAAACTGATTTTCTATTAGGTATACCAAGTTCTACGATCTTGGCATTCACTCCAATCAACCAAATTAGCCAGATGGTGATTCATATCACAAAAAATATTTTATTCCTATTTACTCTTTACCGTTAGCTTATCTCATCATCATCATTATAGTGGTAAATGCTCAAAATATGGTAATGCTATTAAAACTACTAAGGTTCGTGTGGTAACACTATAGTCATATTTATTCCTAGATAGTGGAGCCATTTGCATAAGCAATTTCCAAGCAAATGCTGCTTAAAATTATTAACACATTTAGTATTGGTTTAAATACAGAAGGGCTATACAAATGTCTTTTACGGTACGATATTTATTGTCAATCAATTACTTACATGTTCTTATCACCGAATATCTCCCTTAATTAAAAAATCACTTTTATTAAAAATAAGAGATGGTTAATATAAATATCATAACTCCTCTGTATTTAAAGTCATCAGATTACAAACGTTGTTTAATTAGTAAAGGATCTCATCATAAGTGTAGTGGGCAATTGGGCATATATGCCAAGTTTAAATCATAATACAATTTAGGCTAAGCGTGGGTTAACATTAATGCAGATTCATTAGTTAAATTTCTTGAAGATACTTTTTACAGCCAAAAACATGTTGGCAGACTTGCCCAATAAACAAAAAACGGCTGGCAAGAAACATTCAAAGAATCAAAACGCTATTTAGTGCAGGCGCTATAGGTAGTTGAGTATGCAAAATCCAAGTGTCGGCAACTATGACTGGATTCTTGTACCTGAGACCCTAAATAATGACAAAACACATCTTGCCGCCCGGTGTGATGGCCCCTTTCCGCTCCCTTCACATCCCCTCTTCGCCCATAGGGTGAGCATAGCGCGCGTACGCGTTTATTTAGTGTGTTTCTGCGTCTATTGACGTAAAGAAGTTGCTTTGCTAAGTCGTGTTTTTGTATACACATATAAAATAATAGTATTTTCGTAAATTTTTAGTGTTTGTTTTAAGTGTACTTAATTGAAAAACGTGACTCCATCCGTATGCAGTCGAGAGAGTTGAGACCGTGCGTGGACTAAGCAATTTGCTTCGTCTTTTTTGATACGGACTGCGCGAGAGTGGAACTCTGCCTGGGTCAGTCTTTCCTATCCATTATAACTTGGGGCGCTTCAAGGCACGAATTAAAGGGCTTTTCCTAAGCAAGTTTTACATCAGGCAACTTTGTGGTCAAGTGCGGGCTTAGTTCAAATATTTAAAAAAAACATAAGTCTATTAAAAAAACCTGAAAATAAATGTGTATCTTATAATACTTATGATTTTTATTAATATTTTTCCCAATGTATTCATATATTGTGATAATTTGCAAAAAAAAAACACACAAAACTGCTAATCTCGCGAGATCTCGATATTAGCGAGATCTCGCAGTATTGATATTCAAAAATTCGTGAGATCCCTAATCTCGCGAAATTTGCATTCCCTACATGTATGTAGGTGCAAATTGTTGCAAAATGTCTTGTTATTGCAAAAAATCAAAATTGTTTTGTATTTCATTATGTAAATGCATCAATAACGAATGTCAAAATAAAAATGAGTAATTTTTTCCCTACTTTAAGTACAGTCAAAAGCAAGTCAGACGTAACACTTTGGACTTTGTATCACTCTTATGTCCGGGGCATAACTCATAAGTGCTATTATCGAACTGCAAGTGTTAACCGTGATGTGCTGTTGACCGTACATTTATGCTTGAATTCGCTGGTTTTTCATTATGTAATTTTAATTTTATTATTGATAACAAAAGTTATTACTTTTATTTTAGTTTTTTATGTCTAATTAAGAATCCTTCCTCACACTATAAATTATTACGAAAATAATCATTAAAATGATTTTTTATCACGTACTCAATACATTCCCTTCATGAATAAGAGAAGAGGGGTAAAAACAAAATGGACCAAAATATTGACCGGCAAGATCCACATTATTATTCTTTGACCTTATCTTCACTTGAATCCGTTGGCGAAATTCGGCACTACCATTATGCATACTCACTTACCTCTAGCGCCCGGCCTAATATAAATAACTATTTTTTTTTTAATTTTTCATATTTCCATACGCTTGAAGCCCTTGTAAATTATTGGGAACCCACAAAACAAGTTTAATCAGCAATTAGCATAGGATTTAGCTTTTAATTGGTTTTGATATGTGCATCTTTAGTATTAAGACTGAATTGTAAATTATCTGAAAATTTTGTTAAAATGTTAAAAATTAAAAGTCAAGAAGTATAAACATAGTATTTTAGGAATTTCAGAAAATTTGCCTATCATCATTAAAAGAATGACACAAAAGATATACCACATAAATGGTGTTTTGACGATGATATTAAGACTTGAAATCAGTCTTACTAAAGGGTTTTTCAATAAGATCGGGTAGATTTTGGCGGCCCGTGGCAGCCATCCTGTCCCGGTGACATTTGTCAAATCTTCCGTCCATCATTCAGCCACCCATGCCAAATCACTATGGCAAGTTACACGACTGAAAAGCGCGTGCAAGCGGTAAAACTTTGTTATTAAAATGATTGCTTGTTGGTGCAAACATTGCGTGCATTGAGCCCATGTTGCATCTGCTGTATGGCAGTGTGGCACGTGGCGCCACTCGCTGGAACCACATGTCGTCTAGGTCCATATGAGTCAATTTGGGCCATAAGAAATTGGTTATCATCATTCTGTAGCGCTCGCCGTTGACGGTGACTGCTTCGCCAACGTCGTTTTCGAAAAAATACGTAATGTTTGCACTAGCAAGCACTCATTTTGATAACAAAGTTGTACCACTTGCACGCGCTGTTCAATCGTGTAACTTGCCATGGTGATTTGGCATGGGTGGCTGAATAATAATGGATGGAAGATTCGACAAATGTCACCGGGACAGGATGGCCGTCACGGGCCGCCAAAATCTACCCGTCCTTATTGAAAAACCCTTTAACTTAAATAAAAAAATTAAATGTTAACGATATGAAATATCTAAAATACTTAAGATGACGTATCTATCATAAATCCTTGATGTTGAAAAGTTCCAAACTGTCAACTTAGTTTTGCACAAGTTTAACAAAATGTCCTGGAAAATTAACTGGAATTTTGTCTTTGTAGTGCTAGAGATACTATTATCAAAACCATGTGTTTTAAAACACTTATTATGAACACGTGTGTTCCTTATGATAATAAACGTATAACTGCTTTTAATATAACTGTGTGTGCTGCTAGTGTTTTAACACTGATTACAACGCTTTTACTAACAACTCGCTATTTCATTTGTAATTTAACTAATATCAGATGGGAGTGATGATCGGAAAGGCTTGAATTTACAAAACACTTTATAAAGATTTTCATGTCTTGAGGATTCAAAAACTCGTGAATTCAAATGAGGGTAGTTTCACTGCTTGTATATTATCTGTCAGATTTTTATATTTCAAAGGAATTAATTCACGGGATATTGCAGCCTTTTCGATCATTAAAAAACTTGGTTTGGATAATACTAACATCTTGGGTTCAACTAACAAACGCATTTGTACTAGGTAGTGTATCTAAGATCGACTTCCGTTTTTTTTTTTCTTTCTTTTCATTCGTTCTCAACATACCAAAGTACCTGTATATTTATGAAAGCATCGTTTAGTTTAGTTTAAATTACTATAAATTAAACTTAAAAAAAAATTAAATCACTGGACAAACACGCTTGCTAAACCGTGAGGTTCGATTCCTCCTTATCTCAAACACATTGACACAGAGGCATTTATTATGTAATACCTTTAATTTTTCGCCTTTAATGCAAGTATGTATAAGATTTTATTTGTTGTGTTGTTTTGACACCACCTTATAATAATATTTTATACTTGACGTCATTATTAAAGTTCGCTGACGCCTAACTACACGTTTGCTTGAAAAAGGTACCTTTTCGATTTGTGATAACGCTTTCGCCTTGTTCTTACTGTTTACCTTTCTATTGCTAAGTTTTGTATTTAAGCCTCCCCATTCGGAACACTTTCACGTTTGGATCAAAATAAACGGTGTTTTTAACTTTTTTTAAAACTGTCAATGGAGCATTTCTTACTTTTTTACAATTTCATTTGAAAAATAGACAGCAGCTTTTATACTTATCTTTGTAAATTTAATTTTTGTGTGAAATTAACCCTAGAACCACCACATGGGGTCATGGGTGACCCCACACATAAGTATTTTTATTTTAATTTAGCGAGTTTTGCACCTACAATCCTGTGCGTCTAGGTACCTTCCGTAATTGGTAATCAATGGACCGTGACGCATAGCGGCGTGCGCACGCTCATTAGGTTCGGAGATTTTTCAGATTTTTCAGTTCTACTCCCAAAACATGAAGCATGGAGATGCTTCATGTTTTGGGAGTAGATGAAAAAAACAGTGTTCAAGTAGCCCAAGCTTGATCAACTTCAAGTTCCCGCTGCTATTTATGCACGAGAGCCAAAGATAGGAAGGGCAGAGAGAAATGTGTTAAGTGCTCCAAAAATATATGTGCACAACACAGGTTACCTACCTATTTGTCATCAATGTGTCTAGATTTTAAGATTTTTACTTCATTTTTATTCCTTATATAGTCCATTCATATCCAAAGAAACTTGTAAGAATTGTTAAAAGTTATTAAAGCTTGATATTTTGTACGTATCTAATCATGTTTTTAATGGGGTCACCCATGACCCGTGTTGTGGTTCATTTAACTAAATTTGGATGTTGTAGTTGTAGGGTTAAAAATGCCGGGCGAATTTGGACATTATACATTTTGGAAACACAAGGGACTCAAATGGTGATGTTGCTAGCGAATTCAAAATGCCAGCTGTGGATATAACTTGATTATTTATTTAACTGCAGGTGGCGCCTTCTTCAAAGTGTCGGTGAAAGATTTTTTGGTAAGTAGAGATGCAAATGCAGCAGTTCGGGTTAAAGAATTATGTACTCTGGGCTGTAGGAACTAAACCTAAGGGAGAAAATAGAATTCAAAACCAACACAGTTCTTTCGACACTGACCAGTGAAATATTAAAATAATTATTTTTTGCATCAATATTACCGGATATTGACATAGAAAAAAAGGAATTCATCATTTAAGATTTTTAGGTCTACTGAAAAAGCAGGGCTGTGAAAAAATGTGGTTGGAATAACTATTTTTACAAACGCCTATGAAGAACGTTTAACGCAGTTTTATTAAACGTATTTTAAATAGAAAAGTGTCATCATTAACCCTCCCTTTCTTTGGAAAACTGTAACATTTAATAAATATCATAATTTATCTACATCTACTTAATTCTGGGAATGGATGGAGCGGCATATCAATTTAATTTAAAGTGTTATACGTTTGGCTTTCGATTCTAAGGTCTAAAGTCAACTCTACTAATAAACTATGGCTGATTTTAAGGTAATTAAAAAAAATAGTAAAGGGAGAGACGGAATTGTTGAGTTGTCGATCTAGTGTAATACAGCTATCACTTTTATGATTACAGTTGCTGCTATTTACGAATTATCAAAAAGAGGCACCACGAATTTGATATACGACGGTTACAAGTTCACTCTCCATTACGCAGGAAAGAATGGAGGCAAGAAGAGGTGGCAGTGTGTCAAGCATTTCTTGTACAACTGCAGAGCTACTGTATACACTGCGGGAGATATGATTGTGTACATGAAAAACGAACATACCCATCCACCGTACTGCAGAAGCTCTATACTTGAATAATTTTTGGGGTCATGGTTTAAGCACCGGACTCCGGGCGTAATTCCCGGGTCAAAGGGAAATGCCCAGAGTGCACAACATATTCAATTACGTGAATAAAATCTGAATATTCGTACTTGATTTTTCGCTATTTTCTTTTTTCATTATAAGTTGGGAAAAACATATTTTGTACTTATATAATTAGTATTTCAACGATTTTATCCTTTGCAATCATGTCAATTCTAATGTTTGTTTAAAAAACACTTCTTACATCCGGGAGGACTGACACATTTTATCTTTGTCGATTGGTAATTTGACCTCTACAGGGTCAATTCTCGTAGCCATAGGAACTGTGTAAGTAGTATAGTTTGTAAATATATACCGTAATATGTGTATGTACAAAATTATAATTAAGTAAATAAAAATATTTTTTGTGTCCATATCCCGACTATTTCTTCCATACTGTATTCAAAATAAAAGTCAAAGTATTTATTTTGCAATTTGATTTACCATGAAATTCTTTTAAGTCTATAAAAAAAATTTGACAACATTTTTATCGTACCAGCAAGTTCAACAATATACGTATCTCTTGTCAATAGAAACAATTGGCGGTGAACAGTCAGCGTCAAAATGATCTGAGCGTTCAAAACCACCGAAAATATCTGAACATTTGACAAAAATCAACCTTACGTTAAGACGTAAAGGTGCATTTTCATTTGTTGTTTGAGAACAAATGACAACAAACGATATTTACACCTTAGCGCGTTTACACACGATTTGAGTATTGTGCTAAGAGTGATTTTTGTCAAATGTTCAGATAGTTTTGGTAGGTTTGAACGCTCAGATCATTTTGGCGCTGACTGAACGAAAACATCTTGAGGATAACTGCACAGTCGAGGCTGTGTAATCATGACCTAATTGGTCCGTTTGTTCCCAACGAGTGTACCTCCGGGTCATACAAGTACAGCGCTCAGTACATTTAATGTTTATATTTATTTGGAGAATGATTCTAATGATTTTTTAATTATTACAGAAACAAGTGGGTAAGTATTACAAAAACTTAGTATAGATCTTAACCTAGCCTAAACTTTTAGTAAGTACTTGCAGAGGAGTTTTTTTTAGAAAATTATTACAATTATAATTTATGTTTTGTTCCAGATGTTGACGACAAACTCTTCAAGTTGACTGTTGACGCATGGTTACATGACGAAATCATTGACAGTGAAGATGAAGACTTAAATGTGAAAATTGACAATAATACTATGAAAATAACTCCTCGCACAGCTACGGACCAAATTGCTGATGATACCGGTTTATCCTTAGTTGAAAAACGTACACTTCAGCAGGAAGAAGAAATGAACGACATTCTGATCAGACAATTGGCTCCATCATTGGACTACTATGACTTTCAGTGGAGTAATGACCTAAGGACATTTACAGCACAAAGGGAAAAGTTTACTGGAACACCAGGCCCGACTTTTCCTGTTACGGATGATATGCGACCGACAGATATATTTTACCAAATGTTTGACAATATCTTCGTAGACTCAATAGTGATGGAGACAAACAGGTACGCAGAGCAGACACTAAATAAACTTCGACAGGACACAACTATGAAAAATGCAAGGGCTTTTCGATGGTCACCAACAAACAGAGACGAAATTGTTGTGTTTTTAGCAGTAATTATCCTTCAAGGCTTATACCCTAAAATTAAGGAGGAATCCTATTTTTCATTCGATGGATTTGGAACTACACCTTATTTTGGGCGTATAATGTCTTACAATAGATACCATTTGTTAAAAACATTTCACCATTTCGTCGACAATAACAATACGACTGACATGACAAAACTTAATAAAATTCGTCCTGTGCTTGACTACTTAAACGAAAAATTTTCTAGTCTATACAAACCAAGTCAAGAGATAGTCATTGATGAGTCATCACTCAAGGGGCATGGCCGACTGAGCTTTGCTCAAAAGATTAATACCAAGGCAGCTCAAGTTGGCGTGAAAATATACGAATTGTGTGAGACTTCATCGGGCTATCTTTGGAAATTTTTCGTATATACTGGAAAAGACGGACCAACCAGGAATGCAACGGCAAAAATTGTGCGTGACCTTGTTCAACCACTACTGCATAAAGGTCATACACTAATTATGGACAACTTTTATAATACTCCGTTATTAGCACGATGCCTTAAAAAAGACGGACAAACAGATGTATTTGGAACTTTACGACTATCTAGAGAATTTGTGCCCGACTCGATAAAAAATTTGACAAAGACTGACATGCGGCAGGGAGAAATAGTGGTGACTTATTGTTCTGATCTTTCGATAATGCTATGGAGAGATTCCAACTTTGTATGCATGATTTCTACGTATCATCCTCATAAGATTGGAACAAAGGACATATACAAGGGACCCACCCACAAGCCAAGTATCGTGCTTGACTACAATAAATCAATGGTTGGTGTGGATAGTAAAGATCAGTTTCTTGCCGGCCAACCACTTGAGCGCCATAGAAACAAGGTGTGGTACAAGAAATTGTTTCGGCGGCTTTATAATGCAGCGATTTTTAATTGCTTTATAATTTTCCGAAGCAACCCCAATTTCAAAATAAACCACCGGCAGTTTAGAATCACCTTGGCAGAAGATCTTTTGAACATCCACGGACTCGTAGATTTGACTAAGGAAACTCGACTGTTGACACAGAAAAAAAGACTACCAGAGACCACGACACTGACGACAACAACAACGACCCTGGCAACAGTGACTACAATGACCACTGCTCGGACGACAGCGTCAACGTCGGCACTTAGACAAATGGCAGAGGTTGCAAGACCTTTTGTATCTAGCAACCACTTTCCAGCTGCGGGTGCCAGCAAATCAAAACTTTGCAAGTTTTGCAAAAAGTCGAGGACGAAATACAAATGCGAGGAGTGCGACGTCAGCCTGTGCATTTTGATTTGTTTTAAAAATTATCATCAGCAGTGACCTGAGTCCTGACTGTTCAGCTTAATTTTATTTTATTAGCGGTTTAATTTTAAGTTTTAATATTGTGCTTACTATTTTTAACGTTCACTACTACTATACTTAAAAATAACCCTATGTTATAATAATAATAATTACCATATGGATTGTTGTTTTTTTTATTGGCTATAGCTACCCGTTTCGACTGATAAGCTTAAAATCATTTAAATGTACGGTCAACAGCACATCACGGTAAACACTTGCAGTTCGGTAATAGCACTTATGCCCCCGACTTATGAGTGGTACAAAGTCCAAAGTGTACAAGTCTGACGTGCTTTTGACTGTACATTAAGTTCCGAGCCTGTGGAGTTTCCTCATGAGATGGTAATTATGTCGAAAAAATCGAGTTCAGCTTTGAATACTAAACAAACAGACCAAGTTTCATGTTTGTGCTACTCAGCTTTGAGGAGTTCGCTCATGAGAAGAGGTGGTGGTTTTGGCTGGCTCCAGCTTTAAGTCAACACGAAATCAAGTTCGATTTTAGAGATTCAACTCCTGAACCAAGTATTAAGTTTCTGCTACTCTGCATTGAGGAGTTTTCTCATGAGAAGGTGATTCTGGCTCCAGCTCGGAAACATGTGTTAAAATCAACTCAAATATTCAGTTGAAATAGGTAAAATAAAATCAATAAATGTACAAAAAACAAAACTAGTCAGAAGAGAGTACTCGTATTATGTTCTGTGTCAGAAGGGTATTTTTTGTCCGAGTCCGGCCAAATAATGACTTCAGGCGGCCATTTTGGAATAGTTTCTAGATAGCAGACTGTTCAGGTGATAGAGAGAAACGCGCGCGGACGTTGCGTCAACTTAATTGGCTTGTCTGAACATCGTGCCAGCACCTGCGCTGAATATAAATGTAGGTGTCAGAGGGGTGCAGCCGCGCCCCGCATCTGCGCAAACGACACTCGCACTAACTTCAGAAAAGCCAGTTAAATTGAAGCGGACTGTACGAGTGGTTATACCGTCTACTTTTTTCGCAGGTCCGGTATTTGTTCGGTCAACTAAAGGCCACATAAATATGATATACGAAGGGCATAAGTACACATTCCTCTACTCAGTCCAGGGTAAACGGCGATGGCAGTGCACAAAGCATAGCTTGAGGCACTGCAGAGTTTCTGTCACTACTGTTGGAGATGAGGTAGTCAGCATCAAGAACGAACATACGCATAGTTGAGCGCTTGAATTCTTGCCATAAAATCAACTTATCAACTTAGGTTTCTTTGTGGTGAGAGTGCCGACCCATCACCTGGAGACTTTTATGAAGAAGAACTTTTGGCCGCAAAGTGTCGTCTATTGGAGGTTTCGAGGACGGCTACTAGCTGTCTCTACCCGCTTAAGGCGGCCATACTAAAATAGTTTTGGTTTGTTTATACTGTATGCATTTTAATTTGAGTTTATGGGTCTGTAAAATTGATGTACTCATATTATATAGGACTACACTCCCGTTCTAGATATTAAATAAATAAGAAAAACACTGTTATGACTTTCTAGTTTAACTTGGAGATGTTTATAGTGGTCATGTCTGTGGCATTTTGACGCACTTAGGTTTTCCATTCCACTTCTTATATTATTTTCCTTTCTTCAATAATATCTATAATGAAGCAATAGTAATCGTTTTACATATTTACATCTAAAATCATCAATTTCTGTCCAGATGGCCCGGTGTTCTTCCAATCCAGCCGAGGCCACCCTAACCTGTTATACGCCGGGAACAAGTTCAGCCTCATCAACGAAGGGAAGGACCGCAAGATGTGGCAGTGCACCAAGCACTATACTTGCAAGTGCAGGATGACCATCGCCACTAAAGGCAACTGCATCGTCAAAGTAAACAATCAGCATACTCATTAGGAACCTTCCTACACTTAAGGTCTGTTTTATTGCGCAGATGAAAAATTGTTGTATAAAGTTCTGATTGTTCATTTTTGACTGATTGGTACCGCATAATAAGTATAAGTCGAGTTGATTTATTTAAGATAGGCACGCAGCCATCCTGTTAGTAAGCTGCCAGTGCTGCCTATTTCAATATTATTGACCATAATATTATGGTTTATTTTACCAGGTAAAGCACGGTCGCGGAGCAGGAAGAATTTCGTACGATGACCCTTTATACCTGTCTCTGTCGTTACGCGATGAGTAATTATTTGCCGTCTTGTCTTAACTACTTGAAGACAGACAGAGACACGTATAAAAGGTCATCGTACGAAATTCTTCCTGCTTCGCGACCGTGCTTTAGCATCGCTCAATGAGCTAACACATTGCTCAGTACTTCTAGTGTACTGGTGGTTTATGCTATCCTCTTTCAGAGTGATGCGAAGTCGATTCTCGTTTTTCTATTTAGTATTTGTAGTATTAACAGTAAAAGCTGTTGAAATCAATTACAGTAAAAACACGTGAGAATCAATCATTTGTCTTTATGTTATAATTACCCTGTAGAATTTAAATGTATGTGCATGAAAGTGTTTTAAGATTAAAATTGTAAGTTTTGGAAATGGAATTATCATGAAATAAAATGTTTAAACTAAAAAGTATTTCAATTCTATCGTGTACAAATATCAAATAAACATTTATTTAATAGCTTAACGGCGTGTGTTGATTTATTTATGTTACAGTCAAAACTTATAGCCGGTTAAAGTAGTTTTGACCAATGCCCTTGGTCAAAAACAGTTTTGACTGATTTTCACAGTCAAAAGTGGTTTTGAATAAGGGCATCGGTCAAAACTACTTTTGCCTGATTTTTGCAGTCAAAAGTAGTTTTGACCGGATATGAGTTCTGACTGTAACATTTATATATATAAAAAAAAGTTATACTGGGTGATTTTCTTTACCGTCAGGAAAGCGTGTGAGATAGGTAAATGATATAGATGACGATAGCATGATTACTTAATTTTTTTTTTATTAATTACCCATCCTCATTAACTATAAGTTAATTTTGATCAACATTACATTTAAAAATAATTTCTGTTCAAAGAATATTAAAAAATCACGAAACTGACCAAATCAATGAATAAACATCAATGAATTCGCCAGAGTTTTACGAGGGCGCGTTAGTAAACGCGTAAAAATCTTTAAAAAATATTAAAGTTATCATTCTGCCGTCACCTATATCATTTACCTATCTCACACGCAAAGGATTCTTGGGCATTTTTGTATGAGAGCTGGGCGTAAAAACAACAGAAATAAAATGTGTTGTAATTTACTTCATTGTACTTCTAAATACCCCCTAAATGCTTTTACCTTTTAGTGTCCCCTGTGTTACTGGTCCCCTGGGAAACTACCGTGGTGACCCAAGATACAATTGTGGGCAAGCAGGAGACTTCACAATATTTTTCTAATATTTTTTTATTGTCTTCGTGTAACATAGTAGGATTTAAAGCTTTACACCTGATTGATTTTTTATCACATAAATTTTACTCATTTTGACTACACTTTCTAATTGCTTTAGGTAAAATGCCACCATTAACACCTACTGAAAAGCAAAGACGGTATAAAGAGAAGTTAAAAAAAGATCCCCAAAAATACGAAGAATATAAGAGAAGAAAAAGAGAAAGTTATCACGCAAACAAAAGACTGGTTCGAGATTTAACATTAAAAGAAAAAGCAAATGCAAGAGTTATGTGGAAACTGAGGAAGAGAACCCAGAGACAAAAAATAAAGACCTAAATAGTATTCTGGATGTTACACCTCCAAGTTCTCCTTGCATAATACAATAAAATGATATGCCACGCGATTCACCAATAATTCCGCAATCACGTAATATTACACCAATTGATTCACCAGTCTCATCGAGAATGGAAAGAGGAAGAAGGACCGCGTCGCAGGTGCCCGCCGCCAATAGGCGCGAGCACCTGCGCCGCGGTCTTGTGCGTTGGTAGTATAGGACTCCCTTTGCGCTATCGTTCGCGGTGAAATTGACCGGCCAGCCCCGCCCCGCCGTCTGCAAAGCGCCTTATTGTTATGTGATTTTTATTTTGTTTTATTGGTAAAACAGTCCGTATGTTTATATTTTTAGTTACTGATTTAAGTTTAATGGTAAAAGCTAGCCTGATTATTTTCTTCATTGTTGTGATCATTTGTAAGAAAAATAAGACAAGTTTTAGTTTGTTTTTTTACATTGGTGACTCCAGAGACACAATGTATAATAATTTCTAGAAATGTGTGATATTTAAATTTGTCATGCGTTTGAAGTCAGTGACTTAAATATTTTGTATCCTTATTCAAATTACAGTGATATAACAAATTTGTCTTCATTTTATTGAATAGAATACTGGTAACCCAGTGGTCCCCATAAATGACCAAGTTTTGTACCGAGCTCTAAAAATGGCAAAATATGTTTATAAGTTCTTGCCTCTGCCTAATATATTAAACATTATTAGTGGTGTTTTAGGAATAATCCAAAAAAATTTGATAATTACGTAATTTTTTTTCTAGTAAATTAAGTCTGACTTTTATAGTAGAAAGTTGATTCACCCCCATACAAAACTACGCTGCCGCGAATTTCGAGGCCGAGGCCTTACAGACATAATAAGTAATTTACAAATTCTTCCTCCAGGTAACTACTACAGAGTAGACATCAAGAACTCTACTAAATACATAGTCATCAACGGATACAAATACAGCAGACAACGAGTTAGCGGTAGGCGCGTTAGCAGAGCTAGATGGCGCTGTGTCCGCCAATGGAAGCAGTGCACGGCCATGTTCATTACCATTGACGACACCATATTCAAGATGAAGGATGAACATAACCATCCTCCTTATTGTGGTAAAGACGAAGAAGCCTTGTGCATGGATTTCTTGAGAGAACGGTGGACTTGACCCCAAACTCATAATAGACAGAATTTTTGGTAGTTCTGGTTAATGTCACAAAATACTAAGTAGAAGTGGCCACACAAAGTATTACATCTCCAAGAAGGTCATGTTGCCCTAGTACATTTGTAAATTATTCTCTTAAGGACGAAAGGGAATGAACCAAAATTCTCTTTATCCACCACGGGTGAACATTGTCACAATTTTTGAAATTTAGTTTCGATGTCTACCCCCGGGGTACAGTGGGACAACAAAAAAGTTGTATCGTTGAAAAAGAAAAATAGTTGATCCGTTTTAAGTTGTATGGATGGGAATAAATTTGAATAAAAAAAAAACCAATCAGACCAACTGAAAAGTTGTATGTACCGTTGGGAAACAAAAATAGTTGATCCGTTTCAGTTGGTCGGTTTAGTTGGTCGGATTGGAAGGACAGATTGCATACAATGTAGTTTTTATGTAGCCGTGACGTTATTTCGGAGAATTTTATTGGTTAGTACTCCTATTGTTTTTACCTGTAAAAGCCATATAGATGACAGAAAGCTATATATTTATGTTTCCATTCGTAACTTTACATTTTAAATAGTTGAGTGGTATTGCGTGACTTCTTAAAATGACTCTATAGAAAACGATAAACGGCAACTCTACTTAGTATTTGCTCAGTGGTAAATATTGACAGTGATGTTTCTTTAATCATGAATCTCGCTTGTTTTCCTGTGTCCCCTTGGCTGTTCCCTTGAGGGTACAGTGGAAAAAAAAAATTTACCGCTGTACCCTTGGCCGTAATACCCAACCAAATCAAATTGTTCACGTGACCAAGAGGACTGGTTTTTCTTAAATTTGGACAAAAATAAAAACAAATGAACATCGGTAAAAACAAATGAATGTCAGAATAACAAACGAATGTTGGAAAAACAAATGAATGTCGGAAAAACAAATGAATGTCGGAAAAACAAATGAATGTCGGGAAAACAAATGAATGTCGGGGAAACAAGTGAAGGTAGGAAAGCATTGTCTATTGATCTGAAGTTAAGCGATTTCCGTCCTTATTGACCTTTAAAATTTTTTTGCTTTTCCCTTACGCTCACTTTACTAACTTTGCTGTTTCGTTAAAATCCATTTTTTTGGTATATGTCGATAAGGTCGAAAATCGCTAATGCTAAATCTATTTTTTTAACTTCGGATCAATAGACAATGCTTTCCCACCTTCACTTGTTTCCCCGACATTCATGTGTTTCCCGAAATACACTTGTTTTCCATTTGCACAAATTTTATTAAAATATGTATAAATAAAAACAACATTAGCATTAAGTGTTTATGCACTTTATTTTTGTTTAAAAATAAACTTAAACGCTGGCTCTTGGAAAATGTACATTACAATTTGTCAGAATATTTTGAAACAAAGTGAAATTTTGACTAACGTAATTTATCTAACATATGTTCTAATGTTATTTCGCCGTTTATATGTTGCAATTGAACATTTTTTATAAAATCATCATTTACAATATCTTTTTTCGACCTACTCCTAAATCTTGTTTTACCTCTTTTCATATCAAATTTGTGTTGAAATACATAATCATTATTTTTCAATACATTTAGTAGCCGTAAAATATTTACGGTATTTTTGTTTATTCCTCTATTAATTTTTGAATGCCATGCTTCTACAACGTTCGTAGTCCTATGACGCTCTCCAAAAACTGACATTATCTGTTTAATCTGTTTAATTTTAAACACTCTCTCAATATATTTTAAATAAGCGGCCATTTCAATATTCTCACACTCATTTATAATATATTGTAAACCTGGTTCTATTTTCTCTTCCGGCAATAATGGCAAAACTGCGAACAATGATAAAATTCGTCGCTCAGGTTTACTTTTTGTATGTTTTAAGAACTTTCCCTTCTTCCATATATTTCGCACCCAATGATAGTAACATCCTTTAATATTTACGTACGGGAATATTTTAGTAAGGGCATTGATTGTTGCTATCTCGTAATCGCAATGAATCTTGATTGGATTCCAGTTTGGTAGCTGAGATTTTATGAGCTCGAACAAAATCTCATATGTCTTTTGTTTTTTATCCATCAACAGTGCATATATCAGTGGCACTACATTTATGGTATCAGAGGAACTATTGATTTCACCGTGTATTGAAAAAAGCTGAGTGAAAGGGTCGGGGCAGCTAGCAAATGTCCCATCAACAAAAAACTCTGACAAATTACCAATGATCTTTTTAGAATTTTCTGAACAGAAAACAAGAATACGCGTGTTTTCATAGGTGTAATCTGCTAATAGGAAATCGTGGAATTTATTTGGTATTTCGATTTCAGAAAGTATTCGGCTTTCAATTTTTTTAACTCCTATATATTTATTCCTAGCAGAGTATAAGCAATGTTGAATACTACGGAAAGCGGGTAAATTTTTTGCTTTTTTAGGGGATTTTTCCATTAATTCCGAAACCTTTTCTTCATAAATTTTTGTTACAGGAAGATCAGACTCCTTTACACTTAATTTTAGTTCTTCGTGTATAATCTTTGCTGTCTCATTTTCTTCGATATTACGGTTGCACTCATCAAAATGAAATTTCTTCTTAATTATTTTGCCATTCTGAAAAAATTAAAAAAAACCTAAGTAGAATAGCGTGTGACGGTGTGACCAACCATACCAAAATAAATTTCTGAAAAAACTTAAACTTTACACTTCGTAGTAGGACTAGGGCTCATTTATTTACATCTTACTACTTACTTTCAAAGTAATGGTTCCTTTACATTTCATTTTAGTATAATTTGCACACCGCCATAGTTCGGTCAAATTTTTATACACTGTTTTTTTGTAGTACTGTCGACCGTCATGTAATAAAACAATACCGCCATTCCTCTCAATAAAGCAAGGTACATCATCGTCAATGCAATCCGTAGCTTCCATGACAAAATTCACAAAATTTATTGTTATAATTCTCAGTGACAATTACGCATAAAGAAGAATAATCCCAAGATGTCATTTTTCTATTTCAGAATAATCAAAGAGACGGGTACATTAAAGAGGTTCAATATCAATCCTAAAATAGGTACAATATAGCCCGACCAATAAAATAATGCTATAACCATAGCTAATGTGGCGAATGGCGATAACGGACGTTTATTCCCGATGTCCCCCACTAATTGTATTTTTTTTTTATATTTTAATAAAATGTGTGCAAATGAAAAAAACCGGCCAAGTGCGAGTCGGACTCGCCCATGAAGGGTTCCGTAGCAGCAAGTATCATCATAATATAAAAGTTCTTGTAGTTCTTTGTAAGTTTGATCGACGTTTTTATATTTGAGTTGATTGAATGAGAGGAAAATTGCGGTTAACGATTTATGACGTTTTCAAAAAAATCTTATTACTTGATCTCGTTCAAACCAATTTTCAATGGAAGTTTGCATGGTAATGTACATCATATATATTTTTTAGTTTTATCGTTCTCTTATTTTAGAAGTTAGAGGGGGGGTGACCAACATTTTACCACTTTGGAAGTGTCTCTCGCGCAAACTATTCAGTTTGGAAAAAAATGATATAAGAAACCTTATTATCATTTTAAAAGACCTATCCATAGATACCACAAACGTAAGGATTGGATGAAAAAAAAATTTTTGAGTTTCAGTTCTAAGTATGGAGAGCCCCCAAAATTTATTATTATTTTTCTATTTTTGTATGAAAACCTTAATGCGGTTTACAGAATACATCTACTTACTAATTTTCAACAGTATAGCTCTTATAGTTTCGGTAAAAAGTGGCTGTGACATACGGACGGACAGACAGACAGACAGACATGACGAATCCATAAGGGTTCCGTTTTTTGCCATTTGGCTACGGAACCCTAATAAATTTCGGGAAACAGATTAATGTCGGTGAAATAAGTGAAGGTGGGAAAGCATTGTCTATTGATCTAAAGTTAAAAAAATAGATTTAGCATTAGCGATTTTCGACCTTATCGACATAATTATACCAAATTAATGGATTTTAATGAAACAGCAAAGTAAGTAAAGTGCGCGTTAGGGAAAAGCAACAACATTTTAAAGGTCAATAAGGATGGCAATCGCTTAACTTCAGATCAATAGACAATGAGCAATTTTCGACCTTATCGACATAATTATACCAAATTAATGGATTTTAATGAAACAGCAAAGTAAGTAAAGTGCGCGTTAGGGAAAAGCAACAACATTTTAAAGGTCAATAAGGATGGCAATCGCTTAACTTCAGATCAATAGACAATGCCTTCCTACCTTCACTTGTTTCCCCGACAGTCATTTGTTTCCCCGACATTCCGACATTCATTTGTTTCTCCAACATTCGTTTGTTTTTCCGACATTCATTTGTTTCTTCAACATTCGTTTGTTTTTCTGACATTCATTTGTTTTTACCGATGTTCATTTATTTTTATTTTTGTCCTTTATGAAAAACCAGTCCACTTGGTCACGTGAACAATTTGATTTGGTTGGGTATTACGGCCAAAGGTACAGCGGTTAAAATTTATTTTCCACTGTACCATCAAGGGAACAGCCAAGGGGACACAGGAAAACAAGCGATGAATCTGGTGGAATCTGGTACTTATTTTTCTCGAATATTCTGTAATTACAAAATTACTATTGTCAGATGGTTCATCTGTGAGATATCTTCGGTTTTGTTTGTCATCAATTAAAAAGAAGGAAGACGTCATCTCTGATAAATGACAGATAAATTATCAGGAACTTGTCTGCTATCGACTGGTAGGTATTGTTATTTTTGTGTAATCCTAGGCTACACTTATAATTTATCTAGATTTAAGTTCTTTTTTTTTGTAAAATTTAAATTTGAATAAAGATTTTATTATTTATTATTATTATTGTAAACATAGATAGTTTATGTTAGATGTTTGGCATCAGACGTAAATATTAAATTCATAGCCATTTTAATTACGGTGATTACAGGCGGTTAGTAACGCCCACATTCAATAAAAAATCATAGCATATAATTTCAAAATTAAAGAATCAATAATGATTTCTAATATTTACACGGTTACTACTCATTAAAATAAAACAACTTTAAACGGATGAAAACTCGCGTATATTCTACATTTTGAAATTTAAACCCGACGTTTCGACTACTTTTCAGTAGCCGTGATCACGGTATGACTCAGGTGTTATGCGTCAAACAGTTATTTAAATTGTTATTTCCACCATCACTTTTATAATTATTTTAGAATAATCAGCAACTGTCGTCTTCACTATCATTCAATACGTTCCTATCCACGCAGTAGGAGCTGATGGTGTCTTGAAGCTGCACAGTATTGTGATGTCCATTGGAACCCATTAGATGTAATACTGGGTCCCAAGTAGGTGGTACATTCCAACCATCTTCCCTATTGAAATTAGGATGTTTTTTAATTTCAATGGCCTCGCGAAAGAAAAGAATCAAACATGATTCTATAATATATGAAATTAATTCTATGATTTGTTTTTTAATAAGGGAGGGCTTCTTCGTCCTTTTTTTGGCATAATACATAATATGCCAGCGAACAGGCATGCAAATTTTTACTTGTGTTAATTCCACTATCAAATCTTACTAATGGCTGTTGTATGTTTATCAGGTCTCTAATAAATAACTAGAAATGAAATAAACATGTTAATAATATATAAAACCGTTTTCTTAATATCCAATGCTTAGACTTTTTTATAAATATTAACTTTTATTTTGTGTAGTTACATTTCTTTTTATAACAAATAATTTCCGATTTTAGTGAAAATAAAAATGTAGAGATTCTTTCCATCAGGTGAGACAATAGTTAAATGTTCAGATGTAGGTAATCACACACATGTATACCCACAGTATGGGTACGTGCGTTTACCACACCTTATCGGGTACCACAGTGTATACCGCATTTGTGGTCATGTACAGTCAACAGCACATCACGGTATACACTTGCAGTTCGACAATAGCGCTTATGCCCCCGACATAAGAGCGGTACAAAGTCCAAAGTGTTACGTCTGACGTGCTGTTGACTGTACGATGTTTACGGATGAGTCGTGGCAAGGTTGTAAATAATACAACATTATAACAACATAATTTTTAATTTTTTCTCAAAGATAATACTTTACATGGCTTGATTTAATTACTATAATAAATTAAATACCAACAATGGTCCATAAAATGTCATTTTAAAGGACCTCTTTAGAGCAAAGGAAAAATAATTTTCAAGGCCAACTTAAATAAATAATAATATAAAAAATTAATATTGGACAGCATCACATACATTGACCTGACTCCAAAGTAAGTAGCGAAAGCACTTGTATCAGAAACAACGAAAGCACCACAAATAAATACATAAATACAGAACAAACACAAATGTTCATCACATAAGTGTTTGTCCTGGGTGGGATTCGAACCCACGACCCCTGACGCATAGGGAAGGGTCACTACCAAATGGGCCATCGGGCCAGTCCAAATAAAAATTAGGTTAAATAAGGTTCCTTATTAATTCTTCTTGAAACCTAATGTCATATGGATAAAACGGGACTAGATGAGAGGCAGATGGTTGTGGTCATCCTTGATCTTGCAGATGTAATCTTCCAAGGTGAAGATGACGGCGGTGCAACGAGTCCGCTGTCTGACGCAACGCCAACGACCCTTCAGCCCATTGATACCTTGCAGACTGTACTTGAACCCGTTCACTATGATATACTTTGACGACTTCCTCGTAATGATGGGGTAGATGTTACCTATAAAGAGTTTAGAGGGGCTTATTTACACATCTTCGTTTTGGATTCAATTGGTGATCAATAGTTCTTCGAATCGGTTGCAACTTTTGTGTCTATCAAATCTATCAAATAGATATAGATTTTGTGTTTCCAAGAACCTGCAACTTGTTGCTAATAATATGTCTGTCATTTCTAATGCTTACTTCGTCATAAGCATAATAAATAACAGTTGATAAAGACCATTAAGTGGAGTTATTGTTAAATATAAATAGGCAAAAGTAAAAAAAGCGTTCGAAACTGCCTAATTACCCTAATTTCAATTAAGGCAAAAATGAGCTGCTTTTTGTTATTACTGTAGATTTTATATCTAATGTATATAGAACCTCTTCAGCTACGTAGAGACGTTGCCAGTCTTAGTGTTCTCTACCGTTTCTATAATGGGGAATGCTCTGAAGAGTTATTCCAACTCATCCCTTCCTCTCCTTTCCACTCCCGAACAACACGCGCCGGACTGCGTTGCCATCCGCATACCATCCAGGCACTGGTGGCCCGTACAAAGAGGTATAGTTCCTCTTTTTTACCCCGTGCCATTAGGTCATGGAATGTCCTTCCGGCTCACGTGTTTCCTTTCTCCTATAATCCTGGGCTTTTTAGGCGGGGCGTGAAGCGGCATCTCAGCAGGCCTTCAGGGTGAGGGTGATTGGCTCAATGGGTACTATGTTCTATTGAGCCAGTCAACCTTATATTTGGACCTCACATCCGCTTATCATCAGGTGGAGTGAGGCCTGACTGCTTCTTATGAAAAAAAAAATGTATTCAACAGCCGTCAAATTTAGTTTGAGACCTAGTAGTTCACTTGCAGTATTTGTATGTATCTATGACAGTTTGTCTGTTAACGTTACTGAAAGCTTTCTTGTACTATCCGGTACAGATGCTATTAGGATAATACCTTTTGAAGCTGCGTTACGCGACAGTGATCTGTGATGACTGACACACACACTGACAAAATAATGCGTTGCTAACGTTACGGACAGGCTCAGTTGACGTCATTTGACGCTCAATTCCAAAAGGTATTATCCTAATAGCATTTGAATTTGATAGTAATGCTATTATTGAAATAAAACATTTTTCTTTAAGCCTCGTGTTTTATTGAATAAATAAATTTATTTACATTCTTCATTTATGTCATATAAAAACAATAAATATAAAGTACGCATCGCACTTACAATTTTAAAAAGTCTCATTTAATAATGATCTCAGTCATATCCGATATCTTAAGAAATAACAATGTTTTAAAGATTCATTACTAAGATACAAAAATGTTAATGTATTCTTGGCTCGATTGAAAATTAACAAAACAGTTGCTTAAAATACCGTTTTCGCATATAAATTAACATCTTCTCGATACAATAGTAAGAAAGTGGTATTGGTACCGGTAAATTTGTTGACCATCGGTCGACGGAGAGGGGGACAGTTCGCGCATATGCACTTGCGCGTGACCAATAGCGCGCGCGAATCTCCCTAACGCCCGCGCGCGCTATTGGTCAAAGAGGTATGCTTCTGACCAATAGCGCACAGGCTTCTTGTCCTGCGCAATCCTCACCCGATAGTCAACAAGTTTGTCGGGGCTGTATTAATATTTATCTACAGAAAGCTGCATATCAATCTACCCTAATCAGTCTGAAAGTCTCAACCGATATTAAAATCTTTGCGAAGCACATTAAGCTGAAAATTGGTTGTGAGTATATGACAGATTAGGCTGATGTATTACTTACTGTAAATCTAAACTAACAAGGAGCAATTGTTATATCCCGTTACAGATACAGCTATGATGTAATTAATTCTTTGAAATCTGAAGATTATAACATTTAATTGTATTTTACATGTAAATGGTAATCATTTTTAAAGATATTGCAAATCTCTAATGTATGTATGCTGTTAATTGTAATCGGTATATAGTGCAGATATTATAAATAATATGTTAAGTTTCAATAAACTTATGTACACGATTTACAAAAAATATAAAATTAACTCGACAAGTAAGCCAAACAATATATATTAATTCAATGTAATTTACATTTATACTAAAAAAACAAATAAATATTAAAACAGTGGAATGTAACTAACATCTTTGCGACGTATTTGGTATGTATAAAATCTAAATTACAAAATAACGAACGCTTTATAGAAAGTTTGTTAATACATTTTAACAACACAAATTATGTTAATATAATAAAAGAAACACGAAACTAGGTGTTAAATTTTAGTGGCATTGAATGTGTTAAAACGTTACCACGTTTCATTAATATTAATTTGATTAAAATCATAGCCACATTTTAGCGCACAGCGCCCATTCAGATGTTGATGATGATGTAATAAGATGTTTTTTTATGCATCAAAGAGAAATTACAAGCTTGTTGTTTGTTGTCTTCTATTACAACTGCATAAGGTTAGAGCCTGTTTGCCAAATACCATTATATAAAAACAATCATCGTCAAAGCGATCCTATTATATTTTGACAACTTAGTCAAAAGATCTCGTAATAATATTAACAAGAAGTCTTTTTTAATATCCTTAAAAATAATATGTTATAAAAAATATCTTAATAAATAATTTTGTGTTCCAAAAGTGGTTTTATTTCTCTACTTAGTACAATAATGGTTCATGTCCTAACATTCTAGGTGTACAATATCAAATAAGGCAACACATTTATCTACCCCTGTCAGACAGTTTAAAATAATTTACTTGCTAAAACTTGTCTATAATCATGAAAGGCGTTTCGAACAGTGTATACTGTATAACAAAGTTCGCACACAATATACAGGCAGAAGTGTGTAGGAAACCAATCATTGAGAAAATCCCACACAATTCAGCACATTTTACAATTGTATAAGCAGTCCTTTTATCATTAAAACAAACAAGATAACTAAATTCCAGGTACCCAATTACCTTAGTTTACTTATGTGGTAAGCTTGTTACATACAAATCTTTAAAGATTTTATTGACTGTTATGGGACTGAAAACAGTCGTTTGTTAATGTTCAATGGGACATAATGTATCAAACTCGAAATATTTATCTCCTCTACGTCTAATCATACAAGGAAAAAATTAATGTCATGTTAATTGTATCTAAATAATATTTAAAACAGTTGCATTTTTGAGTTATTCAAGTAAGTTAAAATGTGGTCATTTTACACGCGAAAATTATGTAAAATTTGCCTAGAAATATCGTATAAAGTTTTCATTAGAAGAGTGAACACTAGAAATAACTTTAAGCAAATAAATACTTACATATAAGACATGCGAACACATTTTTCCTTGGTTAATATACATTTTTAGTCATTATGACTATGTAAAAATAACACATAATAAATTAACATACATACATTTGATAACTGCTTTCTTCAATTTAAGAGTTACAGCTGTGGGCGTTTTCACTCTTTTTTACACATTCAAACTAGAATTACCTTAAATTTTAATAAAACAAGACTAAAAGAAATACGATTTAATGAGTCCTTTATAATAGTCTTTATGATCAGAAATGTAAATTTAATTCTACTGTTACATACAGGTACATACACACACATTTAGTAGATAGATATATACGTATACATTTTTTCAAATATCTTTATCAACAGACATAAGGCACATTGAAAGTATTTTTTAAACATTCATGCTATCCCAAGTAAGAGATAAATGTCTACGCGTATGATTAGTTGTTGTGCTTATAATCCGCAAATATACTGCATATATAATGCAAGCTTATATATTTTTTAATTAGATATATCCTTTTAAACAGGTCTTAGTATCAAATTCTAACAAAATTTGGAAACAATCATACTGTAATGTTCCTTTTACTATAATTTTTTGTATATTTTTATTGTAAGTGTTAGGAAATAATTTTAAGATCTTCTAAGAAATCGTAGCTCTCGGGTCTAAGCTTAAGTTTAAGTAATAAAGGTAGTGAACATCACAATTTTTAATTTTTCAAATATACAATATAATATGTTTCGAGCCTTAATATCAATAATGTAACAATATTCAATAGGATATTAAAAACAAAGTATAAATACTACTTACAGTTTGCCTTTTTACTTATACTCTTGAGTCTGAAACTATGCATTATTCCTTGGTCTAAGCGTGCCATATGCAATCTAAACTTCTAATAATTATAATCTACTAAAATTATTACTGTCATTTGACTTTTTTATATGCATCATGATCGTGAACGTTGTATATCTTGATGATAGCATCGTCGAGAGTGGTAAGCTTGGCTTTGCACCCTTTGTCACATTTGTTACACACCCAATGTGTCTGTTGTTTTTGGTTGCTGTGACGAGATCGCTTTTTAAAACGATATTCGCCTAGCATTATAATTGCGTTCCCGTGACGCGACCAGCAGTAGCGAGGCACAACTGCACCTGAAAAATAAAATAGTATTTACCAATGATGTTATTACGACCACATTACGAAGCAATGTATTGTGGGATTACATCAGTGTTGCCTACTGGTAACGCATTGGTAACTGGTTCACTAAATGAATTATTGGTTAAATACAAGTAACACAGCTATTAATTTTGAAAACAGATCAGTGTGTGTATCTTTTCTGATACCTATTTAAGATTATTTCCCCCTTTTTGTGTTTCATCTAAGATGTAGTAGTAGTATGAGTCTGTTTTATGTACCACAGCAGCGCAAAGGCCTTGTCATCGTCATAATCATTTGTCCCGACTTAATCACCTGTTAACTAATTTATCTTTAATGAAAACCTCACTATTTTTCTGTAAATTATTAGGTTCAATTTTTGAGAGGGTGCATTAACATAATAATGAATTAAACAGAAAAGAAAAACTTAACCAACTTTTATTAATAAGTGTAAACAATTATTATAGTTTTATTACATTATCGTGTATATTTAATAATAAAATCTTAAATATATTTTAACCTACATCAGGAAATTGCACTTTCAAAAAAGACAAAAAAAAATATTATAAAAAACACATTTGTGCATTTTAATCCTAAAATTTATTTTAACATTCAATTTATTTACTTTTATCAGTAACCTATTGTAAATACTTCCCTATTTCATTACATTTCGATATTGCAAAGAAATAAAATAAGTTACGCATATAGTTTTTCGTAGATTAGATATAAATTTTAGGCTACGGTTTTTTCATCGCGTATAAGTATCATCAGTAGAAATAAGTAGTCTTTTTTCAGAGCCGTTTAAACTCTAAGCTGATAGTGTAGAGGTTATAGTTAATAGATATAATAATACTAAAAAGTTAAAAACAGCTTTATCTTGATAAATAATTTAAATCACATGATTTTGAAATTTAAATCCTAAATACATGCATCGCACAACAACCGCCATTTGGTATTAATAAACAATACATTGCATTTAATAAAATAAAATTATGTAACTATTATTTTCTTATTAAAATCTTACTTAACAGGAGGTCTAAGTACATAATATCTATTTTTTAGTTATAAATTTTAGTCTTATTCATTTATATTTTTCTTTATGCCCAGTCGTAATACAATGACCGATCTACATTATATGTATATCGCAAGAAAGAAATGCTAATATTTATTTGTATACTATGTTTTATGTATTTATATCTTACCAGTAAATAACAGACTGCTATACTTTTTTATTTTCATCTAAGTATAATATGTACTAGGAATATGTGCAGTAAAAAGTAGAAGGCCGAATTATACAAAAAAAATAGTATCGGTGAACGGAAAATGAATTAAGTACTCTATGTATTATTGGAAAACTTTTGGTAGATGGCGACACTTACATGGTGCTATTTGCGAATTATTTCAACATTCTTGATCAAGCGACATCTATCGCAAAACTATAAAATCGTTTCGCAGACCCTCCGAAATAAAATTTGTTTAACCACCGTTGACGGCTCTGCCATCGTTTTTCTATCTTTGAACCCCTTATATGTATACCAAATCTTATATGGTGACGAACAATGCTCACGAATAACATTGGTGACGAAGAGCATCAAAAATCATAAAGATACTTTTACTAAACATCACAATAACTTTTTTAAAATTTTACTACTGCGGAAAAGTTGACTGAACTGTAAAATGTAAATGCATTTTTTTGTTAAGTGCCCTTTTAACTGAGTTTCATTTTACTATTGTGAAATGGATAAGTGGGTTACGCATAAGCTCTGAGTAAGATCGTCTGAATTTGCAACTAATAAGCTCGTTTTTAATAATTTATTTAAGGCCTACATTAACACTGAAATACGAGTCCACGTAAAATAGGCATTAGTAAAATACAGATGACAAACTGCCTGATACTTCGCCTTTAAACTTGTTATAACACTATAAGGTCAGACCAGTATAACGGCAGATACATTTTTTGCTTTCACCTGAACAGGCTTGGCAGCCACTGTGGCCTATTTTTTGAGCGACACTTCACTTAAAACACTTCACCTGAAAACGTCTGCTAAAATCTACCACTTAGCTTTAATTAAATCCTTACTTAATTTAATATCTTATGAGAGTAATCCGTCATGTACATATCATATCATGCATGTTGGAAGGTCTCTTTCTCACCATATCAGGGTTCATGCCTACCTTTAGGCACTTGTTAAGCCTGCATTTCTTGCACCATGACCTCGACATGATATTCACCCTGCACTTCCCTTTGTCCTTGCAGGTGTAAAGTGTATGCTTGTCGAGTTGGAACGACCGTTTGAAGAACAGCTTGCAGGATTCGCAGGTTCGGATGCCGTAGTGGACGCCTGATATGGCGTCAGAGCACACTGGACATGTTGAAAAATCTGGAAATAGTTCTAGCATTAATTTTATAATACAGCTAAAAATAAACTCCCAATAAGGGTAAGCGCTTCTGTAATATATAAATTAGCTTACAAATAAAATCTCTTTTATCTACATCCATACCCTAATATGTCCATTTTAAAGTCAGGATCGATGAGCAAACGCCCTATATTTAGATATGAGTATCTGTGGCTGCATCATAATGTTTAAATTTTAGTATCGGTAACCGATACTTTAATTACGTTCAAATTTCGAACGTCATCTTAAAAAGTAAAAATTAATGGATTTGAAGCTAACATATGTAAGCAAAACATCTTGATGTATTTTCAAAGGTACCAGGAGAGCATAACCGCAGCGTAACTATTCATTAAATCAAAGAGTTTGAAAGACGCGAGCTAGCCGCAGCCAGCAGGGCCTAACTAGGTTAACAAGCGACTGCGCCGGTCCACACTAATTAGTAACGGGCCAGCTTCTTGTAACTCTGCTCTCCTGGTACTACGGATTATATTCCACGCGGTTTCACATCGATCCTGACTTTAAAATACACATATTATCGTATGAATGAAGATAAAGTTATGTATGTGACTGTACATAATTAGGCATTAAAATACTCATGTGATCCTTTTATGAAACTCACTTCGTTCGTTTCATAAAACCACATTCGTATTTTAATGACCCTCATTATGCAACAGCCACATAAATAACTATTACCGGTGCTATGTAGTTGTCAGATAGATCTAAATCAGCCAGCCAAGACAAATAATATTGAAATTGGTAATAGTAGGTATATTATTATTGTACGGACGGCAGCAAATCAACCTAACCTAATCTGTCAAAAATTCTCTATTGAAAGAGAACTCTATGTAAAATGTACATAAGGCTGAAAATTGGTTGTATAAATTTGACGGATTAGGGTATTCCGATGTGCTGTTGACTGTACAATAAAAAATTAAAATAAGACAAATAGCTAAGTAACCTCGTAAAAAGCATTAACATTACTCGTACGATATCTAATATGAGTCGTTAATAGCAATAAATAATGTACGTTAGAGTTAATACTTTGTTTAAACCATAAACGTTACTTTTTCCTCCATAGTAACATAAATGGTTAAGACAGGCATTCAGGCCAAAAATACACAGTCTGAATGATACCGTTTATTTTCGCAACTTTAAACAACGTTATTTCTGCAGAATATAACAGATCCTATTATGTTAATGTGTTTTATGTCATCGGCCCATGCTTGTATTGTTGATTATGCCAGTACCTATCATTGTAACGATGGCAATATTTTTACAACGAAGGCCTTTGCTATTCTGAGACATTGATAGATACTTTTTAATAATTTTCTATTACTTGAAGGCTTTTTACGCCATTGTTCCATTTCTGTGGTTTATCTTATTTATTCTGTGCCACAAAGTGACACGGGGTACCCCATACTTTTTCGACGCAATAGACACAGAAGTCCCACTCAACGCTTCTTCCATAGCATTTTCCATAGCTTCTTGGGAATAATACCTATACTTTCTGCCTCTTTTTAGCCTCATATCTGAAATAATAAGATACGAAACGGATAAATGTAATCGAGACACATAACATAACATTATTCTTTATTGCACACAAAAACACATCACACACATCTCTTATCTCTCATCTATACTTTTAGTGACAAGCCTTATCATCATTATAATATATTATATTTTTAGTAGCGTTGAATAAAGTTAACTTTGATTTAATTATAGTATTTATTGTAATATTATCAATGACGTTCAATTAAAAAACTAGACTCACAATCACGCTCAAATATTGTCCGAAGCAAAAGTCTGCCCACCCGACTATTGGGCAGAGTTTTCGTTTAGTTGTATACAATTGACATTAAACACTAAATGCCACGAGATAAGGTGTTAATTTGAACAAATGTGTTAATGTCATCAGTGTCAAAGCCACTCGGACGTTTTTTGAGGAATTTTTCTTAGAGATTGGGTGTCTAGTTTTATATTGAACGTCATTGAATATTATGTACTATTTTCAATTTAAAAGGAAAAGGTTTAAAACAAAACTAGCAGGAACAATATTTTGATTTGATTCAACGTAGAAGTAACCTACTGATCAAACTTATCAGTAGGTATACTTTACACATATATTTTTTTTTAATAACTGAAAAACATTAAACATTTTTGCTTGAAATAAAACAACTTTTAATTTAAATTTTTATTTTTTTCTATTTACAAAAACATTTATCTACAATTTAAGTAAAAAAATAAACTTTGCTCTTTTTTTACTTATAACGGATCTAACGTCCAAACATGTGAACAGTTTTCATCATCATCGCATTAAAAATAAAGAAGGTAGAAGGAATACACCTCTTTGGCATTATTTTAGTACAGAATCAGTTTTACGTTTTCTTAACTGATCAGTAAACTAAAATGCAATCACACCTTCTAAACATAATTATGAAAACATGTTGAGATTAATGACATACCTAACTACTAGCCTAGACAATCAGAAAATAATTAAAAACATAAATTCTATATTAAGAAACAAAGCGTTTTCTTTGGACTTGAATCATTAATAACAAAAAAGGATGGTATCAACCTGGATCATCAAAGAAATACTGATAGTTTATAGTAACAAAACACCACTTTTATTCTAATTCCAACTAATATGACAAGTTAGAAACTGCTTCTCATAAAATATTATACCATATTGAATTCCAATGAACTACTGAGCTAAATAATAACAAATTGATATTTTAAAACTCAGTATTTTTATTAAATAGTTAGAAACATAATTAAAAAAGAAAACTACAAAGACCTTTTATAGATAGGTACACGAAATCAAAAAAAAGTTAAGATGTTATAAGTGAAAAAGAAAACATAAATAAAGTTATCTAAACCGTGTTTAACATTTGTCAGACCGCCATTCGTCTTCCCATAACCATTTAAATCCATATTCCAAATGCGTCAGCATATAGAAATATGGCTGGGAAGAACCCTAACCATATCTGGGTTCATCCCAACTTCGAGACACTTTCGGAATCTGCACAGCTTACAAGAAGACCTAGTGTGAACAGTGATGATGCACTGTTCCATAGAGTTTCTGCACTCGTAGGTAGCATGTTTATCCCGCTGGAATGACCGCCTGAAGAACAAACGGCAGGACTCGCAGGTTCGAATCCCGTAGTGCACGTGACCACTGAGCTCGTCGTCGCATACTGGACATGTTAAATCTGGAAATAAACGCAGCATTTACTATGAGAAAGTAAGTAATGTAGTTTTTTCGTCTCAGACTTACCATTTCTGTCTCATTTGTTTTTGATTAATATGGTACTAACCACCCTTTTTGGTTGTCACAAATGCTATCTTGCAACATGCCAGCCACACTTGCCATTACAATTTGGCAAAAAAAAGTCCAAACAGTTCGACTATCAAAACTAGTAGGACTAGCACCCTGTTGCAGAAAGCTCCATTCAAGTTAATGCTTCATTAAATCTAATGCTGTCACTTTTCGTTGTCATGAAATAAAAAGTGACAGCAATAGCTTTAATGACACATTAACTTTAATGGACGTTTCTGCAACTGAGTGTAGATGTTATAAAGATGGCCCACCCCCACAGGTGAAATCTGCCAACATAACAGCTCTGGCTGTGTTCCGGCAGTATTAATGTGCGAGCCAGTACACTTGAAATCAAAGGCTCGAAGATCAGATGAGCCTACAGTCTAGAAGCACATTGAGCGACGCTTCCTGGTGAAGTGTCCCTCAATGAAATAGGCCGCAGTGGCCGCTTACCATCGGGTGGGCTGCGGCCTGCGTGTCTGCCAACTGATGTGGTATAAAAAAAGTTTATTTACTCTTAAATTATATGAAATAACAATAAGCATACCTTTAGCAATATTAAAACTTTAAACTTTACCCTTAATTAAAATATATATGAATTTGATTTCTTAAACAATAATGAATAACTAGGAAAATAAAAACAAAGATAAACAAAATTGAGATTAACCAAAACCCTTTCTTCATTCATAGGATCATAATCATTAACCTAAACTTTACCATTGATAACAGCAATCCGACCACCAAACTTCCACATACCAAGATAGACTGAGCCCTTCCTCCCCTTGTCTTACATTATCTTACCAAACCTGGTATCATACCAGCTCCGAGACACTTTTGGAACATGCAGGAATTGCATCTGGTACGCGTGTCAGTGATGATGCAAAATCCATCTATCCTCGGTTAAAGAGATAAGCACTTGAAATTCAATTGTTTTTGGAGGTGCTTGATTGCGTGTCTAAAGAAGACTTTACAGGATTCGCAGGAGTTAACGCCGTAATGGATACCGTCTGCTACATTACCGCAGATTGAACAGCATTCGTGGGTGATAACAAAGGTAATAGGGAAAAATATATTGGGGGGTTTGATCCTAACAATCAAAGTTTTTGGAAAAATTGGAAAGAACTTAGTCATAACTTAACAGGTGGACGTAGAATAGCAGCCACCTTTATTCTATACAAGTAATAAAGGGTGATAATCCTTGCATTATTTTGGAAGTTTATAATCAAGGAAAGATGCTAAAAATAGTTGCGTGTGCTTTAGTATCAACAAAATCGGGATAATTTATATTTAGTAAACTTCTACTGTTTAGTTAACCCTTCATCAATTTGACCTAATCCGTGCACGCGATACTTCACTAACCACAAAGGGCACCATACAAAATGTATGTTGGTGTGATTTCAGGAGTATTTATCATCTCGGGTTTTCAAATCAAAGACAAAATATTAAAAAAAAACATTATATTCAATGTTAACAATGATGATAATAAATCGTAGGATACTTTAATTTTTTTAAATATATTAAATAATTTTTCCTTGGAAGAAATTGAATCAAAATGCCTTAGCTAGAGACTTAATTAGAGAATGTTGCAAAATTAAGGATCATGATTGTGAATGATATTCCTGTACTGCGTCTCTCCTCTCATCAGCCGAATGACGGCCTTGCAACCGAAGTAGCTTCGTCGACTGCACATCCATCTCTCCTTTTCATTTCGGGAGTAATGGAGCGAGAAGCGATATCCGTTCACCACCATCATAGGCCGTTTGTTCCTTGATATATCGTAGTGGACTACAAAAAATATTTATGTGAGAATAAAATTAAAATATTAGGAAAATGTCATTTATAAAATAACATCTGGATATCTGGCGATACTATGTTCTTAATGAGGTCTTATCACACCACACTATTATTACTCAGGTAATAGCAAGGTTATTCGGTCATTACATCATCATTTCCCTGCCCTTATCCCACGCTAGGTAGGGTCTGCGCAACATGTTTTTTCCTTCCACACACTCCTATAATTAGCTTTCGATTCTACATTCACTCCTTTCATTTTCTTATCATACTTCACGCAATCCATCCATCTCTTTTTCGGCCTTCCTCTGCTTAAATCTCCGTCTACACACATATCTATCATTCTTTTGGCGACATGTGTGTCTTCTCTCCTCATCACATGTCCATACCATGCTAACCTTGCACTCCTAACCGTATCCACTACCGGTGCCACTTTCAAACTTCCTCTTATATACTCATTCCTAATCTTATCCAACCTAGTCACTCCACACATCCTTACATTACCTAAAAATGCATACGCAAGCAGAAATGCTAAAATCAAAATTCAAATTTGATACTTAGAGCATCTACACAACACCCATATAATTATGCAGGTTTTTATCCATGTTTTATACCTAACTTAATTTTAATAATAACACAAGCGGCCGACCCGCAAGTAATTTATTTTTTCAAATATCCCCCCTTCCCCCCACAATTCCGGAAAAAAGTACCCTATGTCACCCGGAGACAGTGTAGCTTTCCAACAGTGAAAGTTTTCAAATCATTTCAGTAGTTTCGGAGCCTATTCAATACAAACCATCAAATCTTTCCTCTTTATAATTTAAGCATAGGCAGATATTTGACGAGCCATTTGGTGTAATGGTCGAGAAGTCGGCTATTACACCAGAGGTCGCGGGTTCGATCCCCGCACGGTACAAACATTTGTGTGCATGAACATGTCTGTTTGTATCGGTCTGGGTGTTTCTATGTATAATATGTATGTATTTACAAAAAAAAGTATATAAGTAATGTTTATCCGTTGTCTAGCACCCATAGCACAAGCTAATGCTTAGTTTGGGGCTAGATGGCACTGTGTGAATAATGTCCAGAGATATTTATTTATTATTTATTTATTTAAATAGGATGTAATCGAAGAAAAACATAAAATACCATCTGTATTAACCTTTAATGCCATACTTCAGCTATCAATTAATACGAATCTTACAGTTATTATACAGATCATTACACACAGCCTACAATAGTATCATTCTGAATGTTACACTAATCCTTAAAGCATAATCGTATTTTTTGTCATTATATCCCGCATAGTGCTATATTTAAATTAATAATTACAGTATTTACAGTTGCACAATATATTTAACAATACTTAACAGTTCCATTTTGAGAAATTATATAAAAAAATATAAATGCACCATCTTTAGGTTAATATTCCCTTATTTACTTGTCATTAAAATAATGATAATTTTTTTAATGATTAAATTTCTTGCTGGTAGCAAAATTATTGCGTTAAGTTTTTAGTTGAAATAACAAATAATAATGGTCATGTTAATTAAAGTATGTTTTATATAATTTTACCATATAAATTAATATCTAGACTAGTGATCATTATTAAAAATAATTATAAGAATCTGAGATCGATTTAGGAGTAATAGTTAAATTCTAAAAATTCTTGACATAAATAATATTATGATTGGACAATTACTACAAAATTTTAAGAAAAACGCTATCGAGCTTTTCAAACAAAATAAATATCCGAATTGAAATATAGTTTATTTTGTGTGTGCCAATAAATGTTTTCTTTCTTTTATTTATTTCTAATAAATACACTTATTTAAACACGCTTTCAGCGTTTCTACTACTCGTTAAACAATATAAGCAATAAACAACTATTAATTAATAAAATTACATACTAAACCAATGATATGATCATTAAACACAGTCTTGAAATTATTATAATCACAACCAAAGATGTTTTAGTCACTTTAAAAACGCACTAATATGTACGTACAAGATGCCACAAAACCATGTAACATAAAACTTATTGTCTTCCAACATGGTTATTCTGAACAACTTTTTATTATAAGATTTGGGGAATTATCACAAAATAAAAGTTATTCAAATAAAGTAGTAAAAGTTAAATGGAGGAGCAATACAAAATAGTAGAGAAAATGTTGTAGAGAATATCGTATCAACATCTAATAGTTCTTACTAAAAATCTAGTTCATTGCAATTTCACTCAAGTGTAATACTAATTACTACATTTTAATTGAAAAAACTTAACTTAAAAATATTTATAATATTTTACATAATATTAGTATTTATTAATTCTAGTACCACAGTCTAAAAATAGGACGACATCTCTAGCAATAAACTAGTAAAAAAATTGCTTACAATAAGTGATGTTTAAATGTAGTTTAATTGCTTTAATTCTTTAGTGTGTTTTTTAATATTTAGCAATAACACATTTCTTTTTGATAGGTATATTCTTTTCTCCTAAAACAAAATTAAAAAAACAAATACCTATGTCCAATTCTTTTTAAACATCAATAAAATTCTTTGAAATGCCTTAATTGTTTGAACTTATTAGATCCGCCCGTCAGACATTGCAAGGCTCACCTATTACGCAGAACAGTTAAAAATTGCATCACAGTCGCGCAACAATAGTGTGGGAACTTATTAATAAAATTCAAGTATTTTGATGCTTTAAAACTATACCTATTATTATACCAGCCGGATGGACAGCTAGAAAAAAAAATTGTAAAAACCTGTTCATCTTTAAAATTTCGTGATCAAATCCTTACACACACACTAAGTGAGTACTTAGTGATTGAGTAATCACAGTACATGTTTTTGTAGTTTAATGTCAACTTGGTCTTATTAAGTATTTTATAGAGCCTATTAAAAGCCTTTTTATTTGACTACAAAATAACGTAATCATACAATTACATAGGCATTTGATTAACCCTTAAATTAAAAATATCTGTGTTTTTTTATTACACAAAGAGGCAAGAATTTAAATAAATATGTTGTATTATATACAAACAATAATTTCAAACTATTTTTCATCATCATTAAGCCGTTCCCAAATATTTAAATAAACGAAAGTAAATAAATTGCGTTATATTTGATGACTACGGCTCACCTTTTGGCCAAAATGGACCACAAATGTGTTACATTTCATGCGTTACACATTAACACCACACATTCATAAGTTTTGGTAATGTGTTAAATGAAATTGGAACTAAATGCTATCACACCGTTAAACAATATATTCATCTTTACACGTCTTCACCAGAATTTGTTCAGAGAGAGACAGACCATACGTCGGTTTCCCTCTATTGATGAGTAGGTCTGACGCATCATGGTTATGGAAACCTTTGACCTCAATGATGTGCTTCCCAGAAGTCTTCACTACGGCTTTGCAGCATTTATAAGAGTGCGTGGAACATGTCCATCTGACGATACCATTTCTTATTGAGTGTCTACAGTAGGTATATTCGTTATAAACAATTAGAGGCTTCCCTCTCAGTGATTGGATGAAGAACGCCTCAACCCGACCTGAAAATATTTTTTGTTAAGTCAGTGAAAGATATAAATGGTTTAGTTTTTTATTTATCAATAGGATTAGGTACAGCGTTGCCAGACGTCCCGATTTTGGCGGGACGTCCCGATTTTTTAATCAAAATTAAATGTCCCGCGCGGAACAGGCTCAGTCCCGCTTTTCGGGGAGAACTCGAGCGTACGTGCACTCGTGCAGTGCTGAGAAAGAAAGGCGCGTAATGAAGATAGGAAGTTACAAAAAAATACATTTTCTTTGGCTACTTTTGCTATCTTTTGTCACGTAAACGTAATTTTGAAAACTTTGATTACCTAAGTATATACGTTTTTTTACTATGTCCCGCTTTTGACGGAAGAATCCCGCTATTTTCACTCAAAAAGTACCAAAGTCCCGACTTGGCAAAAAATATATCTGGTAACGCTGATTAGGTATGTTATGAATGTATTGAAAATCATATTTATATTTAGGCTGTCTGCAAAATGCGGATTTATTATTATTTACACGAATAGTATCTAGAAGATAGCCTGCAAAATAAAACATGTAATTTACATTTTATAGTATTCGTATATTGATAGCAATGGAACACGAGTGTTTTTAATACTGAAGATAAATAATTTCTACATATTATCTACTAGTATCTAAAACATAAGGGCAAGAATTCTCAAAAATAGAGATCACAATATTAATCTATATCACAAAAAAATAGCACCTGCGATACAACGTTATCTACACAAATTAGACGATATATTTTAAAAAACTACTAATTAATGTTACACGGTGTATAAATAAACGACGAGTGATTACGATATTTTAAAGTGTAACACACAAATAGGATTAATAACAATCATGTTTAAAAAAGTTTTATTTATAGTTTTTTATGTACCTCGTGAAAATAAATTAAAAACGTGAAATGTTCACAAAGTATCGATCATTAATGGTTAAAAACAAACATTTTCTACGAGGGATGCGTCGAGTTTTAGGTGGTTTATTAAATGCATTATTTTAAAAATAAACTCACTCACTAATATCAACACTCGACTTAAATAAACACTCGACTCTTTTTATTGTAACAAAACACTTGTTTGTTACAGAACGTTAACTTTGGGATAAATATCATATTGTGTAAATTAAATAATTTGTAAAAGACAAGTCTTGCAGGATAAAATCCTTTTAATATTTTATCACTTCATTTTCGCATGTTTCAACAGTATCATGATAAATATTCCAAAATAAACATTTAATGTAAAGATCTCAACGCATATCTCATATCACACTTATGTTCTATTTCACTTTGCCTAAGTAGTAACTATGTATTTATGGCCTCTTTGAAGTCTACGAAAACGCAGGAACAGAAACAAAAATCACTAAGGAAATCAGTCTATTGGTTGTAGGTATTTCATGTCATGAGACATTTAATTGCCTTAAAAGTCCAGCTCATGCAGATTGTAAAGACATAACAAAAGAAAAGTAAATAAACAAAATATATAGAGCAATTTGTGAACGTGACGTAATTTTAGACACTTTTTTTTCACTTCGGTTGGCACACGGCACACCTGACAGGTAAAAAAATAGCTACTGGCTGCGGCCTAATTTTGTTTTGGGATATGATTACGTATTTTAAGTACCTATAGGTACATGTTCTCTGACCCAAAATATTTATCAAGGCCACAATAAGCCTCTTTAAAACAATCATAAAATAAAGCACTGGTCCACTGCAGGCGAAACTCGCAACTATTTTTCACGGAACTAGAATGAAGAATACAATGAATTTAGCCTACCTCACGATATTAAAAAGTGTCACAATGGCAAGGTTGAACTTATAAAGTAGACGTCATACAAAAAACTCTGTAGGCGGGTGGTTATGGAGATTCTTCGCATAGACGAGCTCATTCTTCTCAGTATACACCTTGGCAGAGCAGCCGTGAGTATTATGCGTGTAACAGGACCAATAAGACTTTTCCTCCACCGCTTCTTCCCGGGTAAATGTAAAATCGCCAAGCTTCAAAAGCCTCTCGCCGTTTCGAGAGATCATGAACTTCACTGAAAGAAAGACGATTGTAAGGACATTTTATAGTTTATGCTTCTGTGATTTTAATTTCTTGCACCTTTATTTCAATACAGATGAGCAGTAAAAATATTGTCAATTATTATAGATACCTATGATGTTGTAGCCATCTATACCCACGCATCAGTAGGAGAAGTGTCACCGCCATATGTCGCAGGAACATGTCGTTGTCGCTTCAGTACCGCAATGTCGATGGCACTACTTATCTGCGGTCGGGTCTCGTGACTTTTGCAACAGTGTCGTCTGATGATGTAGTAGGTATTAATAAACATCAGCACGGTATGATATTACCCTGACATCAGTCTTGTCGCCGAGATAAATGTCGCAACAGCATGACGTTGTCACTTTACAGTGTCGCAGCATCGATGGCTACTGGGTCTGGTCTCGGACCTATTCCGACAATTTCGTCTGCCGCGCGTATCGCTAGGTGCAGATCTTTACATAGAATTATGTATATAGAAAACAGTAGTCTCGCGGCGACACGACATTCCATTCCAGAAATGTCTGCAGACAACCTACTTACGACCCCTTTTTGTTACTAACCTATTAAGAATATTTACTGTGAAATACGAAAACAGTACCTTTTTCTTATGTATCTTTCTCTCTCCTTAAAAATATACCACTTTTTCTATACCTTGTGCAACATTGTAAAAACATTTAAACTACCTATTTGTTTTTTTGTTTTGTTTTGGGATACAGACACGACGAACGGTATTAACTGGAAGAAAAAAAACGACGAATAATATGCTGACGAAACGAGTGTGTGTCTGTCCCCTGTGTCCCCCTTATAAAATAAGAGAAAGACAAAACTACAAAAATATATGATGTACATTACCATGCAAACTACCATTGAAAATTGGTTCGAACGAGATCAAGTAGGTAATTAGTTTTTTTTAATACGTCATAAATCGTATAAATTTTAGAAAATACGCTATTATTAAAACATCCATCAAACTTACAAAAAACTATTATATTATGATGCTGCTAGTGCTCCGTAGCAGCTTACCCTTCATGGGCGAGTCCAACTCGCACTTGGCCGCTTTTTTTGTAAATATGTACATTGTACATATTATACATAGAAACACCCAGACCGATACAAACAGACATGTTCATGCCAACGAATTTAAATACCCTAGAAGCAACATTGCCTATAAAACCGCCTTCAAAAAGTGTCCCAAAAGTACATAGCAACGGTGGGGGGTGCGCTAAGGAGGAAAATAATATCAATTCTAATTTCAATATTCAAAAGTTGACCTTAATGCACAGGTATACGATCTCACTTCAAATGCAGGCGTCCGCGAGTTACGACATTTTAAAATGTACGCAGGCAGCAAGCTCGTAAAATTTTTATTGCTTTATTGCTGTAAAGACGAATGTAGGCTGTAAATCAATAGAAATAAGGTCTAGTTCAGTTTGCGCTGTTTGAAAATCATAAAATCGTTGCATTTAGAACAGAGTTAGTAGAGGAGTCGTCATCGATGTTATTTTTTTATTTATAATGAATTCATTCGTGTCGATTTTTATGTAACACTAATGAAATTCATTTTTACACGAATGAAATTGTTTCTCATGGGTACTTTAATATTACATGAAAACTATGCATAACACCTGCGTCTCATGTCATGAAATACGGAGCTGATACGCGGACACTTACAGCACGGCTGGTCCATTAGATTAAAGTCAACAACTATTCTGATGCGACGTCCAGTCAGAAAATGTTTTATTCAAACATAAACTGGAGCGGGGATCCCATAGGAAGGAAGTTTGCCAACAAGGGCTTGGTGCCAGACCTTGTTAAATGCCTTTGATATGTCCAAGGACAGCAATGGCCTTACTGTGGTCTCGCTCTATAAATGCGTTGCGTGCGTAACCAAGAAGGTCCATTGTAGAACTACTTATCAAACACGAATTGAGAGTCACATAGGAGATCGTTACCTTTTAAATAAGCAAGCAAGCGGTTATTAATTATACGCTCTATTATCATACCCTCTATTTGGTCGGTGATTTGAGGATATTTTCACATTAGTGAGAACTAAAGAATGTGTTTTTGTGTTAAAAAATATTTAGGTATAAATACAACTGCTTAGATCCGGGTCTTCTTATTTTAATTACTCATTCAAAAGTTACACATTTTTATAATTTAATCAAGACATCATTAGGGTTATTAAACACCACTTGTGTTTAATAAATTTTCATTAGTGTAATCACCCAACTCATTCGTGTAACACCAATGTTGTTTTTTTCCTACTTTGAGCACTAACCCCTTCGGAATTTATCATTAGGGGTGTATAATTTCACAAAAGAAACCGTTTTAGGCCATCAGTCAGTCAAAACACGACAGTCTTTCAAAAACACGATTTTTCGAACCCGCGTGAAATCGAGCCAATTAATCATTAAACACCGAATTCTTTTTTATTCTTACAGTTCTTTTATTGTTATACAGATATTTTTGTAAAAAGTGCAAATATTGGTTGTAATATTGGACAAAATAAAAAAAAATACCATAGTAAATTTTAGTACTACGCGACTCCATGACTACTATGTTCTAAATATTACTCTGTGTGAAAGTGTTAGAAGCATTAATACCGCAGCGCGTGGGAAAGGGACAACTATACAGCCAGCCACGTGTCTGATTTCTTCCGATTTTTTTAGAAAATTACAATTTTAGCACGTTTTAGGATAATTTTTACCATTAATGCATTCTATTATCAAAGATCGATTTATTACTTACCGGAAATACGAAACTCCATCCTTTTTTTGAGTGGTTAAAGTGTTGTTCTTGCACTTTTTTACGGAGCACTTCGGCATAATGACGCTAGGCCGGTTCGCGCGCGACTGGGAGCGAACAAGTGCTTAAACCGTTTTTAAGCACTTGTTTTGCGGGACATTTTTTGAGCGCTGTCAGTGTATCTAGGGTATTTAATATCGTTGGTTCATGCACACAAATGTTTGTACCGTGCGGGGATCGTACCCGCGACCTCTGGTTTAATAGCCGACTTCTACCATTACACTAAATGGCTCGTCACCTGACAGATAAATATACGAGTAACTTGATTGAAAGCGATGTAACAAGTCCTTAAAAAAATAAATAGGTATTCCATATTTTAAATAAATAAAAAACAATGCTTTCACCTCTTCACTTTTTATTTAATACTGTTGCCAATAGGAAATTTTTTGTGAAATCCAAATTAGTCTTTTATAGGACTGTTATTACAACATCATATTGATTTAAATGCTCATCAACAGTAAACATTTACAGTCATAATTTCATTTTTCATTTTAAATTATAATTTACTCATGGAATTTTACACAATATGTAACTACTACCTATTTAATTCATGAACTTTAATATATCTATTAAGATGTCTATTTGCTTGAAAAATTCTTTCAAAAGAGTGGAAGAATTCATTTATAATAGATATGATTCAAAAGGAAGTGGAAGATGTAAAGAATAAAATAGAAAAAAATTGCGCCGACTCGAAGTATTAATGATATTGGTAATTACTACCTGTGTCTTGTTTAAAAAGTAGGTAATATTTATCATCAATAAAATATAAACCTTGACTTTACACATAGTTGTTAAGATAAGAAATAAAATCGCTGTTAATTTGAGGCGTTTTTGCTCGCAACGCCTGCTTTGCTATCTATGTACTATAACCATAGTATATAGAAAAGTAGGCTATCTCCGGCCCAATCCGCGTTGTGATTGCCTACCATGCTTGCCTGTTTCAGCGTTGAACTTTTAGCTAAATTTTGATTGGCTCCGTTTAGCCTTGTCGCGCGCGTTTATTCCGACTAGTCCGATTAGTAGTTCGATCGTCGAACTGTTCGGACAATTTTTTTCCGAATAGTCCGACTGGAGGATCGAACTATTCGGAAACGCGTTTATTCCGCCTAGTCCGACTAGTAGTTCGATCGTCGAACTGTTCGGAAATTTTTTTTCCGAATAGTTCGACTGGAGGATCTAAATAGGCTATAAAATTGCTACGAGTTTTGAAACGGCTGAACGGATTAAGTTGAAATTTGACACATGAATAGTTTATGACCTGGAATAGGGCATAAGCTATAAAATTGCTACGGGAAACGTCTCATTCCCGCTAGCATAACAATTTTGAAACAAATGAATGTCGGGAAAACAAATGAATGTCGGAAAAACATTGTTTATTGATCTGAAGTAAAAAAAACCGGTGCAAGCGATTTTCGACCTTATCGACATTTACCAAAATAACTGATTTTAATGAACTAGCAAAGATGGTCGACAAGCGGTTGCGAAAAAGCAACAAAATTTTAAATGTCAATAAGATCGAAAATCGCTTGCACCTATTTTTTTACTTTAAATCAATAGACAAACAAAAAAAACAGGTGCAAGCGATTTTCGACCTTATTGATATTTTAAAATTTGTTGCTTTTTCGCAACCTCTTGTCGACTATCTTTGCTAGTTCATTAAAATCAGTTATTTTGGTAAATGTCGATAAGGTCGAAAATAGCTTGCACCTGTTTTTTTACCTTCAGATCAATAAACAATGTTTTCCCGACATTCATTTGTTTCAAAATTGTTATTCCCGCGGGAATGAGACGTTTCCCGTAGCAATTTTATAGCCTATGCCCTATTCCAGGTTATAAACTATACGTGTGCCAATATAAGATAGAAATACATTATAATTCTGACTGTACCATTTATTCGTAGTAGTACTACATATTTGGAATAATAATAGTTCGATCCTCCAGTCGAACTATTCGGAAAAAAAATGTCCGAACAGTTCGACGATCGAACTACTAATCGGACTAGGCGGAATAAACGCGTTTCCGAATAGTTCGATCCTCCAGTCGGACTATTCGGAAAAAAATTGTCCGAACAGTTCGACGATCGAACTACTAATCGGACTAGTCGGAATAAACGGTCGCGCGAACCTTGTGCAGTGTTGGCCCCGACTGGCGCACTGAAAAATGGGTCGAGAATTCGAGATTTTGTTTCAGTGTCCTCGCGTAATGCGTTTAAATAAAGATAACATGTCTGTCGGCTGTGATAACAAATAACAATTTAAAATAATTTATTTTTATCCTAAATTCAAAATTAACTAGTTTCGTCATTACAACGCTTACAACATGATAGGTATAACTTTATCACCTCCTTGGATATGTTACAATATTTGGTTTTAATCTGAGCTTCCATTAAATCTTTATCGGCATGGTTAAATAGTAAATGCATAGTATGAAGTACTCCAAACAATTCATCTGTGGACACGTAAAACTTAATGTTTGGGCAAGACTCATCACTTGGTTTTATCAACTTTTCTTTGCCATTTATTTCTAAAACATCATAATTTGCCAGCATTTTATAGTCTTCGAAATCCTTGTGGTACTTTCTTTTGATTTCCTTTATTTCACTGATAAAGTCTTGATATCTCGTTGTATTGATGAAGTATGCACTGTTGCTTTTCTTCCGAGATAGCAACTTGTCCAGTTTTTCATTGAATTCTTTCTTTAACGGCGCGACATAATTTTTTTCAAACATTTTAATGCCTGCAAACAGATTTTCGAAGTTGAAAGTTTAATAACAAGAATTAAAACAGCCTAATCATATTCAACTAACTAATAAATATCGGTACAATTCATGTGCCCACAAATTAAGTAACTTAAGTACTTGAGTGATTGGTATCAGACACAATAGATGAACCACAAATATGTACATATATATTTAAATACAAATAAACATCCAGGCACAATAAATGTTCATCATATACGTTTTTTTCTGGGTGGGATGCAAACCCACGACCTCTGGTGCATAGGGTAGAGTGAGTATCAACCATGGGCCACAGTGGGGTAAGGTGGGACAGGCGCCCCACCCTGGCTCTGACCTGTAACCTGTACCTCACCAAACCTAAAAATTTTAGACTGCTGCTCCACCCTCGCTGCCCCACCCTGGGCCCATGGCTGCTAAGCACATGGCTGACTACGCCCACGGTACCAACTACGTCATCGGTCCAGTCATCATTTTTAAAGGAAAGCTTGAAAATAACAAGGCATATATATTTTTTCATTTATTTACTTGTTACAAAAAACACTACAGATCCACATTAAATTATTACATTTTTTTGCTACACAATGTTTATCATTTACTAGAGAACATCAATAACTAGAAACTATTAGTCACAAGACACATAAAAATAACTACACTTAAAAGGGCATTTTCACCACTGCTATTAGATAACTTAGATGATCAGAGACTTCATTTAAAAAAAATAAAAAAATTATTGTTTTCAGACAGATTAATTTATGAGCTACTTATTTGACATTGGTGATATTGGCAGTAGGTATAATTACAAACGGTTAAAATTAAAATGTACATTGAAAATAATCCAAATTATTTTATACCATTGGATACATGATTAAACATTATTCCTATATCAAGCGTTTTGACATGATTTCAATGATGAAGGTTGCTTTGCAGTAACTGATGTTACTGCAAAGCAACCTTCATCACTGAAACTTAAATAATAAATTTTTAACCCTTTACTTTATCCACAACATATTGATATGATTGAAGCCTAGAAAGTTTTTTGTTACTACAACATACAAACAAATCTTACCTAATAATCTTATACACAGTAATAAAATGTTGCAAAGCTTATAAGTGACACAAAATAGTCAAATTCCTGCAATGTATCTTGGATCCATAGATTATCACTATAAAGCTCACGAGTTTGAAGATATTTGACAGTATGTAGGTAGCATAGTACAACATTTACCATATTGATATATTATAAAAACAAAAGCTTGAGTTACACTAACGGTCATGGGTCAACGGTGTCAGATATCTTCTAGACGATTTATCTGTAAGATATCTTAGTTGCCATCTCTTTAAAAGAGACAGTGACAGATTGATAATAATAATAATAATAATAATAATAAGCCTCTTATCCTGAACTCTTCTTTCTTTATATTGTGGTTGTCTCTTTAGTTACAAAATATCTCTGAGTTCAGTGTGCCTCTTGGCAAAGGCCTCCTCTAACAATTTCCATTGTACTCTGTCTCTAGCAACCCTTCTCCATTTTGGGCCTGCTGTTAGTTTTAGTTCATCTTCCCATCTCTTGCTCTGTCTTCCTCTGTTCCTTCTCCCATCTCTAGGATACCAGTATGTAATGATGTTGCTCCACTTCTCCTGTGTACCTCGCAGCATGTGCCCAGTCCATCTCCACTTCAAACTATCTATTCTAGTAAGTACATCTGTGACTTTTGTCTTACTTCTTATGACGGTGTTTCGTATCTTATCTTGTTTCTTAATACCTATCATACTTCGTTCCATAGCTCTTTGGCAGTGTTCCAACATGTTTCTGTGATGTTTCGTAAGAGCCCAGGTTTCACAGCCATATGTAATACATGGGAGAACGCAGGTATTGAAGACCTTTCTTTTGATACCAATACTAAGATCTGTGGATTTCATAATCTCTTTCAGTGACCAATATCTTTTCCATCCGTTAGCTATTCGTCTTTTGATTTCTTTTGTAGTTGTGTCTGTATGTGAGATGATTTGTCCTAAATAGATATATTCATCTACATATTCAACAGGTTGGTTTTTAATTTTTATTTCATATTTGTTTGAATTCGTTATTAGCTTCGTTTTGTTAATATTCATAGATAAGCCCACTTTCTCGCTCTCTTTATTTAGATCCTGTATCATATTTTCTAAGATCTCTGGTTGCTGTTTGTTTGAAGAGCAACCAGCGACAGATTGATAACTGACAGATAAATTATCTACAACTTAAAGTGGTGAAACTGGCCCCAAACGGAGCAATCGGTATTGACTTAATGAATAAAAAAGAATAATTATGAAAACAGATTATTCCTAATATTAACAGATTTCTAGAAACAAGGCGAGCCAACAAATTATGATAAATTATATTACTTTTCCTACCAAAATTTAACTAATTATACAACATTTTTATTATTCTAAGGAGATTTTTATTATTCTAAGGAGATCTTAAGCACATTACATTCAATAAAGTTACAGAGATAAAATTAGAAATTGCATAATACCTACATTGCACACAGATATTTTAATCACAGAATCCAGTTCTGTCTAGTATAGATAATGCATTAAAATACATTCAAATATTTTCATTACTAATAAAATGGAGAAAATTACAATAAAATTATATCTTTACTTATGATAGTAACTTTTTTTGGCAAGAAACAATGGTAGGCATAAGCTGAAAATTTAACCCAGTTATAATTATAATCACTTGAATAGATTGAAAAATATAATAATAGATTCTACGCTCCAGTAATAGAGTAACAAACTACCTATGCAGAAAATCCAGTATTTCTTCGACAATAATTGTCTACTAATTACTTTAAGAGTCAAATTTTAGTTAATAAAACATTAAACAATTGCTAATAGGTATTTGCAAGCTAGGTAGCTTGAGATATCTCAAAATAAGAATTGTAGTGTACAAATTCAATTGAGTCTATACAACACCTTCAAGAATTAAAGAAATAAGAATAAATAAAACATTCAGGGCTATTTAAGTTATAGGTTATTGAGTAACTCATTCTTAACTAGCAGTGTTTATAGACAAATTCAGGCCACATGACCAAGCAGTTAGATTTATATGATTTGTTTGTTGAATTAAACATTTTAATTCTTAAAAAACACATGTGGAATTTACTTAAACATGTGTGTGCACAAGTCAGTGTAGTTTACACACCAATTGAAGAATTAATAAACTTGGCAACAAACATTTTAAGCAAAATATGTGAAGGTATTTTAAAGGCAATTTTAAATACTCCCAATTAGAATTTACGGATTACAGCCTAGTATTACATATAAGAGATGATGAAAAACTTACCTAATATATCCAATCACTAAACACAATGTTATACACCTTTTTTTTTAAGTAAACAAAAGTTATCAAATGAACAACACATTTTGAGGTTACATCTTAGAAAACTTTTTATTCACTAACATTTTAAGCGACAGAAAAATATCACACGAATATCTCTCGCTATTCTATAAGATACATTATTAAACACATTGATTATTAAAAAGTTTGTTTATTTTATTCCCACTTTCACGTAAAAATGTCAATGTCATGTATTTATAACTGTCATAGCTGCGTTTCGTTACTGCATACCTCCTGTCACTTCAGTTTACCGCTGCTAAAGAATGAATAGTTTCGTTCACATCGACCAGCATTACTTTTAATATTTTTTTTATTTATTTGCTTTTGCAGTTCACTTAAAAAGGAGTTAATAAATAAGGAGGACTTGAATTTTACGACGTGGAACTGTGTTTCATTCACTGAGGTCAATTATAATACGCGCGGAGTGGTTTCATTTCATAACTTTCATACAATTTCGTTTTTATTAACATATTATTTTAACTTAAAGAATGCTAAAAAAATTATGTTTTACATTGTAGCAGCCGTGTGTTGATATTATTTACATTAAACATGAAACTTTTAGTTATGGGTTTATTGAAAACCAATTTTTTTTTTATTAAAACATAAAATAATCACGTTTGACCCTAGGTGGAGGGTGGTTGTGGTATAGGTTGCAGGGCGTGATCCTGCCCTGATTAAACCTAATCTTGGCCGGGCATTGACACGAGGACCGGCTGCAGCACAGCCACATCTTGCCAACCTTGCAGTTCTTGTAGAACGTGTATTCGTTGATTACGACCAGAACCCTGCCTCTTGAAGATGTTGTGAGTTTATAGTCTATATCTGAAAATAAAACCTTTTTTGAGTACCGATGCCACTTACAAAAGCTATTTTTTAATCAAGATCAAAGTGATATCTAATCATGCAAATTGCTGCTATAATTTCGGTACTAAGATCTGGGACAAAGGATCTATTGGTTCAAGTGATCCTAGATGTATTTTCTTACCTACTCAATAAAAGAACCCATGTATGATTAGCGAAACGAATAATGTACTTGTACTAAATGACAACAATGTCCGGACAGACCAACTTATGAACCTTTCTGCAATCTATTTTGAACCTTCTGCAAAACGTTACTGTTTTGTAAAGGTTTAATCTCGAATGTGCCGTTTGTCTCCATGCCAATCTTCAGTTATGGATGATGAGTAAAAATAACTGAGTTTATACATGGTGTGCAGGTATCAATATATTTCTTCTTATTGGTAATGTCTATTGTGTAGTAGTATACCGTCAACAGCACATCAGACTCCCTAATCTGTCAATTTTCTACAACCAATTTTCAGCTTTATTAACTTCATATAGTTCTTTTTCAATTGAGATTTTTTACAGATTTGAGTAGGTTGATCTTGTAACTGCCGTCCGTACACACACCTCGTCCACGTTATATGAGTCTGAGTTAGCAACACAAACTAAAGTACCTATAAGGTATCTGTCAAAATATATGGCACATTATTACAACTATAGGACCTATAACTTAGGGCCAGTATTTCGATGTAACCTTATCTTATTGCTTAAGTTAAGTATAACATTTAAGATAAATTTTAGTTTTGACAGGTAAAAGTGTATTACTTTAGGTGCCGCTTAACTTTAATCCTTTAATGAAATACACTTAAGTCATACTTATTATCAATCCTGGATTAAGATCAAGATAAGTATATATTGAAATACCGGCCCTAAGTTTCAGCTAAATGTCTATCGCATAGAATCCAATTTCAATTGTAACTTTTTGGCAGATTTGAAGGCGGGTAAGGACATTACAGACCTACAAACTTATCTGTTCCGGTGGCCAAAATTGGAACTACGTAAAATGCAATGCAAAAACGATATTTAATGACAGTTTTAAATAGACAGTAGCGACGCCGCCACCGGAACAGATAAGTTTGTCGGTCTATACAATTATTAGGTATTTGTAGATAAATAAAAAGACCAGCAGTCTTAATTTTATCAATTTAATCATTAACAAATAATAATTGAATAATTTTATACACACCATACAACTAAATTCACGAGTTCGATATTTCCTAAATGAATATTAGACAGTAATACTGTAAACGCTAACTTCGAAACGACTGCACCATTTTTTTATTGACTGGACAAGGTTTGTGTCTCTTTTTCCTGACGAATGATAGTATGTATGTGCAGTAGAGAAAGCCGCTGGTTCGATTCACGGTACCTACAAACATTTTGTGTTTATAAGCATGATTGTATCGGTTTGGGTGTTTCTATGCAATGTGTATGTTTTTACAAAAAACATTATAATAAGTAACTTCAAGCTTGAATTTTGACGGCGCTAAGTGAACGTATTCATTTTATCACACACGTAAAAACATTTAATTATTATTATTGTTTCATCACACTTGCGAAACCAGTGTGGGCAACAGGTCAGTAAATAAATAAAATATCCCTGGACATTATTCACACAGCGCCATCTGGCCCAAACTAAGCATAGCTTGTACTATGGGTGCTAGACAACGGATAAACATTACATACATATACTTTTTTTGTAAATACATGTACATATTATACATAGAAACACTCAGACCGATACAAACCGACATGTTAGTGCACACAAATGTTTGTAGGTACCGTGCGGGGATCGAACCCGCGACCCTTGGTCTCAGCCATTACACCAAACGGCTCGTCAAACAGTGTGAAAAGATAATAATACAATCTAGCACTTAATGTACTGCCCATCCTTAGTAATATGATATATCGGTGGCGGGTGATTATGGTCCATATTTTGAGGGATGACCTTGTTATTATCAAATTTGATCTTAGCACAGCATTTGCTCTTCGAGTATTTGCCGGAACACACCCACAGTGTGCTAGTCTTACACATTTTTGAAAACGTGAAACCATTAACCATGACTAAGAAGCCGCCTCTTGGCGTGTCTATCAAATTGTAAGCAATACCTGGAAAGAGAATAAAATATTTATTTTTGAAACAAATCATCGTATCCATTATCAATTTCATAGCTCCTCCAAGGATCAGCTATGCTCAGCGGTAAGCCGAGTCACTATTTTGGTGGATCGATTCGACTCGAGTCAGTTTTTACGGTATTCAAATCATGACTCGAGCCCAGTAATCGAATTCTATATGAGGCATTCGAATATTGTCTCGAGTCCGGAAGGACTTGAGTCCAGAGTCTGGATATTCTAGTCCAGATCTAGAGTTCAATTTAAGAAAAAAAGAAAAAATGATAAGGAGTTAACTCCAAACAGAGTGTAGGTTTAGCATTATGACACAACAATAACAAATCAATCATTTTTAATTAAAGATAATATAAGCATTATATTTATGAAACAACAATAACAAATCAATCATTTTTAATTAAGTTCTATGGATAAACAAAAAAACTAGAAATAATTTTTATTCATCTATTAGTCATTTGAGACAGCTATAAAAAATCATATATATCTAAATACTAGAGATGGACTCGCAAAAATAGAATCGAGTTAGCTAGTACGAATCGATTCTTCCTGACTCGAGTACCGGAATCGAATCGAATCAAAATAAATTGGTATTCGAGTAAGCGAGTCCAAATCAGAAATCTAGTCTGACTCGAGTCAAACCGTACTCGGCACACTGCTTAGTTTGGGGTTAGACAGCGCTAAGTGAACGCATTCATTTATTGATTTATCACACACGTGAAAACATTTATTTATTTTTAATATTTCTTCACATACATCACACATGGGATGCCGGTGTGGGCAACAGTGTGAAAAGATAATAATACAATCTAGCACTTAATGTACTGCCCATCCTTAGTAATATGATATTTCGGTGGCGGGTGATTATGCTCCATATTTTGAGGGATGACCTTGTTATTATCAAATTTGATCTTAGCACAGCATTTGCTCTTCGAGTATTTGCCGGAACACACCCACAGTTTGCTAAACTTACCCATTTTTGAAAATGTGAAACCATTTACCATTATTATGAAGCCGCCTTTTAACGAGTCTATCAAATTGTAAGGAATACCTGAAAAGAGAATAAAATTTATTTTTGAAACAAATCATCGTATCCATTATCAATTTCATAGCTCCTCCAAGGATCAGCTATGCTCAGCGGTAAGCCGGGTCACTATTTTGGTGGATCGAGTCGACTCGAGTCAGTTTTTACGGTATTCGAATCATGACTCGAGCCCTGTACTCGAATTCTATGTGAGGTATTCGAATATTGACTCGAGACCGGACGGAGTCCAGAATTCGAGTCTGGATATTCTAGTCCAGAACTAGAGTTCAATTTTAGAAAATAAAAGGGAAAATGATAAGGAGTTAACTTCAAACAGAAAATATTTTAAGCATAATGACACGACAATAAGAAATCAATCATTTTTAATTAAAGATAATTATAATAATTAAATAAAAACATAGAGCATAGGAGTTCTATGGATAAACAAAAAGAAACTCTAGAAATTATTATTTATTAATCTAAAGTCATTTGAGACAGCTATAAAAAATCCTATACATCTAAACACTAGAGTTGGACTCACATAAATAGAATCGAGTAAGATAGTATTCTTCCTGACTCGAGTACTGGAATTGAGTACGGCGTACTCGAATCTAAATAAATAGGTATTCGAGTAAGCGAGTCCAAATCAGGAATCTAGTCTGACTCGAGTCAAACCGTACTCGGCACATTGCTTAGTTTGGGGTTATACAGCGCTAAGTGAACGCATTCATTTATTGATTTATCACACACGTGGTCGTGAAAGCATTTATTTATTATTTCTTCTCATACATCACACATGCGATGCCGGTGTGGGCAACAGTGTGAAAAGATAATAATACAATTTAGCACTTAATGTACTGCCCTTCCTTAGTAATATGATATTTCGGTGGCGGGTGATTATGGTCCATATTTTGAGGGATGACCTTGTTATTATCAAATTTGATCTTAGCACAGCATTTGCTCTTCGAGTATTTGCTGGAACACACCCACAGTGTGCTAGTCTTACACATTTTTGAAAACGTGAAACCATTAACCATGACTAAGAAGCCGCCTCTTGACGTGTCTATCAAATTGTAAGGAATACCTGGAAAGAAAATAAAATATTTATTTTTGGATCATTATTCATCATCATTAATTTCATAGCTCCCCCTAAGAATATTCAAACCGATCGAGTCTGCCGCATCCGCTACTGCAACGCCTACCTTACCTCATTTAGTTTTTAAAATTTTAAAGTGTGTTTTATTAGAATAACAAACAACAAAAACGGATTACAAATGCTTGTATAATTCTGAGGTTATTAATACTCGAACAGTCTTCTAACATGTTTAATTCTTTTATGTATAATTCATTATAGGTACAATGAAATGCAAAAGTTTAGGCTTCATACTCCGCAAATTGTAAACCAAAAGGCCACAGTATAGCATTTAATCTTTAAAAAGATCGTGAGATGACAGATTCTGTTATTACAAACACTGTTTACGCGATGACTACATTTAGGGCGCTTTCACGTTTAGACGACTTTAGCTAGTGTTCCCGAGGCCTATAGGCTTTTAGGCTTTTTTTTAGGGCTAGCCTATGAATTAGGGGCTACAGCGGGATAAAAGCCTAAAAAGTCTTTTAGGCCTTTTTCATAGCCTTTTTTTTGTCCACCCGATGACTATAGGCTTTTAGCCTTTTTGTAGACTAGGCGCATATTTAAAAAGCTTGAAAGGCTAAAAACCTATGAAGATTTTTCGTCCTTTAGGCTAGGTCTATTTTATTTATTGTTGAGTATAATAATCGTTAATCATTATTATGACAAGTATGTAACTACTTATTATTTCCAATTTTTGAATATTATTCGTTTTCATTTAATTTAAAAATAAATACAATACAAAAATCTTGTTTAATTTAATTCATACTAACCCATCATCTGAATAATGGCTATAGCCTTATAATAGGCCTACTACTCGAAAAAGACTTTAGTCGGAAATAAAGCCTAAAAGGCTATTTAGGCCTATAGGTTTTTCTTAACCTTTAGGCCTTTTTAAAATGAGTAGCCTTTTAAAAGCCTAGTAGTCTATCATGGCCATAAAAAAGAACTAATAGGCTTAATTTTAAGCCTAAAAGCCTATAGGCCTCGGGAACACTAACTTTAGCAGCGCCACGGACGCGCGACAATCGCGCTGTTCACAGGCGGCAGATTTTCATTCTAAAAAGAGCAGCGCGACACGTGTCATAGCGGACGGTAGCGCTGTCGCCGCGTGCGACCAGTCGGCTTCGAGCTAAGCTATACGAAAGATGACCACTGCACAGAAGACTTTTTAGGGTTTCTTTGGAAATGCGAGGTGAGAAGAAATGTGTCAAACACATTTGTCATTATTAAGTCCCGTCCGTCTAGCTTTCAAAAACAAAAAAAAAACTAATAAACTTACTTTATAGTATTTAAGTACATATAAGTAGGCACAATTCACATAGAAAACAGCCTATCAAAATACAAACATACATGTGCATTGACACGGATTTAAATCAAAATTGCGACCTCTGCTGGATTCAGTCTCGTCTTCAATGAAACATTGTATAAAGTATAGTTTATTTTAATTATCAATAAATCTTACACAACACAAATTATATTTCAAACCTTATTACAATCAAATCAGGGGTACACAAAATTGTCACATACCAACATATTTTTTTTTTTAGAGTTAGTATTTTTTATTTTTACAAATTCCTTGCGACAAGCAAAAAATTAAACCTTAATATACTCTCCATCTTTAGTGACATAATATTTCGGTGGCTCGTGGTTATGGTCCAAATTATACGGGGTTACCTTGTCATTATCGTACCTGACCTTCGCGGGACACAGTATTGCGCACCTACTACTGGAACAAAGCCACATTTTGCCAGTCTTGCAGTTTTTGTAGAAGGTATAATCTTTTATCATGAGGAGTTGACCACCCCTGGACCTCTTTATTACTGTAAACGGGGTATCTGTAACAAATTGTATTATTTATACTAATATCTACCAACAGTAAAATGAAGAAAAAATATGTACATAAAAAGGCATTAAGTCCGATGTCGGCCCAATATGATACTTAGATTAAACATTGAGTAGGTACGTAAGTTATTTAAATAAAAGAACAAATAATAAAGTAGAGCGCCTCTGTGTAACACCGTTACGCGGAGGCGTATATTAAGGTACCTATAAAGTCGCTTGGTCGATTCCTACCTTGGCACTAATAGGACTTTTTTAAAAGCCGTTTACAGTTGCCGCAAGGGAAATAGAAACCAAAAGTGCTCCGGCTGTGTTCTGGGAATATTATAAATAAAACTACTGCTTTAACCACTACTTTGTATTATTATTTGACGACCATTTGGTGTAATGGTCGAGAAGTCGGCTATAAAACCAGAGGTCGCGGGTTCGATCCCCGCACGGTACAAACATTTGTGTACATGAACATGTCTGTTTGTATCGGTCTGGGTGTTTCTATGTATAATATGTATGTAATTATGTATTTACAAAAAAAAGTATATAAGTAATGTTTATCCGTTGTCTAGCACCCATAGCACAAGCTAATGCTTAGTTTGGGGCTAGATAGCGCTGTGTGAATAATGTCCAGAGATATTTAGTCCAAAGATTATCAAACTTGAGATTAGTTGAGATCATATTCCTTTAAGATACAATACACATGGATTTTTTCTTCTTGATATTTTGTATTCACTAACAACAACTAATCTCAATAATTTCTGAATTAGCAACAATATAATGTACAGTTACATAGTTTCAGTATTAACGTCTGAGTGCGAAACATCGGATGTGGAATATTCGTATTTTTTCATCTCACACATCATCACACATGCGATGCCGGTGTGGGCAACAGTGTGAAAAGATAATAATACAATCTAGCACTTAACGTACTGCCCATCCTTAGTAATATGATATTTCGGTGGCGGGTGATTATGGTCCATATTTTGAGGGATGACCTTGTTATTATCAAATTTGATCTTAGCACAGCATTTGCTCTTCGAGTATTTGCCGGAACACACCCACAGTGTGCTAGTCTTACATTTTTTTGAAAACGTGAAACCATTAACCATGACTAAGAAGCCGCCTCTTGACGTGTCTATCAAATTATAAGGGATACCTAGAAAGGAAATAAAATATTTATTTTTGGATCATTATTCATATCATCATTAATGTCATAGCTCCCCCAAGGATATCCAAACCGATCGGGCCTGCTGATGCGGCTACTGCGCGCCGCCTACCTTACCGCATTTAGTTTTTAATATTTAAAAGTGTGTTTTATTAGAATAACAAACAACAAAAACCGCATACAAATGCTTGTATAATTCTGAGGTTATTAATACTCGAATAGTCTTCTAACATGTTTAATTCCTTTAATTCATTATAGGTACAATGAAATGCAAAAGTTTAGGCTTCATACTCCACAAATTGTAAACCAAAAACCCACAGCAGTGCGATTCACTAAGCGCAAATGTCATAAAAGCCTTAGTCGCCGCGGCTGTGTCATCGGTGAGAGTCATTTTGGTATTCTATAAGAACTTTTTCAACGCTGTACGATACTAGCGCCGCAAGGCTTTGAACGGTGTGATAAGGAAATACTTGACTGACATATTCTTGTATAGACCGACAAACTTTTCTGTTCCGGTGGCCAAATTTGGAACTTCGTGAAATGCAATGCAAAAACGATATTTAATGACAGTTCTAAATATACAGTAGCGACGCCGCCACCGGAACAGATAAGTCTGTCGGTCTCTATGAAAGTTAGTTCACGAAGCCTTTGACAGATGACAGAGAGAATACCAATTTATAAAGCCGTGAAAACATCGAACGATGTTAAGGCTGACACACCCGTGATCTCAGCCGTGAGCGCATCGAACGAGGTATAGCATTTAATACCTTTCCGATCGACAGACATTTCTGTTACTACAAACATTGTTTACGCGATGACTGCGAGTACATTTAGGGCGCTTTCACGTTTAGACGAATTTAGCAGCGCGACCGACGCGTGAAAATCGCGCTGTTCACAGGCGGCAGATTTTCATTCTAAAAAGAGCAGCGCGACACGTGTCATAGCGGACGGTAGCGCTGTCGCCGCGTGCGACCAGTCGGCTTCGAGCTAAGCGGTACAAAGGATGACCACTGCACAGAAGACTTTTTACGGTTTTTTTGGAAATGCGAGGTGAGAAGAAATGTGTCAAACACATTTGTAATTATTAAGTCCCGTCCGTTTAGCTTTCAAAAAAAAAAACTAATAAACCTACTTCATAATATTTAAGTACATATAAGTAGGCACATTTCACATAGAAAACAGCCTATCAAAATACAAACATACCTACATGTGCATTGACACGGATTTATATGGGAAAATCAGATTGCGACCTCTGCTGGATTCAGTCTCGTCTTCAATGAAACATTGTTTAAAGTATAAAGTTTATTTTAATTATCAATAAATCTTAAACGACACAAATTATATTTCAAAACTTATTACAATCAAATCAGGGGTACACAAAATTGTCACATACCAACATAATTTTTTTAGAGTTAGTATTTTTTATTTTTACAAATTCCTTGCGACAAGCAGAAAATTAAAGCTTAATATACTCTCCATCTTTAGTGACATAAAATTTCGGTGGCTCGTGGTTATGGTCCAAATTATACGAGGTTACCTTGTCATTATCGTACCTGACCTTCGCGGGACACAGTATTGCGCACCTACTACTGGAACAAAGCCACATTTTGCCAGCCTTGCTGGTTTTGAAGAAGGTATAATCTTTTATCATGAGGAGTTGACCACCCCTGGCCCTGGACCTCTTTATTACTGTAAACGGGGTATCTGTAACAAATTTGTATTATTTATACTAATATCTACCAACATTAAAATGAAGAAAAAATATGTACATAAAAAGGTATTAAGTCCGATGTCGGCCCAATATGATACTTAGATTAAACATTGAGTATGTAAGTTATTTAAATAAATGAACAAATAATAAAGTAGAGCGCCTCTGTGTAACACCGTTACGCGGAGGCGTATTATTAAGGTACCTATAAAGTCGCTTGGTCGATTCCCACCTTGGCACTAATAGGACTTTTTTTAAATCCGTTTACAGTTGCCGCAAGGGAAATAGAAACCAAAAGTTCTCCGGCTGTGTTCTAGAATATTATAAATAAAACTACTGCTTTAACCACAACTTTGTATTATTATTTGACGACCATTTTGGTGTAATGGTCGAGAAGTCGGCTATTACACCAGAGGTCGCGGGTTCGATCCCCGCACGGTACAAACATTAATATGTATGTATTTACAAAAAAAAAGTATATAAGTAATGTTTATCCGTTGTCTAGCGCCCATAGCACAAGCTAATGCTTAGTTTGGGGCTAGATGGCGCTGTGTGAATAATGTCCAGAGATATTAAGTCCAGAGATTATCAAACTTGAGATCATATTCGTTTAAGATACAATACACATGGATTCTTCTTGATATTTTGTATTCACTAACAACAACTAATCTCAATAATTTCTGAATTAGCAACAATATAATGTACAGTTAGCCGCAAAAGTTTTTAGCTAATGTACGGTCTCATTACGATGACAATAAGGCTTTGTAATTTCATTTGTGGCATTTGTTGATAATTTCAAATGGCTAGGTACTTTTGTGGCCGACTTTACTAAAACAAGCAATCTTGAATAGTATAGCAGTTCTGTAGTATAATAAAAAACTAAATGATTGCAACTTTTTTAAATATGTACTACATAGTTTCAGTATTAACGTCTGAGTGCGAAACATCGGATGTGGAATATTCGTATTTTTTCATCTCACACATCACACATGCGATGCCGGTGTGGGCAACAGTGTGAAAAGATAATAATACAATCTAGCACTTAATGTACTGCCCATCCTTAGTAATATGATATATCGGTGGCGGGTGATTATGGTCCATATTTTGAGGGATGACCTTGTTATTATCAAATTTGATCTTAGCACAGCATTTGCTCTTCGAGTATTTGCTGGAACACACCCACAGTGTGCTAGTCTTACACCATTTTGAAAACGTGAAACCATTAACCATGACTAAGAAGCCGCCTCTTGGCGTGTCTATCAAATTGTAAGCAATACCTGGAAAGAGAATAAAATATTTATTTTTGAAACAAATCATCATTATCATCAACTTCATAGCTCTCCCCTAAGGATCTCCAAACCGATCGGGCTTGCGGCTGCGCCGCCTACCTTACCTGGTTTGATTTGAAATCTTTACAAGTGTATCTTATTAGAATAACAAACAACAGAAAACGGCTTACAAATGCTTGTTTAATCCTGAGGTTATTAATACTCGAATAGTCTTCTAACATTTTTATTTCTTTTAATTTATTCATTATAGGTACAATGAAAGGCAAAAGTTTAGGGTTCATACTCCGCAAATTGTAAAACAAAAAACCGGCCAAGTGCGAGTCGGACTCGCCCATGAAGGGTTCCGTAGCAGCAAGTATCATCATAATATAAAAGTTCTTGTAGTTCTTTGTAAGTTTGATCGACGTTTTTATATTTGAGTTGATTGAATGAGAGGAAAATTGCGGTTTACGATTTATGACGTTTTAAAAAAAACTAATTACTTGATCTCGTTTAAACCAATTTTCAATGGAAGTTTACATGGTAATGTACATCATATATATTTTTTAGTTTTATCGTTCTCTTATTTTAGAAGTTAGAGGGGGGGTGACCAACATTTTACCACTTTGGAAGTGTCTCTCGCGCAAACTATTCTGTTTTGAAAAAAATGATAAAAGAAACCTTATTATCATTTTTAAATACCTATCTATAGATACCCCACACGTAAGGGTTTGACGAAAAAAAATTTTTTGAGTTTCAGTTCTAAGTATGGGAAGCCCCAAAAATTTATAAACTAATTACTTGATCTCGATTAAACCAATTTTCAATGGAAGTTTGCATAATAATGTACATCATATATTTTTTTTAGATTTATCGTTCTCTTATTTTACGGAACCCTAAAAAACCACAGTACAGCATTTAATCTTTAAAAAGATCGTGAGATGACTGATCGACAGACCTATCTGTTATTATAAACATTGTTTACGCGATGACTACACTCTTTCACATTTAGGGGACTTTAGCAACGCGACGGTTGCGTGACAATCGCGCTGTTCGCAGGCGGCAGATTTTCATTCTAAAAGAGGAGCGCGACGGCCCCGCGGCACGAGACTGTCATAGCGGACGGTAGCGCTCCGAGCGACCAGTCGGCTTCGAGCTAGTGGTACAAAATATTACCACTGCACTGCAAAGAAGGCATTTTTAGGGTTTCTTTGGAAATGCGTGGTGAGAAGAAATGTGTCAAACACATTAAAATATTAAGTCTTTTGTCTTTTCATCATAAGTTTTCATGCGCAGTCGATTGCCATTTGTGGTAATTTTTCGTTACTTTTTTAAAAATGTAAAGGCATTTGCTGCAGTCGCACGGCTGCGCGCTGCTTGCTACATAATGTAACTTCACACCTTTATATACTGTCCGTCTTTAGTAATGAGATAATTCGGTGGATCGTGGTTGTGATCAAGATTATACAGGGTTACTTGATGATTGTCAAATCTGAACTTGGCATTGCAATGCCCAGACGCTTTGCTTGAACACAGCCACATTTTTCCAGCTTTGCAGTTTTTGTAGAATGTGTAATCGTTTATCATGATCCTCGGTCCTCTGTTTGTACTTATCATTCTGAAAGATACACCTAAAACAAGAAAATGAGATAAAATAATGAATCAAAGGTAATAAAAAAAAGATCGATTCAATAAGCGATAAGTCCGCCTGAATTGTACAGCTTCATTATGTAACATGTTTTCCTATGTTTTGTGTGCAATAAAGAGTATCTATCTATCTATATTTTAATCATCAAATCTAATGCGTACATATATTATAAAAATATGTATTTAAAAGTATCAAAAATATTGCGAATTTCTATCTAACCCAACGATGTTTATAATGTTTTAGTAAACAACAGAATAAATACAATCCTGGGAAATTTTCTTAGGGCAGTATGTACCTACCGTCTAGCTTCCAACAAGAAAAAAATAAAACTAATAAACTTACTTCATACTATTTAAGTACATAAGTAGGCAAATTTCACATAGAAAACAGCCTAACAAAATACAAACATACATGTGCATTGTCACGAATATATATATTATCTATAATTAAAATTGCGACCTCTGGTGGATTCAGTCTCGTCTTCAATAAAACATTATGTAAAGTATTAAGTTTATTTTAATTTTCAATAAATCTTAAACGACACAAATTATATTTCAAAACTTATTTATTACAATCAAATCAGGGGTACACAAAATTGTCACATACCAACGTCATTCTTTTTTTTTTTAATTAGTTTATTTTTTATTTTTACTAATTCCTTGCGACAGGCAAAGAATTAACACCTAATATACTCTCCATCTTTAGTGACATAATATTTCGGTGGCTCGTGGTTATGGTCCAAATTATACACGGTTACCTTGTCATTATCGTACCTGACCTTCGCGGGACATTGTGCCATGCACCTACTTGAACAAGTCCACATTTTGCCAGCCTTGCAGTTTTTGTTGAAGGTATAATCTCTTATCATGAGAAGTTTACCACCCCTGCTTGTCTTTATTACTTTAAACGGGGTATCTGTAACAAATTATATTATTTGAACTAATATCTGCCAACATTAAACAAAATAAAGAAAAAACATAAAAAAAGGTAGGTATAAGTCCGATGTCGGCCCAATATGAACCTTAGATTAAACATTGAATATGTAAGCTATTTAAATAAAATAACAAATAATAAAGGAGACCGCCTCTGTTTAACACTGTCACACAGAGGCGTATATTAAGGAATAAAGTCGCGGGTTCGATTCCCACCTTGGCTCTAGTAGGACTTTTTTAGAATCCGTCTATAGTTGCCGCAAGGGAAATAGAAACCAAAAGCGCTCTAGCTGTGTTCTGGCAATATTAGAAATAAAACTACTATTTTAACCACTATTTCATATTATCTAAAAACTTGAGATCACATAGATTTGTTTTGTTCTTTTTTATAACTACTAAAACCACTTTTCTAAACAATTTATGAATTATCAACAATATAAATGTACAGTCGGCCGCAAGTAACTAAACAGTTTTAGCTACTGTACGGGCTCATTTAAGGCTTTTCTATAATTCCAAATGAGTCGCTACTTTTCCGGCTGACTTTACTTAAACTGTTGCAAGTATTCTTGAATAGTATAGTATAATAAGGCTTAGGTTTAAGCAACCACCAGATATAATGAACTATAACGGCCCCAAAAAATCGAAAGTAGGTACTTACCAGAATTTAATCCCCATTTTAATATGAAATTATCGACAATAAACGTTAAGTCTGCTAACCTAAAAAAGGTAAGTATCGTAAGAATAATCGCTGAGCTACCTAAACAGGCCACGCGTGCACCAAATTTGTACTCGCATTTTATTTCAAAATTTCATCCAAATATGTTACACAATTTTATCCTAATAAAGTAAATTAATGCGTACAAAAATCATTGTTTACCCAAAAAATATAAATGAAGTTCTAAAGGTTTACCGATAATATATACCATTTGATGATTGATAGTAAATAAACAAAATACTTTCTCTCTCTGTCCCGACCAAGTAAAAATAAATAAACCGCCTCCAATAACAAAACAGACTTAAATAAAACAGTGTTTTAAGAAATTAAACTTTATTAAATTTATTTATGCTAGATCTGGCATCCTGCCTGACAGACGCAAAGATAATAAAACAAAATCGTTTTATTTAGAAAGAATATTGAAAATACATTGAAACGCAAAAGGACTCTCTTTAAAAAAATTTTTTCATAGAATTTTTTTTTAAATTGTGGTTTGACGGCCATATACAGTGTCTATTTCAGCCAATTCTTTAGTTTCTATAAATCTTCATTAAAGAAGGTTATTTCTACAGACAAGGGTCCGTGCCTTTTTTGAGTTGACATTTTTGGGTTAGTGTTTACATTTTGGTCCGCGCAGAGACAAAATGTTGGGTTAGTACTTAAAACTAAAGGCTTATTGCTACATACACATTGTCTTTGTGTTATTTTTAAAACTAATGCTTAACCTATTTTTTTTTTGTTTTTTTTTTGTTTTGTTGTATTTTTTTTTCTGTTATTATCATGTCAATATTATTATGTTATGTCACTATCATTATAACTAATTAATTTAAATTAAGTCACACAAAACATACACACATGATTGCCAGTTATTTTAAACATTGTATAATAAAATAAGACATTAAAATTGGACCATGCACCGGCCACCACAGAGCTGTTATGGTGGCAGATTTTACCTGTGGGGCCCCTAAAATACTTATATAAAAGCACAAAGTAGTCAAAAATATTTGGTATCAAAGTAAAATGTACTTTATAAATATTAAGGTATAAGACAAAGGAGATGCAAAACTTGCCATTGTTCTTGGGCCCAAAAAAATTGAGTTAATGTGCAGGTGCAGTTAACATACACACACCTTCAACTTTTATTATGATGACACCATAATCCGTCCCAAAGGGAAAAAGTTATCGTCCATAATAATTTATTATTTTTATATGAACATAATTAATTAACATAATAAACAAATTTTTTTTTTCACTAGGACCAATTTTGTCGACGCCATAATAAAAGTTAAAGGTGTTAATTGGATCTACTTCGTAGTCTATGTCCCAAATCTGCACAACAGTTTTTGAAGTGAAAACTTCTTTAGCGGCGTTGTACACTTTTTTTTGTAATAGGTAAAAAAATTTAATCCTGCGTCAGGTGTCACGTGACTGATCGAAAATTCGTAAGACGGACTCGTGTTTTTGTTCAAGTGCCTGAAAGTGAATTTATGCGGGACAAATTCATAGATGGCGCTTGAACAAAAAGTACCAATTTGCGAAATTTTCCTAGGGGACGCTAGCATGGCGAATATCAAGATATTCAAGTTTTCACTTCTGCTGGCACTCCCGGAGTGCAACCCATCGTTTTTTTTTTGGGCCCAGTCTTTTGCATTGTCCTTTGACTGGCACTGTCAAATATTTTATGTCACTCAAAATTTACTTGAGTGTAGTAGAGTAAACTTTCCTTTGAAGCCAAGATATTTTTGATTACTTTGGGCCCTTGGACATTATTGGAGCCGACTGTAAACTAAACTTTTACATACCGGCCGTCGTTAGTTACGTGGTACTTCGGTGGCGGATGGTTGTGGTCAAGTGTACACGGATAGACCATGTTATTGTCATATTTTATCTTAGCAGGACATTGGATCAATTTCTTGCTCGAACAAGCCCACAATTTCCCTCTGCTACCCATTTTATAAAACGTGTATTCATTCACCATGATCAGGTGACCTCCTCGGTTGGTATCTATGAGACTAAATTCAATACCTGCAACATTTAAATCATGTAAATATTGTAAACTAATAAAATGTTTGGTTGTTCGCCTAGAGCAAACACTAAGAAGTTGCCTTATGGTGTTTTCTATAGATAAATCATGTGAATCCAGCGGAAGGGGTAGCGCAGGGCGTTACGCAATAATAATAATAATAACTCCGCAAGGCAGTTAGTGGCCAGCTGTTGGTGTATGGCGACACCACAGACCCGAGCCCTCCCGGGGAAACTCACCATCTTCGCCCCCACCTCTTGCTTGCCTTATTTGGCCGACCAGGGTGGTGGTGTAGGTGCTAGACCTTTATGCTCGAAAGGGTGAAAGCGTAATAACGGGAATAGCGGACAGGGTTACCGCCATCCAGAAACCGGTGCACACCTCTCGGCACCCTTAGTCTACCACGCCGGTGTTGCATCCGTGCTACCCGCGACCCTAGTGGCCGCTTAGAGTGGTGGCTGTTTTCAGGGGCCCGTCTAGTGTCTTCTGATTAAACATTTCCTACACATCGTTGTAGGGATTGAGCTGACTCAACATTTTGACAAAAAAAAAATTTACATTCAATTATTACTTAAACTTTTTTGAGGTCTGAAAGGAAAGGGTGATGGCGTAAACTTTAATAACAATTATTAAACAATTAAACCGCTTATAACAATAAAACATACTTAAATGAAACAGTGTTTTGAGTAATTAAAATTTATTAAAAAATTATGCTTGATCTGTTGGCAGACACAAAGACAATAAAACAAAATCGTTTTTATATAGAAAGAATATTAAAAATACATTTATGAAAAGTATGAAACGCAAAATGACTCTCTATAATTAATTTATTTAAATTAAGTGAGACAAAACATACACACAATGATTGCCAGTTATTTCAAACATTGTGAAATAAAATAAGACATTAAAATTGGGCCACCGGCCACCACAGAGCTGTTATGGTGGCAGATTTTACCTGTGGGGCCTCCAAAATCTGGGCATCATAGAAATGTACTTTATAACTACCAAGTTATAAGACAGACTGGCTATGTCAAATATTTTATGTCACTCAAAATTTACTTGAGTGTAGTAGAGTAAACTTTCCTTTGATGCCAAGATATTTTCGATTACTTTGGGCTCTTAGATATTATTGGAGCCGACTGTAGATTAAACTTTTATATACCGACCCTCTTTAGTTACGTGATACTTCGGCGGCGGATGGTTGTGGTCAAGTCTACACGGAGAGACCGTTTCATTGTCATATTTTATCTTAGCCGGACATTGGGCCAATCTTTTGCTCGAACAAACCCACAATTTTCCAGTGCTACCAAATTTATAAAACGTGTATTCATTCACCATGATCAGGTGACCTCCTCGGTTGGTATATATGAGCCTAAATTCAATACCTGCAACATTTAAAGCATGTAAATATTGTTTAATGAAATGTTTGGTTGTTCGCCTAGCTAGAGCAAACAGTAAGTGGGAGTCGAGCGTCTTCGGTGGCATAATTTTTAAGCCATAATATAATCTCGCAAAACAGTTTCGGCATAAAGTTATTTCGCATAAATTATAATACGCATAATTCTGTATACGCATAATGGTTACATTGGCATAATACTTATTTAATATAATAATCTCTTTGGCATAATTGTAATATGCATACAAATAAAAGGTATAACAGAACTAGTTATTATAGTGTAACAGTAGGTTTAGGTGTGGCGAGGGTGGCCCATGGGCCACCCCTAAGCCGCCAAATGTTAATTTACCATTTTCCTGAGTGCATTAGGCTTTAAAATATTATGCTTAACAATAATTATGCGTATTTATTATTATTACAAAAGAGGTTATGGAAAAAGAAAGTATGCCTAATCATTTATTCTGTATGAACGTTATGCGAAAAGATTAGTATGCCAAAAAACGTTATGCAATTTTAAATTATACCTTTTCAATTTATGCATTCGAATATGGACCCGTTTTCTATAGATAAATCATGTAAATCTACGCAATAATAATAATAATAACTCCGTAAGGCAGTTTGTGGCGAGCTGTTGGTGTGTGGCGACACCACTGACCCGAGACCTCCCGGGGAAAGTCACCATCTTCTTCACAACTAAGGCGAGCCAGAGGTGGGGGCCTCTGGCTTGCCTAAGTTGGCCGTCCAGAGTGAAGTACAAGAGCTTTATGCTCGAAAGGGTAGAAGTACTCAATCTGCGTAATAACGGAGAATGGCAGACCGGATTACGGCCATCCAGAAACCGGTACAAACCTCTCGGCACCCTTAGTCAACCACGCCGGTGTTACACCCGTGGTGCCCGCGAACCGTAGTGACCGCTTAGGTAACGTACTTAGAACTCTTTCTACTCGACTATGCTCGTGCTCCGTCAATTGTCTTTCTTTGACGAACCCACAAGGAGGAAACCTATCTCACTAATGCGGGTGCGCCATACATTGTAGTTGTAATGCATGCATGCATTCACGCGCTCTAATGTGCGTAACTAAAGGTGAGTAGCGGATTGGTCGAAAGTAGAGACTGCTAAGCGCTTTCGAGGCTACGCACACTAAGAAAATGTGCATGTATATTTACACACAATAATGGCTCACCCGCATTCGTGAGATAAAACGTCTGTACGTCCGCACTTAAGTCGGGCACGAGCCGCTCTATTACCGGTATAGATACCGGTTACCGACTTGTAAGCACCTTTAAACTTTAATATATCGACCTTTTTTATGATGACTGTGGTTGAGGTTTAGAGATTCCACCACGTCGTTGTGAAGCCTGACCTTCGCGGGACACCGGTTCAACGCTTTATTGAAGCATATCCATTGCTTGATCGGACTATTTCTGTAGTACGTGTACGTATTTAATTTATCATCATAAGTTTTCCCCTCTAATAGAATAAATCATCTTGTATTCTATATTCAATAAAATTTATGACAAGTATGAAACGAAAAAGGACTCTCTATAATTAATTTATTTAAATTAAGTCAGACAAAACATACACAAATGATCGCCTGTTATTTTAAACATTGTGCAATAAAATAAGACATTAAAATTGGGCCACCGGCCACCACAGAGCTGTTATATATTCCACCTGAGGGGCCTCCAAAAATACTTTTATAAAAGCACAAAGTATATATCCAATTTTGGAATTGAGCGACAAACAACATCAACTGAGCTTGTCCGACTTCGTAACGTTAGCAACGCATTGTTTTGTCCGTGTGTGTGTCAGTTTTCACTGTCGCGTAACGCAACTCCAGATAGTAGTCAAAAATATCTGGGCATCAAAGTAAAATTAACTTTATAACTACCAAGTTATAAGACAAAGATAGGCACTGTCAAATACTTTATGTCACTCAAAATTTTCTTGAGTGTAGTAGAGTAAACTTTCCTTTGATGCCAAGATATTTTCGATTAGTTTGGGCTCTTGGATATTATTGAAGCTGTAGGCTAAAGTTTTATGTACCGGCCGTCCTTAGTTACGTGATACTTCGGCGGCGGATGGTTGTGGTCAAGCCTACATGGAGAGACTGTGTCATTGTCATATTTTATCTTAGCCGGACATTGGGTCTTGCTTTTGCTCGTACAAAGCCAAATTTTTGAAGTGCTACGCATTTTATAAAACGTGTATTCATTCACCATGATCAGAATATGACCTCTTCGGCTGGAATCTATGAGCCTAATTTCAATACCTGCAACATTTAAAGCATGTAAATATTGTTAAATTAAATGTTTCATTGTTCGCCTAGAGCAAACAGTAAGTAGTTGCCTTACGGTGTTTTCAATAGATAAATCATGTTAGTCCAACTGAGAGAAAAGTGCTTTCAAGCTGCGAAAATACAAAGTTTAACAACTATGATTTATAGGTACATACCGTAGTAATTTAGTCCCTTTCATTTCTACACATGAAAACTCTGTACTTTCGACAAAAAAAGTTACAACAATGTCAACACTAACTCTTGGTTAATTCCTGGAGTCTGCTTTGATAAACTCAACTTCCATTTTTATTAAAAAAACGCAATTAATATTCCCATAAAATAATATTCACTTTTACAACCATAAATAAGTTGTCTTATCAGGAGTGACGCTGATTGTGCTGTTTTAAAATACGTTTCGTTTCAAGTAATTTTTAATTCGTAATTATTGTTAAATTAATAGTTTTAAAAACTAAAAAACACGCTTTTAGCACGCACTAAAAATGAGAAAATTTCGCTTTCTTTCATAATAAAACTCTTGAGTCATCAAACTAAATGTCCGAATTATTTTCTCATTTTTAGTGCGTGCTAAAAGCGTGTTTTTTAGTTTTTTAAACTATTAATTTTATTTTATACTTTTTAGTCTTCTTATTATTCAAACTTAATTTACTACTTACTAATTTAAAATATGAATAGGCATTTAAAGATATTTATTCGTATTTCTGACAGCAAACCCTTTCATTTGATACCCATATCATGGGGGTGCATTTCAAATAGCCTGTCCGCCATCTTGGACGTCCACCATATTGGATTTAAGTCACGTGATTATTTTTTTTGTGTTCCTGACAGCAAACCCTTTCATTTGATACCCATATCATGGGGGTGGATTTCAAACAGCCAGTCCGCCATCTTGGGGAGGCCGCCATATTGGATTTGTAATGACGTTTCTTAGCTAGTCATGTATTGTCATCAGAACTCAGAGCGTGTGCATAATTGCATCCTAATCGAAGACCGGGAAGTGGGTCAAATTAAGATTTCAAGATTTTTTTTGGAAAGTGAAGCTAATATAATAATTATAATAATAATAATAATGACTTTTCTTACTTAGTCATGTATTGTCATCATAACTCAGAGCGTGTGCAAAATTTCATCATAATCGAAGACCGGGAAGTGGGTCAAATTAAGATTCCAAGATTTTTTTTTGGCAAGTGAAGCCAATTTAATAATAATAATAATAATATTGACTTTTCTTAGATATTCATGTATTGTCATCAAAACTCAGAGCGTGTGCAAAATTTCATCCTAATCGAAGACCGGGAAGTGGGTCAAATTAAGATTCCAAGATTTTTTTTGGCAAGTGAAGCTAATTTAATAATAATAATAATAATATTGACTTTTCTTAGATATTCATGTATTGTCATCAGAACTCAGAGCGTGTGCAAAATTTCATCCTAATCGAAGACCGGGAAGTGGGTCAAATCAAGATTCCAAGATTTTCTTACATACATAGTTACAAGTGAAGCTAATATAAAGCGTGTAAAAATAACAATTATGTAAAATAAAAATGTTGCAGTGGCCTTTCTTTAATATTTTTTTAACATTTTAATCATAAAATTTTCATAAATATACCTATTTACATCTTCCCTATTTCATCTAAATCCATTCAGACGTTTAGGCGTGATTGAGTAACAAATATCCAAACACCCAGACTTTCACATTTATAATATTAGTAAAGTAGGACGAAACGTAAAAGGACTCTCTATAATTAATTAATTTAAATTAAGTCAGACAAAACATACACAAATTATAGCCATACATACCAGTTATTTTAAACATTGTGAAATAAAATAAGACATTAAAATTGGGCCACCTGCCACCACAGAGCTAATATGGCGGCATATTTCATCTGTGGGGCCTCCAAAAATACTTTTGCAAAAACACATAGTAGTCAAAAAAAATATCTGGGCACCAAAGTAAAATGTACTTTATAATAACTACCAAGTTATAAGACAAAGATAGGCACTGTCAAATACTTTATGTCACTCAAAATTTTCTTGAGTGTAGTAGAGTAAACTTTCCATTTTTGATTACTTTGGGCACTTGGATATTATTGGAGCTGTAGGCTAAAGTTTTATGTACCGGCCGTCCTTAGTTACGTGATACTTCGGCGGCGGATGGTTGTGGTCAAGCCTGCATGGAGAGACTGTGTCATTGTCATATTTTATCTTAGCCGGACATTGGGTCTTGCTTTTGCTTGTACAAATCCACATTTTCGTAGAGCATTTATAAAACGTGTATTCATTCACCATGATCAGATGACCTCTTCGGCTGGAATCTATGAGCCTAAATTTAATACCTGCAACATTTAAAGCATGTAAATATCTTTTAATTAAATGTTTGGTTGTTCGCCTAGATTTATATTTGTCTGACGTGTCGTGTCGCGTCAGAACGGTATCGGTTTCATATGGGTTTCATACATTTATTATGGTAACGTTCATACTAGTAATATGTAGTGTGTTGTGATGGCTTGTGTTGTGTCGCATTCGTTACCATACTAAATGTATGAAACAGATAACGTTTCGACGTGTCACGACACAACACGTCAGACAAATATGTTGGACGCTTAAGTCGTTGCCTTACGGTGTTTTCTATAGATAAATCATGTTAATCTACGCAATAATAATAATAATAATTCCGTAAGGTTTGTGGCGAGCTGTTGGTGTGTGGCGACACCACGGACCCGAGACCTCCCGGGGAAACTCTCTTAATATTTTAGATAACAGTCATGCTGTCTTCTCATTTGAATATTAAAATTTTAACAGCTATTAAGTTATTTGTTTGTTTGATAGATTTATATTATCACAAACTTTACTATCAGTGGTAAAATTAACCCATCAACTTAGAGATATCTTTAATTAACGTAAAAATAATATAGATTGAGTTGACTTACAAATATGGTATATTTATCAATTACAATTATATGTACACTCTTTGTAGGTATAGATTTCTAATATTTATTTGAAGGCTCTTGTGAAACGTCTATATGTAGTACGTGCGAAAACATGCGACACACATACGTTTGTTGTTTTTAAAGATTTAATTTATCTATTTTTAAAATTGATTCTTTATTGATTTTATTTCTTGAAATTCAATTTAAGTCATCTTGAAACACTTTATAACTACTTGTAGACTGAAACACGTTGACTGTCACGAGACGTAAAATTTTCGTTTTATTTTCACACACTCACATAATTATAGGGCCTTCTAAGTTCAAACCATGCATAGCATGTACCCTAGGGGTGCCACAACAGATACACATTTCTAATAATACTTTTTATAAATACGTTCACATACAAACACCTAGACCGTAACAGATATGTACATGCACACAAAATATGTTTGTATCGTGCGGGGAGCTGCAACCTCTGGTGTCATAGCGTGGTTCCTAACCACGTTATATAGGTACAGTATATTATATACAGTATATAACAGGGTGCTATAACCGCCCTAAGGCGGTTAACTTCTTGTCGCTCGGTCGACGGAGTGGGGAAAAGTTTGCGCATGTGCACTCGCGCATGGCCAATAGCGCGCGCGCGAGTCTCCCATCGCACGCGAGCGGTATTGGTCGGAGGTATAATACGATTCAACTTAACTGGCCCGTCCGAAGTTAGCTGCGAGCGTCGTTTGCGTAGGTGCAGGGCGCGGCTGCACCCCTCTGACACCTACATTTGTGTTCTGCGCAGGTTTTCGCACGATGTTCGGACGGGCCAGTTAAGTTGAATCGTATTATATGCATCTTCGCGTTCTTCACAATCCCCACTTGATTTCAAGGTGTTTGCCGAACTAAGTATTCGTCAGCGCATAAACGGTCGTTTCGGCATACCTACGCGCTTACTTCCGCGCTACAATACAGCTTAAACGCGCGTATAAAATGCTAGTCCAAAACCACCCTTACACTAAATCTTTTTTTTTAAGTTATGAGAACTTAAGGTAATGCCCGTCTTTAGTAATGTGATATTTCGGTGGAGGATGATTATGGTCCAAACTATACACTTCCAGGACACCTCGATCCACTCTTACTTTGGCAGCACATTTACTTTTCTTATTTGAACATATCCATTTCTTGCCAGTCAAGCTCACTCTGGAGAAAGTATATCCCCTGATCATAACCAGACGGCCACCTCTTGTGTTACTTATGAACTCGAATCCGATATTTTCTGAAAAAGAAGTTTATTAAAATGTTTTACAGTGTTTCATACTGTCTATGGCCCTCTCACAGAATACAATTTAGCTTACTATTGTGATTCTTCTTGTTTTTACAGTATTTGATCATCACCTGTATCAGCCAATTGGAACATAGCTACACAAGTTGAATGTGATTGCGCAGATTTCCATACCATGGAATGTCATCAGAGTAAAGTTAGTGATAAATAATGTCTATTTATCAAGAATTATACAATGTCTACCAAGATACAATGATGGATTCGAAACGTAATTTAATTATATTTATAAAATAAATTAACAAATATTTCTGAAATACATCTTAACAAGCAATATACTGCAAACAATTTTTGTACAAATTCCGTTCTGAATAATAGTGACAGGACACATCAGACCAAAGAGCACTTTTGAAAACTAATGACAAAATAAATTCAAAGTTACAATCAAAGTGAAGGCTGATTTGATTTTAAATGAAGTAAGAACTGCATAAAGTAAGAATACATGGGCAAAAACTAAATTCCAAAACTTAAATTTTTCACACATTGTAGCGATTCAGGTGCAGGGTTGCAGGGTTTGTCCGAGGTAGGAGTAAAACGCGTTCTAGGTAGTCAAGTGATCAACTCATTTATTCACAAAAATGCCCCTATCCTTATTCTACCTGAGCGTGTCGCAACTAGCGACCCGCCGAAGGAGCTACATTCCACAGCGCGCCTCAACATTGTATAGCGCTGTCTCTTTCTAGCGCTATCTCTTTCTAAATGCGCACGTGGTATTTACATGGTATTATCTAGTACAAAACTTATTCTACAAATCTTACATAAATCTTATACTAGGAAACTGTACAAAATACTCGAATACTATTTACACTTACACATACATATCTTCTTATTCTATATGAAATCTGTACAATATCGTATAGTAAACCATAGGTTTCTGCCGTCTATACTTATACATAATCTTATGCTAGGAAACCGTTCAAACTATACATAATCTTTTCCTATTTTCCGTGTCTGCCGTCTACATTCCACCCCCTGGCTGAAGACTGCAGTCTGAAGCACCCGGTGACTCGGTAGGCAGCACGGCGATCTTCGTGGCAGGGCGACGCAGCAGGCCGTGGGCTGTCTTGACGTCGACGACGCGTACTTGTCCATCCTTGCCGGGGTACACTTGCTTAATTATCCCTCGCGGCCAGACATTTCTGGGTAGCGATCCATCGCAGATGATCACGACGTCTCCTGGCTTGAGTGGAGGCACCATATCATTCCACTTCTGACGTTGCTGTAGTGTCGGCAGATATTCTTTCATCCACCGCGCCCAGAACATGTCGGCCAGAGCCTGGACCAACCTCCACTGCTTCCTGGTGTTGGTCTCAGGGTTGTTCCCGAGCCGAGTGATGTTGGAGGCGGTGCCCAGCAGCAGGTGGTTCGGCGTTAGGGCGATGGGGTCTCTGGCGTCGACTGGTACGTGGGTGAGAGGCCGACTGTTGACTACAGCCTCCACCTCTGCCAGCAGCGTCTGCAGGGTTTCTTCTCGCGGCGCTCGTTCCTTCAATACAGCTTTCAGGGCTGTCTTCGTCGACCGGACGAGACGTTCCCAACACCCACCCATGTGGGGTGCAGCCGGCGAGTTGAAGCTCCACCGGATGCCCCTTGATGCTGCATCTTCTTCCACACGGTGTCGCTCCATCTCGTCCATGGCCGTCTTCAACTCCCGGTCGGCGCCCACGAAGTTGGTCGATCGCTGTAGATTACTTCCGGCTGGCCACGGCGAGCGATGAATCGGCGGAGGGCCAGTATAGCCGAGTCAGCGCTGAGTGACGCGGCTAACTCCAGGTGAAGGGCCCGGGTGGTCAGGCAGGTGAAGACCACCCCCCATCGCTTCTCTCGACGTCTTCCAATGGCCACTTCCATCGGGCCGAAGTAATCTAGCCCGCAGTGCGTGAAGGCGCGTCGGTGATGAGCCATCCTCGATGGTGGTAGATCCCCCATCTTAGGCGGCTTCGGTTCAGCCTTCCTTACGCGGCACAGCTGGCATCTTCCGGCTATGCGCTTGACGGTCGGGCGCAGCCTGATGATCCAGAATTTCTCCCGCAGTAGGTTGACCACCATTTCATTGTTGGCATGGAAGGCTCGCTGGTGGTACTGCTGCACTATCAACTCGGTGATGGGGTCTCGCCCGTCCAGGATGATGGGATGCCGCTCCCCGAAGTTGATGTCGGCGTTCACTAGTCGTCCTCGAACGCGCAGTAGGCCTTCATCTGTCAGCATGGGGTCGAGGTTTCTTAAGCTGCTCTGTGCCGGTAACGCTTCACCCATCTTCATTTTCTTGATCTCTGTCGAGAAGGATGCCTCTTGCGACTGCTTGATGAGTCTTCTCTCTGCCTCTTCAATCAGATCAGCCGTGACTGGGATGTGGGTCTTGGTTCTTAACTTGCGAACCCAGGCTAGGACCCGAGCCACTGTGCGCACGGCTCGCGTCCACGATGAAAACCTCCGGATGTCAATCAGTTCTGGAGGAGCCTCTATAGCCACATTGATTCCCGTGGCTCGGAGCTCGCTGATGGCCTCTGCTGACTCTTCAGGATGGTCTTCCTTTGCCTGCCAGTTCTCGGATGGGTTCTTCAGGAAGGATGGGCCTGCGAACCAGATGGAACTGTCGATTTTCCACCCCGTCCTAGTGGCTTCATCCGCTGGATTTTGATCAGTCGGGACCCACTTCCAGTCTTCAATTCTCGAGTTTCTGTCGATCTCGGCGAGGCGGTGCGCCACGAAAGGCTTGTAATCTCGTGGATTCGACTTTATCCATAGTAGCGTAGTCTTGGAGTCAGTCCACAGGGTCGTTTCCTCGATGTACAAATCGCTGTTGTTCTTGATTGTTTGTGCTAGTCGGCACACCAACACAGCTGCTTGAAGTTCTAGTCTCGGGATTGAGACTATCTTTACTGGCGTCACTCTGGCTTTTCCCGCGACGAGGGCCACATTCTTCTGTTCGTCGACCAGGTATGCCACCGCTGCGTAGGCCTTTTCGCTTGCATCCCCGAAGACATGAAGATGCAGTTTCCCTCCTTGTAGGCCGTACCATCTGGGTATCTTCAGGTTTTTCAGCTGATCCAGGTCTTCAAGCCACTTCATCCAGTCTTGATGACATTCTTCATTTAATTTCTCGTCCCACTGCGTGCCTGCTCTCCACACCTTTTGCATCAGAATTCGGGAGCTGATGGTGAGCGGGCAGATAAGCCCCAGCGGGTCGAAGAGACTCATTATGAAGCGCAGGAACTCTCTTTTGGTGGGGACGACGCTGCCTTCTTTGATTTCCTTACTCAGCCTTTTGAATGAAATGTCAAAGGACAGAGTGTCTTCGCTCGTCGACCATATGAGTCCCAGCGTCCGTTCCATTTCCCCGCCGAGTTTCGACAGGCTGATGTTCTCTGGGACGACTGCGGGTAGCCTCTGGCGCAGCTCAGCGTTGTTAGTCGTCCACCCCCTGATGTTGAAGTTGCCGTGACGATGAATCTTCGTTATTTCGCCAATGAGCTTCATAGCAGTGTCCACGTCGTCCACGCTGTCGATGTAGTCGTCCATGTAGTGACGTTTTTGAATTGCTTCCACTGCTTCAGGATATTCCGCTCTGAATAGCTCGGCATTGCGATTCAGTACGAAGATTGCCGATGATGGGGAAGAGGTGGCGCCGAAGATCATCGAGTCCATCACGTATGTGTCAGGTGTCTTCTGTCTGTCGGTGCCCCGCCACAGGAACAGCTGCGCCCCTTGGTCTTCTTCTGCAATCTTCACTCTCATAAACATGTCTTCGATGTCTGCTGTCATCGCTATTGGCTTCGACCGGAACTTGAACAGGACCCCCAATAGTGAGTTCAGGAGATCCGGGCCGCTGAGCAGGTTATCGTTGAGCGATGTACCCTTGTACGTGGCGGCGGCGTCGAAGACCAATCTCAACTTTCCTGGCTTGTTCACGTTGGTCACGCCGAAGTGAGGCAGGTACCAGGTGACTGGTGAGTGTACCGCTCCTTCAATTTTCTTGGCGTAGCCTCGATCCAGCAGTCGATCCATCTGCGCGCAGTAGGCGGCGGCGAACGACGGGTCACGATCCATCTTCTTTTCAATGCCTCGTAGTCTCTTGTTGGCGTCTTCATAATTCTCTGGCAACTCCACGTTGTCTTTCTTCCACAGCAGTCCAACTTCCCAGCCCTTTTCCGTGAGCTTCGCTGTATTCTCGAGGATCGACGTTGCTCTGGAGTCTTCATAATTGTCGCGTTTGGTTTCCGTGATACCAATCGCGTCCAACTCGAACTGTTGTTTGACCAGTTCGTTCAATTCTGCGATGTGATTCACTGCTTCGATGTCGTTCTTCATCTTCTGAATGGGGCCGTGCAGTACCCATCCCAATTGATTGAGGGAGGCTACTGGCTGACCAGATCTTCCCTTTTTGATGTCACCTCCGACGATCAGCTCCCAGTTATCCTGCCCAATCAACAGGAGAGGCGTCGCGTTGTCCATTGGCTTGAAGTGCAGGTCTCTCAAGTGTCGGCACTGTTGTAGCACTTCCTTTGGCACTGACTGCGGTGGTAGCTTGATGTTCTTGATAGTCCTCATCTTCAAAGTGTGAGTTTTCCGATTCGGCCCTTTCAATGTGACTTCGACGGTTCTGGATTTCTGGTCGAAGACTGAGTGACCGCCCGCGCTGATGATGTGCAGCGGCGTTGTCGGTCCCACCAGGTTGGCTGCCAGTGAGTTATCGATGAGTGATACTGTAGCGCCGTCGTCCAGTAGCGCGTATGTGCGGCGCTCTGTGTCTCCCGTCTTGATGCTGACCGGTACCACCTTCAGTAGTGACTTCATGTGACGACCGCCCAGGTTGGTGACTAGTTCTGCTTGCGGCGGGTCTTCACTTGTTTCTTCTTGACGTTTCACCACATGCAGTAGTGTGTGGTGATTGTAGTTGCACTTGGAGCACTTATTCGCACGACACGATGAGCGATGATGTTTCTTGACGATGCACTTGAAACACAACTTGTTTTCCTTCACGAAGTCCCATCGCTTGTCTGTTTCTAACTTGCGAAACTTCTCACAACTTGTTAACTGGTGCTCGCCTTGACAAAAGTCGCAGTTCGTCTTGGGTACTGCTTCCACCACTTTCATCACTTTGTGCACTATTCTTGACGGTCGCGCTGGCTGTTGCGGTTGTCTTCTTGCGAGCGGGGGTTGCCTCACAGCTCGGGCTCCGCTCGCTTCTGCAGTCAGCGAGAAGGCGGCCGTATCGGCGAGCTTTTCCAGAAAGTCCACCAATACTGGCAGCGTCGGCGACACACGCAGATCGACGTTTGTCTCTGCCGATACACGCTCGGCAAACTCGCCGTACTTGATGCGCTGAGACGGTGTTAACTTGTCCAACAGCTCTTGCACTAGATCTGGGTTATTCAGGTACCCGTCTGCCTTGATGTTCTTCAGTGTAGACACGCAGGATCTGACTGCTGCACTGAAGTTGCGTAGCGTGTCGCTGTCGTTGTCGGTGATGTTGGGTAGGCTTCTTATCTTCGCCATCGCACAGCGTAGTAGTGTGCGCGGATTGCCATACGTGCGATCCAGTACTCGTATCAACTCGTCGGGATCGGTGCTTGTTCGCAGTAGATCTTCCACTAAATCCTTCGCGCTTCCGTGTATTGCCATCTGGATCCTTGCCAAGTTTTCTGACGGCTTGAAGTCGAAGGCTGCTGAAGAATCTTCGTATCTTCTTTTGAAGAAAAGCCAGTCTGCAGGATTTCCAGTGAAGTTAGGCAGTTCGTAGAAGGCGCGCGGAGTGATGCGCGGCTTCGCCATGTTCTGTAGCGCGGCGGCTATTTCTTCCACTGCTTTGTTCCGCTGCCCGCGCTCCTTTGACGTGTCGCGACGCCCGTCCATCGATGTATTCTTCATAGCTTGGTACTCGCGTTCTCTCTCTGTTCGATGCGGCGTCTCAGTCGGCACGAACGGGGACTTGGATACCCATTCGCCGACTATCTCTCTTCGTACTTCGTGATGAACTGGTTGCGGTTCTTCTAATGTTTCGTCTTCAGCTTCCAGTTCGGCCAGTCGCATAGCTTTCTTCATCTCAGCTAGGCGTTGTTGGGACTTGAACAGCTCCAGTTCCGCTTCGTATTCGATGCGACGGCGCGCGGCTTCCCGTTGCGCTTGACTTGTTCGTGACGTCACGCTGCAGGCAACAGACGAGGCGGCAGCGGCGACAGCGGAAGCGGTGGCGGCGTCGGTGGTCGCGGCGGCGTCGGCGACGGCGGCGGCGTTGCTGGCGCCGGGGGCGGCGTGTGCGGGAGCGCGCAAAATTGTACGGGTGGGCGAGCTCTCTCTTCGGTGAGAGCGACCCACAGAATGCGCGCTGTAGTCGTGCAGACGTCCCCCAACTAGCGGGATTTCAGGCACGTCCTCGTCGAATAATCCCCGTTGGTTTGATGCCGACGGCGACTGGACGTGGAGGTTCGACGCAGCGACGCCCGAGTCCGTCGCTAGGTGCGACAGGCTCGCAGTTGATCCGGGCGTAGGTTCCCGCTGACGTCGAGTCTCTTCCTGACTTGACTTCGTCTTGCTCCTTGTAGACACGGACATCTTCAATGTATCCGAATTCGAAGAACCACGAAGTAGAATTCGGACCCCAATAGATCCGGCTCGAAGGACCACGTTGTAGCGATTCAGGTGCAGGGTTGCAGGGTTTGTCCGAGGTAGGAGTAAAACGCGTTCTAGGTAGTCAAGTGATCAACTCATTTATTCACAAAAATGCCCCTATCCTTATTCTACCTGAGCGTGTCGCAACTAGCGACCCGCCGAAGGAGCTACATTCCACAGCGCGCCTCAACATTGTATAGCGCTGTCTCTTTCTAGCGCTATCTCTTTCTAAATGCGCACGTGGTATTTACATGGTATTATCTAGTACAAAACTTATTCTACAAATCTTACATAAATCTTATACTAGGAAACTGTACAAAATACTCGAATACTATTTACACTTACACATACATATCTTCTTATTCTATATGAAATCTGTACAATATCGTATAGTAAACCATAGGTTTCTGCCGTCTATACTTATACATAATCTTATGCTAGGAAACCGTTCAAACTATACATAATCTTTTCCTATTTTCCGTGTCTGCCGTCTACACACATCGTTTATTGTATTTAGGTAATGTCTTAGACTCAACTCAAGTAATACTTTGACTCGATGATATGAGTGTACGAAGTTAAGTAGGTTCCCTATTTTTTCGCATAAGTTTTTGGTCATAATTTGACATGGCATACTTTTATTTATCCTAATAATAGTTACACATAAAATTATTTTGACATAACTTTATAGGCATAATTTTTTTGGCATACCTACTTTAAGCATAATATTCTAAAGCCTACTGCACTCAGGGAAAAGGTAAGTTTCTTTAATACTTTTCCTACATAAAATACATATTATGTTGGCGGCTTATTATTTATAATATTATGCCAAACTAAATTAGGACAAAAAAAAACTTAGACGAACAAAAGGGATCCCTAATAATTAACTTAAGTTGTGTCTTAGCAAAATATTGCCCTTATCAGAAGTCCACCAATAAACACACAAGTGACTCATAATAAACATTATATGATAACTTAAGATACTTTGATATACATTCCTGTCGGTGTCACATGGTATTTAGGTGGCGGATGGTTGTGACCAAGCTGGTAGAAGACTAATTTGTTGATATCCTTGTCAATCTTGATCTTAGCCTCGCATTTGGTGGAATTTCTGCTGGAACATGTCCACACGCTACAAGACTTGTTTGATCTCGAGAATGTGTAGCCTTGCACCATTGCTAAGAGTCCTCGAGTGGAATCTATTAGTCTGTATTCTAATCCTTCAGCATATTCTGTAAATAAACGTTTTTTTTATTTCCAATATCAAAAAAGATTTTCAATCAGGTCAGGGAAACGGTTCTTGGAAATTGGTAGTCTGGGTAGGTAAGCTAGCATGTTTATTACCTTGCCCTGGGAAATGCAAGTTATTTTAGTTGTAGACCACATGTTTAAAATAAAATAAGCATTTTGTTTGGTGAACATATTAACTGCAGTTTTTTGGTGCCAACTTTTACCCTTCAAATTGCATGCAATGGCATGCCATGCTGACAACTCAGCATTGAACGGACCGTAGTATAAAAAAAATGTACCGCATTTATATTATTACTAGCGGGCGCCCGCGGTTTCACCCGCGTGGTTCCCGTTCCCGTGGGAATTGATCAAAATCCTTTCTTAGCGGATGCCTACGTCATAACATCTACCTGCATGCCAAATTTCAGCCCGATCCGTCCAGTGGTTTAGGTTGTGCGTTGATATCTATGTCAGTCAGTCAGTCAGTCAGTCACCTTTGAGATTTATATATATAGATGAATAATATTATCTACATAGCTATATTTTTTAACATTCTAAAAAACGGGAAAGTGAAGGCACATAATTTATTGTAACTTTCTAGGAACACTTCGTCAATACAGAACACTGTCGGCATCAGATTTTTGGAATTTAGGGACATAAAGAGTTGAAACAAAAATCTGTACATCAAAAAATATATTATAATTTAATCTGCTGGGTAATTTCCATGGCCTTTATTGTAATTTCCATGGGCCGCCAATTTTCTCCATTTTTTTTTAGCAAAAGTATAGATCCCGTACGTGGCGAATTTTGATATGTTGTTTAAATTTGCACAAGCTTTCGGAATATTTGTGCAATTCACCATAATTTAGCGATTTCAAAAATGCCGTGGAAATTACGCGGAGAGCACTTTTCTGAAGATCCACCCTTATATTACTAGCGGTCGCCCACGCGGTTTCGCCCGCGCGTAATTTTCTTTTTCAACTATCCCTCCCCCTTCCCCTATATTTCCAGGATAAAAAGATCCTATGTCCGTCTCCTGGTTCTAAGCTACCTCTCCACCACATTTCAGCCAAAATCGGTTCATCCGTTCTTGAGTTATAAATAGTGTAACTAAACCACTTTATTTTATATATACAAATATTCAAAATAAAACTGTTATTAATGTTTCTTCATATCTCTGATATACAGCCCATCTTTATTCACATAAAACCTCCTCGGTGGGTGTTTATGGATCAGATGGAAATCAACGGGGGCATTTTGTTCGCGGTCAAACTTGACTTTCGCGTCGCATCCAGATGACGTCCTGCTGGAGCAGACCCAGGTGGATGCGGTCTTCGTTGTTCTGCAGAAAGTATATTTTTCTACCATGAGCAGGACGCCGCGGGGGGTCTTTATAAATTTATAGTCGATTGCTGAAATGGAAATATTTTATTGCATGATTTCCTTTCTTATAATCAAAATATCACGCTAGTACAAAACTGACAATCTAAATCATAATCGTTGATCTACTCTTTGATATAATTGAATTGATATGTCAGTATTACTATACAAAATAAAAAAGGGAGTAAAAATTCTTTAGACAAAAATGTGTCAGAAATAAAAATAGAAGTGAAATAGAAGTGTGTCAAGCACTTTTGTGTTTCGGGGAAAGGGCACTGAAGCTAGTGAAATTACTGGGTATATTGAGACCTAATAACTGTCTCGGTGTAGCGGGCGCAGGGCAGTGCCAGACATTAAGCTTAGTTACTGTTTGGCACTGAACTTTCTAAGGGCAGACGTGGCGCTTACCATCAGGTGTACGATCTGCTCGTCTTGTTACACATTGCAATAAAAAAAGCAATTATATTTATACCAATCACTTGTTTTATTTCCATGTTATTTTAATCATAACATAAAATTCTTATTTATAGCTCAATAATACTTCTTAGTCGTTATATCTTAAGTCCAGTTTGGAGAAAAAGTAAATAAAATTTTCTCGTATAATAATAATAGCAGGCTCGTTACTTAAATAACTAGACCCGATCTTCTCTAAGAAGGTAGTTTAGGTAAAACTATAATATAGTTTCGCCTAGCGTGACGAAAGTATAATAAACTATAACATAAAAACCATTCTTAGACATATATGAAAGAAGGAGACCAGGTAATACTTTAAGCAACTTAAATAAATAAAATACAATATAAAACATTGAAATATTTAATTATGTATATAAAATTAAAGAATAAGCACACAATATAATAATATAAACCCAAGGGTGTATATTAAAACAAACAAATTTAGTTAAAACAGAATAAACTATATTATTTTATTTTATTTATAAACATAATTCGAATATTAATAATATTTGTCTATTCCCATACTTATTATTATTATTATAAAACCGTTATTTTTATATTTTTTTATTCGTTTTGTATAAAAATCTTCTTTTTCCGTTACCTACTTTAGTTCACAGACAGACTTCGCCCACCGAATGCCAATGTCCACATTGGCCCATTCTTCGACTTCGAGCCACTTCACCAGAAACCAACGCTTAATATTCTAACATACACGGGAAAGCGGACCCCGGCACTAGGCTGGTAAAACGCTAGGACGAAGACACGGGAAAAATTTAAAAATGAAAAATAATGTAATACAGAATCTGTATTATGATTTTGCAATAAGGTTTAATTTTTAAATGCCTCTGTATAAATGTGCACGTGACTGTACTGGGTATCGCTTTTATAAAATCAAACGGTAAAGATAATTATTATAAGGAACAGTTGTAAGTGCTAATCTAACCTCATACCTTCTAATAATTGTATCACATGTTACAAATTCAAATAAATATAAGGAAAAAGTGCAACCATTTAAAATACAAAAAAATCCAAGATAAGTTTACTTGTATGTACGGACGGCAGCAGATCAACCTTCCCTAATCTGTCAAAAATTCTCAATTGAAAGAGAATTCTATGTGAAGTGAATAAAGCTGAAAATTGGTTGTAGAATTATGACAGATTAGGGTAGTCTGATGTGCTGACGACTGTACAAATAGTTACTAAGCTCAGAAACATAAGTATTTTTTATACAACTTCAGTAAGTAAGAAAGCAATGGAGCTCTCTTGATTTCATTGTTAGACTTTTTATTACAGAGAATCAAATCAGCGCCTAGAAAAAATAATGAAAAATCCACAGAAATCAGTAATGGTTATGGTCAAGATTATATTTGCTGATGTTGTGGAACTTATCCAGCATAACCCTAGCAGGACACTTGAGGGACTTCCTCTTGGAGCAGTACCAACACCTGGACTTCCAACTGTTGGAGAACGTGTGACCCTTGAACACCATCACTGTCCTGCCATTGTCACTCTGAAGGAACTCCATATCTGAAATACGAGTACATAACACATATTGAATCATTTCAGGTTTTCTCTGAACAGATTATAAAGCGTATGACATCATTTTATGGTGCAAAATAGAGTAATTTTCCCTATCTCCTACCTACCTGATACCTCCTGTAGCAAACAGCTGCCTACGTAAACTTGCTACGTTAGTGGTTACTTTTATGAGCACGCAAATTGGCGACGAAAGAAATACTACATCATGCGCCTGAGTTCATGAATAGTCATTAGATCTTGATCATGTCATCCATACTTTCTTTTTTTCGCTCTATTACTGTTTTCGATGACAGATAACCATAAAACCATAGCAGAGTACTATTCCGTGCTGCTAGATGAGGTTAAACCCTTAGAAGAAATAGCCGGAAGAAACAAAACATGTACGGATGCCAGCAGATCAATACCCTAATCTAATCTGTCAAAAAATTCAATTGAAAGAAAACTTTATGTGAAGTTAATAAAGCTGATAAGAGGTTGTAGAAATTTGACAGTTTAGGGTAGTCTGATGTGCTGTTGACTGTACAACACAAGTCTTTATTGGGAAGCACTTTAGGTGAAAATGATATCACTGGTTGTATAAAAAATAGTTATAATAAAAATTGTTTGATCAATGAATAAATGAATGTCCCGAGGGAAAAAGCGGGTTTTTCATTTAGCTTTACAACTACACATCAGAAAAACAAGCACCACTAACAATTCCATTAAAAAAGTATGTACAGTCACACACGCATTGAAAAGTATACAAGTTTATTCCAAAATGAACTTTATCGCATTAGTGTATGACCTATTGTATACAATTCACTGAATGCGATTGTACTTCAATAATGTAGGCACAAGATGTGAGAGATTCAACGAATTTTGATATATTGTCTATCTTTCACAGCCTTATAGTATGCTGGGGGCTCATGTATATGGTTAAGTTGGTACGAAATGAGTTTTCCATTCTCGTTGAAGCGGATCTTGGCAGGACATCTTAAAGACTGCTTCTTGCGGCAATGCCAGTATCGATTGTCATTCGTCGTCTGAGTGAAAGTGTAGTTTGAAATCATAAGTAAAGGTTTCTTACGATTAGGAGTGTTGATCTTTTTAAATGTTAGGCCTGGGGAAAAGTATTATTATTATGAGTATGTCTATTTTAAAGTAACGATATTTCACATGCCAACGGCCAAACATAGTAAACAAACATAGTAACATAATATAGTGCCGGAGAGCCACACCCCCCCTTAAAATGCCGGCAACGCATCAGCGATCCCTCTGGTGTTGCAGATGTCCATGGGCGGCGGTAATTACTTACAATCGGGCGACCCGCTGGCTCGTTTGCCACCGCAGACAAAAAAAAAATACATTTTTTTTTTTAATTTAGTTAGTAAAGTAAAATGCGGTCAAACCCTTAGACGAAAAGGTCAGAAGAAACAAAACATAACACAATTTTTCAAATTTACTGCCACAGACTTTATTGCAGGAAGCACTACAAGTGATAATGATATCACATATTACTATCCGATTCAAATTTTATTAGGATAATACCTTTTGGAATTGAGCGACAAATGATGTCAACTGCGCCTGTCCGTAATGTTAGCAACGCATTAACTTATTTTGTCAGTGTGTGTGTCAGTCATCAATTTCGCGTAACGCAACTCCAAAAGGTATGATCCTAATATTCCTAATAGCATCTGAACCGGATAGCACATACAAACACTAATTTGCTAATTCACACAAATAAAAACTTACTTTGTTTAGAAAACTTACGCATCTATTTCATAAACAATTCGACATAACTTACAAGTTACATGAAGAAAATGAGTGAATGTTCAATAGAATCCTCCTTTTCCTACTTAATTAAATTATTGCTACTTTTAAATTGTGTTGTAATTATTACAAAGGTACGTAATATAAAGATTGATTGAATATTTACTTTAGTTTTTAAATAATTCACACATGGTATAAGCACACAAAAGCACACAAAGTAAATAAGTAAATGAGTATTTATAAACTAATGTTATTATTACTAAATCAAAATTACTAATTCAAAAACTTCAGTTCCATGCGCAAAACGAGACGTTTGAGGGATGTAAGATACCTTAGCTGATACCCGTGGTCCCCTCATGTTAAGACGATGAGGGAGTACCGCGGAGTTTAGTGGGTAAATTCCTGGGCCACTTCCATCTTCGGCCCAGGAACAATGCCCTTTTTAGGGCAACGGGACGTGTGTGGGACACACGACCCTGTCCTTTTCCCAAGACGGGGTTAAGGTGCGTAACGCATTACACGCGAGAAAAAGGCATATATTAGGATACGACTTCACATGCAATGAGAAGTTCTGGCTTATGTAGATATGAGGCCCACTTACAAATAAGCACTACATACAGCCAATTGCATCACCTTCACCATTCCCCTTTACTAGGGAGTTGTTCAATGTACAGTCACACTCATTGAAATGTATACAAGTTCATTCATAAAGGTACTTTATCACATTGGTGTATGACATCATGTCTGTATACTCCAGTTAATCACGTTGCTCGTAACATATACATTTCGTTGAGTGTCTGTACTTCTACTTCATTACTGTCGGCTCAAAAATGTTACAACAGTCAAACTACAGGTTTACTTTACTTCCCCGTGGTACAGTCAGCTTCAAAATGATCTGAGCGTTCAAAACCACTAAAATATCTGAACATTTGACAAAAATCCCCCAAAAATACTTACTTTAATGCGCAAAGGTGCATTTTCATTTGTTGTTTAAGAACAAATGGCAACAAACGATATTCACACAAAAATACAAATACAAAATACAAAAATATTTTTTTCATAACAAGTCGGGTTTACAGTAGGAGTAGGAGTAGGTGTAGATCTCATCCTTTTAAGTTTTTGGAACTTGTGTTAGGATGAGACCGCTCTTCCTAGAAACAGTTTGTCATAAGCTATGACTTGTACAAAACTCTATTTCTACGGCTTATTCACACCTGAAAGTATTAAGCTAAGAGTGGTTTTTGTCAAATGTTTAGGTATTTTTGGTAGGTTTGAACGCTCAGATCATTTTAACGCTGATTGTAACTGTACAACCAGTTAAACATCGCAGTTGTACCACGGGTCGGGAGTGGGGTTGTGGGCTCTGCTCCTGAGTGTTTCACCCAATTTTTATATATTGCCCATCTTTAGTCATATGGTATACTGGAGGCTCATGTGTATGGTTTAGTTGGTACGCCACAGGTTTCCCCTCATCGTTCAAGCGGACTTTCGCAGGACATCCTATAGACAGCTTCCTGCTGCAATGCCAGTACCGATTGTCAGTCGTCGTTTGAGTAAAAGTATGGTTCATCACCATGAGTAAAGGTTTCTTCCGTTTTGGAGTGTTGATCAGCTTAAATGTTAGGCCTGAGAAAAATTTTATTTGTTTAAGTACAAAAAAATCAACAATATAAGTGTGTCTATTTCATAGAAATAATAATTATGTACTGACGTAATAGTAGCTCAATGGTCTATTTTAATGTTTTTTCATGCTATAGGCAAAATACTAAAAACTGTTGTTTGAATTATTTATTTAAATTTGTTTAAATTATTGTGATTTCAAATAACAAATATATAATTTACCGACCTGTGTCTCGAATTCTCGATAAACACAGGTCGGTAAATCGACCGTAATAATTTGGCAATTATCACAAACTTTAATTCTTGTTAGATATAAACGCATAAAATTAGTTATTGACAAAAAAATTGTGGGACTACAAAAGTTAATATATTATGTTAGAAAAAAACATCTGATATTATCAAAAAAAATCTCAGATCTAATGTTAAGATCGTATCTATGGCTAAGCTACATAATATTTGTAATCATATTCTCAAACAAAACTCAGCCAAAATTTTTAATTTCTAATAAGGTTGTGACTTGTGACGCGAAACGTCACTTTCGCAAAATGTCATCTCAAAAAAATTGCATTTAATACTTCCACCGAATGTAAATGATTTTTTCAATCTTTTTAATCTACTTCATTTGACAGGATGATCTACCTTCCTGAACTGATAGTAAGCGGCCACCACGGTCCATTGCGGAACAAGTTTACAGAAAGCATCTCTAAATGCTACCGCGATAGAGCCATATGCCTAATCCCTAATTTTAAACCGTTCGAATAAGAACTTTATGTTTCAACACTGATTGCAAAAATGTTTCAGTTTTGGTTGGCTTTACAATGTTTATATCTCACGAGCTCGGGTGGGCTATAATTGCTGTTGTAAACAATGATATTATAATAAGTTGTAGATGCATGCAAATACGCGCTCAGGTAGGTGAGTAGCGGATTGGTCAAGACGAGCGCTCTCGAGCCTACACACAATATACTCACCCGTATCCGGGACATAAAACGTCTTCTGTTTAATGTACCGTTTCATGTATTCCTTTATAATCCAATTTTCCAATATTTCCCGTTCTGCATCTTGACATACCGTGGAGGTCGATGATTGTGCTTCAGATCTCGGAAGACCAATCCTTCCTTGCCGAAATTTATCTTGGCCGTGCATAAAGAACTGCGATTGTTGTTGCAGTGCCAAGACCGTTTACTCTTAACTGAGGTCTGCGTGAACGTGTATCCTTCGACCAGCATTAGTGGTGTCTTGCGGTTCGCTGTCTCTATCATCTCGTACTCTAGAACAAACAAGTTATTGAGAATCAATTTTTAAGTTCACATTTGTATTTTGAGGGTATTTTGTTGTGTTTGCTACTTTTGCAATTTTGAATTCTTATCGTATGTACAATCTTACTCCATTTTTCGATTACTCTCTGTAGATCCAGTTATCAAGATCCATTTTTAATTTTGTCATATTCTCTTTGATATAACGATTACTTTAAAATGAATGATAAATATATATCAGGACATTATTCACACAGCGCCATCTAGCCCCAAACTAAGCATTAGCTTGTGCTATGGGTGACAGACAACGGATAAACATTACTATAATTATACTTTTTTTTTGTAAATAGTACCAACAGACCGATACAAACAGACAATGTTAGACCCTGTGGGAATCGACCCCGCGACCTTTGGTGTAATAGCCGACTTCTTGACCATTGCACCAAAATTAAATGGCTCGTCAAATAATTAATGTCACATATTGAATATTGTGATATCTATCTATCTATTGTGATATCTTTGAAACTTGAAGCATCCCTTTTGCTTTTCGCTTAGAAGGATGAATTTACTTATACGAGCACACCATATTGTATTGTTAGACGATAGCTTCCAAAATGCATAAGCCTATGGTATTGTTATGGTTATATTTTATGTAATGAATAAAAAAGACACCACTACTGCAGATTATTTTACCACAATGCATTTTACAAAGCAAATTTATTCAATCAATACCATTATCTACATCATAAATAATCGTAATAGTTTGAATAATTTCCAAAAGTAAAAAGAAAAACACAGAATTTTTTTGGACACAATATATTTTGGGTCCGGCCGTTATGCCCCCATTCCGGTTTGCCCCCGGCCGGTGTGCCCCCACGGTTTAACGGCAAACTGGAACAAATTTACTTAAAATTGTGGGGGCATACCGGCCGGGGGCAAACCGGAATGGGGGCATAACGGCCGGACCCTATATTTTTCCATTAATTCATTCTGATATACTCCCCCTCTTTCGTCATATAATATTGTGGGGGTTCATGGGTATGTGAAAGGTCGTATGCGCATATCTTGTCATTTCTATCTAGGTTGACTTTAGCTTTACACTGCTTAGAAAGTTTGCTAGAACAGTACCAGTTTCTAGAAATCTTATTTGTTCTTGCGAAGGTGTAGCCTTGGATCATCAGCAATTGGCCACCGCGGAGTGAGCTGATGAATTTCACTGATAAATCTGGAAAACAAATATTTAAAAGATCGTTTATTTATTACCTTAAACACACAGAACACAACTCTGCACATTATGAATGAGAATAAATTTTTAAGTTCACATTTGTATTTTTTATATTTTTGCAATTTTCATTTTAATTCGAATAGTACAGGCTCCGAAAACCTTCTTCAATATCGGGTCAGGATTGCGCAGAACACGAATTTTAACATCTCAGCGCGCTATTGGTCAGAAGCATACCATTTTTTTTTCTTATTTTTTTTTCGGAGGAGAATGCGTTTATTCACCATAACCGCAGGCTAGCTAAACCTGCGGCCGTGTGTGGGACTCGAGACTACAGCGTCCGCTACCCGCTAAACTCCCCCGGTTCCCCTTCACACCCGATTGGGACGAGCCGGTGCCAGCGATAGCTATTGACCAGCCCATCCCCGGGTGGTCAGAAGCATACCATACCAATATACATGTATACCATATTACTCAACCTGTAGGTTCTGTCATAATATTATCTTTGATTTAACGGATAACTGTTACATAACATTACATAAATTTTCGGTGACATTATTTTATAAGTTTATACACGGATTGAAAATTGTAATATCTTTGAAACTTAAAGCATTCCCTTGTTTTTCGCTCAGAAGGATGAATTCACTTTTACAAGTATACCATACTGTATCGTTAGACGCTTCCAAAATATTATAATCCTAAAACTGACCTTCATAGCATAAACCTATTATTAGAAAAATAAAGCTGACCCCACATAATATGGCGGGCACGCGGCGAACACGTCGGGAGCCCGCTCCACAACCGCGCCCGCCATATTATGTGGGGGTTAGTTCCGCTATGGTACTGAACCGGTATGGCACCCTCGCAAAATACCTACCAAAAAGTCCCGCTATGGTACCCTTCAGTTTTTGGGACTGGTGAGAAGAAAAGTTTTACAGTGTTTTATAAAACTAACTAACTCGTTTAATTGGGGAATGGAAGATAAAAAAAATAACCACGAAGGCAAAGGCGGAAGCTCCCGCCTTAGCCTTCTAACCTACATTCATCCGAGTCGATTTCCGCCTCCGATCGTTCTTTTTTTCTTTTGTTTCTTAATCAGTCATTTTTATTTGTGACAAAATAGTTAGTTGCTAGTTAATTTGTTTATCGCCCGAAAAATAATAAGCCATACATATATCTTTAATTAAATCATATTAACAGTTGCACTTTTCGTTTCAAGTGTACCTTATATTGTTTGATGTAGATTTAAAGGATAGGTACCATAGCGGGACTTTTTGTTAGGTATTTTGCGAGGGTGCCATACCGGTACAGTACCATAGCGGAACTAACCCTTTTGTGGGGTCAGCCTTATTTCAATCGATTTGCACAACTTGTGGCGTGCCCCGCACTAGCCGGAAGGATTTTGACAGACGGAAGGAGATGGAATTACCGCGTTTTCGATGTACAATGTCAAACTGTTAAAAAAGTATGTTATAATTAGAAGTAAGAAGAGAAATGTGTTAATCACACACTTGAAATCAGAGGTTCGAAAATCAGATGAGCCTACAGTCTGGCAGCACATTGAGCGACGCTTCCAAGTGAAGCGTCCCTCAATGGAATAGGCCGCAGCGGCCGCTTACCATCAGATGGGCTGCGTGCCTGTCTGCAAACTGACCTAGTATAAAAAAAAAATCTAGTAAATTATGATAATAAGTCTAACACTATGGTATTGTTACGCTAATGATTTATGAAATAAGAAAGAGCCGTTACTATTGCAGATGATTGTAGCTTTGTGCTACAGCACAGTTATTCAATTAGTAAAAGGAAAAAGAAAACCAAATATTTTTTTGCGCACAGTGTATTATTTGGTTACTGCAATTTGATATAATTCCCGTTTTTCGTCATAAAATATTGAGGGCGTTCATGGTTATGTGAAAGGTCGTATGCGCAAATCTTGTCATTTCTATCTAGTTTGACTTTGGCTTTACACTGCCTGGACAGTTTGCTAGAACAGCTCCAATTTCTAGAACTCTTATTCGTTCTTGCGAAGGTGTAGCCTTGGATCATCAGCAATTGGCCACCGCGGAGGGAGCTGATGAACTTTACTGATAAATCTGGAAAACAAACATTTAAAAGATCGTTTATTTATTACCTTAAACGTCAGCAAACACACAGAAGACAACTCAGCACATTACGAATGAAAATAAATTTTTAAGTTCACATTTGTATTTTTTTTTTTTTTTTTGCAATTTTCATTTAATTCGAATAGTACAGGCCCCGGAAATCTTCTTCAATATCGGGTCAGGATTGCGCAGAACACGAATTTTGACATGCCTGCGCGCTATCGGTCAGAAGCATACCATACATAACAGGTTGAGTAATATGGTATACATACATGTATACCACATTACTCAACCTGTTGGTTCTGTCATAATATTGTCTTTGATTTAACAGATAACCGTTACATTAATACATTTTCTGCAATATTATTTTACTAGCATTCCGCCCGCGGTTTCACCCGCGCGTAATCTCTTTTTTCAAATATCCCCCCTTCACCTCACATTTCCGGGATCAAAAGTACCCTATGTTTACCGGGGATAGTGTAGCTTTCCAACAGTGAAAGAATTATTCAAATCGGTTCAGTATTTTCAGAATTGTCATTCCCGCGGGAATGAGAAGTTCCCGTAGGAATTTTATAGCCTATGTCCTAATCCGGGTTATAAACTATAAGTTTGCCAAATTTCATCTAAATCCGTTCAGCCGTTTAGGCGTGATTGAGGAACAAACATCCAAACATCTAAACATCCAACCATCCAGACTTTCGCATTTATAATATTAGATTTAGTAGGATACGTTTATAAATACACAGATTGAAAATTGTGATATCTTTGAAACTTCAACTCTATGTGGCGTGCTCCGCACTAGCCGGGAGGATTTTGACAGATGGGAGGAGATGGAATTACCGCGTTTTCGATGTACAATGTCTAACTGTTTAAAAGTGTGTTATAATAGGCTATTTGACTACTGCTGGAAAATAGTTTTATATTATTTATTATTGCATAAAATGCAAACCGTTTTAATATTTCCTGGAGATCTGTCGTATATACGGAGAAAATCAATGTTAAAGTTTGAATTAAAAAATTACCCGCCAAAAGGCAATTTTTGACAGATGACGTCACAAATAAATAAACAACAAAGGTCAACAAACTGTGAAATAGTTTTGAAATTTATTGCATAAATAATGGTTTATAAGTGGTGTGTTGTACCCAAATGTACAAGTACATCGATAAAGACTCCGGAAAAACTATTTGTACCAGTTCCTATAGATCCTGAAAGCCGAAAAAAGTGGTTGAGTGTAGCTCGTCGAAACCCTGAAAGCATTGGACCTAATTAAAGTGTTTATATGTGTGAAGATCATTTTAACGTAAGTAATATTTGTATTGTTGCGTTAGTTTAGGTTACGTTAGTTTAGGTTACGTGAAAACAGTGCGTGACACCAAAGAAATGTAGGAGTTAACATAACCTAAAAAATGCTGTCAGCTCGCACAAAATGTCTCTCTATTTTATGCACAGAACTTTAAATAAACAAAACTGTAATAACTAGGACGGTTGGGAAATAACGTAAATAACACGTAGATCGCACGATCAATATAAAGAAAAACAGAAAGCATGCACTGAACTAATGTTTACATTTTTTGTGACGTCATCAAAGTTGCAACCAATCACAGAGCGTTTTCAAACACGTGATTAAACCACAAAAAAAATTAAATTTCATTTATGTTTTTTATACAGAAAATGACCTTATTTTTTCAGAACATCCAATAAAATATGCTTTTTACATTACATTTTATTAGGATGACAACAAATTGTTCCATATTTTAAACACAGTCAAATAGCCTATTAGAAATAAAAAGATAAATATATTAATTTCTAGTAAATCATGATAATAAATCTAACACTATGGTGTTGTTACGGTAATGATTTATGAGACAATAAAGAGCCTCTACCGTTGCAGATGATTGTACCTTATATTTTTTTTTTTATTTTTTTTTTACACAAAATTCACGAATTTTCACTTTAAGTAGCTACATCACAATAGTTTGACCAATAGTAAAAGGAAAAAGAAACCATTTTTTTTTCGCACAGTGTATTATTTGGTTAACTCAATTTGATATAATTCCCGTCTTCCGTCATATAATATTGTGGGGGTTCATGGTTATGTGTAAGGTCGTATGCGCATATCTTGTCATTTATATCTAGGTTAACTTTAGCTTTACACTGTTTGGATAGTTTTCTAGAGCAGTACCAGATTCTGCGTTTCTTATTTGTTCTTGCGAAAGTGTAGCCTTGGATCATCAGCAATTGGCCACCGCGGAGTGAGTTGATGAACTTCACTGATAAATCTGGAAAACAAGTATTTAAAAGATCGTTTATTTATTACCTTAAACGTCAGCAAACACACAGAAGACAACTCTGCATATTACGAATGAGAATACATTTTTAAGTTCACGTTTGTATTTTTTATATTTTTGCAATTTTTATTTTTATTCGAATAGTACCATATTACTCAATGGTTGTGTCCGTTATATCAAAGATAATATGACATTTACTGCCACATTATTTATAAGTTTATACACAGATTGAAAATTGTGATATCTTTGAAACTTGAAGCATTCTCTTGTTTTTCGCTCAGAAGAATGAATTCACTTATACGGATAAACCATACTGTATCGTTAGTTAGACGCTTCCAAAGTGTGTTATAACTCTGAATACTTTGACTTTCATAGCATAAACGAATGGTATTGTTTTGGAAATATTTTATTAAAATAATAAAGAGCCGCTTGAGTTTCAGATAATTGTACCACAAACCAGCACAATATTCAATTAGTATCATTAGCTACATCACAATAGTTTGACCAATAGTGAAAGGGAAAAGAAAACCATTTTTTTTTCACAGTGTACATAATTATTTGGTTAAAGCATTTTGACATAATTGCCATGTTCCGACATACAATATTGTGGGGGTTCATGGTTATGTGAAAGGTCGTATGCGCATATCTTGTCATTTATATCTAGGCTGACTTTAGCTGTACACAGTTTCGATTTTTTTCTAGAGCAGTACCAGATTCTGCGATTCTTATTTGTTTTTGCGAAGGTATAGCCTTGGAGCATCAGCAATTGGCCACCGCGGAGGGTGCTTATGAACTTCGCTGATAAATCTGTAAAACAATTAATTAAAAGATCATTTCACAGAATTAAACTCTGCATCGCGCAAGAAAAATAATTGTGAGCACTATAACATAATTATAATACACAACATCTTATAATTAAAAGTGTCTCCGAATAGTAAAGACCTAGGTCGGAAAGATTAACGTATTATAAAACTTTTTTTTTTATACTAGGACTGTTGGCAGACAGGTACGCAACCCATCTGATAATAAGCGGCCACTACGGCTTATTCTGTTGCGGGACGCTTCACCTGAAAGGGTCCCCCAATGTGCTGCCAGACTGTAGACTCATCTGATCTTCGAGCCTCTGATTTCAAGTGGCTCCCACATTTTTATTAAATAAATAATAAATATCTCTGGACATTATTCACACAGCGCCATCTAGCCCCAAACTAAGCATTAGCTTGTGCTATGGGTGCCAGACAACGGATAAACATTACTTATATACTTTTTTTTTGTAAATACATACATATTATACATAGAAACACCCAGACCGATACAAACAGACATGTTCATGCACACAAATGTTTGTACCGTGCGGGGATCGAATCCGCGACCTTTGGTGTAATAGCCGACTTCTCGACCATTACACCAAATGGCTCGTCAAAAAAAACTATATATTATAATATTGCCGGAACACAGCCAAATACCCGAGACTACAGCATTATTAGGTCCGTAGGTCTAGCTGGCCTGAGGTTACGGAGCCCGCCTAATCGCATTACCCTCCAGAAAAGAAAAGGTCGAAAACCAACGCTTTTAAAAAAAATTAAAGAAAAGAGAACATAACCTACAGTAGCAAAAATATATTTCTCTTATTTACTACTAATTCTTACAACGTCGCCTTCTTTAGTAGTATAGTAATGAGGTGGCGAATGATTGTGTTGAAGATAATGTCTTTCGATCCTGTTCATACCATCCAAGTCTACCTTCGCCCTGCACCGTTGGGACAGCTTGCTGGAGCAGTACCAATTCCTCGATTTCTTGTTCGTCCTCGCAAACGTGTACCCTTGGATCATTAGCAGCTGACCGCCACGTTTCGAACTGACAAATGTCACGGAATCTGGAAGAAAGTATTTGCAATACAGACAAAAGCTTGACAGGCTTTTATTACGATTTTGAAACGTAAGCCAGTGTCGTAAAATTTATAATCTAATAAAGTTTACAAAAATGAGCCATTATTGTATATTTCTTGTTCGTCCTCGCAAACGTGTACCCTTGGATCATTAGCAGCTGACCGCCACGTTTCGAACTGACAAATGTCACGGAATCTGGAAGAAAGTATTTGCAATACAGACAAAAGCTTGACAGGCTTTTATTACGATTTTGAAACGTAAGCCAGTGTCGTAAAATTTATAATCTAATAAAGTTTACAAATGAGCCATCTATACATATAATAAATTTGTAGAAAAGTGGTGTCTGTACAATGGAAATATATTAAAAAAAAAAGTAGCAGGGGTTGTTATTATATCGATACCGAACCCGAAATTGTAATTAAAAAAATTTTTGTCTGTTTGTCTGTTTGTCTGTTTGTCTGTTTGTCGGTTTGTCTGTTTGTCTGTTTGTCTGTGTGTTTGTGCACGCTAATATCAGAAACGGCTTATTCGATTGAGATGCGGTTTTCACTAATATATTGTGGTAAGCTTCACTTAACATTTAGTGTTTATTTCATGTCAATCGGTTCATAAATAAAAAAGTTATGTCAATATAAAGGTACACGCCTCGCGCCTGAGCTGCGCGTCCGTATATAAAGCGCGCTGAGAGTATGGCGAATAGGTAGTTGCATTCGATTATTGCGATTTACTTGAATACTGACAGTTTGGATATTTCATTTATTTATATTTAAGGGTTTGTAGATTAGGTTGTCTTTCTCAATTTTCTTTAAAAATTTGTAAATAAATATTGTAAGCATTTGTTATAGGTTAGGCATTTCTTTCCTTGATTTTTGGTATACTTATCTTAATTTTTTATTTAGGGTTTGTACCTATATATGAATAATTTATAAGTATTTGGTATAGGTAAGGCAATTCTTTTCTTGATTTTCTTTATTTAAGTACAAGTTTATAAGCTCAGATTATTAATTAATTTTTCTAGCAATACATACTTTTGTTTCATAAAATTTGTACGTTTAGTTTACACATCTTAACACTTTTTGCAGTCAGCTTATGTTTTGCGATGACAATTAATAAAGCCCAAGGTCAGACGATGAAAGTTGTGGGTGTAGATCTAATTATCAGCTGTTTCTCGCACGGTCAGTTGTAGGTATGTGGCTCTGACACGGGTTAGCAATCCTAGGAGCCTGTATGCTTTCATTCCCGATGGCCATACGTCACATATCGTATACCTACAGAGAAGCATACTGTAAAGTTTTGTGTTTAACTGTTTTTATTTTCTATCGATAAAATCATAAGACCGGAAAGCAATCCCTGATGCAATGGGACCACGGGGAATGAAAATTACCCGTGGACCCGTTAATGGGTCGACCCAACGGGACCACGGGTAAATACTCAAATTTTTAGCTACCCAAAGGACGGTATTTGTAATTTAAAATATGCTGCCCGAAAAGTCACTATTCTACGCGGACGAAGTCGCGGGCACAGCTAGTTATTGTATATGTATGTAATTATAGAACTGGTTGCATAACGGATTCTAATCTCAAACGATTTTTTTTTATTGTTTTTTGTCACATAAGTATTATTTGATGTGCAATGGTAATAAAACACACAGGATATTATCACACAAGGTGTTTGCGAAAGTATGTTATATACATTCATTGTGCGACAGGAATTTGGAACTGTTACAAAAAAAATATAACTTGGACAAGTGGAAGTTTAAGGTCCAAAATAAAAAAAGTGGATTGTACTATATAATTTATTAGTTCACATAGTCATAACAAATAAAATACCGTTTAACGGTCTTTTCCAAATGAAAATAGGCCATATCTCACTTACCATCAGGTGAGACTGTGGCAAATGCTTACCAGATTTATAATAAAAAAAAAAATGTTATGGCCAATTAATATTGGCTATAAAGTCTTACTGACTCAGTACTAATAAGGCAACAAACGGATTGACTCAAACACTAAAATACTGACGTTACTTCTTAACTGTTTCGAATTGCAGCAGTCTGATAAAGATGACGAAAGTCACAAATAACTACGATATTGCAAATACTTCTTAACCATCGCTACAGGGTGTATCTTAACCTGCCTTATACAGCCTCGTGGTGGCATATGATTGTGAGCGAGGGAACACACGCTTATATGGTTCCCCTCATCCATCCTGACTTTGGCCGAGCATTTCTTGGCCAGGCGACTAGAACAGCACCAGTTTTGCGACGATCTGTTGGCTCTTGCGAAGGTGTAACCCTCGATTTCGAGGAGCTGGCCCCCTCTGGAAGACTTGATGAACCTGCATTGAAGACCAGGTCCAAACCCTGTGAAAAAGAAAATATAAAGTATAGTCTTAAAAAGTATGTTTAAAATATATAATTTTAATACTAGATCAGTTGTCAGACAGGCACGCAGCCCTCCTGATGGTAAGCGGCCACTGCGGCCTATGCCATTGGTGTACGACGAGCCATTTGGTGTAGTGGTCGAGAAGTCGGCTATTACACCAAAGGTCGCGGGTTCGATCCCCGCACGGAACAAACATTTGTGTGCATGAACATGTCTGTTTGTATCGGTCTGGGTGTATCTATGTATAATATGTATGTATTTACAAAAAAAAGTATATAAGTAATGTTTATCCGTTGTCTAGCAACCATAGCACAAGCTCATGCTTAGTTTGGGGCTAGATGGCGTTGTGTGAATAATGTCTAGGGATTTATATTATTATTATTATTTAGGGATTTATTATTGAGGGACACTACACCAGGAAGCGTCACTCAACACACACACTGTTGGCTCATCTGACCTTCGAACCATTGATTTCAAGTGTATTGGAATCATCATCATCTCAGCGTATTCCCGATTGCATCCAGTATTGGAATCAATCTACACAAAATACATGATTTTAAGCTTTATGACGATTTGTACGTTTCCAACCATACAAATGTAGTCCATAGTAGGTATAGAAATTAAAAACAGAATTAGTGCAAAATATTTATTATAATTTTATATACGTACCAGTAATATACTTTGAATCTAAAATGATTTTTTTATAAACTTATTAAAACATAAAACAGACATTAAAGGTTATTAAATTTATAAAAGCTTGTATTATTTCCCGACACCTACTTAATTAAAATGATTAACAAAAATAGGGTAATTTGAGTAAAATTATCTCACCATTAATCTTTTTCTTCTTCTTTATTTTTTCTGCCTAAAAAGATTATTTAAGTAATGTCTTAGATTCAAAAATACTTTGACTCGTCTCTAAATACGCTTGTCAGACTAGGGAATAAAACGTCCCGAATACCGAAAAAACACGACGAGTTTTGGCGGTTGACCAGCCCATCCCAAAAATCCCAGAATATTAAACAACCTATGGCTGTATGCTTTGCTCCTCGCTTCAATGGACGGCTCGATGGCTTAGTGGTTTGAATAACGAGCCGAGATGTCGGGTTCCAGGGTTCAATTCCCGGGTCGAGGTAACTTTATATCGGTTTTTTCGTACACAACTCGTGTTTTAATCACCAATCAGCATTTGGCAAGCATGGTGATTAAGCCTGTACCATCATTGTAACAATAACTTGATTTCAAAGATCGGTGTGAAGGAGAAACCGGGGGAGTTTAGTGGGTAGTGGACGTTTCAGTCTTGAGTCCCACACACAGCCGCGGGTCTAGCTAGCCTGCGGTTATGGTGCATAAACGCATTCTCCTCCGAGAAAAAAAAAGTGGAACATTAATAACATTAAACATTAAATGTTATAATTCAGTAAAATTAAATTTATTTTTCATTCAAAGAATCCTGAAGAGTCTGTAACCTTGGCGGTCATGCTCGCTAAAATGTGCTTGGGGTGGTGGCGTTATGTGTCGGGTGTAGGGCATCGAAACCCGGTCCAATTTTGAAAACCCGGGTTTTCGGGTTTTAGAGTAATCAAAACCCGGGTAGACCGGTTTTTTCGAGCATTTCGAGCTTTTTATTGTATTTTTTTAAATACACTAATCTGCGTTTATTTCTCGATTTCCTACAATGAGTACAAAAAATAAAGGATCAGGAAGAATTAAGATAAATGAAACAGTACCTACTTTGCAAATTACAAAATTAGTTTTAATGTTTGAAAAAATAATGAAGATTCATTTTTTCTTCAGAATATCTTAAAACTTAGTAAGTAATTTAATTTTTTTAAATCACAGACTTGCAGAGATTAGTTTTGCGGGAACATCGGGAACGGGGGTAGGAAAAATCGACGAAGGGTTAGGAACTACGGAAGGGAAGTAGATGATAGAGATACTTATGGAACAAGAGGAAAAAATTGAGAACACCTTCAAGGAGATGGAGAGACTGAAGGAGACGATAGTGACCCACTAAGCCAGCATGACATAATTATGCAAGCGTAGTAGCAGCACCACCGCCCAAGGACACAAAAAAAAGAGCAACTCGACTTCACTCCTTAGTTATCAGCTCCACAGTTGATACTGAAACAAGCGATCAAGTGCTCGAGAAGGTGCGTAAAGCAGTGAACGCAAAAGACTGCTGGGTAACTGTGGTAAGGTCCGAAAAGTGAGGGACCGTTAAGTAATAGTTGAGTGCAGAACTCAAGAGGCAAGCAACAAAATTAAAGAACGGCTAAAAGACGCGGGGAATTAACCCTCATTCGACGAAGTGCACAATCAAGATCCCTTGGTGGTAGTCAAAGATGTGGTGCTAGCACACGGCAACGAGGACATCTTGGCAGATCTGAGGACTCAGAACACGGAAATCTTTGGAGGGTTGCAAAAACAGGAGGATAGGGCAGAGGTCAAGTATAGGAGGAAAGCCCACAACCCCCATAATAACCATGTGGTCCTTAAGGTTTCACCTTTGATTTACAACAGACTGGTGCACAGGGGGTACGTCCACATAGACTTGCAGAAGGTGAGTGAGGGTCGAGGTTCAGTCGCTCCTGGTCTTATGCTCAATGTGTTTGGGATATGGCCACGGGCGGCGATTTTGCAAAGAACAGACCCCGAAATGTGGACAACTGCGTTGCGGACAAGCATGACGGCACAAACCACAGCGTAATCAGCTTAGAGTGCCAAATGCGAAGAAGGTGAGAGGCACTGGCGCGCGCGTAGGTGGCATTCTGCTGACGAGGTGGTTTCAAATCGTTCACAGACAGGCAACCTTACCAGAGGATTTGCAGGGGCCCAAGCCAACCTCCAGAGGAAAACCGAAAGATCGGCCGAACTCACGGTGGAGGCCAGCGTACGCAAATGGGCGTTCGCGCTGGTCCAGGAGCCATCTGTGGGAGGGGTACGAAGGATGGAGGATTACCGTGGAGCGAGAGTCTTGCAAAGTCCAAGTAGGAGATGGGACAGTCAAGGCGGCGATAGTTGTGTTTGACAACGAACTCGACATCATTACTGTGCCTGAACCTCACGACTAACAATATTGTTGTAGTGAGGATCCGAGTGGCTTGAACTTAATAAATAACAAAAACAAAAGTATTAAATAAAAGTAATTGACGAGCCGTTTGTTACAATGGTCGAGAAGTCGGCTATTACACCAAAGGTTGCGGGTTCGATCCCCGCACGGTACAAACATTTGTGTGCATGAACATGTCTGTTTGTATCGGTCTGGGTGTTACTATGTATAATATGTATGTATTTACAAACAAAAAAAGTAGTAATGTTTATCCGTTGTCTGGCACCCATAGCACAAGCTAATGCTTAGTTTGGGGCTAGATGGCGCTGTGTGAATAATGTCCAGAGATATTAATTATTTATTATTATTATTAAATAAAAACCCGAAAAACCCGTAAAACCCGAGTTTTAAAAAATCAAACCCGGGTTTTTTTGTAATCCTAAAACCCGGGAAAACCCGGGTTTTTTCGGTCCGGGTAAACCCGGGCTCGATGCCCTAGTCGGGTGGTTACATTCCCTCTAATATGGTTGAGTGAAATTATGGCTGGCACATATGTCATACTTGTGCTGCAGGTGCCACCTTTGGGCACTGGTCTTCCAGGGCTCACGGATTTTTCTAGATTATAGTCTCATTCTTATACTTTATACTGTATGGCTTGGTATTCTAAAACTAATCAGTAATTGTAACAAACAAATTGTAAACAAACATGGCGATGAAAAAGAGTAACTGTCGAGTTTCTTGCCGGTTCTTCTCGACAGATGACTGCATTCCGAAGCCGGTGGTAGAGTCACTCTGTAATTGACGATTCATAAATAAATACTTGATACAAGTTTACATGAATAAAGAATATTTTGATTTTGATTTTGATTGAATAGTCTGAAATACTATAATTATACGCATTACAGAACAAAAAATGCATCAGTCGAACCCTTAAACTTCAATAAGAAAACGACAAATTCATGGAATCAACTTTCATCGCGCCGTTTTCCCTCGGTGGGGGGTGATTGTGTTCCAGGTTGCAGACTACAACATGGTTCTCGTGCAATTTCACTTTGGCCAGGCAATTCTTAGACAGCCTGCTGGAACAGCACCAATTCTTCGAAGTTTTGTTGTTTTTCGCGAAGGTGTACCCACCAAGCAGTAATAGCTGTGTTCCCCGATCGGTCTTCAAAAACGAGCAATTTATCAGGCCCTCTGTAAAGAAAATGTTTTGTTAATTTGACGAGACATTTAGTGTAATGGTCGAGAAGTCGGCTATTACACCAGAGGTCGCGGGTTCGATCCTCACACGGTACAAACGTTTGTGTGCATGAACATGTATGTTTGTATCGGTCTGGATGTTTCGATGTATAGTATGTATGTATTTATAAACCTATAAATCCAATGATTGCCATGAAACTATGCTTCACGCACGACAAAATTACCTATTCTATTTTCTTTATAAACTGGGTAAATTTATATCGATGTAAAATAATCGATGTCATTTAATAAACAAAAAAGTATATTAGTAATGTTTATCCTTTGTCTGGTACCCTAGCACAAGCTAATGCTTAGTTTGGGGCTAGATGGCGCTGTGTGAATAATGTCCAGAGATATTTGTTTAATTTATTTATTAGATCGTGTCCCCATGAGGCTTACAGTAAGCTCAGAGCTAACTACTTGCCTTTAGTTCGCGTCTCTATAATATTTTAAATTGAGTAGTGTACCGCGCGTACTGTACACAGTTTGCTGCGTCTGGTTTATCGACACATTCAGTGAGCGGCTAAAAACTGAAGGATGAACAACAAACAAACCACAACCGACCCGCAGCCGTTCTGTCGACTTCGTATAGCACCGACGCATGTTTCAAACGCGATAGCACTACCAACGGCTGAGGTTCAGTGTGGTTTGGTTGTGATTATTTAGCGCGATCGCTGAGCATCGAGTTAGCGACCAAAAAAGTCGCTCATAGTTATTTAGAAAAGATTCGCCACTCACTCACTCGCCGGGCCTAACGGGGATATGGCCTTAATTAAGTTAGTTTTTATATTAGTAATACAGTCGTATCTGACTTTCAGCTTCAGCAAACATACGAGTAAATGCTAAAGCCGGGTACAACGATTACATAATTTTATTTTCTGCCTGTACAAAAAGGGAGAAATTTTTTTTTATTAATTTAAGCTTCATAGAAAATTATTATAACAGTAAAAAAAACAAATGGGTATGCTAGAGAGATCTTTATTACTTATATGTATATAAAAATATCATCTTTTCAGTAGTAAAACGAAATAGGGACAAAATGATCATAGGTAAATTATAATCATGATTTAGGAATAATTTAGGTGTAAACTTCGACCACAAATTAAACAAGCATAGAGTATCATTTTAAGTATTTTTTTATTATACTAAGTCAGTTGGCAGACAGACATCCAGCCCACCTGATGGTAAGCGGCCACTGCGGCCTATTCCATTGAGAGACACTTCACCAGGAAGTGTCGCTCAATGTGCTGCCAGACTGTAGACTCATCTGATCTTCGAGCCTTTTTTTTTTTTTTTTCGGAGGAGAATGCGTTTATGCACCATAACCGCAGGCTAGCTAAACCTGCGGCCGTGTGTGGGACTCGAGACTACAGCGTCCACTACCCACTAAACTCCCCCGGTTCCCCTTCACACCCGATTGGGACGAGCCGGTGCCAGCGATCCTGATCTTCGAGCCTTTGATTCAAGTGTACTGGCTCCCACATTAATACTGCCGTAATTTATTATTAAATCATGTAAAGTATCAGCCTATTTATCATCTTATTGCAGGACAAAAGCCTATCATTGAAATAAAGTCCTAGTCACAATAATGGGTATTGGCGTAATCACCGCGCTTGCCAAATGCGGATTGGTGATCACAATCTTAAGCTGAATTCAAAAATTATGACACTTATTTTGGCTGAACCGAAAATTGAACACACAGCCCTCAGAATTATAGGCTATTTCTTAAACCACTAGATCATCGAGGCGTTAAGGCCATTAAGTCATGTAATTATAGGCGTAGACTACGGGATTCCTCTCCACAAAAGCGGGTGGGAGAGCCGCCAGGTTCGAAACGTGGGGGAGAGCCCAACACTACCTTCCGAACCCCCGTCGAAAGGTGTGCTTTAGGGTACCGTGCGTCTCGCGGTGAGACCGGTACGCGTCTTCACCAAACACAACTGGTGAAGGCGGCATTTTCTCAACGTATCAAAAAAAATATGTAATTATAGGTAAACAATCTTTTTCAACCATACAAAGTCGGGTGACTTCAATAATTATTTCACTTATATGTATTCCACTTATTAACTACAACTTTGGCAACTAAAACACATATTTTCGCACACAAAAACACAAAAATCACACATAAACCTACACGAAACGTATACAATATTGTTTTCAGTCATCATCATCATCATCATCATTATTCCAGCGTATTCCTGATTGCATCCAGTATGGAGCACAGGGTCCGCTTCGACTATGTTATTAAAATGCAGCGATTGCCATTGATTGACCTCCGTAACCCTACAAGGGAAACCAGACCTACTTGAAACATAGTCGGGGCCAACGGCTCAACGGACCTTCCGAAGCACGAAACCATCATTATTTTCAGACATTCAGGTGATTCAAGCCTGCAATGTCCTAACCAAACTGGAAACAATCACACAGTCATGCTTCCTGTGGGATTCAAACCCACCACCTCCGGTTTTAGAGCCCAATGCTCCAACCACTGTACCACGGAGGCAGTTAAAACTATAGTCGTATTATATTCTGATAATCGCCCCACTGGCTGTTCTACGAAGCATTGGGGGTGCATGGTTATGCATCAGATCTGCATTTACTATAACCTGCTGGTGGTTAAGAGAAACTCTCGCCCTACACCCCGTATTGGATTTTCTTGAGCAATATAGAGTCAAAGGATTTCCTCCCTGGACGGAAAATGTATGTCCTTCGACGATGATGAGATTTTTCTTTCCTTTAGTGGAAGGCAGGACTTCGTACGGTATATATCCGGTGACGTCTCCTGAAATGCGCCAGATATTATTTAGTGTAAAAGTGACCTAACAATATTTTGAAAAGATTAAACAATAAGCTCACGTACTGTGTAGTCACAACGCATGCATGATGACTTCGAATCTCGACACACACCTATGGATCAGGGTGTAGGGATGAGGAAACAATAAACCCAATTCTTGCTTAAGTTTTTATTTTTAGTATTGAACATACGACAACATCACACACAATGATTCTGGATGCATCTTAAAGTAGCTAAGCACTGGAGTTACAGATCTAACATTTATACTCGTAGTAGATAGAAACATTTTAATACTTAATAAAAATACAGCTGTAATGGACTTACAGGCTTTTGTACAAAATAATGCCACCGACATTACCAGCAGCTTTAACCAGGCCTGGGTAGATAAAACTTTTCGGTATTTTTTTTATTGCAATGTGAAACAAGCCGAGCAAATCGTACACCTGATGGCCACGCTGCCCTTAGACAGTTCGGGGCCAAACAGTGGCCACGCTGCCCTTAGACAGTTCGGGGCCAAACAGTACAGCTGTCTGGCACCGCCCTGCGCCCGCTACACCGAGACGACAGTTATTTTAGGTCTCATATACCCAGTAATTTCACTACAAGTACAAGTACCTAAGGTTCAAATTAAGGTGGGATCTATTTTCCCAATACCTGGTTAAGGGTCTAAGTGAAAAAATCATAGGCTTGAAGAAAAGGGCAACCATTGATGGAACCGCGGTAAAGTGTAGAATTCAATTCTTCAATGGAATGAGCCAAAGTGACCGCTTTCCATCTGGTAAGCTGCGTACCTCCCTTCTTATTATTATGTTCAGGTATACCTTACCTTAATGGACTGAATCAGGTAGGTACCCAAAGCTGTCAGCCAAATGTACTATACGACACGCTATGATGGCCGTTTTGACATATTAAAATACATTGTTTTTATAAAGCTTTTGCACTTTTTATAGTAACTATCTGCTGTGCAGCAGTTTATGTGCTGTTTTAAATTTTAGAGTCGGTTTTTAAACCGTTGTTTTGGGATTTATTATACTGTAAAACCTTGTATTGTAATGTCAAAACGACCATCATAGCATGCCGCTAGTATAGCAATTAAATTTTAAAGTATCGTCCATCAGCACATTTGTAAAACTTAGGGGGTGGGTGGTTATGTTCCGTGAAAGCGTAGGCTATGTTTCCGTCCTGGTCGAGCCTCAACTTAGCTCCACACTTCTGTGTGGATTTTTTCGAACAATATTGGTGTTTGAAAGAAGGACCTTGTTGGGAGTACGTATGTTCTTTGTACAGTATTACTTTCTTGCCGTTCAGGTTTATGTGATAATAGGTATCCTCTGAAAGTAGCAAAGTATGTTTAATATCCTATTATTGAAATAAAGGACGTACATTTCCAATTCAGGAGTGTTTTGTATTTTTAGTATGCGATCTGCGTATGTAAATAAAAATAAGATTTAAAAAACATTTTTGATAGTAAAATTTTATTTCGATTTTATGACAATTTGTATATACACGTATAGTATGGACAAAATTATAAATAAATGTTAATATGCCCATAACAGTTTAAATAACCTTTGTAACCATTTATTTTGTCTAGTTTAGCTTCAAAATTATAAGTGATTTAAGAGTAATTGAAGTGCTTAGAAGCAGCTTGGTAATAAAATAAAAAGGGTTGCACTCTAGTAGTGCCGGCAGAAGTGAAAACCTAAAGAAGTTTTCACTTCAAAAAAGATATACATTTAACCTCAATATAATTATAAAAGAATAAAACAGAGATAGCTAAGAAGAATTTGCAAAAAGAAATCTGACAGCGGTGGGATTCGAACCCACGCCTTTTCGGACTGGTGTCTAAAACCTTACGGTCATGTGACCCCTGGTCGCGAGTTTAAAATTTTTTCCTCATACAAAAAAAGTGCACAACGCCGCTAAAGAAGTTTTCACTTCAAAAATGTGTTGTTTCTTATCAGACTTTTTTAAAATACAATTTGCAATGTACGCGATTTTCTACCAAACGGTGAGCGATACACGTAAATTGATATTACCCTTTTTTTAAACATAGTAATTCTCTACAACTTTTGTTTGTCTACAACTTTTTCTCATAATTCTGTTACTTTTCGGGATTTTCGAGAAAAAGTCATTTTTTCACTCTTTTTTCCATTTTTCTTTCGAATGACCCCGGTGACTGTACTATCACACGTATCACACCTGTCTTTCTTAGAGCGATAAAATCTTATGATATATTCAATACAAAAGATTTTCCTGTTGGCTCTACAATTTAGTGATTTTCTATTTTTGGAAAGGAAAGAAAAGCTCTTTTTCATTCAAATACCTTTTTTCTGTTTTTCCCACATCAGTAAGATCTCGGAATGTCGCAACCACTATTTTGAATCAAAGTGGTAGTAGATTCTTCTTTGGCTAATATCTAAAGTATTAGTAAAGAAAAGCTTGCACACCTTTATTTCCATTTCACCTACTTGCAAATAGTAGTGAAATGTAAATCTTTTCCTACTATCTTTGTTTTTAGTTCTGACTCGTTTTACGGGACCTCTTTTGATGTGGTTATTGTAGAATAATCTCTTTTCATTGTCAGTAAGCATCCAGAAATCTTTATGAATCCTTTGTTGCTCTAAGGAATTTATTTTTTGATAGCACTTAAGTGGACAAGAGCACTTATCTTGCACTTGTCTGGCACGACGTTTTATCCCCTTTGCATCAACATACTCTTTACCACATTCGCGTGCCTTCTTCCTTAATTTATGTTTCCATGCAACTTCATTTCGTTTTCCTTTCTTCGTCAATATTTTTTTCGTACCTGCAAAATAGTTAGTACAAAATAAAATAAGAATAAATCGAAATAACACAATTGACCGCTACATAACATGCACACTTACACACGAACATAGATATCTAAATTATAATAATATTTAACTATTTGATACTTATTTGCAAAATATTTTTAATTTCATTCATGCAGTTATCAATCATTATTATTTGACAATGACAATATTATAGTCATTTGATTCACAAAATCAAATACAAATGCAAAGTCAAATGATGATGATTTAATTTTCTCCGTCATAAACATCTCTCACTCTGATTAACAGAGAGAAAAAAGGAGACAGTAAAGATAATATGTTATTTAGCACAGGAGAAGATGCTGCAGTTTCAAATATAAGCATGAGTCTTTTCTCCGTAGGTCAAGAAGAAAGCGGTGAGTATGGTGATGGCTCGATGCTAGATACACTGGAAGCATATTCTTAGTACTAAGAATTAGTTATGGATATAAAAACAATGTAATACTTTTCAGATCTCTCCGAAATGTGGACGTGGTGCAATCGTATATTGCGTATCTCAGTGACTATGCAAATATTGTAAGATCTGACTTTTGAAGAGTACCCTTCTAATTACCATTAAATGCAAATATCTGAAGAGCTATGTATTTAATTTATATTTGTACTTAAAAAAAGAGCAATACATTTAATAAAATGTGTGAAAATTTCGGAAATAAATGAATGTCAAGAAAACTAGTGAATGTCGGGAAGACAAGTGAATGTCGGGAAAACAAGTGAATGTCGAGAAAACAAATAAATGTCGGGAAAACATTGTTTATTGATCTGAAGTTAAAAAAACAGGTGCAAGCGATTTTCGACCTTAACGATATTTACCAAAATAACGGATTTTAATGAACCAGCAAAGTTAGTCAACAAGCGTTTGCGAAAAAGCAACAAAATTTTAAATGTCAAAAGGTTAAAATCGCTTGCACCTGTTTTTTTTTACTTCAACCCAATCGACAAACATGTAATGTATATAGATTAGGTAAAATAATAAAATCAATCAAATCAGTATACCTATTTTAGGTTGCCAAAATAAAATCACAACAAGTTTCTAGTTACTTTATTTAAGTCTGCTAGCAGTGATTATCTAATCGAAATAATATTTATAAGATCAATAAATTCATCGTCATCAGCCTATATACGTCCCACTGCTGGGACACTGGCCTTATCTCAAGTGTGAGATAGTGTGGGCCATACTCCACCACGCGGGCGGGTTGTATCAACCCGTAAAACACAAAAATGCAAAAAAAGACAAATCGGTTCAGTAGTTTCGGAGCCTATTTAATACAAACAAACAAACAATAAAAAAATCTCTCTATAATATTAGTATAGATAAATAATCCCCTTTCTGCTGGTCCGCCATTTTGAAAACAATGCAACATGAAGAAGCAAAACTTTGGTCTAGTAGCCTACGGCCATGGTGCATAAACGCATTCTCCAAAAAAAATTACTAGTGAAATAAAAGGCTCGAAGAATAAAGGAGCCAGAGTAGCATCCATTTTTACTATTGAGATCAGATGAGCCTACAAGTCTGGCAGCAAATTGAGCGACGCTTCCTGGTGAAGTGTCTCTCAATGAGCCGCTTACCATGAGGTGGACTGCGCGCCTGTTTGCCAACTCATCTTAAAATAATTGGAAATAGTTTAAAAAACTAAAAAATACGCTTTTAGCACGCACTAAAAATTACAAATTTATATTGCCGCTGTATTGGATTAAAGTCACATGACTATTTTTTTCGTTTTCCTGACAGCAAACCCTTTCATTTGATACCCATATCATGGGGGTGGATTTCAAACAGCCAGTCCGCCACTTGGGGAGGTCGCCATATTGGATTTGTAATGACGTTTCTTAGCTAGTCATGTATTGTCATAAGAACTCAGAGCGTGTGCAAATTTCATCCTATTCGAAGACCGGGGAGTGGGTCAAATTAAGATTCCAAGATTTTCTTACATACATAGTTACAAGTGAAGCTAATAAAAGCGTGTTAAAAATACCCCTCAACTCAATGATGCTTCTCATTAAAACACGGCAGGCAGAACGCCTTATTGCACATATTGCATATGGTAGAGACTCTTTTCACTTTTTTATCAGCTTCACGACTACTCATCTCCAACCGCAGTCTTTGGTAGCACCTCACGCAGTTCTTCCTCTTAAACGTCTTGAACAACTTGTGGTTCGTGCCTATCAGCACTACTGGTGATACTGAAACTGTATACATTGTTAGGCAAATAATCGAGGAAATGCAGATTCTGTCACACTAGCGACGAAACACCTCTGCATAAACTCACGGAGTCGGACTGCGAGCCATTGATGCACAAACGTAGCCTTATTCTGGGGAAGCACTTTCTACAACTAGACGAGGCTAAAGATATCCTCCCCAAGAATATCCTCCTCTTCGTAGAAGAGGTTGGGCTTGGAGAGGAGCTGTTCTATATCTAACTGGCGTTCACAATTGATCAGAATTGGTCGCAGTGACTGTGGAAACACTAAGCCGCTATTAATAATTTAAAAAAAAATAGGCAAATAATATATGAAGTTCCTAAAAAAAACTCATTGTCATGGTTAAACATAGGCTAGCAGTTACTGAAACAAAACTTTATAAGATTGGTAATTCGTTTGTGAGATTAAGTAAAGTTTATGAATAAATTACCGCAAGATGTTAACTTACCAATACCAATACACACGTTTAAGCCTCACATCAAATGCCAACTCATCAAGAAGAATTATTAAAAAGTGGAAGACTATTTAAATGATAACGGTTTGTAAATGTGAGTAGTTTTGTTGTCGCTCCTCTGCCTGCACTATTGATATTTTCATTGACATATTGTTACTTTGTAATTGATATACTTAATCCTTTTTATTAGTATTTATTATTTATAGTGACATAAATTAATATTGTTATGTTAAATGTTTGAATTTGTAATTTTAATAAAAAAAAATTTAAGACAAACTGTTAAGTTTCTTGCGGCACTTCTTCTCAACAGGTCAGTGACGTTACCTAATTAGAAAGAATCGAAACACTAAATACAAGTCAAGTTTAACGTTTATTATTGCCATTTACATGAATATTTTCAGATTTGTTTTTAACCTTTTGAACACCAAGCTACGAACGCACTGTCGTGTCTTGTACGCCAGAGCTGGGTTTTTTCTTTATTGTCGAAGGAAGGAAAAATACCAGTAATCGTTTTAAACATAATTTATTTCATATTTTTAGAGTCAGGGTTTTTGTCAAGGGTAGACGTCGTTGGCGCACGCGCAGGGCCCGCAGGCGCTTGTCAAGTATAGATGACTTTGGCGTCCAAAAGGTTAATACCACACATCGCAATGAACTAAAACTAACTAAACTAAATTAATATCAAGCCATGGTCCAACAGGACCTTAATGTAAAAACATATTATTAGGAAAATAATGACTTTGGCCATTGTTCACACAGCGCCATCTAGCCCCAAGTAAGCATAGCTTGTAATTTCATGTCATAATATAAAAAATAGCCTTTTGACATCCCACTGTAGGGACAAGGTCTCCATTATTAGAATCGGGAACAAATTAAATGACCACCAAAAAACACAATCGTTACCCAAACAGCCTCATCCAAAATAAATATAATATGTACAAATAAACGAAACCTGTACCAAAATATTTCGGGCTATTTAAGTCATGCCTGTACTACAAAAACTTTTCGTAACCCAAAAAGGCCACGCGTGCACCAAATTTTAACTAGCAAAGTTTTGTGTCATTCTTACCCAAATATATCATTACGTTTGCCATAAAATGTATTCATATAACCAAGTATATTAAATTGATTGATAAGATTTGTGTTAGGTTAGGTTAGAACTGCGACCACTAAACGCACGAGCCGAGCGAGCGTAGCGAGCGTGCCGCGGCAGCGGCCGGCGAGTACCAGAACTGAATTCTACCCATTTTACTTGGTCGGGACAGAGAGAAAAAGATTTTGTTTATTTACTAACAATCGTCAAATGGTATATAGTATCGGTAAATCTTTAGAACTTCATTTATATTTTTGGGTATCAATGATTTTTGTACGCATTACTTTAATTTATTAGGGACAAAATATGTAACATACAGTGGTGGACATATAATTAAAGACACTCTTGATGTTGACTACGTACAACAAAATAAACGGTATTTAGAGACCCAGATAAGTATTAATTCCATATTTATTGTTTTTCATACGTACACTGTTGTCGTATTTTTAAAATGCGGACAGAAAAAAAGATATTAAAGCAATATTTTAGTCTTATTTCCTTTTTTAAATGTAGCACAAACTTTGTCGTTACATTTTTCGCTGGTCAGCTAATTAAAGACAGTGCGTATTTCATGTTCTAAAGTTAGCATAACCATAAAAGGAGCACTTTAACTTTTTCTATTATGCAGATTTTATCCTGACAAGCAAAAACTAGCTTGGTTTTAAACTTGCTTTAAGTGTTTATTGTGATAAATGAATTAGTATGGGAAAGGGAAAAAGTTGCGATTCTCCCTAGTAAAGGAAGAAAATTTTAAAAAAAATTATATCAAAGGTTGGTCGGACAGTACATTAAAAGATCACTAACGATGCTCTAAAATATGGTTATAGACGATATCCGAAATTTTTAAAAGTTTTATACGGTTCACATGCCTAGGAAAGTTTGACCGAGAAAAACAACCACCTCAAAAATAGCATCATTTGATTAAAAAAGACCCATCAAATGGCTCAAAAGTCATGCGTTTTGAAGTATTTGGTGTAGAGAGGTCTAAAGAAGTATCTAACAGAACGATTAGAAGGAAATTATGGAAGTCACCCTTTTTTGAAAGATTTTTTCTAAGATCCTTCGTTTGAAGGAATAAAAAAAAATAGGAGCAAAATTACGATTTGCCCAAAAATATTCACATCGGGACAGAAAGACTGAGAAAAAAAGTGTTTATTTCCGAAGAACTTTAATTAATATGGTTAACTCTAAAGGAAAAGTTTACGTTAGGCGTCCCCCAAAGAAAAAAATGCATCCAAAGTACACAAAGATAACAGTCGAACGTTGAGGGGGTAATACAAAAATTTGAGGATGTTTTCCTGATAAAGATGTGGGACCTAATAAAAAAAAATACAAGGTAGCAGGAATAAATTTAATAAAGAAGTATTTAAAAAAAGGCTTGTTTCTTACGCCAATGAACATTTGCCGGTGATATAGACTTTTTAACACGATAACGATCCCATAAACACTTCAGCAGGAGTCAAAGAATTGCTAAGGAGCCAATAAGTAACAGTTTTAGATTGGCCACCGTACTGTCCCGACACTAACCCGATCGAAAACATTGTGGTCTAATGTGAAGAAAATTAAAGGAAAAAAACATACAAGTAATGTTCATCAACTTTACTCGACGTTTAAAACGGCATGGGTGCAGATTTCGATTCAAACCTGCAATAATTTGAAGGCATCAATGCCTAGACGGGGTTGGACTTTTATTGCTGCTAAAGGACATGCGACAAAATATTAATGTCGTGTTTTTATGTTTTTAAAATACGTCCAAAATGTATTAAAATTAAGTTCGTTTCAAAATTTACTAATTTGATTTTTTTATAGTTACTTAATGAGTCTTTAATTAGTTGGCCAGGTCTTTGTATTCGTTCGTACTGCTTGCAATAAACTTTACCAACAAAAAAAATTAATAGAACATCTAAAGTATCTTTATTTTACTTCAAACATTTTACGATAACCCTAAGAACAATTTAAGTAATATTGCAAGATAATAAATGTAATACAATGAAAGTATAAAGGGTAGGTAAACTCTGAAAACTTAATATCTCCTCAGTGTCTTTAATTATATGTCCACCACTGTATTTGGATGAAATTTTAAAATACAATGGTGCACGCGTGGCCTTTTTGGGTAGCTCAGCGATTATTCTGACGATACTTACGTTTTTTAGGTTAGCAGACTTAACGTTTATTGGTGATCATTTCATAATAAAATGGGGATTAAATTCTGGTAAGTACTTAGGATTTTTTGGGCGTTATATTTCATTATATCTGGTGGTTGCTTAAACCTAAGCCATTAGAATCCATCCATCGTCAAAATAATTTATTTATTTATAAAAACTTTATTGACCACACAAGTTAAGTACAAAAGGCGGACTTAACGCTAAAAGCATTCTTTACCAGTCAACCTTTAGGAAAAACAAAATTTTTGAATGCGGCAAAAAACAAACTAAAGGAAAAAAAACTTTAAAAGATAGGTATATAAATCTTACCAAAACATAAGATAATCTGATAATAAACATACACAAATACTAACATATATTAATAATGGGTTTTGGTTCATCACCACGCCAAATGCGGATTGGTGATTACAAACTCGAGCTGTGTTCAAAATTGCGACGCGACCCGACTCGGTAATATAACCCAGGACCCTGCGGTCACGGCCCGGTAGTTGAACCACAAGACCATCAAGACATTAGTTACAACATACATACAAAAATGACGAGCCATTTGGTGTAATGGTCGAGAAGTCGGCTAATACACCAGAGGTCGCGGGTTCGATCCCCGCACGGTACAAACATTTGTGTGCATAAAGTATAAACATGTCTGTTTGTATCGGTCTGGGTGTTTCTATGCATAATATGTATTTTTTTACAAAAAAAATATTTATGTATAAGTAATGTTTATCCGATGTTCTGGCACCCATAGCACAAGCTTATGCTTAGTTTAGGGCTAGATGGCACTGTGTGAATAATGTCCAGACTTCCAGAGATATTTATTATTATTATATTCTTTCACTTAAATCTTTAAATAGGTCCCATCAGGGGCTCTATACAATTGGGGTGGTGGATGGCTATGTCTGTCACAAGAGATCACATGTCCCTGCTTGTCACACTTGAGTCTCGCGTAGCAATTCTTGCTCACCCTATTGGAACAGTATAGGGTAGAGCATGAAGGGTCCTTCTTTGAATAAGTATACTCCTTGTACCACCACACAGCCTTCTTATCAAGTAAAATTCTTTGCATTTCCTCTGTAATTAAAATAAAAAAATACATAAATTAAAATCCCTTGGCCTGGTGTTTAACGTAAGCGAAAGTAATATTGGCCTTTAAAAACCGACGCCGATGTGTTGAGAGGCCAATAAATTATATTTTAATATCGATAGAAAATCCTGCATCTGGTATGAAGCTACGAGATTTTTATTAAAAAAAAAATAGAGCAAAACGTCGCAAATAAAACTAAAAATATAAAAAAAATATTTATCACAACAAATCTTTATTTCTTTATTTATTTCTCTTTATCTTTATCTTTATTTCTTCATCAGCCGTAGCGCGTAAGTAAATAGGTACGAGAGCGAGGAAATGTGTCGAATAGACACAATAACTTTTCGTTGCTTGTAAACAAAAGGAAAATCAAAAATCTACTGATCACTTTTTCGTGTTTGAAAAAAAAATGGTTTTACGAATATATAAATAAAAATCAGCTTTTAAAAAAAATAACATGTGCCCTTTTAGCATTTTGACGCATATAAGTTCAGTGGTTCAGCTCACCTGACCTAGCTTAGTTACTAAGTGTAGCCCTTTCGTTTTTAAGTAACGATTTGTCGGATTAATCCAACTAGTGAAAGGGTTATTTTTACTAATATTTCAATAACGTATGGTATTGTTCAAAACATGGGTATGCGCACAGGCTTATTTTGCACTGAGAGCACATGAATTTGGTCATAGATCTTTTTTTCTCCTTCAGTTTGGTCGTAGAACACACGTGACACCTTCGGTAGGCTTGTTCCGTCGTTGCAGTTGCAGGCACTCTACGTAGAAAATGTCTTCCATTCAAACGCAGAAGGATTTCCTCTTGACTTCCTTGAAGCCATGGTACAACAGGACCTTAATGTTATAACATATTATTAGGAAAATAATGACATTGGCCATTGTTCACACAGCGCCATCTAGCCCCAAAGTAAGCATAGCTTCTAATGGGCACCAGACAACAGATAAACAAAAACTACAAACGTACTTTTTTAAATATCAACTGTTTGATTAGACAAACTAAAAATAATGATCGACATTATCGTTATTTTTAAGCAATTTAAACAAAGTGTGTGAATGATTTATACAAAATGGCCAAACAAACATTTTCTTTGTTTCTTTACTTATTCTTTTAATTTTATGAATCTACAAACATTTCAATGGTTTCCCAGTGGGGTTATTAATATATTTGGAAGTACGTCCCGTTGGATGTCCTCACGTACTTCGGACGGTCATGATTATGGTTCAACACAGCTGACGTCACATACCCGTCCAAGTCTACCGTGATCCTCGCTTTGCATTTCTTGCTTTGCCTCTTTTGGCATGTCAAAAACCTCTTGTTACTTTTCGTACACGCGCATGAGTACGAGTAGCCCTGGTAAATCGTTACTGTCTTGTTATTCGTCAACGTGATCTGATAAATGTTGTCTGGAAACAACAAACATGATATTAAAAATTAAAAATATAAGCTGTTCAACAATAATCAACATTATCGTTATTGTAAAGCAATTCAAATAAAGTGTGTGATTGTGTGAATGATTTATACAAAATAGCCGCCACCAGCCCGTCCGCCATATTGCTTAGAATTTTAAATAATAAAAACCAAACATTATTGCTTATTTATTTATATCTTTATTCTATTACTATTATTTAAATCTACAAACATATCAATGGTGTCCCACAGAGGTTATTATCTATTTGGATGTACTTCCCGTTGGAACTCCTTACGTACTTCGGAGGATCATGATTATGGTTCAACACAGCTGACGTCACACACCCGTCCAAGTCCACTGTGATCCTCGCTTTGCACTTCTTGCTTATCCTTTTCTGGCATGTCAAAAACCTCTTGTTGCTTGTCGTACACGAATATGAGTACGAGTAACCCTGGTAAATCGTTACTGTCTTATTATTCGTCAACGTGATCTGTGAAATTTTGTCTGGAAACGGAAAATTTGAGGTAAAAACAAACATCATAAAAAAAAATATCAGCTGTTCGATCCGACAAACTAACAACAATGATCGACATTATCGTTATTGTTAAGCAATTTAAATAAAGTGTGTGATTGTGTGAATGATTTATACAAAATGGCCGCCACCAGCCCGTCCGCCATATTGCTATCTATCTAATCCTAATAATATTATAAATGCGAAAGTCTGGATGTTTGGATGTTCGTTTGTCACTCAATCACGCTTAAACGGCTGAACTGATTTAGATGAAATTAGGCATACCTACGTATAGTTTATAACCCGGATTAGGACAAAGGCTAAAAAATTTCTACGGGAAACGTCTCAATCCCGTGGGATATTTGAAAAAATAAATAACGCGCGGGTGAAACCGCGTGCGGAAAGCTAGTTTTAAATAATAAAAGCCAAACCTTTGCTTATTTATATCTTTATTCTATTTATACTATATATTCTATTTGACGAGCCATTTGGTGTAGTGGTCGAGAAGTCGGCTATTACACCAAAGGTCGCGGGTTCAATCCCCGCACGGTACAAACATTTGTGTGCATGAACATGTCTGTTTGTATCGGTCTGGGTGTTTCTATGTATACCTAATATGTATGTATTTACAAAAAAAAGTATATAAGTAATGTTTATCCGTTGTCTAGCACCCATAGCACAAGCTCATGCTTAGTTTGGGGCTAGATAGCGCTGTGTGGATAATGTCCAGGGAATTATTTATTAATTTATTACTATTATTGAAATCTACAAACATTTCAATGGTTTCCCAGAGAGGTTATTTACATTCGGACGTACTTCCCGTCGGAACTCCTCACGTACTTCGGACGGTCATGATTATGGTTCAACACAGCTGACGTCACATACCCGTCCAAGTCTACCGTGATCCTCGCTTTGCATTTCTTGCTTTGCCTCTTTTGGCATGTCAAAAACCTCTTGTTACTTTTCGTACACGCGCATGAGTACGAGTAGCCCTGGTAAATCGTTACTGTCTTGTTATTCGTCAACGTGATCTGATAAATGTTGTCTGGAAACAACAAACATGATATTAAAAATTAAAAATATAAGCTGTTCAACAATAATCAACATTATCGTTATTGTTAAGCAATTCAAATAAAGTGTGTGATTGTGTGAATGATTTATACAAAATAGCCGCCACCAGCCCGTCCGCCATATTGCTTAGAATTTTAAATAATAAAAACCAAACATTATTGCTTATTTATTTATATCTTTATTCTATTACTATTATTGAAATCCACAAACATATCAATGGTGTCCCAGAGAGGTTATTTAATTATATTCGGAAGTACTTCCCGGTGCATGTCCTCACGTACTTCGGAGGATCATGATTATGGTTCAACACAGCTGACGTCACACACCCTTTCAAGTCCACCGTGATCCTCGCTTTACATTTCTTGCTTTGTTTCTTCTGGCAGGTCATAAATCTCTTGTTGCTTCTGGTATACGAGTATGAGTACGAGTAGTCCTGGTAGATTGTTACTGTCTTTTTATTCGTCAACGTGATCTGAGAAATTTTATCTGGCAAGTCTGGCAACGGAAAATTTGAGGTCAATACAAACATGATATTGAAATTTTAATATTAGCTGTTCGACCCGACGAATAGCAACAATAATCAACATTATCGTTATTGTTAAGCAATTTAAATAAAGTGTGTGATTGGGTCGTGGGGCGTTTCGGACCACGAGTGATTCGACCCGCGGTGCAAAACGCCCAAGAGCCCTTTTCTGAATGGGGCCATTCGCACCGCGGTGCGAAACGCCCAATAACTTTTTAAAATGGGTCGATTCGCACCGCGGGGAATAAAACAGCTCTCGTATTTGATGGATGAAATGGTGAATAAAAAATTGCTTGACAAATTAATACATCTCCTATAAGGTCATGCTGCCCTAGTACATTTGTTAATTTGCACATTGTTTTTTTACTTCTATAAATGAAAATCGCGACCATTCGGTGTAGACATTTTTATTATTATGTATTTTTAAAACGCACGAATCGCGACCAAATGATTTGTTTTTAAAAAAATCATGACGCACGAACCGCGCCCTAACCTATATATTTCTGTATACAAATAAATGGAATCCTTAAAAGTTTTATATGAGTCCAAGCTAGACATAAAAAAATGCACATTGGGTTGCTTCGTTCCGTGGTTCGAATCGACCTATTTCAAAAATGACTTGGGCGATTCGCACCGCTGTAACCACTGCGTAGCGAATGGCCCTATTCAAAAAGAGCACTTGGGCGTTTCGCACCGCGGGTCGAATAACTCGTGGTCCGAAACGCCCCACGACCCGTGTGATTGTGTAAATGATTTATACAAAATGGCCGCCACCAGCCCGTCCGCCATATTGCTTAGAATTTTAAATAATAAAACCCAAACATTTGCTTATTTATTTTTATCTTTATTCTATTACTATTATTGAAATCTACAAACATATCAATGGTGTCCCACAGAGGTTATTATCTTTTTTTTAGTTAGCTCTCGTGGTCCTCTGACAGGGTCAAAGATAGATAGATAGATAGATATACTCTTTATTGCACAAAACTATAAAAGAAAAATAGAAATAGATCAATAGATAAATAGAGATAGATAGAAGAGAAACATAATTCTTTGCTATTACAATTATTTATCTCTTAATTATCTATTTGGATGTAATTCCCGTTAGAACTCCTCACGTACTTCGGAGGATCATGATTATGGTTCAACACAGATGACGTCACACACCCTTCCAAGTCCACTGTGATCCTCGCTTTGCACTTCTTGCTCTTCCTCTTCGGGCATGGCAAAAACCTCTTGTTGCTTTTCGTACACGAGTATGAGTACGCGTAGCCCTGGTAGATCGTTACTGTCTTATTATTGATCATCGTGATCTGAGAAATTTTATCTGGAAACAAAAATTTGAGGTCAAAATGTTTAATATCAGCTGTTCGATCAGACGAACTAAAAAAGATGATTGAGATTATCTCTTTACTCTTAAGCAATTTCAATTAATCCTTCTAGCCCCGGATTACTAGACACAATAGAAAATCTATTGTTATGCGGCACCCGAGTGCCGGTTCGGCGTTGAGTGGTTAAATGTGTGAAATATGAATTCATAATATAATGATACTAAATGGCTTGCCCAGCCAGTCCGCCATAGGTACTGCTTACAATTTTGAATATTAAAAACCAAACATGTGTAGTGAAGAGTAGCATCGGTGAGGGAAATTAGACAAAAAATGAATAGATTTTTTTTTAAATTGAAATTGCATTTTAAAAATCATTTATTTGATGATTTATCTGCAAATTTTACATATATTTGTCCTATACCTGTGTCTTAATGCTTATGTATATATGATATATATTAATATATTTAATTAGGTATGTGTAATATGAATTGTACTTATATGTGTATTTTTGTTGATTTATGTTTATTTGTCTGTCTCATTTTCTTCTTGCAATTACCGCACCAATTTCGCACTTACTGTTACGCCCAATGGTTGAATGGTAGAGAATGCCTTTCGGCATAAAGTCCGCCTTTGTGCAATAAAGTGTAAATAAATAAATAAATAAAATTTATTATCTCATTTAAATGTCATATTTGACTTTGATTTAAAAATATTCACCCGGAAGCGGCCCTCAATGGAATAGGCCGCAGTGGCCGCTTACCATCAGGCTGTGAGCCTGTCTGCCAACTGAGTTAGTATAGAAAAAAATCAGACCTGGCCTGATCCACAAAGCTTCAACAATGCACTTATTTTTTACTATTTTTTATTACTTTTATTCAAGTGAGCGGAAATCTCCCAGTATCTACTTGGACGAACGTCCCGTTAGAAGTCCTCACGTACTTCGGAGGGTCATGATTATGGTTCAAATTAACAGCTGACGTCACACAACCCTCCAAGTCAACCGTGATCCGTGCTTTGCATTTCTTGCTTCGATTCTTTGAGCACTGCAGGTACCTCTTGTTGTCTTTTCTTAACGATTGTGTGAACTTGTAGCCTCGGTATATCGTTGCTGTCTTGTCATTAATTAATGCAAGCTCGGAAATTTTGTCTGGAAAGGATAGATTTGAAGGTGTCAACAGACTTTTTAATTTAATTTGATTATGCTATAATTGGGTCCTCAATTATCATTTCTTGGTTGAAATGGAACGGAAAAACGGTTTAGAGATAAAATTATTATATTCTGCGGTATTTTTCTAAGACCGTGACATTATAACGATCATTACAATTATTATCTTTTGCTCTACTCATCAGGAAAACATGTCAATGTACGTCAGTTTTAAGCTCGGCACAGATTCCAACACAAAATACTATGGACGTAACATACCATTGATCTTACTCATATACTTGAGTCGCAGAAAAATTAGAGCTTAGTATATATCTCGTTGAAAGACTTGTGGCTCGGTGAATCTTGGTTTGTTCCGTATTTGCCGACGTCACACGTCACGAACCCTTCAAAGTCTGTTGTGAGCAGAACTTTGCATTTCGTACTCAACCTCTTCGAACAAAGTGTAGTTTTACACATTGGCGTACAAACACAATGTTGAAAAAAAATTGTAATTAAGCCAATACCTACTTAGTAAATCCCATTTACATACTCGTAGTTCCAAGCCATTTTTCAGATTATAGAATTTATTTATTTATTTATTTAAGGACAACCAACAAAGCATACACTGTGCATTCATAACTTATGATATAGATCGCTTAACATAGTGTTGCCTTAATTACAGGCTGCCACAGCATGCAATGATTGTAGTTGAGAACTATATAATAAGCAAGCGTATTACAAACAGTCGTCGAAACCAATAATTATATATATAAACAGAAAAAACTAATTGTTAAAACATTTTGCTGTGCTGTATTGCACAGCTCAGTGCAGCTAGACAAAGAAATAGAAATGAACATAAGGAAAGAAAGAAAGAAATGTTATTTTTATTAATAAATGTAAAACTATAAGTTGAAAATGTTGTTCTTCGTTGCTCTCTCACTAACCTAGGTACTCTTTTTATTTTTAGTCCATGATTGCATTTAGTCTCACGCAATGGATCTTTATAATTAAATCCGAATCTAATAATTTGAAGTATCTTCAGATGTAACAGTTTCAGTATTGGATGGTTCATGTGCTTCTAACGTTAATAACTTCTGGTCACAAAGGTATCTTACTACTTTGCTCTTCCTCTCTGCTTTTGTCGGTACTTTTTAGCAGCTTCTCGCCATTTTTTTCTTTGGATAATTTGTTCTCTAGGGGATTTTTCACTTATACTTACGAACTGTTTTTCTTCTTTCCTTCTCTTATATCTTTCTTTCTCCTTTTCCCTTTCAAGTTCATATTTTACCGGATCCGCCTTTGTTTTAGCATAAGCTATTCTTCGGGCAATTTTAGCTTTTTCTAATCGTCGATCACAGGTTTTAAGTTTGCTCCTTTTCCCATCTAAAATAACAAATTAAGACATAAATCTGTGTATTATTAAAGACTCGCCTGGCGTTATAAAATTACATTAAATTGTCCAGCCAATATAATAAATCCCATTTACATAGTTCCAAGAAAGGAGGCATACACCAGGAAAATGGTTGAAAAAGGCTGAGAAGAAGAAGAAGACATAGTTCCAAGCCATTTTTCAAATCAAAGAAATGAAAATAAGGACAATCAAACAAATCATGTCAGATAGTTTTATTAATAAGGTAAAACTATAAATCTGATGTGAATCAAGACACAGATCTACATACTTCAATCAAAATCGAAATAATATTTATATTCACTAAAAGAAGTAATTAAAAAAATCTTAAAATAAATCATAATTACTAAAGTTCAGTACAAACAGAAAAATTTTCAATAAGAAATTTTCGACTCCACACATACATAATGTTATCTAAGACATTTCAATTACTATGGTATTTATTATTTAGGATAACCTAGTATGAAAATAGTTTTTCTGACTCCATACAATTTTATACAAATCGCATCCCTGATCCTATCCCTAAATTTTCGTTAAAATTCAATGAGAAAGTAGGCTGCAAAAACGGCTTATTTAACTTCGCGAGGTTACAATTTCATTTTACGTTCGATTGCTTTAGATTATAATAATTTTACAGCTTTATATAAGTCCCATCACTAACCCTATGATATTTCGGTGGCTCGTGGTTGTGGTCAGTGTCAGCCGACGTTATGTAGTTCTCCGCGTTCACGGTGAGCCGCGCGCGGCACCTAGAGCTCAGATACCGGGAGCACGTCAAGTACCGCTTGCTCCCCTTCATCGATCTAAACGAGTACGTGTGTCCCTGGTACATCATCGCCGTTTTCTTGTTCGCCAGTGTTATTGAGTGAATTCTGTATTCTGAAAACGTAGTCAATGTCAGTACCGTGTGTATGTAAAATGATTAAGATGATATGAATTGTTGTCTAATTTTTTTTATGTGACAATTGAGATTACATTTAATTTATATAACAGATAAATTATAACTTATCTGAGAGCTATGAAACCGGCCTTAAGGGTTTACGTGAAGATGCTTTAAAATTGGGATTAGGATTTAAAATTAAAATAAAAACCAATTTTGATTTTTTAATATAACTTTAACATCTTAGTATTCGCATTCAGGACTATTAACATTTTGGTGCTTTTCGTATATTACGTATTCCTATAGAAAATCAATATAATTATTATGTTGAAAAAATATTCTATAGTACTTACATGCTTCTAATTAACAAGGTATAAAAATATATTTCTATTAAATAAAAATATATTTCTACATACGCCAATAAAATGCCAAAAAATACTTATTTTAATAATAACAATAAATTTATAAATAAACAAAAGCAATTAAGATCATAATGCAATTGAAAACAAAAATCCTTATACATCTTTAACATTTAGTCCTAAGCACTAGGCAAACCTTTTTTTTATGGAAACCAACAGAACGTTAAAATATACTTTGCTTAAAAATAATCAACATCAAAATATTCTTCATTCATTGTTTGCGTCAGAGATGCACTTATAAATCGTAGATTATTTTATCAATGTTACAGACTGACTACCACTGGCTTCGGAATGTTGTCATTTAACGAAGGGAACCCATAACGATTAATTTCGAAAACGAATTAAGAAAACGACCAGACATTTTAAGAACACAATAAGAGGCCTCCATCACTAAAATCCAGGACCTGACCCAGGAAATGCGTACCTAGGGAAGAAACTTGACTCCACTGTTACTTGGCTCGGAACCTATAGAGCGAGTACAGAAGTTCACTTACCTCGGCAGCATCGTGTCGGAAACTGGAGGAACGGAAGAGGACATCACTTCCAGAGTAGCCAAAGCCCGGGCGACCTTCGCGCAACTGCGACCCGTGTGGCGGTCCAGTAAGCTAACTCGGGGAGTGAAATTAAAAATATTTTGTTCCAACGTGAAGACTGTTCTGCTGTACGGGTGTGAGACGTGGAGGGTTACCAAGGACATCACGCATCGTATCCAGGTCTTCGTCAACCGATGCCTTAGGCAGATCCTCGGTATTTACTGGCCCGAAAAGATCTCAAACGAAGAACTGTGGGATCTCTGCTCCGAGACGCCGATCGGTCTCCAAATAAAACGTCGCAAGTGGTGTTGGATTGGCCACACCCTAAGAAGAGCACCCGACCACATTCCTAGACAAGCCCTGGAATGGGCACCTCAAGGGAAAAGGAAACGCGGCCGTCCTAAACACACGTGGAGACGTTTAATAGCAGAAGAGCTAAAGGCGATCGGGCTGACGTGGTCCGAGGCGAAGCGAACTGCCCAAGACAGAAGATAGAAGATAGCGAAGCACTGTAGAAGCCCTCTGCCCCACCTAGGGGCCATAGGACATTAAGTCAAGTAAGTCTTCACTAAAATCATGTCATCGCTACAATGATAGGTACAGGCCCCGGCAAACTTTTTGAATATCGGGTGGGGATTGCGCAGAACACGAATTTGACACGCCTAGCCTGCGTGCTATTGGTTACGCGCAAGTGCACATGCGCGAACTTTTCCCCTCTCCGTCGACCGATGTTCAACAAGTTTGCCGATAGCAATACTGGCTTTAAGGATGGTGTGGTTGCTTCAGACAACGTCACACACAAACATCGATCTGATCCCAAAACTAAGTAAGTAGCGTCAACACTTGTGTAAGGGCATCAGAATCAAAGACTGTACCACAACTATATGTATAATTAAATACAACTAAACAACGAGACACAGAAAAAGCCAAATTCATCATGAATATTCAATTTAAATAAGGGATCCCTGTAGACGGATTTGAAAATGTAACTGGCCCTGATATACTAGGGACAAGTGCATTTTCAAATCCGTCAACAGCCCAATCAAAATATACTTTTATAGACGTTTAACCTTACGAATGCGGGTGAGCCGTACTTGTGTGCAAATATATATATATATATTTTTAGTGTGGAGCCTTGAGAGTGCTCGCCTTGACCAATCGACTACTTGAGCGTGTTTGCATGCAAACAACTACAAATATGGCCAACCCGCGCTCATGAGATAGGACATCATCTATACTTAAATAATATACCAAATTAATACGTCACATCAAATCTTTAAATACTTCCCGCAAGGCGCCATGTGGTACCTCGGAGGCTCATGATTGTGTTCCAAGTTAGCCATCACAACCTGCCCCATAGAATCCACCATGAGCCTAGCCTTACACTTGCCCCTCCGCTTCCTAGTACAAGACAAATATTTTCTCCCTGAATCCGCGTAGGAATACGTATAGTCCTGGAAAAGTATTATCTTCTTATTATTCACAAGCGTCATAGTGGAAACTGTACCTGAAAATAAAAAAGAAACTATCGAGATTTGGTCGGCTATTTTATGACATTCCATTAAGTAAGTTTATTGAACAAATATAGTAAGCTTTAGCTATACTGTTCTCAACAATGAACTCACTACGCAGCTAAGGGTACTCAAGTTACTTATTGACAGCCAGTCTAATGTTATACGTCCACTGCGGCCTATTACATTGAAGGGACTAAAGCAGGAACCATCGCTCAATGTGCTTCCACAGTGTTGTCCACACTTAGATCTTTAAACCTGATTTTAAGTGTGCACAAGCTCAGTTGCACTATCCATTCGCATACTCCCAAAGCACAGTCATATAGCAGTCTACTGTCTGTTCACCATAATTTGTCCCCTAACCGATATATTGGTACTATTTTTTGTCAAAACTTTCAATCTGTTTTTGTCAGATTGACAAAGCGTAAAGCTTTGTTTGATGATAATTTTTAAATAAATCATTATAAAAGTATTCAAAAGCAGTGCAAGGGAGCTTGTGTTGAAGGTGCGGGAATATAGCGAAAAAGAAAAACTGTAGGCAATGCTGCCAATATAACGGCTAGGGGACAACTTATCGTGAACTGACAGTAACACAACTCAGTAGGGATTCGACCAACGAACGTGCTATCGTGCTTTTCGAGGCAAGAGGGAAATTATAATAATAATAATAATAATAATAATAATCTTTATTTCTCACCACAAATTACATAAGTAGTACATGAAACAGCTTGTTTAGTTGGGATATTTGTGTGAGACTGATGCCTATTATAGGTAAAAATACCTGTGTTACAGGTCATCAGGCTCCCACTACTTCGGATTGCAAGGTGATCATTGAGGTGTAGTGATAAACAAAAAATAAATAAATCAAAGAAGTTAAAACATCAGAAAACAAAATGAATGTGGATACAATAATAAAATCAAATAATAATAATTCAAGAACCACTTGTGTGTGTGTGTTTGTGTGTGTGTGTATATTATGTGTGTGTGGATGTGTGTATAGTGTGAGTGTATAAGTGTGTGTGTGTACGTGTGCCAGAATATGTCTGTGTGTCCTATAGTCACTAAAATGTAAGTATGTGTGCTAAATTTACAACAAATTACATCAGATATAAAATTTTTGTATTTACTATTATATATTTTATGTACGTATGTCTTGTTATTTTAAGGTAGTTATCAATGTTTCCGTATCCTCGTAGTTATGATTGAGTAGCCATAGCGTCACTTTATTCTTACAGTCGTACTTTGGGAGCGGGTATATGGTGAGTGCGGTATTTACTTTATTATAAAGATAGTCTCCGAGGAAACAGAAGAATCTCTGTGCGAAGCTTGTGTTGAAGCCACTTATAGTGCATATAGTGCCTTTTCTACGACTGTCAGCCCTGAGATGCGGGTCGTATAGAGTAAGTGCGTGTTTACGTAGAACTATGGCAAGGACGAACAACTGGCGAACGGTTAGGACTTTCCAATGATTGTATACATCGACAGTAGGACAAATGTAAGGTAAGAAAGCACTAACCTTGAGGACTGCCCTTTGCGCCCTTTCCACTTTCAGAATATGGGTTTTAGCGGCGCCTCCCCAAGATGAGATACAATATCCTAACAAAGACTGGCATAATGACTGATAAACAGTCTTAATTAAAGAATGGTCTGCAATGTGTCTCAGAGTTTTAAATATGAATAGTAGTTTTCTAATTCTTCCTGTTAACAGTTCAATATGAGCCTGAAAGTTCAGATTACTATCCAATATGACACCTAGGTATTTCACAGTACTAGTGGACACAAGTTCGGCACAGTTGCAGTGAGATTTCGCTATACATGTACCAGCGTGTGAGATAAGTGATAGATCAGGTGGACTTGTACGATTTGTAATCGTGAACAACATATATTTGGTTTTCTGGGAGTTTAGTGCTAGACGACTGCCGTATAACCAGTCAGTCACCATATTTAGTCCTTCTTGTGCATGTTGAAATGCCTCGTACCAGTCACCACCACTGAACAGTAGGGCAGTGTCGTCAGCAAAAGCTACTATTCTTCCGTTTTTGAATTTCATATTACATAAACCATTAACATAGATGAGGAACAGTATTGGACCGAGAACACTGCCCTGTGGCACTCCGAGGGTTACCGGTAGGTCAGCACTAGTCCAATTATCCACCCTGACAGCCTGAGAGCGATCAGTAAGATAACTAGTAAAAAGTTTGTGAGTTATGCCTCTGACTCCCATCCTTTCCATTCTATCCAGCAGAATTTCGACCGAGACCGTGTCGAATGCCTTCGACAAATCAATGAATATTCCAATGGCTTTCTCTTTTCTGTCCAAACTTCGAGCCACATAATCAGTCAGGCAATTGACTGCATCATCAGTGGACCTTCGGGATCGAAAACCATATTGGGAATCCGATATTAGGTTGTGTTTTTCGAGAAATTCAACCAATCGCCTGGCCAACAGCCGCTCCAAGATCTTGGACAGGATAGGAAGCAGGGATATTGGCCTATAGTTATCGACACAGCTTTTGTCACCCCCCTTATAGATCGGCGTGATGAGTGATTTCTTATATACATCTGGGAAAACACCGGTTTCAAAAGAAAGATTGCAGATATAAGTGATGGGAGGAATTAAAGCTTTCCGATGCTTTTTAAGAAGTTGGCCAGAGATGAGGTCGTATCCAACAGCACAGTTGTCACGAAGGCTCATCACCACTTTTTCGACCTCTGATTCGTCAGTGGGCAAGAGAACAAGCGATCCCGACGCTGTGTCAAGGGCAGTGCTGGTAGGATGGGATAAGTTTCTGCCATCACTTAGACTAGTAGAAATATTTTTTCCGATATTCGCAAAAAACGAATTGACACTATTGACTTTCTCTTGAGGATTAGCATTTTTTAAAAGCTCTGAAGAAGTAGGCTTAGGTTTTTTGTACCCAGTAATATTGGTAATGGTTTTCCATAATTTCCGACTATTATTGTTAGCTTTCAATATTTCTTCTCTCTCATAAGCACGCCTAACCTTTTTGAGTAATGAGTTACAGAAGTTTCTGTATCGTTTATAAGTAGTGGCCAAATCTGCATCTCCTGGATTTCTTTTAGTTTTTTTGTGTAAGTTGTCCCTATTTCGCATACATCTCAAAAGACCGGGCGTCACCCAGGGTTTGTTAATCTTTTTACGCCTAGCTACGGGTATCTCCTTCGTATTATCTTTGATTGCCTTTGATAGTAGGTCCGTAATGAACTTGGCAGCTTCATTAACATCTGTCATCGAATAAATGGGTGAGTAATCATAGCCCTGAATCGCAGCATCTAGACCTGCACTATTAATGCAGCGCTGTAATATTTTAGGGGATGGTGGGCAGTCCTTATCCATTCCTATATACAGGGCCACACTATTATGGTCAGTAATGGTGGACTGGATAATTAGGCAGTTGGTCTTATTATTCGATTTGACCATCACGTGATCCAGGCAAGTCCGCATGCGAGTAGGTAAAGTATGCTCTGGATGAATGTTAAATTCTGCGAGTAAATTAAGATAGTCCCATGAGCGCTGATCACTGGACCCTGGGGTGATATCAATATTTATGTCACCTATCAGAATGATGTTTCGATAAGATTTCAATTTATTTAGAAGTAGATTTAGCGAGTTAATAAAAACTGTAGGCTCCTTATAACCAGGAGGACGATATAAAGAAATAATGACAGTACATGGATCATACTCAACTACTAAACAATTAGCATCCTGGAACTGAGGTTCTTCAATGCGTAAGTGTGTGTCTTTTTTATAGTAGACGACTACTCCTTCATTTTGTGTTAAATTATTATTAGTTGCAGCGTGATTATACCCTGGTATCTCTGGTATAGATCCTGTCGACGGGAGCCAACATTCAGTCAATATAAGTAGGTCCCAGGACTGGTTAGTCCGGATGAGTAGTGTAGCAAAACTGTCCATATTACAAGATATACTCCGTATATTCTGAGATAGTATTGTTAACGGGTTAGAAATACCATTAGTCAGATCTATGCATTCTTCAGGTTCGCAAACAGTTGCATGAGTAGCCTTGTAGGAGTCAATCTCAGTATAAAGAGATAAAGAATTATTCATTTGACTATAAACGGCGAATAAATTTTCCGGTCGGTGCGCTTAAACGGGTCACAGCGATTGGTCGGTTTTGCGTGTATTTAATGTTGTATAGATAAACTGGACAAACATTACAACAGTAAATAGTCGGCAATTTCTTAATAAGAGAGTGTTGGTAAACATTGATTCTAGGTACAATTGGGTAGTGGTTTATTAGTGTCAGTGTGTTGTGAGAATTTATTTGAGTTATGTATTTTAATGTAGTGGGCAAGTGGTATAATATTAATATAATGTGTAGTGTAGATAGAACTATGAGTAATTGAATATCATCTATAAATAATAATGTGTTTATGTGTGTGTGTAATGAAGAGTGGTTTTCCAATTCATGCTTAAGTTTACTGAGAGGTATTATACATTTTTGTTTACTTACAAATTTAGAGAGTGAAAATCTATTAATTTTAGTTAGGTATTGTAGTACAATAATAATTAGGCAAATAATAGGATGGTCTTTCACAGTGTTATATTCCGAATTTTTGTAGTTCCTCCGCGGAGTCGATGCGCAGCGATGGTTGTCCTTCGGCCACCCGGATGTAGACTTTGCTGTAGGATGTCCAGCAAGCAACAATCTTCTTGTTTTTAACAAGTCCTCTAGCCAGAAAAAATATATGTTTCGACTTCATAGTTAAGTGTTCCGATAGATAGATATTGTGAGCAGGCCCAGGAATGTTTATATGCGAGGTATTTAATTGTGGCTTATTTGAACCCCTCATGTCCTTATTGAAAGATTTAGTTTTGGCTATTAGGGAGTCTTTTCTTACCGTGGTTGTGAGGTCAATTATAATCGATGAAGATTTCGTGCGGTAGACATCCCTTACTTCAGTCGGTGTGAGTGAGGGTTGGAGGCCAACTGCGGTCCCAATATTTTTTACAATGTTAACAAGAGTTTCCTTGTTCTCTTGGTCAGCCTTGGGAACGTTACGAATTTCGAGACTAGTCGCATGAGAATTTCTTTCCAGCATATCTATTTTGCTCTCCAAAGAGCTTATTTGTTTCTTGTATGAGATGTTGTCTTCTTGAAGTCTATGCATTTTTTGTAGCATTTCGTCGTATTTACCAGAAATAAATTCAACTGTTTTTTGTATGTCTGCATTTTGTTCCTTAATAATGTTTATAGCTGCATTTAAATTTGTCAATTTTGTGTCTTGTTTAGTTGTAAAATCAGTGAACATGCTGAGAAGTTGAGACATTCCGCTGTCGGGTGACTCTTCGTATTTTCTTTTTGTACGTCTTAAAATAAACGGAATCTGATCCGTATTTTCGGTATTTAGGTTTGACATATTTAGTTGGGGGTCCGAAGCGTAATGGTTGAGTGGAGTTGTAATTGGGGCAATCATTGCCGTCTCAGGAGGAGTACGTACAGTCGACATTTTTATTGTTGTAAATGTCCCGTAATTTCTAATTAATTACTCAGAATTGTTCGATAACTTACTTTTTGTTGTTATGCGCCGGTAGAATTATTTAACAATTTACTTAAGCCTCCACTATTCACTTTCACTTTTAGAGAACCAGGCAAACGAGACACCGAGCGCGCGGGTTAATGATATCGTCGACTTAAATTCAAACTTCTTTATTAAAAACTTAAGACATTACCAATAGACTTTCTTACTCCCAAACTAGGCTACAGCTGTATCTTGGGAAACCAAACACTGGTTATAATAACTTATTTAACTTATAAAAACTGTCAGACCAAATTTTAAGTATTTTTGACGAAATGGTTAAAGTCATGTTCCGTTATTGTGATTGATATAAAGACAAATAGGCAAACCGTTGGATTAAATTAAATGCTCATCATCAATAGGCTGATGATGAAGCGTACGAAAAAGTTCTATAATAGTAAAAAATAGAAATTATGTAGATAATTTATAAAATCAGTCCTCCTAAACGAAATTTCTTATTTTATCTTCGACATCAGCTTCCCTACCACTTTTCCTTCTTTTCTTTTGAACTTTTTATGTATAATAGTATTTCTTGTTCCTTTTCCGAATTATTTTCCGTTCTTTTAAACTTTTTTGACTAAAAGGCACTATCTTTCCTTCTTTTTCATCCTGTAGTAATATTCTCGTCCCTTCTCTTTCATCTGAGCATAGAGGTCTGGATCGGTTTTAAGCCTCTGCCTTCGAAGACGCTCTGCTTTCCTCTTTTGCCTTAATTTTTCTTCTGCAGTTTGCTTCGGACGTCTTTTGGTTTTTACCTAGAAAATAATGGGATTATTTGAAATCTTACAACATCGCATATATCGACCTTATTTTAACTATGTACAAGTTCCTAGTTCAATTCACTGACACAATGATGCCTATTGGCTCAATGACCACGCTTACCAAACGGGTTGTTTTCAAATTAATTGTATCATAACTGACATGCCATGTCAGTTCACATGTAACGTCACTCACATGTTGAAAATATTACTCACATGTAACATAAAGGTGAATTCTCACAACATAATATTCTCCTATCGTATTAAAACTAGGGGCTGCTCGCGATTTCGTCTGCGTGGACCGTAGAGAACCATGGACAAGGGTAAAAAGTCATAAGTTTTAATCCATTTGAGTGCCAAACATCTAAAACCGTTTAGACGTATCTAAAGAGGTAACAAACACACACACACAGACACAAAATACAAGTAATATTAGTGGAAAAAGGGATAGGGATAACTTTAGGTATGTATCCTTCTTATTATTGTTAGAGTTATAAATGTTGAAAATAACAATCTTTGTATCAGTGTCATATATTTTTTGCACCATATTGAGATCTTTAAAGTTTTTCAGTCTTGATAATTTAAAATAATGGCACTTTAAACTACACCTAAAAATTAAGTTTGAAGGTAAAATTTAAACTTAAGCTTAATAAGCATACTTAAGCAACAAACAACCTAAAGAGTATTTAGACGAACGCTATTGCACCAAGGGTCGCGGGTTCGATCCCCGAACGGTACAAACATTTGTGTGCATGAATGTCTGTTTGTATTGGTCTGGGTGTTTATATGTATAATATATATTTATTTACAAAAAATTGCATATAAGTAATGTTTTTCAGTTGTCTGGCACCCATAGCACAAGCTAATGCTTAGTTTAGGGCTAGATGGCGCTGTGTGAATAATGTCCAGAGATATTTATTTATTTATTTATTTCAAATATTATAATATAATTTTGGAAAAACTCCGCCCAACTTTTTTCCCGTCTTTTTTCATTTGCTGCTTTCCACTGAAGTCTTACTTTTTCTTGTTGATCTAGCAATTTCCCGTATGGGTTTTCTAACAGATTTCATGTACTCCCTATGACGCCTTTTCTTTTCTTCATACTGCTCTGAGTTTTGTTTTAGTTTTTCCCTATATTTTCTTTGCCTTTCCGCGTTTGTCATCGGTGTCATCTAAAAGCACAGTATATATACCTATTAGTTTTTTCAAACAGAAAGGAAGCTAGAATATACATATACCAACGTCTAAACTAGACGGCTGACGTCACTCTACATTGAGCTCTGAGCAAGGTTTGCAATGTTTTTATCGGAGTGTCGCGTGATGAAGTAACCTACGCTTGAAGCAGCGTCGTACAAGATTGTCTCTTTTTTATTTTTATGAACACTATTCGACGATTATATTAAAACTATTTTACACAATTTCCAGCTGTTAAAAAAATTGTTCAGCATATTATTTTCGTTCAGTTACCACTAATATAAAACAAATTTTTTATTAAAACATAAAACCGACTTCTAGCAAAAAATATTCTTAAACAAACTAAAAAGTTAAAAATAATTGTAATTTTTCTCAACGAAATAACTATGAATAACAAAGAGTGACCAAAATATTTAATGAGTTCTCCTTAATTAACTTAAATAAAAAATATTTAACTAGGACTAAAATTAATGAAATTATTACGTTAATATATTGTTATTTTTGTAGTCGGTGTCGGTGTGGAATAGGTATCTATTACCATAGCAAAATACACAAACTTCAAAACATACCTTTTTTTTCCGAAGACTTTTAATATCTTTTATAAACACGTCGTCAGAACTCAAGTCAGGGCTTCCAATCGAATTATCTGAAATAGTAAAAAATATGATAAGAAAATAAAAAAAATAGTTACTGTATTTCGTGTAATGATTGTATCTAAAAATAGAAAATATACTATCGAGATTTGGTCGAATATTTTATGACTCCATTTAGTAAGTTTATTGAATAAATATAGTAAGCTTTAGCGGGTTATACTCAACAATGAACTCACTACGCAGCTAAGGGTACTCAAGTTACTTATTGACAGCCAGCCTAATGTTATACGTCCACTGCGGCATATTACATTGAAGGGACTAAAGCAGGAAACATTGCTCAATGTGCTTCCACAGTGTTTGTCCACACATAGATCTTTAAACCTGATTTTAAGTGTGCACAAGCACAGTTGCACTATCCATTCGCATACTCCCACAGCACAGTCAGATAGCAGTCTACTGTCTTTTCACCATAACTTGTCCCCTAACAAACTTGACAAAGGGTAAAGCTCTGTTTGTTTGGTGATATTTTTTAAAAATATTATCATTCCAAAAGTATTCAAAGGCAGTGCAAGGGAGCTTGTGTTGAAGGTGCGTGAATATTGCCAAAAAGAAAACCTGCAGGCAATGCTGCCAATATAACGGCTAGGGGACTTCTTATCGTAAACGGACAGTAACACAACTCAGGGTAGATTCTTCCAACGAACGTGCTATCGTGCATTTCGATGCAAGAGGGAAATGATATCGTCAAATTAAATTCAAAATTCTTTATTTAAAACTTAAGACATTACCAATAGACTTAAATTACAGTCAAATAAAATTCGCACAATTTTCGGGGGCTCCCAAACTAGGCTACAGCTGTATCTTGGGAAACCAAAACTGGTTATAATAACTTGTTTAACTTATAAAAACTGTCAGACCACATTTTAAGTATTTTTGACAAAATGATTAAAGTCATATTCCGTTATTGTGATTGATATAAAGACAAATAGTCAAACCGTTGGATTAAATTTAATGCTCATCATCAATAGGCTGATAATGAAGCGTACAAAGCAGTTCTATAATAGTAAAAAATAAAAATTATGTAGATCTTATATATAAAATTATCGTGTCACAATGTTAGTTACATACTCCTCTGAAACGGCTTGACCGATTTTTATCAAATTTTATATGCGTATTCAATAGGTCTAAGAATCGGCTACTCTATATTTTTCATACACCTAATCCGGGATTTTGATCAATTCCCACGGGAACGGGAACCACGCGGGTGGGTAACCGCTAGTAATTTATAAAATCAGTCCTTCTGAACGAAATTTCTTATTTTTTCTTCGATATCAGCTTCGCTACCACGTTTCCTTCTTTTCTTTTGATTTTTCCATGTATAATAGTATTCTTTGTTCTTTTTCTGAATAATTTTCCGTTCTTTTAAACTTCTTTGACTAAGAGGCACTATCTTTCCTTCTTTTTTCATCCTGATGTAATATTCTCGTGACTTCTCTTGCATCTGAGCATAGAGGTCTGGATCGGTTTTAATCCTTTGCCTTCGAAGACGCTCTGCTTCCCTCTTTTTCCTTAATTTTTCTTCGGCAGTTTGCTTTGTACGTCTTTTGGTTTTTACCTAGAAATTAATGGGATTTGAAATCTCACAAAATCGCATATATCGACCTTATTTTAAATACAAGACGTAATTCAATTCACTGACACAATGATGCCTATTGGCTCAATCACCACGCTTACCAAATAAATATTGGACAGGGGTTTTAAGTAATAATATACATATATTAAAAAATCATACCCGTTTTTACATACCTATTACCATAGCAAAATACACAAACTTCAAAACATACCTCTGTTTTTCGAAGACTTTTAATATCTTTTAGAAACTCGTCGTCAGAACTCAAGTCAGGGCTTCCAATCGAATTATCTGAAATAGTAAAAAATATGATAAGAAAATAAAAAAATAGTTACTGTATTTCGAGTAATGATAGTATCTGAAAATAGAAAATATACTATAGAGATTTGGTCGAATATTTTATGACATTCCATTAAGTAGGTTTATTGAACAAATATAGTAAGCTTTAGCTATACTGTTCTCAACAATGAACTCACTACGCAGCTAAGGGTACTCAAGTTTCTTATTGACAGCCAGCCTAATGGTATACGTCCACTGCGGCCTATTACATTGAAGGGACTAAAGCAGGAACCATCGCTCAATGTGCTTCCACAGTGTTTGTCCACACTTAGATCTTTAACCCTGATTTTAAGTGTGCACAAGCACAGTTGCACTATCTATTCCCACACTCCCACAGCACAGTCAGATAGCAATCTACTGTCTGTTCACCATAACTAAACTTGTTACCTAACCGCTATATTGGTACTATTTTTTGTCAAAACGTTTAATCTGTTTTTGTCAAATTGACAAAGCGTAAAGCTCTGGTTGTTTGGTGATATTTTTTAAATAAATCATATCAAAAGTATTCAAAGGCAGTGCAAGGGAGCTTGTGTTGAAGGTGCGGGCATATAGCGAAAAAGAAAAACTGTAGGCAATGCTGCCAATATAACGGCTAGGGGACAACTTATCGTGAACGGACAGTAACACAACCCAGGGTAGATTCGACCAACGAACGTGCTATCGTGCTTTTCGAGGCAAGAGGAAAATTATATCGTCAACTTAAATTCAAACTTGTTTATTAAAAACTTAAGACATTATTGGTAATGTCTATTGGTAGACTTAAATTACAGTCAAATAAAATTCGCACAACTTTCGGGGGCTCCCAAACTAGGCTACAGCTGTATCTTGGGAAACCAAACACTGGTTATAATGACTTATTGAACTTATAAAAAATGTCAGACCACATTTTAAGTATTTTTGACAAAATGTTTAAAGTCATATTCCGTTATTGTGATTGATATAAAGACAAATAGTCAAACCGTTGGATTAAATTAAATGCTCATCATCAATAGACTGATGATGAAGCGTACGAAAAAGTTCTATAATAGTAAAATATAAAAATTATGTAGATAAAATCAGTCCCCCTAAACGAAATTTCTTATTTTTTCTTCGACATCAGCTTCCCTACCACTTTTCCTTCTTTTCTTTTGAACTTTTCATGTATAATAGTATTTCTTGTTCCTTTTTCGAATTATTTTCCGTTCTTTTAAACTTTTTTGACTAAAAGGCACTATCTTTCCTTCTTTTTTCATCCTGTAGTAATATTCTCGTCCCTTCTCTTTCATCTGAGCATAGAGGTCTGGATCGGTTTTAATCCTCTGCCTTCGAAGACGCTCTGCTTTCCTCTTTTGCCTTAATTTTTCTTCTGCAGTTTGCTTCGTACGTCTTTTGGTTTTTACCTAGAAAATAATGGGATTATTTGAAATCTTACAACATCGCATATATCGACCTTATTTTAACTATGTACAAGTTCCTAGTTCAATTCACTGACACAATGATGCCTATTGGCTCAATGACCACGCTTACCAAACGGGTTGTTTTCAAATTAATTGTATCATAACTGACATGGCATTCACATGTAACGTCACTCACATGTTGAAAATATTACTCACATGTAACATAAAGGTGAATTCTCACAACATAATATTCTCCTATCGTATTAAAACTAGTGGCTGCCCTCGATTTCGTCTGCGTGGACCGTAGAGAACCATGGACAAGGGTAAAAAAGTCATAAGTTTTCATCCGTTTGAGTGCCAAACATCTAAAACCGTTTAGGCGTACCTAAAGAGAAAGAAAGAAAGAAAGAAAAAACATTTATTGGCCAAATAATGAAAATAAAAGAAAAAAAACCACATAAATCACAGACAAAACACTGAAGAAAATAACGTGACAAACAAAAAGTAAATAAACAGAGAGAGGCCAACAGGGTTCTTGCCTCAGCATAAAGAGGTAACAAACACACACACACAGACACAAAATACAAGTAATATTAGTGGGAAAAGGGATAAGGATAACTTTAGGTATGTATGTATCCTTCTTATTATTGTTAGAATTATAAATGTTAAAAAAAATCTTTGTATCAGTGTCATATATTTTTCGCACCAAATTGTGATCTCTAAAGTTTTTCAGTCTTGATAATTTATAATAATGGTACTTTAAACTACACCTAGAAACTAAGTTTAAAAGTAAAACTTATACTTAAGCTTAATAAGCATACTTAAGCAACGAACAACCTAAAGAGTATTTATTTCAAATATAATATAATTTTGGAACAACTCCGCTCAATTGTTTCGCCCGTCTTTTTTCATTTGCTGCTTTCCACTGAAGTCTTACTTTTTCTTGTTGATCTAATTATAATTTCCCGTATAGATTTTCTAACAGATCTCATGTACTCCCTATGACGCCTTTTCTTTTCTTCATACTGCTCTGGGTTTTGTTTTAGTTTTTCCCTATATTTTTTTAGTCTTTCCGCGTTTGTCATCGGTGCCATCTAAAAGCACAGTATATATACCTATTAGTTTTTTGAAACAGAAAGGAAGCTAGAATATAAACAAACGTCCAAACTAGACGGCTGACGTCACTCTACATTGAGCTCTGAGCAAGGTTTGCAATATTTTAATCGGAGTGTCGCGTGATGAAGTAACCTACCCTTGAAGCGGCGTCGTACAAGATTGCCTTTTTTTATTTTTATGAACATTATTTGACGATTATATTAAAAAAAAACTATTTTACACAATTTCCGGCTGTTAAAGAAATTGTTCAGCATATTATTTTCGTTCAGTTACCACTAACATAAAACAAAATTTTTATTAAAACATAATACCGACTTCTAACAAAAAATATTCTTAAACGAACTAAAAAGTAAAAAATATTTGTACTTTTCCTCAACGAAATAACTATGAATAACAAACAGTAACCAAAATATTTAATGAGTTCTCCTTAATTAACTTAAATGAAAAAATATCAAACTAGGACTAAATTCAATGAAATTATTACGTTAATATATTGTTATTTTTGGAGTCGGTATCGGTGTGGAATAGGTATCTATTACCATAGCAAAATACACAAACTTCAAAACATACCTTTGTTTTCCGAAGACTTTTAATATCTTTTAGAAACTCGTCGTCAGAGCTAAAGTCAGGGCTTCCAATCGAATTATCTGAAATAGTAAAAAATATGATAAGAAAATAAAAAAATAGTTACTGTATTTCGAGTAATGATAGTATCTGAAAATAGAAAATATACTATAGAGATTTGGTCGAATATTTTATGACATTCCATTAAGTAAGTTTATTGAACAAATATAGTAAGCTTTAGCTATACTGTTCTCAACAATGAACTCACTACGCAGCTAAGGGTACTCAAGTTACTTATTGACAGCCAGCCTAATGTTATACGTCCACTGCGGCCTATTACATTGAAGGGACTAAAGCAGGAAACATCGCTAAATGTGCTTCCACAGTGTTTGTCCACACTTAGATCTTTAACCCTGATTTTAAGTGTGCACAAGCACAGTTGCACTATCCATTCGCATACTCCCACAGCACAGTCAGATAGCAGTCTACTGTCTGTTCACCATAACTTGTCCCCTAACCGCCATATTGGTACTATTTTTTGTCAAAACTTTTAATCTGTTTTTGTCAGATTGACAAAGCGTAAAGCCCTGTTTGTTTGGTGATATTTTTAAAATAAATAATTCCAAAAGTATTCAAAAGCAGTGCAAGGGAGCTTGTGTTGAAGGTGCGGGAATATTGCGTAAAAGAAAAACCGTAGGCAATGCTGCCAATAGAACGGCTAGTGGACTTCTTATCGTGAACGGCCAGTAACACAACTCAGGGTAGATTCGACCAACGAACGTGCTATCGTGCTTTTCGAGGCAAGAGGGAAATTATATCGTCAACATAAATTCAAACTTCTTTATTAAAAACTTAAGACATTACAAATAGACTTAAATTACAGTCAAATAAAATTCGCACAATTTTCGGGGGCTCCCAAACTAGGCTACAGCTGTATCTAGGGGAACCAGTATTTATGTATATGTTACAGTCAAAACCCTTAACCAGTCAAAAACCTTATTGACCGGTAAAATTAGTCAATAAGGTTATTGACTGAGGGTGTCGGTCAATATCCTTATTGACTATTACTATTTTTTTTTGACTATTTTTTTTTCATAGATAAAATCAGTCAATAAATAGGGTTTTAACCGACACCCTCAGTCAATAACTTTATTGACTAATTTTACCGGTCAATAAGGTTTTTGACTGGTTAAGGGTTTTGACTGTAACATTAACAACATCTCAATTAACTTATAAAATATGACAAATATTACCATATTTTAAGTGTTTTTGATAAAATGATAAAATAATTTTAGTGATGGATATAAAGACAAATAGTCAAACCGTTGGTTTACATTCAATGCTTATCATCAATAGGCTGATGATGAAGCGTACGAATAAGTTCTAGAACAGTTAAAATAATAATTATGTAAATATTTTATATAATCAGTCGCCCTGAACGAAATTTCTTATTTTTTCTTCGATATCAGCTTTACTACCACGTTCCCTTCTTTTCTTTAGAACTTTATAATAGTATTCCCTGTTCTTTTTCTGAATTATTTTCCGTTCTTTCAAGTTTCTTTGACTCAGAGGCACAATCTTTCCTTCTCTTTTCATCCTGTCGTAATATTCTCGTGACTGCACTTTCAACTCAGCATAGAGGTCTGGATCGCTTTTAATCCTTTGCCTTCGAAGACGCTCTGCTTCCCTCTTCTTTCTTAATCTTTCTTCTGCAGTTTGCTTCGTATGTCTTTTTCTTTTTTTGGCTTTTACCTAGAAAATAATGGGATTATTTGAAATCTTACAACATCGCATACATCAACTTATTTTAAATACAAGTAGTTCAATTCACTGTCACAATGATGCCTATTGGCTTAATGACCACGCCATAGAGATCTAAAATGTTTCTGTTATCTGTGGACCACGCTTACCAAATGCGAATTGGACACCCCAATTCGGAAAATCCGACACAAATTTTGGTCAATCACTGTCCGTTATCTAAACCGCTAGACGTCTTAAGCAATAATATACATATAAAAAATGCCATACCTTTTTTACATAGGTACCTACCATAGCAAAATACACAACCTTAAAAACATACCTTTGTTTTTCGAAGACTTATAATATCCTTCAGAAACTCGTCGTCAGAACTCAAGTCAGGGCTTCCACTCGAATTATCTGAAATAGTCAAAAAATATGGTTAGGCGAAAATAAAAAAATAGCTACTGTATTTCGTGTAATTATTTAAAAACGGTCACAAGTTTACATATTGTAATCAACCCACACCACATCACAAAAAATAATGGCCGGACCCGCAAATGGTACTAGTAGGTACTTATTACAATAAATAAGAACAAAAATGTACAAATCAACATTTATTATTATTAATCATTTATCAATATCAATTATTTCTTTAATGTCCCATTCATCTTCTGTGCAGTAACATAAAAATAGCCGTTTTCATCTTCAAATCATAAAAAAAAATCTTGAGATTATTTCGATACGATACCAGCCTAAAAAGTATCGCACCGCAATAAAACCGCAGGAAGCTGCGGTCCCGCAGCTGCTGCGAGCGCGATTTAAAACCGCGCCGTGAGTTCTTAAATAAAATAAAAAAATAAAATAAAAATCGTTTAATTCGGACAAAATTGGTATCCATATTGTGTGGTAATTACAAAAAAAAAACAAAAAAAAAACTTAGCCTTAAGCCAAATATTTTACTTTACTGTGGTAAATAAAATTTAAGTCTCTCTAAATTAATAGATTGGTGGCGGATTTTACCGTTGTATGAGCCATCTTCGTATTGAAGATTAAAAAAAAAAGAAGTTTTATCTGTAACAGTAGGGTAAATAACTATGATTAAACTATGAGCAAAGAGTGTGTATTTAGAATTGTTATATCTTGAATTGTTAATTCTTTACGATTTTTTTATGATTGTAAAATATATACAACGTTTTGCCGATTCTATTGAATTGCAGATAGTATAGGGGTACATAATTGAAATCAATAGTATAATAATGTTATTAAAAAAATACTTTTAATGTTAATAATTATTAATATTGTGTAAGACAGAATAACAAAATCACACGGTTGTTTTATTAATAACTAGCGGTCGCCCTCGCGGTTTCACCCGCGCGTCATTTCCTTTTCAACTATCCCCCCTTATCCGGGATAAAAAGTATCCTATGTAAGTCTCGTGGTTCTAAGGTACCTTTTTATCAATTTTCAGCCAAATAGGTTCATCCGTTCTTGAGTTATAAATAGTGTTACTAAACCACTTTATTTTATATACATATACAGTGGTGGACATATAATTAAAGACACTCTTGATGTTGACTACGTACAACAAAATAAACGGTATTAAGAGACCCAGATAAGTATTAATTGCATATTTATTGGTTTTCATACGTACACTGTTGTCGTATTTTTAAAATGCGGACAGAAAAAAAGTTATTAAAGCAATATTTTAGTCTTATTTCCTTTTTTAAATGTAACACAAACTTTGTCGATACATTTTTCGCTGGTCAGCTAATTAAAGACAGTGCGTATTTCATGTTCTAAAGTTAGCATAACCATAAAAGGAGCACTTTAACTTTTTCTATTATGCAGATTTTATCCTGACAAGCAAAAACTAGTTTAGTTTTAAACTTGCTTTAAGTATTTATTGTGATAAAAATGAATTAGTATGGGAAAGGGAAAAAGTTGCGATTCTCCCTAGTAAAGGAAGAAAATTAAAAAAAAAATATATCAAATTTTGGTCGGACAGTACAATAAAAGATCACTAACGATGCTCTAAAATATGGTTATAGACGATATCCGAAATTTTAAGAAGTTTTATACGGTTCACATGCCTAGGAATTTTTGACCGAGAAAAACAACCACCTCAAAAATAGTATCATTTGATTAAAAAAGACCTATCAAATGGCTCAAAAGTCATGCGTTATGAAGTATTTGGTGTAGAGGGGTCTAAAGTAGTATCTAACAGAACTATTAGAAGGAAATTATGGAAGTCACCCTTTTTTGAAAGATTTTTTCTAAGATCCTTCGTTTGAAGGAATAAAAAAAATAGGAGCAAAATTACGATTTGCCCAAAAATATTCACATCGCTACAGAAAGACTGAGAAAAAATGTGTTTATTTCCGAAGAACCTTAATTAATATGGTTAACTCTAAAGAAAAAGTTTACGTTAGGCTTCCCCCAAATAAAAAAATGCATCCAAAGTACACAAAGATAACAGTCGAACGTTGAGGGGGTAATACAAAAATTTGAGGATATTTTCCTGATAAAGATGTGGGACCTAATAAAAAAAAATACAAGCTAGCAGGTATAAATTTATTAAAGGAATATTTTAGAAAAAGTCTTGTTCCTTACGCAAATGAACATTTGCCGGTGATATAGACTTTTTAACACGATAACGATCCCATAAACACTTCAGCAGGAGTCAAAGAATTGCTAAGGAGCCAATAAGTAACAGTCTTAGATTGGCCACCGTACTGTCCCGACACTAACCCGATCGAAAACATGTGATCTAATGTGAAGCAAATTAAAGGAAAAAAACATACAAGTAATGTTCATCAACTTTACTCGACGTTTAAAACGGCATGGGTGCAGATTTCGATTCAAACCTGCAATAAGTTGAAGGCATCAATGCCTAAGCGGGGTTGGACTTTTATTGCTGCTAAAGGACATGCGACAAAATATTAATGTCGTGTTTTTATGTTTTTAAAATACGTCCAAAATGTATTAAAATCAAGTTCGTTTCAAAATTTACTAAGTTGATTTTTTTATAGTTACTTAATGAGTCTGTCTTTAATTAGTTGGCCAGGTCTTTGTATTCGTTCGTACTGCTTGCAATAAACTTTACCAACAAAAAAAAATTATAGAACATCTTAAGTATCTTTATTTTACTTCAAACATTTTACGATAACCCTAAGAACAATTTAAGTAATATTGCAAGATAATAAATGTAATACAATAAAAGTATAAAGGGTAGGTAAACTCTGAAAACTTAATATCTCCTCAGTGTCTTTAATTATATGTCCACCACTGTATAGATAATCTATAGGTAATACAAGAAATGAATATTTGTGATTATAGGATAATATGTATATTGTGTATGCGAATTTTTGAATGAGTTTCTTTCCTTTCTTATTAAGGTCTTAATATAACCACATTTTACGTATTTTTGACAAAATTATTAAAGTCATATTCCGTTATTGTGATTGATATAAAGACAAATAGTCAAACCGTTGAATTAAATTTAATGCTCATCATCTATTGATGCTGATGCTGATGATGAAGCGTACGAAGCAGTTCTATAATAGTAAAAAATAATAATAACGTAGATAATTTATAAAATCAGTCGTCCTGAACGAAATTTCTTATTTTTTCTTCGACATCAGCTTCCCTTCCACGTTCCCTTCTTTTCTTTTGAACTTTCCAATAGTATTCCTTGTTCCTTTTCTGTTTTATTTTCCGTTCTTTTAAACTTCTTTGACTAAGAGGCACAATCTTTCCTTCTCTTTTCATCCTGTAGTAATATTCTCGTGACTTCTCTTTCCACTGAGCATAGAGGTCTGGATCGCTTTTAATCCTTTGCTTTCGAAGACGCTCTGCTTCCCTCTTCTTTCTTAATCTGTCTTCTGAAGTTTGCTTCGTATGTCTTTTGGTTTTTACCTAGAAAATAATGGGATTATTTGAAATCTTAAAAAATCGCATATATCAACTTATTTTTAATATAATTAGTTCAATTCACTGTCACAATGATGCCTATTGGCTTAATGACCACGCTTACCAAATGCGAATTTGTCACTTGAATTCAGAAAATCCGACACAAATTTTGGTCGATCACTGCCCGGTATCTAAACCGCTAGACGTATGGGCTTTTGAGCAATAATATACACATAAAAAAATGGCATACCTTTTTTACATACCTATTACCTTGCAAAATACACAAACTTCAAAACATACCTTTGTTTTTCGAAGACTTATAATATCTTTCAGAAACTTGTCGTCAGAACTCAAGTCAGGGCTTCCAATCGAATAATCTGAAATGGTGAAAAAATATGGTTAGGCGAAAATAAAAAAATAGTAAGTGTATTTCGTGTAATGATTTGAAAACGGTAACGAGTTTACATATTGTAATCAACCCACACCACATCACAAAAAAAAATATTAACAGGGCTCTGATAGCTACTTAAATAACAGAAATGATGCAACCAAACAGAAAAAAATGTTTATTTCTATTAATCACTTTATCAAAGTCAAGTTTAGGTCTGTTCTTTTTAGACGGGTCAACGCTGATTTGTTATTTCTCTGTGGAAATTAGTCAGGCGGACTCTATAGAACTGAGATCTGAACAGTATATTATAGATTTCAAAAATCAAACGTTAGGCACAATAATAATTTTAGATAATCAGGCACTTTGTCCCTCAACCTTTGAAGTCATTGCCTTTGTCTAATTCCCAAACATTTAACATTACAATCGGTATCTTCTATTTAAATATCACCCTATTTAACCAACCAACTACAGAGCCAAGGCCTCCATCATTAGAATCACCTCATCTTGATTACCACACCTTCTCTTCTTCTATGACTGTACAAAATCAGGTTTATCTAAGTTCCCGCAGCACTGAACAGCTGTAATAATTACTTCTTGCATCTTTTGTTTAATGGCTTTTTTCTTCTGGTATCGTTCAGAATTTTCTCTCCAACGTTTTCTTTGTGTTCTTCGCTCCCTTGGAGACAATTCATTGATACTTTTTACTTTTTTCTCGCATTTTCGTTTTACATAAGCCTCCCTCTTTTTAGCTTTCTCGATGGCATATTTCTCAGGGTCGTTTTTAATTCTTTTGTATCTTTCTCTCCTTGCTATTCGTAGTTGTTCCAACTTCTCTTCCCTTTTCTTGCTCTTCTTTTTCACCATTTTAACCTTAAGCAATTTGAAATACTTAATAAATTAATAATGTAAACTAGGTAAGATAAAAAAATATAATAGATCTTCAAATTAATAGATTAAATTATCTTAGTAATGTAAAAAAATGTGCACCTTTAGTTAAGTAACATTTAATACAAACAACATTCAAAACATTCAATACAAACTTCAAAACATACCTTTGTTTTTCTAATGTCTTTAAAATCTTGCAAAAACTCTTCGTCAGAACTCAAGTCAGGGCTGATAATCAAATACTCGTAATCTAAAAAAGGTAAATATTTTTTTATCGAAAATAATAATACTAATTATGATTTAGGTAACGCGTGTAACATTCCGTCTCCATACCGTTTTTCGTTTAATAATTTTAAAACAGTAACTAGTTTACATAATTTATAATCTACCCACACCCCATTACAAAAAGGTTATGGACAGAGTTCTTTAAGCTACATAGATAACAGAAATAATGCAAACAAACAGAAAAAAAAACATATTTATTTTCTCACTAATCACTTTGTCAAAGTCAAGTTAAGGCAGGCCAACTTTGCTTTGTATTTTCTCTGTGGCAATTAGTCAGTCGGACTCTAATAAATAAACTAAACAGTATATTTAATATTTCAATCAAAATAAGGCATAATGTAAATTTCAAATAGTCAGGCACTTTGAATTTAAACTTTAGAAGCTTTGTCTGAATGCAAGACATTTAATATTTTCTTATTTAGTATCATTCTAATTTATGCACAACTGCAGAGCAAATGCGTCTATCATTGGAATTAAGTCATCTTTAATATGATAGGTACAGACTTAATTACCACGCTTTATTCTCTTCTTGAAATAAAATGCCGTTTGTACCGATAATGGGTCCGTACAACGCGATCGGGGAAATCGAACGCAACACAGTTGTCATAAGAGCTCGGCAGAGTAAAAACGGAGCATAACGGAAAAGACTTCCTTATTATTTAAATAGTTTGCCAATGGATATTAGACACGAGAAAAATTATAAATGTTTTAAGATTAAGCTAAAAAAATATCTCCACACAATAAGCTAAGTATGTATAGTGAGTGGAGATATATTCTTAGACGTAATATAGTAAATTAGTATTAAAAGAGACTGGATCCTGCAGTCAAACCATCTATATGGTTTTGTAGGACATATGTTTGTACCCACTTTTATAATTTTCTTAAATAAAAATAAATAAATAAGCATTTTTGATGTCGACTGTACGCTTTGTTGTCAAAACGAAGACCAAGTCCTTATTAACCTTTAAAAAATCTCAGCTACCTTTCTCATCTTGAAAAATAATCATGAAACTTTAATAAATGTTCCCGTCGAAGTCTTAAGGTACGGGCGGTTCATGGTTATGATTGGTGTCAGCCATTACCACAAACCCGAAGGGGTCCACTTTTATCCTCGCCGTGCACTTCCCTCTTCGTTTCTTCGAGCAGATAAGGTACCTTCTGTCCGCGTATTTGTATGAATATGAGTAGTTCTGGTACATTATTACCACTCTATTCCCTTCTAAGGGTAATGAGTAGATTGCTCACCTGAAAGTAATTACATAAGAGATTATTTTCATAGGGCAGGTTTTTCGCGGGCAGTTTAATAAATAATTTATAATACAAACCTTGTCCTGATATCAAACACATAAAATCAAAATCAAAAAAGAAAAGAACAAAAAAGGACAATGCTCAAAAAAACCCAGGCTGGAATCAAATGAAAAGTATCTCCAATTATTGGTAATAATATGTAATTAAATATTCCATAGGGGGCATCATCGAAATCAATGGCGGTATGTGTGAAATTGCTATTCAGATTTTTCAGGGGTCACATAAAGTATCAGTTAAAGGGAGAAGTAAATAGATACAGTTGCGGTTTATAAGTGTATAAAATGGCTATATCTAACATAATTATATTATATAATTGTATATCATTATTATTATTTAATATAATAAAGCGAAACAGTTTGTTTTTGTAAACGCGCTAATCTCAGGAACTACAAGACCGATTCTAAAAATTCTTTTACCAATGGGAAGCTACATAGTTACTGAAAAATACGGGCTAAAAAAAAAAATTTTTTTATAAAAAAACATTTTTTTAGCACCTATTCAGTAAAGTTGTAGCTTCCCATTGGTGAAAGAATTTTTAGAATCGGTCTTGTAGTTCCTGAGATTAGCGCGTTTACAAAAACAAAAAAACTGTTACGCTTAATTATATTAAATAATAATAATTATATACAATTATATAATATAATTAATATGTAAAATAAAGCCATTTTATACACTTTTTAACCGCAACTGTATCTGTTTACTGCTCCCTTTATCTGATACTTTATGTGACCCCTGAAAAATCTGAATAGCAATTTCACACATACCGCCATTGATTTCGATGATGCCCCCTATGGAATATTTAATTACATATCATTACCAATAATTGGAGATACTTTTCATTTGATTCCAGCCTGGGTTTTTTTTTTCATACTAGATGAGCATTGTCTTTTAGTGCAGTTATTTTTTTTATAGTCGCTCAGTACATTGACCCCACTTAGCCTGATGGTCAGCAAAAGGGGAACCAAAATTACCTTGACAACAGACGCAACATAGAGGCGTTCTATCCGTTGGCATCGCAGTACTGTATTACTGATTCATCGATGATTTAATAACAGACAAACAGGAAAGAAAATTCTCGACTTAACACTTATTTATTTATTTATATTATAATAATGCTAAATTTAAAAATAGCATCTATGTTATCCAACAGATAAAATAATAGAATCTGATAGCGGCAGGGGAAACTTGCTCTAACTATCTAATAAAAACCATATTGTTTAATAACCATAGAAATATTATGTACTGACTTACTAATAGTAGTCCAGTCAACGAATAATTGTGGATGGAAAAGTCGAAAGCAGAAACTTTGACTTAGGAACTTTATTTGGACTAGCTAGGAGATAAACATACTAAAAGTCCCCACCCCTCCGGGGTGAGCCCGAGGGGGGGGAGCACAAAGAAGGTCCCGTTTTTTGGTTTTTTGCTTACTTCTCGAAAACGGTGCTTCGTACGAAATTTTGTTGTACTACATAATAAAAACTAATTAAATTCTCTACAACTTTGTCTTTTACACTTTGTATCTATCTCCAATCATTGCCTAGCTATAAGCTTCTAAAAGTGGTCGATTTTCAAAAATGTACGTTAGGTTTTCCTACTATAAGTCAGTGAGTCTATACTAATTTTTACTACTTTTTCACCTTCATATCTTCATAACCGTTTGAGCTAGCTTCATAAAATTTGGGCTTCTAGGTGTCCTTATGGATCTAATTAAAGTCACGTAGTTTTATGTGTTTACGTTAAATAGGTTTTAAGTTATAGAAGGGTCAAGTGTATATATATTTACACGAACCATATGGTGTCACTTTTGACCCTTCTATAACTTAAAACCTATTTAACGTAAACACATAAAACTACGTGACTTTAATTAGATCCATAAGGACACCTAGAAACCCAAATTTCATGAAGCTAGCTCAAACGGTTATGAAGATATGAAGGTGAAAAAGTCGTAAAAATTAGTATAGACTCACTGAGTATAGTAGGAAAACCTAACGTACATTTTTGAAAACCGACCACTTTTAGAAGCTTATAGCTAGGCAATGATTGGATATAGATACAAAGTGTAAAGGAAAAAGTTGTAGAGAATTTAATTAGCTTTTATTATGTAGTACAACAAAATTTCGTACGAAGCACCGTTCTCGAGAAGTAAGCAAAAAACCAAACAACGGGACCTTCTTTGTGCCCCCCCCCCCCCTCGAGCTCACCTCGGAGGGGTGGGGACTTTTAGTATGTTTATCTCCTAGCTAGTCCAAACAAAGTACCTAAGTCAAAGTTTCTGCTTTCGACTTTTCCATCCACACCCCCCTTTTGAGCATTCATTGACTTGTTAATAACCTTTTTTTTTTAATACCCGCGACCTCTAGTGTAATAGCCGACTTCTCGACCATTACACCAAATGGCTAGTCAAATTAATTAATTTAATGTTCTTATTACGTTCCTCCCAAATCCACACTGACCCGTAGTAATCTAAAAAAGACTGGTAGTTACTCATTAATCTATACTAAAACACGACTAGATTTTATATAACTTTAGATATGAATTCATATAATTATGACTAGATTATGCTGTAAATTCTAATATATTATTTTAAATTCTTCCTTCTTCCTTGCTTCTTCAGCCCACACTATAGTCCACTGCAGGACATAGGCCTCCCCAATTAGCTGATTGGGGTAATGATGATTTTAAATTTTATTACAACATAATAGTAATTAAACATTTAGACTTTTTACCAGCTGGCTGATAATTTAATCATATTGTCCCTTAAGGACCATCATTAGGGATCATTACTAATGGTAGCCACCATTTTATTCTATCGAGGGACACTCCACGCACCAGCAAGCATCTCTCAATATGCTTCATGTACTGTTAGCTCTGTTTTCATTTACTGCTTTCGCAAATTGTTGACTATTGAACAGTGATCTTACCACTCGGGTTAAGCTCTGGATGACGTCGTGGATTCACTTCCCGCCAGGGTCTTGATTGGCGATAGGACATTTTGAAGATATTCCGCGACTGTCCCCCCAAGAAGCTTTATTAAATGTTCTGGTTCAAACATTAAAATGGCCAGATCGCAGCCAAACTGAAATTGTAGCTACGAGTAGCTTGTCAGGCTTGTAAAACTCCTATACCAATAAAGCCTCGGCCTCGAATTTCGCGGCAGCGGGAAAGGAGCGGCAGCGGCAACGGCAGTAGCGAGATGTTTTGTATGGAATCCCATAGACCCGTTCTCGAACACAGCGGAGCGGCGGCGCACTCAGGCGCACTGCGTTTACTGCTTGACGCGGGCCGTCGTGCCTTGATCGCTGTCGCCCCGCTGTCGCGAAATTCGTGGCCGATGCCTAAGACCAAAGACGAAAATCGAAGCTACGACCTCCATGCGATCTCTATCATAAATGTTTAAGAAACTCTGACAAATTTGCCGCCCGGCACCATATGGTACGTTGGTGGTTCATGGTTATGGTTTGTATCTGCGAAAGTCACACGACCTGTGTCGTCCACTCTCAGACGAGCCTTGCACTTCCCTCTCTGCCTCCTCGAACAACACAGGTACTTCTTACCGGACACCAGGAATGAATAGGAGTAGTTCTTGTATATTATCGCTTTCTTGCTGTCCATCAAAGATATCGTGTGTATGTACCCATTATCTAGAAAGAAGGGAATCAATTAGATACGCTTCTTATTGTTATTATATTCATACATTTTCCTCCTCTATTATTATTCATATAAAATAAAACACGTAAAAGGGTGACATTATAAATATTCTGAAAAAAAATGTGTAATAACGGCACTAAAAACGTACGGGACCCCACTAAAAAAGCTCGTAAAACTAACAATAAAATATTTCCAAATTTCATATATTATATTTATTTTAATAAAACCTCCAATATCGTTTATGATGCTACATACACATTTAAAAGCAAACCAGTTTTGCATTAAAATTTAATGTATTGTCCGGTGCTAATCTGACGGTAACGGGGCGGTTCGTGATTGTGGTTCGTATCGGCAAATGTCACTTGTCCATTTTCAATTTTCAATCTCGCTCTGCACTTCTTACTCAATCTGCTGGAGCAGGTCAAATGCTTGCCTGGAATAGCGTACGAGTACGAGTAGTTCTGGTAAAGTACCACTGACTTCTTCACTGAACTGGTCAATCTTATATGCATAAGTCCACCTAAAAAAATATTTTGAATAATTATCAGATAACATAACACATAATTGTGTGTCCGATGTTTTTGGTGGTGAGTAGGGTCACTATCAGAAGCGTCTATGCGCCGGTGATTTTGGGTTCGAATCCGTAGAAAAGACATTTTTGTGATGGCCACTAGCCATCCTGTGTCTGGTTGTTTATTTGAGTATATTGTGTTTATGGTACCTACTTTCGTTGTTTTTGTTACTGTTATTACATTCCTTTAAAGTGCTAAAACTAGCATTTGATCAAAGAAAAGCTCATACGAAGATTCAGACATCCATTATAACATATTGGAAATATCATCTATACAATATTAGTATAAAGAGGAAAGATTTGATTGTTTGTTTGTATTGAAAAGGCTCCGAAACTACTGTACCAATGTGAATAATTCTTTCACTGTTGGAAAGCTACACAATTCCTGTGTGCCATAGGGTACTTTTGATCCTGGATATGTGGGAGGAAGGGGGGGGGGGGATTTGTGAAACCGCGGCCGGAAGGCTAGTATTAAATAAAATCAAAAAGACAGACGTACTTATATTCCAAAATTTCTACATAATATTATAAAAATGCCAACAGTAGCCAACAGTCAATATTGTACGCATTATTAAATCACATTTTTACAAGCGTTATTTATCTACGGTAGATAAAGAACAAAAATGTTTAAGGCTACGCGTACAGTCTGTTCACCATAAGTTGTCCTTTAGCCGCTATATTGGCAGCATTGCCTACGCTTTGTAAATCTGTCAAAAAGCAGATTGAAAGTATTGAAAAACAATAGTACCAATATAGCGGCTAAAGGACTTCTTATCGTGAACGATCTGTAGGTTTGAGCGCCAACCTCGTGGTATAGAAGATATTTAACCTATCTTGACGTATTTCCCGCTTGCAGCTATATGGTACACCGGAGGTTCATGATTATGGTTTACGTCAGCAAACCTCACATTACCACAGTTGTCTAACTTCAATCTCGCCTTACACTTCATACTCAACCTTTTAGAGCATGTCAATCGTTTCTTCCCCGCATCGTCATATGAAAACGAGTAGTTACGGTACATTATCACAGTCTTGTTATTTACCAGGGTTATGTAGTATATGCCATCAGAACCTGCAAAGAAACATAAAAAATCCTGGACACTATTCACAGAGGTCTTTTTATTATGCCAGAGGCGGCAAACGAGCCAGCGGGTCCCCTGATGGTAAGCAATCACCGCTGCCCATGGACATCTGCAACACCAGAGGGATCGCTGATGCGTTTAGGGTGCCAAACAACGTCACCCATCTTTCATGACACCACCATCAGGCAAGGATAAGCATCCTAGGGTTTAGTAGGTAAACCACGCCCCGATGGAGAATGAAGGAACGTACCGTATTCCCAGGGTTAAAAAAAGGTTAGCAATAAAACACCGACTTCAAAATATCTGATATTTATTGCCACCTCTCTTAAAATAAGGTTTTTTTAACAACGTCAAACGGGGTATCTTAAGAGTAAACACACAAAGACTTGCTTCGGACCAAATAAACTACTTGTATATAATATAATTATAATATTTGACTCAACGTGCTGCCAGCCACGGCTGCCACCTATCTGATCTTCGAGCCTTTGCTTTCAAGTGTACAAGCTCCCACATTAATATTTCCGTAGCTGTTATGGCAGCAGATTTCACCTGTATGGGCAGTAGCTAGCCAGTTGGACTCTGAAAATGTCCAACCAGACCCAAGGCGGGAATCGAGCCCACGACCTCCAGGTTTTATACCCTCTCGGCATAGCCACTGTTCCACGGAGGTTGTTGAAGAAGAGTTATTCATAAACATGATGCATCCGTTGAAGATGTCTCTTAAGCCCAGTTGTATTGGATCTTTTACATTTTATAACTTGATTGCATTGTATGCACTCAGCTGTCAGGTTTTCGTTTCTGATAAAATATTTCCAGACTTTTGAATGATGTCTAGTGTTGGGACCTAAAACAGAAAAATAATGTCGGTAAATCGATGAATTCTTACACCGCGTGACTTTTTAGTCGTTGTTTTTCCGCAGTAAAATGATTCTATCATAGATTATAAAGTTTTTTTTAATCAAATCAAAAGTTTTACGATTGTGATAGACGAAACTCAAACCAATAGTATTAGCTGCGTCGCGGATGATCACTAGCCGGGATCATTGCGTTTCACGCTTATATGATAATTCACTATTCAATAAACATTTTATTTCCATTTTCCCTTCAAACTATATAAAATTTTTAAAAAATCAAAAAAAAAAATCGAAATAAAAACTACTTCTGTGAAACGATGGTAGTAAGGCTTTGCGGGAAAACAACGACTAAAAAGTCACGCAGTATGAGACAAATAATAAACTTAGGAAAGGAAGGAGACTATTGGAACAAAATGATGTATCAAAGCACAGTAATGGGCCATTTAATATAATAAACAAAACTCTTTTTCTAAATTCAAAACTAACAATTGTTTGTAAATGACGACTGATATATTGTACCTAATGGTAAAAAGTTGGTCAGTGTACAGACAGAAGTCGTGGAATCGACCTTCTTCCCCTCATTTTAAATGCGTGTTAATTAAGAAGGTACAAAAAGAATGAAAATGTACATAATGTCTTGCGCAGGGTAAAACCAAGCATATTTGTCTGATAACTCGAATAAATTCCTACCTATGAAGCTTTTGTCTTGTCTTTTTGATATTGTAAACATTTGGTAATTGAAATGAGTAACTACAGAGTTTCTTGCCGGATTGTCCCGATAATCATAATGCTTGACTATACAGGGTGTCCAGGAAATAGTACAACATACTGCGAGGGGTGATAGCTGGCATCAATACCTACCTAAATAACTTAATTTATGTTCAGCTAAATTTTACGGTTTTAAAGTTATACGAAATTTACCGATGTTTCGAAAAACCTCTAGGTACCTTTAAACAGATTTTTCAGCATATCTCAAGTAATAGCCTCTTTTCTGGTATTTTTCTTACATCAAATTATTTGTAAATAGTTACTCTAATCATTGATAAGTCTTTTTTCTATCAAAAATAAGTACATTTTCAAGAAAAAAATTTGTTTTGTTGACATTTTCGCATAATAATTTTCTTATCACTTATCTTTAACATACCGTGGTAAAAAAAAAAATGGATGTGAGAGTTTTGTACATGCTTAAAAAATAGCTTGTTTAATGGTGATTCTGGGAAGATACAATACTTGTGCATATTTTTCGATACATCGAAAAATTTCGTATAACTTTAAAACCGTAAAATTTCGCTGAACATATATTAAGTTATGTAGGTAATTTTAATTTGTTTTGTTTGTTGTTTCTATTTCAATATTTAATTTTTATTTGACTTTGTAATCTAGATATTATTATGTTGCAATGACAATGCATGAACAAATTAAATTGTAATTAAGAATTTTTATATAATTTGTACACCAAAATGGTACGACATGTCTGAACTTTATTAATTTGACACCTGTTTTATGTACACATGTCATTACAAAAAAGTATCTTTATCTTTAGGTAGGTATTGATGTCAGCTATCACCCATTGCAGTATGTCGTACTATTTCCTGGACAGCCTGTATATAAGTACTTTTATTTAGTTTATATAAATAAAAAATGTTGACTTTGATTTAATGTATGAAATAATACATACGGGGCACATTAATACGAGTATCTGTAACTGAATTCCAAATTAATATTATCTCATCCAGAATAGAATATTTTCGTAAATTGCAACTTTTTTCACATGAAACGTACGAGTAAAACCAAACAAGTAGCAAGTAATTAATTTATTTTAACGACTCATAAACAGCACACGTACATTAATTAAATTTAAAACTATTCAAAATACTTAAAATATGTAGTTACGAATAAATGAATTCCTTAAAAAACCAATTAAGATTTTTTACCTCGACCTCACTACAACTTCGCAAAAGGGAAGTGATTAAAATTATTTCTAACTTTTCATACATATTTTTTTTAATAAGTAGATTTGGAAGTATGCAAAGTTATTTTTTAAGTTTCTGTGTCACTTAACATATTTTTAACTATTGCATTATGTTTACTAATGGGTAAAACATAACGAACCTTTTTTTAAACATCGTTGTGTTACACTTATATTTATGAATAAATAATGAACACTTCATCCAATCTTAATATAGGTCCCTTTAGCAGTTCTATGGAACGCCGGTGGAGGGTGGTTATGTTCTACATCCGCGGCCAGTATCCTCATTCCGGTCTTATCCATTTTCAGTTGAGCCTTGCACTTCTTGCTAAGGTAACTGGAACAGACCAGAAGCCGCATCTTATTCCGGTAGGAGAATGTGTAGTTCTGATACATTATAAAGGGCGTCCCACGAGCAGTCGGTAGGAAGGCTATCGTATCTGTAAGATCAATGATGAATTGGGCTTGAAAAGTCGTTTTTTTTCTCTTTGGCAATAAAGGGTTAGGGCGCAGTTCGTGCGTCGTGAAATTTGGTAAACAAGCAAGTCAGTCGCGTTTCGGGCGATTTCGAAAATTTATTAAAAATGCCTACACCGAATGGTCGCGATTCGGGCGTCCTATTTATTTAGCTCTTTCAGATAGTCGCGTTTCGGGCGTCACTGGAATTTTGCACTAAACCCACAGATTTACTAAACGAATAGACATGCCAAAGCAACAGTTACTTGAATATTAATGTAACTATTTCAGAGAACTAACATATTCATAAATACCTATTATTTTATTTTTCTAGACTTCTTTTCTGACTGATTATTACTTAGGGATTTAAGTAGGGTATTAAATAAAAAGAAACAAAATAATTCGCTTCTTTATTTGTCTTTTATTAAAATGATGCATTTTTAAAAAATCCCAAAATCAGTCTCTTTTTAGTAACAATATAATTTTAAAAAAATCCCCCACAAATATTATACGAATTGCCGTGTCCTAGCTTTTCTAACTCTATAGCCATGGTAAGGTAAGGTAGGTATTGATGTCAACAATCACCCATTGCAGTATGTCGTACTATTTCCTGGACACCCTGTATACAGGGTGTTCGGAAGAACGTTGAACATACGATAATGGGGGGTAGTTGGGGTGGTCTGTTAACTAACTAGCTCAAAAGATTTCACCTAGGTCTCAAGTTTTTTTTTTAATTATTTTTTTATAAATTTCTATAATTTTTCGGTTTTGTACCTTTAAACCCGTCTAACTTTTTTTTTAATGACCGGATCCAAATAATTTTTTCATTATTGGAATCTTAGTGATTGGTAGGTCCCTTTAAGTAAAAGTTGTAAATTGCACATTGCTAGAAACAAAGTTATGGGCCCTCAAACATAAAATAAGAGTTGAAACAAATTTTGAATCTCAACTTCGCGTAGCATTTAAAAAATAAATAAAAGGGATGGATGACTTCTGATTTGTTAAAAACATCTCCAAAGTGTAAGCTTTCTAACGATATGTCGTTTGTTTTGATATCTTTTTTGTAACCAAAATTATTCAATGTTTTCTACCCAGGCGGACCATTTCCACGAAAATCTACATACGTGAAAACTTAAATGTTTTGCGAAATTTATCAATGCAAAGGTCAAAATAACGAATTACTGGGATAGTGACATAAAGCAGGTAGATTTTTTCTCACTCTTGCACAAATAACGGCTATCTTTTCTCTCTTTCACTCTGTGTGGAATGCGCGGCGAGTGACGCTTCCCAAGAATGTAATAATGATAATGTTTCACTCTAGTACACTTACATCGTATCTTTCCTCTCTTTCGCTTTCGGAACAGGCGACTCAGTGTAAGTGACAGAACCAAAGAGGACAGAATTCTTAGTCGAGACTTAACTGGCTCTGCGATTATACGTGCCCTTTGTGCCTACTCTTGTTACAGTTATCTTCGTTTTGTATTATTGTTATCAGTTGTTTTGTTAAGTTTTGTTATTTCTGTTACTTTTGTTAATCGGTAAAATGACTTCATTTACCAATGAGGAATATGCGGACATTTTAATGGCATATGGAAGAGCTAACTCCAATGCGCGTGAAGCGCGTAGAATTTATCAAGAACGAAGATAACTGTAACAAGAGTAGGCACAAAGGGCACGTATGATCGCAGAGACAGTTAAGTCTCGACTAAGAGTTCTGACACTTACACTGAGTCGCCTGTTCCGAAAGCGAAAGAGAGGGAAGATACGATGTAAGTGTACTAGAGTGAAACATTATTATTATTACCTTCTTGGACAGTTAAGTCTCGACTAAGAGTTCTGACACTTACACTGAGTCGCCTGTTCCGAAAGCGAAAGAGAGGGAAGATACGATGTAAGTGTACTAGAGTGAAACATTAGTATTATTACCTTCTTGGGAAGTGTCACTCGCCGTGCATTCCACACAGAGTGAAAGAGAAAAAAGATAGCCTTTATGTGTGCAAGAGTGAGAAAAAATCTACATTTTTTATGTCACTATCCCATTAATTTGTTATTTTGACCTTTGCATTGATAAATTTCGCAAAACATTTAAGTTTTTACATAAGTAGATTTTCGTCGAAATGGTTCGCCTGGGTAGAAAATATCGAATAATTTTGGTTACAAAAAAGATATCAAAACAAACGACATATCGTTATAAAGCTCACACTTTGGAGATGTTTTTAACAAATCAGAAGTCATCCATCCCTTTTATTTATTTTTTAAATGCTACGCGAAGTTGATATTCAAAATTTGTTTCAACTCTTATTTTATGTTTGAGGGCCCATAACTTTGTTTCTAGCAATGTGCAATTTACAACTTTTTATTTAAAGGGACCTACCAATCACTAAGATTCCAATAATGAAAAAATTATTTGGATCTGGTCATTAAAAAATAAGTTAGACGGGTTTAAAGGTACAAAACCGAAAAATTATAGAAATTTATAAAAAAAATAATTAAAAAATAATCTTGAGACCTAGGTGAAATCTTTTGAGCTAGTTAGTTAACAGACCACCCCAACTACCCCCCATTATCGTATGTTCAACGTTCTTCCGAACACCCTGTGTAGGTACTTTTTTTTAGTTTATATAAATAAAAAATGTTGACTTTGATTTAATGTATGAAATAATACATACGGGGCGGGGCACATTAATACGAGTATCTGCTACTGAATTCCAAATAAATATTATCTCATCCAGAATAGAATATTTTCGAAAATTGCATCTTCTTTCAAATGAAAAGTACGAGTAAAACTAAACAAGTAGCAAGTACTATTAATTTATTTTAACGACTCATTAACATTAATTACATTTAAAACTATTCAAAATACTTAATATACGAGTATGTAGTTACGAAATGAATTCCTAAAAACTAGGTAATTAAGATTATTTACCTCGACCTCACTACAACTTCGCAAAAGGAAGTGATTAAAATTATTTCTAGCTTTTCATACATGTTTTTTTTATTAAGTAGATTTGGAAGTATGCAAAGTTATTCTTCAAGTTTCTGTGTCACTGCTTATTTCTTGTAAAATATTTGTAACTATTTGATGCATATACTGCATCATTTTTAATTTTTATTAACCTAATGGGTTCATAACGAACCCTTTTTTTTAAAATACATCGTTGTGTTTCACTAATATTTATGAATAAATAAATAAATTAATAATGAACACTTCATCCAATCTTAATATAAGTTCCCTCAGAAGTTCTATGGAACGCCGGTGGAGGGTGATTATGTTCTAAATCCGCCGCCAGTATCCTCATTCCAGTCTTATCCATCTTCAGTTGAGCCTTGCACTTCTTGCTTAGTATACTGGAACAGACCAGAAGCCGTTTCTTATTCCGGTAGGAGAATGTGTAGTTCTGATACATTATAAAGGGCGTCCCACGAGCAGTCGGTAGGAAGGCTATCGTATCTGTAAGATCAATGATGAATTAGGCTTGAAACATCGGTTTTTTCTCTCTGGCAATAAATATGGTAGAAGTGGACTAACTGAAAATTAAAACCTGCAGCCCACCTGATGGTAAGTCGCCAATGCGGCCTTTTCCATTCCACCATTCCATCCACTTTCCACCAAATCTGACCTACTCCATGAAACTGGCGTGGCTTAGCCAGAACGGGTATAATCCCGGAGGTCGTGGGTTCGATTCTCGCCTTGGGTCTGGTTGGTTGGTGGTAGGACTTTTTTCGCGCGCTCGTGGCGCAGCTGTGACAGTGGTTCGTTAGCGATAACGAAAGTCTAGCTACCTACGCCGCGGTCGGTTAATGGATGGGTGACCAATGACCATTCTGACCATATTTAGTGACATTAATTTCGAGCGTCTCCGTGCTTCGGAAGGCACGTTAAGCTGGTGGTCCCGGCTGATATTTACTATAATGTAAATATTAGTCGTCAAGCCTAGTCAGAGGCCATTTGGCGGCTTGATAACATCTGACATTAGGGTTGGTCACACTTGCCTTACGCACCCCTCCACCAACCCGCACTAGGCCAGCGTGGTGGAGTATGGCCCACACTATCTCACAATTGAGATAAGGCCTGTGTCCCAGCAGTGGGAACGTATATAGGCTGATGATGATAATGAGGACTTTTTAGAGTCATACTGAATAGCTATCCCCTCAGGTAAAATCTGCCGCCATAACAGCTTTAGCTGTGTTCCGGCAAAAATAATGTGGGAGCCATTACACTTAAAATCAAAGGCTCGAAGATCAGATGAGCATACAGATTGGCAGCACATTAAGCGACGCTTCCTGGCTAGGAGTCCCTCAATGGGACATGCTGCAGTGGTCGCTTACCATCAGGTGGGTTGCATGCTTGCATGCTTGTCTACCAAATCTAGCATAAAAAAAACAAATCTCTGGACATTATTCACACAGCGCCGTCTAGCCCCAAACTAAGCATTAGTTTGTTCTATGGGTGACAGACAACGGATAAACATTGAAATTAAATGAAATGAAATTGTTTATTTCAGAAACAGATGTGGTTACATAGTTTCCATATGTTATCTATACATAATAAAAAATTAAACTACGCAGTTCAGTCTAACATTACTTACATACTTTTATATGTAAATACATACATATTATACATAGACACACCCAGACCGATCAAACAGACATGTTCATGAAAAAAACAAATCAAATTGTAATGCACACTGTATAATATTTGCGCCATAGACATATTTAAACCTTAATATAACTTCCGTCCGAAGTCTTCATGTAAACCGGTGGGGGATGATTATGTTTAGCCTCGTCAGACAGTATGATGAGTCCAGACTTGTCCATCTTCAGGCGGGCCTTGCACTTCTTGCTGTTTATACTGGTACAGAATAGCATTTGCTTTCCGTTACGATAGGAGAATGTATATCTCTTGTATGATATGATCGGGTTCCCACGGTAGTCTTTCCGGATCGTTATTTTATCTGTAATATGAGGGTTAAATTAGATAATTATTTTCATAGCAACACTGTCTGTTTTTTGACGTGACAACGTCTTATAAATTGGTTTGCCGGGTGACACTTCAAAAAACTGCGTTACGCTCCGCTCACGTTATGCGCTCACAATGAGAGCGAGTGAGAGGCACGCGTCCCTTCCACTCGGGCATGGTTAGCCCGCCTAAGAGCGAGAGAGACAGACATAAAAAATTATTTTACCACTCAAAGTCGTTGTCACGTAAAACTTTCGCCCGTATACCGACTTTACAGGCAACCAATTTTTTTTTTTTTTTTTTGCCGAATTGACTGTACTAGGACTCACAGACTTAGACGTTTATCTATACTAATAAAGAGGAAAGATTTGATTGTTTGTTTGTATTGAATATGCTCCAAAACTACTGAACCAATTTGAATAATTCTTTTACTGTTGGAAAGCGACACTATCCCCGAGTGACATAGGGTACTTTTGATCCCGGAAATGTGGGAGGGAAAGGGGGGAAACCGCGGGGGCGGCCGCTAGTTTACTTATAAAACTATATTAACCACAAAATTGGTGTACAAAAGACGTATAAGCATTCTCTACCAGTCAACCCACTAAACCCCCACGGTTTCCACTACAAATCCGAAGAGAACCCGCACTAAGCAAGCGTGGTGGAGTTTGGCCCACACTATCTCACAATTGATATAAACTGCCTGTGTACTAGCAGTGGGAACGTAGATATACGTGTTTTTTTAGTCGTTGTTTTCCCGCAGCAGAACGCTTTACCTTCAGTAGTACTATCGATTTATGCAAGTAATTTTTTTTTTTCTTTTTTTTTTTAAATCATTTTTTTTAAACTTTTTTTTGTATTTTTTTTGTAAAGTTCTATGGGAAAATGGAAACCAAATGTGAGTAAATAGAAAAAAATAATTTTTTTGATAAACACGAAGGGCAATGACCCCGGCCCGTGACCGTCCATGACGCAGCTAGTACTATTGGTTCGAGTTTCGTCTATCATAATCGTAAAACTTTTGATTTGACTAAAAAAAGAACTTCATTAATTTATTTTACTACTAAGATAGAATCATTTTACTGCGGGAAAACAACGACTAAAATTCCACGCGTATAGGCTGATGATAATCCGAAGGGACGAGCCGTGGTCTAACTTGTTGATTTGTTGTGTTTGTTTGCAACGGTGGTTAGTACTTTATGTACCAGCAGGTGTTCGGCATCCTGGGTTTTACTCCCGTGTTGGGCAAAATTTGTGTCGGATTTTTGAATACAATTCAGGTTTGTTTTAAGCATTGATAAATAAAAACCAACAGCGAATGCTTTTTATAAATGTATTCAGCAGAAGTAATAATATGATAACTATAAACTACTAATCGTGACATTTGTGACAGCCTAAATAAAATGAATGATGTCTTATAAAATATGTTGGATCATTTCCGATTCTAATAATATTTTTTATCAATGACAAATTAGAAAAAGGAAGACTTTCTGATACATTTTGTGATATACAGTATACAATTTATACGTAGCACTTTAAGCACTCTTCATTTATTTTTTCAAGACCTGTTTTGGGTAACGTTCGTTGTACTCTTTCTACATGGTCTTAATATAATATATCAAGAAAGATTATCAACTAAGAAGCATAATGTTGTTAAGAATATTTTTAAGAACGATCTGGTTCAAATGCTATTAGGATGCGACCTTTTGGAATTACGTTACGCGACAGTGATGACTTACACACACACAGATAATATAATGCGTTACTAACGTTACGGGCAAGCTCAATTGACGTCATTTTTCGCTCAATTCCGAAAGGTATTATCCCAAGAGCATTTAAATCGGATTATAAAACCATTTAATCACTTCTTCTGTAAGAGGAAGCTTAGAAGATTGCTGACTCGATCTGCTGGATCCCCAATCTCCTCTTGCCCCTCAATCTGGTTCCTCACCTCGAATCTATCAGGATTCAGATGTCTGTACTGCCTGTAGTATCGAAGAAACTCCGGGGCGTCCTCCATTTCTGCAATATTAAATAAAAATTTAGTAGTGGTAGAGCCATGCTGTTTTACAGTACGAATGGGCCGGCTCGTCCGGGAAAGTACCACCCGCTCACATAACACCAGCGTGAAATAATAGTGATTACCTACTATTGTGTTTCGTCTGGTTTGTGAGAGTGCCGGAGGCCCACACCCCCACTTACAAGGCGGGCAATGTATCAGCGATCTCTCTGGCGTTGCAGATGGCCATGGGCGGCGGCGATTGCTTACCATCAAGCGACCCGCTCGCTCGATTGCCTCCTCTGACATAAAAAAAAAAGAAAATATCTTTAGACATTGTTCTCTGGCATAGAAATTTCTGAACTAGACAAAAATTGGTAATGAGTACGATCCAGACACGTATGTCTCTGCACTCTGTTTTTATTAGATATTCGAAAGGTGTCCTACTGTTGTTTTGCCTCTATTGTCTCTAAATAATAAACAATATAAAGATGACCATTTATTACAAATTATAATGTTTTAGCGGCAGCGCAGACGACAGACTATCCGTGACAGACTTTTTAGTCTGCGAAAATAGAACGTATGCAACTGTATGGAGTAACGCAGACGACGCGCAAAAAAGTCCGGCGCGCACAAAATCCGTGTGATTCCGGCAGACCGCGCCACGCCGCACCACACCGCTCCGCACAAAAAGTGTGCGAAAAAAATGGAACGTTTGCTTCAACATGGGCTAACGCAGACGGCGCACATTGGCGTACATTTTAGTCTGCAATCTAGTGGTGGGACGTAACGTACGTATGCGATCTATTATAGCGCCAGACATCGATGTAACGATGCTAATTAATGAATTACAAAATAGACCAATAACTTATGATACTTCTATGGCAGAATATCATAATAGATATTAATACATATATTATGTAAAATCATTAAAACTTGTTTCTTGGTAATATTCTGTATAAGAAATTTTTTGTAAACAAATTGTAACTAGTGATTGCTCTGTGTAATTGCTAGTATTATTATTATTTTTGTGTTCTTTTTTTTTTTCTCAGCATGTTGCTGGTTTTTATTATTATTATTATTTATTTATTTTTTGTTGCCGGATAATTTGTTTTATTATAAATTTTAATGTTCTCATGTAAGTGTTTATGTAATTTCTTTTTGAGAATAAAGTTTCTTTAACCGAAATACTAATTTGACGAGCCATTAGGTGTAATGGTTGAGAAGTCGGCTATTACACTACACCACAGGTCGCGGGCTCGATCCCCGCACGGTACAAACATTTGTGTGCATGAACATGTCTGTTTGTATCGGTCTGGGTGTTTCTATGTATAATAAGTATGTATTTACAAAAAAAAGTGTAGCGGCTATCGGAATGCGCTACATACGGCAGACTGACGACAACAACGCAAGATTGCAAGTCAGCGAAAAGTGCACGTGTAAACATTGGCTTCGAGACTCGTCACTCGCACGTCACTGAGACAGCCAATCAGATATTCGATCCTGCGTCGCGCTAGCAGAGTTATTCTCTCGGCTAGCATATATACAACACACCAAGACGGTACATTGGGCCGCGGTCCCCGAGCACAGACACCTAGCTCGGAGGAAGATCTTCCCTTTTCGTTGACGTCATGATACGTAATCATCATACGTCACATTGGTGACCCCGACATCGGACAGCAGCAATCTTCTGACGCAAGAATGGTAATCATCACTCCTCGCAAAGCAGCGGCAACGCCTCATTGGGTCCACGGGCAGCGAACTATGAATAGCGACTTGGTCCCAGGGCACACGCAGAAGCTCCACGGCACACAGCGACCGGTCATCATGGGTATTACACCGGCGTGCCACGTGCAGCAGCGCTCGTCACAAAGGACGGAGCATCACTGGAATGGCTTTCCAAAAAAGAGGAGGGGGTGTGATGTAGCGGCTATCGGAATGCGCTACATACGGCAGACTGACGACAACAACGCAAGATTGCAAGTCAGCGAAAAGTGCACGTGTAAACATTGGCTTCGAGACTCGTCACTCGCACGTCACTGAGACAGCCAATCAGATATTCGATCCTGCGTCGCGCTAGCAGAGTTATTCTCTCGGCTAGCATATATACAACACACCAAGACGGTACATTGGGCCGCGGTCCCCGAGCACAGACACCTAGCTCGGAGGAAGATCTTCCCTTTTCGTTGACGTCATGATACGTAATCATCATACGTCACAAAAGTATATAAGTAATGTTTATCCGTTGTCTGGCACCCATAGCACAAGCTAATGCTTAGTTTGGGGCTAGATGGCGCTGTGTGAATAATGTCCAGAGATATTTATTATTATTTATTATTAACTTCCTCATTGTTGTGTCTGAATGAGTCAAAGCAGGTCTTAAAATAAATAGCAACTCATCATATTATGTAGTAACAGACATTTTATAAAATTAAAAAAAAAAAACTCTAATCTCTGCACGATTTTCATAGCGTTTACGTCCCTACAGTTCTGCCGACAAAATGATCGAAGATGTGCGTCGTGTGCGTTGAGTCTGTGAAAAATCCGCGACAGACTTTTTGTGCGTTGAGTCTGTGAAAAATCCGCGGCAGACTCTTTCGCACAAAAAGTGTGCCGTCTGCGCTGCCCCTTATAGTTATTATCTTAAAATAAAATCTTAATAGAATCAATATAGAGACTCCATAAGTCAAAATATCAATTCATACAACACGTTTTATCCCATTCATTAAGCATGCTATCTCTGGCGTAAGAACTATTGTTTAATCCTACTTATTAGGAAAGAAAAAATAACACTAAACCAAAAAAAAAATTATTCCTAATCATAGAAATGTGAACTTCTTTATTTAATATTTTGACGAGCCATTTGGTGTAATGGTCGAAAAGTCGGCTATTACACCAGAGGTCGCGGGTTCGATCCCCGCACGGTACAAACATTTGTGTGAATGAACATGTCTGTTTGTATCAGTCTGGGTGTTTCTATGTATAATATGTATGTATTTACAAAAAAAATAAGGATATAAGTAATGTTTATCCGTTGTCTAGCACCCATAGCACAAGCTCACGCTTAGTTTGGGGCTAGATGGCGCTGCGTGAAAAATGTCGCTGCGTGATATTTATTTTTTTATATTTACAATATTTACTTCAGTAAAATCAGCATAATCAAAATCAAAGGAAATATTGCGAAATGTTAATATATCTTATGGGTATTTCATTTTTTACATACATTCGGTACAACAAAAGGGCAAGTAATTTTAGTTTCGTGGGATATCTAGTCACATAATAATAATTATAATCACTTTTAATGAAAATCGGCCTGCTTCGCCTATAAATGAGTTCCGTTAATGCCAAAAAGAACATGATACGATCTTAAATCTTAACCAGCTTCCCATTTCCCGACCTATACAGCGCCGGCGGGGTGTGATTATGTTCGAAGTTGCCCTGGACCACCGCGTCACCATCCAGAAGTAGCCTGGCCTTGCAGCCTGCCCCCTTCTTGGAGCAGTACCAGCGGTGCTTGTTCCTCATGTTGGCGAACGTGAACCCTCGGTACACAAGGACCTGGCCACTCCCTCGGTGGCTCGGCATGAACTCCAGCTCTGGATGAAATAGGTGACTATAAGGCAACAGCACATACGGTAAAAACTTTGATAACAACAAATTACAAAAACCGTCTCAAATGCGATAGGCATTACTATCAGATTCAAATGCTATTAGGATAAGACTTTTTGGAAGTGAGCAACAAATGACGTCAACTGAGCCTGTCCGTAACGTTAGCAACGCATTATTTTGTCAGTGTGTGTGTCAGTCATCACAGATCACTGTCGCGTAACGCAGCTCCAAAAGGACGTATTATCCTAATAGCACCTGAACCGGATAGTACATTATCTTCTCCATTAGGGACCGTCTCCAGTACAAGTCAGTAGTCATCAACATAGTTCATCTGGGCAAAACTCACCAGAAGAAAAAACACACTTTGGTTTAGCTACATCACGCCCGTGCACTATTTGATCCAAATATGCACTTTTTAAAAGATTTTCCCAACCGCCAATTTTAAAAGAACTGACCAGATGACAAACCAAAATAAAAAAATAGGTATGTCCCAAAAGTACCCGGAAATTGCTAATAAAATTCAAAGGGTAGTTTTAATTACCATTTTGTCCCTTTTATAGTAAGATTGTTAACCAAGGGCTGTATGACATCAATTGCATACGAGGTTTTTGGCGCCCGAGCGCAGCGAGGGCGCCAATTAGCCCGAGTATGCAATTGATGCTTACACCCGAGGTAAACACTCTGCTTTACATATCGATTGTGAGGTAAGTACGTAAAAAAACACGAAAGCAGGTTTCTATGCTTATCATTTATTAAAGAGAAACATGTGTATTTAATTAAAATTATATTCGCGCCTAGCTAGTCGACTGCCTTTTTTACTCTTCACGATTTTATGGCACGCAAGCGCGTCAACTCGTGCTGGCCAGTTTGATTTTTAAATAGATTTCAACTAACATACAATGTGACTGCGAAACAAATAGTTCGTTATTTAAAATAAAATTTTCATAAATTCTATTACAAATTGTCTTGATTCCGATTCGAGTAAATAATCGATACCGAGAAAAAAAATATTACCTAACTTTTTAAAAATATTCTTCATGCAGTATGAGTATGACAGTTCTTTTTTCAAATTCCAAAACCTATGCTGTAATGTTAACATTACATGGTAGGTTTTGAAATCTATGCTTTAATGATATCCATACACCCCGGCATTCAGGGAAGTAAGTGACTACTTACAGAGCAAGAGATATGTAAAGGAAATAAACATACGCCAACGCTTCAACCACTCTTCGATACACTTTTCATACGCTGAAATCAGGATGGCCTCAAGCACATTCGTCGTATATTCTTCCACCACTGTTAATGGTCCAAAATGCTATTCACAAAATGGTAATTGAAGTTTAGGCGAGAGAAAATAGTCATAAGGTGCGCCCTTAACTGGTGAGTAGAGTGCTTACGTAGCGACATTAATTGAATGTTTGGCCAAAAAACTACGAATAAGGCTGACTCCACATATGGCGGGCGCGGTTGTGGAGCGGGCTCCCGACGTATTCGGGTAGCGATCCCCCCTCACCCGCCAACTCCGCCGCCGCCCGCCTCGACCGCTCAAAGATCGCGGCGGGTGGCCGGCGGGCGACCAGCGTGCACGCGGCGGGCACGCGCCGAACACGTCGGGAGCCCGCCACAACCGCGCCCGCCATATGTGGGGTCAGCCTAATCATAATCTGTTTGAGCTGGCGCGTTGTCGTGGCGCGTAATCCACGTGTTCTCTACCCACAAGTCGGTCAATATGGGGTGTACTGTAGTTTTTGGTACGCCGATGCCTCCGGATATACATATTACATATCTGTACAACGACGATTTTGCATTACAATTTGCTTCAGATTATTGACATGAACAATTGGTAGGTAGATGCAATTACTATTTATTACTGCATCTACCGACCAATTGTACAATTATTATTAGTACTATAGTAATTGGTAAATAGATGCAATCAGACTTCTAATTACAGAATTACAGATATGCAATTTCAGAAGACATCACTTCCGCTTCCTAATCAAGATATAATGCCCAGAGTTGGTGACATGGTACTGCGGGGGCTCATGGCAGTGGACCCTATCCGCGGACACGATCCTCTCGGCCTCCATCTTGATCTTGGCTTTGCAGCCCAGCTTCTTCTGCGAGCAGTACCAGTGCTTCGCTGTGATCTGCGCGAAAGTGTAACCTTCTAACATTACCAGTTTTTTCTTCAAACCCGTCGGTATGTATATGTATTCTAGATCTGCAAACAAAAATGATTCTTTCAGGCAGTGACAAGTTAAAGTTTTTGAACATTTTGCACAATTTCACAAGCTGATAGAGTTCAATTTATTTCTATTCAATTCTATTCAATTTAACGGGTGAAACCCGTTGCTTAAACACTTTGATTTAGTTACATCATATCACACCCGTGAAAATTTGATCCAAATATTCACTTTTTAAAAGATTTTCCCAGCCGCCCATTTTATAAGAACTGACCAAATAAACAGGAAAAATTACTGTACCTGTTTTAACCGTACTGGCTCGTTGGGAAACTGTAAGTCGGTATGTGCATGCTTTTATGATTAAATGATTAAGAAATAAAGACAGGCCAAAATAAAAAAAAATTAGGATGTTATCATATTAAAAACTAGCGGCCGCAAATCGGTTCAGTAGTTTCGGAGGCTTTTTAATACAAACAAACAAACAAAATAATCTTTCCTATTTATAATATTAGTATAGAAGTATAGATTTCGAATTGAATAAATATAAAATGTATTATCAGCAAAACAAATATTTATTAATCAATACTACTAGTGTTTTACAACATTCTGTGCGTTTTTCTCATTCCCATATCGGTTGATAATTTGGATAGTTAACAAAAATTTGTATGAATGAGCTCTCAAACAAAAATAAATTCACGATGCTTCTATTACATGTAAAGAAAACATCATACATAATAGTAATAGTAGCATATTGCTAAAACAATACACAATCACAAAAACGTCAATGTGATATACGAGTAATAACTGTAATTCTGTGACATAAAACCTTTAATGTACTACTTTAATTATACTTCGACCCACAGCTCATAAGCACGTACTCTCCGCTACTAGTGACATAGTAATTGGGAGGCGGATGCGTGTGCACGTTGTTTGCGTTAAGGACCTTTTCCTCTGCATCCATCTTGACGTTCGCCTTGCATCCGGACGCCCGTTTCGGACAGTACCACTGCCGACGCGTGTTGCTCTGCGCGAACGTGTACCCGCCCATCATTATCAGCTGTTTCTTTTGACGAGACGGTATAAATATGTACGAATGATCTGAAAATATTATTATTTGTGTATATTATATTTGAATTATTTTATTCAAATTTCGTTAACTAACCTTCTGGCTTTTATAACAATATCAGAGGAAAATAAAAATATATGTTCGTCCATACATATAAACAATAAGTTAACAAATTATTTACTCTTTGCGTATTGTAATCGTAAACCCCAGATAAGGCACAAAGATTTCATTTCCTACAAAATGGTTCCCGAGAAACTAGGATTACATTTAACACATTAAGTGACGCGTTATTAGCTCACCTTAGAATAGTATTGTTACATAATATGTACATAGAGAAAGCATAGCAACAATAATTTGACAAGTTATAGAGTTAAATAATTGTAGCAAAGAAATAAATAAAATTCTAACTTTTCGAACCATTAAATATTTGCGAAACAAAATAATAGTATGCCAAAATCTAGCACAAAAGCAAATGACATAATATAATTGAAATTTAATTTTATTTCCTTCTACACAATGTTCAAAAAGATTTTGGAATATAATATATAAATGTTTTCTTTACAGTTTTTACAATCACAATAATCACAAAATTACGGATTACACTTACAATTGGGTACTCAGGTAAAAAAAAGGGCAGCTTCTTCTTTCCACTAAAAGTTTTTGTTCAACTAGACAAGGCGAAAAACGACAAAAAGATCGCCACATTCCTAAATTATCTATTTTTTATATTAAAGTGAGGTAACGAGCAAGTGGACATCAGCATCCTGAATACGTTGCCAGCGTTTGATTACACTCGCTTTAGTATTTAAACATCCTACGTCCTACGACAAGAGTTACTCATAGTGAGCTTACCATTTAATAAACTCCTAATATCAACACAATCTTTACCATGTTTGACAAATAAATAATTTTAGAATCTATTTCTATATTCTATTTGTACTTTTCAAATGCTTCTTTTAATCCTTATCCTATTGTTGGAAAGCAATTAATCACTCTGCTTTCGATGGGTCCTCAACAGGACGAACTGCCCTGAACTGGTCAGGTGATACTCTGGGGGATTATGACAGTGGTTATTATCAGCATAGACAATCTTGTCGTCATAATTCATCCTCACTTTGGCTTTACATCCGTTGCGCTTCTGAGAGCAGTACCAGAGCCTCTTCGTATGGTTCTGAGCGAATGTGAAACCACCAAGCATGAGCAACTTATTCTTATGGCCAGAAGGTATGAAGAAATAATCTAGAAGATAAAAGTAAGTTTAATTAAAAACTCTTTAATCAGACTACGAAGATTCAAATTGTGTTAGTAGCAATTTTCTCTTATCAACTAGAGTAAATGTAGGAACAAATTAATTCATTAAATACCTGGTAAAGAAATGGAGAATCGGGTCTTCCAGCTACTTTCAGGATACTGTTGGTACCATTAGGAAACCTTGTGAGTACCATTAGGAAACCTTGTGAGTAGGGATGCGTCTTTTTTGCTAATTATGGCGTAAATGTCGGCGTAAAAAGCAAACTTGTGTTAGCTGTTTAGTAAAAGACGGCGTTGTGTGAGAAAATCAAAACAGACCATTTGAGTATTTTTTTTCTTTTTATACGGCTTAGGTGGCTACTCACCCACTACAAACTCACCCAGTGGGTGAGTTTCCACCTTTTTATATTATTAGTGGTCATGAACAGCTCTAAGCTTTTTAAAATTTTGAAATAATATCTTTTGTATTTTCGGAGTTAGAGAGTTGTGAACTTCAAGATTAGACAAGGAGAGCGATACATGCATGTAACGTCACATACTCGTAACAGTAGCACCATACCACGGTAATAGTATATGATATTACCGTGACCATACACGCGCCATATAAAATGTTGTTTTTGAAAGAGACAGATATACTGGAAATAAATTATTCACACACACACACACACATTAAATATTAATTGCTTTGTAACTCACTTGATTTTTAACCGATTTTAAATATTTTTTCAATGATATTATAATATGTTGTATTATCGAATACTGTCATAAAATATTAAAATTTCAACTACAGTCAAATACCCTATATCTTATTACATCTTAATGTATATCCCAGAGCTGATTCTCTTGTAAACTGGAGGTAGATGATTGTGAGAGCCGGAGACTTGTAAGACTTTCCCAGTGTCTGGATCCACTATCATCCTAACCCTGCAATGTCCTTGCAGCCGCTTGGAGCATCGTAGATACCGCCTAGTCTTGTCATGCCAGGAGAACGTATGCTGGCGGTACATGATGATGTGGCTACTGTTATCCTCAGATATCGGGAGGAGTTGAATGTAATCTGGAAAGTAAATGTTCAGATACATATGAAGTTGCGTGACATCACTTGGATCGTCCTGAAACCTGTGAAATTTGCCACACAGTGCCGTCTGACCAAAAACTAAGCAAAACATAATATCTCTGAACATTATTTACACAGCGCCATCAAGCCCCAAATTAAGCATTAGTTTGTGCTATGGGTGCTAAATAACGGATAAACATGACATAATTATATTACTAGCCTTCCGCCCGCGGTTTCACCCGCGCGTAATCTCTTTTTTCAAATATCCCCTATGTTCACCGGGGATAGTGTTGAATTATTCAAATCGGTTCAGTATTTTCAAAATTGTTATTCCCGCGGGAATGAGACGTTTCCCGTAGGAATTTTATAGCCTATGTCCTAATCCGGGTTATAAACTATACGTGTGCCAAATTTCATCTAAATCCGTTCAGCCGTTTAGGCGTGATTGAGGAACAAACATCCAAACATCTAAACATCCAAACATCCAAACATCCAGACTTTCGCATTTATAATATTAGTAAGATTAGTAAGAAGTAAGATTGTTTTTGTAAATACATACCTACATAATATTATACATAGACACACCCAGACCGATACAACAGATATGTTCAATATTGCTCATACCAAAAATGTTTTTACCGTGCGGGGATCGAACTCGCGACCTCTGGTGTAGTAGCCGACTTCTCGACCATTTCACCAAATGGGTCGTCAATGGCTATGAATGCAACCGTATTTTTTTCTGGAAATAGATATTACACAAATATACACCAGACCCATTCCAACAGATTTATGTTCATTCACCCAATTTTGTGTGGTAGAGTCATGCCGCAGACAGTTCCTCAGTTCCAGTCCGTCAGTTAAATGGGCTGGCTTGACCTTTTTTTTTTGTCAAGTCTCCCTGTAGTAGTAAGGCCTCCATCCTTGAAATCAAGTTATCGTTACAATGATGGGTACTGGCTTAATCACCACGCTTGCCAAATGCGGATTGGCGATCACAAACCCGAGCAATGTCCGGATAAAACCGACACAAAGTAGCTCGACCCGGAAATTGAACCCAGGACCCCGAGATCTCAAGTCCGGTATTTAAACCACCAGACCATCGAGGCGTTGAAGAAGAATAGTATTAGCTTGTAACTTCTTACCAAAGTCTCCCTGAATGGAATTTATTTGCGTGGCATTAATCTACGAGACTGTACCATGAGTTCTTGTCAAATTCAAACTGTGTCCAGTTGGCGAAAACATGAAAGGGATTTATTTTAAGTTTTACTTTATCTGGACAGGGGTAAACTCTTTGCGTGGCCAGATTACGAAATAATAACTGATAATAATTTTTACTATCACCAAGCGGACACGCGTGTCCAATTCTCTTGTTCTCTCTTCTATTTCATTTGAATAGACTGCATTTTGAATAATCTCTTCTAATGTTTAAGTATTTTATTAGTGTTGCCAGTTGTATTGAAAAGAATTAGATAAGTATGTAGCATGTACTTCTTTATTTGGCATTTATAGTTTATAATAATATAAAAACTGAGATAATAAAACAAATGAATAGTAATAATAATAATCATTTATTTCAGGCCATTTATAGTTAAAAACATTTTTTCTTAAAAAACTCATGTTAGTAAAATACAGGAAGGTACATTATATTTATTTTATTTTATGGGTCCTTAACTCCTAATCCATCTAGCAAGGAACGGTGAGTCCCAACGGTCAACAGACCTTTAGAATAGTGGCATCACCAAGCCACGTAAACGCGTTAACGCCGAATCACACCTTTATCTCATAATAGCAGTAAAACCATCGTTAAGCGCTTCGGCGATCATTACGAACGCGCTACACCGCCAAGGCAACCCTAATAATATCCTCAAGGCTTGTTATACTGGACCCGCTGATCGCTGTATGTCCGCTGGTTGTAACTTATCCAAAGGCCACGTGTAAAATGTTTGGCAGTATGATTTGAACAGCGTAAGCTTGACTGGTCTAGTGCAACGCGCAAACCTTCGGGCCAGCATGTCGCAGCGAACAGCCAGCGACCTGCGTTTATAATAATACTTTTTTCAAATAGGTTTATAAGAATCACACGTAGCTTGCAAATGAAATATAGGTATACTAAATGTAACTCGTAGATTGGTGTTGGTTGGTTATTATGTAATTAGGATTGTACAATTGGTTTTTTAAATAAAATTATATTTAGGAAATCTTATGGTACACTCCATTCTTATTTAAATAGTACCTAGGCGGTTCATGATTATGTTCCACCTGAGCATACGCCACTGTACCCATCGCATCAAGTCTGAGAACTGCATCACACTTCCCTCTAAGATACCTGGAACATCTCAGTATGTTTTTCTTCTTACGAGAACCATGATACGAGAATGTGAAGCCTTGGTACATGAATAAAGTCTTCCCGTTTTTCGTTGGTAACAACATTAGAGAATCTGCAAAAGAAATTTTATGAAAAAGCTTTCAATACTGGGTAAGAGTTTACCATCATAATCAAAACTGCATTTGACCAGCGAGCAAATGCTACAGAATACCACTGCCAATTATTAATAAAGTAATTATAAAGTAAAAATCTCGTTTTATTTAATGTCAATTTAAAGAGCAATTGACGAAAACATGAAAGAGATTTATTTTAAGTTTTACTTTATCTGGACAGGGGTAAAATCTATGCGTGGCCAGATTACGAAATGATAACTGATAGTAATTTTGACTATCACCAACCGGACACGCGTGTCCAATTCTCTGTGTCAAGTTGATAGATAACCCATAAGACGCACTGGCCGCTTACCACCTTCTATTTCATTTGAATAGACTGCATTGAATAATAAATAAACTCTTCTAATATTTGAGTCTTTTATTTTAAGTGTTGCCAGTTGTATTGAAAAGAATTAGATAAGTATGTAGCATGTACTTCCTTATTTGGCATTCATAGTATGTAATAATAATAATAATAAGTGCGTAGGGATGTGACGACCCCATCACCCACTGTTTTACCAGTGCAGTCAGTCTCCGTAGGGCAGCTTGTGGCGAGCTGTTGGTGTGTGGCGACACCACGGACCCGAGACCTCCCGGGGGAACTCACCATCTTCTCCCCCACCTCTGGCTTGCCTTAGTTAGCTGTCCAGAATGGAGCGCAAGAGCTATATGCTCGAAAGGGTGGAAGTGCTCAATCTGCGACGGGGAACGGCTGGCCGGATTACCGCGATCAAGAAACCGGTGCACACCTCTCCGCACCCTTAGCCAACCACGGTGTTGCGCCCGTGCTGCCCGCGACCCTAGTGGCCGCTTAGAGTGGTGGCTGTTTTCGGAGGCCCATCTAGTGGGAGGCGAGTCACCGTCTGCCATGATTATCAAGATGAGACATTTGATATGGCAGGCGTCCCGTTGTCTCGTCAATAGCCCAGCAACCAGTCCAGCAATCACCTTACCATAGACCCGAATTAGTTTCCTTTCTCTTTGCAATAGTCTCTGCACTTAGCTGGCGCTGTCTTTGGCTGTATCTTTTCCATGGTATAGGCAGAGATAGTGACAGCTAGGTGTACCATCGAGGTCTCCCGCGCGTGATCACTTTTGGAAAAATATACCGTGCACGCGCATCGTGACTTCTTAGGAGCGGCGCTTGTAAACGTGAAAATACTGCACAGGATTTTAGCCTTTAGGGTGATCACGCGCGTGTGACCTCGATAGTACCTACGTATCCCAAAATAGGAATTGAATATGAATGTGGGACGAAATGGGATTTTTTTGGAATGTGGGACGAAACTTTGTGACGAAACAGGAATAAATCAGAATATTGTATTTCAAAGGGGTCTCTTCGTGTTGGATCTGTATCCCCACGTACGCCTTCCAAAAGGACCGGCCTCTGTGCCGTGATATCCCGTAGGAGAGATACAATAATAATAATTCTTTATTGCAGATAACTAAGATCCATGTAGTATTAAAACTTATTCTATGTTAGTAATTATATTGGTAGGTAATTAAAATTACATTTACGACAACGTTAACAATAATAACACACTACTACATACTAAAGAAGGCACAGTTATTCCTAAGCCACCATCGCCCGCACGCAGTGCTATAAAAAGGGGCTGTCCAGTTTGCCAGCCAGCGTCTTTTTGAAATAGGTTTATAAAAATCACACGTAGAATGCAAATGAAATATAGGTATACTAATGTAACTTGTGTAAATAATTATGTAATTAGGATTGGACAATTGCTTTTTTAAATAAAATTATATTTACAAAATGTTATGGTATACACCCCATCCTTAGTATGGTGGTTCCTAGGCGGTTTATGATTATGTTCCACCTGAGCATACACCACTGTACCCTTTGCGTCCAGTCTGAGAATTGCATCACACTTTCTTCTAAAATACCTGGAACATCGCAGTATGTTTTTGTTCTTGCCTTTATACGAGAATGTAAAGCCTTGGTACATGATCAAAGTCTTCCCGTCTTTCGTTGGTAACAACATTAGAGAATCTGCAAAAGAATATGAAAAAGCTTTTAATACTGGGTAAAGTTTACCATAATCACAACTGCATTTGACCAGCGAGCCAATACTAGCATTGTCACATCGTGTTTTCTGAATCATTTAAAGCCAGCGCTCGCGGCTAGTACAATGCGCAAACCTTCGGGCCAGCATGTTGCAGCGAACAGCCAGCGACCTGCGTTTATAATAATACTTTTTTTCAAATAGGTTTATAAAAATCACACGTAGCTTGCAAATGAAATATAGGTTACATACTAATGTAACTCGTAGCTTGGTGTTGGTTGGTTATTATGTAATTAGGATTGTACAATTGTTTTTTTAAATAAAATTATATTTACAAAATGTTATGGTATTTACACCCCATCCTTAGTTAAATGGCTCCTAGGCGGTTCATGATTATGTTCCACCCGAGCATACACCACTGTACCCTTTGCATCCAGTCTGAGAACTGCATCACACTTCCCTCTAAAGTACCTGGAACATCGCAGTATGTTTTTCTTCTGACCTTTATACGAGAATGTAAAGCCTTGGTACATGAATAAAGTCTTCCCATCTTTCGTTGGTAACAACACTAGAGAATCTGCAAAAGAAAATTTATGAAAAAGCTTTTAATACTGGGTAAAGTAATCACAACTGCATATGAACAGCGAGCCAATACTAGCATTGTCACATCGTGTTTTCTGAATCATTTAAAGCCAGCTCTCGCGGCGTTACAGAAATCCACTGCCAATTAATAAAGTAATTAGGAGTTTAAAAGTAGAAATATATTATATATTATTTGTACCTGATACATTATTCCTGTCATCTACTTAGCTTTCGCAGTTTATGCACTAAGAATACTGTCTAATAAAATTGTATTATAGCACGGTCGCGAAGCAGGAAGAATTTCGTACGATGACCCTTCATACCTGCCTCTGTCGTTACGCTAGTAATTATTTGCTGTCTCGCTCGCGCCGATGCGAGCGTGCATTATAGACAGTATTCTTACAAACGTTTTATTGTTAAAAAAACGGTCATTTAAGTAATATCCTACTCAAGTATAATACTTTGACTCGTCTTGATACGAGTGCTCGTATTCTCCGAACTGATGTTGGGACCAGATTGAAGGAATGTGTACTATATTGCATATATAACAATACTAATTAGTATGTGCTCTATGCAAAGGATAGAGACGCTACCAGACCAGATGGGTCATAGAGTCAGTCAATAATATTTATCTGTTCTTATTAGCCTTATCTCCGGGAGCTGCGTGTTGACGACTGGCGCGCGAGCACACAGGATCGGGAAGGATGGCGAAATCTCGTATCGGAGGCCAAAACACACTTCGGGTCGCTGAGCCATCGGAGTAAGTAAGTAAGTAAGTTAAGACGATGTCTTAGCACGATTCCAAATTCGTTTTTCACCCGCGCGTCTCTTTGTAGGCGGAGCGCAACCGCCAATCAGAGAGCGCAGCGTGAACACAGTATACGCAAAACAAGCAGACAATTCACCTCCAAACAAAAACTGGTAGTTTTAATATTTTGAGTAGGTACCTCTACCTACTCACTAATATCAAAACTTTTTTCTACTGTTTACGTGGTCTGGACATTATACTTAATTTTAAATATCAATATTTGTTTTAAGGCAGTTTTTATTTTATTTTTATTTATGATTTAAGCTGGTTAATTAGGTTATTTTGCAGGCTAACTCATAAATTCTAGAGAAACTTAAATTTCGTTGGCAAAATAGCTAAAATAATTGAAAAAAGGATAATACATGAAACATGTGATAGTAAAAAACCACGAGCCCTATATGCAGCTTTTAGGCTGGATTCGAACCCTCGCGACCGTGGATATTATACATATACTTATTATACATCAACACCAAATACATCAACGTATAGTCTAAGATCCGACCTAAGGTCGATCTTCACCGAGTTGATAATAGAATGAAACTTATTTTATTATGAATTTAGCATATTAAAAACATATTAAAAATGGGGTGCCTAAAAAAATCCTGGACAGAGTATGTTTAATTGTATTTAAAAAAAAAAATTTAATAAAATCCCAATTTTTTGCAGACAACCATATATCAACGTGTTCATAATAAAACAGCGCTTATGATGATATTAAAAAAAAAACTATTATCCAATTATGTGAAATTAACTGGTATCGACACATACGTGTAGACCTGACAACCCAGTAGTCCCACGTAAATAATAGATAACCCAACGGCTGCACATTCTATACGTTTTGTACGTTAAGTCAGGACATAATTTTCTTATTATCTTGTTATTGCAAAATTTTGTTTAAAATCATTAAAAAAAAAAAATTGGTCGGTCCAGGATTTTTTAGGCAACCCATTTTTAATATGTTTTCTAATATGCTAAATTCATGATAAAATAAGTTTCATTCTATTATCAACTCGGTGAAGATCGACCTTAGTTCGGATCTTCTACTAGTACAATAAACATAACCTCACACATACATAATATTGCATAAATAACTGGCCGGAGTAATAGAAAAAAACCCAGCCAAGTGTGAGTTGAACTCGAACGTGAAGGGTTCCGCACCATCACAGCCGTGACACTCTCTGTACGTGAGAGTTCGAGCGCCAGCGACCTTGAGCCAGAGCGTGTTACGCTAGGGTTGATGATACCGAAATGCCTACAATAATCTAAGCCGAAATGTAATTTAGACTTGTGGCAAAGGAGATTACATAGTAATAGTATGCCAGGAAATATTTTTATTTATAATAAGTTTTTGTAATCTCTAAATTACTTATATTAGGTAGGTACATCATAAATTGCAACTCATAAACTATATTTACTGTTATTTATAATTAGTTTTTTAATCTTTAACATGTAAATAAAGGAAAGGTTTGATTTAGGTATAATATTTTTTTTTATTGTCTTTCCTGCTGTCAATAAATTGATGATAATATCTCGAGTGTCATCCCGCGTGTATTCCTCGGGTCTACTATTTCCGGGAAAATGCTGTGCATATAAAAGTCAACGGTTTTTTTTTCATTTTTGATTTCCAAAACTTATTTTCTCTTTCTATGTACACATACTTTACTTTACAACTCCCTTCAAAAAAAAGTCTATGTATTTTAGAATAGTAAACTCTTAATAGTACCTACCTACCCTATAATCATCTGAAAATTACGTTAGTACTATTACTATATTCTGTGTCAAAATGCCATCGGATTGACATGATTAACGTTTCACAATTTTTTACTGTCAAAATGTATGCAGAGAAAAAGCGTTCATGATTGCCGGCGCCGCCAACTTAGAGCTGTCCATTGTGGTCATCTTTCGCTTACAATTATTATCGATTGTAACCGAGTTAAATTACGAAAAAAATTGTTTTGTTAATAACTTCATACGTAAAATCGTATAATAAAAATAATAATCAAATTGATTAAATAAAAGTATAACGCCTTGGATAAAAAATCTAAATGTGAATCAGATTCGAAAATAAGAATACTTCCTTGTAGTTACTCAATCTTGCAGTATTTGTCGTTAAAAAATCGATTAGATACTTACGAATCGATTTTTAACTATTAGTTTAAGATAAATCGACGTCTCTAGATAAATATTATTTCACTGTGACACATGTCGCCGCAGGTATTAATCCTTGATTTTACAAACTATTGAATCATATTAGATTGACATAGGTAAAAAACAATATTTTTAGATCTAAAATCGGTGTTCGTTCGGGAATCGACAGCACCGCATCTCTAGTGAACTTGTCAAAAAAGCAGCTGTCATGCGACACAGAGCGTCCGGAGCCGACCTTTCACCTCGAGCGCTGCTCGACAACTAAACGGGTTACCGCGGTCTATTTTTATTCTACCGCTTTGGGTTTTGAGTTGAAAATCGCATATCACACATAATGAAAATGGCGGCTTTGAGTTCGAAGATTATATTTTTTGCGGGTTTTCATTTAATTACTTATAATATAATTATGAAATAAAAAATCTAATCCGATACTTCTTTAGAGGATTAGCTTGGCTATTTATTTTGTAAAAAAAAAATTGGGGTCGTCGCTGAAAATTCAGAGTAATTGAATTTACGCAGTTTTTTTATTCGTCATTTTGTAATATTTTTTTTGAAAGAAACCAGATGGTTTTTTCAAATTATGCTCCGATACTCCACTGCAACGGACTGTTCTCTACCTACCATATTTTTTATAGTTCATAAATATGTTTTATACCCCCACACGTAAGCGTTTAAAAATACCTCTTTTCGACACCAGCAATTAAGACTACGCTAACTTAGAAAAGTCATATTTACACCAGAGCGGATTGAAAGGAAACTTGTGATAACTTTTTTATTTATCTACAGATTTTTATGAAATTTTATACACTTACGTATCTTTTGATGCTTAAGGGAATGTTGTTACTTAATTTTAATAATCATTATTAGTTTAAGTTTTAGCTCGAGTTAGCTTAGTGTTCACAAGAAACCCTGATTAAGTAATGCTTTAAAGATTAAGCCAACTTATACTTAGCTTACTTTTGTATGAAATGTACAAAATCATAATACTTATAATTTTAAATAGAACTGTGGACAAATTGCATAAATAAAGAATGTTAATTATGAAAACATTAACTTTATTATTAACTTAAAGATATACTAAGTTAAATAATTAAATGTAAATCATATTTTTACGAGTTAGCTTAGTCTTTCAGAAAAATGTAATGACTACGTAAATCATATTAAATGGCGCTAAATTACACATAGCATAGTTTTTTATCGTCTTGGCTAGCTCATTCACCTGGTTTAACGTAATTTGAAATATATAGGAAGATACTAATATGATATAAAAACACATTTATTTTATTTATATTTTAATTTATTTGGTACCTATAACAACCAATCATTATTATTGCTAGGTACTTAATAGAAACAACTTAGTAGGGAAATATGTACACAAATCCCGGACGTATTAGCTATAAAATACGATTTGGAAAAATATTTGAATAAATTCGCGCGCATCTTCGGGCAGCACGCGCAGCGTGCACACCCGGGCTGTTAATTAGAGATTGCAATAATATTCGATGATTTTTCTTTTCGAATGTTCGAATATTTTTTCAGTGATATTCAAATATGATTTTCAAAACTACTTAAATTATATTTTTATTGTTTTAAAAACTATATTTTTAACAATTGTCCGGTTTAATTGCTATGAACTATATTTTTAACAGTAGAGAGAGCCTGTAACTTTACCTATGTCTCGATCGAATTAAAGGACTTGTCATAGTCCACAAACGCTAAGCACAACTTTTCGGAAACTGGCTTGTTAGTTTGGCTAGAAATCAGCAAATCTGCGTGCGAGACGATTCGTGATGACCCTTGCACAAGCTGTTCTCAAACAGCTTGTATATGATGCACTACCACACATCTGATCCATGCCTGTGGCGTGACACTCCCGAGCAAGACGAAATTAAAAAGCTTCTGAAGTAACTTCAGCACGGGTTTTTTTTACCTGCTTTCAGGAGCTCGGAAGTAATACCGTTTTCATTCGGCGCCATGTTCTTAAAGGCCATCCAAATCTCATACAGACTGATGCCCAAAATGTCTTTAGTGTAGTGACGGGTAAGCTTGGCTCTTAGGTCTTTGGCCTAGTTACTGACAGGTTTTGAGACCGAGGTATAAAGCTGTCCATAGAACCTCTCGATCTCCTTCAAAACCTCAGACTTTGTAGCTACCATCAGCCGTCCCCAGTTGTTAGCTTTCTCAGCTGACTTAGCTCAATAGATAAGACTTTTGTAAATGCTTTGAAACCTTTATTCCGCTCTATCGCGTCTGTAATACGACTTGTATTCAAGTCTCGGATATTATGTCGCAGAGACTTATCAAACCGTGTATTGAGCTACCGATATGCCTCAGCGTCATCAGGAGTATGCAGCATCATAGTACAACGCTTAGCCATGTGCCCATGAGGTTAAAGGGTGTGATCAGTTAGTTTCTGAGGTTTATACAGTTCCCACCGAGTGGACAGTTTTTACAAACCTGTCGTTTATATCGTCCACCGTAACGCAATTGTCAAGGCTAGCAAAGCGATTCGTTAATTCGGGTTGGAAGTTTTGAGGGTTCATGTGGACCACTGTAGGCCCGAGTCAGTCGGAGGGCGTCAAGCAGTGTTGCCAACAACAATTAGTTGGCGTAGTTTTTTTGGTAATATTCGAATATTCCTAATTGTATTAATTTACTATTCGAATACTTTGGAATGAAGATTAAAATAATTCGAGTATTCGATTGCAACCTCTTCTGCTAAAAAATTAATTTATAATGTATCATTCCAAATTGTTACGATCATCTGTTAAAACTATTTACTATTTTATTACATTCTTACATTATCAACAATAAAAAAAATTAAAAACTTTACAAAATAGTAACAAATCAACAAAATTGGGCGTTTTGGACCATTTCTATGCCATTATGACAGACAGGATAAAATTTCAATTGTTAATTATTTGGCACTTGACAATAAAACCCTAAAAATATAACATTATCAGTTAAACTAACGATTTTCGGAACTATACGATAAGCTAAGTTGTACGTGTTAGAACACGTACGCGGCATTTGAACGAATAAAACAACGCTAAGTAAGCATAGCGTAGTGTTACGCGGAAAAGATGCCGAGCGCCTAAATTTTTCTTAATTTATTATTATGGCTACTTAAAAGTATTTGCATTCATTAATTCGTTTCAAATGTAAATATTCAATATCAATACTTACCTCTCTCATCATTCCTACTTGACTTTTCAGTTATTTCTTCAAGAGTCGTCAATTGGCAATTATTGTTTTTGCTTAATTCCACTATAAAATGAGCTCGATATTGAGACATTATTGTTTTATGATTAACTCACTTATAAATACTTTTATCAATGCATCACCACTAATCCCGTGAATATGAATATTTAATTTTCGGATACTTAAGGCGCGATTCCCGACAAGACGCCTCCAACCAGTGTTAGCGTAGTCTATGTCGGGTGATTTTAAAAAGTACATTTACTTAGCGCTTTCTTTAATTTGTAACTTTGTTATTTTTTAGAATTTCTATATGAATTTTATGTGGTAGATTCTACTCCATATATTAAGCAGTATGGTGTAAAAAAGTGAAATTTGCAAAATTTCGACTTAGCGTAGTCTAATTTGCTGGTGTCGTTTTGGTTGAATTTGGACTAATACCCTGCCTTAATAGCTCCTACCATAAACAAAGTATATAAATGTACCAATGAACCAATTGATTTTAGTATTTAAATACATATTTTATTATACGTGTACAATTTATTTCAATGTAAAATTTACTTAACCTATAAACATAAATTTTTAACAGATCATATTTTTCAGTAATCTTTGGAAATATTTTTATAACTAATAATACTCTCGCTTATCTTAATCCATACTTCGCTAAGTAAATCGGCCTGTTTGTGGTGTCCGTACGTATGTTATACTTTCATGCCTTAACTACTGAACCTATAAGAATTTAATTAATTCACACATAATATATTATATGTCTGATAGTACAGGCTCGACACAGCTTACAATAACAGGAACTATCAGATTCAAATGCTACTAGGATAATACCTTTTGGAATTGAGCAAAAAAATTACGTCAACTGCGTGATGTCACATACACAGATATTATTTTGCGTTGCTCACGTTACGGACATGCGCAGTTGACGTCATTTTTTTATCCATTCCAAAAGGTATTACTCTAATAGCATCTGAACCGGATAGTACTAGCTTCATTACACACCCGAGCTATGTAAGAAAAATTATGTATATAATATGCCCGATTCTGGAATAAAACCCAGGATCAAAGCCAGGTACTTAGAGTAATAGCTAGGCAGTGTAGAAACCTATTTATATAGAAACCTATTCTGATTCTATTGTATTCTAAACCGTGTGCCTTTTTTTACAGGCATAAACTCCGCGATCTTTAGCATAGCCGAGTCTTCAACCACTGAATCTAATCATCAGAATTCTTTACCATTTTTCTACTCATGTCCTGCACGAGTTCTCAGATCATACTACCTATATCGTCCTCGGTCCCTCAATATCCTAATCTATTTCCAAATTCGAGGCCGAGGTCTTTGTTGTGTTTCTCGCGCGAACATTCACACAATATAATATCATAGTCTATACATATTTTTTTCGCTCTTAAGATAACACCATTACAAAATAATGTCCCATCGAGTGTCATGTGTTACTTCGGCTGCTCATGGTTTTGCGTCTTCCGCACAAACAATTCCACCTATCACGTGTATACCAACTTCACTACCCATACATCTCGTTTTCTCTCTGTCTGTCTCTCTCAAGATTACACACTTACAAACGTCAAATCTTGCGTCATGTGGAACTTCAACCACTCTTATTTGTGACCTTCGCGCGAACAGTCAGATCTATTACACTATATCCATCTCTTTTACTGTCTGTCTCTCTCAAGATTAAACCCTTACCTACAATTGTCCTATCGTGGGTCATGTAAAACTTCGGTCGCTTCTGGTTATTCGTCTCACGCACGGACTGTCACACCTATAATATGTATAGGTACCTACTTCACTATCTATACATCTCATTTACTTTTTGTCTGTCTCTCTGAAGATTAAACCCTTACAAAAGTCCCATCTTGCGTCAGGTGGAACTTCGGCCGCTCATGGTTGTGCGACTCCCGCGCGTATAGCACGCGCCCGCTCCGGTCTATCTTGACGAGCGCATCGCACTTCCCCCGCACGTACCGCGAGCACCTCAGTAAGTTGTTCTTCTGCCCGTTGAATGAGAACGTGTAGTCATGGTACATGAATAGGGTCTTACCACCTTTCATCGGAATCAATGATACTGTATCTAGAAAAGAAAATAATGGAAATTATCGTAGACATACGAAGTGTTGTAATCTTTTCACTATATAAACCTTATTTTTAAGCCAGCCGTGGCCGCGTCAATTAGCATGCACTGGTAATTTTCTTTATTGTTCATATAGACCAGCCATACTCAACCTTTTGTTTTAATGGGGCCACAAACACGTTTCGATCTTGAAGCGCGGGCCGCAAAAATATTTAGGTCTGAAACTGCGTTGAGTCACTTTTGTTGAGCTCGCGCGGGTGCCCGCTTACTTAACGCAGTTTCAGCCCTTAGGTGTTAAAAAAAACATAATTCAAAATTGGCGACGTGTTTATTGAAAAAAGAAAGTTGGTCACAATAAAGCCAACTATAAAATACATGATTTTGTAACCTTTATAATATTAGGTTATGATGAATGAAATGCAATGTAGACCAAATTTTGAAAGAGCTAACTTTGAAAGATCTAACAATGACTTCAGGTTTTAACAAAGCTGTTGCGTATGAAACTATCTTGTTTTAATGAAATTTTTGATACTGTGAACATTTTTTCAAAACTTTGTGAAGATCTGGCTTGTTGCTGCAAACTAACCTTATTACATCATCCAGATGAGAGTCTGTAAGCTTGTTTCTGTACACAGTTTTTGTGTATTTCATTTTCGAAAAAGACGATTCACACACAAATGTAGACCCAAAGAATGTTAATAAGATTTGGGCAATTATTTGGACGCTTTTATATTTTTGGAGAACAATTTAATGCTCCAAAATAAGACTATCGAGTTCGAATTTACTCAGAGCGCCCACAGTTTTTTTCTGATGGGCGCGGAATTTTAAAACTTAGTCAAAGTTTTAAAATTCCAAGTGGGCCAATTACAAAGGCCCGCGGGCTGCAGGTTGAGTATGGCTGATATAGACGCTGTCTTTATAGCGATACTCGATGATAATTATACGCGATGATAGTCAAACCAGCCTAAGATCGCGTTGGATTTGGCATCAGACAGCCTATAGTCCGACTGTAGTTATATAAAACATGCATAAACGTATTATTGGCTACAGGCCCCAACTAACGTAGCTCTACATATTGATTTCTGAAAAGTCCTTTTTATCGTAAAAAAGGTGGTTTGGCAAATTTAAATTGCATTCCTATTTCTGTAGACCTGACCGAAGTATTTTTGTCTGTCCCTTCTACAGTGTACTGCAAATTTTCTAAACGACTAGACCGGCATGAATAGCGTCTAATAAATTATACTACTCGTATGAAGTATCGAAGGCTTTTCAATAATAAGAATAAAAGAAAGATTTTACTAGGGTCATTCTACTTTTTTGTGACTAAAAGTTGGTCCCCTTTGAAATATACTCCCTAATAAACACAAATATTACATTCATGCGAAAACTAACTTATGTCGCAATTTTATACTTGTTGAAGCATGCCTAGGGAACTTATTTTTTATGTTATCATATTAATTATTCTCATATTTTAGGTAACTCAGTTGTAGTTTTTGGTAACTCAGTTGTTTTTCATACTAAATATTGATGTCCCTGTGCGATGTCCTAAATTGCAATTTCATATGACCAAAAAAAAACCCATGACGACCTAGTATTTTATATTTTTGGTGGAAGCATTAGAATTTAAAGTTATTATTTATGCAGCGCAAAATTATTTTAGTGAAATAATTATTCATTTAAAAATTTCCATATTCATGTCCCCGGCGTCGATTAAATTTTTTGCTACCTGGTGTTACCATAGGCAATTATACTTAAAATCAAATATTTAAAAAATCTAGCTTCATCGGACGGTTTGTTAGATTGTGATTCAAAAGTGTCATCTGGCACTTTTCCGAAAGAGGCCGCAGAGGCCAAGCCAGTTGGCCGACAGGCGAAATAAGGTATGCGTGTGTTTATTCGAAGTCCGCAGAGTTACTGCCGAGAATCTGCAAGTATTAAATTTTATTAAAGTTTTTTTTTACTTAGCTATTTATTGATGTGTCCGTATCTAAAATATTAAACTATTCTAATGTTATAATGTATAGTCAGTCGTTAATTTTGAAAATACTTTATGTTTTACCCCTGCGTTACTGCTACACTGCGTTACAACTATGAGGTAACGCAGTTGTTGTAAAGGCAACGCAGCAGTAATTTGTAAGCTTTTATTACAATTAATGGCAGTAATATTAATGGTTTGTAGATTGTATGACTGTAAAAAGAAAGAAAGTTTAATATCTAATATCATAGACCAATAAACAAAATGTTTGGCTGTTGTTTTTGAGATATTTCAAACGTACAAAAAAATAATTGTGTGTCTGAGAGAGAGAGATGCTTCAGAGATAATTTTGATTAACTTTAAAAAAATATGTGCTTGATGGTACCTTTCTCACTATGTGGCAGTAATATCATCGAAAAAAATTGTGATATTATCATCAAAAAGTACATCTTGTTCCTGGAAAACATGCAGAAACACGATAACAAGATTTAAGTGAAAAATATGAAAAGAGACAACACAGAAATGCTAAACACTAGTGAAAAACAACGCCTACGAGTTGTCTGTGTTGTAATCTTCACGTCAAAGCTTCATCTTTGAGGCCATGATCAGGGCGTCTTGTGCTTGCAAAGGCAGAAGACATATGTGACAATCGGTCCATTTTATAGACAAAACGTACATTAGAAAGAAAACGAACTGAAGAAAAAAGTGTATAATGAGTATAAAGAAAAGAAAAGGACATAAAAAGAGATGAAAAGACTAAGTGTTACTATTTTTGCAACTGCGTTACTTAGTTGTCCCCCAATTTAGGTTCATTTATTGTGCAATAACTGGTAAATTTCAACTAAAATAGCAATATACTTGGTAGGTAGCTTTAAAAAAAATAGAAATCTACGTGTTGCTATAAATCCCAAGTTTAAATAACTGCTTTCTTGCATTTTATTGAAAATTTTAGTGTTCTTAAACTTCGTTTCGGTAACGCAGGCACGGCTTTCATGTAAAAACCCCTTTTTGCTCCAATATTTTTTGTGATTTGACTTACGAAGCTGATACTTAACATTATGTCAAAGAATAATTCAGAGAATAGACGTCATTTTGACTTTTCTTTAAATCAAAATTTTCTTTAAGACTTCAGTAACGCTGTTGTTTTTTTTCTCGCCTATTTCTCTTATTACCTTCAATAAATCAAAAACGCCCGGTAAAACTTCGCTGCCAGCATTAGCACACAATAAAGGATATTCCCTACATTTACAACAACTTAGATTACCAAAATGTTTTATTTTTATTTTACAAATTTTCGTTAAATTGACTGCTGGTTTTAGTCACAAAAAAGTAGAATGGCCCACTACATCATTTATTGTTGATCTCAAATATAAATAGGATGAACCAACTGATACAGCATAATATAAAAAAATCCTTTATAACTCGGGACTTATACTCATAAAAATGTACATTTTTGAATCCTGACGTTTCTCTTATTACTTTCATTTATCAATACCATTTTTTTTACTATTTTCATCAGTCAGCAGACAGACACGCAGCCCACCTGATGGTAAGCAGCCGCTGCGGCCTATTCCATTGAGGGACTATATTTACCAGGACGCGTCATGTTGACGCATTGACGAGCCATTTGGTGTAATGGTCGAGAAGTCGGCTATTACACCAGAGGCCGCGGGTTCGATCCCCGCACGGTACAAACATTTGTGTGCATGAACATGTCTGTTTGTATCGGTCTGGGTGTTTCTATGTATAATATGTATGTATTTTATCCATTGTCTGGCACCCATAGCACAAGCTATGCTTAGTTTGGGGCTAGATGGCGCTGTGTGAATAATGTCCAGAGATATCCAGAGATATTTAATTTAAAATAAATAAAATAACACCTCAATAGTGGTCTAGTAATCCTGTCGAACTGTACAAAAGTCTCAAGAAATCTTAATGTAAATACCCTCCTGCGTCACATAGTACTTGGGAGGGTCATGATTATGGTTCCCCTCTGCAGACAAGACTTTTCCCTCCTCGTTCATCTTCAGAACAGCAGGACACTTCCCCCTGGTGTATCTGGAACAACGTAGACTGTTCTGCTTCTTGCCAATGTACGACTTTGAGAACGTGTAGTTATGGAACATTATCAGGCTCTTTCCGTCCTTCGTAGTACACATCTTTACTGAATCTAAAACAAAATTTAAAATTATATGCTAGTTAGTATTAAAATGTCCCATTGCATGGCAAAGACCTTATCATTGAAATTAATGAATCGCTACAATGCCAGGTACTGGCTTTATCACTAAGCCTGGCAAGTGCGGATTGGTGATCACAGGCAGCTCGAGCTGTGTCAACCCAAGACACCGAAATTACGACCAACGAGGCTAATTGCTTATGTACAGTCGACAGCACATCAGACTACCCCAATCTGTCAAAGGACAATGCGAAAGACTGGGCCCAAAAAAAAGGTTGCGCAGATTTGGGACATAGACTACGAAGTAGATCCAATAAACATCTTGAACTTTTGTTATGGCGTCGACAAAATTGGTCCTTGTGAAAAAAAATATGTTTATTATATTAATTATTTATGTTTATATAAAAATAATAAATTATTATGGACGATAACTTTTTCCTCCTGGGACCGATTATGGTGTCATCATCATAAAAGTTGATGGTGTGTGTGTGGTCTTTCACGTAGAATACATAGGAGCCGAATACATCTCATCTCTGCACATTAACTTAATTTTTTTGGTCCCAAGAACAATGGCAAATTTTGCATTGTCCTTTCTACAAACAATTTTCAGTTTTAGTACTTCACATAGAGTTCTTTTTCAATTGAGAATTTTTGATAGATTAGGGTAGATTGATCTGCTGCGGTCCGTACATATTAAGTTTTCGGGCCCATATGATAGGGGAGTCCTTTAGAAGAGTCCAGCAGACGCGTAGACGCTTCTTTGGTACAATTCAATTTTAACCACTTCTAGCACAGAAATATAAATGTCGTTGACTATATTATAGTTAACTATGTTTAATATGATTTTTCCGAAATTGTACTATTCATAACAAAATATAAAAATGAATTCATACATTTTAAAACCAGGAGACATTATCATGACAGAGTGGTAGAGTATGTGAGTTGTTATTTTATATAATATCAGGTTGTATTTTGAATTAAAATCGGTTTTATATGTACTTTTTTAGAATAATTTATTACTTCTTTTGTACAATTAAATTTTTAAGTCTTAAGCTTTCTTAAAATCGAGATACTTACTATACTAATAAAATAATATTGCAGAAACTTTGGAATCAGTATTATAGTATAATTAAATTATAGGACTTCTAACTTGTCTAAACTAAATCTTACTTTTCGAACACTGGCAAAGATTCACCAAATTTGAAAAACTGTCTTCTTAACTACCTTTGGATTTGGTAGAATTGTAATCAAATCCTCATACGGAACATCCGATAAGGCATTCGCAACTATTTTAAACAATCTTCCACAATCATCGACTGTTTTCTGGAACATCACCAGAACATCGCCTTCGTCGTCAACGTTACTTTTTACTACTCTAGCGTATCTGTATTAAACATTCCTTTCACTTTTTACTTTAACGACTTCTGAATTAGTTGGTGTTGCAGAATAAAGACGCATTTGTGGATCTACTGGTATTGGCGATGGAGTCGGCGTGTTCCACAGTACGTTTTCAAGCATTTGTTTTTTCTCCTTTCTTTTTTTATTATTTTGTTGCCATTTTCTCTTCATCATACGGTGTTCTTTTACGGTCATGTCACACACAAGCTTCTTACGAGTATGATATCTTTCGAGATCTTTGCGTTTCACTTCAGCTACCTTTTCTGGATCATTTTTTCGTTTCTCCCGGCAACACCGCTGTCTTTCTGCTGCTGTTAATGCCTTCTTTTTCACCATGATAATATCTTGAAAAAGAAAATATATAAATAAGTATGTGAACATTAGAAAAACATTAGATCAACTTAATATCGAATCAGTTAACCATAATAAGACTAGTCCTATTTCAACAGATTCTTATATTTTATGAGATAATATAAATATTGAATTCTTTGCAATTTTAGCCCTCCGTCACGTACTTTACCTTGTTTGTTACGTAGTTGTAGCGTGACCGAGGGTTTAATCTTACTTTAAAAATGATAATATTTAAACGTTTCCACAAAATACAAATCTAACAGATTGGCATGAGAGTGTTTATTATTACGTAAAAGTTAAATTATAAGAATTAACTATAATTAATGTTTTTTGTCCAATACTTACGTGACGAAGTTGTCGCCGAATAAACACACGCACCTTCTTACTCAGCTTCCGGGCGACTAACACGCGACGGGCGACTAACAACTCTCTTAAAAACTATACGTGTGCCAAATTTCATCTAAATCCGTTCAGCCGTTGAGGCGGATTGAGGAACAAACAAACATCTAAACATCCAGACTTTCGCATTTATTTAGTAGGAAGTAGGATAGTAGGATCAGCACATTTTCTCTTTTAATTCTGGTCAGTTAAAAAACAAACTTTATTATCGACACAAAGCAATGTTTGCAACTTCTGCACTAAGCTCGCGGGCTTGTGTCGCAGTAATTGCATTAAGTATTCATTTATTTTTAAAATGAAAGATAGCCCCAGTGTTATCAAGGACATTTAATTTTAATATAGATTCCCTCATTGGTAACGACGCCAGGGGGTGGTGGATGGTTGTGTTTATTGCAGACACTCGTGATGGATCCGTCCTTAGCTAGTCGTATCAGAGCCTCACACTTCCCGCGGAACTGCCTCGAACATCGGAGCAACTTCTTCGTAGGACCATAGAAGGAGAAGGTATACCCTCGGAACATAAACAGCGTCTTCCCATGGATGGTCTTTAAAGATATCAAGCCATCTGTAAATATGAATATAAACTGTTATGTTGAAGATATAAAGCACGGTAAACTCTTGTATCAAAGAGTTTAATACCAGCAATGAATTTCAGGTACAGTCGACAGCATATCAGACTACCCTCACCCGTCAAATGTCTTCAACCAATTATCATCTTTATTTACTTCACAAAGAGTTCTCTTTCAATTGAGATTTTTTGACAAATTAGGGTAGTTTGATCTGCTGCCGTTCGTACATATAGTCATACAAAAGATAATTTTTTATCGGTTTTTCTCGATAGATTACAACATTCTGAATCCGGTGGTAGAGTCATGTAACATTGATATTGACGATTCATAAATGCATCTTTAAAGCCTAGAATATTTGATATTTTAAAGGCATAGGACAAGTACATGGCCCACCTGCTTTCCCGCCTGACGGACATTTATAGCGTAGCGTTGTGTGCTAACACACTTAACAAAAAAAACAAATCAGTAAAAAAATAATTGATCTATAATTACATATAAAAAAATTCTGTTGGTTATCTAAAGCTACCTACAAAGTAGTTAAGGCCCGAAATTAAGTTTTAAATAAAACAAATACAGTAATTCTGGCGATTTCAAAATTTTAGGAATGTTTATATGGCATCCTTTTTGTTTAAGGACTACATGGCGTTATGAAATATTAATGTAGTAAAATTGTTCAGTCGATCCAAACGTTAAAGTTATTTAGCTACCTTCTTATCTAGTAAAGCTTGTATGCCGCCTTTAAGCGATGTAAAATATATTATTTCTGTATTTAGCTGCTTTTAAAAAAATATATCTTGAAAACGGTAAAAGATAGAAAAACCGTTCCTAGACAGATCGATAGAGATTTTTTTTTTAAATATAGCGGTATTAAAAAGTGAAAAATGGTCAAATGTCATTTAGCGGCCTTTTTACTTATAGACGGCAGAGCTTATGATACACTCCATCAGAAGTTTCACGATACAACGGCGGTGGGTGGTTATGTGTACAGAGCGTTCTCAGGACCTTGCCGTCTTCATCTATGAACAGTTTAACCTGGCACTTTCCCCTGAGATACCTTGAGCATCGCAAGCGGTTGGCGCCACAGTATGAGAAGGAGTATCCTTGGTACATGACCACAGTTCTTCCACGGGTTAATGGTATGGATTCGATGTAGCCTGTAAAGATAAGCATCAGCCTATTAAAGCAAGCAAGATAATGGCCTCATTGAAATCATGTTATCGCAATGATAGGTACAGGCCCCGGCAAACTTCTTGAATATCGGGTGGGGATTGCGCATAACACGAATTTTGACATGCCTGCGCGCTATTGGTCAAAAGCGTACGTACCTCTGACCAATAGCGCGCGCGGGCGTTCAGGAGATTCGCCCGCTATTGGTCACGCGCAAGTGCACATACGCGAACTTTCCCCCTCTCCATCGACCGATGGTCAACAAGTTTGCCGGTATGTATACTGTCTTAATCAGCACGCTTACCAAATGTCATCTCAAACCCGAGCCCATAGACATCTGCAACACCAGAGGGATCGCTGATGCGTTGCCGGCCTATAGGGGTATGGGGGGTGTGGGCCTCCGGCACTCTCACAAACCAGACGAAACACAATAGTAGTTACTAATATTTATGTCTGTTTAAATCATTTCTGACATTAATGAAGTTTTTAGAGTTAACGTAATAAGAACTACAACACTGATGGACTAGACTTTTTTTATTTGAGATTTTTTTATTATATCATTTTATTATACAATAATATATGAAGTATTGTATAATAAAATGATATATGTAATAAAAAAATCTCGTAATTATATTCGTTTATTTTAAAACACACTCTCACTCATAGGCTTCCAATTAAATAACATTTCATCACATTCACGCATTCTGTATCTTTCATAAATCAGGCATCCTCAACATCTGACTCGCTCACATTTCATAATCCAGTAACACAGCATCATCATTCGTAAAAGAGACTACCTTTTCTATATAATTTAAGATTTTAATTATAATATAATCACACGCACTGGAAAATATAACTAGACTTAAAAATGTTACACTTAATAATATTTTTTGGTAAATAGGTACATTACTTCCGACACACAATAAGCTAAATCTACAAGCGATTTATATAAAAATATTATAATGCCAAAAATTTTAAGTTACTTAACTAAAGAGGCGGAGCATCCATACTTATATCTATTTAAATAAATGCGAAAATCACTACCGATCTGCCTGTCGTTAAAATTTTACAGTTAAAACTTTTCCCTTTGCTACAGCAAATGTAAAACTAAACTTCAAGATGCCCTCAAATGTATGTCCTACGAGGATACAGAGAATTTATTAACCGTATTGAAGTAGATAGACTTGTTATTATTTTATAAAATAGATATAGTTCCATAGTATTAAGCACTTATTTATTTCACCTACCTATTTCACATAGTGATATAATTATTTGTAGATCTTTAGAATTTAATTTAGATTTTCGCCTGAAACTCAGGATCTCCTAGTTCAGGCTCATAAAGTTAATTAGATCTTAAGAAAATGTTTGTACTAGCTGATAGAATAGTTCTAAGAATTTTAATAAATTGATTTGATTTGATTTGATTTTCACGCTTTCACGCAATACATCCCTTTTTTTAGATCCTCTACTCCTCCACTAACAATCAAGAAATATTATAATTTATTTGTTCAAAAGGTGCTGTGTCGACCGACCAAAGACTTTTATTAAATAAATAAATAAATCTGGACATTATTCACACAGCGCCATCTAGCCCCAAACTAAGCATTAGCTTGTTTTATGGGTGCCAGACCACTGATAAACATTACTTATATACTTTTTTTTTCGTAAATGCATACTTATTAACTTATTATACATAGAAACACCCAGACCGATACAAACAGATATGTTCATGCACACAAAATGTTTGTACCGTGCGAGGATGGAACCCGCGACCTCTGGTGTAATAGTCGACTTCATAACCATTACACCAAATGGCTCGTCGCGTCATTAATGGAACTCTACAGTGCCTTAGAAGAGAACAAGATTTTAGGACCACTTCTAGGCTTCGGAGGTGGATGATTATGGTTGACATCAGCGTACACGACCTTCCATTGGTCGTTGAGCACTATCTTCGCGGTGCATTGACCCCTGGTCTTCCTAGAGCACCTAAGGTGCTTGCTCCTACTGTTAACGAAGGAGAATGAGTAGCCACCGTAGAAAATGATATGGCCGCGAGGAGTCATCGCCACTCGTATCACTGAAAAGTTATCTTAGGTCAATCGTCAGGACCTATGGATTTAATATTATCTTATGCTGGCCATACACCATCCTTCCTATCTTCAAGTCGGCATGATGCAATCGATTGGATCGAGTCGACTTGACCGTGTGTGGGCGTGGATTGGCATGACGAATCTTGTTGTCATGCCAATCCACGCCCACACACGGTCAATTCGATTTGATCCAATCGATCGTTTCATGCCGATTTGACGATAGGAAGAATGGTGTAAGGCCAGCATTAGCTATTCATAATTAAGAGTTTGTGAACAAAAAAAAAATTATGTCTGAATGATGTCAATACTTTTCTTTTCTTCAACATAGTATACAGTCTGATACTCGTAGGAGCCCGAAGTTTCGTATAATAACAAATGAAGATTAATGTTCTTTACAGAAAACATAAGGTAGGTACGGCGTATGCGATAGAATCCTTAAAAATCCAAATTACCCATGGACATTTGCAACACCAGAGGCATCGCATAGAGGTCCAGCCTTTTAGGAATACGCTTTTTTCTAAAAGGATGCTAGATCGTATGTTATCGAAAATATTGTTGAAGGTGATTCATACCAGAGCATGGTTGTGCGCGGGCTGCGCGGCAAAATATGTTAAGAGAAGCGTACAGTTGTAAACAACCCAGTATCAAGGTGATGCCCAATGGAATGATACTGAAATTCACCTTATCAATAGCCACAAGGTTGGTACCGGTTCGTCCCTCTCAGGTGGAATGGAGAAACCGGGGGAGTTTACTGGACGCCGCGGCGCCTTTGGCTACGGAGCGTAAAAACAAAAACATTTTTCTTCTCCGCAAAAAAAGGTCATTCGTTGTATACGGAAGCGGGCAGATGTTACACAATAAAACACAATACCTTTTCACTACTTTATTATCAAGTCATTTGATACTTTCATTACTAGCTGGTAATCTTCTGATAGAAGAACCCATTACTAGTGAGCATGTAGACCGGGGGGTCGTGGTTGTGCTCGAGGCTGCTGAAGACCACCTCGCTCTCGTCCTTATTGAGGAATATCCTCGCCTTGCAACCTTTTTGCTTCTTGGAGCAGTAGTAGTGGCGGGCGCTGGTCTGAGCGAAGGTGTACTTGTTGGCCATGAGGAGACGCTTTGTGCCTGACAGGTTTATAAATCGAAAGTCTTCTGTGGAAAAAAAAGTTTAATTCAATAATACACAGGTATTTATACAGTCAGACTGGGTAAGTATTGTACTACATGTGGGCACAGGTTGGTTTTCTTAAAGGTGTGAAGGGAAACCGGGGAAGTTTACTGAATAGTGGGATGTCTTCAGTCCCGCACACGATCGCAGTCACCGCTGGCCTGCGGCTATGGAGTGTAAAAACTTTCTACTTCTCCGCAAAAAAAAGTCTTCCCTGCCTCGAATTTCGCGAAAGAGGGAGCGGTAGCGCACGCAGGCATTGGCACTATGAATGTTCATTATTTACGTATGATTGTGATTCTTGCTTAATATATTTATATCTATTTGTATGTATTAAAAGAGGGCAATTTTTTTTTTAATATGTCAATGAATATTTTCTTATTTCTATACGATACGATTATTTTCAATAGATAAAATAAATTACGAAGACCATTGTAAAAAGTAATTTATTTTATTCACTAAAGTCATAAATGATAGAAATACTGCAACGAAAACATTATGTAGTGATAAGTAAGGCCTTTTTTCAAACCATGTGCTTTTATATTCCTATCAAAAAAAACTCAAAAAAATCCACTTAGTAATATTATGTATTTTAAAATAATCGAATAACTTTTTTTAAGCTGTAATAAATTTTTAAGAAATAATTGCTTATAATAAAATTTTTTATTTAACTTTAAATTAACACGATTTCATAACAGACGATTGCCCTTTATGTAGAATTTTCTATGCAACTTCTGTAGTTCGAGTGTAGCTACGAGAATAAGTAACGACTTACTTAACACATTTATTCGGAACATATACAAATTTCAGAAGGAATCAACAAATAATTAAGCATTAAAAAAGCATCAAAACCGATAGATTTTGTCGTGATTATATTCAGTCGAATATTTTAGATGCTGTCCCTTTGTCAATTTTCAAAAAAAGTAGACACCATCATTGTTCTTTGACAGAAAAATTAACACAAACTTATCTATCATAAAAATAAAATATGTACAAGGTACGATCGAGGTCTCCCGCGCGTGATCACTTTTGGAAAAATATTGCACGCGCATCGTGACTTCTTAGGAGCGGCGCTTGTAAACGTGAAAATACTGCACAGGATTTTAGCCTTAAGGGTGATCACGCGCGGGTGACCTCGATAGTACACAAGCCACACGCAGCAGCCACAAAACGCCACCAGTTTATCAACTGTAGTTTTTATACATTTTATATGGACTCACCGCACACGGCTGACACCTTTGGCCGCCACACGCTACAGGCTTTTAGTATCAGTTGGAAGCGTTTGTGGGTGTGGCGTGAGACTCGTGTGCTGGGACCCCAACAGTTTACAGAGGAAAACACTTATTTTTAACTAGAAAGTTTTTTGTAGAAGCCGTTATCCATCTTAACATACAGAGGCGGTTCATGGTTGTGATCCCGGTGGGTGGATACCACAGTGTTATCGTGAGTGTTAATAGCTATCCTGGCCTTGCACCCTTTGGACTTCTTCGAGCAGTACCAATACCCTGGCAACGTCTGTGCAAACGTATAATTTTGGGACATCAACAATCTTGTCTTCTCCGATAAATATATAAACTTTGTATCACCTAAAACATACCAGAATTTGTCATAAGGTATAACAAAATTATGAGTTTTACGTAAATCACATTAAACGTCAAAATTAGTTTTCTTAGTTATACACTCATCATCATCATCATCATCTAAGTTATACACTCACCGGCAATAAAACTTGGCCACTGGTTTTTTTCATACCAACATGGTCACTTTAGCGTCTCATATAAAGAAAACTATTTGCAGTTGTCCAATGATTACGTCAATAGAGAGGCCAAACGCCCAATTGTCGAATCTCAATTTTCTCAAAAAGGAAAAACAATAAACCGAACTCAACGCTCCATACTACGATGTATGGAGCGTTGAGTTCGGTTTATTGTTTTTGCTTTTTGAGAATAGTGAACTATTTTTGGCAATTTTGAAACTAAGATTGGGCGTTTGGCCTCTCCATTGACGTAATAATTATTGCACAGCTGCAAATAGTTTTCTTTATATGAGACGCTAAAGTGACCATGTTGGTATGAAAAAAGCCCAGTGGCCAAGCTTAATTGCCGGTGAGTTTATTTTAAAATAAAATAATATTTTAGAATAATTGGAAAGGAAAAAACTGTTTATTAATAAGTCAATTATTATAATAGTAAATTAAAATTAAAAGCAATTTTGCCACTAGTTATTTGTATACAAAAAACTATAACTTAGAAAGTTGTGCGTTCTAGCTAAATATCTTAGTGTAATACCCTTCCGAAGTCTGTATATACACAGGCGGTTCATGATTGTGGTCTGTGTCCCTGATCATCACCTTGGTCTTATCTGGCGTCAGGAATATCCTGGCTGGGCATCCTTTCGACTTCTTCGAACAATACCAGTTGCATGGGAACGTTTCAGAGAAGGTATAATTATTCACCATCATCAGACGCCGTTTTTCAGAGAGATATATGATTTTGATGTCTTCTGGAAAGAGTTCAGATTAATATTAGTAAAAACTCTGTCATACTGTGATTCTTTTTTAATTAGTAAGTAAATACTTTTTTATTTCTTATCCTACTAATATTATAAATGCGAAAGTCTGGATGTTTGGATGTTTAGATGTTTGGATGTTTGTTACTCAATCACGCCTAAACGGCTGAACGGATTTAGATGAAATTTGGCACACGTATAGTTTATAATCCGGAATAGGACATAGGCTATAAAATTCCTACGAGAAACGTCTCATTCCCGCGGGAATAACAATTTTGAAACTACTGAACCGATTTGAATAATTTTTTCACGGTTAGAATGCTACACTATCCCCGGTGAACATAGGGTACTTTTGATCCTGGAAATGTGGGGGAAAGGGGGGATATTTGAAAAAAGAGATTAAGCGCGGGTGAAACCGCGGGCGGAAGGCTAGTCTTTCATAACCTAAAGAGTTTATAGGCTTGGTGAGTCATGGTCGCTTAAATTTACCTAAGCTGGTGGTGCTATGTGGCGCGTCGTCAAATTCCCTCCGAGATGGTTGAGTGAGGCGATGGCTGACATCATACTTGTGCTGCAGGTGCCATTTCTGGGTGCTGGTCTGTTCATCTTTGAAGCCTATGAAAAAAAGCATATTTTGTTTTTGATTTTAAGGATTACAAGTAGCGAGAAGATATTTTTAGGCATATAAAGAAACAATGTACGCTAATACTATGTACGTACATGGTGTACGGTCAACAGCACATCACGGTTAACACTTGCAGTTCGATAATAGCACTTATGCCCCCGACATAAGAGTGGTACAAAGTCCAAAGTGTTACGTCTGACGTGCTTTTGACTGTACATAGTATTAGCGTACATAGTGTACTAGCCCGCGATAATGACACTAAGGTATACTTTTAGTTGTCTTAATGCTCCCATGTGACTTAAGAAAACCGAAAATGATTAGATGATCGAATTATTTACCTGTAAAGGATTCTGGAGTCATCACATAGCAAGACAAGATAGGGGTTTGGGACGGAATATATGGGGTTTTAGGGCGGATAAAGAAAAGGGTGGAAGACCTTCCGTTGCGGGAAGAAGGGAAGACACTACTCGCTAGAGTTTGCTGAACTAATATTCATGATTAGACAAATAACGTGGTTCAAAATTCACTACTTATAAAATAAAAACATTAAAAGAAGCTCACATCATAAATATTATTTAATCTAAAAAATAAATACCCAATAATGGAGGCAATTATTAAATAAATTATCGCCTAAATATGTACATGAAATGAAGAAATAAATAATTTCTACGTTAATTTTATCAAATGGCAAATATCTTAAATTAATGTGTTTATACATACTCTAAACTCCTACATAAAAGAAACTAAGTTCACTACCTGGCCTGTCATAGCTAAAATGTTGTAATTTTTACCATTTATGGATATTTGCTTGCACGAATCTCTTCTCTGGGTATTTTCTATGTACGGTCAACAGCACATCACGGTTAACACTTGCAGTTCGATAATAGCACTTATGCCCCCGACATAAGAGCGGTACAAAGTTCAAAGTGTTACGTCTGACGTGCTTTTGACTGTACCTAAATATTGAATGAAATAAGTAATGAGTATGTTTGACCGTTATCGCGCATAAAAAGTACAAGTTTTATTTGAAGAGGCAACATTGGGCTGTGTTTTTTTTATCCTAATTCCCATGGTAAAAAATTTTATTGCACTAAGCAAAAAAGAAATCATTTGCACTATTTCCCCTTGTCACTTCAACATTAGGAGGCGGATGCGTATGTACATTATAACTATATATAATTTCTGTGTTGTCCGTCATTCTGACCCTGGCTTTGCAACCAGTCTTCTTCTTGGAACAGTACCAGTGTCTCCTACTGTGCTGCTGGGAGAAGGTATACCCCCCAAACAGGAGCATTTCATTCTTCGACCTCATGTCACCACGTATAAATCTGAATTCTGAAGAAATAAATAAAATTATAGTGAGTATGGAACTTACAAGAGCAATTAACTAATACTATATTATGTAACTCCTACCTACTATTGAGTGTCGTCTGATTTGTGAGAGTGCCGAAGGCCAACAACCCCCATACCCCCATAAGCCGGCAACGCATCAGCGATCCCTCTGGTGCTGCAGATGTCCATAGACGGCGGTGATTGCTTACCACCAGACGACCAGCCGGCTCGTTTGCCGCATCTGACATGTAATTATAAGTACCAGTTCGTTGGATGTTCTTCTGCAGGTAAAAGAGCTCCATCATTCAAATCAAGTCATTATAACAATAACGAATACCTTTTGGCTTTACCATCACACTAGCTAAATAGGGATAAGCTTTTAGTAAATGACTAGCGGCCGCCCGCGGTTTCACCCGCGTGGTTCCCGTTCCCGTGGGAATTGATCAAAATCCTTTCTTAGCGGATGCCTACGTATAACATCTACCTGCATGCCAAATTTCAGCCCGATCCGTCCAGTGGTTTGGGCTGTGCGTTGATAGATATCCATAAATCATAATCTACAAATATTCTGAAAAATAATAAACCGGTACTTATTCCTTCCATATTAACAATGACACTAAAATCATCAACAGGGGCGTAGCTACCGCCGTATTTGCCGTATCAATTATACGGGGCCCCCGGGCCACGGGGGCCCCCAAAGTGTGTAAGGAAAAAGAATAAAAACTTTCTAATTTTATTTTATTTTACACATGACAAAATTCTATAAAGTAATTCCTTTTTTTCCCGCCTTAAGCGTGCGTTCAAAAGTTGGCAACACTACATCGTTATGGCGGGCTGCGGGACTTCCCCGTTTTACTTACTTCCATAGAAGTAGGAATAATATAGAAGGCGTGACGCGCGCTTAACATTATGTGATAAATAAATATTACTTCTCACAAATTTTTTTTTCTTTTGTGAAAAATCTTTACCTCCATATAAGGGCCTCCAAAAAAATTTTTATACGGGGCCCCGACAAGGCACGCTACGCCACTGATCATCAAACATAAGTAAGCACAACTATTATTTAATATTTATTCATTTTATAGTTATCGGTGCGTAAGGTTTTGCTAGATAAAGTTTTTGGTAGAAGTAGTAGAAAAAAGACAATAAATTTCTGAATTCGTAGAAAAACTGATTCTTTATTATTAATGATGGTAGTGTAGTAGAGTGACTATATTTTTTGTTACTGACGATTCATAAGCGCATCTTTGAAGCCTATTTGAATGAAGCGTTTTAGGCAGGCAGCGCATCTGTGATTCCACCTGATTTGCAGATAGTCTATGGGCGGCGAATGGTCACTTTTCATCAGGTGTGCCGCATGCTCGTCTGAACGCTTATTTTGATTTTGATTTTGATAAATTAAAGATACAAAATTAGCTCTTATATTTAACATAAATTCCTCCTGATGTTTGTTTATAAACAGGTGGTTCGTGATTGTGTTCCTTTACGTAAAGCGTCACTTGAGTTTCATCGTCATTGAGGAATATCTTCGCTTTGCAGCCCTTCAGTCTTTTGGAGCAGTACCATCGCCTGGGACCATGGAGGCCGAAAGTGTACTGGTTAGCCATAATCAACCGTGTGTTGTTGTGGGTTCTTATAAATTTAATATCTGTGAAAAAATACACACTTGAAATCAAAGGCTCGCAGATCAGATGTGCCTACCGGCCAGTACCGGCAGCACAATGAGCGACGACGCTTCAAAATGAAACTTCCCTCAATGGAATAGGCCGCAGTGGCCGCTTACTATCTGCATGGGCTGCGCGTCCGCCAAAATTATCTACTATAAAAAAGATTTATCATATCTGAAAAAGGTTCAGTAGGTTCCTGTAACGTGGTACTAAACTTTCTGCAGATGTAGTACCTAGGTATCGTATATAACTATATTAAATACTATCTAACATTACTTTTTTTTATTATTACTTACTTTTGAATAGAACATCAATGTCATTGTGAATGAAGGTTTAAATATTTTTTAGCACTATAAACTGGTAACCAATTCTATTCTTTAAACTTGTTACTTTAAAACCCCGTTAAGAAAAATGCACATCAAACATTATTATTTAATAAATTAATGTCTTGTGAAAATAGAAACTCGTAGCAACAAAAACGAGAAACACCTGGCAAAACATTGTATTTAGTAACTTTAACATAATTTAATCATAAAAATATCAACATTATAACCAAATACTATTAACAAATAATAATAATAATACAATAATAGAGACCCATGGCTGGTCCAAAACTTGGGTAACCCCTAAAGTATAACAAATACATTTTTGCAACATTATAAATGGAAACTATTGTAATTTTATTGAAAATATCATTTTGTTAGTAAAAACATAACCTAAGTTATTTTATTTATTATTTACACAGTAATTATTTTAATTGAAAAATAATCTTATCTAAGCTCGTAAAAAAATAATACTACTTCCCATTTGGTAAACTTCCCATTTGGTAAACCTCAAACTGTATGGGATTAAATGTATGAAGTAACAATTTTAGTAGGTAATGTTTGAGGTTAACCAAATGGGAAGTAGCCAAATATTGCAACCCTTTAGAAATTACGTCATCTCTTAAAAGTTTTTTCTTCATACGAATTCAATACTAATCAACCGAATGTCTTTATTCATAGTCCGATTGTCTTTATACCTCTAAAGCTAATTGTATGATCATAAAAAATATTATTTTTACACTCGTCGTCTGCGCGTAAGTACTAGTCACCTTCTGAGGTATGCGCGCTGCAAGGATGGGGGAGGTAATCAACGACCAGTTGCGGTGATTGCAAAGCCAACCCGCAACGTCTCACATAATGCGTTGGATGTGCACAGGGTTTTAGTGGGTAGGGCCAGAATGGCTGAGTCCCACATAACCCTGTCGCTCTCCCCCCGAGTGGCAGGGCATGCGTAACAGCATTTCCCCCCTAGTGAGAAAAAAAAAGAGGTAAACAACAACCAGTAGGCGGCATTGAGAAGAAATTGACGACGGTTGGTCCACTTCTTCTTCTTCTTCAACCTGTAGCCACCCAATGCTGAGTGTAGGTCTCTTCCGTGGAGCGCCAATTCTGACGGTCTTGTGCCTTCCTCATCCAATCCCTACCCCCAATTTTCACCAGATCGTCCGTCCATCTCCGTCCGTCTGCCGACGTTTCTGCGTCCAGTTCGTGGTCTCCATTCTTGCACCTTCTTGCCCCATCTGCCATCAATTTGTCCACTGGTTGCCTCCAAATCCTGCCGCTTACATACCCAATTTTTAAGAAACGTTTCGCTTTCAGCAATGTCTTCTAAACTATGTACAGAAGTTTCACTCCTGCTACTTTTTATATCCGAACATATCTTCCTTCACCTACTTTCATGTACTTTTTAGGTGGATGTGTATGCATATTTTCAATGCGGGAAATTCTTCCACTGGCCTCAAGCCGAACCTTGGCTTTACAATCTGGCAACTTAGCGGAACACCACCAAACAGACTTATTACTGCTACTCTGACTGTATGTATACCCACCAATGAGAATCAGGTCTTTTCCTCTTTGGGATTTCATTAACTCGTATGGAATGCCTGGAAAAAAAGATCATAAATGTCGTCAGTGACTACGAACCTTAAAAACAATGTCAAATTGTTTTTAATTAAAATAATAAAAATGACAATACTCATATTCGAAATATTATTTTATTTTATTTTTCTTACAATGCAGGTACAAGAACCATAGAATTTGTGTGCGGTTATCATAGCAACTTATTTAAAAGTAGGACGTTTCTTATTTGCATTACACGGCAACAAAGGAGCTATGAATTGTATCTACAACTAGATATACGAGTTGTAGTTACTATTGACCAGAGAGTAAGAAAAACCATCGATGAGAAGCAAATTCTTCCTCTTATGTGACACAACAAATTCATATGCCTCTTTTGTTTTGGAAAAACAATTTGTAAAGACCTTAAAGGAAACTTCTAAATCCAACAATATACGTCTTTTGGTTATTGATGATGAAAGAGCATGTTGCTTTATCAAGGTTAATGGCAAGGAAGGACCTAATACCAGTTGTGTAAGAAGTGGTCAGTATTACAAAAATGAAACACTAACCCATATTCACTGTTCAATTTTATTTATTCGTACTATTCTAAAGCAGGTACGCGTACAAGAATTGTAAAATTAAGCAACGTACTAATCATAACAACTTATTCAGAAGTAATATTCAATTTAGTTTTACACGACAAACATAATTATCTTACAAAACTAACAAAACAATCATCTCCAGCATTAACATAAAGAACATCGATAACTGAAACCACACTTACCAGCCCATAAAGATTACTCAAATAAAACGAAAGGAAGGAAAAGGATACATACAAACACACATACAATCAATAAACAAATCCATGTCAGTGTCAATCTAAAAAATATGCAAGTGTACGTTGAATTGAACACGCTCGACATTTAACATTTTGTTTTACAATAAAAGTACGCCCTAGGTATCCGCAGAATACCAGCGCCGTGGTAAGCTTGGGTTCACAGCGGCAAATATTGAGCGGAGACCTATTTGGTATTTATTCCATATTATTTTTAAATCATATAATTATTACCTAGTTATAAGAAACATAGAAATAATACGTAATGAACGTTTTTCTATTTCTGTTACATTTTTTATACAACTTCAGTTAGCAGACAGGTACGCAGCCCTCCTGATGGTAAGCGGTAACTGCGGCCTATTCCATTGAAGGACAGGAAGCATAGCTCAATATGCTGCCAGAATCTGATCTCATCTGATCTTCGAGCCTTAGATTTCCAGTGTACTATCCCACATTTATTATTGCCGGAACACAGCCAAGGCTGGTAAGGCGACAGATTTCACTTGTGGGGGTGGTAGCTAGCCAGTCGGACTCTGAAAAAGCCCTACCACCAACCAGACCCAAGTCAGGAATTCAACCCACGACCTCCGGGTTTTTTCATAAGCCGCTCGGCTTAGCCACTGTTCCACGGAGGCGGTCAACAACATTTTCAATTATCTTAATAATAAGTTCAAATTCGGACAAGTTTAACTCCCGAACAGGCTCTACTTGTATAAATACAATAAGACCAATAAATTTCACACTCTTACTTATTCTTCTCAAATCCGAATATAACTCCCATCGCTCATTTTCATGTACTGCTTAGGCGGATGTGTATGCATACTGTCAATACTGACAAGCCTACCATTTGTCTCCAACTTGACCTTGGCTTTGCAGTCTGGCAACTTGGTAGAGCACAACCAGATCAGGCTGGTGCTACTACTCCGGCAGTAAGTGTACCCATCAATCAGAAGCAAATCCTTGCCTCTTTGCGACTTGATAACCTCATATTGTAAATCTGAAAAAATGTTTTCAAGACATTATTACATAGGAATTAACTAGGAATATTTTGTCGGTATATTGAGGCGCAGCTGTGACAGTGGTTTGTTAGCGATAACGAAAGTCAAGCTATCCACGCCGCGGTCGGTAATGGATGGGTGATCATTCTGACTACATTTAGTGACATTCATTTCGAGCGTCTCCGTGCTTCAGAAAGCACGTTAAGCTGTTGGTCCCGGCTGATAATTACAATAATGTAGATATTAGTCGTCAAGCCTAGTCAGAGGCCATTTGGCGGCATGATAACATTTGACATTAAGGATGATCGCTTGCCTTTCGTACCCCTCCACCAACACTAGGCCAGCGTGGTGAAGTATGGCGCACACTATCTCATAATTGAGATAAGGCCTGTGTCCCCGCAGTGGGACCGTATATAGGCTAATGATGAAGTAGGAATATTACTACTGAAGTGCTAAAACATCAGCTGTTTGATATTAATAAAACTTCTTACTTCTAAGCTAAAATACCATGTTTAATAAAATTCAGTGGTAGGTACAGTAGAAACTCGATTCGCGACTATCCGGACTACCAACCCCGACTAATTAAAAATTGAGTTAGAAAATGTTTCATAAATCTACTTCAAGTAGAATTTATGCAAGCATGAACAAGCATGTTGAAAAATATATATCTTAACAATTTCTTAATGACTAATGAATTATTATTTTTCCATGAAAGAAGGGGGCAACTGAGCAAGTGCATGACATATTCTGATGTTAAGTGAACTTTACCCATTGGCATTTGCGACTAAGGTCCCAGATGAGTCTTTGAGAAAGGTACAGAAGGAGGTAGGTTATTTAAGGCAATAAAAAAACATCAAGAAGTGTTTTAAACAATTTAATAATAAGATCCTTTACATGTGTGATTCCCATCCCTTAATCCTAAGTAGTAAGTTATTGTTACGTTATTAGAATATATTATATAATGTTTTGTATAGTATGATGAACCTCTCAGCACGTGTAGAAATGTTGCCTTACATTCTTACAATCTCACCTGTAAAACAAATAAACCAAATTTTATAAAATAAAATTTTACGTCAATATTAATAAAAATAGCCGAAATAAATAAATAAGGCACATGATCACATACATTGATAGCGTAAGCACTAAGTCTTGTATAATGGGTATCAGAAAACGAAGGTACCATTTATTACTTTAATGAAAATATCCAAACATAGAAACAACGCAAATGTTCATCATATAAATGTTTTTCTGGGTGGGATTTGAACCCACGACCGGTGGAGTATAGGGCAGGGTCACTTCCAAATGCGCCATCGAGCTAGTCAATAGTTATAACTTGCCTTGCGCCCCGCGGCTTCACCCGCGCTTAGTCTCTTTTTTTCAAATATCCCCCTTCCTCCTACATTTCCGGGATCAAAAGTACCCTATGTTCACGGGGGATAGTGTAGTTTTCCAACAGTGAAAGAATTATTCAAATCGGTTCAGTAGTTCCAAAATTGTTATTCCCGCAGGAATGAGACGTTTCCCGTAGGAATTTAATAGCCTATATCCTAATCCGGGTTATAAACTATACATGTGCCAAATTTTATCTAAATCCGTTTAGCCGTTTAGGCGTGATTGAGTAACAAACAAACATCCAAACATCTAAACATCCAGACTTACGCGTTTATAATATTAGTAGGATTAGTAGGAGATATCTAATAGTAGGATGTCCAGGCATATTTATTATTTATTTATTTATCTAGTACTAAAAAAGAATCCTTCTTACCAGTAGAGCCGCACCTCAGGTACGTTCTCCTAGGATGGGAGTGCATATTGTAGATGCTCGTAATCTTGTCTCCTTCCAGACGCAGCTTGGCTTTGCAGCGAGTCCACTTGTTGGAGCACACCCATTGATTGATGTACTTCTGGCAGAAAGTATACCCGTCCACGAGAATAAGTACTCTTCCTTTCCTGGATTTCAGGATTTCATAATGGACATCATCTGTAGAAAAGAATAGAACAATTAGAAAAGTTATTAATATCCTTCAATACTAATAATATCCCTGACCACAATTCACACAGCGCCGTTATAGGCATATTAAAAGACCGTCCAGTAATCTCGTGATGTTTATTTTTTGGCATTTTTAAACCCCTTGTTGATATATGGTGAGGTTTAAAACTACGACTCATAAAGAAATTCTGAGTACTTCATTTTAAACTTCATAATATTAAAATTAAAAAATGCAATAAAAGAAATCAATGTCTTTTAATTATCAACCATATTTTTAACAACAATAAAAACAAAAAAAATACAATCTGATATAAAATTACCCATAGAAACACATATAACTTTTATTTACTAACTATATTAACAAATGACCTTAGTGTTAAGGCAGGAGATATTAAACTTCCGTTACAGCGTTAATTAAGATGAATGTCATAAAAAACCAATTACATATAAAGATACTTTTAATATTGTGTAAGCATTATTAAGAACTTAAAAAATAAAAGTAGTCTTACAAAAATGCGTACTAGCTTAATTACCTGGCCAAGTGCGGATTGGCGATCACAAACTCGAGCTGTGTCCAAAAAATCTGACATAAATTTTGCTTGGCCCTGTATTTATTAAGGCGATTGGTATGCAAAGTGGCGCCTTTATCAAATAAAAATCATATCATTTAAATTAATACGAAGACTAAGGAATTCTATGTTGTGTTTGTAAAAAAGTTTATAATATATTTTTACGTCATCGCAATAACACTTAAAAAAAATTACTTTACTTTGACTAAGTATAAAAAAGCAATCTTTAATCTTTGTATTAATAATAAAGGTGCCACTTTTACTACACTAATCGCCTTAACACACTAAACATACTCCTATTGCATGTTAAAGTCAAACTTATTCTTCACTTTATTTTCTGTTTCATAATGTATCCTTCCCCAAATCTCTTGTACTTAGGAGGATGACAGTGCTCGTTGTAGCAGTAGACGACTTCTCCGTCAGGACCCAGTTTCATCTTTGCCTTGCAGTTGGGGTTATCTCATTCATAGAAATAGTATTATACGATTCAACTTATTTGGCGTGTCTGAAGTTAGCTGCGAGCGTCGTTTGCGCAGGTGCGGGGTGCGGCTGTACGCCTCTGACACCTACATTTGCGTTCTGCGCAGGTTCTCGCACGATGTTCAGAGAAGCCAAATAAGTTGAATCGTATTTATACAAACGTATTTCTTTGATGTGAAGGTTTTTCGTTAAAATATAAGTTCAAAACAAAATTTTCATAATTATTGTATTGTATTGAACACCATGCGTAGGAAAGAACAGAATAGAATTATTAAAATTGGAAGTTAAGTTGTTCTTCAATGTTGACGAAAACTAAATTATAAAAAGACATGTCTGAATGGGGTTTTGGTAAACACCAGGTATAGAAGAAGATTCATTTCTGTCAGGTAGGTAAGTGAGACACGCCTATCAGCCATCTTTATTTCTTTCTGTTTTTATTAATCTTTCTGTGTGGTTATTTCTTTCTGTTTTTCTTATTCTTTTTGTGTGGACTTTTGTCTAACGTATCCTTCCCCAGTTTTCTGGTACTTTGGCGGATGACAGTGAGTGTTGTAGCAGTAGACGACTTCTCCGTCAGGACCGAGCTTCATCTTCGCCTTGCAGTTGGGGTTCCTCGTCGAGCAAAACCAGTAGTTATTGTTTACCACAGCGAAAGTGAACCCATCGACGAGGAGCAAATTCTTCCCCCTTTGGGACTGAACTATTTCATATGTAACTTTTTCTGTGGAAAAACGTGTTTTATTATAACATGTTAGGCCAATCTCAAGCGCAGTTTCAGTCATTAATATTTTTGCTTTTTTTGCTGGAGTAAAAAGCATTGAGGTCACGAATTGTAAATTGGAATCAAAAATGCAAAATTTGACTGATCTCATTCTAAGAAATAGCATAAGCGCATTTCTTAGAAAAAATGAACGTCTTTCGTTAAAACGTAAGTTCAAAACAAAAGTTACATATTACATGTATTGTAATAAGCATCATCTGTAGGAAAGAATACAATAGAATTATTAAAATTGCAATTGAAGTTATTTTCCAAAATGGCTACTGTGTTGACGAATACCAAATCATACCAAGCCATGTTTGAATGAGGGTTTTGGTAAATACCAGGTATAGAAGAAGACTCATTTCTGTCAGGTGGATGAGACACGTGTGGACTTTTTAACGTATCCTTCCCCAGTTCTCTGGTACTTTGGCGGATGACAGTGAGTGTTGTAGCAGTAGACGACTTCTCCGTCAGGACAGAGCTTCATCTTCGCCTTGCAGTTGGGATTCTTCGTAGAACACACCCAGTAATTATTTTGCAGCAAAGCGAAAGTGAACCCATCGACGAGGAGCAAATTCTTCCCCCTTTGTGACTGAACTATTTCATATGTAACTTTTTCTGTGGAAAAACGTGTTTTATTATAACATGTTAGGCCAATCTCAAGCACAGTTTCAGTCATTAATAATTTCTGCATTTTTTTATTAACAGTTTTAAAATTTAATTTTGCTGGAGTGAAAAAGCATTGAGGTCACAAATTGTAAATTGGAATCAAAAATGCAAAATTTGACTGATCTCATTCTAAGAAATAGCATAAGCGTATTTCTTAGAAAAAATGAACGTTTTTCCTTAAAACGTAAGTTAAAAACAAAAGTTACATAAAACATAATATATATTGTATTAAACATCATCTTTAGGAAAGAATAGAATAGAATTATTAAAATTGCAAGTGAAGTTATTTTCCAAAGTGGCAACTGTGTTAACGAATACCAAGTCATACCAAGCCATGTCTGAATGAGGGTTTTGGTAAATACTAGGTATAGAAGAAGAATCATTTCTGTCAGGTGGATGAGACACGTGTGGACTTTTTTCTAACGTATCCTTCCCCAGTTCTCTGGTACTTTGGCGGATGACAGTGAGTGTTGTAGCAGTAGACGACTTCTCCGTCAGGACAGAGCTTCATCTTCGCTTTGCATTTGGGATTCTTCGTAGAACACACCCAGTAATTATTTTGCACCACAGCGAAAGTGAACCCATCGACGAGGAGCAAATTCTTCCCCCTTTGTGACTGAACTATTTCATATGTAACTTTTTCTGTGGAAAAACGTGTTTTATTATAACATGTTAGGCCAATCTCAAGCACAGTTTCAGTCATTAATAATTTCTGCATTTTTTTATTAACAGTTTTAAAATTTAATTTTGCTGGAGTGAAAAAGCATTGAGGTCACAAATTGTAAATTGGAATCAAAAATGCAAAATTTGACTGATCTCATTCTAAGAAATAGCATAAGCGTATTTCTTAGAAAAAATGAACGTTTTTCCATTAAGTTAAAAACAAAAGTTACATAAAACATAATATATATTGTATTAAACATTGTATAAATCATACCAAGCCATGTCTGAATGGGGGTTTGGGTAAACACCAGGTATAGGAAGAAGACTCATTTCTGTCAGGTGGATGAGACACGTGTGGACTTTTTTCTAACGTATCCTTCTCCAGTTCTCTGGTACTTTGGCGGATGACAGTGAGTGTTGTAGCAGTAGACGACTTCTCCGTCAGGACCGAGCTTCATCTTCGCCTTGCAATTGGGATTCTTCGTAGAACACACCAAGTAATTATTGCGCACCACAGCGAAAGTGAACCCATCGACGAGGAGCAAATTCTTCCCCTTTTGGGACTGGACTATTTCATATGTAACTTTTTCTGTGGAAAAACGTGTTTTATTATAACATGTTAGGACAATCTCAAGCATAATGTAAGTCATTATTAATTTCTGCATTTTTTTTATTAACAGTTTTATAATTAAATTTTGCTGGAGTGAAAAAGTATCGAAGTCACGATTGTAAATTGGAATAAAAAATTAAAATTTGACTGATCTCATACTTAGAAATAGCATAAGCGTATTTCTTAGAAAAGATGAACGTTTTTCGTTAAAACGTAAGTTCAAAACAAAAGTTACATATTACATAATTATATTGTATTAAATTAAACATCGTCTGTAGGAAAGAATACAATAGAATTATTAAAATTGCAAGTGAAGTTGTTTTCCAAAGTGGCTACTGTGTTGACGAATACCAAATCATACCAAGCCATGTCTGAATGGGGGTTTTGGTAAACACCAGGTATAGAAGAAGACTTATTTCTGTCAGGTGGATGAGACTCGTGTGGACTTGTTTTTAACGTATCCTTCCCCAGTTCTCTGGTACTTTGGAGGATGACAGTGAGTGTTGTTGCAGTAGACGACTTCTCCGTCAGGACCGAGCTTCATCTTCGCCTTGCAGTTGGGATTCTTCGTAGAACACACCAAGTAATTATTGTGCACCACAGCGAAAGTGAACCCATCGACGAGGAGCAAATTCTTCCCCTTTTGGGACTTAACTATTTCATATGTAACTTTTTCTGTGGAAAAACGTGTTTTTTTATAACTTGTAAGGCCAATCTCAAGCACAGTTTCAGTCATTAATAATTTCTGCTAATTTTTAATAACAGTTTTAAAATTAAATTTTGCTGGAGTGAAAAAGCAGTAAGGTCACGAATTGTAAATTGGAATCAAAAATGCAAAATTTGACTGATCTCATACTTAAAAATAGCATAAGCGTATTTCTTAGAAAAGATGAACGTTTTTCGTTAAAACGTAAGTTCAAAACAAAAGTGACATATTATTGTATTAAACATCATCTGTAGAAAAGAATAGAATTAGGGGGCGATCAAGAAGACCAGGAGACTTTTGTATCACATTTATTGCACTGTCTACATTATTTTATACATCATCACATGATCACATCAAACAACACAGCTCACAGCTCTTTAAATCTTATCTTATCAACGGTTGAACATGAAGTGTGGCAATAGAATTATTAAAATTGCAGGTGAAGTTACTCTTCAATGTGACTTTTGTGTTGACGATTACCAAATCATACTAAGCCATGTCTGAATGGGGCTATGGAAAACACCAAAGGGCATTGATTTTGGCCTTCCCACTGGTCCGCCATTTTGATTTTTTTGCAAAACAGCGTTCAATTAACATTCTTTCAAAAATGGATACTTATTAATAATACAAACATAATATAATGTGATTAGGCGAAAACCCGTTAAGTGTCACATTTCCAAGATATAAGCTCGAAATGTAATCAATAGGTATTGATTACATCTAAGTATAAAAGGGCTAAGAATTATATCTACAACTTGCTTCCCTACTGCCGTGAAAGAAAGCATTTAGGTACTCCTAAATACTATACATTAAACTACTAACATTTAACTACTATACGTTAAATATTTAATGTTCGACAGGCAAATGCATCCATCACAATATTAATCACCACGCTTACCAAGTGCGGATTGGTGATCACAAACTTGAGATGTGTCCGAGAAAAACCGACACAACTTTTGCTCGTTCCGAGAGTTGACCCCGAAATTCCGGCCCGGTACTTTTTTTTTTGTTTCTGGTGAGCTGTTTCCAGAATATGTTCAATAAGGCCAACGGAGTTACAATAAAAGAGGCTTTTGTAATGATGATTCTAGAGGTTCAACCTATTGCTATTTGATACAAAGAGGCTAGTAGTATAAATACAGCCCGGTGCTTAAACCATTACACCATCGAGACGTTACTTCTAGTATCTGTTAAAGTCAAACTTATTTTTTACCCTTATTTTCTGTTTCATATTAAACGTACTAACATATCCTTCCCCAGTTCTCTGGTACTTTGGCGGATGACAGTGAGTGTTGTAGCAGTAGACGACTTCTCCGTCAGGACCGAGCTTCATCTTTGCCTTGCAGTTGGGGATCCTCGTAGAACACACCCAGTAATTATTGTGCACCTCAGAGAAAGTGAACCCATCGACGAGGAGCAAATTCTTACCCCTTTGGGACTCAATTATTTCATATGTCACTTTTTCTGTAGAAAAAAGATTTTTATAATAACATTTCCGAATTTGATACTCTTAATCTCAATCTGCTGCTGCGGTTGTAAGTACTCAAATACCACAAAACAACAAGATTTTGACAAACAAATATTACGAATGAAACAAAATAAAACATTATTTACTAATTTATTATTTATTTAACAAAGTCTAAGTCACCATGACATATTACAAGTAAGATACAATTATTCAGAAAGCGACCCCCAACGAGCTGCCATACTGTTGGATTAACAAAACATTGAGCTTATACCACACATTACTCGTAGTAAATAGTTTGCTTATAAATAGTTCCAAGTACGGGCTTTGCATTCATAATTCCAGAACACAAAAATGCATTCAATATTATAGCTATAATATAGTATAGTATATAACACAGCTGTGTTCACAATAGGAAACAATCTAACTAGTCCAATTCCGAAATTGTGCCTACCACCAACTAATAACAAAACTTAAACCTACACTACGTTAGTACCTCGTATTATATATTCTGTGCCTACGGAAATAATTTCATATAAAACCGTCCACGACGGAGAGACCGATCTTCCGCGTAGAGTGCCCGCTGTTTGTAATTTATATGCAATAACATGTGTTGGCGTTCCGTTGCGGAAGATCCGCGGCGGAATTTCCGTCAAGTGTGGGCCTAGCCTATGTATTAGCACAGATTATTAAATACTTACTAACGTGTATTAGTATATATAAAATTAGGGAATTTAAAACTAGGTAGTTATATCCTGATAAAATGTCCGGTTTTGGTCAAATAGTACTTCCCCCGCGGATGTGAATGCTCATTGTTGACAAAGAGTAAGGCCCCATTCTTGTCCAGACGAAGCTTGGCCTTGCAGCTCTGGTTAGTAGAACAGCCCCACAGGTATTTGCAGGATCCGAGCTTCTTGTGTGGACTTTTGTCTAACGTATCCTTCCCCAGTTCTCTGGTACTTTGGCGGATGACAGTGACTATTGTAGCAGTAGACGACTTCTCCGTCAGGACCGAGCTTCAACTTCGCCTTGCAGTTGGGGTTCCTCGTCGAGCAAAACCAGTAGTTATTTTTTACCACAGAGAAAGTGAACCCATCGACGAGGAGCAAATTCTTCCCCATTTGGGACTTAACTATTTCATATATTACTTTTTCTGTGGAAAAACGTGTTTTTTTATAACATGTTAGGCCAATCTCAAGCACAGTTTCAGTCATTAATAATTTCTGCTAATTTTTAATAACAGTTTTAAAATGAAATTTTGCGGGAGTGAAAAAGCATTGAGGTCATGAATTGTAAATTGGAATCAAAAATGCAAAATTTGACTGATCTCATACTTTTTTTTTATGGTATAGCGGGCAGACGAGCATGCGGCACACCTCATGGAAAGTGACAACCGCCGCCCATAGACAACTGCAAATCATGTGGAATCACAGATGCGCTGCCGGCCTTTAAGGAAGGAATACACTCTTTTTTTAAACAATTGCAAGTCATATCTGATCGGAAACACCGCTGATGACAAAGAATTCCATATCTTGGTCGTGCGAGGCAGAAAATTGCGCGTAAAGCGTACAGTTGTGGACTGCCAAGCATCGATACGGTGGGGATGAATTTTTTGTCGCGAAGATCGGTGACGGAATGCAGCGGCAGGGATAAGCTCGAATAGCTCCTTGGAACACTCCCCATGTTAAATTCGGTACATAATGCAGCATGACGCCACATCTCTCCGTAATGCCAAAGGATCAAGCCGGTCCCAGAGTACCGGGTTATTGACGGTACGAGACGCTCTACGTTGAATTCGGTCAAGGGGGAGAAGCTGGTACTGGGGAGCCCCCGCCCACAGGTGAGAGCAGTACTCCATGTGCGGCCGAACTTGAGCTTTATAAAGTTGCAGGCGATGAGCCGCAGTGAAATACCTGCTTGACCTGTTAAGCACACCAAGCTTCTTAGAGGCTAGTTTAGCCTTCCCCTCTATGTGTCCTTGAAATTGAACGTCGCTTGAAATGTCGACACCCAGAACCCCGATACTGGCTGAGGCAGCTATGGGGGTGTTCTCAAATCGAGGCGACAAGACGAAAGGCGTTTTTTTTGCAGTGAACGCGCAAACCTGTGTCTTCTTGGGGTTAAATTCGACAAGATTAAGTCGACCCCAAACGGAGACCTTGTTTAACAAAGCCTCGACTTCAGACACAAGGTTATTTCGGCATACCCCGGTGTATTCCTGGGGAACATTGGCGCGGCCGGAATATACGGCATCACCCGTGCTATCATCTGCATAACAATGAATGTTACTAATTTGTAACAAATCATTGATATGCAGAAGAAACAACGTAGGAGATATTACACAGCCTTGAGGGACACCAGCATTCTCAGGCCTAGAATCAGAGCATACACCGTCGACCACGACCTTGATGCTCCGGTCCGTGACAAAGCTAGTGACCCAATCGCATAGTTTCCGAGGAAGCCCATACTTTGGAAGTTTGGCTAAAAGAGCTTTATGCCACACCCGATCGAAGGCCTTCGCAATATCCAAACTAACCGCCAACGCCTCTCCCTTGCTCTCAACCGCCTTTGCCCAACGATGCGTAAGGTAGACTAGAAGGTCACCAGCTGAGCGACCGCGACGGAAGCCGTATTGGCGATCGCTAATCAGCTCGTGATCCTCTAGATACCGTAGGAGCTGGCTATTAATAATGGATTCCATTTTCTTGGAGAGCAAGGAGGTTATGGCTATTGGCCTATAGTTAGATGGATCTGAGCGATCACCTTTTTTAGGGATTGGGTGCACAAAAGCTGCCTTCCAAGACTTAGGGACAACACCAGTGGTATACAAATGCCGAAATAAGCGCGTTAGAACTGGCGCCAGTTCTGGAGCACACGCCCTGAGCACAATTGGTGAGATACCGTCGGGCCCACTCGACTTATGAATATCGAGGGAGGACAATACTTCACGCACCTTGCATTGCAAAAACCGGATTTCAGGCATAAAGCCTTCACAATGCGGAATTGTCGGTGGTTCCTTTCCCCCGTCATCCAAAGTCGAATTAGACGCAAAGAAATAGCCCAAGAGATCGGCCTTTTCCTTGGAGTCATGGGCTAACGAGTTGTCTTCTTTGCGCAGTGGTGGAAGTGATGGCTTGCAGAAGTTGCCCTGAATAGCCTTGGCAAGAGACCAAAATGCTCGACTGCCCGAAGGAAGACTCACCAATCTCTCACCAATCCGGCAAACGTAATCTGACTTCGCTTTAGCCAGAACTCTTTTGAACTTAAAAAATAGCATAAGCGTATTACTTAGAACGTTTTTCGTTAAAACGTAAGTTCAAAACAAAAGTGACATATTATTGTATTAAACATCATCTGTAGAAAAGAATAGAATTAGGGGGCGATCAAGAAGACCAGGAGACTTTTGTATCACATTTATTGCACTGTCTACATTATTTTATACATCATCTCAAACAACACAGCTCACAACTCTTTAAAAACTTATCTTATCAACGGTTGAACATGAATTGTGGCAATAGAATTATTAAAATTGCAGGTGAAGTTACTCTTCAATGTGACTTTTGTGTTGACGATTACCAAATCATACTAAGCCATGTCTGAATGGGGCTATGGAAAACACCAAAGGGCATTGATTTTGGCCTTCCCACTGGCCCGCCATTTTGATTTTTTTGCAAAACAGCGTTCACTTATCATTCTTTCAAAAATGGATACTTATTAATAATACAAACATAATATAATGTGATTAGGCGAAAACCCGTTAAGTGTCACATTTCCAAGATATAAGCTTGAAATGTAATCAATAGGTATTGATTACATCTAAGTATAAAAGGGCTAAGAATTATATCTACAACTTACTTCCCTACTGCCGTGAAAGAAAGCATTTAGGTACTACTAAATACTATACATTAAACTACTAACATTTAACTACTATACGTTAAATATTTAATGTTCGACTGCAGGACAAATGCCTCCATCACAATATTAATCACCACGCTTACCAAGTGCGGATTGGTGATCACAAACTTGAGATGTGTCCGAGAAAAACCGACACAACTTTTGCTCGGTCCGAGAGTTGACCCCGAAATTCCGGCCCGGTACTTTTTTTTGTTTCTGGTGAGCTGTTTCTAGAATATGTTCAATAAGGCCAACGGAGTTACAATAAAAGAGGTTTTTGTTATGATGATTCTAGAGGTTCAACCTATTGCTATTTGATACAAAGAGGCTAGAAGTATAAATACAGCCCGGTGCTTTAACCATTACACCATCGAGACGTTACTCCTAGTATCTGTTAAAGTCAAACTTATTTTTTAACCTTATTTTCTGTTTCATATTGAACGTACTAACATATCCTTCCCCAGTTCTCTGGTACTTTGGCGGATGACAGTGAGTGTTGTAGCAGTAGACGACTTCTCCGTCAGGACCGAGTTTCATCTTCGCCTTGCAGTTGGGGATCCTCGTAGAACACACCCAGTAATTATTGTGCACCTCAGAGAAAGTGAACCCATCGACGAGGAGCAAATTCTTACCCCTTTGGGAATCAATTATTTCATATGTCATTTTTTCTGTAGAAAAACGATTTTTATAATAACATTTCCGAATTTGATACTCTTAATCTCAATCTGCTGCTGCGGTTGTAAGTACTCAAAATACCACAAAACAACAAACAACAACAACATTTTGACAAACAAATAGTACGTATAGAACAAAATAAAACATTATTTACTAATTTATTATTTAATTAACAAAGTCTAAGTCACCATGACATATTACAAGTAAGATACAATTATTCAGAAAGCGACCCCCAACGAGCTGCCATACTGTTGGATTAACAAAACATTGAGCTTATACCACACATTACTCGTAGTAAATAGTTTGCTTATAAATAGTTCCAAGTACGGGCTTTGCATTCATAATTCCAGAACACAAAAATGCATTCAATATTATAGCTGTGTTCACAATAGGAAACAATCTAACTAGTCCAATTCCGAAATTGTGCCTACCACCAACTAATAACAAAACTTAAACCTACACTACGTTAGTACCTCGTATTATATCCGTGGCTGGCGTGAATATGTTGACAAGTCTAAAATTGCAATTTTACAGGGCGGCCGTTTTAAAGTTTGGCGTCGCCTGGTAAATCAGGATATTATATTATAAAATGGCTGTGCCTTTGAATATAGGTATTTTTTTCTGATCTTTCGAACGGTGTAAGCCTCATTGCATAATCCAGTGTAGTTTTCTTTGAAAAAGACTTGTCAATTCATTCACCAACGACTTATCAAGTTATTCACCATATATTAAGGATAATTTGCTTCATGAAAATATTAAAGTATCAAGTTACATTAAATTTAATCACAATTAACTTTTTCAGTTACAATTTTAAGATATTGGATTATTTTTCAGGACCTATTTTATTAACAATTTATCAAATTTTCGACAAAATAACATATATAAGATAGGCATTTAGCTTGGAAATTTATTTTCTCTTTAAAAGTAAGTATGTTTAAGTTTTTTCCTTTTATTAATTTTATGATTTTCTTCTTCTTCTTTTTACCTCAACTTCTTTTCCTTTTCCATATTAAAAAGCACAGTTAAAAAGTATTTAGTTTTCTTTTTCTAGATCAGGATTCACTTCATCGATTTTTTAGATTAATGTAAGATTCATAAAAAGATACGTCAATTAAATCAGGATCTTTGGAAACTATAAGCCTGTCAAACCGATGACAGCTGTCGAAGGAATCATGCTAGATTTTACAAGGTTTATGAAGAATTTTTTGGAAGTTGCCAAGGAACTGAAATATTTAAAAACCCTTTATTAGTGGGAACTTACACATTATAAGTAGCCCCTGCATGAAATTTCCAATTTTTATTTCATTTTGACTCTGCTACCTTCCTTGGGGGGTGTATTTTCCTAAAACCCCCTTGGATTTGAATCTGACACCGAAACAAAAATTTACATCAAAACAAGACTTACTTTTAAAATTACAGAGTTTTATACAAACTTCCTAACCCCTTTTTACCCACTTGGGAGGTGAATTTCCAAAAAATACTCTCCTTAGGGGGAACTTACGCAATATAAAGAATCCCAGAATAAAATTTCAAGTGCTAAGTAGTGTAATTGGTCAGTCAGTCTATGGGTTTCATACTGTTTTATAGGGCGGGTGGAAGTTTAGTCTATACAAATAAAGAGGAAACTGACCCTGGGAGGTAACTTCCATAAGCCCCATTAGTGGAACTTACACATAATGAAGCACCCCTGTACAACATTTAAAGTTCAAAGTCTTCACCCCCTTTTTAATTTTCCCGGGGTGAAATATTCAAATACCCTTTTCTAGTGGAACCTTACACATTCTAAAGAATTTGGTAAAATTTCAAATTATAATTTTAAACCCCTCTTTAGCTGCCTTGGGGCTGGATTATCAAAAAACCCTTTTTATTTTAAACTGACACCAAAGTAAAAATCTATAAAACTAAAACTTTTAAATATTAATGTACACGACTTGAAATCAAAGGCTCGAAGATCAGATGAGTCTACAGTCTGGCAGCACATTAAACGATGCTTGCTGGTGAAGTGTCCCTCAATGAAATAGGCCACAGTGGCCGCTTACCATCAGGTGGGCTGCGTCTCTGACTGCTAATCGACAAAGAGACGAAGTTTCATACAAATTCACCTTTTTTTACTCCCTTAAGGGGTGAAACTCCTTCTTAGTAAAAACTTAAGCATTAGAAAGAATTCATGTACTAAGTTCCAGGGCCTTGAAGTTTGGGCTGGGCTTTGGTGCAATAGCCGACTTCTAGCCATTACACCAAATGACTCGTCGAATCGGAATATGTGTAGATAGCGTTTGTTCCCAAATTGTTATATTTGCAAGTAAAATAAATGTTTTGGGTCTGTGTTGGGTGTAAATTACGCGCGGGTTAAACCGCGGGCGGAAGGCTAGTTGTTCATAAAGAGTTACTTATTAAGGGGGAATAGAGTCATCAGCTTTATCGCCGATCAGCGCCATCACGTGAAACCGGAAGAAATTATATTTTTCTATATTTCATAATTAAAGTACGCTAACGCGCATATTGTTAGGGACGCAGCAACAGCTACTTCGACGTCCATTTCATTCAAAGTTGCGAACTTAACTGTGAAAATACCGCGAACCATTGCGAGTGTGGAGTCATTGTTAAATTCGCGGCAAGTTCGCGGCGCGAATTCGCGCCGTGATTCGCGGGCTAAGTGTAGAGCGGGCTTTACGTCCCATTACTTACCAGAGTTATTGAACGTAACGTACTACCATTCACCATTACTATAATTTTATTTTTATTATTTGATTCAATAAATTCGTTCCATGCAGCAATTAATTCAATTGCTTCCATAAAACGAAAAACGCAAATAAAAATTCGATTGGAGAATTTTCTATCTCTTTTCTCAGTTGAAAGTAAAAAATATAATTATAATTATTTTAAAAATTTAGGGAAAAATTATTGAAATCAAGGCTTTTTTTAAAAACACGAATTATAACTAAAATATCTTCATTAGAGCCTCAAATGGCCAATTTGGACATAATCCAATATTATCGCCGTAAATCAAAATTTTTGATTTTGATTTTTAAACGTTTTGTTAGACGTAAAAATAATCAAAATTTGGCAAGTATGTACATTTAAATCATAAATGTACATAAATTGTGGTTTGTATTTTAACAATTATACATAATAATTATATTCTGTGCCTACGGAAATAATTTCATATAAAACCGTCCACGACGGAGCGACCGATCTTCCGCGTAGTGTGCCCGCTGTTTGTAATTTATATGCAATAACATGTGTTGGCGTTCCGTCGCGGAAGATCCGCGGCGGAATGGAGAATGTTACTAGGTATGCGAAACAGCTTGTAACTTTGTCACAGTAAAGCCTATGTGAATATAAACACATTATTTTTGTTCCATGCCAAAATATCAATTAGTTTAGATTTTATAGACATTTAAAAATCCCGTTCGCCGCGCGTCGGCCTGCTGGCGCTGCAGTACAATGACGTCACAGGTCATAGTACGTTGCGCGCTCCGGTACGGTTCACTACGAAATAACCGTACCGGAGCGCGCAACGTACTGCGTGAGAGGGTGTAAAGTGACGTCACCGCAACGAGCTCCGGCCGGCCAACACTCGCGCCGTTTAAAATTCAATATCTCGGGAACTAAGTGACATATCGAAATAATTTTTATACACACTTTTTTTATTTCATATGGACTATAAGAAAAGTTAAAAATCGAAACTAGCTAACATTCTCCAAGTGTGGGCCTAGCCTATACAGGGTGGAATTTTGTAATGCCACCTGAAGGGGAAGTACTCTTAATACTGAAGATAGAAAGTTTTACTCAAAGAAAACATTCCTTTATTTTTCAAAAGAAAAAAAACTGCATTCAAAGATTTTTGAAAATTCGCTTGCCGCACTTTTGTAATACCACCTGAAGGGGAAGTACTCTTAATACTGTAGATAGAAAATTTTACTCAAAGAAAACATTCCTTTATTTTTGAAAAAAAAGAAAACTGCATTCAAAGATTTTTAAAAATCCGCTTGCCGCACCCGGTAATCGAACCGACTAAAATCTGTAAAACTTGTACCCTGTACTTTTATTGCATCGATCGTTAGGGTCAATTATAAGGATAAAATCTCTCTTACAAACTTCATTAATTAAATGAAAGGAAAGCAATCAAAAAAGTGCTTTAACTTGACCCATTGAATCAATAATTTAGGATTTCATTGTTTTCCTTTCATTTAATTTATGAAGTTTGTTAGAGAGATTTCATCCTTGTAATTAACTCTAATGATCAATGCAATAAAAGTACAGGGTGCAACTTTTACAGATTTTAGTCGGTTCGATTACCGGGTGCGGTAAGCGGATTTTCAAAAATGTTTGAATGCAGTTTTCTTTCTTTTCAAAAATAAAGGAATGTTTTCTTTGAGTAAAACTTTCCATCTACAGTATTAAGAGTACTTCCCCTTCAGGTGGCATTACAAAATTCCACCCTGTATATAAATATGTATTAGCACAGATTATTAAATACTTACTAACGTGTATTAGTATATATAAAATTAGGGAATTTAAAACTAGGTAGTTATATCCTGATAAAATGTCCGGTTTTGGTCAAATAGTACTTCCCCCGCGGATGTGAATGCTCATTGTTGACAAAGAGTAAGGCCCCATTCTTGTCCAGACGAAGCTTGGCCTTGCAGCTCTGGTTAGTGGAACAGCCCCACAGGTATTTGCAGGATCCGAGCTTGTAGAAAGTATACCCGTCGAGAAGAATAAGGTCTTTGCCTCGTTTCGACTTGACGATTTGGTATTCAGTATCTGCTTCAAAAAATCTTACATTTAATAAGTCACGTAAAATAAATTAATAAATAAAAAAATTGTGTCCCTGGACCATTGAACTACAATTTACTTGTAACTCAATGCCCTGGACACTATTTATACACCGTCGAGCCCCAAACTAAGCAAAGATTGTACTATAGGTGCCAGACAACGGATAAATATTAGGTACGTCGTATATAATACATATTATACAAAGACACACCCAGACCGATACAAACATGTATAAGCACACAAATGTTTGTACCGTGTACGTGTGGGGATCGAACCCGCGATCTCTTGGTATAATAGACAACTTTTCAACTATAACACCAAATGCCTCGATAAGAAAAACGACAAGAAGCATTCAAAAATCCTTATTATTGGTCTTAGTTTAAACAATTCTGGTACCTTTGAGAACGAATGTAGATCCTGTACAATCTTTTTGTACACTTTTAATTACGCGAAAATTCCGTAACTCTTTATTTACACTAACAAGGTAGGTGAAAATTAGGATCCAACAAAAATAAATCAACGTTAGGATTATCTTTTACAACATAGCTTTAATTGCAAACTAATAATAAAATTTTATTTTCAGCTATCTACAAACGGCATCCATCCATGCCTTCTTTAATACAAGAAATAAAAATTGACATTATGTCAAAATTATATTTTGACATAATGTCCGTTGCTAGTGACATAGAACTTTTTTCTTTGATGGGTGTGCGTGTCTGTGAGGGATATGATGTTCCCACCCGCGTCCAGTTTCAGTCTCGCCCTGCAGGAAGGATAAGATGAGCAGGTCCAATAGTCCCGATTCACCTTGTAAAAAGTATAACCATCCAGCAATATGAGATCTCTTCCACGTTGTGACTTGACAATTTTATATTCTAGACCTAGTAACATAAAAAAATAATTAAAAATAATATTCAATACACAAAATCATAAATAAATGAACACGTTGGCGATAAGTTGACAAAATAAGGCAAACAAAGAAATTAGAAACACTAACCCGCATTAAATTTTATTATTAGCTCAAAAGTTTAGTACCTAGGCTACTACCTCATGATTCCAGAACACATTTGAAGATAAACAAAAGATGACACATAATTAATACCATACTACTCGTAAATAGATATCTTATAAAGCTACTTATCGGTATAAACTCTCAAAATACAGTACACGAAGTGACGACTAATCGCGCTGATGAACTAACCAAAAAATAAATTAAATTGATTTTGAATTCTGCCACGCACTATCAGCAAAGAATACAATAAAATAGCATCAGGAAACTAAGTAATATTTACTCTCATTTAGACATAAGTTTTCGTGTAAAAAAACATACAAAAAGGATATTTGCGTATATTTGTCAACATCAAAAAAAAGTGGACATGTCTATACCGACAACACTTGGTGGGGACAAGTGGACAAAAAAGTGGACTTGTCTCTACTAGTGGAGACACTGGTAGAGACAAGTGGACAAACCGAAGCAAGCGAGCCAGAAAAGGTATTACTAACGGTACAAACAATATTGAACTGGATTTATCAAATAACAGGTTATTAAGCAAAGTAAGTCCTTTTACAATCCATTACTCTTTATTAGCCGCCAATACCATATTATTATCTCACACACAAACACAGAACATAAACATTAGTAACATATAATATAAAATTATTATTTTTTATATACTTATATACCTAATATAAAATCTAAATCTTTATAATTCTTCCAGAACTTGTCACGTGAAAGTTCCTTGCAGGATGCGAATGCACATTGTTAACGAACTGGATAAATCCCTTATTATCCAACTTGATTTTAGCCTTACAAGATACATTGGTGGAACACTGCCAATACCTTGGGTTTACCATGCTGAATGTATAACCGTCCATCAAAATGAGATCTTTTCCTCGTTGCGATTTCACCATTTGATAGCCTCTGTCTGTCAAAATCAATAAGAATCAATAAATAATAACTGATATCAATTTTTTTTTTGTTTATTTCAGTGGGAAAACAGCACGTTGGCCACTTCATGGTAAATCCAGCTGAGAGCAAGTGGCTGGTGGCACTTGAATGCATCAGCATAGAGGTCTACCTGCTATGCAATTCACTAAGTGACACTCTTTCGATGCGCTCACGGCTGAGATCACGGGTGTGTCAGCCTTAACATCGTTCGATGTTTTCACGGCTTTATAAATTGGTATTCTCTAAGCTCAAATAACTCGCCGTCGATCTGTCGGCTTCGTGAACTAACTTTCATACAAGAATATGTCAGTCAAGTGTTTCCTTATTACACCGTTCAAAGCCTTGCGGCGCTAGTATCGTACAGCGTTGAAAAAGTTCTTACAGAATACCAAAATGACTCTCACCAATGACACAGCCGCGGCGACTAAGGCTTATATCACATTTGCACTTAGTGAATCGCACTGCTGGCCCCTAGTCTGGGCTTAAGCTGGCCACAATAGTGCTTGTTCACGTAGAAGCGCGAGGGCGCGGCGACGGGTGCGGGCGCGGTAGACGTTGCGAGCTCGTGTTCACATGTTTCGTACGTGAACACTTGGGCATCAGGTCATACGTATTTCGTGACCTCGACCGCCATCGCGCCCGCGAGTCAACGTGATCTCAAGCACATAGAGTTTTAGTCAGTACTTCTCGCAGTAGAAAGGGGAAGCCCATCCCGAGAATAATCCAGTTTCTATAATGGATCTATAATGGATCTTTAATACAAAACGCCACTACATGGTGACCACCACAGGCAGATTATTCCATATGAAAATACAAGTTACCACCCATTAATAATATACTTTTGTTGTGTCTCTCTCTGTCAGTTCATATGAACATACTCGTAGAAGAGAGATAATACTCGTACAATATCATGGATATCTTTATTAGTTAACTAGCGGCCGCCCGCGGTTTCACCCGCGTGGTTCCCGTTCCCGTGGGAATTGATCAAAATCCATTCTTAGCGAATGCCTACGCGACATAACATCGACCTGCATGCCAAATTTCAGCCCGATCCGTCCAGTGGTTTGAGCTGTGCGTTGATAGATATCTATGTCAGTCAGTCAGTCACCTTTGAGTTTTATATATATAGATATAGATTAATTTAGCATTAGTTAACAAATATCATTGGACATTATTTCCACAGCGCCATTTACTCGTAGCACCAAAAGTAACAATTAATTCAAATAACAATAATGGAATTATAACGCACGTTTAAATCAATAAATTATATTATTTTTGTACGCCAACACTTCTAACTTGAAATGAATGTAGGTACAAAGTCATATTACTTTCTAAGCTAACATTAAAAACAGGTAAAAAAGTGATTTTCGAAACGTCATTCAATCAAAAATAATCTTAAACAATTGTTAGAATAAAATTTAAGTATGAACAACGACTATTCCTATAGAGTGGGTGGTACACACGTACACAAACTCTTAACGTGCTTGCTTCACATATTTTTTTGTTCTAATCAAGAAGTATTTATTAGGTGGATGTATATGATTGTTGTAGACGAAGTTGATTTTTCCTTCGTCGTCCAGTCTCAGCTTGGCTTTACATAACACATTGGTGGAACAAGACCAATACCTCGAAGTCGCTTTACAGGAGAAGGTATAGTCATTCAATAAAATGAGATCCTTCCCTTGTTGTGATTTGACAATAAGATATCCTTTATCTGCCAACAATTAAGGTTTATAGTTGAATTTTATAACATATTTCATGATAACCAAAGGTTTGTCGAATCTAGGAATATAGTCGAAACGGACCTTGGGCTCCATACCGGATGCAATCGGGGACACGCTCTGAGATGATGATAAACAAATAAATCGTTTCAAAATTACAGTATAACGTCCTTTTCCCCTTTAAATAAATAAATAAATAAATATCTCTGGACATTATTCACACAGCGCCATCGAGCCCCAATTTAAGCATTAGCTTGTGTTATGGGTCTTAGACAACGGATAAACATTACATATATACTTTTTTTTTTGTAAATACATACCTACATAATATACATAGAAACACCCAGACCGATACAAACAGACATGTTCATGCACACAAATGTTTGTACCGTGCGGGGATCGAACCTGCGACCTTTGGTGTAATAGCCGACTTCTCGACCATTACACCAAATGGCTGCCTTTCACCAGGCAGAGACTATAAACTCCAGTTTTCTTGTGTCGAGTTGGTGAATAACCCAGTTTATCAAGATCTTGATACACTTTTTGTTTCTTTTAAACTACAATATTACTTCAGTCTTTTTTGAAAAAGCTTCTTAAGTTGGTCAAAGAATTTTCATGCTTTTTTGTAAATCTAGAGACTGGCACATGTGCTATCGGCCCTGAATATCAACGTAACGTATTAATGACGTCAATAAACAAATGAATCATAGTTCAAAATGTATTTAATGAAAGCATTTTCCATAGTTAATTCAAAATACCTTAACTACTAAACTCCAATCTAAGTAGGTACTAACACAATGCCAAATTCTCAATCGATTTTAGTTCAATAATGCAAAGAAAATACAATCTCAGTCAATGAAAATTGGTAGTTGTACGATAACATCCACTTTGCTATTATTATGCTACATTTATTTTATTAAGACCCATGGACTAAAAATCCAAATACACAATTGCTGACTGATTTATGAAAAAAAAATCTGTTTCTAAAATATTTACGTGGGTAAATGAAATTTTAAAATCACTTCAAGAGCCAAAAAATCTCCACAGTCAATACCTATTAATTAATAACCAATAAAAAAAGGCAAAACTGTGTCAGGTACTTTTCTAAATGTCAGATACCATTAATGTTGGTCTTTAGTCTACTTAGATGTTTATCAAAAATTCATTCAGCAGGACATCATTTATTTATTCCCAATGCACAGAGGTAATAAAGACTAGGACTTATTACCTCTGTGCATTGGGAATAAATACTATGGATATAGGACTAGGTCCTTCCAAAACAAGACGTTGATGTATTTACCAGTACAGTGAGCCACGGATCAACCTTTACAAATATGTTTAAAAAGTCTCACTTGAAATAGAACTCTATGGATGGACATTAAGCTTTAAATTGGTTAAAGGAATTTGACAGATTTGCAAAGGTTGATCAGAGGCTGAGTGTATATTTTTTTTATATCAAGTCAGTTGGCAGGTTTGCACGCAGCCCACCTGATGGTAAGCGGTCACTGCGGCCTATGCCATTAAGGGACACTTCATCAGGAAGCGTCGCTTAATGTGCTGCCAGACTGTAGGCTCATCTGATCTTCGAGCCTTTTATTTCAAGTGTACTTACTGGCTCTCACATCAATATTGTCGGAACACAGCCAGAGCTGTTATGGCGGCAGATTTCACCTGTGGGGGTGGTAGCTAGCCAGTGGGACTCTGAAAAAGACCTACCACCAACCAGGCCCAAGACGGGGAGTGTATGTAGCGTAGTAAGACTTGCGAGGATGTAAATGCATATTATTTACTTGCACTATACTCCCCTGCAGGTCTAATTTAAGCTTCGCTTTGCAGATCTTGGTCGTGGAGCATTTCCAATAGTTAGGTCTCACCATGGAGAACGTATACCCGTCTAGTAATATCAGGTCTTTCCCACGTTGAGACTTTATCATTTGATAACTTGATGAGTGAAACAAACAATCTTTATTAATATCTAATACCTATTATAATTTTGAAATTGCGTTTAATTTTATTTGTCCCTGTTGCATGTCCCGATGTTTCAATTGAACCATTGAAACATCGGGATTTTTGATATAGGTATAGTTTAAGAAAGGCTGGTGGCACCTTTTTATCCCGGAAAAACAACACATTTCTGCGGGAAAACTTCGTATAGTGACGAATGGTAGTCTTTTTCGGAGCTGTGTAAATAAAACAGTATTCTATACTAGTAATAGTATTCTTTAGTAGTAATGGTGGCAGTTGAATTGAACGGCCCCAGCTGTACTGATGTTACGAAAACAAATATAAAAATATTTGTCTGTATAGAATACATACATTATACTATATGATTATACTATACCTCTAATCCTTCATTTATACCTCTAGGTCCAGTAAATCATTAGTGATCCCGTACAAAACAAAAATATCATCAAATTATTTTATTCATATTACACAAAATGAGTGAGTAGCTGTTGATGTACAAAGCCAAAAAACTTGTTGAAAATAATACGAAAACAACACTAATTACTAAAATTAACATGAATTACAAATAAGAGTCTTATCTTAACCAATGAAAGTTCAAAAAAAAAAGCAAATACAAAGTACTGTTGCCCTGTCTTGTTTTTTATATGTGGCAGGGGCAGGGGGAGGCGATATGCAACGCCAGCAGTATGGAACGATGAATATTAAAACTAAGTGGTGCTATGCTAAGCATGCTAAGTAGATGTCTCTTTACATCGTCACGTCAGAGACTGACTGGTACTGACTTATTTGCACCAGCCAATTGATGCCGCAATGTGCGTTCGTAGTGTAATCTGAAAGCGTACTGATTACAGCGCACCTAGCGTGGAGTGTCTTGAACTGCACAAACGTGACGTTATTCTATTCTTTTGATGGACGAAGACACCCAGCAGCATAGACCAACTCTACTTTGTATTTGCTTCAAACACTAATATCCCTTCACGTGTCAAAAAAAACTTCCTAGGAGGATGTGAATGCTTCGTAGAAAGAGGCAGCATATTTCCATCCTTGTCGAACCTGATCTTTGCCTTGCAGGCCGGAGTGTTAGTGGAACAGACCCAGTAGGTATTCCTGACTTTAGAAAACGTATAACCATCGTCCGTCATGATCATGTCCTTGCCTTTTTGGGACTTAACCATTTTGTAATTCACTGTAACAGAAATATACAGAATGAAAACACTGTGTGATTAAAATTTTAAAGCATCAGGTACTTAATAAGCACAATTAAATAGCACACAACAGGATAAAGTGAAAGATGATCTATTGTTCAATTAAAATTTTATTTATTGAAATCATGAAATAATTAATTCACTTATATTCTTTATATTTTGGCCTTTGGAAACACATCAATCATCAATCTAATGCAACACCGGACTTTAATTTTTAATTTAATTCTTAAAAACAAACGATCTCGAAGTATGGTAGCAAACAATGGTTTCACAATTATTAAAATGTAGGCCGAAGTGGCAATATGTATAATAATATTCATGTCACTTATCAGAATATAGACCGACAAACTTATCTGTTCCGGTGGCGGGCGTCGCTACTGTCGATTTAGAACTGTCATTACCTAAATATCGTTTTTGCATTGCATTTCATGTAGTTCCAATTTTAGCCACCGGAACAGATAAGTTTGTCGGTCTATACCAGCATTAATAAAACAATGCTTAGAATACAAAAATTAATTGATTTGAAATAGTTTTAGCAGTTAAAAGAGAATGTACCGTTTCTACAAGTATAATATCGTCTAAAATGTCATTATTTCTTTGATCTTGTCCAAAACAAGGCAAAATCGGCGCAACTTTATTTAATGAAATTAATTTCTATAAGCCGTCTCTTTCCTACGTTCTTAACAATGTTAAATATTTAGCCCCTTAACCAGTTCAGAACTTCGTTTCGTTTCGTCTGTATAACAACCGAATAAGTTGAACTATGAAGAGATACAGTAGTATCCTGTCACTTAAGGTTAAAGGAATAAAAGGCAACGTATTGACCGTCTTTGGTGAAACAAAACTTCCTGAGAGGATAAGTATGTTTATTGTAAACGTAAACCATATTCCCTTTCTTGTCCAGTTTTACTTTAGCCTTGATATTATAGGTACAGTAAATTATTAGTGGTCCCGCACGAAACAGAAACATCATTAAATTAAATTATTTTATTGTAATTTACACAATATGAGTGAGTAGCTGTTATTGATGTACAAAGCTAAAAGCTTGTAAAAAATAAAACGAAAAAAGAAAAACAAATTACTACATATCAATATGAATTACAAATAAGAGTCTTAAACAAAGAAAGTTCAAAAAAACATATACTTCCCCTCACGTGTCAAAACGAACCTCCTAGGAGGATGTGAATGCTTCGTAGAAAGAGGCAGCATATTTCCATCCTTGTCGAACCTGATCTTTGCCTTGCAGGCCGGAGTGTTAGTAGAACAGACCCAGTAGTTATTTCTGACTTTAGCGAAAGTATAACCATCGTCTGTCATGATCAAGTCGTTGCCTTTACGGGACTTAACCATTTTGTAATTCACTGTAAAAGAAATAAACAGAATGAAAACATTGTGCGATTGAAATGTTAAAGCACCAGGTAATAAGCACAATTGCACACAACATGATAAAGTGAAAGATAATCTTTTGTTTAATTAAAATTTAATTTATTGAAATAACACTTATATTCTTTATACTTTGATCTTTGGAACCACATCAATCATATCAATCTTAGGCAAAACCGGACTTTTATTTTTTAAATTTTATGCCTGAAAACAAACCACCCCACGAAATGATAGTTCGCGTTCTTAAAAATGTAAATTATTTAGCCAATTAAAAAGTTCAAAAATTAGTTTCGTTTCGTCTGTATAACTACGGAATAAGGTTCAACTTATGTAAAGATACAGTAGTATCCTGTCACTTAAGGTTAAAGAATTAAATAGCAACGTATTGACCTTCTTTGGTGAAATAAAACTTCCTGGGAGGATAAGTAATATGTTTGTTGTAAATGTAAACCATATTTCCTTCCTTGTCCAGTTTGACTTTAGCTTTGCTAGGTACAGTATATCATTAGTGGTCCCGTTCGAAACAAAAGTATCATTTAATTAAATTATTTTATCCAAATTACACAAAATGAGTGAGTTGCTGTTGTTGATGCCAAAAATCTTGTTAAAAAATAAAACGAAAAAAAGGACTAATTACTACCTATTAACATGAATTGCAAATAAGAGTCTTAACCAATGAAAGTTCAAACCACAAAGCAAATACAAAGTTCTGTTGCCCTGTCTTGTTTTTTATATGGAATGATGTGTCCTCAGTGACAGGAACAGGGGAAGGCGATGTGCAACGCCAGCTGTACGTAGTGATAAATATTAAAACTAACTGGTGCTATGCTAAGCATGCTAAGTACTGTTTCTTAACATTTGTCATATTGACTAACAGGTGGCAGCACTTACTACTTAAGGTTCTTTTGCCAGAGATCGACTAAGGTACAAAAAAAATTGTTTTATAGTTCGTAAAATGTAGGATGAAAACTGCGACAGCTGTCATCGGATTGACAGGATTAAAGTTTCAACAACCAACTCTACTTTGTATTTGCTAACACATACTTGCCCTCACGTGTCAAAACGAACTTCCTAGGAGGATGTGAATGCTTAGTAGAAAGAGGCAGCATATAGCCATCCTTGTCGAACTTTATCTTTGCCTTGCAGGTCCGAAAGTTAGTGGAACAGACCCAGTAGGTATTTTTGATTTTAGCGAACGTATAACCATCGTCCGTCATGATCAAGTCGTTGCCTTTTCGGGACTTAATTATTTTGTAATTCACTGTAACAGAAATATACAGAATGAAAACATTGTGTGATTAAAATGTTAATGCATCCGGTAGTTAATAAGCACAATAGCACACAGAATGATAAAGTGAAAGGTGATCTTTTGTTTAATTTAAATTTAATTTATTGAAATTACACTCATATTTTTTTATACTTTGGTCTTTGGAACCACATCAATCTTAGGCATACCCGGACTTTTATTTTTTTTAATTTCATGTTTGAAAACGAACGACCCCACAATGATAGCAAAAAATGGTTTCGAGTTTTAAATGTAGGCCGAAGTGACAGTAAGTATTTTGTTATTCGAATCACTTGTCAGAATGCCAGCATTGTTAAACAATGCTTAGAATACAAAAAAAAATATGGATTTGTAATCGTTTCAGCAGTTGAAAGAGAATGTACCGTTTCTGTGATATGGTCTAAAATTTCATTATTCTTTTTATCTTGACCAAAACTGGGCAGAATCTTCGCAACTTTATTTAATGACATTCATTCCTAAAGAGCAACGTATTGTCCGTCTTTGGTGAAATAAAACTTCCTGGGAGGATGAGTATGTTGGTTGTAAACGTAAACCATATTCCCTTCCGTGTCCAGTTTGACTTTAGCCTTGCAACCCAGCCTGTTGATGGAACAGCCCCAGTACCTCGATCCCTTGTGGAAAAACGTGTAGTCGTCCAACATTATCAGATTCTTCCCCTTTCGAGACTTGACAACTATGTAGCCTTTATCTGATGACAACAGTAAATGGAATTATTTTGACATGAATTCGGTGAAAGGTTCATCATAAAAATGTTTTCACTACACAACCTCATGACTATTAACTTTACGCTTTTATTTTATCCACATTGTTTGGCTTAACGATACAATCTAAATTCCAAAAAAAACTTTTAAAAAAATCATAGTATTTTTAATACCTACAATGAGTATAAAACATTTTTGTAAGAAAACAAAATTTCTCTAGCGAAAACCGCTGGCACAACATAAGATAGGTACATTCACAAGAAATAAATTTAATACTAAATAGGTAAGTAAAATATTTTATTTCATTCTACGAGCCATAACTAGTTTAAAGTTTCCCTTATTAATTTAACAAATTATCGTCATTACAAAATTATTTTATTACAAATCCTTGTCTAGTAGATAGTTTCACTTAATTAACAAATTATCGTTAGTACAAAAATAGAACTCGTTTACGTTCATCTAAAAATCAAAATATTCTTTAAATGCTAATAAAAAAACACTTATTATTAGGGAGAGTATTTCATGAATGCGTGTAGTGTAGTAAATGTTCGCGAAGATTACCGACACGAAATATAAATAACATTGTCATTATTACTAGAGAACTATATAGCTTGGTCACAAATGAGTAGTAGACCAAAAATGATGCAGCTCTTGCGGTTAAATTTATAGCACATATTTGTATGTAGGTATATTTATTACTCACACAAAACATAGACACAAATAGACCCGCAGCCCTTTTTTAGAATATACCTAATGAACTGCCAGCTCTAAGCTCTTGCCATCTTCGGAGTCTTATAAATATTGGTTCAATTATATAAAACCCGGGCAGACCAGATACAAAAGGCAGACCTTTATTCCTGAGTCAGAGCCAGTTCGGCAACATGTTTTACTTTTAATAACAAGATGGAGTGTCTGTCCAAGTCTAGTCGTTTGGTGATGGAACGAAGCTGGTGGAATCAAATCGTGCTGTTATAATTACTGGTGGCGGTAGTGCTATCCCATGAGACTCTGTTAAAGTTGTATATCCAAGCTTAATGGTTATAAAACGAAGTTTCTGAGAGGTTGACAAATTTCTGGGATGAATGAAATGTTATAAATACGTTGTTACTTTAAAGGAACGTACTGTCCTTTCTTAGTCAAGACATACTTTCTAGGTGGGTGCGTATGCGAGTTGTAAAAGCAGATGATATTCCCCTTCTTATCCAGCTTAACTCTGGCTTTGCAAGAGATGTGGTGAGTAGAACAGGCCCAGTGGTTACGCTTAAAGAAATACGTGTAATGATCCATCAACACGAGGTCTTTTCCTTTTTGAGACTTGACGATAATATATCCTTTACCTGATAGAAATGTAAAATTAAAAAAAAATGTTATTTCTGAACCAGATGATCATACCTTAACATAGATAAGCGTATGGTATATTATTATTATCTCTCATTCAGGTTGTTTTAAAGTCACGCTGCTGCGCGCGCGTAGCGGCGTACACTGCTGGTTTTCTTTGCAGTTCAGATAGTCGATATCTTACAAGAGCAGCGATACCTACTTGCTAATACGCACACTGATGGCTTGCTCATCAGCGCGATTCTAAAACCAGCCTCAGAGTATAGATTTCTCTAAAGGTCATTAAATAGGTATAAAATATAGTAGGACTAGTGTGAAGGAAGAGATCCCAAGGAGATACACCATCATTAAGAAAACATCTTGAAAAGTGGCTCCGATTACTGCCGAGGACTAAAGTAAACATACAATCCACGCCATCAATAAGCTACATTTATTTAACACAAAATTTTACGTACAAGCACATAATATTTAATAGTACTAAACAAGTAAAATAATTATAATCATTAATTAAACAGACCGAGCAGTACTAGGCTACCCGCATGCAGTGATCTTTATTAGATCATCCGTCCACCTTGTGGGACCGCATGTATACAATACAAATATATTTAAAAAAATGTATCTTAACTTCTAAAAAATAAAATGCCCATCTTGTTCCCTTTGTTATCTAACTTCACTTTAGCCTTACAAGTCGGGATATTGAGGGAGCACGTCCAGTAGTTGTACCCTCTACGGAAGAAAGTGTGGTTTTCTATCATAATGAGATCGTTTCCTCGACGAGACTTAACGACTATGTAGCCTTTATCTGCTGACATTTTGCAATGCATTAACTTAAATCAAATGGATGGTCAAAATAATTTCTAGTACCAGAATTTCCAAAGACACTCCCAAGCCTTGGATAATCGATAGATGGGTGTGGTAATTGATGAAATGATTTTAACTAGCTTAAGTACCTACTAACTTTTCCTTCTAACAAATCTAAAATTAAGCGTTAATGGCTTTATGGTTTATAATCATTAATAAATACAATAGAAAGCATGTAAATTAATAAGCTAATTAAAGAAGAATATTGATTTGTACATCATTGGTTATTTAATCAAATCATAATTGTAAGTACAGTACAAATGAAGCCTAAATAGGTGACTTGTAAAACCCATACTTCAGATTAAGAGGAAATACTAAGGGTGAGAAAATTGAAAATTGGATTTTTGTAAAATCTATTGCTGTCGCGCAGTGCCCGAACAACCGAGCTATCAATGTGTAAGTGAGACTGTCAATGTTTGCGTGCCACGCCGCCTCCACGCCCCGCGCCCGCCTGCACACAGCTAAGAAGGAATAGAACAAAAGAAAATAGACTTCTGCATAATATTTAAAACCGGTAAATGTTCACGGACATTGCAAAGGAAAAAACAGGTCACTAATTTCGAATGACAGTATCAAGTCTTGCTGGTACAGTGGCTACGTACTGCTCATCGACACCGATAGGTTCGTGGATCGGATCCGACGAGTACCCCTATTGCTATTTGTGAATTTATTCGCATTTGTTAATAGAAACTTTTTTTTTGTTTTTTTTTCCACGAGTAAAGTTATATGGCTTTCTCTTGTGGCAAATGTAACACTCAAGCAAAGTTAAAATAAAACAACTTTAAACGGATGAAAACTCGCGTATATTCTACATTTTGAAATTTAAACCCGACGTTTCGACTACTTTTCAGTGGCCGTGATCACGGTATGACTCAGGTGTTATGCGTCAAAAATTGTTATTTCTACCTTCGCTTTTATAATTATTTTAGAATAATCAGCAACTGTCGTCTTCACTATCATTCAATACGTTCCTATCCACGCAGTAGGAGCTGATGGTGTCTTGAAGCTGCACAGTATTGTGATGTCCATTGGAAACCATTAGATGTAATACTGGGTCCCAAGTAGGTGGTACATTCCAACTATCTTACATAATGAAATTAGGATGTTTTTTAATTTCAATGGCCTCGCGTAGCATTCTGGGTATATAGCGATTCTCTCTGGCAAGGACCTGGGATTTATCAAAGCGAATGTAATGGTTGGGCTTATCCAGTACATGTTCACACACTGCTGACTTCGTTGACCTCCGGTGTTTCATATCCGCGATATGTTCTTTTATTCGCGTACTGATACTCCTTTTGGTTTGTCAAATGTAAGAGAGCCCACAGTCACAATCAAGCTTGTATACTCCTGCTGTTTGTAGGGGAACATTATACTAACCGTGTAAATATTAGAAATCATTAGGTACTCAAGCAAAGGTAAAGGACATGGTTCAATGCTCGGTCTGTGACAAAAGATATCAGACATCTTCGTGGGGCTAGTGGTTTTGCCAGTTTTTTTGCGAAATAAGTAAGTAAAACCTGAAATTTTCTATTTTCGAGAAATATTGGTCACCTTCGAAGTGCCATAGCTTGGCTTCTATGAAGTCAAATAGAGCTGCCTCCAGTTGTAGGTAGGTACTTTAATACAGTTTATTAGTGTAGTGTGTCGTTAACAAAAAAATCATAGTTTTGGCCCTGGAGAGCAAATAGTAAAAAAAGTCCCAAAATTTCGAAGATTTTCTCGATTTTCTCAGTTTCCACAGGTTTTTCGAAGTTGCAAATTTGAAATAACATTACTCTCACAGACCTATACAATATACTTAAAATGCAGAACTACATCACGCTTTGCGAATTTAGCTTCTTTTTTTGTCTAAATCCGACGGCCTAGTCGAGGCGTTTTAGTATATAATTCATAAAAAACTGTCAAGAAAAAGTTTATCAGTTACATAATACCTTCCAACAATAAAACAACACAACAATTTGCTAAATGCACTTCACGCAAAATATTCTAACTGGAAATATCGATATCGATGAACAACACTAGGATATCGATATAACTATCGACTACGTCACGTCATAGAGAGTATACGTATTAGTCCGCGTCTCCCCAACCTCAAGCCTCCCCCGCAGAGCGCGATAGAGACAACTGCAGCTTGGACCGAAAATACCTATTAAAAGTACGGAAAATCAACGTTTCGTAGTCCCCTGATTTCTCCTCCAAAACTTGACCGATTTAACTATTTTTTTCATCAAAAATTAAAGAAAGGCTTTGACCGTGTTCCTATGTTTTCCTTTTTTTAATTAAATCTAGTTAAATTTGTTTTCTGGATGTTTAAACACAGCGGAAAATCTGGCCATTTTTTTAGGTTTTTGAAGGTTCATATCTCTCTTAATTATTAATTTATGAAAAAAAGGAAAACATAGGGACATGCAAATAGTGGTCATAGATTTTTGGAAAAAAAAAATATTTCACTAATGGCATTATCCAGGGAGAAAACAGGGGACAGCGTTTGTATGGAAAAATGGCTCCGTGCTTTCCTCTTAAGAGGCCTATTACAAAGAGCGCGCGCTCGGTACTGACTGAGTTCGGACGGCCAGCGCATCGCATTTTGTAGTAATTTTGCAGTTATATTTATTGTTATTATCGAAATAGGATAATAAATGAATTGTTTAAAATTGTAAAATCTTCATTCCTCATGATGTAACAAGTATTCTGGTATATATTTTGCCTAATTGTATTGTCGTAGAAAGGAGAAATTCACAGTTAACTTAAAGCGATTTTCGAAGATTTTTGCTTTAGAACTAGATGTTTTTTTATATATAAAACCAAAGATATTTAAAAATCCGAGGCCGCTATGAACTAAACGACTATATAAGAGATAACATTCTAATTTTTTTATTTCATATGCTTAGAACAGTAGTTCAATCTATGAGCTTAAAAATGTGCCTTCGCGCATTTTATGAAAATCTTTCTCTGCAATTTTGGGTTCAATTAAAAAGTTAAGCAAAATTTACAAAAAGCAAGGCCGCTAAGAACTATTCCAATAGATATTCTACACTATTTAATAAGTAATTATTGTAAATGTATTTTTGTTTCTGAGATCGATAACGCCAAAGTTTGCCATTTTATGCAAAAATCCCTGTCAAGATGTAATAGGGGTCTTAAGTAGCTATACACATGAAGGAACAAAAGAGCACGATAAGTATTTTTCATATTTAATACAAACGAATAAAAAAATAAGTTAAATGAATAAACAACTCAATACTAATAAAATTACAAATAGTAATTCAGCGTAGATAAAAGTTATCAAACGAAATGATTTTAAATCGCAACAAAAGTGCCATCTAAAGTCTTTAGGTACTTTTTGGGAGGATGTTTATGGACGTTGTAGATATAGGTGATGTTTCCAGCCTCGTCTAACCTCACTTTAGCCTTGCATTTAATGTCGGAAGCGCTAGAGCAGACCCAATAGTTACCGACCTTGAAGCGAAACGTATAGTCATCTATTAGTAACAGGTCTCGCCCGCGTTTAGACGTCACAATTGAGTAACTTTTACCTGAGGGCAAGCAAAGATTTATATTTTGAAATTATTAATATTTATATTAACAGACACACTGTTTAAAATGATACAGTCTAGAAGTTATACAAAGCATTGCTAATACAACATGAAAAGTAGCATACAATGCAGAATCTCGAAAATTTTAAAACAAAGTAAGTATAACGTCAGAATAGTGTAGACGGCAGACACGGAAAATATAAAATAGAAAAAGATTATGTATAGTTTGAACGGTTTCTAGCATAAGATTATGTATAAGTATAAACGGCAGAAACCTATGGTTATAGTATATACGATATTGTACAGTTTTCATAGAGAATAAGAAGATATGTACAGTATAAGATTTATGTAAGATTTGTAGAATAAGCTTTTAGTAGATAATACCATGAAAATACCACGTGCGCATTTAGAGAGAGATAGCGCTAGAAAGAGACAGCGCTATACAATGTTGAGGCGCGCGGTGGAATATAGCTCCTTCGGCGGGTCGCTAGTTGCGACACGCTCAGGTAGAATAAGGATAGGGGCATTTTGGTGAATAAATCAGTTGATCACTTGACTACCTAGAACGCGTTTTACTCCTACCTCGGACAAACCCTGCAACCCTGCACCTGAATCGTTACATCGTGGTCCTTCGAGCGAGCCGGATATATTGGGGTCCGAATTCTACATCGGGATTCTTCGAATTCGGATACATTGAAGATGTCCGTGTCAACGAGGAGCAAGACGAAGTCAAGTCAGGAAGAGACTCGACGTCAGCGGGAACCTACGCCCGGATCAACTGCGAGCCTGTCGCACCTAGCGACGGACTCGGGCGTCGCTGCGTCGAACCTCCACGTCCAGTCGCCGTCGGCATCAAACCAACGGGGATTATTCGACGAGGACGTGCCTGAAATCCCGCTAGTTGGGGGACGTCTGCACGACTACAGCGCGCATTCTGTGGGTCGCTCTCACCGAAGAGAGAGCTCGCCCACCCGTACAATTTTGCGCGCTCCCGCACACGCCGCCCCCGGCGCCAGCAACGCCGCCGCCGTCGCCGACGCCGCCGCGACCACCGACGCCGCCACCGCCTCCGCTGCCGCCGCTGCCGCCTCGTCTGTTGCCTGCAGCGTGACGTCACGAACAAGTCAAGCGCAACGGGAAGCCGCGCGCCGTCGCATCGAATACGAAGCGGAACTGGAGCGATTCAACACTCAGCGTCGCTTGGCTGAGTCCCAACAACGCCTAGCTGAGATGAAGAAAGCTATGCAACTGGCCGAACTGGAAGCTGAAGATGAAACATTGGAAGAACCGCAACCAGTTCATCACGAAGTACGAAGAGAGATAGTCGGCGAATGGGTATCCAAGTCCCCGTTCGTACCGACTGAGACGCCGCATCGAACGGAGAGAGAACGCGAGTACCAAGTTATGAAGAATACATCGATGGACGGGCGTCGCGACACATCAAAGGAGCGCGGGCAGCGGAACAAAGCAGTGGAAGAAATAGCCGCCGCGCTACAGAACATGGCGAAGCCGCGCATCACTCCGCGCGCCTTCTACGAACTGCCGAACTTCACTGGAAATCCTGCGGACTGGCTTTTCTTCAAGAGAAGATACGAAGATTCTTCGGCAGCCTTCGACTTCAAGCCGTCAGAAAACTTGGCAAGAATCCAGATGGCAATACATGGAAGCGCGAAGGATTTAGTGGAAGACCTACTGCGAACAAGCACCGATCCCGACGAGCTGATACGAGTACTGGATCGCACGTATGGCAATCCGCGCACACTACTACGCTGCGCGATGGCGAAGATAAGAAGCCTACCCAACATCACCGACAACGACAGCGACACGCTACGCAACTTCAGTGCAGCAGTCAGATCCTGCGTGTCTACATTGAAGAACATCAAGGCAGACGGGTACCTGAATAACCCAGATCTAGTGCAAGAGCTGTTGGACAAGTTAACACCGTCTCAGCGCATCAAGTACGGCGAGTTTGCCGAGCGTGTATCGGCAGAGACAAACGTCGATCTGCGTGTGTCGCCGACGCTGCCAGTATTGGTGGACTTCCTGGAAAAGCTCGCCGATACGGCCGCCTTCTCGCTGACTGCAGAAGCGAGCGGAGCCCGAGCTGCGAGGCAACCCCCGCTCGCACGAAGACAACCTCAACAGCCAGCGCGACCGTCAAGAATAGTGCACAAAGTGATGAAAGTGGTGGAAGCAGTACCCAAGACGAACTGCGACTTTTGTCAAGGCGAGCACCAGTTAACAAGCTGCGAGAAGTTTCGCAAGTTAGAAACAGACAAGCGATGGGACTTCGTGAAGGAAAACAAGTTGTGTTTCAAGTGCATCGTCAAGAAACATCATCGCTCATCGTGTCGTGCGAATAAGTGCTCCAAGTGCAGCTACAATCACCACACACTACTGCATGTGGTGAAACGTCGAGAAGAAACAAGTGAAGACCCGCCGCAAGCAGAACTAGTCACCAACCTGGGCGGTCGTCACATGAAGTCACTACTGAAGGTGGTACCGGTCAGCATCAAGACGGGAGACACAGAGCGCCGCACATACGCGCTACTGGACGACGGCGCTACAGTATCACTCATCGATAACTCACTGGCAGCCGACCTGGTGGGACCGACGACGCCGCTGCACATCATCAGCGCGGGCGGTCACTCAGTCTTCGACCAAAACTCAAGAACCGTCGAAGTCACGTTAAGAGGGCCGAATCGGAAAACTCACACTTTGAAGATGAGGACCATCAAGAACATCAAGCTACCACCGCAGTCAGTGCCAAAGGAAGTGCTACAACAGTGCCGACACTTGAGAGACCTGCACTTCAAGCCAATGGACAACGCGACGCCTCTCCTGTTGATTGGGCAGGATAACTGGGAGCTGATCGTCGGAGGTGACGTCAAGAAAGGAAGATCTGGTCAGCCAGTAGCCTCCCTCACCCAATTGGGATGGGTACTGCACGGCCCCGTTCAGAAGATGAAGAACGACATCGAAGCAGTAAATCACATCGCCGACTTGAACGAACTAGTCAAGCAACAGTTCGAGTTGGACGCGATTGGGATAACAGAAACCAAACGCAACAGTTATGAAGACTCCAGAGCAACGTCGATCCTTGAAAACACAGCGCAGCTCACTGAAAAGGGCTGGGAAGTCGGTCTGTTGTGGAAAAAGGATAACGTGGAGCTGCCAGACAATTACGAAGACGCCAACAAGAGACTACGAGGCATTGAAAAGAAGATGGATCGTGACCCGTCGTTCGCCACCGCCTACTGCGCGCAGATGGATCGACTGCTGGATCGAGGCTACGCCAAGAAAATTGAAGGAGCGGTACACTCACCAGTCACCTGGTACCTGCCCCACTTCGGCGTGACCAACGTGAACAAGCCAGGAAAGTTGAGATTGGTCTTCGACGCCGCCGCCACGTACAAGGGCACATCGCTGAACGACAACCTGCTCAGCGGCCCGGATCTCCTAAACTCACTTCTGGGAGTCCTATTCAAGTTCCGGTCGAAGCCAATAGCGATGACAGCAGACATCGAAGACATGTTCATGAGGGTGAAGATTGCAGAAGAAGACCAAGGGGCGCAGCTGTTCCTGTGGCGGGGCACCGACAGACAGAAGACACCTGACACCTACGTGATGGACTCGATGATCTTCGGCGCCACCTCTTCCCCTTCATCGGCAATCTTCGTGCTGAATCGCAATGCCGAGCTATTCAGAGCGGAGTATCCTGAAGCAGTGGAAGCGATTCAAAAACGTCACTACATGGACGACTACATCGACAGTGTGGACGACGTGGACACTGCTATGAAGCTCATCGGCGAAATAACGAAGATTCATCGTCACGGCAACTTCAACATCAGGGGGTGGACGACTAACAACGCTGAGCTGCGCCAGAGGCTACCCGCAGTCGTCCCAGAGAACATCAGCCTGTCGAAACTCGGCGGTGAAACAGAAAGAACGCTGGGACTCATGTGGTCGACGAGTGAAGATACTCTGTCCTTTGACATCTCATTTAAAAGGCTGAGTAAGGAAATCAAGGAAGGCAGCGTCGTCCCCACCAAGAGAGAGTTCCTGCGCTTCATAATGAGCCTCTTCGACCCGCTGGGGCTTATCTGCTCGCTCACCATCAGCTCCCGAATTCTGATGCAAAAGGTGTGGAGAGCAGGCACGCAGTGGGACGAGAAATTAAATGAAGAATGTCATCAAGACTGGATGAAGTGGCTTGAAGACCTGGAACAGCTGAAAAACTTGAAGATACCCAGATGGTACGGCCTACAAGGAGAGAAACTGCATCTTCATGTCTTCGGGGATGCAAGCGAGAAGGCCTACGCAGCGGTGGCATACCTGGTCGACGAACGGAAGAATGTGGCGCTCGTCGCGGGAAAAGCCAGAGTAACGCCAGTAAAGATAGTCTCCATCCCGAGACTAGAACTTCAAGCAGCTGTGTTGGTGTGCCGACTAGCACAAACAATCAAGAACAACAGCGATTTGTACATCGAGGAAACGACCCTGTGGACTGACTCCAAGACTACGCTACTATGGATAAAGTCGAATCCACGAGATTACAAGCCTTTCGTGGCTCACCGCCTCGCCGAGATCGACAGAAACTCGAGAATCGAAGACTGGAAGTGGGTCCCGACTGATCAAAATCCAGCGGATGAAGCCACTAGGACGGGGTGGAAAATCGACAGTTCCATCTGGTTCGCCGGCCCCTCCTTCCTGAAGAACCCATCCGAGAACTGGCAGGAAAAGGAAGACCATCCTGAAGCGTCAGCAGAGGCCATCAGCGAGCTCCGAGCCACGGCAATCAATGTGGCTATAGAGGCGCCTCCAGAACTGATCGACATCCGGAGGTTTTCATCGTGGACGCGAGCCGTGCGCACAATGGCTCGGGTCCTAGCTTGGGTTCGCCAGTTAAGAACCAAGACCCGCATCCCAGTCACGGCTGATCTGATTGAAGAGGCAGAGAGAAGACTCATCAAGCAGTCGCAAGAGGCCTCCTTCGCGACGGAGATCAAGAAAATGAAGATGGGTGAAGCGCTACCGGCACAGAGCAGCTTAAAAAACCTCGACCCCATGCTGACAGATGAAGGCCTACTGCGCGTCCGAGGACGACTAGTGAACGCCGACATCAACTTCGGGGAGCGGCATCCCATCATCCTGGACGGGCGGGACCCCATCACCGAACTGATAGTGCGTCAGTACCACCAGCGAGCCTTCCATGCCAACAACGAAATGGTGGTCAACCTACTGCGGGAGAAATTCTGGATCATCAGGCTGCGCCCGACCGTCAAACGCGTAGCCGGAAGATGCCAGCTGTGCCGCGTCAAGAAGGCTGAACCGAAGCCGCCTAAGATGGGGGATCTACCACCATCGAGGATGGCTCATCACCGACGCGCCTTCACACACTGCGGGCTAGATTACTTCGGCCCGATGGAAGTGGCCATTGGAAGACGTCGAGAGAAGCGATGGGGGGTGGTCTTCACCTGCCTGACCACCCGGGCCCTTCACCTGGAGTTAGCCGCGTCGCTTAGCGCTGACTCGGCTATACTGGCCCTCCGCCGATTCATCGCTCGCCGTGGCCAGCCGGAAGTAATCTACAGTGATCGAGGAACCAACTTCGTGGGCGCCGACCGGGAATTGAAGACGGCCATGGACGAGATGGAGCGACACCGTGTGGAAGAAGATGCAGCATCAAGGGGCATCCGGTGGAGCTTCAACTCGCCGGCTGCACCCCACATGGGAGGGTGCTGGGAACGCCTCGTCCGGTCGACGAAGACAGCCCTGAAAGCTGTATTAAAGGAGCGAGCGCCGCGGGAAGAAACCCTGCAGACGCTGCTGGCAGAGGTGGAGGCTGTAGTCAACAGTCGGCCTCTCACCCACGTACCAGTCGACGCCAGAGACCCCATCGCCCTAACGCCGAACCACCTGCTGCTGGGCATCGCCTCCAACATCACTCGGGTCGGAAACAACCCTGAAACCGACACCAGGAAGCAATGGAAGTTGGTCCAGGCTCTGGCCGACATGTTCTGGGCGCGGTGGATGAAAGAATATCTGCCGACACTACAGCAACGACAGAAGTGGAATGATATGGTGCCTCCACTCAAGCCAGGAGACGTCGTGATCATCTGCGATGGATCGCTACCCAGGAACGTCTGGCCGCGGGGAATAATCAAGCAAGTGTACCCCGGCAAGGATGGACAAGTGCGCGTCGTCGACGTTAAGACAGCCCACGGCCTGCTGCGTCGCCCCGCTACGAAGATCGCCGTGCTGCCTACCGAGTCACCGGGTGCTTCAGACTGCAGTCTTCAGCCAGGGGGTGGAATGTAGACGGCAGACACGGAAAATATAAAATAGAAAAAGATTATGTATAGTTTGAACGGTTTCTAGCATAAGATTATGTATAAGTATAAACGGCAGAAACCTATGGTTATAGTATATACGATATTGTACAGTTTTCATAGAGAATAAGAAGATATGTACAGTATAAGATTTATGTAAGATTTGTAGAATAAGCTTTTAGTAGATAATACCATGAAAATACCACGTGCGCATTTAGAGAGAGATAGCGCTAGAAAGAGACAGCGCTATACAATGTTGAGGCGCGCGGTGGAATATAGCTCCTTCGGCGGGTCGCTAGTTGCGACACGCTCAGGTAGAATAAGGATAGGGGCATTTTGGTGAATAAATCAGTTGATCACTTGACTACCTAGAACGCGTTTTACTCCTACCTCGGACAAACCCTGCAACCCTGCACCTGAATCGTTACAAATAGTTTTAAATTGTATCTAGCATGTTTTCGAGTAGACGTTTACCGATCTTTTATGCTATGTCAAAATAAAGATCACAAGAATAGTATCATTATCAAATTACGCTAAGTTTTAAGTTACGACATAATTACTTATTTTAACTTTAGAAAGAAAAAGTCAGATATAGATACAGACGATTTAATTAAAAAAAACATATTAAACTTCAAAGCAATTAACCCAGTAGCCAAATACAAATAAATTAGTAAACTAAATAACAATATGCACCCCATCTTTAGTGATGTGAAACCGTTTAGGAGGATGCTTATGCACATTATCGATGTAGACAATATTCCCTTCTCTGTCCATCCTGACTTTGGCCTTACACTTGAGGACGGCGGAGCTGGAACAGGCCCAGTAAGTACCTCCTTTACTGCAGAACGTGTAGTCGTCAATCAGTAACAAAGCCTTCCCTCGTTTTGACATGATTATTTCGTACTGCCTTCCTGGTAATAACAAAGGTATCCCTTAAGGCCCGTGTTGTCGTCAAGAGGCGCCCTCATCGAGTATAAAATCATATCATAGTAGGCAATAAAAGATTTAAAAAGAATAAATTATTTTTACGTTCTTAAATTTGAACACAAATCGTTTCTTATTCGATGTAATAACTAAAATGCAATTAAGTACAATAAAAGTGAAACATTTGAAGTTGTTTTGAAATAATAACGTAAAAGACTAGCAAACAAAAAAATATTCTTATACCAATGAGTAATGACCAATGAGGGCGCTACTTGGCGACTATATGGGCCTTAATTTTAAATTGAGGATTCAGGCGACTGGGACCATATGAAACTGGGACCGCGATCCCAGTTACCTGTTAACATTTTTGAATCGGTCAACTGGGACCATAACTTTGTTTTATTTATGACACCTTTTGTGCTAACTGTACTAAATCTTGTATTTCAACAATGGATTTGTGATTAAAATTACGGGTGGTCCCACTCGCCTGACGAAATAAATAAATAAAAACTAATCAGGCAACTGGGACCGAGGTCCTAGCTATGTAGTGGTCCCAGTCGCCTGAATCCTCTTTAAATTTTGTCATCAGCATGGTGAAAGTTATACTAAATCAAGAATGCACAACATAATTCACACAATTCGTAATACGATTTCTAAGCAAATGCAGTTGGCTGACCTCCGAGAGAGAAGTATCAGAGAAGTCTACAGTATAAAGAAAGAAAGAAGAAAGAAAAACATTTATTCTCATCATCACACCAGTGTGGCACCACATTAATAGATTCTTTCCGATAAAGTCTCTCATATTGATATAGGCCGCAGTAACCGCTTTCCATTAGGTGGACAGCGTGCCTGTCGCACACTGACATAAAAAATGTGCTACAGTCTGATCACCATAAGTTGTCCCCTAGCCGCTATATTGCTACTATTGTTTGTCAAAATTGTCTATCTGTTGTTGACAGTTAACAAAGCGTAAAGCTCTGTTTGTTTCGTGATATTAATAAAATTAATCAGTCCAAAAGTATTCAATTCAAAAGCAGTGCAAGGGAGCTTGTGTTGAAGGTGCGGAAATATTGCGAAAAAGAAAAACCGTAGGAAATGCTGCCAATATAACGGCTAGGGGACAACTTATCGTGAATGGACTGTACAAGGGTTTTTGTGTCAAAATTTTAATTAAAATTTTAATTTTAAATGTAAACAAAGTTCCCATTTCTTGCAACATGGAGTCTCCTTGGTGGATGGTTGTGAGCGCCATCAACCGCGATGATATTCCCGCACCAGTCCATCTTCACCTTTGCCTTGCACTTCCGCCGACTCACAGAGGAGCACACCCAGTACCTCTCCCTCTTCTGTCTGTATGTATAGTCGTTTAGCATTATCAGATTCCTCCCCTGTCGAGACTTAACCACAGCGTAGGGCTTATCTGGTGAGAATAAACAATAATTATTTTTTACATCCCCTTTTTTTTACTTTTAGAGCCCTGACTCATTAGGACGACATGATGGCGTGCCATAGCAAACGTCGCAGGCTACCGTATCCAAGAAGTAATTATTGAAATGTATGAGATGGTTTGGAAACGTTTTCAATTTTGAAATTGCAATACTATTTACAGTCTGTAGCCGGCGTCGTCGCCGTGAGGCGTCCTGATGAGACAGCGCTCTTAATGTCTACTCGGGGTGAATTAATAAAAGAAAAATGAAGTCAGGGTTTTAGCTCATAATAAATTGTAACCCGCTTATTGAATAGCCTGTAACGTGCCCCATTCCTGCACAAAGGCCTGTCGTCTACGTCGCTATCACGTCATTAATGGATATAAAAATAATATTATGAATTTATAATCTTGCAGAGACTAGACAATTCTATTTTAAAATTTACTGTAAATTATCGGACGAAGAACATGAACATGAACAAATGGCCCGGTGCTCCCGATCATTGCCGAAAATAAAGACGTAGGTCGCAGTAGGTCACAGCACCCCAGGGTTTAGTGGATTAACCTCATTTTTTTCCACGCGGCGGGGGTATACACCAAGAACTTATCTCCTTACCACGAAATGCATTCCCCGGGAAAACAACTTCCTACAACACCACAAATTACATACAAGCCAAAAAAAACAGCTTATGATAAAAAAAACAGTAAAGGAATACTTTTAAGACTCTTTATTTTTAAGCAATACAATTATCAGACGCCCAAGTAAGTAGCTTGAACACTTATGTTATGGGTATCAGAAACAACGAAAGTGTATACTTAAAAACATAAGAAAAATACGGGACAATAACAAGTTTTCGTCTTGGGTGGATTTCTAATCCACGGCGCATAAGGCGGGGCCACTACCAAATGGACTTCCGGGCCTTAGTTGAATAATTATTGTAGGTACATCAAATTAAACCAATAAATGTATTTTATTACTCACTTTATTTATAAAAAAGCGTGTTATACATTCACCTCGCCACATCCATAAACATTCTGGATGTGGACTCAAGGTTTTAGCCAATATGTGCAAGTATAGTTTCAATATAATATTGTATTGCTATTGTAATTTTATTATATTGTGGGCATTATGTTTTATAATATTAATTTTATAAATGTTTAATACGAAGTAGTTAAAGTGAAGTTATATAAAAAACGTAACCTATTTCCTAATAAATAAATTATAAACAAAATAAGTTTAACATAATGTTAAATTAAAACAAAGGCTATCATAAAAATTAATCGTATTTTCGAATCTTTTTTTTTTACAACAACGTTATTAAAAACAAGCAATAATGATTTATACACTCCTAAATAAGGATTTCAGTAAAACTACGTGGGTACAATAAGTAACTTATGTAGTTTTAGCCTGTAAATGCACATCCATATGAATACAATTGAATAGATACCGTGAAAAAGCAGTAAATAGGTACCTTATATGGTTAATAGACACCAATAGTAAATTTATTTAATTCTGTTACATCTTGAAAGCTAATAAATTGATAAGGACACGCCTAAATGCGAACTAACATATTTCTATGTAACGACAACGAAAAGTGATTTTGATTTGCAATAATATTTTTATAAATTTTCTATTTCTACAACTAAAATAAAAATAAAAGTGCTTGTTTATAATGCTATTACAAATACACACTTCATTATTCGTATAGATTATATGACATTGTTTTGAATATTACATCAACTGATTGTAATCGTAATATATTGCAACTTGACATACAATCTAATCTACTAAAGTCATTTTATACCAAATTATTTATTCCCATAGTAGATAAAATTAAACTCAACATGAGTATAAAAATCTTTAAAATATAAGACCACAAATTTCTTTCAAGTGATTTCTTGGTGGTTCCACATTAACCCGCGTTAATGAATAGTGTACTATTTAGTATTATCCTGTCCAAAGGCATCCTTAAAACATATATTGATAGTTAATTCTGTAAAGATTTCAATTATAAATAAATGTTAGGGAGAAAGATAAGACAGTAGGTCAAGAAGAATATCGGCCTATCACTGTAGGGCAAATGCTCCGTCAATAAAATCAAGAGAGTCACCATATAACAGTTTAGGAGCTTAACCACCACAGCCATCTATTCTAAATACGTACCCATTATTGTGATGATAAGTCCGCTAACTAAACATTTAACATTTTAAAGTCTACTCAATTTATATTTCCCTTCAAAAATTTACCACTCCCTTTCACGTGTTTAAATGAAATTAGCCTACCCCTTTCCAATAAGTAGATATTTATCTCAGCTGGCTTATTGGCCCTGTACCGACGACAGGCATATTATACGCTATAATATTATAAGAACTTACATTTTAATTTTAACAAACTATTCGTCTACTTATAAGCCACCACAATCGCCAAAAAGTCTTCGTAACAGATATCTAGAATTTAAAATTATTGAGGATCCCTAACCGAACTTCGCTCAGCACGATTTTTATCATAAAGATCAATGAGGAATTTCCTAGGGCGATGGCTATGGTGATTGTCCAAGTAAATAATGTTTCCTAATTTGTCTAATTTCACTTTGGCCTTACATTTAATATACGAAGCGGTGGAGCAAGCCCAATAGTAACTACCCTTGTTGCAAAATGTGTAATTATCAATAAGAATAAGATCCTTTCCCCGTCGAGACTTAATAATTTTATAACCTTTTTCTAATTCAGTCCTTGGATCTTCTTCCATTCCTTCTTCTTCTGCTTCTGTTGCTGGTTCCTTTTCCGATGTGTCTGCTAATTCTGCTTCCACTCTTCTTGCCTGTCGTCTGCTTTCTTTTCTTCGAAATTCTTCTCTTCTGAATCGTTTCGACTTGATATGCATATTATAATTATGAAGGAGTTCTTCATAGTCATTGTTGTCATCTTCATCATCTGCTTCCGTTTTTATTTTACCTGGTGAAAATAAATATATGTTTTTTCTTAGTTTTTATTCAATTACTTTTATTAAAATATTTGACGAGCCATTTGGTGTAATGGTCGAGAAGTCGGCTATTACACCAGAGGTCGCGGGTTCGATCCCCGCACGGTACAAACATTTGTGTGCATGAACATGTCTGTTTGTATCGGTCTGGGTGTTTCTATGTATAATATGTATGTATTTACAAAAAAAAAAAAGTATATAAGTAATTTATCCGTTGTCTAGCAACCATAGTACAAGCTAATGCTTAGTTTGGGGCTAGATGGCGCTGTGTGAATAATGTCCAGAGATATTTAAAATTTCAAAACATTCTTGCTACGACTCAAGTATGGTTTATTCAGGTATGGATTTCAGAATCTTCTTAATTTTATTTTAAGGGACGTTGGGCACGATTAACTATAATCACACACGCAAGCTTATTTAAAATATATTAATATTATTATGTAATTTCCTTAACATTATATAACATAAATTTCAAATAAAAAATACCTTTAAAAAACTAAACATAAAATATACATTAAATACAGAAAAATTTGCTTTAACCGTTGCTTGTACTATGTGTAGAAAACAATATTTTTTTAATAGTTTATTCATTTTATACCAATTAAAAGAACAAAATTTATTTTTTACTATAATATACTTTAAACTCAACCGGCAAGTTAATAAAATCAAGAATTAAGACCTAATATTTGTGTTACATGTAAAACAAAATAAATATTATCACACAATTGATGGCACCTCATTTGACATAAGACTAGAATAAGCATTGGGTATCACATGAGTGATTAATTAACTAAAAATTATAATTATACAAAACTAACTATAAAACAAACATTCTTATACAGTTTTAGACAAAAAAAAATCACCCAAAGCTATTTGACAGGTCGTATTTCACCTTTAAAAACAAAAAGAATAAAAAAATAACAAGGCTTATTAAAAAAGGCTTTGTGTGAAGAGCCTGTGTTCCTAGACTTCCTAGCAATTGCAAACATCTTTTCTATTTCGTACGTAAACTACGAATTATACAAAACATGTTGATTAAAGGTTTTCGATGCACGGTGTGCTTTTTAACTGGACATGTACCCATAATATTAAACTTCATAGTTTAGTTCTGTAGAACTTCTGTTTTTATTCGCATCCTAATACAAATTTTCTAGTTTACAAAGTTAAGTTTGTAAACTGGATTGAAGAACGTTACAGGTACTTTGTTATCTGTTCCGTGGTTATACGGATGTGATTTATTAGCAATACGTTTATTCTTTTTAATTTATTGTAATTTTGTTTTTCTGTATGTACTCTAATGACCACGGTAAGCGGAGGCATGTTGGGCAATACTTGCGCTACAAAGATGTGCTTAAGCGTAACCTCATAGCTTGCAATGTACCAGCTGAGCGTTGGGAGGAGCAAGCACGTCTGAGATCGGAATGCCGACATACTGTTCACAAAAACGTGAATGAGTATGAACTGCAGCGGCTAGAAAACCTTGACGCCAAGCGCCAAGTACGGAAGACTCGATCGAAGCCCTCCTACACGTACACAGTCAACAATGCTGGCCAGCTCTACTGGGTACCCTGCCAGCGTATTTTTAAAACAAAGTTCGGCTTTGCAAGCTACATACGAGCCTACCATAGCAACATTCAAATGTAACTGAGAAACATGTTTCGAAGTCGCCGTCACCGAAAACGGTGCGAAATGATGATGATGATAATGACCGTTCCTCCCTTCTGTATTTTGGTCAATAAATGTGTTTTTCTCTTTCTTTCGATAGATAAATTGTTATTTTCATATAGCGAGGTACTGCTCTTCATATTTCAACATCTTGAACCTCTTAGTAGCCGCATGCTGGTGCACCCCAGGCACAAGCAAGATCTTCCCATCGCGTCCCATCAGGATCTTCTCCTTGCAAGTAGGATAATGTGTGGAACATATCCACGTGTTTGGACTGTTCTTCGCATAAGTATACCCTTGGACCAGTATTAGATCCTTCCCTCTTTGTGAAGTCACGAATTGATAGGGTATATCTGAAATTGTTATTGAGGATCTTCGATATGTTCATAGTAAATAAGTGCTTTTTTATGTAATCTTTGGAATACTTACCCATTTTGTTACTCGGTAGAAGTATCAATACATCTTGAAAATTTAACGTTGTCCAATTTCATAAATATGATTTTACACCATGTCTAATAGAGAAACATGATACAACCATTTTTATAATATTTATTAAACCTTAAATATTTTTATTAACAAAAACATGTTAACTAGTTACAAATCAATATATTTTGTTAGTGTGAGTAATGGAATCAACAAGACACCCCGCCTTCTTCCTTCCATCCAGCACCGCCCGCCTCATTTTACTTATTTCAAAGGTGATTAAGACAGCAGTTGGGATCTCTAAGTGACCATGATCACTAACTATAGTGTCTCAATTGCTTGCTTTGTTCATAATGAAGAGGTCACTTTAAGTTATTCCAACATCGTAGTCACATTCCTATGATGAATCACAAATTCCAGTCACAGTCTTACATATCTTCCATTAGAAGATTTTATATACTTCCTAGGAGGATGACAATGTTCATTACTAATCTGCAAAATATTTCCTTTCTTGTCCATCTTCAGTTTTGCTTTGCAATTTGGGTTCTTAGTGGAACACACCCAATGGAACCTCCACGACGAGGCCTGTGAGAATGTATATCCCCCTATTAATATCAGGTCCTTCCCCATTTGAGATTTAACAGTTTCATATTGTATGCCTGAAATATAAAATAAGATTAAAATATTATCAATGACCTTATTAAGAGATTTATTAAAGAAACATATTCCTACCCACAGTCCACATCAGAAGGAAACCAATTGATCACTATTTTGCCCTATCGTCATGGTCATAATATCTTTCATGAAATTTTTATAGATAAAATGTGGAGCTACGTATGCCGTCCTTTAATATCTATACACAGGGTGACTTGAAATTAGTGAACACCCTTGTAAGGGAGTATAGTACAGGTCATTTGCAACAAATTTAGTTATGTATATGATTGTGTCAAAGTCAATTATTAATGAGATATTTCAATTTAAATATTTTTTTGAATAATCATAATGAGTCCTCTTTAGGCTGTATGGAATGTAGCAAATGAAAATTAATTAAAAACAGTCCAAAAGACCGATAGTTTCAGCTTTATTTAAGTCTAAAGATAACTTGTAATTATTTTTAAAAAAAGTTTAAATTGAAGTATCTCATTATTGATTGACTTTGGCACAATCATATACATAACTAAATTTATTGCAAATGACCTGTACTATACTCTCTTACAAGGATGTTCACTAATTTCAAGTCACCCTGTATATAAAACTCAAAGGTGACTGACTGACTGACTGACATAGATAGCTATCAACGCACAGCCCAAACTACTGGACGGATCGGGCTGAAATTTGGCATGCAGGTAGATGTTATGACGTAGGCATCCGCTAAGAAAGGATTTTGATCAATTCCCATGGGAACTGGAACCACGCGGGTGAAACCGCGGGCGGCCGCTAGTTCCTCCATAATTGTATTGGTCTACCACATGACGTTACAAAATCAAAATTAGTGCAATTCAACCCGAAATAATGCTATAGATTCTCTATAATGTCTTCTGTAAAGAATTTAAGTGTTGTGTTTCCAGATCCGCTAAAACAGAAACTGCTTTATAAAGACAAGATATTCAAAAATTTCTCTGAACCCGTTCGAAGCAATTGAAATTATATGAAGGTAAAAGACTTCTGATAGTTCTGATAAGTAAATTTTAGTGTACATAAAGCTAAAATTTTGGCAAATAACAAAACAGGAAAAAGCATAACACAAACTTTATTTCAATATTTACATATAAAAATAAAAATGACGAGCCATTTGGTGTAATGGTCGAGAAGTCGGTTATTACACCAGAGGTCGCGGGTTCGATCCCCGCACGGTACAAACATTTGTGTGCATGAACATGTCTGTTTGTATCGGTCTGGGTGTTTCTATGTATAATATGTATGTATTTACAAAAAAAAAAGTATATAAGTAATGTTTATCCGTTGTCTGGCACCCATAGCACAAGCTAATGCTTAGTTTGGGGCTAATGACGCTGTGTGAATAATGTCCAGAGATATTTATTTATTTATGTCCAGAGATATTTATTTATAAGTATGATGGTTCAAAAAGCTAAGCTTAATATATTTTGTATTAAACATAACCTTCTTTTATGTCACTTACTTAGCTGTAGGTAGTTTCTCCTTGATTAACTGATGGTGCTGATTGCCACTCTCTCATTAAATATGCAATACAAATGTGTGAATGCGCTCCCAAGTGTCATCAAATTCTGATATATCTCCCATCAGAAGTTTTCATATACTTTCTAGGGGGATGGCAGTGTTCATTACAAATGTGCATAATGTTTCCTTTCATGTCCATCTTCAGCTTCGCTTTGCAATTTCGGATTTTAGTGGAACAGACCCAATGAGTCGACGTATTCTGTGAGAATGTATACCCCCCTATTAGTATCAAGTCCTTCCCCATCTGAGATTTTACAGTTTCATATTGTAAGCCTGAAAAAAGTACATTTTATCATTAACCTCATTCAAAGTCACTTTATTAACACCCGCAAACATTCTTCTATTTTTATTCTTCTTCTTCTTAATTTTGTTATCGACAACAAAATCATCTTTGACTCTTCAATAACAATATCCAATACAAATATTACTAAGAACATTATTCCCAATTATAATATACTCATACAAACATAATGTCTGTTTTATAGGTATCATTTTGCAATGGAGAATGTTACTAGGTATGCGAAACAGCTTGTAACTTTGTCACAGTAAAGCCTATGTGAATATAAACACATTATTTTTTGTTCCATGCCAAAATATCAATTAGTTTAGATTTTATAGACATTTAAAAATCCCGTTCGCCGCGCGTCGGCCATGCTGGCGCTGCAGTACAATGACGTCACAGGTCATAGTACGTTGCGCGCTCCGGTACGGTTCACTACGAAATAACCGTACCGGAGCGCGCAACGTACTGCGTGAGAGGGTGTAAAGTGACGTCACCGCAACGAGCTCCGGCCGGCCAACACTCGCGCCGTTTAAAATTCAATATCTCGGAAACTAAGTGACATATCGAAATAATTTTTATACACACTTTTTTTATTTCATATGGACTATAAGAAAAGTTAAAAATCGAAACTAGCTAACATTCTCCATTGAAAAGAGTATCCCTAGAAAGAGTTCTACGGCTACTCCGGACCGTCATTTCACGGAGTCGAATTGGATTCGGATTGGATTCGGATCGGATTCGGATCGGACGTGGTGCGTAACCGCTCTAACTGCCGAGTTTCTTGCCGGTTCTTCTCGACAGATAACGACATTCCGAATCCGGTGGTAGAGTCACTCTGTGTAATTGACGATTCATAAATACCTACTTTATACAAGTTTACATGAATAAAGAAGATTTTGATTTTGATTTTTGGAAAAAGCTTTTTCAGACACAAATCGTATTTTTTAATATTTGGAAAATAAAAAAGGAATGTAGCCGCAATTTTTTATTTTAAAATTTACAAAGGTGCAATTGTACTAAAGTAACATAGCAGGTGGTTGCTAATTCTTTGATAATATTACTAAACCCAATCTCTAATTGAAGACCAACCTGGACTTCGGATGAATTCAAACAAAACATAATAAAATCTTATAATATAAAATACTACCTAATAATGTCACTTCATGAAAATATTTAAAACCTGTTTTTTTTTATATTAGGATTGTTTATCCACGGACTCGGGGTCCGTGCCTTTTTTCTTGTAATTTTTTTTGTGTTAGCGTTAAATGTTGCTCCGCGCAAGGATTTTTTTTTTTTTTTTTATGTAAGAGGGAGGCAACGAGCAAGCGGGTCACCTGATGGTAAGCAATCACCGCCGCCCATAAATACCCGCAACACCAGAGGAGTCACAAGTACGTTGCCGGCCTTTAAGAAAAAGATATGCTCGTTTCTTGAAGATTGCCATGTCATATCGGTCCGGAAATACCGCTGCAGGAAGCTGGTTCCACAGTTTGGTCGTACGTGGATGCGAAGTGGGTTAGTACTTATAAGTAAGGCATTGATACTACTAAACACATCGTCTCTAAATACAATTCTTAAATTGAAAAGGGCTTTTTTATTATATTTTTTTAGTTATTTTTTGTAATTTTTTTTAATCATGCTTTTTTATGGTTGTATACAATTTAAACCTTTAAGAGTTGCAGAACTATTGTTTCGGTATGCCTTCGGTTGACCTTGAAAACTAGTAACAATATTGATAGCCTACTATAGATACTATTGCATTCAATCATTCAATCAATCGTATTCGTCAATATTGACTATCGATACTTTCGATACTATCGTCACTATCGATACTATTGAAATGATGTCAACTATCGATAGTTGACTATCGATAGGCAACTTTATTGTCTATAGCCTGACCACAGTTCCATCCTTAAGCTTCATGTACTCCCTAGGCTTATGGCAGTGCTCATTATTTAGCAGGATGATGACGCCGTCCATCATCTTTAACTTGGCTTTGCAGTCCGGGTTCCTAGTTGAACAGACCCAAGTCATTGTCTTCTTCACTTGACAAAACGTAAAACCAGCAACCATAACTAGATCCTTACCCTTTCGAGAGGTTATGATGTCGTAGGGCACATCTAAGTAAAAGAAATAGATAATTTATTAAACAGAAAACATACTCGTCTTTCGAAATGTCATAATTATAGAATGGAACAGTCTGTAAAAACATAGATAAAAGAAGAGTGCCAACAATTTTAAAAAGAGTTTTTTTATTAGTTTTAGTAATTTTGAAAGCACCCACACAAATATATTGCCCACTATTGAGCAAAGAATATGCTCGATTTAGGAAATTGTAATTTTATCATTATACGATAAGCTAGTGTGGCATGTGCCTTCATACCACCAGCCAGTTGTATGATAATTATAAACCTAATTGGGGACGTTCGTACTGATAAATATTGATTCATCCAAGCATTTGTACCGAAAAAGCAGGGTACGCTCGCACAATGATCCAGGCAATCCTGGATCTCTTTAACCCTTAACATAGGAACTAGAGCAATCGCACCACGCTTACAGCCATTCGATGGTGCCAGTTTGCTCGCGTTTCCCGTAACCAAATAAGTGTCAAATACTGAAATAAAATTTGATAAAAAAGGTGGAAAAGAAAAATCTAGGTATCAAATATTATTTCACGTCAATACTATCACAATGCCTTTAATCAAAAATAAATACAGCTAGTATTATAGGTATTAAACATTTAACTGTCCCGACTTGTTCTTAACAAGTCTGGTTTCCTATGTAAGGGTTACGGAGGTCAGTTGGCAATCGCTCCATAACCAGGCTTGTCGAATGTAGGATCATAGTCGAAGCGGATTTTGGGCTCCATACTGGATGCAACCGGAAATACATTGCGATGATAACTATCATTAGTATTTAACATATAACCCGTCTGCCGTCCTTAGATACTTAGGCGGTTCATGATTATGATCATTGAAGGCAGTTGAAATACTGCCATCATCGGAAAGCCTCACTCGAGCCTTGCAACCACTTTCTCTCCTGGTGCTTGCTGACCGGCCATGACGACATGTAATTTCCCATCTGGCATCTGAATGAGTTTTTGGCCCGCCAGTAATCCGCGAACGGTGATCTTTCCGTCCGGTGCACGTATAATTTGCACTTTTTGGCGACCTTCTTTTTGTGGACTTGCTGTGGTTTTGATTGACGGGCTGTCCGGTGTTGATTTAGTGGTACTACTTATAGGCTGCGTAATGACGCGTCTAGAGCCATCAGCCCCTTTATTCATGATTATCCTACTAGTTCCAATAACTGTCTTTTGACCAGTTGGTGTGCTGGTACTTGTAGTCAATAAAGAAGCGTGTGTACTTTTTCCAGAATTCTGATTAGGGGTAGCTGCCTTAGATTTGTCTGTGAAAATCAAAAACACGACCGTTTAATCAAAATAAAAAATACTGATGTAACAAACATTGGCATTTGCGAATTTCGACATAATTGCATTGAAAAGTTTGTGTACTTGTGTGTAATAACAAAAATAACATGTAATGTTCCCCTTAATTTCATCATTTATTTCTACTTTGGATATTAAACATTTAGATTCAGATTTATACTAAATGATGATAATTATTATGCCTGCTGTGCTGAATTGAACATTGAACAGAAAGAAAGTTTCATAGTGTATAAGTTTCCTTAGGTTGGTCAATATCTGTAAGACTGAATCGGAGTTTTGTGGGGAGGAGTTGTATAAAATTTTATAATATAATAATAATATTAATAAAATTTATAATATAATAATATTAATAAAAACCTATTAATGTCACTTCATGAAAAGATTTATAACCTATAAGAGTGGCGGAACTATTGTTTCCACAGAAATCTAAATAATAAGACAATAGAAGTCGTAAAGGCGCGTGACCTTGTCGCCGCGCATGTGACTCGTAGGCCACAAGTCCGCGAGGAGCGTTTGTTTCGTTCACCAGTCGTAATAAGGACGCAGAGACGTAAAGATGGTGTTTTTTTAGCATATCCAGCTGTGGAAATTCTTCCACAAAGTGTAACTTCGTAAATAAAGGGATAACATTTCATATTTATGTAGATTTTAAAAAAAAAAATGTTTGGTTTTTAATGAAAATATCCTTAAATAAATTTTTTACCACTAGTACCACGATTGTCGCAGAACAACGAATTGTTATCTCATTTCAATAAGGGGCCGTTCAAGTATTGCGTAAGCACTATGGGGGGGTGGGGGGGTCTTTGTTTTGCTTATTTTGGATGACATGGGGGGTAGGGGGGTCTAGATGATGATTACGTCATCGGTAGTTATTTACTTTTTTACACCAACGGCAACCCTCACATTGCCTATGCTTGAAAACGAAACCTATTTTCGGGGATTCCCGCAAATAATGCATACGTTTAGGCACTCGCTTTAGAACCGATTAGGAAAATTACCGTGCGCTACTCAGTTGTCTAAATTTCCTCTGTCAGTGTATTGTTTCGTTTGGATACTATAGCGAGTAGACGTATTGTAAGTATACCAAAGCAAGATTACATTTTAGTTAGAGCACCATGATGTGAGAAGACGTAGACATTCCAAAATCGGATGAAAGTTAGCAGACTCACAACACTGAGCAGCAATCTAAGCAATCCGATGTCAGCGAAAACTTAGAATCATGGATTCGGGTTTCATGGACTTAAGACTGTTAATTTTTATTTAATATGTGTACCAATGTTTAATATGTGTACCAATGTTTAATATGTGTCCGGTGCTTTAATACTCTTTTGATCGAAAGAGCTATAGAGCAAAATCGGGGGTCTAAGGTGTTCGTACAATCTCTCGAAAGAAGCCACCTGACGAAGCTGACCACAGCAAGTGGAGAAGTTGTTGCCTCAAAGCCGGCAGTCCGTTCGGAGGTAGAGGACTTTTATGGCCGGTTATACGCTTCGCATGCATGTCGACCTGATCCCGAAAATGAGGACTCTAGAGCCACGTTAAATCCCTATTACACTGAAGACCTGCCAAAAGTGAGCGTTGGCGAAATCGAGATTGCTCTTGGGCAGCTTAAAAATGGAAAAGCCCCTGGAGAGGACGGCGTTACTACTGAGCTGCTAAAGGCGCTGGTCGTCCTGTTCTTTAAAAAGAGTGACAAAAGCCTGTTGAAGAACTATCGAACCATTTCCTAAGCCACGTCTATAGAAGTGACAGTGGGCTGGCCATATCAGCCGCAGAACCGATAGCCGTTGGGGTAAACGGGTTCTAGAGTGGAGACCGCGTCTCGGTAAACGTAGTGTAGGACGCCCTCAGGCCAGGTGGAGCGATGATCTGCGCAAGATGGCTGGCAGGAGCTGGATGCGAGTGGCCGAGGATCGATCAGCGTGGCGAGCATTTGGAGAGGCCTATGTCCAGCAGTGGACTATCACAGGCTGATGATGATGATGATGTGTACTAAAACTTTAAAATAAGTTTGTTATGTTCGTAAGATTATAATATTTTTGTCCCTTACTCTATGTTGAATACTGTATAAGTAAAATCTAATCTCTATCCTAAATCTATTTTCTTATTTATAAAGTTATAATTATAACATTATAATTATAGTTTATAAAAAAATTATAATAGAAAAATGTTTACGTAAGCATAGGGGGAGGGGGTAAGAGCTTTGCTTACTTTTGCTGACAAGGGGGGTGGGGGGGTAAAAATTAGCAATAAATCTGCTTACGTAATATTTGAACGGCCCCTAACCATTGATGCTTTAGTTTGTTTATGTCTACAATACAGTTATTAAAAACAGCAATGAAATTATAATAATGCGAAATAATCAATTTTGCCGCGTACAGGAACACGCCGCATTGAGTTGACAGCGAATTAGTGACGTGCCACTACAATTTTGTATCGATAATTTATTCTCTTTGGCTTACTTAGTTTCACCGACATAGTAAGGAAATGTGATTTTTCGTTAAAATAAATATTTATTTAGTTACTACATCTACTATAATTTTTCTTTCTTTCTAAATTATTAATCATCGATTTGGCTGTTTATTAGTATTTTTAAACTACTTGATGGATTTTTATTCAGTTGTCACCATCATTTAGATAATTTATTGAGGTAGGTTTATAATTTTTTATGTTAACATAATTACACATATTTTGTACGGATAGTAGACTAAATCTGTGAGAAGATGGAGTACAGTCAATAGGGGATACTTGAGACTACAATATTATAAGTAATATTGTCGTATGATAATTTTCTTATTGTCTTAGGATATTGTCGCATAATAATTTTTAATTAATCAATATGGCAACATTCACATAGTGCCGGAGCAGAGAAAAAATTATAAATATTTGTTACTTACATTTATTTTTCATTAAAACTGACGTTTCATTGTACGAGTATTCCCTTTTCTCATAGTAAAATCTTCTAAAATTAATAAGACATTTTGAATAAATTAGTTATTTGTTGTTGCGAGACTCCTGGGCTATCAATGACGTTCAACGGAAAGTTATCGATACGATCGTTACGCTGCACTACTGTCATTCTTTCTTTTCGCACACGTTTATTATTGGTCAAAGTCAATGATGTTCAAAACCTCATTGGTCAAAGTGGTCATGTTTTCTGACATTTAGCGTTTTTTTTAAAATGTTGCATATTGTCATAAATTGAAAATTTATTTTTGTTGAATCAATGCAATATAATTATGTTTGTAGGCGTAACTGTGTATTTATTGTAATCTGTATGTGATGGTGGCTGCGACCCGGCGACACTCGTCACGGTACTAAAAGACAGGAGATAGCACTTCTATTGTCTTATTATTTAGATTTCTGTGATTGTTTCGGATAGTTGACCTTGAAAACTAGTAACGATATTGATATTGCATTCAAACAATAGTATTCGTCAATAGTGACTATCGATACTATCGACACTATCGATAGGCTATCGATACGATTGAAATGACGACAACTATGGATAGACCATCCATCCTAACGATGGTCTATCGATAGTTGACTATTGACGAGCCATTTGGTGTAATGGTCGAGAAGTCGGCTATTACACCAGAGGTCGCGGGTTCGATCCCCGCACGGTACAAACATTTGTGTGCATGAACATGTCTGTTTGTATCGGTCTGGGTGTTTCTATGTATAATAAGTATGTATTTACAAAAAAAAAGGTTATATAAGTAATGTTTATGCGTTGTCTAGCACCCATAGCACAAGCTCATGCTTAGTTTGGGGCTAGATGGCGCTGTGTGGATAATGTCCAAAGATATTTATTATTATTATTATTTATTATTATTATTGATAGGCACCTTTACTATCTATAGCCTGACCAGAGTTCCATCCTTAAGCTTCCTGTACTCCCTAGGCTTATGGCAGTGCTCATTATTCAGCATTATGATGACCCCGTCCTCCATCTTTAACTTGGCCTTGCAGTCCGGGTTCTTAGTTGAACAGACCCAAGTCATACTCTTCTTCATTTGACAAAACGTAAAACCAGCAACCAAAACTAGATTCTTTCCCTTTTGAGAGGTAATGATGTCGTAGGGCACATCTAAATAAAAAAAAATTGACAATTTATTAAACAAAGAACATATTTCGAAATGTCATAATTATAGAATGGAATGGTCGGTAAAAACATAGATAAAAGAAATGTAACGTGACGTTAATTTCTAAAAGGGTTTTTTATTATTAGAGCAGGCAAAAACGTGCAAGTTGGACTTCCGATGATAAGGGATCACCGCTGGCCGATAAACAGGTTTAATGGGCAGAATGCTAGTAATTTTGAAAGCACCCACACAAATATATTGCCCGCTATTGAGCAGAGAATTCCATTTAGGAAATTGTGATGTAAAAGCAGACTAATTTTATCATTATTAACGATAAGCTAGTGTGGCATGTGTCTTCTTACCACATCAGCCAGTTGTATGATATATACCTAATTGGGGACAAAGTTCGTACCGATAAATATTGATTCATCCAAGCATTTGTACCGAAAAAGCAGGGTACGCTCGCACAATGATGTAGGCGATCCTGGATCTCAGTAACCTTTAACAGAGGAACTAGATTACAAATTGGCTACACAGCCATTCGACGGTGTCAGTTTCCTCACGTTTTCCGTACCCACCGAATAAGTGTCAAATGAAACGAAACACGAGTGGTGGCCACGAACCGGGAAACGCAGCCGTGGTAGGCCTCCCACAAGGTGGACCGATGATCTCATAAAGATCGCCGGAATCCACTGGATGCGGGTGGCGCAGGACCGATCGGTTTGGAGATCCTTGGGGGAGGCCTATGTCCAGCAGTGGACGTCATTTGGCTGAAATGATGATGATGATGATGAAACGAAACAACGAACGAAATAAAAATTGATAAAAAAGGTGGGAAAGAAAAATCTAGATATTATTAAAATATTATTTCACGTCAATACTGTCACAATGCCTTTAATAAAAAATAAATAGATACAGCTAGTATTATAGGTGTTAAGCATTTAACTGCCTTCATGATGCAGTGGTTAGAGCGTTGGGCTCTAAAAACCGGAGGTTGTCGGTTCGAATCCTGCGGAGAGCGTCACTTTGTGTGATTGTTTCCAGTTTGGTAAGGACATTGCAGACTTGAAACCCTATTCAGGGTTTCTGAAAAAAAAATTATGATTCCGTGCTTCGGAGTGCACGTTAAGCCGTTGGTCCCGACTTTGTTCTAAATAGGTCTGGTTTCCTATATAAGGGTTACGGAGGTCAGATAGCAATCGCTCCATAACCAAAGCTTGTCGAACGAATATAGGATCATAGGCGAAGCGGATTTTGGGCTCCATACTTGTTGCGATAATGACTATCATTAGTATTTAACATATGAGCCGTCTGCCCTCCTTAGACAATTAGGCGGTTCATGATTATGATCATTGAAGGCAGTTGAAATACTGCCGTCATCGGTAAGCCTCACTCGAGCCTTGCAGCCATTATCTTTCCTGGAGCAGTAGAAGTTCTTTGAGGTTTTCATTTGAGAGAAAGTATAACCATCCAGCATTAGCAAATTCTTACCCCGTTTAGTTGGAATCATTTCATAACCTCTATCGTTATCTGAAAATAAATTATATAATCGAGATTTTTTCTTGTTTCTTAGTTAAAAGAAATTTAATAAAAGGACGTTCGCTATATTTCGAAATTAATAATACCTGAATAATACATCACTATGTTTCTAATATTTGCATAGCATGATATTTTGTATTATTTTGAACCTAATTTACCTACGACTTAATTCATAAAAGTTATAAAAATGTTTATAATTATTTAATATTTAAGTTTAATTTACAATTATATTGAGGAAAAATGCACTTTCACGATAAAAATTAAAAGTTTATTAAGGACCTGCTTCGTTACATATGTCACTAGTAAGGCTGCGTCCCCAGTAGGCAAACTGTTAGCGGCCGAACTAAAATTTCAAATTCAGAACAATTTTCGCACAGATGTCATCGTATTGACAGCATTAATGTTTCACAATTTTTGACTTATTAGTAGTATTAGTATTTAACATATGAGCCGTCTAGCGTCCTTTGATAATTAGGCCGTTCATGATTATGATCATTGAAGGCAGTTGAAATACTGCCGTCATCGGAAAGCCTCACTCGAGCCTTGCAGCCATTACGTTTCCGGGAGCAGAAGAAGTTCTTTGAGGTCTTCATTTGAGAGAAAGTATAACCATCCAGCATTAGCAAATTCTTACCCCGATTAGTTGGAATCATTTCATATCCTCTATCGTAATCTGAAAATAAATTCGTTTTAAAAATTAGCAAATGTAATCGATTTTTTTTTTCTTGTTTTTTGTTAAAAGAATAAAAAGACATTCGCTATATTTCGAACTTAAAAATACCTCAGTAATACGAGTACATCACTATGCTTCTAATGTTCGCATAGCATGATAGCCATAAATGTTAACTTCAAATTGTTAAATATGTATTGAAACCAATTAATTACAGATGTAATAAAAAGGACAAAAGCGCCACGTAAATTTAATTACAACTACTCGTATTTCAACTTACATTTTAATTAAACAAAACATACGTTAGTACAAACGTAACATAATAAATACTCGTATATTAAGATTATATTTATTATACAACTCATGTAAAAACGAAAATAAAATTGGACTATTACTATTATTAAATTTAATTATCTTTAAAACTGAAGGTAGTTTCTTTCTTTTATGAAATAAATGTCATTAGAGATGTTTCACTTTTTCACAATAAACACGCTAAATTCTTCATCATCCATCGTTTGCTCTTGATACATCACTACTTGGTCAGGATGCTTCTCTTGTATATGGCTGAACAGCAAGCTCTGATCATCTTCACCACATTCAACAGTGTCGTCGCATTGTTTACAAAGATACGATCCGTTACCAAGGTCGTCAAAATACACCTTGTCGAATCCTACTGACGTCAATGGCGTATCTAAAAATCAATTACCATATTATTTAGTTTTATATCTTATAAGTATAGCCCGACCATTAAAATAAAAAACCTCGCCATATTGCGGAAACATATTGGAACTAATTTCTTCAAGTGGCAACAATCATATAAAAAAACAATAAGATGTCATAAATTATTGCTGTCTGTCAAAGTTTGATGTCAATTGTCAACCGAGCCTTCTTACTATTGGATATTGTATGTAAGTTATTTGTGAGTATAACCATAGCAACCAAGTGTTGCAATACCCATAGCTAATGTGGCGCCTCCAGAGCAGGTTTTTTATTCTCTTGGTCAGGCTATATATTGTTAATAAGTTATTTAATTAAATTTATAACCAATTAAAAATAAATAACTTGTTAAAAATTTGGTTGTATGTCTAACCTTCTATAATATCTATTCCTAAAATATATAAAAAAATATGTGTGTTCTGTGGCTTAATGTAATTTGTATTTAAGTATGCATTTGTAGTATCATCTTTGATGTTGATACTCATAAAAGCTTTTGACTACTTCGGGATTAGATCTTTATATAAATATGATTTGAGATGTTGTCAGATATATTTTTTTATTTAGCACACACGCATTACTGTCGTTTCGTAATCGTTCCAAAAGTTTTTTTGCTTATTATTAACTTACTAGTATTGAATAAATAGCTGCTTTTACTATTTTTATCAGCGTTCCATTAACATACCTGAGCATGAAACATTTTTCAAAAAATTGTATTGTACGGATTTATGAATGCTGTCTTTCAGAGGAGCATATTTTTCAATAACTTCAAATTCTTTTTTATGAATACGCATGAGATGACGCCGTAAATTGGCACTGCTAGAAAATGCAATATCTTTCTTGCAAAATATACACTTGTACAGTGTGGGAGTCACACATGTGTAGAAATTCCACACGCATGTCCTACCCTCGCCTGAAACAAATACAAATAGATAAATAAAAACACCTGAAAAAACAGGGAAATAAATCCTTTCTCCAACTCAAAAAGATCAATATACCGAAATATACTTACGTTTACCAAGCACCGGTTTTTTACATAAATTCTTAATTAGTTCGATTGTTTCCTCGCTTAAATCGTAGGATATTTCTGTATCTCTATCTAGATGTAGGTTAGTACCATCATTTTGTTTTATTGACATTTTTTGAAGAACTATGTCACTTGAAGGTGAATATTTTAATATTTTTTGGAATTCTTCTCTATGACAAGTCATTACATGACGTCTCAGGTTTGCTACACTCTCTGGAAATATCGTTAGATTCTTCTTACAAAATATACATTTGTAGACAGTATTTCCCTTAATATTTTTGAAAAAATTCCAAATGCACGTCTTGCCCTGTTCTGAAAATTAAAGTGATTGTTTGTTAGAAGTTATCTTCTGTTTTTATCACTACATAGTATAAAGCAGTCTCTTCCCGCTGTCTGTCCCTATGTATGCTTAGATAATTAAAACTACGCTACGGATTTTGATGCGGTTTTTTTTAATGCATAGAGTGATTCAAGATGAAGGTTTAATGTATAATACATGCATAATATAGTACAGAAACACCATTGCATCCGTGCGAAGCCGGGGCAGGTCGCTAGTTAAAGTTTAAATCTGTAGACTACAAATGAAATCAAACTCGCAAAATATCGGCCATATGAACTTTTGACATTTAACTGTTTGTCATAGCTTTTTACTTAATACGTACTTTTACCAGCAACAGGCTTGTTACATAGATGCTTGATTTTTATTTCGTCATCTTTTTCCTCATTGTCAGATTCCTCCGATGTTGAAACATATTTTCCTGCAATTTCAAATAAAAGTTACTACGAGTACTAGCAAAAATTAAATAATTGTTCTATCTTCGTAAACTCAAGTTCCTCTATTCTTATGTCTGAGGTGGCAAACTAGCCAGGGGTTCGCTTAGCAATCACCGCCGCACATGGACATCTGCAACGGTGGAACTAAATATATGGGAAGGTACGGGCCTCCGGCACTCTCACAAACCAGACCAAACACAATAGTAGTCAATATTATTTCACGCTGCACAGTGTTTTAAGATGACCTTTTTTCGGACATCGCGTTTTTATTGAAAAATATTATAGATAGAATCATTACAATGCAAGATTTCTTATTCCTGTAAAGTTTAGATTTTAAGATAGAATTTTTTGAAAATTGTACAATTAACACCCGGATATACAGAGTGGAAAGTTTCAATGGGGCAGCCAAGGGAGGTACCTTAATCATTGCAGCTACAAGAAATTGGTCTTAGGAGACTATCCATAATTTTTCAAAAAAAATTTCATTCCCATTCACAGATTTAAAAAAAAAATGTACGAGCAAGAAAATTATCATTTTTCACAAATAAAATTTTTGATGCTAATCGGTCCAATTTTGTACGCTGATCAAAATCTTCTATGGGACCAACTGAGGTTTCAGTACTAGAAAAGTCACAAATCAAAAAAACACTTTTCCCATACATTTTATAGTACTTCGATTTTTTGTGAGGCCATAAAAAGAGGTAACAAATTGGCTGCCCCATTGAAACTTTCCACCCTGTATAGAAAACAATTAATTATGCCGAAACTTTTTGTGATAGGAATAGGCTATTTGACTACTGCTGGAAAATAGTTTTATATTATTTATTATTGCATAAATTGCAAACCGTTTTAATATTTCCTGGAGATCTGTCGTTTAAACGGAGAAAATCAATGTTAAAGTTTGAATTGAAAAATTACGCGCCAAAACGCAATTTTTGCTATGGCGCCTGGTTGCTCTGACAGATGACGTCACAAATAGGTAAACAACAAAGGTCAACAAACTGTGAAATAGTTTTGAAATTTATTGCATAAATAATGGTTTATAAGTGGTGTGTTGTACCCAAATGTACAAGTACATCGATAAAGACTCCGAAAAAACTATTTGTAGCAGTTCCGATAGATCCTGAGGGCCGAAAAAAGTGGTTGAGTGTAGCTCGTCGAAACCCTGAAAGCATTGGACCTAATTCAAGTGTTTATATGTGTGAAGATCATTTTAACGTGAGTAATATTTGTATTGTTGCGTTAGTTTAGGTTAGTTTAGGTTACGTGAAAACAGTGCGTGACACCAAAGAAATGTAGGAGTTAACATAACCTAAAAAATGCTGTCAGCTCGCACAAAATGTCTCTCCATTTTATGCACAGAACTTTAAATAAACAAAACTGTAATAACTAGGACGGTTGGGAAATAACGTAAATAACACGTAGATCGCACGATCAATATAAAGAAAAACAGAAAGCATGCACTGAACTAATGTTTACATCTTTGTGACGTCATCAAAGTTGCAGCCAATCACAGAGCGTTTTCAAACACGTGATCAAACCACAAAAAAATTTAAATTTCATTTATGTTTTTTATACAGAAAATGACCTTATTTTTCAGAACATCCAATAAAATGCTTTTTACATTACATTTTATTAGGATGACAACAAATTGTTCCATATTTTAAACACAGTCAAATAGCCTATTATTGATGTTAGGTACATCGATTTCTTTTCTTGTGGTGCGTAATCGTATATAAGAGTTTAAACGAACCTTGTAGCTCTCCTAGATTTGAATATATACATGTTTTAAGTTTTTCAGTTTTCCCTAATTTTCCCAAAAATTCCGCCATATTCGGATAAAGTATTTAAACTGTAAGTATGGTCCTTTTCTCCCCAACGTTCAACAAAAAAATCAAATCCCAATTCAATGGAACTTCGAAGTTATAGCAAATTAATTATTTTTGATAGGGTTGTCACATTCATTGTCAATTTTTTTGCTTATTATCTGGTTTTGTTTTTGACAACAAAGTTTGTTGTACATATTAAGTATGTGTAAAAAAAATTCGAGTTAAAATATTCGTCTTTTGTGAAAAAATATCTCTAAATCCACCATTAATAATGTATACGGGTCATAATACCCATATACGATCAAGAAACTTCTAATAATACCTTATTTGTTTGGTTATAAGTTGTGAGAGAACATAACTTTAACTCGTAGGATGGATACATTACTGTAAATATATTGTGTCTGTCATTATCGTTTTTCACGTGATTGTATAATTAACTTACTATGTAACTATAATTTTGTTAAAATTATATCAAATCCCGATATAAATTAATTTAATGAAAGTGACAATCTTGACGACGTAAAATCCGGATAAATCTTTAAATTGTTGTAGTTTCTAAGTTCCATGGAATTGGGATTTGAAATCGTTGTGGTCTATTAAGGAAATGGTTATCTTAATATAACTTATCCGAATATTACGGAATACTCGAGAAAACTAAGGAAATCTGATAACAAAAAAACCTCAATAAATGCGAACCTAGGACACCTACAATGTTCACTTAGGCTCTAATACATGCAGAAAAAGAAGCGTTATCGATATGTCTAACCTTCAAAATTCATCCAATCATTACCTTCGAAAAAACAGGGAAATAAATCCTTTCTCCAACTCAAAAAGATCAATATACCTAAATATACTTACGTTTACCAAGCACCGGTTTTTTACATAAATTCTTAATTAGTTCGATTGTTTCCTCGCTTAAATCGTAGGATATTTCTGTATCTCTATCTAGATGTAGGTTAGTACCATCATTTTGTTTTATTGACATTTTTTGAAGAACTATGTCACTTGAAGGTGAATATTTTAATATTTTTTGGAATTCTTCTCTATGACAAGTCATTACATGACGTCTCAGGTTTGCTACACTCTCTGGAAATATCGTTAGATTCTTCTTACAAAATATACATTCGTAGACACTATTTCCCTTAATATTTTTGAAAAAATTCCAAATGCACGTCTTGCCCTGTCCTGAAAATTAAAGTGATTGTTTGTTAGAAGTTATCTTCTGTTTTTATCACTACATAGTATAAAGCAGTCTCTTCCCGCTGTCTGTCCCTATGTATGCTTAGATAATTAAAACTACGCTACGGATTTTGATGCGGTTTTTTTAATGGATAGAGTGATTCAAGATTAAGGTTTAATGTATAATACATGCATAATATAGTACAGAAACACCATTGCATCCGTGCGAAGCCGGGGCAGGTCGCTAGTTAAAGTTTAAATCTGTAGATTACAAATGAAATCAAACTCGCAAAATATCGGCCATATGAACTTTTGACATTTAACTATTTGTCATAGCTTTTTACTTAATACGTACTTTTACCAGCAACAGGCTTGTTACATAGATGCTTGATTTTTATTTCGTCATCTTTTTCCTCATTGTCAGATTCCTCCGATGTTGAAACATATTTTCCTGCAATTTCAAATAAAAGTTACTACGAGTACTAGCAAAAATTAAATAATTGTTCTATCTTCGTAAACTCAAGTTCCTCTATTCTTATGTCTGAGGTGGCAAACTAGCCAGGGGTTCGCTTAGCAATCACCGCCGCCCATGGACATCTGCAACGGTGGAATTAAAAATATGGGAAGGTGCGGGCCTCCGGCACTCTCACAAACCAGACCAAACACAATAGTAGTCAATATTATTTCACGCTGGTGTTATGTGAGAGGGTGGTACTTCCCGGGACGAGCCGGCCCATTTGTACTGTAAAACAGCATGGCTCTACAAAACACACCTCTTTTTTTGTTAAATTATTTTAATAAACTAAATGCAGTTTTGTATTTTTTTACCTACATCAGTTGGCGGACAGGCACGCAACCCACGTGATTATAAACGGGCGCTGCGGCCTATTCCATTTAGGGACTCTTCACCAGGAAGCGTCGCCCATTGTGCTGCAAGACTGTATGCTGATCAGATCTGATCTTCGGGCCTTTAATTAAAATTTCAATACTTAAAGATAAAATGAAACATACCTATCCTTTTTCTAGAGATCAATCTTATTTCCTCTGTTCGCAGCAACCCATTATATTCAGTTATATGATCTTCTTTCAAATGCGTCACTTTATTTTTGTGGTCAATCTCATCAGAACATATTTTGCAAATCAAAACTTCTGAATCGCCATCATTCGAAATTTTCTTCTCGTAATAATCTTGAAATCCTTAAAGCAGATGCAAAATTAGTTTTAATTAAAAAATAAAACCTCCGTTCTTAAGATTAAATTATAAAAGAATGTACACATGTAAATTTCTTTGAAAATGGTACTACACAAATAAATTAAACACAAAAATTCAGAAGTCGGTCAAGCTTTTTTTTATATAATATTTTGTATTATTTTGAACCTATGACTTAATTTATAAAAGTTATAAAAATGTTTACAATTATTTAATATTTAAGTTTAATTTACATAATTATATTAAGGAAAAATGCACTTTCACGATAAAAATTAAAAGTTTATTAAGGACCTGCTTCGTTACATATTATTATGTCACTAGTAAGTTAGGAATAGCTTTAACTAACAAATTTTATAAACGGTTAAGAACTACTGTCGTAACACATTGAATGTAGGCAAATAAGTTAAGATACTTTAGGAATAAAACATTATAAGATCTTATTTTTCTATTATATTATTTAATTTCATATAATTTATAATAAAACTACGTGTATTTCTTAGTATTTATTTCTTTACAATGAATACGCTAAACTCTTCATCGCTTGTGGACTGCTCTTGATACATGACAACTTGGTCAGGGTGCTTTTCTTGTATGTGAGTGAACAACAGACTTTGGTCGTCATTCGGACATTCAATACTTTCGTCGCAATCTTTACATTTATACACTCCGTTGTCAAGCTCTTCAAAATATGTTTGGTCAAAGCCAACAGGGGCAGGCGGCGCCGCTGAAAATGAATCTATTATTAAAACGAAGATCTCTTCTGATGTTGTATCAAATTATTTATTTAAAAATTACTAATAGACAACATCTACATTGATTTAAGGGTTGAGGGCAAATGCCGTATCAGAATCAACTACAGAACAGTATGATGTCTGTTCTGTAGTTGATATAATTTCCTCCAAGCCGAGTTTTCGGCTAATCATTACGAATTTACGATCAACCAACTATGCAGGATATATCAAAGTGCACAAGTGAGTGCGCCAGCACAGGTGCACTCCCTATTCCCTCATTTTCATAACACGGTGGGACAGCAGTCTGACACAACCGAAGATATATCAGGCGCAGGACCAATTTACACCGCCAACTTCTAGACTTCGAGTATTCTAAACAGAAAACCCAATCACAAATGTTTTGGTCCGTCTCGGGATTTGAACGCAGGACCAGCTCGGCCGTAGCTTTAAAGTGCGACCTACTTGCCACTGCACCACGGAGGCCTTGACATTTGACCTCGAGTATTTTTTTTTTCAATACACGGGAATGATGGGGAACTTAAAATTTTTATTTATAATTATGTTCTAAACAATTTTACTGATTTTCAGCTTGTTGGGACTTATGATGCACCTTCACTCTAATTTTTTGGTTTAAATTGACCGGACTAAATATATCCCGTAATTCCGTATATTATGTGAAAGCATTTTAAATTGATAAATTAATGAAAACAATTGTGTGTTAAAAGAATTCATCCGAGTCAAGATTACTTTCGACGTTTGACTGAAAAATTAGGAACTAGATTTGCCTAAAAATATTTCAGTCAAAGGCCGAAATTGAAATATATTTCGGGGTCGGCCTGAAGGTCTAACCTTGGATAAACCAGTCCAACCTAGGAGCGCCGGAGCTTCGAGGTTGGCCTATAACATAGATACACAACAAGAATATTTGCTGAATATCCCGGTGAGCATCACTAACGCTACCGCTACTATCAGGGAAATATTCAGTAAATAAAAAAAATATATACGGATGATTTACCTGCGAGTGTACTCAGCACAGAATTATCTACAAAAGTATACGTTCCAGCTCTACGAATGCTATCATGTTGCGGAGAATTCTGAACTATCGCTGCATATTCCTTTACATGAATTATTTTAATGTGCCTCCTCAAGTTATTGACATACTTTTCATTTGTTGATATTTTTCTGTTACAAAAAATACACCTGAAGACTTTAGGACTTATTTTTGCAAAGAAGTTCCACAGGCATGTCTTATATCCATCTGCAACACAAACACAGCCATGTCATTATAGTTTATTAAATAAATAAATGAAAATCATTGACATCTTGACACAAATTTATTATAGTCAAAACAATTTAATAGGTTCGCAATGACAGTTTAAAGTGTTTGTAAAAACTGCTCTTTAATTGCATACAAATAAGATTTATGGATTGGATCTGATGTTAAGGGGAGGAGAACGCATTTTCTTGCCTTAACCGCAGGCTAGTGACGCCTTTAGCCGAAACTAAAGGTGTTTTTCCCACTACTACCCATTAAACTCTCCTGATTTCTCCGTTCCACCCGATAGGGACGAGCCGGTGCCAGCCTTGTGGCTATTGACTAGTTCATTCCGGGGTACCCCGACCTGATGCGGTAGGCCGGGGTGTAGCGTCTAGGGAGGACGTACTCGAAATTCATCATTATTGCCCTATAATGTGTCTACTTCACGTGGTAACTAAACACAGAAAATCCATTTGAGCACGATGAAATTTTCAATACCCTGAACCAACACGTTTACTTGTAAAGCGCGGCGTTTGAAACCACTTGCCACAGCTCTTTTTTAAATACAAATAAAGTAAAAATTATACTTACGTTTTCCCTTAACCAATTTATTGCATAGTTCCTTTATCATTGTTAGGGTATCATCACTCAAGCCTCTAGAGCTTTTGTCTTGTTCTATCTGTTCCAAGCTTCTTTTCTTATTAGCTGAAGCCCGAAGCGAATCGTCTAAAGGTGCATATTTTAATATCAGCTTGTATTCTTTTACATGGCGCTTACTAAAATGACGTCTTAAATTGGAGAAATTTCTTCCATCTATCCTTAAACATTGTAAGCAAAAAATGCAAACGTAAACGTTATCATCTTCCATCTTATTGAAGAAATTCCAGATACAGGTTGTACCTAAAAAGGTTCACATTACTATTTTCAGTAGAAGATACAACGATAAATAAGCTTATTCATAATATACTATGTATACTTACGATTTCTTTTATTATGCACAACAGGCTTGGTACATAAATCCTTTATTTTTTTATCTAATTCATCCAAAGAGTCGGATTCCTCAGACGCAGAACAATTTTTGTCTGTTTGTTTCATTTCTTTTACGCGAGCATTACAATCGTCACTATCATCATTTTCTGTGTCATCTCCTTCAACTTCACTGTTATTTTGCTCTGTAGGTATATATAAAAGACCGTTTTTATACTCATCTGGATGTAGTTTCTTTATATGACGTCGCATATTTCCGTATTGTGCGGTGCGCATTCTTATTTTTCTGTCACAAATTAAACAACGATACTGAGAATCGTTAACTTTTGCGCAGAAATTCTTTACCCAACCTCTCGTTTGAGACCATACCTCCGTATCTTGATGTTTATCTACAAACATATAAACATAGTCAAGAATATGAAACAAAAGCCATAAAATATTATTACTATGTATTTGCGTTACTGGGGCATACAAATAAAACCAGTTATTTTACAGCCAAATATATTTTGGTATTGAAGCCTCTTAAGCAAACTTAATTATTTTATTAGTATCATTTTCACCAGAATCGTCACAGAGTGGACTTCCAAAGATGGACAGCAACGCAGGGGAAGGCCCAGAAAACGATGGTGTGACGATCTGTCTGCTTTTCCGAGGACTGGGGCAAACTCTGGCTCAAGCCAGAGATATGTGATGAGATTTGGCGAAGACCTTCTTTGCCCAGCAGTGGGACAGCATAGGTTAGAAAAAATATCATCGTCAATTCTTGTAACTTTGTTTGATTATATTATTAACATGGCACATACTGCTGCGTTTGTTTATTAATTGAGGATTCATTTAGCATTCTCACATAAAGAACATAATGGGTTTCATGTTAAAAATATGGACAATCACAGAATTCCTCAATTGATACTGAATACAGAGTTAAACAATTTAAATTTAAATACAAATAAGATACTGTTGAATAAAAGTGAATTCAAAACTTCACATATTCTCCCGAAGGAGTGACTATATATTTCGGTGGAGGGTGTTGGTGTGTATAATCAGCCTGTCGTATCCTCCCGTCAGCTTCTAACTTAATACGAGCCTTGCAACCGGCGTCTTTCTTCGAACAGTAATAGTTGAGCGATTGTGCATTTTGCGAGTATGTATACCCGTTCATCATGAGTAACCGTTTAGTACTCTTTCTTGACGGAATGAAACTGTACTGCAATGATCCTAAAATATGAGATAGTAAAAATTACACCGCAAATGAATTCATAAAAAAACTTATTTTTTTATGCTCTAGTAAAGGATACCAGTATTATTTACGTTAAAACCACCTTTTTGTATTTAACAGAATTCCTAAGCACCCTTTTTATCAATCACTGTTAGTATAAATTTACAAACAAAATAAATTCTTAAAAAAACAAGTTACTAATTTATACATTTTAACAATATAAATGTATTTTATTAACCAAAAGTCATGCACGTGTAATATTAGTTCCATATCTACTTGGAGAGATCTTTATTTACAATTTTACAGAATAAGATGAAAATAAAGAATGAAAACAACGTCAATCTAAACTCAAATTAATATTAAAGTGGTCGCGCTGACCCCACTTTAGCGCAGTGTCGAAGTTTTCCTCGCCATAAAATCAAACTTAGGCTTGTGCCTGCACATGTGTACAGGCCCCGGCAAACTTGTTGACTATCGGGTGAGGATTGCGCAGAACATGAATTTTGACATGCCTGCGCGCTATTGGTTAGAACTAGTCAGAAATATACCTCTGACCAATCAAGCGCTCATTTGACCTCATGCGCGAGAGCGCAAAATTTCGCCCACACCGTCGACCTATGGTCAAGAAGTTTGCCGGTACCAATAATACCGACGAAAACCACTGAAAAAAGTCAACTACCTGTGCCCTCTAAAGAGTTAACCAGTAGTAGAACCTTGCAACGACCGCTCGCCAATGCAAGTACCTGCTTTTAAAGGACGCGGTGACAAGTTGCAAAAACAAGGCATTACAGAGAACCGTAAGAAAATTTTGCGGAAAATTCTGACAAAGTAATCTAAGGCAGGGTCTTTATTTACAATTTAATATGCCATTTGCTTAACAATTTCGTTTGATCTGGAGTCAGAATTTACCAAACTATCTCATCTAACCACCCATCTTATATGGCTCGTTGCGATGAATATCATCTTACAATAGATTAGGAACTGCGAGAAAAACAGAAAATGTTTGCCTTTTACATTATTAATTGACTTTCCATTACAAAATTTCAAATTTTAGGGAATGATCAAGCTGTACAGTTTCTGCTCCCCATCATTAATGAGTATGATTGTCTTTCAACAGCACTAAAGTTTCATCTTCCGTGACCGCATACGCGTTGCAACGCAGATTTGTTTTGATGCACAGCCATCGCCTCTTATTCTCGATAGCTTTGTTAAGTTTAAACCGTTGTCCATTTACCACGAGCATAGTGTTGCCGAATTTCGACTTAACAAACTCGTAATCGAAGGATATTACGTCTGAAATGTTATAGTAATCATATGAGTAAAAGACATGTGGTCATAGAAGAAAGAATACACGGAACGTTATCTTCATAAACACGCATCTATGCGTGCGCCTAGGGTTGCCAGGTCGCCAAACCTAATAGCCGGACAGACCAACCAGTCTGGGCGGACATTTGGGTAGAAAAGCCGGACACCCTATATTATTGAGGATTTTGTATCAGTATTAATAGTACGACAAAAAAATTGTATGTACAATCAAGCTTTTATTATTATTATTATCATAAATCTTGTGAAATGTAAAAAGACTTCCTATGTCCGGCTTTATCCGGACGCCTGGCAATACGCCATAGCACATATTATTAAATAGTTACGCCATAGTATCATCAATGACACAGAATATATACTAATCAATGAGCCGACGCGCGCACACTCAAACAAACTATCAACCCGTTTCTTAAGGCAAACAAAGAATTTTATTTTTGAGTGTACACAAACAACGATATAGATAAGTTCTATGACGTACACAAATTAGCGCTTGGTGCGTTTGTATAAAGATAGCGTATTGTATACTGTTTCAACTATGACATGGCAACCCCACGTGATTAGGCTATATTTCTTCAGCTGGCGACACCCGTCTGATGTTAGCAGTCACCCCATATTTTAAGGCACTTCATCAGCACAGGTTTCTTATTAATTTGTTTATTTAGGAGTTGAATAGACTTGCAGCGTACAGATATTTCTGAAACGCACACAAAATGCAATTTTATAAACTTAATAACATTTCTAACATATTTTCAGTTTCCGTGAATATAATAGCAAAACTACAACAGTACTTAAAAAAAAAAGTACCTACACATGTATTATTTGCATTTATTTATAACCACAATTACCAGAACACAGATATTACCTGACCTGCCTAGCTAGTCGGGTTAGAAAGATGTCCTGTCACGAAACAAAATGGATTCCACTACCTTCTGATTTTAACATGAGTGAGGGAGTGTCTCATAACGAAAAAAAAACAACAATACAAAAAAAAATTGTTATTTGTCATGCAAAAATCTTAAAAAAAACATTCATTTCGGAAACAGGGTCCATAGTGTTAGTAACAATCAAGTTTAGTTGTGTAAGTACATAAAACGAATTATAATTAAAGTAGTCTTTCGCAAGCTGAACGCAAGTCCAGTGATGCAAGATGGACAAAAAATTCCTTTAGTTGTTTTACCTTACGAATGCGAGTAATACTGGAGCCACACTATCGCGACAACTATCGTGATAAATTGTCGCGACAAAATCTTCGTGTTCGACCTACGACGAAGTGCTTGGCCACATCAAATAAAACTTCGCTGTGTCGCGACAATTTAGAACGTCGCGATAATTCAATTCGTCCGTATCCATCACTTAATATTGCACTTTAAGTCTGTATCTTAAAGTACAAAATCGATTGCAGCGAATATGAAACGCGCAAAGTGTAGCCAAGCGCATGAACTTTGTCGCGATAAAACCCTTTGATGTGCGGCAAAATAGCGACAGCGGCGCGAAGGGCATTTGTTGTCGCGACAGTTATCGCGATAGCACGAACCTTGTTTGGCCAGACGTGTCGCGACAACGCAAATGTTCGCGTTATCGCGTTAATGTGGCCCCAACATGAGACATACTTGTAGTTGTAATGCATGTGAACACGCGCTCTAGTGTGCGTAACTGAAGGTGAGAAGCGGATATCTATTTATTAATCTGTGGTAGCCTTCGATCACTAATAAGAACTAGATACACAATCAGCGGCCAAAAGTGTCCTCACCGAAAGAGCTCCTAAAATCAACATTTAGGTGGACTTTTATCTTAGTAGCATTCGAACGCTCCGACAATAAACATGCCTAAATGCTCCTTTTAAAAGTGCAAAGATCACCCATCCAAGACGAAAAAAAAGGATGGACTTTCATATTTTCGGGAAGTATTAATATTATCATTAATTATTATTATCACTTTTATTAAAAAATCATCGTAATATCATTTTTAAAAATTAAATTGAAATAAATACCAGTAGTTATAACGCAACTCAATTGTAAAGACCTCAAGCCCACTTAAATTGTTTGGGTTATGTTCGTTTACTCGGTTCCATTAATCCGTGGAGACGCTATTGTTTGTAAAATTTTTTTATTATTAAAATACAACTGTATTGTTTTTTTGTTTAATAAGACTTTGGTACTTTTTTAAAAGTAAATATTATACAAACATATTATAATAGATTAAATTTTTAGTGGATGTAATAAATTTAACATGTGAGATTTTATTGGAGTTTATCCCATATGAGTCGATATAAGAGGCCCTCCTTATAGAAATTTTAATGAGGAGGGGAAATACAAAGGATTATGTTACAAATGTTCATCATTGTATTAATGTATGTTGTGGTGCTTAAAGTTCTGAAATAAATTTATTATAATATAATTTATATAAAGGTGTGAAAATAGTATAAGTGTGACCTGTGAGCGTGACTCACTTAATGTTATTATTATTTTTTTCAATTTTTAATATAAATACATAATTAATGATATCTGTGTATATTTATTTCATTAATAAATAAATGTTGTGACTGTGTAACTAAAACTAAAATAAACCCATTCCAAAAATCCCATACCAATATTTACAATAAAAACAAAAAAATACTTTTGAACAATTCGACTCCACCCCGTTCCCTGTCCTTGCGGCGAGCCTAGGTCGTAAAATTTTTATGGTATTTGGCGCACTGTGATTCGTCGAGCGCGAGCACTCGTAATAGCTTTGCGAAATACAACTTCACGCATTGCACGTAAGGTTGAGTTTACATTATTCCATCTAGAATTTTGCGAGAAAGAGAAAGAACTAGATTTTCGACCGTTTTGAGGCGACTTTTGCATGGCATTGTGTATCTAGTTCTTTATTAGTGATCGATGGTGGTAGCGGATCGGTCGCGACTCGCGACGCGAGTATTCGCGAGACTGCTGAGCGCTCTCGAGGCTACGCACACTAAGAAAATGTGCATGTACTGTACACACGTATGGCTCACCCGCATCCGTGAGATAAAACGTCCAAAACTTATTTAAGCTTCACATACGTCCCACAAGACAAACGAAAAAAGTGGGGGGGTTTATGCGAGTGAAAGCAATCCAATGGTACTAAGGTCTTATCTGCCTCCAAACTGATTCTGGCTTTACATCCAGAGTTCTTCTTTGAACAGTAGTAATATTTTGTCTGGTTTTTCTGGGAGAATGTATAGCCGTTGTACATAATAAGAAATCTTCCTGTCTTTGTCGGAATAAACTGGTAATTGCGTTTTTCTGAAAAGTCAAAATTACTTTAATTAAACAACGAACATACATAAAAACGCTGTTGAATTTGGAAAAAGCGAAAGGTGTAAAGGTTTGTGTTCCATTTGGCAGCGCTCCACTCCTTTCCAAATAAGTGTACCATCTGGTTCAAATGCTATTAGGATACGACCTATTGGAGTTGCGTTACGCGACAGTGATGACTTACACATACACACACATAGATAATAAAATGCGTAGCTAACGTTACGGACAGGCGCAGTTGACGTAATTTTTCACTCAATTCCAAAAGGTATTGTTCTAATAGCATTTGAATCGGATAATAAGACGTTTTATCTTTTCGTGAAACTATATAGATTCTGTTGTATTGCTCTTTGGCATCTGTAAAGATTCCATAGTTCAGAACGGCGTAGTTAAAATAGCCGCAGTCAAAGTCATCGTGAATGCGTTAAAATCAGAACACCAAATATATTGAAAAGATCGTTTAATATTCGATACGATAATGGCCTTAAATTGTACACTAAAACGTGAGTTTTTTTTACACTACATCAGTTGGCACTGATGGCAGACAGACACACAGCCCGATATGGTGATTTGCAACAATCATGATTTTTTTAAACTTATTGACAGAAATCTATATTACTTAAGGTCCTAAGGATCATCTAATTTTTGTAGATAATGTAGGTAGGTACTTTGTAAAACTTTATAATGACAATGTTCATGACATGTTTTAAATAACAATAATATTAAACTAATTCTTCTGGACATCGTTCATCTTAGTCTATTTGTAAGAGTGGTGGCCAAAATGCAATAATTTTTTAACATTTGTGAAAAAGTAAAGTGTCATCTTAAGATCTATGATCCTTCAACTTCAGGGTATGTAGGTAGAGGACGCCCAAAGAAGGATTTCATGGATTTAGGTGACAGAACTAAGCGTAGAAGGTTGTTCAATATGATCTCCAGATGTTACTATGCATTTAGATAACCAATCCTGATATTTTTTTTCAAATTTGGAAACATCTTTGCCGATTTTAATCCAATTTCTGGAAGCGGATAAACAAAAGCTATGTATTGTGTTTCGTAACTCATTCCGCTGTTGTGTTGTCAAATCTGATACTCCTATTAGCTCATAGATATAGTTTAACAACATATCTTTTGATTGTTTAGTTGCAGGTTTGATTGGAGGGTGTTTTTTGAGGTAATTAAACAAATCGAAATTTCTAACTGTACCACCGTTTCCTGCAAAAATGAAAAGTTGGTTCAGGCGGGGGTAGTTTGGGGTAAAATTTTTTATTGAATACCAGAATACAGACTTTCAGTTATCTACTAGTGTAAAAATTTCCATGTTCTAACATGTTCCTTGTAAGATACAGGCTTTAAAGTATTTAAAAACTGCTAAATTTTAAGCTAAGTTTTGAATATTTTTCCTGAAGTACTATAACAACTAACAGTTACTAAGTGATATAGAAAATAAAGTACATACCTTCAGTAATGTGCACCATATTTATTATTACGCAATAATGCACTGTATAAGTCACAACAAACAGATAACTGTGCGCGAAAACAGGAAGTAAATAGATCAAATCAATACAATTAGCGAGAACCTGCATACACTAGCTGATATCTCAGTAATGACTTACCTTCAACCGTTTATATTATACAAGAATATGGGGTAGGTACCTCCAATCACATCGCCATAATTTGTTTTGACTACCCTCACAATGTCAAATTTGAATAAAATCCACCTAATATCTCATATTAATCACTGTGCGCCCCATGAACTAAAATAAATAAGCTTTAAGCTCACTTATAAGTTTATCAAGAGAATGAAAGGAATTTCAAAAGTTTACAAAACACAACTTTTGTGTAGGGAAGGTACCCAAAGGGCAACGACCCATCAAGTGCAGTAGCATCATAATGAATATAGTTCATGAAGAGCATGTTTAGGATTCCTATGTTTGAAATTAGCTAAAAGAAACGAGAGTAATACCACGTTATTCACGTAAGCATAGGTTCTCATCACGGTTCTCATCAATTGTATTCCGATTTGCGCAGGATGGCTGACAGGAGCTAAATGCGAGAAGCCGAGGAGCGAGCATTAGCGAGCAGTAGCGAGCATTGGAGAGGCCTATATCCAGCAGTGAACTACGATAGCCTAATGAATCGCAGTCCATGGCCATGGCTGCTGAAGTATTGACTTTACTGTCTGGTTTTAATGCTATTAGGATACGACCTTTTGGAGTTGCGTGTCGTAACAGTGATGACTTACACACACAGAGATAAATAATACTTTGCTATTGGTTGCTAACGTTACGGATAAGCGCGGTTGACGTCATTTTTCGCTTAATTCCAAAAGGTATTATCCTAATAGCATTTGAATCGGATAATAACACTAGGGTTGCCATCCGTCCGGGTTTCCCTGGATTTGTCCTAGTTTAGAGAGGAAGGTTTCATTTTATAGACCGAGTTTTGAAAAAAAGGTGATTTATGTTATGACATTTTCAACTGTTTTTTATTACATTGAATATGTTTAAAAGATCTTGTTGACATGTCCGGCTTTCGGACTCTAAAATCCGGGGTTTTCACGCGTCTTGTCCTGTTTTCCAAATTTTAGAGATGGCAACCCTAAATAACACCAATGAGAACTACCATTAGTTCTCATTGGTGTTAAAGTCTAACATACTTCCCAGAGTTGGTCACAATATAATTAGGCGGGCCATGTAAATGCTCACACATGGCCAGCTTCACTTCCCCGTTCAGGCCCAATTTGACACGAGCCCGGCACCCAGTAGAGCTCCTTTTAGAGCAGTAGTAATTTCTGCTCTTGTTGTCCTTCGCGAAAGTATACCCGTTCATCATTAACAAATGGTTGCCTTTCGGAGTCGGTATCATCTTGTAATCATGGAATTCTGAAAATTTTAAAATCAGTTATTTAATATCAGGTCATTGATCAAGAAGTTTAGTTCTAACAAAAATATTTTAGTATTTCGTAATAATCATTTAATTTAATAGTATCATTATTATTATACACTAAAATTAAAATATACTTTAAACTAACGATTGAATTAACTGCGGTCCCAAATCACACATTCTGAATTAATAATTATTTTTATGCCATAAACCTAGTCTTATTTTAAGTATATTATGTATACGAAAAAACATTCAAGTATTCAATAAGATTGATTAATGTAAGCAATTAAAAACTCAAGCGTTCTAATTACGTCGCTAGGTAGGTAATACACACTAAGAAAAGAAAAAGTGGTCCCAAACATATCACTCAAAATAATCAATATTAATTCCGAATGTGGCCTTTGCGACGGCAGTCTCACACCCACTCTTGACATAGGTCATCTGCACATTTCTACATTCACAATTTCACATATTGACCTAGTCTAAGATCCGAACTAAGGTCGGTCTTCACCGAGTTGATAATAGAATGAAACTTATTTTATTATGAATTTAGCATATTAGGAAACATATTAAAAATGGGTTGCCTAAAAAAATCCTGGACCGAGTATGTTTAATTGTATTTTAAAAAATTTTTTTAACAAAATCCCAATTTTTTGCAGACAACCATATATCAACGTGTTCATAATAAAACAGCGCTTATGATGATATTAAAAAAAATCTATTATGCAATTAGGTGAAATTAACTGGTATCGACACATACGTGTTTATACCTGACAACCCAGTAGTCCCCCCACGTAAATAATAGAAAACCCAACGGCTGCACATTCTATACGTTTTGTACGTTAAGTCAGGACATAATTTTCTTATTATCTTGTTATTGCAAAATTTTGTTTATAATCATTAAAAAAAAAAAAAAATTGGTCGGTCCAGGATTTTTTTAGGCAACCCATTTTTAATATGTTTTCTAATATGCTAAATTCATGATAAAATAAGTTTCATTCTATTATCAACTCGGTGAAGATCGACCTTAGTTCGGATCTTCTACTAACCGGATGACGTCAAAACGTACTTAGGTGGGCTGTGATCGTGAGTGTAAAACCCATGTACTATTTTCCCGGCCTTGTCCAACTTCATTCGAGCTCTACATCCAGCCAACTTCTTAGAGCAGTAGTAGTTTGTACTCTTGCTGTCTTTGGAATATGTGTAGCCGTTGAGCATTATCAAATGATTGCCCTTCTTAGTCGGAATTATTTTGTAAGTAATTTCATCGGAATCTTAAACGAAAGAATACAATAAAACAACCCTTACTTAATAAAATGAAAGGATTTTCCGATTTTTTATACCAGCATATTCTTTTCCTAAAAGGTTGGCCCCACTACAAACTCAATAAAATTCCAAAATCTTATAATACAAGTATTAAAAATGCGAAAATATCTTTGCCTGTCTATCCGTCTCTTAGCTTTCACACCTAAAAGACAGAACCGATTTTGATAAAATTTGATACAAGTACTAGACGTTGGAAAAGAACATTAGGCTACATTATATGGGTTGTTGTACATTCGTCACAAAGTTAATTCGTCACAGAAAAAAGTATGTGTAAATTCCGGACTAACACCCAGTTTCCATGAAGTAACAGAAATAAGATCGTGCAAGCGAAACCAGGGGCGGAACCTAATCATAAAATAAACATAACAAACTTCTTCTGGATATGATATCCAGGAACATACAATGATGGCAGAACATCAATGAATAGGCCGCAGTGGCCGCTTACCATCAGGTGGGCTGCGTGTCTGTCTGCCAACTGACCTAGTATAAAAAAAAATACCATGCTTTAATAAAATAAACCGTTATTGCTAAACACAAATTAGATTGATCTCTCATCCATTATTATAAAGCAATTAAAAACTCAAGCGTTTTGTTAATGTCACTAGTAGGTCATACACACTAAGAAAAGAAAAAGTGGTCTCATCACAAACATAATATCACTCAAAATAATCATTTTTTTAATAAATAAATATCTCTGAACATTATTCACACAGCGCCATCTAGCCCCAAACTAAGCATTAGCTTGTGCTATGGGTGCCAGACAACAGATACACATTACTTATTTATACTTTTTTTTGTAAATATAAACCTACATATTATACATACAAAAACCAAACACCCAGACCGGTACAAACAGACATGTCTCTATGCACACACATTTTTATACCGAGCGGGAATCGAACCCGCGACCTCTGGTGTAATAGCCGACTTCTCGACCATTACATCAAATGGCTCGTCGCCAAATGTAATAATGTAATTCGGAATGAGTGGCCTTTGCGACCGAAGTCTCCCACCCACTCTTCACATAATAGGTTATCAGCACATTTCTACATTCACAATTTCACATAATGACCGGATGACGTCAAAACGTACTTAGGTGGGCTGTGATCGTGAGTGTAAACCCCATGTACTATTTTCCCGGCCTTGTCCAACTTCATTCCAGCTCTACATCCAGCCAACTTCTTAGAGCAGTAGTAGTTTGTACTCTTGCTGTGTTTTTTTGAATATGTGTAGCCGTTGAGCATTATCAAATGATTGCCCTTCTTCTTCTTAGTTGGAATGATTTTGTAAGTAATTTCATCGGAATCTAAAACGAAAGAATACAATAAAACAAACCTTACTATTGTAATAAAATGAAAGGATTTTCCCATTTTTTATACCAGCATATTCTTTTCCTAAAAGGTTGGCCCCACTACAAACTCAATAAAATTCCAAAATCTTAATAATATAATACAAGTATTAAAAATGCGAAAATATCTTTGCCTGTCTATTCGTCTCTTAGCTTTCACACCTAAAAGACAGAACCGATTTTGATAAAATTTGATACAAGTACTAGACGTTGGAAAAGAACATTAGGCTACATTATATGGGTTGTTGTACATTCGTCACAAAGTTAATTCGTCACAGAAAAAAGTATGTGTAAATTCCGGACTAACACCCAGTTTCCATGAAGTAACAGAAATAAGATTGTGCAAGCGAAACCAGGGGCGGAACCTAATCATATAATAAACATAACATCTCTTCTTCTGGATATGATATCCAGGCACATACAATGCTGGCAGAACATCAATGAATAGGCCACAGTGGCCGCTTACCATCAGGTGGGCTGCGTGTCTGTCTGCCAACTAACCATTTTTTTAGTGATTTTTTTTTCTTTGACTTCATTTGTGACGATATTATGCGTCACAATTGTCACAAATGAAGTAAAACTACATTGTCTTAAGTGTTACATCGAGTACATATCTTGGTCCTTATAAGACATGATCAATAATTTGAAAAATCTCTCAACAATTCGAATTAGGAATTTTCAAAGTTCAACAGAATTTCTACTGAATTGCACGGATGACTAAACACTTGCACTTAAAGAGTCAATAGCTACTGATTTATAGCCAAGGTAAACGCTAACCTGACGACTCAGTATGTCAAATACCCTCTAATTTTATAAACAAGCATTATTTTTTGTTATTACCCTCATTTAAAAATATCAGTTTTTCGCATCCGTCTCATATAGGCTGCCCCAGTGCCCCCAGTGTGCGACGTTTCCTGGTGAAGTGTTCCTCAATGAAATATGCCGAAGTGGCCGATTACCATCATGTGGGTAGCCTATATGCCAAATAATCTAGCGTGAAAAGATACGGATTTTAACACGAAGATGCCGCTTTGCCATTATTATTACAATAATATATCTTATTAAGTTAGATGATAAATAAAACAACACTAGCACCTTTACTACATACTCGTACATAGTTATAATATTAATTAAATCACTATATAATCAGTTAGTTTAACACTTGTGATCTGTCTCAATTAAACACTATTTAAAAAAAACTCGTACTTATTTATACAAAATGTTATCTTTCTTTTCGGGGTTTTATGCTGGTAATTTCAAAATAGCAAAAAAAACACAACCCTGATACTTTTATATTATGAGGTAGGTACCATGCTTTAATATCATAATACCTACGAAATAAAACGTTATTGCTAAACAAAAATTAGATTGATCTCTCATCCATTATTAAAAAGCAATTAAAAATTAAAACTCAAGCGTTTTGGTTACGTCAGTAGGTCATACACACCAAGAAAAGAAAAAGTGGTCCCATCCCAAATATATATCGCTCAAAATAATCATTTCTTTTTAATAAACCTAAATATCTCTGGACATTATTCACACAGCGCTATCTAGCCCCAAACTAAGCATTTAGCTTGTGCTAAGGGTGCCAGACAACAGATATAAACATTACTTATATACTTTTTTGTAAATATATACATACATATTATACATACAAACACCCAGACCGGTACAAACAGACATGTCTCTATGCACACACATTTTTATACCGTGCGGGAATCGAACCCGCGACCTCTGGTGTAATAGCCGACTTCTCGACCATTACACCAAATGGCTCGTCGCCAAATGTAATAATGTCCAGAGATATTTATTTAATAAGATTAATGTGGCCTTTGCCCACTCTTGACATAGGTCATCTGCACATTTCTACATTCACAATTTCACATATTGACCGGAAGACGTCAAAACGTACTTAGGTGGGCTGTGATCGTGAGTGTAAAACCCATGTACTATTTTCCCGGCCTTGTCCAACTTCATTCGAGCTCTACATCCGGCCAACTTCTTAGAGCAGTAGTATATTGTACGCTGGCTGTGTACTTTTGAATATGTGTAGCCGTTGAGCATTATCAAATGATTGCCCTTCTTAGTTGGAATGATTTTGTAAGTAATTTCATCGGAGTCTGAAACAAAACATTACAATTAACCTTATGAGCGCCAAGCTACGAACGCACTGTTGTCGTGTCGTGTCCTGTCCTGTACATTGAGTTACAAGTACTACGTATAGAGAGGCTATACGGAACAAAACATGTGTCGCAAAATGATGACTGGACAAGGCGCTTACGCGTTTTGTTCGAAATGCCTGTCTCATAGATCTTAAATGAGTTGTTGCCGTAACCATAGCAACGGCAACAAAGCATCGCGCAAAAATTTTGTTTGCGGTGTCAGTTCTATACGCTAGTTATTGTAGTTCAATGGTCCTGTACGCCAGAGCTGGGTTATTCTTTATTGTCGAATGTAAGAAAAAAGTACCAGTAATAGTTTTAATCATATTTATTTCATAATTATTTTTAGAGGCAAGGTTTTGCGTTGGCGCACAGGGCCCGCAGGTGCTTGGCAAGTTTAGACGACTTTGGCGTCCAAAAGGTTAAAGCAACCCCTACTATTGTAAATAAATGAAAGGATTAGCCATTTTTTATACCAGCATATTCTTTGCCTAAAATGTTGGCCCCATTACAAACTCATAAAAATTCCAAAATCTTATAATACAAGTAACTATTAAAAATGCGAAAATATCTTTGTCCATCTATTCGCCTCTTAGCTTTCAGACCTAAAGGACAGAACCGATTTTGAAAAAAAAATTATAAAAATACTAGACGTTGGAAAAGAACATAGGCTACAGTCTATTCCGGACTTATACCCAGTTTCCATGAAGTAACAGAAATAAGATCGTGCTGGCGAAACCAGGGGCGGAAGCTAATCATAAAATAAACATAACATCTCTTCTTCTGGATATGATATCCAGGCACATACAATGCTAGCAAAACATCAATGAATAGGCCGCAGTGGCCGCTTACCATCAGGTGGGCCGCGTGTCTGTCTGCCAACTGACCTAGTATAAAAAAATAAAAAAAAAACATTGAGCGACGCTTCCTGGTGAAGTTTTGACGACCATTTGGTGTAATGGTCGAGAAGTCGGCTATTACACCAAAGGTCGCGGGTTCGATCCCCGCACGGTACAAATATTTGTGTGCATGAACATGTCTGTTTGTATCGGTCTGGGTGTTTCTATGTATAATATGTAGGTATGTATTTACAAAAAAAAAAGTATATAATATAAGTAATGTTTATCCGTTGTCTAACACCCATAGCACAACCTAATGCTTAGTTTGGGGCGAGATGGCGCTGTGTGAATAATGTCCAGAGATATTTATTTATTATTTATTTTATAAGTGTTCCTCAATAGAATAGGCCGAAGTGGCCGTTTACCATCATGTGGGTAGCCTATCTGCCAAATGATCTAGCGTGAAAAGATAAAGAACTAACACGAAGAGGCCACTTTGCGATTATTATTACAATAATATATCTTATTTAGATGATAAATAAAACTACACTTGCACCTTTACTAAATAGTTATAATATAAATTAAATCACTAACAATACACATAATCAGATATTTTAACACTAGTGATCTGACTTAATTATACACTATTTAAAAAAAAACACGTAGGCTTATATAATATATAATGTATATACAAAATGTTATCTTACTTTTTAGGATTTTATGCTGGCTATTTCAAAATAGCAAAAAAAACACAACCCTACTACTTTTATATGAGGTACCTTGCTTTAATATCATAATAACTACGAAATAAAACTTTATTGCTAAACAAAAAGTAGATTGATCTCTCATCCATAATTATAAATCAATTAAAAATTAAAACTCAAGCGTTTTGGTTACGTCAGTAGGTCATACATACCAAGAAAAGAAAAAGTGGTCCCATCCCAAATAATCATTTCTTTTTAATAAATAAATATCTCTGGACATTATTCACACAGCGCTATCTAGCCCCAAACTAAGCATTAGCTTGTGCTAAGGGTGCCAGACAACAGATATAAACATTACTTATATACTTTTTTTGTAAATATCGAAATATATACATACATATTATACATACAAACACCCAGACCGGTACAAACAGACAGTCTCTATGCACACACATTTTTATACCGTGCGGGAATCGAACCCGCGACCTCTGGTGTAATAGCCGACTTCTCGACCATTACACCAAATGGCTCGTCGCCAAATGTAATAATTTAATTCTGAATGTAATAATGTCCAGAGATATTTATTTAATAAGATTAATGTGGCCTTTGCGACCGCAGTCTCCCACCCACTCTTGACATAGGTCATCTGCACATTTCTACATTCACAATTTCACATATTGACCGGATGACGTCAAAACGTACTTAGGTGGGCTGTGATCGTGAGTGTAAAACCCATGTACTATTTTCCCGGCCTTGTCCAACTTCATTCGAGCTCTACATCCAGCCAACTTCTTAGAGCAGTAGTAGTTTGTACTCGTGCTGTCTTTGGAATATGTGTAGCCGTTGAGCATTATCAAATGATTGCCCTTCTTAGTCGGAATTATTTTGTAAGTAATTTCATCGGAGTCTGAAAATAAACATTACAATTAACCTTTTGAACGCCAAGCTACGAACGCACTGTTGTCGTGTCGTGTCCTGTCCTGTACATTGAGTTACAAGTACTACGTATAGAGAGGCTATATGGAACAAAAAATGTGTCGCAAAATGATGACTGGACAAGGCGCTTACGCGTTTTGTTCGAAATGCCTGTCTCATAGATCTTGAATGATGATCTTATAGATGATCTTGTTGCCGTAACCATAGTAACGGGAACAAAGCATCGCGCAAAATTTTTGTTTGCAGTGTCGGTTCTATGCGCTAGTTATTGTAGTTCAATGGTCCTGTACGCCAGAGCTGGGTTATTCTTTATTGTCGAATGTAAGAAAAAAGTACCAGTAAGGCCTTCGCCACACTTGACGGAAATTCCGCCGCGGATCGTCCGCGACGGAAATAATTTCATATAAAGCCGTCCACGACGGAGCGACCGATCTTCTGCGTAGTGTGCCCGCTGATTGTAATTTATATGCAATAACATGTGTTGGCGTTCCGTCGCGGAAGATCCGCGGCGGAATTTCCGTCAAGTGTGGGCCTAGCCTAATAGTTTCAAACATATTTATTTCATAATTATTTTTAGAGGCAGGGTTTTTGTGTTGGCGCACAGGGCCCGCAGGTGCTTGGCAAGTTTAGACGACTTTGGTGTCCAAAAGGTTAAAGCAACCCCTACTATTGTAAATAAATGAAAGGATTAGCCATTTTTTTATACCAGCATATTCTTTGCCTAAAAGGTTGGCCCCACTACAAACTCATAAAAATCCAAAATCTTATAATACAAGTACCTATTAAAAATGCGAAAATATCTTTGTCCGTCTATTCGTCTCTTAGCTTTCACACCTAAAAGACAGAACCGATTTTGAAAAAAAATTGATAAAAATACTAGACGTTGGAAAAAAACATAGGCTACATTCTATTCCGGACTAATACCCAGTTTCCATTAAGTAACAGAAATAAGATCGTGCTGGCAAAACCAGGGGCGGAAGCTAATCATAAAATAAACATAACATCTCTTCTTCTGGATATGATATCCAGGCACATACAATGCTGGCAGAACATCAATTGAATAGGCCGCAGTGGCCGCTTACCATCAGGTGGGCTGCGTGTCTGTCTGCCAACTGACCTAGTACCTATTTAAAAAAACCTTGAGCGACGCTTCCTGGATAAGTGTTCCTCAATGGAATAGGCCGAAGTGGCCGCTTACCATCATGTGGGTAGCCTATCTGCCAAATGATGTAGCGTGAAAAGATACAGATTTTACACGAAGAGGCCGCTTTGCGATTATTATTACAATAATATATCTTATTTAGATAATAAATAAAACAACACTAGCACCTTAACTACATAATATGTAGTTATAATATTAATTAAATCACTATATTAATCAGATATTTTAACACTTGTGATCTGTCTCAATTAAACACTATTTAAAAAAAACACGTAATTATTTATACAAAATGTTATCTTACTTTTCGGGATTTTATGCTGGCTATTTCAAAAGAACAAAAAAAACACAGCCCTAATACTTTTATATTATGAGGTAACATGCTTTAATATCATAATACGAAATAAAACGTTATTGCTAAACAAAAATTAGATTGATCTCTCATCCATAATTATAAATCAATTCAAAATTTAAACTCAAGCGTTTTGGTTACGTCAGTAGGCATACACACCAAGAAAAGAAAAAGAGGTCCCATCCCAAATATATATCCCTCAAAATAATCATTTCTTTTTAATAAATAAATATCTCTAGACATTATTCACACAGCGCTATCTAGCCCCAAACTAAGCATTAGCTTGTGCTATGGGTGCCAGACAACAGATACACATTACTTATTTTATTAACCAAACACCTAGACCGGTACAAACAGACATGTCTCTATGCACACACATTTTTATACCGAGCGGGAATCGAACCAGCGACCTCTGGTGTAATAGCCGACTTCTCGACCATTACACCAAATGGCTCGTCCCCAAATGTAATAATGTAATTCGGAATGAGTGGCCTTTGCGACCGCAGTCTCCCACCCACTCTTCACATAATAGTCATCAGCACATTTCTACATTCACAATTTCACATAATGACCGGATGACGTCAAAACGTACTTAGGTGGGCTGTGATCGTGAGTGTAAAACCCATGTACTATTTTCCCGGCCTTGTCCAACTTCATTCGAGCTCTACATCCAGCCAACTTCTTAGAGCAGTAGTAGTTTGTACTCTTGCTGTCTTTGGAATATGTGTAGCCGTTGAGCATTATCAAATGATTGCCCTTCTTAGTCGGAATTATTTTGTAAGTAATTTCATCGGAGTCTGAAAATAAACATTACAATAAATTAACCTTTTGAACGCCAAGCTACGAACGCACTCTTGTCGTGTCGTGTCCTGTACGCCAGAGCTGGGTTATTTTTTATTTTCGAATGTAAGAAAAAAATACCAGTAATAGTTTTAAACATATTTATTTCATAATTATTTTAAGAGGCAGGGTTTTTCGTTGGCGCACCGGGCGGGCCCGCCAGGTGCTTGGCAAGTATAGACGACTTTGGCGTTCAAAAGGTTAAAGCAACCCCTACTATTGTAAATAAATGAAAGGATTAGCCATTTTTTTATACCAGCATATTCTTTGCCTAAAAGGTTGGCCCCACTACAAACTCATAAAAATTCCAAAATCTTATAATACAAGTATTATAAATGCGAAAGTCTGTCTGTCTATTCTTATCTAAGCTTTCACACCTAAACGACAAAACCGATTTTAATAGAATTTGGTACAAACACTAGACGTTGGAAAAGAACTTAAAGGCTAATCCTAAATTCCGGACTAATCCCCAGGTCCCATGAACTAACAGAAATAAGATCGTGCAGGGAAAACCACGGGCGGAAGCTTATCAAAAAATGAACATAATATCTCTTTTTTTGGATATCACGGCACATACAACGCTGGCAGAACATTCAGCGACACTTCCTAGTGAAGTGTTCTTCAATGGAATAGGCCGCAGTGGCCGCTTACCATCAGGTGGGTTGCCTGTCTGCAAAAATGATGTAGCGTGAAAAAATACAGGTTTAACACGAAGAGGCCGCTTTGCGATTATTATTATAATTAAATCCTATTTAGATGATAAATAAAACAACGCTAGCACCTTTAATAAATAGTTATAATATTCATTAAATCACTATATAATCAGATATTTTAACACTTGTAATCTCTCTTAATTATACACTAACTAAAAAAAATCACGTACTTATTTATACAAAATGTTATCTTACTTTTCGGGATTTTATGCTGGCTATTTCAAAAGGGCAAATAAACACAACCCTACTACTTTTATATTGGGGTACCTTGCTTAAATATCATAACACGATATAAAACGTTATTGCTGAACAAAAATTAGATTGATCTCTCATCTATTATTATAAAGCATTACATTAAAAGATAAAAACCAATTGGGGAAGTAAAAAAGCATATTATTTAATAGGTAATGAATATAAATAATATAATGTATAAAATTTTAAAAATACTGAAAAATGCCTTGAGATAAACGCAATTTATTGCTGTCAGTCGTTGATCCGCTTAAATTCTAAACTAGCCTCATATTACAGGAACTACTTTTCTAGGCATCGATTTTTTTACACTAAACACACAGACACTAGATAAACCTCCCGATAGGGAGTGGAGTTCTACACAACCCCAACTATTATCCCGCGCCAGGGCATCTAAAACATAGAAGCTAGAGTAAGAGTACAAACTACGTTATCTTCATAAAAACACACCGCGAGCGGGACTAACTGTCGATTCGGACACAGTTTATTCGGACACAGTTCACACAGTGTCCGAATTGACACTTTTTAATTTTAATATTTTTTTTACTGTCGATTCGGACACCGCTATATAAATAGCTGTTTTGTACAGTCAGTGTACTTTTTACGCTATGTCTAAAGAGATTTTTCCACATGCACTATAAAAAAGCAAATTTTGTACAGTACCTAAATAAGACATTTGAGATTTCTGCAACTGGCATATAATTCACAATACCCGACGATAAACTTAAAATTAAATAATTGGGTATGTATGTTTGTACTTCAGTCGCACGAAGTGTTAACAATTCGGTTTATTTGTAAGTAAATCTAATTAAGAGTATATTTGTAGCCATCGCATTATTTTCAATCTTTTAATTGACTTTATAACCGCCGTAAATGTTGACTTTACTTAAGGCCAGTTACACTACTGACAAATAAGTTCGTTTGTCAGTTAATAATAAAGCTGTCATCTTTTTGAAAATAAACAATAAGAGACATCATCAAGATTATCTTACAAGATACATTATCACATGCCTACCCATCTGTTGGTGTGGTGAAACTGGCTTTTAAATTAAAATTATCTCACATGTTACAGATCATAAAAGTAGCCGAGCCCAAATGAGTTGATTTTACCATTGATAAATCTTTGGCTAACGTCTACCACCTAAACACCTATACCATTTAATACTATCATTAAAACACCCATTAATGTCGTTATAAAATAATAAAAATAACTTATTTAGAGAGCGAACCTAAAAAATAGCCGTCCTAAAAACTTTATTCTATTTAATTTAATCTAAACAACACAAAGAGTATTGAAATTATATTACTTCTCCTAAATTTATTCTAATAGGATAACATCACCAAATAAGCTTTAATGCTTCGATTAATACGGTTCCACAGATAATTAAAAATCATACAAGCTTCCATGTTTGAGCAGCAACTATCGCTGGTTATGTAAGAAAGCGAATTGAAACAACAAAGATAACGAGCAGTGTATGCCACTACAACGCGCGCGCATCAACGTGACTCTCAAGCCTAAGCTTCCATAGAACCTTATTACCAAAACAATAAGGCACTACTATTTGAAATGCTCAGCTATGTTTACCGTCTCGTCTTTCTATTTTATAAAACTATTTTAAAGCGATAATTCTACCGCTTCATTATTTTTTATTGCGAATCCAAATAACAATACATTTAATTAAAATTTCTCCAGTATCATGCTCCGAACCTACAAAGGTATACTCGTATACACAGATGTGTATTAGCTAACGTAAACAGAAAAACTTAATTTGACTACATAGCTAAAACGGTGATGTAACACACATAGCTATTGGAAGATAGGACCAGGATTGGCACTCCTTTTCGAAGCTTGCGACTTCGAAGCTTGCGGCTCTAGGGCAACCACGGACAATCTATCGAAAAGTTAAAAGTTATTCGCAATCGCAGTGCACAGTGGAGCTACGCTACTATAGTCGAGAAATTTTAATAGGTCACAATTGACAGTTCATTTAGGCAAAGAAAATATACCTTACGCTAAAGGAATAAAACTCAAGAAAACAACATCAGTTCTTATTAATACAATTATTTATTTAGGAAATTAGAATCTCCTGATGTAAATAAGTAGCACTTTTCTTTGCATAAATGAACTGTCAAATGTAGCCTATTAAAATGACTCGATTTTACACCTTTCATAGTAATTTCTCGATTAGTTTTTTTTTTCATCCGTGCTACTGGCCAGTTTCCGACTAATCACGAACCCTCACGTGGTGACCCGATGGAGTCTTTACCATCTTAGGCGGCTCATGATTGTGCACACAATCAGACCTCTCGATCATCCCCTGGTCGTTCAGCTTCACTCTTGCTCTGCAGCCATAGTTCTTCCTCGAGCAATAGTAGTTCATTGACCGGCAGTGCTTGCTGAACGTATAGCCGTCTATTACCAGTAAATACGATCCTTTCGCGCTGAATACGTATTTGTATCCGTGTTTATTGTATTCTGTGAATAAAAAACCTCTTATTATGTATAATGTTCGGAAATATCTCAAAATCTAATAAATAATACCAAGCTACTTCTTATTTTTATTCATATTACCAATTCAACTCAAAAACGTGTAACAACAAATAAAGAAATACATGGTTAGAGTTGCCGTGATCAAAACGCTGAAAATGATTGGAAACAATATAAACAGTAAAATAAACCATTTATTGCAATAACAATATAAGATTCCATGGTTTAAACTAAAATTAAATGCAACAGTTTTCACATATTACACATTATGATAAGTTTGACTATTTGAAACAATCTGATTATTATTATCGCACAACCGATCATCATAACCAACACGTTAGGACGGTATGATACATTATAGAAATAAGAATAAAAAACAAAACAAATATACAAACATAAAAGTTGGTTCTTCGAAAGTGGTCAGATTACTCACAAGTCTCACAACCAATGCAACCTCTGAATTATGTCGCTTTTACAAAGAATATGATACAAACAAGATAACCTAATAAATAACATTTAAATGCATTTTTATACAGTTATCAATACTGTGAAATGCAACCGAGAGGCGGCATCAGTCTAAGCATTTTTCACATCATTGGTCAAGCTTATTATATCTAAAAATCTATAAACTCAGAACTAAAGTATCAGGCAATACATGGTACATGGTACGGACGGCAGCTGCAGATCAACCTAACCTAAACTTTCAAAAATTCTCAATTGAAAAAGAACTATGTAAAAACATAACATAAAGCTGAAAATTGGTTGTAGAAATTTGACAGATTAGGGTAGTCTGATGTGCTGTCGACTGTACCTTAAATACAGGTATAAACAAATACTGTTGCAAAAGAGCCTTCATCTACGTTAATCTTTTCCAAATTAACACAGCGTAAAAAAACAACACCAATTTGAGTTCTCTTCTTTTAAGATTCAATCCTTTACCAACTAAAACAAAATTTAGCTTTGGCACAAGAAACTCAGTGTAAGTTTAAGGAATGATCAACCATATACGAGAATAAATATTTATGGAAAAAATATTCATTGAATAAAAAATCATATCGTCTACGCGACGATTCGTTTGTAGGATAGGAGGACCACTGCGTCTCGTGCGCGTAGCGTAATTACGATACGCGCACGAGACAACTACGCCTACGACCCATGTGCGAAATGCCTATAATGCTGTAGATACCTAGCTGTCGCGGTCTGAATTAAGTTTTAGCTCTCCTCTTTAGATTTGAAAATATTTGTGCCCGAAACGCGACGGTTTTTATTTTTAAATTTCCTTTTCAGGATCAGGTTTTTTCAAAACATCTTCAAAACACACCATCATCTTCATAAGAGATGAGCACGTAATACAAGGGTCGTCAACATTGGAGGCTAACCAAACTTCGCTCCAAAAGAACCATATGGTAACGGAAAAAAATATAAAATTTTAAATTTCTTCATGAAGGTAGCTTGTAATACTGTCCAAACATAGTTTGGACATACGACGGTGGTGGATGCGTGTGGTCGTAATTCGCACTGACGATCTTCCCATTATCATCCAGCCTGACACGAGCCCTGCAGTTACCAGACTGCTTCTTGGAACAATAGTAGTTATTGGTCAACTTCATTTGCGAGTAGGTATACCCGTTCATCATCAACAAATGCTTCCCACGAGGCGTCGGTATGAAACTGTAGTCGCCATCTGTAAATGACAATTTATTTTTTCCACATTTTTGTGTCACCTTTATGCAAACAAGTAAGTAATCCTTCATATAAAAAAATCACTGCAAAATACGAAACAAAAACATAAAAAAATGATCAAATCAATGTAAGAATTTTGCCTGTCAAGAGTTGGAAAGGCCCTGCCAAACGTGACAATAATCGATCAATATTGGCGATCACGCTTGGAAAAATAAAATTATCAATTTCACAATGACTGGCCTATAAAACATCTTATCAAAATTGTACTGATAACTGAATTGCTTGAACAAAAGTTTGAAAAAGCATAAAAAATATTGTTCAGAATTTAAATCTATATTTAAATATATAGATTTTTAGGAAATACGTACATTACATTGGGTAATTTAAAAATAGACGATGATAACAAGCCTCTACCTATACATACCAAAAAAGAAAACGATCGAAACGATCATACGCTGAGTGAGTGATATTTTTTAAAACAATTACGACTTTTAGTTAAACACAAGTGAATATCACAAGTGGAGCATTTTGTCCGTGTTTTTTGACTACAGCCGCGGAGGCGACATCTACGACGACAGACGATCACCGGCATGTGGGAACCACAGACTGCATTGCCTTTAGAAGGCGGTCTCTTTTTGGCAACTGGTAATTCTGTAAATTATGGGATTATTAATAGGACACAATAGGTACTTCAAAGAAAGTACCATCGTTCATGGACGTGGAAGGCAGTCATTTCGTTACAATTTTTGAATTTTTAACATATACTGCACTAAAAATATTTGGACATCAGTCGGCGATCTGGGTATTTTTGGGAAATCTTTTGATTATACATATTATAAGTTCAACTGGCCAGCTACAAAACCTTTTATTAAACCTATGATCAAAATTGTACTGGCTACTAAATTTTATGAAAGAAGGTCGGTCGGCTTTAAATCATTAATTTATTTATTTCGAAAAACAGAAAATATTACCCTGGGCATACATATATCATACATACATCAGGTTATACAAATCTGTCAAAAAGTCTCAATCGAAATAGAACTTTATTAGATAGACATTAACGAAACTTAGTCGTGGGAATTTGACAGATTTGTAAAGCTTGATGTATGGCCCACTGTACCTACATTACATTAGGTAATAACAAATAGACGATGCTCCATTTATAGGCGCGACAGTAAGCTCCTAGGCTCGTAGCGTATGTAATTACACATACCAAAAAGAAAACGATTGAAACGATAAAACGCAATTTTTTTTAAACTGGAAATAATCTGCAATCAGTCGCAAGACTTAAAGCAGTTGCGATGTTTGAATATGACGTAATTGGTGAGGAGACCAGTTGAGTGTCTCGTTTGCCCTAGCCTTTAGAGTACATCCTTTTTCTTCAGCCTTTTCGCCACAAGAGATTGTTTTAAGAGGTTGTTGGACAGGATATTTGGGTAAGTCGAGTGTCGATCAGCACCTTTTCCATCTCTCAATTTCTGATTTCTCATTTTGGAGAACCACGGACCGAATCATATGCTAAATGAGTGATAATCTTTAAAACAATTACGAAGTTTAGTCAAACACAAGTGAATATCACAAGTGGAGCATTTTGTCCGTGTTTTTTGACTACAGCCGCGGAGGCGACATCTATTCCAACGAAAGACGATCACCGGCATGTGGGAATCACAGACTGCAATGCCTTTAGAAGGCGGTCTCCTTTTGGCAACTGCTAATTCTGTAAATTATGGGATTATTAATAGGACGAGCCATTTGGTGTAGTGGTCGAGAAGTCGGCTAAAACTCGTACACCAAAGGTCACGGGTTCGATCCCCGCACGGTACAAACATTTGTGTGCATGAACATGTCTGTTTGTATCGGTCTGGGTGTTTCTATGTATAATAAGTATATACTTACAAAAAAAAAGTTTATAAGTAATGTTTATCCGTTGCCTAGCACCCATAGCACAAGCTCATGCTTAGTTTGGGGCTAGATGGCGCTGTGTAAATAATGTCCAGGGATTTATTTATTATTATTTATTTACAATAGGTACTTCAAAGAAAATACCATCGTTCATGGACGTGGAAGGCAGTCATTTCGTTAAAATTTTTGAATTTTTAACATTACAGACTGCAGTAAAAATATTTGGACATCAGTCGGCGATCTGGGTATTTTTGGGAAATCTGTTGATTATACATATAAGTTCAACTGGCCAGCTACAAACCCTTTTATTAAACCTATCATCAAAATTGTACTGGCTACTAAATTTCATGAAAGAAGGTCAGTTTTAAATCATTAATTTATTTATTATTCGAAAAACAGCAAATATGTACATACCCTGGGCCATACATCAAGTTATACAAATCTGTCAAAAAGTCTCAATCGAAATAGAACTTTATGCGATAGACATTAAGCTGAAAATTAGTCGTGGGAATTTGACAGATTTGTAAAGCTTACCTATGGCCCACCGTACCTACATTACATTAGGTAATAAATAACAAATAGACGATGCTAATAACAAGTCTCCATTTAAAGGCGCGACAAGGTAAAAACACATACCAAAAAGGTAACTACACGCGAAAAGGTAATTACACATACTAAAAAGAAAACGATTGAAACGATAATATGCAAATTTTTTACTGGAAATAATCTGCAATTAGTCGCAAGACTTAAAGCAGATGCGATGTTTGAATATGACGTAATAGGTGAGGAGACCAGTTGAGTGTCTCGTTTGCCCTGGCCTTTAGAGCACATCCTTTTTCTTCAGCCTTTTTGCCACAAGAGATTGTTTTAAGAGGTTGTTGGACAGGATATTTGGGTAAGTCGAGTGTCGATCAGCAACTTTTGCATCTCTCAATTTCTGATTTCTCATTTTGGAGAACCACGGACCGAATCAATGCTAAATGAGTGATAATCTTTAAAACAATTACGACGTTTAGTCAAACACAAGTGAATATCACAAGTGGAGCATTTTGCCTGTGTTTTTAGATTGCAGCCGCGCAGGCGACATCTATTTTGACGATAGACGATCATCGGCATGTGGGAACCACAGATTGCATCACCATTTGCTTTAGACGTCAGTCTCTTTCTGGCATCTTTTTGAATCTTCAAAGTATACGCAACTACTTGGGGTGATTCTGTAAATTATGAGATTATTAATATGACACAACACAACGCTTCAAAGAAAGTACCATCGTTCATGGACGTGGAAGGCAAACAATTCATTTTCAACGATTATACAATTATATCTGTGTGACTTAAGTAAAAAGATTTGGACATAAGTCAGCGATCTGGGTATTTTAGGTAAATTCGTATTACATTCTGCAACTGTTTTGAAAGTACCTACTTTCAATTACAATTTAGCGTATGCAGACAACATTTTCGATCAATAAATTAGGCTTAAGTAATTATAAGTACCTTGATCTTAAGCAAGGACTTACAATAAAACAAAAACTATTTTGTATAGTTATAGTTATTAATCAATATTAAATTAAACCATACTCAAATGGTAATAGTAAATATTCTAAGATACATTTTTAATTACTATAGAACAAGCCACATTTAAAACAGTAAATAAACGACAATCTAAAGTAAATAAGTAAATAACTATCAGATCCATATTTTTTTTAGATATAAACATTGAATAAAAATATAAATCCTAATTATAATATAATAGCACAGATTAAGTCGTTAGTAAAATATGATTTTAGAACTTAAATTACTCGAAGGATAAGAATGAAAAAAATACCCTAAATATGTAGTATAATAGATTGTGGTAATAGAGAATGTCAGATCAGTAAAAAAATCATTTTACATTGTCGATTTACAATTCGACAAACAGCACGGAAAATTTAAAAAAATGAAAAGAGTAATTCAATACCTAGAGTAATTTGTATGGAAATTGGAAGTTCGATTAGTTCCGTTACCCACCACTTCTAGCGCTGCTTTCCGTGCTAATTTCTCGATTCGAAATACTTTTCGGTCTTTTTGATTTTGTGCGTGCTAGCCGTAATGGTGACATATTTTAGCAATGATTTCAATTTCTTTTAAATCATCCACTTAAAACACCAAAATGCGCGTAACACTTTATATTTTGCAAAGAACGCAAGAGGCTTGGTATCACCCATAAATTGTCGTTACGAAATTGTTTCTAAAACCTTTAATTAATTTTATAAATTAGTCACAACGGTATTGGAGGAAATAACTTGACTTGCAAGCGCCTAATAACTCTAGCTGTTTTACCAAGATGAAATTCGTCTGGTTCCTTAATTTTTATATTACAATAAAGCTAAGATGCTTTATGTTCATTGTTTTGTTGCACGATTGTTATCATAATACAAACACAAAATGAGATAATACTGTCAACAAACTCATATAAAAAATACTTAAATTGTAAAAAACTTACGTCTCCAATTTGTTAAAAAAAACTTGCTATCAGCAGTACTTTAAACATTAAAGGCGATATTTTGTGTACAATAATAACGTACTTGATAGGGTAATTTATTTTAGAAAGATAATGTAAAAAAGAACTTTATAAATATTTATATACGTTGTATTGTTTAAACTAGGTACCTTTTGTTGCAGATACAATAAATTAGTTTTATTAACATGATCTTTTTACTTATGTATATCAACCGGTTTTTTTTTTTCAATTTTATTGACTGGCAATTATTTCACTCTATAAAATACATTTACATGAGATTATTTTAGTCAGAAGCGCCAACAGGTATAGGTAATGTGATTTTTAAGTTTTCTCATTGTCGGCCCAGCCGTTTACGCGTGATGCCGTGACCAATCGAAATAGGGATACATTTTTATAGAGATTTAAGTAAACAAGCAGGCTTATCACAATGTTTTATAGAAATCTTACACGTCTCTTAGGCCGCTTGTACATGCTAAGAAAAGTCGCCGGGCATACGCAAGAATTCATGTCGTTTCAACACACGAACCGTGTACATTGCTCCGGCGCGCGGCGCTGACCAAGAAATAATTCTTGTCTGCGCTAGATACGACACGCGGCGGACGCGCACTGACTTTGTCTTGTCTGCGGCAGACACGGTGAAATTTCTTAGCGTGTACAAGAAGCTTTACTATATATACTACACTCATTTATTTAATAGGTACTATAATCATTAATTAAACCTTACGTTTTTAGCGGAGAAACGCCTACATGACTCTATTTTCATTGTTACAACAAAGTATTGGCAATTGACATGAACAAATTGAGAAAGATTATATTATTTCCCTTTGTTTAATCTTCTTAATTATGTTAAGCCTATAAAATACATTATTGTGTCATTTAGTACTCCTAAAGCAAATATTTAAGAATAAACTCAAAAGTTAAGGGGAATCCGATTCGTTCTTAAGAACAGCAATACACATGGGTTGAGAATCGGTAGTTGGAGTTTTAGGTGGACTGGACGGAGACGGAAGAGGGCCAGAAGAGGATGGCACAGGCCCAGCCGCAGGGGGCGGTGGACCAGACAAAGTTTGCGAAGCCGCGGAAGACTGGCTGAACTGATTTATCGCTTGGTACAACAGTGCCGCATCCACCTTTTTCCTGCGAACCCTGTGCTGCAATTTCGTCAAGATCCCATCAGCCGACACATCCAACTTCTCAGGTGGATGGTTGTGATTGTAGACAAGTCTCTCCACAAAGTTCTCATCTGGAGTCAGCTTGAGCCGCATCTTACAACCAGTTGACATCCTTCTAGAACAATACCAGTTAAGCCTGTGGGACCTGCTGAATGTGAATCCGTTGTATAGTAGCACGATACCATTGCGATAGTGTGCGAATGTCGGTTTCACTGAAAATAAAACAATAATTTAATAAAGATATTTTTTATTTTAAATATTTAAGATAAAATAATCAGAAAATACTTACCTCTTTGTGATAACAGTGATACTGGACCTGAAAAGAATTAATTTTAAATTACATGATTCAAAATTTCTAGGTTTAAAAAGCCTTACAACATTCTTACTACATATTGCTACCTATTACCTGCTGTCACTAAATACTTACTTTCTTAATAAAGGAATATTAATTGATTAAAACAAGCAAAAAATTTCAATAAAAATTATTAATTTTATTTTACTGAGATCAGATTAATTTGTGGGTAGTAGTTACAAAACCACACATCTCGCCATTGATAAACTCATTGACAAGAAGTAATTATTTTAATATATGTATCACATTTATGATTGAACATAGATAGTTCAGCAAGATGACACAAATCAAACATTCAATTAGAAGTAATACTAAATTGTTTATGTTAAATAATTATTCTAAATTAATTAAGACTTATCAGCCATTATTATTTAACTTGCACAATCTGAAAAATTATTAGACCAATGCGTTTGTAAAATCCTGACAAATTCAAGTTTAAATAAATAAATATAATTTAATTTGGTACCAGAAAAAATTCTAATTAATTTCTAATCTTATGATGGTAAGAAAAAAAATTGTATAAATTCTGTGGCACTTTAAATAAAATCACAGAGAAATCTTAGTAAATAATTATTATGTATTTACATATATAGTTTACAATGCAACTATCTATCAGGTTTGAAAGTTATTTACGAGTATTTATTTATTAATTAAAGCTTCATTGCACAAAATCGAGTACAAAAGGCAGACTTAATGCCTCATGGCATTCTCACCCAGTCAACCTTTAGGCCAAGCAGAAAGAAATAGTGAGTAGTGCCATTAACATAAAACGTAAAAATCACGTAAAATAAAAAATATCAGATTACAGAATGATTTAAATAAAATTACTTATTTTATGTGCACAACTTCAAACTCTGAATGTAACAATCTTGCTTAGCATACTTTGATCTATCATGATTATGAATGGTGAAAGATTTAATTATGGTAATATGGTCATGTGCCATCTTTATGAAAGCGGGACAGCCCTGATGTTTTTTGGAGCAGTACCAGGAGATGGCACTCCTGTTTCTTGCATCCTTCCAATACGTATAGCCATCCAAGAGAAGCAGGTAGCCTTTTCGAGTAGGTATAAAATCAAATTGACTGTGTAACCCAACTGTAAACAGAAAACCGAGTTAGACATTTACCACATAAAAAAAACAAAACCCTTGGATCAATCATCCAGTTATTTATTCAATATACCTATTTCATAAGTTAAAAGAATATGAAATATGTCTTAATAAAATTGTGATTCTTCCATCAGCTTAAGAATGCTGTTTCTGTTGACGAAAAACTCGACAGTTGCTTTAATGTGAGATCTAAATAATGTAGGATGAATATCATCAGAGCACCCAGCAGAGCACTTGTTTAAGCAACATTTCCTTGAAATGTCACCTTATGAAATAAACTTTACTAGCTTACCATAGGCTTTACCATGGGATAAACATTAACAAAAAATAAAACTAAACTTTTCATATTATATATTTTTACACTAGGTCAGTTGGCAGACAGCCAGCAGTCCACCTGATGGTAAGCGGTCACTGCCGCCTATTCCATTGAGGGACGCTTCATCTGGAAACGTCCCCCAATCTGCTGCCAGACTGTAGACTCATCTGATCTTCAAGCCTCTGATTTTAAGTGTACTGGCTCCCACATTAATATTAACGGAACAAAGCCAGAGCAGTTATGGTGGCAAATTTCACCTGTGGGGGTGGTAACTTGCCAGTCGGACTCTGAAAAAGCCCTACCACCAACCAGACACAAGGTGGGAATTGTACCCAAAACCTCCGTGTTTTTATACCCAAGCGGCTTAGTCACTGTTCCACAGAGGCTGTCAAATAATATTGATATTTAATAATAATAATAATAATAAAATAATGATTTATTTTCTCTCCACAATAATAAGTAGGTCTATTACAAAGTGACTTAATAAAATCAAATATGTATTTTTATCATTGACATTCATCTAGTATAAATTATTCTGAAAAAAAATTGTCAATCCTGAAATAATAAGTCTTGAAATAAGTTAATAACACATTTACAAAATTATTTCTGTAAAAACAACAAATAACGATGAATTCGATTTAAGCCGTAGTAGTTTTTAAAATAAAAGAATTATAGTCCTAGGGTCCTGGTTGAAATATTTTGCATTTAAAACAATGTGGTAGATATGTTTTTGATACACTTAAATGATTACATAGAACTAGAAACAAAATAAACAGTGTGTATTGATCAATCACACCAGTGTAACACACATTGTGAAAATATTATATATTTATTACCTATCTGTAATATCATAATAATATACACCCAGCTGAACAATAAAATATCTTGATATATACTATAAAACCTGAAAGTGTACACACTTTATGCAAAAAAACACTAAAAACAATTAAAAAAACAACTTACAAGCTGTTAAAGTTTATGTATTTTTTAAAGAAGTTGTATCTATTCCAACTTGTGGAACAGAGATATGACATACTTCTAAAAGAAAGATTCACACAAGAAACCATCTAAACAGTAGAATATCAACTTAAGTTCTCTGAGAAGATGTAAATAAACAACCAGAGTTGGTATCAGTTTTTAAGCATTTAAAAACACTTACCGGGGCGCTGCACCACCGCAAACTGCAGAATACACTAGTAAACAACACTATTCACTTAACACAACTTATCGCACAGCTAAAATACCCAAAAATACCACTAAAACACAAAAAATACTATCACTGTAACACATTTGTAGGTTATACCACTGTCACAACAAAACATGTTTACGCGATTGACCCGAATATCATTTCCAGAGTTAATTTACAGCACACAGAAACCTCCGAATTTATAATTTGTATCATATTCAATTGTGTTTGTAAGTATTATTTACGAAAATATTTTGGCTAGTTTTTGACATTAGCATTGTGTTTACAACTAAAGTTTGAACGCGCGTGCTGCCACTACTGTCAATTTGGCCCGCTTTCTACAACTCATATTTCGATTAACTTTTAATGAAGCAGCTTTTTACTCAAAAATTACCTCAATAAACAATAAACATATCAAAATGTATTTTGTTTCTACATAATAAAATTAATGTGACGTAAATATTAATCTTATACTCCAAGTGGGCTGGTTTGACAAACCACGGACGGAACAGAATCTTAACGACATTATTGAGTTAATACAAGACTATAATCATTCACTTGATTGATTTTTATAATAAACTTGATAAAAATTATGGATCATCGATAGTTTTTAGTACCTAAGTCCTTTCTTATTAAATTTCATATTCTTGTTATTGTACGTACATGTAAGAAGGAACACTGTCCCCTTTTTCTTTTTTGTTTTTGCGGCGCAACTATTTTAGAATTACTACTATTACCACAGGCTAAGAAAACCTGGGGCCACAAACATCACATGTGCGATTCGAGAAAAAAGGCGTTCGTCCTACCACCACCACTACCCACTAAGTTTTTCTCTTTTCACTCGAGGAGAAGAGACGAGTCGGTTGACCAGAATGACCAGCCCGGCTGACCTCCCTCTTCCAGGCCCCAAACCTGAAAAGGCCGGGGTAGGGTAGGGTAGGACACTTCTTGCCTCTACTACTTAGAATTTTTTCTTTTGTTATCATATTTAAGTAATGAAGCTTCTTAAATTGGTTGAGTAAGTACACTATACTAATTACCAAATAAAAAGCCAATTGGCCAGTATTACTTTTCTTCTCACCTTAGGTGTATGCAAATATTTAAATAAGTTCTGCAGAGAACCGCTAGATCACTAACTATATTAACTCAGTCCCAGTACTCCCACCAGTCCCCTCACCCACCACTTCACCCACGGAATAATAAAAAACAAAAAAAACAGTTTTTATCTATTTCGTGACTTTTTTTATACCTTAAGTCAGTTGGCAGACAGACACGCAGCCCACCCACCTGATGGTAAGCACTTAAGCAGTCACCACTGCGGCCTATTCTATTGAGGGACACTTTACCAGGAAACGCTGCTCAATGTGCTGCTAGTCTATGTAGACTTATGAGATCTTCGAGCCTTTGATTTTCAGTGTACTGGCTCCCACATTGATACTGCCGGAACACAGCCAGAGCTATTATGGCGGCAGATTTCACCTGTGGGGGTGGTAGCACTGGTAGCTAGCCAGTCGGACTCTGAAAAAGCCCTACCACCAACCAGACCCTAGGTGGGAATCGAACCCACGACCGGGTTCCGGGTTTTATACCCGAGCAGCTTCGCAACAAAGGCGGCCCAAACCACTTTACCGGGCGGTGACTTTACCAGTTCTTATAGTTCAGAAAGAATCAGAACGAGCAAAATATATATAGTATAGTATTAGGGTGGATCTACGAGGGCGGTCAAATGTCATGTCCTACGTGTTTACTCAATAACCATTCAATTTATATTTCAATAAAACAGTCATTCGGTTCTTATATAAGTAATGAACAAGGTTTTTATAAATTTACGGCTATAAAGAAATAAATAAAAACGTGATTAATAAAATATGCCCAAATATTAAGATTTTTGCCATGTCCGAAAAGCACTACTGCTCGTTCAATTAATTATATTAAATCATCATAACTGTTTTGAGCACACATTTTCTAAGAAATATATATTACGTTTATAACACTACCGATTAATAAAAAACAAAAATAGTTAACGAACCATTTAGTTCTCTAAATATTGGATCAAAAAAAGTTTACAAAATTAAGTCATTGGTCAGCGCAGTTCTTGTTTTCAAGATTATCGCAACTTTGAGACATAAGGTAGAACACTTAAGTGTGTGACCAGACACCCCGCCCTGCTCCCCAGTCGATCAACGCACTTCACCGCGGAAAAACGCACGTTGTTGGCTCTGATAAGTTTTTAAAGTTCATTCTACAACAATTGACACTTCTATAGTCATTGTTATTTCTCTATCTAAATTCAATTTATATTCATGCCTACGTTCTTTTGCAACAATTTAGAATAAAGATACAAGTGTTTAATAACGTAATCATAACATTAACTAGCTGCCACGCCTTTTAGACGTGTTTCCACTTGTCCTTTTCAAATTCATCATTTGTCTGAACGTCATTGTTCTAAATCTTGATGAAGGTGACAATGACGCTGGTTGAGAATAATGACAAATGTTGTTTATGACAATGACTTGCGTTGAGAATAATGATTTTATTTCTTTTTACAGTAATATTTCCTTGATATCGCTATGAAACTAACCTATCACGTATTGCTGCTACATGCTGATAGTCACCAAACAGGCGACCTGCATCAAAAAATAAGATCCATCACCAAAACCCTTTCTTCTAAAACATGGGCTATTAGAGAACCCACAATGCGAACTACTGACTGAAATAGATGCAATATCTGAAACCTGGAAGGACCTGGACTGTCAGTCTTTGTTTGGAGATCCTCATGCTCACAACTATTTCCTGACAGAGCCCATGACGAAGAAAAAGAGCCATGTACTGAGTACATGTATTGAGGGACGAAGTTCGGGTCGCTATCAGGCGACTAAAAAGCGGAAAAGCTACAGGAAGAGATGCCATACCAATTGAAACCATCAAAGCATCAGGGGAGTATGGTGTCGATATCTTTCATACCCTGTGTAACAAAATTTGGGAATCAGGAATCTGGCCCCGAAGTGGACTCACACAGTCTTCGTACCTCTACATAAAAAGGGCTCCACTAAAATATGCAGTAACTACCGCCTAATAGCCTTAATTTCACATGCAAGTAAAATTCTACTGCATATAAATCTAAGGAAATTTCTCCTGAACAGGCTGGTTTTGTGAAAGGGAGGGGTACTCGTGAGAAGATTCTGAATGTGCGCCAGATCATTGAAAAAGCCAGAAAGTTCAACAAGCCGACCTATATTTAATAATAATAATAATAATAATATCGTTTATTTCAGGCAACAGAATTACATGAATTACAGGCCCATATTATAAATACCTTACAGACTAACATACATACAATATAAATAAAAAATAAAAATTAATTTAATATTGCCGCCTTAAGGCGGCTTGAGTCAGCTGGGAGCCGTCCTCGAAACCTCCGATAGACGACACCCTGCGGCCAGAAGTCCTCCTTCATAAAAGTCTCCAGGTGATGGGACGGCACTCTCACCACAAAGGAACCGAAGTTGACTTTATGGCGAGACTCCAATCGCTCAACCCTTAGAGTGAATTTGGACTTCTTTCGGATGTAGTCTACGAGATCCTCGACCTTCGTAGACCAATGCAGTCTTGACACGTACAGCTGCGTCGCACGTATCTCAGGACGCAGCGGGTCATCCGGGCGAGTCGGTGCGGTGCCGCGGTGGTTGCGGGCGGCGGGCTTCCTCTTCTTCCTCTCGACCATGATGAAGCCCTCCTCATCGCACTTGTTCTTCGGTTGACGTTTATTCGTCAACTTCTGTTCATCTCCCGATGTCTTTGTCTGCCGAGATGGTCTGGCAGGAGCAGCAGCGGCGGCAGCGTAGGCACGGATCGGGGGTTCCGCACCAGCACGAGGTGTCAGCTCCGCAGCGGCTTTGCTTATATATTTTATATTTGCTTTGTTGACTTCTCAAAGGCGTTCAACTCAGTGAGGTGGCCAGTATTTTGGGAGACTCTCCTGGCTATGGGAACACCTAAACATCTGGTGCACCTTTCTTGGAAGCTTTATGAAGAAGGAACAGCATCGGTGAGAACGAACGACGTGTCGTCAAATCACTTTCATCCAAGTGCCGGGGTCCGTCAGGGCTGCATTTTATCACCATTGCTGTTTAACACCTACACAGAATTCATTATGAGAATAGCACTCGAGAATTGGTCAGACGGAATCACAATTGGAGGTTATAGAATTTAAAATTTGCAGTATGCAGATGACACAACCCTATTTGCAACAAGCATCGGCAATATTAAAGATAATCCCTGTTGAGTAAAATGGAGCAAGTTAGCCTTGATATCGGTCTGAATTTTTTTTATATGGGAGCAGTCTGGATGACCTCACTCCACCTGATGGTAAGCGGAAGTGAGGTCCAAATAAAATAAAAATTAAGGCTGACTGGCTCAATAGAACAAAGTACCCATTGAGCCAGTCACCCTCACCCTGAAGGCCTGCTTAGATGCCGCTTCACGCCCCGCCTAAAAAGCCCTGGATTATAGGAGGAAGGAAACACATGAGCCGGAAGGGCATTCCATGACCTAATGGCACGGGGCAAAAAAGAGGAACTATACCTCTTGGTACGGGCCACCAGTGTCTGGATGGTATGGGGATGGCAACGCAGTCCGGCGCGTGTTGTTCGGGAGTGAAAAGGGGAGGACGGGATGAGTTGGAATAACTCTTCAGAGCATTCCCCATTATAGAGACGGTAGAGAACACTAAGACTAGCAACGTCTCTACGTAACTGAAGAGGTTCTAGGGTCTTAGTCACTTCTTGATTATCGACAATACGGATATCACGTCGTCAACCTGTCGAGGGCCTCCAATAAGTACTTTGCGGAACCATCCCAGAGATGAGAGCAATATTCCACACACGGGCGAACCTGTGCCTTGTATAAGAGACAAAGCTGCACCGGAGTGAAAAATCGTCTCATACTGTTCATTCCGAGTTTACGGGAAGCTGTTCTGATGACGCTCTTGATATATTATTCCCGTTGGTTCAAGTTGCTACGAACATCGATGCCAAGGATGCTTAGGCTATCCTGTATTGGTAAGGGCGTGATCTGAAGAGTGGAATGGGAAAGAAAAGGAGAAGATTTGCAGAAAACAAACACACCTGTCAGGTGTTTTCTTGGCATTGAACTCGATGAGATTGCTGGCAACCCATTTGGATATGCGGTCCAGGACCTCGTCAAGCTCGGCGACAAGAAGATTCCTGTTTTCCTCGGTTTCGGTCTGTTTAGCCGCAAGTCTTCCGAAATATCGTGCGTGGACAGTGCTGTCATCCGCATAGAAATGAATATTACCTAGTGATAACATGTCATTGATATGCAGAAGAAACAAAGTCGGCGACAGGCATTGAGGCACTCCGGAATTTATTGGGAGGAAGCGAGAAGCGCGTCCATCACGGAGGACACGAATCCTGCGACCCTCCAGAAATCCCGCAATCCAGTCGCATAATAAGCGAGTTGGCAGACTATATGCCGGAAGCTTGGAAAAAAGCGAGCGATGCCAAACACGGTCAAAAGCCTTGGCAATATCCAGGCTAATAGCCATAGATTCACCATGCTTCTCCATATCTTCCCCCCAGAGGTGCGATACGTAAGCTAGAAGATCACCCGTGGACCGTTTTGGTCTGAAACTATACTGTCGGTCATGTAGTAATGATCTTCTAGTTAGCGGACAAGTTGGGAGTTGATTATCCGCTCAAACACCTTTCCAAATACAGAGGTTATGATGGCTATGGGTTTGGTACCTGCTTGGTACCTATACTATTTGGACACAGTTCCAAACCAACGATTCAATCATCCAAGAACTCGACATCAAACAGCGTCTTTCTTCCATCGTCCAATGTCGTATTCTCACTTTCTTTGGACATATCATACGTCGAGAAGACATCTGTCTTCATAGATCTCTATGGAGCGACTTGTGGTGCAGGGGAGAGTCGAAGGCGCTAGAGCGCGCAGTAGATCACCGATGCGATGGACCGACCAAGTCAAGGCTACATTCAATGGTCCACTCCATGAATGCACAAGAAGAGCTACAGTACGAGATGAGTGGTGGCGGATTGTAAAGGTTGCTACCACCCCTGATGTGACGACCACTCTGCCAAGAGTGTGACGACAAAGAAGAAGAAGAATATAGATCAATGTGGCCCTTTAAAGCATGTAATTTAAATGAATATTTTCGAAGATAACAGTTTTACAATGCAGGGACATAGCGGTTGAGGCAATAATATAGTATACATCAGAATAACACAGGCTATAATTTATAAAAATCCCGCGGGATAACGTCCTATAGTTCACGCGGGCGAAGCCGCGGGCGAAAGGTTAGGAAATTATATAAATTAAAAACAACAGATTGTTACTAGGTACTCATGATTAAAATCATGTTTCCTACAAAATTGGGTTTTATTCCTGATATTTCAAAAACATTTATAGGTTTGTCATTGTTATCAACACAGGTCATTGTTCTTTACAGAAATATCATTTTCCTAATACGCAGTCATTATTCTGAACGTATTTTTTTCTTCTTTTGTCAATATTTTGATTAGTATAGGTCGGATTTGTGTGCTTTTAATATACAATTGCTTAGAATCTTGAAAACTATAGATCCTATATTGTACTGAAGCTCTGCACGTGGGTTGATAAAAAATCTAAATTTTTTATCAAAAATAACATTCTACGTATATCCACCCATTACCTACAGACATTTGCTTTGCTCCGAGTTGTTCTTGAGAATATGAACCTCATAAATCATGAATTTATTATCATGGTTTCTTAAAAACTTGTTTAATTTTGTTTGCTAGACATGCACTGATTCAATAAACAATCACTTTTTCATTTGTGTTCTCAGAATTGCACAAGCAAGCAATAAACTTAATTTCTAAAGCGGGGTAGTTTATTAAATAATTGCCTCCGACAAAGTCCAAACTTGATAAAAATCATTATTCCATTGATTCCATACCAAGTTTTATAAAATCACAACAATAATAGGTATTTATATTCGTGACACGTCACATGATATTTCTTTTTTTTTATCTATGACGCTTGAACATAACCTAAAAACTTGTTTATTTTCGTAATTTGTGTTAAAAATATTTGTATGATACCTAAATAAATTATTTTCAGTGAATAATTATCTACTTACGGAAATATTTTGTTGTGTGATTGTGTTGTGTTCTGCAATTTGTAATAAAGAGTACTTCAATTTAGTATTTTGGCTTCTTGCTAGATTTCTTTAATTTTTGTTTGCAGTGATATGTTATTATGAACCAAAAAAATGGTTATAATTCATATTTTGTTTAGTAATATGTGTTGTTTCAAGTGTTCTTACTGTGCAGTGCTTAAAGTGCAATTATGTACTTAGAACAATCAAAGAAATAATGACTAACAGGTAAGAAGGCTGACAACTACATTACCTATAAGAAAACAACAATAACAAAATACTTTCCATTTAATAATAAGAAGAAGAAGAATGAATTGTTTGTATTGAATAAGATATATACATAATATTTTAAAAGAACCATCATAATTCACTCTCCTTGCTAATTTGTAACTTTTGCCTTTTACAACTAAATTGCAAAGGCCAAACAAAAATATAAATAATTATGCTAAATCTTAAATCTGAATGTTAACACAGTCTCAGTATTTTATACAGAGATAGATCCTCTGTTTTCATTATTACTATGTGCTTAATTATAGTAATTAAGTGATTTGATTCAAATAAAAGTAAAAACATAAGTTCTAGCAATCCAGTTAAATAGCAAATTTTAATCTCATATGTATCATAACATAAGAGTTCAACAGCAAACCAGGTATGTTGCTTTGGCTATATATACTTTTTGAAGTATTTACCTATATAGCAAAGCAATCAATAATTATCTGAATATGAGCCTAACTTTGCCTTATATCAAGAAAAAAAAAAATCACCAAATGATTGACTGACATAACTGGAGAGAGCAAAGAGTGCACGTGAGTTTACCCTCTATGTAATTATAAAGAATGGAGGCGGGTTGTATTGTTGGGGAGATCAAAATAATGTACAGTCAAAAGCACGTCAGACGTAACACTTTGGACTTTGTACCGCTCTTATGTCGGGGGCATAAGCACTATTATCGAACTGCAAGTGTATACCGTGATGTGCTGTTGACTGTACTACAGTATTGTGAGCGGATAAAAAGTGTAATAACTAAAATGTTAAAAATTTAATTGGAAGTAAAGATTTTTGCTAGACATTACACAATACCAGGGGATTTTTAGTTGGTTGATGATTTTTGTCCCAAGTCCCTGCAGTTCCCCGGCTACAGGGTATGCATAATAGCATTTTCAACCTGTAAAAAACATGGTTAAAAACGAAATATGATGTAGGTATTTCATAATTTCTGCACATTCATTGTTTCAAGTAAAAATTAAATTCAAATTCATGTAAAAGAAAAATGGTACTTGAATTTTTAGATGCCAATTTATGGAGCTTTAGAAATAGGTGTATTATTTTCAGTAATAATGAGTATTTAATTTCTTTGTTTTAGGTAAGTTCTTGCCGGTACCATCAATACAAAATATGGACTCAGAAGAAATTGGTAAGTGCTTAAAAATTAATTTGTTTCCAAAATTAATAATAATATTTAAAATTCTTTTGGAAAGAATATGACAAATTTTTAATATAATATGTTCGGATCAGAAATTTACTTTTTTTAAACTTATTTTTGTCTGTACATACTTTGAACATTCAACATAATGTATTGACTTAATTATACTGTTGTTTATTGCATAGTGCTGTGGTGATTGAATATTAATGATACAATGTATTATATGAAGGGTCCACTGCAATAATGGTGAATGTCCAAAACTTTAAAAAACTACTAACGTCATTCATTCAGTTTATAAATGCATGCAGTTAATAGTCTCGTGTCGTGTACAATGGTAGCAATATCGCTTATAGTTCCGAGATAACTTAGTTTTTAATATTTGGCTACATGGCTAGAACGCTCATCGTCACAGGTGTCTGTTCATGAGTCTGAGTTTTTTTCCACTGATTATAAACTAAAAACCCAGTTATCTCAGAACAATAAACGAGGGACATTCATCATTATTGCAGTGGCCCTTAATATGATGATGATGTTTTATTAGTGTGAACTTTCCATTACATAATAATATCATTAGGATTGTATATTATGTAGCTAGGATCATTTTTTATTTTCAATACTATTGTATTACATAGTTATGTAACATAATTATAATTAAATGTTTAAAACCCAAATCAGTGTTGTTTTAATAAAATAAAAGGTTTGAATTTTTTTAACATTGTTAGATTTTCGAATAGTGATTTTTCTTTGTTATAATTTTGAGATTAATATTAATATAAAAGTCTTGCCAAGTAAGCCAGAATCCTAAATAATTTAATTAAACATTTTAACAAAAAAACCTACTTTTAATGGATAAAAATAATATCGTTATCTATGTAGTATTATTATATTAAGTAGGTTATTTTGTTATTTTTTAGTGAAATAGATTGAAAGTATGAGTATGTATATGAGTCTAATTATCAAACATTTTACAGCTAGGTATGTTAGAAGCGTGCGCGGCGCGAATCTTCTTCTATTTACCGGATACATCTTCAGAGTACAATGTAAGCCTTCTAAAGAAGGTTACAAGACTTGGTATTGCGTCATGTACGGTAGAACTCAGTGCCCGGCGATCCTCATTACGGATAATAAAGAACACATTATTCAAATAAAAGGAATGCACAACCATACACAGCCTCATATAACGCAGACTGCAACAGGCATTATTCACAAACATAAACAAAAACGAGGGCGCGGAAGAAAGCCAAAGATTGAGGAGACCAGTATGGTTGTTCGTGGTGATATGAGCGATGTTGAAATTTTACCTTGATAATGTATTCATTAATGTTTTAGTGACACAATTTAGAAGTTGTATTGGTATAACTCGCGGCACGAATGTTTAGCGCTGACCGTTACGGCTGCGCATGTTAGTGGTATGGCGCAAGGTCCAAAATACCTTATTTTTGACTTCTGCGCATAACGGTCAGCGATTAACTTTCGTGCCGAGAGGTATATTCCTGGTTACGCGTCACTCAGTACATCTTCTTTGTACAAAATTAAAGCAATCGCCGAAATGTAGGTATACCTATACGAGTACATTCAGAACGACTGAACGATAGTTCTACTTTTATCAGGACAAGATTTATATCTATTCAAATTAAATTTCATTCAATGCGACTTCTTACTTGTGTCTTACTTATTTTATCCTAGTAGTTTTTATTCTGATGACGATTAAAAGTTATATGTAATTAAGTAGCTAAAAGTAATTGCTAGCTATTTATCAAAATGGATTTAGACATTGTTCGGTGTGCGTTATGTAAATAAATTGTATGACAGTTTTATTTTTGTGTGTATTGTCGTTGTTAATAGAAGGGCTAGTTATATGTATTTTTATTAACCTTTAACTAGTGACGTGTAGTCTCACAGGCGTCCCGTGTTTTGCCAATTTTTAGAATTGACCACTTCCCCCCACTTGCCGCGACCCCGCGTCTCAGTAGCTTTTGTTTAAGTGCTAACACGACCACAAAAGCAGTCGGACGTGTTGTTGGTTGTTTAACGCTTTAGTAATTTTAATAAGAAAATCGACTGTAGCCTGTGAGGCTACATGTCCCTAGTTGTCATACAACTCTACTACTACTACCAATACTAGTTTTTCGAACTTCTTTTCGGTTTTTAGTGCAAAATGGCAGAAAACACCATTAGCCGTAATTTCTAAAGTCTTTAGCTCATTCACTAGTCCTACCCCATATACAAAGATGCGTTATGTGCAACCAATTACCAAGGGAGTTACGGCTAGTAATAAAACGAGTTCTGGCTGACGATATGATTGAAGAAGTTGTCCAATGTCCTGAAACTAGTCACGGTAAACGAAGGGCATGCGGTATTTGTCCTCCTTAGCAACATTGTACACTTGTATCGGGTGTTGCAATCCTATAATATGATTGCAATGTTCTCGCCCCATAATGCAAAAATTGCCAATGATTTATGCCAAATAGAGTAGGTGTCAGAATTTTTATGTCTTGTTTTCAAAAGTAGCTATTATGTTTTTTTGTTTTTGTCTTGATTATATTTTGATTAAAAAGTGGTATATTTTTAATATCATTTATGTAAGGCCTATTAAAATGCTAAAGAAAAGAATCTCCTGTCAAGTAAGGCTAAAAAGTACTAGTGATTGTTAATTATCATTGGTTTTTTAAGTAATTATAAAAACTGATTAAATTCATTTATATTTGTTTCATTAAATACCAACACATAAATATCAACACAATCCAAACCATTCGAATGCAATTTTTAAAACAAAATTCAACTTTTAAAGTAGTAGCCTGTGAGACTACATGTCCCTTATAGTGTTATCAATTTGTCACGTCACTAGTTAAAGGTTAACGCAGGTATTTTTTTTATTAGTATTTCACGGCTCTAGGATGCACATTGCACCATCCTTCAAGCATTTATTCAGGTAGAGTGCAATTTGACATGACCTTATCATATTTATAAATAACTCCACAAAGCTGAACTCATATTTAATTTTAAAATGTTTATTACATATATTTTACCTTTTGTGATGACAGATTTTAAGCCAATACACATTCATTAGGTGTATAATAAAAAGATTGGTAACGTAGGATGATAAATTAGGTTTATACATAGTTCATGGACCCTGCATTCGTAAAAAAGGAACTTATCAATGGTAAATATGGGAAACTTGGAAGATTTGAGACTTTTGTGCATTGTATGCTATAGGTACAATAGAACATTTTTGATGTTTCACAAAACATTCTAAGCAATAAAGGATTTACATAAAGGCAAATTATTTCTATCGTAACATTGCTTTCTGGTGAAAAACTTGATTCTAAAAACAGAATAAGATATTATTTATATATGCATGAAAAATTTATCTTTTTAAAGCTTACCTGAATATCCATTAAAAACGTGTCAGAATTCAGTAATTGTAATATAGATACCTAAATAAGACGTAGACATACGGATACGTTACTTAGCATTTAACGTTCATTTGCCTAAAACATTTATGTAAAATAAAAAAAACTTATAAACATACCAGTTTTTCAATATCTACAACCAATTATATCTGGTAAACAGAATTTAATCAGATGATTAACATTAATTTCATAAGTAAAGTACCTACGTATGTTTTAAATTAAGAAGAATTTTTCTGAAATTTTCAAGAATACAGCTATAATAATAAATTATTTACAATGAATTAACACATTTCCAGAAGCTTTCATAATTCCATCAAAGAAAAAACATGGTCAAGGTATGGTCCTTTTCCGCGGGTATACATATGCTTGGCGAAACAAAAAGAGACATGGGAACTACTGGACCTGTTCCAGTCATCAGAAAAAGGGCTGCAGGGCCAGTGTGACCACTGACGAGTCCAAAAAACCTTTCGTGGTGACGCGTTACCACGATGACCACAATCATCCGGCACCGAAGGTCAAGCTTCCACGAGATATGGAATTTATAATTTAATCAAACCTAATTAAATCAGTTGGATTAACTAAAAAATGAATTTAACTAATTATATCAGATTTATGTGATATTTTTCAATAAAGTCTATTGCAATGTTTGTTTCATCTTTTTTTGCCCCTGTTGACGTGTAAAGAAGAGAATTCTAAATATGTATCTTGACACGGCGTAATACTTTAACGTTGTTACAGAGATACACTTTATAACATCGAAGAAAGGTTACAAACTATTGGTGTACGAGCAGTACACGTACGCACAGAACTGTCGGAGCAAGTACAGAGTTCGGTGGGCTTGCTCCTCAAGGTGTTCTAAGAAATGCTTCGCACAACTAGCATTGACCAATGCAGGTGAACTCCTGGTCATCAATAATGAGCACAGTCATCCACCGCCGACCTTCTATGTCAATGAAAAAGGAGAATATGTAAGAGTTTCTGATAAACAGTTGACCAAGATGATCAAAGATGAAGAAACTGTCCCAGGAGAAGAAATTCTAGAAATAGATAACTTTCCCGATGATGTAGAAAAATAAAAAGCTGATGTCATAAGTATGATGAGATTGATTAAAAGCAAAGTGATCTAATTAGAAGTACCAAAATTTCTTGCAAAACAGTAATATTTTGTCAATATTAAGTACACAGGCTTGTGCTTGGTGAAAATATTGTTTGGGTTGTTTGGCTGCCAATGTTACTAAGTAATTTTAGATATGCTTTGTTTTTTTTTTTAACATAATGAAATTGCCTTGCATAATAAATTGGTTTCAATAAAACGGTTTTGCGATGTTTAATAATATGTTTTTATAGAATAAATGCCACGTGTATAAAGAAAACTGGTTTTGTTGTAACCTACGTAAATCATTCTCTTCGTTTACGTTTTAAATAAATAACTAATAATTTCAAAATTAAATTAAACTATCTAATATGAAATGAGTAACAAAACGGAAGGTCTAAAATGTGTATGAAAATGACGCGTAGGTACTTAAGATAGGAGATGCCATTTGCTCTTCCAATTCTGGTGCTAATCTGGTGCTACCTAATATAGTTCATCATTGCGTATGGCTTCCTCATGAATCCTCAAATGTCCATGTCGAGTTGCTGCAACCTGTCCACTGAAGCCGAAGTGAGATTATGGAGCTCACGCATGCCGCTGGGGAAACGACGAAGAGGACATTCCTTAACTATATGCATAGTTGTTTGGATTAGAGCAATCACAATTCACAATCCGGCCCGTCTCGGAAACCCCATTTGTGGAGATCGTAGTTACAGTACCCGCGGCCAGTTTTGAACCGATTAACCTATGTTCACACAGCACGGCTACTGTCGAAACCAACAGGCTTTACAGTAGGGTCCGGTATCAGATCCTTCCACGGGTCGTGCTGAAAGCCGTGCCAGAATGTTGGCGTACGTTCTGGGACTTTGCTTTGGGGGTTTAATATGGTCTTGAAGACAGATTATGTGGACATTGTGTTTGTAAAATTTGCCAGCTCGGTCGGTTCGTAGGTCAGTCGCGTTTAATTGTAAAATACGGATCGAAGGCTAGGAATATTTCTTGCGTTTTTAAAGGTCTTTTTTGGATGTTTTGTGGAGCTCTGAAAAGAGCTGTTTTGAGGATTCATGTTGGCAAAAGCACCGGGAGATTCACGCAGAACAGACCAGTGAGCCAGTTTTCCAAGTATCTTTTATCCGCCGGCCTGCCACTCCGTTAGGGTGGACAGGACCAGGCGTTGCCATGGGGACCCGACTTGGACGCAGATACTGGGGAGTCCCCCAAATAATATATAAATAATGTTTATCTGTTTTCTGGCACCCAAATAGTTCAAGCTGAGCTTAGTTTGGGCTAGACGGCGCTGCACTGTGTAAATATTATCCAGAGATATCTATTATTTTTTTATTTAAAAGTAAGTCGCCTGGGCACTATTCAGTGAGGTTTTTATCAATGTTTACATATTCATAAATGATATTATTAATGCATTGTGTTTTAAAACTTTATTTTTACAAGTTTCTATCGCATTTTGCATGCGCTTGTTTCTAGAGTATCTTCTTTGTTTGAGAAGTTACCTTTCGAAGATTTTGTAAGAAGGAATGATAGTCAAATTATTTTTGAGTCTTTTAATAAGTTACTCCATTTTATTGCAACGATGAATGGCAACTACTCGCTTTTATTTTAATACGTACCTACCTGAATGTTTAATGAACGGTTTCCGTAGTTACCCTTTTAATGTATTATTAAATTAAATATGTCCTTAATTCTACAGCTATTCTAACAAAATCATCTCGCGGAGAACCCCTGTTGATATATCAAGATTATACGTTTAACAGAAGTTACTATTCGAAGAAGGACACTCGAACTAAGTGGTACTGCTCGTCCCGTATTTCTAAGCGATGTAAGATGAACCTAGTCACAGATGTAAATAATAAGATCATCTATAAGTCTGGTGCTCATAACCATATCTCCAAGCCTCACATTTTGAAAAGGTATGCAAATTGTATCTTTCCCTCTTTCCCTGGTGCAGGCTGTTTACAACAGCTTTGGTATTAGAACACATATTACTCGTATATTATTATATGTAATATGTATAATTCTTAATAAGTATATTTTAATGTTACGGGATTGAACGTCATATTTAGCGAAAGTCAGTCATGTCTTAGATCGCGTAGAAACTTGTATTGCTATCGGCAAACTTGTTGACCGTCGGTTGACGGAGAGGGGGAAAGTTTGCGCATGTGCACTTGTGCGCGTGACCAATAGCGCGCCTGAATCTCCCGAACGCCCGCGCGCGTAGGCGTATCAAAATTCGTGTTCTGCGCAATCCCCATCTGATATTCAAGAAGTTTGCCGGGACCTGTATCTTGGTAATTGTTAGCGTTTATAGTTTAACTAAGTTTGAGGGCAAATCAATAATAATGCCTCTATCCGTACTCATAGGCCTTCGGCACACTTGACGGAATTTCCGTCGCGGATCGTCCGTAAGCGTGACGGAACGCCAATGCGTGTAATTTAATATAAATGTTGTCCGCGACGAAGCGACTGATCTTCCGCGTAGTGTGCACGCTATTTGTAATTTATATGCAATTACATTTATTGGCGTTCCGTTGCCGAAGATCCGCGACGGAATTTCCGTCAAGTGTGGCGAAGGCCATACTAGTCAGCTCATCACCGGTACGGTTAAATCAACAGTATTTTTTTTTAAATACTGTACTGTATCATTGCAATTTAAATAAAAGTTTATTTTTTATTTATTTAATGTAGGTACTTAAAACTTTCGATATTATTACAATACTTTTTATAATCATATTTCTGCAGTTAGTAACGTATTAACTTTTTACTTAGGTACATACATAAAGTATATATTATATTTAATATTATATTTAATAGTAATGATAATGTTCTTACACAATTTGGTTATTGTTGCATTTATTTGCAGTAACGTGAAATGAATGAATATCTTATGCGAATGGATTAAGGTTTATATTTTAATAAGTTTGTAGATTTGGCATTACTTGTAAGTGTAACTTTACGTAATGTGTATTGTCTTGACTGAATCTATTTGGTATAAAAACTCTATTTGCTACAAATTGTCTTTTCTATTGAATTTTCTGTTTACGAGTAAGCCAGACAATTTTTTATCTTTCTTGTTAATTTAATTCATCCCTATGAAGTTTTCCTTATTCTTAGGTTGTCTTCTTAACATCAGAATACAGCTATAATAATAAATTATAACACTTTAAAAATTGTGGCACCTAGTTACGTTGTTCTGTTCAACAAAAAATAATTTAGATAACTTGTATGCATATGTATATAGAAATAGAAGAATAAGTATACGACTGCCTCTGGACCTTACATAAATAGGCAGAAGGAGCACTTTTTCCTACCGTAAGTTCTTTTTAAATAAATAGCAAATTAGTTTTTACTTTAAATTTCTTGTACGGAAGAAACCAGAATTAACCAATTACCGTTCCAACAGCTTTTATTATCAAATCGTCGCGAGGAGAACCCATGTTGATACACAACGACTACACATACAACAGGAGCTACCACTCGAGAAAGGAAACGTATACGAATTGGTACTGCTCTTCACGGAACGCTAATTGCAAATGCAAAGTGAAAGTGATCACGGATATAAACAATAGAATCACGAATATGTATGGGACTCATACACACGAGTCGAGGCTTCGAGCTATCGGGAAAGTTCCTATACAAGTTTACAATTCTCATTTTAAACGGCGTTTTGATGCGTCTGGTTTGAATTAGTCTTTGTAAAGTCTTCCTTGGATTAAGGCGATTAGAGTCGTCAAAGTAGCGCCCTCATTGAAAAAAAAAATCATATCACATAATATATTAATACAACGATTAAGAAATCCTATGTTGCGTTTGTATAAAAGAGGATAAAGATTTTTTTACGTTATTGAAACAGGGCTCAAAATGTTCGTATTTGATGTATTAGCCATAAATATCAATAACGGCAGTTTTAGGTACTTTTGAATAATGCAACAAAGATGACACATTTCATGTATTTTTGTGATAACGAAAAAATACCTTATACTCTTATTTACAAACGCAACATAGGATTCCTTAATCTTTGTATTAATATAAATACACTATATACAAATTATTTATATATTTGTATATATAAATAATTTGTATTAACATATCGCGGATATGAAACACCGGAGGTCAACGAAGTCAGCAGTGTGTGAACATGTACTGGATAAGCCCAACCATTACATTCGCTTTGATAAACCCCAGGTCCTTGCCAGAGAAAATCGCTATATACCCAGGATGCTACGCGAGGCCATTGAAATTAAAAAACATCCTAATTTCAATAGGGAAGATGGTTGGAATGTACCACCTACTTGGGACCCAGTATTACATCTAATGGGTTCCAATGGACATCACAATACTGTGCAGCTTCAAGACACCATCAGCTCCTACTGCGTGGATAGGAACGTATTGAATGATAGTGAAGACGACGGTTGCTGATTATTCCAAAATAATTATAAAAGTGAAGGTAGAATTAACAATTTAAATAACTGTTTGACGCATAACACCTGAGTCATACCGTGATCACGGCTACTGAAAAGTAGTCGAAACGTCGGGTTTAAATTTCAAAATGTAGATTATACGCGAGTTTTCATCCGTTTAAAGTTGTTTTATTTTAATAAATAATATGATTTTTTTTCAATGACGGCGCCACTTTGACGACACTGTTTGCCTTAATAGTGTATAAATTTTCATGTGTCATGAGGAGATTTAAATGTGTGCCGCTCTAGTCTACTGTTTGACCGCCTATATGGATTGGCTGTAAGTTGATAGTAGGTTGTTTTCACAAGAGTTGTTTTCGCAAAAGTTTTTTCCAGAAAGAGAACACAGGGCGACAACTCGCTGTACCGCAGAATCAACGGTGGCGTGTTTTACTTGCTCTATTAAAAGACTACTTGAGTGATAGAAAGGGACAAAAGCATAGAAAAGTGCTTTTCCGTGCTGCCATAAACTGATGTTATGTTTCGAATATAATATACGAACAGTGGTTAAAAAATTCGGGTCGAAAATCGCGGAGGTTGTGGTTTCGATTCCCGCCTTAGGTCTTGTTGTTGAAGGGACTTTTAAGAGTCCGACTGGCTAGCTACTTACCAGTTTTAGGTGTGTTCTAGAAGTATTAAAAGTGATGTGGTCGTATGTAGGTAGTAGTGGCAGTTTCTTATCAGATGAGCTACTACTAAATCGAAAGAAATGAAGTATTCGGTTGCTGTCTTTGTATTCACTTAAATGTAGAATGGGTTAATGTAGAATGGGAAAATAATACTAAAAGAACTAATAAAGTAGCACTATTTTTTAAATAGTAATCGCATTTGCCCAAATTTTTGCGAGGCGAAATGAGGAAATAATCTCTAGTTACAGTTGAGTAGCAAGTGTGTATATAATCCTATCTGTGTATATCAGTAAATATAGCGTAATCATTATACGCGAAAACGATTTTGTCATTTTGAATTTTATGGAATAATATGATGTAGCAATATATTTAATTCGTAAATCCAAGAACGTCCTATAGTAAACCGCCCGATTGATTTGAAATGAACTGAAAAACAACGCCCAATTGTGAACCGATCATACGGATTAAAATTTATCGTGAGATTTCAATCTCGCGAGAAATAATACAATAGGTTTTTGCTATTTTACGCCGTCATAATATCAAATACTTGTTTATTATTAACTTTATTAACTGACATTATTTTTGTTTATTTATACATTTTTACAATTTTATATTCATATTTTATGTATGTACTTATTAATTTACCTTATAAGTACATTATAAGCCTTTATGTAAAATTCATGATATTGAATAGTCGTATAAAATAAAGGCGACAAAATGTAACGTTGTGGTTTTTTATTTAATACCCGTTCAGCTTACCTATATGTTGGTTTAAAACATAATATTATTATTGGCAAATGAATAAGGAAGAAAGTAGTGAGATGTTGGGAATTAAATAAATAAATTTCTTAGAATACAAAAATTATAACTTTTACGAGTGAATATTAGCAAATGAAAACAAATTGTTTCTTTGGCAGTTACAGGGCCAGTTCTGATCAAAGTGAAAAAAGGAAGGTATGCGCTTCTCTACGAAAACAACACTTACTCTAGAAGTGCTAAGTCGAAGAAAGGGACCGTGTGGAAGTGTACCCTGAGTAAGACAGAAGAATGCAAAGCCACTATTACCACAGATGACAACTTGAATGTGGTATTGACCAAAAAGAGCCACACTCACAAAGCAACCCCAGCGTCTTGTACTCCTAAGCATGTTTACTTTACAACTAAATTAAGTTAGTAGCAACCATTTGGTAGACCTATGCTGTTTTACAGTACGCACGGGCCGGCTCGTCCGGGGAAGTACCACCCTCTCACATAACACCAGCGTGAATTAATACTTCTATTGTGTGCATCATACCGAAATTTAATTATAATCATAAATGGGACATTTACCCTCCACGACAGTCATTATAAAATGGCTTAATTGATTCGTTTGTTGATTTAGAGGAATATGTTATATATATATAAGTTTAGTTATAGTTAGGATAAGTAAGGACTATTCATACTAGAAAGAGTAAAATATTGATTATTTACTAGAATATAAGTGGTGCACTGTAATTATAGTGGTATACAATTTGCTAGGGCAGCTAACTGTAATTCACAGGTCGCCAATGATTGATTTTACAATCCAATCCGATGGCAAGAAATATTCATTTCTGTCCGCGATTTTCTGCTGTCAAGTCGTAATCTTAAATTATGATTTTTTAAGAACATATGTTGTTAGTTTCACTAGCGGAAGCCATGGCCACCATTACTGACACTTTTTTGTCCGTATGTTGTTTTTAGTGGTAATTTCAAGTTTGTACGCAACGTCAACAAGATCCTAAATTGTATTGTATCAGTATCACACAAGTCAACCGTAAGTAGATTTTCTACTTAAATATGTTATTTTTAAAAAGATTTTGATCGTTTAGTTTCTAGTGTATTTTTAATTTAAGATAATTTACGAGTAAGAAGTTTTACCTCTATCGTTGTGTCATGTATATTATCAGAACAGAATCAACTATAACAAAATGACAAATGTGGCAAAATATTGTCTACGGTGCGAAAATCGATGCTGCGATTCTTGCGAAGCTGGCACTAAACATTCGTTGTACTACTCTACCTCATTTGACTATATAATACCTTGATTGTAGCTAGTTACTTTAAGGGGTTCCTCATATAAATGCCAGAAAAAGAATGATAATTACTTTAAGTAAATAAATGTGTAAGGTTTTGGGGATTTCCTCGGTCACTATTGGCCATAATGTGTTTTTTTAGTCTTAACCATATTATTATAAGTAAATGACAAATGTTTTTATACCGTGACTAATATTGTAGGTAAAAAGATAATATCAACTTAAATTGTGTGACTTTAAACTTGAAAATTGTAGTTTATATTTAATTGGAATTGAACCAACTAAAAGTGTTAAGATTTTTGAATGTTTTTTTGTGAAAAAGTAATAAGCAATAAAATTATTTGAAGTAATTGTTTTTTTTATTGAACCCTTCTTAATAGACCATTATGGCTCTTTGTCTTTATGTGTACCCCTACTTGAGAGGCCCCAAGTCGGGGTGGCGCCTAGGGAGGGCCACCCGAGAAACTAGGTGACCGATTGGCTCGGGCGACCTGTGAGTGTGCAATGCGGGCGTTGGGGAGCTACCCCCGCCCGCAGGTCAACCCACAGGCCTGCTTGGTCGAGATCGAGACTGCTGATCGCTCTCTAGGCTACACACACTGAGAAAATGTGCATATACTGCGTGTTTTTTTAGTCGTTGTTTTCCCGCAGCAGAACGCTTCACCTTCAGTAGTACCTACTATCGATTTATGCATTTATTTTTTTGAATTTTTTTTTTTGATTTCTTTTTTGATTTTTTTTTAACTCTTAAACACCCTACCGAAAGCCGGGTGTCGCGTAAACAATAGATTTTCTATTGTGTCTGGTTTTCCGGGGCTTGATGGATTAAAAAATGGTGGGAAAATGGAAACCAAATACGAGTAAATAGTAAATAATCATTTTTTTGATAAACGCGCAAGTGCAATGACCCCGGCCAGTGACCGTCCGTGATGCAGCTAGTACTATTGGTTCGACTTTCGTCTATCATAATCGTGAAACTTTTGATTTGACTAAAAAAAGAACTTGATTAGTTTATTTTACTACTAAGATAGAATCATTTTACTGCGGGAAAACAACGACTAAAATTCCACGCTGTATATTGACACACAAGTATGGCTCAGCCGCGTTCGTGAGATAAATCACTTAAACTAGGACCAACGACTCAGCAGACTCAAACCTTATCTGATGTAGATTTATAATCCAAGCTTTATATTTCACAGACAACAAAACCTCAATATTAACCTCTAGGCGAGGCAACTTGCTGCTTCTGCACCGCAGGTATACCTACTGGAGGCACCACACCACCAGTGATAAGATCTGCTGGTACTGTTCTTGCAACAGGCGTCTCCGGTGCCAGGCACGGGTCTACACTGACCACGACTTCAGATTTCGGGAAGTAAAGTACACACACTATCACTTGCCACCTGAACAACCGTAAAAGTATTTTGGTTTTCCAAGAAAACACTTCACACAACAGTCACAAGAAAAAGTTCACGTTAGGATGTACCTATAGTGAATCAAGGTGCTGGCAGAGTTCAGAGAAAAAGTGGAAATTGCTCCACCGACAAGAGCGATGATTTTAAATTAGATGATGATTATTATAAAACTCATATAATATATTTATGGTAATTGTGATTCCCTTCTCAGTATCAAAAATATGATTTAAGACTGTTTTGTCTAAATCAGTCAATGTCTACTACTTAATTTGAATTAATTTGTTCAAGGTTTTGTATTTACAATAACTTCTATAAAAAGGTAAAAACATATTTTTGTATAAACGTTTTTTAACCCGATCTTATTGTGAGTACAAATGTTTGTAAATCCGATATCAGTCTTAAGTCTATTTCTGTAGATGATAAGATACTCGTATAATCTAAAGGGGTATGTATGTATACCCTGTAAACCCAAGAGTGCTTCTCCTTGCCGCGTCTGGAGATGGAGATATTCTGTACTTACGAGTGAAGATTAAACTTGTATGGCAACAATGAACAAATGAATCATTTGCAGGGCAACGACGAACTAAGTATGCTTTGCAGAAAACTTATTTCCATTCTCAAGTCTGGCTTTTACCACGACTGTCCATGGTTGCAGTGGCCGTAGTGACCGACGTGTCCGGAGCCACCCTGCTCATGCTGAACGGGTATTCCTTCACCAACCCCTCCCCGATGAGTGGCGGTGAGCGGTGGTATTGCTCCGGACGCAGCAAGTTCGACTGCACCGTTTGCCTTCACGTCAACGATGATTACGAGTTGGTCTGCATCGCCAATGAACACACGCACAAACCTCCGATTTACGAGAAGACTTCTGCTGGACTGTACGTGGAGGTGCCAGGTTTGGAGGTATAGCTTTTGGACATATCTTATTTATCTTGATTTTTAAAAAGTAAATCAATATTTCCCAAAATTGTGCACATTGAGCGACTCTCTCTAGTAAAGGATTCCTCGATGGATTATTGACAATAGTTGGACTACCTGCCTCACAGTAGTAGGCAGTAAGGCATATTCTAAATACCAATAAACAGAACGTTGTGTTGTTTTTAAATTATAACGCCTATTAACCGTTAAAAGTAGTTTATCGTAGTTACCCGACTATGTGAATTGTGACATATTTTCACGCACAATTACTGATAATTGTTTTTTTTTAATCAAGTCATTTGCAAATGCTTCTTTCATAAAATGCGTTTTTTCGACAAGTATTAGTAATGGTGCCATGTTAAAAATAAAATGCACCTTAACATGTCGTTTCTTACAACCTGACGAGACGATGTACAAATGTTTTAAATTAACAGCAAAGTTTGGTGCACTTCTACTACAGTTTATAACCCCCTTTTAATGGTTATGTTTTATATGTAGGAGTAGTTAAGTTTTAGAGTAGATCGTATCTTTACGCCTACCTTTACTAATGTTGTAGTGCACTTATTATTATCGATAACAAGCATGTACAAAATAAGACATATGAAGTGATGTGGTTCGAATGCAGAGGACTAACTTAGCTGAGTAAGTAGAAGACTGTATTCGATTAGGATTGATTAAATCATCTATCATCAACACATTGTTTAATTTTATTTTTATCTAATCTTAGATATTGTTTCAGTCATACTACTTTCTACAAAAGCTAAATTAGCCTTCTTCGTTCCAATTAGTTTTCATTGTTTTTAAAACATGTTTTTGATTGGGAAATGTTGTCATACTAAAAGTATTAACAGGGTAACACAGTTTGTAAGTCATATAACTTTTAAAAAGTATACTGTTTTAAGTAGGGTTTTAAGATTAGACATAGGGAAATATTTTTGTTTCAGTATTAATCGATCTCTTCGATTAAAATTTTACAATTATTAATGATTGTGTACCTATTTTTGGAATTGATAAAATGTCATCTAATTACAAGTAAATATTTTTAGGAATAAGTCCTGAAGATGCATGTACCTATATTGTGTGTGAATTTTACAAATACAATGATTGTTAATTATATGCTGGTTTATTTTGTTGGAAGGAAGTTCTTATTCTCAAATCTGACTCTATTGTTATTTTAAAATAAGGTCTTCGGTATTTTCAATAGAACCAACCCTATCTCAGGAGCTCAATCAAGTAACGTATGTTAAATACGAGTACTTACTATCCTCAAGATCAGTACATTCTATGCGTGAAAATTGTGGGCGACTTATTGGTGTGCCTAACTCCTAGAGCGTTGACAAAGAGTCGCAGACCTCACGTATTTACTGTGATTTTAATCTAGTAATTGCACGATACTAAAAACATTGACTTTATGATGGTTAAGGTGCATGAAACTTTAGAAAGAAACGCACTTTGTAACCACGCCCGACTAAACCAGAATTTTAACGGTTTTAAATTTTAAATAACGTTTCAGGAGTTTTAATAACTCTACATAACGGTCGAAGACTCCTCCAATACCAAGGTTATACGTTCAGCCATCCTTATCCGAGGTTCATCTTCGGAGAATGTTGGAGGTGTACCGGTCGCGGCGGGAAGAACCGTTGCAAAGTCTACGTGAAAATTGACGACGATCTCACTGTTATTGATATGATACATGATCACAATCACGTTCCGACAAGATACGTTCCTACTAGCACTGGAATATTTGTAAGAGCTTAAATAATTCTGTAGTGTGCTAATAAAAGTAGTGAAGAAAATTATATTGAATATGCAATGCTAGTAAATAACGTTGGGGGATTTCCACGTATGACACAGGTCAGCTTGAATATGTTTGGTGATTGGAAAGATGTAGTAAGTACAACTGGTCTAATTTTTCATAGATAAACTGCAAATGAGTTATTGACTTGGCAAATATTCCCTTTATGCTAATATACATTCAACAAGAACTACATTAATTGGCAAGGGTTGGTACATTGAATCGCATTTGGTAATTTTTAATCTTCATTGGGACCAACATTCCGCTAGATACGATTATAAAAATATAAGTTAAAGAACGTTTTGTTAAGATTTATAAAAAAAAAAGACACAATAAGAAAATAGGCTATCGTGGTAAAAGTCATGATTGACTTAACGTACATTCGTTTAGGCGCATAATGTTAAAAGCGCAAAATGTTAAGCCCTCGCAAAATGGTAAAAGAGCAAAATGTTAAAGGAGCAAAATGGTAAAAGCGCAGAATGGTGAAGGAGCAAAATGTTAAAAGCGCACAATGTTGAAAGAGCAAAATGGTAAAAGCGCAGAATGGTAAAAATTTCAGTTGTATAGCTATAAAGCTGCTAGGATGATATTATGTACATTTTTGTGAATTAAGACTTCCTAATAACAGAAATATAATAAAAGGTAAACAGTTTTTGGTAAAAAATATTTATTTTCAAAATCAAATAATCGACATTCATGATATCACCATATGTTTAACCAAAAACTGTTTACCTTTTATTATATTTCTGTTATTAGGAAGTCTTAATTCACAAAAATGTACATAATATCATCCAAGCAGCTATATAGCTATACAACTGAAATTTTTACCATTTTGCGCTTTTACCATTTTGCTCTTTCAACATTGTGCGCTTTTAACATTTTGCTCCTTTACCATTCTGCGCTTTTACCATTTTGCTCCTTTAACATTTTGCTCTTTTACCATTTTGCGAGGGCTTAACATTTTGCGCTTTTAACATTATGCGCCTAAACGACGTACATTATGTTGAAAACTTGACATGTTAAAAAACTTCTGGGTGTTTCTACTTATGCATAGACGTTTTAATGTTCCTAACAATGCCTTTTTTTACGGGTGTTGATATTTAAAATTATACTAACAATGTAATTGGGCCATTTATGAAATATAAATAATATGTAATTGTATAAATACTGCACTTTTGTAAATTTTTCTTAAGTTGTTTAAAAAATTGGAAAATATCGTCCATTTTATGACAAAATTCTGTTGCTCAAGACTGTGAAGGTATCCGCGCTATAGTTTTTATTGATCAAACGGTCATGCATATTATTTATAGCTTCGATTGTTAGCCCTTATTGTTCATACATATTACTCGTAGCTATATAGTAGTAATCATAAAGGCTGATTAAATTATTGACATAACCGGTTGATCAGTGAAACCTTATCCAGTCATTTGGTGGTGGTATAACTATATGGGCTTTGCACAAAATTATTTTTTTCCGTCAGTCAAACTATTTTTTATTTACTAGATGACATCCTGGGGCATCACATACTATTGCGAAAAGAAGGCCCTCACCGACTGACAAGACATCGCTGTTGGGGTTGCTACAGAATCAACGTGGCGGTCTTCGGAAGCAGATTAGCTAAGAATAAAACTAATAAAGTTTCGACGTATTGTTCTCAATGTCCTAACAAACCCTATCTATGTGTGTCTTGCTTTAAATTAAAACATGGTGTAGAACATAAATAAATTGGAAGACTGGGTGGTGGGTAGAAAACAGATTTGAGTAACTGCACCAGAGAGCTCCAATGCAAAGGTATAAATAGGTTTTAAAATAGAAAAAGAATTATGAAAATCGAACTATGAACTTGATAAACTTTCATATCATTAGCCTCATCAGATGAACAAAAAATAAAATAATAATTTTAAACCATTTTTTTTTAACGGCTTGTTGGGTATTCTTGATCAAATTATTTTTACTTAAATGTCTCTTATTATTGTGGTGTGTAGCTTTTGTTTGTATTTGGCCTAACTTAGTTATAATCGTCCGTTATTTTAGAAATTATATGGTTTGTGAAACTTATTTTATAAAGCCCCGGCCTTCATCAATGGCGTTCAGTGTGTCCACCAATATGTATAATATAATATTTATTGTCTTCAAGTTTTAATTTCTAAACAAAATATTTTTGTGGGTCGAAGTTGTCATATTTATTTTAAACACTGTACATATGTGATTGAATTATTAGTACAATTATTTTTCAATTTCACTATTTTCACTAAACTAACGTAACATTGTCTCTAACAAATCACACTGTTACCGGAAAAAGAAATCTTTGGAAAATTATGTTGAATCATCTTATATTTCCGAGCCGACTGTTTCTGGTGTCAAATTTATTTGTATCGGGATTTTGGAATAAATATAAAAATTCAACATGTTTTTTATAATTATTGCTACCCTTAACTTGACTCCTTTAATTGAGCATATTATAATATTTCATTTGGAAGTATGTAAAATTAATAAAATGGATTTGTAGATATTTAATATTTATAATTCTGAGGTTACATTGCATGAAATCAGAAATTAGATGCTCGATGATTCACACTTAACTACGTAACTGTTATTTAAGACAAATGTGAACCGAAAAATTTTATTAAATGATACAAAACTTCGCATGCACGACGATCAACCTACCCAAATCTGTCAAAAAGTCTTGCTTAAAATAGAACTCTATGCGATGGACATTAAGCTGAAAATTAGTTGTAGGAATTTGAAAGATTAGGGTAGTGCACTGTGGCTAGCTGTACAACGGATGCAATTTTGAAATAATTTTAAGTTTATTACAGATGTGCCATTTAGATTCATTCCTCCTCGAAAAGGAAAGAATCCCCTTCTCATGGTTGAAAATCATACGTTCAACCCGACAACGAAGAATACGAGGTATTGGACATGTTCGAAGAGGACCACATCTAGCTGCAAGGCGAAAATACGGTTTAACAGCGATGGAAAAATATCTTTCTACGATGGAAATCATAACCATGAACCTCCTAAATATTTTGTCTGCAAAGATGGCAACTTATATAAAGTTTAAACTGTGCTGATTTACCATTCGAGCGTAGTCGTGTTTAGTCTTAGGGTTGTAATGGATCGGTGTGTCCATCTTTATACAATAGAGTTATTTTACCAGTAAACTTAAAAGAATCTTAAATAAACCAGTATAATAATTAAATAACTGATTAATTTATAGAATCGTCCATGCATAATTCCAAAATTTTAATGGCTAATCATAATTTCACTGTTATATCTTGTTTTTTTTAATAAATATATTTCAGTTTCACTTTATCTGTTTCATTTAACTCCAAAATCATAATATTATGTATAAAAAAGATTATCTTGTTATTTTTATTTCCAAGCCTAGTTTTATTTTGTTTGTAGTTATGCACAACTGATCTAGCTGACATCTGACTACTTCTGTTCCTGCTTTTATACTATTGTCATCTAATATTTTAACCGTTTTATTTTTATGTACTTTATTAAGGCTTTGATTTTTTAAATATGTGGTTATTGTTCCAGGTTTTAGAGGTGGAAAACGAACGCCTTGGTCGGGGGAGAGCTTAGCAGCAGCTCTTACCGCTGTCAGGAGAGGCCAAATGTCAACTTACAAAGCGGCAGCGCAGTACGGTATCCCTAGGAGAACACTCCGAAATCACCTAGAAGCAGCTTCTGGCATCTTCAAAAAGTCCTCAGGCAGAAATGCAGTGTTCACAAAAGAACAAGAAAGAGAATTTGTTAACCACGTAATCCAGTTTTCTGAACTGGGTATACCGATCACTCCGAAAATGTTAAGGATACAAGCTTTCAAATTTTGCCAGGAACTAAACATTCCCAATAATTTTAATGAACAGACAGGCCTCGCTGGGAAGGGTTGGCTACGCCTTTTTTTAAGAAGAAATCCGGACCTGGATAGACTTAAGTCAAACTATAGTCCAGATGATCCTGAGGATTATGAATAAACCTAATAAAAATGTATACCATTGCAAAAATTGCCAATAGATAAGTTTAGATACGTCTTTGTAGAGTTACTATACGTAAACTTAAAAATTAGGATTACTGCAACTTTTTTTTAAATAGGTTTTTGTAAAATTTTTACTTAAGTGCACAATGCATGCATTCAATTAAATGGTTTTTATGTGTCACTCTCGCATTGGTCGCAATAAGATTATTGGCACTACTTCAAACAAATGCAATTAATTGGGGGAACAGATAAATAAGTGGTGTCGGAAGTATAAGTGTAAGTTCTTTTGTCTATATTTTTAAAAAATTTACCTTAACTTTATTCTTATGGCCTATAGTGGTTTTTACAGGTTATTCGGCTAATGTTGAAATAAATATTATATTTGTCACGTTTGTAAAATAAACTGACTGTATAAATGTGTATAGGTAAAGGTTTCGTATAGTAGCTTTATGTTATGCAACATGTTTATGTGTGTTAAATAAATACATTATAATTCGAAAAATCAAGTGTTTTTTTATATTTTATTTTTAAATGTAATATTTTTATCAGATAACAATTATAGATTATATCTCTATACATTATTGCAGTTAACATTCGATGGGACAATAATCTACATATACAGAAGGTTGACTAGAAATTTATCAATAAAATACAAATTCTATGGGCATCTTGAAATTACAGGCATACAAGGTTATAGTGTTAAACTACTTTTACTCTTCCGACTTCTTTGTATTAGGATTGAATAAACGCATCGATTAAAACCATCCCTTTTCTAACTGTTAGAGCTCTGCCTCATTAGGACGCCATAGCGACGTCGCTGGCTACGACTCCAAAGAGACCTTGCAGTTATTATTTAAATGTATGTATTTTATTATACACACTGCAGCTTTTAATTTCTTTTTTCTTTTATACGCTTGGTTCGTCAATTTCGTCATTATAATCAACTTGTAAAACATGCACAATGACAAATTAATACATCTTCAATAAGGTCATGTTGCCGTAGAAGGTACATTTGTAAATTATTCTCTTAAAATTATCTTCATCCACCCGGGTGGACTGTGTTACAATTTTTGCAATTTAGTTTCGATGTCCACCCCCGGGGGAAATTGGGACATATTTGCAAAAGTTGTGTCACTGTCCACCGGCGGGGGCAAAGCTGGGGTGGACAGCGGGAATGAACCCGGCCGTCCTCATGAGGCAGGGCAGGCACTCTTTTACCGAGAATAGAGGTTCTTAAATTTCGGAATTAATTTCAGGTATTACATATGAATTTATACCGTCGAGGCAAGGCGTACATCCGTTGCTGCTGATAGAAAAGCATACGTTTAGTCCTTCGGGATTAGATGGCCGCTATTGGATCTGCCGTAGACGGGTTGGCCCTGGTCCTTGTAAGGCCAAAGTACGCTTTGACAAAGATCAGAATATTGTATTTTATAATGGAAATCATAACCATGAACCCCGACCCTTTGTTGTATTCGAAGGAAAATATATCTTCTCGTAAAGTTCTGACTTTTCGTTATCTCCATTATCATCTCATCGTAACGTTTCATTTTTAATTAAAGTAGTTTTTTAAACGTAACTAACCAAGGTTTTGTCTCACATTTTGCCGTCGACCACCTTTTTGACGCCGCGCCAGTTCACGATCACAATTATCATCGCTTCACCTCTTCTAAACCATAATTTTCACTATTAACAAGAAAATCTTTGTTACCGAAATTCTCTTCATCATCATAATTAGCCTGTCATATTCCACTGCTAGACATATTATGCCTCTCCCAATGCTCGCTACTTTGCTCGACTGAGTTTTGAATGTTACTTTCACACAAACGGTGACCTCTGGTAGGTGACTTCTCACAATCAATATACCAAATCGGTCATATCCTTGTACTACCTGTATTCTTTGTACCTTTGTAGTTAAGAAACACCCATGTAGCTCAATGTTGATCTCTTTTAGAAAGCATTATTTAATGTGCTGTCATACCTTACCCCGTGCGTGCGCACAATAAATCTAAGTATTAGTATCTTTTCACAGAATTGGACGCCGTGGTTCCTAAACTTCCTAAAGAAATACGGAAGACATCACCCAAAAGTATTACTGGACATATTTTAAGAAACAAAAAACTAAGAATGCTGGGGCAAGAGTATATAGGATTTGGGAGGGATCTAGAGGGAAATTACTCACGAAATACGGTCAAACCAGCGAGAAAGCTTGGGCCAACTTGCCGTTCAAGCAAGTGCATCGCAAGCAACAAATTTGGCTGTGATCAGTTTTCCGAAACCGACCGATCTATTATATTTAAGCATTTTTGGCGGTTAAGCAAGCCGGAAAAGAAAAAATACGTTCTTTCATTGACTTCTGCATTGCCAACAAGCAGAAAAAGAACAAAAAGTGAAGTATCAAGACGGACAGTCACTTACATTTATTTTTTGAAATTGCAAGGGGAAATGAAAAGAGTATGCTTGAAGATGTTTACAGAAACGTTAGGACTAAAAGATTCGTCTGTACGATCCTGGATTAGTGAAAGAAATCGTATTGAATTTATTGACCCGAAAATGATACTGGGAACTACTAAGATAATGTAAATAATTTGTTTTTATTAAGCATTGGCATAATTTATAGGTAAAGAAAAACTACATAATTAATATGTCAAATGTCAAGGTTATTAAGAGTCAAATCTAAGAGATAATAATAAGATTTATTCGTTTGTCATACTGCAGGCAGATGTATCTATCAGTCGAAATGGGACTCGACCGGGGAAGTACCACCCTCTCAAAGAAGACTGACAGGAACTTTGCTATATTAGCTAACCCTGTTGTCTGAGGGAGAGTGTCGTAAGCCTGAATCCCTTATCTTCTCCTTATCCCCTTTTCCCACAGGCCTTTCCCTTTCTATTTCTTTCTCAAAGGCGGGCAACACATCCGAGACCCTATTTACAGGTGTCCAATTGTCCATGGATACTTACATATAAGGTGGCACAAAAATCTTTTATATTTTTTTTTGAATAGAATGTGTGTTGAGTATTATTCAAGTATTTGTAATATTTTGTTGTAATCAGAATTCGGTGTACAAGTTTTTTGTTAATTAGGTACGAGAGTATACCTAATAAGATTAAGTACCTACAGAGAAAGGTGTTTTTTTTATATTATGTCATCGTCTTTCAGGTACAGTCAAAAGCACGTAAGACTATACACTTTGGTTGGACTTTGTACCACTCTTATGTCGGGGGCATAAGTGCTATTATCGAACTCCAAGTGTTTACCGTGATGTGCTGTTGACCGTACATTGGTTATTTTAATTATTATAACCATAATGCATTATTATAATGCTGTCTTAGTAACAGTTGCTGTTAACATTTTTCCTTTAACTTTTTCGTTGTATACAGATTCAGATTTCTAATGATAATGACTATTTTTTTAAGATTATCATTTCTATCACCATAATAGTTATAATATATGTTTATTTTTTTGAAAGCATTTGTCGTTTGTTTTCAACCCAAATTAGTACTTGATCAGCTACGCAATAAATAAGACTTTACTGGAGTAGTGGAAATGTCTTAGGAATAACAGCAGAAGGTATATATGGGTAACATTTTAGTACAGTTCTAAGTAGTAACAGAAGTATCATCATGCCGTGTTTCAATTGTTTTCGACATTGTTTCTGTTTTATTAACCTGTGTAAAATCTTAAAGGATAACAAAAATCAGTATCATGGTCATATGAATAATTTTTTCAGTACTAAAATATGAGTTCATACCTTCGAGTCGAGGGAAGCGTGAAGTCCTCATCATAGAGGGTTACACCTTTAACCAGGTGACAATAGATGGGCGTCATTGGACCTGCACCAGGAGAACATCTAGGAAATGCAAGGCTAAAGTGCGTTTCGATTGCCTGCAGAACATCGTACACTACGATAGGGAACATAATCACGTACCGCGACAAGTTATGAAGTTGAACGGGAGATATTTTAAACTATAAATAAAGGTTCTCAAAAAAGTACTAAAAGTTTTGGATCGAACAAAATGGCGAGCATTAAGAGACGCCTCTCTTAATGTTTGCCCTGAGGCCTATGTCCAGCAGTGGACTACAACAGACTGATGATGATGAAATGACAAAAATAGAAGAATAAGAGCGGTTACGCACTACGTCGGATCCGAATCCTATCCGTCACCGTGAAATTACGGTCCAGAGTAGCCGTAGAACTATTTCTAGGTGCTTTACGCACTACATCCGTCAACCGATGTTCTTTGTGATTTTGATTTCACGGAGACGGATCGGATTCGGATCGGACGTAGTGCGTAACCGCTCTTAATGGTAAAGAAAATAAAGAGGCTTTAATGGTCATATACGTACCTGATGAATGCGGGAGTACAGGGAAAAATGTTGTTTTGAAATAAGTTTTTTATTTGTTGTCAATAAAGAACGAATGAAACCAGAATTTATATAAAAACTCCTGTACAAACAGGAGTTTTTTTGTTATGTGAATGAAACTTAGAAAAGACACATCATAGAAACAAGTGTCTGTTACAGATATATTTATTTTTGAAATAAAAGAATATAAGTAAGTCTGTAGGTAATTTATTAGATTATTATTGATTACATATTACATAGTCTATTTGAAAACAAATTTTGTATTTTGGCATTGCAATTTAATTTATACACAAAAAAGTACATGAATGTATACCGCCATAATACAAATAGACAAATTGTAAAAAGTAGTAAGATTTTTGCTTGTTAAAAATTGATATTACATTTGTATACTTTTTTATAATTCTGTTCTGCCTACTATTACTGTACCTACTCACATGTATAGTAAAATCTTGTCTAATATGTAACTGGTATACTCTACATGTTTTTGATGAAATAAATTATTATTATTATTTTGAATTCTTTTCAGTCTCTCCTAAGAGGTTAATTTAAGAGCACGGGTCGTAGCCAAATGCATCTTATTATTATTAATGTTGTATTATGGCATTGCAATTTATTTTTTACACAAAAAAGTAACAAGAATGTTTTATGTTATATTTTTTATAAGAAAGTGCAATATTTATTTGCAATTTTGTTTTTTGAATTACCGAAGTATGCTCGGAGTTGATTACAGCGATCTCAATGTAGTTCTTTAACTAGCAATAATGTAAGGATAAATGATTTATGCTTAGAAATTAAATTTATTCTATCATTATGAGGATTTTTTTTATCACAATCACTATGATTTACATGAAAATCATGCTCTTACACATCTTGTAGTTTTTGGCTCAACACTTCTTCACATTAAATCAGATGTAGGCGGCTGATCTAGTTTGAACCATATTAAATCCTTGGACATTTTTCGTAGAGCCCAATCTATCCATATTTATGTAAGTTTAGTATTTCACCATTGTAAAGACACAAATAGCCTGCCCCCCTAGACAAGCGGCATTTATGACGTTCGTTATAGCTCAATTTGCGATAGCGAATGTCAAACCCATACTTTCAACACGTGACTTTTCTATGGCATCTGTCAAATCCATACAAATTGGACTTAGCGAAATTCGCCAGCTATGAAGCGATGTCATCTTGTCTAAGCCCCCTGGATATATTCTTATTGGCCTGTCTATAGCACCTGATTACTAACCTTTCCCTCTTTTGGCTTATACACCCTAAACTTGTAATGTTACAATAGTTTAATTTCTTTATCTGTCATGTATCCATATAATTCTGGTATTAATCGACGTATTGAATACACACAATCTTATAACTTTCAGAAATACAGTACGAATTTATCCCTTCAACGCACGGAAAACACCATGTGCTCAAAATAGGGGATTACACGTTTAACAAGCAGACCTCATCAGATGGGCGTTGTTGGACCTGCTCTAAGAGGACCTCGACACAATGCAAGGCCAGGGTGCGCTTCGATAACAGCGTCCTACGCATCATGTACTATGACTCAGCACACAACCACCCCCCCTCAAATAAGTTCATGAAAATCAACGGCCAGTATGTTAAGTTTAGAGTATGAATATTGGATATCATCGTAGCAATTTGCAGTGGATTAAAATTTAGGACGAGTTTCACTGCTGTTGGATAAGTTCGAGATAATTTGTCTGAAATAAAACTTAGATGCCGTCTCTTTTATCAATTTTGTCAATATGAAGACAGCTCCATTTTTAGCTGACATTAGGAACTTATATGACAGTGGTAAAACGGGCCCTTAGAATTGAAACTAATATGTCTTTCACTTATTTTTTGTTTTATACGAACTTTGTCAGCCAAGGTCCACATATTTCTATGAGGTTAAAATACGTTTGTTCGTATGTATTACTTAGCTTATTTTTAACTGATATTTTTAGGTGCTTATAATTGGGATCACCTACGCCCACCTTCTACAGGATCCTACAGGCTGGTATCATCACAGAGAGGCAAGAATCTACTTCTCCGTGCAGGACACAAATACGATGAGAAAAGAAAAAATAAAAACGGTACCACAATATGGCGCTGCACTCAAAGAACGAAATGCAAAGCTATATTAATTCTTACTGAAAATAATGTTATTATAAGAGAAGATATGCATACCTGTGAACTAAATATTGTACCCAACGTATATAGAATAAATGTAAATAAGTGTCGAAAGCGCTCTTTATCAAGGGTTAATATTCCGAATATTTTTAGAATGATATAACATGTATATCATATTCAATACGCATTATAGTTATCAATTACCAATTTAAGAGAAAGTAATCACAAATACGTTTAGATTATTCTCCACATTGAGAACAGTCAATGTTCCTCTTTTGTTAACAAGCTTTTTAGTGTTATTGTCACAAAAATCATATAATAAATTAACAATTACACATTATAAGATAACCCATTGAATATGTAACATAAAATATATTTAATAACAAAACATGTTCGTCTCTTATTTCCTTTTACCACAAATTGTTCATACCTTCATCATCATCATCCCAGCGTATTCCCGACGGCATCCAGTATGGAGCGCAGGGTCCGCTTCGACTATAATCCTAGATTTGACAAGCCTGGTTATTGTTCTTACCTTGTCATTCAAATAATGTTTTCGGTGTGACTTTTTTTAAAATTTCTAAGGCAGCGAAAATCAGTCGGCGTTGTAAGATGTTTGTTACGATCTGCGTGTTTCCTTTTTCAATAATGTTATTGTAGACGGCAGACACGGAGATTAGTATAAGATTTATGTATATATAAGATTTGTAGAATAAGTTTTGTACTAGTAGATAATACCATGAAAATACCACGTGCGCTGTAGACGGCAGAAACTTATGGTATAAGATATTGTACAGATTTTATATAGGATAAGATGTATGTATAAGAGTATATATTCAATATTGTACAGTCTCGCTTAGTATAAGTTAAGTCAATATATTTGTAGAATAAGAAATAGCACTGTAAAAATACCACGTGCGTAATTAAATAGAGACAGACAATGTGTAGAAAGAGACAACATTGTAAGAGCGAGATAGCTCATTAGAAAGAGAGGGCGCTATACAATGTTGAGGCGCGCTGTGGAATTTAGCTCCTTCGGCGGGTCGCTAGTTGCGACACGCTCAGGTAGAATAAGGATAGGGGCATTTTTGTGAATAAACGAGTTGATAGTTGATCACTTGACTACCTAGAACGCGTTTTACTCCTACCTCGGACAAACCCTGCAACCCTGCACCTGAATCCGCTACATCGTGGTCCTTCGAGCCGGATTTATTGGGGTCCGAATTCTACATCGTGGTTCTTCGAATTCGGATACATTGAAGATGTCCGTGTCTACAAGGAGCAAGACGAAGTCAAGTCAGGAAGAGACTCGACGTCAGCGGGAACCTACGCCCGGATCAACTGCGAGCCTGTCGCACCTAGCGACGGACTCGGGCGTCGCTGCGTCGAACCTCCACGTCCAGTCGCCGTCGGCATCAAACCAACGGGGATTATTCGACGAGGACGTGCCTGAAATCCCGCTAGTTGGGGGACGTCTGCACGACTACAGCGCGCATTCTGTGGGTCGCTCTCACCGAAGAGAGAGCTCGCCCACCCGTACAATTTTGCGCGCTCCCGCACACGCCGCCCCCGGCGCCAGCAACGCCGCCGCCGTCGCCGACGCCGCCGCGACCACCGACGCCGCCACCGCTTCCGCTGTCGCCGCTGCCGCCTCGTCTGTTGCCTGCAGCGTGACGTCACGAACAAGTCAAGCGCAACGGGAAGCCGCGCGCCGTCGCATTGAATACGAAGCGGAACTGGAGCGATTCAACACTCAGCGTCGCTTGGCTGATATGAAGAAAGCCATGCAACTGGCCGAACTGGAAGCTGAAGACGAAACATTGGAAGAACCGCAACCAGTTCATCACGAAGTACGAAGAGAGATAGTCGGCGAATGGGTATCCAAGTCCCCGTTCGTGCCGACTGAGACGCCGCATCGAACAGAGAGAGAACGCGAGTACCAAGTTATGAAGAATACATCGATGGACGGGCGTCGCGACACGTCAAAGGAGCGTGGGCAGCGGAACAAAGCAGTGGAAGAAATAGCCGCCGCGCTACAGAACATGGCGAAGCCGCGCATCACTCCGCGCGCCTTCTACGAACTGCCTAACTTCACTGGAAATCCTGCAGACTGGCTTTTCTTCAAAAGAAGATACGAAGATTCTTCAGCAGCCTTCGACTTCAAGCCGTCAGAAAACTTGGCGAGGATCCAGATGGCAATACACGGAAGCGCGAAGGATTTAGTGGAAGATCTACTGCGAACAAGCACCGATCCCGACGAGTTGATACGAGTACTGGATCGCACGTATGGCAATCCGCGCACACTACTACGCTGTGCGATGGCGAAGATAAGAAGCCTACCCAACATCACCGACAACGACAGCGACACGCTACGCAACTTCAGTGCAGCAGTCAGATCCTGCGTGTCTACACTGAAGAACATCAAGGCAGACGGGTACCTGAATAACCCAGATCTAGTGCAAGAGCTGTTGGACAAGTTAACACCGTCTCAGCGCATCAAGTACGGCGAGTTTGCTGAGCGTGTATCGGCAGAGACAAACGTCGACCTGCGTGTGTCGCCGACGCTGCCAGTATTGGTGGACTTCCTTGAAAAGCTCGCCGATACGGCCGCCTTCTCGCTGACTGCAGAAGCGAGCGGAGCCCGAGCTGCGAGGCAACCCCCGCTCGCACGAAGACAACCGCAACAGCCAGCGCGACTGTCAAGAATAGTGCACAAAGTGATGAAAGTGGTGGAAGCAGTACCCAAGACGAACTGCGACTTTTGTCAAGGCGAGCACCAGTTAACAAGTTGTGAGAAGTTTCGCAAGTTAGAAACAGACAAGCGATGGGACTTCGTGAAGGAAAACAAGTTGTGTTTCAAGTGCATCATCAAGAAACATCATCGCTCATCGTGTCGTGCGAATAAGTGCTCCAAGTGCAACTACAATCACCACACACTACTGCATGTGGTGAAACGTCAAGAAGAAACAAGTGAGAACCCGCCGCAAGCAGAACTAGTCACCAACCTGGGCGGTCATCACATGAAGTCACTACTGAAGGTGGTACCAGTCAGCATCAAGACGGGAGACACAGAGCGCCGCACATACGCGCTACTGGACGACGGCGCTACAGTATCACTCATCGATAACTCACTGGCAGCCAACCTGGTGGGACCGACAACGCCGCTGCGCATCATCAGCGCGGGCGGTCACTCAGTCTTCGACCAAAACTCAAGAACCGTCGAAGTCACGTTAAGAGGGCCGAATCAGAAGAGTCACACCTTGAAGATGAGAACTATCAAGAACATCAAGCTACCACCGCAGTCAGTGCCAAAGGAAGTGCTACAACAGTGCCGACACTTGAGAGATCTACACCTCAAGCCAATGGAGAACGCGACTCCGCTCCTGTTGATCGGGCAAGATAACTGGGAGCTGATCGTCGGAGGTGACATCAAGAAGGGAAGATCTGGTCAGCCAGTAGCCTCCCTCACCCAATTGGGATGGGTACTGCACGGCCCCATTCAGAAGATGAAGAACGACATCGAAGCAGTGAATCACATCGCAGAATTGAACGAACTGGTCAAACAACAGTTCGAGTTGGACGCGATTGGTATCACAGAAACCAAACGCGACAGTTATGAAGACTCCAGAGCGACGTCGATCCTCGAGAATACAGCGAAGCTCACGGAAAAGGGCTGGGAAGTTGGACTGCTATGGAAGAAAGACAACGTGGAGTTGCCAGAAAATTATGAAGACGCCAACAAGAGACTACGAGGCATTGAAAAGAAGATGGATCGTGACCCGTCGTTCGCCGCCTCCTACTGCGCGCAGATGGATCGACTGCTGGATCGAGGCTACGCCAAGAAATTGGAAGGAGCGGTACACTCACCAGTCACCTGGTACCTGCCTCACTTCGGCGTGACCAACGTGAACAAGCCAGGAAAGTTGAGATTGGTCTTCGACGCCGCCGCCACGTACAAGGGTACATCGCTGAACGACAACCTGCTCAGCGGCCCGGATCTCCTAAACTCACTTCTGGGAGTCCTGTTCAAGTTCCGGTCGAAGCCAATAGCGATGACAGCAGACATGTTTATGAGAGTGAAGATTGCAGAAGAAGACCAAGGGGCGCAGCTGTTCCTGTGGCGGGGCACCGACAGACAGAAGGCACCTGACACATACGTAATGGACTCGATGATCTTCGGCGCCACCTCTTCCCCATCATCGGCAATCTTCGTGCTGAATCGCAATACCGAGCTATTCAGAGCGGAATATCCTGAAGCAGTGGAAGCGATTCAAAAACGTCACTACATGGACGACTACATCGACAGTGTGGACGACCTGGACACTGCTATGAAGCTCATCGGCGAAATAACGAAGATTCATCGTCACGGCAACTTCAACATCAGGGGGTGGACGACTAACAACGCTGAGCTGCGCCAGAGGCTACCTGCAGTCGTCCCAGAGAACATCAGCCTGTCGAAACTCGGCGGGGAAACAGAACGGACGCTGGGACTCATGTGGTCGACGAGAGAAGATACTCTGTCCTTTGATATTTCATTCAAAGGGCTGAGTAAAGAAATCAACGAAGGCAGCGTCGTTCCCACCAAGAGGGAGTTCCTGCGCTTCATCACGAGTCTCTTCGACCCGCTGGGACTCACCTGCCCGCTTACCATCAGTTCCAGAACGCTGAAGGTGTGGAGAGCAGGCACGCAGTGGGACGAAAAGCTGACTGAAGAATGTCATCAAGACTGGATGAAGTGGCTTGAAGACCTGGAACAGCTGAAAAACTTGAAGATACCCAGATGGTACGGCCTACAAGGGGGAAAACTGCATCTTCATGTCTTCGGGGATGCAAGCGAAAAGGCCTACGCAGCGGTGGCATACCTGGTCGACGAACGGAAGAATGTGGCGCTCGTCGCAGGAAAAGCCAGAGTGACGCCAGTAAAGATAGTCTCAATCCCGAGACTAGAACTTCAAGCAGCTGTGTTGGTGTGCCGACTAGCACAAACAATCAAGAACAACACTGATTTGTACATCGAGGAAACGACCCTGTGGACTGACTCCAAGACTACGCTACTATGGATAAAGTCGAATCCACGAGATTACAAGCCTTTCGTAGCGCACCGCCTCGCCGAGATCGACAGAAACTCGAGAATCGAAGACTGGAAGTGGGTCCCGACTGATCAAAATCCAGCTGATGAAGCCACTAGGACGGGGTGGAAAATCGACAGTTCCATCTGGTTCGCCGGCCCATCCTTCCTGAAGAACCCATCCGAGAACTGGCAGGAAAAGGAAGATCATCCTGAAGCGTCAGCAGAGGCCATCAGCGAGCTCCGAGCCACGGCAATCAATGTGGCTATGGAGGCGCCTCCAGAACTGATCGACATCCGGAGGTTTTCATCGTGGACGCGAGCCGTGCGCACAATGGCTCGGGTCCTAGCTTGGGTTCGCCAGTTAAGAACCAAGACCCGCATCCCAGTCACGGCTGATCTGATTGAAGAGGCAGAGAGAAGACTCATCAAGCAGTCGCAAGAGGCATCCTTCGCGACAGAGATCAGGAAAATTAAGATGGGTGAAGCGCTACCGGCACAGAGCAGCTTAAAAAACCTCGACCCCATGCTGACAGATGAAGGCCTACTGCGCGTTCGAGGACGACTAGTGAACGCCGACATCAACTTCGGGGAGCGGCATCCCATCATCCTGGACGGGCGGGACCCCATCACCGAACTGATAGTGCGTCAGTACCACCAGCGAGCCTTCCATGCCAACAACGAAATGGTGGTCAACCTACTGCGGGAGAAATTCTGGATCATCAGGCTGCGCCCGACCGTCAAGCGCGTAGCCGGAAGATGCCAGCTGTGCCGCGTCAAGAAGGCGGAACCGAAGCCGCCTAAGATGGGGGATCTACCACCATCGAGGATGGCTCATCACCGACGCGCCTTCACACACTGCGGGCTAGATTACTTCGGCCCGATGGAAGTGGCCATTGGAAGACGTCGAGAGAAGCGATGGGGGGTGGTCTTCACCTGCCTGACCACCCGGGCCCTTCACCTGGAGTTAGCCGCGTCGCTCAGCGCTGACTCGGCTATACTGGCCCTCCGCCGATTCATCGCTCGCCGTGGCCAGCCGGAAGTAATCTACAGTGATCGGGGAACCAACTTCGTGGGCGCCGACCGGGAGTTGAAGACGGCCATGGACGAAATGGAGCGACACCGTGTGGAAGAAGATGCAGCATCAAGAGGCATCCGGTGGAGCTTCAACTCGCCGGCTGCACCCCACATGGGAGGGTGCTGGGAACGTCTCGTCCGGTCGACGAAGACAGCCCTGAAAGCTGTGCTGAAGGAACGAGCGCCGCGGGAGGAGACCCTACAGACGCTGCTGGCAGAAGTAGAGGCTGTAGTCAACAGTCGGCCTCTCACTCACGTACCAGTCGACGCCAGAGACCCCATCGCCCTAACGCCGAACCACCTGCTGCTGGGCACCGCCTCCAACATCACTCGGGTCGGAAACAGCCCACGTGGAAGTTGGTCCAGGCTCTAGCCGACATGTTCTGGGCGCGGTGGATGAAAGAATATCTGCCGACACTACAGCAGCGACAGAAGTGGAATGATATGGTGCCTCCACTCAAGCCAGGAGACGTCGTGATCATCTGCGATGGATCACTACCCAGGAACGTCTGGCCGCGGGGAATAATCAAACAAGTGTACCCCGGCAAGGATGGACAAGTGCGCGTCGTCGACGTCAAGACAGCCCACGGCCTGCTGCGTCGCCCTGCTACGAAGATCGCCGTGCTGCCTACCGAGTCACCGGGTGCTTCAGACTGCAGTCTTCAGCCAGGGGGTGGAATGTAGACGGCAGACACGGAGATTAGTATAAGATTTATGTATATATAAGATTTGTAGAATAAGTTTTGTACTAGTAGATAATACCATGAAAATACCACGTGCGCTGTAGACGGCAGAAACTTATGGTATAAGATATTGTACAGATTTTATATAGGATAAGATGTATGTATAAGAGTATATATTCAATATTGTACAGTCTCGCTTAGTATAAGTTAAGTCAATATATTTGTAGAATAAGAAATAGCACTGTAAAAATACCACGTGCGTAATTAAATAGAGACAGACAATGTGTAGAAAGAGACAACATTGTAAGAGCGAGATAGCTCATTAGAAAGAGAGGGCGCTATACAATGTTGAGGCGCGCTGTGGAATTTAGCTCCTTCGGCGGGTCGCTAGTTGCGACACGCTCAGGTAGAATAAGGATAGGGGCATTTTTGTGAATAAACGAGTTGATAGTTGATCACTTGACTACCTAGAACGCGTTTTACTCCTACCTCGGACAAACCCTGCAACCCTGCACCTGAATCCGCTACAGTTATTGATTGATAGGCTTTAAAAATGCCGAAGCTAAAGTAAATGCAATCGATCATGTACATATTTTATTCGTCCTAAATTCCAGTACGACATTAAAATAGTCAAGTATAAATAAATATATCTATTTAATTTGCAGATATCTCTGAAGACAATGAAGAAATGTACCCTGACGATGTGGCAGTGTTCGTAGAGTCTCGACGAGGCAAAACGATTCTACAATACAAGGGACATCGGTACAGAAAAGGATATAATACGAAGAACGGGAACCGTTGGGTCTGCTCAGTCAACAAGGATTGTCGCGCGTTCCTCTACCTGAACACTAATGATGAAATAATAATGTCTAATGAGGAACATCATCACTCCCAGCCGACGAGGTTCGATTATATCGACGGTGATCAAAGCGGTAATTATCTATTTTATTATTAGTTACACTCTTTTGGTGTCTACTATCAAACCAAGCGGTCACGGGTTCGATCCCCACACTGCTGTACAAACACTTGTGTGCATGGACAACGAACATGTCTGTTTTTTTTTTTTTTTTGTTCTCTGGCTATTGCCGCCCAGAGTACGGCAGATTAGATAAATTTTTTTTTTAAAGATGCGTTGTTTTTTTTTATTTTTTTATTTTTACCCCATTATCCGCAGACACGGCAGTGCTGATAACATCCCGGAAAGGCAAAGAGATCCTGCTCTTCCGCCAGTACACATACAGGAAGCAGTACGAGAAAGGCAACAAGTCCCGCTGGGTGTGCTCCAACTTGAAGAACTGCCGAGCATGCGTCTTCACTGACGAGAGCAACTTTATCACCTCGGCCTTCGAGGAGCACGGACACCCTCCGCCTAAGTACTACCTCAAACCACACAACGTCATCAGTGCGTTGAGAGAACCTGTTGTTCTTGAGGCCGATTAGTTCCAATTTAATATCTGTTGTTTTTGACCAATATGTGTATGGTGTTAGTTTAATCATTAATACTTACAAATTATGTTATGTAACAAAACTCGTACTAACATTTGTCTTTATTTGTTCCATCATGAAATTATAATTTATAATTCAAACAACTCAAAAAAAAATATGTAAGTACTAAAGACAAGACGAAGCTGAAGCATGAGCACAAATTATTGTCACATAGGTAAATGCTGATTTTCAACTACATTATTATTTACAAAAAAAAAAAACACGAGATTTAGAAATAAAACTCAAATGATGTCAACTTTTTAATGTCAATATTTTGTCGCTTTTTTTCTTTTTGGGTTATAAGAAGGAATTTATGAAATTAATTGTTTCCAAACTACTCACGATATAACAGAAAAATATTATTTCTCATATATCATTTTTATGATGGTTATAGGTATAATTAATTATGTAGTATTCTTAAGGTTTCATTTTTCAATAAATTATTATTATTTTGGGGGGACTTGTGCATTCTTTTAGATTTTTCCCACTATCTAATTAGACAACAGAGAATAAAATTGTCAAAAATATTCTTTGAAACTTTGTTGAAAAAGCTTAGGATCAGTTCGAAAGGTTCTTTCAAAAAAGCGACTTCATAAAACTCGATAAGTAGGTACTTAATTATTGTTTTCTTTACAGGAATTCTCAGTCACCAATGACTTCAAGCACTATACTATAGCGTTATACCTACTATAAATATGATAATAATGGTATTATATTAACCATCTTCGAGCGTAACAGCGGCTTACTTAAAGTCGAAGTGGTCGGCATATCTGCAAACTATCGGATCTATAACTTGAGTCTTGATCAATACCGCTATACCACTGTGCTTTTATTTATACCTAAGGTACAGCGGTGTTGGCATAGCTATCTATGCAAGAAGGCTTGCATGGCTAATCTTGGCGGCAAACTACCACGCAAAACTTTTCTACCCGTTTATTTTTTTCCAGTTGCACAAGAGGTGATGTCCAGACGAGGTCGGACTCTGCTGTTGTACAAGAATTATACTTACGCGAAATATCCAAAGGCTCTTAGAAACGGCTTTCTTCACAGATGGTACTGTTCCAGCAAAAGGGATTGTCGTGCTGGCATCATCACGACGAATGATAACGTTATTGTTGATATACGTGGTTTCCATAATCACACATTGTTTTAATTTAAGTTGAAAAATGTAATTGGGAAATGGTTTTAAATGAAGATTTATTTTAGTACTTAATTATTAATGATTAAATATAAATTATTTTGTTGGTGCTTAATTATACGAATTTATGTTTCAAAGAACGAATTGTTTTTTTACTAGACCAGTTAATTCCAACTATGTATTATGGCTTATTTAGTTAATTAAATTAGTGGTATTGCCTCATTTGGTCATGGTTTAAGTACCTGTCCGTGGTATTTTTTAAGTCGAGCTAAATTTGTGTGGGTAGGATAGAAGGATATCGAGGAACAGATCATTCAACAAAACAATTCAATTACTTTTTACCTTTTAATAAAGAAACATTATTTCGGGCAAGGAAGTTTGTCAATATTACATTCGTAATTACTTATTCTACTGTGGTAGTTTTAGCCCACCATTAAACATTGTTATAGTACAATCATTTTTACATTATTCATATTTAAAAAAGTAAAAAAAACCCTTAAAATCCCTGTAAAGATTGAGCAATAATTGAGCATTAAAATTTGTACTATTTTCAAAAATAATATTACATACTTACTTACTATAATTTACAAGGTACGGTCAACAGCACATCACGGTGAACACTTGCAGTTCGATATTAGCACTTAGGTATGCCCCCGACATAAGAGTGGTACAAAGTCCAAAGTGTTACGTCTGACGTGCTTTTGACTGTACTAAGTAACTGAATTGAAATATAATGCTATTTATTTATGTACTATAATTAACATGATACTGGGTTTTTTTATTATAAGCAGACATCTTAGATTTTTTTTTTATTTTCAACACCGTTTTCGGTATAAACCGCGGTTTTTATTAAAATTAGAATCCCTTTATTATCGGGCGATTTAACACTTTTTATCCTGTTCTATCTACTTTGCAACTTTAATACTTATTTATGTATCATAACTTGATTACTCTATCTGTGTTATGTTTTTATAGGTCTGGAGTTCAACTATACTGCCAATCAGTCTACTTCACACGATCATCTTAATATAGAATTTCAACAAACCAAAAGAGGTCACCGAAAGCTGTGTCGTGGTGGATATGATTATATTTGGAAACGAAATAACAAAGATGGATCTGAGCTATGGAGATGCACCCAGAAAGCTATATGTAATGCATCAGTAAAGATGCGCACTTCTCCATTAGAAATATTGCATGAGACAAACCATAATCATGCTCCAAAGGAACAAATAGAAATCGAAATAGAGCGGCAAATGCACCTTTGTTCGGAATTCGTACGAAACGACATCGAAAAGCCAGTAACTCATCTTTTTGAAAAGTCTGTAGAAGTTCTAGCTGACAAAGGGATATCTTTACTAGCGCTTCCACAATTCAGCAATATCAAGAACAAATTGTACAGACAAAGAAATAAGGCGAAAGGTGCTAAAAATCTTATATCCAAAGAAGCTGACCCGTTGACCTAGGTGGACGACGGGACGCGAAGCGAAGCAATGTGACATAATTAGAGATGCAACGGATATCCGGTTGCTATCCGGCCATTATTTTACTATCCGGCCGAATACCGGATAGTTGCGCACTATCCGGCCGGATACCGGATAGTGATTCTGTTTGTTATTTAACTTTGAAAAATGGTTAGTATACAAGAAAACAACAAGAAAACAACAACAAATTATCATTATTCGTATATTAGTATCCATTCAACCAATCGTAACGTATCGTATGTTAATTCCTAAACAACAAATTAAATAAGTTTTACCAAATATATAAAAAGAGGGTTTAATATTCATAATTAACTAACGGCAAATTGTGGTGAATAAAAACGAGATTCTCTGCATTTTTGGGTAAAAGACGATTCCTCCTATTTTCATAAACAAGTCCTGCCTCTGCTACATGGTGAGGACAGATATATTTGGGCAATTATTACCAATATTGGGAATTGATTGGCGTTTGCTGCCTACCATGCATAAGGGTCACTCTGTCGATCAACTCGGACCATTTTTAAGTAAAAGTCGAGCTCGATGGCTATAGCACTATATTTTGTCGTATCTTCGGTTTGACTATTATCTTGAGCGACTTCGTTAAAGCAATCCCAAAATGTTTCATAAACCCTTCTTTTCATTGGAGGCGAATCACCTTCAATCCTATTTGAATCATCTTCGCTACAACTCATTTTTAGGCCCTCCAAACCCACCTGCACGACGCGCCCGCCGCGCCAAACTAAAATGTAGGTATCGTTTGGCCGGCCGAATATTCGGCGGCCGGATACCGGATATTCGGCCGATGATCAGGCCGAATATACGGTATCCGGTATCCGGCCAAACAACTATCCGTTGCATCTCTAGACATAATGCACCAATACTTCACGCAACGTGTGTCCTATGTCCGTTCGCGACAAACGAAGTGATTGCGGCGCTCACAGTTTAGTAGTGTTTTAACAATGGGCAAATATACTGCGTTATTACTAGAAAATATGTTATTATGTAGGTAGATACTTACATCCAAGTCCATCAGCAACTTTCTTCCACCCTCTTCTTGACAATAAACGGTTTCTATAATCATTATGTTTTTTATTCCACAAAAGTTTCTGTTCTCGCACTGCATTAATGAGGAGATCTAGATCCATATTATTTACTTTAAAATCCCTTTGCAAACGAACCTTTGCAAGTCGTCGCGCGTCGTCGCAATTCGTCGCGCAAAAAACAAGTCCGCATTTCGTCGCACACTGACTAACGCGACAACGTAAGCCACTATCATACAGCACGACTATTTGACATTTTCGCGTCGCGTTGTTGCGTTTGTCGTTCACCTAGGACAACGGGTAAACAAAAACGCTACAATGCGACGCGACGCGGCGTAACGCAAAAATATCAAATAGGCGTTGTGTATGATAGTGTCCTACGTTTGTCGCGTTAGTGAGTTATCGACGAATGCGGACGAATCTTCCAAATCGGGTGTATTAACATTTTTTATCCTGTTATATCTACTTTGCAACTTTATAGTTATTATATCTAACAAATGATACAAAGATTGGTATCATAACATGATTACTCTATACACTGTGTTCTGTTTTTATAGGTCTGGAGTTAAACGATACTGCCAATCCGTCTACTTCACACGATCATCTAAATATAGAATTTCTAAAAACCGAAAGAGGTCACCGAAAGCTGTGTCGTGGTGGATATGATTATATTTGGAAACGAAGAAACAAAGATGGATCTGAGCTATGGAGATGCACCCAGAAAACTATATGTAATGCAACAGTAAAGATGCGCACTTCTCCATTAACAATATTGCATGAGACAAACCATAATCATGCTCCAAAAGAACAAACACAAATCTAAATAGAGCGCGAAAATATCAAAAAGGCGTTGTGTATGATAGTGGCCATACGTTGTCGCGTTAGCGAGTTTGTTCGGAATTCGTACGAAACGACATCGAAAAGCCAGTAACTCAACTTTTTGAGAAGTCTGTAGAAGTTCTAACTGACAAAGGGGTATCTTTACTAGCGCTTCCACAATTCAGCAATGTCAAGAACAAATTGTACAGACAAAGAAATAAGGCGAAAGGTGCTAAAAATCTTATCTCCAAGGAAGATGACCCATTGTCCTAGGTGAACGACAAACGCGACAATGCGACGCGACGCGGCGTAACGCGAAAATATCAAATAGGCGTTGTGTATGCTAGTGTCCTACGTTGTCGCGTTAGTGAGTTTGCGACGAATGCGGACGAATCTTCCAAATCGGGCGTATTAACATTTTTTATCCAGTTCTATCTACTTTGCAACTTTATAGTTATTATATCTAACAAAGGATACAAAGATTGGTATCATAACATGATTACTCTATACACTGTGTTCTGTTTTTATAGATCTGGAGTTAAACGATACTGCCAATCCGTCTACTTCACACGGTCATCTAAATGTAGAATTTATAAAAAACAAAAGAGGTTACCGAAAGCTGTGTCGTGGTGGATATTATTATATTTGGAAACGAAGAAACAAAGATGGATCTGAGCTATGGAGATGCACCCAGAAAACTATATGTAATGCATCAGTAAAGATACGCACTTCTCCATTAACAATATTGCATGAGACAAACCATAATCATGCTCCAAAAGAACAAACACAAATCGAAATAGAGCGGCAAATGCACCTTTGTTCGGAATTCGTACGAAACGACATCGAAAAGCCAGTAACTCAACTTTTTGAAAAGTCTGTAGAAGTTCTAGCTGACAAAGGGGTATCTTTACTAGCGCTTCCACAATTCAGCAATGTCAAGAAAAAATTGTACAGACAAAGAAATAAGGCAAAAGGCGCTAAAAATCTTATCTCCAAGGAAGATGACCCATTGTCCTAGGTGAACGACAAACGCGACAATGCGACGCGACGCGGCGTAACGCGAAAATATCAAATAGGCGTTGTGTATGATAGTGGCCATACGTTGTCGCGTTAGCGAGTTTGCGACGAATGCGGACTTGTTTTTTGCGCGACAAGACGCGACAAGTGCTAAGTATTTAAAATTAGGATTTTTCTAGTAAAAACACAGTATACTTGTCCATAGTAAACAGTACTGAACTGAAATAGGAGCGAATCCGATGCATTTTCCGCGTTTGTCGCTCTCACTCGGATTACATAGTAGGACACAAGAAGTACCGTCGTAAGTCGCGTCCTGATGTACTGGGGCCACATTATCGCGATAACGCGAACATTTGCGTTGTCGCGACACGTCTGGCCAAATAGTTCGTGCTATCGCGACAATTGTCGCAACAACAAACGCCCTTCGCCACGGTGTCGGTATTTCGCCGCACATCAAAGGGTTTTATCGCGACAAAGTTCGTGCGCTTGGCTACACTTTGCACGTTTCATATTCGCTGCAATCGATTTTGTATTTTAAGATACAGACTTAAAGTGCAATATTGAGTGATGGATAGTGTATACGGACGAATTGAATTATCGTGACGTTCTTAATTGTCGCGACACAGCGAAGTTTTATTTGATGTGGCCAAGCCTTCGTCGTAGGTCGAACACGAAGATTTTGTCGCGACAGTTTATCACGATAGTTGTCGCGATAATGTGGCCCCAGCAATACCGATTTAAGAATTTTCAAATACAGGCACCTACATAAAATATACACATACATTTTTCAGTAACTATAATTTTTATTATAGGATATCAATGAAGGCTCAGTCAATACAATTGTATTATTTAGATTCCTTCTTTTTTTAAAAAAAATACTGTAACATCACACTGTAAATAAAAATGTAAGTAATATGTACTTGTTTATGGCAAACAAATGAGTCTATTGTATCAGAATTTGGTTAGTTTACATTTTTAAAGTACAAATACTTATGTTTTGTGGAATAAACAAACTTATTTAAAAAATATTTACTTAATGAGGTATTTTGAGTATTAAACACATCACTTTTTTTAAATACAAAAATTATAATTAAAAAATTGTTTAACTTATTCCTATATTTTTAATTCTAAATTTGTATATTAAGGTACAATCCAGTCTATGATTATCATATTCAGTCCTTTGTTAAGTTTTTAAGTACAAAACATTATAACAATGCAATAGATATCTGGTAATTCAATATTAAATTTGATTTACAAAATGAGGTAGTTTATTTTATGGTATCAGGATAAACAGTCTTGATGTTAATAAATAAAGTTACACAACTTTGAACGATCCATCGTTACGGCGGTAGAATCCTGGAGCAGGGTGATTGTGGATGTTCCGGACTCTTTTAATCATATTACCTTGACGATGAACCACTGTTGTGACGTCAACATGGCACCCAGTCTTCGTCCTTGAAGTACAATACCATTGCTTTTTTCCATAGGCCAGTTTATTCTTCAGTCTAAATGCAAAGCCATTATGTACCAGTAACAGACTGCCTTTCCTCGTAGGAATGAAGTTGGCCACTGAAATAGTAATATGTTATTAGTAAATAAAAAAAAGTTTGTCAATATTATTACTAAACGAGCCTAGAAGTAGTGTTAATTAAATGTTTGAACAATAAAATAGGTTAAGTAAAACAACATTAATTATATTAGAGGTTTTATTCCCAGCTATAGCACTTTTTACTTTTTATAAATTTATTAAACACTAGGTATGATGAAGTCTATAAAGTTAACTAAAAATTTCTTAAAATTTAAAAGTTACTCCTAAGGCCTGATTACAATATAAAAAATTACGTCAAAACGATATATTTAATAAATGAAAAAAGGAATTTTGCAGTGTTTGTAATATCCACGCTTATTACACTCTAGACGCTAAACACTGGCCATAACCTAACCGAAACAAAAAGTTTACATCTTTGTATTAAATTAGTATTATTTAAAGAAAAATCTTAGCTATAGATGACAAATATCGTTAGTTGATGGCACTTTTAAACAAAACTTTCTACAAAACCAACAATTAAAACATAAATTGCAATCAGAAAATGCACTTGGATGCACCAAGAAGTGCAACAAACAACAACTTGAAGTTGAACGCAAGCTTGTCAAAGTCAAAAGTCGAAACTTTTGCCACAGACTATATTTAGTAAAAAAGACGCGCGCGGCTGCCAGTTATCGCCGCGTTTAGCGGCTATTTGCTTTCCATTTTTATGACTTCTTATTAATAGGAGTTTATATGCGAGTAGGTAAATAGTTATATTCGTTTAGCAGCGATAGAAAATTAAATGTATTTTATAGTTTTTTAAAGAAGTTTTTTACGTACAAAATGTGGTTTTACAAAATAACGCAAATGATGATTTCTTGTAATGTATCCAAACATCTTCTGTTGTCGTAAGTGATAGTGAATGTCATTGTCAAAATTATTAGCGTTTGTCGTTGTCGCATGTTTGTTACATGCAGAAAAAAAAGGGAATTACGATATTTGGAAACTAAATCGGACGACATAATACGTTTCTTGAACTTTGTGAATTGTGTTTTTAACTTAGAATACAAAAGGTTTTTAACGTATAGTGGCAAAGTGAAGTGCATAATACTAAAAAAAAGTTCAATTTATAACTACTATTGATAATCAACACTATGTAGCTCAAAAAGTATTTAGCTCTTTAAAAACTCAATAAATTCCTTGTTATTTTATATAATACCCGTTTCATAATTTGGTTTAGAGTCTGTTAATTAACAAGTGTAATTGTAATAAAATTATCTTAGTTTTAGCTGTCAAACTTAAAATGAGAAGTGTAATTATTTGTGTTAGGTGCATCAAGGTTACATTTATGTAGGAAACATTATATGCAGGTCATAAATTCTTCCGTATTAGAAAGTATTGAAACATAATTATTCATTGTTAGTTATTGTCTTTCAACATTTATTACCTAATAATAATAAAGATTTTGACAATATTTACTGAAAAAATTAAAATAAGTGCTATTTCCATGTACTTATCATTTTATTAAAGAGTCTAATGGTTTTGTTGTTTTATTTACTTTTTCTTAGTTAAAGAAAAGCATGTTAGAATAGGTAATTATGTTTATTTACACAATCTTAACTTTTTTTTATTTTTATTTACAGGTATTTTTATTAATACAAGGGGAAACTCCAAGCTATTTATATATCAAAATCACACATTTAGATTTATGTATAAAAAGGCTTATGGAAGCCAACTCTGGTATTGTTGGTATTTCTTCAGCCGATGTTGTCCAGCTAAGCTACGGATAAACAATGCAGGGAATGTGACGGAGAGTATAGGACGGCATAACCACGATCCCCCGACCTGTTGGATGACACCTGACGGTAAATCATACAGTCTTCCACCATTACCTGATAGGAATTCACAATAATGTCAAAGATTTACTATTACAAGTATTTTCAAAGCTTTTTGTGTTTCACTGCCCTTTATTTGTTGTGAACAAAGTGCCTAATTTTATTTATAATTGAGATTGTTTTTGTTCACATTTATTTTTATATGTAATTAAGTATTCTATTGTTAGTGGTAGCAAAACAGGGTTATTTATTATGTTTGTTCCAATAAAAAATATCTGTTCTCAAATTGTTTGCCCTGTTTTTTTATAATGTTTATTATTTTATCAGATAATATTAAGTAAGCAATAAAAAATTGTATAGATATTAAGGTATTTTGTATACATCAGTAGAGATTCTTTATTTTTAGAATGTAATCATTTTGATATAAATTAAGGTGTCCAAATAAATTAATTGTTTGGCTTAAAGCCTTAATTCCTTTTTATCCCTCAGGTACAACCAAATATTGATATTGCATTTGTTACTTTCTTAACTTTAAGTTAGGAAACATTTTCCTGTGTACATATTACAGAAATAAAGTATAATACTAATATTTGTACATTAATGTAATTATGGTAAATATTGTTAGTATTTAGTATAACAAAAGTTAAAATAAATTTGCAAAAATTGTTTTAAATTGTTTGTAACTTTGTATAAAAATTTTAGACAAAATTACTGTTTTAATAGTTTTTAGTATACAAAGAGTATTGTCATATTATTTTATTATGAAGATACAGGGCTATATTGACCCAGTGTTCGTATAACTGTGTACCTCAGTATTCATAAAAATTTAAATTATATCATTATACCACTATACTCTGATTATCTTTAAACTTTTTCCCTTAAAAATCATAACTAATATCCGAGTCTGCCAGGAGTAATTAAAAAATGGCACTTGAGTAAAAACACGATTCCTTGGCGTTAATAATAGAATGCAGAAAGGCCCACCAGGATCAAAAGCGATCTTAGGAGTCCAATCCATCATTCCTCTTTGTTTTATAATATAAATAATTATTTTAAACATTGGTTGACTATCACGCCGCTTTTGTATAATATTACTGAAATAATTTGTCTTAATGCTTTGTATGAATTGCTCTGCTAAATCGGAAGCTAGACTCAACAAGCAGGTTAAATTAAATTTTATGAATTTCGATTTTTGCATAATTTAATTATTATAGGTACTCTGATTACGGATAAACAGACGGCGGCGCCACTTAAGGGCGGAAACTGGGTGCCTGGGTGGAGCGGGACCCGCGCGCGGTTAGTAATTCATTGCTGTCATCCAATCCATTTAAAACATTGCGTCGCGCACGCCCTGTACTAAGCCGGCAATGTATTACAAACCGCCCTAAGGCGCTAGCTACACTGAAGCGGCGCGTTCCTCTATAATCTGTTTTGCACGATTGCACCACGTCTCTCATACATTTTGTATGAAAAACATTTGAAAGGCATCGAGACGGCACGACGCGGGCGTCCTGCCAATGAGCAAAGGGTCCGGCCGTTATGTTATGCCCCCATTCCGGGTTGCCCCCGGCCGGTATGCCCCCACGGTTTAACGGCAAACCGGAATAAAAAAAATTCAATGTGGTGGCATACCGGCCGGGGGCAACCCGGAATGGGGGCATAACGGCCGGACCCTGAGCAACCATGGCAAGGGCGTCGCCAAGGAGGGGGGGGGCAGTTGCCCCTCCTTGGCGTAATATATAATATAATATTGCCCCATTGCCCCCCCTTAATCTTAAGCATAAGCTGGCGACGCCCTTGAACCATGGGCTCATTTGCGCGCACGCAGCACACCGCGCCTCTTCATTGTGGCTTACGCTTAATATACGGCTGGTCTTAGGGTGTAGGTATACCATCTATTTGTAGATGTCAAGTAGACGCACATTTATTTAGTTGTCTGTTATAATCGGAATCATCAACATTTAAGTAGAAAGGAGACAGCCAATTTATCACGAAACTATTTTAATACAGGTAAAAGTTTATCATAATATGTGCCTTGTTGGTATTTTTAGAGTTGCTAGAGATACATTTTCGGGTTAATCCGATACTCGCTGAGTTTATTAGTAAAAATGAATTTTGTTGGAATATGTATTTGATTTAATTTTTTTTTAAATACTCATCGAATTATTTTAAACTAGCCTTCCGCCCGCGTGAATATCTTTATATATAGTAGCCTATGTTTTATTCTGAAGTATAAGCTATTATTATTGTAAAGTTTCATTAAAATCGATTTAGTATTTTTTACGTGAAAGAGTAACAAACGTCCATCCATACTTACAAACTTTCGCGTTTATAATATAAGTAGGAAGTTTACTGCTTCGTTGTTTCCTAACACTAAGGCCTACTGTCCACGGCGGCGTAGCTTCGTAGACGCGTATTCGTCATTATATGCTTGGTGTAGGTACGCCTGCTTGCAGCTTACATACAAAACTATGTAACTCTGTCGACGGAGCGTCAAAGCCTGCATGCAGCGACGCGAGCGCGACGTTGACGCTAAGTTACATAGTTTTGTATGTAAGCTGCAAGCAGGCGTACACCAAGCGTATAATGACGAATACGCGTCTATGAAGCTACGCCGCCGTGGACAGTAGGCCTAAGAGTACATTCCTATTTTAATTTATTTTCATCGACACATAAATGCTGAAAACGCTTACCCATTGGGAAATGAAAATCCAAAGCAAAATATTTATTTTGATGTGTTATTTAATATCTTTATCTAACTTATATTGTATTGACCTTTGCTTTGCCTTATCAATTTGTGACGTCAAACGTTGTGACGGAATACACCTGATCTGATCAATGTAAGACTAATTAGCATTACTTACGTCAAAGCCTTAGTAGAAATAATTGATGTGCCTAAGCCATGATTTGATTTCACATGAAAAAATACAGATTCCACTATATTTAATCGTTTATTAAGTTTTGCATAATTCATTCAATTCTTTTTTTCAAATCTAAAGCAGATATCTCAATTCCACTTGGCTTGTTTTATTTTCTAATGTTGATTCTTGGAAAGTCTATTTTATTTTATTTATTTTTATTTTATTTTGCACAAAATCCACAGCTCTTAAAATTAATATAAGAAACTTCAGGTCTAAATTTACAGCTAATGAGGGATTTTAAATATATTTGTGTTGCATATAACAAAGAGAGACGATCGGACGCAGATGATGGTCGCACACAAATCCCAAATATCCCCATCAGCCTTTCTAGGACTACCTTTTTAAATACCTACCCATACTATTTATAGGAGGACGTCCAAGCAATGCCTCTATTGACCATTGACCAGGAGTTGCAAGCTAAAAAACAAAGAGGTAAAAGTCATCCTCGTCCGAGCGCTGATGTAAGAAAAGATGGCATTGATCACTGGCCTATAGATACCAATCGTCTTAGGTGCAAAATACCCAATGCAAAAACCCGGTGCAATGGTATAATAACACAGTGGTCATGCTCAAAATGTAAAATACCTCTTTGCCTGAATGCTAGAAATAACTGTTTCAGAGATTTCCATCAATAATAGATATTAATTAAACAATTTTGTTGTAAAATTTTAAACATGTTAAATTAATAGATTAGATTTTGCATATTGATGTAGATCAACATCAATTAGTTTTTTCTAAATATTATATGATTTTTTATATTTTTTTTCTCTATTTTTCCCATAACTTTTCCCATCTATTTCAATTTATTAGAAAAAAATAGAAAAAATCATGCGTTTAAGGATTAAATGAATAATATAGATTGCTGAGAAAAATATTTTACTGTGCACTAATAACGAGATTATGATATAATATTTCGATGATATAATAATCAATTTCGATAAGTTCTACACTATTCGAATCAAGAAAGAATTTTTATGGGGATTTTAGTAGCCAGCGAAACTGCGGCCAGTTGTAACGAAATAAATAGAATTGCCGTACAAATTACTCAATTTGAATTACTTTTCACTATTCGATGGTTGTCCTAGCTTTTACTGTTTTGTAATAGTACTTTTTTGTATGTGACTTAAGAATGTATAGGTACCTACCTATACGTAACACGTTTGTAAGACGGATTGTTTTAATTTCCACGTAAAAATACCTACTTAAGTTTAACAGCTGTTAGAACATACCTAATGTGGTAATTTATTTGGCTTTTACTTAGAAATGTAGGTACTATTTATTTCATCTTTATGCATAAAATATTGTGCTTTTTATAATATTTGTAAACCAAATGATAAAATAAATGACATGCAGATTTAACAGACTGTTTTTTTCTGACGACCTCTTTGATATTATCAATATTATTATCATGAGTACATACCTAAAACATTGTCATCTTAAAAGTAGGTATACTCAAACATTGATACCGTACAATTTGTGGTAATTTTTTGCAGTTGGTATTTCGTAGTCCTGTAATTTAATAATGTTTAAAAACTTATAATATCATAATATATTAGGTATATTTAAGTACTTAAATCATTATCATCATTTTAACCGAAAGACTTGCACTGATGGATAGGCCTCCCCCAAGGATCTTTATAGGTACTGATGATCAGTCCTATATTTTCCGAGGAGGTTTACGCAAAGTATTACTCGTATTATAATACATTTTATCTTAAACACACAATTAATTTGATGAACGATTAATATTCATAGTTTAAATTAAAACATAGGATGTAAAATTATAATAAGAATACCTACCATACTACCTATATATTTGAAGGAATGAAAGTAAGTGTCTTTTTTCTCTACTATACTTATACGACGCAAAAATGCACGTCACGTCACTTTGCTTATCATAACATACGATAAAAAAACCACATCACTGATTAGATTACTTATTACAATATTATGTAGGTCTAGCTATACGTCATATATTTTGGTTGTTACGAATGTTTAATGAGATGGTCCTTGGTCACACTCCATTGGATATTTTGTTGGTTTTTATAATTGAGATTTATAAAAAAGTTTTTTGTTTCATATAATATAAATTACGTTGCACTTCACACTCGACGTGAATATTGCTTAGGTAAAAAACGACAAATTATCTATGATTTGGGCATTTTTTCGGAAATTTTACATCACTTGTGTGCAAAACAGATGATGAATGATAAAAATTAATTCTGATAAAATAAGCAAAGAATCTGAAAATTGTCAAATAACAATTCTCAGGCAATATTTACATAAAAATCGAAGATAAAATGCAAAATAAGTTGATAATAATATTATATCACAGCGATAACGTTATCGCGAGTGTATTTGACATGCCACTACACGATTATTTGAGTTCAAGTAAACATTCGAATACAAAGTAAAGTACCTATAATAATAATTATAAAGTAAAGACAATTTAAACACGCCCACTCGGGCGTCATTCTGAGAAACTACAGTTGTATTCCTTTTTATTTATACAGCGTAGGTATGATGTAACGTAAAATAGGTAGGGTGAGTTTACGTGGTTACGATATGAAAAAGGTACACCCATACACTTCAAGAAGTAAGACCTCATTAACATGGCGATAAAGTATTTTAGATGGCTACTTCCCATTTGGTAAACTTCCCATTTAGTAGACCTCAAACTGTACCTACTAAAAAGTTGCGTTTGGTAAACATTTTATTTACTTCATACATTTAGTCCCATTTTGTTAGTTTTCGAAATGGGACTAAATGTACGAAGTAAATAAAATGTTTACCAAACGGGAGGGAGGAGAGAGTTAGGAAAAGCTGGAAGGTCGCCCTGCTGTGTCACTGGTTGTCAGGGTCTGTCCCAACTGAGAAATGCTGCCTAGTACGGCGATGGAGGATCACGGGTGGGTTAAGTGGATTCTCCGTCAACAAGCGAGTTTTTAGAAAGACTGAGACCTAGTATTTCACGAGTCCCACAAACGGCTCGCCTACCACAGGTGAGCAAGGTGAGTAAAATAACTCGCATGTGTTAAGCTAATAGATTTCCTCTCCACAAAAAAAAAGGATAGAGTTATAAGTGGGTAAAGCATTTAACATATTAAATATACAATCAGTATGCTAACCTCTCCATGTAAAGTTATCAACTGATTTTTGGAACCGACGTAGGGCGTAGGGCGCCCTTCGGCCAGGTGGAGTGACAATTTGCGCAGGTTAGCTCTCAGGAGCGTTCCTGCTCCGTAGTACACCTAGCAAGTTCAGCTGGATGCGAGTCATGCGAGGATAGAACTAAGAGGCAAGCGTTGGGAGAGGCCTATGACCAGCAGTGGACTGCGACGCTTTGACGATGAAGTAAGGTATGTATTGTTTTGAATCCCTTTGAAAGGAAGATAACTTGGAATTATGTATAACCGCGGCGCGGCGGGGCGAGCATTTGGAGAGGCCTATGTCCGGCAGTGGACTGTCACAGGCTGATGATGATGATGATGTATAACTGTGTACTTGTCTGCGATGCGATATTTTGGGTTTTGTAGAAAATTACGTAGGTATTATCTTAATTAAAAGCTGATATTTACGCCTTATCTTAATACAATTTAAAAAATAAATACACCATATTAACTTTTATCCTGATTCAATTTAGAGTCATCAATATCTAAGATTGTTAGTTAAGCTATGTACATAAATAAATATCTCTGGACATTTTTCACACCGCGCCATCTAGCCCCAAACTAAGCATTAGCTTGTGCTATGGGTGCTAGACAATGGATAAACATTACTTTTTTGTAAAAAAATACATATACATAGGAAGGAACACCCAGACCGGTACAAATAGACATGTTCATGCACACCAATGTTTGTACCGTGCGGGGATCGAACCTGCGACCTCTGCTGGTGTAATAGCCGACTTCTCGACCATTACACCAAATGGCTCGTCAAAAAATGTTTAATTTTTTTATTTTAATAATAATGATTGTCAAATCATGGGTTTTATCGAGTCGTACGTAACGCCCGACTCTGAGAATTAAGGATAAATAAATTTCAAAATAATATCAGTTATAATTATAGCAATATCAATTTTTTTTTTTTTTTTTAATTTTATTTCAGATCTTAAATCCATATAAGAAACAAAGAAAATTCAGCCACATTCCAATACATACAATAGTATAACTTAAAATAGATACATGAATCAAAAGTAACAAGAAATAAAAATCACAATATTGAAGTACCTACTTATCTCTCTGCTGTTACACTGAGTTTGAATCCATGTCATGTCAATCACGTGCCAGACGGTTAAAATGATTAATCAGCCAGATCAATAGTACCAAATTGATGAGTTATCCCCGTCCTGCTCGCACAGAGGGTATCGAGTATCGACAGAGAATCGAATGATCGCCGTATTTGATGACTCGTGTCTTGAGGTTGTGATATTATATCTAACTGATATAGGAAACTTGATTAGCGGTTAGAGCCCTCTCTAGCCACGGCGACGTCTCTGGCTACCGTATCCAAGCAGTTTTCATTAAAAGGACTTACCTCACTTGGCGGGGGGTTTTCATCCCGTGTGTCGTAATTGAGCACCTTTTACGCCCGGCGCACCCTGACTGAATCTGCGGAACATAGTACAATCGGTAACGCAGATTTACTAACTTTTTCACAACGATCGATGGCTCATATAGACGACACGCTAAAAAGAAGATAATAAATACATTGTTTTTTATTTAGATTACATCTTTTGCCAGTCAAGGCAAGGAAAGCCTATGATTAGGATGGGGAGGTACTGCTACCAGATGCACTCCTCCCTGGGATTCAAGGTTCGCTGGCAATGTTCGAAGCAACGCTCACTGGGCTGCAAGGCACGACTCACTACCCTGGAGAACATTGTGGTCAAGACTATTGGGCTCCATCATCATTGACATCATCATCTATCTTTATTTATAAAACTCAAAGGTGACTGACTTCACTGACTGGCTGATTGACTGACTGACATAGATATCTATCAACGCACAGCCCAAACCACTGGACGGATCGGGCTGAAATTTGGCATGCAGGTAGGTAGATGTTATGACGTAGGCATCCGCTAAGAAAGGATTTTGATCAATTCCCACGGGAACGGGAACCACGCGGGAAAAACCGCGGGCGCCTGCTAGATATACATATTTGTTAATGCAATAAAACATATTATGCCACTTAGTTTAAGCGTGGATTTTTGTTTTATTCGACATATTCTGTTATGAATTGATGAGAGCAATGGATCGCGAACATGTGATTGATATTTGCTTATACACCGATAACCGGCCATTCTGGCTTATAATGCCGAAATTAAGTAGGTACAAGTACTTTAGTTTTTACAGAGAAGAATGCGTTGAAGCTCCTAACCACGGTTAGCGAGACCGGTGGCTGTTTTTGGGACTACTGCCTCCCACTTCTTACTAAATTCCACTGGTTTGCCTTCACACCCGAAAGGGACGAGACAATGCGAGTTGTGATGATTGATCGTTCCTCCATAGTCTCAGCTCTGGACGTGTTCAGCTGGCAGTATTAATGTGAAAGCCAGAACACTTGAAATCAAAGGCTCGAAGATCAGATGGGACTTCAGTCTGGTAGAACATTGAGCGTCGCTTCCTGGTTAAGTGTCCTTTAATGGAATAGGTCGCAGTGGCCGCTTACCATCAGGTGGGCTACGTGTCTGTCTGCCATCAGATGTAGTGATAGAAAAAAGTCTTGTACCTACATAAAATTGGGAATCAAGTTGTTTTTAAAGAACGGGTATGTATATTGTATACCATGTGTGGGTCAAAGTTCAGAACTGTAATCTACAATGGTCCGATAGTAATTAATCTGTTTTCGTAATCCTCGCGTGACGGCTATCCAAATATTGCGTGTATTGATATCAGCCAAGGCCATGCTCTTTGCCCGTTTAATCTTCGGATTCAATCATGTTCCGCATCAAATTGCTTATCTGTTTAAGTGCCTAAGGGCTATTCCCCAAGGTTAAACTTCTTTATGTACGTAATCAATAAAGAATTTTTCAAAACTGTATTAAAAAAAAAATTGCCAAATGAAGTAAATAATTATCTTTTTAAACTTCATTTGGGAATTATTAGGTTGTCTGTTTCTTGCGTCACTTTTTTTCAAGAGACTTGACGGCGAAGTACCTATAATTTTAGGATAAAAATGCTGACAAGCAGAGTATTAAGTAGTTAAGTACTTAATTAATAATTTTACAATAAATAGTTTCGTTTTCAACTTCTACCAATCTGATTACTAATCACACTCGTAGACATGTCTGCTTTACTTTTTGTTAACACAGCTTAATATGCCAGGTGGATGACATTGAGGAACTTTAAAAGAAAAAAACCCGGCTTTTAGGTAACAATTTTCCCTATTCGACCGATAGTTACAAATCTATAGGGCTAACACAAACGAAATGGAATAGTGATTGGCGAAAAGTAATTGGAATCGAGAAATTATTACGAGAATCGACCGAGTCCCAGGCGTCTTGGGTTCGAATTCGAATTCCACCCAGAACAAAGTTAGATGAGATGAAACTGTTGTGTCCGTGTCTAGATAAACATCCAGATACAGGATTAACTCAACACGTAAACACACGTACAAACATACGTTTCAATATAATTTGAAGTCCCCTAATTTTGTCTGTAAGATTAATGTATTTGATGTTGTCCAATTACGCAAAGAGTAGCTTATCAAAATGATTTTTTAATACAAATTACTTCATTAGAATTATTTTTGGATTTCGATAGTTGTCTATCGTCACTGCCAGTAGGGGCCGGAGGGTGGTGTGTGGTACTCCCACGCCCTAAAAGGCTGTTTACTTACTCTTCTTAAACAGAGGGATAAGATTAAGCGCCCTAAATCCATTGCATAGATCCATCGATGGATCTTTTTGCACTTTCTTGTCCACTTTAATCCTTGATTTAGAATTCTTTTCAAAGTGGATTTTTTTTTAACTAATGCGTATCTGAAAATCCATTAAGGAATGGCTGACGCATGCAATCTTCTTTTATCAAACATAACTTTTCTGGATAATATATAGGTAGTAAACTTTTAAAATAACTTCGCTAAGGTCATGTTGCCCTAGTACCATTGATTTAGGGGATAAGCGTCCATGCTATTGCTTAGTAGTTAAATATCCGAAACTTTTCCGCCCGGAAATCGACCTTTGAACAAAAACTTAGTCACAATATCATCAACACATAATTATAGTATATTTTTCCTGTACCTAATCATTATGGTTCTGTTATTAACTAAACGTTACGTTTATGTTTCTCCATACTGTTACCATACCAACAGCAGTAACTTAATATTTATAGCCTTTATAGGACATTAGTGTAGAAGCGCGGGGTGCTTGTCTTCGCAGCAACATTCCGACCGTTATTATTGTGTGCAGTGCTGACACTTTTATACTTTTTAAACTTCCTTTTTTTTCTGGCTTTCCAGCCGTTTGTGAAAATTACAACATTGTAACATAAATAAAACTGAACCGAAACAATAAATAAACCTTCTTACCGCGTCTTCGCTAGCGTTAGTATGTACTTGCGTTGCGTGTACTTTAAGCCTACAACGATATTTTTCAGGAACAAAAATTAGTTCTCCAGTGTCTTTATTTGAAATCAAGTTATCGTTACATGACCGATTTTGGCATAATCACCACGCTTGCCAAATGCGGATAGGTGATCACAAACCCGAGTGCTTCAATGCAAATCTTTGTTGTTTCCTTAATACCCCGTTGCCTGGTAAACAGGCAATCCATTTGCGAACTTAATTCTAATGTCCTTCGGGCCAAAGTACGATACGGGACCGGTTACTCACGTATCTCGTGACATCATTCTGTCTATAATTCTATCAATATCAAGGTTATTATTGCTTACTAATAATGAGCTAGTGATAAAAATTTGGGTTCCATGTTAAAAGTATAAGTATTTATATTTCACGCCATTTTATAATTCATGTCTGAATGACTATCTATACTAATATTATAAAGAGGAAAGATTTGTTTGTTTGTATTTAATAAGCTCCGAAATTACTGAACCGATTTAAATAATTCTTTCACTGATAGAAAGCTACACTTTCGCCGGGTGACATAGCGTACTTTTGATCCCCGAAATGTGGGTGGATAGGGGAGATATTTTGAAAAAAAAAATTTACGCGCGGGTGCGGTTTCACTGGTGCGGGAGGCGACCGCTAGTGTATTTATACACAGTAACTTTGTTGTTGTTTTGAATACTAGTAGTTCTATGTAAGTACCTAGTAGTTAAGCTATTTATCGTCGCGTGGCGCACGAGATTACCGCGTCACGGTTCCGATAAGGAGATGTATCTCGTACAAAGTCCAACTACGCGTTTGCGGAGTTTGTATCGAATGAACTTAAATAGATGCGCAAATTGGGACACGGTACCATTGACGCGTACAAGCGTATTTAATCTTAAAGATTAGGCGCCTCATTGATTGCTTACAAGATACAAACATTTTGTGTGCATGAACAATATGCACAATTGAAAAAGTCTGTTTGAACCGGTCGATCTGAGGATTCTTATGTATAATATGCATGTACTCGGCTACCTAGCTCGAAAACAATTCATGATATTTAATAAAACATTGGAACGGTTGCAATAACCGATACCGATACCATTTACACTGCAATTAAATTCATCTAATCTTTATTACCTTGCCGTACCAAGTGTGCGCTGAATCATAGTTACAAGAGTAGCCTTACGTTTTTTGTCTAAATAAAACCTTTTTATATTTGTCTGTTCCATTTACCTGTTACTCAGCGTATATTATATTTTTTTGGTGACACAGTTCTGCGAAAGATGAATAGAATTTTTTTAAGGAGATTGCGTTTGGCCCGTGCTTGACCGGGGACAATACATATATGTAGGTATTTTGTTTGACACTCCCTTAGGAAACAACTGGGTAAAACCCTGAAACTGGACGATTTTATTTTTACAGTAAGAATATACATAGTACTTATGTACATCGATAGCTTGGGTATAATAGATCTAGATGTGTTCCGGATATAAATTATTCGTGAAATCAGTATGTAGTATCGTCGTAACATGTCAATCCGTTGCTCCGGTCCAAGTTCCAGAGTGAAAAAAAAAGATAAACAAAAAGAATTCATTACCATGGAAACTAACCTAAACGTTTGTCTTTTCCTTGGCTCTAGTCTATGTCTGTACCACTGAGCTCCATGATAATACGCTCAGGTTGTCTATGGAAATCAGTGGTCTGTACTAAAATTTATCAAAATTGATTTGGTACCTATATGCGTGAAATGAAAGCGTAACAGAGCATTTGAAAGGACTATTCAAAGACCCACTATCGATATAGTGCCTATCGGCTTTCAGAATGACCTCCTTTTCGTATAATGTGATTAGATTTTGTAAACTCGGCCAACCATTTCCAATGTTTCTGATAAAGTTCCTTAGATTCTATTACACGCAACTGGTTTTTACTCAGAGCAAATACCACTGCCAATATTGAATATAATTCAAAGTGAAATGTGGTCATCTATATAGTACTATCTAATATTATAAAGAAGAAAGATTTGTTTGTTTGCTTGTATTGAATAGGCTCCGAAACACAACTTTTTTTATATAGGGGGGCAAACGAGCACGTGGGTCACCTGATGGAGTGGAGTGATCAACGCTGCCCATAAGTACCCACGAGACTCCCTTGTGGTCCCGAGATGCTCGACTGCAGTAGTTAAAATTCAGAAAAACAATTATTACGAATGACAAGATATTAAAATATTAAAAAATGGAAACCAAACCAGAATTTTCATTAATGAGGACGGATGTAACTAGGCAAACCAGACAATTATTTTGAAATGTGAAGAATAAATTGAAGGAAACATACTTATAAATAAAATATATATGGAAATTTTTATTTTAAAAAATCTGAACAACAACTTTGTTCGGTCTCTTTTAATCACACTTTGAGGTTTGTGCTATATTTATTTGCTCTAGCCAGTTGGTCATCAACTTAGGTATGTGGGCTTATCAGAACAATCACCTGATTATGCTGGAGTCGATGGACGTGATAACAACACAGACGCTTTCTTCTACGTAGGTAATTTACTGGCAATTCTGATATCGAAACCAATATCATACTTGACGTCACAAATCTCCATTAATAAGTAGGTATGTTGTGTCCTGTAGAACTAGGGCCTCAAATCATCGTTACCATGAAAAGTAATGACTTTATTTATTTACTACCATGCTTTAACGATGGAACAAATTATGCGGCCAAAGCGGGTTGGTGGAGGGGTGCGTAGGCAAGTGACCAACCTTAATGTCAGATGTTATCAAGCCGCCAAATGGCCTCTGACTAGGCTTGACGACTAATATTTACATTATAGTCAATATCAGCCGGGACCAACAGCTTAACATGCCTTCCGAAGCACGGAGACGCTCGAAATTAATGTCACTAAATATGGTCAGAATGGTCACCCATCCATTAACCGACCGTGGCGTAGGTAGCTTGACTTTCGTTGTCGCTAACGAACCACTGTCACGAGCGCCTCTTTTGTTATCAGTATCAATGAAAAATATTCATTATAATCGCACAGACTGTAGGTACAGTCAACTGCACATCAGACTACCCTAATCTGTCAAATTTCTACAACCAATTTTCAGCTTTATTTATTTCACATAAAGTTCTCTTTCAATTGAATTTTGTGACAGATTAGGGTAGGTTGATCTGCTGCCGTCCGTACTTAAAGATAGATACCTACGTAATCCGTCAGCGTCATAAGTAGTAACTTATCTTTAAAAGCTAGCTATCTTAAACGTAATCTGAAGAAGAGATATCAATATTTGTTTTTTTTTTGTGGAAGATAATACACCATAACCACAGGCTAGTGAGACTTAGTCGCGAGGATAGAACCAGCTCGTCATCAGGTGGAAAAGAGAAACCGGGAGAGGTTTTTTTATGTCCTAGGCGGCAATCGAGCCAGCGGGTTGCCTGATTATCATTAAATTAATGAACAACCATATAGATAGCCCACAGTTTTTAAGTAAACTGGATTTCAACATGGTACAGTCAAAAGCACGTCAGACGTAACACTTTGGACTTTGTACCGCTCTTATGTCGGGGGCATAAGTGCTATTATCGAACTGCAAGTGTTAATCGTGATGTGCTGTCGACCGTACCTGTCAGAAGAGATTAAGAATAAGTTTTTTCCACCAGGGCGGACTCGGTTTATTCCCGCTAGTTCTACTGACCAGTTCCACCGTAGGACTAATGGGACTTTTTTCCCCCTAGTTCTACTTTTAAATGTTCTAAACTCACCCGCCAATCCGTCTTACCTGTCTGTAATAACAAACTAATAAAAAAAGTGCCCGAACTTGACATTAACCATCAGAGCCTTCTGTCAATTTATAAAAAGAGCGACGCCCCTCTTTTTTAACTTATTTTTCTTAACTTTAGAATTAGTTAAATTATTATGTTAAATTTTTAATCATTACAGTGCGTGTTGTGGTTGCCTAAAATTGTAATAAGAACAGTTAACTCTAAGCGTAAATGTTGTATTATCTTTAATAGTTATGCTGTAGCCTGTATCTTATGTTGGTGATCCAATAAATAGTAAATAAATAAATATTATCATAAATGATGGTAAGTAATCACCGCCGCGCATGGACATCTGCAACACCAGAGGGATCGCTGATGCAATGCCGGCCTTTTAAGAGAGAGTACCCTCGTTTCTTGAAGATCTTAAGTCGTTTCCGTCAGGAAATACTGCTGCAGTGAGTTTAGACTTTAGTCCCGAGTCCCACACACGGCCGCAGACATCTTTTGTCTGCGGCTTAGGCGCGTTAATGCGTCCTCCATCGCTAAACAGGCTAGAGAGAGAGAGAGCTGGGTTATTCTTTATTGTCGAATGTAAGGAAAAAATACCGGTAACCGTTTTAAACATATTTCATATTTTTAGAGGCAGCGGTTTTTGTCAAGTATAGAGTCGTTGGCGCAGGTGCAGGTCAATTTTATAGACGACTTTGGCGTCCAAAAGGTTAATAGATAAATAAACATGTTCGTCTTACTATCCACTAAATTCCCCCGGTTCCCCCTTCAAACCGAGAGGGGCGAGCCAATGCTCGATTTATGGCGATTGCGCGGTCAAAAAGCCTTGGATAAATATTAAATTTAATTCAAATCGTTTATTTCATTTATGTTAAAGATGCCTACAAATCAAAAACTGGTTACAAGGTTAAGTAGTTTGTATAGGAACAATCTGTACCTAATTACCTACTTCATGGTATCATGGGGAATTAAAACAATATTGCTTATATTTACCGTCCGTAAACATTTTACTTAAATGTAGCATACCTACCGGAAACCCCAATGTTTTCCCAACCTAATTTGTACGAGGAAACCGACTTTATACGGCAACTGATAGCAACTTAGGATCCCATAAATATGCTCTTAAAGCAGTCCCAATCTCATCCTTTAAAAATAATTCTTAAATAGAAGGCCACAAAACGCCAACATCATTAATAGGTACGTATATTTAAAACGCAACGCGAAACGCATAGGGATGCGCCGATCCGATCCGATCCTTTAAAAGATCGGATCGGCAGGTATACGATCCGGCGATTTTCGGATCGGATCGAGGTCATACGATTTTCGGCCGGATCGATACAAAAGCTGAAATATCGGATCGCTTTGATCGTATGAATTAAGACGCGGTTTGTTTACTATAAATTGGGTACTTACTTAGGTTTATTTGGTACGAACTTTATCTTTGTTTACATTTTGAACTTGGCGGCATCCTTTACGGGTAGATCTGTTAATCTTATACATTATAATAATATACGAATGTTGTGGGTAGGTAAGCATAAAATCTGTGGACTTACTAGTTTGTTTGTTACTGTCTCTGTATTTGTCTTATTATCGTGTTGTTTTTATTTAACATGGCAATAGGGCATTGGATCCTTGTTTACAAGTTTTACGTCATACTTTAAGGGGTTTAGCTAATAAAGATCTAAAATTAATTGTGTTTCACTTATTTGCATCCGATCCGGATCGATTTCTTGAAGATCGGATCGACGGCATGCGATCCGATCCGTGGATCGGATCGTGGCATTACGATCCATTACGATCTGAAAAATCGGATCGACGACCCGGATCGCGCATCCCTAGAAACGCAGTTCGTTCTCACGGTACGGGAAAGATAAATGATTCATTAGAAATTAATAATTTCACAATTGGATACCTATTCTACTATTCTCTGTATTTCTTTAGGGCAATAAAATATATCTCTAACTTATAGCGGTGTATAAAAAAATCCTGAAATATTTCTATCCACAAAAAACAAGATCAGTTTTTCTGCAAGATAACTAACACCGAGCAAGACTATCCAATCTCACAGTTTTGTCCGACTAATGTACACTTTAATTTTTATTATCCAGGTAATTTAAAAAACCTAAAGCTGCTCATAGAAATACTACGATTAAGTATGTATAGGTATGTAGTTGTACCGAACAAACAAATGGAGCTGCTAATGCTGCTATACAAAGAAAATATGTTTTTTTGTGAACTGCTAACGCCATCTATCGAACGTCGTTGATAAACTTTTTGTTTGGTGTAAGAAACGCACATAGGTAGATTTGACCGATTTAGGCGGCCAAAATTATTTTAGCGTCTATTTTTTTTTAAATTGGAGTTTATAATAATAATACGTCGGATTTTATTGAAAATAATTATTATTTTCAAAAAAACACAAAAAAGAAAAAAAAGGGAAAAACATAAAAAAAATGTAACTTAAAAAATAACACAATGATTTTACTACAATAATAATTATATAAATAACATAATATGGTCATTTCACAAAAAAAATAACTAAAACTGACAAATACCTAATTATTAGTACTCAATAAGATAATTTTCTAAATAATTACATTTGACATTTATATTTGGTAAATTTTGTCTCATCATCTTCTGAAATAAATATTTGCGAGTCACTACTGTAACACCAGAGGCATTGGCAGACTCTGTAACAAAAAGAAAAGGAATTACTAATAATAAAATATAATTAAATAAACTGTTTTTAGAGTTTTTACCCTGACAACTTCGATTTACTCTTATTTAGCGATAGGCGCTATTAGGCAGAAACTTTTATTGTTATTTTAATTTTGAATATATGCCAAAATTATTGTGATATAAAGAATACCGGGGAAGACCGGGGAAGTATTTCAAAATGTCTTTTGAAGAATAGAATTTACAAAAAATTGCTAAGAAAAAAGGTGTTACGTTGAAATGCTTGTTAGATACAGTAACTGATTTAATTTTTCATATTTTTTAATTAATCAATAGATTCTTACCTGAATTATAGGAATCCATTGCATTCACTACACAAAAGTACGCCAATTTTTTTTTGTTGCAATTTATAACACCACTTAAACTGAAGGCACCGAGAACCGATACGTACACTGCATGCGACGACCTAATTTCGATTACCTGTAGATTTGCACAGTCGTTAGCTAAAAGTTTAAAATTATCAGGTTAGGTGCCCTGGAATGTTAGGTACATAATGGTGTCAATTGTTTATTTGTGTGGTGATTTTCAATATTTCGACTTTTGGCCGCCTAAATCGGTCAAATCTACCTATGTGAAACGGCGAGACGCGAGTTGCGCTGTGATCGCGTATACAGTAGTTTTAATTAATATTATAGCAGAGCATTTTGCATTGGTAAAATAATCCATTGAATAACGTTTATTGTTGTAGTATTTGACGTACTAATTAGCATATTTTGACCAGAAATCAACGTAACGCTCTCGGTGACAAAGTTTAGCTTGGCTGTATAATCGTTGATTCCGGTGATAGCCACCCAACGGAAAGAAAAAGTTCCGAAACGTCATACTGACAGTTTATGTTGCGTCACTGACAAATGCATTTATTTTTCCCTCGATTATGTATTGAAATTAATTCGTATTTACTATGTTTAACTTCATTTTAACGTGTTAAGAAATAAATTTTCTCTTATTCGTAAACATTACTATTATTCTGATACATTAGTAAAGCTATTTTCGTTACTCCTAAAGGTTGTCTTTCAACAAAAACAAGTGGAATTTTTCAATGATTTGTCTTGTTTTTGTTGTAAATTCATGGTTGGCTTTACTAGATTTGTTGTTTGCGCAATGTATGTATCGTATTAATACTATGAGTGACTTTCAGGTGATGATTTCGTACAATGTGTGCCAACGAAAAAAGGACACCAAATCCTGTATAAAGGATACACTTATGTTTTTAAAAGCAGGTTGCAATGCGGAGCGGAGCAATGGTGTTGCTCCTCGAGACAGAAAACAGGTTGTATATCGGTCATAAATATGCAGACATTTGGTGTGGAGGTTGTGAGGGATTTCCACAACCATAAGAAGCCAATGTTTACTGATTAGATTATTTATGTTGACTTTTATTAAGATGCATAATATCTGGAAAAGGTTATTATTTATTATATTATTAATATTGTGGCGCAATCAATGTTTGATTGCAGCAGCTATTATTCAAATGAAATGTCAATACTAACTTATCGAGAAGACTAATTAAATATTATTCGTTTACTTTAACTGTACATTGATATAGCCATGTGTAAATGCAAGGTGTAAGAAATAAACAATTTCATTTATTACAGTCTTTGATTTATTTTATTTACAAGTATTAGTTTCTTTATTTTTGTTATCGTAAATAAACAATATTAAGAGAAAAGTGTTTTATTTCCCTTTTGTTTTAATATGTAATTACTCAAAATATTGTTCATAGTATCTAGTGTAGCTGTGTTGTGATATTATATAGAATATAACCACCATGTATACATGGACACAAAACTATGAAATATATCTTATTCGCAGAAACAGATTTACCGGAATGGGTTTCAATATATTACCTGTCGACCGCTGAGAATGAACACAGGTGCAACATATGTCAAATGGTTCTGAACGTTGATAAGAAGTCTTTAGAACTACTGGAACACATCAAGGTAAATCATAAAGAAGTCTATGATGTACATAAAGAGAATCCAGAAGCTACGGTGGGGTTCCAAATTGAATTCCTATCTTTGAACATGTTAAAAGACGATGACGACTCAAAGACGCAGCCGGTTATTATTGGAGAGGTGTGTGAGGCTGCAACGGAGGAAATAAACACAATAACAGCAATAACAGAAGAAAAACCTGAAGAATCACAATTAGTTGTTATGCCTCAACTTAAGAAGAAACCTGCCCGACGGGAAAGTGGTAAGTGTTATTTTTTTAAATGAAATTCTACCTGACTTAGCCTACAAGCGCTCAAAGCGAGAAGGGAAAATTCAAGATAAGATACTACACTACACTATACACAAAAATCGCAGGTTTGATTTTCGGTTCCTACAACAGTTGTGTGCATGAATATGTTTGTATTATGCGGGTTGCAGACCAAGAGCTAAGCTATGGTAGTTTAGCTTAGCTCCCATAGCTAAACTTGTTTTACATACTTGTGTGCAGACTGAAATCTGAACACAATGTATGAGAAACTGTCAGCTATGCAAGCTAAGCTAAACTACCTTAGCTTAGCTCTTGGTCTGCAACCCCCATTAGGCTGGGTGATTCATATGCCTTTTGCCTGTCCTTGCACTGTAAAAAATTTCCATATAATTTTATTTTAATAACACAGCCAGAGCTGTTATAGTCGCTAATAATTTACATAAAACCACAATCACCCAAGAAATTGTAACTTATCTTGGGGTAGAACTACACAAAGTTGTGATCGCAATAGGTCAATAATGGTTGCAGATGGCGGAAACATAACCACTAATACTAAAACAACAATTGTGTTTATCTATTACACTATGATTCCAGAGAGCAGAAAGAAGAGTTGGGTATGGAAATACTTCACCCGTCTCAGTAGCATCATATACCGATGCAATATATGCGAGGTGGTGCTGTCTATCAAGGGCTGCAACACCAACAACATGAACAGACATGTCCGGTCCAAGCACCCAATGGTGTACCAGGCTGAGATAAACGAGAAGAAGCAGACGGAGTTGGAAATCAGCGCTGATATTGATTCTATTAAAGACGATAGAGACCAGAGTATGTGTGTGATTGAAGAGAATTTGGATGGGAGTCCAAGTGAGTATTTTTTTTTACACTGCAACAGCAGGTAGTCATACAAGCAGCCCACCTGATGTTAAGTGGCCATTGGGGCCTATTACACTGAAAGACTTCTAACTAGAAGAGCTGCTCAACACTGTAGGCTCCTCTGGTCTTCGAGCATTTGTTCAAGTTTACTGGCTCCCACATTCATATTGCGGGAACACATTTAGAGTTATTGTGGCAGCAGATTTCACCTGTGGTAATTCAATCTGGTATTAAAATCCATTTTAAGATGACTGATTTGGTGTAACACTAAAGCTGTTGCTAGTTTAATCCCCACACAGTGCAAACATTTGTGTGCGTGAATATCTGTCTTTGCAGTTTTGTGCATAAAAATTATTTATCTTAAAATTTATTTATCTAATAAGATACAGGCTATCATCAGTGTTTTAACTGCCTGCCTGTCAATAAATAAATAAATAAAATATTTTATTGGTGATCTGGCACTTATAGTAAAAGCTATGCTTCAGTCAGGGAGTTCTAGAATCCTATTGGTTAATATATCACGGTTTCTCCGCCTAGCTATCTCGTTCCGCGCCAGTGGACAGGCACCCTAAGTTTGGGGCTAGATGGCGGTGTCTGTCCTTCCAATCCGACCAACTGAAACGGATCAACTATATTTCTTTCTTAACGGTACAACTTTTCAGTTGGTCTGATTGAAATATTTTTTTAATTCAAATTTATTCCCATCCACACAACTTAAAACGGATCAACTATTTTTCTTTCTCAACGATACAACTTTCGGTGTGTATAATGTCCATGGATATTTATTTAATTATTCTCTCTCCCATCCTCAGTAGTCCCACCAGCCACCCCGCAGAAGGGTAACCTCCACCGCCGCAGCTGGATATGGCTGTACTTCGAGCGAGTGTCCAGCACGCTGGCCCAGTGCAAGCTGTGCCACCGGAACATCTGCCACGGAGGCAACGCTACGGGCAATATGAACAGGCATCTCAAGATGAGGCACAATAAGACTAGCAGTAAGTATATTTTGTTTTTGCTTGGTATCAGTGGAACTATAGAGCAGCAAAATGCTACGAGGACCTGGGTTCGAATCCCGGCCTGGACCTTTATTTTTTCTGGACCTAAGTTTTTCTGTTCAGAAAGTACGGTCAACACAATGACGTTCAATTAAAAAACTAGACTCACAATCACGCTCAAATATTGTCCGAAGCAAAAGTCTGCCCACCCGACTATTGGGCAGAGTTTTCGTTTAGTTGTATACAATTGACATTAAACACTAAGAGCCACGAGTTATGGTGTTGATTTGAACGAATGTGTTAATGTCATCAGTGTCAAAGCCACTCGGACGTTTTTGAGGAATTTTTCTTAGAGATTGGGTGTCTAGTTGTATATTGAACGTCATTGGTCAACAGCACATAACGGTAAACACTTGCAGTTCGATAATAACACTTATGCCCCCGACACAAGAGTGATACAAAGTCCAACGTGTATAGTCTGATGTGCTTTTGACTGTACAAGTCAGAGTCGTGAGTCTGAAAGTTGGTGGGGTTATACTTTCGTGCGTCAGAAAGCACGTTAAGCCGTTGGTCCTACATTATAAGAGGGGAATAGGCTGCAGTGACCGCTTACTATCAGGTGGGTCTGCCAACTGACGTGGTATAAAAAAAAATAGGGAGTGCACCTGTGCTTACTTGTGAATTGTATTATAGCTTGCGTAGTTGATTGACCGTAAAGACTGGCCGCCGTAGACGAAAACTCGCCTAGGAAGACATTATTCTGTAGTAACAGCCTAGCTGTATAAATGTCGGAGCACGCGAAATTACAGGCTCAAAGATCATAGGAATCTACAATGTGGTAGCACATTGAGTGACGCTTTCTGCCTAAGTGTCCTTCAACGGAATAGGCCGTAGTGGCCGCATACCATCAGGCAGGCTGCGTGACTGCCTGCCAACTGCTATGCAATTCACTAAGCGACACTCGTTCGATGCGCTCACGGCTAAGATCACGGGTGTGTCAGCCTTAACATCGTTCGATGTTTTCACGGCTTTATAAATTGGTATTCTCTAAGCTCAAATAACTCGCCGTCGATCTGTCGGCTTCGTGAACTAACTTTCATACAAGAATATGTCAGTCAAGTGTTTCCTTATCACACCGTTCAAAGCCTTGCGGCGCTAGTATCGTACAGCGTTGAAAAAGTTCTTATAGAATACCAAAATGACTCTCACCGATGACACAGCCGCGGCTTTTATGACATTTGCGCTTAGTGAATCGCACTGCTGATCATGAATACAAAATGATAATAAATCTATTTTCCTTCACAGATGACCACAACTGGATATGGAAAGTGTTCGACAACACCGAAACAGATTTCTTTGCCTGCAAAATCTGTCAGTACCGATGCATGAAGTTCAGTGACGTCGAGAAGAGTGTGTCATGCATCCTGCACCATTTGAAGATGGCCCATGGTGTCGTGTCCGGGGAGCAGATTATTACCAGTATAGAGTGCGGGGAGGACGAAGACTGATGGATTGATAGGGTTAACCCTCCACGGCAAGATATACCAAGACGTAGCTTAGCTTTCACTATGCTTTGAGTATTCACATATCAACGTCTTGCTATATGTTACGAAGTTCAATCGTCGGTTTTATTTCATTTTAAATGTACAGTACAGTAATCTTTATTTTATGTTAGTCTCCCAATAGAATAGGCCGCTGTGGATTACAATCAGGTGCGTTTAACTACTAAGAAAAGTTCCTGATAATTTATCTGTCAGTCTTACACCCTGTTGCAGAAAGCTCCATTAAATCTAATGCTGTCACTTTTCGTTGTCATGAAATAAAAAGTGACAGCAATAGCTTTAATGAAACATTAACTTTAATGGACGTTTCTGCAACTGACCGTTAGAGCGTTTACACATTATGTCGCAGCGGCAGCGTTTTTCGCTGCCTCGGTATGTAGGCTCGCCGCCGCCTCTGCGGCGTCGTATGCAAGACTCCTTAAAAATCGAAGGGGGACTAATGCAGCAGTACCGCGGCGACGGCTATACCGCTACCGCTGCGGCGTAATGTGTAAACGCTCTTAGGCCGTGGCCCCATGTCCATAGCGCGTCGCCGGACGCCGCGCGACCGCACGGCACCGGTCGCCGTAGCGGTATCGGCGCCGTGCGGTGCGCATCACGACCGGCAACTAGGGTTGCCAGGTTGCCAAACCTAATAGCCAGACAGACCAGCCAGTTTGGCCTGAAATTTGGGTAGAAAAGCCGGACACCCTATATTATTGAGGATTTTGTCTCAGTGTTAATAGGTAGGTAAGACAAAAATATTGTATGTAAAATCTCGCTTGTTTGCGAAATGTAAAAAGCCTAACAAAAGACGGACACCGTTTATTTTGGCCGGACCGGACATGCAATCAAAGAGCCTACCTATGGCGGCTTTATCCGGACGCCTGGCAAGTGGCAACGCCACCGGCAACCATCATTCCAAAAAAAAACATTTTTTTTCTGGATATGAACTGCAAAAGACGCATTCTGCTCTTGTTGCTGTTGAGAAAATCCTAGTTATAAATTGAATGGTCCGGGACGGTATGTCGTACATGTCGGCACGCGTACCGTAGACATGGCTGGCGCCACGGCCTTAATAAATGTTGTCTCTTTTGTCAGTTTAAAAAACGAAGACAGATTTATTATCAGGAACTTAAATGACACTGTAAAACCCGCCCTTTGATGTATGGAACTCCTGTAGGTATGATGTTTGCGTATCGGCCATTGCTCTAGGCTCTGGTCCTAACAGCCAATCAAAGGACGACGGTTCCGTTCATACGGATCGTCTGGTCACACTTAAAACGAAAAGTTATTGTTTAGTTTCCATTGTAAGGGCTTTAATGCATGCAGTGGGATACTGATAGACTAATTCTTTACTTTACTTCTTTTCTCAAACTCACTTGACGGTTACAGTTAGGTTTCTTACTCATCTTATGTAATATTTGATAGATTTTGTTACATTATTCTTAACACCTCTTAATATAGTCATCGATTGTTGTCTCTCTCATATTTTAGTTTTAACAAAATAAAAATTATGGCTTTCGCGTGTATTCAATAGGTCGAGCCCGGATAAGATTCGGTATGAAGAAATTCGAGCCCGGATAAGATTTGGTGTGAAAAAATTCGAATTGAGAAGTGACTATAGAAATTTTAGAAGCGCCACTTCGGCGAATACGCGGAACTATTTATTACCGTATAAATTTCTTAATTCGAATTACTTTTAACTTTTGGATAGTTCTCAGTGCTAGTCATTGCCTAGCACTGAGAACTAACCAAACGTAGTAAATGAGAAAATAGGAGGAGTTAAGTGGGTAGTGGGAAGAAAACTTTTTGTCTCGAGTACGATATACCTTATACGACCGCAGCTCGCAGGTCTCTCTAGCCAGTGGTTAACTTTATAAAAAAGATTTAGTATACAAAAAACCTTTTTTTCTCTCTGGACAATTCAATCAATAAGAATCAATGAAGAAACAGTATATCGATTTTAATGAAATACATAATATTGTTTTTAATCAGAGTTGAAATGTTGCTAATGTTTTATTGCTTATAATGCTGGTTAAGGAATCCCAATATTTAGTTTAAATTTATTATTGTATGTTTGCCAAAACAGCATGCATATTAATTATACAAACTATATTCTGGTAATATATATATTTGTTGCATCATGTTCTTTATAATTATGGGGTTTGTGTTTAGTATTAAACTAATTGATTTATAAATATTGTTTAAATAGTTAAAAAAACTACTTTTACTCTAAAGTAAAATTTTAGTTACATTGTAAAGATGAGAGTTACTTTTATTCTACTTAAGATAATGTAAAATTTTAGATATAATTATCCGATAAATTTAATTAAAATTAAGGCGCACCTTTATTCTTATATGCATAAGAAGGTATTATTGTACATAAATCTTATTTTATAAGTTATTGGAATAAAAGTGGGTATGTATATTGAAACTTTATTTTCCCCCGTAGTGTTAATTTTTGAGGGGACAAAGGGACTTGGGCTATCAGAACGGCACATTAAAAAGTTTTTTTTTCAACATTTTATCGTACCTAATGTTACGACAAAATGTTACAGCTAGAGCTAAGCCCCTTAGTCACGCAATGCTCTAATGTAACAAGTACAGGTTACATTACGGTAAAATGCTCTAGTCAGTCGTTATTTTGCCTATATTTTTTTGCGTCATATCTGTTAGGAAAATTAGCTATTTTTTAATAAGGCTTACTTCACGAAAGTGCTCTTTGCTTTCATATTAATATTAAGTGATATAGGTAATTAATGTAGTGTAATGTACACATAACACTACATTAAGTAATATCACTACATTACAATTTAGTGTGTGTATTAATGATAAGTGACGCACTTAAATGAGTGAAATTTATAAATATCTACCATGATTCTTATCGTAGGAGCAAGCTTTTTTTATTATTTATTCCAATTTGAGTTATTTTTTTAGATCCACGCTCGGAACATCGTCTGGTGGTGATTTCGAATGATGCCAAAAAATTTAACAGGAAGACTTGCAAAGGTTGCGAAAAACGTATAAAAAAGAAGGGCGGCTTGTCTCGCCATGCCAAGAAAGTATACACAGAGTGCCGACAGTGTAAGATACCGCTGTGCTGTACATGTTTTAATGAAAGACATGCCTAAAACTGGTTTATTTCATTTTGCTCACCTGGGTGAGTAAGGTATCGATAGCGTGATACAAAGGACTTGTATTGCCATCTATTGGTGGCCAGGCGCGGTCGCAGCCTGAAATTTTGGAGGGGGTCACTCATTACCTTTTTTTTTTTGAGGAGAATGCGTTTTTGTACCATAACTGCAGGCTAGCTAAACCTGCGGCCGTGTGTGGGACTCGAGACTAAGCGTCCACTACCCACTAAACTTCCACAGCCAGCCTTGTGGCTATTGACCAGCCCGGGTCGTCACTCACTACCTCAGAAAAAGGAAACCTATGGAAGTGTTACAAAATCATACATAATTAAAATTATGCTTATGGAATTACCACCATTCACCACCATTATTATTTGGCAAATTTTTGAGATTTTTCAATTTGACCTTAGATTTTGGGGGAGGTCATGTCCCCTGTGACCCCCCCCTTCGGACCGCGCCTGTTGGTGGCGAGGCGTAACTTGTCGGTAAAGGTGGCGAGGTAAATAAAGTCGAGTTATGTCTAACAATTAAGTAAATGAATAAAATAATACTGGTCACCTTGGTAAGCAAAGTGAAAGGAAGCCATTGGGAGCATACAAATGTTTACTACTTAAAACAAAACTGATGTCCCTAGGAATACTTATATAAAGTATTTGGAACGTCATGTCAATAAAATAAACTTTATATTTGATAAACTCAAATTTTTACACTTTTAAGATGATCATAATAGATTTGAATAAATTTTTTTCTAAGCTTCTCGAATAAACCTTAAATGATAAGATATTAAATCTTTTACTTGACACCGATGAATCAATAGACAAACGGGACTGTGTACAAGTGTAAAAAAAATAAGTTAAAGTTTGGGATCCAAAAACGTCCGGCTAATTTATTTAAGTGATAGTAGTAGGTCTGATCTATAAACAAACACACGCAGCTCGAAGTTCATAAATTGGATACCGAAACGTTTGAGAAGGTAACACATATTTAAGAACAATAATCCTAGATTATATAGCAGATATAGCCTTACCTGATATTGAGGACTGATTGATCAAGAAAAAGCATATTATTTTTTTTTCTTGAGAGAACTTAAGGTGCTGGCAGAGTCCAGAGAAGAGTGGAAGTTGCTGCACCGACAAGAGCGATGCTCTTAAATTAGATTTTATAAGTTTTTTTTTTGCTTTAATTTATTTATATACCTGCCTAAATATATATTTTAAAACTACAGACTTTACGCTTATCAAGTATAAGTGCTTTTTTATTTTACACTTGAAATCAAATGCTCGAAGATCAGATGAGTCTACAGTCTGGCAGCACATTGAGCGACGCTTCCTGGTGAAGTGTCCCTCAATGGAATAGGCCGCAGTGGCCGCTTACCATCAGGTGGGCTGCGTGCCTGTCTGCCAACTAACCTAGTATAAAAAAAATATATATTTGTTTTAAGTTAATTTTCATTAAAGAAACTATTGTTTTTAGTTTCAAATATTTCTTGGAATCCCAGCTACCGACATCATTTAGTAGAGATACCACGAGTCGGGAAGAGATTGAAGAGAAGACGGTGCATTGGATGCTACAGGGACCTCAGAGACCGAGGAAAACCGGGTTCTCTAGCTAAGCAAGTCCACACAGAATGTCAGGATTGCAAGAAATCGTTCTGTCTTGGATGCTTTAACAAAAGACATCCTTAAATATTGTGTGAGTTAATAATTAACCAAATTATTTAAAAATACGTACTTATTTAGTTTTTCTGTTTATAGCCAATGACGTTCATTATACAACTAGACACCCAATCTCTAAGAAAAATTCCTCAAAAACGTCCGAGCGGCGTTGACACAGATGACATTAACACATTCGTTCAAATTAACACCTTATCTCGTGGCAGTTAGTGTTTAATGTCAATTGTATACAACTAAACGGAAACTCTGCCCAATAGTTGTGTGGGCAGACTTTTGCTTCGGACAATATTTGAGCGTGAATGGGAGTCTAGTTGTATATTGAAGGTCATTGTTTAAAGCCCCATTATTTTCATAATAATATGTAAATAAATAAATGAGTATGGGACACTAGCACATACATTGATGATATCCCGAAGTAAAGACCTGAAAGCTATATCTTCTAAATAGGTATTCTGTGGACCCGAAATAAGATTCATAAATTGTGTCTATGCTATTATTAACCCATAGAGTAATAAAAACGCCTTAACCCTAACAGAATTCTTAAACATTCTTGCCATTGAATAAAGACTGTTTCGAATAGTGCTGAGAGCTGTCAAAGCGGATCTTTTAGATTACGATGACTTGTTATCGTGATAATTATACAATTAATGCCAGGTTTTAGTCCGTTTACGATAAGAAGTCCCCTAGCCGTTATATTGCCAGCATTGCCTACGGTTTTTCTTTTTCGCAATATTGCCGCGGCTTCAACATAAGCTCCCTTGAACTGCTTTTGAATACTTTTAAAATGATTTATTAATATCACCAAACAAACAGAGCTTTACGCTTTATTAATCTGACAACAGATTGGCGAATGCTACACGCTCACGCTCGATATTTTATCGTGATATTTGGATCGCAATCTAGGATCACGATATTTATCGAGTGTGTAGTACCTATAGCGTATCACGTATCACGATATGTGGTACGCTATACTACACACTCGATAAATATCGTGATCCTGGATTTCGATCCAAATATCACGATAAATACCGAGCGTGTAGCATTCGCCATTGAAAGTTTTGACAAACAATATCTAATATAGCGCCTAGGGACAACTTATGGTGAACAGACTGTAAATAGGATTTTCATATGATTTTGACTGCCTCTGTGTGCGGTGACTAGTAGGTCGCACTTTAAAGCGACGGCCGCGCCAGGGGTCCTGGGTTCAAATCCCGGGTCAGACTAAAAAAATTGTGATTGGGTTTTTCTGTTCAGCTTACTCTGTCACAGTCCGGAGTCTGGAAGTTGGCGGTGTATTAACACTCCCGTGCCTCAGAAAGCACGGTAAGCCGTTGGTCCTGCGCCTGATCTCTCTTCGGTCGTGTCAGAGAGTGAGAGAATAGGTAGTGCACCTGTGCTTGCGCACTTACTTGTGCACTTTAATATACATAATAATATGTTGTTGTCAGGCCCTGATTAAGAGTTCTGACCGCCCTAGGCTAAATATGAGGACGCGCCCCCTCCAGGTGTGTTACGGACGGGTCTAAAAGTAGGAACTGAGTAGAGTAGTAACTAGTATTATGAAAATTTTAACATGGTTCCAAGGACGTTTTAACGTCCTTGCATGGTTCATACTACCTATAAAAGTTTTTAAATCGATCTGCAACCTCACGCATTATAAGACCAAAACCATGACAAGTGACTGCAGGCTACCAAGTAGTAAACCAAATCCATCTCATGTTTGCCAGCATAACTTGTATTGGCTTAGTTTCTATAGACAACTTAGTTTCCATTGCCATTGAATCGACTTGAGTTTTTTAAATATTTACTCTAGAGAAAAAATAAATATTAAATATTAAAAAAAGAGGAGGGGCATCATACAAGTGAAACATTTTTGCAACTGATTCAAAGTCAAAGTATTTATTTTGCAATTTGATTTACCAAGAAATTCTTTTGCACGTCATAAACTTTTTTTCCTACCAGCACTTCGACGTGAATGAATGGCCTGCTGAGAAGAAGTGCCGCAAGAAACTCAATAAGCATAACAGTAGATGTGCAGAGAAGCAAATGTGTTTCATGTCCACAGAGTCTTGTCATTTAAGTAATCTTTAATTATGACTTTAAATTTATTTAAAGGTAATTCTACATACAAGACGTTGTGGTACTTTGTTAAATAGCTTAATGCTCAGTCCAACAAATGACTTTCCTGTTTTATGAAGCCTGATATTAGGAACGGCAAGTCTGTGCTTATTCCTTGTGTTAAATTTGTGACAGTCGGATTTTTTAGAAAATTATTGTAATTCTTCCGAACATACATTAAACAATCAAAAATGTATTGTGAAGGAACGGTTAAAATGTTAATTTGTGTAAATAGATCTCTGAGCGAATCACAAGTTCTAAGGTTGTAGATTGCACGAATATGTAGCTCTTTTCTGTAATATAAATATAGACTCGATGTCAGCAGCAGAGCCCCACAGCAGTAGACCAATTATGACATGACACTATGAAAATAACTAAAATAAACCAATCTTGCCGTTTCAATATCAGTGATATATCTTATTCTTCTTACTGCATAAGCAGCTGAGCTAAGTCTTGCTGCTAATGCAGCAATATGAGGACCCCATTGAAGTTTGGAATCAATATTAATTCCTAAAAATAAAGTATCATTAACTATTTCTAATTGCTCATCATTCATAGTAATGAAGTATCCATCTGTTTTACATTAGGCATCATAAATTTAACACATTTCATTTCTTTGCATTTAGTAATAAATTGTTTGTGTTAACCCATTGTGACACTCGCGAAAGAGCCCTGTTCACCTTGTCAAATGTTTTTTCATTTCTATCTGTTTTAAATATCAAAGAAGTATCTTCAGCAAACAGAACTATCTCACAGAGGTCCCCGGTGTAGTATGGTAGATCGTTTATATAAATCAAAAATAGCAAAGGGCCCAGTATAGAGCCTTGTGGCACGCCCATTCTCAGTTTAGCACCACACGAATTAATATTGTTGATATTGACTCTTTGTATCCTGTGTGTGAGATACGATTCAATTAGTTTCATGGCAGCGTTGGAGACACCGTAATGTTTTAATTTATTAAGTAATATTGTATGGTCAACACAATCAAATGCCTTTGATAGATCACAGAAATACCTATTGCGTTCTGTTTACCTTCCCAAGCATCAAGGATATGTTTAATAAGTTCAATTCCCGCATCGGTTGTACTTTTGTTCTTAGTAAAACCATATTGCTTTTTATGAAGGAAATTATTGATGTTGAAATGTTCAAGTAATTGATTAAACATAATTTTTTCAAAAATTTTACTTAAAGATGGTAAAATAGAAATTGGCCTGAAGTTGGATGGGTCACTTTTATTGCCCGATTTAAATAAAGGTATTAATTTACTGTACTTCATCAAATTGGGAAATTGACTTTCATCAATGCATTTGTTAAAAATGTATGCTAAATGGGGTGAAATAACATCAATTTCTGTTTTCATTATATCAGTAGAGATGCCCCATAAGTCTTCGGTTTTTTTCATGTTCAGTTCTTTGAACGTTTTCAAAATTGTGTTTGGGTTTATATAATTAAATTTAAACGGAATCTGACATTCAGCTACATTCGAAGCTAATAAAATTGTAGCTTGGTGTGAGCTAGAATTTAATTGACTAGTTGTTATGATAGGTATATTTGAGAAAAAAGTTTCAAAGGCATTAGCGACTTCTATATCAGATTTAAGAATTTCATTGTTAACTTTTAAGGAATAGTCGCTTTCGTATGGCTTTAATTTACATGTCTCTTTATTAATTATATTCCAATTAGCTTTGACTTTGTTACTTAACTTATTTATTTTGTTACGCAAGTAAATAGATTTTGCTTTATAGTTTTTAACATATTCTATGACCTTTGGATCTTTAGAACATGCTTTTAAACCATACAGTTCATATAATCTATGTCTACTCTTATTAAATACCTGTAGTTGCCCAGTCATTGAATGAAGCTTTAGAATTATTCGATTTTATTGTCTTTTTAGTAAATATTTTGAAGCGAATTGAGGAGAAGAATATGCAATTGAATCAAATGATTCATTTGTTGAGGCGCTGATCCGAATGGATCAGTAAATCATTTAAAAGATTTGAATCACTGAGTCGTTTCAGTGAAGAGTTACACACGACTATATTGTAGTGTGCGGTGCGAGTTTTGTTGAATTCGCCTCACCTCACGGCCTCACAGAAACGCGCGTTTATGTAAAGATTGAAGATTATTTTGTATGGGAATTTCAAAATTTAATGTTAAAATCAGGGACTTTTAAGCACACATTTAGTTTTAATGTTTGGTCTAATTGAAATAAATAGGGTAGATGCAATGATGCTAGATTAGTGCATACGAAGACACGATTTCAGCGCCCCCCTCGATCCTCGCGCCCTAGGCTGCAGCCTAATTAGCCTATGGGTAAATCAGGCCCTGGTTGTTGTTCATAAATGTGTTTTTTTTTTGCAAATATTCCCTAATTATTTGTAACACCAATCTCCATTTTGCAAGCGTGACGATAAGCTAGATTATAGGTAATGATAGTATTAATGTGGGAGCAAGCCAGTAGATACACTTAAAATCAAGGCTCGAAGATAAGATGTGCCTAGTCTAGCTGCACATTGAGCGACGCTTCCTAGTGAAGTGTCCCTCAATGGCATAGGCCGCAGTGACCGCTTACCATCAGGTGGACTGCGTGCCTGTCTGCCAACTGATCTAGTATAAAAAAAATGACTTAATTTTGATGGAGGCTCTTACCCTGCACTGGGACGTGAACAGGCTGATACTTTATTTTTTCCTTTGAACAACATTGTTTCGTAATGCAATCCGCACCAGCTTATCATGCGATAAAAACATTAAATTAGTATGCTGTAACTGCTAGTCCCGTTGAACCTTTAGATATTTTCCAAATATTTTCCCTTAGCTTTTCAGTAAGTAAATGAATGGTTTACATAAAATTCTGTTATTGATACCTATAAACATTTGGTTGCTTACCCTTGATCCCGAATGGGTAAAAGCTTGCGCTGCGTGAAGCGGGACCCGCGCGCGGATAGTAATCCATTGCTGGCATTTACAACTTTAAGTCGCGCACGCCCTGTACTAAACCCGCAATGTGTTACATTACAATCCGCGCGCGGCTCCCGTCCGATAGCGCAGGCCCTTCGTGTTTAGCGCGCCAAAAATCCTGACACATCCTAATACCAAGTATAACTTAATATTTTCCCCTATTTTTTTTTTTTACAGCAACAAACAAACTGAAAGCCAGCCAGCCAGCAACAAAGCCAGAACAAACTGAACACACGTTAGAACTCATCTTGAAAGGCGACAAGAAGAAGAGGAAGCGGTGCGTAGGCTGCTACCGCTCGCTACAGGCCGTCAGCTCGGTCTACGAGGCCAGGATCCGGGCCAAAAGGGTTAACACGCACTGCGGAGCATGCGGGAAGGCCTACTGCCTTCCGTGTTTCAACAAGTATCATAGTTAAGGAGTTTTGAAGAGGTTTATTTATTAAGGCTTAAAATTAGACATAGTCGCAGGTAGTGACCACTTAAGTCACATTTCCTCGTTTGGCACAGTACTTTCATAAATAAAAATACAGAAAAATAACTAGCTGTCCAAATCGTTAGCGCACGGGATATAAACCTTGCCCTGATGGTATAATAGTATACTACATTATTCTTAATTTTGGTATCTTCAACCTTCCCATAGAAGTTGAGATTGTGGGATGTGTGACTAAAACTATTTGTCACAGAAATCACCCGGCCATCTCGGGGCCTGGTTTTATTTTTTACTTCAAAATATAAATTCCGGATAATGGTTATGGAAAATAAAACGATATTTCAACAATATGACTAGTTTTATTCTTTACAAACATCAAATTACACATAAACGCATGATTCCTACTCCTACACACAATTTGGCTGATATCACTACATTTTAATATATTATCTCTTTTATCCTATTAACCTAGGACACAACCAAATATATTATGGATAATCACCGGAGTACCTTATTTGGGTTAACATTTACAAGTATGATATGATGCATTAACTCTTTTTTATTGTAATTTTTTTGTAGGTAAGTACTACATACAGGATGACTTGTTTTTAAAGTCTTCATTTATCATCTTAAGCAAAACTTGTTATCATCCAATTTAGTTGTTACTATTACTGAATATACATATCCAACACGTATATTGAACACGTGATTTGACATAAATTATAACAGTATTATACCCTGCATTTTCTCATAGTTTATGTTAATTCAAAGAGAATATAAATAAGCTTTGCAGATAGGTAAGGCGACGTCTAAAATATTAACCGGATCTAAAAATCAATATAATTTTTTTAAAGGTTTTAGTATCTAGTATTTTGAAATCTTATTTTATTTCTTTGAAATATATTAGTATGTATTTGTTTGGTTTTTCAATATGTATTGTAAATAAACTGACTATTAAGTCATTGTTTGCGCTCAATTTTTTACCAAGTGTCAGTTATAGCCAATAGTTATAACAATTTAAAACACCTTTACCATTGATATTAATTTACCTACTTACTTAATACTTAGTTTTATGCTATGTTCGCACAATAGCGCATGATAAATGTTGATTATTAATATTGTGTCTCGTTTATTTTTGTCTTTGACAAAACTTTTTTATGTTACGTACATCTTTATGCATACAAAGATAGATGATTATAATAATAATCTATAAGATTCTTAGATTAAAACATAAGTGATATTGTAGTCACAATAATCTTAACAAATAAAATCAGATTTTTATACAAAAAAAAACCTATAATACTTAATTACCACGGTTTGGTTTTTTTACGAAAACAACTGTCAAACAAATACAGAGGTAAATATGTATTTACAAAACTAAAAGTAATTTACAATGGGTTAAAAATCCTATACATTAGAAAGCATAATATCATCAGAAAAATTTGTTTTATTTAATATATTGGCTTTAATATCAACATTTTAGTGAAGTCAAGAAATTACTTATAATTAAACACCCTGTATACGATCCTAATTTTGTATTGTTTGATGAACTTGTTTGAATTCATATTTTACGTAACAACAAATAATAAAGTCAACAATTCATGTGAATTAATTTCAAAAGGAGAAAGCGTTAGGAAATATACCTGCTGAGAAAGGACCCATACATTGGCGCCTTCTTAAATCAAGGTTAAAAGTTTTAAGCACAATTAGGAACAGCAGTAGAACGACAGTTAATTTAGCACTTTTTTATCAACAGTCATCTACGATTTACAATTTGTTTAAAATTTCAATTACAAATTCTGTATAATTTTATAACAGAACAAAAGACGAAAATTGCATTCTAACGAGTTCACCATAACACTTTCACCATGATATATTTTAATTTACAAAAAATACAATATAAATATTGGCATGAGGTATTTATTTCCTAAACTAACAATTGAGAACAATCTCATCACTAAAACATAAACTATATGTGTTATATTACACAAGGACGGTAACTATTATTAGAAACATTTTTGTGAAAATATTGCCTTTGATTTGTGTTAACCAAGATCCCCACTTTGAGCTAGTCAATATTATTGTACATTTTTATTTGTGGACTTTAAAAATACAGTATTTACAAGATACACTTAAAATCTTACTTAAGCGTACCTAATGATAATATTTTGTACTTTCTCATCAGACTTTATGTCTGATAATACATGAAGCATGTATCCTATACAAAAATACACGAACGTATTTAACAATTGAGAGACAAACCAATTTCTAAGATGATCGTAACACTGAAATTCGAAGTTTACTTTTCACTATTAAGGGTAATATTAGGAAACTAGTTTGAAATTCAATTCACTGGAGGCTTGGGTCCGCAGTTATGGGTACTCTGGATGTAGACGATCCTTCCTCTGAAGGTGTGCAGGGCAGCCTTGCACCAGGGTCCCCTGGAGCACCTCCATCGAATTTTCCCGTTCCTAGCGCAACCGTTGAATCTGAACCTGTAGCCTCCAACGTTGATTCCCATTTTCCCTTGCTTGCTGAGGCAGTAGGATGCGAAGCAATCTATACCAGTCCCGATCAAACCAACTGCAACAAAAGACATCGTTAGATCTGCATTGTGATAAATTTGACATAAAACTAGGAACTCTAATAAAACATAAAATTTATACAAACTTTCTCAGCTGTAGGAAGACTCCTGTTCAGCTACTGCGGTATCGGTATATAATTTTTTTAAATGAATACTATTTCGAGCTACATTCATTCGTCTTAATGTAATATATTTCGAGCTACATTCGTTCGTCTTAATAATATGTAATATATGTTTTTTTGGGAATGATCTTCGTTTGTTTTCATTTTAAAATATAAGGCTGTAAACGCTGTAAATTAAAAAATTATAAGATTTACTTTAGTAATCAACAGTCTACCTTCTAACCAGCCTACCTAGTAGATTAATACAAAAGGCTGTAGATGTGGCTCAAGTTATAAATTCCTTCATTTATATTATAAAAAGGAAGAAGAGAAAACATAGTACTCGTACCATCGTATCATATATTTTTTCTTATAGTTAATTACGTCAACGCTTACTCGTATAAAACAAGTTTTACATAAATGTCGAGAAGCGTCTATAAGTGTATTATTTCCGTGTTTCAGGTGTCTTTGCCATAATGGCTTTATCAGGACTATCTCATCTAAAAAAGCCGAGGAGGTTCATAAAGAAACGGAAGAGGTATGCAGAGGAAAATTTGCAAAAGGCGATTAAAGAGATTGAGAAGGGAATGAGCCAACGACTTGCTGCTAAGAAATATAAAGTGCCACGAACTACTATACAATGTCGACTACAGAGGATGGGATGTAGTCCTTAATTAAGCTCATTCAACGTTGCCATGGCGTCCTAATGAAGCCGGGTTCTAAATCACATGACCCTCAGAATTAAACATTAAAAAATATGTAATGTCGTTTCATTCTTTTCATCCGATTTTTTCCGTATTATTGTTGAAGAAGAATAAAAGGAAGCTTTCAATGCTTAAGGACTCGCAGTGTTTGAGCATTGAACATTCTGACTGTTCTATTCCCTTAGTCCCCAACTACATCGGATGATGTCCAAATCCATGAGTATCCAATCGTTGTAGAAATCCATGGAAGAGGCACATGCCCAGCTTCGACAGTGTCGTTGTCTGATAAAAATGTCTTTTGATGATGTATCAGTAGGCGACAATTGAAACAGACCATAATACAACAAAACTTGGTTACATTTTAGCAAGTTCACTAATTCACCCAAAATTTTCAGTTGAGTTCGGGTACTCCAAGAGGGGCAATCCCGTGGTCCACGTGGACGGTCACAAGTTCACCAAGCACGAGGGTTACAAGAACAAGGTTCGCTGGACCTGTTGCAAGAGGGTCAGACACGGATGCAAAGCTAACCTCAGCACCCGGGACTCGCTCGTCGTAAGAGCTTCCCTCAATCACAACCACACCTAACGGTGGCTTCTCTTCCTGATTTCTGGGAACGTATCATATGAAGAAACCCTGACTTAATGCATATTCACACCAATGATCCATTCCGCATCTTTCATGACTATGAGGTTCCAAGTAGGAATTTCTTGGATAATTTAGGATCTTTAATTTTTCTTAAATACAAGAGTTTTAACGGATATTTAAATCAATTATCATTAATAACTTGTATGAAATTCTATGCATGAAAACTTTTAATACAAAAAAAAAGTATCGTGTTTATTTTAGACAATGATGTATGTAAATTCTTTTCATTTTTTGAACTTTTGTTTTATGTTGCTAATATTCTTGAAAGTGTCTTTACACTAATTTCTAACATTTTCTTTCTATTTGAACTCCATTTTCTATGTTGGGACTTACTGCATTATATTTTTAATTTTAAGTATGATTGTTATTGTTAATTTACGTATTCAGGTATACTTTCTTACATCTGAAAGTTGGTTTATTTCGATTTCCAAGAAATAATGTTATAACTAAGAAAAGGTAATCGTGTAATTAATGCTGTTCATAAATAATTAAGTTTATTGTAACTCCGTGTTGCCTTTACTGATGTTTTTTTAAAATAAAAAGTTTCGAATTTTACGATTACTCAAAATCAAAGATATTATTTATAAAAATGTTAATGAAAATATTGTGTCGATCTAAATATGTAACATACATGTATACTTTTAAACATAGTCATTCCTTGAGAAATATTAAAAAAAAGGTAGTGCCTCCGAGCTCATTAAGTGCCTTTACGATAAATATAAGGGTTATGCTGGCTTTAACTAATTGTGTAATCGTCATAATTATTTCACTAATAAATAACATAGTGTTATATAATTTTATATTTAGAAGTAAGTGTTCACGACGGTAAGAGACTTCCAAAAACATATTTGACTTGTGGTAAGTGGGTAACTTTTGCAGATTTCCTTGTTAAGACTAATAATTATTAGAAGATAGAGTAAATAAAAAATGGTTACTTGATATCTAGATCTGTCGAGGGTTACGGAGGTCGACTGTCAGTTGTTATGACTGGATTCGTCAAATATTGTTTATTTTCATAGGATTATAGTTCCAAGCTCCCGTTTACATTGGATGTTTAAATATTTTTACGTGCCTATATTATGTAAAATATAAGCTTATTTATACACAATAAAAAAATGTTTAACTTATAAATTAGACTTTTATAGCTTACATACGTTATATATATGTAGATCACAGTTAGTTCTTATTTATTAGGTGTTAATATGTTTAAGCGGTATCTTTATCACAATTTGGTCATTTTGGTTAATTATGAAATAATTTTTAAGGTTATTGCATTAATGAATTTAATGTTGTAGTGTTAAATAGGTACCTTTAATAAGTGAGTGTAAGTAGTTAGTATCATATTATTCAATACGAAAGTAATTTAAAAAAATACGTCATAATATATAATTATGTATATTTTTATACTGAAAGAAATTATTAGTATTCTTCAATTAACTTAAGACATAAGAATATATCGTCGATACCAATGAATTATTGCAGAGAACCCTTTTTTTTATTATAATGATGAAATTAGGGACAATTATGTTGTTGTTCTAATAATATCATTATGTTTATGTAATTTATCGAAATTATGGTAAAACTTATATAGTGCTGAAATATCGGTAGGGTAGGTATAAAAATGACATGGCCAGATTTTGTATGGAGCTGTGCCCAAAAAAAAATATGCATGTATACATTAATGTACAGTACGTCAAATCAAAGCTGACATGCATGTCTTTGCAATAATTAAAATTTTATTTTCAGAAAACATGCGAGAGATTCAATAAAATAGGTTTAAAAACACGAAAACGCCTTACCGTTTTTAATAGCAAAAGTGTTTGGAAGAGTTTTATTGCCATATCAATACGAGAAGTACCTATATACTAGATAATTTATGTCACAGTAAAATATTGTAAACAGCATTAAGCTGACCCCACATGTGGCGGGCGCGGTTGTGGAGCGGGCTCCCGACGTGTTCGGTTAACCAGCGTGCGGCTGCGTGTCTACATCGGGAACGCCGCGTGCACGCTGGCCGACCGCCGCGATCTTTGAGCGGTCGGCCGATCGCTTCGCTACCCCCTCACCCGCCACCTCCGCCGCCGCGCCGCCCGCCTCGGCCTTAGATATCTCTTTTTCTATTCTCTTCTTATTTTCGAGATTGTAAACAGTCAACCGATTGCAAAACGTAACATCTGCGTGTGGCATAGGCAGACCATACATACACGCTCACGCCCTAGTCTCACACGGGGGTAGTCAGAGACGATGGATCTCCACTTTGTACGATCCATCCATCCATCCATCTTGTAGGCAGACCATGATAGTGAAAAACAATTATTGCGGCCTAGAGAAAGTCTTATATTAAATGCAAATACTTACCTAATATACAATTGGTAACGAAATGAAACACTGGTAAGTAATGAGATTTAATTTAATAATAAAATCTTTTATTTAGTGACAAATAATTACATTGGTAAAGTATGTTACAGTTATAAACATGCTAGATAGATATCTCCATCTTTAGCCAATATTTGACACTTAAAAGGTATCCTACTCAGCATGACGTGTCGGATGTCCCAGACACCTAACGCTTGGTCTTCCAGGGTTACTTCGTTTTGAGAGCATGTGGTGTCGCACTGGGTAACGCCTACCCGTAACAGAGCGACCACAACCAATACAGACCATTGGGTAGCCCAGTACCCTGTTATGTATACCGTCTTCCGAGCTTTGATTTAACAATACAAAACATGCATTGCAAATCACTCTTTCTGCAGGAAGCTGAAAAAATATAATATTGTTTTCAGTAAAATAATACGTGCAAGTTACATTGTATTGTACTACTCGCTCGCACTAAAAAACACACATAATAACATTGATAAAACATACAAAAATAATAACAACTTGGGTACGTACCTCCTGTATAGATAACCATGTAGTCAATGTATTTTGTAAATGTGGTGCTAGAGTTGTTACAATATGCCTCCCCATTCGGTTAATGGCCACAGTGCAATTTAGGCACCTTATCATCGTAAAAACCAATCAATCGCAAACAAGTCCAATATGCACAGCAGAATAATAACCTGAGAAGCGTAAACAAAAGTCCGATAAACGATTTCGTGGGTCAAGTTAGAATATCCAATATAATAAGTAACGAAAAGACATTATAGACTGCGTCAACTTGACAGACTTATCTGTTCCGGTGGCGGCGTCGCAACTGTCGCTTTAGTACTGTCATTAAATATCGTTTTTGCATTGCATTTTACGATTCACTGGAGGGTAGGCGATGGGTCCACGCGTCTTTTAGTTTTAAATCTTTTTATTTGTGATCTAGTGCAGTTTGGTGTTGAAAAGTTGTGTGATTTTCATTCAGTAAATTGTAACGAAGTGTCATAAATAAGAAAATTGAAACAAATTGACTGAATGGACGGGTATTGCGTGTAGTGTGTCTCATCGGTAGATGAGACGCTCTTACCGCAATGGCGTCCATTCCCCCGTGACCTTGAGAGTATCCTCCAGTGTTTCCATGAAGCGTTAAAACATCTAACACCAATGTTTTAACGCAACAAGAAACTCCCTCATTAACTTGACATTGGCAGAATCACCGCGCCGCAAACAGGCGCGGGATGAGTCCATAAAAAAAAAAAAAAAAAAAAATGCATTTTACGTAGTTCCAATTTTGGCCACCGGAACAGATAAGTTTGTCGGTCTAGTGGTGTTCTGCGCAGGTTTTTGCACGATGTTCAGACAAGCCAATTACAAGTTGACGCGTATTATACGAAATGTCAAAATCATTCAAGGATGGGGCGGAAATGGCGGAAAATGAATTAACTCACATATTTTTAGGCATTTTTTTGTCGCATGTTTTTATAAAATGTAATTGTTACGATTAATTTTTATAAAAAACTAAAGTAATTTTCACATGTAAATAATTACTGTACATTACTGTACATTTGGGGGCAAAATCTGGCCATGTCCTTTAAGACATGAAAAATGAACTTAACCCGGCGGGACACAGGTTGGGTCAAAATGACCCATTGAAATGTATAATACCCTCTATATTATTTTCCGGAAAAGTTATAGTGCCAACTTTTTCAGTAGCTGGAGGTAGTGCAAAATAACATTCGTTTTGAACCAGCCCTCAGTCGACGTTTAATACTGGCGAGATATACACGCGTTCAAAGTTGACAACGGGTAAATATGACCCACCTATGTCTTAACGTAATAAATTTATTACATTGAGACATAGGTAGACAATTATTTATTAATTACTTAACGTAATTAATAAATAATTGTCCTAACTGTATATTTTTGATTCGTGTGTATTTTTTTAAAATTATGTCATTTACTAATTTGTTAATGTGAAAAAAATATCAAACACTGATTTTGTTAAACAGTTCAGGGTGTATTGAAGAAACACCATTAAACATTACTCATTGGTTAATACTGTTCTTTTTTTATTTTTAAATACAAACTACACCTTTTATTTATTCCAAAAACCCCTTAATCCTATATTTTTAACTCCAAAACAAAAGATTGTGCCCAATTTCAAAAATGGGTCAATATGACCCAACCTATGTTCTCGTGTTCGACTTAGTAACCTGTGTTCCGCCGGGTTAAATGTATATTTTTGAAAGTGTATGTAATCTTTTTAATGTAAATAAGTATAGCAATTCCAAATAAAAGTTTTTATTCTCAATATCATTTTTATTTAAAGTCTTTTATAAATTGGTTGATCCTACAAAATAATGTGATACTGTATCGTGCTTTTGCATTGACTACAATAAGAGTATTTTCCGAAATGACGAGAGAGAGATTAGAGCTGATATAGAGCACAGTAGTAAGCTTAAAATCAACAAAGAAATAAGAGTAGTTAAGAAGACTTTCGTCCAGTCGAAAAATACACAAAATATATAAATGTGGTCATAGCATTGTAATTATTAATATTCGGTGAAGTAACTCTATTAATTTATTTTATTCCCTAAATTCCTTTTATATAATTTATAAATCTGATTAAAATTGTATTTATATTCATAATGTCTAGTGCTTGTTCACGTTGACTCGCGGGCGCGGTGGCGGGCGCGGTCGCGAAATATCAAACATATGGCGTAATATCCAAGTGTTCACGTACAAAAGGCACGTGCGGGCTATTTAGCGAGCAAACTAGCGACTTTACAGTTTCTGTAGAAAATGAAAAAATAAGAGCAGAAAACCATCACCAACATTTCGTACGATAATACACAAAATATAACTACAGCTTCTACTCCAGGTGAGTATAATAAATAAAATCAATATAAAATAGGAACAATTATTATAAAATAGTTTTAAGAATATATTGAAATACATACATTATATTGTTGCAGATATCAACAGTATGGCGGTATGGTATATAGAGGCAAGGAATGAAGATACAACTAAAGAAAATTCAAAAGTGAAAAAAAAGGGTAGATCAAGGAAGGAGAGGGAAGAATCTAAAAGACTAAGGAATTCTGGTAAAGCCTATGTAACGGAAAAAGGAAAAAAAGTGGGTGAGAGGAAATTGAGTTCACTAAGCACTTGTAGATTAAAATGTTCTGAACGATTTTCTGAATTGGAAAGGAAACAATGTTTTGACGAATATTGGGCTTTGGGCAGTAGAGATCGGAGAGCAATGTACGTAGCTAGTCTTATAACAATATTACCAAAGAAAACACAAAATACTGATAGCAGAACAGTTCAGAGAGATTATTATTGCAAATATAAACTAATTATAAATAATGAACACAAACCGATTTGTAAAGAATGCTTATGTAAAACGTATGGGGAAACCAAAGGATTTGTAAATATTATAATAGATAAGAAAAAACATTCTGTAAGCGGAGTAATAACTGCTGATAAGAGAGGAAAGCAACCATCTAAAAATAAGAAAAACTATTGACGATACTACTATAGCTATAAACCATAACCATATACTGACATTTTCAAATTACGAGAGTCACTACTGTAGAAAAAGAACGAACCAAAAATATTTGTCTTCGGACCTATCCATTGCAGCTATGTATCGTTTATACAAAGAAAGTTGTACAAACCACGTGTCATTGAAATTGTACTCAAAATGTTTTCATGACTTAAATCTATCCTTCAAATAACTGGCAAAAGATACGCGCCATACTTGTGATTTACTTAATACGAAGATTTCGTTAGCTCAAGGACAGAAAATCCAGGATTTGAAAGCTGATCTTGCTGCACATCATACATTAGCTAAAAAAGCTTATTTCGAAAAGAGGAACGAGGACGATGCAAAACGCGACTCATTAATTCGTGCCTACACGTTCGATCTTCCATTTGGTACAATTTCATAAATAAAAAAAGAATATAGGTTTTTATTTGTTTCTGCAATTAAACTTTGTTTTACTTCATTTGGTTGGTTTTTATTTTAATTCAGTTATAACTTATAACAGTTTGAATTTTTTACTTTTATACAGGGAATAAGTAGATAAGTCGTCGGTGAACAACTGGATAAGTCTGTTTTTAAATTCAAAGGTATATGACATATCAACTTATTCACGCCAAGTACGGATATATAGTAATAATTTATATACACTCACGGGCACTTTAGCGTCTCATATATAGAAAATAGTTTTCTATCTATGAGACGCTAAAGTGACCATGTTTGTATGAAAAAAACCCAGTGGCCAAGTTTTATTGCGTGAGTTTATTTACATTTCTGAATTTAAATAGAGATATTAATTGAACTTTAACTGATGGTAAGGAATCTCTCCCGACCATAGACACTTAGTTGCGTTGCCTGTGTTTAACACTAGGAATATGTAAAGAGAGGGAAAGGTGAAGGGCTATGAGGAATAATTTTTGTCAGCTCTTGACAGCTTTTTGATATCAGCATGTGTGTGTAAACTGGCTCATAGGAGTGATGACGCTCTCGTCTATGGTCCTGACGATAGCTCTGCATCGCTTACTGTTTCTATGTATGCAGTACCACAGTTGCATCCGACTGTGCCTGTAAGGATTGTGCGGCCGATACAGGAAACCTGCTACCAGTAACTTCGGGTGTTTCCTTCCGGGAATTATTCTCGCTGAAACAATAAAAAAAATTAGGCTTTACATGTTCTTTGAAATTAGATTAACTCACATACAATCATAAACTCGCTTTTAATTTACCTTATATAGTTTTTTTAAATACTTGTTTTCGTTTTTGATGATTTTTTAGAACTACATTTCTACACTTTTTTATTTTAGTCCATACATTTCTCCCAACGGTCACCGAGACCATTGGCGTTATTTTTGTATAATTCAGATAATTATTTTACTTTCACCAGTAGCGTCTAAAAATAAGCTAAGTAAGTACTAAGCTTTCAAGTCATTTAAGCTTAATCATTTAATTGAATCTTTATCAAAACAAAAGGTAGGATAGTAATCAAAGACAAAAATATTTAGTTAAATATTTCTTTAATCTTGACTTACAAAAATGTTACATTACTTTTGTTTGCAACAATTGCAAAGGTTTAAGCAATTTTGTAGATCAATAAAAAATCTTTTGCGACTTGTCACCGAAACATCTCGGGTGCTTTTGTACCACAGCAAGCCTAAATTCTGATATCGTTTATATCAGAGAACTGCAGCCTATTTGCTTGAAAACCTCTAACACAATAATAAGTAGTTATTCAACAAATAAAAAAAAAACTCTTGACTAGATAACTGTTGTACTACTATCTGCAGGTGTGGTTGAATTGGCAGGCTAGCGTCATGAGGTGTCCGTTGATGGTCCTCACGACCGCCTTGCATTGGCAACTCTTTCTTCTTACGCAGTACCACAACTGCATCTGCCTTTTCCTGTACGCGTTGTGAGGTCGGTATAGGAACCCATGGTATATAAGTTTTGGGTATTTATCTCCTGGAACTATTTCAACTGAAACAATTCATTAAATAAGTTGGTCAGTTGTTAGATGCTGGGGTTCTGTCGAATTGTAGGCTGCAAGTTGATCAGTGGTGTCATTTTCTTCCGGTATCTATAACATGACACATTTTCCTTTTGAAAATAGAAAAATTACTAACGATTTGATCGTTTTTTATTATATTTATTGGGTAGTGTTTGCTGTAGTTAGTAGTAGTAGTTTATGTCCTTCTTTCAACATATTATCGATACACAGCTGTGCATAATTTTGTATAGTTTAATTTATTTGAATTTTGGATAATTTAAAACAAAAGATGACAAAACATAACCATAATTTTGATAAAGATAATTGTATTACAGACAATCTTTCTGATGAAGATCCACTGTTAAAAATACAAGACAGCAGGGAATCAATTCATAAGACAAAGTGTAAATTGTGCGACGAACTATGCAAGCTCCACTGTGAAAACAAATTAAACAATGATAAAAAGGCCATAATTTCTAATCAGTTTTGGGGCAATGATCTAGCTTGCAGTGTAAATGAACAAAAAATTTATATTTTGAATCATTTTGTTAAATGTCCCGACCGACGAACAGTGGGTAATGTAAACGTGTTTTATTTGAAGTTGCCGTACCGAAAAGTTCTGGTTTGCCAAAAGTTTTTCGAGAACTTACTAGAAATAAACAGTAGTTTTATAAGACATGTTTTGAAAGACGAGGGATGTCAGTCCGTGGGCTAAACATATTTTGTATTTATAGGTATTTGGCTTTTCTGTTAATGGTGGGAAGTATATGGGCAATTTATCATGTTTCATATTTATTTTTCCAAAAAAATTACTTTTATGTAAATTATAGATGTTATTACTATAACTACAATAAAAAATGTGAAAGTGTTTTTTTACTCTTAATTTTTCAAGTTAAGAGGGCCACTTTTACTACTGTCTGATAAGATTCCTATAATTTATTTAGCAATTATCAATGACGCTGTCTTCTTTTTCTGAGAGTGGACAAAATAGATACCATTTTAAACATCAGATTGGTAGGTTATCCGACGGTGATGAAACTGGCTCTAAAACTTATCATGACCATTAAAAACAAATACGACATTTGAAATGTGAGAAAAATTAAATCAAAAACAGGTCCATTTTGGTAGTTCTTCTGTAGTTAAGTAGAAGAAAAAAATACTCAAGAAAGTTTACTAGACGTAACTTCAGATGTAACTACAGAAAACACTTAAATAGAAGTGTGGAAATCACAAGTTTTAACAAAATTAAAATAAATGTATAGGAAAATAATATATTCATAAAATATCTACATCATCGATTTGTATGGTATAATTTAAAACATTTCAGCAGGCACAGGGCTGGTGTATCAGGACATACTGGGCAGTAATATACGGTTTCGCATCGCTTCCTTTTTCGGCTACACAACTTGCAACATCTTTTAGGTTTTCTACATCTCGATGTGGGGGGTATTCTGTCTAAGTAATGGAAGGCTTCATTTCCATTTCGTGAACATAAATCATTCGAAGAGTCTGAAATGAGGGTCGTAATTATTATCGCTTAATGAACAGTACGCAGCACATTAGCCTAGGTTAAGGGAAAACGTCCCAAATAGAATCTATAGTATACGATAGACATTAAGTTGATAATTGGCTGTGGTAATTGGACAGATTAGGTTAGGTCAATATGCCACTTAGTAAAAACAAGTTGAGTCCTACTATTTTTAATTAAAGGTATTTCTTACTGTCTATTTTATGCAAAAAAAGATTGGACAGATATGGTCGAAATTAAGTTCAGATTTGGTTCATCTTTTATGCTGCTCCAGTTAGACAGCTATATAGAACCATCATGATGGTAAGTTGGGCTGTTCCGTTGAGGGAAATACAGCAGGAACTTTTGATGTCAAGTGTACTGTACTTTATTCCCTTATTAATATTACCAGGTCATAGCTACAGCCAAAATTAATAATAGCTGCTACTGGGCAGGTTTCACTTACTAGGTAGTCCCAGCGTGTCGAACACACCCTAATAGGAACATCTCGTTAAGGGTCTTAGAAACTAGACGTTTGGTCACCCTGCTCTATGCCGTTTGAATCCCTTCCAGGACAAAAAACATTTATGTGATGTGTTTGTTCTGTGTATGTGTATTTTGTATTACCTTGCTTCTGATTTTATATTATGTAGTAAAACAAATTTGCATTTGATCCAATTTATTCTGCATTCACAAAAAGTTTGGAAATGTTAGTAGGCTCACAATGTTTTTCCATACTGACCAGATGGTGGTACAGTTGCGTACATGGAAAAGTCATAAGGGCTCTTACGTACAAATATTTGACATAATTATGTACGTTTGTTTTAGTTCACACTGAGTATTCTATGCCTAAAGTCTATTTATCTACAATTGGTATATTTTACGTTAATTGTTAACATTTTATATTCACAAACATCTTTTTTACTACGCTTTAAAATAATTAGTTAATAAATAAATCAAAAATAAATATCGTTTATTTTTATTGATATCCATTCTTTACCCACACGCATTCCAAAAAAATAACAAATTGAGATGTTATTTCGGTTTCTTATGAAATTTTAAAGAACTGTTATTTCACAGCAACTGTCATATAACTGTGATAAGTCATTTGTTTCAGTTGTTACAAAAAAAAAAACAAGTGTAATAAAGTAGTACAGTAGTAGTACAAAAAGTTTAATTAGTAGTACTTTTGACAGTTTTATACGGTAAAATTTTGCACAAATGCCATCATAAACAGATAGCTAATAAAGTTGTAGGAACTTATATTTAAACCATTTACTAGTTTTCCAATAAAGATCAGTTGTTAAATGTTTCAATTAAAAATACTTACAAACAATAAACTAAAATAAATAATTTCAAAGAGAGCTTTTCCTTCATAAAATACTGTTTTACAGATTTATAGTAAAGTGATCGCCCATTACTTTAAATAAAACATGTTTTGATAAGGACGACATTATCAATTTGAAAGTAAATTAAAAATTAAATTTTGTAGACACATTATAATATAAGTTATCAAAATTTTAATCCCACCAGAAGCTCTTTTTAACCGACTTCAAAAAAGGAGGAGGTTATGTCGGAAGCATTTATATAAATCTCCAATACATTGATATAAGTAGATATATTTACAATTATTGTCATCATTTGGTGTATAGGCTGATTTTAGTAAACACTAACTGCGGATGGTTGGAACTATTCAAGGAACATTGTAGATATCCAAGAGTTTACCGGAATTGAAATGTTACTAATTTAAAACAAATATTAAAAGTATAGAGTTGATACCTTTAGCTGAGACCAATTTTTAATGGCGATCCATATCAGGGACTGGAGGACATATGTAATAAAGAAGAATTAACATAATATTACTTCCTCCTAAATTGCATTACGTTTTAATCTTCCTAATTGTCCATCTGGTCATGATAAGTTCGATATTGAGAATCCGAAATTAACACTTGTTAAATAAAATGAGATTCAAACTGTCATTCAACGATAAAATATATATTTATTTGACGCAAACACGATTTCCATCTTACAGTCGCTTCCAGACGTTTCTTCCCAGAGTTCAAAAAAACACAAAATTTTCTGAAAGACTACTAGCCCAAATGACTTTGATCATCCTAAAGATTTACAAGTGATTATGTTTATCGTTGAGTTTGACGATGACATTTCCATCCGTGATGGCGATGGCCCTGCATTTGTTAAAGGACTTGCAGCATCTCCACCGGGTCCTGCCGCTCCTGCTGTCGTAGTGCCTCATGAACCGCTGGTGGCCGATCATCAGCACCCGCCTGTTGTTCTGCTCCACGAACGCCACTAACCCCGGAGGAATATGAGCTAGAATGTATACGTGACCTTAATATGCATCTTTTAACGCAATCATCATGTAGTATCTATGACATTGAAAGCAGTATATTATATTTGAAAAAACTAAGTACCTGCAGTGCTGCATATGTCACTTCCTTTGATTCTCATATTTTATCAACTAGACGTAAACAACAATTTGCAGAATAATATAACTTAGGTGGATGGAGAAGCATGTAGCTCACCTTATGTTAAGCCGTCCACACGAACACATAACATTGAGAGATTTCATCTGGAGCATCGCTAAAATATTCCAAAATTACCGATATATTGATTTGTGAAAATTCTGTGTTTCTTTGTGCCTTGCCACACTGGCGGATTGCAAGCGTTTCCAACGCGGAGCGGTCGCGCAGCGAACACGCCGCGTGTCCGCGGCGGCGACGTCGCGGTTGCGCGGCGTGTTCGCCGCGGAACCGCGACGGCACCGCGACGTCAGCGTACATTTAGTAACAGAGGAGATTCCGAGGAGGAATTAATATGCACACAAGAAACATAATGAATACAAAAAGACACCAAAAAAGGTGCCACAAAGGGGTCAACAGTAATGCAGTATAAATATTCGAAATCCAAAGCCAGGTCAAAACTATATCACGATCGCAGTGCATTCACAGTTTCTATTTTTCTAAGGAATGTCAAGTTAAAACTGCTTTGTTTTGCAATTAGCATTGACGCAAGTTTGCCGTAGGTAGTAGTTGTGCTGGCCAGCATTCCTATGTGACGATCGTATTAGATATCATGTTTAAAAAATTTCAATTTAGAAAAACAAATGCCGAGTTGTGTGGTAGGTAAATAAGTACACCAATAATTATAATCTTATAAAAATAAAAGGGGAGTCGGGACTTTTGTATGCGAGTGTACAACATGACGTCCACGCTTCTCTCCGCGGCGAACACGCCGCGCAGCCGCGACGTCGCCGCCGCGGACACGCGGCGTGTTCGCTGCGCGACCGCTCCGCGTTGGAAACGCTTGCAATCCGCCAGTGTGGCAAGGCACTTTCCTAAAAGTTACCATAAATATGTCAAAACCATAATATATTTATGTAAATTAAGTTCGGTAATAGTACAAACAAATATACTCTTTTCTTGTTTTACTCCAAAAATATCCACACGTCAACATGAGTAATAAAATATATCCGTGCTCAATAAACGTAACATTTAATTATTAACAGTTTGATCAACTCTTTAAACAACAGTCCCCGTTTCTGGAGGATGGGTGTGCATTCCTGACAACCTTATTAGAACATTGCCCATGGTGGCTGCAGAAGCTTTGCAACCGGAATGCCTTCGGATGCACCTCCATGACACTCTGTTCCCGTAGTGATAATCCTGTCGATATCTAAAATTTTCGTGGTCAAGTATCAACGCACCCCTTTTACTTGTACTAATTACGAAATTGTCCCCTACAATGGCACCATCTGCAACAACGTTTTGCAAATTTATTTATTGAATTCAGTATTGTTTTGTATTTATATCGCATTTCTGTTATTTCCAATTTTTTAATAAAAAGACTGATATAAGTTTAATAAAATTTAATATTTACGAAAATTAAATTAAATGCACTTCTAACTAAATAAAGTTTTACAGTCAATGTGTCTTGAAAAACCATAGAAAGGTGAACCTTTCTGTTTTGAAAAACATCGTATTTGACAATAATATGAAACTTTATAATATTTTTAGTCAATGTAATAAAACCACAGATAATGAACCTTTACTTACAAGACATAAGGTCTGTTTGGTGCCAATAACTTCTAAATAATTAATATTAAAGCAAAGGTAATCAGATACATCACACCACTAGCAAAAATAGACACAAAACTTTATTAAACATATTATTACTAATTTTGAATCGTTTTAATTTAAACTTTAGTTTGAGGAACGTTAGTCTCCACATTTTCTTTTACTTTTTCTTGAACCTGTTCTTTTTTCTCTGGTTCAGTATTAGGTTTTTCAATATTAAGCTGCGAAGCTTCAGTGCTGTTTTTAGGAGTGTCAATACGAGTAGGTGCGTTTGTCTCTTTAATCACGCTTTGTGTGCTATCTATATTTTTATTTTCATTAATAGGAGGTATGTTGTCAACGATAATATCGGTTTGAGTTGGTGTTGCGTCTAGAGGATTCTGCTCATCTGTGTTTTCCTTAGGCGAATTATTTTGAAGTGGATCATTCGTGTCTATATTTTGTTCACTGTGCGTTTCAAGAATTGTAGGAACCGCTGTGAAATGAAAATCTTGCATAACATCGGTGATCTGGTTCATTTTAATATTTTCTAGTTCCCTTTCCTCGCCATCGGAGAGGATTTCAATGGGCGCTTCGTCTCTTACTACTTCTATAACGTCATCGTCGGATAAATTGTCGTTAACTTGTGATACCACTCCACTGATTACCAAATTCATGCAGCTGTTTTCAGGTTCTAGAACAGAGCAGTTTAAATTAATAATCTAAAATAAAAAATATCGCATAGATCGGATAAGGCCATAAAGCTAATCAACTATAACTAGAGTTACTAATTAGTTAAAGTATAATTACGATGGTGTATCAGATAAATTAGGAGTGTGTTGAAAATCTTGCCAATTAATCATAATCAAGTCAATTTTATTTATAGACAAATATGTAGTGAAATTACTTAAAAAAAATAAGCTAGCTCACTTACATATGATTTATTATTATTGTACCATTAGTTTTAGCTTACAAAATTAAATATTCATAGTTAAGATTATACCATACATAATTCACGTCAGTAACTTTTAAACATATCGATAGTCCTTCGGATGGTTATGTCTATTGAGCACATTAACAATCTGTTGGTTTATAGTCAGAACCAAAACGGGGCAGTTCTGTCTTAACTTTTTGACACATCTCCAAGTTCTTCGATATCCTTTTTTCCTGTCTCCAAAATACTTGTACCCGTCAAATGTTAAGTAAGAGGATGCCTCCTCGAGTTTCACGAAAAATTGGACCTGGAATAGACCTCCTCCTATCGTTAATATCAGTTTCAATACTATAATATTTATCAACAATAATATCAAATTTTACACCGTCATGTACTGAGCCGAGAATCGAGTTGAAAGCTTCTTGTTTTAATACTTCAGGAACCATTTGGCGGTTTTTGCTAAATGAAACTTTTTTATTTGTTTGAGAACATAGATTAAAGAAATAAACTTCTATGTTTGAGAATGTACAAAGGCTGGGTGCTTTAAGAATTATTATTACCTGCACAGTCTTGTCTTGCATCATAGTAAACCCTTTTTCGGGTATTAGCTTTATTATAAATTATTATATTCCGATAATTATGTAAGTCGTTGATATTAATATGTTTATTATATTCTGTTATTAATATATTCACAGGTAAGGTAAGGTAGGTACGTATTTCTACATCAGCGACAAAAAATAATATGTAAGGATTTTGATTTAAATATATTTATTTCTCAAGAACAAATATTATTTCTTAATATAAATTCTAAAACTTAAACAATAACATACAATAGATTAATCTATATGTCTTTAATATATGTATAATATTATGCGTAATTATAATATTTGATATCGAATTATAAATTTAATAGAAATAAAGGACGAATTTAATTGGACGTACTTTCAATGGTTGTGTATAAATTTGGTCCCTTGGAAATTAGGTATATCATACCGTAAGTCTTATAGACTTGCTAGAAGGTATAACTTTAATCTTATTTCTACTGTTTGTAAGTCTCACCTACACCGTAGAACTGAAATTGAAAACATTATATATCTGTTCCCGATGAATGGCATTAAATAACTATTACGGGAAATTCATTATGTAAAGAAACCAATATTACTGAATGTTTAAAAAAATACCTCTAGAAATGCTGTAGAATTCTTTGTTCAAAGTTACAAACCGCAGGACAGCTTAACCTTCGGTCGAGAGAGACTTGAGACTAAAGCGTCTTACTCCCCACTAAACTCCTTTTTTCCCCTTTCCACCCGACTGGGACGACCGATTTCAGCCATGCAGCTATGAGCCAGCCCAGCAGTTAATTATTATTATTATTGATGAACTGGGTTATCTCCGGTCTTGCCGGAATTCTTTGACCAGGCTATAAGAAGGATGGAATATCGAGTACTCTTATAAGTCTTCTACTTGCTCAATTCCTTAAGCACAATAACATATTTGCTATAGACTAATAATACGTCTTGCGTACTTTTAATTGATGTTAGCGTTGTATGGCATCATAAGAATTAGGAAGAAGATGTTGTTGATTATTCTAGTAACTATATTGTTAGTGATGATTATGTGTTTCCACCACCAGCACGTTTCCGTGGATGATCCTGACTTTGCAGCGGCAAGCTAAGGACGCCCGCTTGGTACATCGCCAGTAGCTTCTGTTTTCATTCCCATATTCCCGATGGTACCGATGCCCGTCGAGAAGAAGGACCTTACCGCCTTTAGAGGTAGTCAGGATTTGGCCTGGGGAAAAATATAATCATACTAGTGTTGAGCTTGAACGGAAATGTTTTGCACATGTTTGCAAATGTTTTGAATGGAATCCTTTGTGATGGAAATATATTAATACAAAGATCTATGAAGAATAATTGGACATTCGATAATGTAGACCCAGACAATTCTGAGGACGACATTTATAATGTGGTGAAACATGTTGCGTGATTATGGTTAGAATATGTATTATTTCTTCAACACAATGGCTGTAGAGTAAAAGCGTTTATGCTTAGTATGTTTTGTCACATCAGTTAGATTACCTATCGTAGCGTCGATTGTTATATCCCAGTTGCATCAAAACTGTGGTGGCAACTCTGACACATAAAAATCAATTATTATTTCTAGAGTTTGACGGTCTCTCACGTGTCCTTGTGTTTAACGCAAGTTCCTTGTGGATCAGTATCTAGTGTCATTTAAAATACTTCATGATAGCATGATAAAAGAAAATCCTTAAGTATTAAACCATCCCTTTACTGATATTAGGAGCGATATGTAAAGTCATGAGTTTCTGAGTCTAATGATAAGAAGCTTCGAACTGGATATTAAAAATCACCACCAGCAATAACCAGGGCAAATAATTAAAAATCACAGTCGTATCTAATTGGTTGACTACTCTCATCGTTGTAAAGAACCACCGCATGTTATAGACCCACAGCATCTGTAATGACATACGATTTGCTAGTCAATGGTTGTGACGCCCTTCCATGTAGAAGATGTCTGTGCCCCTGGTCTTCAGTTTGACCTCACACTGGCGGGTGTAGTACGCGGAACAGCACCAGGATATGTAGTCTTTGTTAGTGGTCCTCTTGTTGAATGTGTACTCGTCCATGTGGATGACTGTGCCTCCACGCTGAGATTTCGTTACGTAGATTCGACCTGTGTAAGAAATGCCACACGCCTCATTGATAATTTGATTGTCTTTTCGATTCTACATCAGTTGTTCGACTGCGAAGACTTCGAAGATGAAGGTTAAGGTTTCTAAAAAAAGAATTGAATGAAAGGCTCATTGTACAAGTGTAAATACAGATTTATTATGTACAGATTTATTAAGATACAACATCGTACTTAAAAAAACATTGTTTGCAAGTTTTGTGTTAATAAAAAACTTGAAAACAATGAAATGCGTCAACATAAACTCAACATACTTACTACGGAATAGAAAATTTAGGTGGTTCACAATCACAAGCATAATACTTTATGTGTGTGTTCTTTAAATATGTTAGCAAATTATTGCTTACATATTTAAAGAACACACATCATGTCCATTAGGTCATAGCCCTAAATAACTTCAGAGCACTCAATCTTCTTATAAAACAAGAACAATAAGAAATATTACAATATATAATTCCAAAGCATCTTGACCTCAAACCAATTATATACAAAATACAAAAAGTTTAATGTTTCACACAAGGCGTGTCTTACAATAGCTGAGCCTTCTCTTTAAAGCCTCTGCCTCGAATTTCGCGAAAGCGAAAGCGCACGCAGGCGCCCTGCGGTAACCGCTTGACAGCGTCTAACTGTCGATTCGGACACAGTTTATTCGGACACAGTGTCCGAATTGACACTTTTTAATTTTAATATTTTTTCACTGTCTATTCGGACACCGCGATATAAATAGCTGTTTTGTACAGTCAGATAAAAAATCTTCCTACGATTTCTTTTCATTATAAAAATAAAGTCTCAACGAAGCCTTCTACACGAAGCTATCGATAATGTTTCTAAAGATGACTGGGTCAAATGTGTGATGCATGCAGAGGAATTACAGGATCAGGATTTAGCCAAGGCAATTTTAAAAGATCAGAGAATACAGCCTCTGGTAATAAATTTACACGAAGATGACAGCGCTCCTGACCAACTGGTTGACTTGTACCACGGGGAAGTAAAGTTACCCATGGTTCAACTGGTTGTTCTATGATTGTTGTGCGTCCCCATGATCCATCTCCCTGATAGTTGTATTACAGGGAGTTGGACCAAGGAAAAAACAACTCACCCTTGATTCAGAATTCTCAGCAAAGTGGATTTTTTTTGAACTAATGCGTGTCTGAAAATCTATTAAGGAATGGCGGACAAATGCAATGTTCTTTCATCAAACATAACTTTTCTGGATAACGTAAACTTTTTAAATAACTTCACTAAGGCCATGTTGCCCTGGTACCCTTTGCTGAGAATTCTGAATCAAGGATTAAAGGGGGACAACCACAACAATCATAGAACAACCAGTTGAACCATGGGTCACTTTACTTCAGCAGTTGGACCACGGGTCGGGAGCGATTCCCAGTAGTAGGTACAACTAGTTGGACCAAGGAAAGAACAACTCACTCAAGTTGAACTATTGGTAAAGATATTTCCCCATAGAACAACCAGTTGAACCATAGGTAACTTTACTTCCCCGTGGTACAACCAGTTGGACATCGCAGTTGTACCACGGGTCAGGAGCGCTGTCATCTTCGAGTAAATTTATTACCAGAGGCTGTATTCTCTAATCTTTTAAAATTGCCTTGGCTAAATCCTGATCCTGTAATTCCTCTGCATGCCTCACACATTTGACCCAGTCATCTTTAGAAACACTACCGATAGCTTCGTGTAGAAGGCTTCGTTGAGACTTTATTTTTATAACGAAAAGAAATCGTAGGAAGAGTTTTTATCTGACTGTACAAAACAGCTATTTATATCGCGGTGTCCGAATCGACAGTGAAAAAATATTAAAATTAAGAAGTGTCAATTCGGACACTGTGTCCGAATAAACTGTGTCCGAATCGACAGTTAGTCTTGACAGCATTGCACCGCTCGTGACGGCACGCGTCAAGCGGTAACCGCGATGCTTCCGCTCCTGCTTGCGTTTTATACTTGTACTAGCAATTAATGATTATGTATTCCTTTCGAAAACAGAAATTGTGATCCCTGAAATTTTAGTTTGACTGGGCACTGGGTGATGTAATACTCAGTGCAGCACCACTTAACGAAGCCATTACCTATATACCGCTTGTAGTACGAATGGCCGTCCATGTGGAGCATTACCCCGCCCCTTCTTGAAGTTGTATAGTATATATTTGACCCTGAAAAAACCCAAGACAAAATAACAGGTTTATACTGCGTGTTTTTTTAGTCATTGTTTTCCTGCAGCAGAACGCTTTACCTTCAGTAGTACTATCAATTTATGCAATTAATTTTTTTAATTTTTTTTTTAACTTACTATTTTTTTTAAAGTTTGTTGGGAAAATGGAAACCAAATGTGAGTAAATAGTCAATAATCATTTTTTTGATAAACGCGAAGGGCAATGACCCCGGCCGGTGACCGTCCGTGACGCAGCTAGTACCAACTATTGGTTCGAGTTTCGTCACTCATAATCGTAAAACTTTTGATTTGACTAAAAAAACTTTATTAATCTATTTTACTACTAAGATAGAATCATTTTACTGCGGAAAAACAACGACTCAAATTCCACGCTGTAATAATATTAATAATTAAATAAATATTTCTGGACACTATTCAAACCAGGGTTCCAAAACCTGTGTAGAAACAAATGTATCCTCAATTGACATCCTCGCAATAGTACCATTATTAAAAAAATAAGTACTTTGTAATATTTTATCTGCAAATTTTGTTCTACCTGCAAATTCTGTTCTATGTGATTTTTATTTTTATAAACGGACACATTGTTACACAAATGACTGTTCATTGGTTAAATAACAGCAACAAATAGGTTTAAAATTTTTATTTATTTCTGTTATTTATTTATCACAAAAAATTCTTATCACCAACATTTACATTAGATTCTAGTAAAGCTAACTCTATATTAACTTTATTAGAAACACAAAACATTTAAAAATCCATTACTGGGGAAATTAATAGAATCTGACTCTGATAAATAAATATCTATTTGACAAAATAAATTTTATAATTTATTCAATAAAATTAAAGTTGATTGCAAATAATATTTATTGAATGATATTTACCTATATTAAAAAAAAATAGTAAAATAATGATTCCTATTTTACTTATAAAATGTTTGTAAAGTACTTATGGAGATAGGACAATTCATAATTCCAAAACAATTTCCCATACTTATTATTTTTCATGTTTTAAATAAATAGAGATAATTTAAAAAAAAAGCAAAACTAGACTTGCTAAATATTGCCTACGAGTTTTTTAAAAAACCTAATTTTCTATTTTTTCTACTATGCGAATGGGAATAGGCATGATTTATACGTTAAGCGGAATTTCGCTGATTTTGTACCTAATAATTTAAATAAAAAAATAAATATACCTATATTAATCCAATTTCTCGTATCTAATCAATGATTGTGCTCTCCCCTCATATGAAGGATTTCCAGTCCCCTTGTCTTCAACTTGACTGCGCACTGAGTGGTATAGTAAGCGGTACAGCACCAAGATACCAAATCTCCACTAGTACTCCTCTTGTTAAATGTATACTCGTCGACGTGAAGGCGCGTACCCCCTCGTTGAGACTTAGAGACGTATATGCGACCTGTAAGGGATACCACGAAAATCACAGGTAATCAACAATAAATTCATGTCAAAATTTATTTCTTTATTTGAACTTTAATGCTCAAAAAAGAATTGAATTGTCAGCCATTTGGCGTGACAGAAAGCGGTAATGTAATATGTATGTATTTTTGGAACTTTTTAATTTTTGCTATGTCGATGATGTCAAGCTGTGAAGTCCTTTATGCATGCAATGTTAAATTAGGTATACTATTATAGTCTGACTGTAGGGTGGAAATGTCTCAGTTTTTTAAAAGGTTTTGGTAAATGCTAAATTTAATAAATAAATAACAAACTGTACTTATTTTATACAGATTTAATAATAAGAGTAAACTTTGGTTTCTTATATTAACAAATTCGTTTAATTACAACAATAATAAATCGTTTCTCGGAATATGTTTTGCTTGTATCTAAAATAAATGACAAAGTCATTTGCATGCAGTAATTTGATTAAAATTATTACTACTAATGATTATAATTAGCGACATATTAAAGTCATATTAGGTAAAATCAATAAAAGTTTTCACGCTTCGTGTTTACGATGAACGAAATAGTGCATTATGAAAAACTGAAAAACCACGGATATACAAACAAACACCAAGATCTGCTAATAAAAAATGGATAACAGCTCATTCTTCAGAAATGTCAAAAATATATTATGTAATCCTTAACAAGTACAATAAAAATAGATTAAGAAACTATGTACATTAAAAAGTAGACAATAAATACTAATAAAGACTAATAAATTGAAAACGGCGCGTGCCTTATCATTGAAAGCTGATTTCAGAATAAAATAATGTTATTTTATATTGCGTGTAATAAAAAAATAGAGAAAAAACTTCTTTCATTAATAATTCTTATTGAAATGAAAATCGTAATCTTAAGCAATCATAATATCGCTACTGAAATTTAGGTGTTTTCGAACAAACGAGTACTTTGAAAAAATATTTCAGTTAATGATAAAGAAGTTACATATCATTGTGGTTTACTTTCAGATAAAACTAATACATATAGATACTGCTGCGCTGCAAAGGCGTTAATAATACAAATGTTATCATAGAAAAGCAGTTCCATACACCACATGGCTAAGCACAACACAGTGCACTCGTTTGTAAATAAAAAACTTGAACCTAAAAAAAGGCTCTTGTCATACCTCCAGTACCTATTACAGTAGGCATAAATAAACTAAAAAATGAGTGTGTTTTGCGAAAATCTTCTTTTCCAAGAACAAAGAACTCTATATTCACTCCATGATGGAGGAATCATGAACAATAGCATAAATATCAGCTATCGTGAAAAAGGATTAAATTATTTTTGGAGATTTTGCAAGTTTGGTGTGCAGAACTTTCTAACCGCTGAAGATCTTGGAAGATAACAAAAATAACAACGGTGATTTGGTCAACAACAATTCACGCAACACCTCTATACTTTCATAAATCTGGCTCCAAATACATGAGAGTGCAGTTTCTTAAATTCTCCTTAGTTTTCTTCACGAGTCTGCCTAGACGGGATTTGGATATCTTGTGTGTTCTAGCAATAGTTCTGATGCTTCGACCATCTTGTACCACCTGCCTTACTGCTTCTAAGACTTCGATGTCATCGTTGCGGGGACGTTTGGATCTTAGATATTTGCCTGGAAAATATAATTCTTTGTTACCTCGAAGTGGTTCGAAAATATGTTTTAAAATTCATGTACAGAAGGTTTATCACCATAAAAATATTTCTTTAAATAACAATATGCGATATCAAACATAGTAACTAATTTTTTTTGCCCACTTTGTCATTGAGTGTTCAAAAAAGAAGCCTGTATCGCGTCATCTTCTATATATATAAAAGAAAGTCGTGTTTGTTACAACACTTATAACTCGAGAACGGCTGGACCGATTGCCATGGTTTTTGATTTGTTGGATTTGTTTCCGTCCCGAATAGCAGAATACATCTTAAAAAAGAAAGGATTTTGATCAATTCCCACCGGAACAGGAACCACGCGGGTGAAACCGCGGGCGGCCGCTAGTATAGGATAAAAAAGTCGTAAGATATATCAGGTAAATGTATACATTTAAACTGGCGCTAATCCACATCATAAACACTAATCGATATTGGCGTGTATATGAATTAGCACCAGTCTATAATTATGTTTGTTAGCTCGCAACATTTTATTACTTTGCGGGGAACGACTCTATTATGAGTAAAGTACATTGTTGTAGCTGTGAGCATTTTAAAATGAAGATATTGGAAAATGTAAGAGTGCAGAATAAACGAATTTGATCACTAGAACGATATTCTTACGAATCAATTTCTATTTTCGTTTGACTATTGACTTCCTCTTACGAGTACAAAAAGTGCGAATGCATAAAAAGGATCTAAACGACGTAAAAAACCACTGTATGTAAAAATAAAAATATCATTTATTAAAAAAAACATTGTACCTATCAATTTTCTATATTATTCAAGTCAAACTCCAGGCGGCTAATTCCATCTTAGCTTATTGCTTTGGTGATCGTGGTCGTTTTAAGGAGGCTATTTCATATTGCAATTTATGCGCACTTTGGTGATACAATCAGAGATGGTTGCGCTTTTAAGGTCTTCTATATCTTTATACTTTTGCAAACCTAAATACGACGTTTTAGAAACTCGATATAAAATGTAAAAGACCCTGGATTTTAAGTAATTAAGATTATAAATAAATAAATAAAAATGGACCCTAAAATCTTCAATTCAACTTCAAAACGACTGTATGAAATTCGATATTTTTTGTTGTGTTTGTATCATGGCAAGTTTTGCACAAATGAAAGCTTACACCACCCTTGACATTAGGTACACCAACCCGGGGTGGGCAGCTAGTGGTCTATGTTATTAATGTAAGACTCCAGACTGAGTTTCATCTTGGCCCCTGGTAGATGGGTGTGGAGGTTTTTCAGTGCGACTATTTCATTTTGCACTGTGTGCACTTTGGCGGTGCAGTCGGAGTGAGTGGCGCACTTCCAGGTCTTCTTAATGTTGTGGAGGCAGTAGCTGCGGCAGATGAAGGAATACCCCCCCACCACCAGTTGCCGGGTGCCTCGCACTGATGTCCTAAAAAATACTGCAAAGTAACGCCATATTAGTTACATCTGAACTCGGTCAGCTTCGTCACTGACTGATAAGTTACTGATAAACTTATCTGCTAGACATTTAAGACGCTGTCTCTTTTGTATATATCCAAAAAAGGGAACAGTGTCATTGATAACTGGGAAATAAATTATAATAAACTTATCTAACAGTCCGACTTCGAAGTTTGCCAGAGGGCCATGGAGCGTAGTTTGCTTGGTGTCAAATTGACAGACCGTATTCGCAACACAATTTTAAGCTTCAGAACTTTGGTGACAGACGTCTCAAAGAAGGCTTCACAACTGAAGTGGGACTGAGCCGGTCATGTCTGCCGCATGCCCGATCAACTCTGGGCCAAAATATGCACCGAATGAATACCTACCGACAGAGTCCGTCCTCGCGGTAGAACCAGAAGGAGATGGCGAGATGAGCTAGACTCATTCGATGTCAACTGGCACACCATTGCTCAAGATCGCAAAAGATGGAAAGAGGGTAAGGAGGCCTTTGCCCTGCAGTGGGACACTACAGGCTCCTAATAATAATTTATATAACAGTGGTGAATTTGACACTTTAGTGTTCGAAATAGTAAGCATCATTCACCACCAGCCAACATCACAAAACTGGGGTGGTATTCACCACCAGCCACCATCGCAAAACTGGGGTGGTCCCCGGTGCCCTGGCAAGCACATACAGCCGTTGGTCCTGCATCTGATCTCTCTTATGTCAGACCGATCTAACACCGGACTGTGACAGGAAAGAGGATTAGAGAGTAAGTGTGAGTCACTTATGCAAAATAACAGTTGCGTAGTTTGTTGATCGTATAAATTGGACGCTGTAGCTAAAAACTTGGCTAAAAGGTCATTGTCACTATAGCGTATAACATGTGAACGAAATCACAGGCGCAAAGTTAGTTAAGTACCTAAGTAGTATTAAGTCCTTGAACCTTTACTGTAGTTACTGGTTTAGTCTGTCCGGACGTACGAGTATATCCCAATATGGAGGTCGAGAAAACTCGTCGATACCATTTATATTTTTGCTATACGAAGTTGCTTGTTTATTAAAGCTGTCTTTAAGACCGGCGGCACACTAGGTTTTATAGAAGTAACTGCAGTTAGTCAAACCAATAAAACATATATTATGACCAGTTGGCCACCTCCGTGGAACATTGGCTAAGCCGCTCGGGTATGTAATAAAACCCCAGTCGGGAGTTTGGTTTGTGTCTGGTTGGTGGTATTATTTCATTAGAATCCGAATGGCTAGCGGGTAACCCCAGGTGGGAATCTGCCGCTATAACAGCTCTGGCTATGTTCCGGCAGTATGCATGTGGGAGCCAACACTCTTAAAATGAAAGGCTCGAAGATCGAAGTCTATAATGTGCAGCACATAAGGCGAGACTTTCTGGCTAAGTGTCGCTCAATGAAAAACTGTGGCCGTTTTCCAGGACGACGGAGGTTTTGATCGCCTTCGTGGAACAAGGGCTAAGCCCTAAGCTAAGGCTAAGGGTATAAAACTCGAAGGTCATGGGTTCGATTCCCATCTTGAGTCTGGTTGGTGGTAGGGCTTTTTCAGAGTCCGACTGGCTAGCTACCACCCCCACAGGTAAAATCTGCCGCTATAACAGCTCTGGCTGTGTTCCGGCAACATTAATGTGGGAACCAGTGCAATTGAAATCAAAGGCTCGAAGATTAGATGAGTCTACAGACTGGCAACACATTGAGGAACGCTTCTAGGTGTAACTTCCCTCAATAGAATAGGCCGCAGTGCGTGCCTGTCTGCCAACTGACGTGGTATAAAAAAAAGCCATCGGAATGCGACTGCGGCTTAGAACTTTCCACACGCTTCTCGTTTCGGTTCGGTTTTAGAGACTTGAATCTTAACTGTTCACAATCGAAACAGATGCACTCCCCTGACTCTAGGAGCGTAAAACTAAGGTATAGTATGTATGTATACACAAAATTATGTTGTAATATTTTATATATTTTTTGAATATCACTTCAAAATTCAGGTTTTAAATGATAAATACTAAAACATGGCTCTACACATAGCGCCACTCCGCATGGCTCACAGAGGTACCTAGTCTCCCTTCTTTGCCTTGGAAATATCTTTGTGTTAGAACATACGTAGCATTTGCGTGTAGGGAATTGCTTCTTTTTAGTGGCAGGAATTTTAGAAGGAAAGTGTCGACTTATAAGCCGAATGAGATTTTCATATTTGTCAGTCTTCTGACTTCCTGTAACAACGAAACAAGATTTTATTGATCTTTAAAAAAAATATTTCGTCTTTAGTCCATTGAGCTACTATTAGTACGTCAGTACATAATATTTCTATGCTTTAGTCCAATGAAACACTTGATATTAAACTTGCTGAGATAGCACGTCGAAAGATGTTCTCTGTTGAAAATTAAATGGCTTCTGTTAATACAAGTGTAAACCATAATATATATTGTGTTTTTTTTTCTGGTTTTATGTGTCTTTCAATTTAAAAGCTTCATTTATAGAGCCGGGAAAAGTAGTGGCTCAATACAACTTGTTTGGAAAATTAAAATGATTTTAGTACAGTACTTTGGAATAGTTTCCACGGCTAGACGACATCCCATGCTGGTGTATTGTGTGATGATGATGATGTAAGTGGAGGTTTATTAAATACTGACCAAGATCAAATAAGTGTAATGAATCGGCAACTGTAGCTGAGCGGAGGAGCGAGTTAGACTGTATAGGTTGAATACTAGTTCAGAGAGGAACTAGAAGACAGTGCAGGGGTCCACGGGCGTAGCGGTCAAGCGATGTCGAGTATGTGCTTGATCGATGAGAGGACTGACGGCGGTTAATTCCGAAGGATGGAGGCGGCTGAGCCCGAAGATGATGACGAATGGCGGCGGCTAAGCCCGCAGGTGGTGACGAACGGTGGCGGCCGAGCCCAAAGGTGATGACGCCACAATGAGCTGGTGGCGCCGCGTGACGTCATTACGTCACAGCGGCAACAGCAACAATAAAATCTTCAACCATGTAAATTGGCCATTCAACTAATGGTGGTTTATGTACTCGTACATGATGATCTTCATCCAATTTAGAGCGATACGATAAGCAGCAATTTTCACAACTTGTGTCATATAATAGATGATGTAAAGAAATTCGGTGCTCTCCCTGGCATCGGTGCTTATCAGTTCGAGAATTCACTTGGTCAATTAAATTCACTTGTACGATCAGGTAAACAACCGCTGAAGCAAATTTCTCATTGGGTTACAAGAAAATCTAATACAGGAAATAAATCAGAAGATGCTCAAGAAATTCATTTGAAAGAAGAAATAAAAGATAGAATTTATAGAAAGATTTATTTGAAAGACTTAATGCTAGGCGGAGCTGACAAAAATTCTTGGTTTTTGACAAAAAATCATGACATAGTTAATTTACAGAATATTTCACTACAAGAAGGGAATATTTTAATAACGGGTAAGCAAATAGAAAACAAGCAAGATTTCTTTACTTTACGTAAAATTAAGTAGCATAATTGCAAGGAATAAAAAAAAACAACAACCTTTAATTATCGGACCATTTCTTCACCATCACCGTTTTAATTCCAGTCTTCCCGCCCATTATCTTCAACCTTCTCATTCGATACGATACGAGTACTGGTAGTGGCTCCTGTGGTGGTGTTTCATTTTCCAAAGCTTCCATTTCCGCTGGAGGCTGCATTAATAGATTCATTTGACAGGCTTTGCTTTTTCTTCTTATCAAGTTTTTCCTTTTCCGCTATAGCTCTCTTCTTAGCATGTTTCAATAATGCACCGCTAAAAAGTTTTTCAGTTTTCTCATAAGTCCATCTTGAGTCCGCTTTAACTAACACTTCATAAAACAGCTTCACTAAGTTTTCTAAAGTTTGGAACGCAAATTTTTTATCAAATCCAGCTGTCCTCGAAACACCAGTCCAAGACATTTTTGTCATTAATTCTCTGGTCATAATCTGTTCCGCCAGTTTTTTTCCAAGAACTTCTCCTCTTCCTTGACCATCAGTCCCTGCAAAGCTAGTGAAATGTTTAACCTGAAAAAAAAATACATAAAATTTACAGGGTGTTTGTTATAAAAAAGGGTATACTTACAAGAAAAAAAAAAGATGAAACCCCAAACCTAAGTCTTTAAATAATGTTAATCCTTCTAGCCCCGGATTACTAGACACAATAGAAAATCTATTGTTATGCGGCACCCGAGTGCCGGTTCGGCGTTGAGTGGTAAGCAGCATAATCATCCGTAATAGTAACAAGTATTACCTACACGTATGTAATTGGCTTTTAAATAACGGATTTAATTAATTTAATATTAGTATGTATAATTATAAATTGCCTTAAATGTTACCTACCATGACTGAAAAGTGTTTTTCGTTGCTTAATTTACTGTCCAGTTCTTTCAAAATGTTCAGATTCAGTATTGGGAATCTATATTTAGACAGAATATCATTGTCAGAATTATTTCCCGATGTCTCTTCTAAGTTTTTTTGGGATGATTTTGTAGTTTTAAGTTCTTTTGATATGTTTTCAAGAATTGTCATTATTTTAATAGTATTAGGAGGTTGCTGTTGGTGCAACTCTACTAAAGATTTTTTAATCTCGGCTACTTCATTTTGTAGTGCTGCTATGTTTTTGTTCACAGCTTCATCTGTAAAATAACACTTAATTGAGTATTTATCAGCTAGTCTATACAACGTGTTAATTTAAATGCGCAAAACCTGAAATTAGTTTGGTCAGAATGACGAGTAGAATATATTAAACCACTCTTTAATAAAGGTCACATTTTTCAAAAATTCTTCATTAAAAATGTTGCCCTGTCTATTTATTAATAGGTCAAGCTATCACGTGCGTAAACCATGCCTACCGACTCGTCCCTCGACAAAGCGTCGTCGCAGACGCAAGAAACGATTTGAATTGCCAGTGAAACTAAAACAGCTCATAAAACCTTTGATTTTTTTTAAATGTTGTTTTTTCCTTTACAATTAGGTCAATTGAATTAAAAATCATTTGGGGTGTTTGAGGTTTTGCGCATTTAAATTAACACGTTGTATATTATTTGTATTCAATAAATGACAAGAATATCAAATAAATCTTTTTCTTAATATACTATTTATAACTCCTTATTAATTATGGGTTTACTTTACTAGTCTCTATATAAATGTTGTATTAAATTAAAGCAACCATGCATTAAATTATATTTTAGGAAAGTTGTGGAACCTACTAACACTGAACACTCAGATTCAATATGCAATACTGGCAAATCTATTAAGCCAGGAGAGATAGATTTTGATATGGGCGAAAAGAGAATGCCATTTGGCATTAGGTCCGCCTTATGTACTCTTGATTGTGCATTAAAGTTTAAATAAATAAATAAATAAAAATAAAAGCAACTGAGATTAGGCAAAAATTTCGACTGCAGCGGCTTCTCTTTATTGGGAATAAAGTTAGTTTTGGACTTGGACTAGGTATAGAGTTATTTGGATTTAGTTGTACCACCACCGGGTTAGATGATTTCGGCAACATATTTTCGATATTTTCGAACATGCCTCCAAAATTATTGTAGTTATAGGTATTAAAATTACTAAGTCAGCGACTAAATTACTAAGTTAGCGACTATTTGCTATCACAAAATTAAGAAAACAAGAACGATCGGAGATGGAAATCGACTCGGATGGATGGTTAGAAGGCTAAGACTCCAGCTTTGCTTTTTAGCCGGGAGTACTACTGGAGAATTAGCAGGAAGTACTACTGGAGAATGCACGTGATGATTCTACTTTATTGGTCAATATAAAATCTGGGTCTACCACTGACATAGTTATACACCGTTTATTCAAAAGAAACATTTTACATGAAAATCTACTTTATTATGTATAATTAGGTACACACAAACATCGCTAACAGGTTAAAGCTAATAAATGCTGTATTGCCGCATTACAGAGTTATTTATTTTATATTTACAGTTAACAACAAAAGAAATTAAATTTGTATAAGCAGGACAACACTTTAGAAACTTAACCGTGTTGCGTTTAAAAGTCAGGCTGATATGAACTAATTAAAAAAAATATATTCGTACATACATACCTACAAAGAAAAAAATTACTTGATCTGGTTTTCATACAAAACTTAGGCGACTTTATTTAATACTAACTTACACTTTAGAAAGAACAACCGTACAACATTCATTTAATTTCCTAGAAGAGACGGATATTTTAAAGCAGTATTATTCCAACTATAAATGTTCTATCATAATTATTATCATCGTCAAACATTATGGCCGCACAGAAATATTTTACTTTTACTTTTTTCTATTACTTAGAACCGTCATTTACTATAGCGGAAAAGAGAGAAATGACGGCAAGTGATGGATCGATGGCGTAAATGACGGTTCTAAGCGATAGAAAAAGATAAAATGAAGTAAGTAGCAACTTCAGGCATTGTCAGAATTCACGCTTTGAATACCACACGCGGGATTAAGTCCGTTACTTTGTAGTATTTATTGACAGGTTCGACGGCATCCGGCAACTACCCTGCCCTTTTTTCAGAGGGTCGTGGGTTCGAATACCACTCAGGACAATTATTAACGTGATGAACATAGTGTTAATTTGTGATGCTAATTGTATTTATTAGATGTACCTTCTTCGATATAGATATTAGATACACTTAACGCAAGTAGGTACTTCAGTTTTTTACTTTAGAATCAAATCGATGAATGCGATGTTGTCCGACATTATATTATTATTAAAAAAATGGCAGTATGGGTTCAGAAATTGGAATACATGTAAAATCTGGAAGCATTTGATATCTGCCTACAAATAGGCGTGACTGTATCTCTAACACGACGCAACACGCCCGCCAACTTTAAACCACATTCCATTCGGCAATCGCTGGTACGACGGCTTCTCGTGCTGATGGCAGTTGTCATGACTGATGATGCCTTCGAGAGGGTTCTCCGTGCGGCTGATGACCTTGGACTTGCAGCCCATAAGGATGCTGGAGCAGCGCCAGACGACCTTTCCTCCGGTCATCTTGGCGAAGCGCTTGAACGTGTGCCCGTCGACCATGAGGAGGGGGTATTTCCTCCCAAAAGGTATCAGGTGTATGCCTGAAACAATTTGTGTTTAACAGTATTGAGAACTGTATAGAAAGTGGGAAAAGAATATAATACATTATAAGATTAATAAGCTATAAAAACAACTACGTAGGCGAAACGTCTAAAAGTTACAGTTACCTTAACCTGTCAAATTTCCTACAACTAATTTTCAGCTAAATGTATAGAGTTCTGTTTCAGGTCTATAAGTCACAGACTAGAGTAGATTGATCTACAGTAATCTACACCCGACTGTACACTAGTGTAAAATGTTACAATATCTTTTTATGCAAACAGCGTCATTTATCCAAAACAAAGCATGGCTTAAACTTACTAGCACCAAATTACTATGGGTACATGTTTTATCAATTAATGTTTTTGGGTATTTTGCTGTTTGGGAAATAAAACTCGTACGAGTTTGTAACGGAAAAAAATATTTTGTACAATTTATTTTATTTTTATTCAACACCAGTTTAGTTTACTAGCCATAGCCAGTTTTTTGACTGCTCGTGTCATGATAATTGGACATAAATGTAATTTGGACAACATCAAATCAGAAACCGTTAAAACATTTGACACTGGAGAACTACAATAATTCTTATAGTCTAAATGTAGTAACGGCTAAAATAAATCATTTGGTATCAATTTAGTAAAACTATTCAATTAACACATTTTCTACGATTTTTTTTTCAATTGCTTACAGACGTAACTCTGTAAAAAGCTTTGAAAAACAAAATCTAAAACATCCAATATAGGTATTTGCACTTACAAAATTGAATAATTTTTTGTCAGAAAATATTTATCATAGGAACAATCATTTACTTTTACGACCAAATGATAGGTTTTCTTACATCCTTACATCACATTTCTTCATCTACACAATTCCACCAGCTCATTGAGACAACATACCTATAGAATTCTTCGATAATAGCTCGGTACGTATGACAGCTGTCATGATGAGTTCACTAGTGAATTGAGGCGGTGCAGTCGATTTCTGATTATACCCTTTCGGCCGTGTCGAACACCGATTTTGAATCGTAAAAATAGTTTTTACCTATTCTCAATCAAATATGATTCTCTAGTTTGGAAAATCTAGGATGATACCTGCAACATGTGTCACAGTTATTACAGATTTTAGTCGTCGATTTATCTTAAACTTATAGTAAAAAATCTATACGTAAGTACCTAATTGATTCTTCAATCGACATAATTATACTGCAAGATTGAGTAACTTTAAGAAAGTATTCTTATTTTCGAATCTCATTCACATTTAGATTTTTTATCCGAAGCGATCCTATTTTATTTTTTTGTGTCCCAGAAGAAAATGTAATCTTTTCCATTTTATATTTATTAATTCTCTATTTGACACTATTTTTATATTTGTACTGATGGGGCCAGAAGAATTTCTTGTTTTTTTTTGTGTTTTATAAGTACCAGAGGAAAATGTGTCACCAGAGGAGTGACACTACTGGCAAAGTAGTGACAAATTGAACCAGGAAAGTGAAACACTATTGTTATAAGCTGAGCAAGGAGACTTATATTAAATAAAACATTTATAAATTATATAGAATAGAATATTTTTTACAAACTTGGTGTGAAGATATTTTTTATAAATGAAATATAAAAGGAATCTGGATGACCTCACTCCACCTGATGGTAAGCAGATGTAAGGTCCAAATATAAGACTGGCTCAATAGAACAATTTATTTTGTAGTTTCCGATGAGTTTCTGATCGCCTTTTAGCAGCCAGAGCGATATTGTTTTGGGGAAGTGGAGGTTGGTCTTCATTTATCAGACTCTGGTGGTGTTACTGAAAAGTTTCTAGTTATAATAATAATAATAATAATAATAATAATAATTCTTTATTGCTATAAACTGTGTACAAAAAGGTGGAGATACAAAATTGTGTTTCAACAGTTACCCACATCGGGCATGCAATACTTATTCATATTAATATTAATAATTAATACTAATGCTTAGAATCAAAATATTCTGTTAAATTATAGAATACATTATTTATTAACCAACGTTTAAGCTCGTGTCTAAATTTAGGAAAGTTCAAAAGCTTAATATGATTAGGTAGATGGTTGAATATTTTGGTACCTGCATAACAAGAACTTTTATAAAAAATATGGTTGTAAGGCCTAGGTAGAATAACATCATTTTTATATTTGCTGCGCAAGTTTGATCGCAAGGAAGATTTATTTTGAAAGCAATCACTATTTCGTTTAATGAATGAAGTGATTTCTAGTATATAAATGTTGGTTAACGTTAGGTAATTATTTTCTTTAAAAACATTTCTAAGAGTCTCATCTGCATACATATTGTAAATAATACGTAAACACCTCTTTTGTAGAATAAAAGTTGACTGGACATTTGTAGAGTTACCCCAGAAAATAATCCCGTAAGTTAAGAGAGGGTAAACTTGACCATAATAAGCTGCTCTAGTAACTTCAGTTGATGTAGTTTCAGCTAGTATAGATAATGCATAACAATAACTTGATATTTTCTTATTTATTTTAGCGATATGCGTTTTCCAATTTAAGTGAGAATCAATTTCAACACCTAGATAATTAATGTGTTCTACTTCCTCTATTTTAGTATTATTTTCTTTGATGTTTAAGGTGATTAATTTTTATTAAGTTGATTGTAGCTTCACGCGATGTCTATACTTTCTTGCCTTCTCTCTCCATTTTTTCTTGATTGCCCTTTGTTCCCTTTCACTCATATCATGTATGCTCTTAATTTGTCCCTTTTCTTTTTTCTTTTGATATTGCTGCCTTTCCTTTTCTTTTAATTCTGCATTTTTAATTGGATCGTTTTTAATTCTTTGATAGCGTAATCTTTCAACTTGGCGCTTTTTTTCTAACCTCTCTTCCCTTGTTTGCTTTCTTTTAACATTTACCATTATGTCTGATTTTGCTAGAGTATCTAGAACAAATAAAATAAAGCCTTAATACATTAGATATTTTACAAATCTTATCTTCACTTTCTCTGGCGATCATGTATTTCCTCTGGCACCATGTGCCACAGAAGTGATGCCAGAGAAGTGACAAAATCGTAAATAACCTACAAAAACAACATCACTCGATTTTTGCACCACAGTTCGACGTAACACATGAGATCCACACACAATAAACCTTGCATTGAAAAAATAAACGGTTTTGTAACAATAAAATACAAAAACATATGCTTTCCAAAGAAAATATTACAACGACTGGCACAAATACACTGTTGTACGCTAGTAGTTCAAGGTTAAAACATACATCGGCGATTTTAAGTGAAATTTTTCTTCTTTAGAGTTTCGCCAGATGAAGTGACGTACTTGTAACATGACATGTAAATAAGTTGTTTTTTATATTAATATTTTTTTTATTTTAATTAAATATGTTTCGATGTTTATAAAAGTTAGTGACCATTTAAAAATAAAACTTATTTGCATACGTATTTAAGAACATAATATATTGCCGTTAAATCATTATGACAGCTGTCGTAGAGATCATGGTATTTTGAGATGATAATAATAATCACACACTTATTATATTTGGTACGTCTTTCAAGTCCACTAGCCAAAAATAATAATAATAAGATCTAGGATGTTTCAAATTCAGGAACAAGTTTTTTTACATTGGCGATGAAATATGCATCGTTACCCCGTCGCGTCTTTCCATTCTATACAAGGCCAGAACGCAGCCATAGGAAACTGCTCGAGTATATATTGTAATGCTGTTTTTAACTCTGTTATTACAATGCATACACGAATTTTGCGTACTGATCGTGTATAGTTTGTATCGTGGATGCTCGTGTCTTTGTTCCAAACTATACTACAAACTTACTTACATTGACAAGTGTTCAGTTTAGTTTTTTAGTAAAATATGGAATTTTATTTTAACTTTATTAGGTAGAAATAAATACAAAACAATTACTTAATCATAATTATTTTGATTAAAAAGTGCTTTTCAACGAGCATTATTAATATTATTAAGTTAAATGCTAGGTCGTGTTTTCTTTTTCCATTTTTTGTCGCGGTGGGTGTTGAAGGTCGGCCTGCTAGTATTCTATTTTTTGCAGCAATATTTTTTTCAGGTTTAAAAAAAAATAACCACGAAGGCCAAGGCGGGAGCTCCGCTTCGCTTCGCTCCCGCCTTAGCCTTCTAACCTATATCCATCCGAGTCGCTTTCCGCCTCCGATGTGTTTTTTTGACTTAATTTCTCTCAGTACGCCGTATGTAAACAGCGGAATAATACAAATTGCCTGCGCGACATATACACGATTAGTCCGTATGCGCACTGGCGCTGTATATATTGGAACAAGAAAAACTTGTTCGTTACTACGAAGTATACGCGATTATTTGCGTACTGCTCTTGTATGGATTGGAAGAACTTAGTAAAAAAGTTATTTACAATATATACTCGAGCAGTTTCCTATGGCTGCGTTCTGGCATTGTATAGAATGGAAAGACGCTACCCCGTCATAGAAAGAAGAGTACACAGTAGGCCATTTTTGGCCCAATTCGCGATATAATGCCTACTATACTTGATTGTCCCTGAGACTGAGTTTGTAGCTAATTCAGTGCCGCGTACCTAAGCGGTACGCGCCGGTACGAGCAAGGCTGCGTCCCCAGTAGGCAAACTGTTAGCGGCAGACTGAGTGAGCCGCAAAGTCTTCTTCCTCCTGCCCTGCCGCAAAGTGGCGAACTGAAATTTTAATTTCGAACGTCGCAACCGTTGTTGCTGGGAGTTGGCCACTCACTGAGATAGTCGGCGCGCGTAGCGCTGCAAACTGCGTACAGTGAGCAGAAAACTATTAAACTGTGGACACTTCATTTGTTAAATATAGAAAGGCGTACTAAATCGACAAGCCGCAGACTGTCAAACTGTTAGTCTGCCGCTAACTTGTGCCTACTGAGGATGTAGCCTTAGCCCCGACTGGCGCACTGAGAAACGGGTCACTATGTTTGAATGTGGGTGCGGTGACGCATAGATACTATGGCGCACACATATTATAAGCCACACGCGGTACGGTGTATAAATATAACGTACTTTGTACTTTTTCTACTATGACTCCGTCTTGAGTAAAGGACAGGCCCATGTGTGGGACTCTCGCCCTGATAAGGGCGTTGATCCTTGCCAATGGTGGAAGTTGACCCAGAGGTTTATTCACTAAATCCCGCAGTTCTCTCTCATCGTCGTACTATAGGTATCTTAACCAATTAAATCCTACTTCCAAACTTTATCCACCTCCCCGACTTCGTCCTGCAACTGGGGGGTTTGTGATTATGCTCGTTCACGCACTCCACCATCTTGTCTTCCACGAGGCAGTAGCTCGGACAGCCCTTGTGCGTCTTCACGCACCGCCAGAATACCTTCCCTGATCGGTTCACCTTTACCTTCTTGTATACATGGTCTAGAAACACCATAATGGGGTGTTTCCTTCCAGAAGGCAAATAGGTTGGTCCTGTAAGAAGATTTTCGTTTTAATTGTTATTTTGGAACGAATGAGGTAGCAATTCAAAGGTATGAAATAGAACATACGCATCACATGGCGTAAAGGTCTTTTATCATTTTCTGGACTAGGATTTAACAACTCTTAAAATAAGTACACTGTTTTTCAAGAACATTAAAGTTTTAATTTTATTTTCTCAGCTACTCCACGTAGTCCAGTCGAAATGCTAAGAGAAACCCTGACGAAGTTTTGTTTTCGTTGATCGATTTAGTATTTTTTTTTGTTTCAACTGTCTAATCTAGCTATTTTCGTCAAAAACATCTATTATGTCGTCTGACTTCTGTCCTTTTGAAATCCAGAGTGAATAGGCTCTTTCAGGGTAGGCATTTACCACGCTATGTCACATCTCACCATCGGGTGAGATTGTGGCTAAATGCTTATTCGCCTTGTAAAAAAAACTTGACTGGATCATGATTGCCAAGTCAAACCGAATCAAGCATATATATAAAAATACATTAGTTGTTAAAATAAATATATTATTCTTATCTTTTTTCTTTCTTTCTTTATCTTTCCTTCTACTGACATGTAACCTTCTATAGCATCCACCGGCCAGTCTTACTCCTATGTTTAGGCGGGTCATGGTTATGGTCATTCTTGCACTCGATCTCATCATCTTCCACCAGGCAGTAGCATTTGCAGCCTCGGTGCGTCATCACGCATCTCCAGAATACTTTTCCAGACCTGTTCACCCTGACCCTCTTGAATACATAGTCTTTAAACACCATTACTGGGTATTTCTTACCGGATGGTAGGTAAACGATATCTGCAATAAAAGTACATGTTTACTGTTTATTTAATAAGTAGTCATTGAGAGGAAATTATTGTAGTGGTAGAGCCATGCTGTTTGACAGTACGAATAAGCCGGCTTTGATCCTCTTACACAACACCAACCTGAAATAATAGTGACTAATATTGTGTTTCGTCTGGTTTGTGAGAGTGCCGAAGTACCACACCCCCCGTTAAAAGACCGTCAACGTATCAGCGATCCCTCTGGTGTTGCAGATGTCCATAGGCGGCGGTCAAAGCTTACCACCAGGTGATCCGCTGGCTCGTTTTGATGATGTCAACAAAGTTATTTTTCAGAAAAAATACACTGCCAGAAACGTTACCTATACATTACTTGAAGTGTCACCAATTTTTTTTTATAATGAAGCTGTCAGGATGACCTCACTCCACCTGGTAAGCGGAAGTGAGGTCCAAATATAAGGTTGACTGGCTCAGTAGAATATAGTACCCATTGAGCCAGCCACTCTCACCCTGAAGGCCTGCTGAGATGCCGCTTCACGCCCCGCCTAAAAAACCCAGGATTATAGGAGGAAGGAAACACGTGAGCCGGAAGGGCATTCCATGACCTAATGGCACGGGGTAAAAAAGGGGGACTATACCTCTTTTTCTATTTTTTTTTTAAATATTGCTTTTCTTTTGACCTATATTATCATGGTCCAATTGTTACCTGGAGACCTGCTCTACATTCCCTTAAAAGGATCGATAAACATTACCAGTAATCCTGTATAATATATTTGTCGGATCAGAAGTATTTTTCGACATAGTGTGGGCGAATGTGGGTATCGTGCAATAAAAAGTAGCTTGATATCAATGCACTAGATTAATTCTAGGTCACTAATTGGAGCACTAAGTGAAACGTAGAACAGTTCCGTGACGACTTGTTCCCTCTTCGGCGACTCGAGCGAAAGTGAGCTCCGTCGAGAGCGGACTCAACGTCACGACTCTGTTTAGGCGCGTAACGGAAGTCGTAGTTACGCAGACGGACCGCTAGGTTGCGCGCCTGCGTTTCGTTTAGTGCCCGTACTCATGACCGGATGCGACACGGCCATCCTGTGTGACACACGTCCTCGTGTGTTACCCTGCAAGTAAAAGAAAACCGCAAAGTTTTCCGTTCGGCCAATCCTACTTCAACTAATCTTTATTTACTTTCAGGAAATAAAACTCTAATCTTTTGTATGAGGTTAATTTCCATTAACTATTTAAACCTAATTACTATCACTTACTAGATCTATTAAGTTTACTCTAAGATAAAAATCAAATTTTAACAATAGCTTAGCGATTGACCAACTACTAATGGATTGTAGCTAATTTACCAGTAACTTAATATTGAAAATAGTCACTGAGACCATGTACCCTTGAGCCTCAATTAATTTTCATAAAGCAAAAACATAACTTAAAATCGATCAAAAACTATTATCACATAATCACATTGCACCAGGCATCACACTCGTGGTCCATAGCTTTCACAATAGCTATCGTAAACATATTACACAACGTTCCCCCAGGGAACCCAACATTATGATCTTTGCTTCAAGGCAAGATCCGACTGTACTACCCAGAACTACCGCCTACCGCTTACCCACGGACCACCCAAGGAGCAGACACCGATTTCTACTAGGCTACGGCTACGGCATTCTGGTACAGTCTCCGACCCAACGAGCCGAGATCCTGTGCATGCAATTATCTAATTCGCTACTTCATCATTAATTTCGTCTTCCTCCACTATCTCAATGGGTACTTGGCCGTCAGGCATTTTCCTAACACGATCATGTGCATACTTATAGGTACGCTTGTTAACCAATGACCTCAACACATATCGGTCTCCATCTAAAACTTTTACAATTTGAAACGGACCTCTAAACTTTACATCCAGTTTCGTTTGATTACGTTGCTCGTTTTCTATTAAAACAAATTAGACTTCAAATTTTATCTTACTAGGTCTAGGAGGTTAGAAACAAACAAAATCAAAAATCAGTAACCAGAGCCATGTACCATTCGCTCTTTAAACTAATCGCCATTAGTAAAATCAACTGTTTACTCTAAGAAAACTTCGAGTTTCGAGTGACCACATCTAACGCCACGGCTCACTGCCGAACACAACACAACTTCAACTCTCTTACGCGCATCACCAGCGCACGTGTGCATCACCCACTGACTACACACTACGGTCTACTACATAGACCACGACCTCCGCCAGAGTCAAACGTGATCCGCACTCCCACGGACTACTTGGGTATCCCCAAGAGACACCGATTTCTACCGGGCTACGACTACGCAAGCACTACTGGTACGGTCGACCACACTATACGGCCGTTAGAGTTTCCACTCGAGTTCCCATCACATTGCTTTCGTGTCATTTAATCATCAACGCTAGGCTCACAATATATCTCAACCTCGACTGGTACATGACTTACTGGCATTTTCCGTAACCTATCGTGTGCGTATTTGTACGACCTGTTGCTATTTAAAGCTTTAATGAGATACCTATCACCGTCTAAAACTTCAGTTATTTAAAAAAAAGTCCTTAGCCCTGGCCTATCCTGATTAACTTTCAGCAAGGCTAAAATTTAAACAACAGCATTCAAAACAATACCATGTTTACTTGGTAAATTAATTTTATAATCGTTTTCTCTTTAATCCTAATCAAGGAACACCATTATTCAAGTTACAATAATTTAAACCATTATCCTGTATTCGCCCATTGACCAGTATTCACACACTACATAATTATCACTTAGTTCTCATAAATCGAATCAATTTGCTATGAACAGATCATATAATGCCTTAAATCAACCTCGAAGGATATTTAAAGTTCCAACTTTGAATCAGTTTTAATAACGCTCATCAATACACAACTGATCAGGTATCGCGATTCTAAATAGTGCTTTTTTTCTAAATTTTGTTTAACGAAAACTCGTTTCGGTCATGTTAAAAGAAAATCCTAGGCTTAAAATCTGGGTCGTGAGATGTTAAGCCAGTCTGCAAATAACTATCAGGCAAAACGTGTAATAAAATCTCTAAAGGAAGATCGCTAATTGTTACGCAACATAAAATCTGTTCTGTGCTGAGTACACGTATCTGACCTATGCCAGTCATTGCAACTACATTATCAAAACGTTTTCCACATAATTTGGCAAACGAGTTCGAATATTCATTTAGTAAAGCAACCACAGCCTTGTTTATATTCCGCAGAAATATCAGAATCAATATTTTTAAAATTATTTTTCGAGGGTAATCCGCAAAAATTCACATCACATAATTTCGATATTGATAGCACTGAGTTCGTCATATTTACACTAAAACCGAGTTTTAATATTTCGCGTCCAATCATAATGTTTTATTTTAAAGTGCCGTCGGGCACAATGTGAAATTAAATAGACAAGATATTTCCGTCAATAATAACATCGTATTTGCTCAGCACAACAAACATTAGAATTACCAACACCAGTAATATGAACCGCGCAATTTAAATGTGTGCCAGAAAATATTGTAAGCTAACTTTGTATAAGGAGAAAACACTCGGCACCCGAATCAAAACAAAATGAGTACGACTCACCGGGCATGTTCTAGCTGACCAGGTACACCTTGAATCTCGCATGAGTCGACGCGACTTGTTGTCCGCCGCCTGCGCTCGCGCCGCCGCCGGCCGTTCCGCTTGAGCCGCTGCCGCCGGGACCGCGTCGCGCACCGAACTTGGGACAGTGCGTCGCGATATGTCCTTTTTTTTTCCGCACGTGAAGCAGACAAAAGGCTTTGCTGCCGGCTGCTGGACTGCTGGACCCGACGTAGTAGGTCTTGCTGATCGTCACGATAAGTTTACCGCCACGTAATGGATTTTCATTTTCTTCGCCGCGACGTTCATTTGCACGATTCGATCCCACTTCTGATGTCGGATCAGAAGTATTTTTCGACATAGTGTGGGCGAATGTGGGTATCGTGCAATTAAAAGTAGCTTGATATCAATGCACTAGATTAATTCTAGGTCACTAATTGGAGCACTAAGTGAAACGTAGAACAGTTCCGTGACGACTTGTTCCCTCTTCGGCGACTCGAGCGAAAGTGAGCTCCGTCGAGAGCGGACTCAACGTCACGACTCTGTTTAGGCGCGTAACGGAAGTCGTAGTTACGCAGACGGACCGCTAGGTTGCGCGCCTGCGTTTCGTTCAGTGCCCGTACTCATGACCGGATGCGACATATTTATCTAAAAAAAGCAGTATTCACATTTAAAAATCTTACCTGACAATATGATTTTATAATTCAGATGTAGTAATCCATTAACGGAGACATTTTCTGTTATTGAAAAATAGTAAAATGTCTTAGAAAAGATATTTGATATTAAAAAAGAAAATAAAATAAAACTGCACTATGTAATTGTTAGATCAATCTTAATGTAAGATCATAAAAATAAATATATGCTAAATATGTGCTTATAGTAAAGAAATCTAACCATCACCCATGATCTGAACAATTTATTGATAAAAACAAGATGTATAATATCAGCAGAAAAGAATGTTTTTTTTTTGTGTTAACACAATTAATAATAAAGTAATAATTATGTTATTGAAATAAAGTACGAGTACATTATTTCAGAGGCCCTAGACAAGCGGCACTTATCGATATTCGTTATCGCTCAATTTGCGATAGCGAATGTCGAAACCCGTACCTACTTTCAATATCGATTGACCACGTGACTTTTCTAAGGCACAATTTCGCTATCGCTGTCAAAATGTTACTTTGTCTAGGCCCCCAGGTGTTATTGAACTAACATAATAAGATGCTTAAAGACGATTTGTAGTACGACAAAAAAAATCGTGTGATCCACACATATAGTAACCAACACTTCAAAATATATCAGTTTAATTAATAGGCAGCAATTATAGGATTATAAAAGTAACGATTGTAGAAAGTAGACATAGAAACAATGAAAAACAAGACAATTGATTAGCATAAGTACTTCTCCACAAACGTATTCTTTTATATAAAAAAAACTAACCTGTCAGTTTCACAACTGACAGGTTAGTTTTTTTTTTATAAATAATCAGAAATCTGTACTATCTTTTGTAATTTTTTAAAAAAAGAAGTCACCATTATCTATGCTTTAGAAATAAATTATGAAGAACCTATGTTATAGTGGCGTAACTGGCTCCTAATAAGTATTTTATGCTAGTTCAGGTCCGCATAAACTTAAAAGGTACTTTTAAAAAAGGACCAAGAAAAGTGGAAAATCAGAACTTGGGGAAATTCTATATTATAATTTTATTGGACTATGTGTCTACCAATGGATACAGTCAGCAGCACATAAACCTACCTTTGTCTATCAACAATCAATTTAAGTTTGAATTTATGTCCATCGAATTTTTTTTTCTATTGAAATTTTATATAAAAGATGAACGTAGCTTACCGTACTGATTAAATAAATAAAGATTAATTATGTAAATATCCTCGTGGCGCCCACGAGCCTTTTGAAAGGACAAAATAAACATGGCGACTCCGGCCCAGACATTTTTTCCACAATCTATTAATAACCGCCCACGCGCCTTTCAGAAGGACATATTTAAAAAGTCTGTGTAGATTTTTGAAATTACGCGGGCTGTCGAAACAATTTTATTAAATTTGTAAACGAAACACTATGAAACAATTTCCGGTATGATACCATTGGCTGTAACAGTTGACAGACGTCATTTCTAAGGAAATGGACAGCGCTATGGCTGGCTCACGAGGACGTGTAAGTAAATCGTACTTTTTATGATAAATCCGTGACTATTAGGTTTGTTTTTGTGCAAAAAGTTGATAATTATTAAGTAACACATATATGAAATCAATTACATAGCATTTTCAGAGCTTTAATTCGGCAAAATCTTGTGTTGAAATATTATGACCTTTGTAAAGCCCATTGGGCCGAAGTTAGTATGAAAAAAAAAATTACCTTATGATTTAATTTGTTTTTATGTTTGGTTGGTTCGTGAAATATTAATAAAAATTAAAAGAATGAAAGAATTTAATGAGGAGAAGTTAAAATAAAGAAGAAAATGTATATTATGAACTAACCTTACGCCCGCCGCGGTTTCAACCGCGTGTAATTTCTTTTTTCAAATATCCCCCCTTTCCCCCAAATTTCCGGGATCAAAGTACCCTATATCACCCGGGAATAATGTAGCTTTCCAACAGTGAAAGAATTATTCAAATCGGTTCAGTAGTTACGGAGCCTATTCAATACAAACAAACAACAATTAAATCTTTCCTCTTTATATTGATGACTGATTATAAAAAGAAAACTGTAATAGATGTAAGGAAATTAATTTTATTTCATTAAAAAGAACTGAAATAAACATAATAATATTAATGTTACTAATTTTGTATTATTTTACATCATTTAATCATTTATTTTGGTAAAGTAACTGTGGCCCAGAGACCTTTGTAAAGGACAAAAGATAAAGGAGCAATTGAAATTAAAAACATTTGCTAATATAATCATAACTATACCCTGAAAGATTCATTTCAAACCGATAACTATAACACATACAATTTTCAACTCAAAACCCTGGGCGGATAGGACTATAACAATTATGTCCTTTATGAAGGACAGTCGGGCCGTAGTCAAGGAAGAGCCAAAAAATCTCTGGGCGCCACGAGGATATATGTATTTGATTAGTAAATATGTACCTATTTGATTACAAAATGTAGAAGCTTATTACTTAGATTTTACGATATACATGTATATTGTAATAATAAGACTAAATCTGTCAATTTGACAACAGGGCGGAAAAAAAATGTTTTAAATAATTTTACAACAAATGCGATATTAAACTTTTGTATCCAAATTCAATACTTAACTACCTATCAACAATTTTGCAAATACTTACAGTATACTTAAACTTAACTTACATTCTGCTTCGTGTAACACAACTTAAAGTTATATCGATATGCCAGCTTTGTCAACAATTAAATTGCTTGATTTGTTACCTATTATATCTAAATAAACATATTAAATTTTCATTTTAAAGATTAAATAAAACACACTACAGTGAATGTGCCTAAGCAGGGTAACCATCTCAATGGGCTGGTCAATAGCCACAAGGCTGGCACCGGCTCGTCCTAATCGGGTGTGAAGGGGGAACCAGGGGAGTTTAGTGGGTAGTGGACGCTTCAATCTCGAGTCCCACACACGGCCGCATGTCTCGAGCTAACCTGCGGTTATGGTGCATAAAAAAAAAGGGTAACCATCTCAAAAGTGGCATACTGGAGCAAACCTCTGCTAGAACATGCCATGCTTGAAACTAAAAAAAACATACTTTTATAACATTGTATTTTTATAAGCGAAAGTAACTCAGACTGTCCGTGGCACTATCACTCCTTAACCGCAGAACCGAATTTGATGACATACTATTATCATCATCATCATCAGCCTGTGATAGTCCACTGGGACTCTATTAGGCCTCTCCAAATGCTCGGCACGCTGATCGTTCTTCGGCCACTCGCATCCAGCTCCTGTCAGCCATCTTGCGCAGATCATCGCTCCACCTAGCCTGAGCCCTAAGGGCGTCCTACACCACGTTTACCGAGACGCGGTCTCCACTCTAGAACCCGTTTAGAATAGACCTTCACAAAGGACAAAAGCCACTTTTTTCCCGGAATAACTCTTGCGATAACAATTTTAAATCGTAACAGATCGGCATGATAGGTATTTAGGTTAGGATTAGGAATAGGTTGGGAGCTAAAAAATTTACAGGTTACTTTTTATCCTGGAATACGTGAAAACGTTGTACAGTTACAACCGGACAAAGTCGCGTAAATTCCACTTGAACCCCCCGTTTGGATCCCCCAGGGGGTCCATGTCGCGGGCAAAAGGCTATATAACATTTCAGTCTACAGTTCTAGTGTGTTTTATTTAACACTCTATTCGTAATTTACAATATTTGACAGAAAGTCCACTTCAAATCCTCTTCTTAACACTATGACAGCCGGCCAATTTAAAGCAAGACTCATCCACCCGTACCCAGTACGTGATTGGCTGTCAAAGTGTTAACTTTTGAAGCCAACCTCGGCTGATGGCAATGCTCATCGTACACGTGTTTGATGTCCAGTTTGTCAGGAGCTGTCTTGATAAAGGCCTTGCAGCCAGTACGGGTTCTCCGGGAGCAGTGCCAGAGGACCCCACTGCAGGACCGGACTTTGTAGATGTAGGTAAAGTTCTTGTAGACGAGGAGAGGATGCTTCCCCTTGCCGGATGGAATGAGTAAGCCTGTGAAAGAAATTTTGTTTAGTTGGAATTTTCTAAAGTCACTTTTGTTATTGACTGTTCTTATTTCATGATTTGGTCTAGACTTTGTCAGTTTTAGTATTTCTTATCAGGGTACCAAGGCTGTATCTCTGCTGTACTAAATTAACTCTTTGGCAGCCGGCCATTTTAAAGCAAGACTCATGCCACCCGTACCCAGTACGTGATCGGCTGTCAAAGTGTTAAAATTAAGTTCAAAAAGTCTCGTTATTCAGAAACTGTAAACATCCATGTAAAACCAGATATGTATTATTTCCGGCACAGAGAATCAATAAATAAATAAATATTAGACATCATCACATTTATTTGACGAGCCATTTGGTGTAATGGTCGAGAAGTCCGCTATTACACCAGAGGTCGCGGGTTCGATCTCCGCACGGTACAAACATTTGTGTGCATGAACATGTCTGTTTGTATCGGTCTGGGTGTTTCTATGTATAATATGTATGTATTTACAAAAAAAAGAGTATAAGTAATGTTTATCCGTTGTCTGGCACCCATAGCACAAGCTAATGCTTAGTTTGGGGCTAGATGGCGCTGTGTGGATAATGTCCAGAGATATATTTATTTATTATAATTTATTATTTATCTGACCCCAAATTAAAGGCTGATGTGCTGCTATTGTACTTGGGCCCTTTTTTAAAATTTTTTTATACCACCTCAGTTGGCAGACAGACACGCAGCCCACCTGATGGTAAGCGGTCACTGCGGCCTATTCTATTGAGGGACATTTTATCAGGAAGAGTTGCTCAGTGCTACCAGACTGTAAACTCATCTGATCTTCGAGCCTTTAATTTCAAGTGTAGATCCCAAATTAATATTGCCAGAACACCGACAGAGTTGTTATGGCGGCAGATTTCACCTGTGGGAGTGGTAGCTAGCCTGTCGGACCCCGAAAACGGCCTACCACCAACCAGACCCCAGGCGGGAATCGAACCCACGACCTCCGGGTTTTATACCCAAGCGGTTTAGCCATTGTTCCAAGGAGGCGGCTCTTGCGCAGCAGTGCAAAACCGAAGTCAGTTTTCTAAAAAATTAACTCTTGATAAGACTAGTTCTATCAATAAAATACGTTATATAGCAAGGATACATTTAGTTTATTCGTACATATTGTTTTATGAACGTAATTACAAGACCTACAAAAATGGCCTAGTTAAAGGAACGAGTACACCTTAGAAAGATAAAAATATTACAATAAAAGTAAATGCTCATTACATTTATTATTAAAAATAAATAAGTATCCTAAGCTTATAGAGAAAATAAAAACTAATTATCTTGATAATGTAGACGGATTTAACAAAATAACAAGGTAGTTATTATTAAATACATCAATGATTAATTTTCATAATGATAAAAATATCAGTTTATCATAAATACTTTGTAAACTATTTCGGATTAATTTTTAAAGCTAAAATAGGAACTGACAATTTTCAGGTTCATATTTCAAAACTAGCTATGCTCAGCTCTCGGTATCAAATTATTTGTACCATATAAAATAATCTATAGTAATTAATATTATAAAGAGGAAACATTTATTTGTTTGTATTTTTGTTTGTATTGAATAGGCTCCGAAACTTCTGAACTGATTTCAATAATTCTTTCACTGTTGGAAAGCTACACTATCCCCGGGTGACTTAGGGTACTTTTTATCCCGGATATAAATAGAAATAACGCATAGGTATAACCGTATCATATAAAGCGGAAAATAGTATTTTACTTTTTTCCTCAACAGGCCATTGACGTCGAAGTGCTGGTAGGGTAAATAAAATTTTAGTGCAAAAGTATTTTTCTAAAATCTATTTGCAGAATAAATTATTTCATTTCATTTCATGAAATATAAAACCGACTTCAAAAAAAAAAGAAACAAAAAAACTACCTAAAAAACTGAAAAGCAAAAAATAATTTTAATAAGACATTCATCAAATGCGCTTATTGTCTAAGCCTATTAATTAAATTGTATTTTACGTGCTAGGTAGGTACCTACTAATCGGTTTGAAGTCGGTGCAAAGCCAAATAGTAGGTACCCAGATTACGTACCTACGTCCGCGGATTAATAAGTAACCCTTTATAATACATTATTATTATATATCATTTTTGATTACCTTTGGCTTGGCACCGACTTCAAACAGATTAGTAGGTACCTACCTAGCACGTAAAATACAATTTAATTAATAGGCTTAGACAATAAGCGCATTTGATGAATGTCTTATTAAAATTATTTTTTGCTTTTCAGTTTTTTAGGTAGTTTTTTTGTTTCTTTTTTTTTTGAAGTCGGTTTAATTTTTTTTTAAAAAAGTTTGTTTATTTTTCTATTTTTAGTGTGAATAACACGTAGGTAGTGAGTAAAACTCTTTCATAATAATGATAGCGAAAATACGAGTAGAATTGTATTATTTGATAATAATATTAGGTATTCATTAAGTGGGTAGGAGGAGAATGCGTTTATGCACCATAACCGCAGGCTAGCTAGACCCGCGGCCGTGTGTTGGACTCGAGACCGAAGCGTCCGCTACCCACTACACTCCCCCGGTTTCTCCTTCACACCCGATTAGGACGAGCCGGTGCTAACCTTATTGGCTAGTGACCAGCCCATCCCCGGGTAATCATCAGCTTAGCTGCAAAAGTACATGAAATACAACTAACGTTCCACATATTCCTACAACACTGAAAGAATTATCCCCTAACTCCTAACCGTTAAGGAGTTGTACTTTCCATCATCACCTTAGCTGCAAAAGTACATAAAATACAACTAACGGTCCACATATTCCTACAATACTGAAAGAATTATCCCCTAACTCCTAACCGTTAAGGAGTTGTACCTTCCATCATCAGCTCATCAACATAAAATGATGTCTATCGGACGCAAAAACTTGAATGGCTTCAGAAAAAACAAGTAACGCGTAGGCGTAGCCTATAAAATTTGAGGTTTTCCCTTGATTTTTCCGGGATCCCATCATCAGATCCTGACATGGTGACAATGGGACCACCTCTGAACTATGCACTTTCAAATAAAAAAAGAATTATTTAAATCGGTCCACAATTGACGGAGAAATCGACGGACATACATAAAAAAAAAAAAAAAAAAAAAAAAAAAAAAAAAAATACATACAGTCGAACATATAACCTCCTCCTTTTTTGAAGTCGGTTAAAAAGTAACTAAAGTGACGCTTGGCAGATATGCTACTTAAATTAATTAGGACGTTCTTTTTGCATTTCAAAGCAAAAGCTTATATCGAGAAAGAGATTGAGTGCATGAGCTTCTTCTTGGAATATGAACCTCAAATTGTATAATGCCCGTACAACGAATTCATTTTGACCCATCTCATGACCATTCTTCATCAAATCAGGCCAATACTTTCAAAGTAAATAGATGGCTTAGATATCCAATCAAGTCAATGTCCTTGTTTTTTCGATAGGTTAAAAATGATTTTTAATAAAAAAAAATTCTAACTATATATCAAAGCAAGATTTAGAGATGGGTTTAAATTTGCAATCACCTGTTTTATCATTTGATCTTATTTTGTGGAGGATAATGCGTTAAAGCACCGTAAGAGTAGATAAGTTAGCGAGACCTGAGGCCATCTATAGGAACCGTGCCCAAAGACGTTCGTTCCACTAAAGCATGGTCGCGAAGCAGAAAGAATTTAGTACGATGACCCTTTATGCCTGTCTCTATCGTTATCTAGCAAATATTTGCCGTCTCGCTCGCACACCCACTCCGGTGCGTGCGCTAATAATTTGCTTGATAGCGATAGAGACAGGTATAAAGGGTCATCGTACTAAATTCTTCCTGCTTCGCGACCGTGCTTTACCACTAATTTCCCCCGGTTTTCCCTTTACCGACAGGGACGAACCAGTAACTGCCTTGTAGCAATTATCCGGCCTTTGTCTTATCTGATCTACCGTATATGAGATCATTTTAATTCTTCTTCTTTTGATATATTTCTTTATAGTAGACCATATATAAAATTAAATATGTATAAAGACTGAATTAAACACATACAAATCACATGTCATACTAGCATTCTATTTATATTTATACGTATTAGCGGATAATAAAAATAATTGTTATTTAAACTTACATTTATCATGTATCTTTGTTGCAGTTTAGTACATAACCTATCCCTACTTTTGTACATATTGGAAGAGCATACTTATATGTTTATCTGGTGGAGGCATTGAGTGAATCTAAAATCCTCGACAGGAGAATAACGCACAAAACTATGCAACAGGGATCAAATAAGAAATGAACAATCAAAAATAACTAACAAACTGTCGATGTCGTGCGCATTCGGAACTCGAATGAATTGATTGGCCAATGCCAAAACTCGTCTAGAGAAACAAATAGTCGTAGGGGCAAAACTAATGAATAAAATCTAAACATTCTCATTCAACTCTCTTTAGAACTGTCATTACGTAGTTCGAAACGATCAAGAGACAAAGTTTCATTTTGAGACAGTACTAAAATTTATAAAGTTCTTTTTCTATTTATTGATGGTGGCCGTTTTTTCATTCATGAAATAGGTTGCATAAATTTCATTAAATGTTCCATGAATTATGGAAATTAGTATGTTGACAATAAATCTTCGGTATTCAAAAAACACTGTAGCAAGTTCTGATTTTTTCTATCAGTTTATGTATGTACTATACAATTATCATTTAAATATAATTATGCCGAAATAAGACCTACATAATTTCTACAAAAATAAAATATAATTACCTATGTTAATGCATACTATATCACATGCTCACGAATTCTATATATATTTTCTACGTAGCGAATTCTACACCATTAAGTTATTTGGCTAGAAGATTAGTTAAATTTGATCCAGCATCTTTACTTTAAATGCCTTAACAAGATCTGTACAACACTTGTGGTAAGGTTCGAGGTCGGGGATGCAGAAGAAAACGATGATGATGCTTTTGCGAAACGTTTACTGGTTTTACAATGAGAGATGTATTTGAATGGTATGTATCACTATAGTTTTGCGTGTGACTCCTCTCGAGTCCGCCGACCGAATGTAGCACGGAGGGGCGCCCGCGCCGCTGGCACCGTAGGCAGGTATCGAACCGGTCGTGTCGCATACGCACACAGCTATATGTCTGTGGTGCGTTAACAAGTTCCCGCCCTTGGAACATTCGGTTCCAATATTGGAAGTGGGCAGAGCCGATTGAAGGCTCTTCTCATGGTTCCCGATGAAGTCTGGACGTCCGCCACCCGATTGACACCATCGCCGCCGGGGAAGACCGCTGTCACTCGACCCAGCAGCCATCTGTTCGGTGGTAGGCGATCTTCTTTGATGAGAACCATCTCGCCTATTCGTGGTTGTCCCCCATCCTTGCGCCATTTGCATCGCTTCTGCAATTCTGAAACGTACTCCATATAATAACGGTTCCAGAAGTGAGTTTTCAGTAGTTGAGTTCTGGCATATCTCGTCAGACTGTTGATGTGACCATCATGTACCTGGGGAGCAGGCGACATCGTTAATGTACGACCAATCAAAAAATGCGCAGGGGATAGTGGGATTAGATCGGAGGGATCATTTGAAAGTGGAGTGAGAGGTCTAGAGTTTAATATTGCTTCAATTTCGACTAGAACTGAATTTAATTCCTCATAAGTAAGATGAGTCATTGATAAGACTCTTCGTAAATGATGCTTAATTGATTTTACTGACCCCTCGGCTAAGCCATTGAAATGGGGACTATATGCTGGGCTAAATTTGAAAGTTATTCCCTTTTCCGCGGTATATGAAATTATGTTATTGCAATTGTTCTTTATGAAATTAGAAATCTCGTTAAATGCGCCAACGAAGTTCGTGCCATTATCTGAGAATATCTTAGCAGGCTTGCCTCTGCGAGCAATGAATCTGTTCAGCGCTGACAGAAAACCTTGTGTTGTTAAGTCAGTGACAAGCTCGATGTGTACTGCACGAACTGCCAAACAAACAAATATACATAGATATGATTTTAGAAGTTTACATCCGCGGCCCTTCCTGTCGGCTATCAGAACTGGTCCCGCGTAGTCCACAGCTGTATTGCTGAATGGATAATCGGAATGCAGCCTCTCTGCAGGTAGATTGCCCATTATTGGTTGATAAGTCTTACCTGCGAATCTACAACATTGTAAACAATTTCGTGTTATTTTTCGAGAAAGATTACGTCCGTTAATTATCCAAAATTTATGTCTCAGATTCGCCAGTAACAGCTGTGGACCTGCATGTAATAATTTTATGTGATAGTGTTGTACGAGTAATTTTGTAACATTGTGAGAGGCGTGCAATAATATTGGATGCTTTGTATTTGAATCGTAATTGGAATTAGATAATCGCCCCCCAACTCTCATTAAATCGGTCTCATCTATGAAGGGGTTCAAACTCAATAATCGATCTTTAGAAGGCAAGGATTGACCTTTGCTCATAATCGAATATTGTTTACAAAACATATCCTGCTGCACGATCTTACAAAGTGTTTGTGTAGCGAGTTCAAGTTCCGATGTCGTTAATGGACCCGTGATTTTATTACTTGAATGTTTACAATTATATTTGAATCTGTTTAAATAAGCTGTAATTCTTTGTAATTTCCTGTAATTAGAATATTTATTTGTGAAATCATTTTCATGAGGTTCGATCGCTGATAAGTGACATTGGAACTTTGTTTCTGGTAAATCATCGATGTGTGTGTTTTGAGGTTGTGTAGGTATTGAAATTTCCTCTTGGTGAAGGAAATGAGGACCTCCCCACCACAAAGTGGAATTTTTTAAGTTGGCAAGCATTTAAGCCTCGCGATCCTATATCGGCGGGGTTGGATCCTGTGGGAACATAGTTCCATGAAGAAGGTTTAGAGTTTTGTGTAATTTCTGTTATTCTATTGTATACAAATTGTTTGAGTTTAATTTTACTACAGGTTTTAATCCAACCAAGTACAATGGTTGAATCACACCAATAATGTTTTGAATCTATCTTCAATCGCAATGAGTTCTCGACCTTCCTACACAACTGAGTGGCTAACAGGGCTCCTAATAATTCGAGTCTGGGTGTTGTAAGTTTTTGTTTTAATGGAGCCACCCTGCTTTTTGCAAATATTAAATGAACTAGGACATTACCATTGTTTGAAACGGAGCGTATGTATACGCAGGCTGAATATGCCTTAATTGAAGCATCGCAAAATGTATGTAACTCAACCTTGACTGCTTTGTCACTCATTACATAACGAGGTATTTTAATACTGTCCAACTCAGGTAGGTATTGAATGAAATATTTCCACTGAGATTGAATATCTGCAGGTAATGTTGCGTCCCATGCTATATTTTTTGCCCAAAGTGATTGTAATATCAGCTTTGCTTGTAGCAAACAAGGATTAATAAGACCTAAAGGATCGAAAACTTGTGCAATTGAAGCTAAAATGGAACGTTTGCTAATTTGTAATGTTTGTTCGTGTGATTGTGATGATGAGAATAATAATGCATCCTCCTTGCAAGCCCATTTCAAACCTAAAGTTTTTGTGTGTTCATTTTTACTCAAGTTTACTAAGTTGTTGTCATTTTCACCTACAATATCATTAAGTATGTGCGGCATGTTTGTATGCCATTTGCGTAAATGAAAATGAGCTCCCTTTAATTCTTGGATTACTCCTTTGCATATTTGAATTAAATCTGTTTGAAATGTAATAATTATGTTTGAATGTAGGATTGCGTTTGAATTTGCGTTCTAATACTTGAAATCTTATTAGAGCTTGATTATAAGAATCTCCTAGACAACTAGGGGATTCCTTTAGTGGCAGGGTTACCACAGATCTGCCGTCTGGCTGACGGACAGTTGTTTTTGTAAAAAATGCTTCGCACCCACTCTCACCTATTGATGAGGCTTGTTGAGTGGTGCCTATCGACTCCAATTTGAAAAACTGATCTAGCTTTGCTTCGAGCTCAGTGTCATGTATGAAATTGCAATGGACTGTATTTTGTGTATGTGTTGAGTTTCCGACATAGCCAGAAACTATCCAACCAAGCATTGTTTCAGCCAGGATTGGTTTGTTTTTACCTAATGGTATTCGTTTGTTAGATAAAACCTGCCAAAACAGGTCAGCGCCGAGCAACATCTGCACCTCGGACGGAGAATTGAATTGTGGATCCGCGAGGTGGATGTGTGGCGGTATTTTGAAATGATCTGTGTTGATCGTAGTTGTAGGTATCAACTGTGTTATCCGTGGGACAACAAAACAGTTAACTATTGCGGTGTAGCCGTTGTCTGAGAGTGACGAGATATTCACGTCACATCTCTTAGAAATATTTGAACTTTGATTGTTTAACCCTTGAACGGCTATTGAAGTGTGTGTGTATGGAATTTTTAATTGTTTTTGTAAATCTTCTACAATGAAACTGCTTGTGCTACCATTGTCTAATAATGCTCTTATTTTGTGTAATTGTCCATTTTTATCTTGAATGTGTATTTGAACAGTGGAAAGTAATACCTGCCCTGTATGCATAGTGGAAAGTGTAATGTTCTGATTGTTTAATTGATTTGTGTGTTGTAAGTTTGATCCGGTCGGTCTTTGTTCTTGTAAGGCAGGTAGTACTACGCACTCTGTTTGTGATTGTGTTTTAGGTTGAGTAATTTGTTTGTTTTCTAGATGTAACATTGTATTGTGTCTGCGAGAACATAATTTGCATGCCCCTTTTGTGCATCGTTTTTCGTCGTGACCACTACGTAAGCAATTTATGCATAAATTTAATTGTTTGACCCTTTCTATGCGCTTCTCAATTGGTAATTGTTTGAATCTCATACAATAATAAATTGAATGCGACATTTTGCAGATTGGGCATGGAAATTGTGTTTGTTTTGTTGGAGTTGGATTGGCTATAAATGATCTTGGTCTAACGTGTGTGATATCACTGTGTCTGCGTAATGGTTGCCTGTGTTTTTCGTCCATTGTTTCCAACAAGTCAGCTCGATTTTTTAAGAAGTTATTGAAATCATTGAGAGTGGGCAATTCTTTGATGTTATTTCTCTGTGTCTCCCAATCACGGATTGTAGCAGGGTCTAACTTGTTGGATACAATGTGTATTATGAGAATGTCCCAATGTTCTGTAGGTACGTTAAGTGATTTTAATGATCGCAAATTTTTACTAACTATGTCTATAATATTACGCAAGGCCATTGCGGATTCCTTGGCAATAGGATCAATATTAAATAAAGTTTGCACATGATTGTTGATTAAAATTCTGTTGTTATTATAACGGTTGCATAAAAGATCCCAAGCAATATCATAATTATCTGAAGAAAAATCTAATGATTGTATGATTAGGGCTGCACTGTCTCGCAAGGATGCACGTAAGTAATGAAATTTGTGTATGTTTGGTATGGATGTATTTTCGTGAATTAGTGATACGTATGTGTCGCGATATTCTAACCAGTCCTGATAACGGCCAGTGAAAAGTGGTAAATTGATTGTGGGTAATTTGATGTTTGGTGTAGGACTTGCCACATTCGAGCCTGCCACAGACTCGAAGTCATTGCTCCCAGAAGCACGGCCGCCGCGCGCTGCCTGTCTGCTCAGCAGGTCCTGCGCCGACGCGATGGCGCTGAAGTAGCTACTTTCGAAGTTCTGGCGTTCGGCAAAGTCCTCATCTGGAATTGCATTAGTATTTTCTATTTGAGTTTGGTTTACATCGAAATCATCGTATAAAGCTTGTATTTTGGCAAGGCGTGAATTTAATTCGTGAATTTGTAAGCTAGATAAATCTTTGCAAGATAAAAGTGGCTCAAGGTATGCTTTAAAAATAGTTAACTTCGATTTGTGAGATCCTCTGACCCTTATCAGGGATTTAAGTTCTTCAGCCATTATGAAAGATGAATGTAAATGTATGAAAGCAGATTGGAAAAGGTTTAAGTTCAAATTTACCAGCTAATAGTGAAAAAAAGAAAGAAATATTGATTGGAGATCGTGAAATTAGAAGAAAGGTTTACGGAACGATACTTAAAATGAGTAATGAAGTGCAATGAAGCAGAAAGAAGCTATGCGAAGCGTGCACGCTCGCGCCACGTGCGCATGCACAGCCTGTTTGACCTTGCGCGCGCACGAAAGGTCATGCGCGCCCGGCCCGTGCCACGCTTTCGCAGCGCACGGAGTAGGTACTTACTGGAATGTGAAATAAACTGCACTGGATTATTCTCGCTAATAAAAAATGCTTTTAAAGGACAGTTGGTCAAAAAATGCAAATTAAATCTAGAACCTCTGAAGTTATTAACATATTGGAAAAAAAAAATTAATTGCGAAAGAATAGGTTTGGGAAAAAAGAGATTTTAACGATAGGGTTTGAAAATTAAATAGGTACAACTAACTTTAGTGAGAATAAAACTAATTTGAAAATGGAATAACTGGAATGGAAAATAAGAAACTGCGCTTTGATTGGAACGAACTCACGAATACGTCCTGCTGGCCCCCTTTTCAGGGTTTTAGTAGTGGTCTGGTCCGCTATCTTCTGGTCACGTTCCTGCCGCGTGCCCGTAATGACCGCGTGGTCCCCGCGTTGCGACCTCACCGCTGCGTCCTTGGTTTGCCTCGCTGTTTGGCGCTCCAAATGCGCATCCGGCTCGAAAACTTGGTAAGGTTCGAGGTCGGGGATGCAGAAGAAAACGATGATGATGCTTTTGCGAAACGTTTACTGGTTTACAACTTGAATTTGAAATTGGATAGTATCACTAGTCTTTTGCGTGTGACTCCTCTCGAGTCCGCCGACCGAATGTGGCACGGAGGGGCGCCCGCGCCGCTGGCACCGTAGGCAGGTATCGAACCGGTCGTGTCGCATACGCACACAGCTATATGTCTGTGGTGCGTTAACAACTTGTAATATCATCATCTTTTAAGAATTTTGAATTTATATGTTAAAACTTATTCATATCTCCAAAAGACTAAAATTTTTCAATTTGCCTTCTGGAGTTCTATTAGTTTAGATATTTACTTAATAAAATATTCAAATAAGTTTATTTTTTTATTTAAGGTAGTTTGTTTTATTAGCAGTCATCGTAGCCAGCAAAATTTCAAATCAAACTTTTGCAATAATAATTTCTGAAACAAGTAATTCGCTTTATGCATTTTTTTTTAATAATCGGTTCCTGCCTTGTTTTGTTTCATATACTCCATTCTGCAATAAATTTTACGTTGACTTAACCGATGATGAAAATGATGTTTATAGATTAGTTATCAATAATATTTTAATAATATTAGCTGCCAGAGTTGCAACGTCAATACCAACAAAAGCATTAAGACCCACAGAGCGAATATTGAATTAGTAATTTCCCTCAGATCAACTTTCAATATAACCACCAGCTCATCTAAGTTGAATACCAACAAGAACACCAAATGTGAAGATGGCAATAGTAACTGTACAAATATTCAATACAAGTGAAGGTTGGGCAAAATATGGCTGTCTTGAGGCTTCTTATCGACAACATTATCAGGTAGTTTTGGGGGAGGATGGTCATGAGGCTTGTGGGAGAAGGCTCTCGTGCCAAAACTGATCGCGGAAGCTCTGCAGCCTTTCAGCCTCCTGGAGCAATACCAGGATATCCGTCCATCGGCGTTCTGCTTCTGATAACTGTATGTGTATCCAGAGAGGAGTAAGAGAGGATGTTTGCCGCCTCTCTTCGTCCAGAGGAAAGTACCTGTGGAAAAAAATGTATGTCAGACAAAATATTTATATAGGAATCCCAAAAAGCTACAAGTAATTTTTTTTATAAAACAGTTTTTGCCAAAGGCTCTTGGGTCCATGCCTTTGTTGGGTTGAAATTTTGGGTTAGTTATACGAGTATGTTGCTCGCGCAGAGACAAAATGTTGGGTTATAGGTACTTAAGTAAAAAAATATTTTTTTCGTTACTAAAAAAAGGAGAATGTAGCCCATTTACTGCTATTGGAATCTGTGCCAGGATCTAATGAAATGAAATATTTAAGTTCTGATGTTTATCCTTTCTTTACGGCCTGTAGTACAAGGCTTTGCTAATTTTGGGTCTAGCTAGATGGAGCTTTCGGAAAAAGTCCTTATTTTTTTTTATTACTTAATAAAATTATATCGTGTCAACATTACCAGATGGTCTCTTATTACTTAAGTCGATAAAGAAAAAAAATGTATTGTTCTCAATCTAATTAGGCATTAAGTCATATTTTAAGATGTGAGCTTTAATTAGATATATAGATAAGCCAAAATAGGGATCCAATTACAAAAGCGGTTAAATAAAATAATAAATGTATTAAATTATTTCTTAACAAGAACAACAAGTTTTAACAATGTTTATAATCTACGTAATATGTCAACATAATGTTGGATTAATCTTATGTAACAGTATAGATATTATAACTATGATAATTTAACTTTCCTTAAAAGGCACAAATGTCAGTCATATAATTACCATCAACAATCTTAGAGTTTTTTTTTAAATATCTTTAATATCAAAATCAACAAAAAATCAATTTTGTCAAAATCTATTTAAATTATATAATTTTCACAACATAATATACAAACAAGAATTTATTATTTAACAATGTACAGTCTAAAATAATGTACAGTCTAAAACATGCTCCCATTTTGAGCTATCGTAACATTTTATTGGCATATTCCATGCCATGACAAGGCTATAATTATATACTGCTATTTTAGTTGTTGACTGTACATAAAGTAATATTATTTACACAACTTTGGTCTTGAGTTTTATTTTTTAAGTTCCTAAATAGGTAGTTCACTTAATTATTAATTACTAATTCTATAATCTGTGACCTGATTTAACGTATTTCCAAAAACCCTTATGGAAAAATTACTAAGGAATAACATATAAAATAATAAAAATACTCTTCTCCGAACGCCCTACAATTAAAGTATATTATAGATAATATATTTTTTTTTTAACTAAATAATACTATATTGACTGCTAGTACAGTCAACAGAAAAATAAGTTGCACATTTTTTTGTCTCAACTTTATGATCGTAATAATTATTCGAGTACTTGAAATACTAAACTATACCTGCTGTCGACTGTACCTTCAAAGCAAAAACAAATAAACTTTTAACAAGATATGAGCCAGTTTTTTGATTTTAATTAAGCTTACATAAAATATTATAATCCAGTAAATTGGAATAAATCCTAGAAATCAATGTGTTGTTTAGATACACACGCTTTTACCGATGCAATAATACGACAAATAATATTGATCGGTGTAGTACGCGGTCTCCTCCTTTCCAATAATGAACTGTATTTAGTCCATTATCGATATCACTGTATATATCGATACTATACTACTGTATGTATATATCGTAGTATATAACTGATAAATTATCACGAACTTATCTGTGAGTGGTGAAACTGGCCTTTAATAAATCCAATTCTTATTTAAACAACAAAAAATATCTTATACCGATTAATAAAACATTGAAATCTTACTTAAAAAATTAAGCTAATATATGTACGCTCAACCTATAATAGACCATAATTGACGAGCCATTTGGTGTAATGGTCGAGAAGTCGACTGTCGGGTTTTTGGCGAGGTTTGAATACAGAAGACCTGATTACGTTGATGTTACAATACGTCAGTAGACTCTAACAATATGTATCATCATTATTAGAAGACCTGATTCCGTTGACATATATCAATACATTCTTACAAGATCATTATTCCTCTTAATAAACCTCGGCTTCCTGTGGATATGGCTACCACAATTATCCATCACCTTGTACTGCGCGTCAGTGAATAGTTTCGCCGTGCACCGCTTAGCCGTCCCCGGTTGCACCATGGTGCATCGCCACTGGGCCACGGAGTCCCTGTACTTCTGCAGGCTGTAGGAGTAACCCTGGTAGATGATCAGCTGGCCCCCTCTCTGAGACTTAGCAAATGTTACTGAAAAATCATTTCAAATACTCATAGCTGTTCTAAAACTTGGTTCACCCAGCACCGTACTAGTACACATACTTACATACCAAATAACGAAACTATATACATACATACATAAATCCTTTTTTTCTTATTGACAAACATAGTTAAGTTCACTACTAACTACGTCAGAGTATTGACGAGCCGTGCCCGTTTGGTGTAATGGTTGAGAAGTCGGCTATTACACCAAGGGTCGCGGGTTCGATTCCCGCACGGTACAAACATTTGTGTGCATGAACATGTTTGTTTGTATCGGTCTGGGTGTTTCTATGTATAATATGTATGTATTTACAAAAAAAAAGTATATGTAATGTTTATCCGTTGTCTAGCACCCATAGTACAAGCTATGCTTAGTTTGGGGCTAGATGGCGCTGTGTGAATAATGTCCAGGGTTATTTATTATTTATTGTAAAAGTGTTTACCTATTTTTGGGGAGGGGAATGCTATTAGATACCATAATTCGCCTGGGGAAGGCGAGCTCTGTTTGGGACTTGTGCAATTCCATGACCCAGTCTTTATAAAGACTGGTGCACGAAGGATACCCACTAAACCCCCCCGCGCTCCTGCATCGCCGTCGGCGAGTATATGAATCTTTCTCCGAGTTTTTTTTATGGATCTGGCCCAGTTATTAAATATTTATTCAGAACATGGCGTGTTTTTAGAACATGGCATGCAAAGGTTTTGATTGCATATTCGTATTTTTTACTAACTTGTTATTTGTATCCTGCAAAAATCTCCGCAAATAATTGTAGCACACTGCACAATTTCTTCGATCACGACCCCGTTCGAGAAGATGTTTTCCATCGTTTTTAAGTTGTACTCCATAATCTAAAATCCATAGCTTAGAAGTCTTAAGCTAGACAGACTTATGAGAATAAGTCTGTCTAGCTTAAGACTTCTCAAGCCATTCGGCCACATATTCGAATTTATGCTTAAAATTTGGTATATGACTTAATTTTCGAATTAAATGGATACAATAATAAATAAATACTGGACCACTAAGCTACTTACTTTGAGTCAGAAAAATGTTTGTACATAATATAATATAAATAATATAAATGTCTGTCGATTCATAAGTGCATCTTTTAATGAATAATAATACTGTGGAGAATAAATATCTCTGGAATATCTCTGGACATTATTCACACAGCGCCATCTAGCCCCAAACTACGAAATAGGTACGAGTACTGCTATATGAAGGCAAATAAAAACCCCATTCATTTTATGTATCTTTAATAACATTTTGCGATGAACTTTAACATGATTACTAGTTGTGAGTGCCAAAAATTGTGTAAATGATAACATTACTAAATTTTTAGTATTTTAGTATCCCACCAAAAACATAAATGTGAAAAAGGAGAGCCAAGTTCAATACAAAAATTATGTTTGGCTGTGGGCTTCGCCGCAAAAAGAATGGAGATCTAATTGAGTGCCAAGTTCTATGATCTTAAAGTAGGTAAGATTTGACTTGGCCGGTTTTTATTACATCAGTCATTTTATAAAGTTATTCAACATAAATATATAATTTTATGTATTTTAAATCTAATAAAAACTGGCCAAGTCAAATCTTACCTACTTTAAGATCATAGAACTTGGCACTCAATTAGATCTCCATTCTTTTTGCGGCGAAGCCCACAGCCAAACATAATTTTTGTATTGAACTTGGCTCTCCATTTTCACATTTATGTTTTTGGTGGGATATCAGTACTTTTTGTAATGAAAACTAGGCAGGTATTGAGATTTAATGTGGTGCCGCGCGCCGCCGCAGACACACCGTCGCGTTGGCCGGTTGTTTAGCGCGCGTTTAGGACTGACTGACTTATAGTAGCAAAACCTAACCTACTTCCAGATGACCTAGAAGGATGAAATTTGGAATCCAGATCGATAATTGTGTGTAACCGTAGGAAAAAATCGGAAAATGGAAAAAAGTTAAAAAATAGGGGGAAGGGGGGGGGTTCCCACCCCTAATTTTTAACTTTTTTCTATTTTCAGATTTTTTCCTACGGTTACACACAATTACCAAGCTGGATTCCAAATTTCATCCTTCTAGGTCATCTGGAAGTACGTTAGGTTTTGTTACCCTAACCAGTAGCAAAACCTAACCCACTTCCAGATGACCTAGAAGGATGAAATTTGGAATCCAGATCGATAATTGTGTGTAACCGTAGGAAAAAATCGGAAAATGGAAAAAAGTTAAAAAATAGGGGGAGGGGGGGGGGATTCCCCCCCTAATTTTTAACTATTTTCTATTTTCAGATTTTTTCCTACGGTTACACACAATTATCGATCTGGATTTTAAATTTCATCCTTCTAGGTCATCTGGAAGTACGTTAGGTTTTGCTACTATAAGTCAGTGAGTCAATACTAATTTTTACGACTTTTTGACCTTCATATCTTTATAACCGTTTGAGTTAGCTTCATGAAATTTGGGCTTCTAGGTGTCCTTATGGACCTTATTAAACTCACGTTGTTTCATGTGTTTACGTTAAATAGGTATTAAGTTATAGAAGGGTCAAAAGTGCCACCAAATGGTTCGTGTAAATATACACTTGGCGCTGGCTAGCCCGTTCCTTTCCTTTTTGCTTGAACTTGGCTTGACACGCTGCCGCGTGTCTAGATACCGTGTATCCGGTTATACGACTAGAAAGATACACATAAATAGTGTTACTAAATAACAAAACTTCTATTCTCATTTCACGTACAAAAATTAATAACTTCTATTTTGCAGGCTCTTTGGGTCTGTCGATTCCATAAATTTATTATACAAAATCGTAAAGGCTAGTGTCACTTCTGGACGAACTGGGATTTTTTTGAAATGTTGGACATAACTTTGGGACGAAACAGGAATAAATCGAATTATCATGAACTTAGCTTATCTGTGGGTGACGAAACTGGCCTCAAATTATACTAAAAGCAATGCTCATTAGTATCCTTCAATGGAATAGGCCACAGTGGCTCACCATTAGATGGCCTATGTGCCTCATATGTGTTGTAGATATAAATTTATAGAGTAACACTCTTAGAGGTAGCACTGAATAGTAAAGGAATAACTTATATCCCTAAATACACTTAATAATATTGCACAAATTAATATCTCTCTGGACATAAATATCTCTGGACATTATTCACACAGCGCCATCTAGCCCCAAACTAAGCATTAGCTTGTGCTATGGGTGCCAGACAACGGATAAACATTACTTATATACTTTTTTTTTCGTAAATACATACTTATTATACATAGAAACACCCAGACCGATACAAACAGACATGTTCATGCACACAAATGTTTGTACCGTGCGGGGATCGAACCCGCAACCTCTGGTGTAATAGCCGACTTCTCGACCATTACACCAAACGGCTCGTCGAAAAAATTTAAAATAATCATTTTAACAACCTAAACCCTATCAAATAAAATTAACAACTCTCTCGGTTATCCGAAAAATAACACTCTTCCTTTTCTCCCCACAACCACGCGCAAGCATTTTTTTTTTTTTGACCTGAGTTCTATTCTCGGGTCCTAATATTTGTTTTGCTGGATGCGAGTGGCCAAGCATCGATCAGCGTGGCGAGCATTTGGAGAGGCCTATGTCCAGCAGTGGACTATCACAGGCTGATGATGATGATGAATATTTTTATGTAGGATTTTTGATCATAGCTCGGGCTTGGGATCGTTAACTCGCTTTAAACAAAACTACCAATCTTAATCATGGAAGCTTTTGCTTTGCAGTGCTACCTATATTGATAGATTGATAAGACTTAGATTTTGTATTAAAATAAAAAAAAATGGCAAAAGGTGGTAGGATGGTTCCTTTTACCATAATGCTAGGATCACTTCAAGTACCAAAATCCCAAATTATTGCTTTGAAAAACCATCTTCATCTTTCACCTTCTCATGATCAATTCCCATGATACTGGCGCAATCAAGGCATAACTTCACTTCATGGTCCCCGCATATATACTTGCTGCACTTAATGCATATAGTCTTGGTCTTTCTATCCCTGGATCGAGGGCAGAAACGGCATCGACGTTGTTTCCTATGAGTGGAATCTGCGAGAGTAGAGATTTCTTCGTATTTAGGTTTTTGATGTGTCTCTAACACAGCTAACTTCTTTTTTAGGAACGCTCCTTTCGATTGGGAATCTGGAAAAGATCAAACGTTTAATGTGTGTGCTGACTGAAACTTGTTTTAACCTTTTGGACGCCAAAGTCGTCTATACCTACTTGACAAGCACCTGCGGGCCCTGTGCGCCAACGACGTCTAAAATTTACAATCACCCAAAAAAAATCTTTAAAACGATTTCCTACTGGAATTTTTTACATACATTCGACACTGAAGAATAACCTAGCTCTGGCGTAAAGGGCACGACCAGTGCGTTCGTAGCTTGGCGTACAAAAGGTTAATCGCAGCGCAGACATGGACACTTTAGACAACACGGCACCATTGCTTAGCAGATACAAAACGTGTCTTCGACTATGCAGGGATGCGGATTTTATATTTTCTAGCAGCTCATTTGCCTCTTTTATTTATTAAAAAACAGCATTGTCAGCATCACTTAGATATCGGGAGCATAAGACTGGCATATCCGTATTTTTAGGGCTTCGTACCTCAAAAGGAATATACGGAATCCGGTTTTTTACAAAGTTTTGGCGTCAGCTGTAGTACTTCGCAAGCCATATAAGCCGTTGATCTCGCAATCGCAAGATACCAGAAATCAAAGAAGTGTATTATACTTGTTCCCTGCCCAATATTTATTATAACTTTTCTGTTTAATTAAATAGGCAACACTGTTTTATTCAACTACTAACTTTCTTAAAAAATATACTTACATGTGTAATTAATTATTATTATTGTTGTCACAAACGTTTAAATCACAAGTCATTACAGTTAAAATTGATTAAATATTTTGAGACAAAGCATCAGCAACTTTTTTGTTGTAAGGCGGATAACATTTTTTCTTATTTACTAATAGTAATAAGTGTATAAATCTCAAACATATAGTATATCAGCCTATTAATGTCCACCTGCAGGGCAAAGGCCTCCATCCTTGAAATCAAGTTATCACACCCACTAAAGATGGGTATTGGCTTAATCACCACGCTTGCCGAATGCGGATTGGTGATCACAAACCCGAGCTGTGTTCGACACAAAGTTAGCTCGACCCGGGAATCTCAAACATAGATTCAATAAATCAACATAACATAGAGTACTAGAAGACTTCTCAAAACAATATTTAGATTTTCTGAAAAACTGACTTAGAATGAAAGTCCCTAAAGCAGTTTCTATCTCTCACGATACATAAATAAAAAATTAATCCGGCAACTCGTGCATGACATCCAAGTTTTTTTGTGGCAGACCCTGCATTTATTTTGTCGATCTGCGAATACACAGGAATGTGTCTGGCACTACGCCTCCTGAATCGAAGTGATGGTGTTGGAATCACAGGGATCCTTCCTCTTTGTTTCTTTTAAGGAGACGAGGAAGATGAAGCAGTCGAGGTCTCAGAATATGTATCAATTAAGATATAAGCTAACTCCAATTTGAAACCACGAAGCTGCTTGATCTGTTTACTTGGAGTTCCTCGGGCAGTCTGATCAGCTTTATTCTCCTCTATTCTTGCATCGGAGACGTTAACTAATAAAAGCACTATTAGTAAATAGTGTAATAGGGTTTACGAGGTTAAACTAAACCAACAAAGAATAAAATACCAAAAATATTTTATAAGCATGTTCATTTATTTTATAATCATAAAGATCATAAAAAACTAAAGAATATCATTTAATATGTATGCAAATGAGTTGATACGTCGTAAATCAAGTTACGAAATGTCTTAACTAAATAAGTCTTTCAAATTCTAATCTCCAAATTAAACACGATCTTACATCTAATACTCTTCGAATACTACTGTATATAACTCTAAATATGCTCTCAAATCTCAATAAAAACAACGAATTGAAGTCAGATAAAAAATAATTAAAAACATAAATTGTAAGTGTTCTCGTTATAGTATTAGATAGTTATAGTATTGGATCGGAAGAAATCATAACGTAAAGTACCTCATCTTCTAGTAATAGACGGAACGTAGGGCTTTTTAACCTTTTTATTCCGCTCCGGCCACTAGAATACACATAGCTCCGTTCCCATCGGATCCGGAGATACATATTTTTTGCCTCTTGTACCCTATAGGTATAATACATACCTACATTAAAAATTTGGCTCCTGTGCGGCCGCTCTCAAAACCACAGACAGATTCTATCCGAGAGATTGGCGAATACTACACGCTCGATATTTATCGTGATATTTGGATCGAAATCCAGGATCACGATATTTATCGAGTGTGTAGTATAGCGTATCACGAATCACGAAATGTGATACGCATTCGCCATTCTTAAAGAGGTTTCGGATTTTTATTCAATGAGGGTGCCACTTGGCACCTTACCATCAGGAGGGATGTGTGCCTGTTTGCCAGCTGAGTATAAAGAAAAAAAAAGTGGCATATAAAGGTATGAGCCTTAAGGAAGAATATAACGATATAAAAATAAACAGTAGACATAGTATGTGTGTGAATTCCAGTGATGCGGGGAGGCGTGGTCTCAAGACTTGAGCGAAGGCTCGAAGGCCAACGAACGGTAATGCCGACGGTGCATTCAGCCTCGAAATACAAGCAAATATGAACCTTATCACCACCACTAAGGGACCGTAACAAAAGTCGTATTTATAGTCTTGAAACAGTCATCCATCGAATAACCAAATATGAACTATAGTAGCGAACCGAAACCTATGTTCTGTTGAAAGTGGAAAACTACTACTCGAGAAATAGTTTTCTAAATCTTTATCATGACGCAAATTTTTTAGTGAGCAGTAATTTTATTTGTGCGTACCGATTCGATAGAATATAGTCAAAATGGCAAACATTACGAAAAGTTAGATAAATGTTTTAGGAGTCTCGTATCACAAATTGACATAAACCCGTGCACTTAAATTTCGCAGAAGTAACTACCAGCTTGTCTCAAGGCTTCGATTGTCATGAGTGTCATGCATGTCGTTTATTATATTTTGATTTTTTCTATACTTGGATCGGACTATAGTTACATCGTGCCAGCTCTCAAGAGCGTCTCGCCAAGAAAGGAGATCGGATTTATAAGGATTAGAATAGAAAAGCGCAGTCGATTGTCCAGGATTTTGTACAGGCGATATTATATAAGATCTGTTTTGTGTATACAGTGCCTTACCTACTTGAACTCATAACTTTTGTCTTATCTATAACAATATTTTTTAAAATCAACTGCACACTTTACAATTAACTTATGTAGTTCTAAATATAATATAAATTAATCGATGAATGTATTGTCCTGATCCTTTTTTATGGTTTTAAGCAGGGTACAAACATATTTTGTGTGCATGAACATATTCTATTCCTGCCGGTCTTTAAATATAAAAAAGTACATAAGTAATGTGTTTCCGTAATCGGCACCCATAGTACAGTCAGCAGCGCATCAACCTGCCCTAATCTGCCAAATTCCTACAACCATTTTTCAGCTTTATGACCATCGCATAGAGTCTATTAATAGTCTAAAGTCGGAATAGAAGTCTATGCCATGGACTTCTATTCTGATTGAGACTTTTTCACTTTAGGGTTAGGGATCTTCCGATACAAGTAAATACGAGTATGTACTCGATACTTTTTATTCGATACCAAGTACTTTTAGCATCGAATCAATCTTGCGATACTTACTCGGTATCGAAACAAAAGTACTTGGTATCGAATCGAATCAAACCTGGCCATATTAATATCTTATTTAAAATTTCCGAACGCATCAGAGAGAACGATAGCGACAGCTTTTTTCTTTCGCTCGGTTGGCGGTCGGTCGGTTCGGTACACCGACAAACTTATCTGTTCCGGTGGCGTCGTCGCTACTGTCGTTTTAGTACTGTCATTAAATTTCGTATTTGTATTGCAAAAACTGACATTTCACGTAGTTCCAATTTTGGCCACCGAAACGAAACAGTTAAGTTTGTCGTTAAAGCGGACATATTGTGTGACGTGCCGCCATTTTATTTTGTTTTAAATTTGAGTTATTTTGTTTGCCAATTTACGTTGCGTCCAGTTAATGTCCAGTTGTTGTTTGCGAATTGATTTAATATTGTAGTCATCTGTTCATAATTATCATGGCACCACCGAAGTCAATAATATGGACATATTTCACTAAAACCAATGAAAAATAGCTTTATTTTTTGCCCTCATAAAATTATTATCTTTGATTTCATAAAAAAATCTAAAAGTATCGATATGAGTAGGTATCGATACTTTAGGAGTATTTATATGAGTAGTATCGAAAGACTATTTGAGTACTACTCATATGAGTAGGTATCGATACTTTGGTGGTATCGGAACATCCCTATTTAGGGTAGCTTGAGTTGCTGCTTACTTAACAAGCTATGTTAGGGGCTAGTGTGAATAACGTCCTGGGATTTCATGTTGATGATGTCAGTCACAACTACACATACTATCTAGACCAGGGGTTCCCAAAGTGGGCGATAACGCCCCCTTGTGGGCGCTGCAGGCCTAAAGGGGGGTGGTAAGACCCAGAAAAAAAATGTTTCGCTAATATAGCTCACAAAAATTAATTAATTTAATTTGAAGTTATAGTGGGTTAGTAGGTGAAAAAATGGGGGCGCTAAGAATTAATTTATTCTCAAAGTGGGCAGTAGACAAAATAAGTTTGGGAATCCCTGATCTAGACCCTCACATAAATCCCGTCAGCCGTCATATAATAGTTCGGAGGCTTGTGGTCGTGTTTCCCGAAGGCCTGCAAGAATTCTCCATCCAAGCTTAACAAAATATACGCTCTGCAAACATTCGTGTTTGTGCACCGCCATCTTTGACAGTTCTTCGACCGAAACCCAAAGCAGTAGGTGTACTGTTTGTACATAAAGAAATTCTTTCCGTTCTGTAATTTTACCATCTTCAACTCTGGAAGAGAAAGCAGTTGTTATCTATTTTGATAATACAGTTTACCCACGTCACTATAAATAATATAAAATCTTTCCCCTTATAATATTATAAGTATAGATCACATGCATAGGTATATACGGGAACTATTTCGCTTCAGCTATACGTCAAACAAGGGGACTAGAGATACAAAAATGTGTGGGAAGTATCTTAAATACAAGCCATTCTGTTCAATAATATCAGAAATAACCGTTGAATAATATCAATTCAATATCATATTTGTAAGTAATTTAATATAATCTTATTAAGTAACAAGACTGCGCAATATCGAAACAATAGTAGAAATCTTATAGAATAAAAAATGTATTTATTAAACTTAAAGAAAAAATAATAATCGAACAAGAAAAAAAAACCATAATTAGCCTTTTGTTACAACTGAAAGTAATTACGAAAAGTAACTTAATTATCCTTTCTAATTCTGTCTAACTACATAAATAAAAATGTATGTGCCCACACACTCGTAACTTCAGACTGAATAGTGAACGAAGTTGTTATCCCCACCACCCATTAAATTACCCCAGTTCCCCTTCACGTCCGGAAGGAGTGAGTCGATGCGCTTGCGACTGTCATTAAATCCTGACATAGATTCCTTGAGCAGTTCTATGGTACTGCGGCGGCTGGTGGTGATGGCTGTTGACGACGTTCGTGATATGCCCTGATCCTGACAGCTTTAGGTACGCCCGGCAGTCGTGGGTACTGGTGCTCCTCCAGGTCTCCCCGTTCTTCGACTGGCATTTGAACGTATACGAGTACTGGTTGAACCGTATATACTCTTTCCCGTTCGCTAACTTTATCTTCGAGTACCCTGGCGAATGACGGCAGTATTTTAGAAAATAAGAATAGCTAAACTCAAAGCTGTCATTCAATAGGTGGCTGTGTTCTGACGACATTATGGTGTCAGTACAGTTGAAGACAGATCTCTAAGATCAGAGCCTTCTTTATGGTAGCACTGTGACTGCGAATTTGCCGTAGGTAAGAATTCGCACCCTCGACGCAGTGTTTATTCATTTTAGTGACATTTGGTAGGCAGGTGGAATAGGACAGTAAGCGAGTGGTGGCCAGAGAAGACATAGTACAAGTCCTATATCCAACAGTGGGATGATACAAGCTATGCTAAGCTGTAATATTTGTAAGGTTAGGGTGTGGGAGTGAACGGTAAGCAAACATTTGAGATTTCTTTTTTAATAAAAAGCCGGTTAAAATTACACATTTATTAATTCATAACCATAACCATATTGAGAACGTAATATAAGTAACTTAATATAAGAAATAATAGATATCAAAAGCCCAAATACTAGCAGAGTTCGGCACAGTACACATTCCAATGAGGCAAAGATGTTGTAACTCAATGTACGCATCGGATTTATTTTGGGTAAGCTTCAGTCATCAGTATTTAGTTGGTGTTTTTAAGTTTGGATAGTTTTCAAATGCGTAGCAATCTTTTTTTTATTAGCTTCCCAAAATGGATATGCATATTTGCGCTGTCAATACCAGAAAGGGTAAGGTGATCAAAATTGTGATACCGATTTTCCTCTTGGCTTTGAAAGGCACGTTAAGCCTTTAGTCCTGAACATTCGTTAAACTAAGTCATGCCCTAGACCTGAATAGTTTAAAAATTTTTGACACAAGATGTTCCCTTAAAAGTGGAAGATTTCACACCCAACTAGATTGACTGTCTTTGGCTTGGTTGGTGGGACGTTCAATATACAATTAGACTCCCATTCACGCTCAAATATTGTCCGAAGCAAAAGTCTGCCCACGCAACTATTGGGCACAGTTTCCGTTTAGTTGTATACAATTGACATTTAACACTAACTGCCACGAGATAAGGTGTTAATTTGAACGAATGTGTTAAGGGGGTTGGGAGTACATAAAAGAGGTATAGACCGACAAACTGATCTCTTCCGGTGGCGGCGTCGCTACTGTCTATTTAGAACTGTCATTAAACATCGTTTTTGCATTGTATTTCACGTAGTTCCAATTTTGGCCACCGGAACAGATAAGTTTGTAGGTCTGTATTATGCGACGTCCAAATATGGCGCCGCGCTCGCACATTTCGTAGTTTTTTAAACATAGTAAACGAGACACTAATTTTATCAAGTCAAACTCTGCGAATTTATCTGTAAATATTTAGTGGCTATAATTGAGTGAAAATTCAAATGTTAATTGGCAGGAGCTTAGACATAAAATACGAAAATCGTTAAAAAAAGGGGTAACTTTGGGATTTTTTTCTATCGAGTGAAGTTTATAAAAACATGTAATTGAATGCGATTTTAACTAGATCAGATCCTTAACTGATACATATATTTTTTTTAGAATTGAAAAACACTGATTTGTATGTCTCAGGTGGCTTTTAAAAACCATACGCGCGGCATCTGCGGAACTACACAGCCTTAATGTCATCTGTGTCAACACCGCTCGGACGTTTTTTGAGGAATTTTTCTTAGAGATTGGGTGTCTAGTTGTATATTGAACGTCATTGGACCAAGGTCAATGTATTCTTGATGTGATGTAATATGTATACGCTAGCGGGCGACAATTATTAATTATTATCGCTTGCGCGACGCAGGGATCCATATCGCCTTCTGTCATAAGGTGACCAAGGTCTAACATAGGTACAATTTTTGTGTGTCGTATACAACGTGTTAAGTTAAATGCGCAAATCCTGAAATTAGTTTGATCAGAATAACGAGTAGAATCTATTAAACCACTTTTTAATATAGATCACATTTTAAAAAAATCAATAAAAATGTAGCTCTGTCTATTTATTAATAGGTTAAGCCATCAGGGGGACTCATCCCTCGACAAAGCGTCGTCGCAGACGCAAGAAACGATCAGAATTGCCAGTCAAACTAAATCTTTGAATTTTTTAAATGTTGTTTTTTCCTCCATCACTAGGTCAATTGAATTAAAAATCATTTGGGGTGTCTGAGGTTTTGCGCATTCAACATAACACTTTGTATATGCTAGTGGGCGAGAATTACTTTGCTTACAGTATTCTATAGTAATGCGCAATCGTAGTGCCTTCTATCATTAGTTCGTAGAACTGTTTGGCGAGCTGATGTTTGCTTATCAAATAAGAGGTAGCCACATGACTACAAAAGTTATAAATCCTCATGCACGTTCCTTCCGCAGTCCAAAAGGCCGAACGCGCTAAATAATCTCAACCAACCCGCAAACTGAACCTCGGCCGTTGGTAGTGCTATCGCGTTTGAAATTCGCGTCGGCGCTATACGAAGTCGGCAGAACGGCTGCGCGTTGGTTGTGCTTTGGTTGAAATTACTTAGCGCGATCGCCCCCGTTTGCTGATCAAGTGAAAGTACGCCACATGACGACAAAAGTCCTAAATCCTCATGTACGTTCCATCCGCAGTCCTGTGGTACTGCGTAGGCGCGTGGTTGTGTCTGTTGGTGACGCTGAGGAGCTGTCCCGAGCTGGACAGCTTCAGGTAGACCCGGCAGTCGCGCGTGCTCGTGCACCGCCACGTCTCCCCGTGCCTCGACCGGCATCTGAACGAGTAGGAATAATCGTCGAACATTATGAACTCTTTCCCGTTCGCAAACCTTATCTTCGAGTACCCTGGCGAATGATAAGTTTGGGAGAATTAGTGTCAAAAATGTAAGGTTATATGCTGGCAACAAAAGATGGAGTGGCTTTGGATAGAGATTTGTGGTGAAATATGAGGGAGACCTACGTTCAGTAGTAGACGGAAATAGGCTATTTAATGATAACAACCTTGTTCCACTGTAAGGCTAAGGCTATCATTGAAATCAAGTCATCGTACAATGATGGGTACTGGCTTAATCATCATTCATCACCCTTGTGAAATACGGACTGGTGGTAACAAAGGAAAACTGTTACAAATGATGCTTAACCCGGGAATTTAACCCAGGGCACCGAGATCACGGCCAGGTAGTTTAACAACTAGACCAAGGAGGCGTTCATTACATGGGTCATAATTAAAATCGTAAGTACACTCTTTATTATTTTATTACAATACTTTACTATTATCTATAATACATATTGTTAGACGAATAATTAGTAGAATCGAATTACACATCACTATGGTCACCGCGTACGGTGCTCCGCACTGGCCGGGGAGATGACAGATATAGATTTACTAGGGTTGCCATCTCTAAAATTTGGAAAACAGGACAAGACGAGTGAAAACCCCGGATTTTAGAGTCCGAAGGCCGGACATGTCAACAAGATCTTTTAAACATATTCAATGTAATAAAAAACATCGTGGTGTGCGGGCATAGTGCGTGTCTCGCGGGCCGCCCAAATTTTTTTTATTTATTTATTTTTTAAAACTCGGTCTACAAAAATGAAACCTTCCCCGGACGCTCCCCGGATGCCCTCTAAACTAGGACAAATCCGGGGAAACCCGGACGGATGGCAACCCTAGATTTACCGCGCCTGCAATGTATAACGTCGACTACTTTATTGCCTAATATTGTAAAAGTATATTAAATTGTATTTATCAAGAGAAAGGTATTTATTTATAACAATATCTATAAAATAGTCAGAACTTATAAAAACGTTCATTCAAAATCATAAATATACATTTTAGGCAATTAGGTCATAAGTTAACTTACACATAATTATGTTCTTACGTACATATTTTTTTTGTCGTTTCAAAATCAATTGCCAAGTTATAATTAAACTAAAGCCTCTGTAACGAGAAGTCGTTCTGACTACATTGAAGAAAAGTAATCTATGAATGTTTTATCTCGCGAGTGCGAGTGAGCCATAATATGATACTAGTTGTAAACTTGAGTTCACTACTTACGGTCGGTCCGGTCGAGAATGCTGAGCGCTCTCGAGGCTACGCACACTAAGAAGATGTGCATCAATGACGTTCAATTAAAAAACTAGACTCACAATCACGCTCAAATATTGTCCGAAGCAAAAGTCTGCCCACCCGACTATTGGGCAGAGTTTTCGTTTAGTTGTATACAATTGACATTAAACACTAAATGCCACGAGATAAGGTGTTAATTTGAACGAATGTGTTAATGTCATCAGTGTCAAAGCCACTCGGACGTTTTTTGAGGAATATTTCTTAGAGATTGGGTGTCTAGTTTTATATTGAACGTCATTGATGTGCATGTATATATTTTGCGCACAAGCATAGCTCACCCGCGTTCTAGAGATAAAACGTGTTTACTTCGCATATATTTACTTTCGCCACTGATAAGTTCGAAATAATTTATCTGTCACATAATTTACACGCTGTTTCATTCGTTTCATTTTTTTTTTAAAAGACAGCTTCATTTTTTTTGAGAGATAAATGATCACCATATTTATTTGTCGGTGATGAAATTGGCCCTTAGTAATTGCTTTTTAGATGAAACTACGGCAAAAACATTACACTCTAAAATATCTACCACTAGATGCCTTCATATACTTATGTGGGGGGTGATGGTGTTCCCCTACAACCTTAAATACATTGCCATCTTTGTCCACCATGATGTATGCCTGACACCGCGAGCTGCAGCGCCATCTCTCCCCGACCCTGGACCGGAAACCGAACGAATATGTGAACCCGTTGTACAAGTAAAACGTCTTGCCATTAATCATGGTGATCTTCTTTAAATCGCCTATTGGAAATAATTGTTTAATTATTAATTAATGTTACAAGTCGAAAATAAATATTACGAAAAACGCTTGTTCTAAAACAGGGGCATCACGGCCAGGTGCATACCGGCATAACATTTTTTATATGTACGTATATACTTAATTTTATTTAGCATGAGAAAGAACGAAGTTTACGTTTTTTATTATAGGCACCAATTTGTGCCAAGCGAAAATATAATATTAAAAATGTCAAATTATTTTATTCACAGACTTCCGATTCTAAGTAGCCATTATTGTGATCGTTTATTATTATTTTCAATATTCAAAATACTAAAATTTCGATTTCTACAACAAAAATATTATTTTTAACAGAAATTAACTAAACATTGTAAAAAGTTTGCACTATAAAAGACAAGTATGAAACGGAACGCTTCTAGTTTATTACCAATGTTTATTACGACAAAATGAAAAAGTGCATGTCAATGTTAAAATGCGTACTTTCGTGATTTGTAAGTGGGCGTATTTATAACGGTCGCAGTTTGTCAAAACGTCGAAGTTGACGACCACTCGTCCTTTGTTTTTTTAAATTCTAATGCTAAATCAAACGAAGTATAGTTGCATATCGGCCGGAACCTTATCGGACTGGGACCGTAACGGCCGGGGGCACTTTTTCATATAAGGAATTTATTGGATGGTGGATGCTGTGAGGATAATATGTGGGACTCTTCGTCACCTATCGACCAAGCCCTTAGATTCAATGGGGCACCAGCCGGGAAATACCCGGTACCTCAGTAGATACTTCCTTACGGTCGCTGATCTTGAGTCCTGGGTGTCATTCACCCCATCAATGAGACGAGGAAATAGGACCTGTGTCGTTACTCCTTAGATCCCTTTTTTAAATGACACAAAACTGCACATGTTTTATGTAATAGGTACTTTTGTTTTTAATATCATTCATAATTCAAATTTTAAGAAGAAATAAAACAAGTGGATATTTTTTAATTTTATTTGTAATCAACAGTAGTACATTTTTATAACCTCGACTTGCCCAGGAATATTCATTTACTTACATTTTATCAAGACCATCAATGGATCAGATCTTAAAATATAGATACCCCATGGGAATGAGAGAAAGAAATTACTTAGCGCGATCGCCCCCCTGTTTTCTGTTCAATTGAGAGGTCGCCACATGACTAATCCTCATGTACGGTCAAAAGCACGTCAGACGTAACACTTTGGACTTTGTACCGCTCTTATGTCGGGGGCATAAGCGCTATTATCGAACTGCAAGTGTATACCGTGATGTGCTGTTGACTGTACGTTCCTTTCGCAGTCCTATAGTACTGCGTAGGCGCGTGGTTGTGCCTGTTGGTGACATAATTTCAACGATGTTTCATTCGCCAGTTTTAAAAAAAAAAAGACAGCATCACTGTTAAATAAATAAGTAAGTGATCATTTATCTGAGAGATTAATGATCACTTATTATTTTATTTGTCAGTGGTTTAGATGAAACTACGACAAAAATATTATACTTTAAAATATCTACCACAAGATGCCTTCATATACTTATTTGGGGAGTGATGGTGTTCCCCTACAACCCTAAATAGATTCCCTTTTTCGTCCACCATGATGTATGCCTTACACCCTGAGCTGCAGCGCCATCTCTCCCCGACCCGGGACTGGAATCCGAACGAATATGTGAACCCGTTGTAGAAGTAAAACGTCTTGCCATTAATCATGGTGATCTTCTTTAAATCGCCTATTGGATATAATCGTTTAATCATATTAATGTTAGGTACAAGTCGAAAATAAATATTACGAAAAACGCTCGTTTTAAAACGGGGCATCGCGGTCGGGTGCATACCGGAATAGCATTTTTTACATGTAAGGTGCGTATCGGCCGGGGCCATACCGGACTGGGACCGTAACGGCCGGAGGCACTTTTTCATATTGAGAGTTTGCGTATAATCATAAGGAATTTAGGACCTAGGTACCCCTTGGTGGATGCGGTGAGGATATCTAGGACTCTCCGTCACCTATCGTCCAAGCCTAGATTTACTCAGTTACTTCTTAGATCCCTTTTTTAAATGTCACAAATAAAACTGCACGAGTTTTGAGTAATACTTTTGTTTATAATACCGACTTATCTCATCATCATCATCCCAGCGTATTCCCGATTGCATCATCCAGTATAGAGCTAAGGGTCCGCTACTACTGTGATCCTAGATTTGATAAGCCTGGTTATTACAATGGAGCGATTGCCATCTGACCTCCGTGACCCTTACAAGGGAAACCACCTACCTACTTGGAACATAGTCGGGACCAACTGCTTGTGCATGTAAAACTTCTTGCCGTTCGTTCCCCAGAGTAATCAGTTCCACTGCAAGGATAGATTGAATTCACATTACCTTATTTATCAGGTGTGCCATTCACATTACCTTATTTATCAGGTGTGCCACAAGTAGAAAACGACCTAAGATATAAATTAAATATGTGCCTTGACTGTGGTGTTGGGCCTCCAAGGCCCCCATGAGATGGAGGCTGATGGGTAGATTAGGTGGCACAATGAAAGTCAGTATTGTGTAGAGTGAATGAATCCATCTTTATTACTGAGTGCAGCTTATATATTAATATTGAACGTGCGTTACGTGTTGTAGAGGAGAAATACCATAACGTATAGGGAAGGTATCTTATCAAGATCAGAACGTGATATTCCTTTATTCCATCCATCACACCTCCCCTGAAACGTTAGGCGTCCCTCCCCTGAGAAGAGTGCCCTTACTCTATGAACTTTTAAGTTCTAGTCTTATGTATAATATATGCTTTATTATTTTTTTATATCTTTAGATTAGGTTCCATGTCCTCTAATACAGGAAATGGACCTAGATACAAATCATTTGTCTTGTTATTATTTTCATTTCTTAACCACACAAAATCAACTACATTATATTTGTTATCCTTACATTTTACATCGTGTTTGGTTTTCCTATCTATCTTTGTACTTAACAAATTATTCCTAGTTATTCCTCAACATGTGCTTTTTGTAACCCTTCCCCTGAAAGGACGAACTTATATTCATAGTACGAATTACCTCTAAAAATATTTTATAAAATAACAATTTGACTATAGATCTCAAAATTAACAATAATACAAAACATTTCGCCTCTGTTAGCAATCGCATACTTCCCAAAAAAAATAACATAAGTAATTTAATATATTTAAAGAACTAGTTATTCAACTTTAAAAAAAAACATTTGGTCAAAATAATTTGCCTAATAATTTTTTTCATAATCTATAACTTGGCAACGTATTTTGTTCAACATTATGACACATTTATTCATTATTTCATTTACACAATATTATAATACAAAAATATTAGTAAGACATATTCCTGTGTTCTTTTATTTATTTATTTATTTATTTATTTAGGTTACCAAAGCTAGATACAACATTCTTATCATTAAGGTATACATACAAAGTTACATCTTCAACTAATTGTATAGCTACATTAAGGTAACACAGCATATGCACAATTTAAACACGAACGACATGCAGTTCGGCCGGCGACTCATCGATCTACCGCACTGTGGAATGTGGGGTTAACATTCTCATTCTCAACAGACCGCGGCAGGCCCATGTGCCGCCGACCGCACAGAAATACAATTTTTGTTACATTTTCTAATAGTTGCAAAATAAAAATATATTAATTCAACAACAATTATTCTAAATACCATGTTTTCCTAATATTAAATTTGAATTTGGAAATGCTGTCAGAAAACACATCCACAGACGAACAAAACTGATTGAGTAGCTTGCACAGACGTGGTATAGCCGAGTTTTGACCTAGGACAGTTCTACGAAATGGCACATAAAGGGGTTTTATTGGCTTACGCGGAACAGAACGTGGCACACGAAAACAAAACTTGCGTAGCAATTGGCTACAATCGATGTTGTTATTCAGAACTTTGTAAAGAAAAGTTAAGTCCAGAAGATCTTTACGCTGATTCAGGGATTGCATTTTAAAATACTTAAGCCTTTCCTTATACGATTTTATTGTCTTTGCAACACCGAAAGAACCCGCTAGATGCCACATAAACCGTTTCTGTACCCGTTCGATCCTTAAAGTATGGGTCGCATAATGTGGTCTCCATACTACGCTGCAGTACTCCAAGATACTACGTACTAAGCTATTGTAAATGTTGATACGAGTCTGAGGTTTGCGGAATGCTCTGCCATTGCGCATCACGAAGCCCAACATTCTGTTTCCCTGCTTTAGTATGTTGTCTACATGTGGAGTAAACGTCAGTTTCCGATCAAGTGTAACTCCCAGATCCTTTATTGTGTCTACTTCCGTAATATGGTTGCCTCGTATACTATATGTGGAACAAATACTCTTTACATTACGAGTGAATTTAATATGAAAACATTTTTTGGAATTGAGTTTCATTCCATTTACTTCACACCAATCCAGTAGCCTTTCCAAGTCCTGTTGCATCATAGACACATCTTCCTGGGATTGTATCACTCGAATAAATTTGAGATCATCCGCGAATAAGAATGGAGTGGAGAAGTGGAAACAATTCGCAATATCATTAATAAAGATATTAAATAAAATCGGACCCAAATGCGAACCTTGAGGCACTCCCGAAGTCACGTCCCTGAGATCAGACCTGAAGCCGTCCATTACAACGTAAAAACTTCTTTTGTTAAGATATGATGCTAAGAATTTTAAAATATTTCCAGCAATTCCGTAGTTAGCAAGTTTCTGCAAAAGAACTTTATGCAAAACGGTGTCAAATGCCTTGCTGAAGTCGGTGTAAATCGCGTCAATTTGCTTGTGTTCGTCCATTGCAGCTACAATTTTATCTAAATAAAGGACTAGGTTGGTATTAGTCGACCTACTCTTGACAAACCCGTGCTGGTGATCCGTGATGAGGTGTTTGAAATGACGTTGGATAAAAGGATATATTAGAGATTCTAAGACCTTAGCAAAAGTTGACAGTATAGAAATGGGCCTGTAATTAGTAACTAGGCGTTCGTCGCTACTTTTAAAAATTGGTACAACCTTAGCAACTTTCCAGGCGGAGGGAAACTCGCCTGTGGTCAAGGCTCGATTATAGATTACTGTTAAGGGGAATGCCAAAGTTGATGCGCAAGCTCTTATAAAGGATGGCGGTACACCGTCTGGCCCTGCGCCTTTAGATGGATCTAGTTTTTTTAGTTTAGATAAAATATCATCTTCGGTTAGAATTATTGTGTCTAAAATTCCGCTATGCGTTGGTATGTTAGGTGTATAGTTAACCGCCTCACAGTCTCCCCCATAAACCGATGCGAAATACTCTGAGAACATCTCACAGATTTTCTGTGGGCCACTCACCCATTGACTTCCGTCTGAAATGTCTGCTGGGTATTTACTAGTGCCGATTCTTTTGTTTTTGACGTATGAACAGAAGTATTTTGGATTAGAATTAATTTTATCCTCAACTTCCTTAATATACCTATTATAACAATCTATTGCGAGTAACTTACAACGTTTCGTTAATAATTTTAGAGTTATTTTATCCATTGGATTTTGGTATTTTTTGTACCGGTGCCAAACTTTATTCTTTTCTTGAATTCTCTTAATAACATTCCTGCTAAGCCATGCCGGATACTTACTACTTTTGAATTTGTATACAGGTATATGTTTATTTATAATATCGTTAAGAATACCATTGAATACTTCTACCATAGAACTAGCAGTACAAGTAGGAGTAAAATGTGTAGACCACTCTATATTGCCTAGGGATTTATTTATTTCATCGTAATTAGCTTTTGAGAAATTATATCTGACCACGTTGTGAATAAACTGCGATTTACTGTTGTTTGCCGCCAGCCATATGTCCAAAGGTGGGTGGTATAAATCAACTTTGCAGGGGCCATTGGTAAGTTCACTTACCTTGGAATTTGGTAAGTCAGTGAGTACTAGATCCAATATCCTAGTCATGTGATTAAGAACATGATTACATTGTTTTAGATTACTTGAATTGCAAAAATCTACCAGTATTTGGCCCAAGGGAGTAGTACTACACGGCGATTGGTGGTCGCTGTCTGGCTTCCAGTCGACACAACTAACGTTTAAATCTCCAACGATGCAAGTATACATGTCATGTTGTTCGGATACTCTACAACAGTTTGCCAGGAAGGTTTTGAGTGAGAACTGATTGACGGGCGGTGGAAGATACACTGCACACAGTGCTAATTGCTTTATCGAGTCATTAAAATTAATATCGATGACAACCCAAAGATCTTCGAACTGACTTTCCCAAGATGTCATTCGCCTCGAATTAATGTTTTTGGACACAGCTATTAAAGTCCCGCCCCCCTTTTTTTTGCTACTGTATTTTGAAGATTCTCTGTCTCTTCTGTGTACTATATAGTCCCTACCAAATAGCTCGCTACTTAAGACACTACTGTTTAACCACGTTTCTGTGAATATAATTATATCATAGTTTGTGCAAGCTACATAAGAATAGATTTCATGCGTCTTGGTTTTAAGGCCTCTTACATTTTGGTACAATATATTTAAATCACCGAATTTTAATAAATGAGAGGAAATATTGAGACATGAGTATCTAAAGCTAAATATTATTTTAATTTTAGTAAGCAGTCTGTGCTTTTGATCAGTTTATAGTCAGAACCATCGTCTTTTCGCATAAAGATCTTCCCCTCCCTCACCCAGACGTATTTGAAACCCAATTCTCGCGCCTTTGTCCTAGCAGCTGCATGTAATGCCTTATTTGTCGGAGATAAATGCTCAACGACAAATATAGGTTTCTTCTCGCCGTTGATGCCAATAAGACTTGTATTTAATTTCTCATGTTTAGGGTTCTTGTTATACGTTATTGATGCTGCTAGGAAAGCGTCTCGTACTCGTGGTGAGCTAAATTGCACAACCACATTTCTGGGTCGTGTACTGGCACGATTTATCTTGGCAGTTCTAGTGCAGTTTGCTATATTTTCCTGCGAAAGCTTACAGCCAACTACATCACTGATGCGGTTCACTATGTCCACGAGGTTCTCATTTTTGTTTTCCGGAATACACTGCAACTCCAGGTTGTTCATACGAACCCGCTGTTCAAGGTGATTAATTTTATTGTTTTGTTCCATCACTGTCTCTTGCATGCGGGTGAAGTCCTCCTTCAATGTTTTTATGTTGGATGTGTTGTTAGTGACTTCCTTGGCGAAATCTTCATACTGCCCATTAATAAAATCCATTGACGATCTTAGTTCCTTTATCTCTTCCCTTACGGCTTTAAGTTGCGTGTCGAATAGTTTTGATAGAGAGGTTTGAAATTTTGACAATAATTCATCCATTTCCACTCGAACCACGTCGGTCACTACACCGCGCAGATCCGCTCTAGTGATAGGTGTATCTACCTCGGTTTGTCCAACTGCTGGTGGAGACGAAGCTTGTCTCTTGTTGCACCTCCTATCAGATCCTGATTGATCAGGCTGGGTGCAACTGCGAGTGTTCGTTTTTGAAGTTTTTAATTGAGTGTTGTCATGTTTGTTCTTTGATTTTGCCAACGAGCATAATGGACAATTCCAATTTTTGGTTCGTTCAGCGTTATGGATACCAGAGGACACCAGGCAGTCTAAGTGATGGGCCTTGTTGCACAGCGCACAACGAATGTGACGTCGGTCCCCTGTATTGTCTAGGGTACCGCAACAGCCCCATGTCTTTTCTAATGTAGGAGTGTTCGACATCTTCACACGAAGTGCAAATTGCCGTTTCAAATTCTACAGGCGTTAACTTTTTGTGCGTTTTGCTTGGGATTGAACCCACGGTGCCTGTGTTAGTATGTAACTAGAAACAGGTGCAAAAGCTGAACAGCTATGAAGCTCTTAGATAAGTTGCCGAATTTAGGTGCCAGTTGGTAATGCTTTTCATTCGCAAGTCTTGAGCAGAAATTATTATTAACAAGTGGGTATGTATATTATCAGTCACTAGTACGAACGATTTAATCACGATATTAATATCTTGATTTCACTCACAGTTTCCACGATGGGGGATTTTTGATAACTCGATTCCGCAGCACTTTCAATTCCGGTTCTTAAGGTATTTGTTTCGATGTAAATAGGAAAACTTTTGCCACTTCTTGCGAATTTATAGTATGGGAGCAAACAAAACACGTCTGGTCGCGCAACTCCCTCAACTACCCACATTTATACATTGACTTGCCTCATTATTGCCTTCTATACACAATCGTTTTTCATATTAATCATCAACATTAACATTGCATAACCCTTTGCTTATTCTTCGCAACATAATTTACTCAATACAATTTATTTTCACCATTTCTCGGTACATATTACGACTTCTACAATAACATAATGTTTACATATTTAAATCAGATCTCCTATAGTTGCGTCTTCGGCGCGCCTCCCATTGTAGAGAATCCTGATCTATGCAAAATGTAGAGCCATCAACAATACGAGTATATTACTCTTGGTACATAGGTATATTTCTCATTTTGGCACCTTTTGGCCAATTTTCTTTGGTACTTTATTTTATAAACAAAAATATAAATCGAGGTATTTTGTGTATTACAACAACAACCTTTACTTGAGGAGTTCATATTTTAAGTCTTCATTGGACTCCAACTCATCTCACGGAGGAACTTCGTTCCCACCATGATCGAATGGAAGGATTAGACCCTCACTTGTACCTCAATTATAAAAATAGAGTATCACAATTTTAAGACTATACTGTCTCCAACAGTGTTTAGCGATGAACATCGTTCAGATCGCGTTTATGAAGGATCTGATCTCTAATGTACCATATTTGTACCACAACATTTTAATACTTCTTTAAAAAAAACCCGTAATAATATTATAATAACACATCATTTCACAAAATTAAATATCTCTCTCTATCTTTCACAAAAAAATCGTAATAATATTATAATAACACGTCATTCATTTCACAAAATTAAATATCATTCTATATCTTTCACTACTTTAATGAATATTTTGACTTATAAAAATAAGATATTACTTTTGGGTGATCAGTCCAATTGCACTTCCTACTTTATTAGCCAAATTATTTCTCATCTAAAATTGTCATTCATTTTCCTATCCAAAGTCTCCTTTAAACGTTACCAAAAATTAAAAAATTATAAATAAACACTACTTTTATGACATTGAAAATGTTATTGTTATGTAAATAACATTATGTATAACTTTAATTATCAATTAATAAAATGTTTACTATGCGCTACTGAGTTCATAACGCGTGCCTGAACGTCGCTGACGTGACAAAATTTTCGCTTGTACGCGCTAAAACCGTCGTTTGTTATTGACCTTGCTGTCTATTGTAACATATTGATGCTATTTAAGTAAAACCAAACCGTACATTCCATTGAAAAACAAAACGCAACACGAATATTAAAAGAAATTCACACTATAATACCTAAATAAAATTAAATCCTGGATTGCTAACAGAGCGGTTAAGAATTTTAAAAATTAAATTGAAAATTAAAAATCTACATATTATAAATATATAACCAAAAGTAACTACAACAAAACAAAATTATATCCACCTACATTACACTAAACACATACATTATTTACACTGGATGGCGGCATCAGGCCCCCGAGAACTCCCGGCAGCGCCTCCATTTTGTATCTCCACCTTTCCAGCGCGCTTCTTGCAGTAAAACGGCTGCAGAAGTTTATCTTCTAGTAGGGCCATCTTCTTTGTCTTTAGCTCCTAATCAGTCCGTTATCCCGTGATCCCGGTTAGAAGGTTGAAAAAATAGGCTTGTACACTTACAAATTTTTCGACGTCTCCATGGTTGGTAGATGAAGCCAACTCCTCGTAGTTTACCACCGAAACCGAAACAGTCACGGTGTCACGGTCTCACGGTGTCACGGTCGCCATGTGGTGTTGGGCCTCCAAGGCCCCCATGAGATGGAGGCTGATGGGTAGATTAGGTGGCACAATGAAAGTCAGTATTGTGTAGAGTGAATGAATCCATCTTTATTACTGAGTGCAGCTTATATATTAATATTGAACGTGCGTTACGTGTTGTAGAGGAGAAATACCATAACGTATAGGGAAGGTATCTTATCAAGATCAGAACGTGATATTCCTTTATTCCATCCATCACATGACACTATGACATTTTCTAATGAAAAATTTCATTTAATTGACATAAATAAAATAATTAAAAACTATAGTATACATGCGACAAAGGATAAATACTATCCTAGTAATTATTGTAAACGACAGATAGCTGTGTCGCTATCTTATTTTATTATTAATTCAGCCAAGAACTTGGCTAACAAGCCTGCTTCTATTGAGCAGAGCAGTAGATCTGACATCAATCAGACTTTGGATTTTAATCCAAGTAATTTAAATTAAATCATAAGACAAAAGAGGACATCTCTTGCAAACCTATTACAGTGACGAAGGATAAGTCTTGTAATTTTTTTTAATTTAGTTCATCAAAATATACAAGGCTTCTCTGGTAAGGAACTTGAAATAGGTTTATTCTTAGACTGTATGAATATACATGTCTTATGTTTAACCGAACACTGGTTAAGACAAGAAAATTGTTTAATAAGTATAGATAATTTTAGGCTAATTAGTTCGTTCATGAGAAAATCTGCTATTCGTGGTGGGTCACTTTTATTGGTACATAACAAGTTAAAATGTAAAGAACGTAAAGATATAGTAGCACTTTCAATTGAGCGAACTATAGAAGTAGCATGTGCAGAGCTAGAACAATATATTATAGTTTGTGTGTATAGACCCCCGGCTTCAGATTATAGTATATTTGAAACCACAATGGAGGAGATACTCAAGAAAACCTGTATGTCAAATAAAAAAGTTGTTGTATGTGGAGATTTTAATGTAAATATTCTGGAAGGTTCACAATTGGCCGTAAGATTTGTTAACCTGTTTAAGTCATTTAATTTAGTAAATCTCTTTACTGAACCTACCAGGATCACACCCACTTCTGCCACCTGCTTAGATAATATATTTTGTAATAATAAGGTAATTGATAAGAAAATTATTAACTGTATCCAATCAGATCATAGTGGCCAGCAAGTTAAATTTGAACACTGTGCTGCCTCTAAATCTGTAGACATCATTTGTAGGCCTGTCACTGAGAGACGTAAAGATAAATTTAAAAGCAACATTGATAGAAAAATATCTGATATTTCTCTTCGTGGTGGTGATGTAGATACTCTTTATGAAAATTTATTTGGCTTGCTAACTTCTGAGTTTGACTCAATATTTACTAAAAAGACAATAAAAACTAATAATTCTAAAGCTTCATTCAATGACTGGGCAACTACAGGTATTTATAAGAGTAGACATAGATTATATGAACTGTATGGTTTAAAAGCATGTTCTAAAGATCCAAAGGTCATAGAATATGTTAAAAACTATTCCAAGATTTTTAAGAAAGTATGTTATAAAGCAAAATCTATTTACTTGCGTAACAAAATAAATAAGTCAAGTAACAAAGTCAAAGCTACTTGGAATATAATTAATAAAGAGACATGTAAATTAAAGCCATACGAAAGCGACTATTCCTTAAAAGTTAACAATGAAATTCTTAAATCTGATATAGAAGTCGCTAATGCCTTTGAAACTTTTTTCTCAAATATACCTATTATAACAACTAGTCAATTAAATTCTAGCTCACACCAAGCTCAAATTTTATTAGCTTCGAGTGTAGCTGAATGTCAGATTCCGTTTAAATTTGATTATATAAACCCAAACACAATTTTGAAAACGTTCAAAGAACTGAACATGAAAAAAACCGAAGACTTATGGGGCATCTCTACTGATATAATGAAAACAGTAATTGATGTTATTTCACCCCATTTAGCATTCATTTTTAACAAATGCATTGATGAAAGTCAATTTCCCAATTTGATGAAGTACAGTAAAATAATACCTTTATTTAAATCGGGCAATAAAAGTGACCCATCCAACTTCAGGCCAATTTCTATTTTACCATCTTTAAGTAAAATTTTTGAAAAAATTATGTTTAATCAATTACTTGAACATTTCAACATCAATAATTTACTTCATAAAAAGCAATATGGTTTTACTAAGAACAAAAGTACAACCGATGCGGGAATTGAATTTATTAAACATATCCTTGATGCTTGGGAAGGTAAACAGAACGCAATAGGTATTTTTTGTGATTTATCAAAGGCATTTGATTGTGTTGACCATACAATATTACTTGATAAATTAAAACATTACGGTGTCTCCAACGCTGCCATGAAACTAATTGAATCGTATCTCACTGACAGGATACAAAGAGTCAATATCAACAATATTAATTCGTGTGGTGCTAAACTGAGAATGGGCGTGCCACAAGGCTCTATACTGGGCCCTTTGCTATTTTTGATTTATATAAACGATCTACCATACTACACCGGGGACCTCTGTGAGATAGTTCTGTTTGCTGATGATACTTCTTTGATATTTAAAACAGATAGAAATGAAAAAACATTTGACAAGGTAAACAGGGCTCTGTCGCGAGTGTCACAATGGTTTAACACAAACAACTTATTACTAAATGCAAAGAAAACGAAATGTGTTAAATTTATGATGCCTAATGTAAAACAGATGGATACATTCATTACTATGAATGATGAGCAATTAGAAATAGTTAATGATACTTTGTTTTTAGGAATTAATATTGATTCCAAACTTCAATGGGGTCCTCATATTACTGCATTAGCAGCAAGACTTAGCTCAGCTGCTTATGCAGTAAGAAGAATAAGATATATCACTGATGTTGAAACGGCAAGATTGGTTTATTTTAGTTATTTTCATAGTGTCATGTCATATGGTCTACTGTTGTGGGGCTCTGCTGCTGACATCGAGTCTATATTTATATTACAGAAAAGAGCTATTCGTGCACCTCGTGACTCGCTCAGAGGTCTATTTACACAAATTAACATTTTAACCGTTCCTTCGCAATACATTTTTGATTGTTTAATGTATGTTCGGAAGAATTACAATAATTTTCTAAAAAAATCCGACTGTCACAAATTTAACACAAGGAATAAGCACAGACTTGCCGTTCCTAATGTCAGGCTTCATAAAACAGGAAAGTCATTTGTTGGACTGAGCATTAAACTATTTAACAAAGTACCACAACGTCTTGTAGAATTACCTTTAAATAAATTTAAAGTCATAATTAAAGATTACCTTATGAGGAAAGGTTACTATAAAGTAGAAGATTACTTAAATGACAAGACTCTGTGGACATGAAACACATTTGCTTCTCTGCACATCTACTCTTATGCTTATTTATTGTACTTATTACATATATTATTATTAAGTTGACATTATATTGTTATTAATTTGACATTATATTATTATTAAGTTATTATTGTACAACACAAAATGATTTAAAAAAGGCTATCATATGTAACTGTTGAGTTTCTTGCGGCACTTCTTCTCAACAGCAGGCCATTCATTCACGTCGAAGTGCTGGTAGGAAAAAAAGTTTATGACGTGCAAAAGAATTTCTTGGTAAATCAAATTGCAAAATAAATACTTTGACTTTGACTTTGAATGCACTTTTTTTTTCAAAAATGGAAACATAGCATTAATGCGAACATAAAATGTATTCTGTATTGACGAACACCGGTAAATTGTCATCTTTCTAAGTTATATAAAGCAACCAATGTTTTACTTTTCATGTAATTTTTTTTTTCATTCAAAAACGAATGCCTGTTAATCAATTCATACAAAAAATTTCATCAGGCGAAAACCCTCAAAGGGTCACGTTTTAAAGATATTATAGTAAAACAATATAAAGTACCACTTTAATTGCTTCTTGGAAAGGTGACACTTTACGGGTTTTCGTTAATTGTCATTTTATGTTTGTATTGATATTAGGTATCAATTTATGAAAGAATATTTAGTGAAGTCTATTTTTAAAAATCTCAAAATGGCGGTCTAGACGGAACGCCAAAATCTTCATTGCCCTTTGGTTCCTGTCTTACATATAGTTCTGTTGATGGTCACAATTGAAACAAGCGGTGCACAAACGAAACACTTTATTAACAATTATTTACATTGAAAAGATATATTTTACAGAGTAAGGAATAATTATATATTACTTTTAAGACATTTGGAACAAGAAAACACAAATCAAACACTCTATTTACAACGGAACAATAGAAGTACCTATATCAATAAATAAACAGATGTATTCAAGATGGGTGTAGTATTATAGCCAATCACGAGACTTATAGAAGTCTCAGTCTAAGTAAAACTTGTCAGAACGTATTTTTTGACAGAAATAACTATGATGGTCATAAAATATCTTTGTAATTAAGTTACCCGTTTTTTACATGTATCTGTATTTTGTCTAATTTTTACAGGTACGATCGAGGACACCCGCGCGTGATCACTTATTGAAAAATATACCGTGCACGCGCATCGTGACTTCTTAGGAGCGGCGCTTGTAAACGTGAAAATACTGCACAGAATTTTAGCCTTAAGGGTGATCACGCGCTGGTGTCCGCGATCGTACGCCTACCTGATGCGAAGCAGTCACTGTGACCTATTCCATTGTGGAATATTTAACCAGGAAGCATTGCTCAATCGCTTAAGCATAGAAGGTGTTGTGTGAATAAATATCACTGGATATTATTCACACAGTGCCATCTAGCCCCAAACTAAGCATTAGCTAGTGCTATGGGTTCCAGTCAACGGATAAACATTCCTTATATACATATTTATGTAAATACATACATACTATACATAGAAACACACAGACCGATACAAACAGACATGTTCATGCACACAAATGTTTGTACTGTGCGGGGATCGAATCCGAGACCCCTAGTGTTAATAGCCGACTTCTTGACCATTACACCAAAAGGCTCGTCAAATTTAATGTGCAAGGCACAGATGACAAGTAATTATGTTGTTATTAGTTGTCACCTGTGGTGGTTGCTAGCCAGTCCTTAGTAGAAAGAGTACAAAATGTATACTCAGTAGTAGCACATATACAAGCCGCGCGCGGTGCGTTTTTTTTTAGCTTAGCGGGTCGCCTGATGGTAAACAATCACCGCCACCCATGGACATCTGCAACACCAGAGGGGTCGCTAAAGCGTTGCCGGTCTATGGTGGTATGGGGGTCTCCGGCACTCTCACAAACCAGACGAAACACAATAGTAGTCACTATTATTTCACGCTGATGTTGTGTGAGAGGGTAAAACAGCATGGCTCTACCACTACAAACTACGATTGTATGAAGATAAAGTACTGTGTGCTCTTTTGACAATGGCCAATCGGAGTCCTACCACCAACCCTCAGATGAGATGCGTGCCTGTCTGTTGACTGTTGCATAAAAACATTGTAATAAAACCTGATATCTTAAACATTTTAATATGTTTTTCGAAACTATTTCTCTATTATATCGCGTATACTCCTCACCAAAACAATCTGTTTCAACGGATGCTTTTTAGTTATATGCCGTATCAGACTACACGTAGATTTATTAGCAACTGACAGTTTTTGAGGACAATACAAGCATTCCACCTTGTTATCTTCATCTACAGGAGTAAAATGCGCCCATATCTGGCTCTTCTGCCTTTTGTTTCGCTTCTCAGTAACTATAAAAGAAATATTAAAATTGAATTATGCAATGATTACTCTAAAATATGTACTTTAGAACACAATAGTATGCAGTAGGTTGTTGGAGCAAAATGTACCTGAGCTCCATCATGCTTAAACACCATGTTTCTTTGGCTCGCAAAGTACTTGGCTCTCAAAAACTATCCAAGTAGACAATTATAAGGCAAAATAGGTCCCTAACATGAAAGCTTACTAGGTTTGACACTATTTGTGGTTTTGATAATAATTATATTTTTACGGGGTATTTTCTGACACGGTGTATAAAGTAAAACTTTGATTGATTCTTGGAAAGGTGACACTTTACGGGTTTTTGTCAGATGACATTTTATGTTTGTATTGATATTAGGTATCAATTTATGAAAGAATTTTTAGTGAACGCTGTTTTAAAAAATCTTGAAATGGCGGTCTAGTCGGAAGGCCTAAACATTCATTGCATGTTTGTTCCTCTCTATAGTTCTGTTGATGGTCGCAATTAAAACAAGCGGTGCACAAACGAAATACTTTATAAACAATTATTTACACTGAAAAAATAATTATTGAAGTCGTTAGCATAAGAACATAATCATGATATAGAGTCTTTTCCCCAAATATGAGGCAAATCCAAGATATAAAATTATGGTTCTAAAATACCTTAAAATTTATTATTCAAATAACATACAAGTCTAAAACTACTTCATTGGCCTCCCGACAAAGAGTTGACATTATGCGATGTTGACCAAATGCGAAGTTGTCATTGTGAGAAGTGGACATTTCGAGAAGTTGCCTTTTTGCGAAGTTGACATTCTAAGAAGTTCACGTTATAAGAAATGTAAATTTTTTGGCCAGTTGACATTATGAGAAGTGACAATGATCTGAAACGTTCTTAAACATTTTAATCCTTCTAACCCCGGAACACCAGACACAATAGAAAATCTATTGTTATGCGGCACCCGAGTGCCGGTTCGGCGTTGAGTGGTTAATATGCTTTTTCGAAACTAATTCTCTTTTATATCGCGTATACTTTTTACCAAAACAATGTGTGGCGCAATGTTTTTTAGCGGATGCTTTCTAGTTATATGCCAAATCAGATTACACGTAGATGTATTAGCAACTGACATTTTTTGAGGACAATACAAGCATTCCACTGTGTTATCATCACGTATAGGAGTAAAATGCGTCCATATCTTGCTCCTCTGCCTATTTTTTCGCATCTCAGTAACTAAAAAAGAAATAAAAATATAGAATTATGTAATGATTACTCTAAAATATGTACCATTGAACACAATAGTATGCAGTATATTGGTGGCGACAAGTGATAACAAAATCGCAAGGGAAAAGAGTGACAAATCAAACAAAAAGTTACGCAAAATGTAATTTGTATGTTTTACACAACATTCATGAAACTGAATATTTATTTTATTTGGAATAAACAGTATGAGAAATCGAGAATCCGAATTAATCGGGTTCGGTCAAAGATCACTAGAGGGATGTTACATTGCTGCCCCTGCTGCGAAGCCATATACATATTTACTAACTGACAAACGGTAAGATTCTCGGGATAAGTTAGCTTTTATTGTCCAAAACACGTTCTTCTCTTTGTATGTCCGCTTTGAACTTAGAAACTTCGAATATTCTGATAACAAAAACTCCAGATTAATAAAATATTTTTTAATCCTCTAAAATCTTATTAATTACTTACAAACAAACTAAATTCAAGAAGTATCTATACAATAACGTCAATAGATGGCGCTGTGCAAATGTGAAATGCGGTAGTTTTGCGTTTTGCCAACAATATAAGGCAGACCGAGCTAAGTGGCGAGGGATGCATTGGGAGAGTCCTATGTCCAGCAGTCGACTGAGACAGGGCAATGTGATGATGATAATGATAAGACAGACCAAGCCCGTGACGCAGCCCACCTGATGGGAAGCGGCCATAGCGGCCTATTCCATTAAGAGTCAGTTCACCAGGAAGCGTCGCGCAATGTGTTGCCAGACTGTAGACTTATGTATCTGATCTTCGAGTCTTTAATTTAAAGTGTACTGGCTCCCACATTAATACTGCCGGAACACAGCCAGAGCTTTTGTTGCGCAGATTTTACCTGTTGGGGTGGTAGCTAGCCAGTCGGACTCTGAAAAAGTCCTACCACAAACCAGACCCAAGGCGATTTTATATCCGAATGGCTTAGCCAGTGTTCCACCGAGGCGGTCTAAAGGATCTTGGCAGCTAAAGATTGTAGACCTAACGTAGCTTGACGTAAAGTCCAGAAGCCGTGACGACGTATTTGGGGCTGGGGTGGGGGTGGTCGTGGACTGCCTTCACGAGGATTCCCTCGACGATGACCAGGTACGCCTTGCAGCCTTTCGAGCACCTCCAGCGCTTGGCACTCTCCATGTAGTAAGTGTACCCTTTGTACATGTAGAATTTCTTGCCAGTCACTAAAGTTATTTGTTTCACTGAAATTTAAAAACGTAGGTACGGTAAAACTGTCGATTTGCATTGTATCTATAGACGAGTCAAAGTATTACTTGAGTATAAGACAAAGACATTGTGGCGACGCCTAACTTGATCAACAGACATCAAGCAACTCGCCACCAACAGTTCTACCAACTGATAACAGAAGGCGCTGACTTACGAACACGAATTAGTATGGGATCCTGCATCGCGCTAGCAGAGTTATTTCGGCCCGCTAGCATATATACAACAAACCAAAGATGGTACATCGGACCTTGGTCCCCGAGCACAGTCGATCTAGCTCGGAGGAAGATCTTCCACTTTTAAGGAAGCATTAGATCTCCTAAATTGGTGACCCCCGACAGTTGTGTGGGTGAAATCGCTTGACACCTTGGCGACCCCACACCAATGAACAGCCCCACGTATGTGGGTCAGATCGCTTAACATCTTGGCGACCCCACATAATAGTAAGTCATATAATATAAAAAATAAACGATCTGTCTTGTTTACTGGATAAAAACTATAACATAAGTCATGTCTTATAGTATTATTTATTACTTTAGATAACTTGACTCTTCTGTAAATCAGAAGGGCCATCACAAACAAGTCAAGTGGTCAAGGCAGATTAGGGTGACCATTAGCTAAAAATAAGTAGGGATAGACATTCTTATTTTGGTTTAATGAATTTAAGGGATTTATTTGACTTTGAAGTACAATCCAGAAGACGTCACGTGGTACTTGGGGGGAGGGTGGCAGTGCTCGTGAGCTGCCTTCTCCAACACATCGTTGATGATGACCAGGTATGCCTTGCACCCTTGGGAACACCTCCAGCGCTTCGCATTCCCATGGTACGTGTACGTGTACCCTTTGTACATGTAGAACTGCTTTCCGTTGCCTAAAGTGATTTTATTTGCTGGAATTACAAGGGAATACTAAGTGACTGTCACATTTATACAGTATGATACGAAACGCAGTTTGTTTAATAAAATCAATTCGGTTACTGGTATCTGTGTGGCAACACTGGCAACCAAGTTTTACGCTTAAACTAAGAAATATTGTAACTGATTTTAGGAATAACATTTATTATTTTACCTACACGTAATATTAAGATATTACGTGTAGGTACATAAATGTAATTATTTACTAATAGTATTGAATACATTTACCATGGCTCGAAAACAATACAAAATTACAGTCAAACTATGGCAATTGCTAAGCAAAGGACTGTCCTATCCTTTGCTTTTTGGACAAATTCGTCACGCCATCACTTTTTGGGCCAAATTATTATTAATAAAATTACTAATATAAATATAGAATACAGTTTACTTGCTTCATACATGAATGGAACATAGTTACATGAACAGGTGTTCATTAAAAAAGGTTACTTACTAGAGGTTTTTTTTACTCATCTGATTTATATCAGAAGGGCCATCACAAACAATTCACGTGGTCAAGGCAGAGTAGGACACAATAATAAAATAAGCTAACAATAAGTAGGGACTGACATTCTTATTTTGTTTTAATGAATTTAGGGAATTTATCAACAAGTCAGTTGCGATGACCACTAGTGCTCTGTTTTAATCTTGGGCAGGTTTATTTCACTGCCCCCCCCCCCCCCGATGGGCCATCACCTTGTCGCGGTGGGGGGGCTTAGTAGCCGGGTGGGCTCCGGTGAACTAAGAGTGGCCAAGTGGGCGGACCGTCGAAACAGACAGGTCTGCCCGCGACACGAGGGGAGCGGACAGTAGTCATTACTGTCTGCTCAGCGCGACCTCGGGCGCGAGGTGGGGGCCGCGGTGCGCAACCGGTTGGAGGGGGCCGGTGTTACGTTGCCGTTCCCCCCTGCGCATCGGCGGCCCAAGCGGGGAAACACCGCAGGTTGTGGCATGGGGGAAGTACAGGGGGCCAGTAGGCCCCCCGCCCGTGTCGGGCGGTAGCAGCTGCCAAGTGCTGCTCCCCACCCTCCAAAGCGGAGAGTGCGAGGGATCCGCTGGTAGTGTCACAGATGCAAGGCTATGCCGATTCCTGTGACACTACCATTAAGGCGTCTGTTGGGCACTGTGGGGTTTAGTGGGTATACCTACCCCTCGGGTAGGAGAGTCCCACATAACCCTCTGACGGGTGGTGTTGTCGCTTCTCGCCAGCACCACCCGTCCGAGGGTATGCGTAACGCATTCCCCACATTAAAAAAAAAAGGTTTATTTCACTGTCCCAACTTGATGTACAATCCAGAAGACGTCACGTGGTATTTGGGAGGAGAGTGAGTGTGATCGTGAGCTGCCTTCGCCAACACATCGTTGATGATGACCAGGTAAGCCTTGCACCCTTGGGAACACCTCCAGCGCTTCGCAGTTGCCTGGTAGTATGTGTACCCTTTGTACATGTAGAACTGCTTTCCGTTGGCTAAAGTGATTTTCTTTGCTGGAATTACAAGGGAATACCTAGTGAATGTCAGGTTAACACAGTAAGCCAAGAAAATAAATTGTATTGTTTACTTTTGTATTTTCTTCTCTCTATAAATTATGCCGCCTAATAGTTTTAGATTACAAAATACAGACTTATGCCCCTGCTAACCAAAATAACGAAAGATTATCAAAGTCAAAGTGTCAGTCTGTTACACGTAGCGTGAAGATACATCACAAACAAGTCACGTGGTCAAGGTCGAGTAGGGCGACCATTAAAAAAAGAAAAAGTAAGGATTGACATTCTTATTTGTTTTAATCAATTGAGGTTCCGACAAGATGCGATTACCACTAGACTAGTGCTCATTGTTAATATTGGGCAGCTTTATCGTAAAACGTGGTTTCTGTTCACTACTTAGAAGTCACTCTGTATAAATCGAGTAGCTCAATGTCCCAACTTCACGTACAGCCCAGAAGACGTCACGTGGTATTTGGGAGGAGGGTGAGTGTGCTCGTGAGCTGCCTTCTGCAGACAATCATTGACGATGACCAGGTATGCCTTGCACCCTTGGGAACACCTCCAGCGCTTCGCAATCCCATGGTACGTGTACGTGTACCCTTTGTACATGTAGAACTGCTTTCCGTTGGCCAAAGTGATTTTCTTTGCTGGAATTACAAGAGAATACCTAGTGATTGTCCCATATACAGTATGACTATGACACGAAACGTAGTTTGCTTATTTAAATAAATTCGGTTACAGGTATCTGTGTGGCAACCAAATTTTAAGCTTAAACTAAGAAAGTTTCTTAGTTTAAGCTTAAAATAATAATATTGTAACTGATTTTTTAGGAATAAACATTTATTATTTTCTTAATATTACGTGTAGGTATAAATGTAATTATTTACTAATATTATTGAATACATCAACCAAGGCTCGAAAACAATACAAAAGTACAGTCAAACTATGCGTATATTCATATTAGTAATTAAAAATCATTTGAATTTGTCCAAAAAGCAAAGGATAGGACCTATCCTTTCCTTTGCTTTTTGGGCCACTGCTGTGCCACTGGGCACTTTTTGAGCCAAATGATGATTATTATTTACTAATATCAATATAGAATACAGTTTATTTGCTTCAGACATGAACGGAACTTAGTCACATGAACAATGAACAGGTGTTTATTAAAACAGGTTACTTTACTAGAGGATTTTTTCAGGAAATACATACATACCTATATGTACCTATTATACGTAGAAACGTCCAGATCTCAACGATATAAACAGATATGTTGATTTGAGTCCAATAAAATGATGTACTTACATTGAATAAGGTTAATTTTTTTTTATATAGAGGCAGTCAGGATGACCTCACTCCACCTGATGGTAAGCGGAAGTGAGGTCCAAATATAAGGTTGACTGGCTCAATAGATCATAGTACCCATTGAGCCAGTTACCCTCTTCACGCCCCGCCTGAAAAGCCCAGGATTATAGGAGGAAGGGAACACTCTTCGTGATGGTTCATGCATTTGATTCAACGCTTAATTCTAGACTTCACACTTTAACGTAGAATCCATCTGAGGTGATGTGGTACTTTGGAGGTCGATGGAAGTGTTCGCCGTAAGACTTGAGGAGTTCTCCTTCCACGATCACCAGGTACGCTTTGCAGCCATTGGAACACCTCCACCGCCTTCCACCGGCTTTCATCGCGGGGCAATACGTGAAACCGTTGTACATGTAAAACTTCTTGCCGTTTACCAGCGTTATTAGTTTCACTGGAATAATCAAAGAGAAAGTAATTTTTAATAAAAAATAACAAAAAATAGTTAACAGACGTAAGTTTAAATCTCTGTTTCACATAAATATGATCTTATTGTTGGATAATACCTACGCTTACTATCAGGGTGGGATGTGTTGGTCAGCCAACTGATTGGCATAAAGAATACAACCGATAAAAATTTAGATTGTTATTGAATCATAAGTTCTTGATTCAGTTTTTTTTTAGTTTTATTGAGTAATCTTAGCCTTTCTGGTTAGTTTCGGTATTTTAACGTAAATTCCTTGAGGCGTGACGTGGTACATAGGTGGATCATGACAATGTTCGTGGGCGGCTTGCATCAGCTTTCCATCGCTGATGACCAGGTAAGCTTTGCAGGTGGAAGTACATCTCCATCGTCTGGGGCTTCTGAGGTCAGGGCAGAAAGTGTACCCTTTGTACATGTAATACTTCTTTCCGTTTGCAATTGTGATTAACTTTGCTGTGAAAGAAAATTAGTTCTTAAAAGAAAATTTTAAATGTAATTTACACTATACTAACTTCCACCAGCGGCTTCGAATGCGTATATTACAGGTAAGTTCCATCTAATCAGAGGTTCCCAAACTTTTTTCTCATATAGCACTTTCAGAATTTAGCTTGTTCCGATTAACCATTTGCAACTACTTTGTACGACATTTTTGTGACACCCAGCCGAGTTTCCCATAGACAAGTGAGACACCTAGACCACTTTGGGAACTAAGGATCTAAACGGTGGTGGTAGGACTGCATACTAGTCAATATGAAATCAGAGTGTGTACTTACTTACATACATTGTTTAACTGCTTTTGGTACAGTGGTTTTAAACCACGGAGGTCGTGGGTTCGAATCCCGAGGGGAGCATCAAATTGTGTAGACATTCAGGTAATTCAAGCCAGCCATGACCACCAAACTATCAAATCACACAAAAGAATCATGATTCCATGCTTCGCAAGGCGCGTTAAGCCGTTGGTCCCGACTACGTTCCGAGTAGGTCTGCTTCCCCTTATTTACGGTAGTCAGATGACAATCGCTCCATTGTTATAACCAGGCTTGTCGCATCTAGGATCATAGTCGAAGCGGGGTCCAATGATCCATACTGTATGCAATCGTGAACACGTTTAGATGAAGAAAAAAAGACTTAAATACAATGTAACAATAGTGTGTGTAAAATGTCTACGTTTGCACAGCGCCACACTCGTTTTTACTATTTACTAGCGGTCCCTTCCGCGGTTTCAACCGCGCGTAATTATTTCTGTCAATTTTCCCGCCCTTCCCCCACATTTCCGAGATCAAAAGTACCCTATGTCACCCGGGGATAGTGTAGCTTCCCAACAGTGACAGAATTTTTCAAATCGGAGTCTATTTAATACCAAGAAACAAAACAATCAAGTCTTTCCTCTTTATAATATTAGTATAGAAGTAAGATAGTATAGAACTTAGGGCCGGTATTTCAATGTAATCTTATCTTATTGCTTAAGTTAAGTATAACATTTAAGATAAGTATTACTTTTGACAGGTAAAAGTGTATTACTTTAGGTGCCGCTTAACTTTAATCCTATAATGAAATACACTTAAGTCATACTTATTATCAATCCCGGATTAAGATCAAGATAAGTATATATTGAAATACCGGCCCTTAGTTTACACATGATAATAAGCTCTATCTAACTTTAACATAGATCCCTTCTCTTCCTTCCCGCAGTGATGTAGTACTTTGGAGGTGGATGAGTGTGTTCATTAACTGGATTCGCAAACATATCGTTCACGATCACGAGGTACGCCTTGCATCCCTGAGTGCAGCGCCAGCGCTTTGGGAATCTGTTATCGGGGCAATACGTGAAGCCTTTGTGCATGACGTACTTCTTACCGCTCGCGACTGTGATCATTGTTGCTGGAATTAAATGGATGTAATAAATAAAATAAAAATAAATATCGGATAACAAGAGTAAACACTTGTGTTATGGGAAGAAACAACGAAGGTACCACAAAATATAACTGAATACAAATAAACATCCAGACACAGAACAAACACAAATGTTCACTACATAAGTGTTTATCCTGGGTGGGATTCGAACCCACGACCCCTGGCGGATAGGGCAGGGTCACTATCAAATGCGCCATCGGGCCAGTCAAAAAAACTATACGATAATACGAAGCATATTTCTGTTCTGTTCCATATCTATCCAAATATTATTTTTTGGTATAACTCGTATATACTCATTTCTGAATTACTATTTCTCTCTTGTCTTAGGTGCCCTGGGACTCATGTTTTATGAGAGTTTAATGACGTTCACGAAACAAAAAGAAAAGAGCCTGCGGATATAGTTGAACTCATTCCCATTCCAAATCAAAATATTCATGTAAACTTGTATACTCGTAATGTATTTATGAATCGTCAAAGTGACTCTACCATCGGATTTGGAATGTCGTTATCTGTCAAAAAGAAAAAAATAATAATCAAAATCATCTGAAAAATTAATACAGAGAGTTGTTTGGTTGGAATTAATGCATTTATAGCCTTGATTTGTACTGATTCAACATAAAATAAATAAAACATATTTGTTATGTAGAGTAATTTACTGATTGGCATAAAATATGTGACACAAACACGTTAATTTAAACCTACGAATACATTGCTACAGCAAAATGGTTTTATTCTATTCTAATCACATATCATTGGCGAATACTACACGCTCGATATTTTATCGTGATGTTTGGATCTAAATCCAGGATCACGATATTTATCGAGTGTGTAGTATAGCGTATCACATATCGTGATACGTGATACGATACTACACACTCGATAAATATCGTGATCCTGGATTTTGATTCAAATATCACAATAAATATCGAGCGTGTAGCATTCGCCATTGACCTGTCACAACGCTACGCACTAGTAAAACTGGGGTAACTCAATATCTCCCTTAATTGATTTTGTATCGTTTCACTTTAATGACTGTAAATAAGAAATTAAAATCGACAAGTGCCAACTCGCGCGCGATCGCGAGTTTCTCGCTCGCCAGTTGACGACTAAGTCAATTCTTTTACCCAAAATATGTATTAAGCCTTGGATTGTGGGTTTCACTTATTTTGAGTTAAACAGCACTTGTAGAGTTATCAATATTGTCAATATTTCATGCCTTATCATTTTCAGATTTATCTCTCAAGAATTGACACCTCCCGCATTTCGTCATAAACATCTTCCTTGGTACATGGTCATGTTTATTCGGTGCTTTCCTTAACGTGAAGTCTTCGTTGAGTAGTAGCCCTACGTAGCAGTGAGTGGTGTTCACACATCGCCATCTCAATTTGGAATATGGCGACCGTGTGTAGAAGTGACCTTTGTACTTCAATATTTGTTTGTTACTAGTTGTCGTCAGAAATGTGAGGTCTGAAAATAAATGAAGATTATTTTACATTTTTACATAAAAGGTGTAATTTTGCACTTCATGCTACTACTTTTGGTTATAAACTGACTTTTCAGAAGATTTATCTTTTAATTGAGTTGGAAAACTTACCGTGTAAGAAAATTATCTTTTTCAAAATATTTATTCATTTATTACTTACGCTATTATATGTCAGGGGCCGTTCAAATATTACGTAAGCAGATTTATTGCAAATTTTTACCCCCCCACCCCCCTTGTCAGCAAAAGTAAGCAAAGCTAAGACCCCCCCACCCCCCCATAGTGCTTACGTAATACTTGAACGGCCCCTCATTTAAAATAAGTGTCAGTCCACCAATACAGAATTTGGTGGATTGATTTGGTATAATGGTTGAGAAATCAGCTACTTTGTACACTACTGATCACGTACAGCACAGATATTTGGGTGTATGTCGTTTTAATAGTATTATTATTATTTTGTATTTACAAAAAAAATCAGTAGTTGCATGTTAAAAAATTAAATATATTTTTAATCCACGTCGCTATAAATTAAAACCATTTAAAAAAATTACAAGAAACAAAAATTTAAAAAGCATCTGCATCGGCCGGGAATCGAACCCGGGCCGCCCGCGTGGCAGGCGAGCATTCTACCACTGAACCACCGATGCTTACCAATTGCGGGTGAAAGTACGGTTGATGACACGTCAACGTCACACGTTACGGTGACCGTTCATAATAATAGGTAATACTCGTATTATGTTTAAACATTTAGGAAACTGGAATAATAAAAATATGAATACCGATATGTGTTTATTATTATTTTTACTAAAAGGACTAACGATTACAAATAATTACAATATAAAAATATACCACGAGTATTTGTTATGTATCACACAAAAAAACCTTAGGGTCTATGTAGGGTATTCCTATACATTTCCTACAAACAAAGACTATATTTCTTACATAGTTTGTAATATATCCTACATTATAGAGTAAGTATAAGTATTCTACATAATAAAGTAATACTGTCCAGTAAAAGTTGGTTAAAAAGTAACTATATCTAGTAGTAATTGTAATTCATATTCCCTATCATATGGCATTGCTTGTAAAAACTTGTCTCCGGTCAATTAATATATTTTATTTCTTTCTTCGCCCTGCTCAAAATAGTCTCCCACTGTTCTTTTTTTATACATTATAAACCAAGTTTCACTCTTCATAAGGACACTCCTTACACATCTTATAGCGGCCATCAGGCAGCATGGTGAACTTCTTCGGCGAATGTTCGTGCTTCTTCGGTTCTTTCTTCAATATATCATCACGCGTGAAACAAAGCGTTACGAAGCAACTGGAAGTATTAATGCATCTCCAACGAGACGTGGAGAGAGGTACCCTAGTGTAGTAATGACCTTTGTACTTAATCAATAATTTGCCTGTCGTCGTCATGATAAGAATGCAAGCTGGAAAGAAAGACATGTTTTGATAATAAGGATGTTTGTATTTTGTTTAAACAAAAAATATAATGTGCATGTAAGTGCATATTCAGGCTCGTTCATAACAAAATCAACACTTAATTCAGTCTATTATCTAAATGACTCTCGGCAAACAAGTTTCATTATTGTTATGACATCTATCTGTTGCCCTTTGCATAATTCATGGATATTAACATTCGTTTCGGAAATGCGATAATTGCCAAGAGCTGTTAAGAAAATCGACTGGACTGTCATGCTTCAAATTCTCTTTTAAATTTCAGCTGGGATGTACAGATCATGCAACATGCAAATTTAAAAGATCTGACGGTAAATCGCCACAAGGCGAGCACCGGTTTTGGTTGGTGGTAGGACTTTTTCAGGGTCCGACTGCCTTTTTTTTTTTAACTAACACCCCCACAGGTGAAATCTGCCGTCATAACAGTTCTGTCTGTGTTCCGGCAATATTAATGTGGGAGCCAGTACACTTGAAATTAAAGGCTCGAAGATCAGATGAACAAACAGTCTGGCAGCACATTGAGCGACGCTTCCTTATGAAGTGTCCCTCAATGGACAATGGACTTACCATCAGGTGGGCTGCGTGTCTGTCTGCCAACTGATTTGGTATAAAAAACCGGCACGTCCCTTTCGGATGACAGGGGGAAACCAAGGGAGTTTAGTAGGTAATAGATGTATTTCGTTAGTCCCGCAACCCACACACGCCTGCTAGCCTGCGGTTATGAAGCTTAAATTCATTCTCTGTCGCAAAAAAGTATTAATAAAGGTCAGTTGCGTTAAGCTATAGTTTCACGGATGTAAATTAAAATGAAATGATCTTATTACCAAATGAAATATAATTAACCTTACTGCCCAACCAGCAAAAAGTGGTTTTTAAACTATCCCAGGAGGATGAATCTTAAGGACTATATGAGAATTATATCCGAATTTAAGTCCGGGAAAAGGCCCACTTTTTAAGTGTACTTTTGATTATAACACATTTAAATTAGACCGCTAAAATGCTTGTTTACGCCTATATAACTCCTGTAATAGAATAACGCAAATGCAGTTACTCCTGCAAATCAATAATATAATCAATATAAGTAAGTTTTAGTCGTAAGTAAGACGAATGCGCTCCTTGCAATGCTGATTTAAGCTCATTTTGGTGAACGAATGAACGAACGAACAGTTTAATGTGTTGCGCTGTTTTGTGCTCTCTCATGATTTTTTTAACAGCTTGAATAAGGAAATGGTATTAATCTTTATCAGAATTTATTATTGTCAGCCATAGTAGAAAAACAACATCTTATTGTTATTAGTTAGTCTTATTAATATTCGTAGGGGAATGTGAATTTTCTGTGAAATTAGTCATGGTTTTAAACAAAATTTTAGAGCGCCTCTTCACTTGACTTTATTTACATTTGAGTAATTATTTATTTATCAAAAAAATACTACGAAGGGCTGCCATTTTTTCGGTAAGCATTTCCAAGTGTGACATAGTGCCATCATAAGTTTATTTGGATCTATATTGGCAAGTGTCAAAACTGCAGAAGATTCGCCATTTTGTATACCAATTTTAAGATAACGTTGACAATAACACTACTGTGGAATGCCAATATAAATATGTTTAGACTTGTAACGGCTTAAGACAAATCTATATAGAGAACATTTTATCCTACTAAATGCTTTTATAATCTTAGTGATTTATTATTTTTGAAACGCTGATATTAAATCCGCATAAACCTTAATTTCAAGCTTATGTAAAACAAAAACAAGAAATATAAATGCTATTCAGTTGTTTAATTGGAAGTTACTTATATTAGCCATACAATTTTAGCTTATATCACATTTTAAGTAAAAGTAACTAGTGTGATTGCTCCTCCGTGTATCCTATCCTGGTAGATGCTTCTAGAGGAGGCCTAAGATTTAAATGCCTCTAAGATGTTATCTTATAGGCACATATAAGTCTTCGTTACCGGAGTAATTATACCTGAGAGTAATTACTCTTATTTAATGCCTTTATAGGAGTCCTAGACTTTAATAGCCACGATATTTGATCCTATATGCCGATATAAGACCAAATTATAGAATTAAACATACTCAAGTAAAAATAGCACCATTTGATGCAGTTAAAAGCGTAGTAGCAAATACCAAAACCATCATCGGAGCTTTATAAGTCCATATAGCATTAACAATTGACCATTTTGCTAGTTGGGTGATGGTCAATCATTTTACCTTTCAGGACGCCTAGTCAGTTCAGAATAATTATTTAGTTATATGAATTTAATAATAAAAATACATTAGTTTACATTACGTTGTTTATTTTTCATCAAAAAAAAATAGAAATTAATTAACTTAATTACTATGATTTCCTAGGCTGATTTTTTAAACTAGGATTCATTATGTGACGTATTTGTCAAACACTGCTCAGGTTTTGTGATCACCAACCCATTTAACAAGCGTAATGATAGAGCCTATGTGACGATGACTTGATAATGTACCTTTTAAATAGGTATTGGACAACATCACATACATTGATCTGACCACAAAATAAGTAGCGTAAGCACTTGTGTTATAGGTGTCAGAAACAACGAAGATACCACAAAGATATACTTAAATACAAATATACATCCAAATACAGAACAAACACAAATGATCATCATATCAGTGTTTGTCCTGGGTGGGGTGGGATTCGAATCCACGATCCCTGGCGCATGGGGCAGAGTCACTACTAGTGATGTGCCGCTGAGAACTTTCTCGTTCCCGGCAATATTGCCAGTGAGAATATTCTCGAGAAACAAGAACGCTCCCGGGAATATTCTCAACGTTCTCAACAAAATTTTAATTTATAATTTGATGTTTTTGTATATTTATAGCTGATATAATTATGTACAGTGTTTCTATGTTTTATTATTGGCTAAGTTTACACAAAGAAAAGACAATGCATTAAATCAGTTCATTTTGCGGCCACTATTTTGGACCCTGGTAACCAAGGTACAACTTTACCTGCTAATGCGAATCCCGGAGGATGCCAGGCAATAATGAATATTGCACAGTGTGGATACGAGACAAAAAGACCAAGAATCCTTGAAGATTTAGCAAATTATAAAGGACGAACTGGCATTTATGATAAAACTTTTCTTTATGAATCAGCGTGTTACACGATTCAACCTTGGTCTTGGTGGAATTTATTTTTTCCGAACTCAGATTTGGGGAGACCTGCTTTGAAAATTTTATCCATACCATCAACTTCGGCAACTGTGGAAAGGAGTTTTCGACATTTTCTAATTACATAGCCAGAAAAGAAACAAACTAAAGACTGATAGAGATGGAAAACTATGTTACGTGGCTCATAATTGGAAGCTTATGAATAAAACTCCTAATGGCTAATTCCTCAAATAAGACCCAAACACAAATTCATGGTCGTTAAATATTGTTAATTTTAATATTGTTGTTGATTTTTAGATGTTAAGGGCTCTTTCAAATTGGACGTTTTGTGTCGGACGGCTGCGGTACGGTAGCCACGCGTTTGCCGTATACCGCGTACGGACGGTCGTTATTTTTCATACTGTTGCAGGTACGGGGTACGTTAATTCAATTAAATGCCGGTTACGAAAAGACAATTATTTATTTTAAACCACTAAACTGAAATACACAACTTTAACACAACTTAACACTTTACAATCCACGTAGACAATTCTAAACAAACACTCTTAAACGCTGTTCACTTCAAACGTCGCAGGATAGTTCGCACTGATCGCTTTCCGAAGAATTAATACTTGACGCAGCGTCGCTTACTCTCTATTTATACCCGGCGCGGCCGCTCTATTAATTTCTTGGATCATTCGCGAAACCGCGCGATCGCACGCGATCGAACAGGATAATTCTTCGGATCTAAACAAGCGCACGCGGATGTAAACAAGCAGACGAGTGCGCGCGAGAATGAACCTTATTGCGTAGAGGAATTAGGTCCGTTTTCGCGTGCATGCTCCGTCTCGGGTATCGTCGTAACAATACATAGCACGCGGTGCGGTAACAGTACGGTTGACGTATTGCTGTCGAGCGTTCCCGGTACGTCTAATTTGAAAGAGCCCTTAGTTCTAAGTTGATATTTTCCAATCAGTCGGTTAATTTTATCTTTGGATAGTTGTTGATTTATTTTTAGTTATTAACCAGTAGTTAATAAGACTGAATTACATATCTTTTTAATTTTTTAAAATCTGATTTCAGAGCGTTCACTCAGTCTTTCTTAGTCAATATTGTATTCCTGAAGTTGATGTTATCTTGTCAAATTACTTAAACAGAGTTGATTGCGAAAATTTGTTTCATTATGACCATTCTACTATACAAAATTTATTATATTTCATGTCAGTAAACGAACAATTTAACTGTTTATTATCTAATTACGTATAAAAAGAAAATGCTGTCATAGTCCATTATCAATAAAATAATATTTCACAAAAAAAATATTATAGTGGCAGTAATGCTGAGAATATTGCCGAGAAAGTTCCCGAGAATATTCTCGAGAATACTGGGAATATAGTATTTTACTGCAAATAGACTGTATTGTATTATACACAATGATCTGTCGACCTTATTTGATACTATTTAAATTAAAAAAGGTTGGATGTTTCCATTTTATAAAAATGATTCTCAACCATTCTCACTTCGGAGAACGTTGCCGGGAGCGTTCCCGGCAATATTCTCAGGTGGGAGAACGTTCTCGAGAACGGCACAACACTAGTCACTACCAAATGCGCCATCGGGCCAGTCAAACCACTTGCAATAAACTTTTTGCAATAAATTATTTTTATGATGGAAGCTTTTGCCCTGCAATGGGACATTTTTTACACACAGAGGGAGGTCAAAAACTGACGAATATCGTCTGACGTAATAGGATAAAGCTATATAAAATGTTATGATATTAATTGACAAAAACTTACAGTGTTGACCTAACAAGCAGCTCCAGGATCCCTTCGTCCTCAAAAGCATAACAAAAGCGGCACTTTCACCAGAAATTTACTCGCTTCTCCTTAAGTGAATCTTCTGTACTTCCCATTGAATGTTCTCACGAAGACCTCGGACGGATGTTGGTGGGGCCTTGGCTCTTTTAGGACAGTTAATTCATATTCCACTAACACTCATCCACGAGAGCGGCACTACCGTCAGACATGTAGTAGTCTTTTCTCCCAAAGTGGCTCTCCTGTACTTTCCATTAAATGTTCTCACGAAGACCTTGGGCGGATGGTAGTGGGGCCTTGGCTCTTTTAGGGCAGTTAACTCATACTCCACTAACACTACGTCCACGAGAGCGGCACTACCGTCAGACATGTAGTAGTCGTTTCTCCCAAAGTGGCTCTTGAATGTTCTCAAGAAGACCTTGGGCGGATGGTAGTGGGGCCTTGGCTCTTTTAGGACATTTAACTCATACTCCACTAGCACTACGTCCACGAGAGCGGCACCACCGTCACACATTGAGTAGTCGTTTCTCCTAAAGTGGCTCTCCTGTACTTCCCATTGAATGTTCTCACGAAGACCTTGGGCGGATGTTGGTGCGGCCTTGGCTCCTTCAGGACAGTTCCATCGTCCTCCAGCAACAGGCTGACGAAGCAGCTGCTAGTGTTAATGCACCGCCACCTGCGCTTGCTTCTGGCGTTTCTTGAGTAGAAGTGGTCTCTGTACTTCAGAATTTGAGTGCCCTGGATAGTCGTGAGTAGTTCGGCTGCAAAGAAATTTGACTTCATTATAATTTTCATTAGTACAACATCTCTGGTCTGATTTAACCGGACTGTACTCGGGGTCTGGGATTCAATTCTCAGTTTGGGTTAAGTTAATGTCGAATTTTTCGAACACAACTGCGGATTCACTAATCTAACACGTATTTTGTGACGATGACTTGATTTCAATAACGGAAGCCTTTGCCCTGTAGTAGGATATTAAACGGACTGATCATTTATAATAAAGATTTTATGATACAAACAAGGCTTTAAGTATTAAAAAAAAGTCATTGTTACAGTGACGGGTACTGGCTTCACCACGACTACCAAATCAGAATGAAAACAAAGCTGACCATTATTCAAAAACCTGTAAAAAAAATCCAACTCGAGAATCGAATGCAGGCCAGGAGTTGGATGGCATTTAAATTCCATTCCCACAAACATTTTCTCCGCAATCCCTCAGCCTCGTCGTCTGCTTGTCCCAGTCAAAATGAAATAAATGTGTTTGTAATAATCTTATTATCAAATGAAATATAATTAACCTTAGGGCGCATTCAAATTAGCCGCAAAGTGCCGCGCGGCTGCAGCGCGACTGCAGCGCTGCGTCCGCGCGGCATTCTATTCCCATAGTCAAAATACTAATAATAGACGCGCGTACGCAGCGCGACGGCAGCGCTGCTGTCGCGCGTTTATTATTACTATGGGAATAGAGTGCCACGCGGAAGCAGCGCTGCAGTCGCGCTGCAACCGCGCGGCTAATTTGATTTTACCTTTTAGGCCACATAGTCAGTTCAGAAGAATTATTTAGTTGTGAATTTATTGAATAATAAAATACATTAGTTAACATTACATTGTTTATTTTTTACAAAAAAATAGAAATTAATCTACTTAATTACTATGATTTCCTAGGCTAGCTTTTTATACTAGGATTCATTATGTGACGGATTCGTCAAACACTGCTCGGGTTTGTGATCACCAACCCGCATTTGACAAGTGTAGTGATAGTGCCAGTACCGATTTAATGTGAAGATGCCGCGAGACTTGATTATATACGGACGGCAGCAGATTAACCTACGCTAATCTGTCAAAAATTCTCAATTGAAAGAGGACTCAATGTAAAGTGAATAAAGCTAAAAATTGGTTGTAGAATTTGACAGATTAGGGTTGACTATACCTTTTGCAAATGATTTTTATGATGGTAGCTTTTGCACTGCAATGGGACATTTATTAGACACTGAGGGGAAGGAGGTCAAAACCTGACGAATATCGTCTAACGTAATAGGATAGAGCCTTATAAGATGTTATGATATTAATTGACAAAAACTTATAGCGTTGACCCAATTAGCAGATCCGGAATCCCATCGTCTTTAAAAGCGGCACTTTCATGACAAAGGTAATTGCCAGACAGCCATAGTAACTTAGGCCCAGAGTGCACAACATATTCAATCACATGAATGAAATCTAAATATTCGTACTTGATTTGTCGCCTTCTTCTTTTTTCAGTATAAGTTGGGAAAAACATTTATAAATAATTAAGTATTTCAACGATTTTTTCCTTTACATGTTGTTTACATGTCACTTCTGATGTTTGATAATAAATAAGAAATTGTTCCGAAACAGTTTATTTTTAATTACGTTTTTCGATATAGCGGTAAATATTTTATAAAGTGTTAAATAATATTATTAAAGACCAATGAATAAATGTATATTTATGAATAATGATAAATTGTTTTAAAACTACCTTTTATAATATTAATAATTATTAAATAACACTATTAAATATTTACCGCTTTAACGAAAAACGTAAATTAATTTCGGACCAATACTTTTTTTTTCTTTTTTCTTGGCACTGCACGGTTTGTGCATCGGCCACTGACATTGATCATTTATTTTTATTCTTCTTGTTGGTTGGTCCGAAATTAATTACGTTTTTCGATATAGCGGTAAACATTTTATAGTGTGAAATAATAATAATTATAAAAAGTAGTTTTATACTAATTTATCATTAATAAATAAATATACATTTATTAATTTGTCTTTAATAATATTATTTAACAATTTATAAAATATTTTCCGCTCTATCGATTAACGCAATATAAAAACGTAAGTTTCGGACCGGTATAAACAACGTCAGTAGTGAAATGTAAAGGATATACTTGTTGAAATATTAAATAATTTATAAATGTTTTTCCCGACTTTTAGTGAAAAAAGAAAAACGCGAAAAATCAAGCACAAATATTTAGATTTCATTCATGAAATTGAATATGTTGTGCACTCTGGGCCTATTTTCGGCGTTTCCCTTTACTCGCTTCTCTTAAAGTGACTCTTATGTCCTTCCCCTTAAACGTTCTCTCGAATACATTGGGCGGATGGTGGTAGGGTAGGGCCCCTTTGAGTTGGGATAGCACCAATAGGTCTACGAGAGCAGCATTGTCGTCTGACATTTAGTCGTTTCTCCTAAAGTGGCTCTCCTGTACTATCGATTGAATGTTCTCATGGAGACCTTCGGCGGATGGTGGTGGGGTGGGGCCTTGGCTCTTTTAGGACAGTTAACTCATACTCCACTAACACTACGTCCACGAGAGCGGCACCACCGTCAGACATATAGTCGTTTCTCCCAAAGTGGCTCTCCTGTACTTCCCATTGAATGTTCTCACGAAGACCTTGGGCGGATGGTGGTGCGGCCTTGGCTCCTTTAGGACAGTTCCATCGTCCTCCAGCAACAGGCTGACGAAGCAGCTGTTGGTGTTAATGCACCGCCACCTGCGCTTGCTTTTGGCGATTCTTGTGTAGAAGTGGTCTCTGTACTTCAGAATTTGAGTGCCGTGGACAGTCGTGAGTAGTTCGGCTGCAAAGAAATTTGACTTCATTATAATTTTTATTAGTACAATATCTCTGGTCTGATTTAACCGGACTGTACTCGGGGTCTGGGATTTGATTCTCAGTTTGGGCAAAGTTGATGTAAAATTTTTTGAACTCAACTTCGGATTGTGATAACTAATCCAACACGTATTTTGTGACGATGACTTGATTTCAATAATGGAAGCCCTTGCCCTGTAGTAGGATATTAAACGGACTGATCATATTTTATAATAAAGATTTTATGATACAAACAAGGCTTTAAGTATTAAAAAAAAGTCATAGTTACAGTGACGGCTTACTGTACTGGCTTCACCACGACTACCAAATCAGAATAAAAACAAAGCTGACCATTATTCGAAAACCTCTAAAACAAATCCAACCAGGAGGCCAGGAGTTGGATGGCATTGAAATTCCATGCCCACAAACATTTTCTCCGCTATCCCTCAGCCTCGTCGTCTGCTTGTCCCAGTCGTTAAACCCAAATTTTCTTTTTCTTTTGTATTCATGTGTCATTCCAGTACACTTGAAATTAAAGGCTCGGAGTTTAGATGAGCCCACAGTCTGGCAGCACAGTGAGCGACGCTTCCTGATGAAGTGTCCCTCAATGGAATAGGCCGCAGTGACCGCTTACCATCAGGTGAGCTGCGTGTCTGTCTGCAAACTGATTTGGTATAAAAAAAGCCGGCACGTTCCTTTCGGATGAGAGGGGGAAACCGAGAGAGTATAGTAGGTAATAGATGTATGTATTTCGTTAGTCCCGCGTCCTACGCACGCCTGCTAGCCTTCGGTCTGTCGCAAAAAAGTATTAATATTGGGCAGTTGCGTTAACCTATAGTTTCACGGATGTAAATTAAAATGAAATGTGTTTGTAATAATCTTATTACCAAATGAAATATAATTAACCTTACTGATGGTCAACCATTTTACCTTTTAGGCCACTTAGTCAGTTCAGAAGAATTATTTAGTTGTGAATTTATTTAATAATAAAATACATTAGTTAACATAACGTTGTTTATTTTTTACAAAAAAAAAATTGAAATTAATCTACTTAATTACTATGATTTCCTAGGCTAGTTTTTTATACTAGGATTCATTATGTGACGGATTTGTCAAACACTGCTCGGGTTTGTGATCACCAACCCGCATTTGACAAGTGTAGTGATAGTGCCAGTACCGATTTAATGTGAAGATGCCGCAATGACTTGATTATATACGGACGGCAGCAGATTAACCTACGCTAATCTGTCAAAAATTCTCAATTGAAAGAGGACTCAATATAAAGTGAATAAAGCTCAAAATTGGTTGTAGAATTCGACAGATTAGGGTAGTCTGATGTGCTGTTGACTGTACCTTTTGCAAATGATTTTTATGATGGAAGCTTTTGCACTGCAATGGGACATTTATTAGACACTGAGGGGAAGGAGGTCAAAACCTGACGAATATCGTCTAACGTAATAGGATAGAGCCTTATAAGATGTTATATATGATATAAATTGACAAAAACTTACAGCGTTGACCCAATAAGCAGCTCCGGAATCCTATCGTCTTCAAAAGCGGCACTTACTCGCTTCTCTTAAAGTGTCTCTTACTCGTATGTACTTCCCATTAAACGTTCTCTCGAATACATTAGTTAGGCGGATGGTGGTAGGGTAGGGCCCCCTAGGGTTGGGATAGCACCAATAGGTCTACGAGAGCAGCATTGTCGTCTGACATTTAGTCGTTTCTCGTAAAGTGGCTCTCCTGTACTATCGATTGAATGTTCTCATGAAGACCTTGGGCGGATGGTGGTGAGGTGGGGCCTTGGCTCTTTTAGGACAGTTAATTCATACTCCACTAGCACTCCGCCCACGAGAGCGGCACCACCGTCAGACATGTAGTCGTTTCTCCCAAAGTGGCTCTCCTGTACTTCCCATTGAATGTTCTCACGAAGACCTTGGGCGGATGTTGGTGCGGCCTTGGCTCCTTCAGGACAGTTCCATCGTCCTCCAGCAACAGGCTGACGAAGCAGCTGCTGGTGTTAATGCACCGCCACCTGCGCTTGCTTCTGGCGATTCTTGTATAGAAGTGGTCTCTGTACTTCAGAATTTGAGTGCCGTGGACAGTCGTGAGTAGTTCGGCTGCAAAGAAATTTGACTTCATTATAATTTTTAACCAACTTCAAAAAAGGAGGAGGTTATATGTTCGACTGTATGTATTTTTTTTTTTTTTTTTTTTTATGTATGTCCGTCGATTTCTCCGTCAATTGTGGACCGATTTAAATAATTCTTTTTTTATTTGAAAGTGCATAGTTCCGAGGTGGTCCCATTGTCACCATGTCAGGATCTGATGATGGGATCCCGGAAAAATCAAGGGAAAACCTCAAATTTTATAGGCTGCGCCTACGCGTTACTTGTTTTTTCTGAAGCAATTCAAGTTTTTGCGTCCGATAGACATCATTTTATGTTGATGAGCTGATGATGGAAGGTACAACTCCTTAACGGTTAGGAGTTAGGGGATAATTCTTTCAGTATTGTAGGAATATGTGGACCGTTAGTTGTATTTCATGTACTTTTGCAGCTAAGGTGATGATGGAAAGTACAACTCCTTAACGGTTAGGAGTTAGGGGATAATTCTTTCAGTGTTGTAGGAATATGTGGAACGTTAGTTGTATTTCATTTACTTTTGCAGCTAAGCTGATGATTACCCGGGGATGGGCTGGTCACTAGCCAATAAGGTTAGCACCGGCTCGTCCTAATCGGGTGTGAAGGAGAAAACGGGGGAGTGTAGTGGGTAGCGGACGCTTCGGTCTCGAGTCCCACACACGGCCGCGGGTCTAGCTAGCCTGCGGTTATGGTGCATAAACGCATTCTCCTCCTACCCATGGTGCTGAACACTTAATGAATACCTAATATTATTATCAAATAATACAATTCTACTCGTATTTTCGCTATCATTATTATGAAAGAGTTTTACTCACTACCTACGTGTTATTCACACTAAAAATAGAAAAATAAACAAACTTTTTTTAAAAAAAATTAAACCGACTTCAAAAAAAAAAGAAACAAAAAAAACTACCTAAAAACTGAAAAGCAAAAAATAATTTTAATAAGACATTCATCATTGTCTAAGCCTATTAATTTAATTGTATTTTACGTGCTAGGTAGGTACCTACTAATCTGTTTGAAGTCGGTGCCAAGCCAAAGGTAATAAAAAATTATATATATTATTATTATGTATTATAAAGGGTTACTTATTAATCCGCGGACGTAGATACGTAATCTGGGTACCTACTATTTGGCTTGGCACCGACTTCAAACAGATTAGTAGGTACCTACCTAGCACGTAAAATACAATTAAATTAATAGGCTTAGACAATGATGAATGTCTTATTAAAATTATTTTTTGCTTTTCAGTTTTTAGGTAGTTTTTTTTGTTTCTTTTTTTTTTGAAGTCGGTTTAATTTTTTTTAAAAAAAGTTTTCATTAGTACAATATCTCTGGTCTGATTTAACCGGACTGTACTCGGGGTCTGGAATTCGATTCTCAGTTTGGGCAAAGTTGATGTCGAATTTTTTGAACACAACTGCGGATTGTGATCACTAATCTAACACGTATTTTGTGACGATGACTTGATTTCAATAATAAAAGCCTTTGCCCTGTAGCAGGATATTAAACGGGCTGATAATTTATAATAAAGATTTTATGATACAAACAAGGCTTTAAGTATTAAAAAAAAGTCATAGTTACAGTGACGGGTACTGGCTTCACCACGACTACCAAATCAGAATGGAAACAAAGCTGCGGATGGTGGTGGAGTGGAGCCTTGGCTCTTTTAGGACATTTAATTCATACTCCACTATCACTACGTCCACGAGAGCGGCACTACCGTCAGACATGTATTCGTTTCTCCCAAAGTGACTCTTCTGTACATCCCATTGGATGTTCTTACGAAGACCTTGGGCGGGTGTTGGTGCGGCCTTGGCTTTTTTACGACAGTTAATTCATACTCCACTAGCACTACGCCCACGAGAGCGGCACCACCGTCAGACATGTTGTGGTCGTTTCTCCCAAAATGGCTCTCCTGCACCTCCCATTGAATGTTCTCACGAAGACCTTGGGCGGATGTTGGTGCGGCCTTGGCTCCTTCAGGACAGTTCCATCGTCCTCCAGCAACAGGCCGACGAAGCAGCTACTGGTGTTGATGCACCGCCACCTGCGCTTGCTCATGGCGGACTTTGTGTAGAAGTGGTCTCTGTACTTCAGAATTTGAGTGCCCTGAACAGTCGTAAGTAGTTCGGCTGCAAAGAAATATGACTTTATTATAATTTTCATTAGTACAACAGTCTGATTTAACCGGACTGTACTCGCGGTCTGATTTTCGATTCTCAGTTTGGGCAAAGTTAAAATCGAATTATTTGAACACGACTCAGGATTGTGATTACTAATCCAACACGTATTTTGTGACGATGACTTGATTTCAATAATTGAAGCCTTTGCCCTGTAGCAGGATATTAAACGGGCTGATAATTTATAATAAAGATTTTATGACACAAACAAGGCTTTAAGCATTAAAAACAAGTCATCGTTACAGTGACGGGTACTATAGTGCAGTCATTGAAGCGAAAAATACGGTCTTACCTCCGAATTTTTTTACTGTGAACCGATTTGCATGAAATTTTGGAATTAGGCTCTTCTTACCCTTAACTTCAAAAGTGAAAATGATCTGAACTCCGCTTATTATTTTTAAGGGGTGTAAACAACCCCTTAATGGAAAAATTTACATTGAGCCATTTTATCGCTAGAAAACATGTCTAATCGTAAGTGGTGAAATTGTAAAGTATTTTCTAACATAATTACCTCATATTAAAATAATTTTCAACCCCTTGAAAATCTTACATCCTTTGCAAACAACCCCTAAATTGAAAAAATCACAAAAAAATACTTTGGTATGACATAAAAAGATGTAAGTATAGAGTAAGTAATATTTTATATTCTCTATAATAATTATCAAATATTAGGGGGTTAACCCCTTTCAACCCTTGAAAAATACCCCTTGATAAAAAAAAATTTTTTTTTTTTTATAAAATGAAAAGGATTTCAATATTATTCCACACTCTCGAAAATGATTATCATATTCTTTAGCTTTTCTACCCTTAAAACTACCCCTTAGTTACTAAGTAGAACAAAATATGATAAGTTTTTGGACCATAACTACTTCAATTTTCATGCTATCACAATTCATAAAAAACCATTGTAAAGGTAATTAAGAGAGCTACAACATCCTATAATGCAATATATAGTAAAAACCCTTTTTCTAAAACGGTGAAGGGTTAAAGGGCTTAAGAGAGGCTGTGATTGCGCTGCCACGCGCTCTTTAAACAATCATATCTCCGTCAATTTTTGCTTGACAGAAAAAACAAAAAAACCAAATTGTTCGTCAGAAAAATACCTAAATTTTTAATCCGCACACTTTTATACGTATCTGTCGTAATTTTTGAGATATTATGCAAAGAAAGTGGGTTTTTTAAAAATTTGAAATTTTGATTTTTTATTTAATCGTGACTTTTTTGAAAAATATGTGTCCTGAAGCAGCCAAACTGATAATATCTATCAAACCCTTCATAATAAAGTTATTTCTAGGCGGAATACGATTAATTTTAATTTTGGTGGAAATGGCACTTATGAAACCCGAAAATTTTATAGAAAAAACATTAGATGCTTCCCTTATTTGCAATACAGCTCACTTATTTTACGCGCAAAAGACTTTTAATAGTGCTCATTTTAAAGCTTATTTCAAGCACTACAAAACCCTTTTGAATTAGAATGCATAAAATGCATCTGCTCGCCGCTAGATGGCATTGACCACATCGATTAAATTTCAGACAGAATAAAAACGGCTTTGATCTTTAATATCTAGCTTAATATTGCACTTAGAATACTTTATAAAAATTCAAATTGTTCATTGTTTTACCTGCTACAATTTTGGTCTTTATAAAATTTTCGATAAAACGTATATTTTTGGAGATATTTGCAAAAAACCGATGAAATACGTGAAAAAATTGCGAATTTTCAATTGCCAATAACTTGAAAAGTATTGAATTTTTTGAAAAACTGTATAGATGATTTTTTGCTTAAAATTAGGCCTTCTATCGATATCCGAGGTTATTTTGATAAAAAAATAATTCACCCCCGAGAAGGTGTGGCAACCACCCCCATGGTGGTTGCGGAGTTCAAGTCATTTTCACTTTTGAAGTTAAGGGTAAGATGAACCTAATTCCAAAATTTTATGCAATTCGGTTCACAGTAAAAAAAATCGGAGCTATAATGCTTCAATGACTGCACTACTAGCTTTATCACCACGACTACCAAATCAGAGTGATAACAAAGCTGACCAATATTCGAAAAAAAAATAGCCAACCCGAGAATCGAATGCAGGCCAGGAGTCGGATGGCATTTAAATTCCTTGTCCACAAACATTTTCTCCGCAATCCCTCAGCCTTATCGTCTGCTTTTCCCAGTCATCATCATTATCATCAGCCTATATACGTTCCCACTGCTGGGACACAGGCCTTATCTCAATAGTGAGATAGTGTAGGCCGTACTCCACCACGCTGGCCTAGTGCGGGTTGGTGGAGGGGTGCGTAACAGGGATGTTGCGAACATTCGCATCTGCATCCGCAAATGCGGAACATCCGCATTGATTTGGACATCTGCATCCGCTTCCGCATCCGCATTAATCAATGCGAATGTTAATGCGGATGCGAATATTATACAAGTAGCGACAAGAAAGAAATTGGGCGGGGCCGGTGATTGACGCGTGCCGGTCGCACGTGACAATAACCAATGGGAGCGAAGAAATTGGTGACAACATTCGACACGTTTGTTTGTTCTAGCTAGTGCATCATTTGTTTTGTTTCTTGCAAATGAATAAATATTACGTGTTTGTTTGCGCTGTGAAGTGAAAGTGAACTACTTATCGTATCATAAAGATAGATAGGTATTTTTAATGTTGTTGTGATACAGTGTGTAAATAAGAAGAGTTTACAAGAAAACTTTATATTATTTTAGACTAATATCCATAAGATCACAAGGTAAATTCTATTAGGTATATTACGCCGGTAATACGTTTTATTGTAGGAAAAATTATCGTTTTATGACGAAATTCGTTATTTTTCCAGTGTGATTCCCGTTATTGATAGTTTATCTAACTATTATGTTAATAATTACGTTGTCATTGTTTTAATTCTTCATTAATAGACTTTATTTACATAATATCTTATACATCCGCATCCGTATCCGCATCCGCGGATGTGAGCCTGCTAAACTCCGCATCCGCATCCGCATCCGCGGATGTGAAAATATCGGCATCTGCAACATCCCTGGTGCGTAAGGCAAGTGACCAACTTTAATAATGTCACATGTTATCAAGCCGCCAAATGGCCTCTGACTATGCCAACAGCTTAACGTGCCTTCCGAAGCACGAAGACGCTTGAAATAAACTGACCGCGGTGTGGGTAGCTTGACTTTCATTATCGCTAACGAACCTCTGTTACAGCTGCGCCACGAGTGCCTCTTGCTTCTGCCTCTGCTTCTCCCAGTCGTTAAACCCGAAATATCTTTTTCTTTTATATTCATGCTTATTATATTTTATGCTTATGACTTGTTTATGACGTCATGCTTATCTTATTTGTACATGAAATAAATAAAGGGTTGAAAAAAACAACTGATGTATTATATTTTAATATACATTCCATCAGCAGAGACGATAAACTGCTTGCTAGAATGGTTGTGCTCGCCGAGTTTCTCCAGGATATGCAAGTCTTCAGTAGTGTACACGTAGGTCTTGCACCGGGGGTAGCTCGAACAGCTCCATCGCGACCTCTTCCTCGCTACGAAGTGCTTGAAGTACGTATAGTCTTCATACAACAGCTGTTGCTTCCCGCCCGGTACTGTTATTAACATTCCTAAAACGATAAATCGCTTGATAGTGGAAATGACGTTTATTGTGTTTTACCAGTTGGTAGGTTCCTGTACTAGGCCGTCTAGGTGGATACCACCGGAGTACCAGATATTTTCCCGTGAAATAGAAGTGTGTCAAGCACTTCTGTGTTTTGGGGAAAGGGGTATGTGAGACCTAATAACTGTCGTCTCGGTGTAGCGGGCGCAGGGCGGTGCCGGACAGTAACTGCTTAGTTACTGTTTGGATCTGCTCGTCTTGTTACACATTGCGATAAAAAAAGTAAAGTGTATTTTTTTATGAAAGATGAAGGCAAACGAGCACATGTGAAACTATATGTTAAATAATCACTACCGCGCAATACCTACGAGAACACTTCAGATTTCCCTTTACATTCGTAAGAGGCGAATCGCTCAAGGACAAAGGGTCTAATAATATTGTGGAAGGGAGAAGGGAAAGGCTATAGGAAATAGAGATGAGGAGGTTCGAAACCACTAACTCACCAAAGGAAGCGCAATAGCAAAGCTGTTATACTGCGTGGCATTTAAGTCGTTGTTTCCCGCAGTAAAATGATTCTATCTTTGTAGTAAAATAGATTAATAAAGTTTTTTTAAGTCAAATATAAAGTTCAACGATAATGACAGACAAAATTCGAACCAATAGTACTAGCTGCGTCGCGGACGGTCACCGGTCGGGGTCATTGGCCTTCGCGTTTAACAAAAGCATGATAATTTACTATTTATTAACATTTGGTTTCCATTTTAGAAATATATTCTTTTTTAAAAGTTAAAGAAAAAAATTAAAAAAAAATCATCTTCATCATTAGCCTATATAAGTTCCCACTGCTGTGCTGGGACACAGGCCTTATCTCAAATGTGAGATAGTGTGGGCCATACTAAAAAAATACTTGCATAAATCGATAGTACTACTGAAGGTGAGCCATTCTGCTGCGGGAAAACAACGACTAAAAACACGCAGTATACCCATACGTCGGTCAGTCTTCTGGCTAATTTTAACTGACAGACAGAAACTGTTTGTATAATGGCTCTGCCACACTTAAATGTATGATAGTTGATTTTTTCTACGTGACTTCAGTTTAACAGTAAGCTGACAGTAAACGGCCACTGTTATTGAATACAATTTGACTCATAACATTTTAGTCATTCCGATTGAATGTTCATGATTGCTATGAAATACTTAATGGATATCGAGACTGGCTTAAAAACATATACCAATTTTTAATAGTTCAATTAAAAACTTTAATAAGACATAACTTTTTTATTAAACATAATGCTTAGCGACATTGGCATTTTGAGTGAATTATAAATTATCTTAAAATGTTATATGAACATAAGAATTACTATACCTAGTACATACTAACATAATACTATAAAAATGCAAAAAATAGAAAACAATAAAAGCTGCCTCTATTGCGTATGTCGTGAATTTCGATATAAAATGGATTACATAGAATTTTTTAATGAAGCAGGCGGATACGCCGGCACATAATATGACACCTTGGGCGGAAACTGCGAAAATCTGGACGCGCACGCGGATTAAATCCATTGCTGGCATTTAAAATTCCGTCTTCCGTCGTACAAGCCCTTTACTAAACCCGCGATGTCTTCTACAATACGCGCGCGGCTCCCGCCCGACACAGCGCCAGCTCTGGGGGCTTAGACAAGATGACATCGCTTTATAGCTGGCGACTTTCGCTAAGTCCAATTTGTATGGATTTGACAGATGCCATAGAAAAGTCACGTGTTGAAAGTATGGGATTTGACATTCGCTATCGCAAATTGAGCTATAACGAACGTCATAAATGCCGCTTGTCTAGAAGGGGCTGGCAAGTTACAGGTAACGGCAAACTTCTTGAATATGGGGTGGAGATTGCGCAGAACACGAATTTTGTTACGCCTGCTCGCTATTGGTCAAAAGCATATCTCTGATCAATAGCGCGCGCGGGCGCTCGGGAGATTCGCGCGCGCTTTTGGTCACGCGCAAGTGCACATGCGCGAACTTTCCCCCTCTCCGTCGACCGATGTTCAACAAGTTTGCCGGTACCTGTATCTGTTATCAGTGTTATCACAACCGCTTATGGACACCTGCAACTAGGGTCTCAGATGCGTTTTCCAAATAATTTGAAGGGAGAGGAAATTGGAAGGTTCATTCTTCCCAGCTTCCAATACACATGTTTCGTACGCAACTAAAGTTTTTGTTTGTTTTCGCCACGTAAGTACTTTAACTAATATTTTTCGATGGTCAATTGAATTTATAATATTTTATAAGGCTTTTTTTTAGCTTTCACAATTACAGTCTAAAAAAAACGTTAACCATTATAAATACACACCTAACTCCACTACCAATAGTCTACTTTAGGACCACTTTTAGGGCTAAAACAGGCAGATGATGAAGTAAAACACACCAGAAACAATAAAAAAGTCACTTACCTAGTGACTTTTTTATTGTATTTAATTGTTATAATTTATATTTTAATATACGTCCCGTCAGAAGTCACGACAAACTGCTTAACACCATGGTTATGTTCGTGCACTTTCTGCAAAATATGCAACTCTTCAGAAGCGAACACATACGCCTTGCACTTCGGGAAGTTGGTGCAACTCCACCTCCTCGTGTTTCGTGCCATGTAGTGTTTGAAGTACGTGTAGTTCTCGTAATATAAATTCTGCTTTCCACTCTTCATTCTTATTAGTGTAGCTGCAATGAGGGTTAAAAGTTAAATTCTTAATAGATGTAGTTTCCAGTTATTTTTAAAGAGACGTTCATATTTTGATACCCTATTTTCTTTTAGCAAGGGCAAGGTGTCAAATACACCATGTCTCTCTGAAAGAGACTCTTTAAAAGACGCGCCGTTTTAAAAGGACGAGTCTTCCGCAGAGATTGCATGCAGGGCAATGATGTTTTATATAATATCATTGATGCAGGGGCTTTAAAGTTCATAAAACTACAACAAACGTAATAGTCGATAAACTAAAAAAATTTATGTTTGCCAAACCGATTCATTTTATTTCGTTTCATATTTTTTTTTTTTTTATTTATTTATTTTAGGAAGACCAGGATTTACAAAATTTATGTATGTTAAAAAAAATGGCAGTTATACAAATCACTAATAGGTCCTCACAGATGGAAGAATTAAGGGCCTTTTTTTTAAGTATTTTCTGCCACCTAACTCATCTGATGGTAAGCACCTACTACGATCTACTTGACTGAGTTATATTGCTCTAGAAACATCAAATGTGTTTTCATGCTGTGGGCATCAATGAATGATCCACTTTGAAATGATATTCATTCATACCCATATAGATAACAGACAGAAAGATTCATTTAATTAGGAAATTATTTTTGCTGATCATAAAATTATTGAAACTTTAAAACAAGAGAGTATTTTAAGAGGTCTTTGAGGTCATAACAAAAAAGTTCAAGGATGGGATGAATTTCAATCTATTTTTATTCACTCAATTCCAACCATAACACGATCTTGTCGATACTTTGATATAAGTTCCGTTGGAGGCCTTGATGAACTGCTTCTGGCAGTGGTTGTGCTCCTCTACCTTCTCCAGGATATACAGGTCTTCTGTGGCAAAGACGTACGCTTTACACTTGGGGAAATTGGTGCAACTCCAACGACGGTGCTTACGCGTATAATGTTTGAAGTATGTGTGGTTTTCGAATAGCATCGGCTGTTTCCCGTTCTGGAGCCTTATTAGTTTACCTGAAACGAGAATGATGACGTATGTGATTATTTTTGTTTCATTGGTTGGTTAAAAATTGAAGGAGATTTTTATCTAGAAAGTAAAATTCAGATTGTATCGCTCGAAACTTTTTGAGACACGATTAAATAGGCATGTTCTGATTAGTAAAAGAATTATTTTATCCCAAAATGGGTGATCTCTTTTGTAAATGGCTCATGACATTTCTGGTTTTAATACCCAATCAGACGACACTTTAAAATTGTGCATAATAACGCCATGATTGATTGATTTTCAAGATCGTCAAATTATAGCCTTTTTTAAAAAATTAATCGTAGTTTCTTTCTTTCTTCCATAAACAGTATTTTCTTATCATAATTTGTGTTCGTAAAATGTATAATTATTTCGATAAGAAGATGCCATACAAATAAGCAATATAACATTATCACAAACATCATTTATTCGTTGAAATCACTACATGCTCATATAAGTCCCTGCAGGGGTCCTGATGAGAGTCCTCATAGGATGGTTGTGCTCCATGGGTCTGTTCAAGACCCTGAAATAGTCATCCACCCTGATGAACGCCTTGCAGCAGGGATAGGACACGCAGTCCCACCGTTTGTTCCTATTCTGGTTCTTTGGGTAATACAGACGACCTTGATATAGGAGTCTTTGTTTGCCGTTGGTTTTAGTCACTAGCGTCGCTAAAACAGAACATTTTACGATTATTTATAACTTAACATAAACCATTGAGTTACAAGTACTACGTATAGAGAGGCTATACAGAACAAAAAATGTGTCGTTAACCTAACCAAACTATAAAACTTGCAGCGCTAAAGATTGCTTACAGAGTATATTTTTCTGGCGACCAAAACGTCGTAAGCGCCATGCAAAGCAAGGCGCTTACGCGTTTTGTTCGAAATGCCTATCTCATAGGTCTTGAATGAGTTGTTGCCGTAACCATCGTAACGGCAACAAAGCATCGCGCAAAAATTTTGTTTGCGGTGTCGGTTCTATACGCTAATAATTGTAGTTCAATGACATAAACGTATTTCATTATGTTAGAGCTTGAGCTTCATCGTCTCGGCATAAAAAATATGAAGACAAAAGCAAAAAAAAAATAATTATATCCTTAATTTATGTAGGCTTCAAAGATGGACTTATGAATCGTCTGTCTGTCTTCCTATGTCGCATGAAGAACTAAAAACTTATTTTAAGAATAACCCAGTACCTGACCACAGGTATTGACGTATATCATATACGGTATATGTCACGATTATTTCATTTCACTCCTTTATCTCCATTCATATTGCCGGACCATAGCTAGAACTATTTCATGCAGATTTCAGATTTTTGTCTCTGAAAAGGCCCTACCATTAACCAGACCTACGGTGGATATTAACAAGTCTTTGTTCCGACTCTCTCCACGATGGCTCGAGGTGGGATGCATCATATTACATATCGTCAAATAAACCAAGAAAACTTTTCAAAAACATTTAATTCAATAGTTAAGGTAATATGAGCTATCTATCTGAAAAATATCTTGACTGTGTCTCACTCTGCCCTTAATATATTTCCCATCGGAGAGCATTTGAATGAACGGAGGGGGGTGGGTATGCCTTTGGTGAAACTCCTTCATCAACACATAGTCATTGTTGAGAACCAGACCAGCCAGACACTTGTTGTAGGAGGTACACCTCCACCTGGATCGATGCTCTGAGGCGTAATACTTATAATACGAGTACTCTTTGTAAAGGACTCTCTCTTTTCCATCGACCATTGTTATGAGTTCAACTGAAAGTAAATTGATACCAATCACGAAATTTATAAACTAAGGACATAGATCTTCAAGATGTAACTAAGAGCTTATAGTACAGTCACAATAAATGACATGAATCAAATCAAATCAAATCAAATCAATTTATTAAAATTCTTAGAACTATTCTATCAGCTAGTACAAACATTTTCTTAAGATCTAATTAACTTTATGAGCCTGAACTAGGAAATCCTGTGTTTCAGGCGAAAATATAAATTATATTCTAATGGTCTACAAATAATTATATCACTTAGTAAAATAGGCAGGTGAAAATTGAAAATAAATACTAAATGTTAAATAATATGGAACTACTTATACCTATTTTATAAAATAACAATACTTGTATATCTATCTACTTTAATACGGTTAATAAGTTCTCTGTATCCTCGTAGGACATACATTGGAGGGCATCTTGGAGTTTATTTTTACATTTACTGTAGCACAGGGGATATATGTTACATAATGCATTTAGTCTATTGTAAAGAAGTGGACCTAGAAACATGTAAAATTTAGATGTAAATGCATGTTTGAATATTGTTTTTGATATGCAAACAATATCCTTTCGCCTTTTGTTAATGAGTGTAGGAATGTAAGGGAGATCTAGGTGCTGTTTTAATACTATATTCATTATAAACAACTGTCTAACTGTTAGTACGTTACATTTTTTATATAAAATGTTAGTAGGGAATAGGAAAGGACTAAAAGTAGCTACCTTGAGAATTGCTCTCTGAGCCCTTTCGATGGTTAGTAACAAAGTTTTCCCGACTCCACCCCAAGTAGTGATACAGTAAGTAATTATTGATTGGCACAAAGCCAGGTAAACTTGTCTAATAATCTTTGAATCTGTAATGGAGCGCAATATTTTAAATATAAATATCATTTTACGAAGTCTAGTGGCTAAGGCATCGATGTGTGGTTTAAATGAGAGATTATCATCTATGATAACTCCCAGATATTTTATTTTATTTGTTAAATTAATGACTGGGCATGCACATTGGATATTATTAGGGATATTACAATTATGGGCATGCAGAGTAGGAACAGTAAGAGTACAATGAGTAGGCGTTCTTTTCCGCATAGAAAATTTCATAAACCTAGTCTTATCAACATTTAATGTTAGTAAATTTTGCTGAAGCCAATTAGTAACTACATTAAATCCATGCTGTGCGTGTTGGTGAACTAGGTCTTCCGAGTCAGCCGAAAAAAGTAGAGCAGTGTCGTCAGCGTACGATATGACTTTGCCAAATTTTAGTTTTAGTTTGCAAAGGTCATTAATGAATATTAAAAACAAGGTAGGACCTAAAATACTTCCTTGGGGGACCCCAAAGGACGTATTTTTCATATCCTCGCTGAAAACACTACCGATCCGTACGCACTGGGAACGTTCCTCCAAATAGCTACTAAAAAGTTTCAGCTGTATTCCTCTAATTCCAATGTTTTCAAGCTTGTGCAGTAGGATCGGAACCGAGACGGTGGCAAAAGCTTTGGCAAGATCCAGGAATATTCCTATCGCGTGGTTACCTTTGTCAAGTTCCCGGGTTAGATAGTCAGTCAACTGATGTACGGCATCGGAAGTGGATAACTTAGGTCTAAAACCAAACTGCATGTTAGACAGAATTCCTTTATCCTCTAAATATTGTACCAACCTTTTATTAATTATTTTCTCTAATATTTTAGATAGGGCTGGCAATAAGGAAATGGGTCTATAATTTGTAACATTATCTTTACTGCCAGATTTATATACCGGAATAACAACAGCCTTTTTTAGACATTTGGGGAAAATGCCAAGATTTAAACATTTATTAAAAATATTAGTCAAAGGTCGTACTAAAATGTGTCGAAATTGTTTTATTATCTTATTTGGTATGTTATCCCAACCAACCGCACAATCGTCCTTTAGACTCATAATAATCCTGTCTACCTCAGCTTCGTCTGTGTCCAGCAGTACAAAAGATGATACGTTAGTGTTACCCTCGGGATTCGTGGTTATCTGTGAATGTGAATTTCTATGAACCTTCTCCGCCAGGTCCTTCCCAACATTAACAAAGAAATTATTTGCCATGTTAGCAGATGAAGACGGTGTTGAGTGGGCGTTCAATAACCTAGATTGCCTTGATGAGTTTGTTACCTTTTTAATATGTTTCCAAATTTTTTTTGCTATTTGTTCCTGCTTTTTCCAATTCCGTTTTTTCGTAGTCAATTTTAACCCTTTTTAAGAGATCGTTACAAAAATTACGGTACCTTTTATAAGATAATGACAGGATAGAATTATGTGGGTTAGATTTTGCTTTCATGTGCAATTTATCTCTATGTCTCATGCAGCGAATAAGACCTGGCGTAATCCACGGCTTTATATTGTTATTTTTGTTACTAAGCCGAATACTTGTTGTGTTGTTTTGTAATGCAACTTGTATATTGCTTATTAAATAAGACAAACAGAACTGCGGGTCAGCAGAATGGTAAACCGGGTCAAAGTCGATTTTACATAATTCTTTTTCTAGACTATTGATGTTTAATTTACTGATTGTATGAGTATTGTTTGTCTTACGTAATTTGCACTTTAAGGTTAGTAGGGCAGCATTGTGATCAGTTATTGAAGAGTTAATAACAAGTGCAATTGCCGGATATGATGTTTTTAATATGATGTGATCTAAACAAGAACCACTTTGATGGGTTGGGCGCGTGTGCGCAGGGAGTAGACCATGAAAAGAACAAATGTTAAGATAGTCCTGGGCCACTGCATCCGCGAATTCTGGAATTATGTTAATATTAATGTCCCCGATTAGTATAACATTTTTAAAGGACGATAAGTTATTCAAGGTGTCATTGAGGCTCTCAGTAAATTGATGTAAATTTTGAAAAGAGGGTGGTCTGTATATTGCTAGTATTGCAAATTCTGATCCAATTTTAATTAATAATCTATTACAGTCCAGCATATTAGGCTCCTCAATCGAAATACTTAATTCATTTTTAGCATAGACCACTATCCCATCGTTTTGGTTATAATTTATATCACTATTATACATACTATATCCTGGTATTTGCGGTATATTATATCCCTTTTTTAGCCAGCATTCGGTTAAAATAATCACATCACAATTGATATTTAGCCTCTGTTGGAAAACACAAAAGTTATCGAAGTTTTTATGAATACTGCGTATGTTTTGTGTTAGTATTGTTAGTATGTTATTGTCCGAGGACAGATATTGTTTGCAATCATCGGTTTCACAAACTTTAGACTCGGATACAGAGAAGTTATCTAAGTCATGAATTAAATTATTAAGCATTAAACAATAAAAACAAGTAAGATTTAGCTAAAAGGACGAAAATAAAATAAAATTACGGCGCTCCTAGGCGCCCTCATAATCAATGGAGTTTATGTACCTCTTTTCGGCCATCATTTTTGCCGGGCAATCAGCGGCACCCGTTATATGATTGCTTGGTTTTTTAAACCGAGAGCAAGAAGCACTTTTTGGATCCTCTGCCCTTCTCGTACACTCTTTGATGGTATGTCCTTGTTCGCCACACTGGCCGCATGTGTGTGTTGTCTCCCGGCAGGATTTAGCTGCGTGGCCGTATTGTTGGCACTTGAAGCAGCGAGTGACTAAAGTAAAGTCTCTTACTGGGCATGAGGACCAATTTATAAACACCCTGTCTTTATGAATAAGAGCTTTACGGATGGCCGCTGCGACTTCTAACACGTAGTTACAGGTCTCAGCGTCTTTCTTACCGGACTTATGGCTGAGCTTGATGGAGTCGAGGAATAATTGGAGGTCTAGATTTTGATTTTTCTCGGCTATGTTTTGTTCAAAGAGGCAGGTAAATACTTCTTTGTCCTGCATAGCTGAGGGCACTCCAATTACCACTATTCTGGGCTTTCGTTTGTGGGGCTCGTCGATCGTGAGGCCTGAGCTCGTTATCTGCGTTGATTGTTTTAGTTTTTCTATATCGTCCTTGGTCTCAGTGCTGATGATGACACCGCCATTTTTAGTTTTTCGCAGACCTCTCACGTGAAGTTTCAATTTTTCAGGGCATATAATTTTTTGGACAAGAGATTTAGTATCTTCGCTCGATTTTTGTTTGTCGTTCGGGTAGATAGCCACTGAGCTTAAATTAATTGGCTGGATAAAGTTGCTGGCACCTTTCTTTACCATATCAGCAAAGGATGATTTATTCTCGGATTTTTTAGACTCTTCAATACTGGTCTGAAGGTCCTGCAATTGCTGCGAGAGAGTACACTTTTCTTGAAGGGCCTGAAGAGAACAATGGGTCTGCATGGTCTTCACTTTCAGGGACTGGTACTGTACTGCCATTTGAGATGTGCCGTGTCCGACTTTTCGGCAAAGATTCGTTATGCGTAATTTTTGTTCCGAGTTCAGCTTACCCTCAGCCGCTATCTGGCACACCTCATTCAGGCATTGCTCGATGGTCGTCATCCAGTTTTGTATTTCTGGTGTCGAGATAGGTCCATGTCCAGTAGAGTCCTGGTTAGATGCGGAAGCAGCTTGGGGCGAGGGTGGAGGAGTGCGGGCCGTCCTCCCACTTCGGTTGAAGGGACTGCTATCCATATTTAATATGTTTATTTAATTAGTCTTTAACACTTAATAAACACATAGTAGGTTCATTTTCACCTTGTAACACTAAGTCAATCGGAAAAAAACGAGGGCACGAGTCAGCCGATTATTATTTGTTTATTTTATTTTCACTAGACGTCTATTCGCAACGATGACTCAAATCCAAATCCTCCTGAATGAAGGGATAAGTGGACAAAGGTCTTATCTGACAAAACTATAGATAGATAGATAGAGTCAACTGGCGAGCGAGAAACTCGCGAGCGCGCGCGGGTTGGCACTTTTCAATTTTACCTACTTTTCTGTCGTCAACTCGCGCGTCTATATAAAGTACAGTCAAATAAAAACAGGTTTAAACCAGAAACTGTAAATAATTATTTATTGACCGCGTTGGCTAATTCTATGAAGTACTCTGACTTAGATTTCGATTTCGAGGTCCGGAATGAGAAGGCCTGGGGAACGCATCCAATGACACATGCTGCCTCGTATAACGCGCCCGCGTACAACAGTATGGCCTGAGTATGGCTGTCATAGCGCTATCTCTTTCTGATTCCTTTTGCAAACTGATTAGACGTCATTCTTTTAGTGACGTTAGTGTAACGTAAGCTAAGCCGTGGCTAAGCTAACGTTTACAGTGCACTCGCGGAGTGCAATACATGTTTTTATTAAGTATTAAGGAATGCAGTTTGTTGAGTGAAAATATTGAAATGTGGAAGTTTTTAGTGATTTTGATGTACTGTGGAAATGGAATAAACACTCGCACAGAGGGTGTTTCTTCCATTTCCACGGTACATTACAACATACAAGTTAGTACAAGCATTTAGCTTGTTTCAGGAAATATGTCTTTGACTGCTAACATTGCAGCCTTCTCGAAGTCAAGTAGAATGGTTTTGGGATTAAACTGAGGAATTTGGTTCTTGATAAGGCAAAACAAAATTTATTTATTATTTATTTATTTCTATTCTTACAACCAACCCGCACCCCTCCACCAACCCGCACCCTTCCACCAACCCGCAATAGCACAATAAAATTGAGAAGGCCTGTGTCCCAGCAGTAGGAACGTATATAGGCTGATGATAATGATTCTTAAAACTATTTTAACAGGTTATCTAATAACCTAATGCAATAACGTAACTACTACAAGGATTCAGGCGACTGGGACCGTATAAAACTGGGACCGCGATTACAGTTACCTGATAACATTTTTTAATCGGTCGACTGGGACCATATACCTAACTTCCTTTTGTACAGTTAACAGAAAAATTAATTTATATATAACATAGAATTTTATTTTATGTAGTATACTAAATCTTGAATCCAAAATCTTGTAATTGCTCTTTTTTGTTAGCTAACAACGCATAAATAACAGATATAATATTATTAAGAGTTTTACTACTTTCTAAATCAACATGTAGAGTGTACAAATGCTGGAAAGGTTTTAAACTGTCTGATACTTCATTTCCGTTTATTTTATTAATGTATAGTTTTATTTTTGTAATTAATTGATAGATAATAATAAGTCTCACGTTTTTGTATGTTGTTAAATATAATATTATAACTATATTAGACCCTCTTTTGCCTGAAACATAAGTAAATCCTAGTTCAGACACATATATTTCCGTTTTCTATAAAATTTGTTTTTAACATTTTTAAATGTTGGTATTTTTAAAGGGTCAATTCCTTTATCTGTAAGGGTTGAAACCGTGTGCCGAAACGCATCTGGTACAGAAATAGTACAGTCACTTTTTACTTTTTCCATGCACTGGTTAAAGTCAAGCTCTAGTTCATTTGATACAAAATCAGGCTTACAGTAGTGCTTGTCATCTCGTTTGATGTCGTTATTCCTATCAATAATTAGTCTTGCATTGCAAAAACTTCTCTTCGAACACCTCCAATTACAGGAACCATCTTTATTTTCTCGGGCTTTATTATATTTGTGTCCTGCACGAAGTAGTATCAAGTTTCCTCGCTGGGATGTAATGATGACGTGTCCAGTTACATTTCTGGATGAATCTGCCTGTGATCCACTCCCTAAAAAGAATTTGTTTAATGACAAACTTTTTCTAAAAAGCTAAATGAACAAAAAAATAATCTTTATAAAAGAATGGAAAATCAAAGTATATTTTTTACTATGGAATAAATGTACTGTGTAAAATTTACACTTGGTATTTATTTTATAGTGGAATTGCACTATAAAAAAGTAAAGGACAATCAAGTCAAAGCGAACAAAACAATTATAGCAATATGTTAATTCAACAAAGTAAAGTAAAATTAAAGTTGACGACAAAAAAGTAGGTAAAATCAAAAAGTGCCAACTCGCGCGCGCTCTCGTGTTTCGCGCTCGCCAGTTGACGATTAAGTCGTCAAAACATCTTAATAGTTAATTAATCAACTAAACTATCACGACAAGGCAATGATATATTTAAGTCATACGCACATAACCCTAAATTTTCTCAATTTATTGGATTAGAGCTGAATAGATTATGAATACTTTATGCTGGCCATACACCATCAAGTCTATCGCCAAATCGGCTTGAAGCGATCGATTGGATCAAACCAATTTGACCGTGTGTGGGCGTGGATTGGCTTGATAACTCGAGTTGTCAAGCCAATCCACGCCCACAAGAGTAGAAAATGAATTCATAATCAATCATCATTATAATCAGCCTGTCGCAGTCCATTGCTAGACATAGGCCTCTACCAATGCTCGCCACAGAAAATCTTTGTTTGCCGTTGGTTTTAGTCACTAGCGTCGCTAAAACAGAACATTTTACGATTATTTATAACTTAACATAAACCATTGAGTTACAAGTACTACGTATAGAGATACGGAACAAAAAATGTGTCGCAAAATGATGACTAGACTGATGTATTTGCTACAGCGGATGTCGTCTAACCAAACTATAAAACTTGCAGCGCTATAGATTGCTTACAGAGTATATTTTTTTGGCGACCAAAACGTCGTAAGCTCCATGCAAAGCAAGGCGCTTACGCGTTTTGTTCGAAATGCCTATCTCATAGGTCTTGAATGAGTTGTTGCCGTAACCATGGTAACGGCAACAAAGCATCGCGCAAAAATTTTGTTTGCGGTGTCGGTTCTATACGCTAATAATTGTAGTTCAATGACATAAACGTATTCCATTATGTTAGAGCTTGAGCTTCATCGTCTCGGCATAAAAAATATGAAGACAAAAGCAAAAAAACTTAATTATATCCTTAATTTATGTAGGCTTCAAAGATGGACTTATGAATCGTCTGTCTTCCTATGTCGCATGAAGAACTAAAACCTTATTGTAAGAATAACCCAGTACCTGACCACAGGTATTGACGTATATCATATACGGTATATGTCACGATTATTTCATTTCACTCCTCTATCTCCATTCATATTGCCGGACCATAGCTAGAACTATTTGATGCAGATTTCAGATTTTTGTCTCTGAAAAGGCCCTACCATTAACCAGACCTACGGTGGATATTAACAAGTCTTTGTTCCGACTCTCTCCACGATGGCTCGAGGTGGGATGCATCATATTACATATATCTTATCGTCAAATAAACCAAGAAAGCTTTTCAAAAACATTTAATTCAATAGTTTAGGTAATATGAGCTGTCTATCTGAAAAATATCTTGACTGTGTCTCACTCTGCCCTTAATATATTTCCCATCGGACAGCATTTGAATGAACGGAGGGGGATGGGTATGCCTTTGGTGAAACTCTTTCATCAACACATAGTCATTACTGAGAACCAGACCAGCCAGACACTTGTTGTAGGAGGTACACCTCCACCTGGATCGATGCTCTGAGGCGTAATACTTATAATACGAGTACTCTTTGTAAAGGACTCTCTCTTTTCCATCGACCATTGTTATGAGTTCAACTGAAAGTAAATTGATACCAATCACGAAATTTATAAACTAAGGACATAGATCTTCAAGATGTAACTAAGAGCTTATAGTACAGTCACAATAAATGACATGAATGAAGGGATAAGTGGACAAAGGTCTTATCTGACAAAACTATAGATAGATAGATAGAGTCAACTGGCGAGCGAGAAACTCGCGAGCGCGCGCGGGTTGGCACTTTTCAATTTTACCTACTTTTCTGTCGTCAACTCGCGCGTCTATATAAAGTACAGTCAAATAAAAACAGGTTTAAACCAGAAACTGTAAATAATTATTTATTGACCGCGTTGGCTAATTCTATGAAGTACCTACTCTGACTTAGATTTCGATTTAGTTAGAGGTCCGGAATGAGAAGGCCTGGGGAACGCATCCAATGACACATGCTGCCTCGTATAACGCGCCCGCGTACAACAGTATGGCTGTCATAGCGCTATCTCTTTCTGATTCCTTTTGCAAACTGATTAGACGTCATTCTTTTAGTGACGTTAGTGTAACGTTTACAGTGCACTCGCGGAGTGCAATACATGTTTTTATTAAGTATTAAGGAATGCAGTTTGTTGAGTGAAAATATTGAAATGTGGAAGTTTTTAGTGATTTTGATGTACTGTGGAAATGGAAGAAACACTCGAACAGAGGGTGTTTCTTCCATTTCCACGGTACATTACAACATACAAGTTAGTACAAGCATTAGCTTGTTTCAGGAATTATGTCTTTGACTGCTAACATTGCAGCCTTCTCGAAGTCAAGTAGAATGGTTTTGGAATTAAACTGAGGAATTTGGTTATTGATAAGGCGAAACAAAATTTATTTATTATTTATTTATTTCTATTCTTACAACCAACCCGCACCCCTCCACCAACCCGCACCCTTCCACCAACCCGCACCCTTCCACCAACCCGCAATAGGCCAGCGTGGTGGAGTATGGCCCACACTATCTCACAATAAAATTGAGAAAGCCTGTGTCCCAGCAGTAGGAACGTATAAAGGCTGATGATGATGATTCTTAAAACTATTTTTACAGGTTATCTAATAACCTAATGCAATAACGTAACTACTACAAGGATTCAGGCGACTGGGACCGTATAAAACTGGGACCGCGATTACAGTTACCTGATAACATTTTTTAATCGGTCGACTGGGACCATATACCTAACTTCCTTTTGTACAGTTAACAGAAAAATTAATTTATATATAACATAGGATTTTATTTTATGTAGTATAGTAAATCTTGAATCCAAAATCTTGTAATTGCTCTTTTTTGTTAGCTAACAACGCTTAAATAACAGATATAATATTATTAAGAGTTTTACTACTTTCTAAATCAACATGTAGAGTGTACAACTGCTGGAAAGGTTTTAAACTGTCTGATACTTCATTTCCGTTTATTTTATTAATGTATAGTTTTATTTTTGTAATTAATTGATAGATAATAATAAGTCTCACGTTTTTGTATGTTGTTAAATATAATATTATAACTATATTAGACCCTCTTTTGCCTGAAACATAAGTAAATCCTAGTTCAGACACATATATTTCCGTTTTCTATAAAATTTGTTTTTAACATTTTTAAATGTTGGTATTTTTAAAGGGTCAATTCCTTTATCTGTAAGGGTTGAAACCGTGTGCCGAAACGCATCTGGTACAGAAATAGTACAGTCACTTTTTACTTTTTCCATGCACTGGTTAAAGTCAAGCTCTAGTTCATTTGATACAAAATCAGGCTTACAGTAGTGCTTGTCATCTCGTTTGATGTCGTTATTCCTATCAATAATTAGTCTTGCATTGCAAAAACTTCTCTTCGAACACCTCCAATTACAGGAACCATCTTTATTTTCTCGGTCTTTATTATATTTGTGTCCTGCACGAAGTAGTATCAAGTTTCCTCGCTGGGATGTAATGATGACGTGTCCAGTTACATTTCTGGATGAATCTGCCTGTGATCCACTCCCTAAAAAGAATTTGTTTAATGACAAACTTTTTCTAAAAAGCTAAATGAACAAAAAAATAATCTTTATAAAAGAATGGAAAATCAAAGTATATTTTTTACTATGGAATAAATGTACTGTGTAAAATTTACACTTGGTATTTATTTTATAGTGGAATTGCACTATAAAAAAGTAAAGGACAATCAAGTCAAAGCGAACAAAACAATTATAGCAATATGTTAATTCAACAAAGTAAAGTAAAATTAAAGTTGACGACAAAAAAGTAGGTAAAATCAAAAAGTGCCAACTCGCGCGTGCTCTCGTGTTTCGCGCTCGCCAGTTGACGATTAAGTCGTCAAAACATCTTAATAGTTAATTAATCAACTAAACTATCACGACAAGGCAATGATATAATTTATGTCATACGCACATAACCCTAAATTTTCTCAATTTATTGGATTAAAGCTGAATAGATTATGAATACTTTATGCTGGCCATACACCATCAAGCCTATCGCCAAATCGGCTTGAAGCGATCGATTGGATCAAACCAATTTGACCGTGTGTGGGCGTGGATTGGCTTGATAACTCGAGTTGTCAAGCCAATCCACGCCCACAAGAGTAGAAAATGAATTCATAATCAATCATCATTATAATCAGCCTGTCGCAGTCCATTGCTAGACATAGGCCTCTGCCAATGCTCGCCACAGAAAATAAAAATCAGACTAATCATTCATTATATTTTATTTAAGTTACTCAACACTTAAAGGACCTTATTACAAACTATAATATTCTATATTACATATAAACAAATTTAAGACCATGATAGAATCAGCACCAGTTTTATGTACTTCTCGTATTATGAACACCATGCACGGATAACAACGATATTAAATTCGTAGACGGATAAGTAACACGTCGAAAGAGTCTTTTTAGAACATTTTGTAGTACCATCAAAGATCTTTTGGTATGTAGGAAATAACTTACAAGTTTCAACCCTATACTATTTCCTTCACAGTTTTGAAAATTATTTTAGGAGTAATTCGTCTTCATATACTTTCCATCAGAACACTGTATCAACCGCTTCCTCTGATGTATGTGGGTACTTGAAAACCCAATGACACTGCTATTTTCATCCATACAAACATACGCCTTGCACTTCGGGAACAAACTGCAGACCCACTTGTACCCACACCTCGTCTTGTATCTAAAGAAGAAAGTGTATCCGTCAATGAGCAGTGTCTTTTTCCCGTTCACCATTGTTATCATCTGCACTGAAAAGATTCAATACAACATTACCAGTTGAAACGTTACGTGCAGTTCCTACACCCTCATCTACGAGTATGAACTTTAAAGAGAAATTAATACTTGTATCTAATGCTGGCTATACACCATCATGCCTATCGTCAAATCGGCTTGAAGCGATCGATTGGATCAAGCCGATTTGACGATAGGCATGATGGTGTATGGCCAGCATAAAGATATTACATTTTGTGTTTGTTATGCAGATCCGATGGTAGCGAAAGCATATTGGAAAACTCTTTAAAAACACATTTTTAAATTATTTCTCTTCTCTTATTGATTTTGTGTTTATAGTTCTTCGTATTTACGACAAAATAATTCGAATAACTATCATACTAACTTTCTGCAAAGGAGTCCGTAAAGTGATAGATGTTAATCTCCATATGGTTTCCCATTAGGCTGCGTCCCCACTCCCCAGTAGGCAAACTGTTAGCGGCAGGCTGAGTTTGCGGCCTATCGATTTAGTACGCCTTTCCCTATATTATTAGAAATGGAGTGTCCACTTTTTGCTAGTTTTACACTCTCTGCGTACAGTGAGCGCAAAACTAGCAAACTGTGGACATTCCATTTCTAATATATGAAAAGGCGTAGCCGCAAACTCAGTCTGCCGCTAACGGTTTGCCTACTGGGGACGCAGTCTTAGATGCACTAAGAGAAGCCCTTGTGTAATATTAGAATTATATTTAGGTATACTAAAAGAGACCCACATTAACCCAAAAATATTGAAAAACTTTCTTCAGATTTTGTTATTTAGCTTAATTGCTCAAAACCATTGACACAGGCGAAATTATACATTTCATTGGTGGTTGTAAAATGTATTGACTAATATTTACAGAATGACGGTTATTTGGCTAGTAAGATTAAGACACCACAAAATAAGCTCCCATTGCATTCATCAATCACGTTACCAGGGGTATCAAAACCTTAACAAGTACATTCAAAAATAAATAATATATAGTAGGTATACTAAATACAAACACATTGTAATACAGCCTACGGTATTTTGTACAGATAGCTGCAAGTGTAAAAATTCATTTTAAAGTGTCATAGACATTATTTAAAATATAACCAAAAATATTGGTTATTACAATTACTCAGCTACATCTGCATCCCAGATTAATAAAAAGTCAAAGTATTTATTTTGGAATTTGATTTACCAAGAAATTCTTTTGCACGTCATAAACTTTTTTTTTATAATACGGTGCTATAATTGTTTCTACATATTTTGTAAGACAGCAACACTGGGAACTTTCATTTAGAACGTTGACATATTTCTTTTAGAGATCAGGGAAATGGTGCATTGTGTAACATTAATATTCTATAGCCATAGTAAGTTGCCGCAGCAAACAAAAGTGAGTCATATGTAATTGTATCTATTTCTTTCTCTATTGACGCCGTTAATGTCAGCGAATTCAAAGTACAGAAATCTTTACACATTTTTGTAGGTCCGTCAAATTTGAAATCATCCTAAAACATCGCTGTAATTTTTAGTTTGAAAATACGAGTACCGTAAATTGGTCGCATCTAATCCACACAAACCATATGTATCTATTCAGTAACAAACTATCTAACGTATTTCCCGTCAGGGCATTTGTGCAAAGGTCGCATCGCGTGTGAGTGGTGCAGCTGAGCCTTGATGATGTAAAGTGAATCATCGACGCAGAGGAAGGCTTTACAGCGAGGGAAGTTGGTGCAGACCCACTTGTGGCCCAGGCGGAGTTTGTAGCGATAGAAGAAGGTGAACCCTTGGTAGTGGAGGCACTGCTTCTCGGTAAACGCCATCGTGATGATCTCAGCTGAAAGAAAAATAAGTCTTGTGAACACAGTCATATCAAATACTCGCCGTAAGTTACCACATGTTATTTATATTGTAAGGTTTTTAAGTTACAAACGTTCGACAAACAAAAGTATAATTATACTTACCTAAGCCAATATTAGGGAAAAGTAATAATTAATTTATGTTTCATTGTTTCGAGGTCGAATTTGTTGTTCAGTTCTTGACATCTTTAGACCTTGCTTTACATGCTTGCTTGCTTTGTCGAGTAACGAGTTCGAACATTTGACAGGTCATGAGGTCAGTAACTAACAGTTACTATTAAAGGCACTTGCACTGGTGCATATCATACTAATCATGAAGACACTAGGCTCGCTAGGTGTAGTCTATTTGAGCTCTTTCAGTGTACTTAGAAAATGAAGGATAATAAGATACTTGTTTTTTTTTCATAAAAAATATTATTAAAAATAATATTAGTGATCATTATATATATGTTTTAGTCTAGGAAATAGGTATACCAATTATTATATTTATTAGAGAAAATTAAGCAACCTTATTTTATATCGAGTATTTAAAAGGATCCTAACGAAATAAGAATCTAAAAAAAATTTACAAAAATATAATCGAACTTATTATACCTACTGAACTAAGAAGAATTTACAATGTAGGTTTCAATTTTATTTCATTGCCAGTGTTTGATTGCAACGGTTCTTTTCTGTTTTGTTGAGTGGCATTAAAGCTTCCTACTGATACATTTGACATACGAGTTACGAACTTACGACCCGTCTTTCAGAATGCGGTATTTCGGGGGCTCGTGCACATGTTGCCCTTCCACGGAGATGAGTTCTCCTGTCTGACTTATGTAAAGCTTGGCGTGGCAGCGCAACGAGTGCGTGCAACTCCAGCGCACATTAATGAATTAAGAAGAATTTACAATGTCTGTTTCAAATCTATTTCGATTGCAAGTGTTTTCAACGGTTCTTTTCTGTTCCTCTGCGGTGCATTGTGCTTCCTACTGATACATTTGACATACGATCCGTCTTCCAGAACGCGGTATTTCGGGGGCTCGTGCACATGTTTCCCTTCCGCGGAGATCAGCTCTCCTGTCTGGCTGATGTATAGCTTGGCGTGGCAGCGCGACGAGTGCGTGCAACTCCAGCGCACATTAATGAATTTAGAAGAATTTACGATGTGTGTTTCAAATCTATTTCGATCGCAAGTGTTTTCAACGGTTCTTTTCTGTTCCTCTGCGGTGCATTGTGCTTCCTACTGATACATTTGACATACGATCCGTCTTCCAGAACGCGGTATTTCGGGGGCTCGTGCACATGTTGTCCTTCCGCGGAGATCAGCTCTCCTGTCTGGCTGATGTATAGCTTGGCGTGGCAGCGCGAGGAGTGGGTGCAACTCCAGCGCACGCCACGTCGCACCACCATGTGTTTGTAGTACGTATGCCCTCCGCACATGAGCAACCGCTTCCCAGACTGCAGGGTTATCATCATCGCTGAGGAGGTGAGGGAATTGTTACTGTTATGTTTTTAAAGTAAAAAAGTAAAGTACCAGCTTATTTATGTTCAAACTACATTTCAGCTTCAGCTGTTATTGGCATTGTTTCAATCTTATTGTATCTAAGCTCATTGTACCTACTATTTAGCTTTTAGTCTTCCTAAGAATAAATAAATAAATAAATAATTATGTCCCTCGGGGAAAAGGCCTCCATAATTTAAATCAAGACATTGCTACAATGATGGGTACTGGATTAATCACTACGCTTGCCAAGTGCGGATTGGTGATCTCAAAATCAACAGAAAGTTTGTTCAACCCGGGAATTGAACCCAGGACCCCAAGATTACGGCCCGATACTTAAACCACTCTACTTATAATTACGAGAAAAGTCTATAAATGTAGGTAGGTATGTATAATATGTAATGTTAGTCAGTTGTAAATTTTTTTGTTGTGCATTAAAAGCCAGTCTACTATTAGTTATTGTGCCTAAGTGTAAAAGTATTGTATATACTTTGTCATGGAATGTCTTACTAAAGTTATCGGGAAACTATGTAGTTTAGTTACTAATTTTCATTTAACACAGTAAAAGGTTTCAAAGAAAATATATTATAACTTTAGTCTTATATACTTCTTTAAGACTTTCGTTTGGCTGAAATGATGACTTCTTTAAAAAAGAAAACTAAATGTCCAGACATAAATAAAAACACATTGTTTCTTTTACATTAAGGTAATGTAGGTAAGTACATAAACTTTTTAAAATCAATTTATTGTAAAATTTAGGTAATAAAATATTCACAACAATGTTACGGGCGTAAGTAAACGTAAAAATTTTATAAGCAAAGTATTTATTTATTTGCATTTACAAAGTAAACATGTTAATTAGGAATAACAGCAAGTTACAACAATGACTATGTATAATCACAAAAACTAATCAGAGCGTCCATTGAAAACAATTTACGCTTATAATCAAATAAATCAAACTTAATAATAAAAAAAATATTACTAAAATCTATGTGTTCTCTTTCCTTTGTAATCCATTTTTCCATTCTATTGTTTTTGAAATAGTTGCGAGTCCCTAAATTGACTCATTGTGTGGGGGATTGCGCAGAACACGAATTTTGACACGCCTGCGCGCTATTAGTCAGAAGCATACCTCTGACCAATAGCGCGCGGGCGTTTGGGAGATTTGCGCGCGCTGTTGGTCACGCGCAAGTGCACATGCGCGAACTTCCCCCTCTCCGTCGACCGATGGTCAACAAGTTTGCAAGCAGATATACTATGTCAATGTTGGAATGATATTATTGACACGTTGAAAAATTATTTAGAAGCTGTTCTGTATTACACAGGTCATTGGTGAATAACAGTTTTAATTTAAAATGGACAAATAGAAAGGAAAGCACACACAAAATGGACTAGCCTAAAAAACAATAACGAAATGTCACTGAACCGGCACAAAGATTTTGCATAAACCTAAAATTACAATAATTAGATTACTGGAGAAATTCTATATAACAAAACCAAGCATTACATAAATTATAAATAGTTTTAGCTCTGTAAAGAGACACTAAAAATAGAACAAATCAAATGGGTTATGGATCCCCAAAGTAATAAAAAACTTTTATCAACTGCAAGAGGCGTGTAATTAAATAAGTACGTAACGTATCACAATAAAACCTTTTTAAAACATTATACATTTATTTACACTAACTTACAAATTTACAATTACTGAAACTTTTAAACTACTTTTAATAATATTCTTGCATTATTTATTTTTCTAACCAATTTATTAATTACCTACAACAATAACGACAATTACTTTTAAGGTTAAAATTTAGCTTAAATTACAAATTACATACATATTTCATTAATTTTCTATAATAACTATTTGATATCTCAGCCGAATTTCAGTAAAGTCAATGTGTGCCTTTACATTTTTCCGTATAAAACTCTTTTTTTTATGATAGAAGATGATTCGGTCCATACAATCTTATCACTTATTTATAGAATACAAAAACTTATGTGGTAAACAAATATAGATAAATTAATAAAAATGGTTAGGTACCTAGCTAAATCAAGGGCCAATAGTGTAATAATTATACATTTTAATTTTAAACTAACTTCTCTTGTCTTTTTCTAACCCCTGGAAAGGTGGGTGAATGGGAGTGTGTGGAACTCCCGCGTTCCAGGAAGGGTGGAGTTTACCGACATAACCGCAGGGTGCTCCTTCTTGCCTGATGGTAGTGTCATGAGCGATTGATGACCCTGGCTGCTGTAGTAGGTTTCTTACTTTACCACCCTTGGTAAAATAGAGGCTACTTCCCATTTGGTAAACCTCAAACTGTACCTACGAAAAATGTTACTTCATACATTTAATGCCATATAGTTTGAGGTTTACCAAATGGGAAGTAGCCAAAATAGAGTAGGGTCCGAGTACACAACAGGTAGACAACCGTTGTTTATAAACCGGTACATATAAATACTAAACATGGCTGCCGTTGTATGGTAATCACCGGTCGTTAGTTTGTATTTGGCTAAGCTCCAAACGTGAGGGCGGATTCCTAGGTCTTAGCTCAATGACCTATGAAAGACCGAGGATTATTTTAGTAGCAAGCTGCTTCAGCTTGCAATTATCATCAGTATGGCATACATAGTTCAAGGTAATGCTGCATGTTTTTTATGTTGTGTGTAGTACAATATAGTATATCTATCTATCTATACATCTATTTAGACACACACGATCAAAACTATTTTCTAATTTAATTAGATTGGGCTCAGTGAGACCCCTGTCTATCTATCTAGACGACACTGATCAAAACTATTTTCTAATTTAATTAGATTGGGCTGAGACCCCTATCTGTACATTAAGCCTATTTTCTGGTATGACATATTTCATCAAATGGTAGAAAATGGAATACGATCCTGATATAATAGGCCGAAGACTAATGTAAGCTTACTAAGCTTTCCAAGGAAGTATTCGTATACTATAGCAAACCACTTTCAAAACATTGCCTCACCGGAGCTAGATAAAACTCAAATTCGAATTTACAATTTTTTTTAATCTGCCAGTATCTTTGGCCATCGCCACATTTAGTGCAGCGCAGACGGCACACTTTTTGTGTGATCGAGTCTGCGGCGCACAAAAAGATGTAAATTCCGGCGTACAAAGTGCGCCAGACTTTTTGCGCGTCGTGTGCGTTACTGCATATAATTGCAAAGGTTCTATGGTCACAGACTTAAAAGTGCGTTACGGATAGTCTGTCGTCTGCGCTGCTCCTTGATGGAAATTACATCGTGTATCTTTGACGACGGAACGCCAATGCATGTAATTGCATATAAATGACATAAAGCGGGCACACTACGCGGAGAATAGGTCGCTCCGTCGCGGACGTTACGCGACGTAATTTCCGTCAAATGTGGCACAAAGGCCTTTATTGCCTTAAATTTTAATTTCTTACATCGAAGCTTTAAATGCCGAACTAAGCATAGCCGGCTTAGGTTTATGGTTATGCTGGTTTCGATTCTCAATTTGATGATTGACAATATTGATGACGACATATGCAGGGCACTTGGGTCCTTCCGCACACTTCCACTGCACTATGCCGCTCTTGTCGAGTTTTCCTTCCTGGTATACAAAGCCTTTGAATATCAACATCTTTGTGCCAGTCGGCGATTCGAACACGCCTCCTACGACGATTTGTTTTGGAGCTGAAAGAAAATTTATTTTTAGTACACTTATGGTTTGGATCAGTTCATTATAAGCTAGATTTTATTATAAGTAGACAAGTAAGGAACGTAAAAAGGGTTGACATTAATAAAACATTTTAAAAAGTAAAATAATTTACCACAATAAGAACAGTATTGTATCATAAAACTTATTATTTGCATTAAATACAACATAAATAAAGAAAGAAAACCTGCTCTGGAGGCGCCACATTAGCTATGGTCATGGCAACACTTGGTTGCTACGAATACTCGTAACCATACAAATCCTTAACTAAGAATATATATTCTAAGCCTAGAAATAACAAGGCATGGTTGACTATTGACATCAGACTTTGACAGACAGTAATAATAAATGACATTTTATTGTTTTTTATTTGATTGTTGTCACTTGATGAAATTAGTTTAATAATATGGCGAGGTTTTTTATTTTAATGATCGGGCTATATCTATACAAAATAAAATGAGATCATAAAATAAATGCATACTATATCTAATACTTCTAAGATTTTATACAGTCCAAAAATATGTATATGCCTAGTCTAAAACTTTTACGGTTATTTGCGGTTGTATTAAAAATAATTTTATTATAATAAGTATATAAATATAATTGAAAATTGGGACCGCTTTACAGATAAAGGTTCTGTCTGGTTTAATAATCATGTACAATATGTACAAACATATTATATGGGGTCAATGACGTTCAATTAAAAAACTAGACTCCCAATCACGCTCAAATATTGTCCGAAGCAAAAGTCTGCCCACCCGACTATTGGGCAGAGTTTTCGTTTAGTTGTATACAATTGACATTAAACACTAACTGCCACGAGATACGGTGTTAATTTGAACGAATGTGTTAATGTCATCTGTGTCAACGCCGCTCAGACGTTTTTTGAGGAAATTTTCTTAGGGATTGGGTGTCTAGTTGTATATTGAACGTCATTGTATGGGGTGAAATTGCGATCCCAGTCGCCGGTAATATACCTATTGGTCAATCTTGTCTAACTAAATTCACGATAACCGGTTTGTGAAATGCAATGACATTAAAGTTGCTAAATTAAATCTAGAGTTAATTAACTACTGATTGGTGTAAACGATACAGTATTTATTTGTTTTTCCTAATTTTACAATACGTATTCAGCTAATAATACTAATCGTTACGAGTTTATAACAAACCTCGTTAGCACTTATAAAACTACTGTGATTTGTTTGTTAAGTAGTCATACTATTTCGATACATTTTATTGTCTTGCAGTGAAGACATCCATGGGTCATGTTATATCGCCACATAATTTCCGTTTTGAGTTACTCTAATCTGAGGAAATGGGTGTGTATGATCTAACATAGCTTTGACGATCATATTGGCCTGATTTAGATGAAGGTATGCCTTGCAACGGTTGGAAGCATGGTACTTGGAACAGCGCCATCGGAAGCCACCTCGGATGCGAAAGTGTCGGTAGAACATGTACCCATTGAAGATCAGCCCTTTTCCGTTTGGTCTGCTCACGAAAATACCTGCGAAATCATTTCACATGAATATGTAAAAGCATGTTATATCTGAACGAAAGCCGATATTCATGAAATGCTAACCTTGTAAGAGCCTGTTCCCACGTATCTGATCAGTCTTTTTTCTCGGTCAGTCTAAATAGACGGATGTGCCAGTAGCAGTAGAATTTGTATAGAGCTGTTCACATTATGATTGATCCGGGAAAAAAGACTGATCCGAGTTATTTGACGGATGTTTTGAAAACAAACTGATCGGATATAATGTGGACTTCCCACTGCTGGGACACAGACCTAATCTCAATTGTGATATAGTTTGGGCCATACTCCACCACACGGGCCCAGTGCGGGTTGGTGGAGGGGCTTAATGTCAGATGTTATCAAGCCGCCAAATGTCCTCTGACCAGACTTACTAAAATCTACATTATAGTAAATATCAGCTGGGACCAACAGCTTAACGTGCCTTCCGAAGCACGGAAACGCTCGAAAATGACACTAAATGTGGCCAGAATGGTCACCCATCCATTAACCGACCGCGGCGTGGGTAGCTTGACTTTCGTTATCGCTAACGAACCACTGTCACAGCTGCGCTACGAGCGCCTAGAACTTCAAATGTTCCTAAATATTTAATAACAATATGTAATTAAGAAGATAGGTATTTAAATACCATTCCTTATTGGCTCGCTGTATTTAGAACAATTTCTATTAATATGGCCAGAAGATTTGTCTTTTGTTTTTTTTTACTATCTTATAAATCTATAAAGTTCATAGTTACTTACGACCTTAACATTCTTTTCTTAATCGTTTCTTTACAATTTTTAAAGAAAAAACTATTGGTTCGCACTAAGTTAAGGAAATATTATTTTTCGACCATGCAGTGAAGCAACTTTTTTATACGACCAAAGGCTAACAAACTACATCTACAATACGTTACAGTAACATTCTAGTTTATCAGCAGTCCCAACGTGCAGTTTCCGATGGCGCATGGTGTACGCGCTGATGCAACTTCAGACTGGCTACTTGCACAAAAGCCTTTCCACATGCTCGACACGCATGACTTCTATCGCGTCTACGTCGATGATATTCTAACGTCTTCTTCCGCTGAAAAGCCTTCTTACAAATATCACATTCGAATGGTCGAGCGTCATCGTGCCGAACCATATGCCTCTTCAACAACTCTTTATTGAATACCCTAAATCCACAAATTGGACACACAGTCGTCTTCAGCTTCAAATGAATCCTTTCCATAAGCTCCAATTACTTATTCTTCATAACAAATACTTTGTCACATTCGCTACATTTTAATTGCGAGCCATCGTGAACGAGAGCCATATGTCGCTTCTTCAAATATCTACTCACTAAGACCTGAGGACATTTGGGACACTTAAAAGTCTTATGTTCTTTATCTTTGTGAACCGATAAAAGATATTTTGTCTTGAAATTTTTAGGACTCTTCTCACATTTCGCTTCGGCATGGTAGAAATGGTGGCGGTTCTTCGCATGGGTTTTGGACGAGAATCCTTTCCCGCAGACTTCACATAGGAAAGCGTTTTAACTGTTATGATATCTGTACGCATGTGAGAGCAGAGAACCGAAGAATTTGAACATGTCATTGCATTCCAAGCAATTCATTTCGCCTTCTTTTAACCTGACGCAATAGATAGACTTGCTGACTTCTCTGTTCAACTTGATGTCATGAGCTGTAGAGACGTGGTCTAAGAATTCGTCCAAACTGTTTAAAGTCTTCAAGCATTTTTTGCAAGATATTTCTGAGATGTCCAGCTTGACTTTGCTCGTTTGTGCTCGTTTTGTTGCTCTTTGTCGTTTTAAGATGTTTAATAGTTTAGCGTTCTCATGCTCTACTCGGGTATGCTCCCTAAGCTTGCAGACCTCATGGAAGGAAAAGCAGCAGTAGAAGCACATGTACTTGTTGTGCGACCACCGAAATGGCATCATCGTTGAGCTCTCGATGATGACGGTCAGGAGGCGAATGGTGTCTTCTTTGACCTGCTTTTCCGCAGCGTCGACTGAAAAGATAAAATTGCGTCACGTTGTTTGGTTCTTATGACACGTATTATTCTATAGTTCATCGTAGGAATACAACGATAAGGATATTACTATACAAATACGAATGACGGTTACATCGCTATGACCAAATAAGATGACTAATTCCGATACAAAAGCTAGGTTTCCGTACTAAATTTATTTGAAGCTTTTTATCACTTTTTATGTTAAAAGAAATGATTTTAGACCAAGATAATAAAATTATATGTAACGCATTTTCATTTTTAGTTTCAATTAGGATAAAGTAGCCAGTACTTCAAGCCAGTTTTCTGCCAAAATACTATTAAATTACATAAACTTAGCCATCGAGCTTGATAATGATTTTCAAGTAAGGCAGGATTTACTCGCAGGATAGCTGCGACTCAATGGCTGGAAAGCTGTAAAACTCTTCGGACCAGGTTACCCTGAGTTACAAGACTATACTCTTTGCGCACTAGGTGTCGTTCTTAAGCTTATGCGATGCTTCGTTAGAATTCCTGGTAAAGGCGAGTAAGCAGGGTAAGGACAAAATAACCCAGAGCGTGCTTCGGTTTGTCATCGGACCCCAACGTTAGTCGTAAGATAAGCAACGACAACAAGTATAAAGATTTGCATGTGAGATCCTCGGGATAGGAAAAAATGTGATGTGTAGTGTGTACATCATAGGTGCTGCGCCTGTTTTCTATTCGGTCGTGCCAAACTGTTGTCAACGCTAAACTAAAACGATTGTACACTCGATGGTCTTGTCTAGTGCTTTAAGTACCGGGCCGAGACTCGGGGTCCTGGGTTCATTTCCCGATTCGAGCTTACTTTGTGTCGGTTTTTTCGGACACAGCTCGGGTTTGTGATCACCAATCTGCATTTGGCGAGCGTGGTGATTAAACCAGTACGCAACGTTGTAACGATAACTTGATTTCAAGGATGGAGGCCTTTGCCCTGCATTGGGACAATAATAGGCTGATACTTTACTTTTTAAAAAAAGGCAAAACTGTTGAGTTTCTTGCGGCACTTCTTTCCTCAACAGGCCATTGACGTCGAAGTGCTGGTAGGGAAAAAAAGATTGACGTGCGAAAGTATTTTTTAAAAATCTATTTGCAGAATAAATGATTTCATTTCATTTCATTTCATTTACTCCGGCACTAAAATAAACTGTGCATACCTTAATGAAAAAATATTTTGGAAATTCTAGCAGAAATTGTAGATTTATTTAATTACATAGATAATATTATATTGTATAGGAGGATTTTTTTGTAAAAATAACAATAAAAACTTCTATTATAATATTCACTCATTTAATATTTAAACACTTTTCTACTATTATTTAATTACAAATAAACTGATATTTCTCCGGCTTGTATTTTAAAACAATGTTACTTGCCTTGCCAAATTATGCCAAACTTGAGAGTATTAATTGTTTTTTGAATACCTACTTACTGACTTATTCAATACAATATTCATTTCACGTTTAGTCTGTTGTAAAAGGATTAGTCGTCAACTTCGAGTTTTCCTCAAGTTTATTGATATTGGTTTTTTTCTTACCATCCATCACTGAGGCTAAGAGCTCACGGCGCGGTTTTTAATCGCGCCCGCAGCGGTTGTGGGTGGCGCAGCTTCCTGCGGTTTTATTTCAAAACTCACCAGTGATTTGGACGATTCCGCAGCCGCCGCGGTTGAGTGCGGTTACAAACCGTCCACGATAACAACTTAACAACCGGAATCGTAAACAACCGCGCGCTGCCAGTGAAATACTTATTTCATATACCTTAATCAACATTCTACAAAGGCTGGGGCCTCGCAACTGCTGCGGGCGCGATTAAAAACCGCGCCGTGAGGTCTTAGCTTGAGGTTACAACAAAACTGTTGTGAGTTTTGTTCTTATTTTTTGCCTCAACGGTCTTGTGGTAAGGACTAGGCCATGATCTCATTGCCCGGTCAATAGGCTTAGTGTCTGGTACCGGGCGGCGCTACCAATGCGACCTTGAGGGAACCGACGGGTTTTAGTGGGTAGGACGCAGTTCTGTCTGCGGGAGCCCCACATAACCGCCTAGCCGCCCCCGCGACCAGCGGTACACGTAAATGTGTTTCCCGTCGCAAAAAAAAAAGCCATGATCTCATGGTCAAATTCCTGGGTCGAGCCAAAATATGTTGTATGTTGATTATCAAAATAAGACCCGACTCAGAAAAACATCCCATTTATTCTGAATATTCTTCTTCATCTAAATATTCTACTTCAGCTTCCAGCTCAGATTCCGATTCCGTATCCTGTCTGTGGTGCTTCCTCTCGTGTTTCCTCAAACCACTCATCTGCAAAAACATTTTCCCGCACTTAGTGCACACACATCGAGGATCCCTCGAATGTGTCTTTTCGTGGCTCACGAGATACATCTTCCTTTGGAACCTCTTCCCACATACTTGACACGAAAACGGGCGCGAGTCGTCGTGACAAATCATATGCTTCTTTAACATTAAGTTGTTGTAGGTTCGAAAGCCGCATATGGAGCAAATAGCTCTCTTCAACTTCAAATGGAGCCTTTCTTTGTGCTCTAGCAGTCTACTCTTCATAATAAACACTTTATCGCATTCATCGCATTTGAATTGAGCGCTCTGAACGTCATGATCAATAGCCATGTGTCGCTTTTTGGAGTAACTGTTAAAAAAAAATTCAGGGCACAACGGACATTGCAAAGGCTTATGCTCCCTATTAACATGCGTCCGCAAACCATGTACCGTCTTAAAAGTCTTGGAACACCTCCCGCATTTCAATTCTGAATAATGTTTCTGCGTATGACGCAACGCGTGGACGTTAGTCTCGAAGTCTTTCCCGCAAATCTTGCAAAGGAACATCTTCCGAATACTATGGTCGCTGTAACTGTGAGATATCAGCGCACTAAAATGCTTGAAACTCTTGCCGCATTTGAGACAAGTATTCTCATCATCTTTAAGCTCGACGCAAATAGTGTAAGCACTAGCTTCCTTATTCACTTCAATGTCATGAACAGCTACATGATTTAAAAAGTCGTCTAAATCTCTCAGTTTAGTCCAACAGATTTTGCAAGATATATCCGTGACGTCAAATTTAACTTTGCTGGCGGTCATGTGGTGTTTCTTGAAGATTTCGGCGAGCTCAGAGTTTTGGTGTTTTCTGGTGTGGGCTCGGAGATCAGAGGCCACGGTGAAGGTGTGGCGGCAGTAGAAGCACTTGAAGTTGCGAGCCCAGAACCGGAACGGCATCATTGTAGAGTTCTCGATGATGACAGTGAATAGGTGCACGATGTCTCTTCGCTGTATTCTTTCTTTAATTTGGACGATTTGAGAAGTTCCTGGAAAATAAATAGGGTGCTGTATTGGCTGTGTACTGTACTTTTTTTATTTCAGAAGCGGCAAACGAGCCAGCGTGTCACCTGATGGTAAGCAATCACCGCCGCCCATGGACATCTGCAACACCAGAGGGATCCGGAGGCAAACACTATCCCCGGGTGTTATAGTGTACTTTTCAGCCCGGAAATGTTGGGGGAAGGGGCGATATTTAAAAAAACGGCGGAGGCGACCGCTAGTCATTGATATAATAAATGATAGATAATTACGAGAAAACTTTGACAGTGGTGAAAGTTGCCCTTTATCCCCAAAGCACTTGTTAAGAACTATTTTAACTTTTCTTGGTTCAAATCAAAAAGATATAGTAAGGTATTTGTGCGATGCAATGACGTTCAAGTGCGATGGAAAAAAGTCAACAATAAAATAATAAGAAATTTAATGCTCATTTATTAATCAATAAAGCCAAAATTACAATAAAATTAAAGTATATTTTGTATGTTTACTACAAATAATAATTATGACAAAATTTCAGATCTAAATGTAAATAATACCATTTAATAATAACGATGGTTAAAACGTCAAAGGGCTTAAAGGACAAATATCATGATTTTTCAGGAGAGCAGAAAAACGAAATAAGTAAAAAATTGGGCATAACTTTTTTGATTTTAAAGCTATCGGTTTGTTGTAAAGGACACTTTTATTTATTTTTTCAAGCCGAACCGTATGCAACCATTTTATTTATTCTAGATAGCATAGTTTTCGAGATAGGTGTCCTTTAAGAATTGAAATTCGATTATTTTGTCCTTTAAGCTTAAGTTTCTGTTGAGATAAATCATTAGCTTTGGCTTAAAGGACATGTTAATACAGGTGTTAGAATAGAATTGGTCCTTTAAGATAAAATTTCGATAAAAAAATAATTATCCTATCTAACATGAATTTGCCTGTTATGCTGTATTGTGCTTTTTCAATATAGTACAAAAAGAAGCGCTGTCGGCATACAGAGTCAAAAAACATCAATCTCTCCCTCTCCTTTTTTTTTCGGAGGAGAATGCGTTTATGCACCACAACCTCTGGCTAGCTAGACCTGCGACCGTGTGTGGGACTCGAGGCTAAAGCGTCCACTACCCACTAAACTCCCCCGGTTTCTCCTTCACACCCGATTGGGACGAACCAGTGCCAGTCTTGTTGCTATTGACCAGCACACTCTCTCCCTCTCCTGGGTGTCGTAAAAGGCAAGGCAAACGTGGACACTTACGGCACGGCTGGTCCGCAAGTTAAAAGTGGCTCAGTGAGACGTACGAGATCGTATACGAAATGAGATGATGCGGCATAGAACCAAAGGCAGTGGGCTGGCTATATTAGCCGTAGAACCGATAACCGTTGGGACAAACGGATTCTAGAGTGGAAAACGCGTCTCGGTAAACGTAGTGTAGGACGCTGTCAGGCCAGGTAAAGTGATAAATTTCGCAGGATGGCTGGCAGGAGCAGGATGCGAGCGGCCGAGGATTGATCAGTGTGGCGAGCATTTGAAGGTTATGTACTGCAGTGGATTGTAATATTCAGATGATGATGATGATGATTGTAAAGATCCATAGATTCATTTATCAATTTATTAACAGAATTATAACTATTGTATTGGTCTTAAATAAATATTGGATAACATCACATACATTGATCTGACCCCAAAGTAAGTAGCGTAAGAACATGTGTTATAGGTGTCAGAAACAACAAAGGTACCACAAATGTATACTTAAATACGAATAAACATCCAGACACAAAACAAACACAAATGATCCCGAACCCACGACTCCTGGCGTAAAGGGCAGGGAAATCAATGTGATTTATTTGACATAGAACCACAGTGTCCTTTAAGCCCAAAACGCTTGAATCAAAATATGCAAGAGTAGGCTTTAAATGCCATAATACATTATCAGTGATCTTTAAGAAAATAATACAAAAATAGCCAATTTTTAACCATGAATATCTCGCTAACTATAAGGGATAGGAGAATCTTTGATATACCATTAGAAAGAGCTCAAAAAACTCAATACAAATGTAACAAAAAGTCATTTTCGCCAAAATGTCCTTTAAGCCCTTTGACATTTTAACCATCGATAATATACACTTTCATATTGGGTGAAATACCAAAAAGTCTCTTTGGTATTTTATGTTCAGCCTCAGACATGCTTCAAAGAACCGGGACCCAATGGGCCCTAGAACTTCATCATTATCATCAGCCTATATACGTTCCGACACCCACGTCTTAGGGCAAAAAGACTGATCGGATAAGTGGAAACAGGCTCTTAGAAGTAGTACACTTAAACTTCAAAATTGAAATTCAAAGTGAAATCACCTCGCATACCTTTATAACACAAGGCTAAAAACGGCGATAGTTTTTTTTTGCAACACCACTCGAGCTGTGACGGGCATTGTGAACAAAATTATACAACACTATTACTTATATAAATAATTCGTAGGTAAAAACATTTACATATTTCATAATTTATTATTGGTAACATTTTCTCTGTTTCTTAAGTTAAACGCGTTTTAAAGCTAAAACTTTGAAGTGTGTTCAGTTGAAATCTATTTTTCTTACTCTTATCATGTTAATCTATATATATAAAAGAAAGTCGTGTTTGTTACAACACTTATAACTCGAGAACGGCTGGACCGATTGCCATGGTTTTTGATTTGTTGGATTTGTTTCCGTCCCGAATAGCAGAATACATCTTAAAAAAGAAAGGATTTTGATCAATTCCAACGGGAACGGGAACCACGCGGGTGAAACCGCGGGCGGCCGCTAGTATGAAATAAGTTTATTTATATTCATCTCTAAACATTTATGTTCCTATCCAGTGCATAGTACATATGTTTGCAAATGTGCACAAAATACAATACTGTTAAAAAAAGATGACTATTATTTTCATACAAGCTCATCAGCTCGGGTCCTAAATATGAAAATGGTATTTTATACAACATTCAACCACGAAAAGATTCCTTCCGCCTCTCTTTGTATATTATCTAACCTTCTTTTTCCTGCCCTGTTCCCAATTTATTTCGGGTCGGCGTTAATGTATTTCGTTTCCATTCATCCCTGTGACTCATCAACGAGGTGTCTACTACTTTTTCACCACGCAATCCATCCATCTCTTTATTGGACATCCCTCCCTCTCCACCCACTAGCATTCATATTCATCGATTTTTTTGTAACGTTCCATCAAAATTTCATCCCTTCTCATAACATGCAGAAGATAAGCGACTCCTTGTCATATTTTCTATCACAGGTGCTACTTAATACTGCCTCTTATGAACTCGTTTGTTATTTTATCCATTTTTGTATACATCCAACCGTAAGTCTCAATGCAAACTCTTTCTTCCTATCTTTTTCTCTCTATGCTCGAGGAATACTTTCTATTTCAATTTGAGAATCGTCTTCTAAATCAAAATCTTCAGATCCCGAACTACGGCGCAGGACTTCAATTTCCTCGAAATTAGAGTAGGATTTCTTCTTCATCCTATACAAAGTATTTTTCACACTATTAAATGAAGGTATCACGTTTAGATCAAAGCCTGATTCTATCAAGGATTCCACTGCTAACTTGTAGGCTTTTGTTACAGACGTTTCTGGTTTAGAATACAATAACGCTCTGCAGTTATCAAAAACTCTATCTATTTCATTTTTAGTGAAGTTTGGCGGATGTATGTGGTCTTTCTCTTCACTGCATAGCTGATTATTCTGTAAAAAATATATACTGTTGTAAGAATCAACTGAAAATATATTCAGATTGTTAGGTTACAACGCAAATTATAAATTCTACTTAATTGATTAATATATAACACCATATATGTTATCTAGAATGTCATACTTTTTAGTTCAATATTTCTGCATTTTGTTCGGTATACAAAGCGACAAAATATGCTGCTTTATGAATCTATCTTATACTTATATCTCATAAGACCATAATCTGTCGTTCCTAAATATGTATTTTTCATAATTAATAATTATTTTATTTTACTGCAAGCTGTTATTTATTTTTGATCGATACGATGTGTACATACGATTAAAGACAGCAATTGAAATAATAACTTACTTTTACTATAACTTTTCCAGGACATTTCAGTTTCCTTCCAATGTAACAGTACCATGGAGTTGCTTCATGTTTAAATGATCTATTTTTATATTTCGATACATATTGGTGACCGGCGTGCAATAGAAGAGTGCCACCTTTTCTTTGAATATAGATTAGTCCGCCATCGCGTTTAATATTGTTATGTAGAGATAAAGGTTCTGTAATATAAGAAAAATCATATCATTGACTATTCTATCAGATTTGAAACGAGTATTTTATTGTAATTATTTTAACGTCTTTTCAATCTAGCCAACCACATTACTCTAGCACGAAAATCGCCAATAAATTTTTAATTTTTGTTTAATTGTAAAATAGAATAACGGACAGAAGTTATCGGTATACAATTTTGGAATGCAATAAATAAATAAATAAATAAATCGAATCACGCACATAATTTACTTTATACCAAACAATAAATGATATTATTTTTAATGGTTTTTGAGTTTTATAACTTTCATCATCATCATCCCACGTTATCACGGTTGCGCCCTTGCGGGGCCCGGGGTCCGCTTTATTTTATAACTTTTTATAACTTTATGTATACGAATTTAAGAGGCATCCGGCGACTGGGACCACATTGAACTCGGACCGTGGTCCCAGTTGCCGGATTGTTTTATTAATTAATACCTATTACTTACAATAATATTTTATTTTGGAAACTCAACACGGTAATTTAATTTTCCCAAAGTTAAATATTATTATTTCATAACTAGTTAAATTAGATTTTTTTTTAAACATTGAATCAAAGGACATGGCCAGATTTTGCCCTCAAATGTACAGTAATGTACAGTAATTATTTACCATAATTATTTACATGTGAAAATTACTTTAGTTTTTTATAAAAATTAATCGCAACAATTACATTTTATAAAAACATGCGACAAAAAAATGCCTAAAAATATGTGAGTTAATTCATTTTCCGCCATTTCCGCCCCATCCTAGAATGATTTTGACATTTCGTATAATGCGCGTCAACTTGTAATTGGCTTGTCTGAACATCGTGCAAAAACATGCGCAGAACACCACTAGACCGACAAACTTATCTGTTCCGGTGGCCAAAATTGGAACTACGTAAAATGCAATGCAAAAACGATATTTAATGACAGTACTAAAGCGACAGTTGCGACGCCGCCACCGGAACAGATAAGTTTGTCGGTCTGTAGTCAAGTTGACGCAGTCTATAATGTCTTTTCGTTGTCTAATTAAATTGGATATTCTAATTATTATTCTGCTGTGCATATTGGACTTGTTTGCGATTGATTGGTTTTTACGATGATAAGGTGCCTGAATTGCACTGTGGCCATTAACCGAATGGGAAGGCATAATATTGTAACAACTCTAGCACCACATTTACAAAATACATTGACTACATGCAATACTACATGGTTATCTGTACAGGAGGTACGTACCCAAGTTGTTATTATTTTTGTATGTTTTATCAATGTTATTATGTGTGTTTTTTAGTGCGAGCGAGTAGTACAATATAACTTGCACGTATTATTTTACTGAAAACATTATTATATTTTTTCAGCTTCCTGCAGAAAGAGTGATTTGCAATGCATGTTTTGTATTGTTAAATCAAAGCTCGGAAGACGGTATACATAACAGGGTACTGGGCTACCAAATGGTCTGTATTGGTTGTGGTCGCTCTGTTACGGGTAGGCGTTTAACCCAGTGCGACACCACATGCTCTCAAAACGAACCACGGAAGACCAAGCGTCAGGTGTCTGGGACATCCTACACATGCTGAGAAGGATACCTTTTAAGTGTCAAATATTGGCTAAAGATGGAGATATACATATATCTAGCATTTGTAACTGTAACATACTTTACCAATGTAATTATTTGTCACTAAATAAAAGATTTTATTAATATAATAAATGTCATTACTTACCAGTGTTTCATTTCGTAATCGTAACCAATTGTATATTAAGTATTTTGCATTTAATATAAGACTTTCTCTAGGCCGCAATAATTGTTTTTTCACTATCATGGTCTGCCTAGAAGATGGATGGATCGTACAAAGTGGAGATCCATCGTCTTTGCCTACCCCCGTGTAGGGACTAGGGCGTGAGCGTGTATGTATGGTTTGCCTATGCCACACGCAGATGTTACGTTTTGCAATCGGTTGACTGTTTACAATCTCGAAAATAAGAACAAAATAGAAAAAGAGATAATCTAAGGCCGAGGCTGGCGGCGCGGCGGCGGAGGTGGCGGGTGAGGGGGTAGCGATCGGCCGACCGCTCAAAGATCGCGGCGGGCGGCCAGCGTGCACGCGGCGTTCCCGATGTAGACACGCCGCGCGCCGCATGCTGGTTAACCGAACACGTCGGGAGCCCGCTCCACAACCGCGCCCGCTTAATGTGGGGTCAGCATAATGCTGTTTACAATATTTCACTGTGACATAATAATCTAGTACATAGGTACTTCTCGCATTGATATGGCAATAACTCTTCTAAGCACCTTTGCTATTAAAAACGGTAAGGCGTTTTCGTTTTTTTAAACCTAATTATTGAATCTCTCGCATGTTTTCTGAAAATAAAATTTTAATTATTGCAAAGACATGCATGTCAGCTTTGATTTGACGTACTGCACATTAATGTACATGCATATTTTTTTTAGGGCACAGCTCCATACAAAATCTGGCCATGTCATTTGTATGTAATATTTTTTTTTTAAATCAAAAGGTCACTTTGTGGCGTGATATTTTGCAAAACAAGAATAAGGGCAAAGAGTTAGAGTTAGAGAGAGAGTACAACGCAGCATCTACGCTTTTTTTTATACTAGGTCAGTTGGCAAACAGGCACGCAGACCAGCTGGTGGTAAGCGGCCACTGCGGCCTATTCCATTAAGGGACGCTTCACCTGGAAACTTCCCTCAATGTGCTGCCAGACTGTAGACTCATCTGATCTTCGAGCCTCTGATTTCAAGTGTACTGGGTCCCCTCATTAATATTGCAGGAATAAAGCCAGAGCTGTAATGGTGGCAGATTTCACCTGTGGGGAGTGGTAGCTAGCTAGCCAGTCAGTCAGTGCAATGTGGGAACAGGGAGCGACCAATAAAAGATGTCTTTGTCGATGTTATTAAGTTTAATATTAACTCCTTATGCTTATTACAGGCGATATATAACAGCAAGGTGCGTGTGTTGAGATTGCAGTTATCATAGTTAATGTTGTACCAGATATCTGCACGTGGTCCTGTTAATAAAAATAAACTTCTCTCTCTGTACTTGAGAACAACATCTTATCTAATTTAAAAATCAAAAGTCTTATCTTATTAATTTTATTTACAATGTAATCTGTTGTCAACATTTTCTAATAGACTGGATCAACGAAGTTTTGATATGGCTTATATTAATAAATATAATAGATTCCATGATTGCAAAGCATATTAGTAACTAGGGACTACGGATAATGCCAGAAGCTTATTAGCTTTCTATAAAGTCAAAGCCAGTTACTTTTTCATTACACTTTGTAAACAATCAGGGGGTCAGCCTTCTCACGAAATAAAATACACGATATTTTGTTTATAATTATTTAGTATCATTTAAAACTTCGGCTTCAATCCGATAAAATTGAAGTATCTGATACGAAGTGGCCATTATCCGAATTAACAAAAACAGGATTTCTCTTCTTGGTTCTATACAATGTAGTTTTAACATTGTTAAATGAAGGTATGTCGTCTCGATCCACACCCGCATTTACTAATGAAGCTACTGCTATATTGTATGCTTTAGAGACAGTTATATCTGGATTAGTATTCATTAGAACTCTACAATCGTGAAAAACTTTGTCTATTTCATTTCTCTTGAAGTCTGGAGGATGTGTGTGATCTCTTACATCTCCAACCACTTTGCCACCCTGGAAAATAAAGTATAATAAAAATAAACTTCATGACTTAAAATCCCTTAAACAATTTAATGTTTTTAAGTATACTAAATATTCAAATAAGACTTACTTTTACTAACACCCTTCCAGTACATTTGCTCTTTTTATATGAATGACAATGCCAAGGAGCAATTTTATTTATAACTGTTGAATGTTTATACTTCGATAAATACTGATATCCAGCGTACAGAAGAACCGTACCTCCTCCCCTTTGAATAAAAACCAATTCTTCTTCAGATTCTTCCTGCAATATTGGTGAGCCTGAAATTTAAGGAACTATTACTTTTGTACAGGAAACCGCTGTAACAGGCAAAAAACTATCAAACGTATTAAAACAACACCTTTATTGACAAAACTCCTTCATCACTATGTAGGTACTGTGTTTTCGCTTACTTTATTGTTTTCTCTCTTACTTAAAAATGTTTTCACGTCAATAAATAAAAGTTATACCATAATTTTATGAATAGTTTAATTGTTTTGTGTTTGGGCTCATTGCTTTGAATATTTTTTGATATTTTTCTGAAGAACATTTCAAGAAAACAAGGAATTTCGATTGTTGCTTGACCTATAAATTATCATTAGGTGAGATTGCTACCATAGTGGTTAAATTACCAAATTATTCTCCACATTATTTTTAGGGCTCTACTGATAAAAATGAAAATATGTACGATAATTTTGTATGTAAGAGAATTTTATTCCACTAAGATAGCAGAACATTTTATTATCCTTTCAATAAATTTACAACTCGTTTGATGAACTATTTCTTAGCACATTCAACATTATCTGAAACATGTGAAACATTAATTTCATTTCTTCGTTTCATTCTTCCACCTATATAGAGAACTTTTGATTTTATTAAACGGAGGTATTTTATTATCCTCGTCAAAGCCTGAGTCTCTCAGGGAGGACACAACAGCCTTGTATGCCTTAGCAACTGATATATCTGATGATGTGGTAGCCAACTGTGACCTGATGGAACTCAGAACTTTATCTATTTCGTTCTTGACAAAGTCTGCATTGCATGCGTGGTTTTTTTCTCCGTAAACCAGGTTACCCTGAAAGGAGATTTTAAAATGTTTATAATTTATTATTTATAATATTTTGAAGAAAAAAAAAACAAACTGATAAGTTTCTTGCGGCACTTCTTCTCAACAGGCGTTGGATTGAAGTGCTGTTAGGAAATTTATTGGACATAGAAAAGTTTTTTATGGATCTCTTTGCAGAATAAATTAGTTCATTTCATTTATGCAAATAAATATTTTATAATATGCATGCAATTTAATGTTTTTTAGTTTTTGAAACACGATATTTATTGGCCACTACCAAAAACACAGTGTAGAACCATAAGTAATTCTGTGGTAGAACGTTGTACCTAATCTTACCTTCACAGTAATCCTCCCAGGACATTTCAGCTTTTTATTCCCACAACACAGCCAAAGCGCCCCTCCATTCTTATATTTAGCGTGCATGATGTACTGATGTCCAGCATACAGAAGAATTGTACCACGACCTCTCCTTATGTACGTCAGTCGGTTGTTCAATTCTTGAATCGTTCCTACAGTCAATGAAGTATATTTTTTAAATCCCAGCAAACCCAGTCTAGACCCAAAAAACTAATAGATCAACTTTACTTTAAACAACAACAACAACATTACTTTTTTCGTAAATACATCTAAGCTCATTTATAAAGAGAGAGATAAAACCGCGGAGGCGGCCGCTAGTATATTATACATGGAATCACCCAGACCGGTACACGTGCACAAATTTTTGTACCTTGATTACGCGATCTCTAGTGTAATACATAGCTGACTTCCCAACCATTACACCTGTCATCATGTTGATATAAGTAAAAATATAGTGATCGAGATATAAGTGTATAACTGTTACAAATATACATACGTTAAAAAGTTTATTGATAGTTGATACGAAACTAACAAGAATTTATCAGATAATTATTTTTAGTTTTATTTTCCGTCGATCTTGATATTCCTAAGGAAGAAAAAGGGAAGAGGAGCATTTTAGTTACAAAGCCAAAAATAACAAAATCATTAAAAATATAACATTTACATAGTCATTTAAAGTATAACATCAGTTAGTTATGTGTTTGTTGGAAAAGATACTTACACGTGTAAAAAAGTTTCATATTTCTTTCAAATAAATTCACTAATGTACAGTTTTTTTTTAAGTATCGTGATGGAAAAAGACCAATTTAGCTACTTTATAGAAAGAAATTAAAATTTATGAATAAAAATAAATGAGTATCTAAGAATGAACCTTTTATTGCTATATCAGAGTCAATACTGCAACAGCATACATTTATGTATATCAATTTGCGCTGTCAAAACAATAAAGGTATAATTATTATTTTTTGTAATAAATATTTTTTTTGCAATAAATAAACAATAGGTAAGTACAAGCCAGGTATCAGGTGAGATTGCCATCATAGTAGTCACGTTACCAAATTATTCTCCACATTATTTTTAGGGCTCTACTGATAAAAATGAAAATATGTAACCCAGTAATATCTCCGTGTGAAACAGAAGTATTATTTGATAATATAAATAATTTTATTCCACTCAGATCGCAGGACATATAATAATTATAACAACAAATTTAAATAGTTTTACAACTCGTCTGATGAACTATTTCTTAGCACATTCAACATTATCTGAAACATGTGAAACATCAACTTTCATAAACCGAGTCTTTGATTCATTCTTCCACCTATATAGAGAACTTTTGATTTTATTATAAGGAGGTATTTCATTATCCTCGTCAAAGCCTAAGTTTCTTAAGGAGGCCACAATAGCCTTATATACTTTAGGAACTGATATCTCTGATGATGTGGTAGATAACTGCGACTTGATGTCACTCAGAACTTTATCTATTTCGTTTTTTACAAAGTCTGCATTGCATGCGTGGTCTTTTTCTCCGTAAACTAGGTTACCCTGAAAAAGAAATTTCTTGATATTTATAAATTCGTTAATTAATCATTTGTTTAAACATACAATCAGATTTCTTTGCGAGTAGTAATTGTTGTCGCTCTTCTGCCTGCTCTTTTATCTGTATTGATAATATTATCATTTCAATAGACATAGTTAATGGATTGACAACAATATTACCTATAGATTGAAATATATTAAGATTTAATTTTTTATATAATTTATGGTTTATAATATTTTGAAAAAAAAAGGGAAAAATATGGACATTGATAAGAATTTATTATGATTTATTTTACAGAATAAATTGGTTCATTTCATTTATGCAAATAAATATTTAATAAGATGTATGCAATTTAATGTTTTTAAGTAATTAAATATGATATGGCCACTATCAAAAACACTTAGTAAAAAACCATTAGTTATTCTAAGGTAGAACGCTGAATTCAATCTTACCTTCACAGTAATCCTCCCAGGACATTTCAGCTTTTTATTCCCACAACACAGCCAAAGCGCCCCTCCATTCTTATATTTATCGTGAATGATGTACTGGTGTCCAGCATACAGAAGAACTGTACCACCCCCTCTCTTGATGTACGTCAGTCGGTTGTTAATTTCTTGAATCGTTCCTACAGTCAATGAAGTTTATTAATATTAATTAAAAAAGTTCCAGCAAACATCGCCATCTAGAACCAAACTAAACATATGTAGTTTGTTCTGTGGGCGCCAGAAAACTAATAGACCAACTTAACCTATACAACAATAACATTACTTTTTTTCGTAAATACATCTACACTAATGTTATAAAAAGACAGATGAAACCACTGAGGCGACCGCTAGTATATTATACATAGGAACACCCAGAGCGGTAAACGTGCACAATTAATGTTTGTACCTTGCGGGAATAACGCAATCTCTGGTGAGCTGACTTCCCAACCTTCCATACAATGTATTTAAAAAAAATTGCAATAATCCGCCTCCTTGTACCGTAGAAAAGTCTATACTTTGAATTTACGTTTACTGTTCATATTTTTTTATAATTAACTTGTGGATAATGGTGTTGGTTATACAATAACATTATTATAATGTACCAATTACTTAGTTTTACAAATGGGATTGTACTATTTTTTTTTATCCCAAATAAAATACAATAAAATAAAAATAAAGTAATATTATAAAAATAATAAGTATAAGCCAGGTATCAGGTGAGATTGCCATTATAGTAGTTAAGTTACCAAATTATTTTCCACATTATTAAATGTGAGTGCTATTTCATATTTAAGACCAATTGTAACCACATTACGCAATAAAGAATTATGATAATGATTATTTTTAGGGCTCTACTGATAAAAATGAAAATATGTATGTACGGACGGCAGCAGATCAACCTATCCCAAACTGTCAAAAATTCTCAATTGAAAAAGAACTCTATGTGAAGGGAATAAAGATGAAAATCGGTTGTAGAAATTTGACAGATTAGGGTAGTCTGATGTGCTATTGACTGTACCAACTAATATCTTCATGTGAAACAGAAGTATTATTTGATATTAAAGATAATTTTATTTTACTAAGATCGCAGGACATAATATTATCACAACAAGTTTAAATAGTTTTACAACTCGTTTGATGAACTATTTCTTAGCACATTCAACATTATCTGAAACATGTGAAACATCAACTTCCATAAACCGAGTATTCGATTCATTCTTCAGTTTATATAGAGAACTTTTTATTTTATTAAACGAAGGTATTTTATTATCTTCGTCAAAGCCTGAGTTTCTCAGGGAAGCCATAGCAGCCTCATATGCTTTAGCAACTGATATCTCTGATGATGTGGTGGACAATTGTGACTTGAAGTCACTCAGAACTTTATCTATTTGGTTCTTGGCAAAGTCTGCACTGCATGCGTGGTCTTTTTCTCCGTAAACTAGGTTACCCTGAAAAGGAAATTTTAAAATGATTGTAGGTTTTTGTTTATAATATTAAAAAAAAATACAAACTGTTAGGCATCGTTCATACCAAACGTATTGTTGGCCGCTGGTTGTAGCGCGCGTTACGTAGTTTATCGCTTTTCCATACATATTTAACTTCTCGTTTACATCGAACCGACTATACGCTTCTATACTGACAGTGAGCATACTCACAGTCTGCGGCGGACAATACGTTTGATGTGAACGATGCCTTAAGTTTTTTGCGGCAATTCTTCTTCTTCTTCTCAACAGGCGATTGACGTTGAATTTAAGTGCTGGTAGGAAAAAATATGGACATAGAAAAGTACTTTTTATGAATTTTTTGCAGAATATTTTAGTTCATTTCATTAATGCAAATTAATTATGTTATAACATGCATGCAATTTAATGTTTTTAAGTTTTTGAAATACGATATTAAATGGACACTACAAAAAAACTTAGGTTCTACCATTAGTTATTTTGTGGTAGAACGCTGAATCCAATCTTACCTTCACAGTAATCCTCCCAGGACATTTCAGCTTTTTATTCCCACAACACCGCCAAAGCGACCCTCCATTCTTATATTTACGGTTCATGCTGTACTGATGTCCAGCATACAGAAGAACCGTACCACGACCTCTCCTGATGTACGTCAGTCGGTTGTTCAATTCTTGAATCATTCCTACAGTCAATGAAGTATAATAATATTAATAAATCCCAGCAAACATCGCCGTCTTGACCCAAACTAAGCATAGTTTGTTCTTTGGGCGCCAGAAAACTAATACATCAAATTTACTTATACAACAACATTACTTTTTTCGTAAATACATCTACACTAATATTATAACGAGAGAGATCGAATTGCGGAGGCGACCGCTAGTATATTATACATAATAGGAACACCCAGAGCGGTAAACGTGCACAATTAATGTTTGTACCTTGCGGGAATTACGCAATCTCTAGTGTGCTGACTTCCCAACCTTCCATACAATGTATAAAAAAAAATTGCAATAATCCGCCTCCTTGTACCGTAGAAAATATCCATAGAAAATATCCATACTTTGAATTTACATTACTGTTCATATTTTTTATAAATAACTTGTGGATAATGGTGTTGGTTATACAATAACATTATTATAATGTACCAATTACTTAGTTATACAGATGGGATTGTACTATTATTTTTTATCCCAAATAAAATACAATAAAGTAAAAATAAAGTAATATAATGAAAATAATAAGTATAAGCCAGGTATCAGGTGAGATTGCCATTATAGTAGTTAAGTTACCAAATTATTTTCCACATTTTTAAATGTGAGTGCTATTTCATATTTAAGACCAATTGTAACCACATTACGCAATAAAGAATTATGATTATGATTATTTTTAGGGCTCTACTGATAAAAATGAAAATATGTACCAACTAATATCTTCATGTGAAACAGAAGTATTATTTGATATTAAAGATAATTTTATTTTACTAAGATCGCAGGACATAATATTATCACAACAAGTTTAAATAGTTTTACAACTCGTTTTATGAACTATTTCTTAGCACATTCAACATTATCTGGAACATGTGAAACATCAACTTCCATAAACCGAGTCTTCGATTCATTCTTCAGTTTATATAGAGAACTTTTTATTTTATTAAACGAAGGTATTTTATTATCTTCGTCAAAGCCTGAGTTTCTCAGGGAAGCCATAGCAGCCTCATATGCTTTAGCAACTGATATCTCTGATGATGTGGTGGACAACTGTGACTTGAAGTCACTCAGAACTTTATCTATTTGGTTCTTGGCAAAGTCTGCACTGCATGCGTGGTCTTTTTCTCCGTAAACTAGGTTACCCTGAAAAGGAAATTTTAAAATGATTATAGGTTTTTGTTTATTATATTAAAAAAAAAAGACAAACTGTTAGGCATCGTTCATACCAAGCGTATTGTTGGCCGCTGGTTGTAGCGCGCGTTACGTAGTTTATCGCTTTTCCATACATATTTAACTTCTCGTTTACATCGAACCGACTATACGCTTCTATACTGACAGTGAGCATACTCACAGTCTGCGGCGGACAATACGTTTGGTGTGAACGATGCCTTAAGTTTTTTGCGGCAATTCTTCTTCTTCTTCTCAACAAGCGATTGACGTTGAATTTAAGTGCTGGTAGGAAAAAATATGGACATAGAAAAGTACTTTTTATGAATTTTTTGCAGAATATTTTAGTTCATTTCATTAATGCAAATTAATTATGTTATAATATGCATGCAATTTAATGTTTTTGAGTTTTTGAAATACGATATTAAATGGACACTACCAAAAAACTTAGGTTCTAGCATTAGTTATTTTGTGGTAGAAGAACGCTGAATCCAATCTTACCTTCACAGTAATCCTCCCAGGACATTTCAGCTTTTTATTCCCACAACACCGCCAAAGCGCCCCTCCATTCTTATATTTACGGTTCATGCTGTACTGATGTCCAGCATACAGAAGAACCGTACCACGACCTCTCCTGATGTACGTCAGTCGGTTGTTCAATTCTTGAATCATTCCTACAGTCAATGAAGTATAATAATATTAATAAATCCCAGCAAACATCGCCGTCTTGACCCAAACTAAGCATAGTTTGTTCTTTGAGCGCCAGAAAACTAATAGATCAAATTTACTTATACAACAACATTACTTTTTTCGTAAATACATCTACACTAATATTATAACGAGAAAGATCGAATTTGGGAGGCGACCGCTAGTATATTATACATAATAGGAACACCCAGAGCGGTAAACGTGCACAATTAATGTTTGTACCTTGCGGGAATTACGCAATCTCTGGTGTGCTGACTTCCCAACCTTCCATACAATGTATAAAAAAAAATTGCAATAATCCGCCTCCTTGTACAGTAGAAAATATCCATAGAAAATATCCATACTTTGAATTTACATTACTGTTCATATTTTTTATAAATAACTTGTGGATAATGGTGTTGGTTATACAATAACATTATTATAATGTAACAATTACTTAGTTATACAGATGGGATTGTACTATTATTTTTTATCCCAAATAAAATACAATAAAGTAAAAATAAAGTAATATAATAAAAATAATAAGTATAAGCCAGGTATCAGGTGAGATTGCCATTATAGTAGTTAAATTACCAAATTATTTTCCACATTATTAAATGTGAGTGCTATTTCATATTTAAGACCAATTGTAACCAAACCACATTACGCAATAAAGAATTATGATTATGATTATTTTTAGGGCTCTACTGATAAAAATGAAAATATGTACCAACTAATATCTTCATGTGAAACAGAAGTATTATTTGATATTAAAGATAATTTTATTTTACTAAGATCGCAGGACATAATATTATCACAACAAGTTTAAATAGTTTTACAACTCGTTTGATGAACTATTTCTTAGCACATTCAACATTATCTGGAACATGTGAAACATCAACTTCCATAAACCGAGTCTTCGATTCATTCTTCAGTTTATATAGAGAACTTTTTATTTTATTAAACGAAGGTATTTTATTATCTTCGTCAAAGCCTGAGTTTCTCAGGGAAGCCATAGCAGCCTCATATGCTTTAGCAACTGATATCTCTGATGATGTGGTGGACAACTGTGACTTGAAGTCACTCAGAACTTTATCTATTTGGTTCTTGGCAAAGTCTGCACTGCATGCGTGGTCTTTTTCTCCGTAAACTAGGTTACCCTGAAAAGGAAATTTTAAAATGATTATAGGTTTTTGTTTATAATATTTAAAAAAAAAGACAAACTGTTAGGCATCGTTCATACCAAGCGTATTGTTGGCCGCTGGTTGTAGCGCGCGTTACGTAGTTTATCGCTTTTCCCTTCGATCACTAATAAGAACTAGATACACAATCAGTGGCCAAAAGTGTCCTCACCGAAAGAGCTCCTAAAATCAACATTTAGGTGGACTTTTATCTTAGTAGCATTCGAACGCTCCGACAATAAACATGCCTAAATGCTCCTTTTAAAAGTGCAAAAATCACCCATCCAAGACGAAAAAAAAGGATGGACTTTCATATTTTCGGGAAGTATTAATATTATCATTAATTATTATTATCACTTTTATTAAAAAACATCGTAATATCATTTTTAAAAATTAAATTGAAATAAATACCAGTAGTTATAACGCAACTCAATTGTAAAGACCTCAAGCCCACTTAAATTGTTTGGGTTATGTTCGTTTACTCGGTTCCATTAATCCGTGGAGACGCTATTGTTTGTAAATTTTTTTTATTATTAAAATACAACTGTATTGTTTTTTTGTTTAATAAGACTTTGGTACTTTTTAAAAGTAAATATTATACAAACATATTATAATAAATTAAATTTTTAGTGGATGTAATAAATTTAACATGTGAGATTTTATTGGAGTTTATCTCATATGAGTCGATATAAGAGGCCCTCCTTATAGAAATTTTAATGAGGAGGGGAAATACAAAGGATTATGTTACAAATGTTCATCATTGTATTAATGTATGTTGTGGTGCTTAAAGTTCTGAAATAAATTTATTATAATATAATTTATATAAAGGTGTGAAAATAGTATAAGTGTGACCTGTGAGCGTGACTCACTTAATGTTATTATTATTTTTTTCAATTTTTAATATAAATACATAATTAATGATATCTGTGTATATTTATTTCATTAATAAATAAATGTTGTGACTGTGTAACTAAAACTAAAATAAACCTATTCCAAAAATCCCATACCAATATTTACAATAAAAACAAAAAAATACTTTTGAACAATTCGACTCCACCCCGTTCCCTGTCCTTGCGGCGAGCCTAGGTCGTAAAATTTTTATGGTATTTGGCGCACTGTGATTCGTCGAGCGCGAGCACTCGTAATAGCTTTGCGAAATACAACTTCACGCATTGCACGTAAGGTTGAGTTTACATTATTCCATCTAGAATTTTGCGAGAAAGAGAAAGAACTAGATTTTCGACCGTTTTGAGGCGACTTTTGCATGGCATTGTGTATCTAGTTCTTTATTAGTGATCGATGGCTTTTCCATACATATTTAACTTCTCGTTTACATCGAACCGACTATACGCTTCTATACTGACAGTGAGCATACTCACAGTCTGCGGCGGACAATACGTTTGGTGTGAACGATGCCTTAAGGTTTTACGGCAATTCTTCTTCTTCTTCTCAACAGGCGATTGACGTTGAATTTAAGTGCTGGTAGGAAGAAATATGGACATAGAAAAGTACTTTTTATGAATTTTTTGCATAATATTTTAGTTCATTTCATTAATGCAAATTAATTATGTTATAACATGCATGCAATTTAATGTTTTTAAGTTTTTGAAATAAAATATTTAATGGACACTACCAAAAAACTTAGGTTCTACCATTAGTTATTTTGTGGTAGAACGCTGAATCCAATCTTACCTTCACAGTAAGCCTCCCAGGACATTTCAGCTTTTTATTCCCACAACACCGCCAAAGCGCCCCTCCATTCTTATATTTAGCGTGCATGCTGTACTGATGTCCAGCATACAGAAGAACTGTACCACGACCTCTCCTTATGTACGTCAGTCGGTTGTTCAATTCTGGAATCATTCCTACAGTCAATGAAGTATAATAATTTATTAATGAATCCTAGCAAACATCGCCGTCTAGACCCAAACTAAGCATAGTTTGTTTTTTAGGCGCCAGAAAACTACATAATAGATCAAATTTACTTATACAACAACATTACTTTTTTCGTAAATACATCTACACTAATATTATAATGAGAGAGATCGAATCGCGGAGGCGACCGCTAGTATATTATACATAGAAACACCCAGACCGTTACACGTGCACAAAAGTTTGTACCTTGCGCGGGAATTACGCGATCTCTGGTGTAACAGCCGACTTCCCAACCATTACACCTATAGTGATCGAGATATAAGTAATACATAGTGATGTGTCACTTATGATCAACTGTTATAAATATCCGTTAAAGAAATTATGGATAGTTGATACGCTAACGGAACTAACAAGAATTTATCAGATAATTTTTTTTAGTTTTATTTTCCGTCGACCTTGATATTCTTAAGGGCGAACGCTAAATACGCGCGGGCGCACGCTCGCGTGTCTATAATGAAAAATAGTATTCATGAGCAGCTGCTGCTCATGAATACTATTTTTCATCTGTGGCGCGTGCGACGGAGCGCGTGCGCGGGTGACGGATTGTCACACGCGCGGCGGGTGGCGGGCTTCCGCTCACGGGTTTGTTTCTACAAATCAGACATCACTCTGATTTGTAGAAACAAACCCGCGAGCTAGGTACAACCATGAACATCGATACAACTGTACACGCTTGAGATCAAAATTGTACTAGCGGCGCAAATGAGATGGGCGCTCGCGACGGGTGCCCGCTCGCGGATTCGTGGCCCGCGGCGGACTTCCGACGCATGCACCCGCGTCCGCATCCGCCCGTGTTTTAGCGTTCGCCCTCAGGAAGGGAAAGGGAAGAGGAGTAACTAAAAGTAACTAAAATTAGTTACAAAGCCAAAAAGTTACAAAATATATAACATCGGTTGGTAAAGTGTTTGTTGGAAAAGATACCTACACATGTACAACAGTTTAATACCTATTTCTTTCAATTGAATACATAAATCTGTACATTCTTTTTTACAAGTGATGGCAAAAGATCAATGTAGCTACTTTATAGAAATAAATAAAAATTTATGTACGTGTATAAAAATAAAAAAGAAAGTATGAACCTTTTATTGCTATGTCAGAGTGAAAGCGTAAATTATGTTTATCATTTTCGCGCTGTCCATACAATGTATATACAAAAAAACAATATTTTTGCAATAATATAAACAATAATTAAGGCAGATATCAATATGCCACGTTACTGCGACACCAAAAATACAAAAATAATCGCAGTATTAAGAATAAAATATAAATTAACATTATTTAGTTCACCTTGCAAGATAAATAAAATTTAATAAATTTAATTTTTAATACAAATAACTTTTTATATATTAATGTAATTAAAAATTGCAAAATAATTATAAAATGCAATTTAATTTACAGCCTTAGAAGATCACAAAAAAGAGACAATGGTCTACGACCAACTGTCAAATCTTAAACGCATTTCAAACAATGCTGTTCAATTGACAGTTACTCTATAATCCGTCAATATCTAGTCATCATAGTCTTTATCCCCTTCTTCATCAGAATGAACTTTATTCCTCCTAGTAAAGTAGCCATTTTTGTAAGCATATTTAGGTGGAGGATGGTTATGGCTTCCGCAAACTTTATCCACACGAGTCATCCTCTTATTTATCACCAGGTACACCTTGCACTTTTTCTTTCGCGAGGAACAGAGCCACCTAGACCTCCCGCATGCCATATTATTGTGCTTATGGAAGGTAAAATTGTCCAGCATTACCAGAGTTCTCCCTTCAGATAAGGTGATGAAGCGTGCAACTGCAACATAGCAATAGAAGTGACTATGTGTGTTAGTAGCGTAAAGAAACGAAGGTTAGTGGAAAGCGATGTTGAAGATAGGTTGGTGTGCAGATATAAGCATGTAGACGCAGCGCCATCTAGTCCCAAACAGGTAAAGTCAGCACAGTCCACCACAGGAAGAGCAGAGAATAAAAAATTCAAAAGCATTCTTGTCACAACAGGCAGACACAATATTAGGACTTACGCCAGCCTGATACTGCAGCTTATTTTATGGTTGACTGACTCCACTGCACAACAGATAAAAAACAACGGATAAACATGCTTAAATATGTACTTGTTTAAAAACATGCATTTAAGCAACACATAGGGAAAAACAAATAAACAAATAAATGGACATAATTGGGGATCCAACCCGCAACCTCATTCGCGATCTGTATACAGGCATTAGTGCCTCCGTGGTACAGTGGTTAGAGCTTTGGGCTCTAATAAGCGGAGGTCGTGGGTTCTAATCCCGCGCCAGCACCACTTTGTGTGAATGTTTCCAGTTTGGTTAGAACATTGCAGGCTTGAATCAGATGAATGTCTGAAAAGAATGATGATTCCTTGCTTCGGAAGGCACGTTAAGCCGTTGGTCCTGTGCCTGATCTCTCTTTGGTCGTGTCAGACTGCTGTCCCACCGTGTTATGAGAGTGAGCTTAGGGAATAGGGAGTGCACCTGTGCTTGAGTACTCACTTGTGCACTATAATATATCCAGCTATGCAATTCACTAAGCGACACTCGTCGATGCGGTCACGGCTGAGATCACGGGTGTGTCAGCCTTAACATCGTTCGATGTTTTCACGGCTTTATAACATAGAAAAATTTTGCTTTATAAATTGGTATTTTCTCTGTCATCTGTCAAAGGCTTCGTGAACCATAACTTTCATAGAGACCGACAGACTTATCTGTTCCGGTGGCGGCGTCGCTACTGTATATTTAGAACTGTCATTTAATATCGTTTTTGCATTGCATTTCACGTAGTTCCAAATTTGGCCACCGGAACAGATAAGTTTGTCGGTCTATAGTCTATACAAGAATATGTCAGTCAAGTATTTCCTTATCACACCGTTCAAAGCCTTGCGGCGCTAGTATCGTAGAGCGTTGAAAAAGTTCTTATAGAATACCAAAATGACTCTCACCGATGACACTAAAAAATATACTAAATCTATGGATGACACAGCCGCGGCGACTATGACATTTGCGCTTAGTGAATCGCACTGCTGTGTAGTTGGCTGATCGTAAAAGATTGACCGCCGTAGCCGAACACTTGGATAGGAGGACATTATTACAGGATCAATATGTACAACAGTTTGGTCGTGCAAAGAAAGATATAATCTTAGGGACATTAAATTCTAATGATCCTAAGTATTATTCAGCATGAAAATAGTAATTCATGGGTAAATCTTACTAATATTATATAAATAATAAAACAAAATATAAACATATTAAACGTCTTTATATAACCAATGAACAGCCACTTGTAAGATATCATCACAATTTAACATCTTTTCGTCAAAGATAGGTATACTAGAATACTAAAAATTACATTTATCTACATCCATACCATAATATGTCTATTTTATAGTCAGGAGCGATGAGCAAACGCCCTACATTTAGATATAAGTATCTGTGGCTGCATCGTAATGTTTACTTTTTAGTATCGGTAACCGATACTTTAATTACGTTCAAATTTCGAACGTCTTCTTAAAAAGTAAAAATTAATGGATTTGAAGCTAACATAAATGTAAGCAAAACATCTTGATGTATTTTCAAAGGTACCAGGAGAGCATAACCGCAGCGTAACTATTCATTAAATCAAAGAGTTTGAAAGACGCGAGCTAGCCTAGCTTCTTGTTCTTCTCTGCTCTCCTGGTACTACGGATTATATTCCACGCGGTTTCACATCGATCCTGACTTTAAAATAGACATTTATCGTATGAATGAAGATAAAGTTATGTATGTGACTGTACATAATTAGGCATTAAAATACTCATGTGATCCTTTTATGAAACGAACGAAGTGAGTACCACATTCGTATTTTAATGACCCTCATTATGCAACAGTCACATAAATAACTATTACCTACCGGCACATATACATTATACGGCATGCAAATTGTTATAAACTGTCAGTGATTGCGTCAGTCGCTACTGTCATCACTTCTTTCAGACATATTCTCCTAAGTGTCTCCTTAAGAGATTTCCCGCACACAGTTCCTAAAGTGGCCCATTGAGCGTCCCACACATCTCGATGGCCTTTCTTCATCCAAACAAATGAAGATAACATTGAGAGTCACCATTCTTCACAAAACTCATTCTAAAGAGGCTTGCCAAGTATCAGGTTTTAGTGGACTCCTCTTGTGACTGTGTTAAGGAATCAGAAAAAAAATATTTCTCCCCTACACATTATTCACATTTCACACCTGCGTATTCGTCGCAATTGATACATAATACCCTCCCTGCGTCTTTACGATTGCAGGAGGGTCATGGTGATGAGCCCCTTGTACTTTTACCAGCTGATCATTCTCGTCCAAAACTGCGAAGACATTGCAGCCTCTACTCCTGGCTGAACACCGGTATCTGACCAGTCTGGCGTCCTTACGAAAGCAGGATTTGTGGAAGGTATACTTGTTTATGATGAGACGACGAGATCCGTTCGGGCGTTTTATGAAGCAAACTGAAAGGAAAATGAGAGGGACAGTCGATTTCAAAAAGGTTGTTGAATAAAAAGGGAATATTGCTCTGCCGTAAACCGTATGTTCTTGTTACTATTATTTCTGTAAATCATATACAGAAGTTTTATTTATGTAAAACATATTCTTTGATCTAGTGAGTAACACGGCAGAGTAGTTAGTAGAATAAAAATATCCGATTAGGGTGTTAAGAGACGGATTAACTTGTGTGTGTAAGTCAACAACAATCTTAGCCACTATTTCAATTTTAGTAAAAAGTCCCAAAACTCACAGATCCAACTTGCATGCTGGGTATCCACTATGTTCGCGAACCCCTCCGCTCCGCATAGTGGATACCTACGTTCCCGCAATCGAACGTATCTACTATGTGAAACGGTTGCAGGAACGCGGAGCGTAATAGGTTTACGAACATATGGTGGACTAGCCTTCCGCCCGCGGTTTCACCCGCACGTAATCTCTTTTTTCAAATATCCCCCTTGCCCCACATTTCCGGGATCAAAAGTACCCTATGTTCACCGGGAATAGTGTAGCTTTCCATCAGTGAAAGAATTATTCAAATCGGTTCAGTAGTTTCAAAATTGATATTCCCGGGGGAATGAGACGTTTCCCGTAGGAATTTTATAGCCTATGTCCTAATCCGGGTTATATACTATACGTGTGTCAAATTCCACCTAAATCCGTTCAGCCGTTTAGGCGTGATTAAGTGAACATCCAAACATCTAAACATCCAAACATCCAGACTTTTGCATTTATAATATTAGTAGGATACCCACCATAATATGTTTTTAAGTGACGTAAGAGAAACGCCTGCTACCACTTTTACTGACGCTACATTATTCTCTGCAGAAAACAAAATGCTGCCGCTATACTTAATATTTTGCTTTGTGGATAACATGTGGATAAGACAGTAGATATTGATCAAGATTTTAATGTTTAAATTAATCAAAATAATTATGAATACATGATTTTATTATTGCGACATTTATTATATTTTAAAACACGTTAAATTGTACTAATGGCTGAAAATATATAGGCATGGCATTTACTAAAAAATATATTTCATACATAATGTAATTTCTCTTTGGTCTATTTGTATTTTTTTGACTCTCAAGATTTAGGTAGATATAAATTTCTATCCTCATTTTGTCTACAATGTATAATATTTTTTGAATTAATAAAAAATTTAATTGACTGTCAAATTTTATAATGATTAATACGATCTAGAAAACATTTTGGCCAAGTACATAGCTAAGCACCGTTGCATTTTTTTGTACCTCAGCAGCACTTGCTTATAAAGAACAGTAAAATTTCCTAAATTGGTTTTTAAACTTCATATAAATATTATATTATAATGTTAAAAATTAATAATATTTGTCCTACTCTTGGCGGATCTGGTAATCCTTGCTAATTTGATCATTTGGTCTGACTTTTTTAGCTGTACAAGTGTACACCAAAAAGTAAAAGTCCACCGCATCTGTGTATTAATTAACGAAAATAACGAAAAAATGTGTCGACAATATCGACATATTTTTATTTATTTTACATATTTTTAGTGCCAAAGAAATAACTCTACTTCAAAAAGTAAGAATTCACCAAAACATATTAAAATTTAACTTTAGTGTAGATATCAAAAGATCAACTTTTGATAATAACATAACAATCGCCTTGGAGCATTTTGACAAACGTGGGGGGATCGTGGTAGTGGACCCCCGAGACCCTGACGAGGTTGTCTTCTGCATCGAGGACGGCAAAGACTTTGCACCCCCTCATCTTGGCGGAGCAGCGCCAGCGCAGTTTCTTGGTCGTCTTGTTGTGGTACGACTTGTGGAAGGTATACTCGTCAATGACTAGGCGACGGGAGCCGTCATATAACGTTATGAAGCGTGCTGGAACATTGATCAGTTACTTGACTTCAAACTTGATAAACCTAGGGTTGCCATCCGTCCGGGTTTCCCCGGATTTGTCCTAGTTTAGAGGGCATCCAGGGAGCGTCCGGGGAAGGTTTCATTTGTAGACCGAGTTTAAAAAAAAGGTGATTTATGACATTTTCAACTGTTTTTTATTACATTAAATATGTTTAAAAGATCTTGTTGACATGTCTTAGATAAACCTAACATACATTTAAATACACATTAGCTGCAACATTTGTTTTTGTTCTTGGAAACAATACACATTATTCGTCTTTAACTAAATTTAAATACGCATTAGTTACAACATTTCTTGCAGGAAAGGAGTTATTTAGTTGACGACTGAACAAAATAACTCCTTTCCTGCAAGAATTTTATTCAAGAACTAGCCTTCCGCCCGCAGTTTCACCCCACATTTCCGGGATAATAAGTACCCTACGTTACCCGGAATTGATTTTAATGAAACTTTACAATAATATAGCTTATACATCAGAATAACACATAAGCTACAATTTACAAGATATTCCCGCGGGATAACGTCCTATAGTTCACGCGGGCGAAGCCGCGGGCGGAAGGCTGGTTTATCTTATATACTTGATCTGCTTAAAGTTTGTATGACGCGGACTTAAGTTTACTTGTGCTGAAAAGCACTTGCATCAAAGTAATTAAGTCCCTTAAATAACAGAATTCTATATACATATTACTAGCTGACCCGGCGAACTCTGTTCCGCCTTAGAGGCAATAAATAAGCAGTTTCAAAATTGTTATTCCCGCGGGAATGAGACGTTTCCCGTAGGAATTTTATAGCCTATGTTTATTGTGCCAAATTTCATCTAAATCCGTTCATCCGTTCTCGAGTTATAAATAGTGTAACTAACACCAACTTTCTTTTATAAGATTATTACAAAAAAGACCATCATCCCTTTTGAGAAGCCTACCATAATTTATATATATAAAGTAATAAAATCTTTAGATCATACTTCACTTCTTTACAAATCCGATAACAATTAAATATTTACAAAAAGTTAATAAAAGTGGACAATTCTAAGAACAAATTAGGTCACCGATGCTTTTAAGCACATAGATAATAATAGGCCTATATGATATGCCATTGAACAAAAATATAACTTGATACTGTTTACCTCCGTTCTTTAGAAGTTACATTTTTAAGTCATTCGACTCAGATAAAAAATTCCAACATAAAATTTCGGTTAGACGAAGCTTACAAGAAACTTAAGTACAGTCAAAAAAAGCACGTCAGACGTAACACTTTGGACTTTGTACCGCTCTTATGTCGGGGGCATAAGTGCTAAGTATTATCGAACTGCAAGTGTTTACCATGATGTGCCGTTGACCGTACAAAATTTTGTATTTTTGACAGATAAATTTTAAATATTTGTTTGTGTAACTTTCATAAAGTACAATTAGTGAAAGGATATTGGCCAATATAATTTTTAACGGGTTTAAGCATTATTTAATAACTCGTAGATGTTATGTTATTGCAAAAAAATCGGGAACAGGGCTCCTGCCTTCCTAGAAGATGTTGTTTTTTCATGCAACTTTAGATGGCATGAAATTGAAGGCCATTCCACCAGGTATTATCGCTCCATGTGCTGCCGCTATCGAACATGCATACTATAATTCATTTAGATACGGTAATACATCCCGTTCTTCAATTTCTTGTAGTGCGGCGGAGGGTGAGTATGGTTAGATCTAACCCTTAAAATTGTATCACCTTTAATAGAAACTACAATAAAGGCTCTGCATTGAAAAGCTGTTGTAGACGAGCACTTCCACAGTAACCCACCACTGCATTTTCTACCTGTTCTATGAAATGTGTAGTCATTTACCATCAGCAGCTCCTTGCCGTTTGTAAGCTTGATATATTGAAAATCTGTAAATAAATTAAGAACATCTTTTAAATTTCACCTCCTCAGTAAATTATACATACGACCATTAATCAATCGGATATCAATTTAACATCGTCTGACAAAAAGTTAATAAAAAATTGACACAATTTTTACTCTGATTTTTTATTAAAACACATTAACATTGAGGTCGCCAATGCGTTTAAGTGCACAGACCCATATATGCCATTGAGTCATAAAAAATTGGATACTGTTTATGTTCGTTCTTTAGAATGTACATTAAGAGTTTAAGACACTCGACACATAAAAATTCCAAAAATAGGTATACTGATACATTAAAACAGCTTACAAGCGAGTAAAATAACAACAGATTCTGAACAAAAAAATAATTTTTGAATTTGACATTCACCAGTTTTTATGGGAATGTATTTTTAAGGTACTAATTACAATTCGTGGAAGGTGCCAATAATTTTGATCGGGCTTTAGCATTGTTTAATAAGTCGCAGATGTTATGCTTTTTCATACAACTTTAGATGGCATGAAATAAAAGGACATTTCACTAGGCATCATCGCTCTATGTGCTGCCATACGAAAAGGTCCTCTGATCTTCGAATTAATGCGTAGCATCAAACATTTCATACTCTTCGTTTAGATACGACAATACATCCCATTCTTGACTTTCTTGTACTGCGGTGGAGGGTGAGTATGGTTAGAGCTAACCCTCAAAATTGTATCACCGTTAACAGATACTACAATGAAGGCTCTGCACTTAAAAGTCTTTCTAGATGAGCACTTCCACAGTAACCCACCACTGCATTTTCTATCTGTATGAAATGTGTAGTCATTTACCATCAGCAGCTCCTTGCCGTTTGTAAGCTTGATAAATTGAAAATCTGTAAATAAATTAAGAACATCATTTAAATTTCACCTCCTCAGTAAATGATACATACGAGTTACGACCATTTATCAATCGCATATCAATTTAACATCGTCTAACAAAAAGTTAATAAAAAATTGACACAATTTTTTCTCTGATTTTTTATTAAAACACATTAATATTGAGGTCGCCAATGCGTTTAAGTGCACAGACCCATATATGCCATTGAGTCATAAAAAAATGGATACTGTTTATGTCCGTTCTTTAGAATGTACATTAAGAGTTTAAGACACTCGACACATAAAAATTCCAAAAATAGGTATACTGAACTGATGAATTGAAACAGCTTACAAGCGAGTAAAATAACAACAGATTCTGTACAAAAAAAATAATTTTTGAATTTGACAATCACCAGTTTTTATGGGAATGTATTTTTAAGGTACTAATTACAATTCGTGGAAGGTGCCAATAATTTTGATCGGGTTTTAGCATTGTTTAATAAGTCGTAGATGTTATGCTTTTTCATGCAACTTTAGATGGCATGAAATAAAAGGACATTTCACCAGGCATCATCGCTCTATGTTCTGCCATACGACAAGATCCTCTGAACTTCGAATTAATGCGTTGCATCAAACATTTGATACTCTTCGTTTAGATACGACAATACATCCCATTCTTGACTTTCTTGTACTGCGGTGGAGGGTGAGTACGGTTAGAGCTAACCCTCAAAATTGTATCACCGTTAACAGATACTACAATGAAGGCTCTGCACTTAAAAGTCTTTCTAGATGAGCACCGCCACCGAAGCCCACCACAGTATTTTGCACCTCCTGTTTTATGGAATGTGTAGTCATTTACCATCAGCAGCTCCTTGCCGTTTGTAAGCTTGATATATTGAAAATCTGTAAATGAATTAAGAACATCTTTAAATTTTCACCTCCTCAGTAAATGATTCATACGACCATGATTCAATCGTATATCAATTTAATATCGTCTGCCAAAAAGTTAATAAAAAATTGACACAATTTTCAGTCTGAATTTTTATTAAAACACATAGATATTTAGGTCGCCAATGCGTTTAAGTGCACAGACCCATATATGCCATTGAGCCATAAAAAAATAGAATACTGTTTACGTCCGTTCTTCAGAATGTACATTAAGAGTTTAAGACACCCAACACATAAAAATTCCACAATATACTGATGAATGAGGAAGCTTACAAGGGAGTAACTTAACAGAACAGATATTGTACAAAAAATCATTTTTGAATTTAAAATTCACCATTTTTTATGGGAATGTATTTGTAAAGTACAAATTAAATTTCGTGAAATTTGCCAATTATTTTGAACGGGTTTTAGCATTGTTTAATAAGTCGTAGATGTTATGCTTTTTCATGCAACTTTAGATGGCATGAAACAAAAGGACATTTCACCAGGCATCATCGCTTTATGTGCTGCCATACGGCAAGATCCTCTGATCTTCGAATTAATGCGTTGCATCAAACATTTCATACTCTTCGTTTAGATACGACAATACATCCCATTCTTGACCTTCTTGTACTGCGGTGGAGGGTGAGTATGGTTAGGGCTAACCCTCAAAATTGTATCACCGTTAACAGATACTACAATGAAGGCTCTGCATTTAAAAGTCTTTCTAGATGAGCACTTCCACAGTAACCCACCATTGCATTTTCTATCTGTTCTATGAAATGTGTAGTCATTTACCATCAGCAGCTCCTTGCCGTTTGTAAGCTTGATATATTGAAAATCTGTAAATGAATTAAGAACATCTTTTAAATTTCACCTACTCAGTAAATGATTCATACGACCATGAATTAATCGGATATCAATTTAACATCGTCTGCCAAAAAGTTAATAAAAATTTACACAATTTTCAGTCTGAATTTTTATTAAAACACATTGATATTTAGGTTGCTAATGCGTTTAAGTGCTCATTGAGTCATAAAAAAATGGATACTGTTTACGTCCGTTCTTTAGAATGCACATTAAGAGTTTAAGACACTCGACGCATACAAATTCCAAAATACACTGATGAATTAAAAAAGCTTACAAGGGAGTAACTGAACATAACATATTCTGTACAAAAAATCATTTTATAATTTGAAATTCACCAGTTTTTATGGGAATGTATTTTTAAAGTACTAATTACAATTCATTTCGGCAAATTCCTTTCTGCCAATAATTTTGATCGGGTTTTAGCATTGTTAATTAAATAAGTGGTAAATGTTATGTTTTTTCATGCAATTTTAGATGGCATGAAATAAAAGGACATTATACAAGGCATCGTCGCTGCCATACGACAAGATCCTCTGATCTTCGAATTAATGCGTTGCATAAACATTTCATACTCTTCGTTTAGATACGACAATACATCCCATTCTTGACTTTCTTGTACTTCGGTGGAGGGTGAGTATGGTTAGAGCTAACCCTTAAAATTGTATCACCGTCAACAGATACTACAATGAAGGCTCTGCACTTAAAAGTCTTTCTAGATGAGCACTGCCACCGTAGCCCACCACAGTATTTTGCACCTCCTGTTTTATGGAATGTGTAGTCATTTACCATCAGCAGCTCCTTGCCGTTTGTAAGATTGATATATTGAAAATCTGTAAATGAATTAAGAACATCTTTTAATTTTCACCTCCTTAGTAATTTATGATTCATACGACCATGATTCAATCAATTTAACATCGTCTGACAAAAAGTTAATAAAAAATTTACACAATTTTTACTCTGAATTTTTATTAAAACACATTAATATTCAGGTCGCCAATGCGTTTAAGTGCACAGACCCATATATGCCATTGAGTCATAAAAAAATGGATACTGTTTATGTCCATTCTTTAGAATGTACATTAAGCGTTTAAGACACTCGGCACATACAAATACCAAAAATAAGTATACTGATGAATTAAAAAAGCTTACAAGCGAGTAAAATAACAGAACAGATTCTGTACAAAAAAATCATTTTTGAATTTGAAATTCACCAGTTTTTATGGGAATGTATTTTTAAGGTACTAATTACAATTTGTGGAAGGAAAGCCAATAATTTTGATCAGGTTTTAGCATTGTTTAAAAAGTGGTAGATGTTATGCTTTTTCGTGCAACTTTAGATGGCATGAAATAAAAGGACATTTCACCAGGCATCATCACTCTATGTGCTGCCATACGACAAGATCCTCTGATCTTCGAACTAATGCGTTGCATCAAACATTTTATACTGTTCGTTTAGATGTACGACAATACATCCCGTTCTTGAATTTCTTGTACTGCGGTGGAGGGTGAGTATGGTTAGAGCTAAACTTTAAAATTGTATCACCGTCAACAGATACTACAATGAAGGCTCTGCACTTAAAAGCCTTTTTAGATGAGCACCGCCACCGAAACCCACCACTGTATTTTTCACCTCCTGTTTTATGGAATGTGTAGTCATTTGCCATCAGCAGCCTCTTGCCGTTTGTAAGCTCGATATATTGAAAATCTGGAAATAATTTAAGAAATACATATGTTACCTCTTACCTAAGTTATCATTTATACGACCATGACTATTTATTTATCCAAATCTGTGTGTTGTCTTAATCAATACAAATTGTCAGTCATTCAAATAAGAATCTTCTAAACGTTGTTTTTACACAAAAAAATCAAATCTATCATATAATAAGTAATTTAAAAACAATGAACGTAAGAATTAATTTTATGATACCGAAAATAAAATAATAAATCAGAAATAATAGCAATACAGGCAATATCGTTTTCAGCACAGAAATTGATAAAAGTAAACATTTACAAAGTATAAACCATTTTACTAAAAAAAACATTTATCACTATTATAACACGGTGTTTAGAGATTAGGCACTGCCTAAAATAGTAGATTAAAACTTAAAACTTGGCCTATACCAAAATAGTCCTTAAATGTCCTATTCCAACGGCCAATTTCGATTGACAGTCTGTAGCATGTCTTCCACACAACCGTACGTTTACGTTTTACTTCATTAAAAGAACAATCAAATATTCACTAAAACGAAACTTTTTTGAAATATTAAATAAAACAACTTAAAACGGATAAAAACTCGCGTATATAATAAGTAGTAACCGTGTAAACATCAGAAACCACTACCTATATTTTGAAATATATTTTATTACTAACATGAAAATAGAAAACAAATTATACCGTTATATTAATAATAAACAAATAAGGATGGTTCGTTATATCTTGGCAATACAGAAAATCATATATTAAAAACAATCTTGACACAAACGATCACAGCGATCAAATTATACTAATTAAACAACTATAATGTCCGTAAGTATTAGTAGAAGCACATTATTCGTCATAAAAGGAACCTTAAAAGAAAACTTTATACAGTGATATGAAAATAATTTTCAACTTAAAATAAACATTTAACCCCGAAACACTAGAATGAGAAGCTTTAAACAAAAATCTATTTGCCTAGTTTCAGATATTAGTGATTGTGAGCATGTTTAGTGAAAGTAATCGAAACGTTTGTCTTTTTATTTATTACGTTTCAACTGGCCTATGTACTGATAGAAAGGGCACATTGTTGTTGTTGTTGTTGTATGTATAATTGCTGGTTTTGAAGTAAGTCAAACCAAACCGAACTCGACCTCTATTTTCTTTATTGATGATAGAAAAGAATATATGGATGAATTTTGATTATCAGGTTCTTTGACATTTTACTGTTGCAGAATTTTTTTAAGAACCCAAATTCCAAAATAATTCCTGTCTTGTTCTATGGTTATGAGGACCTAATTGTCAAATGGATAAACGACCACGACAATTTATTTCATTCTAATTTACTAATATTCTAGATTGTTTATCTTTTGATGATATATCCATCACTGGTGATGTAAAAGGACGGGGGTTCATGATTGTGCACGGTCTCAGCCTTCAAGATCTCTCCACACTGAGACATGTGTAAGTGCGCCTTGCAGTTCTTGAGCATCTTGGAGCAAGCGAACCTAGCGCCGCCTTTGCGGATGTTTCCATTCTTGCTGTATGTGTATCCGTCGAAGATTAGCAGCATTCCTCCAGTTGACGTCCGGACATATTGTACTGGAATTTTTCAATTGCACATTTATGTGGAATTTGGAAATTTTATATAAGAAACAAAAACATAAATGATTTATATAGAACTATAAACTGTCAAAGAGGCGGACTCGCTCTATTACATTACGGCTAGCTGTATTGAATAAGTATATCGCCGAAGACTTTTTGGCGGACTCAGTCGTATTCAATTCGGCCAATCCCTGCTTTTCCGGTCCTGTTTTTGGAAACGGCTGGCCTTAATAGTAATACGGCAATTTATAAAATCTGACTTCGACATAATTATATACCTGTCTACATTATATTTGGTTTAAGCGGATCCTTACTGGTTCAGAATAAAGCGTTTAATAAACCATTACCTACAATGATTGTATTTATTAGTTCTAAAACTGGCTTTATCACCGGTCTCTTTTGTTTTAAATTTAACAATGTCATAATTTTACAATATTAACTTTCTCATTAGCTTAATAACTTTTTTCAATTTGAGTCCTTTAAAACAATTAAATGAGTTTTTCTTAATAACATTTATAATAAGAAAACAAAATATATAGAAACGTACTTTGGTGTGATTCTTTTGCAATTTGGGAAATCGAAGGATGTTCTTTCTTCATATTTTGAGATGGTGAAGCGGAAAAGTACGACGGTGCTGAAAAAAATAAAAATGTAGCTAGTTACCGTAAAACATGATTCGTTGAAAATCCTGAATTCGATTGCGCTTAAAGTGTACATACATAAAAACAGAACATTTTTGCAAAATGTCAGTTAATTCTGTCAGTTAACTCAATAATAGTAAAAAAAATTACCGTTGAAAAGGATCTCAAGCCAGTAAAAAGTTAAGAATACTTTGATTATATTAATGGTAATACGGAAATATATCTTAGTTTCTCATACGTACTTTTTGATAAATCTATATTAGGCGGATGAGATGCTTTTTGTGTTGCTGATAATCGAGAAAGCCACACTGAAATGAATAAATAAAAATATATTAATCTAAAAATATTAACTTCAAAATAGAAAACTGAATAACCCGTAATGAACACTGGAAGAATAAAAACAGAGGATATATAAAATCTTTGTAATTTTTCAATCTTTACGGACATACAGAAGTCCAATCGCAGAAATAAATCATTTCTTTATCTTTACTACAATAATACTTATGTACCTAAAAGTAAATGGCTGAAATACCAAAATATGTATAAATGTTATCCTCAAAGATCAAAAACGCTCATTGAGCGGAAAAATAGCTCACAACGCGATGTGGTCACAGTAAAACATCCAACGTACTGACACACAGAGGAGACTATATTTTGAGAGATAATAATTTAAACAAAAACAACGTCGGAGGCGAAAATCGACTCTGATGGATATAGGTTAGAAGGCTAAGGCGGGAGCGGAGCGAAGCGGAGCCTTTGCCTTGGCCTTCGTGGTTTTTTAAACCTAAAAAACTTTGTGACCACAAAGCGTTGTGAGCGTTTTCGATCTTTGCCACAACGCGTTGTGGGCGTTTTCGGTCATTGAGCGTAACATATATTATACACGTTTATATTTAATATATTTGTTTTGACTATTTGCGCTTTTTACAAATAGTACGAATATAACAACATTTCAATCTACCTCAAACAAAAATAAGGAAGACGAAACTCTCTAGCCTGAGATTCCGGTGCCTTAACCTATTGAACGCCAAGCTACGAACGCACTGGTCGTTTCTGGTATGTACGCTAGAGCTGGGTTATTCTTTATTGTCGAATTTTAGGAAAAAACACCAGTACCTAATCGTTTAAACATATTTATTTCATATTTTTAGAGGCAGGGTTTTTGTCAATTATTGACGTCGCCGAGGTTGGCTCACAGATCACGAAGGTGCTTGTCAAGTATAGACTTTGGCGTCCAAAGGTTAAAGCATTATTGCAGTACTTATAAATATTATGTTAACCTGCGTGTGTAGACAATCAAAACTAAAATGTTTTATAATATAGGCTTTGCGATTACACATAGTCCGACATAAGAACATTTTTGCATACATAGAGATAATTTTTAGTCGTTTCTAGAACAACGCAGAAACATCAAGAGTATCAAGACATCTTAATCTTAGCTTATATTTCTGGTCACAGATTCCATTTCGTTACAGCTTAACGTAAACTCCAGTCTTAGTGAAGGTATACTGAACAGGAGCATGGTTATGGTCTTTGACGCCAGTGATGATAATGTTATCTTTATCGACGTGGAGGTGAGCCTTGCAGCCTTTGCTGACTGAACTGGAGCAGGTATACCGAGATCCTCCAGCGCGTATAGGGCCGCTCTTGTAGTACGTGTAGTCGTTCAACAGAAGCAACTTAGTTCCGCGAGAGTTGTTGATAAATTTCGCTGAAATGGATGTTAAAATTGTGAATTTTTGGAGAATTATAATCATTATGTTGTCTACGATATATCTTTTTAATGTTAAGTTTTTGGTCACAGATTTCATTACAAATTTTGGATTTTCCTGCAACTCGACAAAAGAGTGGACTGGAATATCCAGTTGAAGATTTCTACATATTACGAGGGCAAGGTGAAAAGTTCTCGGCCTGACAATGAAAGACTGCGGTTTTAAAATAAAAAATGATTTTATTTTTCTACATATTCTCCGTTGACTTCAACACACTTAGTCCAGCGTTTCTCTAACATCAGAATTCCTTCCCGGAAGTGAGAGTCTGGGAGGCTGTGAAAGTATTCATCTACGGCCCTCTCAACTTCTTCATTGGATGCAAAGCGCTTCCCAGAAACAAATTTTTTCAAGTTAGGGAATAGATAGAAGTCTGAGGGTGCCAAATCCGGCGAATAAGGAGGATGTTCGAGCAAATCGTACCCCAAATCCCGCAGTTTCCCCATCGCTAAAGCACCTTTGTGAACAGGTGCATTGTCCTGGTGAAAGATGATTTTTTTCTTCTGCAAACCAGGTCTTTTTTCGCGAATTTTTGCATCCAGCTGGTCAAGAAGGTTGGAGTAATATTCTCCTGTTATCGTTTTGCCTTTTTTGAGGTAATCAATCAACAAAATCCCTTTCGCATCCCAAAAGACACTGGCCATGACCTTTCCGGCAGATGCGATCGACTTCGCTTTCTTTGGCGCTGAACCACCGGCTTCCACCCACTGCTTTGACTGCTGTTTTGTTTCTGGCGTGTAGTGGTGGACCCAAGTCTCATCCATGGTGATAAATCGCCGCACAAAATCGGTTGCATCCCTCTTAAATCGGTCCAAACATTGCAGCGAAAGTCGTTTGCGCGTTTGCTTTTGATCAGCATTCAGCAAATGCGGCACCCATCTTGCGCAGAGCTTTCGCATTCCTAATTCTTCATGCAAGATGTTCCGCACCCTTTCCTCAGATATCCCCACGGCCTCAGCTATTTCACGCACTTTAACTCGCCTATCATCCAACACGATATTGTGTACCTTTTCGATGATTTCCGGTGTGGTTGCGGTTTTTGGCCGTCCGTCACGTGGGTCATCTTCGAGGGATGTGCGACCACGTTTAAATTCAGCTGCCCATTTTTTAACGGTTGACATTGAAGGAGCAGAGTCCCCGTACACTTTTGTCAACTTTGGATGAATTTCCTTAGGGGTTAACCCATCCAAAACGAAGAATTTTATGACCGCACGATACTCCAGTTTATCCATTTTAAAGAAAAACACGTACGACGTTTGCTTTAAAAAATCGTGTAAACAAAATATATGGAGAAACACCGTGAAACTTGTCATACGAACTAATGATAAGTTTATCTAGACAGGAAAAAAATAAAATTGCGGGTTGTTATGTAATTTCTATGACAGGCCGAGAACTTTTCACCTTACCCTCGTAGTACTAGTGATTCGAATTTGTCATTCCGTTACAGCTTAACGTAAACTCCAGTCTTAGTGAAGGTATACTGAACAGGAGCATGGTTATGGTCTTTGACGCCAGTGATGATAATGTTATCTTTATCGACGTGGAGGCGAGCCTTGCAGCCTTTGCTGACTGAACTGGAGCAGGTATACCGAGATCCTCCAGCGCGTATACGACCGCTCTTGTAGTACGTGTAGTCGTTCAACAGAAGCAACTTAGTTCCGCAAGAGTTGTTGATAAATTTCGCTGAAATGGATGTTAAAATTGTGAATTTTTGGAGAATTATAATCATTATGTTGTCTACGATATATCTTTTTAATGTTAAGTTTCTGGTCACAGATTTCATTTCAAATTTTGGATTTTCTTGCAACTCGACACAAGAGTGGACTGGAATATCTAGTTGGAGATTTTCCCATATCAGTACTTGTGATTCGAATTTGTCATATCGTTACAGCTTGACGATATGCCCAGTTTTAGTGATGGCATACTGAATAGGAGCATGGTTATGGTCGCTGACGCCAGTGATGATGATGTTATCTTTATCGACGTGGAGGTAAGCCCTGCAGGCTTTGCTGACTGAACTAGAGCAGCTATACCGAGATCCTCCAGCGCGTATAGGGCCGGTTCTACAGTACGTGTAGTCGTTCAACAGAAGCAACTTAGTTCCGCGAGTGTTGGTAACAAATTTCGCTGAAATAGATGTTAAAATTGTGAATTTTTGGAGAATAATCATTATGTTGTCTACGGTATGTCTTTTTAATGTTAAGTTTCGTGTCACAGATTTCATTTCAAATTTTGGATTTTCCTGCAAATCGGCACAAGAGTGGACTGGAATATCCAGTTGGAGATTTCCACATATTAGTATTAGTGATTCAAATTTGTCCTTCCGTTACAGCTTGACGATATGCCCAGTTTTAGTGACGGCATAATGAACAGGAGCATGTTTATGGTCTGTGACGAATATTATCTTTATCGACGTGAAAGCAAACCCTGCTGGCTTTGCTGACTGAACTGGAGCAGCTATACCGAGATCCTCCAGCGCGTATACGACCGCTCCTAAAGTACGTGTAGTCGTTCAACAGAAGCAACTTAGTTCCGCGAGTGTTGGTGATAAATTTCGCTGAAATGGATGTTAAAATGGTGAATTGTTGAAGAATAATCATTATGTTGTCTACGGTATATATTTTTAATGTTAAGTTTTTGGTCACAGATTTCATTACAAATTTTGGATTTTCCTGCAACTCGACACAAGAGTGGACTGGAATATCCAGTTGAAGATTTCTACATATTAGTACTAGTGATTCGAATTTGTCATTCCGTTACAGCTTAACGTAATATCCAGTCTTAGTGAAGGTATACTGAACAGGAGCATGGTTATGGTCTTTGACGCCAGTGATGATAATGTTATCTTTATCGACGTGGAGGTAAGCCTTGCAGCCTTTGCTGACTGAACTGGAGCAGGTATACCGAGATCCTCCAGCGCGTATAGGGCCGGTCCTACAGTACGTGTAGTCGTTCAACAGAAGCAACTTAGTTCCGCGAGTGTTGGTGACAAATTTCGCTGAAATAGATGTTAAAATTGTGAATTTTTGGAGAATAATCATTATGTTGTCTACGGTATGTCTTTTTAATGTAAAGTTTCGTGTCACAGATTTCATTTCAAATTTTGGATTTTCCTGCAAATCGACACAAGAGAGGACTGGAATATCCAGTTGGAGATTTCCACATATTAGTATTAGTGATTTAAATTTGTCATTCCGTTACAGCTTGACGATATGCCCAGTTTTAGTGACGGCATAATGAACAGGAGGATGTTTATGGTCGGTGACGAATATTTTCTTTATCGACGTGAAAGCAAACCCTGCCGGCTTTGCTGACTAAACTGGAGCAGCTATACCGAGATCTTCCAGCGCGTATACGACCGCTCCTAAAGTACGTGTAGTCGTTCAACAGAAGCAACTTAGTTCCGCGAGTGTTGGTGATAAATTTCGCTGAAATGGATGTTAAAATGGTGAATTGTTGAAGAATAATCATTATGTTGTCTACGGTATATATTTTTAATGTTAAGTTTTTGGTCACAGATTTCATTACAAATTTTGGATTTTCCTACAACTCGACACAAGAGTGGACTGGAATATCCAGTTGAAGATTTCCACATATTAGTACTAGTGATTCGAATTTGTCATTCCGTTACAGCTTAACGTAAACTCCAGTCTTAGTGAAGGTATACTGAACAGGAGCATGGTTATGGTCTTTGACGCCAGTGATGATAATGTTATCTTTATCGACGTGGAAGTGAGCCTTGCAGCCTTTGCTGACTGAACTGGAGCAGGTATACCGAGATCCTCCAGCGCGTATACGACCGCTCTTGTAGTACGTGTAGTCGTTCAACAGAAGCAACTTAGTTCCGCGAGTGTTGGTGATAAATTTCGTTGAAATGGATGTTCCATTGAAGTTAATTAAAATTGTGAATGTTTGGAGAATAATTACTATGTTGTCTACGGTATGTATTTTTAATGTTAAGTTTCTGGTCACAGATTTCATTACAAATTTTGGATTTTGCTGCAACTCGACACAAGAGTGGACTGGAATATCTAGTTGGAGATTTCCACATATTAGTATTAGTGATTCAAATTTGTCATTCCGTTACAGCTTGACGATATGCCCAGTTTTAGTGACGGCATAATGAACAGGAGCATGTTTATGGTCTGTCACGAATATTATCTTTATCGACGTGAAAGCAAACCATGCAGGCTTTGCTGACTGAACTGGAGCAGCTATACCGAGATCCTCCAGCGCGTATACGACCGCTCCTAAAGTACGTGTAGTTGTTCAACAGAAGCAACTTAGTTCCGCGAGTGTTGGTGATAAATTTCGCTGAAATGGATGTTAAAATAGTGAATTGTTGAAGAATAATCATTATGTTGTCTACGGTATATATTTTTAATGTTAAGTTTTTGGTCACAGATTTCATTACAAATTTTGGATTTTCCTACAACTCGACACAAGAGTGGACTGGAATATCCAGTTGAAGATTTCCACATATTAGTACTAGTGATTCGAATTTGTCATTCCGTTACAGCTTAACGTAAACTCCAGTCTTAGTGAAGGTATACTGAACAGGAGCATGGTTATGGTCTTTGACGCCAGTGATGATAATGTTATCTTTATCGACGTGGAAGTGAGCCTTGCAGCCTTTGCTGACTGAACTGGAGCAGGTATACCGAGATCCTCCAGCGCGTATACGACCGCTCTTGTAGTACGTGTAGTCGTTCAACAGAAGCAACTTAGTTCCGCGAGAGTTGGTGATAAATTTCGTTGAAATGGATGTTCCATTGAAGTTAATTAAAATTGTGAAGGTTTGAGAATAATCAATAATTTTGTTGTCTACGGTATGTCTTTTTAATTAATTTAAATTGCATAGTTACAGTCGTTTTTCTTTTAAAGAATATACTTTAATCATATTGTGTTTATCATTTTCATGTAGCTATTTAACAGAGAAGAAAAGCAAGTACTTGAAATATTTTAGATTAATTTACTTATTTTTTTACATATAATTTAGAACGAGATATTGAGAGTCATTTACTTGAAAGCATATTGAGAGTATCGTTTTTAAGCTTTACTAAATCCATTTTTATAATTCTTAAATAAAAAAATAGACACAAATGTCGAAAGTTCGTTACCTATTCTTATTTACGAGTGAGCTATCGATACCCACCCATATAATAAGGTATGGATATTGGACACGGCTTGTAGATCATGTAATCAAAAAGCAAAACTATTTTTGGTAAAACAAATGTGTATTTCAAAATAAAGAGCATTCATAATACATTTGAGATCTTCAGTATGTATGACTAGTAAATTATAACTATCTATACTACGCACGTCCAGAGTAAGCGTAAGTTGCATTTAAAAATTACATCTATACACGTAAGGAGGGAGAAGTAGAACACAGTCATGAGTTATAACAAAAAAACTATCAGAAATATTATTTGTCAAAAAAAACTCTAATTTTGTTAAACATAAAATTGATAGGCGATATAATTTAATTTTAAATGTATGACGCATCAATAACATTCTGGTAAATAAAAATTTGTTAAATATTCGGCAACAAAAACATTACTGAGTAGTTTAACTGTACTGTATATAATCTTAACACTGTATAAAAGAAACCAGTATTTTAACATGCAGCCATAGATAAACATATCATTAATTCATAGTGCACTGTGAACGTGTACTGATAACAAACATTTGTCCAACTATTGGTTAATCATCTACACTATTACATTTTGTTTGATTATTATTTATAGACTATTTACACTCTGTGCAGGGTTAAATGGCAATATGCATCACAACGGAAACAAATACAACATAATAATTACAACAACCTATTGAAAGCTTTTTAGGATCAGTCAAAGTTACGAACAACCAAGACATTATAATTTATGATTGTTTGTTTCTCTTTGGTAAACATGAATTTAAAGTTAGCTTCTTGACTGATCGTACTGACCGATTATATTATTACTAGCGGGCGCCCGCGGTTTCACCCGCGTGGTTCCCGTTCCCGTGGGAATATCGAGATATCCTTTCTTAGCGGATGCCTACGTCATAACATCTACCTACCTGCATGCCGTATTTCAGCCCGATCCGTCCAGTAGTTTGGGCTGTGCGTTGATAGCTATCTATGTCAGTCAGTCAGTCACTTTGGAGTTTTATATACATATTATATTATTTATGTGATACTTCAGTTGTTTAGTTTTAGTTAAAAGACAGGCGCACCCGATGGAGGGATACTTAAGAACTCTTACATGCGAACGTCACTTTACGAACGATGTATGTTTCTATGTATATTATGTATGTATTTACAAAAAAAAGGATACAAGTAATGTTTATCCGTTGTTTGGCATAGCACACGCTAATGCTTAGTTTGGGGCTAGATGGCGCTGTGTGAATAATGTCCAGAGAAATTAATTTATTTTATTTATCATCCGTAAAGAGATTGCAGCAAGCAGTGTACACATTGAAGGCAGAGGACAACGTCACATTATACAACAATATAGTAACGTTACAATTAACAACATCCCCTTCGTGTGTAAGAACCTTTATCAGAAAGGTTACTCTTTGCCGAAACGCAACCAGAACTTTTACATAAACTTTCACCTATGGGTGATGGTAGCTAGTCAGTCGAACTCTGAAGAAGTCCCACCACCAAACAAACCCAAGGCGAGTTCTATTGATCAATTAGTGAAGTTTGCGGACTAATGTACCAAAGGCGCTATGTGTGTGTTGCATATTACTTCTAACAATCGTCATATCGTCCGCCAAATGCAAGTAAGCCTTGCACTTGTGCCATCGGTTCTTGGTGCAGCCCCATCTAAATCCGCTTCTTGTTCTACTCTGCTTGTAGTATGTGTAGTTTTTGTAGATCAGTCGCTCCTTACCTCGTGTCGTCATGAATATGTTCACTGAAATGTTAGTTTGTTAGTTCGTAATCGAGGACACTTCGGAACATGACCAAAGCTAGTGGTGGCATTAAAGCTGCAGTGTCCTCTACACTTAAACGAATACAGGTTAGACAGATGTTAGCATATGTTATCGTTATCAAGCGTGCTTGAAAATAAAACAGCGAGTTTTATCATTTTATTAAGTAATTTATAAAAAAATAGCTTAGTTTAAAAATTTTGTACATTTGAACCTAGGAGAGAAAAAAATCTTAAAATAATTATTCGTCATCTTCAACTATTTTGCGCTATTCCACGAATAATCTAATATTATAATATGTTCAAATGTTCATCATCATTTGAATATATTTTAATAACTTGTTAATCTAAAGTTTTTATATACATCCAGATGTGTTTTGCAAAATAATATTTGAACCATAACTGTCACTGACACCATTAAATATTTAAAAAAAAACTGAAGTCAATATTTAATTGCAAGTCATGAAATTTTCTTATAATGCCCGGTCCCCACTTTCTTATATTTCGGAGGTGCGTGATTATGTTTATCTAATATTTTCTCTATGTCTAAATTAGCAGAAACTGCGAGGTAGGACTTGCACCCCGTCTCAGTGCAAGACCAGCGAAAACTTCCATTCTTGCAACGCCCCCAGTTGTAGTACGTATGGTCCACGAATTTGATAACCTTCCTCCCACTGGAAAGTGTTATCAATTCACCTGGAAGAAGAGAAGATTACAAAAAAAATGCCTAAAATTTTGTATATCCCTCAATAATTTTCATATTACTGTTTGCATAGCAACTAGCATCTTCGATGATCTAAATGATTATCCATACCCTTTGACCTCACACAACTCAACATCTTTCAAATTTTGAATCCCTAGGTACTTACTACCTACATACCACCTGAAAAGAGTCTAATAAACCGATATGTTTACAAAAATAAATAATAAATCAGCTGAAATTTTATTCGGAATTTCATGAGAGTTACAAAGAGCAATCACATTATTATACATAGTTATTATTTCCCAAGATTTTAAACACTAAGAATTTTACCATTTTACACATATTTATAACAGGGTAAGCATAACTTTTCACCTTACTTTCTTGAATCGAGAGAAAATAACTAAATTTTCATATATTTCCCGTCTGCAGTTCTAATTAACTTTCTGGGATTATGAGTATGTGTAATCTTAGAAGAGCTGAGCACGTTCATGTCATAATCTAAGTGAAGATACGCAGCGCAAGTAGTGGAACTTGTGCAGGAATATCTACGAGCCTGTCCTGCTCTCACCAATCCCCTTTTGTAATATGTATATCCCATAAAGAAAACCAGCTGCTTCCCATTTATCAGTTGAATTATTATAGCTGAAAATAAAACAAACTATATTGTCCTACTTTCAACACCAGAATGATACAAAAAATAAAAAGGAATAATTATTTATTTTCTACACTTCACAAAAAAAGAACAATAGAAATGATTATAAAAAAACACATGTATAATAAAAAAAAATACATGTCCACTATAAAAGTCTAGGAGTAAAAAAAAGTACTAAAATGTTTTTGAACTGTATTTACGATCTGATCTTGATAAATTTCCCTGTTGGCCTTTGCATCAGCTTAGTAGGCGGGTGGTTGTGCTCGCATTGGGAACTGTCCAGAACTCTTAACTCTCCGTCGAGATGCACATACGCGTTGCACTTGGAACCGCGCGTGCACACCCATCTTGTTGCTCCGCGCTTTTTCAACGGAGCCTTCTCGTAGTACATATGCCCGTCTAGGAAGTATAGCGTCTTTCCCGTCACCATTTCTATCAATGTACCTGAAATAAAAATTGGTTTATACAACAATTTTAATAAATTAATGTTAAAAAATTAATTTGTATTTGTATCACTCGATTCCACGTAAACACGGGGACGTGTTCACATAGCGCGGTCTAGCCCCAAACTAAGCATTAATTACATAAATATACAAGCAGACATTTTCATGTACACCCACGGTGTCCCCACCATGGGTTCGAACCACCACCCCTGGTGTCATAGCCGACTTCCGACCACGTCTATACCAAATCGGTTGTCACGTCAATTTCGGATTGGCGAAAGTTTTATTTTAGTAAATAGTTGTATAGCAATGTTATTTGTAAGTAGCTGCGTGTATGAGGTAGCCCGTCACCGGCCAGTTGCATTTAGCTACGCCTCGAGTTGTTTTTAAATAAAATAAGTGCAATTTAGTCGTACGTTAAGTTAAATATTCATTCTTATTTAGTCATTTATATACATGAGTGTACACATTAAAACAACCTTTAAACATATAAATTATATTTACAAATTAAATTCACAGAGTAAAATAGTTCGCTATAAAGTCTTAACTTATTTAAAGTACAAGGTAAAACTTTAAAGTATTAAAATTTCCTTTTATGATAAAGGAAGGCAAACGAAAGACGGACACCTGATGTTAAATGATTACATCCTCTAATAGACACCTGTGACGAGGGTCTTAGATGGGGCAACGCCCTAGAGAAAATATTATGGGGGTGTATGTGGTGGTACTGCCCCTCACCTTCCCATGGTGGTGTCTATGTCGCAGTAAGTTAGTTAGAGCCGTAATATAGTTATGTCCCGAGGGTTATAATTATATAACGTAAGATAGTTATAAGGAAGCGATTTATAACTATCGTACGGCCACAATCTAGTATTATGGTTATCTGACTAAACTAATCTAGTTTTATAGTTATAAATCTACCAAACAATAAAATTAAACAATATATTGGTCTTTATTTTTATTAATAATCAACTTTTTGTAACCTACAATTAGTTACAGTTACATTACAATACTTTTTAGTAATAAAACGTGTCAGTCCGTATTCGTAATTGTATGTATATTAATACATTTCTTTCGTTAATTTAGGGAAAAGGTGTTAAAAAAAAAACCACGAAGGCTAAGGCGGGAGCTCCGCTACGCTCCGCTCCCGCCTTAGCCTTCTATCCTATGTCCATCCGAGTCGATTTCCGCCTCCGGCCATTTATACAATGTTTATTACCTCACTAATAATATTAGTCGCCAAGTTATAATTTCCACCTCATCTATAATTCCATACTATAAAATATTTAGACGCCCGTTAATTTCTTAGTCGCCCCAGTCGATTTATAACTATAAAACTAGATTAGTCTAGTCAGATAACCATATTACTAGATTGTAGCCGTACGATAGTTATAAATCGCTTCCTTATAACTATCTTACGTTATATAATTATAACCCTACGGCTCTAACTAACTTACTGCGACATCTACACATTATAGTGAACTTTGTTTCACTAGCCGCTGCCTGCGTCTTTTACCGTGATAACCTTTTTTACATTCAGCTGCCAGGAAAATTAAATAATGAAGCAGAATAGCCCATTGTTACAATCTAATCGCAGCCTAACAGATGTGGTATGAACAAACTTGAAATTATCTAGGTATATTTTACCATAGTTTGAAAACTTTCGTAATACTCGTAACTATTAAGTGCTCCTCTGATCGTACATTTACTTCTTTGAAACAAAAAATGCACTCTAATGTAGGTTTAGAAAACATGAATTTGAAAGGCTTATGGAAGGTACTAGGAATTAGAGACCTTGAAATATATCCCACTTGACGTATTCCTGTGGACCGAAGGCACGTGGTTATGTTCCACCCTGGAGGATGGCAAGACGTTCAGACCTTGATCGAGGTGGAGAAAGGCGGAGCAGGTAGGTTTGTTGCACGCCCAACGGGTGGCGCAGTACTTCTTAATCGTCCCCTTCTCGTAGTAGATATGCCCGTGGCCGTATAGACGGAACACCTGTTTCCCATTCACTAGTTTTATCAGACCTCCAGTGTAAGCTGCAATACAACAGATTTTTTACAAATAGAACAAATCCTTCACTTTTTTGGTGAAATGGGGTCTCTTGTACGCTGCCTTTTTCTTTTGTTCCCTTATGTACAGACGGCAGCAGGTCAACCTACCCTAATCTGTCAAAAAATTTCAATTTAAAGAGAACTCTATGTGAAGTGAATAAAGCTGATAAATTGGCTGTAGAAATTTGAGAGATTAGGGTAGTGTGATGTGCGGTTGACCGTACCTAAATCACCCAGATATAATGTCTGTCTGTAATCGTTGGTAAGTGGTAACACACCGAAGTTAACAGGTTGCTTTGTCTTGCCGAATTAAAGATCGCGACCCAGTTTTTTTAATATACCTCAAAGTCCGACCCGGGAATCAAGAACAGGGCCCTGAAATAATCTCGGGGTACTTAAACCACTGAACCGTATACATATTATCTTACCGTAAGAGTGCGAAATCCGTTAATCTGCAGATTAACTAGGTAATCTGCGGAATGCCGAATGCGATCCGTTAAAGTGTAAAATTTTAATTATAAAAGCTCATTATTGCACTTTACTTAATTAGTCTGCACAGTAACGAATGGTAAATCGTTAATTTAGGGAATGGGTGTTAAAAAAACTTCAGACTAAACAGATTAAAAAAAACATAAATGTATATTACACTTAAATATAATATATTATATCTACATCTATATAAAAATGACATTTATTTAGATATGCTTTTGAAATATGCCTTTCATTAATTAATAATTAACTTTATTGTTTTTTTTTTAATATTTTATTTATATGTATTGTATAAACCCCTGTTGCCAATGTAATGAGCTAAAGATACAATAACAATACCTTTTATTTCCCACTTTTGAGCACAAAAAAAAACGTCGTTAGAACTATTTCTTTTATTAATACTTCTTTGGCATGTTTGGCAAAAGGATTCGTGAGCGCTAATTGAGAATAATTTCTGACCTACTCTCAAATCATTTAAAGAATACATATTTGGTGATCATAAACAACAAGATGATGTCCATACAGTCATTGAAATCTAGCTTTAACGGTATCCCCGCTATATTTTCCATCACCAGCAAGTGGTAGATGGCTTTTTAAAACTATTCAGCACAGTTGTGTTAAGAACTTAAGCTGTCGTGTGTCACACAATATTCAGCCTAATGACCATCACACAGAATTCAATTTCAATTGGGACATTTAGCCAGGTTTGGGTAGGTTGAGCGGGCAAGTCGCCCTGCATCGTCCTGCGGCGTTCCTGGTAGTCATATCAAGCACAGGGCTGTTGCCGACGACGATGCAGGAGCGCGGGGGGTTTAGTGGGTATTCTCCGTGCACCGGGCATGGAGTTACACTGAGTCCCACACACGGCTCGCCTACCGCAGGCGGGTTATGATGCGTAAATGCATTCCCCTCCAGAAAAAAAAGGGTTGATGTAACTCCCACTGTAATAGATTGCCCTTTGATAAACATTGTACACCTCTCGAAAGAGTTCCTATCCATGAAACTTTTACCTTATGTCGTATGACACCGGAGTAAGAGATGAATGTAAATTAATGGGAGTGCATTTATGACTTGTCTTTTTAAAAATTAATTGACCTTTTGTAGTAATAGTTCCATGACATCCTTTTTGTTTTCTAAAACAATGCCAGTACGTAGAACCATTTTTATAAAGCCTCTTTTTATTATATTTGTACCCGGCATGATATAAAATAGTGCCCCCTCTTTGCGAGGAAACATAATTAAGACTAGGTTCAAAGCCGTTGTACGCCACACAGCCTGGAACAAGAAAGACAATTCGAATGTTAGATTTAAAAATACCTACAAATTTTTTTTTTTTTGTAATAGAAGACTTAAAACTGAAAGATTCGGAAATGTTTAATGGTGAAGTGCCTTCCATCGGAGAACGCGATATTCCAATAGAAGCTTTTTTTTTGTACTAAACTCACCGGCAAAACTTGGCACCTGGGCTTTTTTTCATACAAACATGGTCACTTTAGCGTCTCATAGATAGAAAACTATTTGCAGCAGTGCAATGATTATTACGTCATTGGAGAGGCCAAACGCCCAATTGTCGAATCACAGTTTCTAAAATTGCCAAAAACCGCTCAATTTTCTCAAAAAGGAAAAACAATAAACCGAACTCAACGCTTCATACATCGTTCGTAGTATGGAGCGTTGACTTCGGTTTATTGTTTAATTAATTAATTAAGCGGTTTTTGCTAATTTTTGAAACTGTGATTCGACAATTGGGCGTTTGGCCTCTCAATTGACGTAATAATCATTGCACAGCTGCAAATAGTTTTCTATCTATGAGACGCTAAAGTGACCACGTTTGTAAGAAAAAAGCCCACTGGCCAAGTTTCATTGCCGGTGAGTGTATATCAGTTGGCAGACAAACACGCAGCCCACCTGGTGATAAGCGGCCACTGCGGCCTTTTCCATTGAGGGACACTTAACCAGCGTCGCTTAATGTGCTGCCAGACTGTAGGCTCATCTGATCGTCGAGCCTGCGATTTCAAGTGTACTGGCTCCCACATTAATATTGCCAAAACACAGCCAGAGCTGTTATGGCGGCAGATTTCACCTTTGGGGGTCCTAGCCAGTCGGACTTTGAAAAAGCCCTACCACCAACCAGACCCAAGGCGGGAATCGAACCCGATATCCGAGCGGCTTGGCCACTGTTCCACGTTGCGGTCAATGCTGCGTGTGCGTACCTTAAATACCTCTGGAAATTATTCACACAGCGCCATCTAGCCCCAAACTAAGCATTAGCTTGTGCTATGGGTGCCAGACAACGGATAAACATTACTTATATACTTTTTTTTGTAAATACATACTTATTATACATAGAAACATCCAGACCGATACAAACAGACATGTTCATGCACACAAATGTTTGTACCGTGAGGGGATAGAACCCGCTACCTCTGGTGTAGAGTAGCCGACTTCTCGACCATTACACCAAATGGCTCGTCCAAATGCATTGTAATTGTACCTTCAAATGCATATTTATTAACTGTATTATTAAACTAACAAAATCCATATTCCTATTTTTGTTTGTATTAAAGATATTGTTTGCAGGCAGTCAAATAAGTCGCATTAAAATTATATTGAACCGATTCGTTGCAGCGCCTATTTTCGAAAACTTTTCGCCATCACTGTGAATAAATTTTCTATGACATGACTTAGTGTACTATGTTTTTGTAAATTTTTAGGGATCAAACGATTAAATAAAGAAACTTTTTTACTCTTTTTAATAGTTTACACGCAACTGGGAATGATCTGAATTACTATAATAATTATTTATTTACCCAACACTTACAATAATCAACTACAATAAATAATTTATCTACATCCATACCATAATATGTCTATTTTATAGTCAGGAGCGATGAGCAAACGCCCTACATTTAGATATAAGTATCTGTGGCTGCATAGTAATGTTTACATTTTAGTATCGGTAACCGATACTTTAATTACGTTCAAATTTCGAACGTCTTCTTAAAAAGTAAAAATTAATGGATTTGAAGCTAACATATGTAAGCAAAACATCTTGATGTATTTTCAAAGGTACCAGGAGAGCATAACCGCAGCGTAACTATTCATTAAATCAAAGAGTTTGAAAGACGCGAGCTAGCCTAGCTTCTTGTTCTTCTCTGCTCTCCTGATCCTGACTTTAAAATAGACATTTATCGTATGAATGAAGATAAAGTTATGTATGTGACTGTACATAATTAGGCATTAAAATACTTATGTGATCCTTTTATGAAACTCACTTCGTTCGTTTCATAAAACCACATTCGTATTTTAATGACCCTCATTATGCAACAGTCTCATAAATAACTATTTAATATTTGTGAAATTCTCTAAAACATTGGAGACACAATCCTGGGAACCCTGGACAATCGGGGCATCCAAATAATGTGTTAACTCTTTGTTTTGTTTTATTGTAACAAACTCGACACCTTCTCCTTAATGTCCTCCCTTTTCTTTTCGGCAAGTTCTTCGGAAGATGGATTTTTCTCTCTGAAAATTACAAGAAGGCAGTTTATTCATTTTTGGAAAAATAAAACTAATGGCGAAAGCTTAAGGGTCTTTGAAACGCTCCAGAAAGTGGTTTTCAAATTGTGTTTTTGGTAAATTACGAGAGTACTTTTTTACAACTTTATGTAACAAAATATGTATATTTTGTCAAAACTAACGTTACATTACAGCTCAAAATCATGATTCTAGGCCGAACCTTGTAAAATTTAATTAGTGGGAGTTCAAATCAATTCAAAAAATAACACGCCTATCGTGTCGTAAGCCACAAGTAAAAAAAAAAAAATGACACTCCTGTCGTGTCATCAGCAACGAATCCGATCCGAGGTCATCCCATTTAGCGGCTTAGCAATGTATGTCATTCTATTATTATGTAATAACGATAATATTTAAAGCCATATTTATGTATCGTATGCATGTCGTATTACGAGTATCACTTTATTCTCGGTGTTCTTTTTTTTTTCTCGGTGGCAACACTGCCGCTAACATCTGATCGTATTTAGTCCCGAGATTTAATATCTTTTTCTTTGTAAATAACAATAATTGGGCCATTAACTCATCACAAAACATAATTAAACCACGTCAGATGTGTATTTACTTAAAGATTTGTGCATAAAATAGTGAATTTTACGTGTAATTGTAAACCTGCTGCGCCGACCGGTTAACGGTCAAGGTCACCGCCGCCGGTTTGAATTGTTTTGATTGTGAATCTTTGTCATTTCTTTAATACCAATAATTTTGTGTTGATTTTTCACGTAAGTAGATAATTTAATTTAATTGTAAACAGACTTACATCCGTCCTAGTGTTTTGTTTTACTTTCGCGTTGAGGTTATTCGGTAACGGATACCCTCGAACACTTTGTCAAACAACTTTTTGGTTTTATTTTATTAGTTAAAACATAAAAATGCCTATAACTACGCGTAGCATGGCCTCTGCAGGTCAGGAAGAGTCTAAACTCGATATTACATTGAGAAAACTCGACCTGACTTTGAAAGAATTGGAGGCATCCAAAAGGTTGGTTGAACAATTGTATAGGGAAAGAGATGACAACGAGACGGAACTATTGGACGCACTTAAAAAATACGATGTAATTAAAAAACAAATGACTGAGCTGCACACGGAACATACATTAGTGTTAGACGAACGTGACAAACTGCAGTCAATAATATCTGGGTTCAGTGAATGCAGCGAGGAGTACGAGCAGGGTCTCAAACGCGTGTCGATCCTCGAGCACGAGCTACAAGAAGCCCACCACCACATCACCCACTTAGAGACCGCGAAACGTGACACCATCGCGTCCCAAACCCATAGTCTGTTCGACGAGCTAGTCGGTAGTGCGCCCAGTCTGGTTTCTACTCCACAGGACATAAGCCCCACGGAAATTATAGATTTAACGAATGATGTAACCTTAAACCGTACCAATGCAATGGGAATTGTCCAGTGTAGTAAAAACAAGTTCAAGAAGTATGTGAAAATAAGTAACTTTATTAAAAAAACCCAAAAACTTATTAAAAAGCAAAAATGCATGTACAAAAATGTTAAATATATAAAAGAAAGAAGGCAACTAGGTGATGAATTAGATATGTATTCCTTATTATTAGATAAAAATATATCTGAGTATGATAGGGACATTCAGACATTAGAAAAAGAAATTTGTCATTTAAAAAGTTCTTTGCATATTATGACTAAAAGGTATGAAACAGTTAAATGCGAGTATGAAGAACATACTTTGGCTATGAGGTACCTCACAGACAGTAATTCTTCCCAGGAAGAAAAATGCAGTCTGTTTGGTTCTCCACCACCTGCCAATATACAAAATGTAAGCGCCAATAGTTCCTTAGAACAAAAAGATGAATCTGTCAATTCAGAAATTATTATGTTTAGTGATGGTTTAGGAAAAACCATGGGCCAATTATTGAGTGCATACCTGGGACAAAATGTATTTAATTATTGTTTACCTGGACTGACTTATAGTGACATGATAAAAAAAATTGTAACACAAACTTTCAATACTAACACCACAATTTTGTTGTTAATGGGACAAAGGGGAAATGTTAACAAACAAGATTTGATAAAAGGTTTTAATTTATTAAATTCATTAAATGTAAGACAAATAATTTTGTGTACACTTCCCTACAGCCCCAGCCTGCCACAAGTAGAAAACAATTTAAGGTATAAACTCAATCTGACACTAGACACTTTGACATTTTATAATTCAAGTAAATTTCATATAATTGACATAAATAAATATTTAAAAAATAAAATGATGTTGACGGGAGATAAGTTTTATCTCAATAATTATTTTAAGAGACAGATAGCTTCTTCGCTATCATATTATATTAATTTTTCAGTCAAGAAATTGGCTAAACAATCTGCTTTTATTGAGCAGAATCATGACATTATGCATAATAAAACTTTGGAATTAGTTCCAAATAGCATTAATAATAATTCTGATTATAATAATCATCATTTAAACATAATTCTAGGACAATAGAGACAAACTCTTGCAAAACAAATGAAATGTCTTCTTCTTACCTATCAATCATTCACCAAAATGTACAAGGTTTTACTGGAAAAGAACTAGAAATGGAATTATATTTAAATGACAATAATATACACATTCTGTGTTTAACAGAACACTGGCTGAAGGAACATCAGCTAATGATAAGTATGGAAAATTATAAGGTCATTAGTTCATTCACAAGAAAGTCTGCCATAAGGGGTGGGTCATTAATATTACTTAAGGAAAATTTAAAATCAAAAGAACGTAAAGACGTGGTAGCCCTTTCAAGTGAACGAAATATTGAACTATCGTGTGCGGAGCTAGATCAGTTCATTATTATTTGCGTGTACAGACCTCCCTCAGGTGATTATCACTTATTTGAGTCTATAATGGAAGAAGCGTTAAGAAAGGTGTGTAATTGTAGCAAGCGGATAGTTGTATGTGGTGATTTCAACGTTAACATTCTAGACAACACTCAGAACTCGACAAGGTTCCTCAATCTATTCAAAACGTTTAATTTAAATAATCTCTTTAACGAACCTACTCGAGTCACTGCTACATCAGCTACATGCTTGGACAATATCTTCTGTAATGTTGAGGCAATTGAAAAGTCAATCATAAACATAATCAACTCAGATCATACTGGTCAAGCTGCAAAATTCGAGCACCAAATGGTTCGCAAACCAAAGAATATTGTGTGTAGACCAATAACATCATATAGATTAGATAATTTTAAAACTAATGTAAAAGAAAAGGTATCATGTTTAGAATTTAATAATAATGACGTAAATGTAATGTACAGTAGTTTATTTGAAGTAATAAAAAATGAATTTACCAACACATTTAAACAGAAGACTATTGATTCGGGAAAATTTAAACTAAAATTTAGTGACTGGGCAACAACTGGTATTCACAAAAGTAGAAATAAATTGTATGAATTGTATGAAAGAAAAGCGACGTCTGGAGACCCTAATGTAATTGAATACGCTAAAAAGTATTCAAAACTATTTAAACAAATTTGTAATATAGCAAAATCCAATTACATTCGGGCAAAAATAGCCGCGTCTAAAAATAAAATAAAAACCACATGGAATATTATAAATAAAGAAACTTGTAAAGTGAAATCCCGTGATCATACTTTTGAACTAAAAATTGATGACAATATTATTAATGATGACGCCTCCGTGGCTAGTGCATTTGAATCATTTTTCTCAAGTGCTCCTATAACTATCACAAATAAATTAAACTCCTCATTAAATCTTGCTGAGACTCTTTTGACCAGAAGTGTAGATAAGTGCAATATTACTTTTAATTTTCAATATATCAATCATGAGACAATATTAAAGACCTTTGACCAACTTAATGTAAAGAAATCAGAGGATCTGTGGGGTATTTCAACCACTGTTTTAAAACCTATTATATCAACTGTAGCGCCACATTTAGCGATCATATTTAATAATTGTATTGATAATAGCGAGTTTCCCAATCTCATGAAACACAGTAAAATAATACCTTTATTTAAAGCAGGCGACAAAAATGACCCATCCAATTTTAGACCTATATCTTTACTGCCTGCGTTTAGTAAAATTTTCGAAAAGGTTATTTTCAACCAACTGCTCGCTCATTTTACTGATAATAAGATCTTACATAACAAACAGTTTGGTTTCACTAAAGGTAGAAATACAACTGATGCTGGAGTTGCACTTATTAAACACATCTTTGATGCATGGGAACGCAAACATGACGCAATAGGTATCTTTTGTGATTTATCGAAGGCTTTTGATTGTGTTGATCACGGAATTTTACTAACAAAATTGCGACATTATGGTGTCTCGAACAGTTCAATCGATCTTTTGAAATCATACCTCACGGGCAGACTACAAATAGTTAATATTAATGGTACTGACTCTTCTGGCGCCCCCCTATTGATGGGGGTGCCCCAGGGCTCGATATTGGGACCTCTCCTATTCTTGGTATACGTTAATGATCTGCCTTTCTTTACTGAAAGCCTTTGTGAGACGGTACTGTTTGCAGACGACACTTCTTTGATCTTTGAAACCAAAAGACATAATAATGTATCTGACGATGTAAGCAGTGCCCTCTCACAAATATTAAATTGGTTCACAAGTAACAATTTGTGTCTCAATGCTAATAAAACTAAGTGTGTGAAATTTACTATGCCTAATGTCAGACAGGTAGATACTAGTATTACTGTGAATGGAGAAGTTATTCAAACTGTAAACTCTACTGTGTTTCTAGGATTAACTTTAGATTGTAAGCTCCAATGGGGTCCTCATATTGCGGCCCTGGCAGGAAGACTTAGCTCGGCTGCCTATGCGGTTAGAAAGATCAGATCGATAACTGATGTTGAAACGGCGAGATTGGTCTATTTTAGCTACTTTCACAGCGTTATGTCGTACGGTCTGCTGCTATGGGGTGCAGCTGCCGATATTGAAACAATATTTATCTTGCAGAAAAGAGCCATTCGAGCTATTTATAACTTGAGATCCCGAGACTCATTAAGGGATATATTCAAGGAAATAAACGTACTTACAGTAGCTTCCCAATATATATTCGACAGTATATTATATGTGCGTAACAATTTAGAAAAATTTCCTAAAAAATGCGAGCAACATAATTATAACACAAGAAATAAAGCCAAACTTGCCGTTCCAAAAATAAGACTCGTAAAGGTAGGTAACTCATTTCTGGGGAAAAGTGTGACAATGTTTAATAAGTTACCCCAAGATCTCATAGAATTACCAATACCAAAATTCAAATTAACGCTTAAAAAATGTTTAATGAGGAAAGGTTATTATAAGGTAGACGATTATCTTAACGATAAGAATCCATGGTCACCCTAGCCCGCACAATTTTGTATGCAACATAATTACTTTGTTTTATTATTTTATTTTGTAAAAAAATACAAATTTAAAAAAAAAAGAAAGAAACAATTACTCCTGAGTTTCTTGCTGGTATCTTCTCAGTAGTAATAAAAACAAATTTTTGAACCAGCTCACGAATCATATTCATGATTATTATTATACCTATTATCTGTGACATTTTCTCTTGACATATTATTTAATTTTATTTTATTTTTGTGACATGTAAAATTTGACGTTCATATGTGCTATGTATTAGCCAAAATTGAATAAATGAATTTGATTCTTGATTCTTGATTCTTGATTCATCGTAGAAAGATTGCACAGCTTTCAACAGTAATTATTACGGACGTAACTGTTTATTGTTTCAAATATCATTGACCCTGTACTACAGATTCATCATCATCGGCCTCATGCATCTATTTCAGATGATTCATACAGCGCCAGTGAGACATCGTTTTTGGTGGCTGTACAGACCTATTCGAGAGCGGCAGCCACGACCGCACCTTTGGAAAACGAAGTCCTGGATTGTTGGTAGAGGTGGTTGTGCTAGGTTGTCTCTATCGTGTCTGCGAGCACGTTTTTGAGCTAACACCTCTAACCAGGCGGTGTCGTGGGTTTTAAGGCCATCTGCTGTAAGCTTTCTCCACGGGGCACGATCCACGGCGACATCCTCCCATTTGGAGAAATTTATGTCGAAGGTGGGCATATCGCGTTTAACGCGGTCCTTAAACCTTAATATAGGTCGGCCTACTGGGCGCTTCGCATGTGCTACTTCTCCCAGGAGAGTTTGTCTAGGCAAGCGAGATGGCTTCATGCGATATACATGCCCTACCCAGCGCAACCTCCTCTGTTTTAACAGACCACATATGCTTGGCAGTTTAGCGATATCAAGCACTAACTCGTTTGTCACCCTATCCCTCCATGAAATGCCTGGAATGGTACGAAGACAACGCATATGAAACAAGTTAAGTCGTCTTTCTTGCCTGGCGTAGGATGTCCAAGTTTCCGCTCCGTACAGAAGTACACTCAAGACGCAAGTTTGATACACGATCACGATTTGGCATAGGTGGCTGAATGATGGACAGAAGATTTGACAAATGTCACCGGGACAGGATGGCCACCACAGGCCGCCAAAATCTACCCGTCCTTATTGAAAAACCACCCGTCAAATCTACCCGTCCATATAGTTAGTTGTGTGTAATTTTTTGGATGGACACTAACTCTTTTATTCCTTTTGTCCTTTTAAATAGACTATCGATAGTATGACAAATCTACCACAGCTAGAGATGGGCAAAGTGTTTCTGCCCGGCAGGTAAGATTGGGAAGATTCCCGGCATTTTGGGAATCTTCCTTATTTGCCCAAATAAATGTCCAATCACTGGGCATTTATAAATACCGATGAATAACAGTTGGTAGTCATTCAATAGGTTTACGACCTGGTAGAAATGATTGTTTGAAAAATCATATTAGTCATTTTAGGCACCCATACTTAAAAATACAGGCTCTCATATCTATATAAATAAAAGAGGGGACTGACTAACTGACAATCAACGCCCAGCCCAAACTACAAGATCTAAGAACTTGAAATTTTGTACAGGGATTCTTTATAATTTGTAAGTTCCCACTAAGAAGGGATTGTTGGAAATTCACCTCCTAATGGGGTAAAAAGGGGGTTTGAAGTTTGTATGAAACTTGAAATTCGGTGAGTAGATTATTTGGGTTGGTGTCAGTTTCTTATAAAAAGGGTGTTTTAGAAATTAACCCCCAAAGGGGTAAAAAAGGATTTGAAAATTAAATATTAAAATTTCGTGCTGGGGTTTTTTATGCTGTGTAAGTTCCCACCGAAAAAGGGCTTTTAGATATTTCACCACCTTAGTAGATGAATGATTAGGGTTTGAAAAAAAAAAGAAATTATAGGGTTTCTAAATAACCTATAAGTTCCCACTAAGAACGGGTTTTTGAATATTTGGGTTATTCCCCGTGGTCCCTGTGATAGTCCCTGGAAGGGACCACGGGGAATTATTTTCAACATTTTCAACCCCCAAGGGGGTTCAGTTGATCAGTCGATCCAGCTTGGAGGAAGATCTTAAATATACTTTTATCACGTCGGGGTCGCCACTATAGAAGATATAATGCTTCCTCAAAAGTGAAAGATCCCCTTGTGGGGAATGAATTACCAAAAAACCTCTTTGTATTTGAAACTGATACCTAACCTAGAATCTACTTCCCGAACTCCATGACTACAACTTTTAAAATGACGGGGTTTCATACATTCTTTCAATCCCCTTTTTAACCTCTTGAGGGGTGAATTTCCAAAAACTGCTTCTTTTTTTAACCCGAATTAAAAAAAAAAACGTTTTTGTGGAAACTTAAGTATTCTAGAGATTCCCTGTTCAAAATTGCCATGGTTGCGAGCAAGAGTGTGTGGGAGGCGGGTGGCCGCGGAGAAGGCGAGCTCACATAGCACGCCTCCTCCGGCCCGAGGGTTGAACTCCGGGCGGGGGTACCTCCTAGTGTTGTAAAAGACTCAAAGCCGCATGATGATAGTACCCGGAGAACACCCCCTGATGTGACTACCCTAAAACACCCCCCGATGCAACAACCCGGTGAACACCCTTTGATGATAGTTTCTGGAGAACACCCATAATGTTAATACCCTGAAAACATCCCTTGGTAATACTACCCGGAGAACACCCCTGAAGTCACTACCCTGAAAACTCCCCCAATGCAAGAAGCCGGTGAACACCCTTTGATGATACTTCCTGGTGAACACCCATAATGTTAATACCTTGAAAACACCCCCTGGTAATACTACCCGGAGAACACCCCCTGATGTGACTACCCTGAAAACAAACCCCGATGCAACTACCCGGTGAACACACCTTTGATGATACTTCCTGGAGAACACCCATTATGTTTATACCCTGAAAACACCCCCTGGTAATGTTACCCGGAGTACATCCCCTGATGAATACCCAAGAAACACCCCCTTATGTTGGAGCCCTGAACACCTCCTAAGGCTACTACCCAATAAACACCTGTTGACGATATAAAATCAAATATTACCTATTATGTACCTATTGGATAATGTAATACACCAAGTCAAGACTCATGACTCAGTCTTGTTCAAAGAACTTAAGACTCGAAAGGACTCTGAAGACTCAAAAGACTCGGAACTCATGTGACTAACGAGTCCTAGTCTTGAAAAAAGACTCGAGTCTGAAAATTAAGATTAAAAGACTTGATTTTCTTAAAACTCTAGTAGCTCCCCAACTCCCGCATTGCAATGCAAGTCTAAAGGGACACCTAGTTTCTCAGGTGGTCCTCCATAAGCGCCTCCTGGCACTACCCGGGAATGGCCTGGTCAATAGCCACAAGGCTGGCACTGGCTCGTCTTCAATCGGGTATGAAGGGGAAACCGGGGCGGTTTAGTGGGTAGTGGACGATTTAGTCTCGAGTCCCACACAAGGCCGCAGGTCTAGCTAGACTGCGGTTATGGGGCATAAGGGGGGGGGGGGTGTTAAGGGGATATCTGTATTAGCCGGCGAAGATCCCCTCCCGCGCGCAGTATAGCATGGGTGCGTATTAGACCTTGCCTGGCTCACATTGCACTATTTGCACTTCACCGTTATTAGCAGCAAATATTATGGTTTTTTGAATTTATCGTAAAGAAAAAAAAGTAAGGTCATTAAATCCTTCTAGCCCCGGATTACTAGACACAATAGAAAATCTATTGTTATGCGGCACCCGAGTGCCGGTTCGGCGTTGAGTGGTTAAAAGATTACCCAAACAGTCAAATCTTACCTGTAATACATAATTCCAAACGAATATAAATTATAGAAAAAAATAAAAATAGATGCCCAGATAAATGCCCAAGGGAAGGAATTTATGGGCATCTATTTGGGAATCTTCCCAATCTGCCTTAAATGCCGGGCATTTGCCCATCTCTAACCACAGCACGTATGTTGTACTTATATAAAGTCTTATGCCTATTTTAACTTAGTAGGTGAAAAGTACCTCAAAGCTTGCACATTTTAAAATATTTTACTACAGAGAATATTCAAACGGATCGATAAATATATCAACGATTACGGACATGTAAAGGTCTTTATATATTTTCTAACAAGAAACTGCTCTAAATTGCGCGCAGTGCAAAAAAGGTCTAGGTCGCCATTTTTAGCGTGGCAATTTGCGACATGTCAAGAAAGAAAGGCTGGCATTAGAAGTGAATAGATATTCCCTTCTGAATCTTATGGGCTCTCAACTGACAAACTTACCTCTAAACAATATTTCAGTCCTCATCTCGATAGAATAAAACGTAGTAGTAAAAAAGGTTCGTTGACACTAGTTCCATGATGGAACTATTGTTAATTTTTTTTATCACTAGTTCCATTATACCTACATTACGGTTGTCAGTTTACTTAATTAAAAAGAGTTGAACAGGGAAAATAAAAAAGTATTTACTTAAAAACGTAATACATCTATTCATGATTTCTCAAGCACATTTACTAATTACCCATAAATTGCTACACTATAAATAAATATTTCATACACGTTACACAGTTGTTATTTATTCAGTATACAGTAAATGTTATTATTGTTATTATTAAAAGAGATTAATATAATAGGCATTTGCCTACCTCTCTTATTTTTTCATACATTTAGTCCCATTTCGATAGTTTACCAAATGGGACTAAATGTATGAAGTAAATGAAATGTTTACGCAACGCAACTTTTTAGTAGGTACACTTTGAGGTTTACCAAATGGGAAGTAGCCAAATGCGCAAATGTGTCACCACTCAGCTGCGACAGGGGCGTGCATCCCATATAGGCAGATAGGCAGTGCCTACTTTTAAAAATCATTCGCGAAAATCCTTAAAAAATATTGTAATAATAAATCTAAAAACATAAATCAGAAATTAAATTATTCCCCCAACACTTCATAATTTCATCAAAACGGCGCATTCATGACCTATACGTATACCTACGTGTGTATAGAAGCGAGGTAAGCACTGGCCGAGCGCTGCCTACCAAGCTCCATACAATCGAACTTGTCAAAAAACATTTTCGTATAAAATGTGTTATACGACAAAATGGAAATGTCACTCCTGCGTATAGCACAATAACCAGAAAGAACGACTTCTTAAATAGTCGCATTGGGTAAGCAAGCCTAATCGAAGAATTAAGTTTGGCTAACCATTGATTTATACGATAATTTTATAGCAGAAAAATCAAAATATAATAAAAGACGAATTATAATCCATATTTTTTTATGTTTAAGCTAATAAATAACAATATTTATTAAATAAAGACGTTTCTACTTCCGCATTAAGCAAGCAAACATGTCAGTTCTTGTGAATCCCACCGACTTCAATAGATGGCGCTAAAAGAAATAATTGTATCAGCTTACAACTATTTTTAATCAATTTATATTATTTATCACAATTTTAATAGCTGATTTGTATCTTAAAATTATTTTATAATTTTAAGATGCAATAGATTTTACTTTCCCATTGAAAACACACACCCAGAAGTTATTGGCTTAAAAAAGTAATGAAATGTTATTTCTCAGTGTTATTTGTTTTACGTCAAGGTCAAAATCATGCTTTTTGTTTGTGTTTACATTTCGGATAACCTATCTTCATGTCATGGGTGCGTGTGTTAAAACTTTTAATTGCTATTTAAATAATTCACTATGTTATTGTGTGGAGTGCACTGATATTTTAAACAATCTTTGTGTCTTCGAGCAACACGGAACATTGTGTGAAGTGAGTGCATTTCTGACGATGGAGAAATGACAATGTACGGTATGTGAATGTCCCCAAATTAAGTTTTGTTTTGTTTAGATAAATTATGATTGGATTAGTTTCTCGCCAACGCCTAATATAAGTTTACTATCACGCAGAAAAATAGGTACCTATATTCATTTGATGCACTTAAAATTAAAATACATAGGTATTACGATAATTTTAATTGGCGCGCTGGTGCGCGCTGGGGGCTGGGCTAATTTTTTTGACATTTTTGACCTAGTTAGCGTATGTGAGTTTTTTATTTATTTTCCAATAAATATGCATGTTTTACAATGTTGTTCTTATCCGTCCGCACAAAAATTTTTTTTTCGATCTATCCCTTTATAATACCAAAAACAAATACCAATGGTAGGTATTTGTTTCCTATCGACCTGAGAAAAAAAATTACTGCCTACCTAGTCTCAAAACCTATGCACGCCCCTGAGCTGCGACTAGGGTTTCAAAGTCGTCGCCCTCATTTCCGCCCTGGGCGGAAAAAAGAATATTTTCCTGGCCTTTAAACAAAGGGCCGATCAATTGCCACAAGGCGAGAACCGCGGCTTGTGAACAACGTAACATCTCAGATCTTGACATATTTTCCATTAGTACACTGAAAATACCTAGTAGGCGCATGGTTGTGATTGTCGTCAAGGTCTAAGATCCTGTTAAGGTTATCCATACGAATGAATGCCCTGCAAGTGTTTCGGATGCAGCTGTATCTTATCTGACCTTTACTCAAATTATGCTTCTTGTAATAGGGATAATCATTTGCTAATAACAGCATTTTACCGTTTGCCAGTTCAATGAATGTGAAGTCACCTGAAAAAAAGAACGAGTTAAAAGCTTTGCGTAAATAACACTATTTATTAATTTAGAAAAAATTTTCAAGTTGTTGACGTGGCTTTTATGAGAAAAAAAATCTGATGCTTTAAAATAGGGCACAGAATACATATAATATAATAGTTCTAATGTGGTTGAAATTAAGTCAGAAGCCTCGGCCATATGAGCACAAATCTATCATGAATTCATTTGAAGACAGAAACTTTCAAAGGCGGTATACTAAAGTTTAATGATGGGATATGATGGGTAAGTAAAATAATATTCTTTACATTGTTTATATGTGTATTTATTACAATCTGTTAAATGGAAAATCTATTTATTCGAAATCCATCTCCGAAATGATCTCCGGAGGGTAAGGGAGGACGGTACGTAATTTATTCCCTCGTTAAAAAAGAACAACTTTGTATTTACTCTGACTTAATCTAAATTCATCTAATAGAAAAGTAGCCCAATCCGGTACTTGATGATCATGAAGGTGATGTTGGAGTTGGTGCATGGTGGAGATATTTTTTGCTCACGGAGCAAAGGGCTTTGCTGTTACCCGTGGCCCCCCAAATCGGCGACGAGGGAGTACCGCGGGGTTTAGAGGGTAAAAACCCAGGGGAGCCCCAGACACGGCCCCGTCCGTCCCCCAGGACGGGACTACGATGCGTAACGCATTCTCCGCGAAAAAAAAAAGAAAAAATGGTGCACATATTTCGTCATCTCTTTGGTGGTGTGACCAAATGGAGTCACATGTCACTGTATGCACCGCAGTGCATCCTTTTCTGTAACTTAACAATTCTTCTGCACCAGATTAAAACACTTACATTACCAAAAATATTATTTATCAAAAATATCGGTTGCGGGTGAATCGACAAACATACGTATTACTTGTGTCCTTAATCAAAAAATATTTTTACATGTTTAAAGTGCACAGTTTTTGGTGAACTATATATCAAAAGAAACATTAAGTTGCCAGGAAGCCGATCTACTGTTATCAAGTGCAAAATCAAACTGAAAGTGAGTGAAAATCTATAAACATTAATCGAAATAATACTACACGGACATTATTATAAATTCAAGTGAGGGTGTTTTCTATTTTTTACAATGGAACGATAGTGCCAAACTGCTAACTGCGATAACCAAACCTCACCGGCAAGCACCCATTTACATATTTCGTCCACTCATACTAAAGTCTAGCGGCCGATTGGATTTTTGCATTACATTCAAGAGCGCTCACGCAAGAGGTCCTCGGATCTAATCCGCCCAGAAACTTTGTAACGTTGCAAAAAGCAAAGCGCCTGCGTAATTAAATTAGCAATCGAAAATGACTTCAACGAATGTACGAGTAGAATGGGGTTGCTGTGCTGAATCATTAGGCACTGACGACTTCATACAGTGCATTGCGTGCGGGAAGGCTTACCATCTCGCTTGTTTGACGGTGGACAGAATAAGTCAGCCAGATGAAATTGAAACATGGACATGTCCAGCTTGTACTAGCCAACAACCCAAAGGTAACAATGATGAGACTCCCGTTCGCTTTAATGCAAACGTTACTATACGACCACCCGTTAGAGCATCTAAGCGGCTGGCATCGCAGTCACCTTCTGATAGCAGCGTTGATATAGCCTCAAACTCGGCAATACGTGATATTGTACAAGAAACGATACAAAAGGAGATCGATGGCCTGGCCTCGAAATTAAGCAACTCGATAAGACTAACATTGAGTTCAGAACTTAGGTCAGTGACTAATGAAATTAAAGACATAAAAGAATCCATGAACTTCATGAATAAGCAATTTGAGGATATACTAAAGGAGCATAACGAGTCGAAGAAAATTATAGCCGATTTAGAAAAAGAGAATGCGGAATTGAAAAGCTCTGTGAAGGAATTGGGCTCTCGGCTTAATATAATAGAGCAAAATGCACGGTCGACTAATGTGGAAATACAGTGCGTACCCGAGAAGAAAAATGAAAATGTTGTCGAGATTGTTGACAAAATAAGCAAAGTTATAAACTGCCCTCTTTCTCCAGGCAACATTTCCTTTTGTACTCGCATCGCGAAACTTAACCCTGCTAGCGCAAGACCAAGATCTATAGTTGCCCAATTTAATGCGGTACAGACACGAGACCAGTTTATCGCAGCAGCTATTAATTTCAACAGAGGCAAACCCGTCAATGATAAGCTCAATAGTGCTCTGCTTGGTTTCGAAGGCCCAAAGAAGCCAGTGTTTATAGTTGACCACTTATCCCCTGCGAATAAAGCCCTACACGCTGCCGCACGGTCAGCTGCTAAGGAGAAGGGTTATAAGCATGTATGGACAAGACATGGTCGTATCTACATGCGAAAAGACGACGACTCAAATTATATTATCATAAAGGACGCGGACACTTTGGTAAAACTCCGATAATGTTTGCTCGATCTTGCATGTTTTAATTTTTTATTATATTTAAAATTCTCAAAGCTAAATATATATTACCAAAATGTTCGTGGCCTTAGAACGAAGACTCATTCTTTTTACTGTAATTTGTTAGCTTGTGACTATGACTTGATTGTATTAGTAGAAACTTGGCTTAACAAAAATATTCTAAGTTCTGAATTATTTAACCATAAATACACAGTCTATCGGAGGGATCGAGAGGATAATACTTTTTGTAAAAATAAGGAGGGTGGCGGTGTATTGATTGCCGTAGCTAACAAAATAAATTCTAGGAGAGTTTTTTCTTGGGAGACTAATTGTGAGGATCTTTGGATATCCTTGGATCTCTCCCCTAAGCATTCTATTAAATTATGCGCAGTTTATCTTCCGCCGCCAGTACAAAGGTCAACACTTGATTACTTTATTGACAATTTTAATAAATTAAGAGACCAATTTCGTTCGAATGTATGTTTGATTGGCGATTTCAATATGGGTAATCTGGACTGGGGTGCAATCTGTGACGACAATTGTATGCCTGTCTCTAATCTGCAGCAATCTTTCGTGGATTTTTCACTAACGAATAACCTCAGACAATGTAACTTTGTAACAAATTCTATGAGTCGAACTCTGGACTTAGTACTGGTGGATCTTCCTCAGTGTATCGTGACCAGAGCGGTCGATGTTCTGAGCATGGAAGACCCATTGCATCCGTCGTTGGTAATCGAAATATCTTCTTCATATAAGCCAGGTTTACCTTCTAACCATAATTCGTGTAGGAGAAATTTTTATAAAGTCGATTATGAACTTGTAAATGAACAGCTGGCACAGATTAACTGGATGGAAGCCTTTCGTGAAACTAACGACGTCGATCAGATGACAAAACTGTTTTATGATATAATTCAAAACATTATTAACAAAAACATTCCAACCACAAAATTCAAAAAGGGAAAACATCCTCCTTGGTTTTCAACTGATCTAATTAATCGGCTTCGGGAGAAAAATAAGTATAGGATGAAATACAACAAATTTAAAAACCCCCTGGATCTCATCTCTTATCGTACACTTGCTGAACGTTGTAAAGCACTGTCTATTGTTTGCTACAATTCATATCACCGAGAAATTGAAAACCGCATCTCCCGAAATCCAAAGTATTTTTGGTCCTACATGAAACAAAAACGTGGAGGTCAGGGCAACTACCCGGCTTCTATGTCAGTTAATGGAATAGATTTTTCTACGGATGGCAATGAAATAAGCAACTTATTTGCGTCTTATTTCTCCTCTGTCTACAGTGATATTTCAAATAGTCCAAATATAAGTGATCATTATAACAACCATCTGAATAGCATCAGCAATAATAGCGAATGCTTCTCATCGCTGAGTATAGATCGGGAAACGATATTAAAAAAACTAAAAAATCTAGACTTGTCAAAGGGAGCTGGATCCGATGGCTTGCCTCCAGTTTTTATCGTTAGATGTGCAAACAATCTTGTTACACCATTACACGTCATTTACAATAGATCATTACAATCGGGGGTGTTTCCGTCGCTATGGAAAAGGTCTAATATAGTGCCTATTGTTAAAAGTGGGGACAAGAGTCTTATCTCTAACTATAGACCTATTTCTATCTTACCTACATTAGCCAAGATACTGGAAGCTATTGTTTGTCAGCATATAAAAAACCATTTCGAGAAATTTTTAACTAACCATCAACATGGTTTTACAATTGGCAGATCCACGTGTACAAATTTAGTTGAATTCACGGAAATCCTAATGGCGAGGGTAGATGCACATGAACAAATAGATGCTATATACACGGATTTTAGTAAGGCTTTTGATGTAGTCCGTCACGATATCCTACTCGATAAACTTAGAATCTACGGCTATCATGGTCTCTTTTTAAAATGGCTCAAGTCATACCTAGAGGGGCGCTCATTTTGTGTCGTGGTCAATGGATTTATCTCAGATGCACATAATATACCCTCTGGAGTACCCCAGGGGTCGCACATTGGCCCAGTTCTTTTCAGTATCTTTATTAACGACTTGCCTTCTTGTTTTTCTTACTCAATGTCATTTATGTTTGCCGACGATCTTAAACTGGCAAGGGTCATTAGAACCACGGAGGATGTATCATTGCTCCAAAAAGATGTTGATTCGTTATCAAGGTGGTGTTCGAAAAATGGAATGAAACTAAATGTTAAAAAATGTTCGCATATTAAATTCTCTAGAAAGCTACAAGTTATCGAGTCTGATTATTATATAAATGGATGCAAACTTGTTGAAGTTGAATTCGTCAAGGATCTGGGTGTATTGATCGACAAAAAACTTACATTCATAAAACACGTGGATTATATTACTAAAAAAGCTTCAAAAATGGTTGGTTTCATAATTAGAAATAGTATTAGTTTTGTGAAAAGGACCACTAAAATTGCTCTTTATAACAGTCTTGTGCGGTCAATATTGGAATATGCAGTAGTGGTTTGGCGGCCTCATTATGCTACACACTCCCTGAGGATTGAACGTGTACAGAGAAGGTTTGTGAGACATTTAGCATACGCCTTCGGGAAGTTTTTAAAACCTTATTCTTATACACAGACATTAAAAACATTTGATATGTTATCTTTGGAGCGACGTAGAGATTTGTCTGACTTAACTTTTCTGTATAAAGTCCTCAATAACCAAATCAATTGTCCTCAACTCCTTGAAAGGTTCTTATTTAGAGTGCCGCGTAGGAAGCCTCGTGCTCCGATCAAGCCACTATTATGCCCATTTAGGAAGACAGTGTTGGGCTGCAACTCCCCACTTGCAAGAATGTTTCGGTTATACAATGAATATGTGGCACAGTGCTCCACTTTGGATGTTCACTTGATGTCACTGGCTAAGTTTAAGCACACAGTGCTTAAAGTGTTGCAAAACAGTTAAATTATTTTTATTTATATTTGTCTATCTTAATTTTAAGGTCATAAGTATTAGTATAATTATATTTATATAGATTTATTATTATTTAATCTTTTAAGATTCTAACTGTTGTACAAGCGATGGTTGCCTTTAAGTGATTGTGCGTCATGTACTAGATATAAGTTTTTGTATTTAAGCTAGATGAGATGTAACAATCGTTGGCGATCTAAATAAATAAATAAAATTAAAAAAAATTACTATTACTTATCTTAATATAATCTGGATTTACAAACATGCGCTGGTTAATAGCTACAAGGCTGGGACCAGCTCGTCCCATTCGGGTGGAAAGGAGAAACCGGGAGATTTTAGTGGGAAGTAGGACGTTTTGTTCCCGTGTCCCACACACGGCCTCAGGTCTAGCTGCGGTTATGGTACGTAAAAGCATACTCCTCCGAAAAAACGTTTCGAGAAGTAATAAACAAAAATCGTCAAGTACAATCAATGGGGGATACTTGAGACTATAGTATTACTTAGGACATTGTCGTATGATTTTGACTAATCATCATGGCAACATTTACATAGTGCTAGAGCAGAGAAGTTGCTGTCAACATCACGGAAGAGATAAAGTTTGAACAGGGTTTGTAAAACGTTTATATTTTTTTGGTGTCCTGAATAATGTACCTGATTACTGCACTGTATTCCTAAACTAGTACTCATAATTATACTATGCCTAAAGTCTAACATATCTCCCATCGGAGGTCCTATGAAGCGGCGGCGGAGGGTGACTGTGCTCATCCGAAGACGCTACGATGATGTTCATCCTCTCGTCCAGATGGAGGTACACACGGCATCTGGCGGTGAGGCTGCATGTCCATCTGCTGGCGTGGCCCTTCCTCACAGGCTTTCGCATCGTGTAAGTATACCCATTGTACAGGAACATTGTTTTTCCGTTCGTGAATTCTATCAGTTCGCCTGGTGAATTTCATGGCATCTTTAGAATCAAAATAATTTTAATAACAATAAATATCTATAAACACTTAACGTTTTACCTTAGTTGTAGATTAAGGTGATAAAAAATGTAAGGTTAGGCACTACATGAATTAGAGCAAGTTCCCTTCTGTCAAAAATGTGGGTTGTTCCCCGAGTACCCTATCCCCGAGGCCCCCGTCCCGGAGAACCCCGATTTATTTTTATCTTGACCTGTAATTGCTCTAGGAGACTCAAATAAATCGGGGTTCTACGGGAAGGGGGCCTCGGGGATCGGGGTATTCAGGGAATAACCCAAAAATGTGACTGTGTTATTTTACAAAAACTCTGTTGGACTTACTGTCCACATGTGATTTCTTAGTTTATGTAATATGATTGTTTTTTCTTGAATTTCCTGAGTCTGGCCAATAAACGGTTTTTCTTTGTATTCAAAAATGTAGCCCTTATTATTAAATAGCGACGAGTGTTAATATATCATGCATTCTGACAATTAATGTTAGGGTAGATGGTCAGCAGCACTCAACCGTCAGGCGCGCGTTATGAGTATACGTCCCAGTCCGCGCGGCCCGGCACAGCGTAAAATTGCGGCGCGTGAACGCACAAAAAATGCTTCATAACATAACACATGACCTAAACGACTTAGAGCTACGGAAAAAATACTGTGCTGAAGCTGATTATACTGCGTGTTTTTTTAGTCGTTGTTTTCCCGCAGCAGAACGCTTCATCTTCAGTAGTACCTACTATCGATTTATGCAAGTAAATTTTTTTTTATTTGTTTTTTTTTACACTTTTTTTGAATTTTTTTTTAAAGTTTGATGGGAATATGGAAACCAAATGTGAGTAAATAGTAAATAATCATTTTTTTTATAAACGCGAAGGGCAATGACCCCTGCCGGTGACCGTCCGTGACGCAGCTAGTACTATTGGTTCGAGTTTCGTCTATCATAATCGTAAAACTTTTGATTTGACTAAAAAAAGAACTACCTCTATCAATCTATTTTACTACTAAGATAGAATCATTTTACTGCGGGAAAACAACGACTAAAATTCACGCTGTATACTCGTATATACGGTATATAGCATAAGCACTTGTGTTATGGGTACCAGAAACAACAAATATAAACTTAAATACAAATAAACATCCAGACACAGAACAAACACAAATGTTCACCACATTAGTGTGTTTAAATATGGTGTATGTATTTGTGTAAACCTAAATATGGTATTGCATGAAGCAGCCTTCGATGCATAGATTTACGTCACACTCCATGCACTTCCATACTGTTCTTGCAGTTATTTTTCTCTGGCCACACAACCAGCAGCGCGATTTCTTAAAACCGGTCCGGATTGGGAAGTGTCGGTGCTCAAGTCTTGGTCTTGAAGTTGTTGTCCGTGGTGTTGTTGTTGGCTTTTCGGTTCTAATCAGTAGTCCAGTAGTCGAAGGATGCTCCACGATCTCTACTACCTCTCTCAGCCAAAAGGTTTCGTTCGTTCGGTGATCTAAAACATTTAATTTATTTAATAACAGATTATGAAATTCCGCATTCGTGCAAATCATACGTAAGTTCGATCGAACTCGTGTTAATAAAGTAGTTAAGTAGGTGTAAATACATGCTAGCTTGCTTGAGAATTATTTTATGACGATGGCCTTTACCGAGATACCATTAGCATATTAAACAAAATAAAGTAGCATCATGCCTTAAATATAAATAAATAAATATTGGACAAAATCACATAATATTATGACCCCAAATTAAGTAGCGTAAGTACTTGTGTTATGGGTATCAGAAACAACGAAGGATTTTTATTTTTGTCCTGGGTGGAATACGGTCCCACGAGCCCTGGCGCATAGGGCAGGATCACTACCAAATGCGCCATCGAGCCAGTCAAAAAAAAAAGTCTTAGATGTAATGATGAAATAATAAAAACATTTTGCATAACATAAAGCAACAATTACCAACAAAACACTGAAAACTGTATCTCCAACAAAAAAAAGTGCATATAAAAAATAACATGAATATTGTAAATGCAAATATTATATAGTAGTACCATATCAACAACCAAGCATTATCTTTAAAATACGTACACTTTTTCCGTTTTTACAAACCCTTATATCGCTTGTATCACACACAGCACGTCCTTGGATACTTAACTATCCATAGAAGAAACCTGAGAAACGTTTCATGTTATTTTAAGAAATCTTCAGCAGACTAAATGTATTTTTATTAAATAAGTATAAGAAAATGTTAATAACAAACTAATGCATCTTCTCCAATACATATTTTATGGAATAGTTCTATAATTAATAGCAAAAAACCTTATCGGCGGCCATTGTTTGTACAAGACAGTTATAGCCACTCGTAATAATGTGTTTACTCAATATTCATCGCCGTGAAAGAAATACCACAGCAAATATCTGGTTCTCCAATCATAAAGATTAATAAAAACCATTGAATTATATAATAAAACAAATACTTACGAGTCTTACGACATAATGAGCAGTAATTCCACCCGCACACAAGTCACTCATGAACTCACAATAAGACTAAACAAAAAAAAAATTCTTCAGTCCAGAAAGCATACTGTGATGACATCTATGGTTTTTAATGTGGATTAGCTAATAGAGTTTCGGTATAATAGCACATCTTATCGTCACAGGCCAACGGATGGCGTTTTTATGCAGTTTTTATAGACCAAGTGAATAATTTTACCTTTGGATACTAGAGTATCTACGGACGTAAGTTTACGTTTTTTTTTGGATACTCTGCTATCCACGGACGGTTGAGTGGTGTAGAGTTAATTAAGCTTTGAAGAGTTATGAAATACAATTATGGAACTCTTAGGCAGTAAACATGGTATCCAAAAACTTTGAATCCAATGAAATATTGATTACATTTTAAAAAATTTATTGAGCTAAAATAAGCAAATAATGGTAAAAATCACACTCTTAAAATAAGCTGACAAAATGGTAATATATAGTTAATACTAATTAATCCTAAACACAGTCGAGATATACGCAGTCCAAGAATCATAGTGGATAAAATATGAGATCCAAAAATGAGATACACAAATTATCACAAACATGACCGGATAATCGGATGATTTTTTTCTAGGAAATTAGATAAACGACTTCCATAAACTTGTTTTTATATAATTATAATCCAGGATTTCCTTTGGGGAATGCTAAGCTATTAGGTAACAAAGTATGGAAAAGACTTCTTTAAAATTTGGTATTTATTTTACAAAATTCCTGCACTCCAGAAATTCATTATTGGTAATGTGTATGTTGTACATTAAGTTTACTTTTAGCTCTTTACGTAATTATATTTGTATGTAGGGCTAAATAAAGTATAAGAGGATGATAAGAGTGCCATAAAAACTCACATCCTAACTAAAGGTAATAAATACATCCGTTTATCCGATCACAAAACATCAAGCATGCAGTCTTAAAATATACTTATGAAATTACTACATGATAAAGTTACTTAGTAATAATCACTGTATAATACTGGATACTTCACAAATGCTGTCAAAAATATCACACAAAATATTTCACTATCGCTATAAAACTAATGATATTTCATCTACTCACTACATGGTATAATATGAAGTTAGATCTAAAAGACACGGTCTACCAAAGGCACTTTTTGATATTTTCAAAGTTAAAAACAATAAAAATTTATACATAAGCAAGTGTATATAAAAATGGTTAAGACCTTCTAATGCTTATGAGCACAATAATATCAAATATCACGCAACAATTTCTTATTCAATTAAACGCATGCACATCAAACATTAATTATTTTGCGACCAAAATACATATTATGATAAAATTGTAAAAAAATGTAAGCAAGCAATCTAGTAATTACAACATCAAACTTCAATAATGTATAATTTTTCACATACGTGATAAGAACGATTAAAAATCAACTTACAAAAGTTAACCATAGTCAACAATTTTCAAAGGTTAAATGCACTTGAGTAGGATAATATAATAATAGCATAAGACGTCTTTAACCAACATCGCATAAAATATGTCATTAGCAGCTAAATAGTTATTAATTGTACGCTTAAGCTCACTGCCCGCAGTTGTATGTAGGTATTATTGCATTTTCATATACTCGTATTATGTAATATGTATATTTTCAGATGGCAGATAATGAATTTGTTATAATTTATGTGTCTTAAATGCTGTCTCTTTTCTCCATACTCCATTTGGTGTAATGGTCGAGAAGTCGGCTATTACACCAGAGGTCGCGGGTTCGATCCCCGCACGGTATAAAACATTTGTGTGCATGAACTCTGTTTCTATCGGTCTGGGTCATCTGGGTGTAATCGTTCTATGTATAATATGTATTTATTAAAAACAAGTATATAAGTAATGTTTATCCGTTGTCTAGCACCTACACTACAGCACAAGCTAATGCTTAGTTTGAGGCTAGATGGCGCTGTGTGAATAATGTCCAGATATATTTATATTATTAGCTATTTAGCATTGAATTCTGACAGATGAATTATTTTATTACGAACTGGGGGCCTAGAAAAAGTAACATTTTGACAGCGATAGCGAAATTCGCTAACGTCAAATTGTATGGATATGATAGGTGTCTTAGAAAAGTCACGTGGTCAATCGATATTGAAAGTACAGGTTTTGACATTCGCTGTCGCAAATTGAGCGATAAAGAACGTCATAAATGCCGCTTGTCTAGTGCCTCTTATCTAACAGCGCTGAAACCAACCCATAATAAAATATAAAGGACCACTTCCAGATACGTTCCCTGATATTGATCTGTTAGACATCTATAATGCTGTAGTTTTTTTTTTTTTGAGCTTTTAATTTAAATGGCATTAGCAATTAGTAAAGCCAGAAAATTTAGAATAAGCATGCGTTAGCAAAACGTCTTCTTAATTTATAATAAACGAATCATAGTACAGACCCGTACAAAGGTGGTGCTCTAAAAAACGTGTGACAGACGACCATAGTCACATGTCAGTATTTATGTGCTTAAATCCAATTGCAGAAATAAATTACTTATTTTCATTATTTGCTTGTCCCGCAGGCACTGAGTTTATATGCGTTTATAAAAGCATAGATATATTAATAATGTATTTAAGCATTCTTACTCGTAGTTAGTGAAAACGCTATGAGCGACTAAATAATCGTGTAATGGTGTAAAGGAATTGTAATAAGATTGGTTTTCGAGATCATGTTCGTTCTTAATGCGAACCCTGTTCGGAGTTTGACCATTTACATCACTACGGTCAACATTAACTTGACCATTTGCTTCGTTGAAAGGATTAGGGAGACGATTCGATTCTGATTTAAGTGCCTTGTTATTCAATTGTTTTTGTGTAAGTACTTTGAGTTTATTGTGTGTGTTCTGAAGTTGTCCATCTGGTTTCTTCCTGGACGGGGGATGGCTGTGAACAGTGTTCGCTTTGAGAACTTCGAGCTTGTCTGTGATGATGAGGTGGGCCTTGCACTTCCACTTGGATCCGTAGGCGGTGCAGCTCCAACGGTGGGCATTGGTTCTCGCTTTTAAGTGCTTATAGAATGTGAAGTTGTTAAGACGGAGATTGATGCGACCGCTTGGGCGAAGATAAAATTCGACTGAGGAAGAAAAACTATTGTTAGATGTAAATATTACCTTAAGTTTTTTTTAATAGTAACACTAACTTATAAACCTTGTTAACTACCCCATTAATGTCCAGGCTTGTGAGTGCAAGCGAGGACAAAGGTACGTTCGAACTTGCGAAAAAGTTTACTACCTTTGTCGTCGACTGTACGACTCGTATTTAGGAAAAATAAGTAAGTATACAATCGATACTAATATCATTTTAATATGCTAATATTTATGTATTTGTATATCTATAAAACACGAAGCATAATTTAAAAGCATTAACCTAATAAAACGTGTTACGAGTATAATCTTATTATATAAATAAAGGTATTTCACAAACTAATTCTTAAACTTATATTGTAAGAAGTAAAATAGTAAAATTTATATAAAGTCGAAAGACAAGCTTTGATATTATGATCAAAAACAAAAATATAAACTTTATCTAATACTGTCGCAGAGTATAATTTAAATATATTTTTTAGTAACACCGTCAAATGACATCTTAATAAAACAAAATCTATGTGCGAGAAATTAAGGCGGTCTACCACATAAAATATTTAAAGTACATATACAATTTATATATAGGTGTACTCGTATTTTATTCAAAATCACAGAAGAATAATAGGGTGTTAAGTTGGACAATATCAATTTAAACTGAGTTATTTCTGTCACCTGTCAAAAAAAAACAAATTTTCTTTCAATAAATCTATCTAATCTAGTCAATGATCTTTAGAATGTACACAGCTATTAACATTATTAATAGCATATCGATCGGTAAGATTTGTAGGTTGCAAAATCTGCCCTATACCTAAAAGTACATAAACTACATTTCTCTAAAAATCTATTTATAGAATTATACAGGGTGTATTCGTAAAGCGTGGGTAGATGGCGAAATCCAAAAATGGAAAAGATAGAAAAATATCAAGCACCTACAAACGTATTGTTTTTCTCTATTTCCTCTAATTTTGTATTTGACTATCCACCTGTGTCACCCCGCATTTTTATTTATTCTCTATAATATTATTATATTGTGCAATTTCCATGTTAAATGCTTTCCTTAAAATTATAAAAAAGGCCTGGTCCACCGCCTCCAATAAGCTTAATCTCAATGTTCCTCTTCATACAATCCATACAAAATTTACAACTAAACACGTACGATTGGATGGAGGTGTACCAAGCTGGTATAGTACTAAGAAATAATGTTTTTAAGGCATTATTCGTGAAAGTCCACTCCACTCTGTACGCTTGTAATCTTCAATGAGAATGGGTTTAAATTCTTCGGATTTTTACTTTCTTGTAAATTTTTCACGGCCTGAAATTAATATTTTTTATCAGTGCATAAATTCAACTTTACAAGAAGCATTTTCACGTTAATATGAATTATAATTGAATTGTTTCCATCAACTATGTACTGTGACTGGTCAGTCAAAAGCACGTCATATACACCTTAGACTTTTTACGACTCTTATGTCGGGAGCTTATGTGTAATTATCGAACTGCAAGTGTTTACCGTGATGTGCTATTGACCGTACTTCATAGCTTGGTGGAAAGGCCATACTCGTACAACGCCCACCACTTTTCACCAAATTCACATCTTTTCTATTTTCTAAGGGTCGGTTACTGCCTTCAGCACTCTCAAGTATAAAAGCTACTACTCATAGAGTGGTACTCTCCGGTCGTGATGACCTGTTTCGACCGACATATAGGAACTGCCTGCAGAAAGCTACGTAAAGCATCTCAATACTAACCTCAGTAGCCTGCTGCTTCTTTGTGCTCTGCAGCAGATAATGTGACGGCAAATGCGTGTGTTCCGTATGAGCCCTCACCACCAAGTTTTCCTTGGTAACGTGGAGGAATCCTCGGCAGGACCTCGATCCCATCTGTGTGCAGCTCCATCGGAAACCATCGCGAAGTATCTTGTGCTGGTAATACGTGTAACCGTTGTGCATGAGCAGATGTTTCCCGTTGCGACCCTTCACCATGAGCACTGAAAAAGATACCTTGTTAACTCAGACATACAGACTAAAATAGATAATGCATGATTAAACGTACTTACTTAGGATTAAGAATTATACATGAAAAGCGTTGTTTTTAGCTTTTGTGAGTTATTCTACTTAACTTAAAGTTATCCTGGATTTATAATACAGTTCTTTTATTTCACCCTGAAACGTTCAGGGTGTCCAACTGTCCACTATTAAAGTTTTATTTTATTTCCCTGATTTTCCAAAAAGTGGACATCCTGTGTTTAGTTAGTATGGCCTGTACTTTCCAGCACATATGTAAATTGAATCAGATTTCTTACACCACCAACACACTACTCAGGTAAAAAACATACGGTTAATATTCTATAAATAACTTTTAAATAAAACAAAATTAATGGTTTAAAAAAAATATTTACACAATTTTTGATCATATCCTATAGAACTGCACAACAAACTTAATTCATCTAATGACATCGAATCAAAAGAAAATTCAGTAGGGCAGCAGTTATTACGATGATCAGACGCTAAACAACAGCTTAACTAAACTCGAACATAAATTCCATTCTGCATCTGAATATACTTCAAAGGCTCGTGATTATGGGCCTCCTGTCTCCTCACAATGACACCCTGGTCGTTAAGAACCAGATACGCCTTGCATTTTCTGGAAGAGTGCCTGGAACACTTCCATCTAGTTCCAAGATTCATGGTGAACTGTTTGAAGTACGTGTGTTCATTGCTCATTATAAGCATTCCCCCTCCTTGGGTGCGGATGTATTTCGCTGAAATTTGTTATAGTTATTATATTTTAAACAAGGTGTTGAAATTTAATCAAGGTCAGACGAGCGTTAGTACGCTTTCCGAATGTGCTTTCATAGCTGAAAGCACATTCGGCGATGCTTCTTGGTTAATCTTTCCTTAATGTAGCAGCTGTGACCGCTATTTAGTCCTTGTCAGCTAACAGAAGAAAAAAAATCATTCATAGCTTTTTTGTTGTATTTATTTCTGGTTGTAAAACTGCAGATATATTGACGAGTGTCACTGACTTATATCAGATTGAAAGATACGAGATAATACAGGGTGTCCACTGGGAAAGTTCATTTTTAAAAATTCTTTAGTGAGGCGGTGGCTGAGGCGAGGAAGCGGGGAGGGGGCTTGGACGACGCGTCATACGTGCGGGTTACTTAGTCACGATGGAGCGTTGGAGTGGACCGCATCGCGCTTTTGTAATCGAAGCTTATTTGACGAGTGGCAAATCGTACGCCGAAGCGAGGCGCAAGTTCTGCTCTCACTATAATATCCGTCGTGTAAAAGATGCACCGAGCATAAATTTGATCAAAAAGTGGATAACAAAGTTCCGGGAAACGGGATCTGCCATGAACATTAAAAATATGGGTCCTATTCCATCTGTTTCGACACAAGAAAACCTGCAAAGAGTTAAGGATGCAGTTATCGCAAATCCACGGCGATCTGTCCGGAAGCATGCAGCGGCATTGGGAATAAAAAAGTCAACAGTGCACAAAATTATAAAAAAGAAAATGTGTTTCCATCCTTACAAAATTCAATTAGTTCAAGCTTTGAAGGAAAACGATTATGTTTTACGAAAAACTTGCGCTGAAAGACTACTTACTCAATTTCCCACGTTACACCGGCTTAGCAACATTTTTTTTAGTGATGAAGCCCATTTTCATCTGGAAGGCTATGTTAACAAACAAAATTGCAGATATTGGGCTCCAGATAACCCGAAACAGAAGCATCAAAGACAGTTACACAGTCCAAAAGTGACTGTATGGTGCGCAATCTCTGGCTCCGGAATAATTGGGCCTTATTTTTTTGAGAACCAAAATGGTGCCTCAGTAACCGTGAATTCTGAACGGTATGTAAACATGATCGAAACCTTTTTTCGTCCTATCGTGGAAAGAGATTCACGCTTTAACAGAAACACATGGTTTCAACAAGACGGCGCTACCGCCCATACCGCGAGAGAGACAATGACCGTGATCAAGGCGCTTTTTCCCCAGAAACTGATATCCCGGTTTGGAGACCTGGCATGGCCACCCAGGTCGCCGGATATCACACCATGCGATTTTTTCTTATGGGGCTACCTAAAATCTAAAGTTTATTCAAACCAGCCACGAACAATTAGTGATCTGAAAAGAAACATCAAGTCTGAAATAGACAAAATTTCTCCACAGCTCTGCATGAAAGTTTTCAGCAATTTGCAGGCTCGCTTGCAGGAGACTGTACGAATGGATGGCAAGCATTTAGACGGGATCATCTTTAGAAATTGAAACCCGCATATTTAAACTTTTCCTTAATATCAATAAACATACTGTTGTATCCAAAATGCTCGTTTTTTATTACTGTTGAAAAGTGAACTTTTCCAGTGGACACACTGTACATGAAAATCATATGAAAAAAATAAAGGTTCACTGATTAATTTCACAGATTTCTTTTTTCGCGAGACGAGCCGTTTGGTGTAATGGTTGAGAAGTCGGCTATTACACCAAGGGTCGCGGGTTCGATCCCCGCACGGTACAAACATCTGTGTGCATGAACATGTTTGTTTGTATCGGTCTAGGTGTTTCTATGTATAATACTCCCATAACTAGGGTGAACGTAATAAAGGACTTAGGCGTTACCTTCGATAGTAAACTGTTGTTTGATACCCATATTGATTTGATTGTCAAAAAAGCTTCCAGGGCTCTCGGTTTTGTGTTAAGAGCGTCGTCTGACTTTCTCAATATTAAAACTATTAAAATTTTATATTGCGCGTTTGTTCGCAGCCACCTTGAATACGCGTCCCAAATATGGAACCCCAGGTATAATGTTTATATATGCAGATTAGAAAATATCCAAAAGCGCTTTCTCAGATACCTACAATTTAGAACTAGGCAATATGACGCTAGTTACCAATTGCGTTGCAAACGTCACCACATTCTCCCTCTCCACAATCGTAGGAACTTAGCTGATGTAGCGTACCTATTTAAAATCGCGAATGGATCGGTCGACTGTCCGGAACTCCTTGCTAAATTATCACTACGCGTGCCAGCGAAACCTCTGAGGAATCCGAGACTTCTGCACATACCTCTAGTGAACACCAACTATAGGCAAAACGCTTTCTTAATAAGAGCAGCGACAGCATTCCACGAGATCTCTCAAAGCCTAGACTTAGACCTCTTTTTCAACAGTGTTGTGCAACTAAAGAGATTCATGTGTAACGAGTTCTTCAACGATGACAAGTAGTTGTTTACTCCGTATTGATAGTGTTAGTTAATTTGAAATTGTATAATTATTCTAGAAGCGGAAACTTGTAATTGGCCTTGTATTGTTACAATTAGTTCTAGTTAGTTTCTAGCTGTAAGATTCCCTAAAAGTGTAAAATAAAATAAAATAAAATAAAATAAATAAAATATGTATGTATTTACAAAAAAGTATATATGTAATGTTTATCCGTTGTTTGGCACCCATAGTACAAGGTATGCTTAGTTTGGGGCTAGATGGCGCTGTGTGAATAATGTCCAGGAATATTTATTATTTATTTATTTATTTTCATGATAAATTCTAAAACAAGGGTCTACACATAAATATACATTGCATTCTGCACAATAAAAGCGAGTACCGGATCTTTTTTTCTTTAAAGCGCAAACTCTACATCGTTGACTTTTTCCATTCGGTATTTTCTTTGGCATATGCTTCGCAGCTGTCGCTGTAAGTACGAAAAGGGTTATCACCAACTCTTTAGGATGTATGCAGTACAATGCTCAAATATAGCCGGTTTATATTTGATTATTAGTTGGCGAATTTAACTGGAATAGACCTAACTCAAGTTCCATTGTGTTCATTGTACGGGACAGCCGGCAGGCTACTTCACATTTGGTAAACTTCCCATATGATAAACCTCAAACTGTATGGGATTAAATGTATGAAGTAACAATTTTAGTAGGTAAAGTTTGAGGTTTACCAAATGGGAAGTTTACCAACTGGGAAGTAGCCAGCCGGCATAGCCACTATGTAAATAGCAATAGTACAGTCACCAGCGCATCAGACTACCCTAATCTGTCAAATTTCTACAACAAATTTTCAGCTTTATTCACTTCATATAGAATTCTTTTTCAGTTGAGATTTTTTGACAGATTGGGGTACGTGTGTAATTGTGTATAGAAGCGAGGTAGGCACTGGCCGAGCGCTGCCTACCAAGCTCCATACAATCGAACTACTTGTCAAAACACATTTTCGTATAAAATGTGTTATACGACAAAATGGAAATGTCACTCGAGCGTATAACACAATAATCAGAAAGAACAACTTCTTAATATAGTCGCATTTGGTAGACATGCCTACTAGAACAAATAAGTTTGGCTAACCATTGATTTATACGATAATTTTATAGCAGAAAAATAAAATATAATAAAAGACGAATTATAATTTATATTTTTTGTTGTTTAAGCTGTTAAATAACAATATTTGTTAAATATAGACAAAGATCAAATAATTGTATCAACTATTTTTAATCAATTTATATTATTACCACAATTTTAATAGCTGATATGTATCTTAAATAAAATTATTTTATAATATTGGTATAAAATATAGATTTTACTTTCCCATTGAAAACACACACCCAGAAGTTTAAAAAGTAATGATTTTTTTTAATAGGACGTTTTGAACCTAGATAGCGTTAGTAAAACATTTACTAATGTGAGAGTTTTTTATTTATTGGTCAATAAATATACATGTTTAACAATGTTGTTCTTATCCGATCGCACAAAAAAATATATTTTCGATCTATTCCTTTCTAATACCAAAAACAAATACCAATGGTATTTGTTTATTATAGACCTGAGAAAAAAAATTAACTACCTACCTAGTCTCAAAACCTATGCTCTAAAGTATCTCAGGACATCCAATATCTAAAAAAATGTTATAATTCCAATTCCTCTGCTGCGCGCTTGGAGGTTAAATGTCGAAGAAACGAAAACTTTGTTGTGTGCAAGGGCCTTGCGTCGCCAAGGGGGGGCAGGGGGGGCAGTTGCCCCCCCCCCCCCCCCCCCAGAGATCAAATGTAGCTAGCCGCAAAGCGGTAACGCTTCATGCCCTCGGCGTTCATATTTTTTCTCCTAAATAATATTGCCCCATTGCCCCCCCTTAATCATAAGCTGGCGACACCCTTGGTTGTGTGGTCTTGGTAATGAAGTCATCATCATCATCATCATCAGCCTGTGACAGTCCACTGCTGGACATAGGCCTCTACATATGCTCGCCACGCTGATCGATCCTCGGCCACTCGCATCCAGCTCCTGCCAGCCATCTTGCGCAGATCATCGCTCCACCTGGCCTGAGGGCGTCCTACACTACGTTTACCGAGACGCGGTCTCCACTCTAGAACCCGTTTACCCCAACGGTTATCGGTTCTACGGCTGATATGGCCAGCCCACTGCCACTTCAGCTGGCTAATCCGGCGAGCTATGTCGGTGACTTTGGTTCTCTGCCGAATCACATCATTTCGGATGCGATCCCGCAGAGAGACGCCGAGCATAGCTCTTTCCATAGCCCGCTGAGCGACTTTAAATTTGTGGACTAGCCGTGCCGTAAGTGTCCACGTTTCGGCTCCGTATGTCATGACGGGTAGGACGCACTGATTGAAGACTTTCGTCTTTAGGCATTGTGGAATCGGCGATGAGAAGACTCGACGTAGTTTTCCAAACGCTGCCCAACCCAACTGAATTCTTCTATTTACCTCGTCCTCAAAGTTGTTTCGACCCAACTGCAATGACTGCCCAAGGTACACATATTTTTGAACAACTTCGAGGACGGCGCCGTGAATCGCAATCGGTTCCGGTAGAACATGTTCATTGAACATGACCTTGGTTTTGTCCAAGTTCATCCGTAGGCCGATGCGTAAAGAAGAATCAGCCAGGTCATTCAGCATCTGTTGTAGGTCCTGCAGCGTCTCCGCCATTATAACAATGTCATCTGCAAATCGCAAGTGAGAGATGTATTCGCCATTTATGTTGATGCCACGTCCTTTCCAGTTCAGCGTCTTAAACATATCCTCCATTGCATTTGTGAACAATTTCGGGGAGATGACGTCCCCTTGTCTCACTCCTCGATGCAATGGTATAGGATTTGTCTGCTGATTTTGTACTTGGACGGACATGGTGGTGGACATGGTGGTAATGAAGTATTCATTTATATTCTCTATATGGTGTTTATTGTATGTATGTCTATTATATCTACTTGCCCTCAGTTGTTAAGAGTTCGAAACTATAGGTCGGACTAAAATACCTTTTTTCGGGAACGCCTTCTTATTTTGACACGTTACACACTGTTTAAGGAAACTGACAACCACCGACGTAGGTATCAAATACTGACACTTTAAAGTATGTAACATTTTGTCGCGACCACCATGTCCTGTGCTTTTGTGAATTTCTGACAGAACATCGTAATATTCTTCAGAAGGCAAAATTCTCACAATAGGATCAGTAGTAGATTTTCGTTTCAAAAATAAATACTTTTGTCCTGATACCTGCAGTACGTCATAATGGTGTGCATAAAAATAGTGGTTAGGATTTCTCTTAACGTTAAGCCGACGCGCTGCTTCATACTCTTCAATGTAATTTATAACATCACTTATTCTCTTCCGCGTCCACTCTGGTTTTTTATTTCTCTCGTTGTATAATAGACGAAGTTCTTGTTCAAAACCTCGCCTTGAACTATCTTCTCCATCATAATGTATAGCTAGAAGAAGTAATTTGCAATGATAAAACAATTCAACCAACAGATATTAAACACATATTCATTTAAAACAGATATTAAAGAAAAAGTGGCGAAATTGAATTAAAATGCACAAAAACGCCACCGTGAATGCCGAACAATTGATGCCGAACGACTGACTGGAGCTGCGAGGGACGTGCGGGGATCACAATAACAACGTATCCCCCGCGCCGTCTCCTCCACATCCCCACTACAATCATACAATTATTTCACCAAACTTAATCTAGCACGTTCCCAGTGTGTGCACCACATGTGGGTCACGCCACTGTAAAAAGTTTGAGTCTTCTGAAATATCGCACGTATGAGTTATTGCACTTTAATTGCCTTACACGTGTGGGCTATGAAATTGTAAATTAAAACATATAGGTACCCGGAAGACATTTTGCCCAATGTTGCCATATAATCATTGACAAAAAGGGACTAAAATAAAACCATAATATTATACTTCTTGGAATTTATTTGAATCTTGCTAAAATTAGAATTCTTCAGAAATATATTTAAAGTAGGCCGTAAGTGTATCTAATCAGTCAAGCCATAAAATACAAAATTATGAGAAGTATTGTAACAACTGAGGCACAAAGCTTTGTTACATATTTCACATTGAGTGTCTGTTTTCTTCGCCTTTTTACGAGCTTCTTGCACTGTGTGTCCCTGTTCAGTAAGTAATTTATAACAACCAGTACATCGTTTCCTAAATATTTTGTTGCCGTCACTTCGAGGAATTTTCTTCAGGGCATGCTGGCGACCAATGGAACGAACGGAACTATTTGAAGAGCTAGACCGAAGGGATGAACCTGCTGAGGATTGAGAATCTTGAATGTTCAGGAGATATTTGATATTATTTCATGGCCTGATATTAAAGTCATTTTACTAGTAGGATTAAGGTCCTTGTAGATCAGGATTGCGTTTACAACAGCAACTGCAATCAAGTCCGCTGCAATCTTTTTATACCAAAAACAAGTTTTGCGTACCTACAGGCGAATTGTAGCTGGCAAGCTGGTCGGCTATATCAAAGCGCTTCTTGTAACAAAATTTTATATACCAGCCAAATAATTATTAAAAATGGCTTCATACGTGCGTGTGCCACTTATGTGGGGCACTAAGTTAGGAGCTTACACGTGCATGCCCCACATATGGGGGAACTGAGAAAAACCAGAAAAACTGAGAATGGAGTAGCCAGAAAATATTTTTCTTGTCATAAAATTTCGATTCGATTTTACACATCACTATGGTCACCGCGAACCTACGGTGCCCCGCACTAGTCGGGGAGATTGACAGATTGATTTTGCCGCGCTTGCAATGTTTAATGCCGAATAATGTAAAAGCATATTAAATTGTAATTATCAAGAGAAATGTTTTTTATATCTAACACTAGTAATATAATTATATCACTCAACTTGAACGGTATCATAATAAATTATATTAATTAATCACTTTCGTATATACGATAACTATGATACGGTATATAATTATATCCCTAGGGATATAACTATATTTGGGCTGGTCAATAGCCACAAGGCTGGCACCGGCTCGTCCCAATCGGGGGTGAAGTGGAAACCGGGGGAGTGGACGCTTAAGTCTCGAGTCCCACACACGGCCACGGGTCTAGCTAGCCTGCGGTTATGGTGCATAAACGCATTCTCCTCCGAAAAAAAAAGGGATACTATATTACGGCTTGTCTATCATACTGCGACAGATACATCAGTTTCGAAACCAAATTACTGGGCGATCTATTAATTTAAAAACTAAACGTTTGGAAAATTCGGTCGTATATTTTATTTCTCCTTATATTATTACGCTGTTTAACCAAAACATACACATACATAATATAATATGTATGTAAATATAATTATATAGTTTTTATAATTGTTTCATAAAATGATAAATCTAACTATTCTGTCTAAGAGTTATCAGCACACAATTATTCTGCTGCGGATAACATTGTCGTTTAAAGACGAATATAGGTCCCATTCCTATTTATCCGCTGAATATACCGCAGAGGTTCGTGGGCATGACTCTCCATTCGCTTGGTGATAACCCCATCGTCGGCAACGATAAGATACGCGTTGCACTTCTTAGAGGAGTGCCTAGTACACCTCCACCGAGTCCCGGTACTGAGACGCTGATGTTTGAAGAACGTGAGCTTATCGCGCATGACTAATTCTAATCCTGTATAAGTACGGATGTATTTTGCTGAAAAAAAAATCTTTTGTAATAATACGAACTCTTTTTATGAAATACCGGGCATACGAGCTTGCGGCGTACCTGGTGGTAAGTGATAACCACCGCCCATAGACATCTGCAAGACAAAAGGAATCACAATAATGTGCAACCGGCCGTAAAGGAAGGAATGCGCTCTTTTTTGACAGCTTGTCAGTTTTTTATTGTCATATTTTCATACACGAGCCCTTACATTCTTATGAAAATGGTTTTAAAGAACACTAAAAATAAAAAAATAAGATTATTTATTAGATATTAAAAGAACCACACAATAATAATAATACACTCGCACACTTTAGAAAATGAAATAATCGATGTTAACAAAACTTATGCAAGAAAAAACTTCCACGACACAATTCAAGATTCAGAAACATTACTGTGTCGGCGGTCTTTTGCGTTTCTTAAAATGACAAAGAATTTAAAACTTATACGAGTCGCAAAACAATAATATTTGTTTAATAAAGCAGAAAACTATTAAAATTATAACAGTCTGTAGATGCGATTTATTGCAGCTCCCCTGCCTGCGCATTTTTCTGTATTGATATGATTTGTATTAACATTTTCCTTTGTATCAAATTGATATCATTATTTATCGAAATAAAATTTTAAGATGTTAAAATGTTCGTAATTTTCAATTTATAATATTCTTTTAAAAAAGTCAATCTGTTTCTTGCGACTGTTCGCCTCTTTAGGCCATTGGCGTCAAAGTATTGGTAGGGAAAGAAAGATTGACGTACGGTCAACAGCACACCACGGTTAACACTTGCAGTTCGATAACAGCACTTATGCCCCCGACATAAGAGCGGTACAAAGTCCAAAGTGTTACCTACGTACGTCTGACGTGCTTTTGACTGTACAATGGTACTTTTTATGAATCAATTTGCAGAATAAATTATTTAATTTTACAAAAATTAAAACAAAAACAACAACCTCTACTTTTACTCAATAATGTTAAGAATAAATAAATTAATAAAAAAAATTATAAATCAGTGATCGAGTAATAAAAGAGTGAATGGTTGAAATTAAAAATGTATGATTGAATTAATGAGTAAAATGAAATATGAGTAGGTATGATAATTTTTTCCTCATCACACGAATGATGACAGAAGGAATGAATGGTTGTATTGTAAGATCACACGAATGATGACAGATGGTTGTATTTTAAGTAAATGAAAGATTTCAATGTATGGTTGAATGAATGATTAATATTTTCTTTTAACAAGGACAAACATGGAGAACCTTAGAAAAACAGAATGAACAATTATATGTGAGTGAATTTATGACACACACACTTTTCCTTATCACGCGAATGATGCGAGAGAATAAATGATTGAATGCATGGCTGATTGAATGATACATTCTTCCTTATCATACGAATGATAAAAGAGAGAATGATTAGAAAAATAAGTGAATGAATGAGTGATAAATTTTTCCGTAAAACTTATATCAATTAAAATAATAACATCAAACATAAGCTAGATCTAGAGCCTGGTATAGACGCCGGTCTTGTCGCAGTAGTAGCGGAAGGGTGCGTGCGTATGAGCATCCTGCAAGCGCAGTACGCGCCCGGTGGGGCGTCTAGCACGAGATACGCGCCACAGTGCTGAGAGAAGTGCCGTGAAAATGAAAATGAAAATGAAATTTATTTGCATAAAACAGGTTACATGAGATGGTCAAATACAAAATAAGGTGTCCTTGTTTAGCTATAAATATCACAGCATGCAAACATTGTCAGAAAAATTAATTTGTTAATTATGTATTTAAATAGTCATCTATCTTATAAAAAACATGCTGAATAAGCCAGGCATGTAAGACCTTTTTAAATTTTATAATTGGCAAACATTTTATGTCAAGTGGCAACCTATTGTATACTTTTATGGCCATTGCGTAGCAGTTATTGTTGTAAAGCGCGGTACGAGGTATACTATCAAATACAAGCCTATCCGGATTCCTCGTATTTCTGGGATAAACTTCCGACGCCTTTTTAAAAAAGTACAAGTGTTGCTTTACAAAGCAGGCCATTTCATAAATGTAAAGGGACGGTAAAGGCAAAATGTTCAATTTTTTTAATAAGGGTCTGCAACTTTGTAATGGATGCGCCATACATATGGCCCTGATACATTTCTTTTGAGTTATAAATAGTCTGCTAAACTCTGTACTATGACCCCATAGAATTATACCATATCTTAGAACTGAACCTACATATCCATGGTAAGCCAGTAATGCTGTATGTTGGGATGTGGTTTTCCTGAGTTGACTAAGGGCATAAACGAATTTATTTAGTTTTTTACAGAGTTCTTCTATGTGGTCGTTCCACTTCAGGTATCTATCTATGGTTACTCCTAGAAATTTCACGTTTTTAGTATCGTCAATAATATTATTACAAAAATTTATTTTTACGTCATTTAATTTATTAAAATTCATTAGTTTCGTTTTAGTCAGATTTACATTTAAATTATTAGAATTAAGCCATGTCACTATTAAATTGATTGTATCATGTATGTCAATTAAATGTTGATCTAATAAATTTCTTTCAGATGTCACTATTATTGATATATCATCTGCATACAAAATTGTTTGATGAGATGTTATTTCGGTTATTATATATAAGGGCCCAACATACTGCCTTGGGGTACACCGTACTTATTTATTTTGGATTCCGATTGATATTTCGTGACAACTTTTTGAGTACTTAGCGTAGTGAGCTCTACACATTGTTCCCTATTTAATAAGTATGACTGGATCCAATCTAAAGCTCGACCTCTAATACCATAGTGTTCCAGTTTATGCAGTAAAATATTATGATACACAAACTCAAACGCTTTAGTCATATCGAAATATAAAACTGTAGTCAAAAGTTTTTTGTCAATATTTACTAAAATATTGTGTATTAAGTAAAAAGCTGCTAGAGTAGTCGATTTTGCTTTTTGGAAACCGAATTGTTGTTTTTTAATTACAGAATTCTTCGTGAAAAAGTCATTGAGTCGCGTGTGCATTGCTTTTTCATAAACTTTTGAAAATATTGACATGAGAGCTATTGGCCTATAATTACCTAGTGCGCTACTATCACCTTTTTTATGGAGAGGTTTCAATATAGATTTTTTGAGAAGTTCCGGGAATATACCACGTTCAAATGAGATGTTAATTAGATGTGCCAGTATTTTACATAGTTCATCCTGACATGCCTTTACAACTTTGGTTGATACCTCGTCGAAACCTTCCGATTTGGTATTGTTAAGCGAAGATATTATGTTTTTAACATCCGATTCAGAAACTGGTCTAAGAAAAATTGTGTTTTGGCAGTAGGTGTTGTTGGTGAGAGTGGATACTGATGTGTTAATCGTGCATTTATTTGTAATGTCTAACCAGTAATTATTAAAAGCATCTGCTATTTCAGTGGGGTCTGTTGTAATTTTTCCCGATTTTTCACATTTTATTTCATCTATGCATTTCGGTGGACTTGGTGTTTCATCTTTAATTATGCTCCATGCTGATTTACAGGAGTTGCGACTACTTATCATCCGCTTATGATTCACAATCTTTTGAGATGTTATTATACATTTCTTTAATAACCTAGAATATCTCGTATCCGTCCTTAATTATTTGTGATTTATTTTTATAATATTGAAATCTTAATTGCCTTTTTTTACGACAACTAATTTTTAATCCCTTAGATACGTGTGCACTGCCATCGGATCCCCGTCTTCAGTTTATAGATCTAGAGCCTGGTATAGACGCCGCTCTGGTCGCAGTAGTAGCGGAAGGGCGCGTGCGTATGAGCATCCTGCAAGCGCAGTACGCGCCCGGCGGCGTTTAACACGAGATACGCGCCACAGTGCTGAGAGAAGTGCCGTGTGCACAACCATCGGATCGCCGTCTTCAGTTTATAGATCTAGAGCCTGGTATAGACGCCGCTCTTGTCGCAGTAGTAGCGGAAAGGCTCGTGCGTATGAGCATCCTGCAAGCGCAGTACGCGCCCGGCGGCGTCTAACACGAGATACGCGCCACAGTGCTGAGAGAAGTGCCGTGTGCACTGCCATCGGATCCCCGTCTTCAGTTTATTGATCTAGAGCCTGGTATAGACGCCGCTCTTGTCGCAGTAGTAGCGAAAGGGCGCGTGCGTATGAGCATCCTGCAAGCGCAGTACGCGCCCGGCGCCGTCTAACACGAGATACGCGCCACAGTGCTGAGAGAAGTGCCGTGTGCACTGCCATCGGATCCCCGTCTTCAGTTTATAGTGCTTGAAGTACGTGTAGTTGTCCAACATCGCTAGGTACTTGCCGGTCTTGTCTGTCTGGATAAACGTCACTGGAAATAATGAGTGGTCGAAAATATAACAGCTTAAGAATACCAAGGACATCATCAACCTGTTCACTCAAAGACATTTTTTACATTTTTTATTTCACTTATAGTTTTTTTTTTTTTTTTAATATTACAAAAGGGCAAACGAGCAAGTGGGTCACCTGATGATAAGTGATCACCGCCGCCCATGAGCACCCGGGACCCCCTTGGGGTCTCAGGCGCGTTGCCCGCCTTAAGAGACGACAGTTATTAGGTCTCATAGTTGCGTGATTGTGTTTGTAGATCTTGATAAGTTTTAATATTTAACAAACTTGCATGGTTATTGGAATAACCTGTTTGGGCAGATAAATATCAAACGAACTAATATCTCTACAATTGGACTTAAGAAAGAAAGCCTTTTCCTGAAAGATTTTGCAATTTATTAATAAGAAACCATGTAATTTTAAATTATGCAGGCTTCCAAAATATAACAATCGTGGTTAATTAAAATGTACACTTTTGAAACCCGATATCGCCAAGTAAGGTAGGACCCACAGATTTCAATAATATCTGCTCGAATACGGTAGACGACGACGTCGCCACGGCGTCCTAATGAGGATCACTTTAATGCAATTTAGGAAAAGAATTAAAACCAGCAGAGCATATTCTCCCATTTAATACATCCTTTTTTTAAATATATTTATAGACTTGCATTTAACCACGATCACACCTGATGGAAGGCGTTGATGCGGCCTAAGTTGTTACATGCTTGCCTAGAAGGTACCTGTTAACTCGCGATTTAAAGACCGTCATATTGTACTCAATAGGAAACACAGAATCGGGCAATGAGTTCCACAGCTTTGCAGTTCTCATGATCTAGGTTGACGCAAATCGCTCCGTTCGTATGAATGGAATCTCGACTGTATATATTTATGGCGTCGTGTAGTTTGTCTGCTTGTCCTATGGTGGAAAGGGGACGGGGGAATCAAGTTATGCAATTACATGGCACACTCTCCGAAGTGAATCCGGTAAAAGACCGAAAGGTATGCGACCTGACGCCGATGTTCCAAGCTGTGTAACTAATGACATTTTATGTGCTGTGTTGTATTTTATGTAGCTGTGTATCTGATATAAATTCCTTCATCGGTGCGACAGTACCGGAACGGCGCATGTGTGTGAGAGCCGTTCACCTTCACCAGGGCTCCATCATCACCTATCACCATGTAGGCGCCGCAGCTCTGTGATGCTTGACGGGTGCAGCGCCAACGCACCCCATTCTTCAATCCGTAGTGCCGACAGTAAGTGTAACTGTCCAGCATGGCTAGGAACTTTCCATTTTTCTCTATCTGGATGTATTTCACTGAAATGTATGAGAAACGTGTTTATTTATAGTGATTTTACCGACGCTTTTATTTTTTTGACCACCACTGTCGGATGAATTCGACAGATATTTTCGTGACCATATCTTATGGTATTTGGGAAAAAATATACAACTTTTGCCTTATGGTTTAAAACAAATAATTGCAGTCACGGTTTGTTAGCTAAATACGCCGTTTCAAAAATAATGTCTACTTTTAGAACAATGCATTAAATATCATTGATTTGTTGAAAGAGTAAGTAGTTTATGCATTTTTTGATGACACGGATACCATCAGGTCTTTTTAAAACTAAGCCAGCATTTAAAAAAACAGTTCCAATTGTCATAAATCAAATTTTTATTTAAAGTTCACAATTTTATAATCTGGGATGCGTATAACCCTCTTAACTCGACAAATCCAGTGAAGCAGTCCTACAAACTTTACACAGATACCTACAACCTCATATAAATGCCTTCTTTGGTACGAAAGTACTTAAAAGGCTCGTGCGTATGGAAATCCCTGCGCTTGATCACCCGTCCGTCTTTGGTGAGCATTAGAAAAGCGGGGCATTTCTTAGAAGCGACTCGGGTGCACCGCCATCTCTCCCCGTTTCTCGTCACTTGCTGTTTTGAGTACGTAAAGTCATCTAGCATTGCCATCGTCTTCCCATTATTTACTTGTATGAAGTTTACTGAAATTTTATAACCAATTTTATCTAAGGGACTTGGATTAGATGCGCGACAAGTATGATTAGGTAGTAGTTATATTTGGACAACTTATCATACATTAACCTGACATCAAAGTAGCGTAAGCATTATGGGTAATAGAAACAACGATGGTACCACAAATATACATATCCAGAAACAGGACAAACACAAATGTACACACGACCCATGCACCATGAAGCCAGGGTTTTTTTAAATTGAAAAATGAAATTGTACTGCGACGAATTTTCGAACCATAGTGCATGATAATAATGTCGAAAATGTATTAAGACAATATGACATCTGATGAGCTTATAAGTAGTATAAAAGCCTTTGCTTGCCCAAAAATAGGCTGATACTTACAAAGGCTTGTGTTACATTATAGCTAGCAGCAGTTACGATGACGCTTTCGTTTATGAGGGATAATGCATTTTCGCCCTTCACCCACGTAAGTATAGTATTCGACCTTTGTCGGTGTTCACCCTTCCCGCAGGCAGGATGAGTGAACATAAGCGGGAAGGCCCACTACACCTCCCTGCCCGACCCTACACTTATAAGCTGGAAAAGGGACGTCGACGGATCGTCTTAGAGTGGAATGCCGTAGACTAGTTCAAAAATGCTTTGAGTACTATCTAACCTTTGAGGCCCACCTAACTGCTAGTGCTGCGAATCTAAATACAAAACAATTTTGTTTTGTAAACGCGTTGACTTTGAAGTAACTATAGATTTTGAGACCCTAATTATGGTGGCATTAACCCTAGAGTGGGCGCGTCTTTCCGCGAAACGTCAGTAGGCGCTTGGGTAGCATTTTGCCGCCCCTTTTCTTTGAACATTTTAAGTAGAAATACAGCAGTTGAATTTTTTAACTTTTCCTATATAATTCTCATTAGTACTAAAAAAACTGGTATAAAAATACAAAATATATTATATGTTTTCTAAATCTACAGGATATGCTTTATCCAAACAATCTTCACAAAGGTATTTGCAATGTTCATTGCACAGTAACTTTGGGCATCTGCAACACCCTTTTTTCGTACGCCTATTTTTCTTCGTTGGACATATACTGCATATTTTGCCCTCCTTCTTTGAAGATGATGCTTGTTCTGCTGGTACAAAGCGAACAATTTGGTTCCTCAAAGGATTATTTAATATGCGTTTGCGAAGACGAGATTGAGGCTGATGACATATTATAGTAGCTGGTGAACGGCAACGGCTTCTCTCTGAAGTAGAAGTAGTTTACACAATGGTTTACTAGTAGAGAATGCCTTTCAGCATTAAGTCCGCCAATTGTACTTGTTTTGTGCAATAAAGTCTAAGTAAATAAATGAATGAATGCACCATAAAATAAAGACTTGCCCTAGCAAAATAGTTATATTGCATCAAAGATGCCAGTAATGTAATGAATTTCAAACTTCAACAAATAAAAAGACTATTTGTTATATCACAAAATATATTTTAGCGAGAATAAGTTAACATTCAAAATCAAACATAGTCAACTTCCCTATGGTAATCTGAAAACTGGTTGACACGATCGTCACGATAAACTTCATTCTTTAACTACAGTCTCAAATAAAACCCTTCTTGCGTCCGAAAGTACCTAAACGGTGCATGTGTGTGTTCCTCCCTCCGTTTCAACACCCTCCCATCTTCACTAAGTATCAGATACGCCGCGCAGCTCTGCGAACGGTTCCTGGTACATCGCCACCTCATCCCACTCTTCAGAGACGTCTGGCTGTAATATGTGAAGCTGTTTAACATTGCCAGACACTTTCCGTTCTTTTCTGTTTGTATGAATTCAACTGTAGAAAAAAGAGAAAATTTAACGACGATAACATTTAAGAATAGAATAAGAATAATGTTTATTTCCAAAACACTTTACGATTAGTACAATTTTCTGGAGGATTCCGCACTAAGCATATAAGCTTGTATTGCAAAATCCAGACTATAATTTATCGAAACAATTAACAGATGGACGCAACTCAGTTTACAGGTTTAAAAAAAGTTCTAAAAATAAAAATAAAACTCCAACAACTAGCACTACAACGTTACATACATATTACAAAATAGAAAAAATAAAAAGATGACAGCATTAAGTATGTATGTGTGGGCATGTGTGTGTGAGTGTGTGTGTGGCCATGTATGTGTGTGTGTGTGTGGAAATGTGAGTGTGTATGTTGTGAGGGTGTGTGTGTGTGAGTGCTAGCTTGAGTGTGTGAGGGTTTTTGAAGGTAAATCATAATTTTAAATAAAGATTTTTGTGGTGTAGTAGCAAGAAAGGATTAGCTTAGAATTTATTCAATTGTGGTAAATCTCACCTTTAGATTTGCTTTGCAACTGAGGGTTGCTTATTTTCAAAGTAATCTTTAGACAAAAAAATAGTTATTTATGTGGCTGTTGCATAATGAGGGTCATTAAAATACGAATGTGGTTTATGAAACGAACGAAGTGAGTTTCATAAAAGGATCACATGAGTATTTTAATGCCTAATTATGTACAGTCACATACATAACTTTATCTTCATTCATACGATAATATGTCTATTTTATAGTCAGGATCGATGAGCAAAGTTAGTACTTAGTACAAAATCATGTCATAATTTGTACGTCAATTTGAATAAATGACGTTTGTAGTTTTTAAAATCCATAAACAATCTAGACTCGAGTTGATTTCGATTCTCAAATCGATTGTTATAATTTCAGCATCGAATTAAATGTATAGGAATGGAACATAAAATTACTAATCGACTAATTCGATAATCGAAAAAACCTATTAATTTTTACTTTTTAAGAAGACGTTCGAAATTTGAACGTAATTAAGGTATCGGTTACCGATACTAAAATGTAAACATTAAGATGCAGCCACAGATACTCATATCTAAATATGTATAGGGCGTTTGCTCATCGATCCTGACTATAAAATAGACATATTAGGGTATGAATGTAGATAAAGGTTATTCGAAATTTGAACGTAATTAAGGTATCGGTTACCGATACTAAAATGTAAACATTAAGATGCAGCCACAGATATTCATATCTAAATATAGGGCGTTTGCTCATCGATCCTGACTATAAAATAGACATATTAGGGTATGGATGTAGATAAAGGTTATTACTAGCTGGCATTATCATTTTTAAATTTTTCGAAAATACCTCACTATAAATCTGACTTAGCAAGATGAAAATATAATTTATTTTGGACCAGCTGATTGAGCTGATTCGAGACAAATTGTTTTTACATTGGCGTTTGTGCAAATATATTTTTTTGTGCGATAAATATATAACAAACAACTAAAGTTTTTAAATTGCCGTTTGTGCAAAAATATTTTTTGTGTCCTAAACATGACAAATAACAATATAAAATTGATAAAAAATTACTAAAATTCATAACGTTGCGCTTCACCAAGAATTATACCGTCTCTGTCTTTCGAACCTTTGATTTCTCTCGATACAGACCCAGTGCTATGCCAGCATATTTCACCAGTGTCATTTATTTATCAGTATTTAATATACAATAGTGTAAATTAAAAAAACATTCCATGCACGTTGGAGGACTGCCCGGACAACTCTTGCACTCCATAGTAGTATTCACCCTTCTTCCATGTTTGGTGCAATTCTTACAATCTCTTCGCAAAGTTGCATTTACTTTCCTCCCACTACTTAGTATGCGCTCTGCAGTTTTTTTTAATTTTAGTCAACTTATGCTGTTCATTTTCACAACACTCGCTAGTCTCGCTTCCTATACAAACAAATAAGATATTTATCTTCATTTTCATAAGATCTCATTACATAAAAATAATATAGTAGACTTTTAAACGGAAATAAGCCAGAACAATTATTTTTCCACTTATAGCTATACCTATCCTAAAATCATATTATAATTAATTTAAGTTTTCAATCCGCCTATTAATATGGTTTTGTTTTTGTGTTTCTGAACATTAATTGTCAGAGCCCTGCACGCTTTTAACATTTAAGACGAATTATTATGCTATCTTTATATACAATTATTGTGAGACACTCACCCTCCCATGCGTACCTATTGCATTGCTCAGTAGCTTTAAAATAATCATAGTCTTTCTTTAACTGGTTCAGCAAGGTTTATTTAACCGCAATACGGACCAAAACATTAAAAAACTGTCTTAAACACTTAGAATAAGTACTAAAGCACTTATTCTAAGCTTATACAAGACCGGCAAAGAACCATACTTATTCTAAGCTTAAACAAGACCGGAAAAGAACCACAGCAAAGCACGCTCGTCTTAAATCCACTTGAGAGAATATCGAGTGGACCATCGAAAAATGGCGATCGATTTTGTTCGACGACGAGTGCAGAATGAGTCTAGTTTAGTGATAGTAGAGGTACAGAGATAGAACAGCGTTTGCATAATTTTGTTAGTGTCGTCTAAAGAGGGAAAAATTAGATATTTCTTGTACCCAGAGCCAAGGAGACTTAATTTGTTTTAATTCTTTTAACTGGTAGAGGCAGAAATATATTGACACTAACGCCATTGTGATACAGATGAAAATCTATGATTTTTTTCAATTGCTTTGCCGGTTGAAAGGTTAAGTATTTACTTTGATAGATCTGTGTGATTCTCTGTAGATATATTGTATATCAGAATTATCTTTATAATATAAGAACAAAATAATAATAAATCATTTCCAGAATTGTGCACAAGTTTTCTCAATGCCATCAGTCACGCTAAATATGTCTACAATAATATGTATAATTTTCTTTTATCGTCTACACCTTCGAGTACCCGTAAGTGGTACCTGTGGTGTGTGGTAGTGTATAGACAGATGTTTATCCTATACCTCTGTCTGGTCGTACAGATTTTAAAGAACAAGCGCATCGAATTTCCGTTAAATTACTGCGACATTGACGCAACTGAAATGATTAGCGAATCAAAGCGAATGAACCTAGTTTTTTCTTGATTTGAACTTAAATTACGGTTGGGTACTCGTTAACGTTATTAAATGAAATGAAAACAATTTTCATAATTTCGTAAAAATGGACGTAGTTAATTTTAAGTTTAACGTATAAATCTGCCACTTAAAAAAATCAAATGGGGCTATAATATAATGTCTTCCTAGCCGAGTTATTTTTTTTTTCGGCTACGGCTGCCAATCTTAAAAAGGGGCTACTTATAATATAATAGAATACGTAAAAAATATAAAACAATAAATAGGTTAATACTCACGCCATGTCCTTTAATGACCACATTTGAAATTAAAAAGGTTGACGGGAATGTACAAAAATATATTTATTCAGTGTAACTTTAGTGAAACCCTTGCATTTAACAAACTTATGATTAAGTGCTAATAAAAAAAATATAGTTTTCATAACATAAATCTCTTGTTAACTTTCTTCGTGCCGTCATCAATATTATTAAGTATTAAGTAATTATAAAATAAATATTTTTCAAATAAATAAATGTTATGTTACCTACTTATGATAAAAAAAAATTACCATAATAATTGGAATAAATTAATGTATTGTACGGTCAACAGCACATCACGGTAAACTTGCAGTTCGATAATAGCATTTATGCCCCCGACATAAGAGCGAGCGGTACAAAGTCCAAAGTGTTACGTCTGACGTGCTTTTGACTGTACTATAATTAACCAAAAACAACTATTTAAAATCTTCATATAACTTACATAGACGGAAACAAAGTGATGTCATATTATATATTCTGTGGTTATGTTTAATTTTTTGAATAACACATTAACAAAAAAAATATCTCCAAATTAGTGATATGCATGATTATTAAATCCTCACATAACTCCCATCACTGTTTTTGAAGAAACGAGACGGCGGATGGGTATGCTGTTCGTTTTTCTTCTTGATGATCCCGTCCTCATTGAGGACTAAGAACGCGTAGCAGTGCTTAGAGGCGTGCATGGAACACTGCCACCTCCTGCAGCCAAACTTGAGCATGTAGTGCTTGCAGTATGTAAACCCGTTCAGGAATACGAGGATCCTACCGTTATGAGTGCGGATCATTTGCGCTGGAATATTATCTTTGTGTTATAATTCCTCACGAGAGATATGCAGGATTTGACGCAAGTTACATCGTAAAAAATATGCACCCGTCGAATAACAATGAATGGCCATTGTCGCCAAAATTGCATTAAACTTAAGAAAATTTAACATGTTTAAAAAAGAATTGCAGAGCCATTGTCCACACTAAGTAATTAACAGGATATGGAGAAGTGAAAACAATTCGAAGATGAAAGATAGATCTATAGATAAAGCTATCGACAATGTTTTTTATAGCCAAATGTCTGTATTTTAAGGGAATTATAAAAATTTGGCAATGAAAGGAAACGACATAATAATTATTATATAAATTATTAAGGAAAAACCAAAAGACTCTGGGGAAGAAAAATTAAGTAATAAAAAAAGGATAAAATCAGTTTGATGATTTTGGAAAATTAAACACTTAAATTAAAAAGCTTGGTTAGCGATTGTTTTTGTTACAAACGCCGGAATCATAAACATTATATTCTATTTAATCAAGTGTAACATAACATCCATCGCTACTCAAATGGTATAAATTCGGCTCATGAACATGTTTCTCGATCTTTTTGATGTAGTATCCCTGAGTGTCGATGACGACGTAGGCCTTGCAGTTCTTCGAGTAGCACTTTGAGCACTTCCACCTGGTTCCATACTTCAGCTGGCGATCTCTTCCGTAAGAGAATCCGTTGAGCATCACTAACGTACTGCCCCTGACACCTTTTATAAATTTTGCTGAAAGAGGCACAACCCTAATTACAACTTTTTTGACTATATTAGTTTGTGTAACGAGTTTGATACAGATAATGACGTTAAAGAGTTGACGGGGATCTTAAAAGTGTAGGTCACTCTTTTCAGAAATGCCTTTACCTACTTTGAAACTATTTTACACACAAATGGAAACAAAATCGTACGTAAAATTGTAGTTTTATAAATGCAAGAAAGAAATCAAAGTACTATATTATTATTACAAATCAACAGCTAAATTATAAACTAATAGTAATTTCTATATTTGTGAATTTCTGCAACATCGTATAGTTTCTGCTTTTGATATGTATGGAAGTGTTATTAATAAATGACTACCTATTCATAATATGAATCGGGCCATTTTATTTGGAATTCTTGCTATACTGGTAAATGTCCAGATGTAAATATTTTACGGGGGCTACAGATAACCCCATTAAAAGAATAGTGTAACAAATAAAAAAATAAATAAATAATAAAATATAACTTTATTCTTACACAACCGTCAACATTCAAAAAATATTTTTGGTTCATGTATGTGTGTGTGTGCTTTTTTCGTAACCTGACCGAACTCATCTACGATAACATACGCTGAACATCCTTTGTGAGTGCACAACCATCTTCTACCTCCAGACTTTATATGGTGATGTTTTCTATAAGTGTATTTTTGGAACAGGACCAACACTGACCCTCTAAGGCCGGGTATGTAGGACACTGGAAAACAAAAGTAAATTATACATTTATATAATTTATGATCCTTATTCCATAGTATCTCAAAAATATATATCGGAAAACATCATCATCACAATTTAAAAAAAAACATTCAACATTAACATAAAAAATAAAACGAAGAATAATTATGAAAATATATTTGGTAGAAAACACTATTGCGCTTAATACACTCCATACTACGATGTATGGAGCGTTGAGTTCGGTTTATTGTTTTTCCTTCGAAAGGGCAAAACATGTAACATTCCTGCCTTTACAGAAATGCACTCCAATTAACTTACGTATAATAAATAACAGAAAGAATTTAGAAAAATAATAAATATATCTAATTAATTTGGTCACTGTTACCGAAATATTTTATTGCTATTTAACAAATAACTTTACAATACTTTGTAATACTTAATATAATTTGATTCGAAAATATTACTACAAATAATGTATTGGGATAAATTTTATATAACCGCTTTACTTTTTATAACGTCTAAAAATGTAGAAAACTGAAGCACCTAACGATCATAATAGATCAGCATTGGTCGCAGGAAACACAAAGCCGCTAACAAAGAAAACACTATTTAAATTAATTATACACAAGTGATGGTGGCCAGCACACACATAAAATAACAATCCATAGCCATTCAACCCAAAGTTATTGCACTCATCTCAAAATACACGCGTATATTCCAGAAATCTCTCAAATCCCTAAGCCTTACGAGTATCTTCACATCATTTGCTCCGCTACAAAAATCATGTGTATTAAGAGTTATTTCCCGCGTTACAATTACTCCAAATTATCTATCGATATATAGATAAGCTGAAATAACTGCAATGTATCTTGTAGAATTTACAGTTGTGAGGAACTATTTAAACTCTTGAAAACACAAAACACATGTAGGTACGTGGTAAAACACAAAGATGAATTCCGCAGCAGGAGTAGCACGAACTGATTCATTAAATTATCTAAACAACATTTACACATGAACGTTACAAAACATTTGACAAGAACAGGTGTAGTCAAGAGAGCTGATTGTGAATACTTAACCCGATCCTACCCATATGACATAATTTATATTATTTAGCCACTGAAACAACACACTTTAAGTTCAAGTTCAACCACACACTTGAAACATAACTTGTCAGGTACCAAACCAATTTCTGAGGGTCGTAAGATAAAAGAAACAAAACGTCTAATGTATAGATTTAAAAAAAAGGAAAACGGTCAAATCGCGTTTAAAATTCCTTTAAATCTTGATATATGCCCCAGACATATTCCTTGTATAAGCCGCCGGTTCATGCGTATGAACCTCGTTCTTCTTCAAGACATACCCTCTGCTATCTATGATCAGGTACGCGTGGCATCGCCTGCTGACGCTCATGCAGCACTGCAGCCGCTCCCCTGACTTCAACATGCAGTGCTTCCTGTACGTATAGTTGTTCAGCATCATCAGCTCTTTCCCGTTGCTCGTCACGATGTACTTGACTGGAATATACCGACACAATTATTAAAATGAAATACAGGTATTTTTTTTACTTAGCCTGATGGTAAGCAAAAGGGGAGCCCAAATGACCATGACAACGAACGCAAAACCGAGGCGTTCTATCCGTTGGCACCAAACTTCACGCTTCGTTTGTAGGAACTCACGTAAAGATTCTTCTTTGCATTCTTTATTTCCATACATGAGCCGGCAAAGAGTGTCACTTTTATGGAATTTTAAGACTAGTGTTCATAGTATACTATCACATGATTACTGAGCTTCTTCGTAAAGAATCCCTCGATGAATCGACCGTGGTGGTCTCTTGGCTAAACTTCGAGCCTATCTGGCAGCTCAAGTTATATTATGATTGATTCTACCACGTGCATATTTAAAAACTGCTGTACCAGGAGAAAACAATCAATACCTCTGATTCATTATTTTATTATTGTTGAATTTACTTCTATTTATTGCGTGAGTAGTAGAATGTTGTGTGTTTCAGAAAAGACTGGGCTCTTTGTGGTCTAACATTATCATTGCTTTGTTAGCCAGTTACTCATCTTATAGCTGTTTCTGCTGGTTGAATGTGTTATTTATGTCCCAAAATAAATACAAGTTGAAAGAAACGGCACTGACGTTATAAATTATTTAATCAGTACATTTTTTCTTGGGCAACATGTTCAATTACACAACAGATATAATTCAAGAATTTTAACAGATTTTATAAATAATAAATTATATTAACATTGTGTTTGCTGGTAATGCAAAAACTTACTTTTTATGTATTGCCACCGTACAGAATTCGAATATTCTTTAATTAATGGATATAGGTTGAACAAGATCGTCTGGATTCCGTATTTTGGACCTGACTATAACGTACTCTCCACTTTTAGTAATATAATATTGTGGAGGATCGTGGTTATGTTCTAGATCAAAGAATTCTACTGCCCCTTCATAGCTGAGTCTAACTCTAGCCTTACATTTAGTCATAGTTCTTCTTGAGCAGTTCCAATATCTATTACACTTCTTCACTTGACTGAATGTATGGTCCTCTATCATTAGAAGACGACATTTACCAGAAATGATGAAATGATATTGCAAACCTGGAATAAAACAATTATTAATAAGAATAATTTATTTAAAGACCATATCAGCCGTTGAACCGATAACCATAGGGGTAAACAGGTTTTAGAGTGGAAAGACCGCGTCTCTGTAAACGTTTTGTGGCCTCGGGCCAGGTGGAGTGATGATTTGCGCAAGATGCCTGTCAGGAGCTGGATGAAAGTGGTTGAGGATCGAAGAGTGGAGAGGCCCATGTACAGCAGTGAACTATGATAGGCTGATATTGTTGTATCTAAGTAACGTAGTAGCTACCTATCCAAGCATTTATGTTAGTATCAGAATCAATGAAAGGGAAAACATACTAGCTTCACATACATGCATGCTTTGAGTAGGCCGCTACTTCTCTCCCCGCATCACCGCACTGCTCCAAAACAGACCTTATTACTACGCTATAAGGTCCGACGCCGTACAAATCCGAATAGCAATTTCACACATACAGCCATTGATTTCGATGATGCTCCCTATGGAATATTAAATTACATAAATTTTTACCAATAATTGGAGCTACTTTTCTTTTGATACCAGGCTGGGTTTTTTTTGAGCATACTCCTTTAGAAATAGCATTAACAAGTGTTTTTTTTAATTTATGGTATGCCTTGGCAAACCTAACAATATTATGGTATGCCTTGGCAAACCTAAGGACAAGTCCATAGGTATCTTAATATAATAAAAAAGAAATTTTGAGTTTAGAATTTATTTATTTTTTTAAATAGAAAAGTGGTAAAACGCGTTCATTTACCATATTATCTGATGATAATTTAATTTATTTATGATGATGAAACTTACCTAAACAAAGCAGTAAAGTTAGAAGCCTATGACAGGCTTCGCTAAGTTGGAATTAAAGAATAAACCGTACCTCAGTATTATGATACTTTATTAATGAAGTAAGTGTATAAGTAGCAAATTCGGAATATTAACACACAATTATAATTAGTATGAATAATTCGTGTACATTTTATGGTATATACGAGTATTGTATAAAAATGTACGCATGAGATCAAGAAAGTATCTTATCCTATCTAAAACTAATTTGTTTACTAACGAGCGTAAGCCAATTTAGCTTTCGTATAATGAATACTTCAGGCAAAAAATATCTAGTAAAATATCTAGAAGATTAGTCATGTTATCTGCCGGCACACTGCATGTGTAGTTCGGTAGATTAATTGTTATGAGTGATTTTGTGTGAAAATAAATTAATTTTAACAAAAAAGCTAAAAAAAATAATAGTTTTTACATGAAAGAGTAACGTTCAACCTTACAAATATAATATTTGTAGGATAGTAGAATTTTGTACCTAGTAAGAGTACCAAAAGCTATTTTAATATACCATGTATACAGAAAATAAATGTATGGAGTACAAGACCCAAATCCACAATTATTTTTAAAATTTAATTTACAAAAAAAATTACCCAACCCACCAACAATTTTGGCAAAAAGTGTAATTGGCTTACTCTTAAACATTATCAAGACAAGAAAATTAGTCTTACCTAGACTTATATATAAACCTTACTTATCACTTTAAAATATAGATGTCGAGATTTCAATTAAATAGACATTTAAAGTCATTTCCATTTTATGTTGCAACTTTTACAAGTTCTCCATAAATAGGTATACGTACTTATTCTATTAAAAAGGTATTTTAGTACTTTACCGTCAACTTTAATTCTATAATAAATTGAGCTGCAATATCAGCAGTGAATATAATTAATACAACCTTACATTACATACATACAACCTTATAGTAAAGACTAGAAACTTTTTTTTTTGTTTTATGCTTTTTTTATTTACTGTGTTGGGGACTAGTTGATGTAATACAACCTGACATTAGATATACAACCTTATATTAAAGACTAGAAACTTTTTTTTTGTATTATGCTTTTTTTATTTACTGTGTTGGGGACTAGTTGATGTAATACAACCTTACATTACATACATACAACCTTATATTAAAGACTAGAAACTTTTTTTTTGTTTTATGCTTTTTTTTATTTACTGTGTTGGGGACTAGTTGATGTAATACAACCTTACATTACATACATACAACCTTATATTAAAGACTAGAAGTTTTTTTTTTGTTTTATGCTTTTTTTATTTACTGTGTTGGGGACTAGTTGATGTAATACAACCTTACATTACATACATACAACCTTATATTAAAGACTAGAAACTTTTTTTTTGTTTTATGCTTTTTTTTATTTACTGTGTTGGGGACTAGTTGATGTAATACAACCTTACATAACATACATACAATCCATATTAAAGACTAGAAACTTTTTTTTTTGTTTTATGCTTTTTTTTATTTACTGTGTTGGATGTAATTTGCAGTTAATTCATATTTTTAAGTGTACTTTGAATGAATACAGAAATGCAAATATGGATCAAGAAAATAGTATCCCTACAATATTTTTTTCCCTTTACAGATTTCCAGTTTGGACACAAGTATTAAAAACCGTTAGTTATGCGAGCTTAACTCTTAAACACCCGACCGAAAGCCGGGTGTCGCGTAAACAATAGATTTTCTATTGTGTCTGGTTTTCCGGGGCTTGATGGATTAAGCTACAAATCTACAAGCGCCTTATCTCGGTCCAAAGGTTGTGTGAATTCTTAAGAATCCCGTATCAGCCGATTTAATGTCCCCGGGGATAATCACAAACAAGGCCATCGGTGGGCTGCGTGTCTCGTGTCAATTTTTGCCTTACCCGAGAATTAAACCCAAGAGTAAGGCCTCCGGCACACTTGACGGAAATTCCGTCGCGGATATTTCGCGACGGAACGCCAATACATGTAATTACATATAAATTACGAACAGACACACTACGCGGAGGATCGGTCACTCCGTCGCGGACAATATTTATAAGTATGAAATTATTACATGCATCGGCGTTCCGTTGCGAAATATCCGCGACGGAATTTCCGTCAAGTGTGGCAAAGGCCTTAGAGATCTTAGCCCGAAACTTAATGACTAGGGTCATTCCTAGGCTAGGCCTTTAAATAGTGTCGGTAAATTAATTTTTTCTTTTTCATTTACCGTGGTCAGCTATTCACGATTTACCGACACCTTTTTAATTAATATTATCATCCCATAATCCATCAAATCATCAATATGTTTTGTGGCTCACTGCCATCTCTTATACATAAATAAATAAAGATTATTTCTACTAAAGAAAATTACCTTCTATTCTACTACATAATCACATTGTTGTTACAAGTGCGACTTATAATATTCACGAATTTTGTAGTTCTGGTTATAGGACATACTTATAATATTATGACTATAACTAATGAGTATCACTAAAGGTTGGTATAACAGTCAATGTACAGTCAACAGTACATCAGACTACCCTAATCTGTCAAATTTCTACAACCAATTTTCAGCATTATTCACTTCACTTAAAGTTCCTTGTTAATTGAGTTTTTATTTTGACAGATCGGGGTAGGTTGATCTGTTGCCGTACAGACGTACGTAATATAATCATTAAACATTTTACATCAATGTTTTATCAATGGACATTCATTCATACGGACTGTCAATTCTCTAGTAGTAGGTAAAAATTGCAACTTTCCATTTTTCATGATCCAGACTTATCCTTTCGCATATTTCACAACCATCACGTTTTTTAGTGGGTCTTGACATTTTTGTAAGATCTTCATAATTACAAGTATAATAAAGTATGTTACGGTTATAAGTACATTTACGGAAAACAACCTAAGATTTCATAATCACATAGTTCCTTAATCAAGTTAAACTTGTTTAATATTCTAAATAATATTAATATATTAGAAAAAATCAACTGGTTCAGGTATACATTATTAATATTAGTATGTTAATATTTATATCGCCATTAAGCAGGCAAAAAAACTTTAAAAATTATAAAAATAATACATATTCTGAAAAATTTAAAGCGGTTGCTTTGCTTACAATAATATTATAAGGAGAATATTTTTTTCGTGTACCTTAACTACACTTAAAAACCAATCATATAACTAGCGACTAGTGAGTAATGACTAAAAGTATAAGGGGCGGTATAATTTCAAGTTATTGTCATCAATTATTATCATAATCAGCATAATTGATGACGTTTCTATCAAACGGCCATAACCCTGTCTCTTTAAAATCACTTGACGCCATATTATTACTAATGGCTTTAGGGAAAGCTATTCCCAAGAATTGTGAAATATTAGGCTGTATTATCAAATGACCCGGATGGGCTTGAAGCCAAGCACTGGCCGCTTCTGTGAAACTACTGGTTAACGACATAAAGAACGACCTGTCAAGTGGTTGCAGAAGATGTGTTGACAAATGGGGAAACGAAAGAATAATAATGCCATACTCCCTTGCCAACTCAATTATATATAAGGTTTTAGCACATGAGGCATAGCCATCAAATATCAACAGGATTTGATTATCTCTACTCTTTTTTAGCCCCAGGGATTGGATGAAATGTTTTAGCCATTCTAAGGCTATATATGGTGTTATCCATCCCGTATTAGTACATTTGAATACAGTTTTTGGCGGAGCTCCATCTTTTAGGAAATCGTAGATTCTGCTTCTCTTAAAAATTAACAAAGGAGGCACGAATTCCCCTACAGCGTTCATTGCGCATACACACGTTGTAGTTAGACAAAGTTCTTTATTCTTTTTGGCAATCGCTTCAGAAGGTTTGTGTCCTGTAGATAAAGTAGTCAAGCCCATATTATAAATGTTATGAGCAGTAAAATTGTTTTCTTTCAATATTTTTTCATATTTGTCATAAAAGTTGATCACATTTTGTATTTCGAAACCTTTACTTTTTGACTTCCCCCCACTTAAAGATATCGAATATTTTTTCAGAAAACTCGAGAGCCATCTTTTACCAACCATTTTACTTCTACGGTCAAAGGTATGTGCAATTTTATATTTCATAGCATATTGGAACGCCAATTTTCTTACATCATTCGAAGACAACTCAAAGCAGTGTGATTGCAATTGACGTATAATGTCTGCTAATTTTATTTCCATATTTTCTCTCATTCTGGCAGGCAGGTCAAATTCGGTTCTCAAAATATTTAAACGCTTCAAATGGTCCCTGAGTATTCCCACTGGTAATCCAAATGTTTTGGCCACTTGTTTCAAACCAAACGTTCTGGATAGGTACATTCCGACGGCTTTGTTCAGATCATCTTGGTTCCAACTAGTGCAGGGGTTTCCTTTTTTAGCTGAAAAAATAAACACTTTATTATAGTCTGGAGTAAGTGCAACTGAAACAACTACTAATTCCTTACGTCCACTAAAATTATTATAATATTGTATTTTTCCATTATAAATTATTAATACAATTTTGAAAAAGGATCCAAATTGTGGATAGTCAAGGATCAAAAGGATATTCTTGTATTGGTCGACTGTCAATAGTGTTTCACGCATGTTTATTATTATCCATGACCCAAAAAAGTAAAATATGTAAATCAAACACTGATTCATAAGGATTGTAACTAAGAGCAGTGTTAATGTTCTATATTTAAAAAAACAACACGGAGGACCGGTGGTCATTTTATTAGTTGGTTTATAAATAAAGAAAAAAATAGTTCTTGTGTAATAAAATTTATTTATCTATTCAATTCGATAACAAAACTTTTAATTTTAAGAACGCTTTTTGTTTCGGTACCTAGCACTATATTCTTTCCATTGTTTTTTAATTTTTCTGTGTTCTCGAGGATTCATATCTTTTATTGATTTTCTACTACCTTTCTCCTTTTTCTTTAAATATTTCAGATGTTCTTTCGCCCTCATTTCTTGCCATTTTTCTGGATTACTTTTGATAAGTTGATAACGTTGACGGTCGGCTTCTCTTTTTTTCTCTGCTCTCGTAAGTTTCGTTTTCGAACAGAACATTTTGGTATCTGCAAACATATTATATAAGTCAACAAGTAGAGTTTTTCAGTAAATACAGTCCACAGAACAAACTTCGCAAATTGGGAAGTACCTAGTTGCCATTATGTCAAATAATATTAGGAGCAAATAAAAACATAAAATCATGGTCAACCTGAAAATATAGAATTTAACTCTTAAACACCCGACCGAAAGCCGGGTGTCGCGTAAACAATAGATTTTCTATTGTGTCTGGTTTTCTGGGGCTTGATGGATTAAGTTATATTACGACGATACTGAAATCACCTAATTAGAAATTTAATGATTTAATCATAACTTTTAAAGTTATTAGTAAACTAAAAAATACGGACATTTTACGAAAACAAATAAATAGAATATTATTACATATTTACTTCATAATAATCAAATAAGCGAACAATTCACCCAATGGTAAGCAGTCACAGTCACCCAATGTAAATTTAGAGAAATATCAGTATAAAAATTGTTATTTTACAATAATATACAAATGCACATATACAAGTCATCATCCACTTAGTACATCATATCATTAACACCTATCACAAAAGAAAATGCATACATCAAAATTGTCCTTCGTCTTAAGTAGATTTACCTACATAATAGTTAAACATGTCATCGTGTTCTTGTTTGCACAATTGTTTAGTACCTAAGCAGCACGTCAACTTACCCATTTCTTACCAATTGCCACAACCTATTTCCAGCAAAATGTAAATCTTAGATTTCTAATTTCTAAGGTTGATGTGGTCCTTAACGTACAAATTTGAAAAATCAATAAAAATAGTTTAAAGAGTAAAGCCTTAATGAATCTTAACATAGACGCCATCAGTAATCATGTGATATTGTGACGGCTCGTGGTTATGTTCACCATCCTGATGCAGAAATCTGTCGTTTAGATCTAGCATCACATTCGCCTTGCAGTTCTTAGACAAACGCTTGGTGCACTGCCACTTGACAGCTGTCTTCGACGTGTATTTCTTGCAGTAGTGAACTAGTTTATAAGAAAAAAAGTTCTTGTGTAATAAAAAAATATTTATTTATTCAATTCGATAACAAAACTTTTAATTTAAGGAACGTTTTTTGTTTCGGTACGTAGCACCGTATTCTCTCCATTGTTTTTTAATTTTTTTGTGTTCTCGAGGATTCATATCTTTTATTAATTTTCTACTACCTTTCTCCTTTTTCTCTAGATATTTCAGATGTTCTTTCGCCCTCATTTCTTGCCATTTTTCTGGATTACTTTTCATACGTTGATAACGTCGACGTTCGGCTTCTCTTTTTTTCTCTAATTTCTCTGTTCTCGTAAGTTTCGTTTTCCAACAGAACAATTTGGTATCTGTAAACATTTATATAAGTCAACAAGTAGAGTTTCCCAGTAAATACAGTCCACAGAACAAACTTCGCAAATTGGGAAGTACCTAGTTGTCATTATGTCAAATATCAGGAGCTAATAAAAACATAAAATCATGGTCAACCTGAGAAATAAGAATTTAAGTTATATTACGACGATACTGAAATCACCTAATTAGTTTTATTAAATTTATAAATTAATCATAACTTTTAAAGTTATTAGTAAACTAAAAAAAATTATGGACATTTTACAAAAACAAATAAATAGAATATTTTACATATTTACTTCATAATAATCAAATAAGCGAACAATTCACCTAATGGTAAGCAGTCACAGTCACCCAATGTAAATTTAGAGAAATCAGTATAAAAATTGTTATTTTTTTTACAATATACAAATGCACATATACAAGTCATCATCCACTTAGTACATCATATCATTAACACCTATCACAAAAGAAAATGCCTACATCAAAATTATTGTCCTTCGTCTTAAGTAGATTTACCTACATAATAGTTAAACATGTCATCGTGTTCTTGTTTGCACAATTGTTTAGTACCTAAGCAGCACGTCAACTTACCCATTTCTAACAAATTACCACAACCTATTTCCAGCAAAATGTAAATCTCAAAGATTTCTAATTTCTAAGGTTGATGTGGTCCTTAATGTACAATTTGAAAAATCAAAAGAAATAGTTTTAAGAGTAATGCCTTATTGAATCTTAACATAGACGCCAGCAGTAATCATGTGATACTGTGACGGCTCGTGGTTATGTTCACCATCCTGATGCAGAAATCTGTCGTTTAGATCCAGCATTACATACGCCTTGCAGTTCTTAGACAAACGCTTGGTGCACTGCCACTTGACAGCTGTCTTCCCCGTGTATTTCTTGCAGTAAGTATGATTGTTTATCATGAGCAACTTACTACCTGACTGTGTTTTTATGAATTGAGCTGTAAATACATATTTACATGTTTTACAAATCCAAAACAATTTTTTAAAGACGTAATTTTATTAATTGCTCCTGCGGATGTGTTTGCATAAAATTAATTCTTTAACATTTTATATTATTATAACTTTTATTCCCAGTTTATGATCTAGATTTATGCGATCTATTGAGTGAATCGAATAAAACAATAATGTGGGAGTTGTGACACAGTTTCCTCATAACCGGGATCATGAACATAATAAAAAAGGCAATACAGATATTTGAAACAAAGTTTAATACTAAATCAATGACTTCGGTCACTAGTATTCAGTTATCCAGTCACTATTATTCAATTTTGAGCCAAATACCATCCTTATTCTTTATGTATTTAGTTGGAACGTGGTTATGACACACATTGAAAGATATTTTTTTATTTAAGCCCAGGAAGACAAAAGCTTTGCATTTTTTAGATAGACGCTTGGTGCAATCCCACCGTTCGCCTGTCTTGGAAGAATATCTGTAGGCGTACGTGTATTCGTTCATCATTAACAGCTTACAATTAAGCGTTTGGATAAATTTAACTGAAAGTAAAAGACAGTGTTAAATAGAAGCCAATTTTGCTGCGTAATAATAAAATTTACTAAAGACCGTTTGGTCTCTATTATCTGTACAATGAAGTATGTTTAAACTTAAAGATTTACTTTTAATGCTAATGAAACCGAGGTCCAAAGGTCCAAGATCTCTATAGCTTATTAATCTATACATAGAAAATACTGCATCGCTTGATCTCTACTCAAAAGCGGGCGTAGGTTTAAGGCTAGACAAGGTGTACACATATCTCCAGGGCATCCATATACATATGTACCTGCCTTTTGCGGACATTTGTCCTTCAATAAAAATACTTCTGCCTCTGCATCCGACTCCGATTCCGATGTATCAAATTTCAAAATCTCCGACTCCGACTTCGGTTCCGATAAACTTACCTCCGTTATAGGTATCCCTGCTACGTACATACCAATTCCCTCAGCGACACGTCCGCAAAAGATAGGTACGTAATTATGTATATGGATGCCCTGGAGATATGTGTACACCTTGTCTAGCCTTAAACCTACGCCCGCTTACGAGTAGAGATCAAGCGATGCAGTATTTGCTTTGTATAGAATAATAAGCTATAGAGAGGTGAGGCGGCTGCATTAAAAGGGTTATGATAAAATATTTCTATATTTGCTGTTTTCGTTGAATAAAGACAAACTCAAATGAATTGTACAAATGTCAACTAGTCCTTTATTACTTCTTTAATGAAAACCACTTTTATGATAGCGATCACGAGTACAAAATTGCACATCAAATTCGCGTTTCGCGGGCGTACGCGTTTTTATGTTACAAATGTAATATAAGTCACACCAATTCAATTGACGTGTGGTCTGAGATACGAAGATTTTTGTATGAAGGCTGGCTTGCCTACTAGTCCCATAGAAATATTATGTACTGAATAATAGCTCAATGACTAGTCCCGCCATTTTGACTTTTTTTTAGAACAGCGTTCACTTAAAATTATTTCAGAAATGGATAGGTACTTAGTATCAATAAAAACATAAAATGTTATTAGACGAAAACCCATACAGTGTAGGTAACATTTCCAAAAATATAAGCAACAAAAGTTTAACTTCCCCATGTTGATTTTTTTTTTTCAAAATAGCGGTCACTTAAAATTATTTCAAAAATGGATACCTGATATCAATATTAACATAAAATGTCATTAGACGAAATCCCGTAAAGGGTCACGTTTTAAAGATAAAAAACTTTGGTTGCTTATATCTTGGAAAAGTGACATTTTACAGGTTTTCGTCTAATGACATTGTATGTTTGTGTTAACACTAAGTATCCATTTTGAAAGAATTTTAGGCGAATGCTGTTTTGAAAAAAACTCAAAATGGCGGATTAGTAGGAAAGCCAAATCTTCAATGCCCGTTGTTTTTGATATTCAAACATCTTAATCAAACTCATAATTTTGGACATTCAGTCCTATGTTGTGACTATCCATAGTCTATACCCGTACATAGTCAACGACAGTATTTGTATCTATTTCTGCCGTGATTATCTTTCTGATCATCCATGCATTTCTTTTGCATCTGCCAGCAACAAGATATCCTATTGTTCGACCACTGCCTCAAAAGAGCTATTCATATTTGTTGTCATGAAACATAATTAACCTTTTGAACGCCAAGCTACGAACGCCCTGGTCGACACTGGTCGTGTCCTGAACGCCAGAGCGGGGTTATTCTTTATTGTCGAATGTAAGGAAAAAATACCAGTAATCGTTTTAAACCTATTTATTTCATATTTTAGAGGGTTTTTTTTCAAGTGTAGACTTCGTTGGCGCACAGGGTCCGCAGATGCTCGTCAAGTATAGAATAGACGACTTTGGCGTCCAAAAGGTTAATCTCGCAGCCGTTGCCGTTTCCGCATATACACACCCTCCCCTTGGTGGATAAATATGTCTGGTTCATGCGTATGTTCCCCTCGAGTTCCAATTATTTGCCTATCCAAATCTAAAACCACATATGCATGGCACTTCCTGGATATTCTCTTGGTACAAGTCCACCTCTCACCTTCTTTGGTAATGTATCTTTTAGCGAAACTATGGTTATTGATTATTAGACACTCCCGGTACATACCACCTTCATGTACATGGATAAATCCTGCTGGAAATTTTAAAGGTTATGTATAAATTAAAATAGATATTCATTCATATTACATGACTATTATCATATCATGTTATATTTTGCGTATAAATTATTATTCGCCATTAAAGGTATGGCGTTTGTAGTGTAAAATCTTTAGTAACTGTCGCAAATTAAAAACTACTTTTATTGTAAGATATCATTTTATTCCAATAAAAATAATAAATCAATGTTTTATTCTTACATAGCGAATTTTTAATACTGGTATATGAAGCTTAACGAGAAAGTGGTTCCCCTTCAAATCAAGCACTGTCATTGTCGGTGCTCTGGGCAGGCGTGCGTGTGTTCCCCAACACTAGTTACAACCGTTCTGTACAACGAACCGGTAAAATCCCTTTCGAGGATTAAGTACGCCTTACATCCCTGCGCTGCCCTTTTGGTACATCTCCACCTCTCCGTAGCTACCGTTTCGTAATGCTTGCAGAATGTGTAGCCTTCGTACGACACCAACACACTACCATTGCCTAATTTGATGCACATTGCTGTAACCACAATATTAATTAAATAATCTATACTTACTTAATTATGAAGTAAGATTTGTTTGCTTGTTTGTATTGAATAGGCTCCGAAACTACTGGACCGATTTGGAAAAATCTTCTTAAAAAGAACTATCGAACTCGTTTGAAAACACTCAGCTACCACAACTTAAGCACAAACTACATATGTGGGTATTATAGATAAAAGTAATGAAAAGTAGAGTGTAGGTATATTATGACGAGCCGTTTGGTGTAATGGTCGAGAAGTCGGCTATTACACCAGAGGTCGCGGGTTCGATCCCCGCACGGTACAAACATTTGTGTGCATGAACATGTCTGTTTGTATCGGTCTGGGTGTTTCTATGTATAATAAGTATGTATTTACAAAAAAAAAAGTATATAAGTAATGTTTATCCGTTGTCTGGCACCCATAGCACAAGCTAATGCTTAGTTTGGGGCTAGATGGCGCTGTGTGAATAATGACCAGAGATATTTATTTATTTATTTATTATTTATTTATTATTATAATAAGTAAAAATCACTGGCATCATGTCAAAGCATAAACGCGTTCGAGTGAAAATAAGAGAAAATATGAAGAAAATCTCTTAGTAAGGATTCCTGGAACGTCTACAAATTAAGGGACAAAGTCTAGACATCTGATAGAACATTAACGCGAGCTGAATGAGACAGTTTAGTGTTTTATCAGAAAACAGCTCAAAAAGCATAATTTCGTTAGCGCAATATTTTTTTATTTTTGCTCCAAACGATGGCAAAATCTAAAAGTATTGACAAATAAATTGGTATTTGGCCCTCGAATTGATTGAAATATTCGTTTAAGCGGTTAAAATATTGTTGCCCGAAGAAATTAGTTTTACACCAAAGTAATTACAAGTGTCCAAAGAAATTAGCATTTTTTTGATATCATACATATTATTATAGTTTGTCAAAAAAAAAAAACAACTTTTACTTAACCTTTTCCACGCCAATGTCTGATATATCAGACAAACCATTTTCGTGCCCACCACGCCAATGTCTGATATATCAGACAAAAAAACATGATCAAACGTTGTATTTTTATTTGCCTGAATGAGTTGAGTATAACCTAATAATTTTTTGGAATTTTTTATTAATGGTCGTGGCGTGTGGGGCACCATTTTCGGAAAAAAGCGTGGCGGGGAAATGGTTAATAATAATTTAATTAAAGTTTTCTTTATTTAAACAACAGTTTTTGTACACAAATTTTATTTCAAAAGAGAATTTAAATAAATGGAAAAGATTTAAAAGAACTGGTCACTATAAAAGAAAAAACTTAAAAAAACCTATCAAAAAATGGTGAAAGGGACACGTTTTGATCTTGAGCCGGTTGAAGTTCAAGTCACAAAACCTGGCGAGGGTTCAGCACAAACTAATAGTATTTTGGACTATGATTCAAATACAGAACAAAGTTATTGTGTTAATTCATCAAGTGAGAGTGAAACTGGCGTTGAAGAACATACTTTAGATAGTAACAAAAATAATGAGCTTCGAGAAAATATTAAAAAATGGGCTTTGATATTCAATATACCACATGCAGCAATAAATTCAATACTAGAAATTTTGAACAAGCGAACAAACAATGCTGTACCTAAAGATGCTCGAACGCTTCTTCATACTATTAAAGAAAACCTGCCCCTTAGTGTTTCGGCACCAGGTCAATATTGGCATAATAGCTTGATAAAATGTTTAACTACTGTTTTTGAATATATGTCCTTGTATGTCTCCTGTCCATCCAATGAAATATTTCTTAATGAAAATGTCAATTAATTACCAGTTTTCAGAATTTCTAGACATCAATTTTGGCCCATATTGTGAAATATTTGTGAAATACCTGTGGCTCCGTTTGTTGTAGGTGAGTTGTAATTTAGTGTTATAATTTATTATAATATTAATTAAAATATTATTTATCCGATATACATCTGGGGATAATTTGTATTCATGGATATGAACGACTTTTACTATGGGATCAATTTTTTAACTCAGAAAAAATCAGCTGTTCCATACATATCGGTCGCCCTCAACGCGCTTTAATATAAATAGTCAAGGTTTGATTCCTCTGCGCCCCGCACTCGTCGCACACGCCGTCCACGCCAAACAAGCCACACACGCCACACTCGCCTCACACGTCATTATTATAATTTATTTAGAATTATTTTAATTTGTTTACCTTTTTCAGGAATATAATAACACATGAAGTTAACAACTTTTTGTTAGAATGTCATTTCCCTGAAGAAATACACAGATCAGTTAGATCACTGGATGTTTTAGCACATTGGAAAGGTTCTGAATTTCGTACTACTATCTCAGTTTTATAAACGGAACCTTTTAATCATTTTATGCACTTATTTTGTGCCATCACGATTTGCTCCAATGAGAAACATTTTCAATTTCTGCGAATCGCAGAAGAAATGTTATAAGACTTCGTTTAAAAATTTCAAATTATATATGGAAAAGATTATGTTACAAGTAACATTCATAATCTGTTACATTTGGTCCAAGAAGTAAGGAAATATGGGATTCTTCAAAATTTTAATGCTTATCCCGTTGAAAATAAACTTTACTCCATTAAAAAATGGTGCGACAAGGAAACAAAGCACTTCAACAAGTAGCTTAAAGAATTAATGAAAGAGCCTTAACTGATGTAGATAGACTGTTGGAGAAAAATCAAAATTACCTAATGATTAAAAAAACTAAGCGTGGAGATCCGAGGGGTGTTTTGCATTTGGAGACATTTGTATTATCTTCGAAGAAGTAGGACAAATGGTTTCTTACCAATGAAAATAAAGTGTTCGAGTTATTTCCGTACGTTATAAAGTTAGCGAAAGCCAAGAGCAGACTATAGACACGGCTATTACATTGAAAATACTGAAGATGCATTTGAAGAACCTTTGAAATCTTCATTTCTTAACATTTATAAATGTGACAACAGACAACTTAAAAAGTTGGAGAGTGTTTTTAAAACTACAGATATAAAATGTAAGCTTGTTAGTATCCAATTACATACAAATTTATTTTTTATACCATTACTGCACACTGTAAATACATAAAACTGTGAAATAAAACAAAATTCAATAATATCACTTTTTGTATTTATAGTATAGAATTAACGAAAGCAACTTGCTCATTTTTATAATGTAACACCATTAATCAATCTTTAATAGGCTACCTCGGATACAATAATAATTCGTAAATCTTTCTGCGCTCGTATACAATCAACTAATATTTTAACCTACATAATGAAATTTCTTATTTTTGTAATATAACACTATCAGTCAATCACTATGTTTCATAAGCTACTTTGAAAAAGACATCTCCTATACAAGGTCGATTTTTTTTTCTTATTTCGACCCAGATTTTTAATTTTTTATGGATAGTTGTGTGGTTTCATTGGAGGAATACTTACGTAGGTATGTAAAATTTTAGAGGCGATAAAAAAAATCTTTACTAATAGTTTAGTTTACTTCTTAATACAAAAAACATACCTATTGTAAGTTTTTTGTATTAAGGACTTAATGGTAGACAAGGCTGCGAACTGTAGCTACATGAGCTCCAAGTGAAAAAAGAGATTGCAAATGTTGCGAAGTTATAGCTACTTGATCTTCATTTGATTGGAGATGCGGCGCAGCTATAGTTACGTTGGCTGCAAGGGACTGAATAGGTGGAGATGGCTTTGAATCAGGTTCAACGAGCTAACCTGACCCAGATGGCTGTGAAATTGGAGATTTATTCGATGTACAAGGGTTGATCTTCAATGTTTCGCTTCGAGGACGTCTTTTTCTTGAGCTTGACATTCGTTGGTTGCTTTCACAACGGGAACGTGAATTTTTTAAAATGATTTTAAAAAATTTGTCGCATTCGGCTCTGGTAAAAGATGGGTCGGAATCATTAACGATATCGAAGAAAAATTGTATAGTTTTAGAGAATGCTTTAAAACACACTTTTTGTGTGTCACCTTTTGATGATCCAGTCCAGGAACATAAATTGAAAAAGCATCGATCGAAGATTCTATCAACCAGAAAATAAGCGTTGGACATTCCTTTCCCTGGAGTCTTGCTGCAAACCTTATGATATTTTTTAAATAATTCTGCTCTTGTTGTTAAATCCGAAATTTTATTTTCAAAATCTTCCAAATCGTTTAAGTTTTTTATAAGCTCCATAGTACGAGTAGTGTCTTGACGTTGCGGTTTTGCGGATGTCATTTTTATATATCCCTCAAACTGGGTCTGAAATTCCGATACCTTTATAAATATATTATTTTGAATTTCACATGAAACGCTTTGATTGTCCATTATTGTCTCTAGGCCCTGTTTCATTGATTTTATGTCGTCTTTCAATTGTTGAAGCAGTAGATCTTGATTAAAAATTACATAAGGTTGGTCTATATTGATATAGTGGTTCCTGATGTTTACACGGTTACTATTGATATGTTGTATGTCATTTACTTCCTGGGCTTCCTCGGCTCGTATATCTAAAAAAAACATAAATAAACATTGTTATCGAACAAATCGAAGTTTCATATTGTAACAAAGATGAAACTCATGAAATAGGTATGGGCTTATATTTAATTAAAGTATTTTTTATTTACTATTTATAACTTTGGGATAAATAAATAGACCATTACTTAAACTTAAATGAGCCATGCTAAAATATACTTAACATTATCGGCTATTACTTATTAATATCGAGTTTTGCTCGTCTAGTTTCAGGACCATCGGGATCTTATTCAGTGATTAATAGCCAATGTTTAGTAAGTACGTAGATGTTACAGTCAAAACTCATAACCGGTCAAAACTACTTGCACTGACTGCAAAAATCAGGCAAAAGTAGTATTAAGTACTTACACAAATCGGCAACAAATACAAACCTGCTTATATTCATGAGCACAAATACCACCTACAGGTGTTATTTCAATAATAGGTTGTATATTCAGCGTTTTTTTTACTTCACCACGGATCCCCAAATGATAAAAACATGGAGAGTGAATGCAGCGACTATGAGACATTATAGAACCGAGTTTGTTAATAGTGGTATAGTAAAACACTTCGAAATGCTAACCTAAAAATGGCTACCGAAAATGACTAATGGGAAACATTTTGTTATTTTTAAATAATGAATAAGAATGTATAATAAATTATTTATTTTAAGAGGGGCTTTAAAATTTTCACCAGAAAGAAGTTTTTGATTAACAATATGAAATAACGAACACTAAAAAATTATAATAGGTATATCTTGTCCAAAATATTATTAGTGTTTTAGTAAAGTTTTCACTATTATGTACACGGAGCGTGTAAAACTCCCAATATTGATAACTGAATGATTGACTGAACGAATGAGTGAGTAAGAACTTGTAGAAGAGTTGTGAAGTGCATAACAATCTAGTTTAGTTTTATAAGAGACTATTATTAGATTTCGTAGGATTGTACAGTTTTACAAAATGCGGCTGTTAGTCGTGAATTGAATTCCATACTAGGTATTACACGGTAAAAAAAACTGAATACACTAATAAAGTGGGCCCTTTTCCGGGCTTGTAAGCGCTTATGAGTTTGCTATAAGTCTATTAAAAATAGGTAAAAAAATAATAGTCTTTTGTCCTAGGATAATTATTAGGTAAACCGCTTTTTGCTCGTTGGGGAATCCGTGTTTTTTCTCTTAATCGCGTCTAATTCTGTGGAATTTATAGCACCAAATATCAATACAATTACGAATCGCAAACCTTTCTTCTCTCGCGGCCAACAAAAATAAAACTAGTTTCTCCAACAAAATTAAGTCATATCTTTATATAGGTACCGTCGCTAGCTAAGTGATACCGAGACGGACCGTGCGTATGTTCTCCCATGCTCTGCAGCACGCTTCTAAACCTCGGATCCATTGACTCCTTTTCCAATATCAGGTACGCCTTGCATTTAGTATTGACAGCCTTGTTGCACTTCCACCGCTCAGTCCTCTTGGTGGTGTAGTATCTGCAGTATGTGTGGTTCTTGTACATCATCAATGTCTTACCACTCGTTAGTTCGATGCACATCGCTGGAATGGAATGATAGGCTTGTTCTCACTACATATTTCGATTCATTACTTCGATCGTCGAACTAGTCACTTTTACCTCATTTATTCGACAGTCGTACTACTACTCGAAAATACTAAAATAAAATCCAGGGTGTTTGTTTTATAATTTTTCTATCAGCAACCGATTTCTTGGCATACTTCGGAAGTACCAGCAAAGCAAGTGTAGCAGACAGAAAAAATGAGAAAATACAACTCGAAAATACTACATAGTTGTGCTAAAATCCAGGGTGTTTGTTTTATAATTTTTCTATCAGCAACCGATTTCTTGGCATACTTCGGAAGTACCAGCAACGCAAGTGTAGCAGACAGAAAAAATGAGAAAAAAAGATAATCTCACTAGTTTCACCGTCGAACTAATGAATCGAGCTAGAGAGAACAAAGAAACTATGTGTCGTTAGAGTTCGTCCTCACTGACGAATGATTGATATGCAACATATCAACTACATAATTTGTTCGTAGAGGAAAATCATGCTATTGTAAAACATTTTAATTTTCTTTAAAAGTCATCAAATAATGAATTCAAAATAATATGACTTGTATGTCTTTAGAATCCTATTCATGTACAGTAAGCAACATCATCCTACCCTAATATGTATAAAAGTCTCAATTGAAGTATACAGGGTGTTAGGTAACCCGAGGGACATATTTAAGGAGAGTGTTTAGAATCCGATTTAGAGTCCAATTCGCTATAAAAAATATATCCTTAATTTTTTTCATAATCATCCTAATAATTTATGTGTGCATGAACTACCTAAAAATCCCGTGTGCTGAGCGGCTGTTTACGCCCGAAACTCAAATTGTACGCGATTACAATTTTAGTCGTACTTGAACGAGTGCACGAAATAGGTACTGTGAAGGAAAGAGTGCCCGCACGTTACGCGGATTTTCATGTTTCGACTAAGATTATTGACAGATACCTATTTACCAGAGTTTTTATTGATTTATACTTATTTTGTTATATGAAGGCATGAACTATTCGGGGTTTAAATATGTCCCTCGCATTTCCTGTCATACTGTATATAAGCCTATTCTGGTTTTTTTACTTATAAAATGGGACTTGAACTTGATGCTCCAGAACAAACATGTAATGAACATTATTCTGTGTTTCATCTATGTCTGGGTGTTTATTTTTATCTAAGTAAAATATTTTTGGATTTTTTGGTACCTTCGTTACTTATGAGGTCAAGCCTTTTCCCATAGCCATCGTCTTTGACATTGAAGGAGCATCAGAACAAAAACAGATATAACACCATATTTATCAAAAATTAGAAAAACTTCATACAAGCTATAAATAATAAGCCTCTTGAACCTGAACATTTTAGTTGTTGAGTTTTAATTTGATATTTTGATAACGTTTTAGAAGTTGATATAACGCTTTTCGATTAGATTCCTTTGTTTCTTTTTCTTGGAGAGTGCTGAGTTAAACGTGTGTAACCAGGAAAAAATTGGTGGGAGTTAATACACTTTGAACTGTTGCTCTTCATAAGGGTTTTTGTTCCGACGTACCTCAATGATGCTAATAATCAACTGGACAGTTTAATTTTGTTTCATGTTTAGTTTAGCAATAAATCGTCTAATTTGTGATGGCGTCTTTTATAAAATAGCAAATATGACGTATCAATGTTCTTATAGAAAACTTACCTTACGTTAGAACGTATTGTCTATATACGTTGTGCCTCCGAAATAGACAATAAATCAATTTTACAGAGTGACTCTACTACCTACTCCGGAATGTTGTTATCTCTTGAGAAGAACCGGCAAGAAACTCGATAGTTACCCTTTTCAGTCGCCAGTTTTACAAAAATTATAATAATACATCTCCAAAATTAGTCTATAATAACGTTAGTCCTGTGTGGAATTTAATTCTTTGGCACACAGGACAGAATTACGACTAAATTATTTTATTCATCCGTCACTTTTCGAATTAACACTAGAAGGGTCGTGCTTCATACCATACCTTCAAAGACCGCAGCCGTCATTTTGACGCTCCTAGAGAGTCAATCAGAATACTCATGAAATAATTGTGTGTTTCGCTTTAAAATGAAAGAAAAATATTAAAATTTTACTTTTTTTTAATAATTAAACAATTATAGCACTTAAACACTTAAACTTTAGTATATCGATGGTTAAAATGTCAAAGGGCTTAAAGGACAAATCATGATTTTTCAGGAGAGCAGAAAAACGAAATAAGTACAAAATTGGGCATAACTTTTTTGATTTCAAAGCTATCGGTTTGTTGTAAAGGACACTTTTATTTATTTTTTCAAGCCGAACCGTATGCAACCAGTTTATTTATTCTAGATAGCATAGTTTTCGAGATAGGTGTCCTTTAAGAATTGAAATTCGATTATTTTGTCCTTTAAGCTTAAGTTTCTGTTGAGATAAATCATTAGCTTTGGCTTAAAGGACATGTTAATACAGGTGTTAGAACAGAATTGGTCTTTTAAGATAAAATTTCGATAAAAAAATATATCCTACTTAACATGAATTTGCCTGTTAAGCTGTATTGTGTTTTTTCAATATAGTACAAAAAGAAGCGCTGTCGGCATACAGCGTCAAAAAACATCAATCTCTCCCTCTCTTTTTTTTTCGGAGGAGAATGCGTTTATGCACCACAACCTCTGGCTAGCTAGACCTGCGACCGTGTGTGGGACTCGAGGCTAAAGCGTCCACTACCCACTAAACTCCCCCAGTTTCTCCTTCTCACCCGATTGGGACAAACCAGTGCCAGTCTTGTTGCTACTGACCAGCACACTCTCTCCCTCTCCTGGGTGTCGTAAAAGGCAAGGCAAACGTGGACACTTACGGCACGGCTGGTCCGCAAGTTAAAAGTGGCTCAGTGAGCTATGGAAAGAGATATGCTCGGCGTTTCTCTGCTGGGTCGTATACGAAATGAGATGATGCGGCATAGAACCAAAGGCAGTGGGCTGGCTATATCAGCCGTAGAACCGATAACTGTTGGGACAAACGGATTCTAGAGTGTAAAACGCGTCTCGGTAAACGTAGTGTAGGGCGCTGTCAGGCCAGGTAAAGTGATGAATTGCGCAGGATGGCTGGCAGGAGCAGGATGCGGGCGGCCGAGGATTGATCAGTGTGGCGAGCATTTGGAGGTTATGTCCAGCAGTGGATTGTAATATTCAGATGATGATGATGATGATTGTAAAGATCCATAGATTCATTCATCAATTTATAAAAAGAAATATAACTATTGTATTATTGAATTACTTATTGGTCTTAAATAAATATTGGATAACATCACATACATTGATCTGACCCCAAAGTAAGTAGCGTAAGAACATGTGTTATAGGTGTCAGAAACAACAAAGGTACCACAAATGTATACTTAAATACGAATAAACATCCAGACACAAAACAAACACAAATGATCCCGAACCCACGACTCCTGGCGTAAAGGGCAGGGAAATGAATGTGATTTATTTGACATAGAACCACAGTGTCCTTTAAGCCCAAAACGCCTGAATCAAAATATGCAAGAGTAGGCTTTAAATGCCATAATACATTATCAGTGACCTTTAAGCAAATAATACAAAAATGGCCAATTTTTAACCATGAATATCTCGCTAACTATAAGGGATAGGAGAATCTTTGATATACCATTAGAAAGAGCTCAAAAAACTCAATACAAATGTAACAAAAAGTCATTTTCGCCAAAATGTCCTTTAAGCCCTTTGACATTTTAACCATCGATATGTTCTGTGCTTAAACCGAGTTACATTTGTAACAAATAATAGTTTTTTTTAAATATTTTATACATTTTCCACAAACAGCTTTTTTACACATTGTGCAGTTTTCACACGTTCTATTTTTTTTACAATTATGATTGACTTGACACTGTCGCCTCTTATTGTTTGTAGCAGATGGTTCACTTGTTTCAAAATCACTTTCTTGTCTTGGAGTCGCAGCTGAAGTAGTTTTTTTTTCACATACTCTGTGCGTAGGTCGTTCACGAGCTGAAGGATAAAATCATGCCGAGAAATATTTATTCCTGTGACTTTTCGGTACAGAATCCATGAGTTTATAGCTGCCAAATCAAGTATATTATAAAAAACATGAACCGGCCATCTTCGACTTCCAGCTCTTACGGTGTACTTTCGTGCCATTTGATCGATGATGTCCACACCAAACTTCGTTTCATTATAAAATTTTACTGTTTCGGCAGCTTTTTTGATCAATTCCTATGCTCACGTCTGGGTGCAAAAAAATACAGGTTTTTGATACCTTGTGAGCCCAATGATCATTGAGCATATGCAAACTTCCATTGAAAATGGGTTTGAACGAGATCAATTAGTAATTAGTTTTTTTTAAAACGTCATAAATCGTAAACCGCAATTTTCCTCTCATTCAATCAACTCAAATATAAAAACATCGATCAAACTTACAAAGAACTATAATAAATTTTATATTATGATGATACTTGCTGCTACGGAACCCTTCATGGGCGAGTCCGACTCGCACTTGGCCGGTTTTTTCTACAGGCGGAGCAACGCCCTTGGCACGGGTACAACCCTGCTCTCTCGTGTAGAGTTAGGACTGAAATGTAAACTCCATAAACTTTTTGAGTACTTTATTTCTCAGAGTTCATGTAACACTATTACACTTTACGACACTTACTATTCCGTTCGAAGTCAAACTCCGACTGCCTGACGGTCCGACTGCCGTGTGCCTCGCTTAGTCACCCCACGCACGACACAGTGGTGGGCCGTGATTGGCCGACGCATCCGATTGGTCGGCGTCTCTGATTGGCGGTCTCACAATAGTCAAATGAGCGACTCAAAACGGAAGTAAGCATTCAAAATAATTTATTATTATTTATTTAAGCATTTAGGTTAATTAATAAATTATTAAAAAATTCACTTACAAAAATTAAACATCCATAATAATAAATATAAGTTTACAATAATGATTATAATCATCAAAGCCTAACACTCGGCAAGTGTGACGACGCGTAATGCATTTCAATCCACATCAAAAAAAATATTACCTACATATTATAAGCCTAATCTAAACCTGTTACTCAGTTGAAGTGGCACAAAGCTGCGTAATATAGTTCGAAGAACAGGTGGCCGTTTAGGCAAAAACAAACATGGATGTAGCTGGTAAAAGCATATATTAGGTGGTAGACCTCTTGTGGCTAGACGCTGATTATTTTTTTTATTAGTGTTTCGGTCCGAGTCACCTACTATTCAAACAATCGAAATTATGGCAACACTAACAATGATAATGTTTGTGATTTATTGAGATCTCCTTGAGATCGAGGCTGATTGAACCGCAAGTGGATTTTTCCTTTAGACCATTTAATTATGATTTGTGTAAGGGTGAAATTCCGAAGAATTGCGAGCCTTAAGTGGCAGTGGGCAGGACACATTGCAAGGAGGACTGACGGCCGTTGGGGCGGAAAGGTCCTCGAGTGGTGGCCACGAACCGGGAAACGCAGCCGTGGTAGGCCTCCCACAAGGTGGACCGATGATCTCATAAAGATCGCCGGAATCCACTGGATGCGGGTGGCGCAGGACCGATCGGTTTGGAGATCCTTGGGGGAGGCCTATGTCCAGCAGTGGACGTCATTTGGCTGAAATGATGAAGGGTGAAATGGGTGCCTACAATATATAAAAAAGTAAAATCAAACACATTTAGTCATGATAAACGCCAATAACCTTTTTTGTCTTTATTTTTGTAAACATAAAACAATACGTCGTTTGAACATAAATATAAAATGTAACATTAATCTATTGAAAGAAGATGCTCGTCGCCTGTAGGCTATATTAGGTAACATTGTAACTTTATTTATACATATTATGTTAATTATCACTGTCAGTGTCAGTCAGTAAGTTCGTAAAAATTTATCTGAAAGATAAATTGATCAGTGCTACTAAATTAAAATTATAATTTTCCTTCTATCTTATTGAAAAGACAAAATTGTTGCTGAAGCAGGTCTTAACTATTGGTTTACTATGTAATCATTTTTTTAATTAGAAACATATTTTTTATACTTTAACATTGTAGGTATATTAAAACTTTTGATTAATTGATTTACGTATTACCAGATTGAAGGAGCCTCTAGTTACTAGAGGCTCCTTTATACATACATACTAGAGTCTAGTATGTCAGCTTTTTAAGCGATGGCTCCTGGTTAACCTTTTGAACATCAAGCTACGAACGCACGTCGTGTCCTGCACGCCAGAGCTGGGTTATTCTTTATTGTCGAATGTAAGGAAAAAATATCAGTAATCATTTTAAACATATTTATTTCATATTTTTAGAGTCAGGGTTTTTTACAAGTATAGACGTCGTTGGCGCACACTCACAGGGCCTGCAGGTGCTTGACAAGTATAGACGACTTTGGCGTCAGCTTAAGCGTCCCTCAATGGAATAAGCCGCCGTACTGGTCTGTCATCTGATTACCATAAAAACATCAAATCCCAGTCACATGGCATGTTGATTACGCCCTGAAAAGTGCAGCATTCTGTGGTCTGATTTCATTGTATTTGATTTAAATCTAGAGACAAGATGCGTTTCAAATATTTTCTCATACAAAAACATTTCTCACTTTTCAATATTAGGACCCAAAAACAAAAAGGAGTGTTTGCGAGATCTCTTTTTATAAGTGTCTTTCATTGCGAGATACTAATAGGGAGCATCGTTTAATGTATTGCCAATCAACATGCACCTTTATCACGAAAGCCGAGCTTACGATAATATGGTTACTATTTTTCCGTTGAGAGAAAATACTATGTGACACCAATATACCTACCATACAGTTTTTTTTTGTTTCGAGAAATCCACGATATTCACTGCTAACCTGCGCGCAAGTGAATCACCTTATGTCGTCAGTCAAGCTCACTTATTCATTGTTACCTCCTCTGCCCCGCCGCGCATACCTGAGGAGGTGACTACTGACTACCACTTGTGCGCAAACTTTAATTTCATTCCTTATGGACACTTAAATAACAATCATTTCGCACTATTGACTTCTTTTCTCTGGTATCTCATTGTATATGGCAACGTTTCAAATCTTAACATAAGTTCCATCGCTATTCCTATGGTACTTTGAAGGCTCATGAGTGTGTTCTCCTACAAACGTCAAAGCTTTTTCACCATCAATGGTTTCGATCAGCAAATGAGCCTTGCAATTCTGAGTAACGCGTTTGCTACACTTCCATCGTTCACCCTTCTGTGTCTTGTATTGTCTGCCGTATGTGTGTTCTTGATACATCATCAGCACACTCCCACCACGCAAGGTGAGGAAGCTAACTGAAATATTTTAAAGGCAGATTAAAAATACCAGTGTACCATACATAATAGAAATAATTGTGGAATTTAGGTATTGAATAGTTCAAGATCTTTAGAGCAAATGAATCAATCTTGATATCAAAGTCCTTGCATTATAAATGTGCAAAAAATCGCGGTAAGCAATAGGGTTCGCAAATTGTTTTACAATTATACGTGTAGTGCTTTGATACAGGTACCTATTAAACTTTTTTTTCACAATTTATTTGCAAAGACATTTGATTTGATATTAATTGATGTAGTAGCTGCCAAAAAATTTTGGTTAAAAAAATCAATATAAAAGATATGGGTATATTGTTAAAAGAGTTTTAATTATTATCGCGACGAAAATAAAAATGATTTTAAAACAATACTTCCAGTAGTAAGTAGTATATTTTGGAATAAAACAATAATTTAACATTAGATGTAAAGGCTTATAAAAAGCTACGTACAATACCATCTACCGAATTCTCCTAAGGAAAATTTCCAAAATTATTCCAGTGTATATTTTATACAACTTTTGGCACATATTTTTAGAATAACTAAATAATAATAAAAAGTTTGACTAGGAATAATTTTTAAGTGTTGTCTACCACCACTAGATCTAATTTACCATAAACCAGTCAACAGAAAAATAAGAGTTGAACATAATAAAATATCACAAATACAAGAATGTTGTTGAAATAATTCCATCACTATTCCTTAACCAACTAGTTCCCAATTACATCTACAAATCTTAGTACAATTCCCTCATCTGTACATAAGTAGGTACCTAACTAATACAATTTTGGCTGAATTGGCACCATAAAAATACCTGATATTATACAAAGATACATTTTGCGTACCGACCGAGTGACGATGAATCGTCAAACTTACATTATTAATACATATTTACTAAATGCAAGTAGGTCTATACATTTGCTACTGAGTAGCACATCATAGCAGTAAGTCTTTTTATTTAAAGTATTAACCTAAACAAAATTAGAACCAAGTCTTTCCCACTATAGTGTCGCAACCCCGATTCCAAACCGAAATTACCGGCACGTTTACAAGTATTAACTTCCCTAAAACATAACCGGTACTCTTACCAGAGTTTATGAAGATTACATAAATTGCATTACTAAAATCGTCGTGGAAGTTACATTATTTGTGCTGAGAAGCACTGTCAAACTGTCAATTCACAGAATGTAGGTGTGACTTATTCATTTAAAATAAAATATAAATTACCAAAATAATAATAAATAGGTATCCTTAGAAATTCCTCTGGTGTAAAGGTGCGTACAGATTACATTAAGAGGCCTATTACAAAGAGCGCGCGCTCGGTACTGACTGAGTTCGGACGGCCAGCGCATCGCATTTTGTAGTAATTTTGCAGTTATATTTATTGTTATTATCGAAATAGGATAATAAATGAATTGTTTAAAATTGTAAAATCTTCATTCCTCATGATGTAACAAGTATTCTGGTATATATTTTGCCTAATTGTATTGTCGTAGAAAGGAGAAATTCACAGTTAACTTAAAGCGATTTTCGAAGATTTTTGCTTTAGAACTAGATGTTTTATTATACATAAAACCAAAGATATTTAAAAATCCGAGGCCGCTATGAACTATACGACTATATAAGAGATAACATTCTAATTTTTTTATTTCATATGCTTAGAACAGTAGTTCAATCTATGAGCTTAAAAATGTGCCTTCGCGCATTTTATGAAAATCTTTCTCTGCAATTTTGGGTTCAATTAAAAAGTTAAGCAAAATTTACAAAAAGCAAGGCCGCTAAGAACTATTCCAATAGATATTCTACACTATTTAATAAGTAATTATTGTAAATGTATTTTTGTTTCTGAGATCGATAACGCCAAAGTTGGCCATTTTATGCAAAAATCCCTGTCAAGATGTAATAGGGGTCTTAACATAACATGTTATAAAACAATGTTATAACTTTTTCAGTACTAAATGTTTTGTTGAAAAATAATGTCAGATAATTTTGACGTGTTATAAAACTCATGTTAAATAACATGTTACTTAATCTGTACGCACCGTAATAGCCGTTTTCTCAACAAAATGGTTGTCAAATACCTAATGCGAGTAACGAGAACGGGAAGCCCTAAAAAAGGAATCAGTGTTATGTTGCGACCCGGCGATCTCACAGCACAGTTTTTCCATAGCTAAAATAATAATAAGTACTGACCAAAAACACACAAACAGTCTTAATATTATCAAAAAGGATATCTTTTATCAACAATTTCATAAACAAATCTAGGTAGGATAATATTTTATTTTTACAATATTATAAACCAACTACTAGAAAACCCTATTTTCGTTACCTATCTTACAATAAGTATGCATTTTACATGTAATTTACTTTACCTTCAACGAATTATCGTTGTTTACCTTACATAACTTCTATTTCTTTAACAGTTCTTAAAGGGCCTTGAAGATTTTGGCCTTTCTGCGGACCTACTGGTACTCTATATCTTGGAAATGACACTTTACGGGTTTTCGTCATAAGACATCTTATGTTTGTATTAATACTAAGTATCCATTTTTGAAAGAATTTCAAGTGAACGATGTTTTGAAAAAAAAATGGCGGTACTAGTAGGTAAGCCAGCCTCCATACAAAAATCTTCATAGCCCTTTATAAAATAATTCATATACGAATGTGTTGGCTTTATCGGCGGCACGTTACGTGGAATACCTTAATATCTATGGATATTAGAAATGCAAAGACTAGGAGAGGGTGAAATCGTAGGCACATCAGACTACCCAAAACCAATTTCTGGTAGTTATTTCAGTGGTGAATTTGGGATCACATACATGTAATTTACATGTATTTAACAGACGATTTCTACAACATAATTATAATATCGTATTTGTTTATTCAGATCGTGATTCCCAAAAGTCTCGACTACATGTTTTAAATAGGTCCAACGTGACAGAAAGCAGCAGATTCATAAGAATTTAATACCTTATAGAGGATAACAAAACTCAATTTATTGATTTGTTTTGGCATGCCAATGTACACAATATCTTTAGTTTATTTATTACCGACATCTTGAATAATAGTCACGACTCAGGTTAATTATGCTACGTCAATTCATACCTAGTTACTTGAAAGATTATCTTGGAACGAATATGACAAATGTTACTATTTCACCTCGACTTAGCTAATACATTACTTTTTAAATTTAATAACCCATGCAAAGTGAATTATTTAAAATAATTTGGCACCGTCTTTATATTATTGTTAATGCCCAATTCAAATTCTCTTTTTTTATATTTTAAATTATATTATAACAACGATTGTAGGCACACGAATATAATTATTATTATGTATTTACAAAACTCTGGACTGGCCACTAATAACGACGAATTTAAATTTCGCTCTCTACAAAAAAAATGAATTAAAAACTTTCTTTTATCCAATGTAGCAGAAAAGTCGGTGAATAGAATAAGGGGCCGTCCATTAATCACGTGAGGCTCAAAAGGGGGGGGAGGGGGTACGGAAAACATCACGAAACATCACGAGGGGGGAGGGGGGTCTCGTTAGACATCACGTGTATTAATTTTATTTATTTTTTGTCAAAAAGCGCTATTTCTGAACCGAAATGACTTTTAATTGCCCCAACGCATGAAGGTTTCATGAGAATGCCTTATGACCTGTATTGCCCTAGCCTGCAGAAGGATTGTAAGCTTCTTGTGGAAAGAATATGTTAGCAGTGTGGGCAGTACTTCTGCACTAAAAAAAGAGCAAAAGAGTGCCATGGGCACCATACTGCCCACGACACTGAAACTGTTCGGCCCACGCGTATCCTCACGCTACGAGGGAGGGAGGTTCTCTGCGTAGTGCGCGAGGATGATGGTGCCGAGTGGCTTGACGAAACCGAAGTTAATATGTCACAAACCTCTCAGCCAATAACAACTGCAAGTCTTGCGGCGCCACTCCGTGGGACGAAGACAACATTAATTAATTATTCATTAATTTTATTACAAATACATATACTTAAATGTTTTTCGAATCAAAACGCCATTTTTTTTATATTTTTTTCCAGTCAAAAATAGCCTTTACATAGACTTCCAAAAAAATACACGTGATCCAGAGGGGGGGAGGAGGGGGTGATCCCAAACCTCACCAAATATCACCAGGGGGGAGGGGGGGGTCAAAAAATGAGAAAAACGACCTCACGTGATTAATGGACGGCCCCTAATATACACTTTTATTACATTTTTTATTACCAATATAGGTATACTTTAACAAATTACCAGATAAGTCTAGGTACCGGTATAAAATTTTATCGGTATTTATTCAAAAATGATTATGATATATATACAACCCTATTAATTTGCGCTAAGATTCAAAATTAAATTCTAAAAGGCACAGTATTTACACTGTAGCATAGCATCGTATTTAAGCTGAGATCGTCTAAATCAGTACACTTTCTAACTACAGAATCGTGTGAACAACTGCGGTTATCATTACGGTTCTTTATGATCTTTATGATTACAAACATAATTTAAAGCAACAGCAACGAGAATTTTGCAAATATCCGTCCTTTGTTGCAAATCACATGCTTTGACTCGAGAAAACTGTCTTTACCAAGCCGTTTACTGTCATTGAACTTATCATCTGGAATGGACAAAATATTACAATTTCTTAACTAACTGAGATTTAATTTGCAAGAAACAGACCCCTTTACTGGAACCAGTCACTCATTGCAACCAGTTACCGCAGTTATAACGGGGAATGTAAAAGTTTTGGATCAGTCATTGAAGTTATACTTTGTATAGTTGTCCGCGTGGTTATGGAAACCTTTGTGCTTGATGTACCGTCCTTCCACCGTGGTCTGGACGCAGCTGTTGCAGCCGAGGCGTTTCCGATCCCTGCAGGTCCAGTTAATAGTATTCTGATACCTGTTGTTGATCCAGTACTTGTTGTCTCTGAATATTAGCACCATGCTGCCAGTACGGTGCGAGGGCAGATAGTAAATGCTGTCTTCCGATATCGCTGCAAGCAAAACCTTTATTTATTACCTGGACTTTGCTACCGTATTGCTGCTTAGAATTAAGTCTTACTCTTTTCTTATTTGTATCAAATACAATCGTAACCTCTTGACTCAAATGGGCGCCAATTGCGGAAAATATACCGCCATTGGCATTCAAGGGCAAATGTACTTGTTACTCTTAAGTAAAACCTTATTAATCTAAGTAAAAAGTCATGCAATACTTACAGCACGTGGGGAGTAAGGATATAAAGGGTCTACATGACAATGATGAGTAGTTCTCACACGGTTCGGAGTTCCCAGAGAAAAATCTTCAAAGGGGCTGATGTTTTCTGGCAGATGATCACATGTCTGAAACTCGACCTTAGTCAAATGTTAATCGTGGATTTTCTTCTCTTGCCTAATTTGGGAAAATTTAATATCATTAGTAAACATTTAAAAAAAAGTCATCCCTGAAACACAAAAAAATGTCTTTAAAACTTTTGGCTGAACGGTCAACTTTTTAATTAAGACTTGAAGGTTTTAAAATATTCTGCCAAACTCCCAAGGCAATTAGATGGATATATAACAAAACCTCCATTAAAGTATGTCTTTCTTTAACAAACTACAGTTGCCAAACAAGAAAATATTTCAATTGACATTATATTATCACGACCACACAAGAAAATTCGTCATAGAACGATCGTTAACGACAAACAAATAAACAAGAGAGCCCATTATAGGTATCGGTATAAGATCCGACTGTGATTTTGGCCACATTAACATCAACAGAGCACAAAATGACGCTATAAGAACATTAAACCACAAGAAATTTACCAGAATACTGTATTTCTAAAATTCTCACAAAATTTATACCGTCATCTACAATCTAGCAGGTCCCTACAGCAGAAACATGCATTTAGAAGACACCTTCAATATAATAATCAATAATAAGTACATCACATGATTTAAGAAAAAATCTGTAAAAATTATAAAATAATAAACTTAACTAAATATATAAAATCTAAAATTCATCACTTCAATGATTGTCTGTTAAAGAAGTCTTTCTCCCTAATAAATCTACCATCATGGCATTGACGGAGTCGCGGTGGTAAATGTATATGTCTACCACGGAATATGGATATATAATCTCTGCCATCGAGACCTTTGTATGTGATCACATCAGCTCTGCATCCGTGGACGTCCCTGGATGAGCAGTACCACTGCTTCTTTCCATGTGCTTGATGGTTCTTCATGTAGAATGTGAACCCGTTGAGTATTAGTAGACCAGCTCCCGTCCTCCCGGGGATGAACTGAGCGGGAACTGTGAGCAAAACCGATTGTTACCTTAGTTACCTTGTTTTTGTAGGGGAATAAAACTACAACTAAATTTAAAATACTTTAATAGCCAAATATTACCTGTTTACCTTTGAAATATTGCTTTGGATATGCAATATTTTATCAGTGAAATAAGTTTTGGGTAAGGAAAAAGGATGGGACAGGTAAATAAGTACACAAGACATTCCAAATTCTTTATTTTGTCTGATGAAGGGGGTAAGTTTCTTTCTTATTTTTTTTTCTGGAAAGCAGGTAGGGTATTTTTCTTTATTTATTAAATAAAACACCATTTTATTTCTTTATTAAATTAATACTAGTTTACAATGCTGTGGTAATAAATAAAATAATTTAAAAACAATATTAATGAACAAAAATTTCCCTAATAAAAAGTTTAATTCAAATATTTTGTATAAAAAAAAGTTTAAAAGTTCGATATAATGGCACCATAGTTTTTCATAAAAACTATGTAATAATTGGTGAAGGAATCCCAACAATAAAAAGGCAGATACTTCATCTTATAAAATCATCCATGAGTGAAGATGTTAGCTTAACTATATTCATCAATAATTTATATTTATATACCTATACTTCCTAGGTACTTATTACTAATATAGTAAAATTAATAACTTCGCCTAATTTAATTTGGGATCGAACCCAACAATTTTTTTGCAAAGTGTACCATTTTATGACACATACAAAAGCTTATTATTTCCTCTTGTATAAACATCTTGCCTGAGCTGGGAATTGAACCCAACTATTTTGAATATTTAGCCACTTTCTTAATTTATATTAAAGAACAATTTAAATTTACTTACATACCACATAATACTTTACACATAAGACTATACCCAGGAATGAAACCTGGTTTATATTGAACATACCTAGAAATTATACGTAAATAATCTCATTGTACATAGGGATCAAACCTGAATTATAACTCAGGAATCGAACCTGGATTATATTGACTGTACCAAGGAATCAAACCTGGTTTATATTGACTGTACCAAGGAATCGAACCTGGTTTATATTGACCGTACCTAGGGATTTTACCTAAATAATCTCACTGTACACAGGGATTGAACCTGAATTATATTAATTGCCCCCAGGAATCGAACCTGGATTCTTTTTAACTGTACCAAGGAATCGAACCTGGTTTATATTCATCATACCATTTTTTTTTCGGAGTAGAATGTGTGGGACTCGAGACTAAAGCATCCACTTCCCACTAAACTAACCCGGTTTCTCTTTCACACTCAATTGGGACGAGCCGGTGCCAGCCTTGTGGCTATTGACCAGCATATTCACCATACCTAGGGTTTGTACCTAAATAATCTTACTGCACACAGGGATCGAACCTGAATTATATTAACTGCACCCAGGAATCGAACCTGGATTATATTGACTGTACCGAGGAATCGAACCTGATTTAGATAAACTACGCCCAGGAATCGAACCTGGATTATATTGACTGTACCGAGGAATCGATCCTGGTTTATATTCACCGTACCTATGGTTTGTACCTAAATAATCTCACTGCACCCAGGAATCAAACCTGGATTATATTGACTGTACCAAGGAATCGAACCTGGTTTATATTGACCATACCAAGAAATCGAACCTGGTTTATATTGACCATACTTAAGTCTCAAACCTAATTTATACTCACTTTACCCAGGGAATGAACCTGGATTATATTTGATTTGACGGCAATCATTCTATCAGTGAAAAGCACAGGAATCGAACCTGATAGCATTAATCTGGAACACATGTACCTGGTACGTAGCTAGTCAAACCCTAGCTTTTAGCTATGATTAGTTAAATATTAAATTTGTTCTTTTTTGTCTTTAGGGATTCGAACCCAAATATGTCACTGATAAACCTGCCTTTCCAGCCAATCTCCATATTGAAAAACCAACCTGTTGATAAAGCATTTAATGTATTTTATATTTAAAAAAACTTTTCATAAACAGTCAAATCTCCGCCAACCCGCAGGCCAGCGTGGTGGAGTATGGCCCACACTATCTCACAATTGAGATAATGCCTGTGTCCCAGCAGTAGGAATGTTTATTGGCTGATAATGTAACAGTATCAGGGAATCAAACCCCAAACTTCCTAAAAATGGTCACTGCAGTGCCTTTTGTTCAAGCCTCAATTATGTTATAATAACATACACCTGAACTTACTTCCCCAGGAATAGAATCCATTAAACATGGTCAAATACACAATCACAGATAATTACTAATTATGCTAGCTACTTTGCAATTAAATACCACATAGCTCTTATCACAACTATCTGTTTTGTCAACAAAAACAAATGATATTATGCCTCAATAGTTACAACAAAAGTCATGTTTCTGGCTGTATCAAGAAAAATATACTTTTTTGACTTATAAATTTCCCATTACTAAGCTTTTTACATCTTTTCTCATAGATGTTTTCATGCAAACTATGTAAATACCTGCCTTTTACAAAAAACAAATAAGAGCTTTGAAGAAATATTTTTTGTATTTAATTTTTACCTGAACTATAGATCTCCTGCGGTGAGGTCATTGGGAATTCTTCAATAGAAACTTACGAACTATTACTCACCGAACCGCAGCCAGGATCGAAGGATAAGTTCCCTAAAATAGCGGGAACAAAAACTAACCTCATCACATACACTTCACACCTTTTTTATACACAAAGCACTTTAGCCCTGGCATCATAACCCATAAAAATAAGATATGACACTAAACGATGACCAAAAACTTAATTTCACACCATGTTATTGACCAAAACTTCGCGTAAAACACGTAAAAACAAATTGACATAAGAAGTTACAAGATCCACGAAAAAAGCACACGGTTACACACAAAACGGTTTTTGTGGTGTCGCGAACGCGATGATACATTTACGCGTAACTCGATTTCGATGCGGGAAATCATCGAAAATTTAAAAACAACAAAGTAAAACAACAATATTATTTAGCATCGAAAGAGTTATTTTGACGTTTACGAAGTAATTACGTCCGTATTCTGTATCGCTCAGCGACATTGGCAGACCAAAACGTCGAAATTTACTATTTCGATCTCGTTTAGCCGTTTGGGATAGGAAAGAGATAGAGCATTTTGTAAACTTGAACGTTTTTACAGAATACGCGCCACCATAGAGAACACTTAAAACAAGGTCTATTTTTCTTAATTTCCAGAACGTTTACGAAACGTTCCGTTCTACGATGTGGTTTTCTTCGTGCTACTGTCAAACGCAAACAAATTCGTTTCGCATCCTTAAACGATAAAAAACCATTATAATTATTGCCTATCGGATATATCCAGCATTGATGCACGGCACAGATCAGTAATTTATAGCAAGCTAATGCACGGCGTTATTAATTTAGGCTTGGTGATTGCTCATCAACCACATAAATTATTATGTTTTTATTAAAGTAGCTTGTTTGCAAGATTTGCAAGTTTTATACAAATAAGTAATGGATGACGTGGATGACTTATTAATTAAAAAATTGGTACGTCCTTAAAGGGACTTACGTTAATAATTGAAAAGATACCTATTTTCTCTGAATGTATTTTATCTTTTCTAAGTAGTGCAACTTGTAGTTTATATGAACGCACCCACAAAAGTAAAAAGACTAACTTTTTAGCAATATTCATGTTTTTCGGCTAATAATAAAATTCTTTTGTATGTTTGAAAAGCCTGGTCCACTGATTATAATTTGTAGACCGTATGTTCGACCGGATAAATTGTTTTTACTTAATCGTGAAAATAAAATTGCATAGGTATAAATGCACCAGCACCAACACACTCCTGAAGGTGATTGCAGAGAGGATAGACGGTCCTGTCCTCGCGCACTGGTCGTCCGTACACGTGCGGTCTAATCCTAAAGGTGATTGCAGAGAGGATAGACGGTCCTTACCTCGCGCACTGGTCGTCCGTACACGTGCGGTCTAATCCTAACTTTAAGTTCTATTAGTAGATCTTGAGGTTGGGATTAGACTGAACTACGTAGTTTATATTTTTAATTTTTCAATTTTTATTATTTAAAGATAACATATGGAAACTATGTAACTGCATCTGTTTCTGAAATAAACATTTTCATTTCATTTTCATTTCATTTCATTCATTTCATTTCATTTCATTTTCATAAATGGTATGAGAAATGCAATGGTAAAAACAATGTAAGTAAGTGTAAGTAAATATCTCTGGACATTATTCACACAGCGCCAACTAGACCCAAACTAAGCATTAGCTTGTGCTATGGGTGCCAGACAACGGATAAACATTACTTATATACTTTTTTTTTGTAAATACATACATATTATACATAGAAACACCCAGACCGATACAAACAGACAATGTTCATGCACACAAATGTTTGTACCGTGCGGGGATCGAACCCGCGACCTCTGGTGTAATAGCCGACTTCTCGACCATTACACCAAATGGCTCGTCAAAGTAAGTGTAATTAATATTAAGCGTTTGTAGAATATTCTATTTTATTTTGCAACAAATGCTTAAAAAAGTGACTAGTGTAGTGTGACATCTATATTAAAATATTTGAACTACATAGTAGCTTGATAGTAGCGCCATCTGACCTGTGCTGTAAGAACTAACTAGTAATAAACTAAAATGCTTAGTTGAAATAATAAAAAAAGTTACATGCCATAACTGAAAGATGGCGTTACGTAATATAATTATTGTCTATAAGTTTTAAAATTGATGACGTGTACTTTTATAAGTTGTAGAAAACAAAATTAATGAAAATTGATTTTGTAAAATAAATAGTGCCCTTCGCTTTGCTTCGCTTGCCTCGTCTCGGCGGGGGCACTTATCTAATTGGGAACTCGATTTTTGCGTGATTTTTGCTACACTTTTACTGAATAAAATCGGAACCTAACGCATATTTTATATTATGAAAACAAAGTTAGAATCTCTCTAGCTTTTTATGATATTTAATTAAAATCCAGACGTCATTGAATCCACGACCTCACCTGGTGTAGATCTACTTTGTAAATGTAGGTAGATAGGTTAATCAGCTATGTCTTAAATCGATCAATAGTAGGTAGGTACTTTTGTTACATTTTCTTACGTTTAAAACCACCACCTCTTAAAAAGGAGGAACTCTAGCGCTCCACATTTCACTGGTGGGGAGGGGGGATGCACCCTTTGAGCTGGTTTGTAAGGAGCGTATCGCATTTCTGTAATGAAATCAGCGAGCAACGAGTTTTCCGTTCAAATTCACCTTTAAACGAATTGCCGTTTCTAAAACTTTTGATTTTAGGATTTTCTTTCAAATAAACCCACACGGGTGGAAACGGGTGAATTCATGGATCACTGGCTTTCCGCCCGCGGCTTTTCTTACCTACGTGGATTAAACGATGATATTCTGATGTGATATTTTAATTTAAAGTACGACAAGACTTGCAAATCTTCAACCTTCTTATCGTTGCTAGATTTGCGCTCACTGTACGCAGTTTGCAGCGTTACGCGCAAACTGTGGACACTCCATTTCTAATATATGGAAAGGCGTACTAAATCGATAAGCCGCAAACTCAGTCTGCCGCTATTAGTTTGTCTACGGTGGACGCAGCCTAAAGTTCTTAAATGCCGGCAGCGTAGGTAGGTATTTGTGATTCCTTCGGTGTTGCGGATGTCTATGGGCGGTGCCATAAAATTAAGGACGAAGTATGTATCTATACCAAAAATGTCTTTGGACGGTCTGCTTGCTATTTTATATAAAAAAATCAGTATATATCACTCTTGAGCTCCTATAAACCTACACATATCAAAAATCTCATCGATGCTTTGCTCCGTTGCTTCAAGCAGGACAAACAGAAATATTTCTTTTTCCTTTATCTTATACTATAGGCATTGTCCTTAGACCTTAACTGATAATAATATCTGGGTTCCAGGAATATTGATTTGGGAAGTGTTTATTATATTTCAAACTATATTATACAATTGAATACCGGAAATAAAAAAGGGTGTAAGTGCCAAAATCAAAATGTGGAGGAATTGTTGATTAAAATAATAACTCATCTTCATAATCATATCTGTTTATTTTTTTAATGGAAATACTAATTTATCGATATAATCTCTTTATGTAGAAACAACAAAGTGTTTGTTGGCATGGCAACATTAAATATGTAACAAATTGAGTTTAAGTGTTGGCAACACAAGCGCCCTCTGTGAGCTTGTGTTAGTTTTGTACGATCTCTCTCTCGTCCGGTCTCCGCCACGGGACGCACGCGTTGATTTCATTGTGCGCCCGTTCTCTGTAAATGTGGCTTTAAGAATTAAAAGTGTTTCCAAGAACCAGACTTTAATTAATACTACAGTCCATCACCTCCACATTGGTCCTTCGAGCAACGAGGTCATTGGTTCAACGGGCAACGAGGTCATTAGAGGAACAGGCAAGTCTCGAGATCTGCGATCGTCGTGCACCGCGGCCCGGGGTTGAGGTACACTCTGCACTCCCAAGCTACGACAGCAGCAAGTATCCTGTCGGAAGTGCAGCTACAGTACCAGATATCATCACCATCAGATCTCAGCCTACCTACCTATTTGCACGTCTCCAGAAGAAACCTGAAAAAATTCCAGCCACCGATCATTTACAGCAAATTCACCCTTATCGTCAGAAGTTCATCCCCGTCGCATCGCAGCGTTCAGCTTATCGTACGTGCCAAATAAGGAGCGATACGCATTCAATTCGCGGAACATTGCGCAGCGCGGCACACGGCGACGGTAACGAATATACCTACTTCACGAACTCGAAGGGGGCGGAGACTACGAGCTACGCAGGACGACGAGTAGCAGCGAGCGCGGCACACGGAGCCGGTAACAAATATACTTCACGAACCCCGAAGGACAGCAATAAAAACAAGACACCGAGTCAAACACCGCCAGTACGCCAGTTTATACGCGCCGAGTAGTTTGAGTGTCAACATATATCGTTCTAAACATTTAAGACGCAACTCCTCTTAAATAATATTATTATAACAGTAATTAGTGACTTGTTACGATTTGTAAATACGTGTTGTGTTCGGTTCGTCTTGGAAAATGGAGCAAAGTGAATTAGTTCAGGCTCGCGGATACGTTAAAAGTACGTTAACGCGTCTTTACAATTTTATTACTCAACCGGAAAATGTGAGTGAGTCTTCGATTGAACAATTAATTTCCAAAAGGGAACGCTGCGCTAACGCATTTAGCCAGTACGAATCCTACAACATTAAAATTTTAACACTATGTCCCGAGGACAAAGAAGACGTCGAAAAAGTCGAGAATAATTATTACGCGATCTTATCCGCGATTAATCACGAAATTAAGCGGCGCGAAAAAGAAGATCAATCGAGTTCAACCACCGTTGCTCCAATTTCCAAACTTAGATTGCCACCTGTAGATGTGCCACATTTCAATGGTAAGTTTACGGAATACATACCATTTATTAACCTTTTTAACTCAGTTATCAGTGAGAACAAATCGATAGACTCTGTACAGAAATTATATTTTTTAAGATCACATCTCAAAAATGAACCTTTAGATTTAATAAAAAATTTGCCACTCACAGCACATAGTTTCGTGGAAGCATTAAAGCTATTAGACAACAGATACAATAACAAATTTAAAATAATTAACGAACACATAAACGCAATATTGGACCTCAAACCCGTGTCCAAATCGACAGCGGTTAGTCTAAGGGAGTTTGTGTCCAATGTCAGACAAGAGATTGCCGCTCTGTCCAATTTAGAACCTCAAGTCAAAACATGGGATGCTATAATATTATGTATTCTTTCCCGAAAATTAGACATGTATACTTCAAGAAGCTATCAACTTGAGCGGAACAGTGAAGAGGACCCCACGCTGGAGGATCTCCTGAGCTTCCTGGAGAAACGAGCGCTGGCGCTGGAGAATGCTGAGCCAGGTATAGGTCAGCATCGTCAGCAGCCGTGGGAGCCCAGAGACCAGGGCAGGGTCTCCGCTGGCAGAGTAGTTGCTACTGCAGCGGCACAGGAGTCATCATGCCTATACTGTAAGTTAAATCACAAAATTTATTTGTGCAAAAAATTTCAACTTCTACCTGTAATCAAACGGGTACAATTTGTGAAGGATAATAAACTGTGCAACATATGTTTAGGTGCGCATACACGGAAGTGTAGGTTCCACTTTCGGTGTTCAGAGTGTAGACAACTTCATCACACTCTGCTACATTGCAACATCGAACGAAATCATAGTGGTACCCAGCTAGCCGTCGCATCTCCCGCTTCATTAGCGGCTAATAATAATAATACGGTCGTACTTTTACCAACAGCAAATGTAAAGATTTTAGCTCGAAATGGCACACCGATGGTATTCAAAGCTCTGTTGGACAGTGGGTCGCAGTTGTCCTTTATCTCAGAAAAGGCGATTCAACTGCTCAATCTCAAACCCATGCAAAACAGTATCAATGTAGTGGGCATCACTAATACTAAAGCGAATGTCAAACATTGCCTACCCATCGAGATCCATTCCATAACGAGTCCTTTCAAAGTTTCGACCACTTGCCATGTTGTCGAACAGATCACTTGTCAACTACCACAACATAAATTTGATCTTGAATCTTTAATTATCCCCAAAAATATCAGGCTCGCCGATGAAACCTTCAATGTGCCTAGTGATATTGATTTGCTAATGGGAGCGGACGTGGTATTCCAGGTGCTGTTGCCGTCGGAGCCGCCGCCGCCTGAGCCGCGCCTAGCCGCCGCGCGCCCAGCCGCCGCCGCGCACCCAGCCGCCGCGCACGCTGCGCGCCAGCCGTCTTTCATCAACACACAGTTCGGGTACATTGTCGGAGGGAGCCTGCCACAACCAGTTTCATCTAATGTCCGTAACGAGGTATCTTTAAGGTGTACTAAGTGTGAGTCAGATATCAGCGATAATTTGTCCCGATTATGGGAAACTGAAAGTGTACCTAAAACATATAACGAACAATCCTCTGAGCAAGAGCTATGTGAATATATTTTTAAAAATACTGTGCAGTTGAAGGACAATCAGTTTGTAGTCGCTCTTCCCTTAAAGTTACCACTAGATGAAATAAATGATGCACTGGGGGATTCATTTCATTTTGCATTGAAGAGATTTCTAAATTTAGAAAAGAAACTTCATAGTGATCCTAATCTTTTCTTAGAATATAAAAATTTTATTCATGATTATTTAAATTTGAATCACGGACATTATGTAGACATTGAAACTTATCAGTTAAATAAAGATGCGGTGTACTTTTTACCCCATCACGCAGTTCTTAAACCTGATAGTAAGACGACAAAGCTGCGCACAGTTTTCGATGCGTCCATGAAAACAAATAAAAAAATCTCTCTCAATGACTTACTTTTAAATGGACCTGTAGTCCAGAGAGACTTATTCGACATATTAATATTATTTCGTTTTGGCAATTTTACACTCACCACAGATATAAAACAAATGTTCCGCAATGTTCGCGTAATTCCTGAGCATACGTCTTTACAGAACATTTTGTGGCGAGATAATCGAGACGAAGCTATTAAATGCATTAGACTTGATACTGTAACATATGGTTTAAAAAGTTCTAGTTACTTGGCCACGCGATGTCTGAAAGAGCTTTCAGCTCAATATGAGTGCGAATTACCGCTAGCATCATTCATAATTAATAACTGCACATATGTTGATGACGTAATTTACTCTGATAACGATTTAAATAATGTACTAGAGGCAAAGTCGCAGCTCCGAAAGCTCCTACAGCGCGGTAGTTTTCAAACTCATAAGTGGTCGTCAAATGACAATAGGATTTTAACTGACATTCCTCCAACGGAGCAGCATTTTGATACTTTAGAATTAGAAAAGGAGGAGTGCAGTTTAAAAACGTTAGGTTTGCAGTTGATAGTTAAAGATGACAAATTTAAAATCTCATGTCCAGAACCCTTTATTAGTGAAAAATGTACAAAAAGAGACATTCTGGCGTATATAGGTAAATTTTATGATCCATTGGGTTTTGTTAGTCCCATTATTGTACAGGCTAAGCCATCATGCAGAAATTATGGTCGTCCAAGACTGACTGGAATGCCACGCCTGATGATGATATCAGGAAAGAATGGCTAGAATTTTCTTCCAGTCTGGCATCAATGGACCCCATATTCATAGACAGGAACATTGCGGTATCTGACTCTGACTTGGTGGATATTATAGGTTTCGCTGACGCCTCCAGTTCTACTGCCTACGGCTGTTGCGTATATCTGCGAATAACCCGCCCATCAGGTACTATAGACATGCATTTACTCTGTTCGAAATCGCGAATTAACCCGCTTCAGAATAAAAATATGACGGTGCCACGTCTTGAACTTAACGCGGCTCTGCTTCTTTCTATACTAATAAAAAAGGTTTCAAGCACGCTCAAGTTGAAACTTAATGTGAATCAAGTTTATATGTTCACCGACTCACAAATTGTGCTTGCATGGTTACACACTGCACCGATCAAATTAAAGGCTTATGTTGCGAACAGGGTAAAGGCAATATCTGAAAACGCATCAGGATGTCATTGGCTTTATGTGAATACTAAGGACAACCCTGCGGATTACGTGAGCAGAGGAGTAAGTCCCAGTGAGCTAAGCGCCTGCAGTATGTGGTGGCATGGACCTGATTTTTTGCATGAGAGTGGGTATGATTTTAATTTTCCACTAGACTTACCGGCTGAGTTACCTGAAACCAGAGCTGACACAGCATTCTCCAGCAACCAGGCGTCTTCGAGTACAGATGTCAACGACATTTTTGAAGGTTTGCATAAATATTCTAGCATCCACAAAATGACACGCGTTCTAGCCTATGTATTAAGGTTTATAAATAATCTAAAAGGTAACAAAGTCTCGCATACCTAATTACATTTCGAGTACAGAACTAAATATTGCGCTTATGCGGCTAATTAAAAACGAGCAAAATAAAATATTTTAAACTAGAATTAGAATGCTTAAGAAATGGCAAATGTGTGACAGGCTCTTTACAAAGTTTGCACCCTTTTATTGATGGCATGGGTATTCTGCGAGTGGGTGGTAGGCTTCACCATTCAAATATACCATATGCTCAAAAGCATCAGATTATTTTGCCTAAAAATTCGCATGTTACTAATTGTATTATAATAAGTGAACATGAAAGACTCCTGCATGCAGGACCTAAGCTTTTATTGTCTAATCTGAACCAGAATTACTGGATTACTAATGGCTTACTATATGTTAAGAAAATTATTTATAAATGCATCGTATGTTTCAGACAGAAGGCCACTGCCTCGAAGCAGTTGATGGGTTCCCTGCCGGCTGGAAGAGTGACAGCTATGAGCCGTCCTTTCGAAGCGGTTGGAGTAGATTTTGCTGGGCCAATAAACGTAAAGCTTTCGCGCGTCAGGCAGTCGCTAACCGGTAAAGGTTACATTTGCGTTTTTGTGTGTTTCGCCACTAAGGCGGTACACCTAGAATTAGCTTCAGATCTCACTACTGACTCATATCTTGCGTGCCTTAGAAGATTTATCTCCAGAAGGGGATTGCCTAAGGAAATCTACTCTGACAATGCCAGCAATTTTAAAGGGGCACGGAACCAGTTAACTGAGCTTTATAAATTACAGTCCTCTCGAGACCACCAAAGCAAGGTGCATCAGTTCACGAGTCAAAAAGGAATCGACTTTCATTTTATTCCTAGTTACTCCCCAACCTTTGGTGGCCTCTGGGAGGCAGCTGTTAAAAGCACTAAATATCATTTAAAAAGAGTTTTGCAAAGTCATTTGTTAACTTATGAGCAAATCAGTACTATTCTTATAGAGATCGAATGTGTATTAAATTCACGACCTCTCATACCATTGTCATCGTCGGACGTTAACGACTACAGTTATTTAACTCCAGGGCATTTTTTAATTGGAAATTCACTAACTATGTATCCTGAACATAATGTACAAAGTGTTCCTAGCAATAGGCTAAAATATTGGCAATTGTGTACACAAATTAAGCAGTCATTCTGGAAATTGTGGTATAAAAATTATCTTAATACTTTGCAAAATAGACCTAAGTGGTTAAATGTATCTCCTAATGTTAAGATTGGTACACTTGTAATATTAAAAGAAGATAATATCCCCATCATGGACTGGCCTATGGCGAGGATAGTTAATATATTTCCTGGCCATGATGGACATGTAAGAGCAGTAGAGGTAAAGACTTCCAATGGTAAATGTCATAAGCGCTCTATTTTGAAAATTTGTGTCTTACCTATCGATTAATATTAAGAAGTCTCATTTGGTTTGTGTCTTGCCTATAGACTAGTATTTAGTTATAAGAAGTTCTTATTTGATTAAGTAACTAATAAAAGTATTCTTTGTTTAATTATATGTCCTTTAAGTGGAAATTAATGAGTACATTGTCATTTCAATTAATAATAAATTTATTGTTGTAATTTAAATTCATTGTTATGGAACTTCAATATTTGTTAGGCCGCAGCATGTTGGCATGGCAACATTAAATATGTAACAAATTGAGTTTAAGTGTTGGCAACACAAGCGCCCTCTGTGAGCTTGTGTTAGTTTTGTACGATCTCTCTCTCGTCCGGTCTCCGCCACGGGACGCACGCGTTGATTTCATTGTGCGCCCGTTCTCTGTAAATGTGGCTTTAAGAATTAAAAGTGTTTCCAAGTACCAGACTTTAATTAATACTACAGTCCATCACCTCCACAGTGTTTTACTTATCAATTAGTACAACAAACTTACATAATTTAATTGTCAGTCTAAAGAAAACTCCAAGTCCAATTCTCACTAACTTAAATTAGGCTCTAAGTGCCTAGCATTATATTTTGAAATAAGTTCCAAGTTCGTTTTGGTATTGGCACTTGTTGGCACTTAGGCCATTTGAACACACAAAGACTAGTGACGTGACATTATAGAAGTAAATAATTGAAAACAACAAAGTTTCCAAATTTTCGAGTGACAAAATCAACATATTGAAATATTAAGTAAAAATAATCAATACTGTTCAATTTAAAATGGCTGCATAATACCTTTGATGGTCTTCGTTTTTGAGATACGGAATCATTGCCAACTTTTTTCCGGAATTACTTTACCACTAGCTGTCGTGTATTGTTTACCGGCATCCTTTAATGCTTTTTAACAACCTGCACACTTTTCGTACCATTTTTACGCCTTTTTCATCCCGAACCGGTAACAACAACAGGTGCTATGTCCGCCATTTTCATAACATAAGTTTCAAATTTTTTGGCACTTACACCCTTTTTTATTTCCGGTATTCAATTTATTATGGCAGCACATTCGCGTATGATTTTTCTACATTAGTAAGCTGCAGTAAATAAATACCTATTCTCAGACAGCGCCATCTGGGCCATCTGGCCCCAAATTAAGTATAGCTTATGTAGGTATTATGAGTTCCAGATAACGTATTAGACATGACTTACATATTATTTATATATATATATATACATACTTATAAACATTCAACAACATATAGATTTTGTTCATGCACATAAATGTGAGTGTCGAACACTCGACCTCTGATCTCGACCATTACACCAAAACGATCGTCAACATTCCTACTAAGGGGCCGTTCAAGTATTACGTAAGCACTATGGGGGGGTGGGGGGGTCTTTGTTTTGCTTATTTTGGATGACATGGGGGGTAGGGGGGTCTAGATGATGATTACGTCATCGGTAGTTATTTACTTTTTTATACCTATGGCAACCCTCAAATTGCCTATGCTTGAAAACGAAACCCATTTTCGGGGATTCCCGCAAATAATGCATACGTTTAGGCACTCGCTTTAGAACCGATTAGGGGAATTACCGTGCGCTACTCAGTTGTTTAAATTTCCTCTGTCAGTGTATTGTTTCGTTTGGATACTATAGCGAGTAGACGTATTGTAACTATTGTAAGTATACCAAAGCAAGATTTCATTTTAGTTAGAGCACCAATGATGTGAAAAGACGTAGACATTCCAAAATCGGATGAAAGTTAGCAGACTCACAACACTGAGCAGCAATCTAAAGGTGGGTCTATGCTTACGAACCGAGCGCGAGCCGCGCACGAGCGGAGCACGAGCCGAGCCGCTCTGCTCGCGTGACAAGTGTGGACGCACAACGAGCCTGCACTGCGAGCGCGATGCAAACCTCTTTGTGTTCGTCAAAAACCCGACATTAGGCGGAGCCGTAGACAGAGAAAACTATAGACAGCTAGTAGAAAAACCGGCACGCGGTGCGAGACAAAAAATTGTGTAGTTCTATCTCTTTATTTTACATGGTCTATGCGTATCGCCCTCTTTTTCTTGTGTGAATGCGATAGATACTATCAATTTGTCTATAGTTTTCTCTGTCTACGGGCGGAGCACAGTCGAACACGAAACGAATGCTCGAAGCGCGCTCGTTCGAGGCTCCAAGTCGGTCCACAGTACACGAATTTTGGATCGGCTCGTGCTCCGCTCGTGCGCGGCTCGTGCTCTGCTCGTAAGCATAGACACACCTTAAGCAATCCAATGTCAGCGAAAACTTAGAATCATGGATTCGGGTTTCATGGACTGAAGACTGTTAATTTTTATTTAATATGTGTACCAATGTTTAATATGTGTCCGGTGCTTTAATACTCTTTCGATCGAAAGAGCTATAGAGCAAAATCGGGGGTCTAAGGTGTTCGTACAATCTCTCGGAAGAAGCCACCTGTGCAAGTGGAGAAGTTGTTGCCTCAAAGCCGGCAGTCCGTTCGGAGGTAGAGGACTTTTATGGCCGGTTATACGCTTCGCATGCATGTCGACCTGATCCCGAAAATGAGGACTCTAGAGCCACGTTAAATCCCTATTACACTGAAGACCTGCCAAAAGTTAGCGTTGGCGAAATCGAGATTGCTCTTAGGACGGCGTTACTACTGAGCTGCTAAAGGCTGGAGGGAACTCCAAAGGCGTGGAGTAGGAGTGTGGTCGTCCTGTTCTTTAAAAAGAGTGACAAAAGCCTGTTGAAGAACTATCGAACCATTTCCTAAGCCACGTCTATAGAAGTGACAGTGGGCTGGCCATATCAGCCGCAGAACCGATAGCCGTTGGGGTAAACGGGTTCTAGAGTGAGACCGCGTCTCGGTAAACGTAGTGTAGGACGCCCTCAGGCCAGGTGGAGCGATGATCTGCGCAAGATGGCTGGCAGGAGCTGGATGCGAGTGGCCGAGGATCGATCAGCGTGGCGAGCATTTGGAGAGGCCTATGTCCAGCAGTGGACTATCACAGACTGATGATGATGATGATGTGTACTAAAACTTTAAAATAAGTTTGTTATGTTCGTAAGATTATAATATTTTTATCCCTTACTCTATGTTGAATACTGTATAAGTAAAATCTAATCTCTATCCTTTTTTTTTTTTTTTTCGGAGGAGAATGCGTTTATGCACCATAACCGCAGGCTAGCTAGACCCACGGCCGTGTGTGGGACTCGAGACCATAAAAGCGTCCACTACCCACTAAACTCCCCCGGTTTCCCCTTCACACCCGATTGGGACGAGCCGGTGCCAGCTTTGCTATTGACCAGCCCATCCCCGAGTACCCCGACTTGAGAGGCCTCAAGTCAGGGTGGCGCCTAGGGAGGGCCACCCGAGAAACTAGGTGGCCCTCAGACTTGGCTCGAGTGACCTGTGCAATGCGGGCGTTGGGGGGCTACCCCCGCCCGCAGGTCAACCCTCAGGCCGGAGAAGGCGTGCTAAGTGAGCTCGCCTTCTCCGGCCTGGCCGTCTGCGCCGGAGAGGAGCAGCGAGGGGGTCCTCCTCGCGCTCCCGCTCCGCTGCCTCCTTCTGCGACATTACTTGCTCGCAGAAGGAGGCGGCCGCCTCCCACGCACTCCTGTTGCCGACCATGGCACGAACCATGGTCGCCAACGAGAGGCGTCCACCGCCTAGCGCCGCGATTAGGTCGCGGGGCTCGTGTCGCCAGGCCGGGCACTCGATAAGTGTGTGCTCGGCCGTGTCGTCGGGAGCGTCGTAGTGATGACACTGCGGCGTTTCCTCCCGACGGGGGACACGGTACAAGTAGTGTCCGAAACTTCCGTGTGCGGACAAAACCTGCGACAGCCGGCAGGTGAGGCAGCCATGCCGGCGTTCCACCCACTCCCTTAATACTGGACGAATGGCCTCAATCGTCCAGTGGCCGGCACTTGGGGCTTGGAGAGCCTCCGTCCATTTGGCCAGGGCCTCTTCCCTGGCCTGGACACGAACCAGCCACCAACTACCTCCTCCAAGCTGGGTCGCTCCCCCCGCATCCTTGCCGCGACCCGGATTCGATGCACCTGGGCCAGAACCAGGGCATCAAATTCCCACGGGGTTGTGCCTGCTAAGACGCAGGCAGCCCCATGGGAAACTGTGCGGTAAGCCCGCACAGCACGAGTTGCGATGACCCTCTGCGGTCTCCGCAAAAGGGCCTTTAGCGAGGAGGAGAGGCTCTCCGCCCAAACAGGGGCTCCGTAGAGATCTAATCTCTATCCTAAATCTATTTTCTTATTTATAAAGTTATAATTATAACATTATAATTATAGTATATAAAAAAATTATAATTGAAAAATGTTTACGTAAGCATAGGGGGAGGGGGTAAGAGCTTTGCTTACTTTTGCTGACAAGGGGGGTGGGGGGGTAAAAATTTGCAATAAATCTGCTTACGTAATATTTGAACGGCCCCTAACTATCTTGCAAGTTAAGTGCCAATTTGCGTTTCCAAGTTTTATAAAATTGCGTTGATTTTCCATTCTTCCATTCGTTGAAATCTGGTAAATGCAATTTCCCATCGCTCGTATAATTGGCCGCTTCCGCAATTACCTCCAGTTTCAATGGCCGCAACATTTAATGGAAAAAGCAAAACCAATTAAAATCAAACTCTCAATAAAAGCTCTGAGGAGATATCTCCAATTGTGCCCGACAGTGGCTTACTTGACTTTAATTGAAATGGACCACTTAAGATTTTCACTGTCACGAGGAACTGCTTACTGTATTGTACCCAAAAAGAAAGTTACGTAAATGTTACTAATTTTCTTTTGTTGCCAATATTAAACATCACCATCAGCCATTACGACGCCCACTGGGTATAAGCCTACCCCAAGGATCTCCACACTGATCGGTCCTGCGCCTATTGGCCCGCAGCCCACCTGATTGTACAGTCGGCCGCAAAAGTAGCTGCACATTTTGATAATGTTAAAATTAATGATCAATCATCTACTTTTGCGGCCAGCTGTACGCAGCCACTGCAGCCTATTCCATTGAGGGACACTCACTCACTGAGCTGCCAAACTATAGGCTCATGCTAGGATTTCCAAGCCTTTGATTTCAAGCGCCATCTCATCAGCCTCAAACTTAGTAAAGCTTTTACTACCAGGTGCCAGATAAGACAGACATTACAAATACATTTTTGAAATACGTATAGTCTTATTGTATGTTTTTTTATTGTTTCTGGTGAGTTTTGCCCAGATTACTCTGTTGATGCATTTAGGTAATTATTAGAGACGGACAAATTAATGAAGTAAAAGTTGCATTGGGGTGTCGCGATCTTATTGTATTAGGAACACCCACCCTGTCATCAGTAGTAAAAATAAAAATACTTTTATTTATTCTGTGCTTGCAATTTACAAAAGAAGCTAGACCTTACTTACTCCGCTGGCTCAGCGACCCGAAGTGGATCTTGGCCTCCAACACGAGATTACGCCACTGCTCACTGTCTTGAGCAACCTCTTGCCAATTGACAGGCCCCAGCAACTCGAACAGGTCCCTCATCACCATATCCTTCCAGCGGTACTTTGGACGCCCGACAGGCCTTCGAACACTTGGTACCCCCATGTACGCACGCTTCACTGTGCGATCCTCCTCCATGCGCTCCACGTGGCCCAGCCAGCGGAGTCTGTGAGCTTTGGTTTCTCCCATAATGTTAGGCTAGACCTGCGAAATAATTTATTAACACGAATACCAACAACATTTTCAAATGCAAATCGAGGGGACAATCGTCTGCAGGTTTTACCTAAAGTTTTGCAGCACTAAAGGGTCTGAATTTGCTATTTTTACTATCATGTATTATGTTACAATTTCGCTGGCATTATCTCGCAGCTGGTGGCTTATTTCTATTTCGCTGGATAAGTTATACCTTCGCATATATCTATGCTAGCTGCAGTTTGTGGCTTTGGTCTAGGTATTATGTTGTGTTTTCGCGTAGTAGAATGCTTGCACCTTAACTGCAGGCTTGCGAGACCTGGGCATACCAGTCTATCGGCTGGTTAACCGCCACAAGATGGGTATCGGTTCGTCCCTCACAGGTGTGAAGGGAAAATTGTAAGTTGTAACCGTAGCGACGTAAAAGTGAAACAAACAAAATTACTTCCATTTCTGCAAGGGAACTGATTACTCGTATAAGCCCGGAATTAATTGTAGCCAATATATTCTCCAAGATCTTGCTTATGACTGTACTTTATTTTATCATAATCGGTTCAGTGGTGTGGTGTGAAAGCCTAACAGACATACAGAGTTAGGTACTTTCGTATTTATATTAATATTTACCATTATGACAACATTATGACTGAAAATTCTTTATTTCGTTATTAGATTTTGCACCGAAACAACGGGAGTCAGATTAAATTGACGAGACTTCCCAATATTCATAAAATTCCGTCACTAACTAGCTAACTATTTCAAATGTCTGAATTCTATCTAATCTGCGCTTCGAATAAGCAGCATAGCCCCCAGCAATATCGGCCGATTGGGCAAAGCGGAACGCTGATTTAGATATCTAGCATAATTAGCCAGTTTGAACGTACGACACCGCAAACATTATCCGTAGATATTTTGGCAATTGCCTGAGGTCATTAGTGCGATGAGTTGGTCCAGCTTCTAATCTCTTTGCGGTTGTGACAGAGTGCAGCTGTCCCACCGTGCTAGAGTATTGAAATAGGGCACTCCCTAACCTGTCCATCTGCCTCTGTTTGCACGCACTCTCTTGTGCACTTTTATATATCCTGCGTTGGTTGATCGAAACTATGCAGTAGCTACTGCTACTATGAGTGCGTGCAAACAGAGGCAGCGCATCTATCTTTCGTAGAAGATAAATAACATACATTTATTTATTTCTTGAAATACTTTGCCATATTTTCATATTTATCTAAAGGTGAGAATTCATCTATAGGTATACCTATAGTACAGTATCAGCCTATTAATGTCCCACTGCAGGGCAAGACCTCCATCCTTGAAATCAAGTTATGGCTACAATGATGGGTATTGGCATAAATCACCACGCTTGCCAAATGCGGATTGGTGATCACAAACCCGAGCTGTGTCCGAAAAAACTGACACAAAGTTAGCTCGCCGGGGAATTGAACCCAGGACCCCGAGATCTTGGCCTAGTACTTAAACCACAAGACCATTGAGGCGTTACACAGGTATACCTATACCTAAAAAATATCGGTAACTATTCGACTTTTTAAAATAAAATCGCCATAGTATAGCCCATGTAATGGCCACAAAAGTGATGTCAATTGGCGTAGTCGTTTTGAATCTAGCTCACATAATGATGACCACAAAATACCGGATACCGACCGTGTCATCAATTTGACCGTGTCAAAAATACCGACAATGACAATAAATGAAATTCTGCCACCGTGTCCGCCTACCACTGAGCTCCATTATAATACGGCGTATTACGCTGGAGTGGCGCCCCCAATAGTGTACTGGGAACTAAAATGACTTCAAATGAACAGCCATTGACATTGACAATGACAGCATTATCGAAGTTTATCTGCGAAAGTCAGCACTATTATTAGTTCCAAGTACACTAAGGGCCGGTATTTCAATGTAACCTTATCTTATTGCTCAAGTTAAGTATAACATTTAAGATAAGTATTACTTTTGACAGGTAAAAGTGTATTACTTTAGGTGCCGCTTAACTTTAATCCTATAATGAAATACACTTAAGTCATACTTATTATCAATCCCGGATTATTTCAAGATAAGTATATATTGAAATACCGGCCCTAACTACTGCTCTCAGCGGCAATATGGCGATTTTCAAATCGGATCAAATATTTGGTACCAATCGCCTGTCCAGTTGTCTATGGAGATCAGTGCCGCATAAACTACGTTCACGATCAGAAGTCCCCTAGCCGCTATATTGGTACGTTATTGTTTTTTAATACTTTCAATCTGTTTTTTGACAAATTTACAAAGCGTAGGCAATGCTGCCAATATAGCGGCTAAAAGAAAACTTATGGTGAACTGAGTGTACGTGATTTTCTTCGACTAATGAAGTATTATTGCAAATCGCTGAAGTAGCCACGCTATTGCCAAATGAGAATAAACTCTATGGATGTCGTCGACAGTTTCGATGATGTAAACGTTTGTTTGTGCCTTCTGAATGTTTATTTAGTTTCGTAGATGTTTTCGAACATTGGGTAACTTATTTTGGGAAAAATTTCGATTTGCAAGATGTACCTAATTAATTTAAATAACAATGAGTAGTATTTAGCCACGTTATTCAAATATGACTGAAATTAACCGAACGTTAGTGAAGTAGTACTGTAGAACTGTTGTGCTATCATTTTGTCGGTGAGTATGATAATTCGAATGCTCGATCAGGCCTTATTATGGATTTAACCCTTAGCCAGACAGTGGCCACCATAATTTGAAGCATATGAGTTGTGATACGGCAAAAACCAATGAAATATTTCATCTACCCGCACCTGGATAAGGGTTAAATTCTGGTGATCAAGAATTCTATGTCCGGCGCAGTACGTCTTTCAACTGATGATGATGATGATTAACTTTTGTGTTTGTAATGTCTCTGGAGGATAATGGTCATCTATTTTAATAAACAGTTATTAACTTAGCATACTTCATTACCCGATATTTCAAAACACCTTTTCTCACCGCGTCGGAAAGAATTTGCACTCAATCTTTCCGGTCACAGAATATGGGGGAATATTTTGTTAAGTCGACGCAGCGATGCGTGTGAATCCTGTACCAATTCAAATAAAGCGCGAGCGAGCGAGAACCTTTGCATTTATATTTTTTTGAGTTTTTTCTTCACCGGGGAGCAAATTAAAGCCTCTAACTGACTAAGCTCCCCCACCGTGACAAGGTGAAGGGATCGAGAGGGAGAAATATGACGTTGTGTTAGGAAAAGTCGTTCATCGTAAAGAATAATACATTCTTATGGTAAAAGGAGTTACGATAATGTTTTTATATTGTTTGTTTCTATCAAGGCAAAAAATATTTTTTTATTTATGGGTAAGTATGTAGGTATACCTTAGGTATATGTAAATATACCTACCTATTGAAATAAATAAGACATTTTTTCCTGTATAACACCCATGCGAAGTCGGGACGGGCAGCTTGTCTCATAAACTTATTTATTACGATCGAAAAGTGTCCAGCATTTCTACTGCAGTGAAAAAGTTTGGAGGAACTTTTTTAATAACCATATCTCCGTACCTACTGAATTCGTCGTATAACTATTTGTTCCCTTTTGTTCGGCGAGAATTCTTTTTTACGTAGAATTGAGTCATAAAAAACTAGTGTTAACGACTTATCTATAGATTAGCCTTCCACAGTAAGATCTTGAAATTTGTTATAAGCTAGTTTCCCGTCTGGTTTCGAACAAATGGTAAACGTAATTTTCAAAAATGATATTTTTCATTATAAGTAGGACACCTAATCCTAAAGCAAGCTCAGTGTTCCTTTGATCTACGATACGATTCACAATTCACACACTTTAATTTCCGGACAGGGTACAGGGTAATTCGTCAATGTGCAAAGCTATTCCATCAACTTTAGAGACGCTAGGGGATATTTCTTCGTGTAATGGAATATTCGTAGTCATAGGCTGTATAACAGTAGCAGCATGTTTTTCTTTAGATCTCTTTTTCTAAAAGTTAAAATAGAAATTTCCAATTATATTCATTAGAATATACTGCGCAAATGTATGCAAATAACTAGCCAAACAAAGGCAAAGCAAAGAATTCCTATTTTATTTTTATAACATACCTCTCGACGTTTTTCTTTGACCATTGTAGCCATTGTAAAATAATGTTAATAATAAAGTTACAAACTGTAAAACCTGTTCTCTGAAGGCAAAAAGATCAAAGATTTGTTTTTCAATAATATGTTTTGATACGAAAACTGCATTGTTTTGACATTTCATTGATTTCATTCAGCACTTCACTTCAGCAGCTGTCTGTCACTTTTATTATTCCTTCGTTCGGAAACAATTCAATCAGTAGAGATTTGGGAAGTCCCCGATTAAAATTATAAAGGCAACACGGCGCCAAAGTCTGCTGAAATGAAATCCAAAAAAAATTAAAGGTGCTAAAAATAATATAATATGTAATAATATTATGTGTAAAAAGTAGGTAATTAGTTGTTGGCTTTAAACTGGCTTTTCCTTTTAAAAAAGCAGTTGCTGGGGTATTTATAAAACTCATCTGGCTGGACATTTTCTCAGAACCATTATGGCGGCAGACTCAAACTGCTTTTCATATGGTTGTGGGACAGATAATATAAGGTTGTAGGCTACTACAGGTTAGCTACAACGTATAGCTAACCAGAAAAGTCCTATCCTACCACTAACTAGACACAACCAAGGCGGGAATCGAACCCACGACTTTCGGGAATACCCCGAGCCTTAGAGTAGAACACATGGAGATGCCCTAAGTAGGTACAAAACGTGTATACCTAAAGTTGGAACACAAAATGGCGCCACCAATGATAGCGCCCGACCGTAGTGCAACCAATATTGTATATCGATATATTTATCGATACAAGTTTACGTGTTGATCATAAATGCACATATTTTGTTAGAAATCTATAAATAGTTTCTTATTTTCCTATCACAAAATAATGATGATGCAGTGCCTTAATATAACAATAGGTTAGTTATATATTAGTGTCCGACCGAAGGTTCGGTTTCGGTTTCGGTTTCGGCCGAGTTTCGGCCAAAAATCAAGTTTCGGCTGCAGTTTCGGTTTCGGCCAAAATTGGCCGAAACTTTTGCCGAAACCGAAACTGATTTCGGAAGTTGTCGTGCACGCTCGCCGTTCGCTCGTTCGTTTCTCGCAGCAACGCTTTGGCGGCGCACCTGTTTGGGAATTATTGTCGTGCGCCGTTCGGATAGCTCTGTAGCAACACTAGCAACACAATAGTCAGTGCGTTAAACAGTAACAATTAGTGATTCGATTATTGTTAACTGATAAACATTTTGCTATGAGAACTTGATTTGAAAATATAATAAAAGTATGATTAATATGTTTTTTTGTATTATCTATACTTTTAAATATTAAAAAGAGGAAAGATATTTTGATTGTTTGTTTATTTGTATTGAATAGGCTCCTAAACTACTGAACTGATTTGAATAATCTTTCACTATTAAGCTACACTATCCCCGGCTGACATAGAGTACTTTTACCCGAAAATGTGGGGGGGAAGGGAGGGATATTTCAAAAAGGAATTACGACCAGCCCAAAGTACAAGACCCAGGAATTTGAAATTTTGTACAAGGGTTCTTTATAATGCGTAAGTTCTCACTAAGAAGGGGTTTTAGGAAATTAACCCCCAAGGGGGTAAAAAGAGGGTTGCAAGTTAGTATGAAACTTCGTTATTTTAAAAGTTACGGTCTTAAAATTCGGGAAGTATATTTTTAGTTTGGTATCAGTTTCAAATAAAAAGGTGTTATTGAAAACTTACCCCCGTGGGGGTTAAAAAGCGGTTTAAAAATAAAAAATTAAAGGACCATGCAAAAAAACGTCCCCACCCACGGCACCCACCAACAGATTTCGAACGTATCTCTATTCTCTGTCAATACCTCTCGCTGTACTGATCTTTTTTTTGTATGACATCCGCCGTAGGAATGGGGATTTCACGCAAATCGAATTTTAATGTTGTATTTTTTTTTCATATTTTAAAGTATTTTTTTTTACACAAGTTAAGTGTTAAAGTAATGTGTAGGCGATCAAGAGAAACCCCCCTGGGCTAAATATAGGTGTACAATTTTTTTTTAATACCCCGTCTGTTTTTGGAATAAAACTGGTTATTTGTCTTTTTATGGAAAGGGTGGGGACAGAGCCTTGTGTAAGCTTTTTAATATTTCACCCCTCAAGGGGTGTTAAAAAGTGTCTTAATTTTTTTACTTTAAATTTTCTAAAAGCGTACTTTATAATGTGTACGTTTCCACTGAGAAGGGGGTTTTGGAAGTTACCGGGGGCATTTCATAGTGGTTTAAAGCGTGTAGCCTACGCCAGCGAAGCCAGGCGGAAGTCTAGTATTAAATAAATGATTACAACAAAGTCAATATACTGTGATTCCATTTCATGTCTCAATTAATGCAGAATAATGGGTAAAATGCACCAAATTTCAGTATTTTAAGGAATTTTATACTTGACCACGTGAGTTTCGGTTTCGGTTTCGGTTTCGGCCGGAAAACCAGTTTCGGTCGGACTCTATTATATATATTATTATGGAAATTTCAATTTCACATGGTTAATAAACCTATTACATTTTTCCAAAAATCCTAAACAGAAGATAAAGTGAAGATACTGTACTGTTTCATACTACCATCACGTAATCTTGTTATGTCGAGAGTTCTGTAAAACCAGTTTTCGTTGAAGTGTAGCGAGCAAACGTGCCTTATTTTATGTCGCGGATTTATATTTTCCCCACCTATTAACTCTATCTATTTCTTCTTTAATGTTTCACTTACAGGAAATCTGCAGAAATATACCATTGCAGAATATAACTATCTAAAACGTATCGATACATAAAAATATTGTGCCACATCACTAGCTGGAACACAATATGGCGAAACCGGCACGCGTCAAAAACTGTGTGACGTCACTAAAAAGTGTTGCCAAAATGGGTACAATGCAAAGATATCTGTCTCTTTTTTCATACGCAACAATCACTTAGATGAAAAGAGATAAGTATATATTTGTAAGGTAAGTGTCGATTCGATGTATATTCATATAAGCAATTTTTTGTATAGATCAATAGGGCATCTCCATATGTTCTACTCTAAGCCCCGAGCGGTTATCACTTCCATAACAACCGTTTCTTGTGGTTTCAGGCCGGAGAGTTAAGGACAAGAAAATATTTGTCTGATCATTCTGACCGTGTGGCGGTAAAGGGTTTTTTACAAATATACAAATTTCTAATATATACAGGCATGTCAAGGGTAAAATGCGAAGTCTGTGGAAAAGGGGTTTACAAGACTCCCATGGAGCTGCACAACATAAAGCCCGCACACACTTTTTTTGAGCCAATAGAACACGCTCAGCCTCTGTTGAATTGCCCCACACAATGATTCCATACCTTAAAACAGAGGCTACGTAGCCATGGTAAGCTGTTAGGGCCGCCGAGAGGCCAATCGTCTGCCGTATGCGTCGTAGCACGTAGACAAATCTATTCAATTTAGTGCAAATGTTATCAACATGAATTTTCCAATTGCAGTGCTGGTCAATGTGGAATCCAAGAAATTTAATTTCAGTTACTGATTCAATTTTTTCGTTTTTGTAATGAATATTATAATTCTGAGTCTTTTTTCCTCTATTCAAGAATTCTATGAATTTAGTTTTATTTACGTTAGTCTTAAGGTTATTGTAACTTAACCATTCGATTACTTGATTTACAGATTCTTTTATGTCATTTTCGTAGTTCATTGAGTGAGTCATTTTACAAATTACAGATATATCGTCAGCATACATTATACATTTATGATTTAATACATTTGGCAGATCATTAACATAAATCAGAAAAAACAAAGGTCCAAGAATGCTGCCTTGAGGGACCCCTACATTGTTCTGCAGATAATCAGACCTATACTTTTGACATTGTCCTACTTGGTTGCATTTAGAAATTTCCACACATTGCACTCTGTTAGTTAGATAACTTTTTATCAAACTTAATGCTGGGCCTCGTATGCCATAAAAATCCAGTTTTGTTAACAGTAAGTCATGTAAAACGAAGTCGAAAGCCTGCGACATATCATAGAACATCACCACACAGGGCCTTTTATCATCAACAGTATTTATTATTTCAGTTACCAATTCATAAATAGCTGTTGTAGTAGATTTCATCTTTTGAAAACCATGCTGTTCTGTTTTGAGGATTTTAAAGGTTTCAAAAAAGCTCATTAGTCTTTTGTGTATTAGTCTTTCAAAAATTTTTGATATAACGGGTATTAGTGTTATAGGTCGGTAATTTCCAATATTGTTTCTTTCGCCTTTTTTATATATCGGCTTTACAACTGAAATCTTTAATTTAGATGGAAAAGTACCGGTTACGAATGAAAGATTAATAAGGTGGGTTAAAATTGGACTAATTTCCGTGGCACATTTTTTTATAACCTTTGTGCTAATGTTATCATATCCCTCTGATTTTGTGTTATTTAGTGACATTATGCAACTTTTAACTTCAGCTTCGTCACAGGGTGTCAAGTATATCGAATTACATAACTTATCCCTCGATTTAAGATATACGTTTTCTTCTTTGTTAGGCCTATTTGATGTATAATATGTATTGAATTGATGAGCTATTTCTAAAGGATCACTAAATATTTTTCCATCGACAGTTATGTTATCAATATTATCAGTATTTTTAATTTTACTATTCGAGCTTTTCATCAAACTCCAAGCCGCTTTACATTTGTTTTTGCTACATGCAATATATTTATTATTTGTCAATTTTTGGGACAGTATTACACACTTTTTTAGCAGTTTGCTATAATTCTGATAAGCTAATTTATTTTCCAATGTTTTAGTTGCCATGAATTTATACCTCATTCTTCTTTTCGCTCTGCAACTCCTTCTTAAACCCTTTGTAATCCACCGTGGTTTTTCGGTCATGTTGCTAACCTTAATGTACTTTATTGGAAAACAGAGTGCGTAAAGATCTGTAAACGAGTGGAAAAATGAGTTATAGGATTCATTTGTATCTTTCTGTGTATACATTTCCTTAAAACTAAGTTGCGTTAAGTAATTTCGAAAAAGCTGTATGTTTTCTTCACTATATACCCTCTTTTGAATGAATGTATAAGACGGCTGCAGTTTTTTCTCAGTTACAGGAAATGAAAGAAAATCGCAACACATTTCACAGTTAATCAAGGGTAAGTTACTAAAACTAGAAAACAAATTCTTACTCATATCAGAATTTTAAATAAGTTTCCTAATATTATCTTAAATAGAAGACGGATATAAATAAACATAACTACATAATATTATGCTAGTCTTATAAAATGTATATTCATTCCTAGGTATGACGGTGCCCAGAAGTTACGACCGCAATTTCGACAACCAAGCGCTGCTCCAAATACTTCCGAAGCTAAAATCTTTAACTGTAAAATACTTTTCGGGGATGCCAATTTCGGAAAAAGTTACGAAAAATAAGGCAGGATAATTTGGTGGTCGATTTGTAATTAACTATTACGTCGAGGAGCTATTTACTTGTACATTGGAAATGACACATTATAGCCATTGAGCTAATATTGTACGTCAGTACATAATATTTCTATGATTATAGCCCATTAATTCAGTATGTCGCTCAATGAAATTAAGGTATACTAATGCTTCTTTTTCTTTGTTTTCGCGGAGGAAAACGCTTAGGTAAGCCTAGCCCGCCTGATGGTAAGCGATAGGACGCTTGTATTGCTATTGGCAAACTTGTTGACCATCGGTCAACGGAGAGGGGGAAAGTTCGCGCATGTGCACTGGCGCGTGACCAATAGCGCGCGCGAATCTCCCGAACGCCCGCGTGCGCTCTTAGTCAAAGGTATGCTTCAAACCAATAGCGCGCAGGCGTGTCAAAATTCGTGTTCTGCGCAATCCATACCCGATATTCAAGAAGTTTGCCGGGGCCTGTAACACCGTAGCATCACTCGCGCGTACAACTTTGGCATCAAAAAAAAGGTTGTTCCCACTCTGCCAACACCACGCCCAATTGAGCTCTGCAAACCTTATACACCGCCAGAAACATGGCTCAATAGCAATGAACTGCTACTTTAGATCACTTAATCTTCATAGGCGGTTTAAGTATTTGGCGGCTGGTATCACCGAACTAGGCTCGCATTCAATGGGAGAAGTTTCCAAATAATGGATTGGCCCAACTCTTAACAGCGATTGTCACTGGCACTCCGATGGAGCGACCCGAAGTTAATTAGTCAGGACTTCAGCTATTAATGTTTTAAATGACTTCCATTCTTCAGCTTGGGACGTTTTACCTGCAGTCTAAATTTATTTTGGAAATAATTAAAATCGGCGAAAGTAAAATTAAACTCGCACGCATTCAAATTTTGTTTGAATACAACTAAATGAAAACTGACTGACTACTTGTATTATGCGAGAAGACACATTGAACGAAAGTTCCGTTCCCGAGGTTAAAATATAAAGGTAAGGTTCGATTCCGACAGCTATACAGTATGAGTACACAATATGGTAGACAAACTAAATGCTTGAACAAAAGAGGATCATAATATAATATTATGTAAATACGTCAGTACATAGCACATTGGGCGACACTTCCCGGAGAAGTTTTTTTGGAAGTCTTGAAGGTCAGATAAACCACAAGCACAGAATATTTACCCACAAGACACTCAGACACTGGTTATAAATGAAAGAAATTAATCTACATTCGCTCTTAAGGTTATTATTTTATTAATGAACAAAATCTAAACAGTCCAAATGAAGTCTTCACCATAGTTGTTCCAATCTAGACTGGATCATTGAAATGATTTACATCTACTCTTAATACTGGAATTGCTCAATAAATCTCGCGTCAGATTTTATTGAAACGATGAAAACCACGTTCCAAAGATAATTTAGGCATGGGTACTATATTCGGTTATCATTATGCCTAGATTGTAATTACGAAGGCTAATTACGTATTCATTTCGTATCACATCTTATACTTCCTATGAAATGGAACAGCGAAATTAAACTTTAACTCCGAGCTGCAATATGAAAAAAATAACAGATTCATCTTGAAAATCTTTTAACCAGTAAAACGTCGTGTTTCCAGAGTAAATCGTGAATTAACGAGATCATTAGCGACCTCGCTAATTAGCCATTATTCTTTCACTAGTTGTAATATTTTAGTAGTGTAGATAGATAGTTTTAACATTAAAGCATTCTTTGTCGTTTTTAGTGGTGATAAAAATTCTCTCGCTAATCGAATCAAATTGAATCCCAGAGGTCATCGATACTTTTCAGAGTCTGTAGGGTTCAGACTTTTTTTTTCGGACGAGATTGCGATAATGCACCATCATAACCGCAGGCTAGCTAGACCTGCGACCGTGTGTGGGACTCGAGACTAAAGCGTCCACTACCCACTAAACTCCCCCGGTTTCCCCTTTACACCCATTTGGGACGAGCCCGTGCCAGCCTTGTGGCTATTCAATTCATTATATTTATTTGCACGAAAAGTGGTACAGAAGATGGTACATACAAGGTAAAGTTCGCACAATTCACCAGTATCTGGCATGCAAAATTTTCGTAAAATTACAATAACTAACATCCAAACGTAACATTAATACAGTAGCCAATACATAATACACATAATATTTATTTATTTTTGTTGTGTATCCGAACAATCATAAATGTCTATGGTATACTATAGGTCCTACTGCATGTTGGCACAAAAACAATAAAACAGTCTACGTCTATCCGTTGTCTTATTAATACATACACCTACATATCACTGGCGACGGGCTGCTAATTTACCAACCACGCGTGTGCTATTCATTCGTATTAACAATGCCTATCGGACATATTGAGCCATATAACCTGGCCAGCAATAATTGGGAAGCGTATGTACGCCGAGTCAAACAATTTATAATATTGAACGACATCGACGAGTCGTTGCAAGTCGCCATGTTGGTCACTGTTGTTGGCGCGGAGTGCTATGAACTAATGTGTGATTTATGTTCCCCACATAGTCCAGAAACAAAAACATTTGTGGAATTAACTAAATTAGTGAAGGAACATTTAGAGCCGGAGCGATCAGAGATCGCTGAAAGACATATTTTTAGACAAAGAACTCAGCGTCAGGGAGAAACCGTACGGGAATACCTTCAAGCATTAAAACATTTGGCAAAAACATGTAACTTTGGAGATAAATTAGAGGAGAATTTGAGAGACCAATATGTATCGGGACTATGCAATGAAGACATGCGATCTAGGATCTTCGCGGAAAAACACGTAGACTACAAGCGGGCAGTGGAGCTGGCACAGGCGCTAGAGGCGGCGGAGCGGCACGCGGCCATGGCGAGCACGCCGGGCGCGGGCGCGGGCGCCGGCGCGGCTCGCGCGCGCGACGCGGACGACGGCTTGCACCGCCTGGGCGCGGGCGCGGGCGCTGCCGGGGGCTCCAGGCCGGGCGCGCCCCGGACGCAGCGCGCATGTTCACGGTGCGGTAAAGTGGGTCATTCGGATGGCAAGTGCCGATTTAAATACTACAATTGTGATGCATGTGGCCAACGGGGCCATCTAAAATCAGTGTGTGTTAAGAAAAGTGATAATAAAAGTGGCGGCAAGTACTCAACGAAAAGCCAGTTCTTTCTAAATGGATCGGACTCAGATGATGAAGGTTGTAATTTTTATAATTTAGTAGTTAGTAATGACGGTGATGGGCCTTATTATGCGAAATTGAAGGTGGAAAATATTTTGTGTAAATTCGAAATTGATACTGGAAGCAAACTTTCTGTTATTTCTAGGAAATATTATGATAAAAATTTCCCGAACATACCTATTGAACAAAAATCAATGATGTTAAAGACTTATACAGGGAATGTCATCGAGACTCTGGGGTTTATTGTGGTTAATGTTAGTTGTGGTAACAAAACGGTGAAGTTAAATTTATTCATCATAGAAAACGGGGGGCCGCCCCTCATGGGCAGAACGTGGATTAAACATTTGAAGTTAGGCATAGTTGAATGCCACAATATTACTGAGGAGGACTCGATGGCAATGACCCTGCGAAAGGAGTTTCCGGATGTGTTTTGTGAAGGTTTAGGTACATTCAAGTCAAAGTTTAAATTATACCTAAAAGACGATTCACCTATTTTTGTAAAAGCCCGACCAATACCGTTAGCGTTGCGCCAACCGGTCGAGAGGGAGCTCGAACGGCTGCAGCGGGATGACGTCATATACAAAGTGGAAAGATCTGACTATGGAACACCGATTGTGCCTGTTATTAAAGCTAATGGTAACATTCGTTTGTGCGGTGATTACAAGGTTACGATAAATCCGCTTTTGAAAGACTTCCATTATCCGCTGCCTCGTATCGAGGATCTTTTCGCAGCCTTAGGCGGTGGTGAACAATATACCAAATTAGATTTATCTAATGCGTTCCAACAATGTTTATTGGATGAAGACTCACAGCCGATGACTGCTATCACCACTCACGTCGGTACTTTTGTTTATAAGCGCGTCCCGTTTGGTATAAAGTGTATTCCCGAAAATTTCCAAAAAATAATGGAAGAAACGCTGAGTGGCCTGCCATCGACTGCTGTCTTCGCTGATGACATTTGTGTAACTGGAAAAGATAGGACCTCACATTTAAATAACCTGAGGGCGGTGCTACAAAGGCTCACTGAAAACGGATTAAGAATAAATTTTAGCAAATGTCAATTTTTTAGGGAAAGTGTCACATACTTAGGGTACAAAATTGATAAAAATGGATTACACACAGATAAAAAAAAAATTCAAGCCATTGTAGCAGCACCCTCACCAACTAATGTCACTCAGTTAAAAAGTTTTATGGGTCTAGTTAACTTTTATTCTAAGTTTTGTGTTAATATGAGTGACATTTTAAAACCAATGTACGATTTGTTGAAGAAAAATGTAGAATGGAATTGGACAGCTAAGTGTGAGGCATCTTTTAACAAAATTAAAAAGGTGTTAAGTAGTTCACCGGTACTGGCGCACTACGACCCGAACTTGGAGTTGATATTGTCAGTGGACAGCAGCGCGTACGGACTGGGCGCGGTGCTCACACAGCGCGGTGCTGCGCGTCGCGCACGCTCAACCAGGCTGAGGCTAACTACTCGCAGATAGATAAAGAAGCGCTTGCTATTGTATTTGGGGTGACTAAACACCATCAATACCTTTACGGAAAACATTTTATACTACGGAGTGATCACCGGCCTTTGAGTTACATTTTTGGTAAAAATAAAGGACTGCCGGTGACAGCTGCAAGTAGACTCCAGCGATATGCCGTGAAATTGGCGGCTTATGACTTCACAGTGGAGTTTGTTACATCAGCAAAAAACTGTTTTGCTGACGCTCTTTCTCGTCTTCCCCTCGAAACAACAAGTAAGCAACTAAGAGGTGAAGACGAAGAAGGTAGCTACTTGCATTATGCGCAAGGAAACTTCCCGATCAGTTTTAAGGATATTAAAACAGAGACGGGAAGGGACCCGTTATTAAACAAGATTTATGGGTTTATTATGTACGGTTGGCCAACTAACTATGAGTATACGAATATTGAAAAAAATTATTTAAATAAAAAAGATACTTTGCATATTGATCAAGGCTGTATAATATGGGGTTACCGTATTGTGATTCCGAATGCATTACGAAACTGTATAATAAAGGAAATCCACGAAGGACACCCGGGTATAGTAAAAATGAAGCAAATTGCAAGAAATTACGTTTGGTGGGAAAACATCGATCAAGATATAGAACAGGTTGCGCGCGAGTGTGTGCCCTGCAGGGAGTTGCGGCCAGCACCGCCCGCCGCGCCGCTGCACTCGTGGTCGTGGCCGGCGGAACCGTGGTCGCGGCTACACCTGGACTTTCTTGGTCCTTTCAATAATAATTATTACCTTATTATTATTGACGCGCACTCAAAATGGATAGAAGCCGAAAAAATTGCCTCAACTGCTGCCAATGTCGTTTGTGATTGCTTGAGACGTCATTTTTCTCGCTTTGGACTACCTAAACGTATAGTCAGTGACAACGGTCCACCGTTTTCCTCAGCTGCTTTTGCGCAATATTTGGAAATGAACGGGATTCAGCATACTCTTGTGCCACCGTATCACCCTTCAAGTAATGGAGCAGCGGAAAATGCCGTGCGTACAATTAAAAGGGTCCTCAAAAAAGCGGAATTAGAAAGACAAGACGTCAATAAGGCATTGAACCAATTTTTATTCATGTATAGAAACACTGAGCAGAGCACGACTGGACGGGAACCTGCAGTCGCTCTCCTCGGCAGGCGCCTGCGCGGTCGACTAGACCTCTTACGACCCGACACCGCAGAGCGTGTGCGCGCACGTCAGCTGACTGAGGAGCACCGGCGCAGTAAGACACCGTTAAGAGTGGCTCAGCACGATGATCCGGTTTTGATGCGTAGCTACTCCAAGTCAGGCCGTAAGTGGACTGAGGGTGTTGTACGCGAACGAGTGGGGCCTGTCTCATATAATGTAGAGTCAGCAGACGGTCGCATACACAAGAGACACATAGACCAAATACTTACTAGTAACACACGTCACGCACGTCACTCGCTTAGTCGTGTAGTAGAGGGTTCTCCAAATAAGCCAAATATGGATTGTTCAAGGGACACGCCAGGTGGTGATGACCACGACTAGTCCTTTGATAGTGCGGAGGAAGGCGCAGGCACGCACGCTGAGCCTCAGGCGCAGCAGGTGGAGTCGCTGTTGACTCCAATGGATCATGCTACTAGGCCGCGCAGGGAGGCTGCTTTACGTTGCCGTGACAAATTTAAAACTTATAAGTTATAGATTACACATAGCCGTCCAATCCATGTATAAGACTAAGGTGTGCATAGGAGTAGATATTATAATATACTTGTAGTACCTAGTTAGTTATAAAATAAATAAAAATAAAAATTAAATATAGCTGTTTGTATAACCGTGCATAATTATGTATGTGTAAATCCTGTATTTATCAAAGCATTATTTAGATTGTGAAATAATATATTACCTTGCATGTGTTTTGTCATAAGTATGTATATCTTTGTATCAAGCTGTTGTAACTAGAAAGGGTGGAACTGGTCCCCGGGCCCAGTTTTGGGACTGGGACGAGTTGCCCCCTAACCCGTTGTAACTTGAAAACTACATAGTTTCAAATAAGAAGGGAAAAGTGTTGTGTATCCGAACAATCATAAATGTCTATGGTATACTATATCTATGGTCCTACTGCATGTTGGCACAAAAACAATAAAACAGTCTACGTCTATCCGTTGTCTTATTAATACATACACCTACATATCAATTTTATTGACCAGCCCATCCCCTTTTTTTTGCGAATAAGAAATACCAAAGCCGCACGCTAACAAGACCTATGGCTTTGGGACAATAACTCGTATTTGGCAAGCGTGGTGTTTTCTAGTAATATCAGTAGTTACAGTGCCTTTAATAGAATTTTTGCACCGGAGTGGGACATTCATTGGGTGAAACACGACGTCCTTACGTCAAGATGTCTAATGGTAACGTGTTGAGAATTTTCCAGGCCTTTTAATGGTTACTACAGTCTTTTGGTTTTTGCGCCGCCCGGCAACCAAGAATTTCCTCAGGTAATATTTTCCTAAGTGATATTCCGTGGAGGACCGTTAACTGTCAATCGTGGCATTGTAGAAAATACGTGGTATGACTTCAGAAAGTCTATGGTATAACTAATCGGCAGGCTTTCATACTTTACTGTAATTATTTTTGTTTATGCCGTCACTCGCACAACTTTTTGTGGCGCGCAGGTACTTGATGTTTCCTAATCATGGGAGAAATGTCATAACTGTCAAAATCTATCAGTCTAATTGAACGTCATTGGTCTATTTTTATAAATAATTTTGGGGAAACGGAAACATACTTGGGGAAATATATTTCACTGAGCATACACTTCCGATTGTGTTCCAGAGGTTGTTCAACTCCGTTATTCTCGAGGGTAAAACGCCAACAGCATGGCACAGGGGCGTGGTGAAGCTGTTCTTCAAAAAGGGCGATAGGACGCAGCTGAAGAACTACAGACCCATCACGCTACTGAGTCATGTTTATAAGCTGTTTTCTAGAGTTATAACGAATTGTCTCGTACGTAGGTTTGATGACTTCCAGCCTCCCGAACAAGCCGGATTCCGTAAAGGCTTTAGTACCATAGACCACATGCACACGCTGCGGCAGGTTATACAAAAGTCTGAAGAATATAATCTGCCATTATGCTTAGCGTTTGTGGACTATGAAAAAGCCTTTGATTCTGTCGAGACATGGGCCCTGCTTCGGTCACTCCAAAGGTGCCAAATAGACTACCGATACATACAAGTGTTGCAGTCGCTGTACGAAAACGCCACCATGTCAGTCCGCCTCCAGGACCAGAAAACAAAACCCATTCGGCTCCAGCGGGGTGTGAGACAGGGCGATGTTATATCGCCGAAACTGTTCACTACTCTGTTGGAGGACGTGTTTAAGCTTCTGGACTGGAGAGAACTTGGCATCAACATAAACGGCGAGTACATGACGCACCTTCGCTTCGCGGATGATATCGTAGTCATGGCTGAGTCATTGGAAGACCTAGGCACAATGCTCAACGATCTCAGTAGAGTGTCTCAACAAGTGGGTCTTAAAATGAACATGGAAAAGACGAAAATCATGTCGAACTCCCATGTCGTACCCACTCCTTTAAAAGTTGGGAACTCAACACTGGAAGTTGTGGACGAGTACATTTATCTGGGACAAAAAGTCCAACTTGGTAGGTCCAACTTCCAGAAAGAGGTCGATCGACGAATCCAACTCGGCTGGGCAGCGTTCGGGAAGCTTCGCAGCGTTTTCTCGGCCCGAATACCGCAGTGCCTCAAGACGAAAGTCTTTGATACGTGTGTGTTGCCAGTGATGACTTATGGAACGGAAACATGGCCGCTTACAATGTGCCGCATAAAAAGGCTCAAAATCGCGCAAAGGGCAATGGAAAGGGCGATGCTTGGAGTCTCCCTGCGTGATCGCATCAGAAATGATGAGATCCGCAGAAGGACCAAGGTCACCGACATTGCCCGAAGAATTGCGAGCCTTAAGTGGCAGTGGGCAGGACACATTGCAAGGAGGACTGACGGCCGTTGGGGCGGAAAGGTCCTCGAGTGGTGGCCACGTACCGGGAAACGCAGCCGTGGTAGGCCTCCCACAAGGTGGACCGATGATCTCATAAAGATCGCCGGAATCCACTGGATGCGGGTGGCGCAGGACCGATCGGTTTGGAGATCCTTGGGGGAGGCCTATGTCCAGCAGTGGACGTCATTTGGCTGAAATGATGATGATGAAATGATGATACACTTCCGTAATAACAAATGACGAAGAAAATCTTTTCAATCTCTATGAATGTAGAGAAACTGTTTATTAATTTCTCTTCAAGGTACGAACTTGAATTGGTGCGAATGACTCATAAAATGGTTTAATGAACAATTTCAAACCCTTCCAATGTTCTCCATCAAATAACTTCCCTCCATATTGCAGTAACAGTAGTGAAATATCAGTTGAAAAGCAATTGTGGGCGCGGGGCGTGGCGTTAAGGTGAATATTCACTAAGGTGTAACACACTGAGAAAGAAGACAAAAGAAAATTGAGAAAAACCGCCAATGATGCCGGTGCCCATAGGCAGCTATGATCATTTAATTATAGTGTAAATAAAATATATTTTAGAAAAACTAGTTATTTAATATCCTGGGTAATTTCCCATACTATATTGTATTTCAAGGTAATTCAAGTACACTTGAATAGTTTTTCATAAAATATTTTGTTCATATTTAATTTCTTTATGGTAAGAGTAGTAAGATTGTTTTTGTACTATAGCTGTCATGTCTCTGAGCAGAACTGTTCTTTTACATAATTTTATGAAATACTCGTACATAAAAAGCGTTTTTCCTCCTTGGAACTATTTATCGTTGATGCATACTCAATTTAGGTTGTATTTTCGTAACATAATAATTATGTCCACACAATAAGTATCGATAAGAAGAATTAAAACATTTCCCGAATATTCCCGCTCGCTCTCAGGGGTAATTTCGAAAATTGTCGAAGCTACTTCCAGCATTATCGAAGGAACAGTAGAGTATTTGGCTAGTAATTAGGTCATGATAATGCAAATGTGAACGACTTTGGCACCTTTTTTAGTTCCTTTTTTTCTGTGACCAGTGGGTACGATGGCGCATTTGGTACTGAATCTGCTTTATGAAAGTAATGGAATAATTTATTTTGCCAATAGATTAATAAAGAATACATAAACAGGTCAAGCCGTTTTTCAGTATTTCTGTTCTCTCTCTTCGGTTCTGTATTTTGTTTTTAAATGATGAAAAAATTTATTGGTACTGTGTCTGGATGATGATTCGACTCTTCCCAACGATGTCACATTTTTACCTAATGTAAGCGTTTATGCATCAATGGCTCGCAGTTCGTCACATGAGTAACAGAATCTGACTTAGTTAGTACTTACATCATTATAAAACCCCTAATTTTTTGTACACAAACAAGTCAAAAAAGGTCGAGTGAAACCAAACTTCTAATATTCGCGATGCCCACTGAACTGAGCTCTCGGGCGCAAATCAGCATAAATTGTGTACAAGTGTCTGGTTTGTTTCGGGTTTATGTGTTTAGGACCACTTCTAGTTCACAACAATGGTCGGAGCCCTGGAAAAGGGACCGGTCATAGATTAAGCTTCGCAGATGGTACTTACGATTGACTGAAAAACGGACATTGTTTTACGCACATTTTCGGTTCTTCCGGGTGGTCAAACTATTATGTCAAACTGATTTGTACAGTACAAACAACCCTTTTTTTAAAGTACATACATATTTATATCTTTATAATCTTCATCTTCTTTCTGTGAGTGTTTTATGCCGGTATCGTCAGGGTACGCTATGTATCATGACTATTGATGTCTGTGCAGGTTTCCACACAATGTTCTCCGTCACAGAGCTAAATACGCTCATAGAGTTGATTAGACTGTAAGTAAGCTTCATTTATGTCATCTGAATTGTACAAAAATCACGGACATATGGCGCTCGAAAATATTCTAGTAAGTTAAGACATGAAACGTAAGAGTTGTTCTAAAACCTTTCTGCGTTTTATAATATTCTTCTATGATTTGTAAGTTAGCTGGACAGTATGTCAAAACTTACCTATTTACTTAGATAAGGGTAGACCAGCGTTCTGGAAACTTATGAGAGATTTACATCCATACTGACTGACTTTTGAAGAGATTTACTTATTATGATATACATTTAGGTAATTTATATGAAACAGTTTCGTAATATAATTATTTTGAATTATTCCTTGACCTTTTCATGTCAGCACAGTTGGAAAATCAGCTCTAGACTAGCCTTTCGCCCGCGGCTTTACCCATCTCCCCACATTTCTGGGAACAAAAATACCCTATGTCACCCGGGGATATCGTAGCTTTCCAACAGTGAAAGAATTATCTCAAATAGGTTCAATAGTTTCGGAGCCTATTTAATACAAACAAACAAACAATCAATCTTACCTCTTTATAATATTGAAGATGTTCATCCGCTGCCTGGCATCCATATGATAGCACAAGCCAATGCTTAGTTTGGGGCTAGATGGCGTTGTGTGAATAATGTCCAGAGATATTTATTTATTTATTTGTCATCCTGTTCTCCCCGCGGGACGAATCGCCCAAGGACCCTTTTTGAAGTGGCACTTTCGCACCGCGGACCGAAACGCCCAATAACTTTTCGAAATGGGTCGATTCGCACCGCAGTGGGGCATAAAACAGCTCTCTTATTTGATGGATGATTTTGATCGAAAATATATAGTTTTATTACATATCTCTAAAAGTACAACCGTGCACAAAATAACAGAGCAAACGAAATAATTTATAAGTTAGAAATGTCTTATGCCAATTGAGTAAATTTTTCGTGTTATTGCACTGCATTATTATTGTATGTAAAAATATTATGTAAAATAAGTGCAAAAAGGTGCCGATAAACGCAAGTGGGTATTATTATTAGCATTATTTTTGCTCAATAATATTTAACTTTTCTAGGAAGACGGTTAGTACTTAATCTGTGATTATCCACATCTAAGTAATATATTCATATTCATATATTTAGTGTACATCAAAACCCGTGATTAGCAAGAATGGTTGTAAGAAAAAGACATAATATTATTAATGGTGATCAAACTGTGATTTTAAACCATTGCCTTATTACGTCAAAAGATAACATTATGTTGAGTAAAAATAATACACTCGGTGCACTTGTCAAAAACAAGTTAGGTATTGGCATCATTTTTGCTCAATAATAATTTATATTTTTTTGTAGTAAGACCACAGAATAGATTTTTTTTTCTATTCCGTGAGTAAGACGGTTTAGTACTGAATCTGTAATTATGCCACCTCTAAATTGTATATATTTTTTAAATAAATTTGTTTATTACCGGAATTTATTTTTATCGGAATCTTTTATTTTCACTAACCACTTTTCTACCCGTCTGTATAAATGAATGGAATCCTAATTTTTTATATATGAGTCAAGCTGGGCATAAAAAAATGCGCATTGGGTTGCTTCGCTCCGTGGTCCGAATCGACCCATTTCAAAAATGACTTGGGCCATTCGCCCCGCTGTAACTACTGCGGTCCGAATGGCCCCATTCAAAAAGAGCTCTTGGGCGATTCGCTCCGCGGGTAGAATAACTCGTGGGGCGAAACGCCCCACGACCCCTCGTTTTGACAGTCTCTCTGGTACAGCGGTCCTGGGTCGAAGCCTTGGGACTGGTTGGTGGTAAGACTTTTTCCTTGTTCGCCTGGCTACTTACCACAGGTGAAAACTGCGTTTCGGCAATATTCATGTGGTTGAGGTCAGTAGTTCATTGGAGCCTTCATAATGACAGCACATGGAGCGATGTATCAATGGAATATGCCGCAGTGGCCACTTATGATGAAGATTTAGGGGGCTGTGTTTCTGCCAACTGAAATAACAAAATATTGAAATATACATTTATAAATATTATAAGATCAGATCACTATAGTAAAAGTACAAATATAACTAAAATATTTATTCAGAACCAGTAAAATTTTATCGAAATGAATTTTCGATGCGAGCGGTCCATTAACGTAATGGGTTCGGTGAAAAACATGAGTCAGATAATGGCGTTTTAAAATGTATTTCATAGGACTTGTTTAAATAATAGAAAAGATGATTTAATATCCCAAGCAGGACAAAGACCTCCATAATTAAAATTTAATCATCTTAACAATTACGATGGGAGAGGATCGCAGTGTCAAGAAAGCCTATTTGGGCCGGCCTACTGGCCGTCGGCCGGTTGGCCGCCCTAGGTATTGCTGGAGCGATGTAGTGGCGGCTGATCTCCGGGAGCTGCGTGTTGACGACTGGCGCGCGAGCACACAGGATCGGGAAGGATGGCGAAATCTCTTATCGGAGGCCAAGACACACTTCGGGTCGCTGAGCCATCGGAGTAAGTAAGTTAACAATTACGGGTGTTGGCTAAATCACCACGCTTGCCAAATGCGTATTTGTGATCACGAACTGTAACTGTGATTGAAAATTCAAACATTATTTTTTCCCACCGGGAACTGTACCCAGGACCCTGAGATCACTGCCTGGTACGGACAGCAGCAGATCAACCTACAATAATCCGTCAACAAATTTTAATTGAAAAATAATTCTATGTGAAGCAAGTAAAGCTGAAAATTGGTTGTTGGATGTGCTGGTGACTGTACTTAAAACACTAGACCAGAAAATAAGTCTTCTTACAAGCATTGCTTTACTCAAGCATGTAAGTACAACAAGCTTTGTTTTAAATGCTATATTGCTCTATGAAAAAATACCAAGAATGTATAATAATAAGCTTCTCCGTCATCACAAATTATTAAAATAACCAGAAACAATCTACAATGGTCTAAACAATGGAAAACTTTGCGTCAAATTTAATTAAAAAGCCCCTAAAATTAGGCTGATTCTTGTATGGTACAAGTAAAAACTTAGACTCTGCAGGAATTAAGAGAAGGAACTTTAATAAAATATTTACCTAATTAAAACAATTTATTTGAAAGATTGACAAGCCACAAAACTAGTAACATTAAGGAAAACTTTAAAGTTTTATAATAACTAAAGAGGAATAAGAATAAATAAATAATACGTTCTCTGAATCCTACGTTAACTAATTTTATAGTAGAAAGTTTCAAATTATCTTAAGTTACTCGTAACAATAACCATTGAGAGTCAAAATCAGTTTAGCCCTTTGGAGAATAGCAACAAAAAGACTTAAATAACTATTACACTATAGTCGAGTCATTTTAATAGGCCACATTTGACAGTTCATTATTAGAGTGGAAATTGGAATACTCCTACTTATGTGTATCAGGAGTAGAGTCTAATTTTCTAATAAAATATAATTGCTATAACTGAAAATGCGCTTTTTTCCCGTGATATTTATTTGTTGTATTATCTCGCCGTCGGCTTTGTTGTTTGTTCTCGTCGCGTACATTATGTATTAGGTTGCGCTTTGACTTTGCAAATTGCATTCCTTTTGTGCGCTTTGCTTTGTGCAGTTGTTAAAAAATGCTCCGACCTTTGAAAAAGAAATAGTGTTTCTGTTGGGACTCGAATAATAATTTACCTTAAGTTATGTTTTTTGATAACAAAGTCTTTATAATTTACTACATATGTAATCTTTGAATGTCGTGTCCTCTTTATCTGTCTTTGACAGTGGGTCAATTAGGACTTCACTTGCCTGGCATCGTTTTGGAATTGAAGGTCTTGCTTCGTCGCCACGACATCTTCAATTATATATCAATTTAGAAGTTATTAAAAAATAATCAAATCAATTATTTCTATTTCTTCCTGTTTCCCTGTATTTTTGGGCAGATTTCTTTTATTCCAGTGTTTGTAAAACAGAATACGGACGTTTGATCCAATGAGTTTGTTCAGAACTGTTTGTATTAGCATTGATGCCGCGGGCAAAACTACCCAAAACTGGAACTATTCGAAAATCCCTTCAATTAGAATGCTGTTTGAGGTAAAATGTATTGGGTCAGATTTTGTGTAAACAATTTCAATTCGCAGACATGCAAGTATCTCAACTACTGTTATGCGGTAATCTATATAAATTCCTGACTCCTGAAACAGAAACGTCCTACAATGTGTTTTAAGTTACTGCACCTGACAGACAGAAGATTTTGGGTAAAGAGCTGCTGGATAACTTCACTACAAACATCGCTCAATGCTGCTACTTTCCTTTATCTGCAAATTTTGGATCTCAAGTATGCAATTTTTTTTTGCAAAGGAGAATGCTTTAATAGCCTATTTACTGCAGATAAGCTAGACCCATAGACCTGCGGTGATGTTTGGAACTAAGTGTCAGTTAACCTGACTTGAAGTACTTCCACATTAATATTTTCGGAACTCACCATGACAGAGCTATTATGGCGGTAGATTTGACCCGTGTAGATTATTTTTACAATTGATACAGAAAACAGACAAAAAAATAAAAGGGATTATGGTTTATTCTTACACCAAGACCAAAGGTTTCGCAAACCAAACAATGAATTAGTTGCACAATTGGGCTTTGTAAAACCACTTGGAGTGTTCTTTTTGTTAAACTTGTTTAGGCTCATCGATTTCGCTAAGATTGCATTGAAACTTTCTCGAGATAAGCCTTGTTGGAGCAGTTTGAAAGCAATCCCTCCGATTCTTCTTAGTAATAACCCTTTCTCTATCTCAATGGACTTCGTCTTTGGTTTTTAATTATAGTTTGAGAAGATCGTACTAATATGAGTACCTATATTTATTATTAACTTAAGTAAATTGGAGTAATAAGAGTGTTGCTCTTTCACGCAAAAAATATGGATATGTAGGTAAATAACCTTTTATTTATCCCGATAATGGGTTGAAGGGTCTATAGTCATAGATTATTAGATTGCGGGCATCATCATCATCATTGGTAACCAATATGTGCATTCGCCTGTAAAGCAGTCGCAAATTTTAATCTAAAAGAAAACATTTCTATCGATCCATAGACAGAATTTCGGTATTACCTTATAAAAAAATCTAATTTATTTCCACTACATATAATTCTTCTAGTTAAAGACTTACATAAAACATTTGCGATACATTGTCTTGAGATATGGCTACTGTGCCAGAGGTTGCAGTTTGATTGTATGCACATACAAGTTAGTTGTGTGGCCTTGATAAATTCACACACGATTTATACTTTCTTTACACAATTTTGTACACGCTCAATAAACTTGTTATTCTGCGCCGTTTGCAATTTGCTAACGCAACTTTACCTTTTCAAACGCTCAACTGATAAAATAAAGAAGATCAATCTGCAAATTGACTTATTCCGTTTTTTCGGAGCGGACAGGTTCGGCTTGAAAGGGTTCCGAAATGTTAGGTATTTTCTCAATAGACGGATGGACAGACTGACTCAGAAGATTTTAAATTGATTACTCGTAGGGTTGGCTGTAGATAGAAAATTGTATATTTAGGTTGTTGGTAGAACTTTGTCAGAGTCATACTGGCCACTGGTGAAATGAAATACCACGAACCATGCACATACAACACCAACTATAGGCAAAATATATTCTCAATAAGAGCAGCGCAACATTCCATGAGATCTCTTAAAAACTAGACTTTTTCAACAGTGTTGTGCAACTTAAAAGATATATGTACATATGTGTAACGAGTTCTTCACGATGACGAATAGTTGTGTACTTTGTTTTGATAGCGTCAAGATAATTTTGATTTGTGTAATTTTTCTCTAGAAGCGGAAACTTGTAATTTGCCTTGTTTTGTTACACTTAGTACCAGTAAGTTTCTATCTGTAAGATTTCCTAAAATTGTAAAATAAAACTCCGTGACTGTGTTCCGGTTATATACATGTTAAATTGTAGAGTAGCAACCAGAGTCCCTCAATAGCAAAACTAATTGAAAAGCTTATCTAAGCAGCAGGTAAGCAGCTATGGCGGCTTCCGCATCATCAGTACCACCTTGAGTACTGCTAGAATAATTTCCACACAAAAATACTCGTTATCTGTCGTTTTTTGTAAGTAAAATTGGCGGTTGTGTATCTTTTTAAGAAAAAACAATAAATAGTTTTGTCATCTATGTAGTACTTTGAACAGACTGCAAAAATAAACCTGCTGCGGAAATAAAATCAATAGGTACCGGTTATTATTTGCATGTTTAGGTAACAACCTAGAAAAGGTTTGTTACCAAAACACGCAAATAATACGATTCAGTACCTATTTCAAATTGTTAACCCTAATTGCACAGTAGTCCCGGAAGCGACCTAAGATTGAATGGAAGAAATTCCTTCGAAATACTGGGAAGAGCTTTAATTACCTAAGCAATTGAAACGACAATTTGTGATTTATGAGGCAGAAATTTGTGTAATCAGAATATTTTTATAGATAGGATTGCCAAATCAAAACATGAAAACACGGCAAACAGTCCTTTCCGCAGTCAACAACATATCCTTCCCAATTCAAAATCTTTTTTTTTAATCTAGGCTTCAAAGATGCACATGAATTAAGCTCTGGAGACTTTACTCACCAATAGAAACATTAGGCCACGTCTAGTTCCTAAGTGTAACTTCACTAGTCTTCTGTAAGTTGAAGTACTTACCCGGAAGAGCAGCACATTCGAGTGGGAGATCCACTATCTTCTTCTCTTATTTATTGAGCTCCAATGACCTATTGTAACGCTATTAATTTGCAAAGTCCACTTATGTAAATTTAAGTTGACCAACCGAACCTTAAATTAGGGGTGCAATCAACTATACTTCCAACCACAAAGTTGTAAAGTCCTCTTTGCTTCAATACTCCTCTTCTTAGTTCGCAAAATTCAAACAGAAACATCATTAGAGTATTTAAGTTTGTTTCCGGGTTGAATTAATGAAGCGAGTACGACGGGTCGGGATCTCTTAGCGGAGTCCGCTGTTTCTGGAAATAATTCATGTTGACCAACTACAGAAACCGGATTGAGGCGGATTTTATTCTGTAGATGATTTAGTGGAGATGGTTAAGCATGGTGTAAGTAAAAAGTATCAGCTATTTTTTGTTTCAAAGTCACTAGAATTTAAATTAATTTTTTACCAGATCATCTTGGGGCCGATTTTCTCTGCATTTTTTTTTCTGGATCAGTTTGCTGGCTGTTAGCCAACCTGATAGTTAGTGGTCACTGTTCCATTAAGAGATACTTAGCTAGGAAGCGTCGCTCAATGTACTGCCAAACTAGCCGTGTTCTATAATCTCTCGGCCTTTAATTTCTAGTGCGTTGGCTCCAACAATAATATTGCCGGTACACAGCCAGAGCTGGTTGAACACCTTATTTTGTTATAGTTCGATTGAAGACACTTTCATATCTTTTTTAAAAACATTTTGGCGTAGTAAGTACCTACATCACTTGTCATCCGCTCAATCTAGTTCCCAGAACACAGCATTATGTATTCAGTCTCACGAAGACAGCCAGATATGGAACATCAGATATTCAATAACCGCACGATCTGAATCACGCGTGCGTCTCAGTTTACGCAAATTGCCTTTGCGTTCCGTTATAGACAGTATATTGCTGTATTCGGAACACATTTTTTAAAGATTAATATTAATGTTACGTCGTCACTCGTCAGTTTCAGGTAGGATGCCTGTATTCTGCCTTTTATCTCACGCTAAAAAGAATGAATCACCGCACCCGTATGTGCCTTTTTCTGAGTCCTGAATGCTCTACAGAGAGCGCAACAATTTCATATCAGATTATTTTTAAAATGGTTTATTTTCTGCTCTACCGCAGAATAGAAAACCAACCATATATTTAACCCCTATAGCTATTGCGTATTACTCTAACCAAATCGCCAAGTTCATTTGAAAGTCATTGAGATAATAAATCCATGCTCGTACATGAACATGCAAATCCATCGACATGTTTAATTCATGATGTCGTTGCTCATGCGAGCTGCACATGTACAGTCAATGTTTGAAACTAATATTAATAATTGATTTTACTCGAATATTCAGAAATAAATTTTACAGAATTGTTAAAAAAAGACGTGTGGCACTCGAAGACGGCCGCGGTAAAGCTATTGCATAGCATTTTTTATCAACTTATGCGGCAGATTCCGGCACAGTGTTTGTGTGCGAGCTGCTAGCTCGTCTTGATCCGTGCGAGCTTTGTAGGTACGATCGAGGTCTCCCGCGCGTGATCACTTTTGGAAAAATATACCGTGCACGCGCATCGTGACTTCTTAGGAGCGGCGCTTGTAAACGTGAAAATACTGCACAGGATTTTAGCCTTAAGGGCATTAAGGGTGATCACGCGTGGGTGACCTCGATAGTACGGTCTACACGCATACGTCTAGTCGCACGCACATAAACACCGTGCCGGAGACCGGAGTCAGCCAAACTGAAACGACGTTAGACGAGTGTCAGGTTTTTTCCTTAGAGGTTTTTTTTTCGTTACGGAATTTCTTGATTCGATCGCCGCGCTGCCGTGTCAAGCGAATGTCAGTTAACTTAAGATACATGAGTTACGCGTAACAAGTGCCATTCGTGGTTTTTATGGGTCTCCTATCCCGTGTATAAATATTATTTCAGTATCTCTTACCGTTATCTCAGAAAATGCTCTAGAAGAAATTACGATTGACTAGGATATTATGGTTAAATACTGTACCTTAAGTTACAGACAACGCTTGACGAGTCGACAAGACGCGATTATGGCAAACTCAGTTAAGTATCTACTAAAATACATGACTTAGCCACGATAGACACGCGAGACAAGCGGCCGTGGTCCTGTTTACTTAAATTGTTATATATTTTATGTATATTATATATTATACTCGTACTGTTCTTTTTTGTATAGAGTAGTTCTAAAGATTTTTATCAAAAAAATATTATGTTCATATTTGTACAATAAACAAGAATATTATATTGAAACTTAATTTTTTTTGTTATAATAAGGCTTTTAAAAATGTTTTTTTTTTATTTTTTAAACCAATGCTATTATTATGTTATGATTAATAAATTATTTATGGTAATTAGTAATTACTAAGACTTAAGCAACTACATATTTCTACATACTTCTCACTCAAATTGTCACGGCTAAGTCATGTATCTTAAGATACAGCCCGTCGCGTAACAAGATTTGTATGAAATTCCTATCACGCCTATCTCCGTTTTTGGAAAAAACACAGAAAATAAAGATTAGACAAAAAAAATAATTACATCACCATAATATGTGCATCATTACAATTCTTATGATATGAAATAAGTTTGGAAAAATCTTTTGAAACATAGATATAATGGCAATAAATGCAAAAAAACTTTAGGAGTCATTTACTCAAAACTAGGTTTTTTGAGATAACGGAGATAGGCCTGACACGGCAGCGCGCTCATAACCCGCGATAAAAGCTATGCAATAGCATAAAAGAATTATTTAAAGTCTAAATTAAAGTAGTAAGTATATGAATTTTCTCACTGAAAGCCAAGTCAAAACGGTTAAGGTAAACACCAAATAAAAAAAACCTCCAAAGAAAATTTATGACGGAATCAAACTCGAGGCCGTTCCGGTTAAAATTAAAGAATTGGATTGAGAAACAATCCTAACGGCTTTTCAGTTACATCATAAATATTTCTTGCCTTTCCTTTATTATTATTATTATTTTTAGACCTACGTTTGATAAAACCAGACAGGACCAACTTATCATGATTAATAAGAGTTCTGTTTTCAATATTGCATTTAAAGTAGTTTTTATATGCGCTACATAATGAATCTGACGACGGGAATGCAACAAGTCAGTATAAACATTAGCGTCATGACTCGACACCAGTTCATCACTGAGACCGCCAATCAGAAATGCGAAGCTGATTCGCTCTAACGAAGTACCAAATTGTCTCCGCTAACATACACACAACACACTAAGGCCGCAGTCCTCAACCACATATAAACAGACCTAGCTTGAAGATACATTTTCGCTAACGTCATGATCCTCGAGCTTCATTAAAATTTAAAACACATGTACAGTCAAAAGCACGTCAGACGTAACACTTTGGACTTTGTACCGCTCTTATGCCGGGGGCATAAGCGCTATTATCGAACTGCAAGTGTATACCGTGATGTGCTGTTGACCGTACATCATCGGCTTCAGTACAATAGGTATTCTAAAGTTTATATAGAGAAGGTACTTAAAAATCCACACCCTATACTTGTTGTATCGGAACATCGAAGTGATCGAAAAAATAGCGTGTTTTACAGTACTTGTAACACCATCTATTGGTGGTGTGGTAAACTAACTCTATACATTTAATGAATTTAAAATGTATAAAAAGAAAATGAGAAAATATGATTCGGATTTGTTGACTGTACATTCGTCGAAGTATCATTTAAGTTTATGTTAATAGTAAGTTTATATGGCTTTTGGGAAGTACATATTTATGGAGGGACGAGGCACTTGTGGCATGTAAAAGGTATGCAAATGTTCTGAATTTTGATTCGGTCACTGGAGAAAAATATATGATTGAACATGTTTCTCTTTGCGTAATTTAGTAAAACCTTTGGATGTAATCGACTGGACATCATATTTTTTCAGATATAATAATTGTGTAAACTTTCTGATTATTAAGCTTTTAATTTCAAGTTTCAAGGCTTAGGAATAATCACGTTCGATCGTTTAACAAAATCTTTTTAAAAAACATAAACTATGCAACCTACTTGTGTAGTACCTACTTCCAAAGAGCCTTTCATTAAAATCAAAAAGGCGCCAAAATAATTAAGCGCGTAAGTAAACAAGATTTGTGAAATGTTCGTTGGAATTTTGACGAAGGGAATTGAGCTAGCTGAAATATTCCAATAGGCGATCTTTTGTTTATGTTACAAAAGAAAAATAAGGATGATGCTGGCTAATTTTGGTCATAGTAAACAAAAAGTAGATTATTTTTTGTTTAACGATAGAAAAAGTAAAGTTACAGCTTATTTAATGTCGCACTGACGGGCAATCCATCATCAAGTATCATCACAATACGTTACCATGCATGCCTTGAAAATCTGACATAAATTTTACATGACCCAGGAATAGAATCCGGAGCTCCAAAATTAGGGTCCAGTTAAATTACTAGTTTTTTTTTTTATATTTGAACTAAGCTAGCACTTGACCACAAAGTTGCCTGATGTTAAACAACTATGCGGTCTACGATGGAGCGCGCTTGCTTAGGAAAAGCCCGTTAATTTTGACCTTGAAGAGCAAGTTGTATTGTGTAGGAAAGACAGATCTCGGCAGAGAATTCCACTCCCGCGCAGTCCGTATCAAGAAAGATGAAGCAAATCGCTTAGTTCGTACGCGCGGTATCCCCACTGTATACGAATGGATTCCCTGACCGAGTCTAGTAGTTCGATGATGGAACGGAGCTGGTGGAACCAAATCGGGTAGCTGAGCAGCACACTCACCAAAGTGGAGTCTATAAAATACGGAGAGGCATGCAATCCTCCTACGATGATCGAGGCTCTGTAAGCTCTCGACCAGAGTATCGTCACCGATAAGCCTCTTCGCACGCCGCTCAATAGATCTAAACAAATTCAAAATTATCCAAGCAGTAATTATTGAAATCTATAGGACCTAACACACTTGGCAACGGTTTGGCTACAGACACAGATGTCATACTCTGACAAGATACGGTAGCTGGACTAGCTGGCGACGTCGCCATGGTGTCTTAAACTTAATAAGGCAGGGCTCTCCGAATCCAATGGCCTGCAGGACGGAGGTATGGGGACACCTCCTCCTGCATTGCACAGGCCACCGCTCCCGACGGGCGGCAACGACCAGGCGCTCCCGGCCGTTGCTGTCCAGCCTTCTCCCTCCGCCGGGGGGAGGCAAGCGGGGCCCGCTTTGTAAGAGGTGGGCAGGTCGCCCTGCAGTGTCCCTGGTAGTAGGCTGATGCAAGGCCCAGGGACGCTGCCGATGGCGATGCAGGAGCGCGGAGGGGTTTAGTGGGTATTCTCGTGAGTCCCACACACGGCTCGTCTTCCCCAGGCGAGTTATGGTGCGTAAATGCATTCCCCTCCAAAAAAAAAAAGGGCTCTCCGAATCGATAGTAAAACTTTTAAACTTAGTGTGAATGTGTGAATTTCTAATGTAAACAATCACGTTTGTGTTAGAAAAAAATTACTTACTTAACCTCATTATCGGTCATCGGTCATCTATTTGTCAATAGATGACCCTCGTGTTACGCTTACGCCTATACATTACACGCGTGAGGTCTTATGTGAATGCGATAAGGTTCATATTTCAATGAGTTTGAATACTGGTACTTTCATAATATTATTACTGTGCGCATCTTTCCGCCTTTCTATTACCTATATTACATACTTACTTCTAGTATAGTATTTTCAATATATAGTATCAAGCATCGGTGGTTCAGTGGTAGAATGCTCGCCTGCCACGCGGGCGGCCCGGGTTCGATTCCCGGCCGATGCAGTATCTTTTTAGTTTTTTTATTATTTCTGTAATATGTTTTCGTTAAATTCATAGTTACTTAGATGTTTTTTTCATATTGGTCCTTTCAGATGTATGATGCATTGGGTCTTCAGAGTAAAGGAATGAATAGAGTGCACCTGTGCTTGCGCATCACTTGTGCACTTTAAACAAAAAATAGAATACTGCGTAGTTGCCTTTAAATTAATATTTGACAGCATAACATCCTACCTACAACTGACATTAAAGTAAAAAGCTTGAACACTTGTGTAAATGTTTCACAAATAAAGGTAAAACACAAAATATGTTCAACTAGTGTCATGGATAGCAGAATCGTCAACGACCACCAACGAATATCGTTGACGACCACACGTTCGTTACCACAAACACACAAAAAACAGAAATCATATTCATAGGTACCTACATAAATTGTTTGACCTTAGTAGGATTCGAACCCTGGGCTGGTCAATAGCCACAAGGCTGGCACCGGCTCGTCCCAATCGGGTGTGGAGGGGAAACCGGGGTAGCTTCGTGGGTAGTGAACGTTGTCCCAAACACGGCCGCAGGTCTAACTAAAAAAATAAGATTCAAACCCACGAACTTCGGCGCATAGGGCAGGCAGGGTCAATCAAATTCATTCATGCTCCGTTCGGCAAAACTGAATATTGCATTATTTTACGAAATAGTAAATCACATTACTTCGATAATTTTATTTCTATCTTGCGCTAAATCTACCATTAAAATTAAACTCACAGAGGCGGATTATTATTCGACTGAAATAATATCGCTCCGTATAAAATCGCTGACGAACTGATTTCAAACAAAATAGGTAAGTACCTACATTAAATTCGGTTTGCACTCGCGAGTACAGGCGCGCTCAAAGCGTTCAGCATTTGCATTTAACCCGGGGCAATAGTTGTTAAACACCATTCACTTGATAATGTGTGGAAACGTCTGTGGGGACGTTCTGTAGGTACTTATCTGGGATTGTGGATCTGTAATTGTATGCACTTTGTCAATACGGTGGCTGGTTCGGGTTGTAATTGAGAGGCGAGCTTTATCCATATTATCTGTTGTCGATGGTTTGGGCTCCAGATAATCGATAACAGGAGCTTGTAGGTAAAATGAAAGCGACACGCTGAACTAAAAAGCGTTTTAATTTTTATTTGACCCAGAAAATTGGTATCCCTACATTTAAAATAATGGCACTTGACAGTGTCTGCGTACGCGTAACATAGGTATACATAATATTATATAACAATAACTTTAATAGAAACTCGCAACCCCTATTTCACCCCAAAAAGGGAGGGGTAGGTGAATTTATAGCCCCATAAATAAAATTACAAAGTGGAATTTGAACTTAGACTGTTATTTTATTAATGTAAATGTTCAAAATTAAAATCAAAATATTCTTTATTCATGTAGGCCTCAGAGATGCACTTATGAATCGTCAATTATCAAGGTAACATAGTGACTCTACCACCGGATTCGAAATGTTGTTATCTAACGAGAAGAACCGGCAAGAAACTCGCTAGTTACTCTTATAAATCGCCAATGTTTTACAATATTATATCAATACAATCTCTCTCTATTACTCCAAAGGGGAACGGCGAAAATGGGCCTGATTTTTAGTGTTCGTTACACAATTCAAAATATATTTAATATTCGTTACAATTTTTTAAATACTTATTTACAATTTTATTATATTTTTTTACCAAGGGATAAAAAAATAATCTAATAAATGAAAATACTATTGTTTTTGTAGTGCATCCGGTGTGTTGTGTCCATAGTGCAAAATCAAAATCAAAATATTTTTTATTCATGTAAACTTGTATCAAGTATTTATGAATCGTCAATTACAGAGTGACTCTACCACCGGTATCGGAATGCAGTCATCTGCCGAGAAGAACCGGCAAGAAACTCGACAGTTACTCTTTTTCATCGCCATGTTTGTTTACAATTTGTTTGTTACAATTACTGATTAGTTTTAGAATACCAAGCCATACAGTATAAAGTATAAGAATGAGACTATAATCTAGAAAAATCCGTGAGCCCTGGAAGACCAGTGCCCAAAGGTGGCACCTGCAGCACAAGTATGACGTATGTGCCAGCCATAATTTCACTCAACCATATTAGAGGGAATGTAACCACCCGACACATAACGCCACCACCCCAAGCACATTTTAGCGAGCATGACCGCCAAGGTTACAGACTCTTCAGGATTCTTTGAATGAAAAATAAATTTAATTTTACTGAATTATAACATTTCGATACCTCCAATGAACACTACGCTAACTTCAAAAGTGCAGGTTTACAGGAGGAGCTCTTGAAAGAAAAAAGTTGATAAAATCTTTATTTTTGTAGTTATTTTCTTGATATTTTTTGTGTGAGTAACTAATTTACTGATGCTTAAGATCCGCATAGTAACATTTAAAAAAACTTATGGGTTTTTTAATTAGCCTCACTTAGCGGGATGTAACGCAGAAAGCTCTAATTTAAGATCGGGATACACTCCGCCAATCCTAAGTTAGCGGAATATATTCGGGAATATTACAGGCTACAAAATAATAAATTAAATGTATACTACATAAAATAAAATTAATAATTACATTTAAAATCGACTTTATTACCAATTTAGAGTATTTTGAACAATGTTTTTATTATAATAAGATCGTAATTTATGAAAAAGAAAAGTTAGCGTTTTGTAGTAGGATAAGCCGAAAATCGTTGAGCCGTTATACAAGCCGCTAACAAATAAATAGCGTAGAGTATCTTAACTGTGTCATTACTTAGCGGCCTTTCGTCCATATTGGTAACTAAGCTTATGTAACCAGTTCCAAAAAATATTATTTTTTCGTTGGTGTTTTAAGTAGTTGTGAGGGAAGAATTATTTTTCCACTTCGTAGATTAAATTATTTCCATTATAGTAACCCGAGACATTGTGCAAAAAATCCCGATATGATGTGGGATTGTTGTGATATACAACTGGCTCGGTGTAGTTGATTTGAATTAAAACGTACTATGCAAAACACTTTTAAATCATTTATTAATACTTAGAAAAATTTTAGGCAGTGGCTGTAATATCTTTAATTTTAATTGCTGAATAGTTGCACTTATTTCTGTGTCAATTTCATGATAATTATTTGGTATTTTGTCGTTTTTAACTGCTGAATTTATTTATTAAATTTTTGTTTCCTTCATTAGAATGCCCAACACTTATGCGATGGATGGGTTATTATTTTCCACAAAACGATTAATTCTAGCATGCCATCCTTCCAAATGGCTGCCATCCTTAATACTGTTTAACTGTTCCCCTTCACAACACCAGATTTTAATGAATCTTGTAGCCAGTTACGATCGAAGTAAAAATTTAATTGTGCTATTAGATCAGCTAATATATTTTATAAGCAATTGGGCCAAACCTGCACATCTTGCAACATGCCGCCTCTGAGCTGGCTTGATACTTAGCTGTTCCGCTTTTTTTAAAAGACTTTGACTAAAGTGGTTAAAACAATCTTTTACATCTGTTTGAGGATATGGTTTCTGAATGCCATTAAAAGCAAATCTTCAAAAGCAACAAGCATTTTACGTGGTTTCCAGAGAGGAAATTTAGTTTTGATTATTTGTAAAGGTTTTTTTTTTCTTGTCTTGGTTTTGGAGGATGGCAAAAAACAATGGTACTATTTTTGGGTAATAACAATCTAGCTGTGAATGGTAAAGTAAAAAAAATCAAAAGTGCAAGTAACAACTTTTTCGTCAAAATTCTAACGTCATTTTAATCAGCCAATAAAAATATGAAAAGCAATCGTTTCCTCCATAACTAGTAAAATTCACAATTATTAATATTTGGTTTCCTTGACACCCAACACATAGTATAATAAACAATCATTATAAATGACTGTAACTCATTATACTAATAATTATTTTCCGATAGAAGTGGCCAGTCACAAACATTTAACGTTCATAATAGATAGCAAAAAGTTACAAAAATGGAAAAATTATTCTTCTTCCACAACTAGGTAGTTACAAAACAGCAAAAAAAAAATATTTTGTAACTAGTTACATAAGCTTAGTGACCAATATGGACGAAGGGCTAAGCGGTTCGTTTTATACTAGAAAACAAAACTCTTGTATTATAATTGTAGCATTTCATGCAGCTAATTTTGATTTTAATTTACTACAAGTTAGTGAAAATTATTAAACTTAGTAATGTTTAACTCTGATTTACACTACGTTATATAATTATTTGTTCAAAAGTGCATTCAACGGGCGACACACACCGCTAACTGTCACATGAACAAATACTTTCCCGCGCAACACCCCGCCAACTCCTAGTTGGCGGCGTATCTCCCGCGGGCCGGCAGTCGCGCTAGCCGAATACACACCGCCATATTAAGACAGCGGCTTGTCCACCCCGTAATTGAAGAAAGTACCTTTACTTGGCGTTATGTAAATCTCAAAACTTTTTTGTTTTTAAAGATATTGTCATGAAAATTTGGGGGCATAATATTAGTAAAAAAGTGGGTCGATTTCTATAAAAAACGAAAAATGGCAAATTTTGAGTTAGCGTAGTGTTCATTGGAGGTATCGATTTAATCCATCAAGCCCCGGAAAACCAGACACAATAGAAAATCTATTGTTTACGCGACACCCGGCTTTCGGTCGGGTGTTTAAGAGTTAAAGGTAGTGCATAATATGTCCGGTAGAATATCGTAGAATAATAATAATGTTGCTAGTTAAAATACTTAAATACTGGTTGTCCCATTAGATCCCATACAAATGACAGCTTAGAATAGAGGCACGGTATTTTTTCTGAAAACATTATGGCAACAGAAAAGTAAAAAAAATCAAATGTCAAACAACGTTTGTCAATCATTAGTTTCTGTTTGTTTTGATTTTCATAAGTGAATCCTATTTCTTTGGTGTTATTGTTCGAATGCTTGGTTCATATTATTGACGTCTTTCGCTACGTTTAAAGGACGGTTTCAGCGTAAACAAACGACCTAAGCTTTTCTCACAACGGACCCAGTGAACTCGACAATTGGGGTTATTTTGTGGAAATCAAAATCATCCTATAACTATATTTTCCCATGGAGGGGGATCTATAAATTGTGGTGTATTTGAAATAATACTTTATTCTCTACATCATAAGAGTAAATATGTAAGTGTAATCCTAAAAAAATCTAGGCCCAACTTTCTATGGAATTTCGTCCGTCTCCTTTACCAAGTCATACAGTTTTCTGTATCAAAGACAAAATATGAAAATATAATACAAATAAGAATAGAATGTTGTTAACCTAAATACAGATCATCAGCCAAAATGATTAAAAATTGTAAAGTTATAAATATTATTTTTTAACCCTATTATGTTTGCGAGTGTACTGTGCTGAAATGCGAAAGTCGACGAAATGTTGTTTTGCATTATTTCATTTGATCAAACAATTGAAAGCGACTATAGCTGAATTGCAATTTACCAGCTCTTGTTTAAAACTACGATTTATACAGCTGGTAATTTTTATGACACAAATGTATTTGAATATAAAGTAGGTACCTAAAAATAATTTGCTATTGCCTCCTCACAAAAAGTTCTGCCACATGAATGCAAGACCTAAGACATACAGATCGTTCACGATAAGAAGTCCTCTAGCCGCTATATTGGTACTTCTGTTTTTCAATACTTTCAATCTGTTTTTTGACAGATTTACAAAGCGTAGGCAATGCTGCCAATATAGCGGCTAAAGGACAACTTATGGTGAACAGACTGTAATTTACCCCATTTAACATGGTTTAAATTCCTACTTTTGGTCTGGAGTTGGTAGGATTTGTTTGGAATTTGATTGGCTTCCTCCCAAAGGTGGAACTTTTTGTTTGTACGCACCGTCGACATATACCATGCTTATCGTCAAAATCTATACTAATATTATAAAGAGGAAAGATTTGATTGTTTGTTTTTATTGAATAGCGTAGTAATAGGCTCCGAAACTACTGAACACATTTGAATAATTCTTTCACTGTTGGAAAGCTACACTATCCCTGGTGAACTTTTGATCTTGAAAAAGTGGGGGCAAGGGGGGATATTTGAAGTAATTACGCGCGGGTGAAACCGCGGGCGGAAGGCTAGTCAAAAATAATATTAATATAAAGCCAGTACACTTGAAATAAAACGCTCAAAGATTAGAGGAGCTTAAAGTGTGGGGCAGCACATTGAGCAACTCTTCCTGGCTAAAAGTTACTCAAAGAAATAGGCCGCGCTTGCTACTTACCATCAGGCGGGCTGCGTGGGCTGTCTGCCAACTGACCTAGTATAGTATAAAAAAAATATCCAATTAATGAAGCATAGTCTTTTTTACCTTTTTTTTCGCAGGAGAATGCTTTTAAAAACCATTACCGCTATTAGGCTAGTTAGAGCTGCGGCCGTGTGTAGGACTCGAGACTAAAGCGTCCACTACCCTAACCTAAATTCCCCTGGTTCCCTTTCACACCCGATTGGGACGAGCCGGTGCCAGCCTTGTGGCTATTGACCAGCCCATAGTTTTTTTTACCTACTAAATCAAAATCAATATGTCCAAGGAAGGATACGTTATTTTTGACCGACCTTGAACAGCCAGTTTTTATTAATAACCTTGATGATTCATTAAATTCTAATGTTGACCCAACGTTATCTTAAGTCTTAAGGTGACGTCATTGGCGCTAACGCATCTTTCTCTGTTATCGACTTGGTAGTAAAAGCAATTTTCAACGGCTAGTCATAAGCATCGGTGGTTCAGTGGTAGAATGCTCGCCTGCCACGCGGGCGGCCCGGGTTCGATTCCCGGCCGATGCAAGTTCTTTTGTATATTTTTATTTAAATTTATTCGTAGTGCTGTATTTATAAAAAAATCTTTTAAAATGTTTTTAATAGGGTTTTGAGCGAACTGGAAGTAGCCTTAAAATTTGGGCGTGCCTTACTATGTGCTTAAATAATGTTCTCCGTACATATTATAATTATTATGTTTTGATTTATTAAATAACAGAACTGAGAGTTCGCTATTATTATGTACTTACATAGTTATATCGTTAATAATATGATAAAATACAAGAAAAAATCTGAACAAACTTAAAAACTGACCATTAATTTTGAAAATAATCTTTTCCCAAACTGGATATACCTAGAGGGCGCCACTTCCAAGTTTAATCCCCATTTAGTTTAAAACTCGTACATCCAATCCAAGGGTGAAAGAACAAACCGCATCAATAGTGGAATAGTCGCAACCCAGTTTCGTTCCGTGACAAGTTATAAATAGCGCCCAAACAAGATAAATTCGATTGCTTTGCGCTGCAGCAGTAATAATATAATTTTTTACTACAAACAGGACGCTTTGTTAGAAAAGTAAAAGAGACATTTATCTTTCAATTGAGTTGTTAAAACTTAGAAAGGAAGTAAGTATATTACGTCTTGTCTAATGTCCCGCTATTGTTTAAAGCCCCCCCCCCCCTATTACTGCGTTCCGTGATGACAAATCAAGTCGTAGTCATGCATAAAATAGGTACCGTACTGCCTATATCAACACGTTTGGCTGTAATGCATTGTAAATGATAAAACAAAGACGTTTTCGAAAAATTCTAAAAAAAAATTGTCCGACCACGAGATAGGGTTGACCTGCGGGCGGGGGTGTAGCCCCAAACGCCTGCATTGCACAGGTCGCCTGAGCAAAGTCTGGGGTCAGCTCGTTTCTCGGGTGGCCCTCCCTAGGTGCCACCCCGACTTGAGGCCTCTCAAGTCGGGGTACCCGGGGATGGGCTGGTATATAGACACAAGACTGGCACCGGCTCGTCCCAATCGGGTGTGAAGGGGAAAGCGGGGGAGTTTAGTAGGTGGTGGACGCTTTAGTCTTGAGTCCCACACACGGCCGCGGGTCTAGCTAGCCTGCTGTTATGGTGCATAAACGCATTCTCCTCCGAAAAAAAAATATGTCCGAACCCGAAATCACTTTTTGGCCTACGTCAATTTATTTAGTTGGCAGATAGCCCTGATTCCACCTGATGGTAAGCTGGCACTGCAGCTTAATACATTGAGTTATACTTCACCAGTTAACATCGCACAATGTGCTGCTGCCACACTGTACTGTGTTTGTATCAGGACTTTCAGGACAGGTTTGCGTCTCCCATTCTTTCTTTCACCACCCGTCCGAAGTAGGGGCAGGCAGCTAGTTTTTACCCGACAGCGACAGGAGGGCTATATTAAATATCACAATAAAAATGCCCGAACACAGCCAGAGCTGTTATGGCGGATTTCATGTATGCGGGTAAAAAGTTTTTACTAAAAATCAGCAACCAAGTCCAAGGTGGGAACCCAACCCACGACCTCCGGGTTTTTCACCCGAGTAGCTTTGCCGTTGTCCCACGGAGGCGTGCCGGCTGGGAAAATGTGTCAAAATACAATCATAAATGTAGCTTTAAAGCTGAGTACAAGTCGATTAATATTTTGATAAGAAGCAGCCCTCATTATCAAAAGGCTCGCTGGTACCGTAACGAACGGTGGGGCCTAATTTGATCTTCCAGAACATTTGACGGTTCTCTAAACATTAATACAAGCAATCCCATATAATTGGGGGCTGTTTGCTTAACCCGTTCACAGAATAGGCAATTACAGAGGTCGCACTCGGCTGAAATGGACCTACATTAGACCGAAGCCCTAGTACAAATATTGCTTTGGTACCAAAAATGCTTTGAATATCTCAAGGCTATACTACCGACGGGTAATTGTTACTAAACACGATTGTGGTGGCGATAAAGCGTTGGTTTCTTTTTTTTTTATGCTAGAGGCGGCAAACGAGCCGGCGGGTCGCCTGATGGTAAGCCATCACCGCCGCCCATGGACATCTGCAACACCAGAGGGATCACTGATGTGTTGCCGGCCTTTTAAGATTTTGTTTCTAACCTTTTGGTCCCGATTTACTCAGGGTATGCTTGCATCATCATACAAGTCATCTAGGACTCGTAAGTGTAATTTCCAAGGAAATTTATTCTATTTAATACTAGCGGTCGCCCTCGCGGTTTCACCCGCGCGTAATTTCCTTTTTCAACTATTACACTACAACTATAACCCCCCTTCCCTCATCAAAGTAACCTATGTCCGTATCCTGGTTCAAAGCTACCTCTCCAAGTCTCCACCAATTTTCAGCCAAATCGGTTCATCTGTTCTTCAGTTATAAATAGTGTAATAACACCACTTTCTTTTTTAAGTATGGATTTATTCTGTAAGATTGATATCTGATTGAAGATTCAAAAGTGCATTCTATGAATGTTTTTGAACAGTTACTTTTTTAATTTTTTTATTTGTAGCTTTTAATGAATAGGTTTTCACTTTTCAGCAATACATTGTTTAACGGTATGGACTTTACTAGTTATTTCTGAATTGTTTCTGTTATTTTATTAAATAGAAAAAGATGATTCCAAATCAAGAATCCACATCATTTGAAAGGAAAAGATAAGCTTTGCTTTGTTGATGCCTTCTTTCCTTTACAATTTTGGTAATTCTTTTTCATCAAAGCATCCCTTCTGTTTTTCTCAGTTATGTAATCTTTGCTACAGAGGTGGGGCCGATTTGTTTCGTTAAACGCCACCATTAATTTAAACCTTGCGAGGAATCCGCGAAGGGATTCTTTATTTCACAAATCGTTAGAGAGATTGATAAGGGTTTATGTCGCCCTAGACATTTGATTGTAAATAGATTGATAAGTCGTTAACATCTTAGTTCGTTCGTTCTTTTTTCAAATATATCCCCCTTCCCCCCAAATTTCCGGGATAAAAAGTACCCTATGTCACCCGGGGATAATGTAGCTTTCCAACAGTGAATGAATTTTTCAAATCGGTTCAGTAGTTTCGGAGCCTATTCAATGCAAACAAACAATCAAATCTTTCCTCTTTATAATTAGTATAAATATAGATAGAAATCACAAGACCGATTTACACATATTCAATGTTCATGCCACAAATTGCTCCTTGCGGGGATCGAACCTGCAACCTTTTTTGTAACACCCGACTTAACCATTTCACTAAATCGTCCGTCAAATCTACAGCAGGGCTTGTTAAATTGTAATCACAGCCACGCTCGTAAAGACATATCACCTGATTTACACAAGTATCACGCGTGCAGGGGTGTTCAAATGGGACGCGAACCCGATACAGCGAGATTGCGGGCCGGCGGAGTGTCTTTGTCTGCGGTCCGCATTTGCATAGTCAGGGTTGCCCAACCTAGAGCCTTGAGGGACTCGTAACTGTACGAATACAGGGTGTAAGACATTTTTTAGAATTTTATTTGTAAATTTTGATCTCATTTTTATTTCTTGTAAATACTACTCAAAGACGTTAGTAAACGTCATTTTTTTTTTGATCGATTATTTTTACGATTCTCTGATGTAGATATTTTTTCGTTGATGCAAGGGTAATGCCGCTAGCCTGAGGAGAAATGGGCCGACATCCTTTTGCATACACTTCGGAGAGCAGAAGAGTAGTGTGGCTCTCTCCTCTCCATATAAAAAATGAATAATGAGGCCAACAGGGTTCTTGTCTCAGAATAAGATGTAGCATTGAAGTTGGTTGTGTTAACGTCTTGCTCCTAATCTCTCTTTGATAATGTCAGATTACGGTCCCACCGAGACATTAAAACAAGAAAATTAGGATTAGTGTGCCTACTCGTTTAAGGTTCTATTTATGTGGTTGATCGTCGAAGGTAGCTGCTTACTAGCTACACTAGATTTGATTGGCCCGATGGCGCATTTGGTAGTGACCATGCCCCATGCGCCATGGTTCGAATCCCACCCAAGACAAACATTTATGTGATGAACATTTGTGTTTGTTATGTGTCTGGATGTTTATTTGTAATTACGTATATATTTGTAGTACCTCCGATGTTTCTGACACCCATAACACAAATGCTTACGATACTTAGGGGCCGTTCAAATATTACGTAAGCAGATTTATTGCAAATTTTTACCCCCCCACCCCCCTTGTCAGCAAAAGTAAGCAAAGCTCTTACCCCCTCCCCCTATGCTTACGTAAACATTTTTCAATTATAACTTTTTTTAAACTATAATTATAATGTTATAATTATAACTTTATAAATAAGAAAATAGATTTAGGATAGAGATTAGATTTTACTTATACAGTATTCAACATAGAGTAAAGGACAAAAATATTATAATCTTACGAACATAACAAACTTATTTTAAAGTTTTAGTACACATCATCATCATCATCAGCCTGTGATAGTCCACTGCTGGACATAGGCCTCTCCAAATGCTCGCCACGCTGATCGATCCTCGCCCACTCGCATCCAGCTCCTGCCAGCCATCTTGCGCAGATCATCGCTCCACCTGGCCTGAGGGCGTCCTACTACGTTTACCGAGACGCGGTCTCCACTCTAGAACCCGTTTACCCCAACGCCTATCGGTTCTGCGGCTAATATGGCCAGCCCACTGTCACTTCTATAGACGTGGCTTAGGAAATGGTTCGATAGCCGATAGCTCTTCAACAGGCTTTTGCCACTCTTTTTAAAGAACAGGACGACCACACTCCTACTCCACGCCTTTGGAGTTCCCTCCAGCCTTTAGCAGCTCAGTAGTAACGCTGTCCTCTCCAGGGGCTTTTCCATTTTTAAGCTGCCCAAGAGCAATCTCGATTTCGCCAACGCTCACTTTTGGCAGGTCTTCAGTGTAATAGGGATTTAACGTGGCTCTAGAGTCCTCATTTTCGGCATCAGGTCGACATGCATGCGAAGCGTATAACCGGCCATAAAAGTCCTCTACCTCCGAACGGACTGCCGGCTTTGAGGCAACAACTTCTCCACTTGCTGTGGTCAGCTTCGTCAGGTGGCTTCTTCCGAGAGATTGTACGAACACCTTAGACCCCCGATTTTGCTCTATAGCTATTTCGATCGAAAGAGTATTAAAGCACCGGACACATATTAAACATTGGTACACATATTAAATAAAAATTAACAGTCTTCAGTCCATGAAACCCGAATCCATGATTCTAAGTTTTCGCTGACATTGGATTGCTTAGATTGCTGCTCAGTGTTGCGAGTCTGCTAACTTTCATCCATCTTTCATCCGATTTTGGAATGTCTACGTCTTTTCACATCATGGTGCTCTAACTAAAATGTAATCTTGCTTTGGTATACTTACAATACGTCTACTCGCTATAGTATCCAAACGAAACAATACACTGACAGAGGAAATTTAGACAACTGAGTAGCGCACGGTAATTCCCCTAATCGGTTTTAAAGCGAGTGCCTAAACGTATGCATTATTTGCGGGAATCCCCGAAAATGGGTTTCGTTTTCAAGCAAAGGCAATGTGAGGGTTGCCACTGGTTTAAAAAAGTAAATAACTACTGATGACGTAATCATCATCTAGACCCCCCTACCCCCCATGTCATCCAAAATAAGCAAAACAAAGACCCCCCCACCCCCCCATAGTGCTTACGTAATACTTGAACGGCCCCTTACTTTGGGGTCAGATCAATGTATTTGATGTTGTCCATAATTTATTTATATTTATTTACTAGCTAAAATACAATCCACTACAGTATACAGCCACTGCACTACAGAGGCAGCCAAATTGTCCCTCCACCCTGTATTTGTCAAACCTCCCTCGAGGTGCGAGGAAGGCGGTGTTTCATTGTCTTTAACGACTGACATTAGCATAATGTAACGAGCCGACACATCAATGTTCGAAGAGGATTCCATTCAATTACATTTAATTCTTAATATAGACATTTGATATTTTGTGATTATCCTGTGATAATATTGAACATGAATAAATATGAAAATTTTTTTATTAAAAAGCCCAAATAACCTTCAAAATTAGAATAGTTTAAACAAATGTATTGTGTATTTTGTGTGTGTGTGTAAAAAGGGGAAATATTTTTAAGTGAGATTTATTTAGGTGAGAAAATGGAGAGAAGATTGATTTTGACGAGCCATTTGGTGTAATGGTCGAGAAGTCGGCTATTACACCAGAGGTCGCGGGTTCGATCCCCCGCACGGTACAAACATTTGTGTGCATGAACATGTCTGTTTGTATCGGTCTGGGTGTTTCTATGTATAATATGTATGTATGTACGAAAAAAAACGTATATAAGTAATGTTTATCCGTTGTCTAGCACCCATAGCACAAGCTAATGCTTAGTTTGGGGCTAGATGGCGCTGTGTGAATAATGTCCAGAGATATTTTTTTTTTTTTATGAGAGAGGGAAGTGACACCTTATGGTAAGCGATCAATACCGCCCATCGACATATGCATCTAGGTCTAAGATGCGTTGCCTACGTTTAAAACAATATGGAAAGGGGGGGAAGGTAAAGAGCTATGGGAAATGGGGCTGGGGAGAAGAGAAACGGGTAAGATGTATTAACAGGTTCCCTGTCCGATGAATTTTTCCCAATTTTTATACGTTCATGAATCACATATGATCAAAGTTAGAGGTAAGTTTGGAGTCTAATTTTTTGTGGATGTAGCGTAACAAATTCGATTTTAAGAACGGGGACGTGTGGGATATATTGTATAGATAAGAAAAAGTCAAAAAAGTATAGTGATTAATCTATTATTGAATTTTTTGGAGATTTTTTTTTTCTAGAAAAAACAAATACAAACTGAATTTAGACGGGACGTAGTAAGTCAAAAAAATATTTTGTATGGGGACAGGGAACCTGTCAATATTACAAGGCGCTAATCCGGCTATTGTTTATCAGGAGCAACACCTAAATCCCATCTTATATTCGCCCATTTCGTTCTTTTGAAACAAACAGTTCAATTGGAAAGCGGAGTACTGTTGTAAAAAATTCACCCCCCCCTCCGTCTTCTTTAGGGTGACCATACAGTACTACCGAAATACAAAATATAGAAAATATTTGATCCTTTTCAGAAACGCAATGGCGCTATGTGGCGGGTTATTACATTTCTAAGTGCTGAGTGAAATTATGGCTCATAAATCATACCTGTGTCACCTTTGGGGACTAGTCGTCAAGGATCCAATCATTCCTAAAACTACATAGTCTTTTTAATAGCTTAGTAGTAGGACTTATTCAAATAAATACAGCATTGTTATAAATATTTTGGCGATTGAAAAGCGTTAACTATCCAGCTTCTTGTTGGTTCTTCTTGATAGATATAGAGATATAGTTGATGATAGAGATACATAGGTAGATGATAGAATCTAAAGCTACTAAGTAGTAAGGGCACTCTGTAACTTTGAAAAATGACAATTAAGAACAATATCTTTGAAACCTATATTAATAAAGAATAAGTTCCGTTTCTTTAAATCTCAGGCAATTTTCCTGATCCTCCATGTCTTAGTAAGTCGTGATCGATACTTTCACCGCTTCATACGTAGTGGTAATTTAGTGTACTCGAATTGTTTTACAGATTTTACCTCAAAATTCAATAAGGAGTTTAGGTAAACATTTATTTTGGCCACCCCACTCGTAGGGCGTAATTGAAACAGCCGTTAATAATAAAGTAGAATCGTGCTCGGGTGAGGTGCAAATGTCTTTACCGTTGCCAAATATTCTGGAAAACTGCCTAACGCTGCTTCAATTCATTAAAAGTAATATAAACCCATTTGAAGCAGAAGACGTATTTTAATCGTAATAATAATTTAAATAACGAAATTTTCCTTTTGAATTTTTTTATTATAATAATAATAATAATAATAACTCTTTCAAGAACACCGACGTATGAGTAGTAGCTTCACTGCTTTGGTGAGTATGACTTGAGTGCCAGCGGCTCCAAGAGTCGCTTTACCCCTTTCGAATACCATACCCCCGTTTTCCTCAACCTTCCCTATATTTTTTTTCAAAGGAAAGCAACGCATCCTAAATCCTTTTTTTGTGAATATAAATTATATTATTCATAATCCACACTCAGACCGTTATAAGATGAAAAATGTTTGTATTTTGCAGGGATCCAACACGCAGCCTTTATAACTAACCGACTTCTCAAATAATACTCCATCAGCCGTCACTTCTTTACGTCTTGTAGACGAGGTAGCGATCTATTCCATAAAACAATTGGATAGCGGAAATGAAGGAAATGGTAAATCGGGTCGTGGGGCGTTTCGCCCCACGAGTTATTCGACCCGCGGGGCGAATTGCCCAAGAGCTCTTTTTGAATGGGGCCATTCGGCCCGCAGTGGTTACAGCGGGGCGAATCGCCCAAGTCATTTTTGAAATGGGTCGATTCGGACCACGGAGCGAAGCAACCCAATGCGCATTTTTTTATGCCCAGCTTGACTCATATAAAAAATTTTAGGGTTCCATTTATTTGTACAGACGGGTAGATAAGTGGTTAGTGAAAATAAAAGATTCTGATAAAAATAAATTCCGGTAATAATCAAATTTATTTAAAAAATATTTACAATTTAGAGGTGGCATAATTACAGATTCAGTACTAAACCGTCTTACTCACGGAATAGAAAAAATAATCTATTCTGTGGTCTTATTATAAAAAATATAAATTATTATTGAGCAAAAATGATGCCAATACCTAACTTGTTTTTGACAAGTGCACCGAGTGTATTATTTTTACTCAACATAATGTTATCTTTTGACGTAATAAGGCAATTGTTTAAAATCACAGTTTGATCACCCTTAATATTATGTCTTTTTCTTACAACCATTCTTGCTAATCACGGGTTTTGATGTACACTAAATATATTATTTAGATGTGGATAATCACAGATTAAGTACTAACCGTCTTCCTAAAAAAGATAAATATTATTGAGCAAAAATAATGCTAATAATAATACCCACTTGTTTTTGACAAGTGCAACAAGAGTGTAATATTTTTACTCGGCATAATATGTTATCTTTTGACGTAATAAGGCAATATTGGTTTAAAATTACATTTTGATCACCCTTAATACATAGGTATATATATATTTTCATACAAATTACTTTTGCTAATCACAGGTAATGATGTAGGTACATTATTATTTACTTATAACTATGTAATTATGCAAAATCACATCCGTAAAATTATAACTTTTTGCACTTATTTTAAATAATATTTTTACATACAATAATAATGCAGTGCAATAACACGAAAAATGTACTCAATAGGCTTATGACATTTCTAACTTATAAATTATTTCATTTGCTCTGTTATTTTGTGCACGGTTGTACTTTTAGAGATATGTAATAAAACTATATATTTTCGATCAAAATCATCCATCAAATAAGAAAGCTGTTCTATGCCCCACTGCGGTGCGAATCGACCCATTTCGAAAAGTTATTGGGCGTTTCGGTCCGCGGGGCGAAAGTGCCACTTCAAAAAGGGTCTTTGGGCGATTCGCCCCGCGGGTCGAATAGCTCGTGGGGCGAAACGCCCCACGACCCGGTAAATCTTTTATATTATAGATTACGACCCGCCATTTTTAATCATCGTATCTTGACAAGTCGGGAAGATTGCAATCGACCGCGTACGTGCCTCACGAAATGGTCGGGGTTTATGAGATATAACAGGAAATAATGTTACTCTAATGAAATAACTAAATATTTATTAACTTGGACGCTGCAGCATACAATAATAATAATGTCCTCCTAGTTTCGGCTACGGGTGTCGATCCGTAGCCTCGTAGCAACGAAAATGGACAAACAAAAACACAAATTGTTATCCCATGGCAAATTAGCATTATCCTGGGATAAAAGTATGTTAAACCAAAACTCATAGAGTTGTTTTAATTTTATTCTAGTAGGAATCATAAAGGGTTACTGTTTTAGTAATAACGTCTGCTTATTGGTTTAAAACTAACAGTTTCAACACTTTCAGAAAAGTTTTTGATAATTCATCTGTTAAATTACAACAATGCTGCTACCTTTGCTAAAAAATTTACAAACGAGATAGGTAGCATCTAAACGGTGAAAATAGTCCTTAGTTTGAAAACAAAAAATCCGTAGTTTTCAAAACTCGAAAATCCTTTTACACGTCCAATGGACTTTCCTGTTTTTCGAGTCAACCCGTCCTCGCTGATGACAAACCCGCCCGGGTCTAATAGGCGCGAATAGGTCGTTTGTCACAATACTCGCCGCCTGGCATACTCGTATTACGTCAACCCAGCTTTAGGAATTAGCACCAGGCTAGAGTTAGCGACAAGAATGAACGGTGTTATTCTGGTGATTAGTAAAAATGTGAAACACGTGTTAGGTTTTGCTAATTGAGAACATTGTCATTTATTTCGTATATTAATAAATGGTCTTTGGCCAATGACATAATATCACAATAAAAATTAACAATTAACTTAAAGCAAAAAACGTTATTCTACACTATTGTACAGTTAAAAACTATTAATTACAATACGAGTAGGTAGTTCATAACAACAGTCTTTCCTATTTTCGTAACTTATGTATTCATACACCTGACGTACAAAAGGCAAATTGATAATTTTGAATATCTAGATCCACGTAAGCCACATTTTAAAGTGACAGCTGCCCCAGGGTTTAATATCTCGGGTCGGACCGAAAATCTGACATAGAAATTTTCTGTTTAGAAAATATTCAGTCGTCATTGCGTTACTGCGAGTTGTGACGCGAGAATTAGCCAGTACGGCCAAATTGGACCCGCGTTCGTAGGGTTAATGGAATTATTCTTGGACTTTGAGTTTGAACCCTGAAGCGAGCGTATTTATTTACACCTGGTGTGCCAACGTTTGAATGTTTTTATTATTGTTGATCTCATTTTCTTTTTAGCTAGAAGTATTATAGTAAATGTTGAAAAAAAGGTTCTAGCTTATATAATATAATGAATCTGTTACTGATTTTATACAAATGTTTTGGTAGTCAGTTCAATTCTACGAGATGATGAATAACTCTCCGGTTTTAGGTAAAATATTTATCTGGTTGTAGGATATTTGCAGATTCCGACCGGCAGCATCACACCAAACAGTGGTAGGTGTTACACTTATGTTCCGCACCTTTTGCTTTGTACATTTACTAACAACATTCATGTGGGACCCAGTATACTTGGAATCAAAAGTTAGAATATCAGAGAAACTGGTTACAGATTGCTTTATTGACTCAGTGGAATTCACCGTTGTTGTCGCTTGTACATTTGGGTTTTTGTCTGATTTCGAGCTAAATTCCATAAACCTCCTTTAGCTTGAAAAATGGAGCCTCATCTGTGGGTCATCTTTCTCGATGCGTCGGGGTTGCGTCACTCGAGCGAGTGTTTTCGCGCGGGAATTAGCCGGTACGGACAAATTGGACCCGCGTCCGTTGTAAGGGTTAATAGTATTACTCTTGGACTTTGAAGCTTGAATCGACGGGATTTATGCGCACCTGGTATAAAGGTTTGGGTTTATTTTCTAGATGTTCTGTTATGTAGGTATGACGTGTAGTATGTCAATGTAGAGAGTAAAAAGGTGAAAATCCATCAAAGTAGATTTATTTTATGAACCTTATTACTTACAGTAGTCAAGAGTAAACTTAAACAAATACGAAAAAATAAGGTACATAATGACTGAGGTCAGGTTATAAAATTGAAATATATAAGAAAAATCATAAATTTTATTACTTGTTACTTTCAACATATTTCATTCAGTGGGCAGCGTGACTAAAACATTTATCCTGAGCGGAAATCCTACGAATGAATGAATGATCTATTATATAGGATATATTATATACATATATACAATAGGATAAGATGTCAAATGATTATATTATTATTATTATGTACATTCAAAATCTTCTTATATCTAAGCGTAACTCAGAACCCCGAATCCAATTGAACGAATCAACCATTGTGAGTGTATAACTGTACGTGCTTAATATTTCTAAACGTGACCTTTCATCAAATCACTATCTCGCGAGGTCGTGACCGTTGCGTTTGCGCATCTCCGCCATTACCGGCTTTCTATTATTAGCATATTGATTATAACACGGGCTTTCGTTGTGTTAGTCATAAGCATCGGTGGTTCAGTGGTAGAATGCTCGCCTGCCACGCGGGCGGCCCGGGTTCGATTCCCGGCCGATGCAAGATTCTTTTTTGGGGCTGTAGTACGGCCGACACTAATATACGTTTTGAACGTTTATTTTATATTTTACTTTATACAAATAACTATAAAGTATAAAATAATCATGAAATGTATGAATAATTTTTGCTTTTATAAAATAAAATTGACGACTGGTAGTGGAAGTTTATTATTTATATTAGAGGTTTTAGGAAACTTAATTGTCCTTGTCATTTGGGTGAAATTGGGTGTCTGTGCGCCATCCATGTTTTCACGTGTAAATTCTCAAACGCACAATGTTTGAATCATGGCTAAAACAATTTTTTTTTTCGTGGTTGATCCGATTTGACACTTTACTTTTTTCGTTATTTCAGAGACGATAAAGATTTTCGATAGTGATGTTACTTTGTCAAAGCCCCCTTCTCAACCACCAAACACTAAATCTATCGTGACATAGTAACAACATCGAAAAAAAAAATATATAAAATTCTATTTTCGCCACTGAATTCACAAAAATAGAATTTAATACCGCCGTCACGGCATCGCTAAAAGAATCCATGTAAATGAAGCTCGTAATGTTGAGTCGAATTAATTCCGCCAAGGAAAGTGGCCGCGTTACAAAATATGATAATTAGGTAATTTCGCACCCGTACACCATTAGTAGAATTAGGTTATTTGGCTGTCATGGCCGGAATTCTTTTGTCTCTCCATTAGGTTCACTCAGGCGGAAAAGCAGTATTTATTGGGAGTGCAGACTACTTACGTCAATAAAATCTAAGCTTTATTATTATATACATACTAATATTATGAAGTGGAAAGATTTGATTGTTTGTTTGTTTGAATTGAATAGGCTCCGAAACTACTGAACCGATTTTAATAATTCATTCACTGTCGGAAAGCTACACTATCCCCGGTGAACATAGGGTACTTATTTCCCGGAAATGTGGGGGGAAGGGGGGATATTTGAAAAAATAAATTACGCGCGGGTGAAACCGCGGGCGAAAGGCTGTATTTAAATAATGTTAACGACAATGCCTCATTGGCTTAAGTTAGTGGTCAAGCAGGTACCTTAACACCTGGCCACTATGTCAGTAGGGTGATGGGCACAGGTTCAATTCCCTGGTCGAGCAGCTCGAGAGGTTTGTGATCACCAAACCGCATTGCGCAAGCGTGGTGATGAAGCCATTACCTAGCATTGTAGCGATTGAATTCAATGATGGATGCCTTTGCCATGCAATGGAACATTAAAATAGGCTGATAATACATTTTCACTTGATTGTAATTCCAGAAAATTCTTCTTTGATATCCTTCCCAGTTTCATTGAGAGCGCGCAACTGTGGATTTACTATCACACATCTTTGTGTGTGTGAATGGGTCTGATGTCCACAGTCGGTTAAGGTCACGGCGATCAATTCCAAAAAAAATATTAGCGTTCATGAGCCAATGATAAGCAAAAAGGAACATGTTTAAAATGAAAATCTACGAACAAACTATATTAAAAAAAGATCTTGCATCGGCCGGGAATCGAACCCGGGCCGCCCGCGTGGCAGGCGAGCATTCTACCACTGAACCACCGATGCCTGTCAATGAACAGTAAAAAAACCAATCTCTAGTAGGTAGTACAGTTACTAACAAAAGTGATAGTTGCAAGTATTCCGTAAGCCACTTGTGTAGTCATCCTTTCTAATTACGTGATTTCTGACAAATACAATGACCTCGATAGAAGATGTTCACACGAAAGCAGTCTTTATTTCAAATGCGATAAAGAAATAATAGTTCATTATCAAATAAAATACGCTGATAATGTCTTAATTACAGTTGAGTATAAAATCAACATTGATTTCAATAAACATTATTTATATATCACTGATTACTAACAGCTATTGCCTATCAAAGCGATTAAAAGGAAAATACTGAAAAGAGTTATATATAAATATTCAAAAATAATAAGGTTAATTATTATTTTCACAAAATAGTTGTTTATTTTTTTGTATTTCGCGAATTGACAGATCTATATAAAAAGTAAAGATTTGATTGTTTGTTTGTTTGTAGTGAATAGGCTCCGAAACTACTTAACCGATTTTAATAATTCTTTCACTGTTGGAAAGCTTCACTATTCCCGGGATAGTGGTCTGGTCTGATGGACTTTTGATCCCGGAAATGTGGGGGAATATTTGATAAAAGAAATTGCACGCGGGTGAAACCGCGGGCGTAAGGCTATACCTTATAATTTGACGTCTGTGATCTCAAAATGACAAGTGTTTCTATGTATAAATAATAGATATAGTAGGTATATTATAAGAATAAATGCACTTTCATACTTAGTTGGGCCACTGGTGGCCACCGTTTTGTCGAGAAATACATCGTGGCCCGTGGGTGACAAACTCTTGACTTTTATGCTCAACCTAATTAATGTTAATTGATTTTATCCCAAAGAAACAATATCTTGTTTTATTCTTCTTAAAAGTAGTTCTGGGCAGGATTCAGATCCACAACCCACAGTGCATAAGGCAGAGTCATTATTACTTCTTTAGTCCCATTTCCCGCTCCCCCGATCGAGCCTCTACATTGATCGTGATCACAGACTAGAATGTCTGTGATCGTGACATCCTTTGCAATTGTCGCACTGAGCCTGTCCCGATCTCTAAAGCGGGACATTAGTAATGCATATCCATCCACTATAAAAAGGGTCACATTATGTATTTATAAGAAATACTAGAGAGACTATAGTTTTGGTTGTAAGGAAATATTGCTAGGCTGTTTTGTGTTTCTTCAGGAATAAGACACTGTGTCATTTCTGTATAATCTGTGACAAAATAAAAAGAAAGAATTGTGACAACTTTTTACAAACATTCACCGAAATAATTTCAGCAACACTTTATCTTTGTACGTGCCTTCTCACTGTATTCCTCGTGAAATATGTGTTGCATGCATTACTCGAGGAATATGTCAGTTTCCCAACAGCGTACCTTATAAAGCAAGTTCAATGTCACCGAAACTCGGTCAGTAGTGCCATGGCTTCTTCGGAGAGAGTATTTTGCGTTTCCCTCCTCATTTTGCAGGTAATAAAACTTTTTTTTATACAATTGGAGTTACTAAGGGATCATTCACCAGGAAGTCTTCGTATGCGAGTTTCCTACACTGTAGTATAGTAGGTAGACCGTAGGACTTTTGTATGTTTCAAGCTTTCTATTTTAAGTGCATTTCTCTAGGCATTAGTTTTCACATTAATTTATAAAACCGGGTTTTAGGAAGCTTATCACGAACCGAATTCAATGTGAGAATTGCATCTAAGATCTTAGATCTAATACTCAAGTGTTTTGTAACGTTGTTCCACGGAGGCAGTCCAAAGTCGGTCAAATTCGACATGAAAAAGGTTAGCACAGGTGTGTGCTGTTGTATACTTTTTGTCCACTACCTATACCACACGTACTCCGGGTTTTGTGTTTTATTTTTATTATATGATGATGCCGTAAACGTAGTTTCATCCTATCCCTTAGGAAAAGAGGCGTAAACTGCGAATATATCAGGGTTATTATTACACGCGAGTAATCGATTGATGGATAGTCTAGTTCTACACTAACACGATAATGCTTGGCTGACACGCCGGGCTGGCTCAAAGCGGTCCTAATCCACTATGTATTTTCAACCATCGGACCACGGAATGAACTGAATTTTACTGAAAGATAAACCATTTAGTAATTCCTCAAAGTCTTCTAAAGTCCTAAATGGGTTTCGTTTGAGAATGTTAATGAAAATGTTTAGACTATAATTGAAACTTACCCATATTAGTATACATGGGTAAGTGTCAATTATATATACCCATAAAAAAAATTTGTCTTATCACATTATATGCATCGGCCCAAGCTATAAGAGTTAGGAAATAGGGAGTGCACCTATGCTTGCGCTCCAACAGTGGAAGAATTATTCAAATCGGTTCAGTAGTTTCGGAACCTATTCAATACAAACAAACCAACAATCAAATCTTTCCTCTTTATTGTAGTATAGATGTATCCTGCGTATTTGATTTTTCGCTGTAGCCAAGACTCGCCGTAGTTGGGAGAGACAATAGTCTGATACGCTAAAAAGCGCTTCCGATAGTTTTAGTTTAATGATAGAGTTTGAACAACCAAGATAGTTTCTGCTTAATGAAAAGAAGCCCTTTAAATTAATGTAAACTTATGACGTTAAAGTGCGAAAATATTCACAAACATTTTAATTTCACAATGACTCTGTTATTCAAAATGTACGAATATGTCGGACGCCAAATCCCATGCAAAATTTTACTTTCAGCTTCCCGAAGCCTTGAACACTGATATTTTTACTAAATTGGTGCACTTGTTAATTAAAAAGTCCAGCTGTTTTTGAACGGCGCCATTTTAATTTGTTTTTCTTAAAATCCTTACCTTGCCTTGGGTTTTTACACTTTTTTAAATGTTTGTTCAACTTTACTGTAGGTTTTAATTACAGGGTTGGTATTAAGACATTAGGGAAGGGATATTTTAAATCGTAATTTTATGGTTTGCGGTATTAAAAGACTATTTGGTCCATTTCTACCTACGTAAATGGAGAACTTTAGTTCTTATTATTACTTAAAGAGAGGTAGAGGAGGTCAAAACAGTTTGATCAAGACGACGGATTGGTCTGATGGCGGAAACATTAACTCGCACGATCACATTAACGTCTAATATGGCTATATCTGTCTGTTTCAGATATTCTTCATCAGCTGCAATGCCTACCCTCCAGAGTACTACATTCAAATCCCTGAGATCACAGTCAACATCGGCGGCACCGTTCTACCCCTAGACACTGACCAGCTAATAGTCTACGAACAACCCTCACCTATAATTGAATCTTACCCATCCATACAAACTCCCTTACCCTTAATTGACTCTTACCCTTACATACAAACTCCCTTACCCTTAATTGACTCTTACCCTTACATACAAACTCCCTTACCCTCAATTGACTCTTACCCTTACTTGCCCAACTACTATCAACCACCTCCACAAATTATCCTCTTAGACGATAATTCGAGCAACGATGATAATAGTTTGTTGTACTTGCTGTTACTGCTTGGAGGTAGAAACAATGGTAATGGTCGCTGCAATAATCAATGCTCTAGAAGGTGCAACTCAAGCCCGTGTTACAACTCAGGACCTTATTACCCTGCGCCGTGCTACCCAGGGCCGTATTACGGTGGGTCCTCATGTGGTTGCGGAAACGATTATTATGATGGCGAATACGGCCCTGTGGTGTCTATATCTTTTTCACCTTCTGATTTTTGTTCATGTGGCCAGTAGTACCTACTCAGTTTTTAATAAGAGTTTTTTTATTATAGGTGATTAAAGTGACACTGTTTTTTTTGCTAGTAAGTAGTGTTTATTAAACATAATATTGTTACATAGATTTACGAGTTTGTTTATTTCCCAATTCCTATTTATTGCAAACTTGTCTATGTATTACAAAGATTTATTAAAAGGTTGTTAATACTCGTATTAATTATTTTAAGTCGATTAGTAATTAAAATTAGGAAAACATCGGGAAGGAGATTTTGGTATTTGGCAATCATTTGCTCATATCGTTTTATCCATGTTAACAAGGATTATAAACTTATTTTATCAGTTAAGGATATTGTAGTTTTGATGTTTTAATATAAAAATGCGAAAGATATAGATAAATACTAAACAAAACATGAAAATCGTGATTGTTATTACAAAAAAATTAAATAAAGAAAGAATTGCTCTTACGAGTGAAAAAACCGTCCCAGCCGTTTGATACCTACATAATGTTTCCATATTCCAGTCTTTTTTAGACATTTTCACGTTCAGGTATTCGCAACCTTTTCCCTAGCTAATCCAAATATATATTTACCCTCAAAACGGGCTAAGTGTGATTGATTGAACACCGTTTTGTCTCAATTTACCAGCACGCGTGGTTCGAAGGCATCAATTCTTACCGGTTTGTGGTTAGCACCGATTTTAGGCCATTTACCTGGATAAATTGCTGTACTGGTTCAACAGAAAAAAAAAAACGCTATTTTCAGCAAGATTTTTCATAAACGTACATAGCATCTTTTTGCCACTTCGTAGTTCTTATTCGCAAATGGCAATCTGTATAAATAAAAAAAAATTTCCGTTCGTAAGTCTCGCTAAAACTCGATAACGGCTGAACCGATTTGACTAATTTTAGTCTTGAAATGTTCAGGGAAAGTGTAAACAATGAGAAAATACGGCCAATGGAAAATACTAAATACATAATTAGGGTTTAAATTAATATAAGGTAAGTCATACGAAGTTCACCGGGTCAGCTAGTTGAAAATAATTATGTAGTAAGCCGGAGAATTTCTCGGTTTTCTTTTTCTCCGTCTGAGCTGCGGCGCAATGTGATCGAAGACACTTTTGCGCATTTAGTCAAATACTTACGGATAATTTTTTTTTTGTCAACTTACATAAAGAACTACAATGCTGTGCTCTATATAAAAATCAAAAATAATAATTGCATGTCTGACTGCCAGAGCTAAATAAAACAACACACACCGTGAATTTTTTATATTTGTCGTTTTTAAAATCATTAAAACAATGTTCATTATCAGCCTATTGCAGTCCATTGCTGGACATAGTCGTCTCCAAACTCTTGCCACTTTGCTAGCATTAGGAGCATTTGCCCATAATCGCCATCAGGGCAAGCGGGTTGGCAACGCAACGTGCAACGGTAATGTAAATTACTATACTTTATTGATAATTCCTGCAGTCTAATTGTACTTCCTGCCTTGTTTTTTCACCGTACAAGCAATTCGCCAGAGCATAATGACCAGAACACAGCTTGAGTAGAGTCCAGGAAGGATTAATGCGTGCGTAATAGAGACGCATCGGTCGAGGCTTTGGTCAACTCAGCCCACTCAATCTCATCCCGCGTGTGTCGTAAATTAGGATAAAGCTGTCTTCAATCTTCGTTCCTTTTTTGTATACCTACACAAATAAACAGAATACGAGTTATCGTTTCACCCAATCAGTTGGCGCTACTGGCATTAAAGGTCCAGAAGAAAACTTGTATTCACTGTCTTATTACCTTTGCGAGAAATATTACGAAGAAATGTGGTATTGTTTTATAAAAAAAAGTAGCTTAATGCAACGCTTCAACCCTAAAATTTATCTCCATACCAAAAAACATGTCTATCCGCTATCAGACACTTATGAATGGAAGGAAGCTGCCCAAGGAAGCTGTGAATTATCCTGAGATATAATTAGTCTATGTCCTTTCATAATGTCTTGTCTATTTATATAAAATATATAAAACTCAAAGGTGACTGACTGACTGACATAGATAGTTATCAACGCACAGCCCAAACCACTGGACAGATCGGGCTGAAATTTGGCATGCAGGTAGATGTTATGACGTAGGCATCCGCTAAGAAAGGATTTTGATCAATTTCCACGGGAACGGGAACCACGCGGGTAAAACCGCGGGCGGCCGCTAGTGCCTGTATAAAACTCCATCAAAATCGATTGAGTAGTTTAAGCTGAATGCGTAACAGTCGGTTACTTTTGCTATAATTGACGTTAACATACTCAGAGATAAAATTATTAGAGTCAGGCAAGTATTGGACATCGTAATATTAAAAACAGAAATTTTGCATATCATTGTGAAAACTTGCCAAGTTTGATCGCGAAGCTCATTAATTCACATATTCCGCGCTTATCAAGACACTTCGAGTTCCTGTTGAGGCAGTTCTTGGCGTGGTTTCAATATTTAAGTACCATATTTTAAACAACGTACCAAACGCAAACAGCGGGTCTAGCTAGCCTGCGGTTATGGTGCATAAACGCATTCTCCTCGGAAAAAAAAGTTTCTTCAAGATGTTTTCCTTCACTGCCGAGTTAGTTGATATGCATATGGAAATATTGTTGCTAATATACACAAAGCATTATTATTCTCTATTAAATATTATCCCAGATTCCATCCATGCGCCTTCCAATTTGTATCCAAGCATTGTAAATCTTAATTAACAAGAAATGCAAGATGCAAGCGCGCCATCGCCCCGGGGGAAATGTTCGCGATGGAAGAAAGATGGGATTATATTTAATCTGACTTAAGAAAACCAGCGGAAATCCGTTGGGTATTTTTAATCTTTTCTTTATACCGTGTTACTGTTGCGCGTTGCTTTTCTTGTTGGGTCTTAGGGATTATTGGTTGTTTTTGGGCCATGGCTTGGTGCTCTTTGGGTGTGAAGAGGAAACCGAGAGAGTTTAGTGTGTAGTCCTCCCGAGTCCTACAAACGGTTGAAGGTCTTGCTTACGTCTAGGTTAAGGTGCATACCCTCTCTAGGGCACAGGTGGTTAAAATTTTTCGTTGGTTTTCGCCGGTGTCACAACTACATAAGCAGTAGCGTAGCGATGGGGGGGCGGTCCGCCCCGGGCGGCACTTTTTCGGGGGCGGCAAAATTTCCTGGAGGAGCAAAAAAAAGAAAAAAGAGGCGGCAGAATTGTAAAAAAGGGCGGCAGAATCGTCTTCCGCACCGTGGGCTTCTTTGCCAACTGGAGGACCAAAAAAAAAGGGCGGCAGAATCGCCTTCCGCACCGTGGGCTTCTTTGCCAACTGGAGGACCAAAAAAAAAGGGCGGCAGAATCGCCTTCCGCACCGTGGGCTTCTTTGCCAACTGGAGGACCAAAAAAAAGGGCGGCAGAATTGTCTTCCGCCCCGGGCGGCTGACACCCACGCTACGCCACTGTACATAAGGTTCAAATTATGGTGGCCAGCATTCTCCTCTGCACAAAAAAAAAAATGGCGCTGTGGGGGAATGTTTAAGGATTTGACTGGCCCGATGGATCATTGGTTAGTGACCCTCGCAATGCACCGGGGTCGTGGGTTTGAAGATTACGTCTGTCTGTACCAAATTCCTTAAAATTGAGTTTGACGTGAAAACGTGACAGACTGACAGATTAACATACAGGCAGACAGATTAAGTTCTGCGCTTTTATTATATAATACTAGCGGTCGCCTCCGAGGTTTCACACGCGCGTAATTTCTTTTGCCAATTATCCCCCCTTTCCCCCCACATTTCCGGAATAGAAACTACCCTATGTCACTCGGACAAATTTTAGCTTTCCAACAGTAAAAAAATTTTGCAAATCGGTTCAGTAGTTTCGGAGCCTATTCAATACAAACAAACCAACAATCAAATCTTTCCTCTTTATAATATTAGCATAAATAGAAGTAGGTATGAATTGTATTTGTTTTAAGAGGAAGTTTATGCATGTTTCTTAACTCGAATAGGCAGGGTCAGAGTTAAATAAACCATCAGTCAGCCGAATAGTCTACGATCAAACAGCCGACTTTAATAATCGGATTTCCATTATTAAGTCAGTTGACTGTAGATACGTTTTATGTAAATTTTACTTGTGGTTTCTGACTGGAATTCCCGAGAATTATGTAAATTGTTCTAACTAACCAACAGCTGTTCTATTCTTGTTAAAAGGCAACTGGCTAGCTCCAGAAAAGTTTAATATTTACTTTGTCAAAAACTGAATTTGTATACTAACCATATTTGACTAAGACCCTAAGGCGTGGATTGGCTTGACAACTTGAGTTATCAAGCCAATCCACGCCCACACACGGTCAAATTGGTTTGATCCAATCGATCGCTTCAAGCCGATTTGACGATAGGCTTGATGGTGTATGGCCAGCATAAGCTAATCAACTTTCTACATGCTTACCACATGGAGCATATTTATTTATTTAACTATGGTTATAAAAGACTAGCTCTTGGTTTGTGAGCTGGCTTGGCTAAATTATTACTACTTCGCGTCTATTTCAATTATTGGTAATTTTGTCAAGAAACTGATTTCTATGCACTGTAAAAACAAACAGCAATTACATAAATTATTAATAAGCAACACTTTCGTGCCTTTAGAGGTGTTATAACAGTTTAAGAAAACATCCATATTTTTCTTTTTTTAAATAAGTATCATCTTTTGTTCTTAGGGGATGTTCGGCGCCCTTTGTATTCACAGAAAACCCTGAAGTACTAGGTCCTCCTGTGAATGTAAGAGATAGTATTCTTGAAAATAATGGCTCACTGAGCGGAGCTTTAAAGGAAAAGAACGTGTTGATTGTTTCTATGTCTATAGCAACAAGAGATGCATAAAAGTTATACAAATACTTCTACAGTTTCTGTCGACTATGTATAACCGGCCTACTTGCATCTGTGTACAACCTGCCTTTTCCATTCCCTAATTAGTCACGTGCGCTTTGTCGCTTGTCCAGAACTCCCTCGGGGTGTTGAATAAACTCTTATTTGTGGGAATAACGTTGAATTTCATAATATAATCTAAGCGTCACATGTTTTGAAACTAAAAGTTTGTTGACTGAAATTAGGACTTATGATTCTCTCTTTTGTAGTGTTTGATTATAATGGTATTTTAAAATAATGGTTTGAGACCTAGTCTTTGACTTAACTCTTGAAACTAGACTAGTTTACGAGTCAGACCCTTATTTGATTAATTATTACTTGTACAAAAAGTATTTTACTTGGAAGCGTCACTGAATGTGTTGCCACATTCACACACCACATTTGTAAAGATTCCCCCATTAATATGGCCAGAACACAGCCCAGACTATTGGTTTTTGTGTAGTACTACAGTCAGACAAAGGGATTGCTCAGCTAGACGCTGACTTTTTAAGTTAGAAAGAGACACAGCTTTTTTCTCATTCTTAAGATTCTGATACGATCGCGGTTAGATACAGACTAAAAACAAGACCAACTGTTTCACAAGGTTTCCGTCTACTAAGTATGTTAACACCTTCAACCTCCAGACTATGATCTCTTACCGAGAATTTAACACATTCCTAGCGTTTCCTAAACCTAACATTCAGCTTGTCGATTCTGTCAATGTTACTTGTGAGTTATGTCGAACTGTACCAAGCTTTAGTCCAATTAATGATGTGGAACACGCTTGCATGTTGTCTGTAACAATGGTCCAGATGTACAGTTCCTACGAAATGTCTGGGATTGGGCTAGATGCTAACTCGCGTCGTGTTGTGGGCTAAATTTCGGCAGTTTGGAAACTAAGGCAGCTTGCTAACAGTAAGTACCACTGAGTATAAATAAACTAAGAATAGTAGTTTTTTTTATGTCAAAGGCGGTAAACGCGCCTGCGGTTCGCCTGATGGTAAGCAATCACCGCCGCCCATGGACATCTGCAATACCAGAGGGATCGCTGATGCGTTGCCGGCCTTTTAAGGGGGGGGGGGGTGGGCCTCCGACACTCTCACAAACCAGACGACACACAATAGTAGTCACTATTATTTCGCGCTATTGTTATGTGAGAGGGTGGTGCTTCCCCAGATGAGCCGGCCCATTCGTACCGTAAAACAGCATGGCTCTACCACTACTAAGGCTAAGTATAATATTAGGTATGGCCTTAAAGCACCTGTTACTTGCTAGTAAGCGGTCACTGCGGCCCATTCTATTGAGCGATACTTAACAAGGAAGCACTGCTCGATGTGTATGTCATTGTGCTACCTGATGTGATTCACTGAAGGCGCATCTGATCTTTTGAGACTTTTAAATGTTACCACATCCGCTGTTTTGATTTAATCTTAGTCCCACACTAATAATTTAGGAAGTCACTCAAATGCTAAAATGCACTCAAAGCTGATATGGCTGCATATTTTATAAAAGTGGGGGCAACCCCAAACGAGTCAGTCGGAACCTGAAGGAGTCCTCCCATCCGAACGACTTGACCACTGTTCAAAGGGAGCGGTCAATATTTCTTCTAAGTCGTGCGTATGCGGTGAGCCTTATCTCCCAATTCATTGGTCACGTAAACTGTCACTTAAACGTCGCCACAATGCGCACCGACTAGACTACGGGTAGCACAAAACATGTGAGTGTCGTTGCACATAATCCAGACACAAGAATGTAAAAAATTACATTTATATATATTTCAGATAATAACATTTCATTTACAAATTACTACTTGTTATACACAAATAAATACAATCGTTTGCGTTTAGATCTTATATGCTACGTTTCTAAGGCATAAATAGGATATAGGAATTCCAATGAATAGGACGCAGTGACTGCTTACATTCCGATGTGCTGCGTGCTTGTTTGTCAACTGATCAAGCATAAACTGTTTGTAACAAGAACTATAATATAAAAAAACTAAAGTCGTCCGTATGTATTAAGCCTAATCTCCCAATTCATTGGTCACGTCCGCCGTCACTTGAGCGTCGCCGCAGCGCAACGCGATTACGACTCTACTCGTGCTACGGATGGGTATACGCGGTCGGTCCGAATTTACTTCATCCCCTCTTTTTCTGATTAGTTTTCCATTTATCCTATGTTATATTAAGATCTACTGAAGATTCTTAAATAAAATTCAATTTTAGATGAGTTGCCCAGCTGAAATTTAAGCCCAAAGCGATCAACGTTATGCTTTTCGGGATGAACATAACGACTATTAAGTCTATTTTATACCCGAGCGGCTTAGACACTGTACCACGGAGGCGGTCATATGCGGCATATGCTTTGACTTATTCTATCATCAAAGAATGTCTTCCTAAGACCACGTATTGCTAAGAAAACACAGTTTTAAAGTCTTCCTCCATTTATTCTCAATTCTCAAGTACCAATTTTGGTAAGTCGACAGTTTCCAGAGCACGTAATTCGTACACTTAACGGCTCTCACGCTTGCCGTAGTTGTATAAGGGGAGGGGGAAGGTCCATAAAGCCATATGAGTGTGTTGAGGGTTAACTTACTAGTTGTAAAATATAGACAATATTGTGAAGTTGGTCTTAGTTCTATCGTGACATTAAGGGTTAATTTCGTCTGGCATTTCGGCCTCTGTTTAAACCCTAATCTTAGTAGATATTTGAGTAAAAACTTAGTAACATAGTTGCAATGTGCTGCTGCTCTATAGACTCTTTTTATTTTCAAACCTGTCATTTCAAGTGTACTCAAGCTTCCACATAAATATTACTTGAACATAAGGTAAATTTTTGTAGGGGTGGTAGCTAGCCTGCGGCGGGAATCGATCACTAGACCTCCGGGTTTATTTCTGTTAGGTCATATGTTCTGTGGTTAGGTTGAACCGGATATGACCTATAAGTTTAAGGAAGAAAGTTTTTGATACGATGAGTTTCCACGTCTGTGTGGACCCTGGAAGTCAGGTCTTGGTGCGTCAAAGTACTGGTCGTAACGCACAGCAGGCAAAGTACTTACGTACGAACAGTATTTGTTCGTAACGCAGTAAGTTCAGGTACCACCCGTACCCTGTCGAAGTATGGATTTCGGGAATTGGCAGCTGAAAGATCCTTTTTTATATTGTTTATGTTTTTATACTTTTTATATTTTTTGGATTCGTCAGTTAGGTTTTTGATGTAAAGGTTGCAACACGGTTTTTGGGAAAATCCATTTCTCCCATCAAGTGCAGCCACATCGCCTACATTTGGTCTTTGGAAAATTCTAACAACCAACCAGACCCAAGGCGGGAATCGATCCCACGATCTCCGGGTTTATTTTTGCTAGGTTGAATCGGAATACATTTTCGCAGCTACGTAGTTAAACCTAGTTACCCTTTCTGAGCTACATTGCCAGAATTAGTCATAATCAGATGTCATCCCAATTATACAAAACCAAGTCGAAACAACAAACAAAATTATTATCACTTGCAAGTGACAATCCACATTTAGGCTGTTAAATCCTGAATATATCCGACTGTCTTTTATAACAAAGACATTAGGCCCAAATCCGAGGATATTTCCACGCGAAATGTTGTGTCTCTTGCACCGCTGAACAACAAAGGACAATTATTTCCAGAGCACCGCGAAACGGTTTATTAAACTTACTTCTTATTGCTTTTATTACTGGACGGTTTATTGTTTGGTTGATGTAAAAAGCTTCTTTGACACGTCTTTGAAGGGCTATTTGTTACGAATAATAAGGTTGTCCTTTGTAGAAAAAAGATTTGTATAATATTATTCATGCACCACTTTACTTGACAGATGAGGTAAGCTCCCCAGTTCGTGTGTATATAGCTCAGTTTTTCGTCTATTCGAAGTGGATAAGTACCTATACTTATCAAATAAAAATACTCATTTTTGACGCAAACTGGACTATATGGATGAGAACTCAAAAATTTTGTTTATGGACACAGAATAAATTGTAAACGATCGCTACGCCTATTATATTGAGGCTACATCAAGTAACCTTAATGTTTTTCAAACATTTTATTTCAAGAGGCTCATAAAACGACTTTGGAAAACGAACCTTATCAAACTCTTGAAAATGAAACGTCGATTTTCTGTTTTTCTTTCGATACCTAGGGTACAACAAAATAGTAGCTATAATTTTAATGATTGGTCAAAAGTTATAATGACATTATAAAAGATACCAATTTGTGACTTTTAAAGCCCAACGGTAACCTGTAATATATTTAATAATATTGTCGTCCTAGCCGAGTTTTTGACTACGGCGCCCAATCTATTTTATACGAGCAGAACAGAATTTCTAGCACTTCAAGCCGTTGGTCCTGAGCCTTATCTCTCTTCGGTTGTGTATCTAATATATTACCACTGAATCAAATAGATTGCGCATAAATAAAGCCATTTTTTAAATAAATTATTTGGCACAAACAGGTTCAAATATAACATTTATATGGGGACTTTTCCTTATGTAGACGTGTGCAATAAATATAATATTCTATTAAGAGTCACATCGGGACAATATAATATGGATCCCATAAACAAAGAGAAAAGGGTCTGTGATAAAGTGTATCCTGTAAAAACGCTTCTAGGGAGGAAACTTTGAAAACCCATAGAATGGCGTAGAAATGGTTAAAGTTCCGAAGTTCGCGAGTTGTTATGAAAAGGGTTTAAGTGTCTGTTGAAATTACCTTCATTTATTAACCGTAAGATGCTTATCTTCTTATTCACATAAAAGTTTTATAAGTAAATACATAAAAAAATGTTCTTCAGCTACTCTTTTAAAATGTTGTTGAACAAACAGTAAAAAAAGGATAAGTGAATTATTGCGATGATAAATTCTCTATACCTATTTCCTGCTTTATATTGAGATCAATGTATGGATATACATACTATAAACAAATAATATATCTAATAAAAACAAAAGTGTAGGAACTTAAAAAAAGCTGACAGAGGAAAATTTATCCGGGGCCAGAACTAAAACAATTCTAAACATTTCGTCTATAATTTTCCACGTTCATTTTATTTCGTGCAACCATGGCTTAAAATGCAATAAAACACCGCAGTTTCATCCGAGGTTTATAACTTCATTTTATTTTGTGAGACGCCATAACAGCTGCTGGACCAAGCGATAACCAAAATATAGGGGTAACTAAGATAAAGGATGAAACAAAAGAATATCTGCTCTGCATCGTAGAACTGTGGCCTCGATAATAAATCTATTTACTAAGTCTTAAATAATGCTTTAAAGGTACTTCGACTAGCTTGGGAAAACAGTGGAGAAGATGGATGGGCCAAACGTCTACTATCGACACTGAAACGACATTTAAACAAAACTTTATTGCACTAAATGGCAAGTAGTGTGAAGATTTATAAAACTTAAAAACTATAAATTTATTTACCAATTCTTATACTATACACACAGACAATGCAATATTTTATTGCTCGTCAACAGCAAGTTACACAATACATAACAGTCCAGATTTGCAGAAAAATTTGAACAAACAACACACACGCGCGAGTCGCGCGACACGACAAATAACTCGTGAAATATCGCCAAAACGCCGGCCTACCACTTTTGGGCGATAATCGCTAGCTTTATAATAAATCATTGTATTAAAGTGTGCTCCATAATTTATACCGCGGTCGTGGTTGAGGGCAGTATTATCAAAAATAAGGCAACACAATATTATATGTAATATCTTCTTTCTCTTTTGTGTTTTGTACACACTGTGCAACAGGGTTAACCACCCTCCATCCACTATGATCCCATGGCTTCGCTCCTATGGGTTCCTCAGATAATTTATAAACCGTTTAATAGCCACAAGGCTGCAACCAGCTCCTCTCAATCGGGTGGATAGAGGTAACCGGGGGAGTTTAGTGGGTAGTGAGTCGCTTTAGTCTCGAGTCCTACACACGGCTAAAGGACTAGCTAGCCTGCGATCATGGTGCGTCAACGCATTCTCCTCCGAGCCCGATTATATAGCTTACGTCATCATCATCCCAGCGTATTCCCGATTGCATCCAGTATGGAGCTCAGGGTCCGCTTCGACTATGATCCTAGATTTGACAAGCCTGGTTATTACAATGAGCGATTGCCATCTGACCTCCGTAACCCTTACAAGGGAAACCAGACCTTCTTGGAACATAGTCGGGACCAACTGCTTAACGTGCCTTCCGAAGCACGGAATCATCATTCTTTTCAGACATTCAGGTGATTCAAGCCTGCAATGTCCTAACCAAACTGGAAACAATCACACAAAGTGATGTTCCCCGTGGGATTCGAACCCACGACCTCCGGGTATTAGAGCCGAACGCTCTAACCACTGTACCACGGAGGCAGTTTACGTACCGCCTCTAAACTTGCAGCTTTATTTTGGAAATATTTGCGAGGTGAAAATATTAGAGGAGCTCGCATTATGTAGCATATTAAGCCATGTTTTCTGATAAAAAAATTACCTCATTGGAATATGCACACGTTGAATAAGACGGTCCTTATGTTTGTTCGTACTATTAGTTTCTGGAGTATGAAACACTTCAAGCTCCAATGTTCATTCAAAGGAATTGCTGGAAAATGAAATTGCTACACGGCAAGTCGTCAATCGATCCATGATTGGAAAGCTTTTATCTTTTATGTCCACATTTTCTTATATTGGATGTTGATTTAATACTTAATGTAATGAAGAAAATCTAGCCATCTCCATAATAAATGATGTTTGTGACTACGTACTGGAATAATATATGCCTCATCTATATCGTTAACCTTATTATCTCTGCCACAGGGTGACCATTAGCTTATTTTGAAATTTAGTAAAGGAGGCGGACCATTAAAAAAAAGTGGCAGAATTTGGCCGATATTTTAGATTCAATAAAAGTACCTATAGTCATCTCAATGTGATCATCATGTCATGCTGTTTCTTATAAAATTTAGTCTTTTTTGCTCCTCAAATGTGACAAAAGGAACCCTCGAGATCTAACCTTTATTCCCGTTCAGTTTAGGGACGAAGCTTGGTGGGACAAACGGAAATGAACCTTTTTTTGAGGTAAAAGCACAGAATATATAATAGTACTAAGTGCAACCGTAAGCACACACACATAGACAGTCATGAGACGCCACCTATGTGTCTACCTAATCTGGCAGATTTTTGGTTTGCTTTTTAATTTGGCACAATTGGCGCCTTTTGTGCTAGTTTTGGCAGATTTTAGACCCCGGTGTGCCAAGATTCATCACTCTTAAGATGGTCACCCTGTCTTGCGAATAGTAGATTGTTTCTTAGTCTAAGTTTTTGTAGGAGACTGTCAGGATGGATATTTGTTATTTTGCCTTCGCAGTGTTTGTTCAGTCCTCGCAAACAGTCTACGTTGAGATGAAACAAATAAAACTTACAGATTGTGTTCTGAGAGCAATGTTTACTGTCTTTAGAAACCTCCTGTCTAGCTCTTAAATTGTTTGGGGAGGTTTTTTTATAAAAGAAAAATAGTTTTTTTGATGATATCGTTGTGTATTATCGAAGACTTCGATGGCTCCATAGTTTTTAGATTAGAAAATAATCGATTCATTAAAAATCGATTCTGCATCGCTTCATCTCTCAAATTAGTCAACGATCCTCACACACCTTCACCGCGAAAAAAAACATTTTTACTTTGAAGTAAGTATTAAAAATAGGCCTGTCCATGCTTTCAGGTCAACTATCTCCAGACGACGAGTTGCGTATCTCGATCGATCTGTATCGAATTGAGTGCGGACATAGCATCCCAGAGGGAGCTGTCGTATTTTCCGGAACAATTTATGGGCCCTCTCTTTTTTTGAGGCGTCAAGCTTACGGCGCATCTTTGCAACCAAATAACATTTTTAGATATGCGTTTAAAAAAAAAACACAGCACTGTTGAAAGAAAGTAGGGGAAAAGTAGGGTAAAATTATGTCTTTAACTCTTAAAAGGGTAAAATGTTAACAGAAAAGTTTCTATTGCGCCTGTTTCTTAATCGTTTGAATTTCGTTTTGGAACCGGTTGGTGGTTAGAGTTTGAGCTACCGTGGGATGTTTGCCGCCATAACAGGTCTGGCTGTGTTTTGGCAATATTATTGTGGGAGCCAGTTCAGCCGGTACACTTGAAATCAAAGGCTCGAAGATCATACGAGCCTTTATACGAGTTATATACGCTTCTTTGTTATGTGACCCTCAATAGAATAGGCCGCATTGGCAATTTACGATCAGGTGGCCTGTCTGCTAACTGACCTAGCGTAAAAACTATGCCAACATCATACTTTATCGCAAACATCTTCTATCGCGGTGAGTATTTTTGTCAGAGATCACGTAATTAGAAAGGATGACTACACTCGTGTCACGAAATACTTGCAACTATCACTTTTAAAAGTTGCTGTACTAGAGCTATAGAGGTTTCTAATTTTATTAGTTATACATAAGCATCGGTGGTTCAGTGGTAGAATGCTCGCCTGCCACGCGGGCGGCCCGGGTTCGATTCCCGGCCGATGCAAGGCGCCTTTTTGTTTTGTATTATTTTTGGATGTGTGTTGTACGAATACAGTTTACAGTATGAATACCAAAAATGTGTGCTAGAAATCGTCATTATTATTTTTTAAATTATGTTGATTATCTATACAGTGTCCCTTGACACCTCTATCAAGCTAGAAGGAAAACCCTTTAGTGGGTAAACTCCGCCCTGTTTAGGGCGTGGGGGTTCTAAACTCCGCCCCCGATGAAAGGCACGTTATAAAATAGGGCAGCGAATATACTTATATCAACATTGGGTGGGCATACGCTGGTCTAAGGGTGCCATCAGACGGACTGCACCGCAGCGACTGCGCGCAGTCGATATATTCAACTGCATGCAGTTGCTATATACAACTGCTTACAGTCATGATATCAACTGCACGCAGTCGGCTGCAGTCACTAGCCGACCGCGCGAAGTTGAAGGAACGACTGCATGCAGTTGATATTGATTTCACACGACTGCAGCCGACTGCAGCCGACTGCGTGCAGTTGATATCATGACTGTAAGCAGTCGAATATAGCAACTGCATGCAGTTGAATATATCGACTGCGCGCAGTCGCTGCGGTGCAGTCCGTCTGATGGCACCCTAATAATTAAATAAAAGTATATTTTTATCTACTAGTTAAGCTTAATAGAGTCTTCTAGCTCCGTTTCTACATAACTGGTATACCTAAACAGTATAAATATAACCGACGAGCGTAAGTTCGATAGAATATAGCCCGAGGGAGGCGCGAAGGGTTCCATGGTTTATGGCACTCGTAGGTATAATTATCTGATAAAGTTCACAACACTAGTTTGAAACAAAAAATATTATATCAGAGCGAGAGTTTCATAATGGTCTATATTTTAGCGTAAATGAATCGTTGTTTTTGGTGACGCTACATAAATTAATGGTCTTTATTAATATTAAAAATTATACAGCGCATCTGTGATTCCAGCTGATTTGCAGTTGTCTATGGGCGGCGGTAGTCACTTTGCATCAGGTGTGCCGCATGCTTGCATGCATAAAAAAATATTATTTGTCTATAGACCTGGTAGAGAACTCGGGGTCCGGAGTTCGATTTTCTGGACGCCTACTACACGGGACCGGTATCGGATTTTCCAAACACAAATAGAGTTTGAAAAGCGAAGCCAATCATATTAAATGAACGCACAACGTAAAGACGAATAAATATTATATTTTTACTTCTTTTTTTTTCAACAATCGAATCTTTATTTTTCAATTCCTTTGCCCGATCGCTAAAAAAAGTAAACAAGAATAAAATGGCTGCCTTTCCGTTGAACATTATGGGACAGAATTTGTTATGCGTCCGGTGTCCACTATGACATCGGTCGGAACGCACCGGATTTCGATTAGGGGCCATAAATTAATTCAAAGCTGTATTGAATAAAGTATCGGAGATATCCAAAAATGCTTTTAGGGTATTATTTATTGCTGTTTCAGAGTCCGATTGAACCCATGGGATGAGCCAGTCAACCTCTTCGAGTGCAAAGGGGAAACCGGGGGATTTTAGCGAGCAGTGCGATGCTTTAGTCCTTGGTCCCACACACACGGCCGCAGGTTTTTTTTCTTATGTCACAAGCGGGAAACGAGCCAGCGGGTCACTTGATGGTAGGCAATCACCGCCGCCCATGGACATCTGCAACACCAGAGGGATCGCTGATGCGTTATTTCACGCTGGTGTTATGTGAGAGGGTGGTACTTCCACGGGCGAATTTTCCTCTAAAACGAAAGAGTTCGATTGGATTCCACAGGTGACTTTTGTTACATCGAGACTATGTGGGCGTACCGAGTCTACTTAAAGAAAACAAACCAGATGTTTTCTGATCAAGTATTCCTCAGTGGAATAAGTGTAGTTTTAATTTAGTGTAGTTTGTACAGGCAATATTTATGTGACTTTATTAAACGTGAAATGAAAAGGCTCTAAAAATAAAAGGATCCTATAATCTCGAAAAGAATATACTTTAAATTTTTATTACATAGAACACGGAAATAATCTGTCGAAAGAAGCCCATGGACCCACCCATAGGTGTGCGAGAGTTTCCAAACAACGTCTTACGACCTTTGGACGTGGACCGATGATCTCATTAAGATCGCCGGAATCCACTGGATGCGGGTGGCGCAGGAGCGATCGGTTTGAAAATCCTTGGGGGTGGCCTGTGTCCAGCAGAGGACGTCGTTTAGCTGAAATGATGATGATGATGAAAGCCCATCCGATTTTCTCAATCGTAAATCCGATGAGAAACATCCTCAATAGAATAGCAGCAATGATTCCCGGCGCTTAGTCGATGCTGGCAAGTCCGGGTTATTCAATCAAACGCCCGTCAGAATAAACTAAGCCGGGTACCCGGGCGCCGAATATCCGGTGCAATCAAATCCGACTGGTTGTTGACAAGGGGTATACAACCAACTAGATGTGATATCTAGTCTTTTCATTGTTTTTTCTATACAAGAGGGAGGCAACGAAGAAAAATACACGTACAATATGTGAAGCCGATTTTGCAACATCCTTGATTTTCTGGACAATGGTACAACGATTGGTACGAATGGTACCATTGATAAAAATGTTGTATCACTTGTACCATCAATGGTGTGTGTGTGTGTATTCCTCGGCCGATTTCGGCAACGGCGACCGCTTCCAAAATAATAAATAGTTATAAGCTATTGGCGTTCATGACTCCGCATGTGACTCACGAAGCCAATTTTATTGCTGAACGATCTTGCACACTGCAAGCATGTGAGTACATCGTTCACATATGTGTAGTTGATCGCCGCTGGAGGTCGGGCTTTCAACTCATCACGCTTTGCATCCAACTCAGCGCAACGTTTCTGCTCAAACTGATGTACTCTGGTTTTAACCAAAGTCCTCCATTCAGAGCGTTGTCTAGCCTGCTTCTCCCACCGTGAGTGCATAATTTCACACTTTTTCATGTGTCTTTTAAGCACATCTTTGTAGCGGAGAAGCTGGCCACCGGAGAAGCTGGCCACCACTAGTCAATGGTACAACTGACCCATCGCCAAATGAGAGACAGGGATACCTGGTGATAATGATGACTCAGGACTAGAAATGTTTATCCCACTGCCCACTAAACTTCCTTGGTTTCCTATTAACACTTAAATAGGACCCGTCGTGCGTGACCCGTTCACACACTGGCTTCACCCACCGCTGGGTGTAGAAAGACGAGCCGGTGTGGTGCCTGCCTCTCGGCGATTGACCCGTCGTCTAATAGATATTTTTATTTATATAAAGCCTTACGCCCCCGCTGTTTCACCCGCGCGTAATTTCTTTTTTCAAATATCTCCCCCTTCCCCCACATTTCCGGGATCAAAAGTACCCTATGTCACCCGGGGATAGTGTAGCTTTCCAACAGTCGGTTCAATAGTTTCGGAGCTGAATAGGCTCCGAAACCGAACAAACAAACAAACAAACAAATCTTTCCTCTTTATAATATGTAGATATAGATTTCACCAGAGGAAAGCTTAAGCACAGATTAATAAATAGTTACTACAATCATAAGGTGCAGACTTCAGATTGTATGCAATACACATAGTGCGACTTCTAGGCAGTCTAGGATTTAGTATTTCTAGCATAAATGAGTATCTATGTTGTAGCTTCGCTCGATACACCGACCGGCAGAACGAGTCGTTTCCCGGATTTGACTTTCATTAACCGTACCATTTTAATCTGCACGGACAATACACGAATTATTGATTTACTGGGTTATCGGTTCGTGGGATTTTCGATGGGGGATTTAAACTTCAAGTAAAGGAGAAGGTTCTCAAATTACCTAATGTTTTTTTAATGTCTGTTATTAGCATAGAAGTAGGAATAATCTATGGTTATTAGCTTCTCCCTGAGTGTACTGATTTTGGATAATTATTTTTATATTCATAACTGGTTTTTTCGCAGTGGTCCCATAAATTAAGATTTATAAAACTTTTACATATCTCTTGCTCTGTAAGTAGTCACTTACTTCCCTGAATGCCGGGGTGTATGGCTATCATTACAGCATAGGTTTTTGAATTTGAAAAAAGAACTGTCATACTCATACTGCAAGAAGAATGTTTTTAAAAAGTTAGGTAATTTTTTTTTTCTCTCGAATCGGAATCAAGACAATTAATTATATTAGAATTTATGAAGATTTTATTTTAAATATCGAACGATTTGTTTCGCAGTCACATTGTATGTTATTAAAAATCAAACTGGCCAGCACGATTTGACGCGCTTGCGTGCCATAAAATCGTGAAGAGTAAAAAAGGCAGTCGACTAACTAGGCGCGAAAGTAATTTTTTTTCGTGTTTTGGAGTTCTTTCTTAAAAGTTGAGTTTTTTTACTTACCTCACAATCGATATGTAAAGCAGAGTGTTTACCTCGGGTGTATGCATCAATTGCATACTTGGGCTAATTAGCGCCCTCGCTACGCTCGGGCGCCAAAAACCTCGTATGCAATTGATGTCATACAGCCCTTGGTTAACAATCTACTATTACATATCTCTTGCTCTGTAAGTAGTCACTTACTTCCCTGAATGCCGGGGTGTATGGATATCATTACAGCATAGGTTTTTGAATTTGAAAAAAGAACTGTCATACTCATACTGCAAGAAGAATATTTTTAAAAAGTTAGGTAATTTTTTTTTCTCTCGAATCGGAATCAAGACAATTAATTATAATCAAGGGCCTGACATGATTTGATAGAGTGAGATAGTCTTATTGAGATTCCTATAAGAGAAAACAAATAAGAGTGCCATGTTTTTATCTCTATCACCGACCGGACTTTTTTTCATGGTCAGGTTATAGGCCAATTGTCAAAATAGAGGCAAAACAAACAAATGGGATATGTCAAGTGCACAAAAAATAAAGAATTTGTGGATTAATACCTAATTTATTCATAAGATTTATAAAAAACCGAATGTGTAGTGTTTGTGCCTAGCATACATAATGGGAGGGTGTTCAATATTTGGCTGCAAAAGCAACAATCAAAGAAAAGAAGCGGGTGTTACATTTCATACGTAAGTACACTGTTTTATATATTTTGATCACGTATTTCTTTCTCAAATCTCACAGGAACCCAGTTTCTGAGCTAAATCATTAGTTATATCATGAAAAACTTGAGAAATGGGAAATATCTAAGAAATATTTGTAAATATAACCTCTGAAACATTTGACATGTAAACCGGTAAAATTACGTATTACATATTTACGATAGAAGCCAGCTTAGCATTGACGTCTACTTAAATTAGTAGATTTATAACACTTCATAATTCGATTTCCGGATGCCTACCATACAGAAAAATTACCCCAAAAATTACCCCATATTTCAGGGAATTTTAAGCGATTTGATGTTTCCAGATTTCCGACGGATGATATAACTCGTGAGAAATGGATAGAAGCAACTGGAAAAAAGAATTGGGTACCACATAATAATTTGTTCTAAACATTTTGATAAAAGAAATGTTTCCGTAAAACAGACTTCAAACTTATAGCATCCCCCTTTGCCTGCCTCGGGGGTTTAAAATGTCTTATGAAAAAAATTGTAATAGTAGTTATAATTAGTTTTCAATAAAGAAATTACCTGTTTTTAATTAAAGTTTATCATTTTATTCCAATAACCGCACAATCTCATATCAAATCCTTGAGTGAAACCCTATTTGATCTGATATTGATCGACAATTAATTCGTAATTGTAAACTATATTAAATTTTTTGATAGTTTTTCGTAACTATCAAAAATTCAATATAGTTTATCACAAAAATAGTGGTCGATCGGATTTTCGCGCTTTCGCTTGCGATACTATTAGCGAGTCAAAATATTGACTTTCACTCACTACGGAATTCGAATACTGCAACGTTTCTGACTACATTTGATGGTAAAATTTTGCGTTCATGGCAGCCCCATATTTTGACGTCATAATATGTCTATCTCTTACACCCGGTCGCTTGGTGGCATATCTATAAAAAATATACTAAATCTATGATTATAATAGAATTTATGAAGATTTTATTTTAAATATCGAACGATTTGTTTCGCAGTCACATTGTATGTTATTAAAAATCAAACTGGCCAGCACGATTTGACGCGCTTGCGTGCCATAAAATCGTGAAGGGTAAAAAAGGCAGTCGACTAACTAGGCAGGCGCGAAAGTAAATTTTTTTCGTGTTTTGGAGTTCTTTCTTAAAAGTTGAGTTTTTTTACTTACCTCACAATCGATATGTAAAGCAGAGTGTTTACCTCGGGTGTATGCATCAATTGCATACTCGGGCTAATTAGCGCCCTCGCTGCGCTCGGGCGCCAAAAACCTCGTATGCAATTGATGTCATACAGCCCTTGGTTAACAATCTACTATTATTTTGCCAAAAAAGACTTACAAAAAATACACAACTTAATAAGTGAAAAAATTTACTTCTTCTTGTTAATGTAGGGTACCTACCTGGGGAGGGGCTGGTCAATAGCTACAAGGCTGGCACCGGCTTGTCCCAAACGGGCGGAAGAGGAAACTGGAGGCGCTAGTAGACGCTTTAGTCTCGACTCGAGTCCCACACACGGTTCAGCTAGCCTGCGGTTATGGTGCATAAACGCATTCTCGTCCGAAAAAAAATGTGTCTGAAAGGTTCGAAGATCAGAGGAGCATTAACTTGTGTAGCAGCGCATTGAGCGACGACGCTTCCTGCTTAAGTGTCCCTCAATGGCTGCAGTGACGGCTTACCATCAGGTGGGCTGTGTGTCTGTCTGCCAACAGAAGTAGCATAAAAACATATAAAGGGATCACTTCCTTTTGCATTTACCAACAAACCACAGCCATACCTGTAAGAAATGTATTGAAATAATCCTTCTACAAATTACCTCTATTGTACATTCCTGAGTTCAAAGGATCCGTAACATCCCATGTAGGCGTATTTAGTAGGGCATAATCTTGGGTGATAAATTGCCTCAGAAGAGGGTACATAGGCCACGATATATGATAGGGGTTATTAGCATATAATTTATAGTTTGTCTGGTGAAGTCGACTTCGTGAGACGTAGATGAACTGAGGTGTTGGCAGTGAAGAGTTTTCGCCATGATCGTATAGAATGTTGGTTCTGTTAGCCGTTATTTAAAGTCATCTTGAAGTTTGTGAAAGTTTTGACCGCCTCCGTGGAACAGTGGCTAAGCCGCTCGGGTATAAAAAGCCGGAGGTCATGGGTTCGATTCCTGCCTTGAGTTTGGTTGGTGGGCTTTTTCAGAGTCCGACTGGCTAGATACCACCCCGAGAAATCTGCCGCCATAACAGCTCTGGCTGTGTTCCGGCAATATTAATGTGGAAGCCGGTACACTTGAAATCAAAGGCTCGACGATCAGATGAGTCTTCAGTCTGGCAGCACATTGAGCGACGCTTCCTGGTGAAGTGTCCCTCAATGGAATAGGTCGTAGTGACCGCCAACAGGTGGGCTGTGTGCCTGTATGCTAACTGTCGTTGTATAAAAAAAAACTATGGGTGGAACATAGTTTCTTTTAAATTTGGGATCATCAGGGCTTCTTTCTCTATTATTTATTTGTTTCTTTACTGTATTACTTGATTTTTGCAGTAGGACATAAGCTGACACTTATTTCTGTAATCGACAAGACTGATAACTTACTTGCCCAAATATTTCGATACTTTAAAACCTCGTTCACTATCGTAATTCTAATTTCTGTATTACTGTTTTGTTTTTACTGTGACATGACGTGGAATCTGCTTAACTTTCGTTAGTTCACCGAAGTTCCTTCAACTAATGACATTAACTTCAAATCGCATATGGTGTTCTACAAGCCCCCAAGCTATATCTAATAAGTTGCATTATTACCTAAAAACAAGTTACATTAAGACTCAAAAGTGCATAGGGTAGATTAAGTACCATTATATGCTGCCATATTTTCAACAACGCATTCATTCATAAGAAGAAGAATCTTACGTGATTAAACAACTAAACTACAACATCTTGACGATAGTTACATTTTTATTGTCGTATTCAAAAGTACCAAAACAATCGACAACGATTGTTGTACCAAACGTGCCAACAATGGCACGTTTGGTTACATTGAATAAGATTTTTTTAATTGTATGATTTTATACAATGACTTCTACTTGGTATAAGTAACCTACAATTTTACGAGCTGTTTGGTGTAATGGTTGAGAAGTCGGCTATTACACCAAAGGTCGCGGGTTCGATCCCCGCACGGTACAAACATTTATGCCTGTTTGTATCGGTCTGGGTGTTTCTATGTATAATATGTATGTATTTACAAAAAAAGTATATATGTATGTAATGTTTATCTCTTGTCTAGAACCCACAGTATAGTACAAGCTATGCTTAGTTTGGGGCTAGATGGCGCTGTGTGAAAAATGTCCAGCGATATTTATTTATTTAATTAAATTTAAAATTCTATGTCATAAATTTTTTTTAATTTAAGTTTCCGTATCAATGCAATACGTAATAATATTTCAAGCAATGCTCCTATTCACTTGACAGAAGTGATAATAAATTTGTCATGCGGGAATCCGCAATAAGTGACGCAAATAGTTTCAGTTGCAATGTCGCGCGGAGTGAATACAGAGTTATATTGCACATGCAGTTGCAGTTTCAATGTACAGATGCGCGGATGCAATAAACTAGCGTAAGTAATGGTTTATGTGAACTCAAACAAAGAATCACTGGGAGTACTAATTATTTTATTGGCATTTGTTCTGGATAACCATAGTACAATAACAGTTCTCTTTTTTTCTAAAACAGTTTTTGCCACAGACTCTTGGATCTGCCTTTGTTGGGTTGAAATTTTGGGTTAGGTGTATACTTAATTTACGGGTGCAACTATTGAATAGTAAAATGCACTTAACGTGCCCCTATTTGAGGAAGATAGAAATCTAACAAACTGTTTTTTTTTGTGCAAGTTATTGGTCGTAGTGTTTTTTATATTTTCTTATTGACCTTCCGAATTAGGATGAATTAAGGCGCGACGACTAGGCCACTGGTAATTTGGTTGTCTGGGTGAACGGTCTAACTTTTGATACTTAGTCTTGTTTTCGTTTCCGTCACAAATAAGATGTTCTCGTATTCTGAGTTATTCAAAGTTACGTCACAGGAAAAATTTCGCACTTTCCATACCAAAATATCCTTCTAATGTGTATTAGCCTGGCTGTAGGTCTCAAACACGATTCGAGTCAAGATCAAAGATTTTGGTTGGCCCAATCGAAATGGCTAGTTCAGTGCTTCTTGCCACAGCACGATCGTCACATTGGGAAGAAATGTTTAAATCAAAAAATGAAAACCCTTTCCATTCCTAAGTGGCGGGAGTCCCACACACCACCACTGCTGCAGGCTCCAACATAATTATACAGCGTGTTAGGTAAGGAGGGACATAATATTTAAGGAGAGTGTTCAGATTCCGATCTAGAGTTCAATTCGCTATAAAAAAATTATCCTTAATTTTTGTATGCATGAACTAGGTACCTAAAAATCCCGTGTGCTGAGCGACCGGTTACGCCCCAAACTCAAATTGTACGCCAGTACAATTAGAGCTATCGTACTTGAACGAGTGCACGAAATACTGTGAACGGAAGAGTGCAGGCACGTTACGCGGATTTTCAGAAAAATTTCGACTAAGGTTATTGACAGATTTATACTTATGTATGTGATTTATACTTATTGAAATTATATTAGCATGAAATATTTGGGGTCTAAATATGTCCCTCGCATTTCCTGTCATACTGTATACTTTCCAAATCTAAATTATTGGCCAACATCACACAATCATAAAAAGGGGTTTTGATAAGTGATGATGGTATTTAAATGATTTTGTTAGTCTCCTTCTTTCCAGAAACGTGGTTCCCTTAGCTGACCTTTTTCAACTTTGATCGCACAAAGTCTCCAGACGTCTCGATTATCAATAAACATCTTGAAACGGATAAATTTCGGTACGTTTTCCAAAAAAATACAGAAAGAATGCGAGGTAATGTGCGAATGTTCGGGTAAACGGCAGGCCAAAACATCGTGAGAAAAATAAGATCTCTCCCAAAGGAAAATGGACCTTTTGATACTTGCTTTTAGAGACGACCTTTGTTTCATGGGTTGTGTTAAGATGTCCATTTTTTGCGAGCATAAAACTAAACGAATACTTGTGTTGTAGACGGAGATAATGCCGACGACATACCGTATTTCAGACACAAGGGTTGGACTTCTATACAATTTTTATTCTATGTATCTGTAATAAAAGCGGATGGTTTGGAGGTGTGCACCTTAAAAAAGGGATTAAGTACTTAATAATTTTAATTTATCTTTGAGTTTTGTTGTGTATTTATTTTTTCAAATTGTACTTTCTTCCTTTTATACAAAGCTCAAGTTACATCGGAGAGGAAACACGGATGTCATCATTTGTCAATGTAACAAAATAGTTATAATTCATTATAGCTAACAATTATATAAGTATTGTAAAATAATATGTCGGGTGGTTACATTCCCTCTAATATGGTTGAGTGAAATTATGGCTGGCACATACGTCATACTTGTGCTGCAGGTGCCACCTTTGGGCACTGGTCTTCCAGGGCTCACGGATTTTTCTCGATTATAGTCTCATTCTTATACTTTATACTGTATGGCTTGGTATTCTAAAACTAATCAGTAATTGTAACAAACAAATTGTAAACAAACATGGCGATGAAAAAGAGTAACTGTCGAGTTTCTTGCCGGTTCTTCTCGGCAGATGACTGCATTCCGATACCGGTGGTAGAGTCACTCTGTAATTGACGATTCATAAATACTTGATACAAGTTCACATGAATAAAGAATATTTTGATTTGATTTGATTTGATTTGAATAGAACCGCTTGCCTAATCTATGTTGTACATTATTAAAATTGTAATTGCTTTTATGTAAAAAGGCTATTACAATTTTTATGAATATTTAAAGGCTTAACTGTTGAGTTTTTGCGGCGCCTTTTCTCAATAGGCCATTTACATCGATCGAAGTGCTGGTAGGGCAAAAAATTCTAACGTTTAAAGTGCAGACTAAAAAAAAATATTTCATTTCATTTCATTATGCAGTTTAAATCGGACAATTCGCAAGTGCATTACTGTTATCGATAGTTTCAATCAGTACCCATCACTATTCAAAAATAAAACGTTGGTGCGCTTTGAGGAATAGTTTAGTTGCGCTTAATTTGTTGCGCTTAAAAATGGTTGCGCTTCGAGGAATACCTCAAATAAAGTTTCTAATATTAAATCTCTCAGAAAACAATCATAGTGCTGTGTTCTTTTTTATTGACCGATAAATTATCTGATTGACGAGCCATTTGCTGTAATAGTCGAGAAGTCGGCTATTACACCAGAGGTCGCGGGTTCGATCCCCGCACGGTTCGAACATTAGTGTGGATGAACATGTCTGTTTGTATCGGTCTGGGTGTTTCTATGTATAATATGTATGTATGTATTTACAAAAAACAGTATATAAGTAATGTTTATCCGTTATCTGGCACCCATAGTACAAGCTAATGCTTAGTTTAGGGCTAGATGGTGCTGTGTGAATAATATCCAGATGTATATTTATATTTATTCTGACAGCGTTGAAGCCGGGCCTTCTGAAGTTAATAATTTCATCCATGCGAGCACAGTACAATCTCAGTATATTGGCGTCGTGTTCAATAACCATTATTTAGAATTAGTCGTCGATTTATCACCGTATCGGCATTTGTTAACTCTGCTCAATAACTGATGTATGAGAAAAGTTAAGCTGAAATTCAAATCTCAGTGGATTAGATTTAAATAAAAATGAATGTACTAAGGATTTCAAAACTGATCGGTTCTGCGCCACCAGCATGCATTCCCACATTCTATAAGAGACCATAGATAGATAGGTAGACTCTTTATTGCACAAAACAGGAAAACATGAACCACAATAAAGCTGTACAATACAGGCGGACCTATCGTTAATAGCGATCTCTTCCAGTCAACCTTAGGATAGAGGAAAGTATGAAAAATAGTTTGAACATAAATAAAGGGTAGTGCAAGACGGAGAAAAAAGAAAACCATGTGAGGAACTCAGAACTTAAACGCCCCACTTCCCGCTAAAATCCCCCGGTTACCATTCAAACCCAAAGAGGGACGAGCCGATATCTAAAAAATTGCGTTATCTGAACAGACATCTAAAATAAATAAATAAATAAATATCTCTGGACATTATTCACACAGCGCCATCTGACCCCAAACTAAGCATTAGCTTGTGCTATGGGTGCTGACAACGGATAAACATTACTTAAATACTTTTTTTTTGTAAATACATACATATTATACATAGAAAAACCCAGACCGATACAAAAAGACATGTTCATGCACACAAATGTTTGTACCGTGCGGGGATCGAACCCGCGACCTCTGGTGTAATAGCCGACTTCTCGACCATTACACCAAATAGCTCGTAAAAATATTTTCATCTCCAATTCAAGTAACATTATTACTTTAGAAGACAAATTGTACTAACTATAGTAGAAATTACCTTCCGAAACATTCCCGCGTTGTTTCCCTCATTTGTACCGACGAGACAAATCGGTCCCATTATGAAGGCGTCTGATAGTGAGAGAAGCATGACTGCCGCTGGCTGTTGTGATTCAAGACGCTGTTTTGTTCTTACTAAACTGCTCCAGAGAAAATAGCTGGTCCATAATATGCATAGCTGTTAAATAGCGTCATCTTTCTTTATGCGTATTGTCCCGAAAGGCAAAGGTATGTTTGCATCATGTTCCAGGATGTTACAAGTCTAGATTTTATATTGGATTGAAGCGACTACCATCTGACCTCCGTAACCCTAAGGCCTGTCCACCGGAGCGGACCTAGGCAGCGGAGCGGAGAAACGGAGAAATATTAACCAATAGCATTGCACAAAATCTCCGCTCAGACAGGGAGTTGCAATCCTATTGGATAATATTTCTCCGTTTCTCCGCCCCGCTGCCTCGCTCCGCGCCGGTGGACAGGCACCCTAACAGGGGAACAAAAGCCTTTGAATTATGGCTAGGCTGTTGGGAGCACCATTAATGAATGAACAGTTATACCAGCCATAATATCATATAGTTAAATGCGAAAGAAACTCTGCATGTATATCCACCTGTCTATCTGTGTGTTTAGTAAGCAAAAGTGTCAAAAAATGCCAATAAAACTCTAAAGTCCTAAGAACAACCAAACCCAAAGTGACCATTTCTCTTCCGACGTGTCTCTTCAATCATTGGCGGAATGTACACCTCGACCAACGATAATTCGTTGATCTCGACAAACTTATCTGTTCCGGTGGCGGCATCGCTACTGTCGTTTTACCTATGTAATTGAATATCGTTTTTGCATTGCAAAAACTGTAGTTCCAATTTTGGCTACCGGAACAGATAAGTTTGTCTGTCTATACGTGTTGCACATAAACACGTAATTAAGTCCATTAATAATGAAAAATAACAATCGACCCTACGATCTCCGAGCAGTTTCACATAGGCGGTCGAAACAATTGATAGTTTCCTTGCCACAGAAGTCAGTTAGAGAGACATTTTACTAGGTTTCTGACGTCCGGATAAAGGAAGCTACAGGTAATAAGTCTGTTAAAAATAATATATGGGAATGTCACGGCCGGTCTCCGAGGAGGGCTTGAGTGACGGTCGTTACCACAGACCCTCGTCATCCGGATCTCTGACCGTAGTTTTGTCAAGTCTCTTAAAATCTATTTTTGTAACTTTCAATTTTATATTGGCCTGCTCGGTGGAGGATAAGTCTTTCAGCTTCTTAAAAAAACCCTTCGGCCATATTTGTTATCATAACTTGTTTCATAACCAGCTACGTAATTCGGAGATATATTTATGCACTTTTTACAGTCGTATTTTTTAATTCCTTAATATTATGTTTGTGCCAATGTATATTTTTTATCATGATCACTTTTGCAGCGTTATTAATTTTTTAAATTCCTTTTGTAAATTCGTGTTCCCCTATTTAAAGAAACAATTGCGTTAAATTACGCACGTATTGTTAAAATCACAATTGATAAGTAGGTAGATTACAATATATTCCTAGATTAATCTAAGTTTACAACGAAACATTTGCGTAAAATTATAATCGGTTGGACTAAACCCGTTACTAGCCTTAACCAAAGGTTACACTTGATAAGTCCGTTTGCTGTTAGGCATTTAGTCATATTAGGCATATAATATAACTAACATAATATTTGCTTTCGATTTATATGTGAGTACTATTGTTGCCGCTCCTCTGCCTGCGCCTTTGTTATAATTGCCATGATCTTTTGTATTGACATTAATATTTTTTGTGAAATAAATTTATTTTGTATTGTATAATTTTTGAACTTTAATTTATAATTTGTATTAATTTTTAAAAAAAGGCAAAACTGTTGAGTTTCTTGCGGCACTTCTTTCCTCAACAGGCCATTGACGTCGAAGTGCTGGTAGGGAAAAAAAGATTGACGTGCAAAAGTATTTTTAAAAAATCTATTTGCAGAATAAATGATTTCATTTCATTTCATTTCATATCACTTATGCTACCTTATTTTCTAAACTCAGCTTAATTTAAATACATATTATTTAACTTATATATTTACATATTATATTAACTGTCTTAGTAATATGGCGGGTACATACTGAGAGAGTTAATAAAATAAATAGAACAAACAGCAAAGTGAAGCAAGCATTACGAGTTTCCGAGCGCGCTGGGAACTCGATTAAACTCGGCAGAAGTGCGCCGCGTCGAGTAGGTATTCCGAAGGCGAGTTTGCGACTTTAGTACTAAGTACACTGCGTTAAAAGTTTATCTGAAATTCCAATGGGTTATGAATGATGTGTGATGATGGAATTGGGTAGTAAATGTCAATTATGGTGGTTGTCTAACTTAAAATATCGTAAGCCATAAAATAGTTATTGGTTTTAATAATAGAAGAAGGAGACATAATATTTATTATACTGACGATTCCGAATTAGAATGGAATCCTGCATCGCGCAAGCAAAGTAATTGTCATCTGCTAGTATATACAAATATTCGACACACCACTGACGGTACACCAAACCATTGACCTAGCACGGAGGAAGATCTTCCACTTAAAAAAAAACATTAGAATGATTGAATTGATTGAAAAACCACCAATTTTCGTAAGTTCGACCCTCATACGGTGAAAACAGCGGAGTACTACCACACGGCCGCAAGTTGCGCTAGTCTGCGGTTCTTTTCCGCACAAAAAAACATGTTTTCAGCCTACTAAAGTGTCTCAAAACGGTCTTGTGCTAAAAAGTACAAGTGCGTTAACATCAATGAATCCACGAAATATTTGCAAAAAAAAATCTACTTTGCTTTTACCACAAAAGCAATGAAACAGATTACGAGCTCCATCAAGTTTGCACTAAGGATTTGGTCTTAAAGTGTTAAGCCGAAGTTCCACAGTGACTAAACTTCGCCGAAGTGACTAGATAAAGCTGGGAAAGCGACTAGTCTTGTAGACTTTGAAACTTTGATTAAAACGACGGCTAAGCGTAAAAGTGGTTTGCAATCAAATTAATTTTTAAAGAAGATATTTGATGAATATAATGTTAAAGTATAAGAAATTTTTTTGCTAATTGATTTATAACTAAATTCTTTAACACGTTGCTTTATTTAAGCCTCTCAGCACTTCCAAGTGAATGGCCTGAAGAAATGCCGGGAGAAACTCAACCAAATTGAATGACAAAAAGAAATAATGTATGCATATTCTTAGACAATAATTAATCGTTAATAAGGCTAATCCTTATTTAGGTAGTCTTGTTATCTTATAATATAAGCTTAAGCTTTTCTCATTAAGCTTTGCGCTGAAGCTTAATTTGTGCAAAGTAATAGAGCAAAATTTTGTGGTAATTATCTTAGAGAGCTAATTGCTATTATAAAAAATAATGATGTCTAAATATATATAACTTAAAAGGTTACTAACTGACTGACATAGTGATCTATCATCGCACACGCACAGCCCAAACCACTGGACATGTGGCATGCAGGTAGATGTTATGACGTAGACATCCGCTAAGAAAGGATTTTGATCAATTCCCATGAGAACGGGAACCACGCGGGTGAAACCGCGGGCGGCTGCTAGTTAAAGTATATTTCTTTTTCATTTTTAACTTTACTTTTGCATTTATATTAAGATCTACTCCTTCCACAAGAACGAGTAAAAAGCGAAGAGTGCTCAGCGAGAGATAGCACATGAATAACATTTTCGTATCAACAAACGTTTGCAAAAATTAGAATAAGGAAGGTAGAAAGAACTGGGGTGTAAAGGCTCTCACACAAAGCAGTGTAGTATAAGATTTGTTGGAAGATTTAATTCATGTAAGTAAAATTTTAACAAGCAGGTTTATTGCTGCCTATATTATATTCCTAAATATTTAGGTAATTTACAAATATCAAAAACACGAGCCAAGAACACATTATATTTTTACTTTGATTTGTTATGAGTAGACTCTAATATATTTTGAAGACAAAAAACCCCTCAACATCATATTACTAAGGGGTAAATTGCAATCCAAAATTTTAGATCTACCTATTTACTAAACAGGAAATTCCTCTTAGAACCCAGCTGCAGTTCTTCCCCAAATAAAAAGTCTTTTCTCAAGGATGTTATTGCCCATTACCACAAAACAGGCAGCAGATCATTCCTCTTCGGATGTTTAGGAAGGGAGTTTATTGGGTAGTTTGACGCCTTAGTTCTGAGTCCCACATATGACCGCAGGTCTCGGAAGCAGTAAAGGTGTAAAAACATTCCTTAAACTTTTCCTACGAAAAAAAAGGTCCCTTAGTAGATCGAGAGGCAAACTTTAGAAAGATAGTTTGCATTTTAAATATGTATGTTTTGATTAAACGAAATCATACGGTCCTGGTAAGTGTGTGGGAGCCTGTACATGACGCAACCGTTCTCGTAGAATATTTAAAAGCTCATAAGGCAAGGAAAAGGTACGACCACTGGAAAGTGACATAAATAGAAATAATTTCTTTATTTTTCATGCTTCACGGAGTGTTTATTTGGGCACTTTTTGGTGGGGCCTTCCATATTTTATTTCCATTTTTATTTATGCCTAGATTCTGATTCTTAGGTTGTTCTGCTATTAGTGGTTTATAAATTGTAAGAGGACTGTATGTATATTATTTAGGCAAATGGTGGTTTTTCAGGCTAGCGGGATCTGGTGCTTAAGGCGTTTATCCTATTACCCATAAAAAAACAATCGGCTTTTGCCAAACAAACCATAGCTTTTTATCGAACTCGAATAATAAATATTATGCAAGTCTAACTTTAATTTATTCAACCTCAGACGACATAAATTGTTGATAAAATCAAGATTACACCAATAAATCAAAACGGTAAAAACCAACGAAAATTAACTAAAATAACACAGTTCATTTTGACATCGCAAACATTTCATAGAAATAAATTTTCAAAGAGTTGGTTGAGCGATTTTGTTCTTTACAATGTTGGAGATAAAATTGAAAATTGATTATGAAGGTTCATGATATCAGCTGTTTTTGTAAAGGGTCGTGTACAAAGGAATGCCTTCAAGCGCCGATATGAAATTTGCGAAGCTTTGTTATGGTTTGGTAAAAGCGAACAAGAATGGAAATGTTTGCTTTGCGATCATGTGTGCTGAAAAATTCTATTCTTTACGGTATTTTTGATTTTGGCGAATATTTACGTAAACTTTTTGATACTCGTAAAAATTTTCAACAAAAATATAATTTGTGGTAACCACAGGTGGTAACAGAGCAAATATAACTATAGAGTAAAATTGTCGTATAATTTGTTTGAAAATAATTTAGTCAAAAGTGTCTGTGGCAAAGGCAGATGCGAGAAGCACAGGACCGATTTATTATAAAGATCTTTGGCCTATATACATAATAGATATTTAGCTGTAGGCCTCGTATGGCTGATAATGATGTAAAGATTAAAGTAGGAAAACGTACAAACTGTATGTCTAATCTATTAAAAGTTTACTATTGATTTCATGGATTTGCAAAAAACTGTCTCAGTGCCGAATGGAGTTACAAAATTGCTGTGAGTAGTCATATAATTGTTCTAGAATTATTTCGAATCCCACTCAGGACTTACATTTATGTGATGAACATTTGGATATTATGTTCTGTGTCATATTAATTTCATCTATTTATGTATATTATTCTCGTGGTACCTTCGTTTTTTCCGATGCCCATAACGAAAATGCTTAAGCTACTGACTTAGGGGCCAGATCAATGTATGTGATGATGTCCAATATCAGATAATATGACGAGCCATTTGGTGTAATGGTCGAGAAGTCGGTTATTACACCAGAGGTCGCGGGTTCGATCCCCGCACGGTACAAACATTTGTCTGTTTGTATCGGTCTGGGTGTTTCTATGTATAATATGTATGTATTTACAAAAAAAAAGTATATAAGTAATGTTTATCCGTTGTCTGGCACCCATAGCACAAGCTAATGCTTAGTTTGGGGCTAGATGGCGCTGTGTGAATAATGTCCAGAGATATTTATTATTATTATTCCAGGAAAAACTGTTTTACTGTGGAAAAATCCATAAATCTTTAAAAAGATATCTAAAATCAAATGATTCCGAAATTCCAAGCTGGATTGTTCGCGACGACAGCCATTCGCGAATAGCTCGACCTATTGACCCGCTCCATATTTGCTGTCAAGGGCGCAACTATGTTTAGCTTTTACCAATTATGCCGATTTCCACTGACATTTGCGATTTCAAATGGAATTTTACTGCAGCAAGACATTCAAATTCTTTTGCTGGCTTTTTCGATGGTGCATTTAGAAGTGAACAGGAAAAACATTCATTATCAAATAACCTCGCAGGACTTATGCTACCCAGCTATAAACATAAAGGTACAGGCTGCAAAAGTAGATAAACATTTAACGTTGCCAAAATGCCTTAGTGTAATAAGTATCCTAGTGCCTAACTTATTACTAAGTTCAGAAAATGTGTAGCTACTTTTGCGTCCGACTGTACCTATACTTATGGGTGACTAGGCACGATGACCACATTTTTTATCGGAGGATAAGAATACTTTTAAGCACTATAACCATCCAAAAGACGGGTAAGACGTTCGTCCTTCTAAACTATCTCGGTTTCCCTTTCATACCCGAAAGGGACGAGTATGTGGCCATATGCCGGTTGACCGACCTGTTTAAATAGTAATCTTACATTACGCACCAGATGTCAAGGACTCTAAATAAAATCAGTACAGACGATCGTGTGATTAGAAAAAGACTATGAAATTAGTTTAAAAGTATGTATTTCTGAACAAGGTTTGATATTGATGATATCCCTCCATCACAGTCTGTGCTATTGAGAAACACTTTCCCACGAATCATTACTCAATGTCCTTACATAATCTCTACCATTTCAACAAGATATTGAACAGAAAATTCTCAAGCTCTCATGACCTTTGATAGAGATATTGTAGGCAGTTCCAGATTCCGTAAGAACACTATTTTCGCAGATACGAATCGTTAGATTCTTATCGTGGTTTCAAGGGCACGGAAGGCTTTTAGTGAGCCATTTTCAGCTAATGCGAGAAAATTGCTAAGGTTTAGGTATTGCATGATAAGCATCCAGTAACTACTGTAGCTGCTGTTTACCAAGTTTACCAACAGGTAGGCTGTGTGCCTGACTGCCAACTAAAGTGACTCTTAAAAGTATTACATTAAACTATTTTAACCCTTTCCCCGCCACGCTTTTTTCCGAAAATAGTGCCCCTAACGCCACGACCATTAAAAAAAAATCCAAAAAATTATTAAGTTATACTCAACTCATTCAGGCAAGTAAAAATACAACGTTTATTGATCCTGTTTTTTTGTCTGATATATCAGTCATTGGCGAGGTGGGCACGAAAATGGTTTGTCTGATAATATATCAGAAATTGGCATTGAAAGGGTTAAATTGCCACCCCGAACATGTAAGTAGGTGAGTGTAAACTTGTCCTATTAACCGTCCCAAATTCCAGCCTCGCAAATCGATAAATTCTCCCCTACTACATTAGTTTACAAAGTTAAAAGTTGCGGAATGTAGCCTGTATCGTCGTGCACAGACGTACAGACGATATAACGATGTATCGATGTTTCCCCGACGTATGCAGAAGTCAGCGGGCAAACTCCGCTGTGGATTTTGAAATGGCACTCCCGTTATTGATTTCGTATTTGCAGTTGTATTAAATAATAATAAAATTAATAAAAATATAAATGTTACGTGTATGCTCTGTCAGTTGTGTTTAATAAATATATGAACAGAAAAATCTAGTTAATGTCAACATTAAGCTGTAAATATTTATTTACCGACTTCCTTATTAAACGTGCTTAAAACAAAGGCCTTTTATGCCATTCGCGCAACTGCCTAGCTATTCGAGGGCACTTAGCAAACGCACGATGTGTAACGCATTCCCCGGATCAAAACACATAAGATATCTTCATCCTTTTCTTTTCTGAGGAGAATGCGCTTAAGCACAATACTAGGCTAGCAAGGCCTGTGGACGTGTCAGAGTCACACTACCTACTAAACTCCCCTGATTTCCTTTAAAACCTGATGAGGACAATATTAAACCTCACAAACCGCCAGTCACGTAAAACTATACTTACATATTGTAACCAAATCATCTCATAATAAAGTTGCTTCTAAATTCTAGCTCGTTACACGAGTTTTCAATGAAAATTCGCTATAAAATTTTATTTTAAAATGCGAGCACATTGAATAAAGATGAAGAGGTTACGTAAAGAGGTACGGAGGAACAGAGGAGTGAGGCGTATGTTTAAAGTAAAACTGCCTTTGTAAAGTATTTTGTAAAAATTTAGAAGACGCTTATCTAAGAATTTTGGTTCATGTTTCAAAATAATTTATTGACGAAAACACGGTTGCAGATTTTCATTGTCATGCTTGCATTTTCGTGTGCTTTAAAGTTTGAAGCTGATTTCATATAGTGATTAAAAGCTACTTTGCTGAGAATCCTATTGTTAAGCATTTTGGTTCGTATTCAAACTTTCATGAATGAAAGCGGTGACATACAGATGCCTTTTGTTCTTTGCGATTTACACTTTAGTTGCACAAACGACAATAGTGTCTGCTTATTTGTGGATGATTCTTTAGTTGCACAACAATCTGATTGCAGGAAAAAGGCCTTTATCATTGAAATCAAAACGTGGTCACAATCATGGGTAATGGCATTAACTACCTACACGTTTTTTTTTTTGAGAATTGAACCTAATACTCTTAGATCATGACGCGGTCCTTAAAAACCATCAAGGCGGTAAAATAATGAAGAAAAATGTTTGCTTGCTTTTTTTTGTTACCTTCACTTGTCTAGGGCAAATATACAGTATCTCATATAATGTACCTATAAGAATACATTTGTGTCTAATCACAAATCTGTACACAGAATAAACCGTGTAAGCGTGGTTGTTTGAATGGCATCCCACTTGCTACGAAATCCTCGTTTATTGCTCCCCGTACCCGAATGGGAATAAAAATATGCCTAACATAATTCTGAGGGGCAGGTTCAACTTGTTTATTAAGTGTAGCTTAATAAATAAACATATCCGGGGTTGTAGGTATACCTACATGATTTAAAGTATTTATTTTAACGTTATTTGAAAAAAGAGAAAACAGCCTATTAATGTTCTATCTATTTCTATACTTATATTATAAAGAGGAAAGATTTGATTGTTTGGCTCCGAAACTACTGAACCGATTTGAAAAATTCTTTCACTGTTGGAAAGCCACACTATGCCCGAGTGACTTAAGGTACTTTTGATACCGGAAATGTGGGGAAAAGGGGGGAGAACTGACAAAAGAAATTACACGCGGGTGAAAACGCGGGCGGAAGGCTATGTACATAGTTTCATTAATATAAATTAGTACTTTAGATAAAATATAAAGTATGACTCGGGTATTCCGAACTTATTTATTTTATGTTTGCTATGCGAGATTTACAAAAGTTTTGTTATTCATTTATATTTATCGAATATTCACTAGATCTATTAGGTATCTGATTCCACTATTAGTTTTGCTTTAGCTCGACCACCTAGTGAATAATTTACTGCGATTAGTTTGGTTCTGAAATTTTTCAGACCTTTTTAGAGAGTGAAATATCAATGTCGTTCTTTTTGACTGCACGCCATCTTTCCATCCATGGTGTACTCTCCAAACTCCATCAACGCATCGTAGATGTCGACACGCAGGTGTTGGCGGGGAAACCTGAAATAGAATAGAACTTAAGTCCTAAGTTTTAATATCCACACTATAAATGTGGAAGTGTGTATGTTGAAATATTCTGTGAAAATAGATGAACGTAGTTTAGGAGTTAGGTGTGAGAGCGTTTGTCCACCGCCGCCGTCACCGAGAACCGAGTTTATTTTGACCAATTTCAAGATGACGGCGCTCGGGTGACGGGCGTGCGGTAGACAAACGACTCTAGTAAATGTCGTATGTACCGCTACCTCGGCGCCGACATCTCGATCTCGGTGACGGCCCGGTGACGGCGCGGCGGTGGACAAACGTTCTGAATGAAGTTTGGGACCGGATAAACACTTGATCACGATAAAAACTATAAAGATGAAAAGGGGCAATGCTGCAGGTAGTTCCTCTGTCAGTAAAAATTGCCCGGTTGGACTAGAGAAGTACCACCATCTCAAAGAAGACCGCCGTTTAAGTAGTAGCTTTGCTAATGGTACGCGAATGAGTGTGCTGAAGGACCGCATCGGACTCAACTCATCTGAGACCATAGTCACAGGTGCCATGGGCATTGGTGATCACTAACTACCAGTTATCACAAGTCCCGTTTGCCTAAGCGGGACTCGGGACTGAATCTTCTACCCAAACTCTACCGGTTTCCCCTTACCTCAAAGGGACTACGGGGATCGGGCACCGGCGTGTCTGCATTGGGTACCCCTGGTAGGGTTCTTCGGGCCGGGGGCCTCGGGGATCGGGGTACTCAGGGAATTTGGGTTATTCCCTGAGTAGCTCGATCCCCGAGGCCCCCGTCCCGGTGAACCCCGATTTATTTTAAATAAGCATAATATTTATTCTATATAAATCGGGGTTCTCCGGGATGGAGGCCTCGGGGATCGGGCTACTCAGGGAATAACCCGGTACTTTCAGTGGGTTGAATGACCTTGTACAATTCATAGGTTGGGGGCTACCCTACCTATTACGATCCTCCTCCTCGCGTCGTGCTCCTTATCACTGAGGGTCGTGATTCCCCCGCTGAATCACCTTTTCCCTGACGATATTTCGCCATTTGTTGCGGTCTTTTGCAATGTGGAGAGCATCGTGAAGCCCGGCGTCCAGTGCAGTGCGGATTTGGTCAGACCATCTTGTCGGACTGCGGCCTCTTGGGCGTTTCCCGTCGACTTTGCCAGTGACCATTAGCTGTTCCAGGTTATGTCCGTCTTTTCTGGCAATGTGACCAAAGAACTCAAGCACTCTGCGGAGGCATATCGTCGACAGTCTGGTCCCAACTTTGAGCTCTTGCAAGATGGAAACATTGGTGCGGAAAGCAGTCCAGGGGATCCGTAACATCCTTCGCCAGCACCACATCTCAAAAGCGTCGATGCGATCACGGTCAGCCTTCTTAAGAGTCCACGTCTCCGCTCCGTAGATGAAGATGGAAAACACCAACGATCTGACAAGTCTCACCTTGGTTTTCCGGGTGATGCTACGGTCACTCCATATTCTGTGTAACTGAGACATTGCGCTTTTGGCCATTCCTATGCGCCTTCTGATATCTTTTTCACAGGATCCAGTATTACTGATACTTGAGCCGAGGTAAACAAAATCGTCAACTGCTTCCAGGCTGAGCGCTCCAGTCATCTGTAGTTTCTCTGCCCGATCCACCAGCATAAGCTTAGTCTTAGTGTGGTTGATTTTGAGACCAAGATCTAAGCTAACTCTTTGTACTCTGTCCAGGAGAGTCACCATTTCCGTTTCACTAGCTGCTAGTACCTATTACGATACCGACCTGGAAAAGACGACAATGGATCCTTCATTGCAGTCCCTCAGGAGAAGCAAGTCCCTGATCACTCGCCACTGGTCAGGGTTTTCTGTTCCCCGGACGTAGGTCACTTCTTCGTGATTTGGGAATGTTTTACCTACGGAAAAAGACCAGTAAATAGTACTATTGATATTTTATACAGTAATACCCCAGACTTACGCGGTAGGTGGGTCCGAGCGATTGCCGCGTAAGTTGAATTTGCGTAAGTCGGGGTTCAACTTATTCTAACAATGTTGCCTGTCGAGTTAAATTTTTCTTTTCTTGTTAGGCTCAAATGACAAATTTTTCGTACTTTTAGATAACATAATTCGAGATAAGTAAAACGCACTGCGCACGTAAAACAATTCCACGCGGAACACGTTTTAACCTACCTACACTCAGAGTCAAAATGAAAAACAGCGTATCTCCGAATTCGCGTAAAATAAAAGACCGACCAACTTATCTGTTCCGGTGGCGGCGTCGCTCCAGTCGTTTTTGTACTGTTATTAAATATCGTTTTTGCATTGCAAAAACTGACATTTCACGTAGTTCCAATTTTGGCCACCAGAAAAGATAAGTTTGTCGGTCTTGTAAGTCATCAGCAGTTGACGTAATTTATCGCTCAATTTTAAAAGGTCCTATTATCCTAATAGCATTTGAATCTGATAGTACTTTGGTAATACAATACGTCCCAAATTACACAATTGTGTTTTGATTCATTTTTCATTTAAAGAACAATGCCCATTTTTGGCCAACCCGTGGACAGTAAAATAAATAAAATCTGAATTTTGCAATAAATTACTTTTAAATTAATTTGATTTTTGATATTTACTAGAAGTCCGCCAGATCTTTAATTATTTTTATGATTTAAATAAATTGTGTAATTAATAAATCACTTCCGCCTTACAAAATGTTGTCAGTATCTAACATTACAATCGATTTCGTAATCGAGTCAATCCTGTATTCGATTGAACTTTTGTTTACTCTTTATAATTATAAAGCAACTCTGCAATAATCATTGTTACATTTTATTAATGTAATTACTTATTTATTACAAAAATAAACTTAAAGCTTTTTCTAAAACTGTAATAAAAATAATGCCTTTTAATTTATTAATATCGCAATCTATATCGATAATCGGTATTTTATTTCATTTATTCAAAATGCAACGCTGGCAATTATTTTCGTCATTGACATTATGACAGTCAATCTTCATCATGAAGTGTCATTCGAAAGTTGTCAAAATACGAGGAAATAGTTTTCTCTGTCTACGGTGGTCTATGGAGGAAATCAAAAGCGAATGATGACGATTGACTGACAATATCAGTCACTCAACGAAAAGAATAGTACAGTCAAGAGCTCGTCAGACTTAACACTTTGAACTTTGTACCACTCTTATGTCAGGGGCATAAGTGCTATTATCGAACTGCAAGTTTTAACCGTGATGTGCTGTTGACCGTACATATACGTCATTTTGTGCTGCGGAAATGATAATATTCATTGCACAATTTATTTAATTCATAAAAATAATAAAAGAGCTGGTGGACTTCTAGTAAATACCAAAAATTTAATTAATTAAAAAGTTATTTATTGCAAAATTCAGTTTTTATTTATTTTACTGTCTACAGTTGGCCAAAAGTTGTAGGGCTCATGGGCATTGTTCTTTTCGAAAACAATTTCACCAAATTCGGACTGTTTTCTAAAACGTAAACATCTAGTTTATTTGCAGCGAATACAAGACTTCTGTTGTTTGTATATCTCATTATTTTGCGCTGCGCAAACAGAATTAAAAGTTGCTTAGTGTTTAAATTATCAACACTAACATGAACACTAATTAAATTTAATCTAGAATCGTCGACTGAGGGGCGGACGGTCGCAAAAGTCGGGGAAATCTCGCTTACGTGACAGGAAAACACACTTTTAGAGAATAATTATTATAAACCAGAAAAAATAAGGTTTCAAAACATTTATACTAAAAATATATTATGTATGTCATTGAACGATATACGTACATATTATACATAGAAACACCCAGACCGATACAAAAAGACATGTTCATGCACACAAATGTTTGTACAGTGCGGGGATCGAACCCGCGGCCTATGGCGTAATAGCCGACTTCTTGACCACTACACCAAATGACTGGTCAAAAGGGCGCGTTTGCCTACCTCTTTTATAAAAAAAATTTAACTCTATTTTATTTTCCATCGAACGTTTTGCATAACAAACGTAACAATTTAAAGCTAGTGAGATAAACAAAATATATGTTTTTACTAATGAGAATGCCATTTTCCACAACAACAGTTCATGTTAATATTTAAGCCGGCCTGCAATTACAATGATTTTAATTATAGCTAGTGTAATTGAAGGCACAACTTATTCATTAATGAAGCTCAATTAATGTTTAACAAATTAAACATGAATACAATTAAATTTGCCTCATTATTAAAATGTCAAATGAACTAACGTAGGCACAGTGATGAATTTTATCAATGACCCTTTGATAATGCGTATCAAACTTTGAACTAGGGTAGTGACACCGGTTTGCCGGCCAGCACCAGTTTCCGACCACTTCACACGTTTTTTTGAATAATAGATAGACTATAGACAGCTCATTTCTAATTTCGCGCCAGTCGACCTGGACAAACTCCACGGTTCTTAATCCAACAGCATGACTTTATAATTTGCGAACTGAGCCCTCAGTCGCCATTTAAAAATTTGGTGTGTTGACACGTGACAAATTTAGCAAAAATAATTGCAGGTGGATCGATTTTCAAATGTTAGATTTTGAGTGTTACTATTATTTTATAGGGGTTTGATTTGGTTTGTGTGTAGGATAAGATGTTTAATTTCAATATTCAAGTGCCCAAACACACCAAACATTTCATAATTTGTAATATTTTTGGTGGCCGGGCAATAGGTTATCGATTCATATCAAAATCTAGTTTCCGACCGGGTGGTCGGAAAACCGGTTTATTTACGTCATTTTTCTTTGCCTACATTGCGGAAACCTTAAATGCACCAACATAGATTCATTTACATTTGTGAACAGCTAGGAATTTGTGACTTGACAACCAGTTTCCGACCGCCAGTATACCTCATAGTTTCAAAGATAATGACCTTTAAAAATACCAAAAGTTTAGCGGCCGACAACCGGTGAAAACAAACCCTGTTAACGGCCGTCTTTAACAGGCAGTCGATAACTAGTAAAACTGTACCTGTTTTCGGGCCGTTCAAAAAAATCCTACTTCCTACTATATAATATTATATGTATGTATTATGTATATGTATGTATATAATAATATAATATTATAAATGCGAAAGTCTGGATGTTTGGGGATGTTTAGATGTTTGGATGTTTGTTACTCAATCACACTTAAACGGCTGAACGGATTTAGATGAAATTTGGCACACGTATAGTTTATAACCCGGATTAGGACATAAGGCTATAAACTTCCTACGGGAAACGTCTTATTCCTGCGGGAATAACAATTTTGAAACTACTGAACCGATTTGAATAATTATATCACTGTTGGAAAGCTACACCATCCCCGGTCAACATAGGGTACTATAATTGATTCCGGAAATGTGGGGGGAAGGGGGGGGGGATATCTGAAAAAGGGGATTACGCGCGTGTGAAACCGCAGGCGGAAGGTTAGTAAGATAATATAAAAAAGATAGAAGAGAAGAGAGAAACGTAATTAGTAATAAATAAAACTTTATTTGAACTAGGAAATTAAACGCACCCGATAAATACCAAACATTTAATTTATTTCTGTTTGTTGCATTTTTTGTTTGTTTTTTTGTTTTTTCGCGCCTCGATAGTCTAGTGGTATAAGCACCGGGACGAGATCGCGGGGTACTGGGTTCAATTCCCGGGTCGAGCTAACTTTTTGTCGGTTTTTTCGGACACTGCTCGGGTTTGTAATCACCAATTCGCATTTGGCAAGCGTGGTGATTAAGCCAGTACCCATCATTGTAACGATAACTTTATTTCAAGGATGGAGGCCTTTGCCCTACAGAGAAGCATGCCGGCAGAACGGAGTTCCAAGTTCCACTATATTATAGGATAGGCTTTTCGATCGTGTTCCAAATCAAAAGAAATCAACAAATATGACCTTTTGGCTACTCAATTGTATTTTTAGGTCGCAAAAGAGAGTAAAAATATACCGCTTTTTTGATTTCATTAACTGTTTCACTTTCATACTATAATATACCCTATGGCTATTGAATAAGACTCATTTTTCTACCGTAAATTAGGTGGTCGATAACCGGTGCACAGGTGGTCGATAACTGGGCCAAACGGCCGATAACCGGTGTTTTTGCTAGTTTTACGAATAATTCATTTTTAAAAATTATGTATCACTGCTACGTTTATAAACGTTAGGTTTTATAAAACTAGACTATTGTAAGATCAAATGTTAATTTTTTGGAAAATCTTGACGTACAGCATCATGATAGAATTCAACTCTGAAGTCAACAAGTCGCTTAATCGGTCGCAAACCGGTGTTCCTACCCTATTAGAATTGTGTGATTTGGATATCGCATTTGTATATCGCCTAATCGTAGGTGTTCATGGTTCACTTAATTACCATCAGGAGTCAATCCTTGCTCTCTCAAAAAAAACAGCTCGTCAATTTTTTTTCTTTTTTATTACTAGGTCAGTTGGAATGGCAGGCATGCACGCAGCCCACCTGATGGTAAGCGGTCACTGCGGCCTATTCCATTGAGGGACGCTTCACCTGGAAACGTACTTTTAATGTGCTGCCAGACTGTAGACTCATCTGATCTTCGAGCCTCTGATTTCAAGTGTACTGGCTCCCACATTAATATTGCCGGAACACAGCCAGAGCTGTTATGGCGGCAGATTTCACCCGTGGGGGTAGTAGCTAGCCAGTCAGACTCTGAAAAAGCCCTACCACCAACCGGACCCAAGGCGGGAATCGAACCCACGACCATCGTGTTTTTATACCCCAGCAGTAGCTACCACTGTTCCATGGAGGCGGTAAAAATTAAGTAGGTAATTAGGAGGTAAGGGACAAATACGAAGTGACTATAATTTTATCTGGGATAAAAAGTATATTATGTCACACTCCAGTCTGTTATAGAATAAAGATAGGTACTCCATATTTCATCTAGACACAACAAGGCACTTGATAATACTGTCGATTTATCACATCAGATTCAACGTCGCTCGTCTCCTTGACACTGAAATTTTCACGGAAATATTTTCGCCCTAGAAGGATATTTTTCAAGATAACACTACAGAAATTTCGCTGTATTATCGTTATTATACATTAATCCTTTATGAACGTTGTTTCCTTGGAGGATTGAACGCGAAACAAGCGAGGTCTAAGTTGAATTTTCTCATACTCTTTTTATTAAAATATAACCACGATATTATAATAACATTGAGACGTTGTTACTATATAGAAAATATTTAATTAATTCTACCTGTTGTGTTCCATTAGCTTACATTATATTAATTTGGAAGTTTGTGAGCCTGGGAAGATGGTTATTTGTTACTCGTTTACGCAAAAATTACTCAACTGATTTCGGTGAAACTTTACAGTAATACGTCAGAAGCTTCCTTCCGACATACCACGAGGGCGAAATCGCGAGAGGAAGCTAGTATCATTTAGTCTTTGGTATTTCATTAAAATAAAAAATAATTTACTCAGTTTTTAACGTCTTAATACGAATATTTATAACAGGAGACTATTATAGCAGCTCACTAGGTGTCGTTTTTTTTATCAGCAACACCAGAGGAATCACAAATGTACTGCTTGCCTTTAAAATCACCTGTAAAACCTACATCTGGGTATATAAATTCCAGGTGCTATATTTGATAGCAGCCGTTAGGTTACCCTAATAATATTTACCTTCCCGTTCCCAAATGATGACGTTTTCAAAGACGCCAGTATTGTTGACGTCTCCCATGAGGAAGTGCCTCCTGCCCAGGTCTTCCACGATCGCTCCTTTCAACTCCATCAAGCATTTGTTCCAGTTCACCGTATTACCGAAGTTTCCATATTTATTTTCGTATTCTTTCCTTTCCTTAAACATAAAAAGATGTGTATTCAATTATGATTGCATGAAGGAGAAATGGTTCTATTATTAAATTGAAATAGTCGTTTGAGGTATCGACGAAGCATAACTTAAAACTTAAAACAGGCTAGTCAAACCCTGGATCATGGTGAAAACTACCCTGATAAGATCGGAAAAACACACTTAGTAAAAGAAGATTTATGTGAAAAATCTTTAGTTGTACGGCGAGATTCGAAACATCGACATCACCAGCGAAACCACTTCGCTACTACAGCTTCAAACATAAATACTTAACTGCCTAATTATCCACTTAATTTGGGTAAGTTATCCTAATTCAGAGTTACACAGTCAGATGTGCAACATGCACCACGTAATAGCTTAATTAGCGGTGGATAACACAAACAGTGCTTTGTGGGCACCGTTAATTAAAATTGCAGTCTGTTTCGCAGATGCATCATTCGCGAACTCCCTCTTAATTGAAAAAAGGGATTAAGAAGTACACTAAATAATGAGAAAGACGGTGTAGCGTGCCAAAATGTACTAGACAATATAAGTCATAGTAGAAAATGTTTAACAAAGATTTAATACGAGTGTGAGTGACTGATGATACTGAAATGGTTCTCCAGTAAGCATAATGATGATGGAAATAATATTATCAATATTTTATATGTAGAAAATTATCTTGACGAATTAGTTTTTTTCATTATATTTGTTTTTGTCAGAACAAGATTTGTGATTTGTTTATATTAATATCCACCACTACGAATAAACGTTACAATTTAAGTTCTTTTTACTCTATACAAACAAACGTTGCATTGTTGATGCAACTCGCGTCCTATGGTGTGATAGCCGACTTCCCAACCATTACACATCAAATCAAATCGTAATTTTTAAGTTCGTTCATGTTTTAATTAGCTGCAAAACGTATTTTTCTCAACATCAACATCATTTATACGTCAGACTTCTTAACTGGTGCAAGAAACTATCGGCATGCAATTAGTGTAGATGTTAATTAAAACTCCAGGTTCTTGCTCTAAACACACAGCGCTCAAACTTGGAAACTTTGGCTTAGGCTATTACTTTACACACTAGCTCTTCTTCTTTCTTATCGTCAGCACGATCCAGGATTTTGCAAGTCCAGTTATTACATTGGAGCAACTGTCATCTGACCTTCATAACCCTTAACAGGGGATTCAGAACAATTAGTCTAATTGTTCCGACTTCATTTGACTGTGCAGATTGTCTCACGGTGTTTTCCGTCACGGCCAAGCTAGTGGTAAATACGCACATGGAAAAATCCACAGGTGCGCTCCAAAGTAGATTCGAACCGTCGACCTTAAGCATGTGTTACGTGACGTTTTATACTTGGCTGTCACAGCTCTCTCAACCCTAGGAAAGATTTAAGCTTAATTTTCAACGCAAAGTCACGGCATGATGAAATTATGTAAACTGCGGAAGGAATTTGGACAATTTCTGGATTTTCGCTCGAGTTGGGGCAGAGATAATCTGCAGTCATGTTGAACTGTACACTGACTGTTAAAAGTAGTTTAGTTTTTGAATTGATGTACTCGCTTCATATTATTAGTACATTACATATGTACATATAATATGTACGGTCAACAGCACCACACGGTTAACACTTGCAGTTCGATAATAGCACTTATGCCCCCAACACAAGAGTGGTACAAAGTCCAAAGTGTTACCTACTTCTGACGTGCTTTTGACTGTACGTGGGTTGCAAAGTTGGGCACTCGCTTAATCACCACACTTGCCAATTACGGGGTAGATGATCACAAACTCCAAACATCCACAAAAATTAAAGTTTGGCCGACCCCGGAATTGAAACCTGGACTGAAACAAAATACGGCCAAGTACTTCAATCACTAGATCAATAAAGCGTATTTTTAATGGTCTACTAATGCACCGCTCGCCATTTACTACACTAGAACCAAAAGTGACAACACAAACTCGAGACAAACTTTCTCCTTATACTGTGTAATCACCCTTCCGCCGAATTTTCTCAAGAGACCACAACATGGGGTTCTTTAGAAGGTCGTGAAAAGGTTTTAACACGGTTTGCGACGCGTGAACGATGCCTTTGGGGTTATTAGCGTCTATAGGCAACGGTGATCACTTTCCATCAGGTATGCCGAAGGTTTGCGCGCCATTGTCAAGGTATATAAAAACATATATGACAAAATCCTTAGTTAATTATTTAGACGACATGATATGTGAAAGGAAGAACTTCAACGCTATATACCGCTCTGTATAAAACAACCGATTTGATGGGTCACATGAGGGAAACACCTGCACACCTGTGAGTCTGTAGTTCTAATTAACGACTCCAGTAATTACACGTCAGTGCTTGTTCTAACGTTAATTCTGAAACTTCTTGGTTGATTAACTGTGTAACTTTTGATGGTCTATAATCCATTTTGTAACATTAGAAAAAGAGTTTTACAGAAGCAGTCATTAAAATCATTGTTATGGCTTGTTTGTAATATGTTTTCAAAAATATGGTATGGATCACCCATTTGATCGTGACTGCGCAGAAAATTGTCTAAATTAAGAGGCTCTTGCAAAGAATGAGAAGAGAATATTGTAACCCAGACTCGTATCATATATTAATCATTTTATTCTGGTAAAAGGAATTTTCGACACCTCGATTGTCTAGTAGTTTAAGTACTGGACTGTGATCTCAGGGTCCTGGATTCAATTCCTGGGCCTGCAAAATTTGTGTTTGACTTTTCGAACTTAGCTCAGGGAATAACTTATCCTTATTTGTCAAGCGTGGTGATGAATGCAGTGAACTTTGTGAGCACTTTGAGGGTGACTGATGCTACGTCCCTTACGTTGCACGAGTTGTCCTTGCGTCTGGACTTCACTTCCACTTAACATCAGGTGGAGTAGAGTCATTTGCCAGGCTAAGTTTAAAAAAGTGGGACATTAAATTAATAGGGTTGCACTTTTATACAGGAAATTTTAAAAGGATTAATATTACACAGCCTAAAGAAGTTTTAAGGAAACACTTTTTTTTATAAGCGGACCTCTTAATTATATTTCCTTACTAATTGCGAAGCACTTGGCCCGGAAAATCTGCAAATTATGTTAACAATTCGCTGAAATGGTACAGTTTTGAGAGTGTCAGGAAGTCGTGAGAATTGCGAGGGAAAATTGCTATTCAAGCGAGTAGGTTGTTTCAAACGAACTAACCTGAATTATTAATTAGTAGGCTGTTGCTTTGTTTCTGTACCCTATTTTAAAGAGCAACAGGTATATCGTTTCTTTGTTATATATTAAGCCGACAGACATGTGGCTCCTACCTGTGGCAAGCAAGCGCTGTGGCTTATTCCATTGAAATATACTCAATCAAACAACATCACCAATTCTATTTTTAGGCCCTTCTGATTTTAGAGCCTTTGATTTAAAATTGGGGTGATAACTAGCCAATCGGACGAACCTTATTCGTCTAGTTCTTTTTACATAAAAGGAGGTGAACAAGATTATCTGGTGTTATTCACAAAGTACCACAAATATTTTTAATGTCATAGAACTTTATTAGCCCAAATATTAGTATAAATGCAAAAAATATATGACATTTGTAATGTCTTCTTGTTCAGATTAATGTCAAATGTTTAGTGATACTCATAAATAATAATAAATTTTTGCACCTCTGTGTCCACTGTTTGTGGTCAATGATGAATTGTGTCCATGCTTTACCGTACTTGTTTATTGATTATCTATAGAGTCATTAATAATTATTATTGCTAGAGTTAGTATACTTTTAATAAAAGGATCGAAATGGTACGTTTTGGCATGATGTTAAAGAATGCCTATTATGCCTAACCGTTGTAGTATCACTCAATAATGGCTCTTTTTCTTGCAATGAACATTATAAGGTAGTTCTGTATTTATTTATATTTTTAAATGACAAATGGCGGATTTTATGATTTTACTGAAATGAGATACTACTTAAAATGACTTAAAAAGCAATTTGATTTAAATACTAAATTATATTTGCTCTGAAACTCGTGATTTAAAAAGTAAAATTTTGCATTAGTGAAATTAAATTGAGAATTGTATTTGAACGATTACTATGTTCCTTTGTTATTGACCTCATGTTTATAATTGAAACCAATTATTATCATTAATAATGAACTGAACAATGATTGCGGAAGCCATTTACAGACGCCGCAAACTGTGTCGGTTTCCGATTCGTGTGTCCAAACTGTTTGCGGTCAATGACAAATTGTGTCCAGGCTTAATCGACCTAGTTTATGAATGGTTATTCGCATCAATAATAAAGTACACTTCATAATATTCCTTTGTCAATTTGGCAAATAATAAGTGTCTCCATTTTATGCTTACGATTTTATGCCAGTCGATTTAATTTCCAGTTCACACGTTTTGTCGTCTTAAGCAATAAACATTGAGTTAAAAGTACTAGTTACTTACGTATAATTGCAGTTCAATGGCAGTAAAGCGTAATGGAATATACAAACAAAACAAAACTCAAACGACTTTATTTATGTCGTTTCAGTTGGAAAACATGCACGTTAACTCTATGCCTATGCGGCTTAATTTCATTGAGGAATATTTCACCATGAATCATCACTCAACGCGCTGTCACACCGTTTGATCCTCTGATCTTTCAGCTTTTGATTTGATGTAATAAAAATAGGCCAAATCACCCCCTGAAAAATTGCTACACTAACCAGACCCAAGGCGGGAATCGAACCGCGTTTTATACCCAGCGGTAAAGCTACTATTACTCGGAGGCAGTCAATTAAGTGATACCAAATTCCAAGCTAGCAAAAGCTGGTCAACTACTTGAAATATAACTCTCATTTCATAGAAACTTTAAAACATTATATTTAATAAGCACAGAGAACGAGCAAAAGCCTATTTACTTTACCGAAAACCGTTCCAGGAAGCCATTTGCTCGAAATATAATTTAAAGTTAAAATAAGGACTGAATTTATAATACTGTTCAAATCAACATTTATCCAAAGGATTCAATATCAAATTATTAAAATTAACCTGCTACCCTTTGTTAAAGGTAAGATTTGTAATATTCTTAAGTACTTACTCAAATTAAAGCACTCTAAACTTTAGAAGTTACTAAATTGTGTTACGAGTTTCTAAAATTGATTTAAACGTCGCATCAACTTTGCGAGGTCGACGGTTAACGTCTCGGTGCGCACCTCTGGATGTATCTATTGCATGGTGATTCAAAGCTTCGCCCATGACTGATCTACGAAGGTGGCAATATCTATATATATAAAACTCAAAGGTGGCTGACGGACTGACATAGATATCTATCAACGCACAGCCCAAACGACTGGACGAATCGGGCTGAAATTTGGCATGCAGGTAGATGTTATGACGTAGGCATCTGCTAAGAAAGGATTTTGATCAATTCCCACGGGAACGGGAACCACGCGGGTAAAACCGCGGGCGGCCGCTAGTTTTACCATAATTTAGAGAGAAAAAACCATAAAGTTGGTAATACAAAAGTTGGTTCTTCCCGCTGCCTAGAGCTAAGGAGACCGCCTCAGTGGCTAAGCTGCTCGGGTATAAAAAAAACACGAGGTTCGATTCCCACCTTGGGTCTAGTTGGTGGTAGAGCTTTTTCAGAGTCCGACTGGCTAGCTACCGACCTAGATAGGCGAAATCTGCTGCCATAACAGCTTTGGCTGTATTCCGGCAAAATAAATACACTTGAAATCAGAGGCTCAAAGATCAGGTAAGCCTACAGTCTGGCAGCACATTGAGCGATGCTTCCAGGTGAAGCGTCCCTCAATGGAATAGGCCGCAGTGACCGCTAACTGACCTAGTTTAAAAAAAAGAACTCACCGACAGACACATGGCACAACAGTTATGAAACGCTATTTCTCTTCTGTAAGGTGCGGTATCAACTCATTTGAATGAGAGATTCACTAATACAAATATATTAGAAAAAATTCAATTTGTCCAGGTATCAGGCGGGACTCGAACCCACGTCCCTCGCTGTCCGGGCGAGTGCACTACCAACTATGCTACCGAGACCTTAGTGGACCCGTTGAATTTCTTCTAGTATTGATTTACGCTACGGCAGCGCCATCTCTTCAACGTTGCAGTAATTACTACTTACAACATCCGAATGGAATACTTTTACAAGTATTTACCAATCTTTGAGAAGAGATTATTTTTACATTATTTTTTATAATTTTTTAAGCATATTGCCTGCTTAATGGTGATATTAATACAAATATATTAGAAAAAATTCAATTTGTCCAGGTATCAGGCGGGACTCGAACCCACGTCCCTCGCTGTCCGGGCGAGTGCACTACCAACTATGCTACCGAGACCTTAGTGGACCCGTTGAATTTCTTCTAGTATTGATTTACGCTACGGCAGCGCCATCTCTTCAACGTTGCAGTAATTACTACTTACAACATCCGAATGGAATACTTTTACAAGTATTTACCAATCTTTGAGAAGAGATTATTTTTACATTATTTTTTATAATTTTTTAAGCATATTGCCTGCTTAATGGCGATATTAATACAAATATATTAGAAAAAATTCAATTTGTCCAGGTATCAGGCGGGACTCGAACCCACGTCCCTCGCTGTCCGGGCGAGTGCACTACCAACTATGCTACCGAGACCTTAGTGGACCCGTTGAATTTCTTCTAGTATTGATTTACGCTACGGCAGCGCCATCTCTTCAACGTTGCAGTAATTACTACTTACAACATCCGAATGGAATACTTTTACAAGTATTTACCAATCTTTGAGAAGAGATTATTTTTACATTATTTTTTATAATTTTTTAAGCATATTGCCTGCTTAATGGCGATATTAATACAAATATATTAGAAAAAATTCAATTTGTCCAGGTATCAGGCGGGACTCGAACCCACGTCCCTCGCTGTCCGGGCGAGTGCACTACCAACTATGCTACCGAGACCTTAGTGGACCCGTTGAATTTCTTCTAGTATTGATTTACGCTACGGCAGCGCCATCTCTTCAACGTTGCAGTAATTACTACTTACAACATCCAGCGACAGCGAGGGACGTGGGTTCGAGTCCCGCCTGATACCTGGACAAATTGAATTTTTTCTAATATATTTGTATTAATATCGCCATTAAGCAGGCAATATGCTTAAAAAATTATAAAAAATAATGTAAAAATAATCTCTTCTCAAAGATTGGTAAATACTTGTAAACGTATTCCATTCGGATGTTGTAAGTAGTAATTACTGCAACGTTGAAGAGATGGCGCTGCCGTAGCGTAAATCAATACTAGAAGAAATTCAACGGGTCCACTAAGGTCTCGGTAGCATAGTTGGTAGTGCACTCGCCCGGACAGCGAGGGACGTGGGTTCGAGTCCCGCCTGATACCTGGACAAATTGAATTTTTTCTAATATATTTGTATTAATATCGCCATTAAGCAGGCAATATGCTTAAAAAATTATAAAAAATAATGTAAAAATAATCTCTTCTCAAAGATTGGTAAATACTTGTAAAAGTATTCCATTCGGATGTTGTAAGTAGTAATTACTGCAACGTTGAAGAGATGGCGCTGCCGTAGCGTAAATCAATACTAGAAGAAATTCAACGGGTCCACTAAGGTCTCGGTAGCATAGTTGGTAGTGCACTCGCCCGGACAGCGAGGGACGTGGGTTCGAGTCCCGCCTGATACCTGGACAAATTGAATTTTTTCTAATATATTTGTATTAATATCGCCATTAAGCAGGCAATATGCTTAAAAAATTATAAAAAATAATGTAAAAATAATCTCTTCTCAAAGATTGGTAAATACTTGTAAAAGTATTCCATTCGGATGTTGTAAGTAGTAATTACTGCAACGTTGAAGAGATGGCGCTGCCGTAGCGTAAATCAATACTAGAAGAAATTCAACGGGTCCACTAAGGTCTCGGTAGCATAGTTGGTAGTGCACTCGCCCGGACAGCGAGGGACGTGGGTTCGAGTCCCGCCTGATACCTGGACAAATTGAATTTTTTCTAATATATTTGTATTAATATCGCCATTAAGCAGGCAATATGCTTAAAAAATTATAAAAAAAAAAATAATGAGAGATTCACTACTCTCTACCTACTCCTATCTCTTATAAATAAATATTTTTTCCTTACCTTAGCCGTTGTCCTCCTTATATGTATTTTGAAACACATTATATCTTCTGGTAGCTGGTAGTACACAGTCTGCCAAACATCAGACATTTTCACCAAGTCAAGATTCTCTCCATTTTTGTAGTATTTACACATCAATTGTTTTGACAAATCTTTAATGCTTGTTTTATTGTCACTCACTACATTATTTACTTCGATCGATTCTTGATATTTTGTATAAACTTGACCAATATCTCCCTTCATATTCTCTTCAGCACTTTTAGTATTACTTATAACATATGGAAGAAACCCAAACGAAAGAAATAAATACATATTGTAATATTTAACCATATTTCTTTGGATATTTTTGGAAACGTAGGCAATCGACCGACTGAAATGTGTTGGTTTGAATTCGTTGGTTATATAAGGACTGGCTGTTTTAAAAATATTAGTAGTAAACACGATTGTGTATTGTATAATTGGACTTGTAAACGTAAATAGTGTTTTACGCGCTATAGTTTCGTTTTATTTATTAGCATTGTTCCATTTTGATGCGTAATACACTACAACGACGGTAAATGGATTGTGAAATTACTGTTATTGTAAACAAACAAATTACTAGGGTAAATATCGATATCATTGGCATATCTGACTTCTGCCGGGACAGTGTTTCCACCACTCGGGTGTCATACAGAGACTGTGTTCTGTTTTTGTTGTGTTTTATTAAGAAAGAGGGAAGCAAACAACTGACTGTGTGTGACACTTGATAGTGTAGGTACAAAAATCTGAATCAAATTTCGCCCAACGCAAAAATGAACCAAGGATTTTAGCATCACAGGTAGGTATTCAAATTTCTAGTCCAATAAGGTGTTTTAAGGTAAATGATACAGTCATAAATCCCGAACCTGATAAGAAGTCTTCGACATTCCAAATTCCGCCCTGGCTTAGACGTAACACTATATTTTCTATTCAAATTTTGTAATAAGGAAACCTCCTAAGTCGAGCTTGGGTTGGGAGCACGCCACAGTACAATTTCTTTTCAGATAGATTGCCTTTTTAAATGTTTTTTATGTAGATTTAAAAGAGTATTTCACTAAAATGTACTTAGGTATGTTATTTTGACGTCGTGAATTCTTTGATTCACAAATTATATGTAGTGACATACATTGATCTGGTCTGAAAGTAAGTAGGTTAACCTTTTTTTAACACGAGCGCTTCGCTTGTGTTAAAAAAGGCTATCGGATCAACGGAGGTCAATTCCTGATGAATGGCACTCCGTTGATTAATTATTCAAATCGGTTCAGTTGTTTCGGAGCCTATTCAATACAAACAAACAAACAATCAAATCTTTCCTCTCTAGAATATTAGTAAAGACTAACCCGATCTTCAAACTCAATAGTTCTGTCTGTCACTCAATGGATTTGTGTGACAGTGTGATCTTCAACTCTATTTTTTTTTTAACGCTATTTATTTATTTATTTATGCTTCATTGCACAAATCAAGTACAAAGGTGGTGTCTATTTGTTGTTCTGATGTTCTTACACTGTAGGCTCCTCTGATCTCCGAGCCTATCATTACTTGCTTTTACTCTATTAGTCCCACGCATCCAGAATACTGTTTGCAAACCTACTGTGGTTAGTTTCAGGTTCCCATCTTTGAAGGTTTCCGGCAGCGCGGGTAGCGTGTACGCTTGCAAAGCGGCTTGCGTCGAACAACAAGAGAATAACTTATACGAAGAACAAAAACTTGTTTACATTTTTAAGGTTATAAGGGAGGTATCTACCTATAGGAGATGGATGATGAAGATCCATGTACATAAACAACCTTGAGGTATTTTTTTTTGTTCAAACATCGGAATTTATAAATCAACTAGCGGCCGCCCGCGGTTTCACCCGTGTGGTTCTCGTGTCCCGTGGGAATCGATCAAAATCCTTTCTTAGCGGATGTCTACGTCATAACATCTACCTGCATGCCAAAATTCAGCCCGATCCGTCCAGTGGTTTTGGCTGTGCGTTGAAAGATATCTATGTCAGTCAGTCAGTCATCTTTGAGTTTTATTTATATAGACGTTTAACTTGATTAGCAAACATCAAGTACTCGCTCGCCACAACCTGTTGGCAGTAGGTTCTGACAGACGATTTTGAATTAGTATCCTACTACATCGCGTCAGCAAAGTCATTTGTCCGCAAACAAATAACTTATTCAGCCAATCGCTGTCCAAAGAGCGCCAACCATCCCGGTCCTGTGCAATCTGCATCCAACTCACACAAGCCATCTTCTTCAAATCGTCAGTCCATCGTGCCGCAGGGCGTCCTACGCTACGTTTCCCCACGTGGCGGCCACTCCACTCTCTAGCACGTGACGGCTCTATCCATTATATAAATGCGACACATCAAAGATGGCACATTGGACCTTGGCTCCTGAGCACAGTCGATCTAGCTCGGAGGAATATGGAAGATATTTTTCTTTTCTAACAATTTGTTATACAATACTAGCCTTCCGCCCGCGGTTTCACCCGCGCGTTATCTCTTTTTTCAAATATACCCCCTTCCAGCTACATTTCCGCTATCAAAAGTACCATATTTTCACCGGGGATAGTGTAGCTTTCCAACAGTGAAAGAATTATTCAAATCGGTTCAGTAGTTTCAAAATTGTTATTCCCGCGGGAATGAGACGTTTCCCGTAGTCATTTTATAGCCTATGTCCTAATCCGGGTTATAAACTATACGTGTGCCAAATTTCATATAATTTCATAAAAATTCAAACATCCAAACATCCAGACTTTCGCATTTATAATATTAGTAAGATAAGATACTTCGAAAATATTATGTAGAAGTATAACCAAACTATGAAGGCAAACCCGTCAATGTACGAATTACACTGGTCAACAAAATTTTAACTTTGTCGTGCCACACGGACTTTTTTGGTATTTTTTATTTTAATTAGTGATTATAAGAAAAAATAATCAGTTAAAAAAATTTGCTAGGCGAGGATTTTATTCTATTGAGCAATTTAAAATATTAAGAAAAAACACAGATCTCGTAAATCTAAAGTTATTTTTTTTATTAAATGACTCAATAATCTAAGATTTTCTTGAATATTTAGCTTCTGGTTGGTCCCTTTTAACTGTCCAGATGCAATCTGCTAACATTTTTGGGCTCCATTTGGCCTGGCACCGCTTTTCCATATTAGAAATGTCCTGATGGAACCTCTGACCATGCTCGTCACTGACAGCCCTTAAATTGTCAGGAAATAAATCCAGGTGTGAGTTTAAAAAATGGATCTTAAGTGGCATGTTGCAACCCAATGCTTGATAATAATATGACAATAATAGCTCGCTAACCAACTATCTAGAGCTGTCCCTCTAGTGGTTAGGTACCCAAAAAATTTGCAACAACAGATCCTAATAGTTCTGACTGCTTTTTTGACAAATTTAAATCCCGAACCAAATCATTTTAGGTCTCCTTGAGTTATCAAATGTGGGTCCTTTACAATTCCTTCAAATTCAAAGTCATCGTCCTCGTCAACACATTGAACTGAAGTGGATGGTTGTGAATTGTCGTTCTCAACAGACGTAGTTGCAACTGGTATTAATTCTGGCAATTTTTTACAATGAGAGACTGGTCTTATAGCCGAAGATAAGTTAGGGTAAATAACTGTGTTTTTTTTCTTGTAATTTATACCTTTTATGTCAGTGAGACAAAAATAGCAATCTGAAACGTGATCTCGCTGTTCAGTCCATATCATGCGTACAGCAAACTGCATAGGTCGTGCACCATTCTTCCATTCAGTTAAATTTTTCACACACGTTATGCAACAGACATGATGGCCCAGGATTTGTCTTGATGGGTGACAGAAAAACCAAAACATTGGTGATGATAACACTCCAACACAAGATTCGTAAAATTTCGTCGTTGTTTTTTGAATGTAAGTTCTCAACAGCCATAACAAAAAGTTAGGATCATTATAACACTTCCTCGACATGTTCACAGGGTTAATAAATCACAAAAAAGTGTTCAAAATCAACGACAAATATTTTTATAACGAATTACTTGTAAGCGTTTCTGTTAATTTACTGCCGTAGTACTAGTTATGAGTATTACCGTATCACAACAAATATGAGGCTTATTTACATATGAAAACTGTGCTTTAATAACGAGGGTAGATTGATAAAACAAAATTAGCTATCAAAGTTCGTGTGGCAAAACCAGTGTTGACCAGTGTTATTACTTCTACTTATGAATGAAAAGTTTTTTGAATGCGGCGATTAGGGTAGCACCAAACTACTGAGGCAGGCAGTAGTTTGAGATCGGCCTAAACGTGATAAATTATGGCTGCCACCCTCACGTGTTGCAGTTTCACAGTAAGGTTGGGAAGAAAGCCATGTGCTATATTTTATATTCCACTTAATGTAAACGCACATATTTTATCCGGCCAAAGGAAACTATAACGAAACGATAGAATTCTTTGTATGAAAAACTATAAACATACTCCTCGTAATATAAACATACTCCTCGTAATATAAACATACTCCTCGATGGTCTGTTTTGTCCGCCTCAGTGGAACAGTGGCTAAGCCGCTCGGGTACAAAAACGCGGCGGTTGTGGGTTCGATTCCCGCCTTGGGTCTGGTTGGTGGTAGGGCTTTTTCAGAGTCCAACTGGCTAGCTACCCCCACAGGTGAAATCTGCCGCCATAACAGCTCTGGCTGTGTTCCGGCAATATTAATGTGGGAGCTAGTACACTTGATTAAAAAAAGTGTTTAAGTTTATTTGTCATTGACAGTAAAAGTGTAGACTGTTCTTAGTTTGGGGCTAGGCTACACTTGTATAAAGTCCAAGTATTCATTTATAAACACCTTTGCCGACTGTACCTGATAAAGTTAACGTAACTACAGACGCATCATACCGTGAGGCTTTGCAAAAACCAACCAACATCCTATTCCAAACTACGCCTTACACTATTACACCTAAGGTTCATATTTCACTGTATCTGTTCCGGGAAACAAAGTTGTGTTCGGGAATAAATTGCTCCCGCCTGTTCCCGCTTCGTAAGTAGCTATTATTGTCGTTGTAAAGGAGCTTGTACAAGATTGCATGACTGTGTGCTTGAAATATGCGTTTTGTAAGTATGCAGCTTTCACTGTAAGTTAAAAAGAAAGAAGAAATATAGTTAACTAGCCTTCCCCCATATTTCCGGGATCAAAAGTAACCTATGTTCACCGGGGATAGTATCCAACAGTAAAATAATTATTCAAATCGGTTCAGCAGTTTCGGAGCCTACCTATTCAATTCAAAGAAACATACAAACAAACAATCAAATCTTTCCTCTTTATAATATTAAGTATAGATGAGTGAAATACAAAAGGTGTAATGTTTAGGTACCTGGCCATGATCTCGGGTCCTGGGTTCAGTTCTCGGCCTGGGCAAAAGGGCATTGAAGATTATGGCCTTCCTACTGGTCCGCCATTTTGTTTTTTTTTCAAAACAGCGTTTACAAATATTATTTCAAAAATGGATCCTTAGTATTAATACAAACATTATAATGTCGTAAGACAAAAACCCGTAATGTGTCATATTTCCAAGATATAAGCAACCAGAGTTTACTTCTTAATGATGATTTTATTTTAAAATTATGGATACCTAATATCAATACAAACATAAAATGTCAACAGCGTGTGTCGGCCATTTAATAACTGACTGTTCTAGTAGTTCGTCAAATAGCACGCAATATCACTACCATTGTTTTGTTTTTGCTTAAACCCCTTTATTTATATTATCAAGTTTTCACTTTGATGAGGAATGGCACACACATAGTAGTCTCAAATTTTTTCAGCGATCACAAAAGTTAAGCAACTCATGGGTGACCCAGAATTTGTTACTGGTTTTCCTTCGTGTTCAACATTTTCGTCACAAATTTTGCCCTAGCCGGGAATTGAATCAAGGACTTCGTGATCACGGCCAACAATACTTAAATGATCAGACCATCTCGGTGTCCACACACAATCTTTATCTTCTATACTAATATAAAAGAGGAAAGATTTGATTGTTTGTTTGTATTAAACCAATTTGAATAATTCTTTCACTGCTGTTGGAATGCTACACTATCCCCGGTGAACATAGGGTACATTTGATCCCGGAAATGTGGGGGGATGGGGGGGGGGGGGGGGGACATTTGGAAAAAAGAAACCCGCAAGCGAAAGGCTAGTCTTTAAATAAATAAATAAACATGTTTCCACTTAGCTGAAGGGTACTAATAGAGCACGAATAAAAGGTCTGACAACTCAATAAAGGTCAAACCAGCCCAAATCAAATCCGTATCCAAAAAAGTAACCTAAAAAGGATTCTTTAATATAAAAACGGTTCTAAGTTACCTATTCTAAGCAATTTTTGGACAAGACTAGGCCAATCCACAGAGGAATTATATACGAATAGATTGGTAATGTGAGCGAATAATTTTCGGAATAAGTAAATGACTTGTCGTTTCGTTCCAAACTAAGACAGTTTTTTACCAATTATGGACTCATTAGTACTTTTAAATAGATTGATTCATAGCATATTTTTTTACAATGATGGGTATTGGCTTAATCACCACGCTTGCCAAATGCGGATTGGTGATCACAAACCCGAGCTGTGTCCGAAAAAACCGACTCAAAGTTAGCTCGACCCGGGAATTGAACCCAGGACCCCGAGATCTCGGCCCGGTACTTAAACCACTAGACCATCGAGGCGTTTTAAACTACATAATATAATTATGCGCTTTAGGCACATGACATTCCATGCCATGTTTGACGGAATTATTTTCAAACTCTCAGAGTAATATTTACTAGCGGCCGCCTGCGACTTCGTACGGTTGGACCTCCGTCATCCGTTTTACCCCCTTAGGGGTGGAGTTTCATACAATCCGTTCTTAGTGGATGTCTACTCCCTATAAGAAACCTACCTTTTAAATATCAAGAAATTTCGTGATTAATCTGTCAATGGTATTTTGCTCTTATATCTTTAATCTTTACTCAAACTAATATTTATTACCCTTGCTCTCTACTGGATAGGTTCTCTATATTACAATCAACCACGTGACCTAACCTTCTAAATATAATTCAGGCAAGTTTCCATTTGACCGCCAGCCGTCGGATCGTTACAGGCTAATGTATTCATTCGCCACTCCGCAGCAAAAACTCTTTCGGAAAGTAGTTTGGGAGAAGTGTTCTGTTTTGTTTTGTAAGTAGGGTACGTAAGTGCTAGGGGTAATGTTAAAGTAAGTAATATGTAGACATTTTTATGAAAGATGTTGGTAAAACAAACACGTGTGACAGCTAATGGAGAGTGATCGGTACACTACAAATAGGTATTGGAACGCCCGCCTTGGAGAAAATACGGCCTACCTTTTTTTTCGGGGAGAATGCGTTTATGCACCATAACCGCAGGCTAGCTAGACCTGAGGCCGTGTGTGGGACTCGAGACTACCCACTAAACTCCCCCGGTTCCCCTTCAGATCCGATTGGGACGAGCTGGTGCCAGCTTTGGAACTATTGAACAGCCCGCGATAATCTACCTATCCTAAGCATTATAAATTCTTATTTGATCGTTTTTTATAGATTTACAGGTTTAAAATCGGTTTTCAATTTGCCAAACCTTCTCGTATAAGTGCATTACACTGGATTACAAATTTCACTAACGCGATCTCAATTTGCCAGTCCGCCTTGCCTAGTACTAAGGTTAGACTTTAGAGATGAAACCTGTGATGTGCTGAAACCTTTGCAGGCTATAATTAGCGTAGGGTTTAGCGTTAGGACATTCGTGAAGTGATAAGGGTCTTTGGGAAGAATAAATGTACAGTCTGTGATGTAATTGAGCAATCAGTCATTTAATTAGTAGTGGTAGAGCTTTGCTGTTTTACAGTACGAATGGACGTGATAGATGGGAAGTACCTCCCTCTCACATAGCACCAGCGTGAAATAATAGTGACTACTATTGTGTTTCGTCTGGTTTAATTGTGAGAGTGCCGGGGGCTCTCCCCTTAAAAGGCCGGCAACGCATCAGCGATCCCTCTGGTGTTGCAGATGTGCAAGGGCGGCGGTGATTGCTTACCATCAGGCGACCCGCTGGCTCGTTTACTGCCTCTGACATTAAAAAAAAATCAAATTCAGGACATGTGCGTCGGACTTATTGTATCTTTCATTACTAATAATGTCACACTTCACTTCATTTATATCTATTTACGAAGAACAAAGAAACATTACGAAAGGAAAAGACATTTAGAACGCAGAACAATAATTCCATACATAAATGCGCACACTCTTAAGCATTATAAATTGCTCAATTATTTTACACATAGAATTTCCAGCCTAGTCTGTCTAGAACAAAGCCGAGACTATTAATGAAGCCTGCGACGTACTGGAAACCTTTGAAGACTGTAATTAACGTAGGCTTTAACTTTAGGTCATTTGCAGCACAAGGGTCTTTAAACTGTGTGTGTGTGTGGTGACAATGGAATACACAAGTGAAATATGAAGTTGAGTGTGAAGATATAATTATATTATTATACTTATATATATAATATAATATAAGCATAGTATATATTATAATAGTTATTATTAGTAGTAGTTAGTATATTATTGTAAGATTTAATAATATTGTTATGCCCTTACAGGGTGCATGTGTTGCTATGTTTATTTTTAAATATTGTAACCGTGTGAATACAATAAAGAATAAATAAATAAATAAATAAATATCTTAATTATCAAAACAAATAGATCAATAGTTGATCTATTTGTTGTGATAATTATATCTTCTCTAAAAATTTGCACTTAGCAAAAAACTTTATATTAAAACATCAATTATTTGTACACTCACTCGTAGTAATGATATTATACAATAAAGCGATTATAATTATTATGGCGCGATTTATTTGTTTAGTAGGGTGCAAAGCTCGCTGAATCTTCAATGTCAATGTTAGAGAGTGACTACCACCAGCTTAATGCTGATATCTGTCGAGCAGAACTGGTAAGATGTTTACAACATTCTTACGTAACAGTTCCACTTCAGCATCAGCTGCACCAGCATTAATCTGATTTAAATTTAAAAGCCCCCCTCACCCTTCTATTTGATATCCCAAATATTCAATTAATAAGTAGGTACCTATAACACTGAATTTTTATCAATACGAATCAAATCACAAAACAATTATCTACCCGTTAAACTACGATAAATCACTAATTTACCATACGTACGTACGATTTGCTCGATGACGTGGTCTGTCTAGACAGACTTTGTTAGACGTACGAGTTTCTGTTCTGTATTGTTCTACTATACAATAGAGTTTAAAAGGGGGCCAAAAACAGCGTCAGATATTCAACTAACAGGTCTGCGATAGTTGACCTGAAAGCGAGCGAAGCGGAATCACAGAGATTCATATCCGAGGTCATCACTCGCTGTTCAGTCGAGTCAGTTAAGACCCTCCTGATGGCACCGAGAATTTGTCCGGCCGGTACATATATACGCCCGGAAAAAAAAGTCGCCACCGCGTAGTATCACTGCATAACTCCATCTAGTGGCGGAAGGAGGAAACTTGTCGCCGCGATGATCCATAGGTACTGCTTTTTAGTTCTACTTTTCGCCGCTGTTATTAATAGAATTAAATGAGCTCTTGGTAATGTAAACAATAATGAGAATGATTGTGGTTTATTTTCCGATAATAGGTTAAAATTTACTTTAAGCTAAATCGCACTCCCGGTAAAAAACTGTCATAACACAAAAACAAGCAAATCTCACCCCTTGCAGTCCAAAACAAAAATTAAATTAAAATCATATTTATTTACTTTTGCAATAAATACGAGTAGAGCAAAACTATTAAAGTGTGATAACCAAACAACCGACAGATTTTGCTCCGTCCACACATTCAACCCAAGATCTCGAGACCAGGTATTCAAACCACTTGGGCTAGTCAATAGGCTATAATACAAGGCTGGCACCGGCTCGTCCCAATCGGGAGTAAAGGGGAAAACCGGGGGAGTTTAGTGGGTAGTGGACGCTTTAGTCTCGAGTCCCACACACAACCGCAGGTGTGTCGCTAGGTTCTCCTCCGCAAAAAAAAGGTACTCAAACCATGACCAATAAAGCATTTACATAATATAAGTAGCAAAAAATAAATCAGAACCGCTATGTATTGAAAGGAATCATTGTAGTATAAAAAATATTCTTTATCTACATCCATACCATAATATGTCTATTTTATAGTCAGGATCGATGAGCAAACGCCCTACATTTAGATATGAGTATCTGTGGCTGCGTCTTAATGTTTACATTTTAATATCGGTACCGATACCTTAATTACGTTCAAATTTCGAACGTCTTCTTAAAATGTATTTTATTCAAATTGACCTACAAATTATGACATGATTTTGTACTAAGTACTAACTTTGCTCATCGATCCTGACTATAAAATAGACATAATATTTTATCGTATGAATGAAGATAAAGTTATGTAAGTGACTGTACATAATTAGGCATTAAAATACTCATGTGATCCTTTTATGAAACGAACGAAGTGAGTTTCGTTTCGTATTCGTGTATACCACATTCGTATTTTAATGACCCTCATTATGCAACAGTCACATAAATAACTATTCAAGTACACTATACAAAACAAGTATGAAAGCACAAAAGAAACTCTACCTGTAGAAATGCTATTTGAAAGCAGTATTATCCCTGCGGTGTACCATGCTAGTGCAGCTACGTTCATCGAGCTATTAGCCATTCAATAATGGCTGAAGAGCTCGGAAATAGGAAATGGAAGAAAATATTTAACCGCAAACGGAAAACTTTTATTGACTGCCATCGAAATAGATGTGCTCTGATTTTGCATTCACCTTTCATCATAAAAATCTTTACGGATTTTTACGTTCAAAGTAAGAAATTTGAGCTCAAATTACTGATAAAATTTTGTTAAGAAATGCTGGCTTGATAGTAATTAACTTTATATTATTGTTTTTTGTAACACTAACTTTTCTCAGCAGGCCATTCGATTCGCGCGTCGAAGTGCTAGTGGAAGTATAAAATGTTTTGACGTTCAATCAATAAATATTTTTAGCAACTTGATTTGCAACAGTCATAATATAAGCAGGTCAATTTGATGGTAACCGGTCAGTGCGGTCTATTCCACTGAGTAACACTGAATCACAAAGACGGGAATCGAAATTCACGACCAGCACTTTTACAAGGAGGCGGTCAAATAATTTAACTTTGATGATAAAAATTATGTATTTGTCTTAATAACTGACAAGCTTAGATAGATAGTTTATACAGGCCCTGATTAAGAGTTCTGACCGCCCTAGGCTAATTATGAGGACGCGCCCCCTCCAGGTGTGTTACGGACGGGTCTAAAAGTAGGAACTGAGTAGAGTAGTATTATGAAAATTTTAACATGGTTTATACTACCTATAAAAGTTTTCAAATCGATCTGCAACCTCACGCATTATAAGACCAAAACCATGACAAGTGACTGCAGGCTACCAAGTAGTAAACCAAATCCATCTCGTGTTTGGCAGCATGCCTTTATAGACAACTTAGTTTCCATTGCCATTGAATCGACTTGAGTTTTTTAAATATTTACTCTAGAGAAAAAATAAATATTAAATATTAAAAAAAGAGGAGGGGCACAGTGGCGTAGCTAGGTAACCAAGGGCCCTGGGGCAAATCGAAAAATGGGGCCCCACTGCTATCTAAACTGGTTATGTTTTATCAAGTAAAAATATTAAATATACTAATAATTTAAAAATGCTTAGCTACTTTATCATCGGCTCTTTTTCGTGCACTGCAGGGCAGGTAATAAAAATATTAAACAGTAACAACACAAATTACAATTAATACTTGGTGTAGGTATTGAGCAATAAAACGATATGGAAAAGATTCAAGGGTTTATTTTATAAAGTTCGGAGCTACCAACTGACTAAATAACAATCTGGGGGCACGGCAGTGCCCCCGCCAAGTCGAGCGCGAAGCAAACACTGCCGTACCATCCTTTACTGGAACCATTTCGCCGCATTTTCAGGTTCCTATTTGAGAACCACTGGATAAGACCAGAACGCAGAAATTTTCGTCATCTAGTAACCTATATTAACATACTTAAAATCCAAAATTTCAAGTCTGTAGATCATTTAGTTCCGAAGTTAAGCGAAAGCAAAGTTTCGCATTTATGGCAGACACTCACTCATTCACTCATGATCATCATAATAGAACTGTGCTTCCCATAAACTCAGAGAGCTGAAATTTGGTACAGATTTAGGGTTTAATGGCCACCTAAAGGGAAAACTATAAAAACTAGGATAATCGAAGATCTGGAGTACCTTTTTTTTTTTTTTTTTTTTTCCGGAGGAGAATGCGTTTATGCACCATAACCGCAGGCTAGCTAGACCCACGGCCGTGTGTGGGACTCGAGACACTAAAAAAGCGTCCACTACCCACTAAACTCCCCCGGTTCCCCCTTCACACCCGATTGGGACGAGCCGGTGCCAGCTTTGCTATTGACCGGCCCATCCACGGGTACCCCGACTTGAGAGGCCTCAAGTCAGGGTGGCGCCTAGGGAGGGCCACCCGAGAAACTAGGTGGCCCTCAGACTTGGCTCGAGTGACCTGTGCAATGCGGGCGTTGGGGGGCTACCCCCGCCCGCAGGTCAACCCTCAGGCCGGAGAAGGCGTGCTAAGTGAGCTCGCCTTCTCCGGCCTGGCCGTCTGCGCCGGAGAGGAGCAGCGAGGGGGTCCTCCTCGCGCTCCCGCTCCGCTGCCTCCTTCTGCGACATTACTTGCTCGCAGAAGGAGGCGGCCGCCTCCCACGCACTTCTGTTGCCGACCATGGCACGAACCATGGTCGCCAACGAGAGGCGTCCACCGCCTAGCGCCGCGATTAGTTCGCGGCGCTCGTGTCGCCAGGCCGGGCACTCGATAAGTGTGTGCTCGGCCGTGTCGTCGGGAGCGTCGCAGTGATGACACTGCGGCGTCTCCTCCCGACGTGGGACACGGTACAAGTAGTGTCCGAAACTTCCGTGTGCGGACAAAACCTGCGACAGCCGGTAGGTGAGGCAGCCATGCCGGCGTTCCACCCACTCCCTTAATACTGGACGAATGGCCTCAATCGTCCAGTGGCCGGCATTTGGGGCTTGGAGAGCCTCCGTCCATTTGGCCAGGGCCTCTTCCCTGGCCTGGACACGAACCAGCGCCACCTCCTCCAAGCTGGGTCGTTCCCCTCGCATCCTTGCCGCGACCCGGATTCGATGCAAGATCTGGAGTACCTGGTTACCTGGGTACCTAATTAGAAAACACAAGAGCCCAGCCGAACTATTAGAGATCGACATACCGCCTTTACAAAAAATATTCAACTTGGTGGGCCGCTTCATTTGATGTCAAAAATCGAAGGTCTGAAGTATCTGATGAAGAACCCTTAGTTGATCTTAGCTGTATTAGAGATATGCTAACGCCTCATTTTACTATTGGTACTTAAAAACTACTGTCAATGCAAAAAACTGTATCAAATAGGAAAATCTAATAACATAAATCAATATGCCCACGTTTCTACAAACAAAAGTGAAATCCCACCAAAACATTCTGTAAAAAACTAGCCAAGTCTCGATGGAGCTGCTTGTTTTTCTCTAAAAAGTAATGAAATCTAGACAAGGTCGGGCCAAGTTCCTTACTGCGATTTCTTTATTATTATAGCTAATGTTGTGTGACTTGGCCGTTGAAGGGCCAGACGGCCAAACGGTTGTAAACTCGACTTCAAAGGGCCAAAATGAGACACTAGCGTCCAATTACCAATACTAGTATGGGCTAATATCTCGCTTAACAAACATAGGTAGTTACAACAGATATAACATTACGTGTCAACAAAATTGACTTGTACCCACTAACGTATAAAAAATGTTCAACGGCAAAGTTACACAACGTTAGCTATAATAATAAAGAAATCGCAGTAAGGAACCTTAGACTTGGCACGACTTTGTCTAAATTTCATTACTTTTTAGAGATAAACAAGCAGCTCCATCGAGACTTGGCTAGTTTTTTACAAAATGTTTTTGGTGGGATTATATTTACAATCTTTTTCTAGCTTTAGTTTTCGCAAAAGTATCAATGACTTCAGTTAAATCCACGCTTTAGCTTACTTACTCCTGATACAGCATTAATTTTTTTATCGTTCTCGAAAAAAAAAATTGACTCGAATTCACAATAAAACGCACATCGATGAATAATAAAACGCACATATCGCTATCCGTCAAGTTGACAACACTGCCAACCCACAGAAAGTATTTAGGGGAATTCCGAAGGTACAAAAACTTTCAAATTTCTCTCAACTGAGTTGCCATGATTAAAGTCGGGTTGCAACCTGTCATTTTTATTTTGAAAATGGGAGAAATTTTCAAAAGTTCAGTTCGATCGAGATTTTCTGGTAAGAGTTCAAGGGCCCCCTGAGCTTGAGGGCCCCGGGGCACTGCCCCGCCTAGCCCCTGGATAGCTACGCCACTGGAGGGGCATCATACAAGTGAAACATTTTTGCAACTGATTCAAAGTCAAAGTTTAAGTCAAAGTATTTATGAGAGAAAAAAGTTTCAAAGGCATTAGCGACTTCTATATCAGATTTAAGAATTTCATTGTTAACTTTTAAGGAATAGTCGCTTTCGTATGGCTTTAATTTACATGTCTCTTTATTAATTATATTCCAAGTAGCTTTGACTTTGTTACTTGACTTATTTATTTTGTTACGCAAGTAAATAGATTTTACTTTTAAATAACATACTTTCTTAAAAATCTTAGAATAGTTTTTAACATATTCTATGACCTTTGGATCTTTAGAACATGCTTTTAAACCATACAGTTCATATAATCTATGTCTGCTCTTATAAATACCTGTAGTTTCCCAGTCATTGAATGAAGCTTTAGAATTATTCGTTTTTATTGTCTTTTTAGAAAATATTTTGAAGCGAATTGAGAAGAAGATGCAATTGATTCAAATGATTCATTTGTTGAGGCGCTGATCCGAATGGATCAGTGAATCATTTAAAAGATTTGAATCACTGAGTCGTTTCAGTGAAGAGTTACACACGAGTCACGACTATATTGTAGTGTGCGGTGCGAGTTTTGTTGAATTCGCCTCACCTCACGGCCTCACACATTGATAGTGCTATCAATGGCCTCGCAGAAACGCGCGTTTACGTGAAGATTGAAGATTATTTTGTATGGGAATTTCAAAATTTAATGTTAAAATCAGGGACTCTCAAGCACACATTTAGTTTTAATGTTTGGTCTAGTTGAAATAAATAGGGTAGATGCAATGATGCTAGATTAGTGCATACGAAGACACGATTTCAGCGCCCCCCTCGATCCTCGCGCCCTAGGCTGCAGCATAATTAGCCTATGGGTTAATCAGGCCCTGAGTTTATATAGATTGAGACAAAGGACTCGGGACTCGTGTCTATATTGTACAAGGATTTACGACGCGTGTTTCCTGCACTGAATAAAGGAAGCAAAATGTTAACAAACTAAAGCAATTCAGAATGCTTTCACAAACGCTCCCATAATTCCTTTGTCTCAGTAAGGAAGTTCATTTATAGCGCCTTTCAAAATAGTCTCAGCCAAACCGTCGCAATGTTGCATTACTCTATTTTTAATCTTCAGATTGTCATTAATGGAACTAGTGACAAAAAAAAATAACAGTAGTTCCATCATGGAACTGTATCATGGAACTAGTGTCAACGAACCAATTGAAGGTTTCTATAATTATTTTGAGAGACGAGTTGATATAGTTTTGACGACAGATTATATTACACTAGGCTATTACACTAGAAGTCGCGGGATCGATTCGCAAGGTAGGTACAAACAAACATAATATTCAATGTGGAGCTGTTTGAATAATTCCCGAAGATGTCCCAGGATATTTCAATAGAAAATATCAGAACCATTGAAAATGTACTTATTTATAAAAAGATGTACCTATATAAAAGTAAGTTAAGCAGTTGTCTCTGTGGCAATTTGCAAATATAAATTTTGTTTTTTTAAGAGTCAATTTTTTATTAATGATTTCGTTCGTATTGAAGTAGATATTCATTTCCGACGGTTTACCAGGTAACCCGTCGAAAATGAATAGGATAAGATAAGTTTATTAATGTTTCGTATATAAACTTATTATTTAACTACCTGCAAGTAATACCTATATTCTATATTGTCGGTGAAAATAAAATACTATGTATATTATTGAGCTAGACTTTGTAGTTTACGACCTACCTAATCATGAGCTCCGTGGGACGAGGTACAATCTCTTGAGAGCCTCTCTTTACGGCAGTTACACCGAGCTCGTAATGGTGGTGTTGGGGCAGCTTTACGTAGATTCACAGAGTTTTTTTTACATTTAAAAATCTGAGTAAGGTGTTCCACCGTGTAATATACAATGTTATGCGCTAAAATTTACTCCATATTGTTGAAGCATATGAAAAACTTGCTTAAGCACTTGTGTTTTGTGGTATGAGTGCAATCATCAACCACAAAAAGTACTTTGTGGTTAGAATGTAAAACTTATTTCATAAATACACAAAATAGCTGCTACTTATTAACTAAAAAACAGGGATGTCTTAAAGGTAACATTTTTATATTCATACTCAAATATTTTTTACAATTAACTCACTAAAATTAGTAAAAACGATGATTATGGAAAAATATTACGATTAGGCATAAGAAGCGCCTACCGGTTTCTAGCCAGCAAATGACGCAGGGTGTAACGAAAGGATTTTTTTTTGTACCAACAAAAAATGTTTGTAGATCGAATCTGACATTTTGGAGTATTCGTAGAATAAAATGCTAATTGAGAACATCCCTCTTTTTTGAAATCGGATAAAAATGTTTAAGAGTTTTAACCGGCCAACTTTTCCTCGTTGAAATTTTCCTAATTTCAAAGTTTTAACGGTCTACCTCGTACTATTTTAGCTTTTTTCCCCTGACATCTCCCAGTAGATTATTTCGTTTCTGTTTTTACGAGACGCTACTACTTCTCTTCCGCCTAATTTACTATTGCCTTGGGATGCGGCCTCGCGGAATTCCATTGGAAAACAATGCTGCTCTAAATATTCCATTTTGGAATATGCTGGTATACCTACTGGACTTGTAATTATGTTTTTTGCTACGCAGATTTTTCACTGAGGGTGAGTAATTAAAATCAAATTTTCAAATATAAATTTAACCAATGTATTCTTTTTTTTTATGGCGTGATAGCATTTCGAGTGACCCTGTTTTTATGAAAAAATCCATACTAATATAAATGCGAAAGTAAGCGGTTAAGTTACTCATGTCACCCGGGGATAGTGTAGCTTTCCAACAGTGAAAGAATTATTCAAATCAGTTCAGTAGTTTCGGAGCCTATTCAATACAAACAAACAATCAAATCTTTCCTCTTTATAATATTAGTAGGTACAGATGCTAGAATAAATATTAATCACCCTACGTAAAAATTCAAACTTATCCAAGTTGGTGAAAGAAAAACACAAAAACATTTACTCATCTTTAATCTAGAAAATCATTCTTTTCATACAAACGGAAATAAGAAGTTACCTTGCGTTACCTGACTTCGTATCGACGTAAAACTTCTCCGGGCGATCCAAACTCATTCACTCTTATAATGTCTCCGTGAAAATTTAATCCCGGAAAAAGTAAGTCCCGCGCAATTTTTACTTATGCACGTTCAATCATGAGCCGGCATGTAAAGCAATTTACATGACCCTAAAATATACATGACGGCGAAATCTGGCAATTATAACATTTTCGTTTCTCGTTTGCATTTAATGTTTATAACATTTTAATGTTTTTACAGGGTGGATGTTAAATTAAAATCTGAGACTTTATTTAGTAAAAAAAGACATTCCTTTTTGTATTAGCCATATGGCCAAGCAAAGGACCTTGATTTAGATGGTGGGTATACTGGCTTAGTCATCACAGTTGCCAAGGATTGGAGATCACAAGCAAGATCTGTGTCCAAAATCACCGACATAAATTTTGCTCGAATTGGGGCTAAGTTAATATACTTAGGTTTTTTGTATGTCAGAGGCGACAAACGAGCCAGCGGGTCACCTGATGGTAAGCAATCACCGCCGCCCATGGACATCGAGGGATAGCTGATGCATTGCCGGCCGTTTATTGGGTAGGTTTGGGTGTGAGCCTCCGGCACTCACACAAACCAGACGAAACACAATAATAGCCACTATTATTTCACGCTGGTGTTATGTACAAACAATACAATACAAACAAACAAACAATCAAATCTTTCCTCTTTATAATATTAGTGTAGATGTACCTAGATATCAATATTCTAAGAAAGCTAGAGTACGGGTAAAAATCGCTCTGTGACTCCTCAGCCTTACACTCACGGTTTTACACCACACATAAAACCAAACAGTTATTAAGATCGTCCATCAAATGAATTCATGATTGATAGCCATACTCTTTGGCTAGCACCACATTTCTATATGATGCCAGATGAGTTGCTCCGTCTCCGTCATACTTCAGGCGTTAGAGCAAGAGGTTGGGGGCAGTCAAGTGGATCCTAATGAGTGGGGATTAGGCCAAATCCAGCTTAAGGTGGCCGTAGTTAATTAATCAAGGAAGAAGATGGATTTTAGCTTTCAGTGTGGTTGTAACTCGTTCCTTACTTAGGATTCGTACTAATCTAGAAATAGTATAAAAAGTTACGCTGTGGTAACGAAGTGGTTTGAATGACGTTTCACTTAAGTGAGATCGTTGGTTCGAATTATGTCCCGCACCTATGGATTTTCACTACTATCGGAGGCGGCAAAACTAGCCAGCCTGATGGTAAGCATCAACACCGCCCATGGACATCTGCAACATCAGGGGTCGCTGATGCGTTGCCGGCCTTTTAAGGCGGGGCGTGCGCCTCCGGCACTCTCACAAACCAGAGGAAACACAATAGTAGTCACTATTATTTTACGCTGGTGTTATGTGACAGGGTGATACTCCATTCGTAGTTTCGTACTCTAAAACAGCATGACTCTACTACTGCAAAACGGTGGCTAAAAATATCTTGAGGAAACCTGCAAATTCGGATAACTGTGTAACCATGATCCGATTGATTTAATTTCCATGTCAAGGGTTACACAGATAGCAGTCGCTTGTCGTCGCTTATCCAAGAACTTTAAAATGAACTCACATCCTCAAAATCCTTTCATCTATACTAATCTTAAAATCTTTTCTAATATTATAAAGAGGAAAGATTTGATTGTTTGTTTGTATTGAATAGGCTCCGAAACTACTGAACCGATTTGAATAATTCTTTAACTGTTGGAAAACTACACTATCCCCGGGTGACATAGGGTACTTTTGATCCCGGAAATGTGGGGGGAAGGGGGTGATAATTGACAAAAGAAATTGCGCGCGGGTGAAACCGCGAGCGGAAGGCTATAGTCAAATAATCAAGTAAAATGTCGTATCACAATTAGTAACTTTGTCTCTTGGTCCAAATAGTTACGTTATATCCAGATACAGAGCAAAACTATCCCAACTATAATGGAAGTTTTTCCGCTAATCTTGTTTAGGCCCTGGGACGATCAAGCCGCGGGGAAAGTTTCCCGCGACGATTCCAAACTCCACGTAACCTCGTACGAACATGTATAGTTTTATAATATTATCTATTTGGACATGCAATTAATGCAATGTCAACCTTCAAAGATGGCTATGGGCGCGGCGGTATTCACTTACCACCAACTAATGTGCTGAAAGCTCTTCTGTCCGATAATTCATTAAAAAGAACATACCAGGGTCGCGGGTTTGATTTTTTTTTGTAGGACTAGGTCGTAAAATATTTTTCATAGGATTTAATATTATTTACTTCATATATCAAAAATGTGTATTCCGAATATAAAAAAAATTAAATATCTCTGGACAATATTCACACAGCGCCATCTAGCCCCAAACTAAGCTTTTGTACTATGGGTGCCAGCAGACAACGGATAAACATGACTTATATATTTTTTTTTAAATACATACATAATATTATCCATATAAACACCCAGACCGATACAAACAGACATGTTCATGCACACAAATGATTGTAGGTACCGTGCGGAAATCGAACTTTCACGGGTAAATATCTGGCACTGCGGTGGTACCCACCTAAACGGCCCAGTACAGGAACCTACCACCTGGTAAAATAAAATGCATAACATTTTTCGCCATAAACATGAAACTCATCGTGTTGAATGGCATAATCAATGCATAATTCTTAAAGAATAATTTCATAACTCATATGTACATACTTTGTTTGTCCGAAAATTGCAAGGCATAATCATCGAAAGGCATAATTTCAATAAGCATGACTATCTAAAGGCATAACTTTTAAAAGGCATAATACCTGTAATATTCAGAATTTATGCCAAAGAATAAAATGCTTTTTAAATTATGCCTTATGATGTATGCAAAATGAAATTATGACAATAAACTGTATGTGTTTCAATGTCACCCAAAAGTTACAATAGTAAAAATAAAATAATTTATTTGTAAGAATATGGTTACACATGCGGTCCTAGGTTTAATTTAAAAATGTCAACATTTATATATTGAGATTTTTAAATAATATCATACAGTTTGTTGTGCAAATAATTACATGTCATTTTAATAATAAATTAATTTTAAATTTAGTATAAATTCATAATTTGCTCCATACATAAACGGATTACTCTTTAAACTAGTAGTTATATTAATTCTCAAATGTTCATTTTTTCAGAAAGCACTACCAGAGTCGTTGCTGGACATCGTGTGGTACTGGAACACAATTATTCTGTGATAAGTAAACCGAGAAAATCATCCAACAAAGGTAATTTAATTGATTTAAGCAATGGCATATTTTATTGTTTATTTTAAATTTTATTTAGATAAACAATATTGTTAAATTTAAAAATACTTCGTTTTCAGATGGATTTTCCAGAAAAGTGGCATATCAGACTGTACAGCCGCTGCACAAAAAAATTAAAAATCTCCATAGCGAGATATCACGACTACGCAAAAAAGGGCAGAAAAAGTTAAGGCTGGCAAATGCCGAAAAATTGTCAGAAAATATGTCTTTTCAAACAGTGGTAAAAAAATTGAAGAAACCTGCTCAGCTTTTTCTCTATATGCAGCAGCAAGCTAAGAAGACACCAAAAGGGAGACGTTTTACCATTCCAGAAAAAATACTTTCATTGTCTCTATACAAGAAAAGCCCTAAATGCTTTACAGAAGTACTTCACACTGCCCTCTGCAAGGGCAATGAAAAGATTGCTGAGCGAAATCAAATTATCAGAGGGAATCAACCCCATAATTTTTAATAAAATAAAAGAGACTGTTCGCCGCACAAATGTTGAAGATTATGTACCGTCATCTTTGACGAAATGTCCATTACACCACAGATATTTTACAACTCATCGAAAGACGTCTTTGAGGGCTTTGCTTCCAACCAAAACACTTTCGCTGACCATGTGCTTGTGTTTATGGTAAAAGACGTAAAGCGCAATTTCAAGCAGCCCGTTGCTTACTATTTCACCTCGGGGTTGAAAAAAATCGATTTGAAGAATATTATAAAAACCGTCGCGACCAACATTCAAAATACAGGCCTTATAATTGTTACGACTGTCTGCGAAGGTGCAACCAAAAGCCACTTTTTTGCGGGACAGAAGGGAGTGGCGGCACGACGTGATTCGCCTTAATGGGCAAGATATTAACCCCATCTTTGATGTACCTCATTTAATCAAGGGAATTCGAAATAATTTAATTACGAAGAATATGATATACACAATGAAAAATGAAGAGAAAGTAGTGAAATGGGAGCATTACCAAAAGCTTTATGCTGCGGATAAATCTTATGGGGAACTTAGACTCCTGGACAAGTTAACGAAGGAACATATTGACCCCGAAAAAATTAATAAAATGAAAGTGAAGACTGCGACTCAACTTTTTAGCCACAGTGTTGTTGTGGTTGCAGAGCATTTAACTGCCCGGGGCGATCTACCACAAGAATGTCGGGCTCTAATTGATATAACGTTGCTTTAAGACAACTTATTATCAAATAAGCCTAAATGTTAGTTCATTTCATATTCCAAATGGACGAATTTATAAGGGTCCCGTTAAAAGAAACTCTCCTCACCATCAGTTGTGGAAAGATGCGAAAATGATTTTAAAATCTATATTTACAACAATAAAGACTTCGAATAATCAAGTTCGAAAGATCGAGATGTCTGTACCGTCTGTGCAAAATTTTATTAAAACAATAGCAGGCATGGAATCAATTTTTAAACTTTTAGTAGAAAAATATCATTTTGATGCTGTCATGACTCGAAATTTTAATCAGGACCCGTTGGAATTTTTTTTTGGTAACATCAGAATTTATGGGGCTAGGAATAACGCTCCAAATACTGTAGTATTCGAAGGAGCGTTTAAAGCGTTGCTATTAAATAATTATTACAAGCCTAGCCAAGTGCGAAGAAGACACAAATAAATGTATTCAGACATTAGAATTTTTTATTACAGAAAAACCAACGACTTCTGATGTTCCCATGGAAATTGACCCTAAATATATATAAATGAAGATATTTTTACAGCTGTAAATAATATTTATGTTGCTGATGCAGGACAGAAAAACTATGTGTGTGTCTGGGTACTGACAAAATGTTTGAAAATTAATATAATAAAATCGTGCAAAGAATGTCGAAATAAACTTTTGGATACAGCAAACAAAAACAACTCCTTTAACAAACCCAAAGAATACTCCAATAAAAAATGGCTATGTTATCCTAGCAAACCTCTAGAAAATTCATTCTATGACCTGCAAATGATTATAACAATTTTTTTGAAAAATAATACTCCAAAAATCAATATTAAAAAAAATATAATAACCATTGCGGATATCTTTGTACAATTTCCATTTGAATGTCGAATTCACAAAGAAAAATTAAAAAAATATTTTTTAAATGTTTCGATAAATGTTATTTTGCACAGCTGGACAAGATCAATAAACCGAATTTTGGCTGGAAAAATAAAATACGATGGTGAGGACGAGACCAAACTTGCTGCGCAGAGAGCGCACAATAGGCACAAACATTATAAAAATCGAAAATAAATAATTTTAATAAGTATTTTTTTGTGTTTCTTTTGAAATCCTTTGCCTTACAACATTTATTGCAGTATGCAAGTCCGATTCAAATTGTTTTGTTGTCTTTTTGACTATAATAATATAGTCAAAAAGACAACAAAACAATTTTAATAGAAACTCAATAATTATGTACGGTCAACAGCACATCACGGTTAACACTTGCAGTTCGATAATAGCACTTATGCCCCCGACATAAGAGCGGTACAAAGTCCAAAGTGTTACGTCTGACGTGCTTTTGACTGTACGTATTTACAATTAAAACCAATTTTAAAAACCCGCGCCACAATCCATAGTTTAGTTGAGGCAACACTCAACAGATGGCGCTGTCAAACAGGTTGGCCATGATTGGCTGCAAGAGGGCACTCTTTTCCCTTTTCCCTATGTATTACTATACTCTTTGAACCCGCGAACTCTGGAGTAATGTGTCTGTGAATAAGGACTGTTATTAAGCCGTTGACCACAAGCGTAACTTTATGAAGGATTAGTTTTGCTATGAAAAAGTCCTTTATTACATTAAGGATGAGTTTAATATCCTTCCCCGCTGAGACTGTAGTTTAATAATCTTGAACATTGTTCTTAATGAGCCAGAGGCATCTAGCCGGCCATGGCGTGTGAAGAAAGACATTTTAATTAAAGCACTATAATTGAGATCTAGGACGGCTGCGGTATTAGGAACGGTATTTATGGGTTTATTGCCACCAATTTGTGTTATATTCAGTGCAGGGAGAGCAATCGCTGTATGGTTTTTCGCAACAAGATTTTTCGTACAAACGTTACATCGCACTAACAAATCATCGATGTAATAAAACATCGTACTACTGAATTATCGACACTGCGTGTTCGATATAATGAAAATCGAACTATCAACTTTCGCACTCATAGAGACCCGATGTTCCGGTGGTAAAATCGGAACCGAAGTCGGAATCTGAATTTTTAAATTTGATTTATCGGAATCGGAGTCGGATACACAGGCAGAAGTACTTAGTGCCAATTTTTATTGTAGGAAACATACAAACATCATTCAGTAAAAATTGTTTTTCAAATTAAACTAGTTAAAGTTTCTAACTAAACAATAAATTCAATCAAATGCATTGACTCCAAAAGTAGTGTATTGCTATGCTTTGACCTCCGATTAAAACCTCCAATTTAAAAGTTTCGGAGCCGAAATCAAAACAGAAAGTGTAACAATAATCGGAAGTTCCGACTTAAACGGAATCGGAATCGAAGCCATCCCTGGTATCAACCTATATTAGGTATGTAGAATTAGCAAGTGCTGTGTTTAGCTGTGATCGAAGTGCAAATTCGACTATAACTGTGTACTATTGATATCCATTATCTACTTGAAATATAATTTTGTATTCTGTTGCTGCACATAAATCAATAAACCTATTAATTTAAGGTCTATTCATCATTGTATTCAAATCATCGTTACAATTTTGGGCACTGCCTTTATCAAGACGCTTACCAAATTCAGATTTATGAACACAATTCTAAGACGTATTAGAAAAAACCGAAACGAGTATTCAAGTTGGAACTTCGACTTGACAGATTATCATGCGCAAACTGAATTAAAAATAAGTGAAACCGCAAGCATAAATCTAGTTTAAAATAAAAGGCAGATCATAAAACATAACTTCACCGTAATGAATCGAAAGAAAACTCGAGATGTTTTGTAAAGAAAACCTCTCCTTTGGATTTATGGACGCCCTTTGGGCTACAAACACGCATAAAATTCCAAACCGTGAAATATCTCGGCGGATACAAATCTCCGTGTAGCCTGAGGCAGCGATGATAAGTTTGTAGATAACGACTGAAAAATGTGTTCGTCTGACTTCCGTGCCAAATCTATTTCGAATCTTTTATCTTTGAAGTATAGCAGAAATTAAAAGTGTCTGCTCCGATGATTTAATATAAAAAGAGCAAGATTGCACACTTGTGCCGCCAATTGAGTATTTATAAATCATAACTCGTAAATAAAATAAATAATACAAAATGTGCTCTATAAAACCTCGACAAGAGACAAGTATTTTTAAAATAGCTTGTAACAAACATTATCCATATAAATCCTCGCAAAGGAGATTGACTGGTTCTGGACCAAATGCTGCCCAAGCATGGGAACACTTTATTTAGTTTCCTTACATGAATAGAATATAAAAAAAATGTAATAATTAATCAATCGCTCCTTTCAGTCACGCCCAATGGTTGACTGGTAGAAAATGCCTTATGGCGTTAAGTCCGCCATTTCGTACTATTGTTGTGCAATAAAGTTTAAATAAATAAATAATAAAAAAGATTCGGATTTATAAATAAATAAATCTTGGACGTCTCACATCAATTAGTTTAGTACAATAGTAAGATAGGATTTTGTACATTATTATATTACTATTCTTCCGCCTGCGGCTTTGCCTGCGCGTGGTTATCCCACAAGAATGTATTTTTTCCGGGATAAAAAGTATCTCTCCAAAACGGAATTGAACGGAGGACTAAGCTAAACAACCGACGAATGAAGGACAAAAAAAAAACATTTAGGTACCTATGTTAACCAATGGTAACTAAGCAATGTCCTGGAATAAAAATAGCCTGTCGTTGCCCAAGGTTATGTCTATCCCACATTTCATCAAAGTCGGTTCATTGGTTTAGGCGTAAAAACTTCACAGACAGACAAACAGCCAGAGTGACTTTCGTATTTATAATATTAGTATGTTTTTATGAATTTATCTTCTGACGGTCCAGAGATCCTGTAGTTTTCTTATTTCGCCGAGTACCTACAAGTCCTGTCGAAGGACGCTAAAGGAAAAGTTAGCCTTAACTGGACTGCACGCTATGTCAATGAACATCAATATTTATTATTTACCGCTTAATACTCATGAGCTGTTGTACGAGTATATTATTAGTGAGCAGATGGAGCTAAAAGCTTCGATAACAATAAAAGTGCAATTCTCATTCGTTTTAAACAGGTGGAACTCCTTATAAGTAAGCGTAAGACAAAAGATGCAACGAAGAGTACACTCACCGGCAATAAAACCTGGCAACTGGGCGTCAATGGAGAGGCCAAACGCCCTATTATCGAATCAACGAACGTTTCCAAAATTGCCAAAAATTGTTCACTATTCTCAAAAAGGAAAAACAATAAACCGAACTCAATGCTCCATAAATATCGTTCACATGAATTTTGACTTGACTTGATTGTTTTTCCTTTTTGAGAAAATTGAGCGGTTAGTGAAAATTTTTGAAACTGTGACTTGTTAACTTGTTGTGGGCTTTTGGCCTCTCCATTGACGTAATAATCATTACACAGCTGCAAATAGTTTTCTATCTATGAGACGCTAAAGTGACCACGTTTGTATGATAAAAGCTCAGTGGCCAGGTTTTATTGCCGGTGAGTTTATTTTAATATCGTTATATTTATTTTTGTCTATTGAAAATGTTGATTTGACTGACCGATAACCAGAGAAGCTGACAAAATGCGCAAAATATTCTAAAATATTAATAAATTGTTATTTTATCCGTGCCCAACCCTTCCCGGAAAAAATCCCGTCGATAAACAGGGATCTTTTTAAAATTCCAGGCCGCAGGAGGCCGGTATAAATCCAGAAATATGTGACATGTTGGGTAAAACTGATTTCTGATCATCCCGGTTTTGGTAAACAGATCACGCCCGGATTTCGGATGCAAACAGTGTTGTGTTTAGTGATAACGTTGATGCGATATTATCCAGGTGTGCTAGGATCGGTATTTTTCTGAGTTTGTTTTTGACTAAGCTTCTTTTTAATATATTTTTTTGGGTAATTTTTTAGAATGTGGAATAATATAGAAAGGAGAGTGTGTTTTGAATTTGCTATTATAATGTATTACGTGGTAATATTGTGATATTTCAAATGGTCATATCGCCTCTTTTTGAATAAAGCCTTTTTTATATTTTTTCTACTAAACAATTCTCTCTATTTCCTTGTCAGCAAGCTTATAAAGCTGTTGCAACTTCACTCTCGATAATAATGGTGTAGGATGCGCCTCAGGTGCCGAGGGACGATATCTCTCCTGTCAAAGGGTGGCAGGATTCGTTATGTTGTTGTCTCTTTAATACATATGCCCCCGACAACATTCGATATTTTTTAAATTTATTTTACTTATTTTAACCGGCTCTGAGGAACATTTTGTCGATGTAACTTGTTGTAACAGTCAGTTGAACGTGGAATAATAAAAAAGTACGAAAAGGGTGGGCTAAGTTATGTAAAAGGTATGAAGATAACGAATGCCTTAAAGAACTTGTTTAGCGTGCTCAGCCCTACCACCACCCAGACCCAAAGCGGGAATCGAAACCACGACCTCCGTCTTTAGTGAGACCTGCGGTTACGATGCTGTAAAGCATTCTTAACCAAAAAAAGGCTCTTTCCAATTTAATATCGTAGACTCAGGTACAACTTCCAATTAAGATAAAGCTGAGTTGTGCATTGTCCAGTTCATTATTTAATTAGTTCGGGTCCGGTTCGCAAGTTAGAACTAAGTAGATATTGGAAAGTTCTAGCCTGCACTTCCGTGCTTCATAAGTGGGTTAACTTCAGGAAAAGTTTAATATTCTGAGTATAAGTTTTTAGTACGAAGATTTTGCCTTTTTCATGTTAGAGGAAGGCAAAAGAGGAAGTTGATAACCTCTACCCATAGTCATTATAGTCCGAATTTCAAAATGGCCGGCCAAAAAAAACAAAACTGTTTTTTTATGATAGTTTAGTTATTTACTTATTTTTTGACCATTTGGTCGTTATCCCGTTATCTTAATAAGAAATGTTTAGAATGACATATTCTGTTAGAATAAAGCACTTTCGTTTATCAGTCGTACCTACTTTCAAATATCGACAAAAGTATAAAATACGATTCCTAATTAAGTTTCATTACCAAATTAGCTATCGGGCTGTAAATGACATAGGCATTTTCTCAAGATGAAGTTCTATGCGTCGGCAACTCATTTATTTTCCTTGTAAGTACTTAATTGGCTGAAGTTTCTCCTTGCCTAGATATCGGCGTGTTCTAAACTAGCGGGTGCAAGTTTCATTGGATTACTTGAAATGAAGCTGATCATTAAGAGGTGCAAGTTCAGAACTAATTAATGAACTATGAGAAGCATTCCGTGTCCAATCCTGCTAGACTACTTTATTAAACAAAAAGAAGATTTAGGTAAGTACCTACAGAATATTTTTAATAAAGGTAGATTTTTCTTATTAATTTTTTCACTTCTGTGGCAAAAAACCAAGAAGATGTAGCTTTCTTTGTTCATGTAGACTTCAAAGATGCACATAAGACTCTTTAAATACACAGAGTAACTCTACCACCGGCTTTGAAATGTTGCTTTTTATCCAGAAGATCCGGCAAGAAACTGACTAACATACGATGCCATACCGTTCGGAGCGTGCGTGGTTGACATCGATCGGAGAAGCTGAAACTTTCTGCGCGGTCAGTACGTGACCAACAAATGTACACCGTTATCCTCCTTGCGTGTTAGGATAAGGCAAGCACACGGTTCTAAATCTATCATAAGATGATACAAGCGAAAGCTCCACTCCTGTAAATGGCTCGATGGCATTTGGTAGTTGTCTTGGCCTATGCGCCTGGCAAATGAGCCTTTCTGTTCTTCCTACTAATATTATAAATGCGAAAGTCTGGATGTTTGGATGTTTGTTCGGGTTATTCCCCGTGGTCCCTGTGATAGTCCCTGGAAGGGACCACGGGGAATTATTTTCCCCGTGGTCCCTGAATTAAGTATAAGCCAACAAATTTAAAAACGTCTATTCCCATTCATCACCACTGGCTTTGTCACCACTGGGGACAAATGGGAAAAATATTCCCGATTGTTGCCAGTGGTGACGTATAACACTTACGTTCCCAGTTGTAGCCACTGGTTTATCACCACTGGTGCTCAATCACGCCTAAACGGCTGAACGGATTTAGATGAAATTTGGCACACGTATAGTTTATAACTCGGAATAGGACATAGGCTATAAAATTCCTACGGGAAACGTCTCATTCCCGCGGGAATATCAATTTTGAAACTACTGAACCGATTTGAATAATTCTTCCACTGTTGGAAAGCTACACTATCCCCGATGAACATAGGGTACTTTTGATCCTGGAAATGTGGGGGGAAGGGGGGATATCTGAAAAAAGAGATTACGCGCGGGTGAAACCGCGGGCGGAAGGCTAGTTCAGAATAAATGTTAAAAATGACGGTTATATTATGATTATGGCAGGAAATATTTCATGCCTGAGAAGCGTGATATTATGGTAGCTTATAATTTTTCAAACTTTTTTATAGGTACTGTAAAAGCTGTGTACATTATTACGACTAGTCCGGCGGTGACAGAAAACTTCGTGAGGTGTGCAGATTTCCTTAGGGGCCGTCCATATATTACGTCATTCTAAATTAGGGGGGGGGGGGGGGGGTTGGTCTACGGATGACGGCAAATGATAGATGGGGGGGGGGGGTGTTTCAAAATTGACGTCATTCTTATTTATTTATTTATAGTTTATTGTTCACGTACAAAAAGATTATTTCTAAAAAGAAATTTCTTCCAGCACACCTAGTAAATGAGACTGCAAATGTGAGAGGCGGCTAAGGCGCGTACAGTACTAATTTATTTTTATTATTATTCCCTATTTTTTACTTTTATATTATATTATACCAATGATTATTGCCAAAGTAAAAATAATAAAAGGTGATTCTATAATCAAGTGTTTTAATCATTAATACCCTATTTTTCTCAAATCTGCAATGTTTTAATTTTGTCAAACTGGTAATGACGTAAATTTTGGGAGAAGGGGGGGGGTCATTAAGAAATGACGATAGGATGATTGTAGGGGGGGAGGGGTCTAAAACCTGAAAAAATCGATGACGTAATTTATGGACGGCCCCTTACGAAGTTTTCTATATCTGCCCTGGGGGCCTAAGCCCTAAACAAAGTAACATTTTGACAGCGATAGCGAAATTCGCTAACTTCAAATTGTATGGATTTGACAGGTGCCATAGAAAAGTCTAACCACGTGACTTTTCTCGATCGATCGATATTGAAAAATTGAAAATACGGGTTTTGACATTCGCTATCGCAAATTGAGTTTTAACGAACGTCATATATGCCGCTTGTCTAGGGGGCAAGAAACCCGTACAGTTGAATGGCTGTGTAGCCATGATCCAATCGGTCTAGTTCATCTGTCTGACAGAGGTCAGATGGCAGTCGCTCTAATCTTCTTCTTCTTAGCGTGTCGATGGCAATAACCTAGATTTTTGATTCCCTATCATTCCCTATATTGCGCAACACGGATTGCACTCTCCGTTGCAGATATAAGCTCTTCCCGAGTACAGGTGTCCGGGCAGTTTGGGCAAGATGTTAAATGACCCATGGTCTAAGGGGTAAAACCACACTCACAAGACACGAGCGCGCGCGGCGAGCACGGGCTGTAGCGGAAGATCAGCAGTTTGCTTATAGACAGTAAACGATCGCTGAGCTATGGCCCTTTTGCATTACTGTGACACACACACACTCACAATTATTTTCTCTTTTTTATGTGTAAATGTTTTTGTTTTGTTTTTATTTTTATTTTTTCCTTTTATATATTTGTACTTTTTGTTGTGTGTCACAGACACACAGTGTCACAGACACACAGATATAACATTTATTTGTATATGTTATATCTATCTATCTATCAAAACCATCAGAGAACCCCCACCTGTGCAAGTGCATGTCGCTACAATGTGTTATCTAGACTTGCCAAATCCTGACTAGATCCATACAGTGTTCAGAAAAAGATTTATAAAGACTGAAATTACAAAAGAGTATAAGCGATTGGAAACCATTTAACACTTTATGATATTCTCTTGCAACGCGCGCGCCAAATTAATGCAATAACTCGTCGATTTAATATGCACTGCTTGTACGTTTACAGTTTTTTATTAAATCGTGTTTTAAAAAACATATTTTGTTTAAAATTGAACAAGTGAGAATCGTTTTGTATTGGATACGCTACGTTCTGGGCTTTCGTCCAAATTGTCAGGATGGTTTTTTGATGGACCAGTGGAAAGATATTTTTTTGTGCTTGAATGAAATTGTCGACAGCACTGACGCAATATTATATTCATTGATTTTTATGGTGGCAACATCGAAAATAAAAAGCGAATAAATTTTTTATGTGAACCTACCAGTGTTTTAATATTCATATTAATCAGTCTGATAACTGTTGCTGACTGTTGACTTTTCGTGGTATTTTGTCAAAGACAAGAGTAAATACGCTTTACAATTTATTGTTCACACTATATTATGCTCTCTTGAGACCTTAGGCGTGCTTATGTATTTTGGTTATATTACCAAGTAAATATAGAATAAATGCATCTGAGATATAACCACACAGATTGTTTTATCTTGTTTTACCGTTGTTGCAATTAATAATAATAATAATAATACATCGTTTATTTCAGGCAACAGAATGACATGAATTACTGGCCCATATTATAAATACCTTACAGACTAACATACATACAATATAAATAAACCTAACCCTATTTCATTTTTAAATTCATTATGTAAGTAATAAAAAAGCATTCCCTTCTCAAAATCGTATTTGCATGACATCTTACTACACAAATTTCTGTAAATAAAGTTGTTTGAATTCCCAAACAGAAGTTGAACATATTTAAATATGCTGACCAAATATTATTCATAAAATGTTGTACCATTTCAAAGACCAAATGAAAGCTCTGTAGCTCCGTAGTTTATTCCTCGAATAAGTATAGGCAGTAAAATTTCAAGTGCACTCTCTAAAATTCCGTTTAGCCCGCACTAATAACACGGCGGAACGCAATTTGCAAGTCAATACTTCGACCGCACCCAACGTGCGGGTTGCGACTTTAGTGTACACTTTGTACTGTACTTTATGAAGTCACTATTTAAACCCAAATAGAAACTGTGGACTGTAGCCGAGCGATTTCAAGGGTCACTACACATACGAGAGGTCGAATCAAATCACTCCGATCGATTTTTCTATGTATGTATTTACCATTTACTCCGGTAAAGACATTGTTAGAAAACCTGCAGTCGAATGGCTATGTAGCCACGAGACAATCGGTCTGGTTTCCATGTTATAGGCACGGATAGGCTTGCCAGCTCCTAAAACAAAAAAGCCAGACTGCTCTTTAAAAGGCCAGACTTTTTTCCCCAAAAGCCGGACGGGCCGCCCGTATTAGCGAACTTTCAATTTAGCTGATCGCCACTGGTCGAACGTTTATTCTAATTCCCCGCTCTCGTCTTGTACGTAACATTTTGCGCGTTGTGTTCGTTCTACAGGCGCATACTTATTATGTTTCATCACTAAACATAAAACCTAACAAAATACGGACAGGCCGGACACATAAATATTTAGCCGGACGCGACCCTAAAAGGCCAAACATGTCCGGCTAAAGCCGAACACCTGGCAACCCTAGGTACAGAAGTCAGATGGCAGTTGAACGTTACAACTGAATTTGCCAAATCCTAGAGAAAGAGAGATCAAATTATGTATTTTCAATTTTTTCGACTATTTCAATTGAAAAATAAGTACCCATTCTGCCTAGTGACAAGTAGAGACAGTCTATTTAATTGAGCGATCCTTAACTATCGCCCAATATGCTGCAAAACTATTAGTAGGAAGGCTCTTCTAATCTTCAATCGCCTCAAGATAAAGAACTGGTTCATCTGTCTTGAGTGTGTGAGTGGAAACTAGAGTTATGTAGTTAGTGGGGTGAATATATTCAATGCCAAGTTTTACACATGGCCGCAGGCCTCATTCCCCTGCAGTGCAATAACGGCTCTTCTTAAAATCAAAATCAAGCATAATGACCTACATGACTATTGCCGGGACAAACTATAGAAACAGAAACACTCTTATGACCCAAGATAAGACGAGGAGATGAAGACAAGATGTGTAAGGGGCAAAATGATTACGATTCTGACGTAATCGCGCCTTGTGACGTCACGAGTCGCTCTGATCACCTCCGTATTCAGTCCTCGCGCTCAAGTCGTTCGCCGAACGAATAATAATGGCGGCGCGGTGTAAGCACTCCTTCATATTTTGTAGGACTTTAAATAATTTTGTATGGGGTTAATGAAGAGATGTTGTTACCATAACGAAGTATTCTATTACGGTAGATATTCTGAATATCGTCAGAAAATATGAATTTTATTTATTCAATTCTTGACTCCTTGTCGAAACGGGCCGGGTCGACCGAGAAAGTACTCTCTCACAAAAGAAAAACTTGTAAGTAGTTGATTTTGCGCTAAGTTAAGTTAGTTAGAATGCCAAAGGCCATCCGAATTCCTCATAGCACGTCCATAATCTTTCTTAAAAGGCTGCAGCGATATTTCTAGACCGATATGACACGGAATTCTTCAGTACTTGTGACTCCTCCGGTGTTGCGGGTATTTATGGGCGGCGGTGATTGCTTACCATCACGTAACCCGCTTGCTCGCTGCCTTCCTCTTGCATAAAATAAAAAGAGGGACAACATATCTGAGGCTCGAAGGAGCGTTCACGGGCGGTAGTGACTGTTACATACATTCAGGTGTCGCTCTAAAAAAGGAAACATTAAGAATATTATCAGGGATAACCTAATCAAATAAGGTTTTTATTAAAATTCTTAGTGCAAAAAATACTTTCATTTTATAGTCTGGACAGCATTCTGACTGCCAATGGATACTAAGCATCTTCTTTAAAAAAATTGAAAGAATTTTTAAACCGCTGGTTATGAATGATCAGAAAACCCCACCAACCTTAATTACAATGCAAAATCCCAATCCCAAATTTTCCGTTCATTTCAATGAAGAATATCGATTTGAATGTAAATGAAGTCGACATCGGAAGGTACGGCGAACGCGGCAAATTACATGTCAATACACAGTATTCATGCTGGGCTAAGCCATAAAAATTCCCTTCCTCCATCGGCCTGTAACGAATTAGGCCCATTTGTCTTCGCACGGAAGGGACGAAAGGGTGACTTGTTGAGGGTGTTCCACTTTTTTTTCTTTTTTTCGGAGGAGAATGCTTTTATGCATCATAAACGCAGGGTAGCTGAACCTGCGGCCGTGTGTGGGACTCGAGACTAAAGCGTCCACTACCCACTAAACTCCCCCGGTTCCCCTTCACACCCGATTGGGACGAGCCGGTGCTAGCGTTAGCTATTGACCAGCCCTGAGGGTGTTCCACTGGAAGGCTAAGGTTGAAATGTCATAATAATATTATATTTTGTGCTACAGAATTTCATTGGAGGTGGTGAATTCGATTTTTGCATTGGAACAGCTCTGGCAGTAAACTTGAAATTAATGCTTCGAAGATCAGATGAGTCTGCCGTGTGGGCGCACATTGAGCGACGCTTCGTGGTAAATTATCCGTCAATAGAGTAGGCCGCATTTGTCGCTTACCATCAGTTAGGCTAGTTGCCTGTCTGCCAACTGGATCTAGCATATAAAAAAATGAAATTTGAACTTTTGCTTACCCTTTCTCCGCCTATTAATATCCTTCTGCAAGACAAAGGCCTCCATCAAGTTATCGTCAAAATTTTCCGTTCATTTCAATGAAGAATATCGATTTGTATGTAAATGAAGTCGACATCGGATGGTACGGCGAACGCGGCAAATTACATGTCAATACACAGTATTCATGCTGGGCTAAGCCATAAAAATTCCCTTCCTCCATCGGCCTGTAACGAATTAGGCCCATTTGTCTTCGCACGGAAGGGACGAAAGGGTGACTTGTTGAGGGTGTTCCACTGGAAGGCTAAGGTTGAAATGTCATAATAATATTATTTTTTCTGCTACTATATTCGATTTCTTAGTTCTTGGGTTTTTTGAGGCGAATTCGGTTTTCGTGTTGGAGTTAGGAAATTTTACTATTCCTCCATCAGCCTATTAATGTCTTATTGCAGAGCAGTGGCGTAGCGATGGGCGGTCCGCCCCGGGCGGCACTTTTTAGGGGGCGGCAAAATTTTACAATAAAGTTGAAGTGTCCCTTAATGGAATAGGCCGCAGTAACCACTTACCATTAGGTGGGCTGCTTTGCCAACTGGAGGAGCAAAAAAAAGGGTGGCAGAATTGTCTTCCGCCCCGGGCGGCTGACACCCACGCTACGCCACTGTTGCAGAGAACAGATCCCGATCAAGGCATCTTCACGATGATGTAAACTGGCTTAATTACCATGCTTTCTCCTATATTTTACGTACTAAATTTTTTTAAAAGAACCCGACGTTTTGAATACCTACTTTTCAGCAGTCGTGATCACGGAATGCCTTTTTGTTAAACAAAGATCACGAAAAAGTTATCAAGGTATTGAATCTCTTTTTTACACTGTCCGGAGCTGATAGTTAGCAGATAATGTGGCATAAAAAATGTGGAGAGAAATGCCTTGCTTGTGTTTCTCAGTGTAGTAAGATAGTGGCTTTGTGCCATCAGATCAGACAACTAAGATAACTTCAACAAGTTGTAAGTGACATTTATATTTTTATTCAGATGTTTAATGGGACTGCCACTTCTCATCTTCAAACATTATACTATCAAAAAGAGATAAATATGAAAGGTCGGTAGGACAAATAAAAAGATAACGTTATTTTTATTGACTGAAATCGAATTGGCACTCCTATGGTTAGCAATGAATTTTTATAGCACCATGATTTGGCAGGCGACTTAGTGAAAGAGGTTACGTTCAGGTCGATTCGAAGGTGCATAAGCTTTAATACGATGGAGATAACGTTGATAATGCTATATCAAAGTGTATCGCCGTGGCTGTATATTATACCGTAGTGTAATATTAAAATTTTAATGTCCGTGAACACTTGAACAGTAAGTCCCACGATGTTATTGAAAATATTCGCTCCAATACATTTATATGAATTTTGTTGACAATGAGCTCGCAATGTTTCTATATAGTCTCTTATTTTTATGATAGATTTTTGTATGGCCCTACAGAGTATATACCCTGCTGGATGGCGTACGTACGGTACTTACGTAGGTTGGAATCCCACCCAGGGTAAACATTTTGGTGATGAACATTTTGTGTTTTATTATTTATTTCTTTTGGGTGTGTTGATTATAGATTTTTAAAGTTATATTACCTAATCCTACGGGTATTAATTGACGCAATTTATAAACCAGTATACTTGAAATCAAAAATTCAAGATCATTTTAACCACAGTATGAAAGCATTTGAGTGATCCTTTCATTCGTGGAGCGTTATGCTAATAATTTACATAATGGACAACGTGCAAATGAAGTGGTATAAAATTACACTGTGTGACAGGTTGCTATCAACTCAAAAAACTAAGCGAAGAAAAAGTTTTACAAATGAAATAGGGGAACTAATGAAAATGTCAAGTAACAGTCACAATGCATGAAAGACGGCAAATTAAATTATGCTGACTTCTACTTTGATAGCAAGCTATTTTCAGAGCTATGCCGGTAAAAAAGGAAAAGAATTTTCTTAAAAATACTTTTAAGCGCGGCATTGCTCTAGTGGTTAAGGACATGATCATGTTCTTGGGTACAATTTGCGGATTGAACAAACTCTACAGGCGGCAACCTTTGCCTTGCAGTGGGATAATAGTCGATACTTTTTACTTTTTAACAAGTCAAGTTTGTACTATGGTGTTCAATCGAAGTCGTAATTGAGTTGCCCGCTTTGAAGGATTTTTTGACTCTGTACATCTTTTATTTTAGATGGAACTTTACTACCTTGGAGACATACACTTGACCTATTTTTACGAAAAAGTAGACAAAAGAAGCTACGAATGTCTCAAGTTTCGTCATTATTGTTGAAAAATATGTCTCGAGAGACCGAAATGTGTCTGGAACGGTTTTACCAAGTTTTGCCAATTTGTGAATGAAATAAACAAAGCACATTTGCAAACTTATCGTTTGATTACGAATTTGGAAAGTCGCAAATGTGAATTTGTATCTGTCTGCTTCTTTCAATTTATTGCAAGCAGATAATTATATCTGCGTAGTTCTAGTATAAAGTATAAGTACACGCAATTTTCCCACTTGCAGAGCAAAATCCAACATAATTTTTTTTTATGTCAGAGGCGGCAAACGAGCCAGTGGGTCGCCTGATGATTAGCAATCACCGCCGCCCATGAACATCTGCAACACCAGAGGGATCGCTGATGCGTTGCCGGCCTTTTAAGAGGTGTGTGGGCCTCCGGCACTCACACAAACCATATCAATACAATAGTAGTCAATCTTATTTCAATCTGGTGTCATGTGAGAGGGTCCCCGGACGAGCCGGCCCATTCGTACTGTAAAACAGCATGGCTCTACCACTACTCATAATGTAATCAAGTCATCTTCCCAAAAAATTATTTATTTATTTTATTTACTGCACAAACAGAAATACAAATTGGCGGACTTAATGCCTTAAGGCAATTGGTATTGGCTTAAGTAATTATTTAACTTGCCAAATGCAGATTAGTGATCACAAACCTGAGCTGTCCCAGAAATTGTTGCCTGACCCGGGAATTGAACCCAAGACCCCACGATAGCAGCCCGATACTTAATCATTAGACCATTTAATGTCAAGCCATAATTTAACTACAAGCACTAAATCTAGCTCTTTCACATTATAACAAAAGCTAAACTTCTAACTCTGTTTTAAATTACACCCTATGTTCCGACCTAGCATGAAGTGAGAGCAATAAATTTAAATAAAACAAACTAAAAGGCAGAAGCAGGTAAGATTTGACAAATGGTTGTATACGTTCCGTTGCACGAATAACTAATGGGACATCATGAGTTATAAATTATATCTCGTATGGAAAACGGTGGAAAGGGACGACCGTGGCTTTTTGAGGCGCATTGAAATATACAGTATGCTATCCCTACCCGTCCTTCCGGGTAATACAGGATGTATCTAAGATATTTTATCCCTCCCTAAAATCCTTTATGTGATGGGAAAACTCCGGGGTTATCTGTATAGTGTTTGGATAAACTCTGATTGAAATAAGAAACTCTAAATACATTTACAAATCCTACTAATGTTATAAATGCGAGTCCGGATGTTTGGATGTTTGTTATTCAATCAGGCCTAAACGGCTAAACGGATTTAGATGGAATTTGGCACACGTATAGATTATAATCCGGATAAGGACTTAGGCTATAAAATTCCTACAGGAAACGTCTCATTCACGCGAGGTACTTGAAAAATGAAATTACGCGCGGGTGAAATTGCGGGCGGAAAGCTAGTACAATCTATAGTAATGGTTGAGATGTTTGACATTACATCAAAAATCGTGGGTTCGAACCTCACACGGAACAAAAAATTGTGTGCATGAACACGTTTCGGTCATACGTTTTTATGTATAACTAGCTTTCCGCCCGCGGTTTCACCCGCGCGTTATTTCTTTTCATATATCCCGCGGGAATGAGACTTTTCCCGTAGGAATTTTATAGCCTATGTCCTGGTCTCAGACTTGCTGAATTTCCGACAATCCACTTAAAGAAGGCATATTGTTATATTTATCCAAACTGTGTGAAGATGTACTTTTAGTGCGGGACAGAACTGATCAATCGATATTGTGGTCTTAACAAATTGCCCGGTTTAAGGGCCCATAAATCTTGTAAACATTTTGTATTGTTACGTTAAGGTATCTTGTCCAATACTTGCGTAAGGGATCAGGGTGAAGAAAGACGACCCTCAAGTCCAAAGGATTAATAACGGAAGGGAAATAGATAGTGTTGTAAATTGCCCAGCAAATGGTGTAAGAAAACATAAATAGTTTTTTCAAATGTTACTTGGGATTCAATTTTTGGGATCTTATATTAAAAGGACTTTATGTGTTTTTTTCGGAGGAGAATTCGTTTATGCACCATAACTGCAGGCTAGCTACACTTGCCGGCTGAGTGTTGGACTCGTGACTAAAGCGTCTACTACCCATTAAACTCCTCCTTACTTTTGTACATAACACAATAATTAATTTAGTAAGTACGTTTTATTTGAATAAAATTAAGGTGTGACTTGTTTATTGTTGTCTTATGCTAATATAGTGCCGACCTGAAGACTGTGATGTCTTATTACAATGATTATTTGCCACAGTTGCTTCTTCAAAGCAGAGTTTGTAGAATGTTAGTATGATTCCACATCGTCGCTTATTATGACTAATACCACTATTGCTAGTAGCAAGACATCAATACACCATGACGTATTTCAGAAAATGCTCAACCACTGGCCATTTCAAAACTTCATATTGTATTTACTGACAAATACGGTCTTGCTCAAGTTTCTAACTGCCTGAGGATATGAAAGATCTGTCTCTGTAGCATCCAAGTTGTACATCTGCTGCGATATAATATATGACTTGGAACAAACATCAGCGCTCAGACGTTCAATTAAAAAACTAGACTCACAATCACGCTCAAATATTGTCCGAAGCAAAAGTCTGCCCACCCGACTATTGGGCAGAGTTTTCGTTTAGTTGTATACAATTGACATTAAACACTAAATGCCACGAGATAAGGTGTTAATTTGATCGAATGTGTTAATGTCATCAGTGTCAAAGCCACTCGGACGTTTTTTGAAGAATTTTTCTTAGAAATTGGGTGTATTTATATTGAACGTCATTGAAGTTTAAATAAGATTTTGTGGGTAGTTTTCAAAATTTTCTTTAATATCCATTTACGAAAATTGTGAAAACTACTCAGATTGTGACGGAAGGATACTGCCGGAGGAACTCGTGACGTCATTCTAAACCAGAACTATAATCGTGGCACCAAAAAACGTATTACTGTTCGACTTAAACAAGCACTTACCGGTGATAGCAGGCTTTTCCACACCGTGCCGATGGAATGCTGTATGACCCCTGATAGGTCCTGGACCCTGGTTACTTGGTGATGGTAGAAGGCGCCATACGACACTAGACATCCGACTGGTTAACTGGCTGAAGTCATGAAACTTGCAAAATCCACAATATACACGCAATATACACAGTACACAACACTAATGAGTTTTCACCAATTTAAATGGGGAATAACAATGCACAAAATGTTTTTCGATTATTTGATTTTATAACGTACTTTCAGCGGTCCGGGCCGACATCAAACTCTCCGGATAGCCAATAGTAATCAGCTACCATAGACTTAATATCAGCTACTCGGTAGGCTCGATAAAAAGGAAGTCGCCATTGGTCGAACCGATCGCAAAGCTTACATTGGGGGCAGTTTTGAAATAAGAACGAATTAGTGTACAGATAATGCAGAAATGAGCCAGTTTCACCACTGACAAAATATAAGGTCGTGACAATTTATCTGTCAAAATAAAAAAGATTTTTCTTTTTTTTTTAATTTATCCCGCGCTCGTTTGCGACACGGTGTTTCTGCCAGTGTCAAGTGTTTAAAGAGACGTGTATAAACATAATATTTTAAGATTGGACGGTAATTTTATATTTTGACGCCATATTATCGCCAAGAGAACACCAAAACTTAACACTACGAGGACACCCATAAATAGTCAAAATGGACGAGCAGGTGCAAAAACTAACCAACATTCGCTTTATTGCCTAGTACCTAGACCTCAAGTCTAGACTTTGGGGCTCGGAACTAAGTGAGTTAGGTGGTAGTGCTTAAATTATGATTTGCGGCATTCCCTAGTTCCTCGGGAATTCGAAGTTGAACAGCAATTTCAAATTTAGTTCCTGTAAGTTTTTAGGCGATTAATTTTACATTCGTATGTAGTATTACAAACCAGCAGCCTGTTGTAAGTATGGATGATTTAATGAATATTTAAATTAAGTTAATGTATAAGAAAATGAATGAATGATTCTTTTTTATTGCAATGTGTAACAAGACGAGCAGATCGTACACCTAATGGTAAGCGCCGTGTCTGCCCTTAGACAGTTCAGTGCCAAACAGTACTTAACTGAGCAGTTACTGTATGGCACCGCCCTGCGCCTGCTACATCGAGACGACAGTTATTAGATCTCATTTACCCAGTAATTTCACTAGCTTCAGTACAGGAACCTACCACCTGGTAGAGTAGCAAATGAATCGAATATAAAAAATACAAAGCAAATTTATCTACAACACTGGATTCTATTGTTGCGTAAAGAATATAAGCTAATAATTTATTTAAGGGCATGTCAAGAAGTCCTATCACATGCACCCATCGGGGATGATCAGATATAATGGAGAAGGACTTAAATTAAAGGAGGCATTAGCTTAACAAGGCTTAGGGGCTTCTCTGATAAACGTGCACCATGTATAATACAGATAAAAAAAGTGTCTGTTGGTAATTCCGAATTCAGATCTAGTGTCTTAATTATAGGTTACCTACCTGTAGTATGAGTGGAGACTCCATCTTATGTTAGTCTTGGTCTAAATAGACCGGCGGTATATTGACGAAAGGAGAATGCAAAACTTGCCATTGTTCTTTGGACCAAAAAAATTTAAGTTAATGTGCAGAGATGAGATGTATTCTACGTGAAAGACCACACACACACCATCAACTTTTATTATGATGACACCATAATCGGTTACAGGGGGAAAAAGTTATCGTCCATAATAATTTATTATTTTTATATGAACATAAATAATTAACATACTTAAAACTGCCCACCAGACACTTAAGTGCAGTAACCGCAAAATAACGATTGCGAGAAAACGCCATTTAAAGTTAAGAATTTGAAATAAAAATAAACATGTGTATAAACAAAAAAAAATGAATCCAGAAATGTTCTATAGGCGTAAGTCCACACGTCTTAACAATAAAAACAAATATATCCTCATAAATGATTTTATAAATAGCCATTTACTATTTTGGCGCGTATTACTGCACCGCCTTTTTTATTAAAAATTAACATTTAAACTGATTAAAACGCAGTATAAAGTAGCATTACTGCGTTTGGATTCGTTGTTTTGTCAAGAAACCCAACTAACACGAAGTAAGGTGAAAAAAAAATACTGCATGTTAGTTGGTTTTATAGAAAAAAAAGTGTTCGTTTTACTAGTGCAGTAAGAAAAATAGCTACCTAGGTAATATTTTATAAAACGTTTATTTTTACATAATTATTAGCATAATTCAACTAAATGAAGTAAAAATCACGTCATATCAAAAATAAAAACCTTCTTCTAATCCAATATAATACTGTATATCCCCTCAATTGATGACATCATGGCGACCATTTTCCTTTATTTTGATTAGGAAAAACAAAATGGCCGCCATTTTGATTATTTTTTGATTTTTAATTTTTTAAAAAAAATATTTTAAATCCTTCCTGTATGCAAATACCAGTCATTTGGTATCAATAAAGTCATTATTAAATAGTCTACAAGTTAAAATTATATAATTTAAATTATATTCTACTGTGTTCGAACTGTATGCGAGGGAAAATACAAGTGGAATGAAATTGGGTAATTAAAACTAAAAAATCAAATTAAAAAAAATAAACAACTTGTTGCTTTAGTTGTCCACTTTAAATTAACCTGTTACTATTAAGCAATAAACACATTAAATAACATTCACACCTTTACATAATAAAATATCAAGTAAATCAACAATTTCTGCATACAGTCACAGCGCACGGCGCGCGAACATTTTAAAAAGATTGACAAAACTCCCATCGGTTTCAAATGTTCGCGCGCCGGGCGCTGTCATTTGCTAGTCGCTGGTTTGTTCTACCAACCTAACAAACTAATAAAACACAACGAATCGTCAAACAAACGAAAACAGACTTTAAATACGGGCGATAAGGAATTGCCTTCTAAAGGCAGCCCATCAAACGTCGACCATCATGGCGCTGCCTTTAGAAGGCAGGCCATCAATTGAGGGGATATATACTGCACTATAAATATACTGCATTTTAGTTGGGCGACCACGCTAAATTGTTAATATTATTGGTTTTGCAGTAAGAGTAAAACTGTTAAATAAAAACCACCTAGTTGTCTGAGAAAAAAATAGTTAATTCAGCAGAAACCTTATGAAACCAGTTTTCAGAATCACTAATAAAACGAAAAATCATAAAAGGGCTATTACTGCACTTTAGTGTCTGGTGGGCAGTAAAACATATTTTTTTTTACTAGGACCAATTTTGACGACGCCATAATAAAAGTTGAAGGTGTTTATTGAATCTATTTCGTAGTGTATGTCCCAAATCTAAACAACATTTTTTTGGGCCCAATCTTTTGCAGTGTCCTTTGTTGCAGTCACAGACTACTAGACCTTGGAAAAGGACATGCTATGGTTCTTTTATCTGCTATTAATCGTATTACTGCGGGATAACGTCGTATGGTCAATATCTAAAAATCCTTCATGCGACTGAATAATACGGGTTTTCTAGACTTAGTGCATATACATATAAACATGTCTTAAATCCAAAAGTACTTTCCTCAAAACTTTTTAACCTGAAAAATAATATTTGTTTGAAATAAAACCCCTTTTCTTTTTAATTTATTGCAGCTAAATTGAATTATATTTAGAATTCATAACGATAAAAGAAAATTTGGTTGGAACTACGGAAAACTTATGAAAGTAGCAAGACTTGGCGAACAAACTCTTTTGAATTTTCCTCGAGCGATGAATAAAATACATTTGTAAGAGACCTTTTGCGGAGGAGAATACGTTTAAGTACCGCAACCGCAGGCTAGCTGGACCTGCGGCCGTGTGTGGGACTCGAGACCAGCGAGAAGTCGAGACAAGGGATGGGGATGTAATGGAGGTAAATTTAACGGAACCGAAGTCGGAATCGGAGTTTTTAAATTTGATTTATCGGAACCGGAATCGGAATCAGAGTCGGATGCAGAGGCAGAAGTAGTGGCAATTTTTATTGAAGGACAAATAAAAACATCATTCAGTTTTAATTTTTTTTTAATTACAAGAGCAAAGTAACACAGACAATGAAAAAATCAACATTGTGTATAACTAAACAACTAATTAAATCAAATGCATTGACTCCAAAAGTAGTGTATTGCTAAGCTTGGACCTTCGCTTAATACCTCCGATTAAAAAGTGTCGAAGCCGAAATCGGAACCGAAAGTGTAATTAATAATCGAAAGTTCCGACTTAACGGAATCGGAATCGAATCTCCGTAACATCCGTGGTCAAGACTAAATCGTCCAACTACTTATTAAACTCGCCCTGTTGCTACACTCGAAGAGAGACGAGCTAGTTCCCGCCTTGTGGTAATTGACCAGCCCGGGTTTGTATGTGTCACCTTTATCGTATTTATAAATATTTATTTCTATATATATTATGTATATATAAAAAAACTCAAAGGTGACTGACTGACTGACATAGTCATCTATCAACGCACAGCCCAAACCACAAGACGGATCGGGCTGAAATTTGGCATGCAGGTAGATGTTATGACGTAGGCATCCGCTAAGAAAGGATTTTGATCAATTCTACCCCCAAGGGGATAAAATAGACGATGAAAGTTTGTATGAAACTTTGTCAATTTTAAACCGATCGGGCTGAGACGTTGCATGCAAGATTCCCGCGGAATAACGTCGTGTAGTCCACGCGGGCGAAGCCGCGGGCGGAAACCTAGTTATGATCAACGGTTCACTATTCTTTTATTAATTAAATTAATGAACGTATTGAGTTTCGACCAAAATAAAATGCCAATTTGTGTTCTCATGTGATCAGACAGAGTAGGACTATGAAAATTAGACTATTTAACCTTAAATATTTTTAGATGACATCTAAGCGCATCCATGTGCATCGTACAGGTGATTTTGAGGAGCAAAATGTAGTTTTACGGTTGTATCTCAGTATTTAATATCACTCCGAGTATCGACAGTTCCTGTCAATCGCAGAAACTCAGTATTGCCACAAAATAAAAAAGAATTCTTGAGAATAAAGAATTCAATAAATGAATTAAATAAAGAATTATTAATTACAGAAAGACTGCTTCCGCCATTATAGAATTATACTTCCTTAACTTGAGGTTGTCATTTACTGTGATTAAATTGGTCTTTCGATATTAAGTAGGTTTTTTTTAATGCTTTAAGCTGACAATATTTAAAACTCTTTGCATGTTGTTAATTTTTCCGGTTTGCTATAAAATCTTATTTATTTATTTTAATCACAGCCTGACAATCGTGACTTCAATTTGTTTGAAACTGCTTGAAAATGTCTGTAAACGGAGTGTGAATGCTGGAGTGCAAGAAATTTCGGTGAAGGCTGAGTGGTCCCTCTGCTCAGGCTGCGTCTTACCTATTTTGTGGTATTGCTGACGGCAAATGTTCCGATTTTAGAAAGACGTAAATATTTCGAACCGGTGTTTGTATTTTGTCGTGTCATTTTATTTTACTGAATATTGGTACTGGAAATGATTGCGTTATTTATTATTACTATCGAAAATTCTATTTCGATTGAAATACAATTCCTTGCCTCCATTCGACTGGAATTATATTATCATATAATTTGATTTCCTTAGTAGTGCCAAGGTGCCCTATAATTATAGACGAAAGATATTAATTATTTAATCGAAAATAAAATTAATATCTTTCGTCTAAATATTCATGACGTGCGGACAAGTTATACAATTATTATACCTACCTAAATAAAAAAATGGGCTAAGATCTCAGTTCATGAGGAAGGTATTAATATTAATGTACATAATTGCAAAAAAAGCTAACCAGACCGGCAGCCGTGTTTGGGGCTTTGGGCTCAATACTATGATCGTTCTACTACCCCTTATACATCCCCAGGTTTCGCCTTCACACCTGAGAGGGACAAGCCAGGGCCTGTTGTGTGGAGAGGAGATTGACCAGCCTATCCCCGGGACATTTAGCCCGATCCGGGAATCGAACACAGGATCTCAAGATTACGGCCCGGCACTGGAGACGTTTACTACTAAGTAAATAATTAATATTCAATATTGGACAACATCACATACATTGATCTGACCCCAAAGTAAATAGCGTAAGCACTTGTTATGGGTGTAAGAAACAACGTAGGTATACCACAAATATATACTTAAATACAAATAAACAGCCAGACACAGAACAAACCCAAAGTTCATCACATAAGTGTTTGTCCTGGGTGGGATTCGAACCCACGACCCCTGGCGCATAGGGCAGGGTCACTGCCAAATGCAACATTGGGCCAATCTTAAGTTACTTACATATGTTTAACTCAGCCTTAATTTACCAGTGGATAAAAAGTCGTCAGTACAATTATAAGCAGACCATGGATTTCCACCGAATGAATACGTCCTGTATATTTTTGTCTTTGAGATAAAGCTTACTTTCAGTTGAGTGGATATGTTTCACTAAGCCTTTGAAAGCTTTTGACAAAATAAATTGAAGATTTTTCTTGCAATACTTTTATGATGAATTTGATTAAGGCTTTTGTGTTCAGGTACCGCCAACAAAAATAAGTTGTAAATTCGCCTATTTTCATTTAAGTGGAACTCGGGACAAAAGTCGTTCATTCCACTTTTTTTTTTATACTAAGTCAGTAGGCAGACAGACACGCATCTGATGGTAAGCGGCCACTGCAGCCTATTCCATCGAGGGACGCTTCACCTGGAAGCGTCGCTCAATGTGCTGCCAGACTGTAGGCTCTGATCTTCGAGCCTCTGATTTCAAGCTGGCTCTCACATTAATTTTGCCGAAACACAGCCTGAGCTGTTATGGTGGCTGATTTTACCTGTGAGGGTTACCACCCTAGTGATAGGGCTTTTTAAAAGTCCGACTGGCTAGCTATTTAGCTAGTCGGACTCTGAAAAGCCCTGACCCAAGGTGGGAATCGAACCTACGACCTCCGTGTTTTTATACCCGTGCGGCTTAGGCACTGTTCCACGGAGGCGGTCTAAATAACCTTAATGAAAAACTCCAAGAATTTCCCTTTTTATTGCCTGAGTGATTAAGTTCTTTTATGAGGCTTATCGATTACCCATTATTAGGGTCATTACTTTTAAGAAAAATTACACCTTCCAATTTTTACCTTATTTCCTCATCTTTACAAGCCAGCATTAAAAAATCGGCAGTCGGTCCACAACACACCCATCAATCGATTTTGAACCTTCCACCGTTGCATTTAGGTCAAACTTTTTAAATATTTCGTCAGACTATTCTTGCTCCTAATAAGGTAATATTGTTTAACGATAACTGTCCGACTTACCCTAAAGGTTCATTCAAACTTTTAATTAAAGTCTTATCGCTGAAAATTTTGAGTCAAAGCCTGACTTAATTATTATACAACCTTACGAAGTAGGGTCTAATCTTGACTGCCCTTCCTTGATAATTGAGGGAATGTGACTTCATATTTTGACGTGTATACTTTTTGGATAAAGTTATATTCCATTTTACGCACCATCACAAGAGAATTGTGTAGATAAGAAAAAAAAGATTAAAGTGCAAAAGTATTTTTTTTAAATCTATTTGCAGAAATAAAAACACGAAAATATATTTGTCAGATTATCCGACTGCGGCGGTGAAAGTGTTAAACAGGAATAATATTTTTGCATTTTAATTTTTTTTTCTACCAATTTCGTTTTTCCAAAGTCGTACCAAACTCTACCATTGTTTCAAAGGACGTAGTAGTATAATATTGATGTCTCATTGCTGTGCAAAGACCTCCAGCAATATTTAATATCAAATCATCGATACAATGATGTATTACTGACCATGCATTTTTTGATCACAAACCCAATCTATAATAAAAAAAAACCAGCACTGCTCGACTCAGGAAACGAACCCAGGACTCCAAGATCATGGTTTGGCATAGGTACTTGTGACTAGACCACCGTAGCCAACAACTCGGAAATAATATATTTTATTATTTTCTGTGGTTTCACACAAATCAGGCAGGTGCGTTAAGTAAGGTCAAGCAGTTCATTAATCTTTGTAAGTTCGTCGAGATAGGACGTCTCCTTCCCACATAAAGAACACGTCGTAATCTAAGAATAATAGCCACACGGAGAACAATTACTTTCTCAAATACGTATTTTTTTCGGGCCCTCTGTTTCACTGGAACGCTTACAATTTTAATTTTTCAAGTGTCTTAATGTACGGTCAACAGCACATCACGGTTAACACTTGCAGTTCGATAATAGCACTTATGCCCCCGACATAAGAGCAGTACAAAGTCCAAAGTGTTACGTCTGACGTGCTTTTGACTGTACGTACGAAATTAATTTTCAAAGCAACATATTGGTGTTGGCAACATTAAATCTATTTTAGTCCGCGTTTTACCACTAGCTCGGTGGTGACGGAAAACTTCGTGAGGAAACTTGCACACTTGAATGGCTGTAGCCATAATCCAATTGGTACAGTTCCCCTATCAAGGGTAACGCAGGTCAGATAATGGCAGTCGCTCCAATACAATATCTCTATGCCCAATCCTGGACTGACACGGAACTTTTTTCTCGCTTTGATTACAAATGTCGTTTTCGGAGTCAAGTTTCATAACCAACGGCAAAAGATTTGTATATATTTGTCAAACTGCCAGAAGTGTTACGGCCATAAATTTCACCTGTCTTGAGGAAGCTAGCCAGCTGGACTTTTTTAAAGTCCTTCCACTAACCAGAGCTCAAGTCGGAATCGAACCCACGTCCTCCAGGAATAACCGAGAGTCGTAGTCGCTGTTCCACGGAGGCGGTCAAAAATTAGCCGACAACTGTTTTTTTTTTTGTGAAACATTTTATAAAAATTATAAAGGAGTTTCAGTGAGATATAATATCTTCTCGGGTACCTTTCACTTCAGCTTGCTCCTTTGATTAATGTTTTTTATCATAATGACACACTTCAGTTCATAAGAAAAGGACATTAGTGAAACTTTATTATGGACCTAAAACGGATTCAGTCGAATCATTTTCTTTTTTTCTTACCTTTTTATTTTTTTGCCTATTTAGCGAGGGTGGAGGATAGTAATGAAAGTCCGACTTACAGTTTTAGACGTATAATCCTCAACACCACCAACTCACATACACATTCACAGCTTACACTACAAGCAGTAGATATAAAGTAAATAGTCAGAAGGCACAAGCACCACACAGGAGGAAAGATAGTCAGACAGAAAGCGTACACAATAATAGAAGCGAGAAGAGTAAACAGCGTATAGATATTACTATTTTGGCAATTAATAAGTTTAGCAATATTAGAAGCGTGCGCTCCGCGTCGTAGGTTAGTCTCGACTGGTGCGCGGGCGCAGTGGGCCACCGGGCCTGCTATTGGCCGTTACATCATAATAGACTAAGACGTATAGGGCGGTGCGCATGTCGATATCGATTATTGACATCGACTATCGACAAACTGGTATGCACCGCGATGTGTAATATTTATGTTTATGAATAATAAATATAATATGTATATATAATAATAATAATAAGTGTAGTAATATAATTAGTGTTAAGGAATAGTTTAAGTTAGAATAAGTTTTATTATTATTAAGTATTGTAAATATTAACTTTAAGTCTTTGTAAATAATATTAATTACTTTTTATGATAAATATTAAATGATGTAGGCAGTAGCCTACACCACCCCCCTCCAGAGACCGTCAAGGGCGATAAAAATCAGTAAATTTCACCAGACGACCGGACCGAGTAACAATGTGGTCTTTTACAGTTTTCGGTGGAGGTTCTTTATCATCATCAACATAATGATTGTGGTCAGACAGTATGAAGGCCGGTTTTATTCGGTCTATCGATACTGTGACCTCTTTATTTTTAAATAATATTTTAAAGACTTTGTGGCCTCTAGATAAAACTTTATATGGGCCTGAGTAAGCCGGTGTAAGTGAACCACGTGATGCGTCATCGCGAAGGAAGACGTGATCACATGTGGAAAGCTCCTTATAAATAAATGTGGTTGGCTTACTGTGGTGTGTAGTAGGTATGGGTCTCAGTGTGTTTGCAAAATTCCTAATCCGTGTGGTAAATTCAGAGGTGTCAGTGGTACCTGCAGTGGACGGATCAAAAAATTCTCCCGGCAATCTTAGAGGCTCGCCATAGACAAGTTCTGCAGATGAGGCTTGCAGGTCCTCCTTAAAGGAAGCTCGAATGCCTAGCAAAACCCACGGAAGTGACTCTGTCCACCTTTCGTTCCCATGACATACGATCGCGGCTTTGAGTTGCCGGTGGAAGCGTTCGACTAGGCCATTGCACGCTGGATGGTAAGCTGTGGTCCGCTTATGCTCGAATCCGGCTATATTTGACAGACACTGGAAAAGGGCAGATTCAAATTGGCGGCCACGGTCTGTCACAATGTCTGTAGGACAACCGAATCGAGCTATCCAGCCTGATAACAAGGCCTTGGCAACCGTCTCTGCTGTGATGTCTTCGATCGGTATTGCTTCTGGCCAGCGTGTAAACCGGTCTACGGCCGTCAAGCAATACCGATATCCACATGAGAGAGGAAGCGGTCCGACCAGATCAATATGGATCTGCTTAAAGCGTGCCCGAGGCAGGTTGTATGTGCCTAGTGGAGCACTTACATGCCGGGTCACTTTGGCTCGTTGGCATGATATGCATGTTCGGGCCCACTCCCTACAGTCCTTTCGTACACCAGGCCACACGAATCGCTCAGATACCAGCTTGGCTGAAGCGTTCGTTCCTGGATGGCTGCAAGAATGCAAGCTGTCGAAAATTTGTTTCCTGTGAAACTTTGGAACAAATGGTCTGGGCGTCGGAGTACTGACGTCGCAGTACAGAGGTAAACGACTCCCAGGTAAGTGAAGTTTCTCCAGGCGAAGTGATGAACCTTCCTCTAAAAGTTTGGAAAGTTCAGAGTCGGTGGCTTGACCTTCGGCTAAACTTTCGAGGCTCACTGGCGCTCCCAGTTCATCAATGCGCGACAAGGTATCGGCTACGACGTTGTCCTTACCGGAAATATGTCGTATATCCGTCGTGAACTGGGAGATGAAATCAAGGTGCCTGAATTGCCTAGGCGAACAGTTTTTCTTCCGTTCGTGGAATGCAAAACTGATCGGCTTGTGGTCAGTGTAAATAATGAAGTGGCGGGCCTCCAGCATATGTCTGAAGTGCTTCACCGCTTCATAAATGGCAAGTAGTTCCCTATCATAAGGAGAGTACTTGGTCTGAGAGGGGCTAAGCTTTCTTGAAAAGAAGGCTAAGGGTTCCCAAGCATCGTCCTTGAGTTGTTGGAGAACTGCACCAATAGCCTTATCTGACGCGTCTGTCACTAGGGCGAGTTTTGCTGACGGATCCGGGTGAGCAAGTAAAGCAGCGGCAGACAAACTGTCTTTGCAAGCATTGAAGGCTGCTAGTGTTTCGCCTGCTAAATTGATAGGTTGCGATCCCTTCACCGATCCAGTTAGAAGTGCATGCAAAGGAGCTTGGATTTGGGCAGCGCGTGGAAGAAATCTCCTATAAAAATTGAGCATGCCCAAGAAAGCCCTCAACTGGCGCACGTTCTGAGGGGGAGGGAAGTCCCGAATTGCCTGCACTTTGGAGTCCAGCGGTCGAGTACCTTGTTCGGAGATGCTGTATCCTAAGAAGGTTACCTCTTTTGCTCCAAAAACACACTTGGACGTGTTGACAAGCATGCCGTAGTCCCTTAACCTACCGAAGATGATGCGGAGATGCTCCTCATGCTGCTGCTGACCTTGAGAAAAGACCAAAAAATCGTCGAGGTAAGCATAGACGAAATCTAGCCCCCTGGTCATCTCGTCGACCAATCTTTGAAACGTCTGACCTGCGTTTCGAAGTCCGAACGTCATATAAGGGAATTCAAACAGTCCGAACGGCGTAGTGATGGCCGTCTTGGGAATATCCTCTGGACTGACAGGTACCTGATTATACGCCTTTTCCAGGTCCAGCGTGCTGAAGATATTGCACCCAGCTATGGAATGCGCGAAGTCATGGATATGACGGATCGGATACCTGTCAGGCACAGTACGGGCATTCAAAAGACGGTAATCACCGCAGGGACGCCAGCCGTTATCCTTTTTCGGCGTGAGATGTAATGGAGAGGACCAGGAACTTTCTGAAGGTCTAGCTGTACCATTAGCAAGCATGGATTGGAATTCCTTTTGGGCAATCTTCAGTTTGTCAGGAGCGAGACGACGAGGAGAAGAAGATACTGGAGGCCCTGGTGTCGTGCGAATATGGTGTAGCGTGTTGTGTGTGACTGTGCGGTACGTACCAGCTGGTCGAGTAATCTCTGGAAACTCGTTCAATATTTTGTGAAACGGAGTATCACCAGTGGAGACTTTTACAGAATGCAGTTGCATACTACTAACTACAGGACTAGCTACAGTTGTTACAGATGTAGTATTATCAATGAGTCGTTTATTTCTACAATCTACAACTAGGTTATAAAAATTGAGGAAATCTACGCCTATTATAGGTTTTGTTACATCTGCCACTACAAAACGCCAAGTTAAAATTCTACGTAAGCCAAAATCAAGATTCAAATGTACATAACCGTATGTTGATATACTAGAACCATTGGCAGCACACAGTTGAAATCTGGTTGGAGCACGACGATCACGTAGGACCGAGCGAGGGAAGACACAGAGGTCGCTGCCAGTGTCGACCAGGAACTGCGTCTTCGTGGAACGGTCTGTGACGAATAGGCGACCAGTGGAAGATGGGCAATCGTCAGCCGCCATTAGCGACCGCCCTTGGAGTTTCCCGCCTTGTAATCGCAGGGCTGGATACACTTACCGGCCTTCTCTCCAAACTTACTGTGGTACCAGCATACTGGGTACTTCCGGTAATTGGATTGCGACCGATGCCTGGACGAAGAACGATTGCGGGGTCGAGAGTGTCGGGAGCCGGCTCTGTTCTGCGAGGCCAACTGCTGGAACTGCCTACGTAGCTCTGCCACTTCCCGGGTCAGCTCGCTGATGTCGGAACTGGGACCAGCTTGGCTCGTTGAGGCGACATTTGGCGTTGATGTGGCCAAATCGTTGACACGATCAGCTAAGTCCGCCAAATCTTCCAGTGACGAGGATCCTGGTTGACCTGCTAGCACTGTCTGGATGCCATGTGGAAGACGGCTTATCCATATGGTCTTCAGGAAGTCTTCGGGGACGTCCAAACCGGCGAGGCTTTGCAGGTGTCTCAGAAATCGCGAAGGTTTGCGGTCGCCGAGCTCCTCGTGCAAGAGAAGCTGTTTCATCTTCTTTTCATTGGAGGCTGAAAGTCGCTTGATCAGCTCTTTCTTGAGTTTCTCATATTTGTTCTCTGCCGGAGGGTTGATGATGATGTCTTTCACCTCCCGAGAGTATTGGTTATCCAGCTGTCCAATGACGTAATTGAATTTTGTTTGGTCACGTGATATGTGGTTATTCGCAAACTGTCCTTCCACTTGTGCGAACCAAATTTCAGGTTCTTCAGGCCAAAACGGTGGGATACGTATATTCACGTGATTAACTTCGACACATTCTATCGATACTTTCCCCTCACTAGCGTCCGAGAAATGGCCGCATGCATCCTCCATCTTTGGTTTATGTGTTCGACTCGGGGTCACCAGTTTAGCGAGGGTGGAGGATAGTAATGAAAGTCCGACTTACAGTTTTAGACGTATAATCCTCAACACCACCAACTCACATACACATTCACAGCTTACACTACAAGCAGTAGATATAAAGTAAATAGTCAGAAGGCACAAGCACCACACAGGAGGAAAGATAGTCAGACAGAAAGCGTACACAATAATAGAAGCGAGAAGAGTAAACAGCGTATAGATATTACTATCTTGGCAATTAATAAGTTTAGCAATATTAGAAGCGTGCGCTCCGCGTCGTAGGTTAGTCTCGACTGGTGCGCGGGCGCAGTGGGCCACCGGGCCTGCTATTGGCCGTTACATCATAATAGACTAAGACGTATAGGGCGGTGCGCATGTCGATATCGATTATTGACATCGACTATCGACAAACTGGTATGCACCGCGATGTGTAATATTTATGTTTATGAATAATAAATATAATATGTATATATAATAATAATAATAAGTGTAGTAATATAATTAGTGTTAAGGAATAGTTTAAGTTAGAATAAGTTTTATTATTATTAAGTATTGTAAATATTAACTTTAAGTCTTTGTAAATAATATTAATTACTTTTTATGATAAATATTAAATGATGTAGGCAGTAGCCTACACCTATATATGAAAATAAATTATGTACTATTTCCAGGGAACGCAAGACATAAAATAATATTCAAACAGAGAAGAAGAAATTGGGAGATAGAGAAGCCATAATACTTTTCTATGACTGAAGTCTTTTATATATTTATTATAAATTCATATTAGTAATCAACTGACACTTCACAAAAAGCATTCCTCTAAATGCTACCGTACTTGAAGACTACGCCTAAAACCGTACTTAAAGACTACGCCTAAATGAGCTCGCTAGGGCCTATTTATAAGGTATTAAGCAATAAGCCAGCCCAAGTAACCTAGATTTAGTAAAAGGCCAACTGGAAACAGAAATACGCCTAGTAGTCGTAAATATAATAAAATATAATATAGTAGTGAGCCTCTACAAAGAAAAAAGAGGTAGTTAGGCATTTGTAATGGACATTTTTTGAAAAGGTACGCTTCTGACTTGTCTGTCTCATATTCCGGAGTGATTTCGTATCGTAAGGCGTATTTCTAAGTGATTTTTTATCCAGATATAAATGTATTTCAAGTTTCAACACCATTACCACTTGCCTTACATCATGTAGATTAGTTTTGTAACTCCCCTATCCCGGGGTATACCCGGGGGTCATCCCCGAACTGGGTTTCAAATATACGATACATTTTTCTCGACTTAGGAAATTAACCCCAAAAGACGACCAGGTATTTATATCACTAAACCAACTAGGTGTTTCCAACGGAGAAGAGTAAGTTGGAAAGTTGTGACGCACAGACAGACAAGGTAGGCCTAATTACTTAAACTACGGTTTATTTATGGTTCTGTTTTCGCAGTTTCTTGAAAGTACTTGTTACGTAATGGATAACATCGGAGGTAAATATTTTATGTGTTTGTTAAAGAAGAGCCTTTCGGAAATTCATTTCAAAGTCGACGTTTTTATTCTGCTAACGGTTACCACGACGACTCAAAAGCCAACGACGCTTTTACAGGAGAGTTGAACCAGTTTTCACAGATGATCTGTCCTCGGTTAGGATTAACAGATGGAAAGAAAAACATCTCCTTCCTCTGTACCCACCCTGTGAAAGATTTTCTCCAGGCCATGATCTGCCGTGGTCGACTTGAATAGCGCTCAATAGACTGTGGACTCAAGTTAGCCGCTGCAAGGACAACCTGCAGCGTTGGGGTTACGTGGGGCCTTCTTAAAACGTTTGCGACTGCGGTCCCTCCCCTCAAATAATGGCCCACCTCTTGGGTTGCCCTGCGTGCCCTGATACTTGCACAGGAGAGGAGTTGTTGCGCGCGCCGCAAGGCTTACCAAAATGCTGTTCGGGTCGCTGAATTCGGGGCCGAATACTCGAACATTTAATTTTGCCATCAACACGCTAAGAAGGCTACCGAATACAGCGTAAGTTATTGCCCGTTGTATGTAACAAAGGAGTTATATTGCAGCTTCTTGGACGATTTGTTAAAGGATTTTTTTTTTCCTGATGAACGTTTTTTATGTACGCTTTTTTATGATGTTATCAAGAATCAGAATCAATCAAGAATCAATCATGTCAACAATCAATTATAAGAGGAACTAAATTCTTGGCGCGAACATTTATATATTGTTTAAATGTAAAAAAAAATTGTTTACATAAAAGTAAGTATTTTATTTAGGATATATAGAAAAACAAGGTAAGTTGTCTATAGGAATAAAACAATATAAACTAAGGCTATAACAGAGAGCCTTCGCCTCGTTGCTCGCGACATAGATTTTATTCTAGCTCTGGAGTCAAACGCCTCGGGCAAATAGAGAGATCGCAGGCAACAAAATAGAATTCAGATCCGTAGACTACTCGTACTCAGACATTACATTGTCCAATACAGATTTAATATAGCAGATAAAACATTGAAATGTAGAGTTTATAGTAACAAAATGGAGCAATAAGACTTGGTAGGTCGACATGACTGAATAGCGGTTCTAATAGATTCTTGTTATGATTATCATCATAATCATAATTTCAGCCGAAAGAAACCCACTGTTGCTGGCATTGTGAAAACAAAAATCTGATTGCATCGACACGATAAATAAATATTGGATATTGTCCAATATCACATATTATATTGATCTGATCCCAAAGTAAGTAGCGTAAGCACTTGTGTTATGGGTATCAGAAACAACGAAGGTACTACAAATATACAAATAAACATACAGACACAGAACAAACACAAATGTTCATCACATAAGTGTTTGTCCTGGGTGGGATTCGAACCCACGCCCCCCGCATAGAGCAGGGTCACTAAAAAATGCGCCATCGGGCCACTCAACTTAAAACTTTAAAACTTACTATAAACTTTATCAAAATTTATCTTCGAGACTTTGATTTCAACACAGCCAGAGCCAGAGCTGCTATACTCGTAGCGTCAGATTTCGCGTGTGGCATTAGCCAGTAGGACTCTGAAAAGTTTACCACCCACCAAAAGTAAAATCAGTTAATCAAACAACCGCATGTTTACGTACTGAACGTAGAACTGCATGGGATCCAAGTGGACGGAGCGGCTCATCAGTCCAACGAGATTAGGCAAGCGTAGCGTAGGGCAGCCTACTGTACGCTTGCCTAATCTATTATACTACTACTATTATGAAGAAGAAAAATTTATTTAAGTTATTGCCCGTTGTATGTAACAAAGGAGTTATATTGCAGCTTCTTGGACGATTTGTTAAAGGATTTTTTTTTTCCTGATGAACGTTTTTTATGTACGCTTTTTTATGATGTTATCAAGAATCAGAATCAATCAAGAATCAATCATGTCAACAATCAATTATAAGAGGAACTAAATTCTTGGCGCGAACATTTATATATTGTTTAAATGTAAAAAAAAATTGTTTACATAAAAGTAAGTATTTTATTTAGGATATATAGAAAAACAAGGTAAGTTGTCTATAGGAATAAAACAATATAAACTAAGGCTATAACAGAGAGCCTTCGCCTCGTTGCTCGCGACATAGATTTTATTCTAGCTCTGGAGTCAAACGCCTCGGGCAAATAGAGAGATCGCAGGCAACAAAATAGAATTCAGATCCGTAGACTACTCGTACTCAGACATTACATTGTCCAATACAGATTTAATATAGCAGATAAAACATTGAAATGTAGAGTTTATAGTAACAAAATGGAGCAATAAGACTTGGTAGGTCGACATGACTGAATAGCGGTTCTAATAGATTCTTGTTATGATTATCATCATAATCATAATTTCAGCCGAAAGAAACCCACTGTTGCTGGCATTGTGAAAACAAAAATCTGATTGCATCGACACGATAAATAAATATTGGATATTGTCCAATATCACATATTATATTGATCTGATCCCAAAGTAAGTAGCGTAAGCACTTGTGTTATGGGTATCAGAAACAACGAAGGTACTACAAATATACAAATAAACATACAGACACAGAACAAACACAAATGTTCATCACATAAGTGTTTGTCCTGGGTGGGATTCGAACCCACGCCCCCCGCATAGAGCAGGGTCACTAAAAAATGCGCCATCGGGCCACTCAACTTAAAACTTTAAAACTTACTATAAACTTTATCAAAATTTATCTTCGAGACTTTGATTTCAACACAGCCAGAGCCAGAGCTGCTATACTCGTAGCGTCAGATTTCGCGTGTGGCATTAGCCAGTAGGACTCTGAAAAGTTTACCACCCACCAAAAGTAAAATCAGTTAATCAAACAACCGCATGTTTACGTACTGAACGTAGAACTGCATGGGATCCAAGTGGACGGAGCGGCTCATCAGTCCAACGAGATTAGGCAAGCGTAGCGTAGGGCAGCCTACTCTACGCTTGCCTAATCTATTATACTACTACTATTATGAAGAAGAAAAATTTGTTTGTTTGTTTGTTGGTTTGTATCTATTAAATAGGCTCCGAAACTACTGAACTGATTTGAAAAATTCTTTCACTGTTGGAAAGCTACACTATCACCGGATGAAATAGGGTATCTTTAATCCCGGGAATGTGGGGGGGAAAGGGGAGGATAATTGTCAAAAAGAATTCCGCTCGGAGGCAACCGCTAGTCTAAGGTAAAATAGGCGGGGCAAAAATAATATTAATTTTGCCCTTAGAATAAAGATTTTGCCACAATTTTAAATTCAAAGACAAACTTGACGTTGACTTAAAATCTGACAAAATTACCGTTCTGTCAACACTGCAACAATTCTTGTAATTGAGTAGTATAGGTACTTAAAAACAAAGTTTTAACTACTGCAACTGTTCCCATTAGAGGGTCGTTACTTCGAAGCTATTACGAGTATTACTATTGCTTTTAAGTCATCCATAGATAATGATGGGAAATTATAGGTCGTAACTACATAGAATGCAAGTAACAACATAATGCTTGTCATGTGTCGCAGTATCGATTTCAAATATGAAAATTAAAAAGGGGAATCGTGGATCCATGTTACTTTGTACACCTACACTTACAAGTAGCGGTCTCGTAATAGAAGTAAATTATGAACCGTAAAAGCATTTGGATGTATATTTTTGTTGTACAATATATTGACATCTGTTTTACCGCATCATAGTTCCACCAATCGAAAATAACATTACCACAACTCAAGCACATTTTGCGTTTTTGATTCTATTTATGAGTTACTAGCGGTCGCCTGTTTTACATATTCCCTCCTTCCCCCCACATTTCCGGGATCAAAAGTACCCTATGTTCAGCAGTATCTTTCCAATAGTGAAAGAATTATTCAAATCGGTTTAGTAGTTTTAAAGCCTATTCGATACAAACAAACATAAAATCAAATCTTTCCTTATTAATAGTATAGATGTTTATTTCAAATTGGCGGTGTTTGTATGTGAAATGGCTTAACATTGAGAAAGTATGGAAAATTGTAGCAAAAGAAGTTTTGAAGTCGATTTAACTCTTAAACACCCGACCGAAAGCCGGGTGTCGCGTAAACAATAGATTTTCTATTGTGTCTGGTTTTCCGGGGCTTGATGGATTAAGCCCACTTTGAAATGGTTTTTTTTTTTCAATTCAATCGGCGTACGGTTAACAATAACAAACAACAAAAAAATAAAAGTATTAATTCGTCGCACATTAGGTGGCGCTTCCTTATTATATTAAATGTCGGCCAATGGAGTATACCACAGTGGCCGCTTACCATTATGTGGGCTGTGTGCTTCTGATCTAGCATAAAAAAGTAATTTCGAAGTTATCGACTTATCTTCCATAAAGAAAATATACGAATTGCTGCAATCATGTATATTCTAGCACAACACAATACGAATAGTCCTTGACATCGTAATATCCGTTTTATTATCACTCCCGGAATCCCGGATATTAGTCGCGCAAATGGTTCCTCGTTAACTAAAGGATATGTTGATCTGATGCCCTAGTTCTCGAAGTATTCATACAACAAACTGACTTGTAATATAAATAAATATAATATCATACATTCAGACTACTACGGATATATTTATATTTTCATATTTAGAAAAGAAGACATCTGTTTTTAATAAAACAATAATAAAATGTTCTACTAGTTTAGATAATTATTATGCTTTTTATAGTCAATTCAATATATTACAGAAATTAGCGCGTTTTCGTCATAATCTACATTCTCTATATTATTGGGGTTAGCTATTTAGTAGGGTTAGATTGAAATCAAAACATTAGTATATTATGTACATACATTTATTAATCTATTATGCCTAAGTAAGTACATATATTTCAATATAGCAACATAATCATTTAGAAATCTCAGGCTTAAAATGGAATAAAATTATTTATCAATAGAAACAACTTAACGTGCTAGAATATATAGAAAACTTAACAATTTGATAGTTTTAAATATAAACGTTGTTATAAATCTAGCCCACACATCAATCTCAATTAATAGATGAAAATATTGGACACAGTAAAATAGTACACATACTACATCTAATACATTAACTACTATACTACATCTACTCAGAAATAAACCATCTATATATGAATAGATAAGTGTAGGTTCGAATATAACAACTTTTATATGTAAAACCACATGAGATCAGTTATTAATATCAGTAATATACTATATATCAATGTATGAAACACAATTGGTTCAAGCTCTTAAAACAGCATAAATTATATCGCATGACAAAGAACATCCATATATAATTCGGGTAACATCGTGGCGGAACAGTATAATATGAGTAGAATTATCATTAGATATGACTACAAGATATGCTATTCAATGATGAAATAGTGAATAATCGTTTCGTTGTCACAAGACTCTAAGAATTTGAGAAATACTAGAAAATGCTTGAGCTTCAAGTTAGTAAAAGTTGAGATTAGTAAAATTACCTTCAAATTTCACATGATTGATCCGCTATTTAAGAGAAATATTAAGAATTACACTATATTCTGAACACAGACACACGTAAAATCAATTATATCTTAGATATTGACATAGGCCAAACACACTGGTCATAAGCGTTGCAGGCGTATATCAGCGTTTAGTGCGTGTGTGAAGGGCCTTGTGAAGCTGAAATGACCGGTTTGCCTTAGGCTAAAGGAAATTGAACTCTATAACCCTGTCACTGCGATCGAAATTGCAGTCCCTCGATTCCAGAAGTTTTTGGACTACAAATTCCTTGCTTCATCTTGCAGTTGTGTGACAAGGTTGAAAATGGACCAAGATTCAACTTCCTCGATTGTACATCTAAATGGAATGTTGGACTGTAGCCTCCGGCCTTCTCCCATGCTGGGGGTGTCTATGTCAACATCGGGGTGTTGGATGGCGCTTAGAAGCTAGTTCGTCCGAATATAAAATTGCCGGCTGCGCTCGGGTCTTCAGTGGAGAAGTACTCCTTCCATAGCTCTTGGAACTCTTCCCAGCCCACACTGCTTTTGCCCTGTTGTAAAAATATTTTGTGTTTAGTATTTAGTAAGGTTTGATGCCCTTGCACCATGATGATACGATTTATTTTCCATTCAGCAGACAAATACAATTTTCTAGTAATGTTTTTCGTAACAGTGTTTGACTTACTGAGATCATCTTTCATTACTTAAGTAAACCAAAACTAACGATTTGGTTCTGAGTAGTCTAGGGCGTAAGAAATTATATTCATCAACCAACCACAGTAATCCGTTAAAGATATCTAAGGCCCTTGGTAACTGGGACTGTATCAGGAACTGTGCTACCCTATGAAGAATGCCAACAATTTACATCAGCCAGATCCAAATTAGCCCCTTAAAAGTTATTTCAAGAAGTCAAGTCTTGTTAACGTTTCCTACTTTGGCCATATTATTTTTTTCTTCTAAAAGTTTCACAAGAGTTCTCTTGATGAGTTAAGGCTAGTGCTTAGACTTAGAGAGAAGATGACTTAGACTCTTATGTTAAAAATTACCTTGGCCATCTTGCTGAACGCCAGCTTGCACTCCTGAGGGTCGATGCCGTAGGAGGAGCAGACGGTGGTGAACTCGTCGCAGTCGATGGACCCGTCCGCGCTTGCGTCCTCCAGCTGGAACATGAAGTGGCAGTACTGCTGCTGCCATTTGAGGGCAGCTGATGGGTTGGCGGCGTAGTCGTTCCACATGGACACCCACTCTTCGACTGACACCTGATGGAGATGGTTTACAATTAAAACATAATATTGCCTGTACGAGGGTCGATCAGTGTAGCGAGTGTTTGCAGAGGTCTATGTCCAGCAGTGGACTGTAATAGGCTGATGGTGATGATTGTATAGATATTGAGTAGTATACAGTCGTCGATATCTTAAAGGTCGAAGACAAAAAGCTTAACTGTGCTACCAGGTTATACATACAGATCAAGAACCTATGAAATTAAAGGACAATAGATAGATAGTTTATATTTGCGTGTATATGCAATACCTTACTATAAGACATGATGCAGTCACTAATGATCAAATCTTTATCCAGTCCAAGTGCCTTAATAAATATATGAACACACCTAGTAATTAAAATAAGCTATCATTTCTTTCTTCCTTACTACCAAGTTTCATTATTTTTAAACAAACATTTAACCACTCAACGCCGAACCGGCACTCGGGTGCCGCATAACAATAGATTTTCTATTGTGTCTAGTAATCCGGGGCTAGAAGGATTAAAAAACAATAATCTGATATAGCAAAATCTTCGTCTCCCTTAATCCAATATTTAGATTTTATGGGGTGATTTCAGCTACCTTCAAAACACTCATAGTTTCCGTAGAGGCTGTGAGGTGATTACAGCGATATATGGGAGCATTGTCGCTCCACACAAAGGATTTACCGTCAAACCAACGTGAATGGGGAGTGAAATTCACGCTCACTTTCTGCTCCATAATATTCGTACCGTAGTGAATTTACTTGTGTAATCTTGTTAATACAGTGAAAAGGCATTGTTGCTCAACTTTATAGCTATTATAAGGCCATAATTACAATAATACTATGATAGACTAATATTTCAGGTTAGTAAATTATTTAGTTTAATTTTAAATTACACATTTAAAAGAAGAATAAAAGTTCCCGGTCAATCTTTGACACTGATACGAAATTACAAGAATCCGAAAGAAACTTATCTCATAGAAGTCATTTAAGTTTGAAAAATAATTTAGATGAACATCTTCCCATTCGTAATGGCTAAACGAAAAGAGTGTTTAAAGAGGAAAAGTTTTAAACTCTGTTTTGCATAAGTTTTCCTGTAAAATAAACAATTTGGAGGCGTTCCAAACCTGATCAAGATGTTTAATAGGGGAAGGCTTAAAATGGAAAATTGAAAAGAAACTTCCGAGCGAAAATGTGAAAACTTATCAGATTCGAAGTGTCTGTTTACTAAGTTGTGTTGTAAGGACTTTGTTTTTACTTTTTTCGACTCTGGGAAGTCCTATCACGTGGTCCCATCGGGGATGATCTGATATGGAGGAAAAAGGTTGAAGCAGGCATTTTATAAACATCGCTCAGGGAATGGTGAATGAAAAAATAAACATAAATAAAGGAGCATTTTGATGGTAATTAGGACTTGTTTGCACGGCCGGTTGTGTATCTCGATATAATTGTAATTCAAAGAGGAATTATCGTATGCGGAACTACTTTATTCAGTCCTAAACGAAAAAAAATTTGCGATGCCTCTGGTAGTGCAAATATCCGAGAGTGACGGTGATTATTTGCAATCCATTTGCTCTTCTGCCACACAAACTTGCAACAAAATTGATTTGGCGCCTAACGTGTGATAACGTAAAATTTTGTAGGTCGGTTCTAAATTTACCCAGAAATAAAATAAAAGAACCCAAAAAGGTTTTTCAAACCGTAAATTAAACAGAATGACCAGTGTTATTATTCTACGTGATGCTCAAAGCAATGGAGCGTGCCGAGTGGGTTTCTGTGGCCAATAAACAGGGGTCAGCACAATAACCGAATTACTCGGCAAAAATGTTAATAAACTCGCCGATGGCAATTTATTCTAACAATGGAATAATGTACGCGTAATTAAACCGGCCTTTGACATTTTTACAAAGCTAAAGGCATTGGACCGAACGAGGTATTTGTGGGTTGCGGTAATTAGATTTTCTTTCCGAGTGTACGTTTGATTGTTTGTTTCAGTATTATGCTCGGACATGGTGCTTGATTGATTTAGCATTGAAATGGAACGCAATAAAAACGAATTTGATATTAAATTAATGGAAACGTGGGGTATTAAAATTACATAGTCACTGCACTGCAACTACGAGTATCTATAAACTAAACAGCCCATACTATCTATTGTTTTGTAAGTGTTATTACGAAGAACATTGATAATATCGATACTATAAATATTTTCGATAGTTTGATGATAGTTACTCGCATCAATACCATAAATATCGACACGTTTTGAACAGCATCAGTAAGTAGAACAGATAGGCTGTGTTGTCTTCCATCGAAGGTGAAAAAAAAAATTTAAAATGCTGGATAAAACTGCACACAACGGTGATGAATGTGCTCTTTTTAATTCCGCATCATTGCTGGCATGACACGAGTTATTTTTAATAGCCATTATGAATTTCTGCTTGTCCTTTTGATTAATATGGTGGTATTTAAGCCACAGTGTTCCGGCAATGGAGGACATCACGCGTAATTAAGCAAGCTGTGACATTTTTGCAAACACGAGCGATGGGGATGAATATTATTTATTGTAGTTTTGTTGGAAGAAAATTAGACTGGTTGGTAGTATTCAAGTTTTGTATAGGTATTTGATAAAAAACGAAAGAAGACACGTCATGATTACGTCGAATATTCTATGTTTGTGACAATACGTTTACGATCTTATGTAGGTATACTTTTTTCATCTACCTTTCTACCTTTTTTCTTTTTTTATCACTGTTTCACTTAATTTTTGTGTTGATATTGTGGTCAGTTTGACCGCATATTAGTACATAATTCACCCTAAATATAAACCTTATTGATGAGTAAAATGTCTTAAACTCCTTTCTTTGTGCACGGGAACACAAATATTAAATGTTTGATTTCGATCAGCTAGCTCTTTGTTTCCATTTTGCTATTTTAGATATGAAAATGAAACATTGTTTATTTCAAAACCGTTTACAGTACAAACTATAATCTAAGGCCGGGACCTACCTAGTAAGTATATAAAACACTTGTGGTTGGAGGTCCCGCTCCTCCTTTCCATATTCCGAGATAATCAGCATGCAAATTTTGTTTATGAGGTTTTGTAAAGATGTGGTGTATGTGAATGTGTGTGTGTGTGTGTGTGTGTGTGTGTGTGTGTGTTAATATGTGTGTATGTGTGACATGAATATAGATTAGTTCATATCAATACATTTCAACAAAATACAAACCGCAGGCCTTAGGCAGGCCATTAGCATAGGCACTTAGTCTATTACATTTAGAGTATATTATGTTAACTTTGTGAAGCACTGGTGCCTGAATTAGATTTAAGCTAAATCTGTGCCACAGGTCACCGGTAGGCCCCTCCGCAGTCGTGGTACAATATACAAAAGCTGGAAAGTTATGTGGTATTGGTAGTAGACGAAGTTGACATAAAATGATTATATATTATATTGGTACAAAAAAAAAAGAAAAACAGGTAATGGTTACAATATAATATAACTAACTGTAGTGAGTGTGTTATGTTGATGTGTGTATGTGAATGTGGATCAGATATTTGTGTGGTTGTGTTGTATAATAAATTATGTGTGTGCAAGTGTGTGTGTAACTGTGAAATTGGAGGAGAGTGTAATAATTTTTGTGAGACTAAAAGCGTCCACTACCCACTAAACTCCCCCGGTTTCTCCTTCACACCCGATTGGGACGACCCGGTGCCAGCCTTGTGGCTATTGACATACTTAAACTGCCTGCAGAATGGCTTTGCCATACTTTTTTTAGAGTGTGTTACTCATTATACAGTAAGTTCGTATGTCAAAGCTAGCTAATATTATTGTGACAGAGTTTTCTTATTTCCAAAAGTTGATGCGCAATATTTATCGTCAGAAATTGTCCTTTATGACTTATGTCAGGTATATGGATGTATTGATCCACCAGTAATCGCTCATTTCGGCTGCGATTACGAGTCACTCACGCAATTGCTTCTGGAAATTCTCCGCAGAACTTTGTTTTATGGCGGAGTTGCGAGACACGTGTAGGAATGACATCGTATATTCACTACATAATATTTTTTTATTACTGAAATTATGTTCAATCATAGCATTTTGACGAGCCGTTTGGTGTAATGGTCAACGGTCGGCTAGTACACCAAAGTTCGCGGGTTCGATCCCCGCACGGTACAAACATTTGTGTGCATGTACACACATGTCAACAACAAAATATGAACATGTCTGTTTGCATCCATAGTACAAGCTATGCTTAATTTGGGGCTAAATGGTGCTGTATAAATAATTCCTAGGGATATTTATTTAAAACGTTTGGAGTAAGAAATATTAGGGCCTGGGTTCCCAATCCCAATTTATTACCAAATCTATCTTACTCTGCATGTGTACTTTAAAATGTCTGGTAAGATTTTGGCTAATAAGTTTGTAATTGCATCTAAATCCCATACAAGGAACAGCGACGCGTACGGATTTTCTATCTAAATTGGTTTACAAGCTCGTAAATGCGGCTTGTTCGTTCCACGACAGATGCTGTGGCTTGTTAGCGATATGTCGCCCACAGACAGGCTATCTTGAATCTAGTCTGCAATACAAGTACTATTATATGTATTATACTTATGTGGCAATACATAAGTACATTTGGTACCTGAGTTAGACATGACGTCGTAATTAACTGTGGGAGAACCACAAAGTCTTGATTTGTGGGGAAACATAATGTATTTGTTTGAGTTATTTATTTCAACTAATTCTAAAGCAAAAGAAGATTATTTTGTATCATCTTATTTAGTTTTTAAGTTTACTGCTTTTAGTATTAAAATTAGATTTGTATGGCGATGTCAATTTAAAAAATAAAAATAGTAGGTAGTAATTGCTAACTTTCGATTGAAAAATATTTAAGTTTACTACCATTAACCACTCAACGCCGAACCGGCACTCGGGTGCCGCATAACAATAGATTTTCTATTGTGTCTAGTAATCCGGGGCTAGAAGGATTAAAGTTTTGTTTCCACTTGTAGTAGTTTATTACGGTATACGATTAACGAAAAAGTAATAAATCAAGTTGACCCGGTGTAATTGAAACCGTAAATTCACAGTAAATGCCCATTTAAATCATTCATTATTCAAAGAGTTTATACAAGTTGTTCAAAATTAATTGCTTGTCCCTTTTTTCAAGTCTAATGAACTTAAGCATCGTTACATCGGTTGGCTTTTTGTCCAATTAAGTTTACTAGTTCCTACTGAATTGAAGATTAATGTATTTTAGTACCTACTAATCCTCGTTTCTCGGCTGGGTTTATGAACTTTTGCTCGCATAGAATTAGTTTTGTTGAAACTTAAGTTTAAAATGTGTTTAATATTGATTTTGTGAGACACATTTTTTTTTTCATCGAGAAAAAAACATTGAACCATTCCTCAAACCTTACCTCAGAAATGCTAAGAAATGTTCGTTTTCATATTTTTATGAGAAGGAAGTCAACCATAAAACCTATCTAGTAAAACAAAAGCATTGCTCAATGTGCTAACACACTAGTAAATAAAAATAATAAATATCTCTGGACATACACCACACTAAACCTACACTCCTCTAATCTTCGAGTCTTTTTCAGCAATCACATTAATATTGCCGGAACAGCCAGAGCTATTACCTGTGATTGTAGCTGTGGCCAGTGGGACACTGAAAATATCCTACAAATGTCAGCGACGCGATACGTGACGGTCATTGCTTACCATCAGGCTGGCCGTTATCTTGTGCTACCTTTGTAGTTTAAAAAATATACACTCACCGGCAATAAAACCTGGCCACTGGACTTTTTTCATACAAACGTGGTCACGTTACGTTTAGCGTCTCATAGATAAAAAAAATATTTGCAGCTGTGCAATGATTATTACGTTAATGGAGAGGCCAAACGCCCTATTATCGAATCACAGTTTCAAAAATTGCCAAAAATCGTTTACTATTCTCACCGATACGAACTCGACGCTCCATATTATTACAATATAAATGGATGTAATCTTTGGATTTTTCTGAAATAAAATTATTATTATTTAATGATTTCTAATATTTACACGGTTACTACTCATTAAAATAAAACAACTTTAAACGGATGAACGGGTTTAAATTTCAAAATGTAGAATATACGCGAGTTTTCATCCGTTTAAAGTTGTTTTATTTTAATTATTATTATTATTATATTTCGTACACATGAATTTTAACTTGACTTGATTGTTTTTCCTTTTTGAGAAAATTGAGCGGTTATTGTAAATTTTTGAAACTGTGACTTGTTAATCGGGCTTTTGGCCTCTCCATTGACGTAAATAATCATTGCACAGCTGCAAATAGTTTTCTATCTATGAGACGCTAGAGTGACCACGTTTGTATGCAAAAAGCTCAGTGGCCAGGTTTTATTGCCGGTAAGTTTATTATGTCATTAGGACATCACTTTGCACTTACTTGACCATCCTTGTTAGAGTCAGCCCTCTTCCGAAGACCATCCCATATCTTGATCATGATTTCATGTGTTTCGCTGTGTTTCGCGTCTCCTGGTTTCCAGCCCCGAAGACTGCAGATTTTCTGCAAAAATAAACTTTATTGAACAACAAATAAAATGCATTTTCAGCTGCATGTCTGTGAACGTTTGCTGACCGATGTGCATTGAATATATTTTGAATCGGGTCCAACTATTAGAGGTTCAGCTAAGGAAATAACATGTTTACTATGAATAGAAAATTCAAAGACTTTCTTGCTTACAGTTAACGGAATAGCGCTAGAAGTTTTGCTTTGAGAACGAATACAATTGAATGCAATGTCGTATTGATTTATTCAGTCGTGAGTACGAGGTATAAGATTAAGTTAATATTTGCTTATTACTTGGCAAATATTGCATGGTCATTAAAAGTTATGCTCAATTACTGGGTCCCACATTAATATTGCCGGAACAAAGCCATAACTATTATAGTGGCAGATTTCACTTGTGGAATTTGTAGCTAGGTAGTTGGATTCGGAAACAATCCTACTACCTACCAACCAGATCCAAGGCGGGAATCGATTCCGCCACCTCCGGGTTTTTACCCGTGCAGCTCAGCCACTGCTTCACAGTGACGGTAAAAAGTTATGTGAAGAAGTCGTGAATAGGTACTTCAAGCTATCATTTAAAGGACATAAATAAGAGTAATTTAAGAGTGCCTAAGTAAAATTATTGTAAACTGCATAATATTTATAAATGCATACGTTATTATAATTTCAAAGATTAATGAGACGTGGTTTGAATAAACAATACCCTATTATATTTCATTGTGTGAAAATTCTCTTTATTTAATAATTAGTCCCTCATCAGTCTTCATTATAAACGGTGTCAAAATAACAACCAAAATGTTTTTATTTTACAGTTATGGGGAAAAAGAAAGATGAGGAAAAACAAAAAATACCTTTCTCGATAACAAACGAAATAATTAGACTGGAAAAATTCAAACGAATTTATCTAAACCGAAATACTTATTCCGCTTGAAAACGATTCACTAACTTCCCTTTGTATCTGAAAGAATATAATTGTTTAAGATTTTTTGTAAATGAATTGGAGCCTAAGAGATTCTTTGGATCGTTTATGAACATAATAGGTTTAAGGTACCTACTGAATATATTTCTGATTTATTATAAAAGTGAGAAATACTCTTTCACGCAAAAACAACTAAACTGGTTTCAATGATAATTTACAGTTAACATTCTTAAATAGAAATAGAACATTCTTATACATCGCACACACTTGAAATCAAAGGCTCGAAGATCAGATGAGCCTACAGTCTGGCAGCACATTGAGCGGCGCTTCCTGGTAAAGTGTCACTCAATGGAATGTCCAGAGATATTTATTTATTTATTTATCAGTATAACCCAGCCACGGGCAAAAGCTACTAAAAGTATACATTGCTGTTTCTATTACTTTCCCTTGTAACAGCAAAGACCCTAACTTAATAAAAAGTAAAAGCATAATAATATGTAAAGTAAGGTGCGTTCAAAAAATCCTACGCTTAGTTTGTACGCAATTTGTGGGACCAAGAAGTATACAATATTTTACAGACCTGCTAAAAAGAACATTACATAACACGACTTAAATGTTTTTGGTATTTGAGTATGAAGTCAGCCATTATATCGGAGCCAAAACTTGACTGACATAGTAACTCGTAACAATAAAAATGTTCTCAAACAGTACTTAAAACTGTACATCCCTCTTGAGATTCAAAATGAATTTGCTTGTCATTGTCTATCTATCTAACTAAAGTGGAATTTTTATTGAAGTCAGAGTTCCCCCAGAGGCAAAAGTTAGCCAATTTCAAGATTGACCGACCTTTATAAGTTTGTTCTTAACATAAAATTACCTGCAAAAGTAATTTGAATAAAACGAAGTGTATCTTTTTAATTAAAAATGCGGTTCTGATTTTCCTTTTATTTCCACGGAAATTTATTATAGATACTCGTATAAATTATTAACGTCCTTTTTAAAACGTATAAAAAAAATCAACGTAAACTTATGCGTTGAAAATGTGTTTCTGAAAATTGTCATGTTAATAAAATTGTAGGTATAATTACAATGAAGTGCAAAAGATTGTTCATGCAGATATTTTTGTACTGTGGGCGATCAAACACACTGATGTAATAGAAGACTTATACACCTCTACACCAAATATTTCTTGCAACAAACAAAAAAATATCGACTTTGAACCTAGTAATCTTTATTCCTAAAATTATGTAACGGTAATAATTCCTAACATTTTCACAAGCGTTTGCAAAAGCAGTTAATTTGAGCGTAATGGTCCCTTGGGCTTTAGGCCGGTATGAATATAATAGCCTTGATTAAATGCTTTGTCAAATTACACAATCTGTAGCAAAATCGAGCGTTTATTGCTCGAAGGACTTACAGGGTCTCGAGTAATTAAATGTCAGAGAGCATCGCATTCATCGATACTTACGAGTATTATCTCATAGTAGCCTTCCATTCTTTCTTTTTTAAATATCCCTGCTTTCCCCCACATTTCCGGGATCAAAAGTACCCTATGTTCACCGGGGATAGTGTAGCTTTCCAACAGTGAAAGATAGTTTAAAACGGTTCTTCTTTATAATATTAGTATAGATGAATATTTCTCCAAGGGGAATGCTTTTCCATAACGGAAAGCTACTGCACTCGCGGCCGTGTGTGGGACTCGGGACTATAAGCTTTTGTCCCACTACCCACTATACTCCCTCAGTTTCCCCTATATAAAGGAAAGAGACGGGCCGGTTCCTACCTTGTAGCGATTTACTCTACTGGCCTGTGGGACCTTTGTCCTTCAGTAGGACATTTAAATAGGCTTTGTCCTGCAGTAGGACATTTGAATAGGCTTTTTCCTGCAGTAGGTCATTTAAATAGGCTATGTCCTGCAGTAGGTCATTTAAAAAGGCTTTGGCCTGCACTAAGACATTTAAATAGGCTGACACATTTATTACTACAAATATTCTGCTCGGTTCTTTTGTTTGTTTTTATAACATAAAACTACTAAAATTATTGTTATTTTTATGAATAAATAGTTTTAGAAGTCTGCATCATTAGTATTCTGAGTTAAGATATTCCGTGAAAAACGTTCGTGAGTGTTCACCATTAGTGAGTTCATTATGTACTTCAAAAATGACATTAAGTGAAACATTTACCTCTATAGCTATTTCGAAGTCTTTTCTTTCTATCGTGCCGCTTTGGTTGACATCTGAAACAAAATAAATTGTTATGAGGATAATAAATAGTATAATGTAAAAGTAGGAATAAGGTATTAGGTGAAGAGTACAAATGATGTAAAAATAAAATGAATAACGAAATCAGAAACAAATAAGAAAGCCTTTGATTTAGCCCATCCAAGGTGAGATCTTCAAATCTTTTATCTATTTCTAAAGCTCTTGTCTGGCCCATCTGGTGCATTTGGTAGTGACCCTCATCTCATCTTTTTTTTTTATACTACATTAGTTGGCAAACAGACACGCAGCCCACCTGATGGTAAGCGGCCACTGCGGCCTATTCCATTAAGAGACACTTCACCAGGAAGCGTCGCTCAATGTCCTGCCAGACTGTAGGCTCATCTGATCTTCGAGCCTTTGATCTCAAGTGTACTGGCTCAAACATTAATACTGCCGGAACACAGCCAGAGCTGTTATGGCGGCAGATTTCACCAGTGGGGGTGGTAGCCAGCCAGTCGGACTCTGAAAAAGCCCTAAGACCAACTAGACCCTAGGCGGAAATCGAACCCACGACCTCCGGGTTTTATACCCGAGCGGCTTAGCCACTGTTCCACGGAGGCGTTCAAACTTGCATTAGGGTCCGATGAATAACGGAAGCACGTTAACTTTTTGTTTATTTCGTACTTATTCCAACCAGTACATACATATATTCTGTGCCCTGACACTCGGTCACAGGATGTTGGCGGTGTAAAAACACTCCCGTGCCACGGAAAGCATATTCAGCCGTTGGAATGAACCGTCCAAGACTTAAGGGATTTTACCCACAACCAGATTTTAGTCTTGTTTGGCTTTACACTTTAGTTTCACTTACCGAAAAATACGTTGAACACATACAGGAGCTTCTTTCGTCTGAATTCGGAGACTGACATTTTCTTAATCTGGAACAAGGAGATAGTTTCATTGAGTTTTGTTCTCAAACACCCAAACACCTCCGAGATGGAGGTAATAAAGATAATGGAAATCGTTTGTCTCTATTTTCTGAGGTCACGTTTTTGTTTTGTTGATGATATTTTATTATTGCAGAAAGGAATGTCGGTACGCCAGAAAATATCCTTCTTAGAATAATAATAAAAGATAATGGTTAGTATTACGCGATCACAAAAATGTAGTATCCTATACTAGAGAAAATTCACGTAATATTATTAGATAATATTATAGGGTTATTCGTCACGCTTGCTTAAAACGGATTTGTGATAAATAAATAAATCTGAGATTTCAGAATAATTATAAGAAAATAAAAACTTGGAATAGGTGATGATAGCAGCCAGGATTTAGTCCATTATTACAAAATAATGACATCAATACTATTAGAAAAAAAAAATTGTACAGAAAAGAAACACGCTGGCAGTGACATTTTTCAGTACTAAACCAAAAAGGTAGAATAATTGAGCGTTCATTTTTATCGGATCCTTGCGTATACGCATATTATATAGATTATAATCTAGGATAAGAAAGCAAACTAAGGGCCGGTATTTCAATATATACTTATCTTGATCTTAATCCGGGATTGATAATAAGTATGACTTAAGTGTATTTCATTATAGGATTAAAGTTAAGCGGCACTAAAGTCATACACTTTTACCTGTCAAAAGTAATACTTATCTTAAATGTTATACTTAACTTAAGCAATAAGATAAGGTTACATTGAAATACCGGCCCTAAAGGATGGTGTTTACCTCCCCCGTCCTGCCGCGCGGATACCTTAGGAGGAGACTACCACCTGCACTCGAGCTACATAATAATATCACGAATGTTTACGTTAGTGTCATGGCCCATTAAATTTGGGTTTTGATTTACAAAAACATACAACAAAATAAAAAAAGTTTCATCAAAATAATAATTCACGCATTCTCTCATCTTCAAATCCGCTAGATTCCATATTGAAACGAAATAGAGCCATGAATACTTATTCATATTTTCGTACAGGTATTACGAGCTTTATTCATTGCCAATTTATTCGCAATGTTGTCCGCCGTGTCCCTGTTTAAAATGCATGAAGCGTGGTATATTTAAATTTTTAAATTTATAAAAATATCTTTGTTCCATTTTCTTTTTTATTTTCTAAAATGTTATCAATCTGGGTTGTGGCCTAAATAAAATAAACCTTATAGATTTGTTTTAAGTATATCACATTTACCGCGGAACATCTAAAATCATGCTTATAATTATTTCGGCTAAAAGAGATAAAATATTTGACATACGAGTATTGTATCTTCCGAAATGTAAAGCTATGCGGGATATAAAATTCCAATAACCTTATGTTATATACTGTACAATTAAACGAGACAGAGCCCATTGACATTATTGTACCTTGTACCATAATACAATTGTAAAAATTATGATGTATTTTTACAATTGTAATAAATAAAAGATAATTTAATCAATGCAAAGGACGTCGGCATATAAAAGTTAATTATGTGTTACGTTTTACGTGTTCGTTTTACGACTTAGGGACTCGGCCGAACAGAGGAAGATTTTAATGGAATGACGGCACCTGTGACGATTTAACTGAATGACTGACACTTGCACCAACCCCAGTAGGGTTGTCAAAGTAAGATAATTATTAATACAATACTTTTTTTAATGGAAGAGTCTGGATGTTTCTATGTATACTAAGTATGTATGTATTTACAAAAAAAAGTATATGTAAGTAATCTTTATCTGTTGTCTAGCACCCATAGCACAAGCTTAATATGCTTAGTTTGGGGCTAGAAGGCGCTGTGTGAATAATGTTTAGAGATATTTATTTATTTATTTATCTATAATCTGTCGACTAAACCTTAGTGGAATCCCTATTCCACTGAGGGCGTTATAACTACTTACCATAGACTAACTAAAATCCCGTTTACAAACTGACGTTGCATAAAAGAAAATAAAGTGTTCTACCTTATATCCAAGGCCGCTAGAACACTATACGAGTAGGTAAAGTTATAGTTTGTTCACCCTGACTTATCACAAATTCGCTTGCATAATAGCTAGCGCTAGCTAGCTGTCTAGCATGCTTTGATAACAGTTTATCAAGTTCTGTTACAGGAACGATTTTACAAATTTTAGTGCAATTTGCAATTTAGTGCAGTGGTGGGTTACACCACATAAATTATTGGTAACATCGTATTTTTCACCAGCCCGCCTGGTGGTAAGCGGTCACGGCCTATTCCATTGAGGGACACACATTAATACTGCCGGAACACAGCCAGAGCTATTATGGCGGCAGATTTCATCTGTGGGGGTGGTAGCTAGCCAGTCGGACTCTGAAAAAGCCCTACCACCAACCAGACCCAAGGTGGGAATCGAACCCACGACCTCCGGGTTTTATACCCGAGCGGCTTAGCCACTGTTCCATGGAGGCGGTATATTTAAATGCCTAATAAAACTAAGAGTCGAAATATATTTCAGTTCCTTATCAGGATTCCAAAAGTTGTGTCTCATTATTTTACTTGCGTGCAGTGTTGTTATTTACTTTTAACTTGATTTAAATTGGGTTGAATTAAGTCATATATATTTTTTTTGTATGCCGTGCTGGGTAAACATGTGAATTCATATATCTATTAATTACACCACTAATTATGAACAATGCTTTACGCAAAACAAAAATATTGATTTTACTTCTGCCTCCAAAATCCCCCAAGAGAGTCCCTATTCTTAAATATTTCACTAAACTTGATATTGTCGTTCTGTCACTCGTGATTACTCGCGACTTGGCTCAGCAAATTGACACATTGACGTTTCGAACAGACAAACGTCTTATTGTTATGTATATGTTTATTGATTCTTTGATTGATTGCTAGAATTTGAGACAGGTAGCATAGTAGTAGATCTTGCTCTATCTACTCATAGTATTTTTGTGCTGTTTCTATCGGTAAGTAAGGACTACAGAAGGGAGAAGGACATGGTGTTGGCAGCGGAATTAATTAAGGGAAGAATTCTGTAATAATATAAAAAAATAAAACCTTCAACGATCATTGTGAAATATAATTCTAATCTAAGACAATAAAAGGCATCGAAACTGGAACATGTCCTAATAAAACAGGACAACTTGTCAACCCTAAACCAGAGTGATAACGCACATCTGTCACTTGTCCCGTATTATGAGCGGGACTGTCTGACTGCGTCGATTAACCCGAGACGAATTACTGGGACTCTGCCTTTACCTCTTTCAACCCGAACTTGGACTGGAATGGAGATTAGAATAGAATAGAATAGAATATCATTTATTTGGTACTTAAATATAGGTATTACAATATGATTTACATTAAAACAATTTAAACTTATAAAAGTACCAAAAAGGCCTCCGCTCAGCATATGTCGTGGCGACCACGACGCTTACGCCCTATCTTGTTAGATATTTTGGCATAGGATATTGTTTTAATGTCAACTTTTTATCCCGAATGCTCAGTTAAGTACCTACCAAGGGATTACAGATAAATAAGCTTTTGTTTGTCCTTTTTTCACGTCGAAATGGAACAATGGATCAACATGATTTTCGGTATTGAAAGGGCTGAAGAGTAACATTTCCTTTAAATTTATTTATTCCCCAAAATAAATCACATTTCTATGGGACGACGTCAGATAATCTACGATGGCGATCTATGTAATATTTTACGAATAGCCAAACAATTTAATATTATTTCAGTCAGTCAACATCTTATGTTACTAGATTGTACCATTAAGGCGCTGGGTAGACATTTTTTTTTTCTGGCTGGCACACAATTATAACATTTTATGTAAGTAAGTGGACACAAAAAGTTTCTTCGCCTTCGCATGGAGTGACTGTGGACTGATATATGTATGCCACTGGTGACTAGTATCCGACAAGTACACTTGATTACACTTGAAATCAGAGGCTCGAAGATCAGATGAGCCTACATTCTGGCAGCACATTGAGCGACGCCTCCAGGCGAAGTGTCCCTCAGTGGAATAGGCCGCAGTAGCCGTTTACCATCAGGTGAGCTCCGTATCTGTCTGCCAACTGACCAAAGTATGTATAAAAAAACGTCTGGGTAACGTCTTAACATTAATCAGGTCACTTCTAATTGCTTTAACTGAATGATTACCCGCACCTGTCGCTTCTAAACAATTAGTTAAGTCAAGCCCTTAAGGGTCCCCTATCATAATGGCTGAGAGGCGCGGCGACCTATATCGATATTCGATTACAAAGCCGTTCTGTTAACGAGATCAAAGACCGCTAATTGGAGAGGCGTATGTTGTTTGAAAAGATTTGTCCCTTGTCCAAAGGCCCTTTAAACATGTGCTTGAGAGAGTTGAGAGAGATTTGGTGGATCTATTTTGTTAAATATTTTTTTCAAATATAAAACATTTTTGCCACAGACTCTTGGGTTCGTGCCTTTGTTGGGTTGAAATTTTGGGTTAGTGTTTAGTTATAATATGTTTCTCCGCGCAAAGACAAAATGTTGGGTTAGTACTTAAGAATAAAGGCTTATTGCTAATATACCTACATACACATCGTCTGTGCTGTTTTAAAAACTATTTGAAGTGTTTTAGAAGACAAATCGCTTGTGGTTTTGTTTATGTAAAGAGGTGGCATGTTCGATTTATGTCCTCATCCAAGGCATTTTTCAGCTCCATCAACAACCTTTGTTACCATCTGACACCAAAAACTCGTCAGGATGGATCAAACGCGTCCATATTTGATGGGGTTGTATCATTTAACTACCAACTTTAGCTCCATCGGTAACCAGAGGGTGGATCAAAATTAACAGGCAAGATTTGATTACAGACAAACAACGGGACAGGTGAAACTATACAGCGTGGAATTTAAGTCGTTGTTTTCCCGCAGTAAAATTATTCTAACTTAGTAGTAAAATAGATTAATAAAGTTTTTTTAGTCAAATCAAAAGTTTTACGATAATGATAGACGAAACTCGAACCAATAGTATGTACTAGCTGCGTCGCGGTCGGTCACTGGCAGGGGTCATGGCCCTTCGCGCTTTTTAAAAAAATGATTATTACTATTTACTCACATTTGGTTTCCATTTTCCCATCAAACTTAAAAAATAAAAATAAAAAAAGTTTTAAAAAATAAAAATTAAAAATCAAAAAAAAATTACCTACTTGCATAAATCGATAGTATTACTGAAGGTAGTTCTGCTGCGGAAAAACAACGACTAAAAAAACACGCAGTATAAAATATGGTGAAGTAACGGTAGTTTTTCCGATGTTCCATTATGAATATACCTAATCTAACAAACTTCGAAAACTATTACGACCGTACCCACCAGTGGCGCCAACTGGCGACACAAAAACGCAACAGCACAAAAACAGTAACCGTCATTAGTGAAGTCAAGCCATTAAGGGTGCCCTCACAATCGTAAGGGTTGACCCGTATCGATATTCGATTACAAAGCCTACATCGTGTAAGATCAAAGACCAGCCGGGCTAATTGGAGAGGTTGTAAAGCGATTGGGACAGATTGAGTTATCCCTTGTTGAGTTATGATGAAAAATGTCGAGGATTTTTTTTTTTACTTTAGGTAAATGTTTACTTTACTTTTCTCTTTTAAAGTAAAGTATCAGCCTATTAATATCCCACTGCAGGGCCCACTGCAGAGCAAAGGCCTCCATCCTTGAAATCAAGTTGTCGTTACAATGATGGGTAGGTACTGGCTTAATCACCACGCTTGCCATATGCGGATTGGTGACCACAAACCCGAGCTGTGTCCGAAAAAACCAACACAAAGTTAGCTCGACCCGAGAATTGAACCCAGGACCCCGAGATCTCGGCCCGGTACTTAAACCACTAGCTAGACCATCGAGGCGTCTACTTTAAGTACCCTCGAGATTTACATGAATCGAGTTTTTATGTTTGTTAACAATTTAGTTATAACTTAACATATCCTATAGCCACTTGAAGTACTTAATAAAATGGCTTTTTATATACAGGGTGGAATTTTTTAATGCCACCTGAAAGGGAAGTACTCTTAATACTGTAGATAGAAAATTTTACTTAAAGAAAACATTCCTTTATTTTTTAAAAGAAAGAAAACTGCATTCAAAGATTTTTAAAAATTCGCTTGCTGCACCCGGTAATCGAACCGACTAAAATCTGTAAAAGTTGCACCCTGTACTTTTATTGCATCGATCGTAAGGGTCAATAATAAGGATGAAATCTCTCTAACAAACTTCATAAATTAAATGAAAGGAAAACAATGAAATCCTAAATTATTGATTCAATGGGTCAAGTTAAAGCACTTTTTTCATTGTTTCCCTTTCATTTAATTTATGAACTTTGTTGGAGAGATTTTATCCTTATAATTGTCCCTAACGATCGATGCAATAAAAGTACAAGGTGCAACTTTTACAGATTTTAGTCGGTTCGATTACCGGGAGCGGCAAGCGAATTTTAAAAAATCTTTGAATGCAGTTATCTTTCTTTTCAAAAACAAAGGAATGTTTTCTTTGAGTAAAATTTTCTATCTACAGTATTAAGAGTACTTCCCCTTCAGGTGGTATTACAAAGTTGCGGCAAGCAAATTTTTAAAAATCTTTGAATGCAGGTTTTTTTCTTTTCAAAAATAAAAGAATGTTTTCTTTGAGTAAAACTTCCTATCTTCAGTATTAAGAGTACTTCCCCTTCAGGTGGCATTACAAAATTCCACCCTGTATACCCATTTTTTATTTTATAAAAACCCCTTTGGAATAAAAAGTAACTATTTTTCTTAAGCCCACTAATACATCTGGCACAAGCTCACGTTCATATTGCAGTTATTTTCCAATACATAGACCTACGCTTATTTTATAAATTGTTATACATTATAAATCAGTTGGTAGGCAGACATAATTATGACCTGATAATAAGCAGCCACGATGCGGCCTAGTTCATTCAGAAATAGTTCACGATAAGGCATCACTACAAGTTCTTTCATTATTTTAGCATCTCTAATTTTAAATCTTTTGTATAGGCTGTAAAATTGTATAGGCTCCGAAACTACTGAACCAATTTGAATAATAATTTCACTGTTGGAAAGCCACATTATTCCCGGGTGACATAAGATACCTACCTACTTTTGATCCCGGAAATACGGGGGGAAGGGGGGATATTTGGCGAAAGTATGCTATAAAGATGTTCCAAAAGGTAACTGTAGATATAAAACTCGCCAGCGGCGGAATCGCGACCCGACCGTTTCACGGGACTTTGATCACAGCGCAATTCGACAACAAAGAGGTAGCAATAAAAAGACCCAGATCAGCCCATTTGAGATACAAACGACATTTAGCGGCCGGCCTGGGATTCGTCTTAGATTCCAAAATGCGGTCAAGTGAAAGTACGCATCCGATAAAGGTTGTGAAATAGGTTGCTGATATGCAAATGCTTTGAACAATATTGGAATCAAATTTCAGAAATCTCCGACCGGTTTTGTCTTGATCTAGTCAGGGAACGCCTGCATCATAATCCAGGATTTGTGTCCAGGAAAGTAAATTACATTGGAGCGACTGCCCTCTGACCTCCGTAAACCTTAACAGGTGAAATAGATCAATTGGATGGTTCTACAGTCGAACGGTTTTGCAGTTAAAACATCGTAAGGAAGCCTGTTCCTTACGATGTTTTCCGTCACGGCCGAACTAGTGGTAAATACAAATAATAGTCTCTAATTGTAGTAAGAAAATAGCAAGCAAAACCAACTTGGATGTTCATAATATGGTGTTAGAATTTTCTTATTAAACACATAAAATAAAAATTTATCAATATTAAAAAAATCGTCAATTTCAAACAAACTTATTTGTATTGAACATTTATTTTATGTTTGCATTTAAGTTTGATGAAGATTATAGCTGTGAAACCTTCGTTTTAACTGATATCCTTATCACAAGTGTTTACGGTACTTACTTTGGGGTCAGATTAATGCATACGATGTCCAATACAAATCGTACCTTTCGAAGCAAAAAGTCCTGAAATATTATATGCAATGAAATGAATACGTATCGAAATATCTGTTTGACCGTACAATACAAGGTCAGATAATAATTTCTTCCGTACCCTAAATTCACGGAATATAAACCTGTAAGAAATGTTTACGATTTCTCGAGGGCAATGAAGGCATATCTTCATTCCAATCAAGGCGAATTTACGGCGCGGTACGGACCCTCGTCCCTGGAGACAATTCATTATGTTTTAAGGACCAGAACATAATGGTCCCTGGTAAATAAATAAATATTACTTTTGGTACTACAATTAAAAGTTTTATCATAATACTTAAAATATACAGATTACTTGTAGAAATATTTAACAAATATTTCGACATGAATGAAATATTATAGAAGGAAGATACATCAGAAACCAATGTGCTGCCACGCTGCAGGCTCATATGTTCTTTAAGCGTTTGATTTTATGTGTGCTGGCTCCCACATTAATATTGCCAGAACACGCGACGCGACCTGATGAAGTGTCCCTCAACGGAATAGGCCGCAGTTACCGCTTCCCATTAGGTAAGCTGCGTTTCTGTCTGCTAACTTATGTGGTAATAGTTATTACGTCCTATTTTAAAAAGTAAGTTGCTTTGATACAAAGCAATATCGTTAACCACCTATTACTCTAACACTGACAACGTTAAATTCAACGCGTCATTTCAAACCACGTAAAATATGAACCGTTTTATTCAAAAGAGACTATAATTGATACTTTGTTAATACGTGTTGCTTATATCAAAGGGTCTATTAATATTACGTTTATTCAATACCTTGTATATTACACTGTTATTATGTTACTAATGAAACATCCAAATATGTCCCTTTGATGTGGAAAGAACTGATTATGTATTGTCATTTAATTATAACTTGATTGTAAAATATAAACGACATGTGAAGACGCAGAGTTCGTCATATATCACGTTTTCCAAATGAAGGTTGGCGATATTTTTGGTTAAAACTAGATCAACTGGCAGGTCGGCACCCAACCCACCTGATGGTAAGCGGCTACTGCGGCCTATTCCATTGAAGGACACTTCAACAGGAAGCGTCGCTTAATGTGCTGCCAGACTGTGGACTCCTCTGATCTTCTAGCCCTTCGATTTCAAGTCTACAGGCTCTCACATTAATTTATACCATAGTAATGCTACTTACGAGTCACAGGGATGAATAGAAGTAGAAACCATATTGCGCCGACCCCAATTCCTGATCATGGTGCAAGGGTACAGTCAAAAGCACGTCAGACGTAACACTTTGGACTTTGTACCGCTCTTATGTCCGGGGCATAAGTGCTATTATGGAACTACAAGTGTTTACCGTGATGTGCTGTTGACCGTACCCTGACTAAATCAGGACATAACAATCAAAATATAAAAGCTTTATCAAAAATAGTTTGTTCCATCTAGAGACCGGTTAGGAGCGTATTATAACAAAGAGATGTAAACAAAACCAGTTAACTGTTTTAATCCGAAATTCAGAGGCGTAGAAACAAAAATTCCCTGATCAAAGAAGGCACTTCTCAGCCATTTCCGGGCGATAGGAACTCACTGGGTCGAATGATTGGAATCGCCACTTTAAACATGAAATGGCAAACGTTTCTCGGGTTTAAACAATCGAATGCAAAACACAATTGCTTTAATTGAATTTTGATGAATCTCTGTTCCTTCATTTTAGGCCAATAGTATTTTTGAGATAGGGCAAGGTGGCACTCATTGATGCCCCGATGGTTTGTTTTGCCATCATGTGGATGAACAAGGATTTTTAAACAATGGGGGAACATGAAATTTTTAATTTGTAAACAAATATGTTTCGCTTACATAAAAAAACCGAGGATAAAACACAATATATATTTAACCGACTTCAAAAAAGGAGGAGGAGGAACCGAACATAGATGTTCGGTTTTTATATTTATTGACTTTTAGGGACAGTTTCACCGCTGTTGGATAAGTTCTCCATAATTATCATGCAGGCTCTTTTGTCGATTTTGAAGAATACATAGAAGACAGCACAATAATATTATATTATACATTTTACGAGGAACTTGGCAGCACTGGCAGTACCTACTAAACTACCTCTTGAACTAATACAGAAACTTGAACGTAACTTAAATATAGGCAATATTTTTATATAATAATACCTTCCTGGTTGTCACTCAAATTCATGTTAGGAATCAGTATTAATCGTACAACCATACTAAAATACAAGCAATCATAAAAAAAATCTCAAATCAGTGTCATAATACGTGTTTCTCAACTGTACAAATAAGCATAATGTTAGTAACTATTTAATAATCTGTGATACTGTACAGCTCCTTTGATTACAAAGGCCTTTGAGTACGCATACGCATATTCTAGTTATTGGCCTTAATAGAATTATATGGTTGAAAGGTAATCATATAATATGATTACCTTTCAACTCGCTTGTAAATACGCTTGCTCATTTTTTGTTAAAATCCGTTTTCATAGAAATAAACCATGCCAAAACCTCTCGACGACTCACTGGGGCTATAACAAACTCTACGCCGAGGGGCTTTCGTTACCACGAAGTGGGGTAATTTAATATGTAAATATCTGATTCTGCTGGGAATCAAACTTGATACGCACATGGTAATGAAACGTATACTCGGGTTTAGCCGGTATGATAAGTGGTTCGTATTTTTGCTTCAGTTATGTTGTGATTAATAAAAAGGCTGTTTGATTGTCTCTTTCTATTTACAATTTATCTCTTTTTATTGATGCTTTTTTATGTCCGAGGCGGGTTCCCTGATGGTAAGCAATCACCGCCGCCAATGGACATCTGCAACACCCGAGGGATCGCTGATGCGTTGCCAGCCATTGGGGGGTATGGGGGGTGTGGGCCTTTGGCACTCTCACAAACCAGACGAAACACAATAGTAGTCACTATTATTTCACGCTGGTGTTATGTGAGAGGGTGGTACTTCCCCGGACGAGCCGGCCCATTCGTACTGTTTAACAGCATGGCTCTACCACTACTATTCAATTTCGAAAGATTATTTAGTAGTTTAGACTTGGAAGCAGAGGCGGATTATCCTAAAGGCAAAGTAGGCATGTGCCTAGGGGCGGGACGGTACAAAGGGGCCCAGAGGCGCATTAAACGTTGAGAGCGCCGTAGGCAAGCATCTCATCGGCGCCCCTAATTTTATGCTATATTGTATATTTTTTCTGCCCGCGCGCCCCTTTGTACCGTCGCGCCCCTAGGCACATGCCTACTTTGCCTTTAGGATAATCCGCCTCTGAATGCGCCTCTGCTTGGAAGCGTAACAAACCATATTCAACGTGTACAATAGAAAATAAAACAAACCCTTTAATCCTGGATCATTACATAACAACTTTAGATCGATAACCTAATTAGGCTACAGCCCGAACAATACAACGTTCATTCTCTTGACGGTACAGCATTCTGTCGAAGAATAATACCCTGTTGCCTCGTTTGATTAGACGAGACCATGAAGTTGATACAAAATACGAGATCGTGCTAACTTTTGCAAAGACGTAGATTTCTTTTTTAACATAGTTGCTTATTTATTTATGAAGTAGTTGTTTTTTTTACTAAAGAGGGAGGCAAGCTGGTAATTGTGACACCTGATGATATCGCTGGTTAATAAACTAATAAAAATAATAATTTCCTGACTACAGTAGTAATCAGTAAATTTTGGCTTGGTAAAAGGTTGTGTGCAACAGGCGATTAGAAATTTTTACTTTTTTAAAGGATTCTATGTCAGGAATTGTCACTCGATGTGCTTCAAACAAACTATACGTGTAGTAATAGGATCATCTGATTTTTCAGCCTTATTTCGTCATTCAAACAATCACAGCACTGTTGTGTATCTGTACATACAATTATGTATATAATTTTAAAGTCTTTATTACCAGACTACACGTGCAAAGGGGTGGGTCTGGTTCTCAATCATGTATAATTAACCTCAAATTAGGGTGAATTACGTGATACGATTGCTAAGGCCATAATTATTATTTTAAAAGCTTATCACGATCTTGAAGCAAAACAAAGTGGAAATCCCTGACTGAAAAGTTTTGTCAAATAAAATTATAATTAAGTAAAATAGTTTAGAGGTGTACTTTAAAACTAAACATTTTAGAGAGTTTTTATATAGTTAAGTGCTGTTTTTACGATTTTTATAATGGTAAAATCTTTGAAAGTAACAAGATCCATAATCTTTTTCTCTTGTAACTAATTAAATTTCAAAAAAAATACTTGTATTCGGATCAACTTTATTTACTACTAATTCTGACTAATACAATACAAGTCTCTTCACGGGTACAGCAGTGCTTTCAACTAAGTCAATAAGAACCCCACAAGAGGTCGGCCTGACCTCTATCTCGCGCTTGGCCCCGTTAGATAAGTCGGAATGCGGCTGACATGTGCCGCTACTTAACTAATCCCAGCAACTAGCGCCTAAGGCCACCTACACAACAAAAGTGCTATTTTCCTCTACATATAACATAGGTTCCTTTGAACGAAGCGAAATGGGCCGACACCCTTTTGCATACCCGCCGGCGGGGGACGGACGGGGTATGTGGGACTCTCCATTTTGGATGCTTCACAGAAGCTACCCAGAGGCATACCCAATAAGGGCAAACCCCTGCGATGCTCCCTCATCGTCCTTAGTGGGGAGGAATCACGGTAAGCGGCACGAAGCCTTCTACGAGCATATATGCTGCAGCATAGGGGCAGCGGCAGGGTTATATGGGACTTCAGCAACGTGGGCCCAACTCACTAAAGCCTAGTCCTAGGTTAAAATCCAAGGACAAAAAAAACTTAAGATCGGATTTTTCTATTTTCAAAAAACGCAGTCACAGTCCTGAGTCAAAATTGGCGGTTCAAAACACCTCGAGAAGTAAGTAAGGCCGTCGCCCTGCACCTGATCTCTATTCGGTGTGTCAGACTGCTGTCCTACTGTGTTATAAAAGTGAGGAAATGGAGAGTGCACATGTGCTTGCGCACTTACTTATCTATATATATAAAACTCAAAGGTGACTGACTGACTGACTGACATAGATAGATATCAACGCACAGCCAAAACCACTGGACGGATCGGGCTGAAATTTGGCATGCAGGTAGATGTTATGACGTAGGCATCCGCTAAGAAAGGATTTTGATCAATTCCCACGGGAACGGGAACCACGCGGGTGAAACCGCGGGCGGCCGCTAGTGCACTATAATATTATATCCTATGAGGACATTATCTATACTAATATTATAAAGAGGAAAGATTTGATTGTTTGTTTGTTTGTATTGAATAGGCTCCGAAACTACTGAATTGATTGATAATTCTTACACTTTTGGAAAGCTACACTATCCCCGGTGAACATAGGGTACTTTTGGTACCGGAAATGTGGGGGGAAGGGGAGATATTTAAAAAAAGAAATTACGCGCGGGTGAAACTGCGGACGGAAGGCTAGTTATTAAATAAAATAAAGACCTAATAAAGTGAAAATATATATATAAGCGAAAATGTTTCCTTTCATGCGTGCTACAAGAAATTTGCCTCCACACATCAACCCCATTCTTGCAAAATAGTACAGTTAATACTCCATTACGCGCCCGGGCCGGATTAGAACGAGGGTTAAGTGTAAGATAAGTGTCTTACTTTACTTAAGTGCACGAAGTAGAATGGTGTAATCGGTTCTATTGTTGCTTATCTACACCCTGACTGCATTATGGTGCAGTGGTTAGTAGGTAGGTCGAAGTGTAAAGTGAATGATGAGCCTAGGATTCTAAGCTCGATTCTAGGTCTGATAAAAATTATTTAAGTGAGAATTCAAATTTAAATCGTGAAAAGCACGCTTACTTGTTGTGACTGGCAACGAGAGTAGACTATTCAAAATCTTATGTGGTTCTCCGTTTGATTACCTGCTTTATCTGTGAGATACAAAATATGGTGTTTTCCCTTTTTCGAAGATCTACGAAAAGCCTAAAAAATTCAAAAGTCTAAGTTGTCTAAGAGATACATCATCAGGAGCTTATTTTACGTCGGTAAAACTGGTTCCTAAAGAGGTGTCAGAGATTTCTAAATCATTATAATAAAATAAGCCAAGAGAAATTTTGCAATACAAATTGAGCTGTTATATCGACATTCAAAAGAATAAAAAGTCAGCAACTAAGTACATAGTATTCTTTCATATTTATTGGGAAAATTAAAAAAATTAATTGAGGAAAGTTTTAAATACTCATAATTAAAAAGCAGAAACAACTTGTTATGTAACAATATTTGTCGAACAAAGTTTTCCTTACGAGTCACCGCTTATCTTTTATTGGTTCACCGTATTCAAGGAAAGCCTTTATAGCTAAAGTGGATAAACATTGGCGTAGCATGATAAATTGTAATCGACCGTAAACAAACTGGTAAGTCGTAAAAGTCAGCGTTTGTCGTGGAGAATACCAAACAGTGCGTTCTGCAAGTCATGCACTTGCGGAGGAAATCCTTTCCTTGCTTCTATTTCTTCTCAAAACATTCGCAGCTATCTTTTGAATACAAAATTCGGGTACGATATAACTTTCCTAGCGTTTCCACGCTTTCAACATTCGCACCACGTTGGGCGCCAATTCCGAGTACGTGGAAAGGCAGTGCTGAAAAGTTATTAATAGCCGTTCCTGTTTTATGGGTTTTCATGGGTAAAAGATGAAACGATCGGACATATTTAGAGCACCCTCTTGGGGCTTTTTAACCATGATACCAGATAATTATATAAGGTACAAGTACTTTGAAAGTAAAAATAAACGTGATTTGGGGATTTTTTTTATTGATCAAGCTTGATTTTAATTATTTTAATGTGTTTACTACAAGTAAATTTTAATGATGCTGCTAGAGTAAAAAAACTTTACTAGGCCTAAAAAATAATTAACAGTTACTCGTATATTTTAATTTGTCGTTAAATTCACTAATCATGAAATATTATCATAATTATTGTTCAAGTTGAAATAAATATCGTTCTCTCCGCTCCTCACGATTATCAGATTTTCTTATCCACATTACATAATTCCATTCTCAAATAAACGAAACTAACATGAAGCTTCAATATTAGAATTCCCAATCCCACCCGATTTTTATCCGCATTTACCCAATTGTTTTAAGTATTTGTTTATGAGCAGCTATTTTACAGGTTTCAATTTTATCTGAACATAACCTAATATCACATTCAGATCGCATATCGTACTCCAGAACACGTTTCAAGTAGTCTATTCAGCGCTTTTGGGTTCATCTAGATGTAATTTGGATCCCCCCCCGATGGGCCATCACCTTGTCGCGGTGGGGGGGCTTAGTAGCCGGGTGGGCTCCGGTGAACTAAGAGTGGCCAAGTGGGCGGACCGACAGGTCTGCCTGCGACATGAGGGGAGCGGACAGTATCCATTACTGTCTGCTCAGCGCGCCCTCGGGCGCGAGGTGGGGGCCGCGGTGCGCAACCGGTTGGAGGGGGCCGGTGTTACGTTGCCGTTCCCCCCTGCGCATCGGCGGCCCAAGCGGGGCCACACCCCAGGTTGTGGCATGGCGGAGGTACAGGGGGCCAGTAGGCCCCCCGTGTCGGGCGGTAGCTGCCAAGTGCTGCTCCCCACCCTCCAAAGCGGAGGGTGCGAGGGATCCGCTGGTAGTGTCACAGATGCAAGGCTATGCCGATTCCTGTGACACTACCATTAAGGCGCCTGTTGGGCACTGTGGGGTTTAGTGGGTATACCTACCCCTCGAGTAGGAGAGTCCCACATAACCCTCTGACGGGTGGTGTTGTCGCTTCTCGCCAGCACCACCTGGCCGAGGGTATGCGTAACGCATTCCCCACAATAAAAAAAAAAAAAAAAAAAAAAGATGTAATTTGGATCTCCCTCTACTAAATCCTCGTGTGTTTTCAATAACCTTTTGTGCAGCTGTTTTCTTGTCCATTTCTATAGAATGAATTCGAAGTAAAATTTGATTTAAAAGACTTTTAAAGATCAAGAGAAAGTTAAAATGTAGTTCATACAGGGTCTTACTCAGCAGATTGTTATAAGATTCTTTAGTAATCGTGTTTCATTTGTGTTGAGTTGTTTATAATAATTAATGTAATTACTATTTTTAAACAGGTTTAGTATACTATGTAATCCTGTTCATGTTATTTTCTTAACTTACTCCTTAAAATAAAATCTTATAGACGAAATACTATAGTATTCACACTGAATATCAAACTATTACATAAATTGAATTGTGCCCAATGTAGCCTCATGTTGGGCGCCAACTGAAACATGAGAGTAAAATCTATATATTATATAAAACTCAAAGGTGACTGACTGACTGACTGACATAGATATCTATCAACGCACAGCCCAAACCACTGGACGGATCGGGCTGAAATTTTGCATGCAGGTAGATGTTATGACGTAGACATCCGCTAAGAAATGATCTTGATCAATTCCCACGGGAACGGGAACCATGCGGGTGAAACCGCGGGCGGCCGCTAGTATAATAAATAGACGAAATAGGTACTATACTATTACTACCTATCCACACTGAATATCAAACTATTACATAAATTGAATTGTGCCTAATGTAGCCCCATGTTGGGCGCCAACTAAAACATGAAAGTAAATTGTACAATATAAGTACATATGCAGGTAAACTTCCCACTCTACCTTCGCATTGTAAAAGTAAGAAGCGGTGAATCAGTGATGTAACAAAAAGCGTCAGCCTTCTCTGATGTTTTTGCTAAGACACTGTGACCCAAATACACACATACCTACTCGCGTAATTGTAAGCAGGGGAAATGTACGCTTTGTGACGTATCTTCATAGCTCTGTGAGGGAATTTATGCTCGGGCTTAGGTAAAATATTTAGAGGCTCTAGTGTGAAATTAATTTCTGTTTGTGTTTAAAAATAAATTTTAATTGAGAATTCAAATAATTTGTTTTACATATTTATAAGACTTAAAAACGTACCACCGAGTCATCCAAGTCGTATAAAGATTCGTATTAATCAATAAAAATATATAGGTACCTCTAATTAGTACGAGTATACTAGTATTAGCTTTTAAACATAATAAAAACCTAAGACGCTTGCAAATAATTATTTCAAGACGACCGATTTAGTGTTATAGTTGAGTAGTTGGTAACTACACCGGAATTCTATTCTTATAATCTGGGACCTGTTGAATTATCCGAAAAATTTAAGATAGCACCTAGAAGCCAGTTCGCAAACACAAAGCTTGAAAACCATTCACTATTCCTACAGTATAAATACCTAGTCTAGCCATAAATATTGTAAAGAAGAAAAATATATTTTTCTATGACAAATAGCATTTTATTACTTTTACTGAGTGTTAGTTTAATACATAAATATATAACAATTTAAAATATAAAAAGCTTATTTGAAGTGGTCTCCATTGGCTGCAATACAGTCCTTAAAACTTTGAGGCCAGTTATCAATAAAAGCACGTACTCTTTCCATGGGAAAATTCTTCACTGCCGATCGTATGGATTGCTTTAGGGACTCCAAATTATCATGGCGTTTAGAACAAGCCGTACTCTCTAAAACTGACCACAAATCATAATCCAGCGGATTAAGATCGGGACTAGACGACGGCCAGTCTTCAGCTCTGATGAAGTCGGAAACGTTCGATTTCAACCAAGACTGCGTGGACCGAGCTTTGTGACCCGGTGCCGAGTCTTGCTGAAAGGACCATTCTTAGTTATTGAACATGGTGTTGTTAAGGGGTTTAACTACCTTCTCAAGAATGGTATCTTGATACACTTGTGCCGATGTTTTGATACCTTATTCAAAAAAGTATGGCTCAGTCACTCCTTCATAGCTACCACCCCACCAAACCATCACTGAAGACGGATAATGCCCACGTTGCACTCTGTCGACTAATTGGGAAGCTTCCTTAGAGCTTTGAGCATAAATACGGTCATTTTGTTTATCAAAATGTTGCTCAATTGTAAAAAAATTCTCATCCGTAAAACACAATTTTCTGTGATCACCTTTGCGTACCGCTTCAGAAGTTGTTTTGATTTTACCACCCTATTCTTTATTAAATTATCAGTTAAGAAATGACCAGTACGTCTAATATATGCCGCAAGTCCTAAGTCATCTTTTAAAATATGCGACATGGTTCTAGGCGCTATTTTCATCTTCTGTTACCGACTTAACCTGCACAATTGTGGTAATACTAGCTCCAATAACTGCCTCTGCCCTTCCATAAATAAAGTTAACGCCACTAAATACCTGGGCATCATGATAGATGAGAGACTGTCTTGGCATCCTCAAATAGATCTTATTGCTTCCAGAATAAGAAAATTGATTTGGATGTTTAGGATCTTGAGACATTCCGCTGGTAAGGAACTCCTCAAGAACATCTACGTGGCCCTGGCGCAATCCGTCATAATATATTGTATCCCCGTTTGGGGCGGTGCATCAAAGGCAAAATTTTTGGAGGCAGAACGTGCTCAACGGTTGCTTTTGAAAGTGATGCTTTTTAAGAAACGCAGATTTTCGACCCACGCACTTTATTCGCTGGCTGAGGTCTTAACGGTCAGAAAATTATTTATATGTGGTTAAAGATCTTTATTTCTCATAAGAATTAAATTCACTTATATGAGATACATAATTGTTGATAACTAGTTACATTTGTTGAGCTATTCGCACAGGTAGGTACCCACTACTCACTTTTACACATACGACACAGCACATCTCCCCACAGAAAACTCCGATGCAAACAAAAACCAAAACCACTATAACACTGATTTGTTAGGTATGTTTTTAAACATTTGTTTTCGGTCTTCATCACCGGTATCGACTACAAGGAGATACACTGTACATTACAAATTGCAGTTAAGGAGTTTTAAACCTAGTTAATTGTCCTACACTTTACGAACTATTTAGGCGGTATACGGGCAAAAGACGCGATAGCGAGCGTTCGTTCGACTTCGGGTGATTTCGTCAGCTAGCCGGTAAGAATTATTGTCAAGGATAAGCGCTACTAGATGTGGCTCACACAGTGTTCAACAGTAAGTTTATTAGGTGTAAACTGTGTTTACTTTGTAAATCAATGTTTTATATTATTTTAATTTATAATTTAAATAGGAAAAACTAGTGTTTTTTTTTTTATATATATATATTTTTTTTTTTATTTATTTATTTAATATGTTTAAGTATATAATATATATATATATTTTTTACTAGTTTATCAAATATGGTTTATTTATATTGTTTAGTATACTTGTGATTCTATTTCCTTTTTATATGCATATACGTATAGAATAGTACTATTTGAGCGTTATTTTGTTAAATGATATTTTAAAAGTCTCTTGAAGGTATGCATAGATTTTGAGTCTCTGATATCTTGCGGCAACTTATTATATAGTTGAGAGCCTTCATACATTATGCATTTTTTTCCGAAGTTTGTACGTGGTGGGTATAATTTAATCTCGTTGATTCGTCTAAGTTTCATTTTATGTACTTGGGTTTTCTTTGTGAAAGTTATTTTAGTATGTATATCTTTTTTTATTATTTTACGTACTAATATACAAGTTTGATATTCATATGTTTGTAATATGTTCATTACTTTAATTTGTTTGTAAAGTTTATTCGTTGGTGTAAAATAATCAAGATGAAACAGCACTTTAAGCAATTTATTCTGCGCTATTTGCAATGTTCCTAAATTTGTCTTGGCTGCAGTACCCCAAACCTCTATTAGGTAATCTATATGCGGCTTCACCATGGAATTATATATTGTATATCGTATAGAGAGTGGAAGACAGCGAACAATACCCCTTATCATGCCCATAAGAGATGTCAACTTAGATTTGACTTTGTTAATGTGCGGTAGCCACGTTAATTTACTGTCCAATATAAGTCCTAAGTATTTTTCTTGCTCGACCTTATTGATTTTTATATTGTTGATTACTAAAGGACTGAAGTCACCAATTTTTTTGTTTTTGGCTGAAAAGATCATGTAGCTTGTCTTTGTCGTATTAATTGTTAACAGATTTTTCTTAAACCATATATCAAGTAGGTCTAGATCATTTTGTGCTTCTAGTATAATAGATTCAATTGAGTGTCCGAAGTAAAAAAGACAGGTATCGTCGGCATACAACGTCACGTCTCCACTTAAGCCTAACTCATTTATGCTATTTATATATACCAAAAACAATAAAGGTCCCAGAATGGATCCTTGTGGAACTCCAAAAGTAACTATTTTTGGTGAACTTTGTGATTTGCCCAGTTTAACCACTTGTTGACGATTACTCAAGTAAGATCTGAAAATCGATAATGCAGTGTCAGTCAATCCGATGGTAGCAAGTTTTTGTAAGAGTAACTCATGACTCACTGTATCAAAGGCTTTTCTGAGATCTATAAATATACCAAGCGCAATCTGTTTGCTATCTATATTCAATTTTATTTTCGTTATTAGGTCTATTGTCGCGGATAAAGTATTTGATTTCGGTCTAAAACCGTATTGTTTGTCATAGAGAAAATTAATTGATTGTAAAAATGTTTCTAGTCGATTATAAAGAATCCTTTCAAAAAAAAAATTATTTATATTACATATAATACTGAGAAAACATAAGTCTCTCCCAGTTGATACCTCCTTGCTGAACAAAAGAAGAAACGATATTGTTGCTCAAACGCGCCCATGTAAAACACACTTTGCAAGACGTCAATACACATCCCAATCTTCGCATCTCTATAACCGAATCAATAAAATTCTTAAAATATACCCTAAGACAACCCTTGAGTGCAAACACCTGCTAGTGGACTGGATTAAAACGCTAAGTTATACAGAAATAGAAAACCTTATTTCTCGAGGTGACTAATTATACCTATCATCTATATACATTTAAACGTACACATAATACATGGTTTCATTTAAGCACGTACACATAATAGCCCGGTACTCAAAAATTTGACTAAGACCGAGCGTATTGAGAGTTTTAAAAATTGCATTTGGCTCTATACCTACTTTGTGTAATGCAATCACAGCGATTCGGTTCTCTTTATCGCCTCACTCCATTTTAGTATCGCAAAATATTGTACAATTTATTGGCGCTACAATAAGAAAAGACAATGAAAAATCATATAAAAATAACAGATTCCAAATTCAAATGTAATAATTTGTTAATTTTTAATTGTAACAGTATTTATGGCCAGACTGTGTAGTATAGTATCAGCCTATTAATGTCCCACTGCAAGGTAAAGGCCTCCATCCTTGAAACCAAGTTATCGTTACAATGATGGGTACTGGCTTAATCACTAAACTTGCCAAATGCGGGATCACATCCCCGAGCAGTGTCCGAAAAAACCGATACAAAGTTACCTAGACACGGGAATTGAACCCAGGACCCCGAGATCTCTGCACGGTACTTAAACCATTAGACCATCGAGGCGTTACCCTATATGTAAATAAAAACTATTTTTATTACATAAAATCGTGCAAATACGGAAGTATACAGTTGATTTTTTGTTATCATGACACGAAATCGTTTGTCCGTGATGTTATCAGTTTTATTAATGTCTATTACCTTACCGTTCCCTTGAGCCGAACATTGTTTTAGTCGAGTTGGGAATTCATTTCAAATGGAAACCTACTAACAATGGCTAAGCCTTGTATAAAACCCGGAGGTGGTAGGACTTTCATAGAGTTTGGATAGCTAGCTACTACCGTCATGAGTAAAAAAATCTGCCGCCATAACAGCTCAGGCTGTGTTCCGGCAATAATAATTATTGGACAATCATCAGTGGGAATCAGCACACTTGAAATGAAGGCTTGAGCCACATTGTGTAATGTTTGTAAATTTTTAGTCGCATATATCTATAAATGGCAGATACCAATTCCCACCAGGTTTTTCCTCCTAAAATTCGTACTTAGCACGCTATTGTCAGTAGTAGAAAATTTTAGCCAGAGTGAGAATGCTTTTTACCTTATTTTCTTGCCATTTAAGTTAAATATCGTACTCGTAATAGGCGTGTAGACCTTGGCTTCGAAATCCAACAAGATGGAACATTAAGATACAGTTAACTTAGTACCATAAAGAAGTCATTCACACCAGAATAAACGAAAAATATGAGCGGCGCACCCGAAAAACAAAAGACGTTAATTTTAGGGATGTGTAAACATATCGATATCATTTCGATACTGTCAAAGTATCGATAAAATTTCACGAGTCGCAAAAACTTCGTACGACCGTTTCCATCCATTTTCAGAGTAAATAACGACGCTTTAACCGAAAAGGGAACTTTCAATGCATAATATAAAAACTTATTGGTTCGTTCGACAATTTAATACTGGATTTCACTCTGCGTTGACAAGTAATGTATAACATTATTCATTTTATTAACAATTCATTTCAAAGCAGAAGTCTCCATGAATAAAATGTTTATATATATTTTTTTATTTATTTCGATGTGATTAAGATTAATATAGTTTTCAAAACTGTATAAGGGGAGTTCCTGTAACACTTACGGAAATGCTTATAAGAAAACAGTGAAATATCGACTTTCCAAATTGTTTGGAACCCAAGTCGAAGTTCTGGAGGTGGCAATTTATAACCAATCCAAGTTGGTTTTCGTGACGTCATCGCCTTGCACCTCATTTATCAGGATTGAAGGAAATGGAAAATAAACTTCTCGCGTAGAAACTTAACTATTCTTTCTGAAGTGGTCTCTGATATTAACGCGGTTACTACTTATCAAACAAAACAACTTAAACGGATTAAAACACCGGATTTTATTTATTAAGTTTTTAAATTCTATAATTTTTTAAGGTTAAGAACTCGGGATCTTGGAATAATGCCTTTTAGAAGATCTGACGTAGACGTAGACGAAGAGATAGATACGAGTTATTTGTACTTAAGGACACAATGATCGTTTGGATAAAATACAAAACCCAAAACAAAGGTCGCATAACGCCGATAAATAATCCCACCGAAGAATAACTTGATACAGTCACTGTTCCTGAATATTGTCACAGTGATTTCCACAAATTTACATCCAAGTGACGCAGACCTTTGCCACGTGCGATAGTTAAAACGAAAGTCCCTTTTGAAATGGTAATAGTCGCCGTGATATAATATAGTGACAGCCCTTTTGCTAACATCTGACGATTGTGGCTTAAAAGGGTTAAGAATATTCCGTTTTATGTGTTACGGTTGCATCTAAACATATTGAAGGGTTATATTTTTATCACTGAAAATATTAAACTTCGTTATGCGTAAAAAAGTATTTAATTATTTAAGGTTTTAATGTTCATTATTGATAAGGCGTGTTTGTACTGTGAAGATCCTAGTAAAAATAAATAGTGGTTTAAAATAGAATTAATACAAAAGAAAATGTTCACGAATGCGCTCGTAATACCAATTGATAAGATTTTTTCAAATATAGCCGTGTGGCCGGCGCCACGGTCAAACGCTTGACTCTGAAATCAGCCATAATGTCGATTCTAAATCGGTCTCTATGGGAACTATCCATCCGCGCGCTCGTTATTTACGTGAAATATGCTTTTTATTGTTTATTTTAATATAAGCTGATGTGTTACGTAACTAATTTAGGAATGATTTATATTTTGTAAACATATTAGTTAAATATTTACAAAAGCAACAAAATTTTCCGTCAACAATAATACCTATATCCTACCTATTTTTAATATAATAGTAGTGAGCGTGATGATTAAGCCAATACCCATCATTGTAGCGATAACTGGATTTCAAGGATGGAGGCCTTTGCCCTGCAGTGGGACATTAATAGGCTAATACTTTTTAATAGTACTAAAGCCAGTAAGCAAGTACGTAAGGTATCTTGACATAAGGTTTTTCTAAAACTCTCAATTTGAACATTATACGCTCTAAAACTCAAAGAACATAGGAAGCTACAGCACGACAGCACAATAAGCAATGGAAGAGACAATCGAATAGGCCTTATTAGCGTGTGACTAACTATCTCTCCCAAGTCAAAATTAATTTACACAAAAAAATATTGCAAAACAAAAAGAAAATTAAATGTTCACCAACGGTCACTAATAAGGGTGTTTCGTCAGTTGACCTCGGTGCTATAAACGCTCGTGTAACGCGTGAGATATGCTCTCTATTGTTTCCAGCCGACAATGCGCTGAATATCGCTCGCTTCCTGATCGCCAGTTGTTGCCCAATGTATGGGAATCATACGGATGGTGTTATGTCTCCTCTGAAATATTAGGCATGGATTTATTACGTTATATTCTGCGTGTTTTATTACTTTGCCATAATTTATTAGGGTGTGGGAAGTAGTGATATTATTATAGAGGTGTGTATAACAGCCTATAAATCATGTAATCTCAACTGTATAGGTCGTATAGGTCGTAGTAGGTAATCTCTTTTTGGCACATATAATATACTTGTAAGCAATATCTTATTTAATAATAACCGTATAAAAATTTAAACTGAAATCTCATCTTCGCCATTTGTCTCACACTAAATAAGTACGAGTATCTCGTAACATTTTATTTGCGCTTTTGTTTATGGATTTTTGTTTACAATTATAATCAAAGGCCTGAACAATCCCGCAGTGGTCCCTAAATGTTTAATTCTTAATTGACTTTTTAATTGCACCTAACCATTAACAAGATAAAGCTGTTAAAATTAGTAATTTTCAAGGCATTTTGTTGTCCCAGTATTTTATATCTTAATTACAGGAAACGTTATAGATACAACACCAGACGCAGTGGACACGCAAGCACAAAACTAAGCGTTCACGCAAGCACAAAACTAAGCGTTCCGTTCCTCGAAAGTAGCCGGGCGGAAATTGCTTCGTCCATATGGCGCGAGCTTGATGTATTGCGTGAGTTTTTGCCAACTCCAGTGATAACCTAATGTAATATCTAATGTTATATCTGCTCCTAATTGATGCAGGGTTAATGTGGCAGCTGGTTCGCAGCTTGAAACGGACAAAATTCGCGGTTAAATGTAGATGACACGGAATGACATTCTGTAATCACGATTGCTTTAGAGCAGTCAAAATCCCGGTTTTTTTGTTGCTAGAGACAATGTTAAGCGATCATAATAATTTTTTTTTTTTGCAAATTAAAGTTGTTGTTTTTTCTCAATTATGATTCTAAATAATGACGATTACTAATGGTACAAAATTCTCACATATTAGTAGTGCGACATAAACCCTTTTATATCAATATCATTCAAAGAAAAGTTTAGTTAGCGTAGTGGTATCATTTAACGGTTCCACCCTTTTAACATCATGTTTATGTATTCAATTGAATACCAAATTGAAAAAGAGCCTGAAAGTCAATGGGTTCTATCCCCCACTCAATATTAACAAAAATGTTTCTTTTTATTGGTCAAAATGTTTTCTTTTACACAAAATGATAAAAAAGTGTAAAAAATAAGCCTATGTATTTACTGCTTATTAAAAAATATGTAAGTATGTATGTTGTTAAGCTTTGTTGAAACAACTTTGTTTTGACAAGGTTATCTACACATATTAATTATCTATATAGGTAGTTATGATGGTATTGTACTCCCTGTAAAACACTCCGACCGATTTGCATAAAGATGAACCAATTGCAAGGAATACAGAGGAATAGAGAAACAAACTATATTTCACGGGGTGCGGTACCGACCAACAACTCGGAAACAATAGCCTGTATATCTCACTGGCGCGATAACTGGCCACACGTCGGTTCAGCCACGCTCGATAAAGTGTGGGGAAACTTGTTAGGCGCCAGCTGTGTGGTAATCCTGTGGTTAGCTTACAAGAAATATACGAGTACACTTTATATGAAAGAGGAAGGCATTGTGACACTTGATGGCAATCACTACAGCATAATGGACATCTGCGGCTAGCGTCTCAGATGCTTTTTACGACGCCTTTGCGAAAAGAATATGGACAACAGCATATGGACATATTCTGCAACTAGGGTTTCAGATGCTTTGGTCGCCTTTGAGAAAAGAATATGGAGAGAAAGAAAAAAAAATTATCGACCAATACATATTGTCATTCATTATTAGTGTTGTAATTATAAAATGTCAAATAAATAAATCAATATTACCCAAAAACACATCATTATCTTTTACCAAATTAATAATAATTAGTGACAAGCAATTAAATACAACCCAATAACTTTAAATAACTTGTAAGCAACTCTCTGGATCAATAATCCAGAGAACCAAAAAAAACAATAATTTTCATTATATAGCCAAACATCTATCTAAACATTTACTCGTATTTACGTATGTTTGGTTACAAATTCTTCATCCATTTAACTTAGATCAAAGCGTGATCAAGACCAGGTAATCTTATGCCACAAACATTTGTCTACACAAACGGTTTCGGCAATTGCTTCGTAAATCAGAGTTAAACCGTAGTGTCTTGTTTGCCGAAGTGATTGCTTTTTGAGAAGTCCTGGATTGCACGGTGGAAAAGGAATTGAGATTGGTGTTTGTTTTATCAACGTTGGGAACGATTGATTTGAGAGATAACGTGTACTTGTTACGTGAAGAACGAAATACAAAGTTCTTTGTATCAAAAGCAAGGAATCCAATCAAGTGTAGTAGAGTCGCACTTGAATAAATAACAAAATTAAGTTAGCGGTATAATAACCAAAGTAAAATTTAGTTAAAAGTACATATAAGTTAATAACTAAGTTTTCGAGCGAGCCTAGCCTGTAAGTGTCTATCAATCGAATAAGCTGGATTGCCCGCATAAAATTAGCTGGGCTACGTGCCCGTCTGCCAAGTGATGAAAGTTAAAAAAACATTTACCCAAAAAAAAGGTTCCGAAATTCCAATTTAATTAAGGCCAACAATAGTGACTATTAAAATAATCATCCGTGGTCGTGCTGGATAGCATCACACACTTAAACCACGTCACGGAAAACTGGCAAAGTTTGACGGCTCAGTTCACGTAAACGACTTGCAACAGACCGAACAAACCTACAAGGCAATCATTGTGTCGTTACCGTAATAACAGCATATTACTGTCCCATTATTGGACTCGGGTATTGCCAATGAAGCATATTAATTTCTGCTAATAGGTGGTTGAACACAGATACACATTAATCATTTTAGATTCGATACCGACGCTGATGATTCTCAGCGGAATTGAATCCTAAATGATGTCCTAGATGATGAATTAGTAAGCTGAAGTTGCATAGGCAACCGTAGAACCGACAACCGTTTGGGTAAACGGGTTCAAGAATGGAAACCGCGTCTCGGAATACGTATGGTAGGACGCCCTCAGATCAGGTGGTGTGACGATATGTGCAAGATGGCAGGCAGGAGCTGGATGCGAGTGGCCGAGGAACGAGCAAAGCGGCGAGCATTATGCTGGCCATACACCATCCTTCCTATCGTCAAATAGGCATGACGCGATCGATTGGATCAAATCGAATTGACCGTATGTAGCGTGGATTGGCATGTCAAATCTTTTTGTCATGCCAATATGAAGGTTGGTGTATGGCCAGCATTAGGAGAGGCATACATTATATGTCTTTGTCCATTTGACTGTGACAGGCTGATGAGGAATGATGATGACACAATTCAAAGATAAGCAAGCCCTTGCGTTCAAATTCGTCCTAATACCTACAGTCCTATCGAAAAAGTCAGAGTAGTTACATTAGGCAGAAAAGAAATATATTTTATTTTATCGTGCCCATTGAGATAAACATTCATTGCACCATTATCCTCTAAGGATTTTTTACGTTAACACGACGGTCTATCCTTTGGGAGCCATTCACTGGAACGTTTATCTAAAATAGTAGCTCCTTTTGATAAATGTATTTATTAGTCTGTGCGATGTACGAGGATAACGGGGGAATAAATTTTGGAAAATATTTGAAATAAAACCTAAATGCTTTTGTATACCTATGTGTGTATTAGATAAAAAAGGACTTGACTGTCTTTTTAGTGCAGTGGCTCTGGGGTCAGCGGCAGGAGTCCTGGGTTCAGATCTTGGGTCAAACAGAATATTTTTGTAATTAGGATTTTCTGTCACTAATATTCAGTTACAGTACGGAATCTGGTAGTTTGCGTTGTAAAATACTAAGTAGTACTAGTCAGTCGGACTTTGACAAATTTCTACAAACAACTATGTTAGACTCTTAAAAGACGAATAATGGTGAAAAAAACTACAATATCCTAATTAAATTAAAAAAAAAAGTTCTATGATAAAACTCACGGAAGCGCGGTTAAGGTGGTATGGCCAGGCCATGTGATGCGGAAGAACGGTGAATACATCGTCCACAGAGCCTTGGCTCTACCAGAAGGAAAGAGGGGAAGAGGACGCCTTTTTATGACGTGGTGGACTAGTATGGCCAAACTAATTAAGAAAGCCCAATTATCCGATCCAACAACCCAGGACAGACTGCCCTTTTTTATTTATTTATTTCTTTTTTTTCGGAGGAGAATGCGTTGCACCATAACCGCAGGCTAGCTAAACCTGCGGCCGTGTGTGGGACTCGAGACTAAAGCGTCCACTACCCACTAAACTCCCCCGGTTCCCCTTCACACGCGATTGGGACGAGCCGGTGCCAGCGTCAGCTATTGACCAGCCCATCCCCGGGTACCCTGACTTGAGAGGCCTCAAGTCAGGGTGGCGCCTAGGGAGGGCCTCCCGAGAAACAAGGTGACCCTCAGACTTGGCTCGGGCGACCTGTGCAATGCGGACGTTGGGGAGCTACCCCTGCCCGCAGGTGGAAGCCCTAGTCCTGGCGCCACAAGATAAGGCGAGCCGACCCCACCTAATGTAGGATAAGGTGAAGACAAAGAAGATAAACCATACCTAAGACCGGAATCAAATAAAGTAGTTTCCAAGATTAAACTCGAGTGACCACAAAGGCAGTAAATGCAAATTTGACTTAAGAATCAGACCTCTAGTATACTCCCTTTAATTCTCAAAGGAAACACTGTTAATCCTCTAAAACAGACCCTGGATCTTGAATGCCAAGAGAGTCCTAAATCTTAAGAGTCGAATTTAATTAAACGGAATAGCTTCGAGACAGAATATTTAAAGCTGAACTTACGCAATGAAACTCGGAGAAAAGTGAACTAAATATCAGTAAAGAACGAGTTGTCCGATTGAGCCCAGGAAAAACTAGACTAGTAACTTACTAAATACTTTGACTTTGCTAGCGCTAACTCAGTAACTCAAGCACAGTGTAACTGTATCAGCTCATTTGCGATGATTCAATTGCGCTATGATGCAACAAAAATTGCCAAGTCAGCTGCCTATCCATTAGGATATATTATAACAACATCTTAAAACAATATTATGACTAATTTATTATTTATAGTTTCAGCTGAACCAAAAGTTTGAACTGTTTGTTATCGTTAGAATATTATTAGATAGATAAATCGTTCATTCAGCTTCAAAAGTAACATACAGAATATTATATAAAAATAGATTCACCGAATTTATAACACGTTTTCGCCGCTCTGCACAATCCGTCAAGATTTCAAAAAAGTTTCATAACACCAGTCGATTCTGTGGCGGCATTTCTTCTTAGCAAGGGATTCCCGGCAAAGTATGTGATAAAGTTCGATGTGCAAAAGTCTCAACGCAGACTTGTTGATCGGTCTGGACTTTTTTAAATCCTACTATAATGTCTGGATGTTTATATGTTTGGATGTTTAGGTGTTTGGATCTTTGTTACTCAATCACGCCTAAACGGCTGAACGGATTTAGATGAAATTTGGCACACGTATAGTTTATAACCCGGAATAGGACATACGCTATAAAATTCCTACAAGAAACGTCTAATTCCCGCGGGAATCACAATTTTGAAACTACTGAACCGATTTAAATAATTCTTTCACTGTTGGAATGCTTCACTATTCCCGGTGAACATAGGGTACTTTTGATCCTGGAAATGTGGGGGGAAGGGGGGATATATTTTGGAAAAAGAGATTACGCGCGGGTGAAACCGCGGGCGGAAGGCTTGTACGATAATAAAAATAGGTACTCACTTTTCAACTTCGGAGCTGTTCAAAAATACCTGAAAAGAGAAACAATGTTGTTAAACGAGCCAATAAAAGTTACAATGACATAATAAAATGCGATATTTCATTTTGATGGTTATGAATTAACCAACAAGAACGATGTAACTTTTTACTGCTTGAAGGAAACGGATATAAGACATAAAAAATTAAAAAAAAAAATTATACGTAATAAAACACATTTGTTTTTTGCTTTTATACATTTACTGAATTTTATTCCTATTTAAGTGAATTTAAGCAGGCAGGTTTGGGATCATAAAAAAGTAACTGCAGTTCATTATTAACATTAAAAAAAAGTAAAATGTTTTGGTCGAAACACTGTCAAAGCAATTATGTCGCAGATTACACTTCTATATCAATCCAAATTAAATAGCTTCAAATTAACACATCATTCACTGATACAATCTGGTTTAATCGCAACACAGACACAGTCTAACACACTTAGAGCCAAGATGCATGCAATAATGCATCATTTCGCTAACCGGATTAGATCAACGTCGATGCATAAGATGCATCCTCTAAGCTCAAACACAACGCGATGAAATTGAATAGACTATAGTTACATTCTATGTGACGCTTACGATATTAAATACTATAAACCAAAACTTGTAGCTCTACCCATGTTAAATCTATATCTGTACTAATATTATAAAGAGGAAAGATTTGATTGTTTGTTTATTTTTATGTTTGTTTGTTTTAAATAGGCTCCGAAACTACCGAACCGATTTGAATAATACTTTCACTGTTGGAGAGTTACACTATCCCCGGGTGACATAGGGTAATTTTGATCCTAGAAATGTGGAGGGAAGGGGGGGATAATTGAAAAAAGAAATTACGCGTGTGTGAAACCGCGGACGGAAGTCTAATTTGTTATACATATTTCCAAAGCAGCGACATGAAGATCCGTTCAAAAGCGAGCATTCATAGCCGTAGAACTGATAACCGTTGGAGTAAACGGGTTCTAGAGGGGAGACCGCGTCTTGGTAAACGTAGTGCTGGGCGCCCTCAGGCCAGGTGTAGTGACGACTTGTGCACTGGCAGGAGCTGGATGCGAGTAGCCGAGGATCGAAGAAAATAGTGGAATTTTGGAGAGGCTAATCCCCAGTATTGAACTACGACAGAGTGTGATGATGATGGTCAAAAAGCGAGCATTTCTTATCTGGAGGACAAGCATTCTACCACCGCGATTAAAATCGCGAAAATAAATCTGTCTATCTGTCTGTTACGTTTTCACGTCAACCACTGACCCGATTATCATGTAATTCAAGTTATACATAGACTAAACATTGGGATAGGACATTAGGCAACGTCCTACATTCACCATAGCTGCTCTAAACTGTGTGAACTGTATTTAGGTTCCGAAAACACAATGGCTGAAATTAAGGCTTAAATTCATAACACTAAACGCTAAAAAGACAAACAACAACCATACCTAGACCAGAATGCGCCCAAGGGCATATCAATTTATAATGAACGGCCATTTTGAATGCTACGAGTACATCTGTTGCTCGCTAATTTCTTTCACTAATAACAATAATTTCTGATGTAATCAGTGTAATTAGATAATAATAAGGGCATTAGATAAGCCGATCGAGAGGAGCATTGCGTATCCTCCTGAGGGAATCATAAAAGGCGGCTTAGATAACAAATTAGTATTAGGTAAAAGTCTATTATTCTAGATAATTTTGTGTATTATTTAATCAAGTATTAGGTGCTGTATTATTTTTGTAACATTTTTGCAATCGCCAAAATTTATTCTATCTTCATTTAAATGCGATTACTAAGTATTTATTTATTTCTTAATGCACAACATAACCGTACAAAAGGCGGACTTAATGCCACATGACATTCTCTACCTGTCAACCATAGGGCTAAGTCACACTCTACTGTGTTAAGGTAGAATAAAATAAAAAAATAAGTTTATATTTTGGTTCCATCCAGGCCCAGCCAATGGCTCCATTGTAAGAGTCAAAATATTAGGAATAATTAAACTTGCATAACTAACTTCTTTGATATTATAATCATCCCTATTCACAGAGCATTGCGTAAACCTAACGAGCATTTCTTATCTACGTGTACATTTTATTATTCTATTTCTTTCAATCCAAGCTGAACCATTAGCGCTGAAGTTGTAACAATAACGTAAAAATAAAGTTTTTCCGCGGAAGGGAAGAAATGCAGCATGAAATACTGCCATTAGCGACAAATAACTTTTTATGTAGGCAGCTCCGTCTGTTTGTCACATTTGTGGCCGATTGTCGTTTAGTTCTCGACTGCTGTTTATAAGTAAACTTTTTTTATATATACCTACCACGATGGTGGCGCTTTAGCTAAGAGCCCGCCTGATGGTAAGCGGTTGCCAAAAATTCGTTGTTTCTGATACCCGTAACACAATTTTTAGGGTTCCGTAGCCAAATGGCAAAAAACGGAACCCTTATGGATTCGTCATGTCTGTCTGTCTGTCTGTCTGTCTGTCTGTCCGTCCGTATGTCACAGCCACTTTTTACCGAAACTATAAGAGCTGTATAGTGTACAACAGTATTGTTGAAAATTAGTAAGTAGATGTATTCTGTGAACCGCATTAAGATTTTCATACAAAAATAGAAAAATAATAGTAAATTTTGGGGGCTCTCCATACTTAGAACTGAAACTCAAAAAAATTTTTTTCATTCAATCCTTACGTGTGGGGTATCTATGGATAGGTCTTTTAAAATGATAATAAGGTTTCTTATATCATTTTTTTCTAAACTGAATAGTTTGCGCGAGAGACACTTCCAAAGTGGTAAAATGTTGGTCCCCCCCCCTGTAACTTCTAAAATAAGAAAACGATAAATCTAAAAAAAATATATGATGTACATTATTATGCAAACTTCCATTGAAAATTGGTTTGAACGAGATCAAGTAATTAGTTTATATATTTTTGGGGCTTACCATACTTAGAACTGAAACTCAAAATTTTTTTTTTCTTCAAACCCTTACGTGTGGGGTATCTATAGATAGGTCTTTAAAAATGATAATAAGGTTTCTTATATCATTTTTTTCTAAACGGAATAGTTTGCGCGAGAGACACTTCCAAAGTGGTAAAATGTTGGTCACCCCCCCTCTAACTTCTAAAATAAGAGAACGATAAAACTAAAAAATATATATGATATACATTACCATGCAAACTTCCATTGAAAATTGGTTTGAACGAGATCAAGTAATTAGTTTTTTTTTAAAACGTCATAAATCGTAAACCGCAATTTTCCTCTCATTCAATCAACTCAAATATAAAAACGTCGATCAAACTTACAAAGAACTACAAGAACTTTTATTTATTATGATACTTGCTGCTACGGAACCCTTCATGGGCGAGTCCGACTCGCACTTGGCCGGTTTTTTATACTAAGTTGGGAATTTGAATATTGAAGCTTAACTATTTTATATATTATGTACTAAGTCAGTTGGCAGACAGACACGCAGACCACCTGATGTTAAGCGGCCGGCCACTGCGGCCAATCCCATTGAGGGACACTTCACCAGGAAGCGTCACTCAATGTGCTGCCAGACTGTAGGCTCATCTTATCTTCGAGCCTTTGATTTTAAGTGTGCTGGCTCCCACATTAATACTGCCAGAAATCCAGAACACAGCCAGAGCTGTTACGACGGCAGATTTCACCTGTGGTGGTAGCTAGTCAGTCGGACTCTGAAAAAGCCCTACCACCAACCAGGCCCAAGGCGGGAATCAAACTCACAACCTCCGTGTTTTTATACCTGAGCGGCTTAGTCACTGTTCCACGGCGGCGGTCTATTACAAATGTATTAAAAAAACGCGCCTCCTAAAGATCGCTACACACTTCCACTTCCAATCTTCGATAGAACACCACCTTTTTACGAATATAAATTTTTCAACCCTAAACCACCGCAGATATTTTATTCCACCAACGGCTTACCTAACCGGTTACGCAACGCGACGAACGTTAAATGCACCCGGGTCTCCCCGGGCGACTCCCCGAAGAGCCCACGATGTTTATTTTACGACGACAGAAATGGCCCCTACGGTCACGCAATACGAAAAATCTAATAAATTATCCCTAGCGTAAATTCGATTATATATTCATTTTATTTCGAAACAGATAAGTTTAATGGAAACTCTCAGGGTTGTTAGAATTGGATTTTGGAAAACGGGTTACTTTTTGGTGCCCGATATTATCTTGGTGTAGCCGGCAAGGAGTGATTTCTAAATACCAAGGTAAAGTTCTTTTACCTACATCAAAACAATCACTATTTTTCACTTCAAAAAGAGGTGCCATTAAGTCATAAACTAAATATTTTTTTATTGCAATGTGTAACAAGACGAGCAGATCGTACACCTGATGGTAAGCGCCACGTCTGCCCTTAGACAGTTCAGTGCCAAACAGTAACTAAGCAGTTACTGCCTGGCACTCCCTGCGCCCGCTACACCGAGACGACAGTTAGTAGGTTTTATATACTCAGTAATTTTACTAGCTTCAGTGCCCTTTCCCCGAAACACAGAAGTGCTTGACACACTTCTAGTTAAAGTTCTAATTAGGGATATTATTCGCATCTAAAAAGCATTTCAGATCTTGTGCGCGTCCATCTTAATCTACTACATGGTTCAAAATAAAGCGATAACAATTTCATAATTAACTAATTGTTAATTACATATTAAACTACCTAGTGTCAACCACATGAAAACAATTTAGTCTCTCCAAATACAGTTTTAATAATTATATGCACGATCAATTAAAATATACATTTAGTTCAATTCGAAATTAACTCTACCGCACATGCAATTTTACTCATTATTAATTTTATTAGCAGTACAATTTTAACACCCTACAGTATTCGCGATGTGACCAATAAATTTGATTTTATACGTTAATTAAGCTACTCATATAAGTTAATTAATTAAATACGGGTCTAGGCGCGATATACTTAAAACTAAATTTCCGACCCTCATACGGGTCCCGAAGCCACTAACTTCACAAACTAAACCGCCCAACTTCAAGACTTAGGAAACCGGAGCACACACTTGACAGAACTTCTCTTTATAACTGGCGAGAATAAAGCACTTAGTAAAAATAAGAATTGCAACGACTTCGCGAACTTTTAAAAGCAAATACGGATTCCTAATTTGAATTTATTCAAGTCAAACTTTTTTAAAACACAATTTACACAAGTGTTGATTAAATTATGTAACGTCAGATTGTTATTAATTCGAAGTAAAATTATTAGAACACAGAAGTTTTTTTAAAAAAATTCACTTTTTATTATTCACGCAGGTGTTGCTTTTTATTTTTTAATACAGGAAAAGTTTCAAATGTGCCAACTTTTTTATTGAACTGTAAAATTCTCCATACTTTCATTAACTTCTTAAAACAAAAAAAAAAGCTGGCTGCTTTTATTTGGAATACGAAATTCTAAATTCAAAAAGTTTATCAAGTTGTTTTGACTTCACGATTAAAAAAACACTTCCCGTCACGTTTCTGAATTTTAAAAAATACAAATAATATTAAAAGTAATTCTTAATTTTTTGTTTATTTAAGTATTCATATATTTTTATAAAAGGTTCTAATTTGTATTGGTGGTATAGAAAATGTATGTACCTGGATCGGCGGCTGCTTCCCTCGGTGGAGCGACGTCAAATGCCGCGCGGACGGGGTTGTGCTCGCTAGGACTGCATCCGCGAAGACCTCAGCGATTGATCGGTCGGATTCCTGGGCTGTGGTGCCGATTCTACCGATACGGTCGAGCTTTGCCGGTAGGCGCGGCGGCATACCGATTAGATTTTGGTACCGAGTTCTTTTTTATGCGCGTATTTTTTTTTTGTAATATAAGTTTTACTATTTTTATTTCTTATGTAGTTTTTAATATTTGAATAATAAATTCATTATGTAATAGAATTACATATAGATAAATTGAATACATAGAGCTTAATTATAATATAATGATTAAATTACAAAATAATTTACATAATATCTTAGTTGAATTTATGGTTTAGTAATTTATTAAAGTACGGTCTCATACTACATATTTTAAAATTCCTGGATTCAATACTTTGACTGTTTGGAAGTTTTTGAATTTTGTGGCACAAAAACAGTAATCTGTTATTTTTCACCCTCAAATTATATTGCTTCCTTTATGAAGTAATCTGTACACTGGTTGATTACTGATAAGCATGTCAAGTAGAAAAGGCAAGCCACTTGACAACACTCCATTAAACTGCCGCGGGAGTCGTTGCATGTTTTATTTGACATAATGGTCATAAACCTGAGTCCACGAAGGCTAAGAATTATCACAAATGTAACAAAAACATCTTTATTGAATTTTGCTAAGCTAACTCATAGGTTGCATTTATTTATATGGACTATTTATTTTTATTAATATATTGATTTTTATTAATATAGTATTTGTAAACACATCTATGTAAAATAGAGGGACGGTCAAGTCGCTCTAGCAGAACGTCGTAACGAGGGTAGCCGGTCGGTCATATTGGAGGACGGAGGTGGCCGATCAGAATGGAGCACATCACGAACTCGACGGATTGCTTATTTTCCATCTAATCGTTTATTTAAAGTTTTAAAGAGTTTTGGCAATTACTGTAATTTCGAAATAAGATTAAGAATTGTATCTGACTATACGTATGTTTTTGAGGATTGGCTTCACCCATCTGATTACGGCGTAGTTAAATTTACATCAAGACATGGATTGTTCAAATGGAATATCGCTCGCGCCTATATATTATATTTATAAACAACGTTGAATTCTGAAATAGAGGTAGAGATATTCTTATCATAATCATAAAATGTGGTTTTGGTTTGACATCATTTTTACATTTTTATATTTCAACGACACTAGTATTCGTAGTGCACAAACAATTATTCGCGAGAAAAAAACTTGGATTGGTTCAAGAATGGAATTAGACTGCGGTAGCTTAATTTCAGGTAAGCTGCGTGTCTGTCTGAACTTTCTTTTCTGGTATACAAATATGTCACAATACAAACGCACAACAGTACATGAAAAATAAATATGTAATAAGTATATGAATACAAAGTAGTAATTTTTGGAAAAATATCGGTTTTTGATTTGCAACAACACTATTTATATTTGAGCAGGGTATGTTTGTCCGTATATCACTTTCGATTTACCTAGCAAATTGACACTTTCAGAATAAGGGGTTCGGCACGCGTTTGATGTATCTTCATATTTTGTAAGTATACAATCTTTTCAACTTTTCGAGGCATCTTTGTTTGTTATAAGGGTGAATATTTCACTGGACATCATTCGTAGCCACACACAAGAAAAATACATATGAAACTTACTCTTTGTCGAGAAAGAAGGAGGCAGCATCATGTTATCCGAACAGATCGATTGTTACGGTTAGTGATAAAACTGGCCTAATAGTATAAAGATAATATTATTGTTGAATATTTAATTGTTTGTTTGTATTGAATAGTCTCCGAAACTACTGAACCAATTTTAAAAAAAAAACACTGTTGGAAAGTCACATTATTCCCGGGTGACATAGGGTACGATCGAGGTCTCCCGCGCGTGATCACTTTTGGAAAAATATACCGTGCACGCGCATCGTGTCTTCTTAGGGGCGGCGCTTGTAAACGTGAAAATACTGCACAGGATTTTAGCCTTAAGGGTGATCACGCGCGGGTGACCTCGATAGTACTTTTGATCCCGGAAATGTGGGAGGGAGGCCCCCCTCCCCCCTTCATGCATCCCCCCTTTATGACAGTATATATTGATTTTGAAATATCCCCATACTTCAAAATCAAAATATGCTATCATAACTATTACTAAGTATTGTGCCTAAAAGCATTTATCTCCGAATAAAGAAAATAACATATTGTTTGAAATATAGGTCAATTGAATGCAAAACTAAAGTCTTAAAACGCTAACACTACCACCGTTCTATGTAATCAAGCTTACTATCACAATACGCTTTTTCTCAAGAAAAACTAGAAGGAATTTATTGCGTCTAGGGGTCCAGGAAATTGTTATGCATGGCGGCACATTGCATTTCCCTTACGCGATAAGGTCCTGGAATCGATACCCGGTTAATACAAATTGGTTTTGGCTGATAATTAGCTCCGAAGGAATTTAGTTTTTCCTCTGGTATTAAGTTAAAGAACAGACATATCATCTTAGTTTGGAATAGTTTGTTTATTCATTTTTATTTAGTCGTTAGATTGGAGTAACTTGAATACGTTACCTCCGAATAAAAAAAACTTGGAACGTAACCTGAAATTAAGTTACGTTTACTTAATAAGTATTTAAAGTACCTGTAAAAAATTCCTAGGCAGCCTTTAATTGCCATTGCCTTTATAAATACAAGAAACACATATTAAATTATTTTATCCCTCTTAAATCTACATTTTATTCCCGTACAGCCCACATAATTATCTTTCATTTAAAAGCCTTCTTTTTTATGGTTTTATTAAATAAGCACTTGTCGTGTTCCATATCATATCTCGATAATATTAAATCATAAAACGAACATAACAGGACAACCATGTCTTATTATTCCATTCAGTAATTAAGGCGAGAACGTTTGCTAGATCGTAAAATTCGTCCGGATACTAACAATATCCGAACGAGCCGGTTCCGGTAATTGAGGCGTTATGTACTTTTATACCTTCGCCTTAACTCGGTTATTGCAAACTAGGGATGGGAATGTTATTTTTAAATATCGATACATGAATCTTCCGATTTGGTTTTTAAGTTGTAAAGTAGGAATTAGTTTACTCCAATCCATAGCTTATTAGGAATTCACCATAAACTTAGTTGCTTAGACTAGCCCGATGGCACATTTTAGTAGTGACCTTGTTCTAACAAGGTAGCGTATAGATTCTAGGTATAGTGGGTTTGGGCCGGTCAATCGACACAAGGCGAGACGAGACAAGACCATCAATTTAGATTTGACGAGTCCATTATTGGAGAAACTGCCATCTGACCTCCATAGTCCTGAAGTGGGAACTAGGCAAATTGAATAATGGCTACACACTACACCGCCATGCGGCTTAACAGTTTTCCTCACCGTGTTTACCGTCACCGTCGATCTAGTAGTAAAGACGCACATAAAAAACTTCGTAAGTTCAAACACGCATGTGAAGCAACGCTTGAGACCTCCACTTCTCAATGTGAAGTCTATGTCCAGCTATCAACACTAACAAAATGCACAGTTTCTTTATACGAGTACAATAATGGGTATTTTTCTAAATAAATTGACTGGATAAAAAAGCGACTATTATTTTATAACTGAAGTCCTTCCACAATGGCGCTGGTTAATCAATAGTCGGCAAGTGATGGTTCCCACTCATGACTGAATCATGTCAATGTAATTACGTGTGAACCTCGCTCGCCACTTTTCCGTATTGGTCTGTTATTAACTCTAGTTTACTCATAATGAGACGTTTAAAAGCTGTAATCTATTCAAATATATTCTCTTTTTAATTTACCTTTTGAATAGTGCACTGGAAAGTTTAAAATTCTGAAAGATAATTCTGAAATGTATTATTGATCACTAGCTATTTATGATTGCCAATGCTATTTGTTACTTGTATTACGATTAAGTATTACTATTTAATTTAACCTTTATTGTTACTATGTATGTTAAAACCAAAGTCTTTATTTTATTATGTTTCATCTAAATAGGTCAAAGCGTAATAAACGTTTGCATTAGTACCCAAGACCGCGAACAATGGAAGGAGGGTAGGGAGGCCTTTGCCATGCAGTGGGACACTATTTATAGGCTCCAAATAATAATAATAATAATTGGTAATAACTGTTTAAGAAAAAAATGTAAGCATCATTATCAAAATACATGCAATGCTGTTAATGCCTGACTATAATGCTGATCTTAGTATCTCTATCATAATGCATCTCTCGGTCAGGTGGTGTTGACGGTATTAACCCAACCGAAGATTCATGAAATTGCATCCGTGCATTTTTAATTTATTTCAAGACGCTATGTTAATAATCCCCAAGCATACTTTAGTAGCAAAAGGATGGAATTATGTATACCGAGTACATTTTCATATTTTCCTAGCGATGTGGCGTGATGACATATAATCGTAGGTAAATTTTCCATCCATGGCTTCAACAAATTAAATATTTGATTGTTACGTGTTTATATCGATGTGTTTCTGTATAAAATAAATAGCAGCATCATTAAAATGAACGGCAATGACAATATGAAGGTGGAAATTCCGGTCACGGTTACATACGGAAACATGTTGAATAATAAAAATGGGTTTTAACTTAAATAACCGAGGTATAATACCTCTGTAAAAATGTAACTGTTATGTCGAATATTTAGTCCGAATCATATAAAAAATAAAAATAAATATTGGAATACATTAATCCGACCCAGAAGTATGTAGCGTAATCAATTTGTATTATGTATATCGGAATTAACAAAGGTAACAAATGTTCATAAATATAAATGTTTGTCATGACGGGATTCGAACTTACGACCCCTGGCGCATAAAATCATCTGGTCAATTGTAAATAATAATCACATTTTTTGATGGTATCTTTGTTTTAGACTCCAATCTAATAAAAGTTAATTACAAAAACGCAACACTTTGAGAATCAGATCGCTTAAGGTAATTGAATTTATAATTAAATTTCCCCAACAAAATATAGTGTTTATAGGATATTAAATATTATTTCAGTTTGCGAAATGGGAATCAGCTCGATCATCAAGGGTAATTAAGTTTTTTAAATTAATTTCTTCCATATTTCTAAAAACACTCTGAAGTCGTTGATATCTAACAAACATGCAGAATAAATTGAATACAACTATAGCCAATATTATTATTTCCGACTGTGAAAAAAATAACTAAATATCGACAACTTACAATCGATAGCAAACAAAGAACATCACTAATAATTCTCTCAGCGAGTTTAGGAACACTTTGTCGATAAAGGGGCAATTAGTGGTGCGAACAGCAGCTAGTGATGTTATAGTCGAATGTAAATCTTGCCTGGCAGTTATACTTGTTAGGGAAATAAATCCTGAGGGAATTCTTACACAAATAGAGGAGTCTTCTCGCTTAGATGGTAAGGTAGTTTGTCACTTCGTTAGTGATTCTGAAGTGCAAAGCAAAATCCAGTTGAATCCATACTAATATTTATTAATGCTAAAGTCTCTGTTACGTTTTCATGCCTGAACCACTGACCCAATTATGATGAAATTTGGTACAAACATAGACTAGACATTTTGACAAAATGACTTTATTGAACGTTATCTAGGGTTCTTTTACGTTATTACAAAGCAACAGATCGACATGGTTACTCGTATGGGATAGTTTTGGGGGTTGACAGTGTCATAGGCTACATTTTATCCTGAAAAAATATCATAAAAGGGATAACATAGGATAGCCACGCTGTTTTACAATACGAATGGCCCGGCTCGTCCGGGGAAGTACCACCCTCTCACATCAGCGTGAAATAATAGTGACTACTATTGTGTTTCGTCTGGTTTGTAAGAGTGCCAGAGCCCCCCCCCCCCCCTATAAAGGCCGACAACACATTAGCGATCCCTCCGGTTTTGTAGGTGTCCATTGGCGGCTGTGATTGCTTACCACCAGGCGACCCGCTGGCTCGTTTGCCGCCTCAGACATAAACAAAAACAAAAAAAACATCGTATAGTATAGTACACGCAAGCGAAACCGCAGGCGAAAGGCAAGTGAATTGTAAACAGGAAGGCGGAACGTTATATTTTAATATCTTAATACAAGCCAGACAGGGGAGCGGCAGGCTTCATTTATAACATGCACAGTGTACAGTGACTGACAGTTCATAAATGAGATGCACAATTCGCTTCCCGGTCTTGCTAAATTTTGAGACGAGCTGTTCCTTCGGGATTTATTTCAGAAACAGCTCTGTGGCGAAGATATATCAACAACTTTAAGTGTTCTTACACTTCTTTGAACAGCACTTAGTGTGAGTTAATGAAAACAATAATGTCTTTTAAAGTAGCGAAATACTTTAAGAATACCCTGGAGAAATGTTGAAATACTAACGACTATGCGTTGTCTGGCAAGTACAAGTACATCATTCCTACTTGTCATCAGGTGCCTTTAGGGTTTGGGACCTAATCTACTCTTAAGTCTTAAGAATCAGAAAACTGTATAAAAAGTATCAGCCTATTAATGTCCCACTGCAGGGCAAAGGCCTCCATCCTTGAAATCAAGTTATCGATACAATGATGGGTACTGGCTTAATCACCACGCTTGCTAAATGCGGATTGGTGATCACAACCCGAGCTGTGTCTGAAAAAATCGACACAAAGTTAGCTCGACCCGGGAATTGAACCCGGGACCCCGTGATCTCGGCCCGGTACTAAAACCACTAGACCATTGAGGCGTTAGACCAGAAAACTGTAGGAATTATTAATTTTTTTTATTAGATTTTATCAATAAATATCACGCTAGTGAATATTAAATTCTTATGAGAAATAATAAAGATCTTAAACCTTAAATACATAATAATTGTTAAAGTTCTGGCGATTAAAAAGAGTAACTATCAGTTTTTTGCCGATTATTCTCGATAAAAATAAACATTCCAAAGCCGGTACCGGTACTAAATACATTCAAGTATCATTGATTTTATAAACGATTCAAAAGTACATCTGGGAAGCCTGCCTGAATAAAGGAAATTTCGATTTTGATCAATATATCTAAACTAAGCAGTTTGTGGCTAGCTGGCGCTGTAAAATTAATAATGTTTAAGAATATTTATTGATCTGTTTGTATTGTCTAGTAAAAGTTAGTACGCGTGCTAGCATTTTGTACCGTGGATCTAGGATTAAGACTTGTGAGCGCCGTGGACGCTTGGAAAGCTCCGAGGATTTTCAAGGCTTTAACCCAATACTGTGCTCTGAAACTAAAATACTGTGTAAACACACGTTGGAGCAATCGACTACGTAAAATGTATCCCACCAAAAACATAAATGTAAAAAAGGAAAGCCAAGTTCAATACAAAAATTATGTTTGGCTGTGGGCTTCGCCGCAAAAAGAATGGAGATCTTAATGAGTGCCAAGTTCTATGATCTTAAAGTATGTTAGATTTGACTTGGCCAGTTTTCATTATATCAGTCATTTTATAAAGTTATTCAAAATAATTATAATATATTAATTCTAATAAAAACTGGCCAAGTCAAATCTTACCTACTTTAAGATCATAGAACTTGGCACTCATTAAGATCTCCATTCTTTTTGCGGCGAAGCCCACAGCCAAACATAATTTTTGTATTGAACTTGGCTTTCCTTTTTTACATTTATGTTTTTGGTGGGATATCATTACTTTTTGTAAAAAAAACTAGGCAAGTATTGAGATTTAATGTGGTGCCACGCGCCGCCGACGACACGCACCATCGCGTTGGCCGGTTGTTTAGCGCGTTTTACAAGTTTTTTGTATGGGGACACCACTTATTTTTTGACTTAACTTTATTTTTTTATTTCTGTTACATAGAAAATATAATAATACATAACATATTGGAATAGTTTTAATTCCAACGCTACAATAAAAAAAATGTATGGGCCCCCAGTATTGACCGACTGACTTATAGCAGCAAAACCTAACCTACTTCCAGATGACCTAGAAAGATGAAATTTGGAATCCAGCTCGGTAATTGTGTGTAACCGAAGGGAAAAATCTAAAAATAGAAAAAAATTAAAAAATAGGGGGAGGAGGGGGGGGGGGGGGGGTTCCCCCCTTTTTTTTTTTTTTTCTCGGAGGAGAATGCGTTTATGCACCATAACCGCAGGCTAGCTAGACCCGCGGCCGTGTGTGGGACTCGAGACTGAAGCGGCCACTACCCACTAAACTCCCCCGGTTTCTCCTTCACACCCGATTAGGACGAGCCGGTGCTAACCCTAATTTTTTACTTTTTTCTATTTTCAGAATTTTCCCTACGGTTACACACAATTACCGAGCTGGATTCCAAATTTCATCCTTCTAGGTCATCTGGAAGTATGTTAGGTTTTAGTACTGATTGACTGATTTATAGTAGCAAAACCTAACCTACTTCCAGATGACCTAGAAAGATGAAATTTGGAATCCAGCTCGGTAATTGTGTGAAACCGTAGGGAAAAATCTAAAACTAGAAAAAAGTTACAAAATAGGGGGAGGAGGGGGGGGGTCTCCCCCCCTAATTTTAATTTTTTTTCTTTTTTCAGATTTTTCCCTACGGTTACACACAATTACCGAGCTGGATTCCAAATTTCATTTTTCTAGGTCATCTGGAAGAAGGTTAGGTTTTGCTACTATAAGTCAGATAAAACCTATCCTACTTCCAGATGACCTAGAAGAATGAAATTTGGAATCCAGCTTGGTAATTGTGTGTAACCGTAGGAAAAAGTTCAAAAATAGAAAAAAGTTAAAAAATAGGGGGGAGGGAGGGACGTTCCCCCCCTATATTTTAACTTTTTTCTGTTTTTAGATTTTTTCCTACGCTTACACACAATAACCAAGCTGGATTCCAAATTTCATCCTTCTAGGTCATCTGGAAGTAGGTTAGGTTTTGCTACTATAAGTCAGTCAGTCAGTACTAATTTTTACGACTTTTTGACCTTCATATCTTTATAACCGTTTGAGCTAGCTTCATGAAATTTGGGCTTCTAGGTGTCCTTATGGATCTGATTAAACTCACGTAGTTTCATGTGTTTCGGTTCAATAGGTTTTAAGTTATAGAAGGGTCAAAAGTGACACCAAATGGTTCGTGTAAATATACCTTGGCGCTGGCTAGCCCGGCCCCGTTCCTTTGCTTGAACTTGGCTTGACACGCTGCCGCGTGTCTAGATCGAGGCACTGTATAACAGAACTATTAAATTAAATGTGAAATGTGAGTAGTATTGTTGCCGCTCCTCTGCCTGCGCCTTTGTTATAATTGACATGATCTTTTGTATTGACATTAATATTTTCAGTGACATAAATTTATTTTGTATTGTATTAATTAGCATACCTCAACGACAAGGAAGCTTGGACTCGCGCCTTTGCATTGTATAGAATCCCGATAGTATCAACAATGTTAACTTTGCTATACAGTAACACATTAAATGTTATAATTCAATAAAATTAAATTTATTTTTCATTCAAAGAATCCTGAAGAGTTTGTAACCTTGGCGGTCATGCTCGCTAAAATGTGCTTGGGGTGGTGGCGTTATGTGTCGGGTGGTTACATTCCCTATAATATGGTTGAGTGAAATTATGGCTGGCACATACGTCATACTTGTGCTGCAGGTGCCACCTTTGGGCACTGGTCTTCCAGGGCTCACGGATTTTTCTCGATTATAGTCTCATTCTTATACTTTATACTGTATGGCTTGGTATTCTAAAACTAATCAGTAATTGTAACAAACAAATTGTAAACAAACATGGCGATGAAAAAGAGTAACTGTCGAGTTTCTTGCCGGTTCTTCTCGGCAGATGACTGCATTCCGATACCGGTGGTAGAGTCACTCTGTAATTGACGATTCATAAATACTTGATACAAGTTTACATGAATAAAGAATATTTTGATTTTGATTTTGATTTTGAAATATTTTATCCTTCGACATCTTAGGGCTTTATTCACACAGCGCTATTTTGCCACAAACTATCCAATCGGTACACTTAACTATGTCACTTTTTTCTCGTGGTATTCTGGCCCACGTATTCGGCCAACTTTACCACTATTGTCTCTACTCTGTGTTAACTTGGCTGCGGACCAGGGGCCAGTTGCCTCCCAACCTCTTGCAACAGGTGTCCAATTACATAATTGAATGTCCATTACATTTAATTTTGTTTTATTTAAATACTATGTTACATAATTATTATAAATAGTAAGACTGAAGTGACGAGCCATTTGGTGTAATGGTCGAGAAGTCGGCTATTACACCAGAGGTCGCGGGTTCGATCCCCGCACGGTACAAACATTTGTGTGCATGAACATGTCTGTTTGTATCGGTCTGGGTGTTTCTATGTTTAATATGTATGTATTTACAAAAAAGAAAAAAAAGTATATAAGTAATGTTTATCCGTTGTCTGGCACCCATAGCACAAGCTAATGCTTAGTTTGGGGCTAGATGGCGCTGTATGAATTATGTCCAGAGATATTTATTTATTTATTTAAGTAAGGGAAACGTTTCATGCTCCACAATCACAAACAAATTCTCCCTGAACTGGGAATTAAACCCAGGATCCTAAAATCATCATAGACCATTGAGGCTTTGTAATATAAATGCTGTAGGATAGTTTTTTTTTTCGGAAAACAGCAGACAGAGTCACGAATACGGTTAGTATAAAATATTTTGACATCTCCAAACTTAAAGGTTAAAAGATACAATACAGTTGAAATATCATCCATAAAACAAGGTATTACGGTTCTATGGTTCTACTGCTAGTTGTTTAGTGCGCACATTTAATGTGTGTACGTTTCTTCACGTCCGAGACTTTTAGAGTGATGTATTTTAGGTACGTGAGTGAAAATTTCCCATGATACAGCTTCTAGCGGCATCTTGGCATAGTGTGTTTCACAAAATTGTCTCAAGTATTCCGTAGTATGTAGCTATATGAGGTATCATAATTCGTCGTAAATCAAAATTACGCAAAATATGATTTTAATTTTCTGCTGCCTGTATTCAGGCAGCCTATGTGACAATGACCGACCATAGCGGCCTATGGATGAGTCAGAGAGGGCCATCTTGTCTTCGAGCCTTTATTCACATTTTAGAAATTCTGAAAAATGCGGATTGGTGATCACAAACCCGAGCTGTGTCCGAAAAAACCGACACAAAGTTAGCTCGACCCGGGACTTGAACCCAGGACCCCAAGATCTCGGCCCGGTACTTAAACCACTAGACCATCGAGGCGTCCACTATTGAATCACTCTATTTTCCCTTGTCCAATTTTTCTCCGATTTAATTCGGTGCACAATACATTTTATCCAGTTATTAATGTCTCTATATTTTAATTACAACAGTAAACCGTTCAATGCATAGCTCCTTATACTGTCTATAGCGGGCGCCCGCGGTTTCACCCGCGTGGTTCCCGTTCCCGTGAGAATATCGAAATATCCTTTCTTAGCGGATGCCTACGTCATAACATCTACCTGCATGCCAAATTACAGCCCGATCCGTCCAGTGGTTTGGGCTGTGCGTTGTGCGTTATCTATGTCAGTCAGTCAGTCAGTCAGTCACCTTTGAGTTTTATATATAAAGATTAAAAGAGACAGCTACCAAATAAATCTTGAACTGCTAACCGCAGTCCCAAGATGATTTAATGTTTAGTTGACGTACAGCAATACATAGAAACTAAAACCTAATAGAGGTTGCTTCGAATTGTGCATGTTGGCTATTACACAATGCTGCACGATCTTCTACATACACCTACACCAAATAGCTCGTCGATGTAGATGATATTATTGATTGAGACAAGGCGTCGATCTTTACCTAAGTTAATGTTCTGAACGTTTCGTAATTGCATATACCTGCTAATTTATTGTACTGTTGAAGCAATCGTTAAATTGTGAACAATAAGTTACCCTGTATAAAAATCTCTATACACACATAGGTAGGTACATAGTACCAGACTTTTATCGTAACAAGGTCAATGTGATAATGAAATATGTTCAGAATGACCGCTCCATAGTCTTACTCATAATGAAATTCCAGTTTGTAATAAAGACGCGTACACTGGTATCTGTATTGTTGCGTAATACAAAAAGTTCATATTGCTTCCGCCAGATGGCAGCCAGCGGTAACTTATGCCGCATGTGAATCATATGATATCGCTACGATACCTGAAATGAAAACAATTTGTTATTTATTAAACACTAGCTGGGCCAGTGGTTTTTCTCGCGTTAAATTTGGATTCACCAATCACCTATCTTAAAGATAAGTTTATTTTTGTTACTTTCATAGTGCTATTTCATAATAACAATGGTCTTCTGTTGTGCGGTAAGATTGGGCTGTGCTGCTGACATCAAATCTATTTTATATTTTAGAAAATAGCTGTTTGTGCAATCTACAACCTTCAAAGCAATCTACAATCTAAACCTTATACATATATATTTTTTAGGGTCCCGTACGTAGTTTCGAATGACGTTGTAGCGAATGGTCGTTGTGGCGAAAAACTTTTAGCGTGGTACGCTGGAGCGAAAAGTCATTGAAGCGAATTTATATCTTCATAGCAAATAAATTATTATTAGAATGCCATAATTATAAAAAATAATTGTGCCATCAAATAAAATATATTTATGTGTTTTACTGGACACATTCGTATTTAAGCACGAGGATAAAAATATAGAACACTCAACGCCATCACAAATGAACATGCGTGTCATGTAGCGGCAATATTTGCCACGGACCAGGATCAACGTCTGCTAAAAGTGGCAAATCGTGCTAAAATTCTTTGCCAGTAGTTAATTTATACAATTTCTGCTGGCAGGCAGTCAAGCTGTGTAGTCTTATAAAGATATGAATAGAACATTAATAAAATCGGTACTCTGTCTGTCAAAAAATAGGATTTAGTACACAGTACACATGTACGATCGCGGACACCCGCGCGCATCCTGTGCAGTTTTTTCACGTTTACAAGCGCCGCTCCTAAGAAGTCACGATGCGCGTGCACGATACATTTTTCCAAAAGTGATCACGTGGGGAAGTCCTCGATCGTATGTATACTACAAAATATACATACTTATGTATGGGATTCCACACAAAACATCTCGCTGCTGCCGCTGCCGCCCCGCTGCCACGAAATTCGAGGCCAAGACCTAATAAATAGTAACCGCTTACAGGAGTTCCACCCTTGCATTATCAATTGAGTACAAACCAAAGTAAAAAAACTAATTTATTCAAATGCCACTCCCAGTAATCGAAGTCACATCCCCGTCCCGACGTCACCATGAATAGCCCTTTCGACGCCAGCGGTCGCAATAATACCATTAATCGTGCCCGCTGATGAACATTTCAAAACCCTGCTAATTGGATTTTCTTTGGCAACATTAATTTTGCTGCATTGTGTAAAGGGAACTCGTCAAGGCTCCTTCGATAGCATTAATTAAAGGCGTGTTTTGATACCGTCTTTATGTGGACACGTAAAAGTATAGATTAGTGTAGATAATGTTATTTTATTTTCACAAAAAATAGATGTTTCAATCTAATTGTTTAAATATGTACTAAGTAAGCCCAACAATTATATAATTTGATAAACCAGATTATTGCCAGAGAAGCGCGTTTTAGACATAGGATAAACTACACGAGGTCATTGAAATTAAGAAACATCGAAATTTCAATAGAAAATGTGGTTGGATTTTACCACCTTCTTGGGACCAATAATAAGTTGGCGCACCTAATAAGTCTCATAGGACATCATGCGACACTGCGTGGATAGAAACGTATCACAAGATGAACCTGTAGAAATACTGTGTTCTATTTCTGTTAATCCATAGGAACTGAACGAGCCTAAACCAGAGCATAATCCTTAAATAAAAAGTAGACTAAATGTCCTTTTTTAAGAAAAATCTAAGGTAATATTCACGCTTAGACCAAGCGTGAATACATAGCAAACAGACAGATAGAATTTCTTTTGTATTTAAAATATTTGTATCGATTTTATATGTTTAAAATAGGTTAACAGAATACAACTAAGTGCACAGATGTTCAAGATGTTATCTCTCTTGAGCATGAGTGGAGTGTAGTCCTCAGCCCAGAGCACTCCAGATCTCGAGCGGACATCTTGAGTGCGCGACGTTAGGGAGATACAACTGTCAAGAGCGCATATTTATTCATTGTGTAATAAAACATTGATAATTAAATATAACAGCTGTATCACGTGAAAATAAATTCCCGGGTTAGGTAGTTTTACCCGTGAGTTTAAAGATTTTTCAAACACACGGGTTTTTTTGCAAGCACAGATGCATTTCCTATTCCCTCATTCACAAAACAGGATGGCACAGCATTCTGACACGATCGAAGAGAGATCAAGCGCAAGACTAAAGACTTTACGTAATTTCAGAGGCAAGGGGGGGAGACAGACAATAAAGTATGGATATTCTAAAAAGTAGTAGTAGTTTTCGGGGACACATAGCGGGGAAGGCTAAACTAGCCTCTAAGAAGCTTGGTGTGCTTAACAGGTCAAGCAGGTATTTCACTGCGGCTCATCGCCTGCAACTTTATAAAGCTCAAGTTCGGCCGCACATGGAGTACTGCTCTCACCTGTGGGCGGGGGCTCCCCAGTACCAGCTTCTCCCCCTTGACCGAATTCAACGTAGAGCGTCTCGTATCGTCAATAACCCGGTACTCTCGGACCGGCTTGATCCTTTGGCATTACGGAGAGATGTGGCGTCATGCTGCATTATGTACCGAATTTACCATGGGGAGTGTTCCAAGGAGCTATTCGAGCTTATCCCTGCCGCTGCATTCCGTCACCGATCTTCGCGACAAAAAATTCATCCCCACCATATCGATGCTTGGCAGTCCACAACTGTACGCTTTACGCGCAATTTTCTGCCTCGCACGACCAAGATATGGAATTCTTTGTCATCAGCGGTGTTTCCGATCAGATACGACCTGCAATTGTTTGAAAAAAGAGTGTATTCCTTCCTTAAAGGCCGGCAGCGCATCTGTGATTCCACATGATTCGCAGTTGTCTATGGGCGGCGGTTGTCACTTTCCATCAGGTGTGCCGCATGCTCGTCTGCCCGCTATACCATAAAAAAAAAAAAAAAAAAAAAGTATAGGAGTGTCGAGGAGTAAAACCTCCTCGCAATCAAGACCCTTTTCAAACTTCGCGCGTCTATTTTTTTTATTGTAAAATTTTCTCTCGCCTCTCAGCACGCATTTAAATCAACTTATATTTATACAATTATACCAACGACGCCATATCTCGCCGCCGGCCTAGTGCATGCCAGTAGAAGCAGTAATACACTTTATGTTTGACAGGTCACTACTAATAAGATTCCGTAAAGTTCAGTCCATGATCCTTGAACTTAATTGTTGAGTATCCTACGTCACCAGGTGGTAGGTTCCTGTACTGGGCCGTCTAGGCGGGTACCACCGCAGTACCAGATATTTTCCCGTGAAAAAGAAGTGTGTCAAGCACTTCTGTGTTTCGGGGAAAGGTTACTGAAGCTAGTGAAATTACTGGGTATATGAGACCTAATAACTGTCGTCTCGGTGCAGCAGGCGCAGGGCGGTGCCAGAAGGTAACTGCTTAGTTACTGTTTGGCACTGAACTGTCTAAGGGCAGACGTGGCGCTTATCATCAGGTGTACGATGTGCTCGTTTTGTTACACATTGCAATAAAAAAAAACAATTTGTGGTTATGCTAGCAGAAAACTTGAGTCGAAGAAAACGCTTGCTAATGAAAACGGAACACACTGCATTTCTTTTGAAACGACTCAATTAATTAACCCACATGACTCGCGGTTTCAGCGGTTCGTTCTGCGAAGTTTTTTGTACGCTTCGCTTAGTTGACAGAAAGATAGATAATTACTGCCCTTAATATTAAGGTAGAGCAATTAAGATTTAAACATAATATTAATAAATAATATAATAATAATAATATATAACACCAAATGGTGTAATGGTCGAGAAGTCGACTATTACACCACAGGTCGCGCGTTCGATTCCCGCACGGTACAAACATTTGTGTGCATGAACATGTCTGTTTGTATTGGTCTGGGTGTTTCTTTGTATAATATGTATTTCCAAAAATAAAGTATATAAATAAGTAATGTTAATCGTTGTCTGGCACCCATAGCACAAGCTAATGCTTAGATGGCGCTGTGTGAATAATGTCCAGAGATATTTTTTTTATTTATTTAATTAGTGGTGGTGGGTCATCACTACATAGTATAAAACAAAGTCGCTTTTCTGTCCCTATGTCCCTTTGTACGCTTAAATCTTTAAAACTACGCAACGGATTTTGATGCGGTTTTTTTCATTAGATAGACTGATTCAAGAGGAAGGTTTATATGTATAATACATGCATAATATAGTAGAGAAACACTGATAATTTTAGAGGTTTTTAATTTAAGGTCGTAAATAATCGCATTTTTTTGCGCTTACATTGCAAACGCTGGCTGAACCCTACGAGATAGATCAAAATAATGTACTACACTATTGTACACCTTTAAAAGTTTTACAAAAAAGTCCGCGATGGTATATGTCTATCTCTTAGGGATAACCCACAATAACCATTTTCCTTTACTTATTACGATAAAATAATGGCTTATTTACGAAAAAGTGATTTTAAGCAATACAGTATTAATCCTTATCCAATAAAGTACCATAAATAAATTGTGCATGTAATATAGATCAATATGGCCCTTTACATCATGTAATTTAAATGAATAGTTTCGAAGATATTACAGATTTAAAATGCAGGGACATAGCGGTTGCGGCGGTTACCGGCCGGGGAGCGGATGGATGAACTTTTGTTATTCTTTCACGTAAAAATTACTGAATTGATTTTAATGAAACTTTACAATAATAAAGCCTATACATAAGGATAACACATAGGCTACAATTTACAAGATATTCCCGCGGGATAACGTCCTATAGTTCACGCGGGCGAAGCCGCGGGCGGAAGGCTAGTATGATATAAAACAAACAACCGATACAATACCTAAACCACAGATTATTAAATAGTTACTAACGTAAAAACTATTAGATGTTTAATAATTAACCAAAGCGTTGTGTGTAAATAAAAAAACATACGTGTGAGGGAATAGGGCGTAAACCTTTTTTGCACACACATTTGTACACTACAATATTTCCTGCGCAGTTGGTATCTACATTGTAAAGATTAGTCACCGTGCCTAATCATCATATTATAAAATCAATTTATCGGACCAAACTATCATATTTAGATAAACGAATAGTAGGATTAGATGGAATAACCGAGTTCTTTTAACCCTAGAAAGATAATCATATTGTGTAGTACGGAAAAGATAATCATGCGTAAAATTGACGCATGTTTTTTAGTTAGCCACAATTCGAGGTACATTAATTTATTTCAATTAATTGTAGGTTAATATATATTTACACGTATATTGGAATTAATTAATACTGCAAGTAATTAATTAATAATTATTTATTTATACAAAAAGAACAAAAACTTTAAACTTCTGCATAAAATTAAAAAAAAGTTAACACTTGTTGTTTCTAATTAAAACTCATATTTTTTACTTCAATAATTAGCTTTTTTAGTACAAAATTAACAATTAGAATATCTTATTTATATATATTAGGAACATAAAGTTATATAAAAATAGTTAGAAACAACTCTGGCACACATCATTATTATTCTATATAATTCTATGAGAGGCTAATGTGGAGACTGGTTGTTCAGTACAGCTTTGCCCGTCTAGAATAATATTTCCACTTGACTTCGTCGCCTGTTCTTCTTGTACCTCATTTAAAAAAGCTTCTGTGTCGCTTTGCACGTCATTTTCAATTTCGTGGTCTTCTACTTCACTGGACGGTGTCTTGACAAGGAACCTCGCCGTTGCTTTGCATAAGAGCGGCCAGGATACGATCTTCGTCCAAGTTTCTACTTGCCATTGATTTCTATATTTGCTACAATATGTATAAAAACAAATTGATAATACATGTTTCGATATACAGTAATAATAAGCTAAAATAAAATCAAACTACCGTACAAGTCAATATCATAAAAGTCACGTAAAAGATAATCATGCGTAATTTTGACTCACGTAGTCGGCATTTTTTAAAATCGGTTAAACTTACCATAATGATACATACGTCACATGGTAGCTCCCGGTGAAGAATGAAATGTCCTAAAGGCACAGCTATGGATTCGCGATATTTAGGAAGAGAGAGCTATATTTCGGAAACACATGCGTCAATTTGACGCAGACTATCTTTCTAGGGTTAAACTCTGGCGTAAAACCGCCGCAAAAGTTTTTGATTGAAAACTGCGGTTTCGTCCGCACGGGAAAATATTAATTGCTTGCGCGTGCATCTAGCATATGTCACTGTCATGCATTACTTACATACATGCGATGAAGCGAGTTATTTAGGAATAAAAAAATAAGATGTATCAGGCAGGATATACCGCGTGCTTTTTAGTCGTTGTTTGTGTTGTTTCCAAAAAACAAATGTTACTTCCTCTATTGAAATCATATTATTTGTCCACATAAGGTACGTAAAAGATCTTTAACGGCTACTGATATGCAGAAATATGGCGACCATTTTGGTTATTTGCTTTAAGCCGGCAAAACTCGTAACTTCCTTGATTCGATTTCGGCCTCCTCCAGCGAATGTGAACTCCGTTTGAATAACGAAGTTGCTCTTCCAAATTGGTAATATTCCGAATAGATTTGATTTTGTTGTTCTGTTAAACAACCACTGGAATGTGAAGTCAAGGACTAAATTGAGGGAAATCGTTTTATCGTCTAGAAAAACGTTGTTTTTCTAAGTCTTTAGGTATTTTCGCTGACATTTTTGTCGTCGTAAGAAATCTATTTTATTAATAGGTATGTAAAATTATTCGGTTTACTTAATTTATTTACCAATCGCAATTTTAGTCCGGCCGCTAAGTACTTAATTAAACTACGTTAGAAGTATTATACTGCGTGACATTTTAGTCGTTGTTTTCTCGCAGTAAAATGATTCTACCTAATTAGAACAATAGATTAATGAAGTTTTTTTAGTCAAATCTAAAGTTTTACGATTGTGATAGACGAAACTCGAATCAATTAGCACTTGCCGGGATCATTGCCCTTCGCGCTTATTAAAAAAGATGATAATTAACTATTTATTATCTATTTTCCTTTTAAAATTAAAAAAAAATGAAAAAATAGGTAAAAAATTTAAAAAAAGTTACTTGCATAAATCGATAGTACTACTAAAGGTGAAGCGTTCTGCTGCGGGAAAACAACGACTAAAAGAACATTCTGTACCTAAACATCAAAATAAAATCCAAATCCTTTGAGCGGCCAGATTATAGCTTTTAATCAGTTTTTCTCGAGGTTTTGTCTCGATTACTCTTGATCTAGTCAGGGTACACTCGCACCATGTTCCAGGTTTTGGCAAGTCCAGTTATTACAATAGAGCGACTGCCATTTGACCTCCGTAACCCTTGACAAGGGATCTAAACCAATTAGATGGCTACACAGCTTCTGGGTCTGCAAGTTTCAACACGATATTCGATTGACGTGCCATTTGGTGTAATGGTCGAGAAGTCGGCTATTACACCAGAGGTTGCGACTTGCGGGTTTGATTCTCACACGGTACAAACCTTTGCGTGCATGAACATGTTAATAGATCGGAATAACCCGGCTGTTTGTATCGGTCTGGGTGTTTTTATGTATAATATGCATGTATTTACAAAAAAAAAGTATATAAGTAATGTTTACCCGTTGTCTGGCACCCATAGCACAAGCTTATGCTTAGTTTGGGGCTAGATGACGCTGTGTGAATATTGTCCAAAGATATTTATTTATTTATAAAAAAACGCTCTACTCCCATTTTGTCCATTGTACGTGAATTCACAACGTCAAGTAATATAATCCCCAATGCACTGTTGTTCTTCGGAACTTACAGCCAGCACTGAATAATTGCATTGGAAATTGTGTTGCGACTCTGTTTACGTCCCGTGTCAACACTATAGTGTGCGAGCGAGAGGAAAATGCAACTGACGTCAGTCCGATTACATTATTTTACTGAACGTAGAACACTGAGTAATGTTCCACATTTTTTTATAGTGTGTGCAGCGACGAATTTTAACTTTAAAAGAGCAAAATTCCCACCTAAATGGCCAAATCATTGGCTGGCTGGGACTGGCTGAATTTGACAAGATTGCTAAAACAACCTCTGTCATAACCGAAATTTCAACCATTGCACTAGCGAGCACTGAGTCAATTGTAAGCTGGGGACCTAATCTACATTCCCCTAAAAGGATCGGTACACATTACCAGTAACTCTATATAATTTGGACCCTGAAGTCCGTACGGAGGAAGTACTAAAATTAATACTTAAAGTCTGATAAAGTCCACTTCAGGGGGTCTTTAGACGTTTTTTCATAAGCCGTAGTAGCATGAATATTCATACTACGTTTATAAGGTAATTGTTTCTAAAGTGACGGAGCGAATTTAAAATTTTAATCCGTAATCCGGACCTGCTCATTTTAATTAAGTAAGAATAAAAAGGGTTATTTGGAGATCTGACACTTTCACTCTGAAATGACCGCCGTAAATGGCATGTTTATTTTTCAGGTTTTATTTCGGAAGTGGGACATACAGTGGGACAGCAATGAGCAGAGAGAGGCACAACAGAGAGATCAGGTGCAGGTCTAGCGGACTTACGTGCTTTCGAAGGTGCGGGCGGGAGGGATTTACATCGTCAACTTCCATCTGGACTGTGACTGAGTATTATTTGAACAGAAAAGTCTAAGTAATCACTAATTCTACGCCCGTTCTGGTATTTGAACCCAGGACCGCCATTTGCCATTGTAATTTTTACCACCAAGGCACACCCGTTTATAAGTAAACCTTGTTAGTCTCCATGAAATTCTAGGCTAGCTTTACCACTGAGGAGATAAGGTACTGATAATAATTTATATATCAGATATTAATGATACTGTCTTTATTTTTTAACATACAAAGAGATAGCATGGAAGTAGGGAATGCAATCTCGATCTCGCGAGATCTCGTTTTCACGAGATCTCGGCCTTTTTTGCGAGATTGGATCTCGGTCGAAAACAGGACGAGATCTCGCGAGATTAACGAGATTGCACTCGAGCACAAAAACCTCTTCGAAGCTCGAACTGACACGGTCGGACTTGCGATCTCTCGGTTTCGTTTGGTGCGGGTGAGGCGGCAGCTTGAGATAGTGGTCGTGGGAGGTGTCTCTCAGTTTCGTTCGTGTCGGGCGTGCAACAATGAGGCTCAAACAATGTTTGAGCCTTGATCATCGAAGGAGGATTACTTGCCTCTCTGTCTTTTACAGTACAGTACTCCACTTTGGCGAGTGTTCTTCTCAACTGCACGACTTAATTTTGCCAGCTCCGTTCCATCACTGAACGACTAGACTGCATCCGTATGCAGTCGAAAGAGAGTCAAGACCACAGACTAAGCGATTTGCTTCGTCTTTTTTGACACGGACTGCGCGGGAGTGGAACTCTGCCTGGGTCAGTCTTTCCTACCTATCCATTATAACTTGGGGCTCTTCAAGGCCAGAACTAACGGGCCTTTCCTAAGCAAGTGCGCTCTATTGTAGACCGCATAGTTGTTTAACATCAGGCAACTGTGTGGTCAAGTGCTGGCTTAGTTCAAACATTAAAAATATATATATTGAAAAAAATCGTAAAAATAAATACTGGTTTCTGATGTTTACGCGGTTACTACTCATTAAATAAAACAACTTAAAATGGATAAAAACGCGCGATATATTCTACATTTTAAATTTAAAACCCGACGTTTCGACCACTTTTCAACAGTCGTGATCACGGATTTAAAATGTAGAATTTATCGCAAGTTTTTATCCGTTTTAAGTTGTTTTATTTCGTGAAAATAAATGTTTATCTTATAATACTTATGATTTTTATTATAATTTTATCCTAATGTAATGAAAAATTGTGATTATTTGCAAAAAAACACGCAAAACTGCCAATCTCGCGAGATCTCGATTTTAGCGAGATCTCGCAGCCTGATATTCATAATCTCGCGAGATCTCGCTTGAGCCCTAATCTCGCGAGATTTGCATTCCCTACATGGAAGCTATCTAACAGATAAATAACCATGAACACATAATCTGTCAGAGATAAAACTGGCCGTAAAAATACTTAACAAAATATCAAAAAGCACAATGTTTATTACTAAAAAGATAATGCATTATGCCTGACCTTATAATCTAAAGATCATAGATTCAATAATGGCCTAGGCCGACGAGACCCTTAAAGACCAGTACTCGTAGAGAAAAAGTAATTTATTACCTAACAGCCCATCTAAATGCCCTAAAGGGATGTTCTATCTAATAAGTATTAGTCGATAAACGTATCTACTTTCTAGAGACCTTTAGGGCTTAGCAATTAGACCCATATCTAAAATCTAATATGTTTGTCAATTAGAATGTGCTGACTTGACCAGAAAAGTTCCATCCATTCACAGATGGTTAACGTATATGTGATAATTTTGCTGTTACGCTTCTTTTGATAAGTGACAGTGCCAGTGGCCCATACCTCTGCCACTTCCACCAAAGGTAATTTTTTTTCTGTTTCAGGATAATGCGTTTATCCACCATAACTGTACGTTAGTGAGAGCTGTGGCCGTGTGTTTTGAGATCAAATATGATCGTCCCATTAAGATTCTTCGGTTGAACCTTCACACCCGAGAAGGATGAGCCAGTGCCCGCAACTTTAACGTGAAGTTTTAAGTCCGCTTCTTGAACCTATGTAACGTTATGTGATGTATAATAACGTCCTCCTAGCCGAGTCTTCGGATTCGGCGTCCAATCTTTTACGATCAGCCAACTACGCAGGATATATTATAGTGCACAAGTGAGTGCGCAAGCACAGGTGCACTCCCTATTCCCTCACTCTCATAACACGGTGGGAAAAGAGTCTGACAAGACCGAAGAGAGTTCAGCCGCAGGACCAACGGCTTAACGTGCCTTCCGAAGGCAAAGTGATGTATAATAAAGGTTAAATTAATAAACCCTATTTAATAGCTACGATACAACACTACCTTTCACACCTTTTTGCGTATCGTTAAATTAATGACTTAGTCGATATTAAAATCGATACACGTTCCATCGATCATCCCTAACTCGACTCGGCGTTGACATAAACGGCCTTTAGAGATATAAAGAGACCAACATAAAGAGGTTTTATAGCTTTTTGAGTTTTAAACGACGCCGTATAATTTATGTTCTAGTTCCTTTATGAGAAATGGCGAGATTTGTTGGTTTCGAAGGGCGAGTTGATATGTTTACGTGGTTTTATGGTGGACAATAAAATTTTGATATATTGAACAGCTGCCGGTTAAGTCTTTATGTAAATTGAGAGGAACTTTTAAGTACGTGTAACTTTCAGCAAACTGGTTTTATTTGTAGGTACGGAAGAGTTCGTTGTGTTGTAACGCATGGAATTATGGATGTGTACACACAATCCTGTGTACTGTGTAAATTTTGGTAGTGACAATCATTCATCATTTTAGCGGAAAGTCGTCCTCTGCTGGACGTAGGCCAAAAGATCTCCGAACCGAGAACCTCTATGTTTATAATAAAATATAGTATTATTTTCCATACGATTGATTGTGCAACCATTTATTTTGTATTTATTTTTATAAAAAAAAAACTTAAAAATAGTTGAATTTAAGATATTCCAGACTCTTTCACACTATTATACCTACCTGCAAATAGATACTTTAAAGCTACGAGTACATTACTAAATACACGTAGTTAACGTCTAATGTTTCAGTAAAGGAAACATTTAGCGCTTTGGGGCCCAATTAGCCCCTGCTCGATCGTGTTAAAAAGTCCAGTGTACGTAACAGTCGGATGCATCGTCACTGTAGGCGAGAATAAGTAGAGTTGCGCAACTATCGATATTTCGCTATCGATAATGTACCTTAAATATTGATTGTACTATCGATAGCGCAAACTAATCTCCTTCGTCGATACCTCAGTTATTATGGGTTATGACCTCTTAAAAATAGCACCTTGTGCTTAATAATGGCTAACCATTGATGTCTAACTGCGGCTATTTAGATAACATCTGTAGAATCAAGTGTGGCGTGTATCTGTTTGTCTAATGCTTCTTTTTCCAGGCACCCCTTTCTGGCAAATCGATCAATCCTTTTTTTTATAATCAGTTGCCCGACAGGCACGTAGCTCATATTATAATTATACTGTTGCATTATATATCGAGCTAATATTTTTAAATTATCGATATTGGAGATAATAGTTCGATACTCTCGATAATATTGGAGCTAATAGAAATACTATCGATACTATTTATATGACGTCAAACTATCAGTAGACTATCGATATTCTATCGATAATCGCCTATGAATAGCCAACTCTAACTCGGACTCAGCGCTTGAGAGTGCTCTAGTGTTAAGAGGACGATGCCTCTGAACGGGGCACGGGTTGCGTTAACAGCTCCTTAATGTTGTATTTTCTTGTTAATGGGGGAATTTGGCAAACGATTTGGTGTAATACTTGAAAAGTAAGTAAAATAAAAGATATCAATGTTACGAAATTAATAAATCCATCCATACCAATGTAAAAAATATTATAAATAGAGTAAATCTGTCTGGAACTACTAAACCGATTTTGCTGAATAGACTTCGGCAAACGACATAGGGCGATGATCCCGGGATAAAGCTTGGTTTCCATGGGATAACAAAAATATTAGAGTTTTTGTCTGTCCTTCTTTCACATCGCAACGGAACCACTAATCGGCATAATTTTTTATATGGGGATAATTCATGAGCTGAAGAGTGACATTTATTATGATTAAGCCAGTCAAAAGATGTACAATTGAACATGTCACAAATTAAATACAATATGTCAAGAATATCAAAAATATAGTTCCCACTATTGTAACGATAACTTGATTTCAAAGATGGAGAGGTCTTTGCCCTGCAGTGGGATAATTTACCCTCCCACAGGCATTTGAAATTATGGCATAGAATATTATGCTATAATTTCAAACCCCTGTGGGATAACTGCGTAAAGGCTAAGATTATAGTATTAAGTAAAATAATAATAAATTCCTGTCTCCATAATAGTCAGATATCCGCATTGCTCGGCTCGAGAGTGCTCGAGGCGCGGAGCAGACTGTCTCGTGGAACTCGGATTGGACTAACAGGTCCTTATTAATGCTTTCGCGTTAACAAAGGCTGGCGTTGTTGAAAATAAACGAATTCGTTTAGTTCTAGGTTCCTTGAAATATTTTTTACTTTTATTTCTTTTTATTAGTTTATTTGTGAAATAGGGAGGCAAACGAACAAGTCTCATCAGTGGTATATGATCACTACCCACCTTAGACAACTGTGACTAGGTGTAAGATGCGCTTCTGTCTGCAGTATGACTGTGCCACACTTGTAATGGTAAGACTTCTTCAAACTCTGACTGGCTATCTTCCACCTCCACAGGTGAAATCTGTCGCTATTACAGCAATGTGGAAATGGAAGCCACTACTTGAAATTCAAGACTCGATCAGAGGAACCGACAGTGTGTGACATTGAGTGATGCTTACAAGTTAAATTTCCGACAATGAAATAGGCCGCAGTGGCCACTACTATCATTAGCCGGCACTGGCTGTAAGGGGAAAATCAATCGGGTGTAAAGTAGAAACCTTAGTTTTTTTTATAAAGAGGCAGTCGTCAGGCAGTTTTAGTTTACTGGACGCTTTGGTCTTGAGGCCCACGGCTGCAGGTCTAGTTAGTCTGCGGTTATGGTGCACAAACACATTCTCTTCCGAAAAATTAATTAGGTCGGCTGCAAGCCTGTCTGCCAACATGAATGAATTTAAAATCGGTTCGACATAATTGTAACCTCAGACCCAAGGGGGCTTAAGTAAAAGTGCGTCGTATTAGCCAGTGCGCCAGTGACGTAGTTTCGAGTATAGATACAGCTTAGTTTGTGGGGAAAATGTATTGAATCGGCTAGTCCGCTAACCTAATTTGCGGAAAAGCTTTAGTCGGGTCCATTGATTCGATAACTAAGTTTGAAAAGAAAGAACCTCGAATAACTAGTGGAATGTCTTGCTTGTGTTTGTGGCTACATAAGGCTTTTTCAATCATGTTCTAGGATTTTTAATGTAAAAACTGTATCCGTTTTAAAAATTGCCAATAATTAATTTACTAAAGTTTTGAAAAGAATAATAAAAACTCCCTTAGTTTCGAAAGCAAAGAATCAACTTCTTTTCGAACTTTTTAGGTAGCAAAAATTTATTTTGACAGTTGAAGTATCACGTGATATTTCTGTTTTTGTAATGACCTCTAACTTTACCAGCAAAGATCAAGTACCCGCTCGCAACAAACTGATAACAGACGGCGGTAAAAACAGATTCTACTTTAGTATGGAATTCTGTATCGCTCAAACAAATTAATTAGCAAGCTGTCATTTAGAACAACAACATGATCCATTGGGCAATGTTGCCGAACAGATCTTCGCTCGGGAATCAAATTACTACATCTATACTAATACTATAAAGTGAAAAGATTTGTTTGTTTGTATTGAAAAGACTTCGAAACTACTGAACCGATTTGAATTTATTGTTCTTTTACTGTTGGAAAGCTACACTATCCCTATCTAAAAAAAGAGCACCTTTGATCGCGGAAATGTGGGAGGAAGGGGGATGTTTGAAAAAAGTAATTACGCGCGGGTGAAACCGCGGGTGGAAGGCTAGTTCTCAATAAAAAAAATAAGGTTAGGTAAGTAACAACCGAAATTAAAGGTTTCTATAGATATAATAAAAGCTGAAGAAATCTTTAGAAACAAAAGTTAGCCGTAAATCTTGGGCGAACGTAATTTATTTAGCTGTTACCCAGGGTCTGCGATATTTCAGGTGCTCAAATTATCTTAAAATGATACATCTTAAATTACTGATTGTATTAAGAAATACCTTGGGATTCAATTAAATTTATTTAAGCAACAAGTTACTTGCTATCTCGCATTTCAGTAGAATCAATTAATATTTGAAACGTGGAAGAGCAACCGGATTCCTTTGACTTTGTCCAATTAGAAAGCTTTAAGTTCGAGAAAAAATAGTATTGTCCAATTAAACTATAGTAGAAAGCATTTATACTTATGTACTCTGTCTTTCTAATCACACTGTAGTGGCTATTGGAATGCGCTACATACGACAGACTGATGGCACCAACGCAAGATTGTACGTCAGCAAAAAGTACGTGTAAACATCGGCTTCAAGACTCGTCACTCGCACGTCACTGAGACACCCAATCAGAAATTCTATCCTGGTTGGCGCTAGCAAAGTGATTGTCTCCGCTAGCATATCCAACAGAACATTGGGCTGTGGATTGGGCTGTGGTCCCCAAACACAGGACGTGTCTGTGCTCGGGGACCGCGGAGCTCGGAGGAAGAACTCCCCTTTTTGTTGACGTCATGATACGTGACCTGCAAACTGCAAACGTCTCAATTCTGATGACATGACATGATCTGCCTATCACAGTCCACTGCTGGACTGATCGATCCTCGGCCACTCGCATCCAGCTCCTGCAAATCATCTGGCGCTAATAGTCCGTCCACCTTGCCTAAGGTCGTACTACACTACGTTAACTCAACTTTATTAAGGTAAAAAATAAGTAAATCGAAGTATGTAATAAAACTGAAGGGTTTAAAGATGTCACGTCATCTGCGCATTAAAACTAAAAAAATCACTAAGTCTTCACAAATTGCTTTTGCAATATCTTTTCGCATCTAAAGTCGAGGAAGAATATTCACTGAGTCACGTTTGTGTTGTTAATCTTGTTGTCTGGCATCTGAGGCTACTTGAAAAGTCTTAGTCAAAACTTTTTCGTTTTGTTTTAAGGTCGTACCATGCTTCCTTCTCTGAAAGCTTTTGTCTGATGGATCTAGGCAGACAAGTCCAGTCATTATTTTCTGTTATCTATTCGATATTATTTTTTACTCTTAATTTTATACTTTAAAAATTGCACTGTGACCAACCTTGGAGAAATTAGTCTGTGCTGCTTTCCAGCTCTCAGACGATGAATATACCAAAAACTATTGCTTCTTTACGACGTTAAAGAAGGCGGAACAACAATTAAAATCTTCTACATACATATACAAAAAATATATGCGAAAGAACCATAAGTACTTAAAAATTACGTCACCCTATTTCTTCCATGCACCATACATACTTCGGGATATTGTTCCCTAAGCAACACACGTCTTAGCACCTTGCTCCAAGTAGCATAAAATCTTATTATAAATGCATATCATATCAGTCAAAGTATTTTCATTTACTCGCCCCATACCTCCTATGTATTTCTGTTACCCCATGGAAACAGAGCATTATCACGAAAAGTAACCGATGTCCTTTCTTAAGGTCTAGTCTATATTTGTAAATCATTCAGTGATTTAGGCATGAAATCGTTAAAGACAGATCAACAGGCTAAATTACTTTCGTATTTAAAATACCTACTAGGAAGAATTTCTTAGAAAATGAAAATTATACTAAACTAGCGGCCGCCTGCGGTTTCACCCGCGTGGTTCCCGTTTCCGTGGGAACATCTACCTGCATGCCTAATTTCAGCCCGATCCGTCCAGTGGTTTGGGCTGTGCGTTGATAGATATCTATGTCAGTCAGTCAGTCAGTCACATTTGAGTTTTATAATATACATAGATAGAGGAAACACATGCAATGGAAAAGGAAACGATTATGAATCTGTTTATTCAATTCCCGCAACATTTGTATAAAATTTACTGAGTTTTTCGAGTAATTCCCCTGTGCGTATCCGTTTGGCACAGCATTCATTTCCCCCGGAAAACTGATAACGAATAATTTTCCGCTTTACGTCACTTTTGTTGGCTCTTGTATTTTATTAGCACAGTCCGTGACTGAGCTGTCGAGTTATATGTCTATTGTTTTCATGTTTATGATGTAAAGTTTACTTTAGGTTTAAAGTGGTGGTATTTTAATCACAATATACTCTCATGTTTTGCTGGCTTCCTCAAATGTACAAACTTTTGACAGTAAATGCTTATCTCATCCTTTATAATACCTAAGTAGCTTCATTTTAGAATAAAAAATAATTATAATTAATTTCGCCTGAGCATGCATAAAGTCACCAATTTACACCCAAAACTATATTTTATTTATTTAACCCATCCGTTGGTAGATGTTCCGGTTGTGTGTTACGTAATCCTGTGTATTTTAATATGCATAGTATGAGTGACTCGTTTCAGTATACGAGTAATAAATACCTCTAAAGTAAAATAGTGTTTAACAGTAATTGAGATACTTATCATTTAATGCTTAGGAACCTTATTTTTGCGTTTATTGACCTTAAATAATGACTCCGTAATAATATTTTCATGTGGATCACGATACATTTTAACCGAAAACTAATTTTATTTTACCGTTCGCGTAAATAACATATCAATTCATAAGATGCCTATAATTATAAATGTCCGTATTCCATAAATCTTTTTAATCATTCTTTTACAAAGAGGCCTAAATTATGGGGGTGCGAAGGGCTCCAATTACCAGAAACGCCGTTCCTCATTTACGCAAATTGAGGTTAGACATTTCAAGAAAAACACGGTAATTTAACGACGTTTGATGTTGATAGCCTGGAAAATATCTGTTGATTTCAAATAACTAGAGATACAAGAGAGAACATAGACGAAAAAGACAAAGACACAAGGTACTCTTTAAGTTGCATTTTTTTTATGCAACTTCAGTTGGCAGACGGGCACGCAGCCCACCTGGTGGTAAGCGGTCACTGCGGCCTATTCTATTGAGGGACACCTTATCAGGTGGTGTCGCTCAATGTGCTGCCAGACTGTAGGCTCGTCTGATCTTCGAGCCTTTGATTTCAAGGGTACTGGCCCCCACATTAACACTGCCGGAACACAGCCAGAGCTGTTATGGCGGCAGATTTCACCTTAGCCATAGCAGTTGGGGCTTTTTCAGAGTCCGACTGGCTAGTCGGACTCTGAAAAAGCCCCAACAAAACATATGCATATTATGCAACTTTTCCATCAGCATTTCTGGATCTATCTGACCAGACGGCAAAAATGGTACACTGGCTCCTTCACAGATTTCCGTAGTTACACTATAGTTAAGTAAATTCTTCAAATAATAATTATTAGTGTAGTTTCATCTGACCTACCTGGAACAGACTAACAAACCGGGCATGCCTTGGCATCCAGCCAGAATCACAGCCAGTCGACGGCAGGATTTTTGCTATATTCGGTCACTTCGGATGTCAGACACGTTTCTTCCAATCAGCAGAATGGAAAATTCAAGAAATTTATAGTTATAATGGTTCAATTGGTGATTCCGATCTGATATAGATCTTTTTCTTTAGCTCAAAGTTTCTAAACAACTTTTTACTCAATGGAATAGGCCGCAGTGGCTGCTAACCATCAGGTAGGCTGCGGGCCTGTCTGCCAACTGACCTAGTATAAAAAAAAATAAAAAAAATATGCGTTTTGTCGCCTCTGTGGCGCACTGGCTAAAAGACCTGGGTTCAAATCCGAGGTCAAATTGATAATTATAATAGTGTTTTTCTGAACGGAAAATACACAGTCACATTTTTGAGTCTGAAAATTGGTGCTTAACACCACCGTGACTCGAAAAGGTGGTTTCTTTTAAACGACAAATTGTATAATATACTAAACTTTAACTAAAGTGCCTCAGGTTCAACTCAACAGTTTTCCTTCACGATTTAACTACGAAACATAATGTCTAAGTTTCTTCTCTGTGCTTATTCATCACGCCTAGAGAAACTTCAGGAGCTGGGCCCACGTCAGACGTGCCTCAAAGCACGTAATTATTCAATTTCCATGTTCTGAACTTTACTGAAGCTTTACTTGACAGAGAAATTCTAGAACAACATACATTATTCCCAATAACATGGATAAACATTAAAATCTTTAATACCTGCAACCCTTTTTCTCGCCCTAAAGTGGTTAATACACTAAAATGTTAGACACATTCGTGGTTTTATTTTCGATATTGTAACCTTAATTGCCTACATCTATTGATTAGGTACTTCTGAATATCAAAATTAGCGGTAACAATATAAGATTATTTGAACTTATAATATGCAATGAATGTTTGTCTATTCAATGAAGCGTTTGTCTATTCAATGTAACTATACGGCAACTATTTAAAGGAAGTCCAGCTCTTAACATCGATTTTATCATCTTCAACCGAGACAGTTCCAACCGGATAGGTAAACGATTTTTTAATTAACCCTTAATGAAACGCCCCGCGATCCTTCCTTCTCAACAGTTCACCGTTTGCTTCTAAAGGCTTGTCTGATCTAAAAATCAAAGAACAAGACTTCACTAAAGCCGTGGACGGGAGCTAGTAGTCTTATAAAAAGTGGAATTTTCATTATTCAACGCTGTTTAGCATAACTCACTTTTACTACCAATATGAACGAAGGCTTTTTGGAGTTCCGTAACCAGAGAATTAAAAACTTTAGAACTCTTTATTATCATATAACTATTTACTATTTTTTTCGGAAATACACAAATATGCAATATATATATATATATATCAATATATATATATATATATATATATATATTGTTATATGCAATAAACATTTAAAGATCTGGACTCGGATTTTTTTCAAATAATTACTGCTACATTTGTGTCAATATTTTTTTTTGTAAAACACTTTATTTTATACATAAAAACACCGAGACCAATATAAACAGACATGTGCATTGTTCATACAAACAAATGTTCGTACCGTTCGGGGATCGAACCCACGACCTCTTGTATAATAATTCACTTCCTGACTTCTCAACTAATTCACCTAATTAGTACTTTTATTGTTTTTCCAACTCATTTAAAAACTACTTACTGTCATAGCAGTCATCGCGAAACACATGAACGTAAATGAGACAAACCCGGGCGCATTTGCAAGTTAAAGATGAAATTATCATTTAAGCTGTTTCATGCTCTGGCGCCATAGTGTTATATTCTCTTTGGACTTCAAACCTGGATGATATAAAGGCGGGTTTTCAATCCACTGGCAGCGAAAATTATATTACCCAAACATAGGTTTTATTCTATTCATTTGTTAAAATAATCTGCGAATATTTTATTTGACAGTCATGCACCCTCTAGATAAAGTTATTTGGAAAGTAAAGCTAGTTTTTTGGACGGTCTCGGGCACACACTGATCTCGTGTGATTATATAGCCTGACCAAGAAAATAAAAAATCTGCTCTGGAGGCGCCACATTAGCTATGGTTATAGCAACATTAAAATTTGGTTGCTATGGTTATACTCACAAATAACTCACAATATCCAATAGTAACCAGGCACGGTTGACAAATTGACATCACACTTTGGCAGACAATAATAAATGAATTTTTAATTGTTTTTTTATATGATTGTTACCACTTAAAGAAATTAGATCCAATATTTTTCCGCAATATGGCGAGGTTTTTTATTTTAATGGTCGGGCTATACTTATATAAAAAAAAAAATAAGATGAAAAGTCTTCTTTTTCAAATGTCCATCTGTTAAACAAAATGTCCGATTCAAAGTGTTATATCTACTTCAGCGGGCAGCGAGTGCTATTCCTTTGCCGTTTGCAACAGAAATGTGCATTCAAAAGTTGTCCAATACAAAATTTGAATAGTTATGATGTTCTATTATGCCATCAGGCGGACTAACCGAACGAACCGACGCTAAGCCACAGTTGGAAGGTAGCTTGTTAAAATGCACACTTCGTACGAGCAAAATGTAAAATAAAATAACAAGCCGAACCACTAAAGACTTACTTATGTTAGTAGTTAGTATCAGCCTATTAATGTCCCACTGCACAGCAGGGCAAAGGCCTCCATCCTTGAAATCAAGTTATCGCTACAATGATGGGTACTGGCTTAATCACCACGCTTGCCAAATGCGGATTGGTGATCATCGAGCAGTGTCCGAAAAAACCGACACAAAGTTAGCTCGACCCGGGAATTGAACCCAGGACCCCGACATCTCGGCCCGGTACTTAAACCAATAGACCATCGAGGCTTATAAGTCCTACAAATTTAGAACCGCTTAGGACTGTACACATCATTCAAAAATCGTGAAAATATGTTTATTATTATGAAAAATTGAATTAAAATATTATAATTTTAATGTATTCTACGATTGAAGTCCATGGCAACTTTGCCACATCGAAAACGTCAAAGAATCTTTGGACGAATTTATTCACTATAAATTTTTATAGCGAGTGACACGCACTTTTAAAAAATAATTGAAAGATTCCATGTTCATAAAGAGTTTTATTTTAAACACCGAAATAATTTTTTAAAGTATTCATTTGTCACTTGCCAGTTTCATTCAGTATAAAATCCTAGTTTTTTTTTTGCATATACGTTAAACAATTTTATTGTGAAAAGTAGTCGAGTGTTCTAACAAAGAGCAAATGGTATGTGACATCTCACTACACCTCGCAGCAGTGAATTAACATGGGGCGGTAAGGAATTTTGTTATTATCTCAACAGGAACGCGTTTACCTTAATATTTTCCTGGAAATGTTTGCTTGTCATTTAATTTATATTAGTATAATGAAAATTCCTAAAATAAATATTCCTGAACACGTCAACAGAGATTGCTTAAAAAGGTCTTACCTACACATTTTATACCAATTTGACTATCGAATATGCATAAGGGGACGGTTTCACAACTATCACATAAGTTACAAATTACTTATCTGTCAGATAAAAGTGATACTGTCTTTATTCTTTCGAAAGAGACAACATCTTTGTAATCAGACATTTAATTATTACAAACTTTTTTGATAGCAGTGAAAAGTAAGTTAAAATTAACTATCTATAAGGCCCTAAAATTAATGGATTTGCTAAACTTTCGATAGACGGTGATGGATTGGCTGGTTGCATAAGGCTGCTAAGGATCTTAAGCAATCTCGACCTATGATAGCTGCCTAAGGATGCTAGGCAGTTGTTAGCATAGCTTCGCATCGCTGTACACCACTGGGCAGCCAGCCTAAAGAGGCTCATTAAAAATGCATCAGCGAGGTGACGCGTGCACTAACCGCGCTCTCCTCAGCTAAGAATATCCACTGAAAACGTCTAACAAGTGTTATGAATATTTTACTATTAATTTAGCTGAAGGAGGTGGTTTTCCGTATTTTAATATCTATATATATTATAAAACTCAAAGGTGACTAACTGACTGACTGACTGACATAGACATCTATCAACGCGCAGCCCAAACCACTGGACGGATCGGGCTGAAAGGCATGCAGGTAGATGTTATGACGTAGGCATCTGCTAAGAAAGGATTTTGATGAATTCCCACGGGAACGGGAACCACGCGGGTGAAACCACGGGCGGCCGCTAGTCTTTCATAATTATTATCCACATCATCATCTGTAGTAAGGGAAATAATAGTGACTATTATTGTGTTCCGGCTGGTTTGTGAGAGTGCCGGAGGCCTACACCCCCATACCCCCATAGGCCAGCAACACATCAGCGATTCCTCTGGTGTTGCAGATGTCCATGGGCGGCGGTGATTGCTTACAATCAGGCGACCCGCTGGTCCGCCTCTGACATAAAAAACACTGAACGATGTTCACTGCTGGCAAAGATCTCTGAACTATACCCAATGGAATCCAGCGATAGATCAGGTCATCAGTCCACCCTGTCGGGGGCCAACAAGCTAGATCACAATAATTGTTATTATTATTTTAGGTCATTTCTATTAACACCTAATACCTAATTTTAAAACTCCAAAAAACTTCAAAATTTTCCTCATGCCTTTAATTAATGAGGAAAGGACTTCTTCCTTGTAATAGCTTTGAAGAAATCAAACTACTCAATATGAAAAATCATGGGGCATTAATGGGGATTATTGGACTAAAAGTTTACAAATCCCCATTGATGGGGATTTCCGATGAGGATTCGTGGAATAACCCAATATAAAAAAAGTCCTAGGAAAAGGCAATCAGGTGGCACCTTACTTTCATACATGGAAACTCAATAACTCTTATTTCATATCCATTTTACATACTAACCGCAAGATGGCGTGTTCAAAGCTCACGATTGCTTACTACGGGCTACGTCGTAGATGCGACTTCGTAGCACACTACGCCGACTACGAGAGTTTGAGTTTGCTATCTAAAACTAGATGGCGTTGACGCTAGGGTTGTAAGAATAATTCAACTTCTTTAGATATTTAAAATATCAGATAACCTGATAATAATTTATTTGTTGGATATCAGAAGAAGATAGCATCAATTATATCTTACAATTAATCATATAAATTGAAGTTTTATGAAGCTACGAGTTTATTTATTAAATTCTGTATTTTATGTCTATCGATTGAGAACTATTTAAATATTATTTGGCCATCCAACTTATCCTTAAATGCACAAATACTGTATCTATATCTAAATATCTGTACCTAAAACCACTTTACAATGACATCTATCAAGTTCGTATTTCTCAATGTATGGCATTATTTGTCTTGTGTCAACCAATTCGCAACTTGCGAATAAATTACAGTGAAATGTCAAAACTTCAATCACCCCTACAGAGCAAATACTATTTAAGTAGAGTTGTCGTATCGTGCCACTGCTCATTAATTTACTACGATGCTAAATAGAGTATCTCTATATTTATTCAACGAAAAAGTACAGATATTGTAGTCGTTGAAAGAAACCTGTGAGAACTACGAGATTATCGTCTACGTTAATAAAGTAACTGTTCAAGAAATTAATGTTCTAATAAGCCCCATTTTACGGTATGTGAATATTATATTTTTTTTTTTGTTTCTATTTTCCACTTAGCTTTTACAGTAATGCACTAAGAATAGAGTTTAATTTAAAAAAAAGGCTGAAGGATCAGTTGCGCTTAAAGTGTGACAGCACATAGAGCTACGCTTCCTGGTCAATTGTTCCTCAATGTAATAGGTCACAGTGGCCGCTTACCATCAGGTGGACAGCATGCCTGTCTGCCAACTGCGTGTTGACCGCCTCCGTGGAACAGTGGCTAAGCCGTTCGGGTATAAAACCCGGAGTTCGTGGGTTTGATTCCCGCCTAGGGTCTGGTTGGTGGTAGGGCTTTTTCAGAGTCCGACTGGCTAGCCACCACCCCCACAGGTGAAATCTGCCGCCATAATAGCTCTGGCTGTGTTCCGGCAGTATTAATGTGGGAGCCAGTACACTTGAAATCAAAGGCTCGAAGATCAGATGAGTCTACAGTCTGGCAGCACATTGAGCGACGCTTCCTGGTGAAGTGTCCCTCAATGGAATAGGCCGCAGTGGCCACTTACCATCAGGTGGGCTGCGTGTCTGCCAACTGACTTAGTATAAAAAAATATATTCTAGTATAAAAAAGAAAAAAATAAATTGCCACATTGAAGAAAGGTGTACTACTTACATTGCATATACCAACTCTATTTAGTATTCTCTCAATGTTCAACCTTCTTAGTATCGCACCTTAGCAGACGATCTTAATTCAACCATTTGTAGTGTTAATGAAACTGTTAATACTGATCGAGTGTCATTTACTTCGGTTTCCAATCATTATTGAGAAATTACGCAATCTGTTTAGACTGCTCTGGTTTTCTTTATTCGTGAATTGAGTTGAATTTCGGTTTGCTGAATAGATGTTTGGAAACAAAGAACCGTACGAAACGATAAAATGGAGGAATTCTTAATTTGATGTACCTAATCACAAAGAATAATGAAAGTAATTTTATTGACGAAATGATAACACTCGTATGTCAGTAGGATAGTCTATATACTACTAAGATTGAAAGATTTGATTGTTTATTTGTTTGTATCGAATAGGCTCTGAAACTACTGAACGGATTTAAAAAAAATTCACTGTTGGAAAGCTACACTATCCCCGGGTGACATAGGATACTTTTTATCCCGGAAATGGGGGGAAGGGGGGATATTTGAAATTACCTGCGGGTAAAACCGCGGAGACGGCCGCTAGTTCTAATATAAAAGTTCCTACTTTTAAGCTAGGCTAACGACCTGCGTACGTGTGTGGGACTCGTGACTAAAGAGTTTTGTTTCACTACCCAGTAAACTCCCCCGGTTTACCCTACACACTCAAAATAGACGAGTCGGTGCTCGATTTATAGTGATTTTCCGGCCAATGTTTATTCGTTGTCTAGCAACCATAGTCAAAGCTATCTTTAGTCACAGAATATATAACAGAAGGCGTTGTGTGAATAATACTCATGTATTTTATTTAAAAGTAATTTGCGTGGCAGGTCGCGTAGGCCCAATCGGCTTAGAGATCCTTGACATCTATATATAAAACTCAAAGGTGACTGACTGACATAGATAGATATCAACGCACAGCCCAAACCACTGGACGGATCGGCTGAAATTTGGCATGCAGGTAGATGTTATGGTTACGATGACGTAGGCATCCGCTAAGAAAGGATTTTGATCAATTCCCACGGAAACGGAAACCACGCGGGTGAAACCGCGGGCGGCCGCTAGTTCATAATTATGTGCTTTAAACGAGCCTAAATTGATTCTTGATTCTTGCTTATTTTTACTCTATTTAAACTTTATTGCAAAATCCAAGAGAAGTAGATTTAATGCCTACCAGTCAACTTTTGGGACAAACAGAAAGGAATAGTGGGCAGTACTAACGGGCTATGGCCAGCAATGGACCTCTTTCGGCTGAAATGATGATTTTGCGTAGGTACTAATATTGATAAATGTTTAGACCACAGCCTAAAGTAAATATATCAAAATGCTAGCACCGCCTACTCGCCGGCACTCATAATGCGTCGTCGAACTTCTCATTAACGACTGTTTGATCTGACAGTTTATGGCCAACATGGCGGCTTGGGTAGAGGAGACCCATGGGATTTATGTCTCGAAACAGATTCGCTGCATTTTAACATTGACTTTTTTTGAAGCAAAAACTCCACTTTGTACAATGCCTCCACTTTGTCTGATGGTAAACAAAAGAGGACCCCAAACTTCCATGACAATAGACGCAAAACTGAGACGCTATTTTTTTGGCTCCACCATATTGGCTCGCAAGATGCTCCTTTACGCTTTTTTAAAGGAAACCATTTTATAGGTAGAAATAAACTAATAAGTTAGGAGCGATTTGTAGTAGATGACATGTGGCGCGACCATTGTTAGATATAAAATGAACTTGTCAGTTTGAAGGAGGCCCGAACCCCCTTTTCCTCCCTTCTTCCCCACTCCGTTACCTTCTCTCCTTACCACTTATTTTTTTATTTTTTAGGTGGTAGTAATCACTTAAGCGACTTTAGGCAAGTTTCAAATAGCGTATAGGTACTGCTCAACCTTGACTACATTTTTCTATATCTTATCCACCCCCACATTGTTATTGCTCGTAGGTAGGCTGTAAAGTTAAAAAGGGTTGTTAATTTTCTTCATCTCCCATATGTTTATATGCCATGAAGTCTACCACATCTGAATAGCATATTGCCCCATAATAGTTTTAGTGGCAGTTAAGGTCTGTAGGTCATGCAAGAACTTAATGATGGGAATAAGAAATAGAAGAGAGACTCGTATACTCATACGCATATTTTTTTTATTACGAATTCCATACGTGGTTGAAGTAAGCCAAAACGGTACAGCCGAAAAAGGAGATCTTCAAGATGGAAATAAATAGGTTTTTAAAGGGTTGGAAGGCAAGTGATAAGGGGATCGAACCAGCGATCTCTGGTGTAATAGCCGACTTCTCGACCATTACACCAAATGGCTCGTCAAATTTAGGCTAGGAGTTTACTAAATTCTAATTACATATCATAGCTCTAGTAATAGATCCTTTACCGACATATTTCTATGCCTAATAAGTCCTTTACGGCTTAACGACTTTTCATATTATCTATGTTTGCATAAGTCTCAAAGGATTTCTAATTATCGTAGTTTTTACATTTCACATGGGGAAACATTAATCAGTACGGAATACGGTATCAAATAAGTCCATGACTATTTCAGTGATACAAGTAATATTGCGAGAATTACAAGCTTTAGGTAGGTACTCATATCCGACGTATATTAAAGCGAGAAAATTATCGAGGTAATTAAATTTTAAATTAATTTCGAGCATAATATAGCCCGATTATTAAAATAAAAAACCTCGCCATACTGCGGAAACATTTGGAATATGTTCTCTAAGTGGCAACAATCAAATAAAAAAACAATAAGATGTCATTCAATAGTGCTGTCTGTCAAAGTGTTATGTCAATAATTGTCAACCGTGCCTTGTTATTATTGGATATTGTGAGTTATTTGTGAGTATAACCATAGCCATAGCAATCAAGTGTTGCTATAACCATAGCTAATGTGGCGCCTTCAGAACAGGTTTTTTATTTTCTTGGTCAGGTTAGAGAAATTTCAAATGATATGTGCGTTCACAAAAAAAAACACCTAGACCCATTTATTTATTTAAAAGTATGGTAAACCAACAGCATTATAATTATACTAATAAACAAAACAATTTTTAAAAAAGCAAAGTATTGTTTTATAATAATGCCAATTATAGGTATAGGTACACATCTTTGAAAACAAAAATTATGAAACTTAAATTAGAACTTAATTTTTTTTTCTTTTTTTTTTAATAAAAATTAAACTTCAGTGAACTGAAACAGTTTCAGCAGTTTTCTTTTGGTGACTGGTAAGGAATCGTTAAAAATATCCAGTTCAGGACCCATACAACGTACACGCATGTTCAGACACACACATACGCACCAGACATGTTCATGCACACAAATGTGCGTAACTGCGTACCGTGCGGGAATCGAAACCGCACCCTCTAAAATATAATTCTAATTCACTACACCAACTCTGAATCAGAAACAATGTCACTTCGCTATGTAAAGTCGTAACTGCCGATGAACGCATATTTAACCGTATTGACTCTTTCAGTTGACAAGAACATTAAGACAACAGAACTATTCGCGATGACGTGTTTACAGCCTCAGTTGGAGTTTCATTAATGTTGTGCGGCAGGGCGGGAAATTGCGCTGCGAATATCACTGCTTCAAACCACACGATGATTTTTAGGGTTCACTATTAAATACAAATACAAATTATTTATTCGTGGTAACTACAAACAAAGATCTTAAAAATAAAAATTGTGATCAACCATGTCCTGCCTAATAGCATACAAAATTTTAAATAATAGTTGGTAGATGTTGTCGATTTGCAGTATACAATGTGTCAAGTTACACGCGCAAAACCTGAAATTAGTTTGATCAGAATGACGAGTAGCATCTATTAAACCGCTTTTTAGTCGAGTAGTTTTTAGTAGTTGTCATATTTTTCAAAAAATATTCATTAAAAATGTTGCCCTGTCTATTTATTAATAGGTCAAGCCATCCCGTTCGCAAACCATGCCTACTGAGTCGTCCCTCGACAAAGCGTCGTCGTCGCAATATTAAGTAAGTATTAAGTTAAGAATACACCTTTATTATTAAAATTACTATTATTGAAGGAAATACAATGACCCGCCATAAAGTGCAAGCACCCCAGACGCATTTCAGCAATCCTGATTTCTAAGACTTCAAATTACCAATTGAAATTATTTAAATAAAGCTGTTTACATACACTGTGTAAGTACAGCTTTATAAATAGCCATCATAAATATAATATAAATTATTTGTTTAGAAAATAGATTCCTCAAATTAGGGTTGCCATCCGTCCGGGTTTCCCCGGATTTGTCCTAGTTCAGGGGAGCGTCCGGGGAAGGTTTCATTTGTAGACCGAGTTTTAATCCTTCTAGCCCCGGATTACTAGACACAATAGAAAATCTATTGTTATGCGGCACCCGAGTGCCGGTTCGGCGTTGAGTGGTTAAAAAAAAAATTGGGCCGCCCGAGAGACACGCACTATGCCCGCACACCACGATGTTTTTTATTACATTGAATATGTTTAAAAGATCTTCTTGACATGTCCGGCTTTCGGACTAATCCGGGGTTTTCACGCGTATTGTCCTGTTTTCCAAATTTTAGAGATGGCAACCCTACCTCAAATAGACAGAAACGGTTTAAAGATCAGACGACTGAAGCATAGCAGAATAAAGAAAAATACTTCATCTTTAAGTATCCCTCACTTGTATACCATGGTTTTGAATAAATGTTTCAGACTATTATTAACTAGCCGCAAAATGTCAAGCAATTTAAGATATAAACTACATACATAACTCTTAGCAATGAGCAATTATAAAAATATATTTATATTTTGTTCGACCAATGCAATAGAAAAGTAGTTAAACAATGATAACATAAATAAAATACGGAACCTCCAGGGGCACTGAAGGCCGACTGATGGCATTTTTTCGTATATTAAAATGTTGCTGCAGTGAAAGGGTTGATTATTTTTTTTCACGAAGGGGAGTTTCGTATACGTCTACAAACTACGGGATGTCAAGGATATAATAATATATGACAAATAATGGTGTTTCTGTCACGAAGGTAATCCATTGTTGATATTATAATGGAAATCCGTATAATTCATATTTAAATGAATATTTGTTACAGTCAAAACCCTTATTGACCGGTCAAAACCCTTATTGACAGGTCAATAAGGGTTTTGACTGAGGATTCGGTTCTGGCACTCGACAACCGCTGCCGCGGCACGCTCGCTTCGCTCGCTCGGCTCGTGCGTTTTGTGGTCGCAGTTCTAACCTAACCTAACCTGACACAAAGGGCTGCTCCCCGTGAGATTCGAACCCATCCTTGAAGTTAAAAGTGGCCTTTAACTGACACCCTTAATCAACTAATTTTACCGGTCAATAAGGGTTTTGACTGGTTAAGGGTTTTGACTGTAATTGAACAACATCATTTAGCGTTATCACTTATGTTAAGGTTACCTTTCATAATTAAAACGTCGCAAAAAAAAGAGCTGGAGGGCCGAACCACCTTCTCCCTTCCTCCATATTATTTTCTCAAAGGCTGGCAAAGCATGTGAGTCCCTAGTCGCAGGTGAGCGGTACTGATCATTACCATAGTGTACTCGTACCAGCCCAAGAATATTAATTTGTCACTGCATCCACGACTTTTTAAGCCGATGGTAGAGTCACTTTGCATAATTGACGATTCTTAAGTGCTGTAGTCAATGACGTTCAATAAACAACTAGACTCCCATTCACGCTCAAATATTGTCCGAAGCAAAAGTCTGCCCACGCAACTATTGGGCAGAGTTTCCGTTTAGTTGTATACAATTGACATTAAACACTAACTGCCACGAGATAAGGTTTTAATTCAAAATCAAAATCAAAATATTCTTTATTCATGTAAACTTGTATCAAGTATTTATGAATCGTCAATTACAGAGTGACTCTACCACGTGTCTACCACCGGTATCGGAATGCAGTCATCTGCCGAGAAGAACCGGCAAGAAACTCGACAGTTACTCTTTTTCATCGCCATGTTTGTTTACAATTTGTTTGTTACAATTACTGATTAGTTTTAGAATACCAAGCCATACAGTATAAAGTATAAGAATGAGACTATAATCGAGAAAAATCCGTGAGCCCTGGAAGACCAGTGCCCAATGGTGGCACCTGCAGCACAAGTATGACGTATGTGCCAGCCATAATTTCACTCAACCATATTAGAGGGAATGTAACCACCCGACACATAACGCCACCACCCCAAGCACATTTTAGCGAGCATGACCGCCAAGGTTACAGACTCTTCAGGATTCTTTGAATGAATTTGAACGAATGTGTTAATGTCATCTGTGTCAACGCCGCTCTCGGACGTTTTTTGAGGATTTTTTCTAAGAGATTGGGTGTCTAGTTGTATATTGAACTTCATTGGCTGTAGTATTTTAATCTGATTTATTTATTCATTAATATAAAAGTAAAAAGATAAGATCGTCAATCGTACGCCTGTTTAATGTTATGGACGTGGATTTCTTGCCTTCAAGTAAGCTATACTTATAAACAACATAGGTAGTTAATGGTAGTGTAGATTTATGTCATTTGCCTCAAGGAAATGCTAATCAAGATTGATAGAAGTGAATCTATCAACTTGGAAATCCGTCAGCCGGCTTACATCTCGTAATGCATTGAGTGAAATTTAATGTGTAAGTTATACGAGTACATTAAATACAATTATTTAGTCACTAATTAATGTAGTAGTGGTTTCTGATTTATACACGATTACTTCTTATTAAATAAAACGAGTAAATCACGATTATTTCCAGTAATCGTGATTTATTCGGCATTCGAAATGTACGGTTTAATTTATGCCTGTTTGTCATATAATAATTAATCAGTTTTATTTTTAACCGAACGTCTCGATGGTCTAGTGGCCCTAGATCTCGGAGTCCTGAGTTCAATTCCCGGGTCGAGCTAACTTTGTGCCGGTGTTTTCGGACACAGCTCCAGTTTGTGATCACCAATCCGCATTTGGCAAGCGTGGTGATTAAACCAATACCCATCATTGTAGCGATAACTTGATTTCAAGGATGGAGGCCTTTGCCCTGCAGAGGGACATTAATAGGCTTATACTTTACTTTTCTTTTTTGAACCAACTTCAATAATGTATGTTACCTCGTAACTTTTCACTAGAGTTCAGAATAAAAAAAACACTTAAGTTCGTGGGAGCAGTAAAATAATGCACTATTTGTGGCATCCACATTCCATAATAGAGTCTGTACGGCTGCAGTTGACAGATGCAAGGAGTTGACGTTGCATTTCACCAACTTTTATAGCGTAAAAATAGTAAAAAGAATGACTTGACCCAAATATTTACTGTTATTATTATGTATAATGTATGTATTAGTATAATATTACAATAAGTATTTTAATAATTTATTTATATAGTGCATATGGACTATTATATTAAATTACTACCAAAGCTTCTTCCATATAAATTTTTATTTCTACTTTTTCATGGGAACTGAGAATTATCCCAGAGTAAAAAGTTGCTTAGGTCTCTTTTCTATCGGGAATTGAACCCAGGTCCCCGAGATCACGGCGAGTTAACCACTAGATAACTGAGGCGATAGTCTTTGAAAATAAAAATGTAATACAAAAAACTATAAATATAAGAGAGCTAGGAAAAATCTCAGTTTTGTTCACTAGACAGTTTCTTAGAATCAAACCACACTGGCTGATTTTAGTGTCAGCGTATTGCCATTTTATTTAATTTTGGATACAGGTATATACAAATAACAAAAACAAAAAGGTTGTAACATTAGTTAATGGCACGTTGAACGTAAAAAATGCATTATTATCAAAAAGTATTGACAGTACCACGACTCCGGGACTATCAGGACTCCGGGTTAATTTTGCTCTGAAGGGCAACTTTGGCTAATTTAAAAAAAAATATTTAAGGTTTTTTAAATTAGCCAATTTTTTTAAAATTATAAGATTTTTATAATTTTTTTAAATTATATTTAAACTTTGCAACAAAGTAAGCACAAACAAACAAAGCAGTAAGTATTCGATCCAAATCAAGCCTATTCGGTAGATACGATAACAAAACATCATCATCAGGCATAATACATCTTGTTCCATTAATTGCTTATTACGTCTAAAGTTTAATATCTATTAAGGTTAACCCCTGTCAAAAATGATCCCGTGTGGCACCGGTGCACTCTAGAAGGTGTAAAGTGTAGCGACCTGAATCATATATCAACTTCCGAGGTTGCGTGCGCGGGAGTTATGACCCACAGATGCATTTATGCACTATTATACTTCTTGAAACGTGCAAAATATTATAAATAATATGTACCCACCAGTAGTAGAAAACTAACGAAATTTATAAAATTATGATAAAATGTTTAAGAATGAATGACCAAATAATACTACAGCAATATTTCCATTGTTGATTTTTTTAATACAATACTTATTCCACTGGAGTTATTTGAGAGAAAATTAAAACTAGAAAAATATTCGATTCCTTAGTAGTAATATTTCTTTCAAAGAATATTTTTTTGAAAGGGAAGGTACTACTATTCTTGAAGTACAAACTCTAAACAATTAATCAATATAATCATCTCTTCCACAAGTAAGAAATACATTTGAGTTTCATAAGTTATCTAAAAATTTAACTTTTACTCTCAAGGAAGGACGCAGCTCATTTCAGACAGTGAAGAGCATAGTGCATTACCAAATAGCGGAATGACGTCATCACACAGTCTCTCCTAGGAAAGCACAGTAAAGAGGTACATTAATTTTCAACCTACGACTAAATAGCTTTTGAGATCTTAGAATAGTGTTTCGGTATGATACTGTGGGTAGAATGTAACTGCCTCCGTGGTTACAGCGTTGGGCTCTAAAACCCGAAGGTCGGGTTCGAATCCCACGGGGAGCATCACTTTGTGTGATTGTTTCCAGTTTGGTTAGGATATTGCAGGCTTGAATCACCTGAATGTCTGAAAAGAATGATGATTTTAAGCCGTTGGTCTCGACTATGTTCCAAGTAGGTCTGCTTTCCCTTGTAGGGTTACGAAGGTCAGATGGCAATCGCTCCATTGTAATTTTGATTTGATTTTTTTTTAAGTTGCTGTATAAAAAATAATATAAAAAACTAGCCTTCATATTTTTATTTCCATTATAATTACTTATCAAAATTATAATTCCTAACAATCTGACATGAATCGTGTCTGTAGATCGTAAAATATTAATATTTTTGTGCTACATGCAACAAAATCGGGCTTTCTAACACACTGTGCTGAGTTTGCACCTTACCAGGATCACTGCACATATTTTTTTGTGGAGGGGAATGCATTTACGCACCATAACCCGCCTGGGGAAGGCGAGCCGTGTGTGGGACTCAGTGCAGCTCCATGCCCCAGTCTTAAGAAAGACTGTTGCATGGAGAATACCCACTAAACCCCCCCCGCGCTCCTGCATCGCCGTCGGCAGCGTTCCTGAGTTTGATATGACTACCAGGAACAAGGATCACTGCACATAACCGAACTTATAATAAACGCTTTTTTAGTTTGGAGGTAGTTCGCAACATATGGAAACCAAGGGTACATCTGCCGAAACTCAAACGTTGAACCGTACATGCAAGGCCTAACCAGAAGCACTGTACCACACCCCCACTAATCCCCTTCACATCGGGTGTTCTAAAGAAAATATTTTGACACGTGGAATTATTAATCTTCGCATAACTCAGTGTGAATATCAAACTAACAAAAGCCTTCTTGTTTACAGTACGACAATGGTTCTTAAGCTTTATAATCCCGTCACGGGTATCAAAAATTAGTAGGGGTCGTAGACATGTATCCTGCCTAGATATATATATAATATTCGCCCACCCGGTAAAAAACTGTCATAACATAAAAACAGGCAAATCTGGTAGAGTCATTTTGTTACTAAATAATAATTGACGACATAATCGCACACTCGATAAAAAACTGTCATAACGTAGAGGCAAGGCGGGTCTCACATTTTTCAGTAAAATAATATTTTTATAATCTCACTTTTTGCAGTAAAATAATATTTTACTGCAAGGGGTGAGATTTGCCTGTTTTTGTGTTATGACAGTTTTTTACCGGGTGTGCGATATATATTTTATACTTAAGTCAGTTGGCAGACAGACACGCATCCGACCTGATGGTGGCGGCCACTGCGGCCTATAAGACACTTCACCAACAAGCGTCGCTTAATGTGCTGCCAGATTGTATGCTCATCTGATCTTCGAGCCTTTAATTTCAAGTATAGGTACTGTCTCCCACATTAATACTGCCAAAACACAGCCAGAGCTATTATACAGCAGATTTCACCTATCGGGGTGGTAGCTAGCCAGTCGGACTCTGAAAAAGCCCTACCACCACCCAGAGCCTAGGCGGGAATCGAACTCACGACCTCCGCGTTTTATACCTGAGCGGCTTAGCCACTGTTTCACGGAGGCGGTCAAAACAATTTATTTTATTTTATTGTGTAATGGTTAAAAAGATGGGTATTATTTCCAAAGGTCGTGGGTTCAATTTCAGCCCGGCACAAACATTTGTGCTTATTTTAATGTCTGTTTGTATTTTTCTGTGTGCTTCTATGTGTGTTGTATGTATTTTTTTATAAATGTGCTAGTAATGTTAGTTTGGGAGTAGATAGCGCTGTGAGAATAATTACCAATAATTTTTTTTTATGTTGGTTCTTTAGTTGGTAGGTAGGCATGCCAGCATATTATATAATATCGATTAATTTATTTTCATACTAGCCTTCCGCCCGCGGCTTCGCCCGCGTGAACTATACGACGTTATCCCAAGGGAATGTCTTTATAAATTGTAGCCTATATGTTATTCTGATGTATAAGATATATTTGAAAAAAAAGTCCGTTTATGTAACCGGTTATCAAACTTGAGTTACGAATATGGCTGCAGGGGATATATTATTGTAAAGTTTCATTAAAATCCATCCAGTAGTTTTTGAGTGAAAGAGTAACAAACATCCATCCATACATACACACAAACTTTCGCCTTTATAAATTAAGTAGTGATAGTGATTAATAACAGTTACTTAATAAAACACATTTCCAGATGCACTTGAGGTCGAAAGAATTTTTTGTTAAAGCAACAAATAAAAAATCTGTCATAACTGTCTTACCTCAATTCAACAGAACAGCTTCGTTTCCTAATTCCCCACATACTATTACCAGCGCATTTACCACAAACGACGACAAAATTATGCCCCCGCAATACTATTTTTCAAATGAATATTCACCGCCTTTAATGGCGTCAGCAATGTTTCCCGCTTTATTAACCCTTAAAAACTTAATCATAATTTGGTAAAAATCCCACATCGCTTTAGCGGTTTAGCCCTAGTTGGTGAGTATAAAAGCGAGCGCGGTCTATGCGAGCCAGTAGACACCTGTGAAGAGTTGAGCGTGCTGGCCGAACAGGAACGACGGCAAACGTGAGTATTCCATTTTCGATTTTTATGTTTTTCGAAGAAAATGTTTTATTTTTTATTTTTATAATTTGTTTCGTGCCAGTGTAGGGTAAATTGTTTGAAATTATTTTATGCGTGAAATTAAAAAAGTATGTTGATATTTTTTTGTTTAATTCCAAATAAGGTTTTTAAATGTATGGTAGTTTACTTTTAAATTGAGAGGCGGAAAAACGATATTGTTACTTTTATAAATATAAATATTTTTTTAAGCTAAAAATAAAAAGGTAGCCCATATTTTATCTTCAATTATTCCCCAATTTCAATATAATAATAATTCAAAAATTATTTAAAATATATTTTTTATTAAATCCAATCCAATAGATTCATAAATATTCCTTTAAATCTATTAGAACAGACTATCGAAACTTTTATCAACTTCCCGTACCTTTAGAACGTTGTACAAAATACTTCCCTTGTTTCATAATAGAAAAAATAAATAAAAGGACATGAATAAGCAGATTGTTTCGGAACATAATTATGTAGCTCCAGAAGTAAAAACATGTTCTTAAATCTGTTCTTCTCGGAGCATACTAAGAGGAAATCCAAATTATTTTGCAAGCATTTCTTCCTGGATGCTTTTATTTTGGATTAATTATAATTAAATAAGTATTTTTTTTCATAAATAGCTACTTGTAATACCTAAGTCTGAAACCGACTGCTGCTGCCTTTCTTGTTATTATATTATTGTATAATAATTTTGAGTCGATATTTCCTTTTAAATCATATCAATAACAAGTTTCAATATTTTATTGCAATAAATCCTTTTACAATTGAAAATATCTTTTTAAAATATATCTATATATAGACTTATAGTCTTTTTTGAGCGAAAATTATGCAGTGTGCACCGCCCTTTTAATACATACAACTTTTTTATGTGTGAAGTGTAATTATATAATGTAGTATTAGTAGTTACTTTCTAACGTACATTTTTGAAAATCGACCACTTTTAGAAGCTTATAGCTAGGCAATGATTGGAGATAGATACAAAGTGTAAAAAACAAAGTTGTAGAGAATTTAATTATCTTTTATTATGTAGTACAACAAAATTTCGTACGAAGCACCGTTTTCGAGAAGTACCTAAGCAAAAAACCAAACAACGGGACCTTCTTTGTGCCCCCCCCCCCTCGAGCTCACCTCGGAGGGGTGGGGACTTTTAGTATGTTTATCTCCTAGCTAGTCCAAACAAAGTACCTAGGTCAAAGTTTCTGCTTTCGACTTTTCCATCCACACCCCCCTTGTGAGCATTCATTGACTGGACTACTACCCATTAAGTTTATTAAAACTTGTACATAGAAAAAAAAACGCAAATACCCACTACTAGATGTTTTTAACAATATTACAAACCGCGGCCCTTGCGCTTTGTCGGGAATAGTCACTAATTAAGAAACGCGTCATCAAGCCCCCAATGGTGTTTTTAGAGCGTAAAACTACTCGTATAGATTTTTATCTGAAGAATTCTTTTTCCAAAATTTGAACAATATTTAATAAAGGGGTGTGAAAATTTTTATATGGAGGCTGCTTACCTACTACTCCCGCCATTTTCAAGTTCACTTGAAATTCTTTCAATATTAGATACCTAGTATTAATACAAACATAAAATGTCCTAACACCAACACCCGTTAAGTGTCACATTTCGAAGATATTTGCAACCAAAGTTTCACCTTTTCATTTACATTTTTTTTTAAATAGCGTTCACTTATATATGTATACTTATGTTAGGTGAGATAGTGGCCAAAAGGGCCAAATGCTTTTTTTGCATAAAATAAAAGCTGTTATGACGGCAGATTTCACCTGTGGTAGCTAGCGAGTCGGATTCGAATTATGTGAGTATTAACGTTATAGTTTATAATTGTTATAACTATACTGTTTTTTAGTGACTACCTTCAATTACACGCACGTGTCAGAATCATTGAAGGTAGTCACTACATCAGCCACAAAATATCACAAAGATGTGACCTGGGTAGGATTCAAACAGTAGAGTACCAAATGCTCAGTCTCTCAGTCAGTCGTTTGACAATTCGAAACAAATTTTGCACGACTGGTACTGAACCCAGGACCAAAGATCAGATCACAGTCGGCTACAAACACTAAACCAACACAGCAGTTGCAATTAAAACTATTAAAAAAAGACGGCACAACGACGTTAAAAACAAAATAATTAGAGACTAAAATATTTGCACTAAAATGTCAAAGGACTAGATAGAGAACTAATTAGAAAATTGTTTGTTGAAGAGATGATGAATTCAAGTCATTTATTAAACATCTATATTAACATCTGTACAAATAAATATTGTAATGTCAAAATGTGTCTGCTTGTAATATCAAAGTTAGTAGCATTCAAATTAATGCATACTAGCAGTCGCCTTCGCGGTTTCACTCGCGCGTATTTTTTTTTCAATTATCCCCCCTTCCCCCCACATTTTCGGGATCAAAACCCTACGTCACCCGGGGATAGTGTAGCTTTCCAACAGTGAAAGATTTTTTCAAATCGGTTCAGTAGTTTTGAAGCCTGTCGCTAGTTCACTTAAAGGTTAAAATAGCACTTTAAAAAAGAACTCATAAACGTAACTTTAGGAAGTGTAAAATTTTATTTATTTATTTACAAAAATCCTACATTACAGGTACCTTAACCTAATTCGATAGCGTGGCCTTCCTTATTCTAATTCCTATCTAAAGTACATATTGCGAATTCCCTCAAAGTAATTGATTGTAATTTGTATGTATTAAGAGTGTACACTTTGCAATAAAAAAAAACCGCCCCGCCCGAATATACCAGCAATAACCTACTCAATTCAGCGCTACGCTTGAAGTTTGTAATTCCACATTTTTAAAACAAATGCTTTTGATACGTTAGATCGTTATTAGGTTTAATTACCACGAAAATAATGTTAAAATGGAGATTGCCATGTTCCTTAAGTTTTTGTTTCAATTTGCTGGAGAAACCTTAACGGCAACTATGATATGAGTAAAAGTTAGAGCGGTGACAAGATGACGTTACTGTATAACACCGCGAGCGCGTAACAAGATGACTTTACTGTGTATTTATTGCACGCTTTCTTAAAATCTGCTTATTTACTTGACTTTAAAATTAAATAAATAAATAAGGTGTTCTTGTAATTAAGTATGAAATAAATAAAACTTACGTAATCATACAAGCAAAAAAGCCAGAATTATGATAATTGAAATTTTTGCCTGCCAGCATCGATCACTAATAAAAGTTCTTTATTAGTGATCGAAGCCTGCTAGTCAGTTATTCACCTAAAGGTTTTTATAAACTACGCGAGTGAAGCCGCCGGGCGCAGCTAGTTTGCTCTAGCAGAACACATGTACGAATACTCGTACAAATTAATATGATGTAAATTAATAGTCGGAATTCGCAATATGGAATAACTTCTAGTTACGCATTGCATTTTATAAAACTGCATACATTTCAAAATTGCATATGTCCCTACATATTTCATTATATCAATTTGAACAACCTTTCATTTAGCGAGGTAGTAAGGGGAAACATTATGACAAAACCTTCATATTTAAATATAATAAGGAATATTTGACGATAATTGGTGTAATAGTCGAGAAGTCAGCTACTACACGACCAGCGGTCGCGTGTTCGATCCCCGCACGGCGCAAACATTTGTGTGTACAGATGAGCCTACAGTCTAGCAGCACATTGAGCAACGCTTCCTGGTAAAGTGTCCCTCAATGGAATAGGCCGCAGTGACCGCTTACCATCAGATGGGCTGCGTGCCTGTCTGCCAACTGATGTTGTATAAAAAAACCCAGACCCAAACCAGAATCAGTCTGGGTTTTTTTACAGACATATTCACACACAGAAATGATTTTTCCGTGAGATGATCGAACCTACGACCTCTGGAATAATAACCGACTTCTCAACCAATACACCAATTCGATCGTCGTATTTTCGTAGCTATTTTTCGTATCGCGGAGCTACTAAACACTATCCAAGTGTGAAATGAGATTGGTTTTTATAGAAAATAGGCCCAATGATGTTTATAAAATTAAATTATGTGCATTCTTTCCAAAAATGTAAGCATAATTTGACGAGCTATTTGGTGTAATGGTCGAGAAGCCGGCTATTACACCAGAGGTCGCGGGTTTGATTTAAGCACGGTACAAACATTTGTGTGTATGAACATGTCTGTTTGTATCGGTCTGGGTGTTTCTATGTATATATTATGTATGCATGTATTTACAAAAAAAAGTAAATAAGTAAGTAATGTTTATCCGTTGTCTGGAACCCATAGCACCAGCTAATGCTTAGTTCGGAGCTAGATGGCGCTATGTTCAGAGATATTTACTTATATTTATTACTAGCCGCCGCCCGCGGTTTCACCCGCGTGGTTCCCGTGGGAATTGATCAAAATCCTTTCTTTTGTATTCTGCTATTCGGGACGGAAACAAATCCAACAAATCAAAAACCATGGCAATCGGTCCACGGAGCAGGAACGGTCCAGCCGTTCTCGATTTATAAGTGTTGTAACAAACACGACTTTCTTTTATATAGGTATATAGATATAGATTTACTTGCCTTCCGCCCGCGGTTTCACCCGCGCGCAATTTCTTTTTTCAAATATCCCCCCTTCCCCCCACATTCCCGGGATAAAAAGTACTCTATGTCACCCGGGTAGTGTAGCTTTCCAACAGTGAAAGAATTATTCAAATTGATATAGTAGTTTTGGAGCCTATTCAATACAAAGAAACAAACAATGAAATCTTTCCTCTTTAAAATATTAGTATAGAAAAATAATTTTTTTCTTTCTTTCCTTCACTTTCAATGCATTTATTATTAATAACTCCGTTTTATTATAAACATTGAACTTGTAACTTGATAGTCAAGTGTAGTGTTTGGTTAGGTTTCGTGGGTTTGGAAGAGGGTGAAGTCAAAGGGCTCTTATCAAGGAAACTGGTTATGAAAATGTAAGTATAGTATATGACATAATATTGCAGTCATAATATATATATATAAAACTCAAAGGTGACTGACTGACTGACATAGATAGATATCAACGCACAGCCCAAACCACTGGACGGATCGGGCTGAAATTTGGCATGCAGGTAGATGTAATAACGTAGGCATCCGCTTAGAAAGGATATCTCGATATTCCCACGGGAACGGGAACCACGCGGGTGAAACCGCGGGCGCCCGCTAGTGTACTTATAAATTGCTCCGCGGTTTTACCCGCGCGTAATTTCTATTTTCAAATATCCCCCCTTCCCTCAACATTTCCGGGATCAAAAGTATGTATGTCTCTACATATGTCACCCGGGGATAGTGTAGTTTTTCAACATTGAAAGAATTATTTAAATCGGTTTAGTAGTTTCGGAGCCTTTTCAATACAAACAAACAATCAAATCTTTCCTCTGTATAATATTAGTATACTCGTATTGCAGTCATAATGTACTTATAAATTATGCAACAAAAACCAATGACATAATTAGATAGGTAGGTATTTAATAACCAATTTTTATAAACACAGAGGCTCACATACATGTACACTGACATAATTTTGCTCACACATTCACACACACACATCACTAATTTAATTGAATTTTAAGGAAATGTAAAGAAATGTCGATATAATAGCTGTGAAAAATGGGGCCTCCTTGTCACACACATAAAAATATAATAATTTTTACTGTGTAATATAAGTAATTTAATTTTAATTAACTGCTTACATAACCTAGTGTTCGGCTATTTTACAGATCTAAAACGGGTTACTTATCAATAATGATTTTATTGTAGGATTAGTTTTTTCTTCTCTTTGACTTAAGTTTACCAAACGTATAAAATAATGATGTTATTATTTGTTCCTATTACATTTAAGCACCAGTCGTATCATGACCCTTATCAACTTACGTCATTCATCCCTAATATTATGACAGTTAATTTTTTTTACCTGATTAATTCTACGTACTCCTACATAGCAAAAAAAGCGGCCAAGTGCGAGTTGGACTCGCCCATGAAGGGTTCCGTAGCAGCAAGTATCATCATAATATAAAAGTACTTGTAGTTCTTTGTAAGTTTGACCGATGTTTTAATAATAGCGTATTTTTTAAAATTTCACGATTTATGTCGTATTAAAAAAAACTAATTACTTGATCTCGTTCAAACCAATTTTCGCTGGTAGTTTGCATGGTAATGTACATTATTTTTAGTTTTATCATTCTCTTATTTTAGAAGTTACGGGGGGGCACAAATTTTACCACTTTGGGAAGTGTCTCACGCACAAACTTTTAAGAATAGTAGAAAAAAAAAATTTAAAAACCTCATTATCGTTTTTATAGACCTATCCATAGATACCCCACACGTACCCCACACAGAATTTGATGAAATTAAAATTTTTGAGTTTCAGTTCTAAGTATCCCCATACTTAGAACTGAAACTCAAAAATTTTTTGTTTTTTTTCAATTTATTGTTTTTTTTTCTATTTTCGTATGAAAATCTTAATGCGGTTCACAGAATACATCTAATTACCAAGTTTCAACAGTATAGTCCTTATAGTTTCGGTAAAAAGTGGCTGAGACAAACGGACGGACAGACAGACAGACAGACAGACAGACATGACGAATCCATAAGGGTTCCGTTTTTTGCCATTTGGCTACGGAACCCTAAAAACATATATTTCAACGTCGATAAATTTTGCATTATTCGCCAAATATTATGTATGATCTACAAAGTTGCTTCGAAAAGGTTATATAACCAAAAGGCTTGACCTCACAGAGATAGTTCTATCTCTGTGCTTGACCGCCTCCGTAGAATACTGGCTCCGTGGAATTTACTTTTAGAAACCCCTTTTTTTAATTAGTGGTAATTAAGCACAATAATCTTAAGTTTTACTGTTCTAAGTAAACATTTGTCGCGTCTTAAAAACAATACTGGTTACCTATTAGGGTGGCGAGAAACAACACCCTGTATATAACATCCACGTCGTATCCACCTTATACATAATAGATAAGTGGTTTATGCGATTTATCGGAGAATACATTGAATCAAAGACAAAAGGCATTTTATTCACTTCCATTTACATTAACACATAACATAACATAACATAACATAAATATTCTTTATTGCACACAAAACAAATAAAAATTACAATAAAAAGAACAAAATCATGAACAATATAGGCGGTCTTATCGCTTGAAGCGATCTCTACCAGACAACCCCCAAGTAAAGGACTACCGAAAGAATGGGTATATCAATGCAATTAGGATAAAAAAGAGTAAGTTACTTTATTTAATTAACATAATCATGTAAACAAAATATATTTATTTATTTATACACAAATTCATAAACATACATACACATAATTATATCCACAAATATATTAATAAACATACATAAACTACATATTATACATACACAAAAGAGAAATTGTAAGATAGCAAAAGTTTCAGAGTGCAAGGAAATGAGCTTTTACTCGAGTTTTAAAAATAGCCAATGACTCGGATTGACGGATCATGAGTGGTAAAGAATTCCACAGACGAATGGACTGAACGGTGAAGGACTGCGCGTAGAAATGAGAAGAGTGAGGAGGACACAGCAGATGAAGAGATTTGGAAGATCGCATATGACCGCTAGCAGGTTGCAGAAACTTAAATCGCTCACTAAGATAACGAGGATACTTTGGGTTAAAAAGTATGGAATACAAAAAGAATAGAGCATGAGCGTCACGCCGACGACGGATGGGAAGCCATTTCAGTTGAGATCGGTAAACGGAAACATGGTCATACTTGCGCAATCCAAAAATGATGCGGATGCAAAAATTTTGGAGACGCTCAAGCTTATTTAAGAGATTTTCGTTAAGGTCAAGATAGCTACACTCTGCGTAGTCAAGTATTGGAAGAAGTAATGCTTGTACAAGAGCAATTTTGGTGGGAATGGGCAGAAAGTTACGCAGCCTATTTAAAGATCTTGCTGCAGCAAATATCTTCCTGCTAACCTCAGCCACTTGATGAACCCAAGATAGATTACTGTCTACATAAATGCCAAGATTTTTTACAACTTTACTGAATGGAATTTGGATTCCGTCAAAAATGATTGGAGGCAAATTACTCCAGACAACCCTGGATAAAAGATTTGTACCGCCCAATACAATCACTTGCGTTTTATTAGGGTTAACCGTGAGCCCGAATGATCTGCTCCAAACAGAAATGCGGTTTAAATCAGTGTTAATGCTCTCAACAACTGTTCCGAGATTACTAAGACTACCCTGTGAATATATTTGGAGATCGTCTGCATATAGATGATAAGAAGAGGAGAGATTTTGAGTAACAGAATTAATAAAAATAGCGAATAAAAGGGGAGACAGTACGCCACCCTGCGGAACACCGGCGCTGATATCACACCAATCGGATTGCCGATCCTCTGCACTTATCTGCTGCCGGCGTCCATGCAGGTAACTACGAAACCAATCAGTGGCCGTTGGAGATATGTTAAGAGAAAGAAGTAAACCGAGTAAAATGTCAAAGTCAACATTATTAAAGGCGTTACTGAAGTCAAGCAATGCCAAAACTGTAAGAAATTTTTTATCCATGCCGCAGCGTATGTCGTCTAAGATTTTTACCAATGCTGTTGCTGTACTGTGGCCGGGACGGAAACCTGATTGAAAGGGATTTAGGAGATTGTTTTTGGAAAGAAAAATACAGAGTTGATGATAAACAACACGCTCGAGGACTTTAGATAGGAAAGGAAGGATGGATATGGGTCGATAATCAGAATACAAGCAAGGATTGGACTTTTTAGGGAGAGGAATGATTTGGGCATCCTTCCAGACCGTAGGAAAACAACTTGTAGATAGGGAAAAATTGAGAATGTGTGTAATAATAGGAGTCAGGATATCAATGATGGGGATAATCATATGACGGCTAATACAATCACTACCAACAGCATTGGAAGCAATGAACATAATGTTTCTCTTAACATCACAATCGGCCACTTGACTAAAAGAGAAACTTTGATAGTCAGGAATTGGAAGACTTGAAAGCAGATGAAGAGTATTAGTCTTGGTTTGGTCATCAATAGACACAGAAGAAGAGAAGTGTTTATTTAAAGAATTAATGTTTAAGTCATTGGGCACTGAACTATTGCGCGACCTTCCAATTCCAAGCGACCTAAGAAATTTCCACACTTTAGCGGGATCACCATTTTCTACAGAACTATGAATATGGCGTCTTTGAGCGTCTCTACACATGTACGAACATTAAAGTTTATGGTAAAAATAATAGAAATTGATATTTTAATTCTTATTATTACTTAATTTATGCCAGTGTTTAGCCACAAAAGTACAAAAAAAAATTGGCATTGCAACGCATAAAACAGATTTACATCGCAAACAATAAGAACCCTTTCGCAAACAATAAAAACCCTTACATTTTAAGATCATCAGCTGTTCAGATTATGTCTGATGTATCAGACATAATCTGAACAGCTAATTTTATATCTCAGTTCTTTATAAAGGAGGAGGGAGGAGTTAATATAAATGTTGTTTCTATGAAAGTTTCCACCGCTGTATAAATCTTGAAGATACTGTGCTTTAATCGCGATATCGCGAACGTATCTTGACAGAAAAATGTATAACCGATTATCATCGTAACAATGGGTTAGGGGAGGCATAAGAAATAAACCTATAGCATAATATTTTACAGTGGTAACAGACAGACAATTTCGAAATAACTACTTTCATGTCATCAGTGACGCTGTTTTTTTTTTGGAAATTTACTAAAGAGACGTCATCCAAGGTATTAGACAGATAAATTATTTTACTTCATAATAGCTGTACTTAATTAAATAGAAACTTTATTTTATAGACATAAATAAATACTTGCATGGTCAAAACCACCATTTTTAAAAGAATAGTGCTAATACTTTCATAATTATTTCCGAGATTATGGCCAGAGAGTTACGTCTTAACTAATTTCATTATGTCTTCGTGTTTTGTCAACTGGATTTGTTCCAGTTTTCGTTTCGTTTCAATTATACATGACAAAAAATCAACACCGTTTGTATTAAGAAATACAATGATTGCCGTGATACTAAACCAAGAGACCAACGAAGTGATTATCATCGTCATGAACATTATTGACGTTTTAAAAATTAGTCTTTAGCCCGCTACATTCCCTAACTTACAACGTAACAGGGAGGCATTTAAAGAAACAATGCGTTAGCATGTCTCCACTGAAGACAGCTATCCGGGATATTAATGGAGATTCTTTGCAACATGCTACTTTGCTTTATGAGAACTAAATTTCATGGAAGAGAAATGACGCTTCATGTTGTCAGGTTATCTTTGAGACAGCTAAATTTCCTAGTTTTCAACATTGCTCTATTCCCAGAATCGCTAAAGTCAGAGTATTAGTTTGTTCTGATAGAAGCTGCGTGTGAAATAATAGTAAAATCCATTCATATTTAGAAAACAGTATTATAGAATAAATTGTTATATTTATAATAAAAAAACCCAATTAAGTTGATTTGAACAGTATTCACAAAGAGCCGTCTAGCCTTAAACCACAGAATATAATAAGAAAAACTTGTACTATTAGGTGCCAGACTGTGGATAAAAACGTCATACATTTTATTCTTTTACAAATTCATACATTAAATACAGCTACAAACAGACATGTTCATGTACACATAATTATATTAATTTATACCGTACGTGATTAAGGTACTACAAATAGTAGTACCTTCATTGATTCTGATACAAGTGCTTAATGTGATGTTGTCTATATTTGTATAACGCCCGGTTCACACATGGTCCGTTTTACTGTTCCGTTTTATCGTATACGTTTTTTTTCATCGATGGCGTATGTAGTTGTATGAGCGACTTCACACATGGCACAGTATTCTGTATACAGTAATACATACGCCATCGACGAATAAAGACGTACACGATAAACCGGAACGGTAAAACGGATCATGTGTGAACCGGGCGTTTAGTCTTCATTCTTCATGAAACGCATAGTGCATTGGCTGCAGACAATTTGAGAGCATCTTAGTTGAATGCCACTTTCTAGCTTTTACGCAAGCCTGTACTACCCCTTTATGGGTGATGCAAAGAGGGTTTTTAAGAGCCTACTTCGATTCTCTTTCGCTTTAATGGTGACATAGAGATAATGATGGTGTAACACGTATGTTTTTCTCTACATTACAAAGATGACTTGAGAAAAGACAAAACCTTCTTTTTATCCCGGGATAAAACTGTGTTTTTGTTTGTCCCTCTTTGACGTCGCAACAAATAAATGTGATTTGTTGGTCTGGGAATAGTTTAGGAGCTTAAGAGTGATTTATTTTTTATACCACAACAGTTAGTTGGCAGACAGACACGCAGCCCACCTGATGGTAAGCGGCCACTGCGGCCTATTCCATTGAGGAACACTTCACCAGGAAGCGTCATTCAATGTGCTGCCAGACTGTAGACTCATCTTATCTTCGAGCCTTTGATTTCAAGTGTACTGGCTCCCACATTAATACTGCCGGAACACAGCCAGAACTGTTATGGCGGCAGATTTCACCTGTGGGGGTGGTAGCTAGCCAGTCGGACTGTGAAAAGCCCTACCACCAACCAGACTCAAGGCGGGAATCGAACCCATCACCTCCGGGTTTTATATACCCGAGCGGCTTAGCCACAGTTCCACTTTTTATTTCAAAAAAATATAGATATATTACATTCTTGTGGTATAGCGTCGTACAATCCACGTGAGCGAACGAACGGAAGGAATATTTAATTTCTATTTTTCATAATACAACAGGAAATTTGTAAATCTTCATTTAAATTGGCTTAATTAAACGTATTCTTGGATCCCTGGGAGCGTACTATGCAAATAGCCTCGTTCCAAAGTTGTTATTATTTTATCAAGAAATCAAGTATTCCGTACAAAATATTAATGAGTGTCTAAATACAAATTAGTTTACACTTGCTTAAATATTGTTATCGCAAGTACAGTACAGTTTTCAGAGCTATTATTATTAGAGGATAAATTATTTAATAGGTATATACTAATTTAAAAAACTAGGTTAACTCTGTATTGGTTATGGGAGCTTCAAAATGTTATATCAGTCCCACATGATTTGCTGAAGTGATAAATACATAGTTTTTTTTATACTACGTCAGTTGGCAGACAGGCACGCAGCTCACCTGATGGTAAGCGGCCACTGCGGCCTATTCATTTGAGGGACGCTTCCTGCCAGACTCATCTGATCTTCGAGCCTCTGATTTCAAGTGTACTGGCTCCCACATTAATATTGCCAGAACACAGCCGGAGCTGTTATGGCGGCAGATTTCTCCTGTGGTAATTAGCCAGTCGGACTCTGAAGAGCCCTACCTCCAACCAGACCCAAGGCGGGAATCAAACCCACAACCTCCGTGTATACCGGAGCGGCTTAGTCACTTTTTCACGGAGGCGGTCGAATAGTGGATTGCATTATTTTACTGGTAATAATTACACATTTTAGTTATAAACGGGGGTGCCACGTTGGGGCTTATGCATCCAAATCCTTTTTAAGGACCGGAAAGGATACCTACTCAACCTTTCATACCCACAAGGCAATAAAATAATAAATGCATAATTAGCTACAAACTAGGATGAAGCCTAAGTTTTCCGCCCACCGGGAGTTCTATAACCGTATTTTATCCGATTTAGAATAAAGCTCATTTTGTGAATTATTAACATTCCCATGTTTGTATGTACGAGTATATTATATGGGCCAAAAAACCGTCGTCTTTCTGGTGACTACAATTTATAAATATTTTGTGAATTTGCGGAAACTAATTCTGTTTGTCCAAAATCCGATAAGAAATGATGCGTCTTGACTATTTATAGATATGAATAGTAGACAGTATTTTAATAATTTATACAGGAAACTAAGTATATGACAAACTTCTTGAACAAACAACCATCTAGTCTCACAAACAACTACGATAGCATAGCAGATATGGTGTCGTGCCAGACTAATTAGTTTAGTCCACAACTGGATTACTTTAGAATTTCTTAACTCCCCTGTCGCGAACTTTCGCAATAACATTATTGTAATGTGGAGGTGGTTGTACGGAAGCATCAACTGACCAAACTATTTAATAGCCTTTCATCCTCCGAACTTTCGACAACCGATTTCGTATAATGGTTAAGAGGTCAGCACTAGTCAGCAGGAATATCAGAGGTCGCCAGTTCAATTCCCGCATGGTAAAAAGATTAATGTGCATGAACATTGAACATGACTTGTCATCATTGTATCAATATAAAAAGAGAGAATAATATTACTTCAGATTTCATGAGCCCGCGAGTTGACGACAAAAAAAGTAGGTAAAATCGAAAAGTGCCAACTCGCGGAAGTCCGCGAGTTTCGTGTCCGCGAGTTGACGACTAAGTCATTAAAACTGAGCATGCTATATGAGTTCCAGACAATAGATAAACTTTAAAAAATATTTAAAAATATTTTTTGCAAAGACATTGATTAAATTTTTTGCGGAGGGGAATGCTTTTAAGCAGCCAAGCTAGAGACAACTTCTGTTGTATGGAGGACTCGGGACTAAGGCGTCCCACTACCCACTAAACTCCCCCGAAGCCGACGCATGCGTTGGGTCTTTCAGAAACCATTAGCCCGCCTTGTAGCATTGGAACATAGTGCCTGAGCATAGACAAAGTAAAGTATCAGCCTATAAATGTCCCACTGCAGGGCAAAGGCTCCCATCCTTGAAATCAAGTTATCGTAACAATGATGGGTTGTGGCTTAAACACCACGCTCGCCAAATGCGGATTGGTGATCACAAACCCGAGCAGTGTCCGAAAAAACCGACACAAAGTTAGCTCGAACCGGGAATTGAACCCAGGACAGGACCCCAAGATCTCGGCCCATTGGGGCGTTTCGCAAAGACAAAGTAATCAGAAGAAAACCATCCATTTTGGTTAGACAGGATTTTCCACAACTTGTATATTTTATTTGTTCAAGAGATTTAAAAGGGTATTTGGTTGACAAGCTCCTGACTTAGATAATGGGACTTAATGGGATAACGTAATTTTTAATTAAGTTGCGAGGTAAGTTTTTTCTTCTCGACAATATCACTTTATTGTCGAGAAGAAAAAAACATTAGATTGCTTTTCCTAAGTGGGACTCAAATCTACAACCTTTTCCATACACAGATTTGCTTCTCTGCACATCTTCTCATATGCTTAATAATTGTACTTATTATATTATTATTAAGTTGACATTGTAAACGCATAATAATTAAAAAAGGCTATCTTATCCATTGAGTTTCTTGGAGCACTTCTTCTCAACAGGCCATTCACGTCAAAGTGCTGGTAGGAAAAAAAAGTTTATGACATGCAAAAGAATTTCATGGTAAATCAAATTGCAAAATAAATACTTTGACTTTGACAGGAAGAATCCCGCCCGCCATCTAGTACCTAAGGAAAAAATATTCTTCAAACAATTGAAGAAACATAGCCAACACATAAATCTACTTGTTGATATATGTAACTCTTCTTTTTTTAAGTAGGTTAAAACACAGATACCCACTATGAGGATTGAACGACCGCAATACTTCGAATTTATAAGCTTTCTTGACATTGACTCAAAGGAGCATGGACTTGGCGATATCCGAAAGCAATTAATTCAGTCATTAGTAACGGATTTTCCCATCAGCCAAGATGTGTAACTTGCAGAAGCGTGAATTCTTTGAAAGGCTAACGGCAGCAGATTTTAAAAGTATTAAAAACACACATAAAAGGATTCGCGTTTATCGTAAACATGATGACTAATTAAAGAGCGTTGAAATTGTTTTTGTTTCAGCAATAATAAAGTGGGAGCTAATAAACTCCAAGGGCTCGAAAATCATATGATGATTCCTAATATTATATCTTAGCTTTACAATAGGTAAAAGCACTGTACATAATACCTATATCTAAATTAATTTCCTTATTATAATTAATATTTCGTAAAATCAAGTTAACTCATTCATAATACTTGCCTACATGTCTCTCGAAATTCATGTTATTGTTCTTAGAAATGTGCTTCCGTAGCATTCTTTAGTCTAGCATTGAGACAAAGAAACAATTCTTGGCCTAATTTACATATCTATCGACATAATAAAGACCAATTCATAATAGCGTTTTAATTATACCAGTCCAGGGCCATGAAAACTATATTAATATAGAATTCGGTAAAATAACCTATACAATAAAATAATATTATTATTAATTATGAAGGAAAACGAATTAAATACATTTACTGTATCAAAACATGATTTGTGCCTCGCTCGTCCCACATACATTTTAAAAATTCCTGATTCGTCCCACTTGAGTTTTAAAAGTCACGACTCGTCCCACATTCCTGATAAATTCAAATTACAGTTGTCAAAATAATATTGTACTATATCTTCCCTAAGTTCACTAAAATCCATTGATAGATCTTTTTGCACTACATTGATATTTAAAACAATAGATATGGTACGTCCATAGTAATACGTTTCGAAATCGTATATCAGAAAGCAACTAAAGTAACTTCTCACCCCACAGGATCCCCCCACAATGGACACCACCAGATCACCCAGGAGAAGGTCCCGCGCGTCTGGGGCCACCACCATCTTGGCTCTGTTGCTTGTCGTCTGCTTGGCAGAGGGCGCCACAGGTATGGCAACACTATAAGTTATATATTCTGTGACTATATGTTATGTTTTGTCGACTTGGGTCGGCGAGATTTGATTGGTCGGTTTTGACAGCTCTCAGTTCTCTCTTGGACATTTATATTCTGTGACAATAATTTATATTAGGACACGACATTCCAACAAATTAACCATACTTATGTTTATGGCCATCAAAACTGACCTATTAGATCCTGATGACTATAGGTACATCAAAATTGACAGAAAATACATGTTGAAACATCACAAATATTCATTTGAACTCAAAGTAAGTCACTTTTAAGCATTTACGTCTAACAAAATATAAAAAAACACAACTTCCATGAAATACTATAATAAACATGATCAGCATTTACACAACTGAAGAGTTCAAAATAAAAAAAAGCTTATTATTATAAGATCATTATTAAGAAACTATATATTTAGGGTAAGGGTATATTTCAAAATAACATTTACATTCCCAAACACCCCATCCCCAGCTAACAAGATCCAAGCCGGAAAAACAGTAATATCTCAGTCTTACTCATAAGAAATATTGGATAAACCGTAAAAGGTGACGTATTAGGAATGAGGAAGCCACCTTCAAATATCATTTCGCAGGGAATTCGTTACGCTCCGTAGCCCCGTCCTAGGAGATGGACCGTGTGTGGGACTCCCGACATCTTGAAAGAAAAGCTGCTCCTATTTTTTTGTTCATCCTCATCATCATCAGCCTATATACGTTCCCACTGCTGGAACACAGGCCTTATATCAATAGGCGGTGGACGCCTCTCGTTGGCGACCATGGTTCGTGCGATGGTCGCCAACCGGAGAGCGTGGGAGGCGGCCGCCTCCTTCTGCGAGCAAGTAATGTCGCAGAAGGAGGCAGCGGAGCGGGAGCGCGAGGAGGACCCCCTCGCTGCTCCCCTCCGGCGTAGACGGCCAGGCCGGAGAAGGCGAGCTCACTTAGCACGCTTTCTCCGGCCTGAGGGTTGACCTGCGGGCGGGGGTAGCCCCCCAACGCCCGCATTGCACAGGTCGCTCGAGCCAAGTCTGAGGGTCACCTAGTTTCTCGGGTGGCCCTCCCTAGGCGCCACCCTGACTTGAGGCCTCTCAAGTTGGGGTACCCGGGGATGGGCTGGTCAATAGCCATAAGGCTAGCACCGGCTCGTCCTAATCGGGTGTGAAGGAGAAACCGGGGGAGTTTAGTGGGTAGTGGACGCTTCAGTCTCGAGTCCCACACACGGCCGCGGGTCTAGCTAGCCTGCGGTTATGGTGCATAAACGCATTCTCCTCCGAAAAAAAAAAAAAAAAAAAAAAAGGCCTTATATCAATTGTGAGATAGTGTGGGCCATACTCCACCACGCTGGCCTAGTGCGGGTTGGTGGAGGGGTGCGTAAGGCAAGTGACCAACCTTAATGTCAGATGTTATCAAGCCGCCAAATGGCCTCTGACTAAGCTTGACGACTAATATTTACGTATAGTAAATATCAGCCGGGACCAACAGCTTAACGTGCCTTCCGAAGCACTGAGACGCTCGAAATAAATGTCACTAAATGTGGTCAGTAGGTCACCCATCCATTAACCGACCAAGACGTAGCTTGACTGTCGTTATCTCTAACGAACCACTGTCACAGTGTCACATTTTTTTGTTGCTCTGTAGAAATGACACCTTCTCCGGTTGCTCCCGGAGAAGTCGCATACCGGCCTCGCTATGAGTCACGCGGTACCCTAGCACACCTTACGGAGGGTTAGTTCCGCTATGGTACTGTACCGGTATGGCACCCTTGCGAGGAACTCCTATAGGATTTCGAACCGAATTATAGATAACTTGTTCTAAGTTTACCTTTATGACTGGCTGAATTGTCGACCACAAAAATATCAGATCGCACTTTCTTCTCTATTGGGAATATTATACATAATGTATACTTCTTAACTATGATTCAGTGCACGTCCTTAACATTGTCCAAAACTAAATTTGATAAGATTAGATTTGGGACAATTCTGTACCTGTCAAAACTTTGAAACTTTCCGACAGTTGTTAATAACTAAATCAATTTTTATGTTTTGTTTCTTTGGCACTTTCAACGTGACCATACTTTCTAGGAGATGATTACTTGAAATATTTATTAAGACATCGATGTGTTCCAAATAGCTGGCATAGGTCTTAAACCTACTGCCAATTGATCAAAAAAAAAAAAAACCACGAGGATGGGGTTTAAGCCATATGGTCATATGGCTCAAAGTTACGTACAAAAAAACAAACAGTCGAATAAATTATCCTTGTTTTGAAATCAGTAAAGTATTTTAACAATAAGGTTATTTAATATTTTTTGCGTTACACGTCATATTCTTCTTTATTTATAAATACTTTAAGTTATTACATAAGATACAAGAAAGATGAAACAGCTGTACAAAATTTTAAATAAAAAAAAACAATCAACATCTTAAAACCAAAAAAAATTTTTTAAAGCGGCCCAGACACGTGGATCTCTATCCTATGTTTTGTGCAATAAAGAGTATCTACCTATCTATCTAACTCTGAAACAATCTTACCAATAACAAGACCCGAAATGGGAATCGAACCTAATTATAAATTGTACATTAGAATCCTCGAATTTGAATACAAATCTTATAAATAGATGTAGAAATAGGTAGTCAATTAAATTTAAAACACAATAAAGATAATAAGCCGCACTTGTGAAGTACAATCCTGTGATTGTTCTCAATATTCTCAATTGTGCCTTTACAAGTGATACAATACAATGTAAACAATAATTGGGTAACTTAAGCATTTGTATCATAAAATCGAAAATCGTTGTAAGCAGAACATGATTCGAGTTCTCAAGTCTAAATTAAAATATGACTGCGAATTTCATCTGACTTTTCTTTCTATAGCCAAAATATTTTTCGACACAATAATATATTTTCTTGTACACCAGTCTCAATTTTTGATACTGAATAAAAATCAACATATTATGTGAGAATAAAAGTAAGTTTTTATAAAGAGTAGGGGAATCCACGAAGGCTTCTAATTTGAAAGTTTAAAATGAAGGAGATCGAAGATAAGATGAGCCTACAGTCTGGCAGCACATTGAGCGACGCTTCCTGGAGAAGTGTCCCTCAATGGAATAGGCCGCAGTGGCCGCTTACCATCAGGTGGGCTGCGTATCTGTCTGCCGACTGATGATGTATATGTAAATTAAAAAAAAGTTATTCTATAATTGTAATATTTTTTGCTATCATCTTACACAATTACCTATGTAAAGGTCACTTACTGCAATTGAACGGATAAATAGGACAGTTGCATTGAGAACGTTTTTTATAAAGTTACAAATTAAAAACACTTTGCGAGTGTTTTCTATATGTTCTACTTTTAGACATGCAATAGTTAGACAGGGAATGCTTTACCTATTCTACTATTCCTGTGCTATAGCATTTGAAGTACCCTTTGGTAACTATTTAACAATATGTGCCTTTGGTAACTAGTGGGTATCCCCACCCTATGGGTACAGCCTTTGGCATCCCCCAGCCAAGTGTTTACGTAATGCAGTTTCCACAAAAAAGATCAATCACCTAGCTATATATCAGCCATATAAATTGTCATAAACTCGGCTAATGTTTGTCGAAGAAATTAAGAGTATCTTTTAACAGCGTCGTAAAATATGGCGAATCAGCTAACACTTATTCAACCGTTATACAGCCGCAGGTTATTGGTATGAGATTGCCTGTAAAATCCTGTAATGCTTGAAGCATACAAACAAAAATATATTAATGTCATCCAAGCGAAGTTATCGGCCACGGCCAAATATTATGATCGGCCTACGCACGATAGAATATAGTGCACGAGGGAAAGCAAAACAGGTGCATTCCCTATTCCCTCACTTTCATAGCACACTGGGACAGAAGTCTGACAGAAAACAAAAGGCGCAAGACCACCGGGCTTACTTGCTGTCTGAGGCACTGGGGTGTTTTACATCATCAACTTCCAGTACCTCTGTGACATTTTCGTATAGAAAAACTCAATTTTCCGTCCGTCCTGGGTTTGAAAGACTCCTCACGTTAATCATCACACTAAGGGCCAGTTTTACCACAGTCAGGTTTATAACTGACTTTGTTTGTTTTTGGAAAATTGACAATATAGAAAGAACCCAAGATTTCTGATCTTATCTGACAGTTATAAAATTGATCCTTATTCTGCCTTTTTTGCCCAAGGTCCTATCACGGAGTTCTACTAGTCGATCTAGGGGCATTTTTTTGCCTTGAAAATGTAATTTACCGTAATCCTATCGATAAGACTATGGGCAACTTTATTTGCTGTAGCTGTCACAATTTTTTTAAAGTGGGTTAACACCATTAGATAATATTAATTCCATGGTTAACACTGCGTACTACTTACCATTCAGACGTCATTGTAATTAAGTTTATAATCGGTGGTTATTCCCATGAACTAGCGGAATCTACCTATAGTTGATTAGTTGAAACACTCGAAAAGGTCATAAACTCGTGTCCCTCGTTACTAAGTAGTAAAAACTAATTAATACAGAGTAATGCTAACGACACGTTGAGGCAGGTCGGAACACGACACGACACAGAGTAATGAAAGGGAAATAGAAATAAAAAGTTATTTTGTAACTAGAGAACTTTTTAAATAAATAAATAAAACTGACAATTTCGAAAATCTTTATAAAAATTTTTACAATATTTTTTTCTTCTAAAAATAACATTTCCATCTGTCAACCTAATTTTCCTTCTACGAAACAAGATACATATTATTCGAATAAATAAATAAACATAATAAGATTAGCGGTTCAAAATATTGTTTTTGCCAAGAAGACATCGCGTTGTCTTCACCAAGAAACTTAATTTGGTGCTGGCACCCATGAAGAGTGATAAAGAACCAATAAAAAAAACGAATATATCCGCAAATTAATTTTCAATTTGAAAGACATCCTGCTGTGGCCGAGGTGCAATCCAATCATCGATGCAATAAAACGCATCCAGTTTATTTTTAAGCGTTATGGCCAATCTAACTGCGTGCGGTGTGTCGATACGTCTCATTTCTATCAGGTCGAAATAGGGTTGGTGCTTTTCACTGACTGTGTAAAAAAGCGTTATTTTTTGTGATTTTACACCATTGAATGAATTATTTGGTAATTTTATTCCAACTCACTTTTCACTTTAATTACTTTGTGATAACAAAAAAAGCTTCTCATCTACATTCTACATACCACGCGGACAAAGCCGTTGGTGGAAGTATATTCGTTCGGCCATTTTCGAAAACCGGCAATTAAAAGAAATAATTTATTATTAGTCTAAACTGCAGTCAATAAATAACGAATTAATTAAAATAATAAAATAAATAAATATCCCTGGACACTATTCACACAGCGCCATCTAGCCCCAAACTAAGCATTAGCTTGTGCTATGGGTGCCAGACAACGGACAATTATATTATCATATTTTCGCAAAAGAGCAACCTCTTTTGAAAGAGGGACTAACCAAAACACTTCTATGTCGATTATCCAAACGGAACTAAGAATTATCCAGCGATAAAAAAAAATATGTCTGTAAAAAATTATATTAAAAGTTATAGTTCAGTAATTTAGGTGTGAAATCTTAAAAGTCTCTTTCGCATTTATAATGTTAGTTTGGATTGGCCTCAATCGATAGTTAATTTGACAAAGCTTTGTTTGTCAACCCTGAATGGGATGACAATATCCGTGCCGCTCCAACCCAGACAATACTAATATCATGTCCGTCCCAGTCTTTCACTAATCCCGACTGGCTGTGAATACGTCGCCACAGAACCAATTACATTACTTTTTGTGTTTTGTTTCTCGTTTTCCAAGAGAAGTGTAATGACGAGTTTTGCTATTTTGTCTAATTACTTAAATTGTATTGGAAAGATTTGGTGTAATTTTTGAGAAGTCTGTTATTATTATATACAATCAAGAATCTAATTTATGAAAATTACTCGTTGAAAGTGAAGTCAAGGGGAATGTCTGCTGAATCGTTTTAAAGGTGATTGTGAATTTTAAACTTTGACCTTTATAAAGTCTATGACATGTTTAAACACGACTTTCTAAATCCTACTAAATACTGACGCGCAAAATCAGGCGTCCAACCTAAACGCACGCAACGCCAAATAACATTAGCATATAACACCCTTTACGCTCCTGTTTATCCGCACCACACAAACCGACAAGCTAACTACTCTATACAAAATACTCTGCATATAATACAGCTTCATTCTACAGGTAACCCCGTTTTTAGGGTTCCGTAGCCAAATGGCAAAAAACGGAACCCTTATGGATTCGTCATGTCTGTCTGTCTGTCTGTCCGTCCGTATGTCACAGCCACTTTTTACCGAAACTATAAGAGCTATACTGTTGAAAATTAGTAAGTAGATGTATTCTGTGAACCGCATTAAGATTTTCATACAAAATTAGAAAATTAATAATAAATTTTGGGGGCTCTCCATACTTAGAACTGAAACTAAAAAAAAATTTTTTCATCTAATCCTTACGTGTGGGGTATCTATGGATAGGTCTTTTAAAATGATAATAAGGTTTCTTAAATCATTTTTTTTCTAAACTGAATAGTTTGCGCGAGAGACACTTCCAAAGTGGTAAAATGTTGGTCCCCCCCCCTGTAACTTCTAAAATAAGAAAACGATAAATCTAAAAAAAATATATGATGTACATTGTTATGCAAACTTTCATTGAAAATTGGTTTGAACGAGATCAAGGAATTAGTTTATAAATTTTTGGGGCTTCCCATACTTAGAACTGAAACTCAAAAAAAAATTTTTCATCCAATCCTTACGTGTGGGGTATCTATGGATAGGTCTTTTAAAATGATAATAAGGTTTCTTATATCATTATTTTCTAAACTGAATAGTTTGCGCGAGAGACACTTCCAAAGTGGTAAAATGTTGGTCCCCCCCCCTGTAACTTCTAAAATAAGAAAACGATAAATCTAAAAAAAATATATGATGTACATTGTTATGCAAACTTTCATTGAAAATTGGTTTGAACGAGATCAAGGAATTAGTTTATAAATTTTTGGGGCTTCCCATACTTAGAACTGAAACTCAAAAAAAAAATTTCATCCAATCCTTACGTGTGGGGTATCTATGGATAGGTCTTTTAAAATGATAATAAGGTTTCTTATATCATTTCTTTCTAAACGGAATAGTTTGCGCGAGAGACACTTCCAAAGTGGTAAAATGTTGGTCACCCCCCCTCTAACTTCTAAAATAAGAGAACGATAAAACTAAAAAATATATATGATGTACATTACCATGCAAACTTCCATTGAAAATTGGTTTGAACGAGATCAAGTAATTAGTTTTTTTTTAAAACGTCATAAATCGTAAACCGCAATTTTCCTCTCATTCAATCAACTCAAATATAAAAACGTCGATCAAACTTACAAAGAACTACAAGAACTTTTATATTATGATGATACTTGCTGCTACGGAACCCTTCATGGGCGAGTCCGACTCGCACTTGGCCGGTTTTTTTGGGTAAATTAGTCGAAATTGTCATAAAAGCTTTTGTATGATGGATTTGGCAGCGGCTCCACACATGCTTCAAAGAATCAAATCCAAGAGAAATTAAGATTAACAGTGAACATTTTTTTTTTTATTCTATAATAAGTGAACATTGTGTTTTTATGAACTATTCTATTTTATAAAAAATAGCACGTACTTGAAGCCTACCCTATCTTTACAAACAAATAACAACTATTAATAGTTATACAACAGAAGTTTTTTGAAAAATTAAACTTGCGCAACCCATAAAAGCCTAAAGCATTGTTGTCTCTTGCTGAGATTTTGGGAAGGTGGATTTTCTGAAGGTGTTGGAAAAAGTAGAGCATAATGTTAAAAAGTACTAAAATTAGAATTTGTCCACCATGCATAGAGATCAGCTGAAGTTTAAACAAAAACTTAATTTTTCGGAAAAAAAGGAAAACGCTTATTTAAAAAAAAATTAAGTGGCCCCTACACTTTCCTCCTCAATTTCTCCTGACACTGTATCTCTATCAACTCACCTCGTGTATGTCTGTATCTTTCCTTTTCCTAACCTTGTAATTTCATCCACAGAGCAAAGAATTAACAGTAGAGGCAGCAAGACCTCAAACCTTATTGAGAAAGTCAACGGGTGGCGTAGCCAACGCGGAGGTATGTCTGTGAACGAGTGTCACCAGCATGCGCTTGAGCCTGTATATACGAGTAGAGCGAATGCGACAACCTTCCGATAGCATTGCTTGAGACGTATCAAAATTATACGGATGTAAAAAACAGGCTTCACAAGCGGAACGTTCACATTGCATGAATTTTGGCATGCTGCACAATTGTCCCTATATGTTAGGCTCCAGTATGTTTGTTCATGTAGATTAAAATGCAACTAGTGTAGTATGTCGATGCTTGTCAGTAAATAGACTGCAATTTATGTGAATAAACAGGTTTGCAAAATATTCAGATAAAGTAACTTTTTGGAGTTCCATGCAGTTAGTTTGAAATAAATATCATACCTCTAAACTTCAATTAGCGGAACCACCTGTAAGTTATAATTACAATAATGTAAAGTTGCATATCACAGAAATAAATAAATATGCGTGATACTGATAACTGCTAAAGCAATATTATTTGCGGTTTCTATTCGTCTAATTTGAAGAATTTCCCTTCTCTTCACTTAAAGTTTTATTGGCCACTTAGCTATCTGATAAACTTTCGCCTCGTTGTTTTCTTAAATTTTAAACTAAGGCTGTGAATTTTAAGTTAAAGTATTCACTTTCTTGTAAATTTTGCATATTCGTGTAGTCTCCCATTTCTATCTTTCTGCTACCTAGATCTGTCTTCTTATCATTCAATTCCTTACTTCTGTACTCTTTCGTGTTGTGTTTTCTTCCTTTACTGGTAAGTCTTGTTCTATCTAGAAGCATTTTATGTCTTTTTCCATTTATGTCGTGGTCGACCAACTTTTAGTACAATATAATCCAAGATTTCTACAAATATGATCGTCCGATATTATAGTCAGATTTTTGTCCACTTAATTGTTTTTAACAACATCCGATACCCATATTATAAGTGCTCATTACTTTGGGTAGATCACCGTGATATTCATGAATTATTTTTATTTAATTTACTTTTAAAACCTCTGTGTTCTCACTACTCTTCGTTCACATTTCTGAGAGGTTGTTAGCAAAATGTAACAATTCCTGCACACGCCATCTTAATTGTTACACACGATTTTAATACGAAAGTTACTATAGTCAGTTTCATAGAATCACCGGGTAGTTTTTATTTCTAAGAACATAATCATTTACGCTTAGTAAATAACAGGTCTTGGTACATTGTCAAGGCTGTTCCGCTAAATGTTTTGAATTAGGCTTGCTTGTAGGTACCTATTGTAGAGAAAAAAGTAGGTATATGTTAATTTTGCTGTGATAACAGTAGAAATTAAAAATCGTGTACAATTAAATGTTTTTAGTACAGAATTTTAATTGTCTTTATAAACACTTTAAGTACTACTGTATATGTTTAAAAAACACTGTTTAAACTCAGCGGTTAGAAGGAGTTAACAAGTAATGGAATGTTTATTTAATTTTATGTAGAAGATTTTCTAACGAATTGATTTGATTATTGTATAAAATTACAATAATATTTGGAAAATTTCGTATAAATTCAACTTAATAAACACGATGGATGACTAAAAATGTTTTATGTTTTTATGCCTTCGTGAAATACAATAAAAAAAAAATATTATGCAATACACCATAATACCGTTTAATAATATATGATTAACTTCAATACTGTCCACACAACGTCATACTCGTGTAATAAAGTTACACAAATTTAACAAATTAAAAAAGCCTTCCATTCATATGCACTTTGCTTAGTTAAAGTATGGGGTCATGCAATCCAAACATTAATTCATTTACGCGATCACTGGAAACGTATTTAAACTATTGATGGTCCCCCTTTGTGGTATAATCAGTGATATTAAGATCTTTATCAACACAAAAGAGTGATTGAAATATTCGAGTGAGGTGATTTAGGACATCATCATCAATATCTATATATATAAAACTCAAAGGTGACTGACTGACTGACTGACATAGATAGATATCAACGCACAGCCCAAACCACTGGACGGATCGGGCTGAAATTTGGCATGCAGGTAGATGTTATGACGTAGGCATCCGCTAAGAAAGGATATCTCGATATTTCCACGGGAACGGGAACCACGCGGGTGAAACCGCGGGCGCCCGCTAGTTAGGTATATTTATGTATATGTTTATATATTAAAATATTATATCAGTTAGTATTTGTGTATGTTTATTATCTAATTATCTTGTTTTGTTTTGGTAAAATTGTATATCTTAAAGAGTTGTTTTAATTTGCTCTATTCCGCATTCAAGCATTTTGTTTTTCCCAAAGGTTGACTGGTAGAGAATGCTTTTAGCGTTAAGTCCGCCTATTGTACCCGATTTGTGCGGTCAATAAAGTTTTTATAAATAAATAGAGCAGCATGAGGTTTTAAGTTGATGAATGTTTAAAATAGAACTAAGTCGCAAAAGGCTTAATTATTGAAATCAAACGCCACACCCCCACTACCACCATAGGCCGGCAACGCATTAGCGATCCCTCTGGTGTTGCAGATGTCCATGGGCGGCGGTGATTGCTTACCATCAGGCGACCCGCCTCTAACATAAAAAAAGAAAACAATTCAGCGTTACAAAATGAGCACTGGCTTAATAAATGCAAATTGGTGATCACAAACCCGGCTATTTGAATTATTTGATACAAATTAACTGGAATTGAACCCAGGACTGAATCATGGCCCGGTTCTTACTGATGTAACCTCTTGGATACAGCTCTCAAATTAAGAAACGTTTTACGGAAACAATATTTTCCTTCCAATCAATGTCACTCGCATTCTGACATTGTCAATTGGGAACATTGCTCCTATGGGAAATTCAATAAATACATTACATAGATAATATTAATTCCATGATAAATACTGACAAATACATGTCCAACGGATCCTTGTACAAATTGACTAATTTATCAATTTTAAGCTTGATTGAAATCTATACTAATATTATAAAGAGGAAAGATTTGATTGTTTGTTTGTTTGTATTAAATAGGCTCCGAAACTACTGAACCGATTTGAATAATTCTTTCACTTTTGGAAAACTACACTATCCCCGGTGAACATAGGGTACTTTTGATCCCGGAAATGTGGGGAAAAGGGGGGATATTTGAAAAAAGAAATAACGTGCGGGTGAAACCGCGGGCGGAAGGCTAGTGCTTAGATAAATATAATCAATATTATTGCATGATGGAATACGATTCGAAGTAAAATTGTATTCTATAATAATAGAATACAATTTACTATGACATTTCACTCAGATTATTATTGCTATAATGTAAATAATCTTATATGTGTATATGTATACCTATGTATCATTTGTAGGTACTGTGACATGTGGTGAGCTTATTGATGCACACATACGTTTTAATGAGTATGAGTAGAATGAAATATACACGGGAAAAAGATTCGAGTTATTTCATACTGTAGGTTCTTCGAGTATACTGTTCCCTTTGGACCAGTTAATTGCCACAAAATGGGCACTAACTCGTTCCTCTCAAACGTGAAAAGGAGGGGAGTTTTATGGATAATAGCAAGATCATATTTGGTCCAACACACGGTCGCAAGTCTAACTAGCCTTTTTTTTATATAGTGGAGAAATCCTTTATGGATACCCCAGCCGCTTGGGGGAGCAGCTGAGGTTATGTCAAAGTTATAGGGCCCGGTACTGGCTAAAACTCCACTGTGGCCTTCTCAAGCACAGGCTGGGGGCCCGGGTCGCTCTATGCAGAGATTCACACAATAATTGCCCCCCAACAGCTGAGCTCTGCTGCTTTAGTGCAGCGCTCCTCAGGGGAAGCGAGCATAGCCTCCCCCGTTTCCTCATGGCACTTAGCAGTGTGAGGCCACACCACACTGCCAACATACTCAGGGATGCTCTAAAGGTACGAAGGTTCCCCCACCCTTCGCACCAACATCCCTGGGATCCCCGTCTGGGGATTCTTACCCCACGCCGGGGAGTACGCTGGAAGTCTAACTAGCCTGCAGTTACAGTGCTTAAACACATTCTTCTCCACACACAAAAAAAAGGTTTACTGACTTCCACATTAATATTATAACTCCGAAGGGAAATCCAATGCATACTCTGAGATTTATATCCTATGGTTGTTCGTAACAAATCCAATTCTTTATTGGCCATTTTAACTTTGCGGAGGAGTATCGTAATAAAAATATGTGTGTTCCCATCCGATTATTACATATGGGCTGTAAAAAGGATTTTGTTCCCGGTTTTCCTTATAAATAGTAGACAACATGACATACATTTTGTCTGATAAAATAGTAAGAAGCTTAAGCCTTTTTGCTTTGTCTGTCAGAATCAGGTGGTTCTTCCCGCCTACATTCGTAATATACAACTACGAGTATACCCTTCCTTTAACCTGCAAGAACGGTTAATCTATTACTTACGCAAAATGTATTACAATGATTACTTAAATATCTATGATCCGTTTCAGGCCATATTTTTGACATTTACTGCAAAAAAAAACATTCTATATTTGAAGACTTCCGCCTGCGGTTGCACCCGCGCGTATTTCTTTTTTCAAATATGCCCCCCTTCCCCCACATTTCCGGGATCAAAAGTACCCTATGACACCCTGGGATGATGTAACTTTCCAACAGTGAAAGAATTATTCAAATCGGTTCAGTAGTTTCGGAGCCTATTTGTATTTGTATTGACAAACAAACAAATCTTTCCTCTTTATATTATATAGATTATCATGTAATCAATTCTACTCAATCTACATGCTAGTATTAGTAAACCATGTTCTTCTTTGACTCAAATCAAATTGTAAGTTATCTACGTTGCGATAGTAACATCACGATAGGACGATTGATGTCCTTTTTTCGTCGCACCAGCTCTTTGCATACCTTAACTAACTACCAATTTTGTATTGCAAAGTTAGCGAAATATTTTAAAGAGCGTATAAGTTGGTATATTTAGATACCTAAGTCACCTACTTAAAGAAATGTGGGGTGGTATTTGTAAAACTAGTAGTAGGCGGCAATTATATCGATACTTCTAAGTGGTGAACTTTAACTTCTGCACCAATTAAGATGGGTGTGGTGACTAATCAGTCACACCCACCGTAAATATTTCCTGGAGGGTGTTCTAAGAAATATTAGAATTTTACTGTTATAAGTTTGCACTATTTGATAAAGCGTTTTGTAACTTTCATATTAAATAGTGACAACAATAACTGGGTCCCCTATATGAGTGCGAAAGTTGATAGTTCGATTTTCGTTATATCGAACACGCTGTGTCGATAATTCAGTAGTACGATGTCTTATTACATCGATGATTTGTTAGTACGATGTAACGTTTGTGCGAAAAATCTTGTTGCGAAAAACCATTGCAGCGATTGCTCATTAGTTCGATAACTTATTATTTCTATAGTAAGTATGCGGCTTTAAAACGGCTACTATCATCCCTGAGATTTAATTACTAGCCTAATTTTGCATTATAGACGTTAAGAAAATTCATAAAAGTAGCCTATAAAGACATTTAAATTATCGAACTAATGAGCAATCGCTGTATGGTTTTTCGCAACAAAATTTTTCGCACAAACGTTACATAGCACTAACAAAATAATCATCGATGTAATAAAACATCGTACTACTGAATTATCGACACAGCGTGTTCGATATAATGAAAATCGAACTATCAACTTTCGCACTCATATAGGGGACCCCAATAACTTAGGACAACTACCTCTCTAGAAACTTCTCTAGAATCTGATTGAGCTCTAGATTCTCTAGAATCTCAGCACTCAGAGCACTTGGTCCGTAATGCACTTACTGCACTGGACTGCGCATCAACGCAACCGAGAGCCTTTATTAGATATCTGGACCTAGGTGGACACTTCGCCTAATGCGATACTTACTACTGACATACATTAACATCGTAACGTTAACTCAAACCGTTGGTTTAACGTAACACTCACAAAGTGTTAATTAAACAATATTGGTATTTATTACTTGACTAAAAGTTACACCTCCGCGTATTGACTGCAATAAATATCACTAAAATCCAGTAGCGTAGCGATGGGGGGGGGCGGTCCGCCCCGGGCGGCACTTTTTAGGGGGCGGCAAAATTTCCTAGAGGATCAAAAAAAAGGAAAAAAGGGGCGGCAGAATTGTAATAAAGGGCGGCAGAATTGTCTTCCGCCCCGTGGGCTGCTTTGCCGACTGGACTGTAGGAGCAAAAAAAAATGGCGGCAGAATTGTCTTCCGCCCCGGGCGGCTGACACCCACGCTACGCCACTGCTAAAATCTTGTGATTATGTTATGCAATAAAGGATACTTGATACTCTTTATGCTAAGTTAGTTTTTCATTTTACTTCCCTTGGAGATCAATTTCATACAGATATTTATACAGACATTTAAAATAAAAAGTCTTTTTAATATAGTTAAAACATCAATGTTTTAGGCACATAGCATAAGGTTTGAAAAAAAAACACTTGTTTCTTTCTCTTTTTGATTAGTTTCATTAGAGAGCACTAGACTGCATCGCAATAAAGGGCCAGATCCATTACTTAGTACATAACTCCGTGAGATCTCCATACGTTATGTTCTATCGCAGAAAAGCACGCAGCTCACCTGATGGTAAGCGGCCACTGCGGCCTATTCCAATAAGGGACTCTTCATTAAGAACCGTCGCACGACACTTTATTTGAGCTTTTGATTTCATTAATATAGCCGGAACACAGCTAAAGCTGGTATAGTGGCAGTTTTCACCTGTGTCGTAGCTAGCCAATCGGACTCAGAAAGTTCTACCACCAACCAAAATCCAAATCTAACAATATAATTATTTCATAGAATAAAAACATCACTGATACCTACATCCAATAAAACTATAGTATTGATTTAAAATCTGTTTTAACTATTTCAAAAACCGTCGGTCCTAAGAAAACAAAGCATTTTAAATAAACGTCAAAGTTACATGATGTGTTTAAAACTAGGTACATTATTGTAGTTTTAGTTTCTGTCTAATGGTAGCATCTTTGTACGTATTTACGTTAGTAACTATTAGTAATCTGTGGTATGGGGAAAGTTTTATGATATTCTAAGGAAACAAAAGAAAAACATATAAAACAACCTATCGCACTATAAATTGATTTTAGTTTCTGTCTAATAGTAGAAACTTTGTACGTATTTACGTTAGTAACTATTAGTAATCTGTGGTATGGCGAAAGTTTTATGATATACTAAGGAAACAAAAGAAAAACATAAAACAACCTATCGCACTAGATAATTGATTTTCGTTTCGGCACAGATAATTGTTGTTGCTTAAACATTTTGTAAATAAAAAAAGGCTGATGATGTGACAGATCATTATCTTTTAATCCACTATCACTCACCAAACGAGGCACTAATAGCAAAGATACGATTTATTCATCGGCTTTCTAAAAGTAATGTACGTTAAATATCCGGAGAAGTAACATCTCCTTCTTTTGAATAAAAATATTGACTAATCAATATTTGCTCACGTTTATATCAATTTTATTTATTTTTCAGGTTCGTGTCTAAGCTACGGACATTCGTGCTGGGGAGGTAAGTTTGTGATTCAAACCTTTTTATTATTTTATCCGTCTAATTAGTTTTCAACTTTCAACCACGGCAATATATCAATGCTGCTGTGCCTGATCAATCTTGAGCCTTCTTGCCGTTGAATAGGGTCTGGTTTCCGGTATCACCGGTGGCTGTCGTGGCGGGCTTGTTGGGTTATTTTGACAAAAGTCATAGTTAATATCGTTTTCATATTATAATATTAGATAGTAGTAATGAGTAACACAATTGTTAATAGGAGGATAATGGTGTGGGCATCGCAATAAGCAATTTTATAATTATGTATGATTTTATAAGATTATATTATAAGATGTATTGTGTATGCTGTTAATTATCCCAAATAAAATAAATAAATAAACTATACATCAGGCGACATTAAAACATTCGCACACGAGCCATACACGCCACGCAACAAACGCTTTCACCTGAAGCTAGAAGCTTGTTGCGTGTGGCGGTCTCCTCTCCATGTAAAATGTGGTTCTTCCAGGTGGTCAAACTATTTTGTCAAACTGATTTGACCACGAGGAAAATAATTCCTGTTGGTTAAACTTTGTGGATAGAGTCCTCGTGATCAAGCTACATATTTTGTCTTACTGAAAATTGCAGGAAATCTGCCAGTGTTTATGGCTGTGGCGTATAACCCCTTATGTTTGTCAAAAGTCAGAATTAACGAACGTGTCAAAAATCTTTTTTACTCCGCCTAGGCAAGACGCACGGATTAAAATCCCGGATTGGGCATATCTAGTTATAACATCGTAGCAACTGTCATCTGATATCCGTAGTAAAGTAAATTCGCCGACAGAAAGATTCATAGCTGCGCGCTGAGATATGAACTGCTGACCCGGTATAAGAAAAGCGTTGGTTAAAACTTCACGGCAACGGCTGGATGTTTCAGTTCATCTCCCTGCTAAATTCACACGCCATATTTATTTTAAATCCGTTGTCTGGCACCCATAGTAGGTACAAGCAATTTTACTCGTATGTTTGGGGCTGGACAGCGCTATATGTAAAATCAAATCAAATCAATTTATTGGCAAAACCTAGATACGGATATACGAGTACAAGGTCGTAGATTAAGAACACGGTTTTTCCATTTATTAAACTATCCATATTATTATTATATTAAGGGAAATAATTTTCTTATAATTCCTATAATTATTATAATAATAATCACAGACTGTATGTTTCATAGAGTATTCTGCTCCAGAAAGTACAGCCGCTATATAGAAGAGTTATCGCGTTGCAGCCTAAAGCCGAGATTATCCGGGGCCAATATAGATGATAACTACGCACGTATCGATGCAAATTACACTTTTATTGTGCCGGTTTTTATTGTGGCTAATATTGGAAACTCTGAAGTTATTGTGCGTACGAATAAACCTATAATAGTAGGTTGAGGACTATTTTCTTTTTCATTTTCATAGAACTATAATACAGGGCCGCGATTTCGGGGTCCTGTATTTCTGGGCTTCTCTCGATTCTGACACAGTCATGAATGCAATAAAGTAAGAAGTGTAAAATTAATTTCGTTAAACTGAACCAACGCATATCTTCGCTGTGTTCGGCTTGGATATTATATGCGTTCAGCTTTAGTGTCATTTTATCACTCGTAGCTTACCTACCTATATGGGACCAGCAGAGAAGTTTAATACACCGTTATCATGGTATTACGCGAATGATACTGGGTGATTTGTTTCCGAACTGATAGTCATTGATACACGTCATTATATGTACATATAGCGACAATCTGCAAATAGAAACTTGAATAATCTTCAGTCAAGTGGTTTAAGTACGGAGTATATCAGATTTTATCACTTTTATTTGATGGGTGGGTTTAAATCGGCTGCCATCTAAATCCGTATCTTTTCACTGCAATAGAGATACGCTAGCAGCCTGCACCGGCTACGCACTGGTGAAAGAATGAGAAATACAGGGTGTCCCAAAAATGACACATCACAGTGACACTGGAGGTAGGCCAGCACAAGAGGCATCGAACAAGCCTAACATGACCTCAGTAAAAGTTGCTCGGTTTTCAAGATATTACTGCCAATTTTTTTCACGTTTTTTAACGTGTTCAGTGCGAGCATTAAGTTAGATAGCCCTCATGTTTGGATTTTTTTGTACTCTTGTTACTGAGGTCATGTTAGGCTTGTTCGATGCCTCTTGTGCTGGCCTACCTTCAGTGGCACGTGACGTGTAATTTTTGGGACACGCTGTATAATATTTTAAGACAAATTAAAGTCCGGCACTTACACTCACCAAACGAAGTGCGATAACAAAGCTGTAAAAGGGCACTTTTCCGGTTGAGCTAGCTCATGTTGACTGACAGAGAAATACTATCTGCAGCATGACTCTATTAAAAAGAGAAAAACATCTTTCAGAAATAATGAGGTACTGTCAACTAAAATGATTTATCTTCAGACCTTCAAAACTAATATCTCCAACGCGGAAATAATTATGTCACATATTATAAAATTAAGATACATATCTAAGCTGTCTTCATTAACTTCGTACCTACATATAAACATACATACCATGCATATCCTTTGTACCTGATGACAATTAAATCCCCCTAATGCTGAGTTATAAGGACAGTCTGTTAGGCGGTGTTCACACTGAGCCGCGCTCCGTCGCGGAGCGAGGGGCTGCATAGTAAAAATCCCGCACGCGGGCGCGTTTTCAGTGTGTAGTGCCGCGCGTGTTTTCTATACAAACTGAGGTACTTGCATACAATGATTAAATCTGTCGTCCCGCGTACCCCGGCGGAGCGCGGTGCAGTGTGGTAACCGCCTTATTCATTAACCCTTCCAACATGATAAACCTAGCCTAACTTGCCTTTATATGACGCAGTAGGTAAGTCATTTTTTGTTTGATCAAAAACCATTGGTACTTTCTATATAATAGTTGCCATATCTACGAAAACACTTGACATTAATGATCTTGTAAAATAACCTTATCAAATATGCTAAATAAAATCGGCCAAAAAAAAGATATTTTTCTGTAATTTTTGTGATTTAAAAAGGCATGTATCCTTAAAATAATAACATAATTATTCTAAGTCCCTACCGTATAGCGTGTAAAAGGAAAAGAAAATACAAGAAAATTTTAAGAAAAAGTATTCGCGAAGATGACATCTATCTTAACTTTGATAAAGAAAAACTCATTTTAATCTCGCTATTGTTATCCCCCTGTTCGATTATCACCTGATCGTCTGTACACAATTTCATTTAAAGTTTTAACGTCTACGATCGAACTTGTTCATTGACTGATTAAGAAACATTTTATCTCTTAAATTAATCGATAATGATAGCGAGGAAACAAAGGATGTTTGTGTAAACATAATACGTAAATATAGGCTCCCTTTATAGACCCTTAATAAATATAAAAAATTACCTCGTTAGTTGTTCATCTAACTGGCCATTATCCTGAGTTCAATTAACAGGACGAGAAAAAGTTCATATGGATTTTCTTAAGGTGAGTATGTATTACAACATTTCTCGAGCGTTTCGGTGTAATGTAACATTCGTGCAAATGCTCGGCGTTGTGTTATGGGTAAATGCATACTCGCTGTAAGCAGTTACCCGTAACATTTCGTTGTAACTGCGTTCATTTTTCTTTGAAATGTTCGTCCCCCTTCCTCCGCGTCACCCCGCACCCGCGCATCGCCCGCGCTCGTGCAAAAGCTCGACGAAATGTTACACCAATATGCTCGTTGGTTTTTAAAAAAGGCTGTAACAAAATGGCGAATGCTCGATGTTCTGATACAAGTAAATGTTGTAGTCTATACTCACCTTTAGACAAAGCGCGAGTTTGTGATCACCAATCCGCATTTGGTAAGCGTGGTGATTTAGTCCGTACCCACGATTGTTGCGATAATTTTAACGGTGAAGGCCTTTCCCTTCATTGGGACATTAATAGGCTGATACTTTTATCTTACTAATATTATAAATGCGAAAGTCTGGATGTTTGGATGTTTAGATGTTTGGATGTTTGTTCGTTCCTCAATCACGCCCAAACGGCTGAACGGCTTTAGATGAAATTTGGCACACGTATAGTTTATAACACGGATTAGGACATAGGCTATAAAATTCCTACGGGAAACGTCTCATTCTCGCGGGAATAACAATTTTGAAAATACTTAACCAATTTGAATAATTCTTTCACCGTTGGAAAGCTACACTATCCTCGGTGAACATAGGGTACTTTTGATCCCGGAAATGTGAGGGGAAGGGGGGATATTTGAAAAAGAGATTACGCGCGGGTGAAACCGCGGGCGGAAGGCTAGTTATAAATAATTCGATTAGATAGGATATTTAAAAGTCTATTGAAACAGGATGAGATATTTATTATTCACACATTAGCAACTGGTTTATAATGGTTAACAAATCATTAAGGCTGTGAAGATAATTAATACAAATGGTTGGTTTTGAAGTAAAGTTTGATGTAATTCGGATAACCCCGTAACTTATTGCGGAGAATTTATTTTGCTGCGTAATGGTTGCAGGGTAGACTAATAATATTATTATTGCGTGTTTTTCACCGGAAGAATGCTTTACCTTTCCATACAACACAGAACATAATCCTACTAATACTTAATATTATAAATGCGAAAGTCTGAATGTTTGGATGTTTAGATGTTTGGATGTTTGTTACTCAATCACGCCTAAATGCCTAAACGGATTTAGATGAAATTTGGCACACGTATAGTTTATAACCCGGATTAGCATAGGCTATAAAATTCCTGCGGCTAACGTCTCATTCTCGCGGGATATTTGAAAAAAGAAATTACGCGCGGGTGAAACCGCGGGCGGAAAGCTAGTATACCATAAGGCTTGTATTTAACCGTACACCAAAAAAGGCTGAACGTGCACCAAAAAATTGAATTGCTAACCTAACCAAACCTTTGGTGTGCCTTTGGTTTATTTTGGTGCACGTTTCAGCCTTTTTTGGATATACACTTAAATATTTCCCATACCTTACATTACATTACATATTTGACAAGCCATTTGGTGTAGTGGTCGAGAAGTCGGCTATTACACCAAAGGTCGCGGGTTCGATCCCCGCACGGTACAAACATTTGTGTGCATGAACATGTCTGTTTGTATCGGTCTGGGTGTTTGTATTTACAAAAAAAAAAGTATATAAGTAATGTTTATCCGTTGTCTAGCACCCATAGCACAAGCTCATGCTTAGTTTGGGGCCAGATGGCGCTGTGTGGATAATGTCCAGGGATTTATTTATTTATTTATTTATTATACCATAATGTACGAGTATGTTTTTTCTGTGATTCCAGCTCATGGCAAAAGATCCGGCCGGCCTCCAGTCACCGCCCCGGACTGGTATCTCACCAGGATGCTGCGTCGCATGGCCACTAACGCAGAGATGGTACGAAAACATCACTATCTAGTCATTTGGTGTAATGGTCGAGAAGTCGGCTATTACACCAGAGGTCGCGGGTTCGATCCCCGCACGGTACAAACATTTGTGTGCATGAACATGTCTGTTTGTATCGGTCTGGGTGTTTCTATGTATAATATGTATGTATTTACAAAAAAAAATTATATATGTAATGTTTATCCGTTGTCTAGCACCCATAGTACAAGCTATGCTTAGTTTGGGGCTAGATGGCGCTGTGTGAATAATGTCCAGGGATTTATTTATTTATTTATTTATATAAGATAAAAAAAAATCGAAATTGCTGGCTTAGATATCAACGTACAGCCCAAAATACTAGGCTACTACTAACCCTGAATTTTTCGCTATGCTTCTTCTAATATTGTAGGTGACTTCAATAGATAAACTCTTTTGAAGTACTCACTAATCTTCAATTATTAAAAATTGGTTATTCACTACCTACTTTGTTCGAACTTCTTGGTCTTGACCGCCTCCTTGAAACAGTGGGTACGCCCTTTAACGTACCAGATTTATCACTTAACGTGTTAATAAATCGAAATGTTGTTTTTACTTGAAGTTTACTTAAAATTAGTATTTATAAAATAAAATTCCTAACAATTTCTGATTTCATGAAAACTGGGTTTCCAATAAGAAACCAATGAACCTTCACTCTTACTTTTCGACCTTTCCTCTAGCTAAATAGACCTACCTCACTTCACTGCCAGTTCCCACAGGAGCTGAAATAGGGAAAAAAAACAAAAACATTCCAATGTGCTGATTATTATCCAATAAAAAGTGTGATTGCAAGGCTTTGTCGCACTCACGAAGAGAAAAACAAAATGAAAATGAGATAATCTTACAAAATCCTGACGCAGTCAGAATGAAAAGGCATTTTTACATATTTTTTCGTCGTTGGTTCAAAAAGAAAATATTCTTTATTCATCTGAATGATCAGACTTCAAAGGTATCTTACACTCACGGTTTGTCAATATCAATGTTAAGTTTAACCACATGCTGGCTTCGGAATGTTGTAATCTATCAAGAAGAACCGGCAAGAAACTAGATGGTTACTCATTTAAATCGCTATTTTTTACAATATTTTATTAATATAATCTCCATTTAGATAAGTACGAGTACTACAGTTTTGTGATAAGATATGATTAAAAAATCTTTAATAATAGATTGTCTCAAACGACCAGTTCCCAAAGCAAACAACAAAGAAAATATTCGACCGTAATAGTTTTTGGAAAATCTACTTTGAACTTAAATGATGTAGCGACATCTATGTGTCATTTTCAGAACCGCGACCGGCAGTTGTCAGCGAACAACGACGATCTTGGCGCCATCTTTCAGGTGGATGCGCCAAGCGATACACCAGGAAACGAAAAACCAATGTAAGTTAGTTTGAGAAAATTTCAGTAGATGGCGCTGCCAATGCTTTCTTTTTGTTTGAAGAAAATCCCGACAGATGGCGTTATTCAAACTTTTTTCTCTCGCGATGTAACTTGACTATAAAAAAAATCGAATAGAATTATGTCACTACTTAGAACCATTAATTTGAATCCATAGAAATATTATTACTGACGTTAATATTAGCTCAATGTTTGAATCAAACATTTCTGGAGTTTTACAGTATTTCCTAAGGTTCTTCCGCTTTCTTTCTCATTAAATAGTGATTAGCACCTGACCAAATCTTTAAGCGTACCAATTTTTGTTTGATGATTTTGAACTTAAAATGAAAAGGCTGACAATAATTAGTTAACTTTATATTCAGATTTTTCAATGCGGTAGGCAATGAAATACTATTGCGGTCGAAACAACATTAGGTTAATAGTTTTTGACCAATTCATTTGTTCTGTTTTCAGGTCTGAAAATGAAGATATACCGTTCGAGTCTGGGAATAAAGGTTTAGAAGCTAAGCCAATGTTGGACGATGAATTACTTTCGAAAATAAAAATATGGCAGATCATGGTAAGGTACCATCTTACTTATAACAATGAAAGTTTGTTTGGATGAATGTTATACTCTTGGTACAAAAAATAGTGCATAGATTTTAATAAGCGTAATTCTAACGCGTTCAATTTTTTAATCAAGATTTTTTTAAATATCTTCCAGACTAATTATAATTAAAAATTGCTTTCTTTCTTTCCAGAGAGCAGCGTCACAAGAGAATTAAGTATCCCAATTAGTTTATTATAATTAAACAATCGACTGACGTTATTTTGTCTCTTATGACTTAATTTTTTTTATGTAAAATATTAATTATTATTAAACCTGTCACTTGTATTGGCTATTTGGCAAACATTGACGCTATCAAGAATATTGTTTGTGATTTATACATAAATAAAACGTCTTAGGACATTTAGTTATAATATAAATAACACTTTAAAGTGTGTATAAGAATAAAATGCATCTGTAAACTTAACTGGTAATTTAACCCATGTTATGTTTTGAAATATTTTATTTTATATTTATATTATTTCATTATGTCTGACTCTAAAAGTAGTCTGATGATGATTATTATTTAAGAAGTATCTACTTGTAAATGAGAACGACTTATTTAACAAAATAAATGAATTATTTACAACTGAAAGAAGTAAACTCCATTCTGCATTGAGCCAATATTTTAATAATTCTTGGACGTAAAGAGTATTTCTTTTTATTCATAGATTGATCTGTATTTATAATTGAGGTTTTCCTATTTATAGTAATACGTTTTCTTTCTTATAATGTAAATAAATATAAAGCATCAACTCCTATTATTGTTTTCTTTTGCAAGATCAGACAAAGATGAATTTATTCGCCTGTCAAGTAGCCAATTTATTATTATTTATAAAATTGAATGTTATTTATGGTATGTATGAATATCAGTGTCAATTGTAAGGCTGGGTTGCAATTGGCAATGTAGCTATTAACATTAAAATATAGGGTAAAATATGTGCCACTTCATAAATTATATATTGTTAATTTCCCTTGTATTTATATGATATTTAATAGATTTAAAAATATATTATGTGATGACTATTTCTATGTTTAGAACATTTCACGTCAGATTCTACTACGTTAGTTTTTAATGAATGACACTATTTGCATATTTTAGGAATAAATTTGAAACTGTATTCAGAGTTATGCTCTAAATCAGTCAAGTATTATGAAAGATTTTTTTTGTCCGACAACAAAGATGCTGCCGTCTTTAATTAAACAGACAAAACAGAGAACATTTGGGTTATCCGCTAGATACATCAGTACAAACTTATCTGCCAGTAATAAGACTGGCCCTAAAAGTAAAAAATTATTCATTTTTGTTTTAATATGTTTTGTTAATAACAAGCTTATTAGTAGTTACAAGCAAGGAAATCGGCTGCGTGCGCCATCTTTTTTCTTTACAATTCTTACCAGATGGAGCAACCTTATAAAGTGAAATCATACGTACTTAATAAATCATAAAATAGCTATATAGATTTATTAAGTTGTAAGTAACCTTCAAGTACTTTATACTTCACATATTTATATTAATTCTTATACTGTATACGAAAGTGTAAAACGCTTAGCTTAAGAATAAACATTGATTTTATTATTGAAAAGATAAATATTTATTTACATGTAAATTTGCATAGAACTGCACTTGTTCATAATTGTTGAATGTGTTTATAAAAATTGAACTGTGAAATATAAGGCAGATTCATAGCTGTGTTTTTAATTTAAACCTTGTGATTCAAAACGTCTCCCAATAAGATGAGAATTGTTTCTGGCTAGATGAATGAATGGTTTTTTTTTATAATAAATCAGTTGGCAGACAGGCACGCAGCCCACCTGATGGTAAGCGGTCACCTCGGCCTAGTCGGCCATTGAGGGACACCCCACCAGGAAGCGTCGCTCAATGCACTGCCAGACTGTAGGCTCATTTGATCTTTGAGCATCTGATTTCAAGTATACTGGCTCCCACATTAATACTGCCGGACCGGAACACAGCCAGAGCTATTATGGTGGCAGATTCCTCCTGTGGGGGTGGTAGCTAGTAGTACTCTGAAAAAACCCTACCACCAACCAGACCCAAGGCGGGAATCGAACCCACGACCTCGAAGGTTTTATACCCGAGCGGCTTAGCCACTGTTCCACGGAGGCGGTCAAATTTTAGAATTGAAACAAAGAAACCTTTATCAAAAAGTCCTATTAGTGCAAAAAAAATACGAGTCACGTTCTCCCATTTATTGAATCAATTTATTGTAATAAATTTTTCAATCATCATTATTATCATTTCAGCCAAACGACGTCCACTGCTGGACATAGGCCTCCCCCAAGGATCTCCAAACCGATCGGTCCAGCGCCACCCTCATCCAGTGGATTCCGGCGATCTTTATGAGATTATCAGTCCACCTTGTGGGAGGCCTACCACGGCTGCGTTTCCGGGTACGTGGCCACCACTCGAGGACCTTTCCGCCCCAACGGCCGTCAGTCCTCCTTGCAATGTGTTGTAATTTTTCAATAAAAAAATTAATTTAAATTGTTGAAAATCCGATCTTAATCTAAAGTTCCACACAGGATTTGAACAGAACAGACTCTTCAAAGGATTTCATGTTCGCATTCTAGCTCATAGAAACCTCGCTACGGGCCTCTCAGCATTTGCTACGAGAATTACGCTACGGCTGTGAAGAGTGCTACACAATCCGTAGCACGTAGCATGCGTGTGCTACGAATTGATCAGCAAATTCCATTTTCATATTTCCTGAGTAAACAGAAATTAATTTCTATTTCTTGCTTATGCAAGATGTTTGATTAAAAATCAAAATACACAGCCACACCAATGAAGTTGTTTTATTTTGAATAATATATCATTCAAAGCAGATCATTTTTTTAACAATAAAGAGTTCTATTGCTAAAATGAACAACCCTAAACCAAGAACAAATTATTATTTGTTTACTTAATCACTGTTACAATTTTAAGACTTCCACGATAAATGTACCTAATAACTGCCTCAGTGGAACAGTGGCTAAGCCGCTCGGGTATAAAAACACGAAGGTCGCGGGTTAAATTCCCGCCTCTTGGGTCTGTTTGGTAGGGCTTTTTAATAATTATATTAATGTGGGAGCCAGTACACTTGAAATCAGAGGCTCGAAGATCAGATGAGTCTACCTACAGTCTGGCAGCACATTGAGGGACGTTTCTAGATAAAGCGTCTCTCAATGGAATAGGCCGCAGTGACCGCTTACTATCAGGTGGCCTGCGAGCCTGTCTGCCATCTGACCTAGTATTAAAAAAAATGGGTAAAATGCCTAGTAAGTAGTTTTAAGATTGCATGTTTATACCTAGATCATGTATAATCGCTGTGATGGCGGGTACAGGCGAGAGCAATGGCGGACGTCTCTGAGGACTGCTAATTGCTCCAACTTACGAATGAGGACTGGTGGCACAAGGCATAAGATATCACTGCGTGTTGGATCTGTGTTCCTTTATTATAGTATTATTAATATAATGGACAACATCACATACATTGATCTGACCCCAAAGCAAGTAGCGTAAACACTTGTGTTATGGGTGTCAGAAACAACGAAGGTACAACAAATATACACTTAAATACAAATAAACATCCAGACACAGAACAAGTCCAAATGTTCTTCACATAAGTGTTTGCCCTGGGTGGGATTCGAACCCACCACCCCTGGCGCATAGGGCAGGGTCACTACCAAAAGCGCCATCGGGCCAGTCGATAATGTACTCCCAGGCGAATTTTCGGCTTCCGTGGCTAATTTTAACGATGAACTAACTATATACGCAACTTAATAAATATCTCTGGACATTATTCACTTAGCGCCATCTAGCCCCAAACTAAGCATAAGCTTGTGCTATGGGTGCCAGACAACGGATAAACATTACTTAAATACTTTTTTTGTAAATACATACATATTATACATAGACACCCAGACCGATACAAATAAACATGTTCATGCACATAAATGTTTGTACCGTGCGGGGATCGAACCCGTGCCCTCTTGTGTAATAGCCGACTTCCCGACCATTACACCAAATGGTTCGTCTAAAATTAACGATTTCAATGAATGAATCCTTTGCCCTGCCGAGAGACATTACTAGGCAAATATTTATCTTACCGAGTAAAGAAAATCTTTAAAATCACCTGTATCTTATTACTTAGGACACGCGTAGGTTAGTGAAAGGCTGTGAACCGCAGTTGTAAGCACGGTGCCCGGCAAGGGAAGTATGTTGCAGATTATTAAGCACGAACTGCCCTTTGCAAACATGTCGTTTACATCATTAGAAGCAGTTACGTGAGACAGATCCAGCCCACATAATGCTCAAATAACTTACAAGCACTTTGGCACCTCGAAACATTAGAAAATTATAAATAATGTTTTAGTTACGGTAACGAATCTTTACTATTAACCAACAACGCAAGGTATTCTATAGTTCAAAAAATTTAATATACAAGCCCAGTAGGTTTTTTTATGGCAAAGGCGGAAAACCAGCAGCGGTTCGCCTGATGGTAAGCAATCACCGCCGCCCAATGGACATCTGCAACACCAGAGGGATCGCTGATGTGTGGGCCTCCAGCACTCTCACAAACCAGACGAAACACAATAGTAGTCACTATTATTTCACGCTGGTGTTAGGAGAAAGGGAGAAATTCAACTTACTAAAATTTTGCATTTTAAAGTTTTTCCCCGTCTAAATAGCATACACTTATATTTATATTTTTTCATACCTATCTTAAAATCTTATTTCTACGAGTATTTGAACATCAATCAAGTCTTTATAACAGTCAACATAAATTCTCAAGCGTCGCGAATACGAGAAAATGATGCATAATCTGCATATTTTCATTTCCTTAAGCAAGGCATTTCCAAGTTTAATCGCCATTCATTAAAACAACTGAGTGTATACAAACATTTATCACGTGAATGTATTTTGTAATTTACCAAGGTTCATTGCTGGAAATTTCATTTTTTTTGTAAATATCGTTTTTCATTTAATAGATTGTAACCAATAGCATCTTAACATCACTATCGAGCTGCCCGATTCATAACTCTATAGTCACAGCATGTCCTACAGGAAAAAAAATATCAAAGAGACCTTTAGATAGTTGACATACGAGCCTGCGGGTCGTCTGATGGTAAGCAATCAACGCCGCCCATGGACATCTACCACCAGAGGGATCGCTGATGCGTTGTCGGCCTATGAGGGTATGGGGGGTGTGGGCCTCCGGCACTCTCACAAACCAAACAAAACACAATAGTAGTCACTATTATTTCACGCTGGTGTTATGTGAGAGGGTGGTACTTCCCCGGACGAGCCGGTCCATTCGTACTATAAAACAGCATGGCTCTACCACTACAACGTTAAATTGTGAACGCCATCTTTGTTAAAAAAGCCAGCAGTTATCATTATGACGATGACTTGATTACAATGATTGAGGTCTTCGCCCTGCAGTGAAACATTATTGAAACATTAATAAAAATATTGGAACTTATTTCTTCAAGTGGCAACAATCAAAAAAAATCAATAAGATGCATTCATTGTTGCTGTCTGTTAACCCTTTCAACGCCAATGTCTGATATATCAGACAAACCATTATCGTGCCCACCACGCCAATGACTGATACCTATATCAGACAAAAAAACAGGATCAAGAAACGTCGTATTTTTACTTGCCTGAATGAGTTGAGTATAACTTAATAATTTTTTGGATTTTTTTTAATGGTCGTGGCGTTAGGGGCACCATTTTTGAAAAAAGCGTGGCGGGGAAAGGGTTAAAGTCTTATGTCAATTGTCAACCATGCCTTGTTTTTTCTTGGATGTTGTGAGTTATTCCATAGCGACCAAGTGTTGCTATAACCTCAGAGAGAAAATTTTCTTGTTCTGTGGCTATAACTATAGCTCATGTGCCCCTCTAGATCAGGTTTCTTTTTTTTTTGGTCAGGCTGTAAATAGGATTACATTGATGATACATTACAATCTCGCGGTGTTTGCAAAATCACAGTGACATTTACATCAAAACAAACAAGGCAAACCATGTAAAATCTTCCCAGTGCTTCCGCGACTTTGCTCATAGATTAACTGTTAGCAAGTCAAGTAAGTGGGTACAGTCGCGGCGATAACTCATTCATCAGTGAGTGGGCGGAAGCGCGCAGATCCGCAGGTAGGTAATCTGCTCCGGGGAAAAATTCAATTTGTACGAGTGTCGTGTGGACGCTAAGCTTCGCACATACTGGAAGAGACTGGCTGATTACTGTGATTTCAGATGCTCCATCTTACTTCCTACTAATTTTATAAATGCGAAAGTCTGGATATTTGAATGTTTGCTTGTTACTCAATCACACCTAAACGGCTGAACGGATTTAGATGAAATTTGGCACACGTATAGTTAACCCGGATTAGGACATAGGCTATAAAATTTCTACGGGAAACGTCTCATTCCCGCGGGAATAACAATTTTGAAACTACTAAACCGATTTGAATAATTCTTTCACTGTTGGAAAGCTACACTATCCCCGGTGAACATAGGGTACTTTTGATCCCGGAAATGTGGGGGAAGGGGGGATATTTGAAAAAAGAGATTACGTGCGGGTAAAACCGCGGGCGGAAGGCTAGTATAATAAAATAAAAACAAATGTTTGTACCGTGCGGGGATCGAACCAGTGAGCCAGCTATTCTCTATTACATCAAATCCAAAAGGAAAGTGACTGAACGCCCACTAGCCACTGCACCACGGGTGCAGTTGTGTGAACCCCTTTCTGTTGGTTAAATTATCGGTACCCCGATGTTTCTTCAACAGAGGAGCGTACCGGAATGTTTTAGTTGTCACTTTTATCTTGTAAAGTCCTACAAATTAAGTTCCACATAATCACGCCGTACCCCTATGCCATTCAACTTAAAGGAAGATACTACGTTTTGAGATGGCCATAACGATGGCATACGCCATAACCACAGGCTAGCTAGACCTGCGGCCATGTATAGGACTCGAGACTAAAGCGTCTACTACCCACTAAACTCCCCCGGTTTCCCCTTCACACCCGATTGAGACGAATCGGTGCCAGCCTTGTGGCTATGGACCAGCCCAAGAATTATTTAACCTGTTGATATTTTATGTAACCATGATGCAACCGCTTCCGAAAGTGGTAGTTCCTCGTGCGGTCTGAATCGGCTTAACGATCGACACATTCTGCAATTTAAATGTCTCGTTGGGGTATCATTTGGTACTTTGACGTGTTCGGATTGCGATTCTAACGAGCCTTTAAAGAGGTAGTCCTTAACTCATACATAGTTGAAAATTTAAAATAAATAATTTCTTGGACATTCACACAGCGGTATCTAGCCCCAACCTAAGCATAGATGATCATAGTGGTTAAAAAACTGATAAATGTACTTTTTTTTCTTTGTATATACTATACATAAGTTATATTATACATTGAAACACTCAGACCGATACAAACAAACATGTTAGTAAGGTGCGGGAATCGAATCCACAATCTCCGGGATAGTCAACTTCAACCATTACTCTAATTAAACATTGCACAAGCGCAACAGTGGTACCTACTCCTCCTTTTTTGGCTTGATCCTACGTCCACGTGGAAACCAGGATCTCCAATTATTAACCCCTAATTAAAGGATACACATTGTTTTTTCTGTTAAATTAACCCTACTGTACTATGCTACTTTTATCAACAAGAATAATATCAAATGATTTTACCATCCTCCTTAATCCCAAATTATTTTAATCATCTTTTTTAGAGTTACTGTTATTAACAATTATAAATCATGTTATTTATAATAAAAACAAATAGCCATAACACATGTTATTACCTACAGTTATTGTAAATTCATATAGTATTAGGTATTCTGTTTTGAGAAGGTTTTGAGGGATTGTTGGATGGAATATTACATGTCACTTAGATTCTATGACAAGGCAATCACAGTGTGACAAGTACGAAGTATTAATTAAGGATTTGTGATTAGACTGCATATTGTTTTTATTTTGTTTCTATTTATATTTGTATTATGTTTATTAATTGATGATTTGGAATGCCGAAAATCAGTCGCCAGATTTACTAATAAGTTTCTAAAATAATAGTAATAATGTCGGAAAATTAATAATTCCGCCTACATTGTACCATTCAATTTTGTAACATATTTTTCTTTTATAATTTTGTGCTATAAAAAATATAATATCTATCTATCTAATTGGGTCCTTATTTACACTATCGATTAATAATCAATACACTGCTGACTGTTCGGCAATAGATACTGCCTAGAACTCTATACAGAATAATATAATACTCGTAGTAATAAAATAGAGTCTTGGTTGAAATAGAGTACAATAACTATTACAACAAAGATACTTTTTTCGCTTCTCTACTATGTTCAAAGACACAGACAGATGAAAATCATTATCCGTATAGTTTTTATCAACTAAAAATGTCCAGTCCATTACCAGAATAAAGAATTATTTATAAACCACTATCCATCCAACGTGCCACAGTGGATGCCTCAAGAACAGATGATGTGTCAGCCCACAATAGTCGCCTGCAGTGCTGAATTTCCCACACAAACTTACAGTTATGAATCATAGAACTAAATATGTAAGATGACAATGACAATCTATCTCCTAGATTTTATGTAATCCTCATTTTTGTAGCTAATAGTTAATTTTTATACTCAATTGTCGTGCATAAGTCTTCGGGTGGCCTGATAGTAAGTAGTTACCGTCGCCTATGAACACTTGTCGCCGAAACTGTAAGGCTGTAAGGCAGCGGCAGCGGCGAGATGTTTTGTATGGAATCCCACCCGTTCTCGAATACAACGGGGCGTGAACGGGAGCGGCAGCGCACGCAGGCGCACTGCGGATCACCGCTTGACAGCATCGTACCGCTCTTGACGACCCGCGTCAAGCGGTGCCCGCAGTGCGCCTGCGTGTGCCACCGCTGCCGCTGCCGCTGCCGCCCCGCTCACTCTCTTTTTTTTATGTTATAGGGGGGCAAACGAGCAAGTGGGTCACCTGATGGTAAGTGATCACCACCGCCTATAAGCACCCGAGACTCCCGTGGGGTCGCAGGCGCGTTGCCCGCTTTTAAGGGGGATTTGGGCGCTGCCGCGAAATTCGAGGCTGCGGCCTAATTGGAAGGGAAAACATATGGTTACAAAAATTCATCCCGCTGTCAACACCATGCCCTCACCAATTATGCTACACCAACAAAATAGATACATAACTTTTTTTAAATAAAGAAGATAGGTGTCTTATTTTAATACGAGTATTTTATTCATGCAATCTTTACAGCCTTTCTTTTTATTCAATACCAATTAAACAGTGTTAATGTAGAGTACCTACTAAAAACGTAATAATAATAAAGAGCAGAAAGCTCTAATGGGACCGTTAAATCTTTGAAAGGGACTTCTTTTATCAGAACATTAAAATACATTAGTTTATTCATGTTTTAATTGTTGAATGTTATTGTAATTTTTATATGAATTCTATTCTTTGATTTGAACATAATAAATTTTTTCTAGTAATTTTCAAAGCCCGTACATAATTAATATTTATATTATTGACATCCAGACACAAAATAAACAAATAGGCTAGATTCTAACGCCATTAAATGCAAAAGAAAAAGTATTTTACTGAATCCTGCGCACATATATTATTTACTGTGGTACCACTGAGTGAATTGACAGCAGCTCTTGTCAGTGCAACGAAGGACAATTATAACGGACGTGGGACACTGGCAAAGTATGTTATTTTTTGTTTTTTGAAGCGTTATGAACTGAAATATGCTTAAATAGTCACTCGTGCAAAAGAATTTCGTGAAAAATCAAATTGCAAAATAAATACTTACTTTGACTTTCGATACCTCGAGCAGACAAAGATCGGAGGTTTTCTCAATTTAGGTACACAATTAGATGGCATTAGGATAATCCAGACTTTAATTAATAATGCAAAGGTAACACTGTTAACTGTTACTGTTGTTACATTGGTACCTACATGTAGATGAAAGGTGTCGCGTTTTATTTCAGGCTCCTCCCTTCCGGGTGTGAAGGGGAAACCGGGGGAGTTTAGTAGGTAGTGAAAAGCTTTTGTCTTTTAGTCTTTCGTAATTTATTCTCGACGACGTAATTAGTTACTTTCCTTTGTCGACCGATTTGGTGTAATTTTCAAGAAGTCAGCTATAACACCATGAGATCGCGGGTTCAATCCTTGCACGGAACAAACATTTGTGTGTATGGACATGTCTATTAGCATCCATCTGGGTGTTTCTATGTATATTATGTAGACATTTACTAAAATTAATTTGAATATTTTTTAATCAGTCTATGCGTGGTTTGAAGCTAGACGCTATGCAAACAAAGTTCAGAGATGTCCAGAGATATTTAAATATTTATTTTGTTTGTCCTCCCTTCATGTCACAACGGAGCAACGGATAGTAATAAATATTGTTTCGAGAATTTAGTTCCCGTGGCCTAACTTTGCAGTACACGCAGGCAAAGCCATGGTCTAATCTAACTAAATCTTCTGACTACAAACCTGTAGGGGTAAGCCACCGTACATAGGTACGTTTTTTCCCACGCTGTAACCTATTTTTGACGAGCCATTTGGTTTAATGGTCGAGAAGTCGGCTATTACACCAGAGGTCGCAGGTTCGATCCCTGCACGGTTCAAACATTTGTGTGCCTGAACATGTCTGTGTCGGTCTGGGTGTTTCTATGTATATTAAGCACGTATTTACAAAAAAAAAGTATATACTTGTAATGTTTTTCTGTTGTTTGGCACCCATAGCACAAGCTAATGCTCAGTTTGAGGCTAGATCGCGCTGTGTGAATAATGTCAAGAGATATTTATTTATTTATTGAAGATTTTAACAGATTATAACAATAACTTAAGTTATATTTATATTCAAAACGTCACTTACAGTCCAACCAGACACTACGCAGAAAAATATTTGCCACCATAACTACTTGTAACTTTTTCTTTTACGTCGGTCTTTCTCTACTTCGAGCTCAACCAACGTCAACCGCTATTTCTATAGTATTTCGGGGTCTACTTAGCGGAAACTGGTACATATAATGCTATCTAACATCGTACCTTAATACGCCTGAGACTGTTCTGACCGAAACAGCGCATCAAAATTACAGTCCAATAGAGACTCGCTTTAGAATTTATGCGATTTGGTGGCAGGTGGTCTAAGATTCAGGCGGTCTGTGATTTGGTTTCTCAACTGTACCTTTAACTGTTAACATGCTACATAGAGGCTAGATGTTGACGATTCGATTAAATTCTGTTTGCTGTTGCGTTTAGGTGACTCGATGGTTCATTTACCCTATGCAACAGGATCACAGATTTATATTTTATACAAAGAAACATCTTGTGATGAAAAATTGAGTTTATTCTGTATCTGGATGTTAAATCACCAATCCGTATTTGGCAAGCGTGGTGATTAAACCTGTAACTATCATTATAGCGATTCATTTCAATGATGGAGGCTTTTTTCTTGCAGTGAAACATAAATAGGACAATGCTACAAAATAATTTTTACACAAAAATCTTGTGACCTAAACTATGACCTCTGCAGCAATAATTTTTACTACGGGATTCGAACCCGCGACATCTGTTCAGCCATTGTGCCCAACCAGACGTCAAACCTGAAAGCCACTTTTTAGTTATTGAAGGTGGGGGAACAAATTTGGGGCGCATCCAACGTCAATCAAGAGATGTTTGACTAATGGAGTCACTGCGAAAAACGCGTAATAAAATTGAGCAATATTGCAATGAAATGTAGGACGGAATAAGTATAGAAACAATAATACTACAGAATCAGAGCGCGAAAACCACAATCTTGCAGCTTTTCATTGAGTAAAAGCCTTTATGAAGAGAATTGGGGTAATATTGATTTAGAAGGCGTATGAGAGGTTGTGGCCCGGTCAAAATTTCGGTTACAAGGTATTGTTGGTCTAATTGTTACAATTGCTTTTTTTTACTTAATCTGAGGCCCTAGACAAGCGGCACTTACGACGTTCGCTATCGCTCAATTTGTGATAGCGAATGTCAAAACCCGTACTTTCAATTTCGATTGACCACGTGACTTTTCTAAAGCACCTGTCAAATCCATACAATTTGAAGTTAGCGAATTTCGCTATCGCTATCAAAATGTAACTTTGTCCAGGCCCCCTTAATTATATAGGTACCTGTATTCCCTACGCCACCCGTTTATTCCTCTACAGTCTTTTACAATGAAGCTAAATGTTACCATTCTTCAACGGATATTAGCATCTACCTCTACATTGCAACTGACTGCACAAAGAAACATTTCAAAAAAATCGTCCATTCCTCGTAGGAATTTTGAAAAAGCTTACAACGGTACGGCATCGTTAGCCGGTTCATTTCCTGATTCAGCCGAGTGCGCCGCCACCGTAAATGGCGGAAAATGACACGAGACGAGACTCTAACCTGACTACGTCTATACTGAGTCTTTGCCCGGAACTTGCTTGGATTGGAAAAACTCTGTGCTGCTGCAAATGCTTTTTTTAGTCAACCTTTTCCTATATCGTCAATATCACACGTGTGATCAGAAGTCCCTTTTAAATTGGTCCAGTAGGACTTTCTACCTTTTCTAAGCTATTATTTAATTCTATCTTAGACACAGAAAACTAAGATATAGGTTTTGCAATTTGAGTAATGTATTGACATGACAAATATCGTTCTGATCAAAAAGAGTAACTATCGAGTTTCTTGGGGTTTCTACTCAATAGACTACAACAAATGTTGCACACGGCTTTAAAGTTAAAACCGTTGTACAGGTACCGGCAAAATTCTTGAATATCGGGTGGGGATTGCGCAGAACACGAATTTTGACATGCCTGCGTGCTATTGGTCAGATGCATACTTCTGCGCAAGTACACATGCGCAAACTTTGCCCCTCTCCGTTGACCGATGTTCAACAAGTTTGCGGGTCCTGTACACGGCTTTGAAATTAACACCGTATAGCCAATCTGTAAAATTGATAGTAGGGATGCATCCGATACCGATACTGATATATCGGCATCCCTAGTTAAAATACTAGATAATATAATCGTACACACTAATATTAATGTACGAGATCAATATCGACTGTTTTTCTGAGTTTCATGAGGCGCTCGTGGCGCAGCTGTGACAGTAGTTCGTTAGCGATAACGAAAGTCAAGCTACCTACGCCGCGGTCGGTTAATGGATGGGTGACCATTCTGACCATATTTAGTAACATTAATTTCAAGCGTCTCCGTGCTTCGGAAGGCACGTTAAGCTGTTGGTCCCGGCTGATATTTACTATAATGTAAATATTAGTCGTCAAGCCTAGTCAGAGGCCATTTGGCGGCTTGATAACATCTGACATTAAGGTTGGTCACTTGCCTTACGCACCCCTCCACCAACCCGCACTAGGCCAGCGTGGTGGAGTATGGCCCACACTATCTCACAATTGAGATAAGGCCTGTGTCCAAGCAGTGGGAACGTATATAAGCTGATGATGACTTACTATGAGCGTACTTTATGTATCTATTGTTTAAAATAATATTAATCAAAAACAAAATATTCTTATTCGTGTAGGCTTTGAAGATGTAGCTATTCTATCTATTAGTTAAGACACAATAATTATCAGTTCGAAAATTTTCCTCGTTCAAAAATTAAATTTTACCTTTAGTTGTTCCAGCCCTTTTTGTACAACTAAATTAATGTTCCCGGCGCATTCATTACCGAATCGTGAAAATAATAATCGCCGAAGGAAAGGGAGCAAAAGTTTTAATTACAGGAGACTCGAACAATACGTGACCCGCGAGCGAGTGTTATTCCGTTATTTATGTGCACTCGGGACCCCTTTAGTGTACTCACTTTTAAAGATTAAAAATGTTCGGATAAGTATTTAAGAGAGTCATTTATCAAGGTAACTACTTCGAAGATGTATTCGCGAAAGATTACTTTATGTTACCCCACTCTGGCAAACCTAAAAAACTAATAATTTCTTAGCTTAGCCACTGTTCCACGGAGGCGGTCAAAAGTTAAGGTCAAGTGTTTTCTAATTTTGTTGTAAAAATCGAAATTTTACTATTTAAATATTGTAAATAATATTAAACGATCACAATAATGGCTAATTTGAATCGGAAGTGTGTAAATAAAATAGTTTGAAATTTTTAATTTTATATTTTCGCTTGACACACATTGGTGCCTATAATAAAAAAACCTAAATTTCATTCTTTCTAATGCTAAATAAAATGGAGTATAGTAAGGGTAGGTATGCTTTAAACCATAATTCAGGATTTAGCATGTCCAATTAGAGCATCTGCCATCTGACCTGACATCTTCGTAACTCTTGACATTGGACTTGACCAATTGGATCATGACAGTCTTAGGATATTGCAGATTTCCGCACATTGTTTTCCTTCACTGCCGAACTACGGGTACTCGTAGTGGAAAATACGCACATAGAAAAATCCACAATTTATGTTCGCGGCAAAATTTGAACCATCGACTATTCGCCTGAATAGGCGTTATTAATCTAAGCACAGTGGCGGATTAGCCATAAGGCTGAGAAGGCTTCAGCCTTGGGCGGCGGATTTTAGGGGGCGGCAAATTTGTCCCAAAAATATTTTTTTTGTCTTACAGAAATAAAAAATAAATGAATACCCAAATGTTATTAGATTTCACCACTTAACTGAACCTGTCAAAGTGGGGAATTTGACGTTTTTCAATCTGTTATTACATTTTTTATACTACGTATTTGTGTTGGTAGTCATTATTTGGAGTGCGGTGCGGGAGCGAATGACGATCATTCGCTAACCCGTTGTCCTAGGTGAACGACAAACGCGACAACGCGACGCGACGCGGCGTAACGCGAAAAATCAAATAGTCGTTGTGTATGATAGTGTCCTACGTTTTCGCGTTAGTGAGTTTGCGACGAAGTTTTTTACACGACAAGAAGCGACGACGCGGTGACTTAAAGAGTTTCTGTCCAATTACCAATTAAATGCAAATATCTGTAATGCTAACTAAGTATTTAAAATTAGGATTTTTATAGTAACAACACAGTATACTTGTCCATAGTAAACAGTACTGAACTGAAATAGGAGCGAATCCGATACATTTGCCGCGTTTTTCGCTCTAACGGGCCTCAGATGAAACAGGACACTAGCCGCGTGAGTATTGGTCGCTTTACGTCGCATCGCGTCTCGTCGCTATTGTCGTGCTATTGTCGCGTCCTGTTCATCCTGTTCACCTAGGACAATGGGTAAGAGGGTCTGTCTGGCCGAAATGAAAGCGCGGGGGGCGGTCGGGTCGCCGATGTAGCTGAACGTCACGTTACGTGTGGCAGCATTGACTTCGGGAGCAAGAGAGAAAGATATTGATTTTCAAACTATTTATCTTTTTTTGTCAACCATTATTATATCAAAAATTAGTAAAAGTATTCTTATATAGTTTATCGTATTAGAAACTGTGCAGTTATTTTTGGAATCCAATGATGTTAAAAAGTCAGTATCTTGCTTACTAGAGATTCGTATGCTGCTGTATGTTAGTATTAGGGTTTGCCAAATAACCAAATAATAATTTAAATTTAAAAATCTTTGGTATCGAGAAATAACAACTATGTTCCAGGAATTTCCGGTACTGCACAAACACTAAAATTCTAGTAAAAAAATCGATTTAAGACTGCGTGTGAGGCGCGCGAACGCAACCACGATAAAAGTACGTGCGATTCGTACTCGAAAGTAATCGGCCGATACTATTCGGCTGGTCCACAGTCGCTGAGCAGGCAATGGAAAAAGTTATGATCGGCTCCGAAATAAGGTGATCCGGCAGAGAACCCAAGTCGCCGGCTTTGCGATCTGAATTGGCAATGGGATCGCTATATCAGCCAATAACCGTTGGGGCAAACGTATTCTAGAGTGGACACCGTCTCTCGGTAAACGTAGTTTAGGAGGCCCGAAGGCCGGGTGGAGTGACGATTTGCGTAAGACCTGACAAGAGCTAAATACGAGTAGCCAAGGATCCATAATATAGGCGAGTGTTGTAGAGGCCCATATCCAGCAGTAGACTTAGGTCCATATTAATTTTTTGCCAACTATTCACATCTGGATGCTGCTAACCATGTGCCACCATCTTCCTCGTTGTGAATCAACATTTGAGTTAACTAAAATTCGTCAACGAGAGGTGCTTAGGTTCGGTGAACAAAGCGAGTGGTCCAGATGGGATATCAGCGAGAGTATTGCGGAGTAGTACACCCGAGCTGTCTCCAATCTGAGTGTTAGTTCCAAAATCGTGGAACTGGAAACTTGCTATGGTGCAGCCTGTGCTTTAAAAAGGTACCCGTGCTGACCCCTCAAATTATCAAACAATAGCCATAACCTGCCAATTTGTTGAGCTTTAAATTCACTAAAAGGTAGGTTTGTCTAGTTTCCACCAAAAAGAGCGCATTTAAGCTGCCTTCCTCTTTTTTCGTGGTGTATTAGGTCCCTTTATTAGAGCGACTACAGCTCCTTAATATGGAAATATCTACCTAATTTTGGGAGCTGTATAGAGTCTAAAAAGCTCGGCATCCATTCCAGAGTCAGGCACTACTTCACTGCGGAACAGCTCCTAAACCTTTACAGAGCTCAAGTTCTTTCCTGCATGGAGTATTGCTGCCATCTTTGGGATGGTTCTGCTTGTTACCAGTTAGCTGCCTTGGACTCTATTGCGTGCAACGTGCAACTCTAGCAGCGTGCAAAGAGACTTATCGGTGACGATGCTTTGATTGAGAGCTTACAGAGCCTCGATTATCGAAGGAGGATTGCTTGCCTCTCCGTCTTTTACAGACTTCACTATGGCGAGTGTGCTTCTCAACTGCACGACTTGATTCCGCCAGCTCCGTTACAACCGAACGAATAGACTCAGACAGAGACTCCATCCGTATGCAGTCGAGACGAGAGACGGATTTGCTTCGTCTTTTTTGCGGCGGACTACGCGGGATTTTGCTATGCAAGCGCGCTTCATCGTTGATTTTTTTAAACTTATAATATATCATTAGGCAACTTTGTGGTCAAGTGCTGGCTTAGTTCAAACATCCTTAAAATAATAACGAATTGTTGAAAAGAATCAGTACCGAAGTATCGAAAATTCCCGGGAATTCGAAAATCCAGTTCGCTTCCGGTACTGCAAGCCCTCTAGTATTTATTGATTTCATGGATTACATTATTTCGAAGTTTAGAAAATTTACTTTAGAAAATTTACTTAACAGGTTTAGAATGACTGTCATTAGTTCTTATTTTTTCAAAAGTTATGATGGGTATCAAAATACAGAGGTCAAAAGGGGCGGCAAAATTTGAATAGCCTACTGGCGGCAAATGTGTTAATCCGCCACTGTCTAAGCATGTGAAAATAAAGGCAATCACTTTTCAGAATCATGAATAAAATAAGGATTTTCGATAAATATTGTAGTACGTCTTATTTCATATTTAAATTTTTTATTTAAAAATTATAGTTAAACATGCATTCACTTCGTCCACTAATCTTGAATAAGTTTCCAACTCCTCAAACGTAGGCAGATCGGTCGCTATCGGTGAAGTTGAGCCCTCCAATATATCGTGAAACCTTAGAAGTGGATTACAGATGGAGTCTAGGATTACTTGAGAACGATACGAAGACCCTTTTTAAAACTTTCAACTACTTTTCGAAACTCTTAAATCAACCTTGTGAGGCTCCTGTGTCAAAATCACAGCATTACTAGGCCTACTGTCCACGGCGGCGTAGCTTCATAGACGCGTATTCGTCATTATACGCTTGGTGTACGCCTGCTTGCAGCTTACATACAAAACTATGTTACTCTGTCGACGGAGCGTCAAAGCCTGTATGCAGCGACGCGAGCGCGACCGCCGCTACGCCGCCGTGGACAGTAGGCCTAAAGATTAGATTGTCGACATTGTCATAGTATAGTAAAATATTAATTTAACCGTTTACCGTTACGTTTACGTAAACTGATTGATTGGTTGTTTTGTTGTTGTTTGTTGTTGTGTTGTTGATTCATTTGTTCTATATAAAAATACTACAAGGTTGTAAAATATTAAAGTTAAAAATAAAGACTTCCTTTGTTAAATAGTCGTTGCACTACTTATGATTCAACCAGAATGGCGTTGATTCGCTTACTGACGTAGCTCTGATAGTAATGAAACTTTTTCAATTTGGGAGGTTCGTTGGGATGCTTACTACATGTTACACATTGATAGGGTTGCCATCCGTCCGGGTTTCCTCGGATTTGTCCTAGTTTAGAGGGCATCCGGGGAGCGTCCGGGGAAGGTTTCATTAGTAGACCTTTTTTTTTAAAAAAAAAGGTGATTTATGACATTTTCAACTGTTTTTTATTACATTAAATATGTTTAAAAGATCTTGTTGACATGTCCGGCTTTCGGACTCTAAAATCCGGGGTTTCACGCGTCTTGTCCTGTTTTCCAAATTTTAGAGATGGCAACCCTACACATTGAAGAAGTAGCCCAAATACATCAGAAATAGCAGTTCCAATATACTAAATCTACATCTACATTAATATTATGAGGAAAGATTTGATTGTTTGTTTGTATTGAATAGGCTCCGAAAGCACTGGACCGATTCGAAAAAAACTTTTACCATTAGAAGCGGCCATTATCCCTGATGAACACAGGCTAATTTTCACTGCGGTAAAATGCTTAATTCCTACGGGTAAACGGGTAATAGGACCACAGGTAGTAAGTTTTTCACATAATGACGTGTCTGTGAAAAGTAGCCATAGCAGAGCATTGTTGATTATGAAATAAATCCAAGTATATAGCCTGACCAAGAAAATAAAACACCTGCTCTGGAGGCGCCACATTAGCTATAGTTATAGCAACACTTGGTTGCTATGGTTATAGTCACAAAATAATAATTCACAATATCCAATAGTAAGAAGGCACGGTTGACAATTGACATCACACTTTGACAGACAGCAATAATGAATGACATCTTATTGTTTTTTTATTTGATTGTTGCCACTTTATGAAATTAGTTCTATTAATATTTTTCCGCAATATGGCGAGGTTTTTTATTTTAATGGTCGGGCTATACAATGATTTTTGGGAGCTAGCGAAGGAATCCTGAAAAAATATCACATTCTTAAGGGATAACGTATAGTTCACGCGAGCAAAGCCGCTGGCGGAAGGCAAGTCTATATATATAAAAGAAAGTGGTATTAGTTACACTATTTATAACTCAAGAATGGATTAACGAATTTAGATAAAATTTGGCACACGTATAGTTTATAACCCGGATTAGAACATAGGCTATAAAATTCTTACGGGAAACGTCTTATTCCCGCGGGAATAACATTCTGTAGTCCACGCGGGCGAAGCCGCGGGCAAAAGCTAGTAGTTAATAAAAAAGAGTAGACTATCTAAGTTACTATTCTCGACGAAACATTTCCAAACGAAATCTCTCTTATTGCCATATGCTCAATGTACATTAATCATTTATTTGATTCCGGCTCACATTCGCGGTATAAGCTCAATTTGCACAATTAACAAGTACACAGAAGACGGTAAAATAGTCGCGTGTGAGATAATTGAATCTAGCTTTGCAAGACTGTAGTGATGTTCCAATGCCAAAGGACGATTTTTTGTATTTATAATTTTATAAATAAATCTTCATGCATCGGTAACACTCGGAAATGGTGTTGGTAGTGGGGAAAACCTTTTTGCTGCCAACGTTATGTTTCCCTTCAAATTACAGAGTAGGCGCGCGAGTGATGCCTCTCGTGTTATGTTATGTTACAAAAAAGTATCATGGAGGAGCCAGTGTTATTCAAACCAAAGTGTACTTCTCAATTCTTTGGTAAGTATTAACCATTTTTTGTTATTTTCTTTTTTTTTTCGGAGTAGAACGCATTTACATGCCATAACCGCAGGCAAGCGACGCCTGCGGCCGTGTGTGGGGCTCGAGACTAAGTCCCACTACCCCTAAACTCCCCCGGTTTCCCCTTCACACCCGATTGGGACGAGCCGGTGCCAGCCTTGTGGCTATAACCAATTTTTGTCCTACTATACTATAATGACTATCTACCATCGCTTGAAGATAACCAAAAATTTAGAGAAGGTGGTTATTGTGAGAAATATCTTTCCTACAACAACGCGTCGAAGAGTGAAGAAAGTCTTACGGCGCTCTCACTCGCCAAACGAAGCACGATAGCAAATTTACTACTCATTCGTCAGACTTCCCTGGTCTCTTACTACCCAGAGGGGATCTTTTTGCAGCATTTCTCTAGCTGTACCACAAATGCTTATAATTAAGCGAGACTAATTATCACTTGGCCAAAAAAAAGATATTCAATATACAAAATCCTTCTTTTCCAATCTTACACACCCCTACTGTATCTTAGTTTGCAGGCAGTAAGGAGTTGATTTCAACCTGATTAAATATAATTAGAGCTCACTTATCATACCTACTTGTAAGCGAGAGATCGATGTGACAAGGTAAACTATACTAATGTTGGCCCCCCTCCAGTTGTTGGCACTCTGGGTTTTAAACTTAAATATTAAGCTTTTCGCGGCAAAAATCCATAAACTAAAGATTTAGAATAAAAGTTCAATTATTCATTTACAACACTAAATAGTAGTTTTTAAATAATTACAACTGACAACACTAGAAAAAATTCTTTTCGGTCATGGTCCCGAGAGAAACCAGTTTGTGCGTGATTCCTTAAGAAAATTTGTGAATGCAGGGTAAGTTTAACGACTTATTACTTTTTATTTTGTAAATAATTTCTGGTCAGTGAATGTTTTTTAGTTAAATAAGATGTTAAATAGTGGGTTTTGCAGCAAATACAATCGTAAATCTTGTTGGAAAAAAACTTTTAGGGGGTGTCAATAATTGTAATTTTGTTTGTATGGAGAACTAGTTCGTTGACACCCCCTGCCAATTTTTGAAATACGGTTTTGCAAAATCGCTGTTAATGTTATGATTGTGTTTTAACCAGTCTCGAAAGTTCTATTCATAAAATGCCTACTTGTCTTCTTATCTATTGTGGTTTCAAATTTTAGCAGTGCCAATAATTGTACTTTTTTACGATTGGCACTGCCAATTATTGTACCTCGAAGGGTGCCAATGATTGTATCAGCTTTTATGAAATTCTAATAGTGATGTGTCACTGTTTTGTAAAATGTATTTATTAAAGCATTATAAGTCCTACTAATAGGTAGATTTTTACACGGCGATTTAAAACGACTGTATATTTACTCAGCTAATAAAAAGTGAGCTACCTATCTACCCTTGGTATTGGTACCTTCGGCGCTCCCGCTAAATTCCCCCTCCCAGTCGCGTTTGGGCCCTTTGGGTACCCTCAGATGAGGGTCCCGCGACGGCCTTAGGTTTCGGAGGGGGAGGCTTTTAGCCTTGGGAGCCTTTGGAGGCTCCCGAGGGTTTCAACGCTCTCCTCTTCGATTCCTTTACGCTGCTGGTGGTGGGCGGTAGATTCGCCACTTTTGGGGGTTCCGTCTCCTGGCCTCCTTTGATTTTGAAGACAACTGTCCTCACACCAAATTTGGCCTCTCCACGGTTGTTTTTGAGGGCTTCCACAGACTGGTCATCGAGAGAGAAGGTCACAATAGATCCTGTCGCTTCCTCCTTCGTGTGAAGAACCCTCCAAACTTTTGGGTTGAGATCTTCATTCTGCACCCATAGCATAAATTGCTCCGGGGCAGAATGCGGTCCCAACTTTTGGCTTGGGCAGTTCGCTCTCTGGTATAATAGAGAGCTTTGCACCGGGCCATGGTTCCGTTTCTCGGATTAAGCCCTCAAGCCAGTCCTTGGTTCCCTGGTTTGTGCAGTCGCCAATATCCAGCCTGTCTTGTAGGCAAAACCCAAGAGTTTCGGTACCCCCCTGAGGCTAGCATCTACCACCTTGTTGAAGCCTTGATAGCCTCCTGTATCAGCCGCATTTGCTCCTCGGTCATCGGCTTCAAGTGGCTAATACCGACTATATAAGAGCCAGCAATGTCGCTGTACTTGGGGGGTTGAGTTTGTCCACCTACGTCCATTCGGGATGTTTTCCTCGGTTGGACTTGAGTACCACGGCCGCCTACGGAGATACCAAATTGGATATATTTATGATCCGAAAAGGTCTCCGCGTCAGCCACCCGCCACTGGGTGACGCAGCCCGCCAAATGTGAGGTGGCCAGGGTGATGTCGACTACCTCACACAGGTCGGCGTGCTCCCCCTGTTGAGGATCACTAGTCCCAAGCTGAGTGCCCAGGACATTAGGTCCTCGCCGAACGGATTGTTCGAGGGGGAGCCCCACGTGGTGTGCTTGGCGTTCCAATTACCGCCAAGCAAGACCTACGTCTAATTCCTCTATTTTCTCACATTTTTAAATATTTTCTGGACTTTCACGAACATCTCAAAACCAAAATTAGGCAAATCGGTTCAGCCGTTCTCTAGTTTTAACGCCTATAACGAACGGCAAATTATTTGTATAGGTACTCGTAAGTATATAAATTTCACTTTTCCCATCACTATCAGGCGATCCGATTAGTTATTGGCACGGTCACGTGTACAATTATTGGCACTGCCAACAATTGTACATTTTTCTATAGATAGATAGATAGATAGATAGATAAACAATTTATTTGCAACAAAGGACACACATACACACAAAACAAGCTGACAACTCAGTAACAAAGAGAAAAAAGACAAAAAACATTACCTTACTAACGCTTCGTCTGCATGTGTGCCGCGGCGATGCAGATGGGCAAGAGGCTCAGTGGAATTTTTGCTCCGGGAGCAAAACACTGGTTTTCAGCCTTTGCCAGGGGTGATTGCTAGTGCACGTGAAGAGACCGTGTCGTACCTTTCTTTTTATTAATTACAATATTTATTTTTACTAATCTCCAGTAAATACTCAGTATTGACTCGTGTAAAAATAGAATTTAAATAGGTTATATAATTATCCAAACAAATTATATTATGTGCACATAATATAAAAATGGGTGTAAATAATCGATAAAATATAATATAAAAGATAAAATAATATAAGCAAATTTAAAAATAAATACAACCTTTATTTCACCAAAACAACCAAGCACTATGGAACGACGTCACCAAAGCAACCATGAAGTAATTTGGACTTTTGCATCTCTAAAAGCAAAGACTTAAAATGTTTTTTAAAACTAAACTTCGTAGTCAAGTTTCTTATGGGTGGCGGAATATCGTTCCAGCACTTGGTCGCCTGGTGACGAAAACTTCCAGTGAAACCCACCGTCCTGTGGAAATGCATTGACAAGGGCACGCGAGCAGATCTGAGGGCACTCGACCCATATTTGTGTTGGGATGAAGCAGGCTTCAATTTTTCAAAAAGATAATGCGGACTCTTGAAGTTCATGACGTCGAACATTAAAGTGGCAAGATGCAAGCGCCTACGTGACTCCATATTCAACATGCGGGCTCGGTACTTCTATGCCAATATTTGTACTTTAGGGTGCCAACAATAGTGACTTTCGGTGTTTTTTCATATTTTGCTGAAATTTTCGTATTTCTAACACATTTCTTAACTATCAACCCGTTTAAATCTATTCTCAAATAAATAAAGAATCATACGAAATCAAATTTAAGTCGATATTTAAATTGGCTGATTTTCTACAGGCCTTTAAAGTTGCGAAATTCCTTAAAGTGCCAATAATTGTACCTCTTACCCTAACTTTATAATTACTGTAGCTTTAAGTGTTTAAGATTAAGTTATTTATTATCATCTCAATTTCTCAAAACATGACGTATTTTATTTTAATTCAGTTAGACGAAAGGCAGTGATTGAATAAGTAGCGAATCTTAAGTAGGAATAGGCCGGCTACGTCGCCCGCAAACATGACTAAGACGGCGTGTCTGCCCCATTGCTCAACTCGATTGCTCAACTGGTTGAGCAGACATAGTATATGGTTGGACATAGTTTGTATTACGGTTGTTGAGTGGAGACCATGGGGAGAGCCGAGAGAAACACCCGGTAGGAAGACCCCAAATGCGATGGGGTGATGACATCAAGAGAGAAGCCGGATCGATGTGGATACTGGTGGCTCAAGATAGAAGAAACTGGCATGCAAGGAAGGAGGCCTACACTAGACAGACGGTAGAAAAAGGGTGAGAAGAAGAAAAAGACGAAAGGCATGCAACTCACCTGGCAGTAAGCGACCACTGCGGCATATTTTGTTAAGTGACACTAGTACAGCAATCTCCATGTGCTATCACACTATAGTCTCCACTGATCTTCGAGCCTTTTATTTCAGGTTCACTGGCTCCCACATTCAAACGTACACAGGGTAAATGGTATCGTAATGAAAGTCATGTCAAGTAATAAATTTACTAGTACTCTATATAAAACTCAAAGGTGACTGACTGACTGACTGACTGACATAGATATCTATCAACGCACAGCCCAAACCACTGGATGTAATTTGGCATGCAGGTAGATGTTATGACGTAGGCATCCGCTAAGAAAGGATATCTTGATATTAGGGTGATTCCGCGGGCGCCCGCTATTACTAATTACAGCTGCAAAACTTACTCCGTTAAACACAAAAGTATTATGTTTGAAAAAAGAAAAGAACTCTTTTATGTGTCTGTGATGATTTGAATTAAAATAACTTCAATTATTGTTAATATATATAATAACTTAGAGGGAAATATTCGAAAACCCAACGTTTCGACTGCTTTTCAGCAATCGTGCTCACGGAATGACTGTGTAATGCGTCAAATGGATATTAAAGTTGTGTGTGTTGTTGTAAGCAACTATTGTCTTTACTGTCATCTGTCACGTTCCTATCCACGCAGCAGGAGCCGATGGTGGCTTAAAGCTGCACAGTGTTGTGATCTTGACTGGGTTTAATACATGTAATACTCACGAAACACGTGATTGGATATAGTACATACCTGAATCGTATTACGTTAATAAATAGATCTTAAATCTTTGACTAATTGACTTATTCATATTTTCTTGATATCGCCTTACCCTTGGCATCTCCCACGTGTCACGACACACGCACTGGCCACATTACGAAAAAAGTAAAAATAAAAAGGAAAGTTTAAAATATTTGCTTTAATAATTTTTTTGTTTTGTTTCTTTAACAGCCAGCATCATTTTTACCTTTGAAAGTTGTTTTCCAAAGTATTGCGGCTTCACATTCAGGTTTGGATATAATTAAAATTACATAGATCCTCTAAATTTAGATCAAGTTTTTAGTAATATAGCGCAAAAATAACTTATTCAATAAATAACTTATTCAATATAAGTAAACAGGATGTTGGCAAATAAAATGGTACAGTTTGACATATTTTATCATCGTTTCTAATACAAAGCAGAACAAAAGCTTTAAATGTAAACCACAATTAAAAATAACGATACCTTTATGTAAATGACATTTTTCATGATATCAATCAGTTTTACCAGTAAAGATGAAAGATAGAAGTTAATACGGGTGTTGTGTATGTACAGTCGACATCACATCAGACTACCCTAATGTGTCAAATAAATACAACCAATTTTCAGCTTTATTCACATCTCCTAGAGTTCTCTTTCAATTGAGAATTTATGACAGATTAGGGTAGTTTGATCTGCTGCCGACCGTACAGTGAGTGACAAACAAACCTACTAGTGTATATCGGATTCGCATAACATTTTTGTAACCTTATTTATGTTCATCACATAGATGTCTATTTCAATTAAGGCTTTAAGACAGATCCCACGGTCCCTGACACATTGTTTAAATTATATTTTGCAATAGCAATATTGTCTAAGTTAAAAGAGATCGAAATATTTGATTGTTTGTTTGTATTGAATAGGCTCTGAAACTACTGAACCGATTTGAACAATTCTTTTACTGTTGGAAAGCTACACTATTCCCGGGTGACTTATGGTACTTTTAGTCACGGATATAAGGGGGAAGGGGAGATATTTTAAAAAAGAAATTACTTTATTGCACGACACTATTACATAAAATATGGATAAAATGAATCATGTTTGTGGTATTTTGTTCGGTATATATAGACTTAGTGATATAAGTTTTCAATTGAGCCCTTTTATACTAAAGTGGGATAATTGCTTTCGTTTCAATTAGCATCCCATTTTACTTTACCCACTATCATTTTAAATTTATTATGAAGACCTTATTGACATAAACTTTCGTGTGTGGAGAAATATAATGAATTATGTGCCTTGTAGATGTAGTGGTTTAAGGCCCACATCTGTTAAGTCAAGCCCTAAATAGATCAAAATTAATTGTATTTTTACTAATGCCATAAATGTAGGTAAATGCTTTGTCTATATTTTGTCTGTCTTTTAACTCTTTAAACTCTGAACTTATTTAAGATCTTAGGAAAGGTTTAAATAGAATAGAAAAGGAATGGTCTGTACTGGAACCGAAGCCGCGACTTTTGGTGTAACAGCCGATTTCTTAAGTTTGGCTTGCTTTATTATTGTATAATTTATACTTAGCGTACAAAACCAGGTTAAAATAAAATACTTTTCATACCTTATCCTCACAGATTACACTTTAAGATAACAATTAACCACACCGCGATATAGTAAAACCCTTTCCATTCTTAAACTTACACAACAATGAAAGAACGTCTCAACCGTTAACGAAACAATTAAAAACGTTTTGTTAACTCTTAAGCCTTACCCCAACGGCTCCGCGAATCATAAAGGTTTTCTCAAGAATATGTTCCTCGAAGTCGTAAAGAGCGATTATTGGAGTCGAGGGAACACAATGCCAGGGCTTCGGTGTTTTGACGTTCGTTTAATAAAGGGATTTGGGCCAACGTGTGGGTTAGAGTAACGAATGGTAAATGTTACTCAAGGGCATAGACTACTTGTGCCTAGGGATGGGCCAGTCAATCGCTAAAATTTGGGCACCATGTCAACAATATCTTTAATCCGGAGTCTCTCCCACCGCCTCTCGGTCTCGCTTGCGGTTACGGTGCTTAAAAGCATTCTCAATCGAAAGAAAATAATAGATACTGACAACTGTAATTAATGTTTACAATACGTTTCATAACCACTCAAACGTCCGCGCGCGTTTCGCAAGGTTGTCAGCCCCCCTAGACAAGCGGCATTTATGACGTTCGTTATAGCTCAATTTGCGATATCAAATGTCAAATCCCATACTTTCAACACGTGACTTTTCTATGGCATCTGTCAAATCCATACAATTTAAAGTTAGCGAATTTCGCTATCGCTGTCAAAATGTTACTTTGTCTAGGCCCCCAGGACAGTCTGCGAGTCACGTGATACGCGCAAAATAAAATCGATAGGAGACGTATGCTAAATAAAGGCTTATTACTCAGTAAATAACTCAAATATCGCAAAATGAAAAATACTAAAGAAAGGCTTATTAGTTGACAATTTTTAGGCAATAGTTATGTTTGATTTTAACATTATATTATATTAATGATCTTACAGTGAACTTTAAGAAATGCTAATTTTGTCCTAGTTTTCAATTTAAATATTTTTTTATTAGATATTTTTGACGTTTACAATATTAAAACAATTTTTGGTTTTAGGTAATTTAATGGCCTTTCATTTGGAACCAAAATCCCATTATAAATCATCTTAAAATATTACAAATAAAATAAAATCTAAAGCTACATGATCTGTGAAATCGAAGTTCACGTATGGTAAATTGTCTAATCCAAAATGAAATATAGAATATTTCAAGAAAGTATGGTAATAACCAGGCTATAATATTAATAAGTTTTCATATTAAAACATTTAATGACGATATAATATAAGAACTTTTTTAGATCTTCCAATTATTCACTAATATAAACACAGAGTCACCGACCTATTTTAATCCACATTTTTACTTAAAAACTGACTGGAATCGCACATAATGTTATAAAATATGAAAATATGTAAGATTATAAATATTTTGATACACAAAACAATAATATTTTATTACTTACGGCATGATTTCTCGAATAAAATAGCTGGAGTCACTCGCGCACTGATCCACAAAAACAACAAGCAACTTGACAATTTATTTTTTTTGAAGCCATGAGCCGAAAAGTTATGTTCCACTTGAAATAAGGTGTGGTACATATTATAGAGCGTCAAAAACCAGCAACACTACAGACTATAAACATCCACAGTGTAACACCACCACAGTGTTCACCACAATGTAACTGTAGTTACACGGACTGTCCTGAGGTATATGGTCTCTGTAACTGTGGTTACAGTGGACGTATGAGTGGATAAACTCTCGGTAATATTAGGAAATTTCACATTGATCTGATTTCAAAGAAGTTAGGTTTAAGTACTTGTGTCACAAGTATCGGAAGCAACGATAGTGCGGGCGAGATTTTAACACCACAGACCGACAGACCGACCCGACCCTTGGCGTACAGGGTTGCTTCCAAAAGCACCGACTAGCGATATTTATTTATTTATTTATTGCATTAATTGACATATACAAGCTTCATTTTCAATAAAAAAAAAGATAATCATTTAATCGTAGAAAATCTTTAGGTATACATACATCTAAAATTAGATTTATTTCCTAAAAAGAAAAAGAGAACTTATCTTTAAAAATCCGATAAACTAAGTAAGAATAACTTACGGTAGCAACCAAAGACACAAGACAATTAATATACGAATAAATCGAGAAGCTCAATGACACGAGATGCAGCATTTAAAGAAAGTAACATTTATTTTGGCTGGGTTTGTTATTGATGATAGGTACAAACCAATATAAACATAATTTGCTTTGTGTGTGCAATGCAAACATCTTCATTCATTCGGTGTCTGCTCATGTTTTCAATCGGTTCATCATCATCCTAGCGTATTCCCGATTGCATCCAGTATGGAGCTCAGGGTCCGCTTCGACTATGATCCTAGATTTGACAAGCCTGGTTATTACAATGAAGCGATTGCCATCTGACCTCCGTAACCCTTACAAGGGAAACCAGACCTACTTGGAACATAGTCGGGACCAACTGCTTAACGTGCCTTCCGAAGCACGGAATCATCATTCTTTTCAGACATTCAGGTGATTCAAGCCTGCAATGTCCTAACCAAACTGGAAACAATCACACAAAGTGATGTTCCCCGTGGGATTCCCCGAACCCACGACCTCCGGGTATTAGAGCCGAACGCTCCAACCACTGTACCACGGAGGCAGTTTTTTTCGGTTTATTTTAAATTATTTTGCTAAACAAAACATCCTTTACTGTTACTACCCACGCTGTTTCAAAGTCATGTTCCAAGTTTGAGGATAAACATCATTGTTTGCGGCTAACAGGATTATCAACAATGGGTGAAATCGGCCCAATTGATTACGATAAACCTGTCGAATAATTGTAAGCAGGGGGATCATCTGTATTGTCTTTGCCAATTGTATGTAAATTGATAAGGCTGTTTATAATGGCATGAATAGAATATTATTATACTGTATTACAATTGATACTTAATTTAGCCCATCCGATTTTCTTGCTACCACTACCCACAGGCGAAATCTACCACCATAATAGCTCTGGCTGTGTCGCGTTGCGGCTAGTACTAGAATACTTCAATTTAAAGGCTTAAAGATCAAAGAAATCTACATTGTGGTGTGCACATAGAGCAACGCTTCCTGCTTAAATGTCCCTCAATGGAATAGACCGCAGTAGCCGATTACCATCCGTTGCGTACGCCGTACCTTACTGCCAACTTAAATTACAAAAAGTCTTGTATAGCCTGACCAAGAAAAAAAAAACCTGCTCTGGAAGCGCCACATTAGCTATGGTTATAGCAACACTTGGTTGATATGGTTATACTAACAAATAACTCACAATATCCAATAGGAACAAGGCACGGTTGACAATTGACATCACACTTTGACAGACAGCCACTGAGGTCCATTATAATACGCGCGGCGTATTAGAGATCAGTGCAGACAGCAGTATTGAATAACATCTTATTGTTTTTTTATTTGATTGTTGCCACTTGAAGAAATTAGTTCCAATATTTCGGGGTCGGGCTATAAGTCAGTACTTATAGCCTTTTCTATTAGTATATAAACTAAATATAGATCAACGCAGACAACTGCAATATCAGTGTGTCATATAAATCTGAGTAAGTAGAGGCAATTTTTACTGGTCCGGCCGTTATGCCCCCATTCCGGGTTGCCCCCGGCCGGTATAACGGCAAACTGGAACAATTTTTTTTTAAATGTGGGGGCGGGCATACCGGCCTGTGGCAACCCGGAATGGGGGCATAACGACCGAACCCTTTTTTACCACATCCAACCGTTTGGTAAATAGACAACAAGACTTAACTAATGGTTTGCTTAAAATGTCTTCATTGTGCTTCGATCCCACGTCTCATTCGGATCGCCTCAGACCAAAGTGATGAAAGGATTGAGAAGTCGATTAATACATCAGAGTTCGTGAGTTCGATTTTCGTACGGTACAAGCATGTTGTCTGTTTGTGTCAATCTGGTTGTTTCTATGTATAATATTTACAAAAAAAAAGCATATTAATATTTTTTTCCTGATGTCTGGCATCTATAGTACAAGTTGTGCTCAGTTTGGGACTATATGGCGCTATGTGAATGAAGTTCAAAGTCATAATTAGTAGAACCTTTTATCAAAATGTTACCTAATATGTTATTATTCTAAACTTATCAAATCAATGAAAAACTAGAGAGGGAAACACCTATTTTATTAACATCAGACTTTAAAGAAGGAGGAGGACCGCAAGTTAATTATATTCTTTTATATTATGTTAACTTAAACCTTTTTACTAGGTGTACCAAATTTGATGTTTTTTTTTTAATTCGAAAGCTAGTCTATACTGGCTGTAGATTTTACTTTTGACTCTTTTTTTTCTATGGTCGGTTTTTTCATGTTTAAGATGATTCAATCCATTTTCTACGAATAGTGCGTTATTAGGGACTTAATGTACAAGTGTAGCGTTCATTAGATGTAGCATTAGACATGATTCCACGGAGCCCGGATAAGCGATTCCAGTTGTAACCCAAATGGCTTGCATTAGGCCTAAACGCCTTCCAAGAAGATGTAGTTCATTTCTTTATGAGGTAATGGGCGCGTTAAGTACTCACATTTGAAGTACCTCGATGCCTTAAACAGTGGGGTCTGTTGATTGAGATACACAGGATGTTCATGTGTGCAAAGCCTTAAGGCACTTATGGGGCTGTTAGTGTGAAACATTTATAGCATTTTGAGCCATATTTCTGTTTTATCCAATTTTAGGATCCCCATCAAGTCAATAATAACTGGAATTTTCTGTGCGCGGTTTTTTTTTGAAAACATCGTTTTTGCTGAATACCTATATTATTTTTTCGCTGGTCTATGAGTTTTTATTTTGCCCTAGTTATATCTATTAGATTAACTTGGAATGTTAATAATAATGGGAGTAGACAGTGAAGTCAAATCCCAGTACCTACCCATCATTTAACCATTAATTGATTTCAAGAAAGGAGATCTTTGCCCAGCAGTGGGACATTAATAGGCTGCCACTTTTTTTTTTCTATATAGTTATATCGATAAGAATGTTTTTCGTTCGTGTCTCATCCCTACTTGACACTGAGCTCCATGATAATACGCTCAACGTATTACGCTGGAGTGGCTATAGACATTGAAATTACAGCTATTTTTTCTGTCGATTGGAAACGCCCCCAATAGTATACTGGGAACTAAAATGACTTCAAATGGACAGCCATTGACATTGACAATGACAGCATTATCGAAGTTTATCTGCGAAAGTCAGCACTATTATTAGTTCCAAGTACACTAACTACTGCTCTCAGCGCCAATATGGCGATTTTCAAATCGGATCAAATATTTGGTACCAATCGCCTATCCAGTTGTCTATGGAGATCAGTGCTACTTGATAATTACTGAAACAATTAACCGATTAGCTTTTGAATTACATTATACTTGATTTGTTTATGAGCAAGTTGCGAGGTGCTAAATAGGATTGTTTATTATAATACAATTTTGTTAAACTTGTACGTTGGTGTAGAGGTTATGATTATATGTATTGAACGTAAATATGATTGATTAGAGAGAGCACCTGTAACTATATAAATACTACCAGTAGGTATTGATTTATATACCTTTACAACCATTGATAGTGTATTTAAATACACTATTAATGTTTACAACACTAGATTTGAAAAACATCGTTATTTAAAACATCCTCTTAAGATTATATTATACTGATTTAAACTACTCAAGATCCATTTTCTTGTCACAATTTCGGTATTTACATTTTCATAATTTTCAAACGTTTTATTTGCTTTTCTTTGAAGTACATTATAATATTGTTATTTAACTTATTCACTTGGTCCCCGCACACAAACCTGGACAAGTAAAATTTAATGTAGGTATATTCCAAACTTTATTCATGTCGTCTACGCTGCGGCCTATTCCGTTGAGGGAAAGTTAACCAGGAAACATCACTCAACGTGCTGCCACGCTGTATGCTCGTCTGATCTCAGAGCCTTTTACTTCAATTGTACTGGCCTACAATATTATTATTGCCGGAAAACAAACAGCTATTTTGGCGGCAGATTCTGCTCGCTCAACACTCACCGGAGGCTATAAATCTTCTAGCCTTTCAACAGACATAGTTATTATATTATTATTTATTTTGATTGATTTTTCTTAAAAAGTCCCACCACCAACCAAACCCAAGGCGGGATTGGTGGTAGGGCTTTTTCGGAGTCCGACTGGCTAGCTACCACCCCCACAGGTGAAATCTGCCGCCATAACAGCTTTAGCAGTGTTCCGGCAATAGTATCATGTGGGAGCCAGTACACTTGAAATCAGAGGCTCGAAGATGAGATGAGCCTACAGTCTGGCAGCACATTGTGCGACGCTTGCAGGTGAAGCATTTCTCAATGGAATAGGCCGCAGTCGCAGCTTACCATCAGGTGGGCTGCATGCCTGTGTGCCAACTGACCTAATATAAAAAAAAAGAAATGCCTAACATTGTAACGATAACTTGATTTCAGTGTGATATACTTTACTTAATTTACTTTAATATTTTCTGTGACATGTTCTGTGTATTGAAATTAATATTTTCTGTGACATAAATTTATTTTGTATTGTATAATTTTTGAATTTAAAATGTATAATTTGTAATATTTAAAAAAAAAAGGCAAAACTGTTGAGTTTCTTGCGGCACTTGACGTCGAAGTGCTGGTAGGGGAAAAAATATTGACAAAAGTATTTTTCTAAAATCTATTTGCAGAATAAATTATTATTTTATTTTATTTATTTTATTTTATTACTGTAAATTTTATAAAGTGAATTTGTGTAAAGAGACCAGACCGTGGTATGATGAACTCTGCAGGTAGCGGGGTGATTTAATAGGGGTCGCGCGTGGCCGCCAAGGGATCCACCCCATAAATACATTAGTGCGCCGTCAAGAGAGTGCTGCGCATTAAGATGACAATTACACAATAATTACATTATGTAACGCACGCTATATAGGGACTCGAGACCTGGCGCGACTCCTCGACCAATCGCAGCGTGCCACGCTCGCACCGTGCCGCGTCGGCCAATCGCAGCGCGTTAATACCATAGACTGCGGCAGCGCTCTGCAGCACTGCCACGCGATTGGCCGACGCGAGGAAAAGGGCTGACGTTTTGATTTCAAATGAGAAAAGTCGTTGGGAAAAATATCAAATTATAATTCTAAGTACGAGGATCGACTTATTATTACACTGGCGCCCAACGTGGGGCCGAAACACGACCGAAGCCAGGTCGGAAGTTATTTTGCGTCGTCAAAAATTTTCACCCGGCGTTTGAAAAACTGCCCCTGCCTATCATGCCGCCGCGACGAGTTAGAACTCGCCCCTTGGCAGAGCGCGAGCGGGCGGAAGACCAAACAGCCACCGATGACTCGGATCAAGCGGACAACATCACCGTCGTCGAGCCCCAGGCCGGGCCGTCGCAACGGGAATTGCCGCCTGCCCAGAATCTCAACGACATGACTACGTTCTTAGAAGCGTTTGCCAGGTCCCAGGCCGAAGCTAATCGAGCCTTGATAGAGACCTTATGCGCATCTCTCCCCATGGGACAGACGTTTAGATTGTCTTCGCCGATGCAACACGGATCACAACCAACGACGGCAACGGGTACCGGCGCCGCTCATGGTGGCAATTTCACGACGTGCACGGCGCGGTTCGACGGTGAGACACGAGACGCCGAGACGCTCGAAGCATTCATCGACGCCGTCCAGGTCTTCAAGGAGTGCTCAGCCGTAAGCGACGAGCACGCTCTACGGGGATTGCCAATGCTACTCGTCGGTAACGCCGCTGTCTGGTGGCAAGGAGTGAAGAAGACCGTGCGTAGCTGGGAAGAGGCTATATCGCGCTTACGCGGGATGTACGGCGCGGCGAAGCCCGGCTACAAGATTTTCCGCGAAATATTTGCGAACGAACAATGTGAACAACGTAGTGATGTTTTCGTGTGTAAAATTAGGGCCCTCCTATGTAAATTGCCATATGAACTGTGTAAAGCGGCGCAGGTAGATATAGCATACGGTCTCCTAGACCGCAAAACACGTGAACGTGTATCGCGCGAGTCCGTATCGTGTTTAGACGAGTTAGTGGACAGGTTGCGAGACGTCGAGGAGTCCCTGTCAGAGGTGTTAGTACCCAAAGCATACGGCAATGACACAAAAACCGTAAGTACGGTAGTAAATAGAACCAATAGCAGGTCATTGACCTCGGGTAATACCGTCCCGTACGTTAGCCCCTCTAATCCAAATATCACGCCTAAACAGCCTAGGTTGCGTTGTACAAATTGTAGATATTATGGCCATTCTGTCGAGGAGTGTAGAAACGTCGACAGGAAACCTAAGCAAGCGACAACAAATAGTAGGGAAACGTTACGCTGCTATGGTTGCGGGCAGGTAGGAGTCACTAAGACGCGTTGCGAGACTTGTAGCGGTAAGAAGGCTCCTGCTAATAATAGTAGTAGTAATAGTGCTGAATTTAATTCCGTGCATTTCAAACATATCATCGACAAACGGTCCGCCATGAGCACTGTCAGAGCGAATGTCAGTCGTCACCCGACGCAGTCACAAACGTCACATTCGAGCCGACCGCGGCCCGAACGTGAGCCGAGGCCGAACTTTAGCGAACGCGAGCCGAGCTCGTATTGTAGGGAACGGTTCTATTCTGACACTGATTCTGATTCTGATGGATGTGATGACAGTCACACGCTCTCGTTAAATGATAATACTAGTGATTCCATACGGAATAATATTTCTTACTCATCCGCTTGTGAAGGTAGCATGGACATTATTGTCCATAGTGCTGGTATTGACCACGACCAGTATCCGTTGATGAGAGTTACAGTTAAGGGCCGTGCAGGGGTCGCCATGATTGACACCGGCGCTACCCATTGCATCGCTAGCCCGCTGCTTCACCGAATATTGGAGGACGGTGACACGAAGTCCGCGAAGGCGACACGTTCAATACGTTTAGCCGACGGGACAACAAAGGTGGGTACTGTGTTTTCGTACAATGTTAACGTACAGTTGCAGGGCCGAGAGGTCATGACTACATTTTTGGTGATCCCGGGGGCGGATACGAGGACCCTGCTCGGGCGCGATTTTATCATGAAGGCCGGCGTCGTGCTCAACCTACCACGAGCCACGTGGAGATTTGCAGACGACCTCAACCATGAGTACGAGTTTGTCCAGTCAGGTGACCAAACTTCCAGGGGTGATGCGGGTACCTTTCGTATCGACACCAAGCTGTGTCTGGGAGACCACGAAGGGGTCAACTTGTCAGTGGATCAGCGTACCCGGTTAAATGAGTTGATTGCAAAGAGGGCCGACCGCTTCGCGTCCGAAGGTGATCCTACTAGCTTCGCTGTGCACCGAATCAAGGTAAGAGAAAAGCAGGAGCCCATCGCCTCGCCTGCGTACCGCCTTTCACCAATCAAGAAGGTAGCATTAGAGAAGGAGTTAGAGAAGCTGCTGCGCGCCGACGTGATAGAGGAGTGTGAATCTCCGTGGGCCGCCAACGTCGTATTGGTGCCTAAGAAGGACGGAAGCATGCGTCTTTGCATTGATTACCGCAAATTGAACGCAGTTACCGAGCCTGATCGGTACCCTCTACCACGAATGGACGACATTTTGCACGCGGCTAAAACCAGCAGGTATATGTCAACCCTCGATTTGCGATCCGGCTACTTCCAGGTGAGCGTGGCTGAGGAGGATCGTGATAAGACAGCATTCATAACACCGCTGGGAACTTACAGGTTTAAACGTATGCCGATGGGTTTACGTAATTCTGGCGCTACATTTCAGCGGATGATGGACCGATTCAAGTCGAACATCCCAGGTGTCGCCCTCCTATGTTATTTAGATGACCTGGTAGTGCTGTCAGATACATTAGAGAAACACCTGGAAGACCTGGAGGCTGTATTTCAAAGGCTGGAGCTGTTTGGGTTAAGAGTTAACCGTGAGAAGAGCGTTTTTGCCCGCGACTCTGTAAAGTTTTTAGGGCACCTCATCGTTCCCGGTGGAATACATGTAGACCCAGAGAAAACGGCCGCCATTGAGAACATGCCTGCGCCGAAGACTTTGACACAACTAAAGTCCTTCATCCAGACGTCTAGTTGGTTCCGCCGGTTCATACCCGGCTACGCCGAAGTTGCGAGACCGCTGACGTCATTATTAAAGAAAGACAGCGCGTGGCGCTGGTCTTCTGAGCAGCAGGCTGCGTTTGACCGAATCAAACATTTGCTTGTGACCGCTCCCATTCTCCGCCAAGCAGACGAGACGCAGAGGTTTGTGTTGCGCACTGATAGTAGTGGCTATTGCCTCGGAGCTGTTCTGATGCAGGGGGAGGGCCACGATGAACGCCCGATTGAGTACGCCAGCAGGCTATTGACGCAAGCCGAGCGCAACTACACGACCACCGAGAGAGAGGCGTTAGCTGTGGTTTGGGCCGTCAATAAGTTTCGAGGTTACATCGAAGGCGCGGAGGTCATAGTTAAGACCGACCATCAACCATTAAGGTGGTTGATGAACGTGAAGTCCCAAAGTGGACGATTAACCAGATGGGCACTTACTCTCCAGGAGTTCGATCTCCATATCGACTACACCCCGGGTAAGGCCAATGTAGTAGCCGATATGCTCTCACGCCCGGCTTGCGCAGATGAGGTCGAATGTGACTTGTGCCAAGCTGCCGTCGATGTTCCATCGAAAGGCATTAGGGAGTATCGAGAGCTACAATTCAAAGACCCGGAGGTACGTAAGATTATAAAAGATCTAGAAACGGAGGACGAACCGTTTAGGGGGAGGCAGTGGGCCAACCGCGGATACGTCATGTCCGACGGTGTATTGTATCGCTATGGGCCAGAAGCGGGAGAGTCTGACAGTGCTTGCTTAGTGGTACCTTTGGACGAGAGGCAGAGCATACTCTCCGAGTATCATGATGCCCCCACAGCAGGTCATTTCGGGGTTGAACGTACGTTGCAACGCATTGCTTCAAGGTACTACTGGCCAGGTATGCGAGCAGCGATCACAGCACACGTGAAAGAGTGCGTCCCTTGCCAACGATATAAAGTTGACAACCGCAAGCCAGCTGGCCTCGTGCAAACCCCAGCCGCGTCACAGCGCTTCGAGGTTATAGCGGTCGATCTTTTCGGGCCACTCCCCAAGACTGAATCAGGTAATCGCTGGATCCTCATCGTTGAAGATGTTTGCTCACGTTGGGTAGAGGTATTTCCCTTAGCAAACGCGACAAGTATCGATTGTGCTAAGATTTTAGTAGCGGAAGTATTCTTGCGCTACGGGGTACCTCGAAGGATGATTAGCGATAACGGCGTGCAGTTCATAAGTGAGGTTATGCAGCAGGTTTGTTACACTTTTGGTATCCAGCAATCACTCACGCCTTATTACCATCCTGAGGCTAACCCTGTAGAGCGTAAAAACAGGGATTTGAAACCCCAGCTCGCTATTTACGTAGGGCGGGACCACACGAAGTGGGACGCCCATTTACCTGCAATAAGGTTTTCCATGAATTCAGCCATGACGTGTAGTACAGGTTACTCACCAGCCATGCTAACGTTCGGGCGCGAAATGCGTGCTCCAGCTGACGTTGTAAATGACATGCGCGCAATCTTAGATGCTGATAGATTTCTTGCCGATGTCACACCTTACCTGAAGAAACTTTCGACGGTTCTTTTGGACGCTAGGGATACGCATGAGAAGTTACAAGTCGCTCAGAAGAGATACGCTGACGAACACCGCCGCCCTGCGCCAAATTACCAGGTAGGTGATTTAGTTCTTTTAAAGACTCAGGGTGCTAACGATACTGGTCGTGGGCAAACGCCCAAGTTTATCCCAAGACGCGATGGTCCGTATACTGTGCAAGAGGTGCTCAGTGAGACCACTTATAAACTGAAGCGGAGGAATGGTGACGTTTTAGGGAAGTACCACGTATCGCAGTTGAGTCCATTTGTAGGGCATGAGCAACCACCCTTGCAAGAAAAGCGCAAGAGAGGTCGCCCACGCAAGCATTAGTTCTGCTACTCCAAATGCGAGGGCGCGTTATTTGGACTAGAGGGGGAGTCTGTAACGCACGCTATATAGGGACTCGAGACCTGGCGCGACTCCTCGACCAATCGCAGCGTGCCACGCTCGCACCGTGCCGCGTCGGCCAATCGCAGCGCGTTAATACCATAGACTGCGGCAGCGCTCTGCAGCACTGCCACGCGATTGGCCGACGCGAGGAAAAGGGCTGACGTTTTGATTTCAAATGAGAAAAGTCGTTGGGAAAAATATCAAATTATAATTCTAAGTACGAGGATCGACTTATTATTACAATTATCTTTAAACAGAGAGCATCCTTTTAGCCGCATGTAAATACCCTAGTCCCCGTGATCTCGGGGTACTGGGTTCGATTCCAGAGTCGAGCAAAATTTGTGGTGATATTTATGAAACAGCTCGGGTTTGTGATTACCTTAATGTAGCTATTGGAGCGAAGGCCTCGATGGTCTAGTGGTTTACCGGGCCGAGATCTCGGGGTCCTGGGTTCAATTCCCGGGTCGAGCTAACTTTGTGTCGGCTTTTTCGGACACTGCTCGGGTTTGTGATCACCAATCCGCATTTGGCAAGTGTGGTGATTAAGCCAGTACCCATCATTATAACGGTAACTAGATTTCAAGGATGGAGGCCTTTGCCCTAAGCCCTGCAGATAATGACTTGATTTCGTTTAATATGCCGATATAATATTAATATATAATTTCTATAAACAAGGATTTTAAAATAAAATACGAACAGCCACATATGTTGTATCTAACCATTTATTAGTACGTAAAACATTACTATTCAACAGAGACAGTCATCTACATACTCATTTATGTTGATGGTAAACTTATGTTCATTAAATCTTAATGGAAGAAACAAGATTATAATTATTTCCGAACACAATCTACGCCTTCAGGTACTGACGTGGTAACGGAAATAAACAAGCGGGTTACTTATTATAATAACAATGCTTATGTTACAAAAGTACGAGTTTTAATAGAATTTCATTCATGTCAAGAACATACAGAAGAAATCTATGAAATACCGACAGACTTGTGTTAAATGTGGGATTTATTTTTTCGTTTCTAGTTAGTTCAAACCAGATTTACTCAGTAGATGCTATTGTGAGTGTATTTAAAGAGGCAGGAGATTTATATAGGTGAGAGTTAATAAGTGTTTGGCCTCTCTCGATTTCATATGCTTAAATAAAATATTGGACTTTAAGCGTTTTACAATAACGTGATAGTTCTTTGTAAAAACACGGCACAACAAAAAAAGATCTACAGAAATTAAATAACTAAAGTCAAAGAAAAATATAAATTTTTAGTATTGTGCGATTTCACACGAAGAATATACCAGTTTAAAAACCCATAAAAGAAGAAAAAGTTTCAGCTTTTTAACTAAGCTTTTTTCACATGCTCGCATTTGGCCCACATAGCTCTTACAATGAAGCATGATACAAATATTCTCTGAGACTTTGAAGATCCCGTCAAATATTGTACTCGTACAATTAAACTTTGAGCCTATTGAGTAAGTATTAAAAACATCTTCAACTGATTTCCTTCTGCAGTCCCCACACAATGATGACAACAGATTAAATATAATATTAAGTATCAGCTGCCAGCCTTTCAAAATAGTCGAATTACCTACATACATCGTATTATGAAGTAATGTTATAATGTTTTAAAATTTATAATTGACGAGAAATGTTATTTTTAGAGACTGAGTAACAGTATTTTGTAGGAGGCGAGCTTGATTTTCATTTAACATGTATTGTTAATACCAACTCAAATATTTTTAATGTGTAAGTATATTTAAGCCAGTAAAATAAACTTAATCAAACGACGGTATAATTATCCGTAAAACCATAGGTTTATATACACAAACCAATCAATCTGACATACATCCCAATCTATATAATGCTTTGAACATACATACCTTGTTTTATGTTATATGTTTATTATGTCCACAACAGATAACTTAAAATCAAATGAAAAGTTAAGGGCCAGTGTCACCATGGACAGATAAGTTTTTCAATCTATTTTAGACAACTTAAATTGACAAAAAGACATAATCTAAATTATCTGTGTCAGTAGTGAAACTTTCAGATAAATACAATGACGTTCAATTAAAAAACGAACGTCATTGGTTATATAGCAACAAACATTCACATCTCTATACATTAAATATAATCTTTGTTGTTCTTTTCTTTGGTCAGCAAAAGTTTTTGCACCACGAAACAATACGGAAACTCGAAACAAATATTTTGATAAAACTTTTTACTGCAATAATTCTATTATTGAAGTAAAAACGTTGTTCAGACATATTTGATGAATGTTTAAACAAAACATACACTATTATTTTGTACCTGTAACTTTTAATAACATTTTCAAATTATGTACCAAATACGCCTACGCACTGATTTGTAATATGCACATAACAACGAGGTTATTATTTTCTGTCTCGCTAGATGAAGTTAGTTCATTTTCAGGTGAAAAATATGTGTTTACATTTCCAAGGCTCGTGTACTCATTTATATTTTTTTAAAGTACGTTTGTGAAATGTTTAGGCTCCAGTTCATATTCTTGATTCAGAAGACAACCATAGTCTTGAAAAACATGAATCAATTCTATACTTACGTGACTGAAATATCAGATACCTACATGAATCCTTTTTCGTGGTGATAATATGAATCTTGAGTTCGGAGACCACAAGCCAATTTGATTGCGCTATGCAATAGTTATTTTTTTGCCACCAGCAATGAATAGTTACAATTATTTTTCACGACTAATTTACTTGTGTTCCAACTAATAATCAGAATTGTATATTTACACGAATTCTTTTACCAGCCTTATTCTGATACCTGCCAACAATATTGATCTACCTTTTTTGTGTAAGAGGTCTGCAAATTAGCTAGGGTTGATACCTGTTGCTAAGTGATCTATCGCACATGGACACCTGCGACTTAGGTCACATAATCCATTGCCCACCTTTGAATATTTTAGTTCGTAACATATATATATTTTTTACCGCAAAATATAGTTTTTAATCGCTTTACTTTATGGACGTTCAAGGAAAATGTACTTTTTCTACACATAGTTTGTAAGTTAAGCGATTTAAATTTTTAAGGTGTTAAGATTTTTGATAAAGAAAGTTGTGAATTTTCAATTTTCTGCACTTAATTTCCTTTTAAAAATAAACCCAAGCTGCTTGCAAAATTGGAAATAAAAATATTCTATTCAAGCTATTTCCTATGGAAGTGAATTAAACTCAAGAAAAAGTATGACAAAATATCCAACGCAGTCAATTATTATTCTTCGCAGTCATGTCATGTACAAAAAAAAATCTTAGTGACGAAAAGCAAGCTCGCTCCATTATAAAGTCTCCAGATCTATAGGTATATGACTGAGGTTGCCACCTTCTGGAAGTTTAGTTAAATGGATTTTTTAATTGCTATTCTATTCTTTTTTTATTTTTCATCTTTTCATAACAAATGTAAATACTTACAACGTTTGTATTTTATGCGAGCTTAAACCTTCCATAGATTATCAAAATTAGGCCCAAATAATAGTCTGTACAAAATTGAAATTAATAAAAATAACTTGTCTTCAAAATTATTATAAATATAGAATTTAGTATTTACTGAATGAACTAAAAATTATTTTGCCTTATTTTGAGCACACATTATGTACCTAAACTACGAAAGTACTTAATTCAAACACATAAAGTACTTAATGATGCATAATCATTCAAACTATGCTTCAATCCTTTTTATTTCATTAAAGTAACGTTTACAAAATTAGCATAGAAAAGGTGTCAAGTTTCATAAACTTTATATTTTCAATAAATTGTTATGTGTCGGTGGCAACCCTAACTGTGATAAGAGTTAGTTTACATGTTGTCAATGAGATAGGCATCGTCCGACTGCTGCGATCGCCTCATGTTGTCCATCTGAAAACAAGAAGCTTTTTAATACGAGTATTTACGTTCATAGTATGCCAGTCAACTAAAATTGAGGGAAACTTTAACGGTTAGCTTTTCTCAATACTACAATCTGTCCTGCGAGCAAACTAAAATAGCGTGAACCTGCACATTACGGGGAACACATCTCTCATAAAGTAAGATACTTGTACCAACAATATTTTTTACGCATGCAATGCTTTACTGACACCAACCCTATCCCGGAGTTCGGACAAAACCATGTAATGCTCTCACCGCCAAAAAATGGACACAGCTCCAGAAAACATAGCCCAGCGATAGTTTAACCACGGTTTTTTTTACTGTTTCTGGTGAGTTTTGCCCAGATTGTACTCTTGTACTTGTAATTAAAGTGGTTCATGGAGACAGTTTATTTAATATACATAGTAAGAGTTGCATTGGGGTAGCCTTTATTATTGTTTTAAGTGAAATTTTAGACCGTCGGTTGTAATTAGTCGTTATTCTATCTCTTTAACGTACTGATAATTTCCTTACACAAAGTTGCGAAGGATCTTAGAGACTGTTCATTTGGAATCAGCTCAAGCAAGCTGAAAGGTGAGACTTAGAAATTCTTAGGCAAAGATCGTGAACTCTAAACGCCAAAATACGAACGAATACTCAATATCAAAGTTGAGTTGAGAACTGAAGAGCCATGAAAATCTTCAAGTAAACAATTCGAGTAGTAAAGCTCAGTTTCCAGTTTTCCACCCTTTAACCCATATTGAAGCAACCGCAACTATCGGTCCGAGTAAGTTTGGGCTTCAATTAGTCAAGTGCAGTTCGACTTAAACTCAAGCACACGTTTGTAGACACACGTCAAGTTAAGTAAGAATGTAAACCTACTGGTACCAACTTACAAAGTAATATAGTCGGACTTGAGTTTACTGATCTAGTCGAAAACTAAACAAAGCTTGCGCATAGGGACTAATGACTGTAAATATTATACGACGCTCTCTTAAAGTTACATTCATCTCTAGTTAGCTCGTAAACCTAATAACTCCAGAAATTCTGACCGGAGTGTCACGGTATCAAAGCCTCTATGATGGTGGCCCAGTCAATAACTACAAGGCGGGCACTAGCTTATCTCTGGACATTATTCACACAGCGCCATCTAGCACCAAACTAAGCATTAGCTTGTACTATGGGTGCTAGACAACGGATTAATTACTTATATACTTTTTATACATACATATTATACATAGAAACACCCAGACCGATACAAACAGACATGTTCATGCACACAAATGTTTGTACCGTGCAGGGATCGAAGCTTATCCTTTTTAGGTGTAAAGAGGAAACTGTAGCCCTCTTATTACAAAAAACATCGCTAAAACAGGTTTAAAACTGTACTTGTTAGTACAGGTTTAGGTCCGGACTATTTTTTAAAACTTTCCTTATTACAAAACAAATACCAACATAAGAATAATTTACTGGTACTAACTCGTTCAGTGCGTTTCATTTTACAAGACTTTGTTTTATGTCATGTTTTAAAATCTTTAAATAAGGCAGTAAAAATAATAATTCTTTATTTATAAATATGTTTTAGTAATGTAAGAAAAAGTAACATATATTTTTAATTTTCTGTTCACAAATTTAAGTGATTCTTTTCAAAAATTGTCTTTCTATACGTAGAACGGAGCGAAATTTCAAAAGTGTTATCTTTTGACGTTTGAAAGTTAGTCCATAGTAAAACTAGGGGTATCGGCGGACTTTCTTGGGTCTAACTTTAGTACTCGAAATGAAGTAAAACTTCGTTTTGTAATAGCGTTTGACTTTAGTCAGGAGTTAAGTCAGGACTAAGCTCGGTTTAATTTTTAAACCACGTTCTGTAATAAGAGGGTAGGAGTTTGGCACAGCCTTAGGCCCGTCTATTTACGGTGCATAAACGCCTTGTAAAATCAGACAACATAACGGAACAGACGGTCGCAAAATTGTGAAATTCGGCAGCAGAAATAAGTCAGCGCTTAGAGCACTCCCCCTTAAGCAAGCCTTAAGCATTTCGATGCAAAGCCAAAGGTGCTCGCCGAAAATAATTATGCTGATCACCAACAATTCGGACTACTCTTAGCCGGCCAAAAGAAAGAAGTTGGTATGTAGGGAGCTCCTGCCCAAATGTGAGTATTTCACATGGTGCCTGTCTTTTTTTTCGGAGGATAATGCGTTTATGCACCATAACCGCAGGCTAGCTACACCTGTGGCCGTGTGCGGAACTCGAGACTAAAGCATCCACTACTCACTAAACTCCCCCGGTTTCCCCTTCACACCCGATTAGGACAAGCCGGTGCCAGCCTTGTGGCTATTGACCAGCCCACATGGTGCCTATCTTGCGTTTTGTACAGACTATGAATAATGCTCACCCAATGTTTGACGATGTTCCGAAGTTTGTATTTAATCGCGTCTCTGGCGGCGGTGTCCTCCCGCTCGAACACACCTGGTAATCAAACATGCATTGTTTATGGCTTTCACTCCTCAAAATTCATACGATCTTACTGCCTTAGTGTCCTACTAATACTATCAAGGTTACTTCGTAGCAATTAACGGACGTTTCTTCCGTACGAAAACTTTAATACGATAAGTTATTTTTTAATGATTGTTTATATCCCAGTTAATGAACGAGAATAATTAAAAAGTGTCAGTTCGGACACTGTGTCCGAATAAACTGTGTCCGAATCGACAGTTAGTCTTCGAGACCATGCAAGTGGCTTTTCCTTTCCACAAGTGTAATTGAATTTTCACTAACATTGATTCAGGCTTGAAAACGTAACAGACAGAGCTACTTTTGAATTTTTTATTAGTATGCAAATCATTGTAGTAAAAAATTGCTTTCTTATGAGGCAGGGCACTTAAAGCAAGACACCTATCTGTTATTCTCCCTAAAAATCTATCAGTTCTGTGATACTTACCACCATCTCTAACGGGGATGATGTCGTCTCCCGAAGGCAACAAGCCGCTGTAGCCCGAGTGAGGGTACTCTGGGTGCGGAGGCGTCTCCTCCTGGCCCATCTGGCGGCGACCCATCAGCTCGTTCGTCTGTGAACACCTCAGCTTTATTTACAAATGTTCGAAAGAGAAATGTACCAAAAGGCTTGGTACACATAAATTATTTGCTATTTACTTAGCTACTTTTATATGTTACATGTTTGTCCTAAAGTGTTTTGTGCAATAAAGAGTATCTATCTATCTATCTCATGTTATGTAAATAGCAAAAAATGATTATTTTATTTATATCTCTAATACTTATTAGAGAGTTATAATGTTGCTTAACTCAAAATGAACATTTGTTACAAGATAAGACAGTTAAATAATATGAAACCGTTATTATATTTTTAATAAATAAATAGCAATTTTATAGTTAAGTGTCAGTCAATAATCAAGCACCAAGGTCAAATGAGTTCAAGGGCCAGTTCACACTCATTTCGATTCGTTCCTAGTAAGTAATTCATCTGCAGATATGAATAAGGCTGTCTACTTTTTCAATATTGACAAAAAAACAGCATCATTTAAATCTGACAGATAACTTACAAAGAACTTAACTGACACTGGTAAACAGCATATCTCTGTATAATTCGAAAAATCCGACTATAATCACGTGCTAACAGAGAACATAGTTCTAAATCTTTAACTATCTAACAGTAGATGGAGTATGACAAGTCAAGTATGGCATGGCCCCACTAACGCGGTTACCAAACAGTTAATCTGATAAGCCGGGAGATCTGCGCGTATTCCTGGTACGTAGGTGCATGCAAATGTTTGAACGCACGAATCAACGTTCAACCCGCAGATTGAATTAGGAGCCAACCGGCCAGTGGGTTAGTTTAGGAAAAATACTTGGGCTGATTTGAAAAAATCTTGAGAGAATGCGGCGTGATTTTTAATGAGACAATCTGGACTCTGATTTAAATCTTCCTGTACAAAGGATTCTTACCATTTATATTTATTTAGATAGATAAACAGTAATATTATATTGTAGGTCACAGAAATACGAATAACAAGTTCATTTTCACTTAAACTCAGTAAGTCAGCCTATAGTATGTTACCTTTTTGTTGCATCCTTTTTTTATAAAAATTATGAATTAGCACCATGTCGCCATGTCCTCGAAAAACAAGAACGGTATTACGGTGTATTGGATTTTCTGCTTAAATAAACCTGATTTTTTATGCTCCAGTTTTATATTTACTCTTCAAATTACAGATTCGGTGACGAGAGTGATATTTTTACTATGTCAAGCGTCTATAATATGCAACTGTAACCGCTTACAAATAAGCGGCAAGTAATAAACATCTTGACACTCTCGTTCAACGGATTGGGGGAAAATTCGCGCATGTACACTTGCGCATGACCAATAGCGCGCGCATTTCAAAATTCGTAGCGCCCTGCGCAATTTCCACCCGATTTCAAGATGTTTGCCGGGCACTGTACCATCCTCGGGGCATGATAAGAAAAGGCAACAGTTGCCCAAGCTTAGTTTTATAATCCTGATTTGTGTCATGTGGAACAAAGGTTTTTCGCTTCGTTAAAAACTTACGTCAAGTGCGGCAGTGTCTCCCGATCTCTTGCCGTGACCTCCGAAGCAGGAGTGGCCGAAGGCGGAACAGCCTCCTGATGAAAAAAAGTAAAGTATTAGCATATTAAAATGTTCCACTAAATATTATAGCAAATCTCCACCATTGATCGTCCATCATCCACCGCTATCAATTCATAATTACAGTGATGAATGCCAACACCCATTACCAATTTACCACTAATTACAAACTCATGCTTTGTTAGAAATATGCGACACAATATTGGAAAAAATTGAATCCAGGACCTCGATATCACATATAAATAATTTAATTATTCAAATAAGCCTTTTTATTAGCATTTAATCCCGTAAACTCAAACTTAAAAATGGCGGCAATAATTTTCATCAAATACAATAGGACGTTGCTAGCAGAAACGAGAAAAAAATCTGAAAGAACCAAATTGTACATTTATCAAAGCTGTTAACGTTCTCGTTAGTCTCGAAACCGGCGACTTTTTCGTGTTTCACTGTGTTCCAAAGTCCATGTGAAAAAACCGGTACAATGTGAGGCGACAACTACATTAAGGGAAAACCGATTTGCTTCCTACAGAGAAACGGAATTCCCGATTGATTAATCACTGGTCAGATAGCGTCGGAATGTAAAATTGTTCACAGAACACACGATTGCATTGTTCTAGTGAAGAACATTGTACAGAATATTTTAAGTAATCACACTTGGTAGTTATTAGGTTTTTTGAAGTGAAAACTTCTTTAGCGGCGTTGTGCACTTTTTTTGTATGGGGAAAAAATGTTAAACTCGCGACAGGATTTATGTGTCACGTGACCTGATCGAAAATCCATATAAAATTTGAAGTCCGGACACGTGTTTTCTACAAACTTATCTGTTCCGGTGGCCAAAATTGGAACTACGTGAAATGCAATGCAAAAACGATATTTAATGACAGTTTTAAATAGACAGTAGCGACGCCGCCACCGGAACAGATAATTTGTCGGTCTATAGACAATAATGGTTTTTTGTTCAATTTGACAGCTCATTTATTAAATGCAAAGAAAAGTGCTTCGTATGTACATCAGGAGTAGAGTAAATAATTGTATTAATAAGAACTGATGTTGTTTTCTTGAGTTTTATTCCTTTAGCGTAAGGTATATTTTTCTTTGCATGAATGAACTGTCAAGTGTGACCTCTTCTACTATTATAGCCGCAGTGCGGTCGCTTCCTATATGCTTCCTATGCTACAAAGTGACCACAAAGACCTTAATTTGATATCCTGCAAAATTCAAAATTTCATTGCCGTAATAAAACATTTAAAAAGTTTGGAATATCTTTATTCGCCGGAATTATATAACAGTATTTTATGGAAATTAACACCACTTCTCCGCAGTCTTTGGATCCGCTATGCTGCGGAGCATGCATCAGGTCGTATGAAGTTGGAAATGCTGTCCGATTTCCTGCGACAAGAGGCTCGTTCTCACACACATTTTGGCTTGTTACCCCAAATTCCCAGTGAACATCCTCGAAAGCGACATGTTGATTACTGTAACACCACTCGTGTTATTAACGATTCGGGAGTCTGCGGATTCTGTAAAGGGAATCATTTCTTGGCCGATTGCTCCAAATTCAAAAGTTTATCCGCAGATTCCAGTATGCAATTAGTTGTAAATTCCAAACTTTGTTTTCGTTGTTTAGAAAATAAATAGTTGTCAATCAAAAAAGTATGACATTGACTGTTGTCAATCATTTTATCATCATTTATTACATGGCGTTTCAGTGTCACAGCAAGGAGTTTCTGATAAGTCTGAAAAAGTTTCTGATTTCATTAATTCTGAGAGATAAACTTTTTAATGTAATATAAATTGTCATGTTTGTGTACGATAGCGCAATAAATAAATATTGTATTTTACCATATAAATGATAGTACTTTTATACCTCTACCAATCAATTAAATCCCTAACCATTCCAAAATACATATCAAAAATGCACAACGTTAATATTCAGGTTTTCACTTCTGCCGGCACTCCCGGAGTGCAACCCGTCGTTTTTTTCTCAATTGGTAGGTAGGTAAGGGAATGTTTGTTCAAGGTATCAAAAGATTTAACAAAAAATCAGAGTTAGTTTTACTGTAGACCTTAGAACCCTGTAGAACTTATATTATAATAAGTTCTTAATCGTGTATTTTTCAGATCAAAATCTAATTAGAAACAGAGTCTCAGTTTTCTATTGTGTAGTTATCAGTAAGAGGTAAAAGTGGCCCTAATAAAAGATTTAATTTCACTTTATTTAAATTGTTATATACTGTAATAAATATAATACAATTCATTTCATGCAATTTAAAATGAAATGGCATATTATGTCGTCCGATCGTTGGTTTGGGCATGTTGCCATTTCATGTTCTGTCCAACTTACGTGGGAGCATTTAGCCTTCATTTAGCAATCAATTCGAAATCTACCTACATGTCAACTCACCCTTTGACATATGACAAATTGACAAATACATTCCGATAGCATTGAATTGTTTTGAATAGAACAATTCCGATTCGATATTCGAATGAGCATCGAATAAAGTGAACATGACTCGGCTATTTTTGTGTCAAAGGAGACAATCTAGTCGCAAATACGTGGATCGTAGCTCTGGAGAATTGCCCAAGGCCCGCATTTTCATTCATGGAACGTACCACAATAATTGAAAAGTCACAAAGGCCAGGGCAGGGCCCAATATTTCGATAGCCTTAAAATTCGATATATTTCTGTATATGTAAATCCAATTTGTCCAATCTATTTAGAACAAATTTATTCCCGAATTAATCTCTTACACAGATTCAAATCCATTTTTTGTTCAGGCAAATAAATGTAACCGTATTGCCGAATTTAATAGATCTGATTTTTATTATCTGTAGATATCGACTATGTTTAACAAGAAGACTTATTGTTTATGTTTAGACTTTTGTAATCTGTGGAGGTAGTGAAGAGTAACAATCAAAAGTCTACGTAAAGACCGACAAACTTATTTGTTCCGGTGGCGGCGTCGCTACTGTCTATTTCGAACTGTCATTAAATATCGTTTTTGCATTGCATTTCACGTAGTTCCAATTTTAGCCACCGGAACAGATAACTTTGTAGGTCTATAATCAATATTAGTGCCTACTATTGGCTAGCTTTCATCTATTTAAAGACGCTCTTTAACGATAACGTAAGTTATATTTAAACTACCTCATTATGTTAATGTCGACGCTAGACATGCCATGAATAACACTTTTTCTACTCTTATTTAGTAAATAATACTAAAATCAAGCAATGTTTTGAATTAAATAAAACACCTATACACCTAATACCTAAAACGGATAAACTCGCGATATACGAGATAAACTTTCGACCACTTTTCAGCAGTAGTAAACCAGTTTTCAGTTTTATGAATACAGTTGTGTAACCCAAAATCCCAAAATGAAAGTAGCATTTAATTTACAACTCAGTACCAATGCAAATTCTGTATTAAAAGTCATACAATGTACTATTTTAGGTTAAGTTCTGTTTACCTAAACACTTTCGAGGCAGCTTTTTGTCAAGTTTCATGACCTAGATTAGCCCGCAATTAAGCGATCTAGATTCTTGTTTGGTTGGCTTTTAAAAATTTCATTACATTTCCGAGGTGTTAATTTTATTTTCTTTGCACTTGTGCTAAAACCTTGTATAAAAACCCATAAGCAAATGTAACAGTTAAAACAATATTAACGTTAAAATAAACATGAACTGCGTTATAATCTTTCATCAGGTTAAAGTGGCTATAAATATATGGCTATAAAGTGCTTACAGTACTTCAAGGTAACTATTAGGCATCTACTAGCTTGGTTTTCGTGAAAATTGCCGACATAAAATAGAAATGATATTAATATCTACTTTTTTGTGATAAATTTGAAAAAAGAAGAACTTACTAAAAGTTATCAACTCGTTTAAAACTATTTTTGTAGTTTTGCGATTGTTTCCGTCTGTTTGTCATTATTATTTATATGAGGTACCAGACACTGCAATATTGAAGCAGTCAAAGACTGTAGAACTGAACTGTAAAATATATAGGAAAAACTGTAACAACTCCTGCAAAAAACGGAAACAAAACTCCGAACATGGGTGGAAATCTCAGCCAAATTTTATTGTCATGCCATTAATGATAATCACGTTTGTATGTTTCATTGCTACATAAAGAATAATTGTTTCCAACATACCCTAGTTTACAATTTACACAACAAATATTTTGTTGACCCAAGCCCACGTAACCAGTGTTATGTGCACCAATAGTCAGGTCACAGCGCAGAATGCCTAGGCCGATAGGATTAGTTCTAACGAAGCTGTGTGCCGGCATTTAATCTACGTATGGGCCGAGTGATGATCCGACGATAAATGGCTGTAAAATAAAGCTATTCCCACTTCTTCATATAACTGACTGTAAGGTATACTCGCGTGCTGCTGTCTTCGCGGCAACATCGAACGCCGCCATTATTGTGTTCCAGTGCTGATACTTTTTACACTTTTTAATTATTTTTTTATTTTTTCCACTTTCCCGCCTTTTGTGAAAATTACAACATCCTATTTTCTCCGTGTATTTTATTGATCTTTAAATCCGCTACTATTAATAAAATGGACCTTAATGCCGACTTCACGGTGCAACTGCTATTTCAAAGCGACGCGTAGGTACGTTTTTTTTTTATAAGAAGCAGTCGGGATGACCTCACTCCACCTGATGATAAGCGGATGTGAGGTCCAAATATAAGGTTGACTGGCTCAATAGAACATAGTACCCATTGAGCCAGTCGGAAACCACTATACATATTTTTATTGACTTTAAACGACATGAGATGTAAATTCTCTAGCCAAACAGACAGTTGAATAGAAATATGACATTAAACTCAATGCTATAACTTGCACGGGAACTCCACACGTATTAGGGTTGGCGTGCAAACTTCGAAACATGTTTAGACGAGCGAGTGACTGTACCGCGAGCCTGCAACTGGATAACTTGACTTACTGGCTAAACTCTGCGATATGTGGTAATACATGTATGTTCTACGTATACATTGTATATAAATATCTCTGGACATTATTCACACAGCGCCATCTCGCCCCAAACTAAGTATTAGCTTGTGCTATGGGTACCGGACAACGGACACATAGATACAATACATATTATACATAGAAACACTCAGACCAATACAAACAGACATGTTCATGGACACAAATGTTTGTTCCGTGCGGGGATCGAACCGACAACCTTTGGTGTAATAGCCGACTTCTCGACCATTAGGTACACCAAATGGCTTGCCAAATATTATATTGCACTTTAGATATCCTTGGATATTAGAAATAAGCAAATCTTTTACTATGGGTGCTAGACAACGGGTAAGGATTATTTATGTATATACGTTTTTAAAAATACATAGCTATTATATTTTACATAAAAATGCCCAGGCCGATACATACAGACAATACATGTATAAACGTAAACAAATGTTTACACCGTTCCAGGATCGAACAGGCAAAGCCTAGGGTGAAGGGCGAAAATTAAAAACTAAGTTATATCGACAGAGTTTAACTGAAACTTTATAATACCGGCGCAGTTATAAATTAATTCTAATTTTAATTTCCGAAAAGGTCAAACCAAAAGGTTTTCTAAGTATTTTCAAAGTAAAGTTTTAATGTTAATCGTATTAAACAACAAACTAAACGGCATGTCTATAAAATCTAACCGCAAGTTTTATTTCGTACTTTTAGAAAATTAAATATTAGTAACTGTTCCTCTTGCAAAAAGAAGAAATATCTACCTGCCTGTATGATATTTTATAATAATGAGAGCTTAATTCTTGTAAAAAAAATATTGGTTTTTGATTTCTTAAACATAATGGGATACCACAAAAACAACGTTATAAAATATTTACACTAATTTCAATAAAATTACAATAATATAGTAAAATAACAGTACCGTTACTTATCAATACAGAAAGTTAAATGCTATTACGTAATGTTTCTGAACTAAAAAATATACATTTATGTTATTGTACTGTGTAAGTTCTTTTAATAATTTCGATTTTTTATTGTTTATTTGATTATCCAATAGAAAAACGAACTTATTTCCAAGCTTTGTCGGAAAAAATCAGTCAGTGGAATAAATATCAAATAAGAATAGTACCTTAAGTTTTAATTGCACATGATGTAACCATCATTTGCGCGCAGACCATGTAACTTACAATTATCTTTAAAAAATGAAAATAAAAATGGTCAAGTCGGTATGTACACCCCTACTTGCGCAGTGACATTAATTTGCAACCCATTCAGAATGGTTTGTCGGTTAATAAGAGGCTTTGAAGAGCAGTTATTTAAGTTCGCTGGCAGTTAAAGTTCCATCGGTTTTGTGTCCGCGATACCAATTTGTTTTTATTCATCAAAACAAAAGGAAAATTTTTGTAAGTATATCTGGTAGGGTTTTTCATTATTTTTAAATATCCTTTACATCATTGATTCTACTTGCAGTTCATTTTGCCTTTTTTATATGAAATCAGTCACCGTTATTTTTATATGCAATGCTTCTTCAGTTTTCAGATAGGCCATATACCTGAAGTGAGCGCCCACACCACCTAGTTAGGCATACTTAACTATTAAGGTTCACTTAATGTGCTGCTACACTGTAGGCTTCTCTAAACTTCCTACCTTTAAATTGTAGTATATCATCCCCCTCATAAAATTGGAAATAAACAAAATTAAGAATTTTAGAATAAGAATGTTAGATTTCACCTGTGGGGGTGATACAGTATGACTTTGTAAAGGTCCTAGTACCAAACTCATCTGAGACGGGTATTTATTCCAAGACCTTAATAAGTCCTTATTACTGTGAAAATGAGACATTGTGGCAGAGCAAAAGCCACAAACGCCACCAATTAAAACTACTTGTAGAGTGGTTACCGGCTCGCGTTTGCTGCAAATGTTGAGCCGGTGGTCGCCACACACCACTGTGTAACTGTGACAATGTGTAACTACAAAAAATAAATTAGTGGCGGTGTTTTGTGGTAAAATAGCCTGTGACAGCCACCCCACCTCTCAGTCATTTGCTTGTTGGAATGCAAAGTTAGATTTTCTTGAGGCTATTTTAAAAACCAAAAGGGTTGGTTAAAGGTTGGTTATGTCTTAATTGGTTTCACTTTTCACATTTTAAAGTCCACTTATCATATGTATATGAATCCTTAAGAGGAGATGGCGGAAGCCAGACCATAATGGACATTCCATTACGGTAAAATGTAACGTTTATTATCATAAGTCCGGTCCTCGCGGTCGCATTAAAACATTTTGATGTTTTTCGTAAGTCATTAGAGTTCATTTTGCGGTGGCGAGACAAATACACACCTTTGGGCGGTTTTAAGTAAGTTTTTGGTGGCGGCTCACTTTGTTTTGATTTGTGTGAAACTGGAGTGAAGCATACTTTTTATTGCGTAGATGCGTATGTGTTTTACTGGTTGGTTCATTACAATAAAATTGTCTGTTTGTAATGTCTATGTAACTACTTTTCTACTGAATTTATTTTGAGTCATCTAGAGACGCAGCAGCGTAAAGCCAAGTTCCAAAAATAAACTGCTAAAGGAAATGCATATAACTGAAACCGTGGCACAGCTAATACCTAACCTTAACTAAAGTAAACTACTTCAAAATGCTTCGAAGAAAAATAAGATTTGCCTGGATGTCCGAGACAAAGCTGTTGAACTTTTACGGACACCAACCACTAACGTTCTGACATTAATGGAAATTATAAGTACAGAATTAATTTTATTCCCTTTTACCAATTTCACACGTCGAAACGATTCATTATGACATTTCCCTTAAAACACTGCGGTTAGGAAACTGTAATCACCGCCTACCGAAAAACGTCCCATTAAAATATTTTAAAGGAGATTTCCAAAAGGTCGCGTGTGGTCGCAGCGTGAAGCAAATTAAATTTACAAATTAATTTACTGCCCGAACCTGAACCATGCAAGAGATAACAACGAATGTTTCACCGATTTTGTCGAAATTTACCTTAAAGCCGTAAAAATCGTCATTTGGTTACATTATGTTGAAATTTAATAAGGGTGAAATACGTTAATTTCATTTTCATCGTGCAATTTTCACTTATTCCAAACTTTTTGGTGGATCTGATTCTAATGTGTATTTTTCGTATTTTCTTTTGTTACACCGATTTGCGCCACTAGGATTTTAAAACTTATCTTTCAATCTGCTCAGTACTCATGACAAACACTTATCTACAGTAAAAATACACATACAATCAAATAATTCGCACCTCTTACTCTCCCAAAAGCAAGGCGAAAAGTTTGGCAAAGTCGTTTTCTCATAAAAGGAAACGAGATAACATCGGTCGCGTTTAGGCGACGACACGCATGCCCGATGGCGATAGACCACGTCTTTACAATGTTCAAACTGTTATACTTTTTGTTGAACAAGAATCGGAAATATTTGTGAAGACGTATGGAGGACATATTAAGATCTGTGAAGTGTGTAAAAGAAGCCAGTAAGTACAGTCTCTTGCTGCGGTAATGCTTAGATGTGACTATTCCTGCAGACCAGAATTCAGCCGATTGCTAAATTCCAATAGGAAATCAATTTTCTAATGGCTGTTAAAGAAAATAAGAGTGGCAACACATTGAGCAAGGCTCCATGCAGTAATCGCTCATCGTTTAAATGCGTGCTGTCTGACAACTTAAATAATATAACAAGCAAACTGTACCTATTTAGAAGAAGTTAGAATAATGTCGAGGCTACAGAGGAAGTGAAAAAAAATTAAGTAAGGATAAATATATATTAGCGTGTCATGCAATAGCCCAGATCTGAAGAAGAGAGAAGAAAACATATTGCCAACTTAAGTTCCTCCCAAAAAAAGCTGCTGCGTTGAAGAGCACACCCTTGTAGATGCAATGCTATCAATGCATCAATCGATGTTCTAAACCAAGATTCCTTCAAGAGCCCATTAGGAAGAATGTTAAACCGATGATAAACAGATTAAAATTCCCATATAAACTTGCCTAACCTGTACCGAAGGCTATCAACGAGAAAATTTCCGGCGTCAAAAGAATAAGTACACACTCCACAGAATTTTAAAAACAGGTCGCAGATGTACAATTCTATGCTGATTTGTTTTGTAATACGCCATAATCATTACCGTGAGAGTTTTTATGTGTACCTCGTAAAGAATGCTGGTTATGGTAATAAACTGTATTTTCGTGAGTACACTTACTCGATATAAAAAGAAAGAAACACATTACAATAACATTGTTAAAACAGCGAAAAAATATACTGACTGTTTTAAATTCGATACATTTGCCAGATAAACGTAATAATTTTCTGCCTTAAGTTGAGATACAAGTATGAATTGTTACGTCATCACCACCAACATTTAGTCGAAATGGTCAATCTACGTCGACAGAAGTGATCCAAAGAAGACTTATTGCTTGGGGTGATAACACCCTAGCAAACTTGGCAAGTGGTTAATAATGCCTGCAATAGATATGATAGGGAAATGCCAGCCCCTTTTCAAATAGTTGTAAGTGTCGCTAAATCCAACTGCGGGAAACCTGTTGCATGCAAATTTGCCTCAAGATACTTAATTATTGGGAGAAAATTATTACGATAACATAATGGAAGAAGGGTAGGAAGGCTTTTGCACTGCAGTAGGACGTAATAGGCTCATAATAATAATAATATGAAAGGTTCCGTGCCAGCTGCTAAACTTAAAAATAGTATCTGGTCTAGTATTCTCAAAGTAAGTATCGATGATGAGTCGTTAAAATATTTTTTGACCACCCAAAAATAACAGTTACCTAAAGTAAAATTTAAAAATCAACAATCAATACACAGCCCAAACTTATATAACAACAACCTTTATCTACATGTGAGCAAACACTAAGTATATTTAAAGTTATTTTTAAACACAAATTGCATAGTAATTTTATGTGTAGCTTATTTTGTTATACTACCTCAGCTATAGGTTCTTAATTTTGAACTTTATTTGGAGGGTGTCAATTTGTGTTAAAAATTTCTTCCATATAAGATGTTGTAAAAGAGCATTTACATCTTGTAAACAGTCCTTACATAAACTCTAAGAGTCTAAGACAACGTGGGAGTTCACAAGTTAAGCGCATTCCAATTTGCTCAACAACTTAATTCCCGCGGCCATATTGGACCGCGGAGTCCAGGTGCGTCCCGCCAGGTGGCGTTGAACAAACACCAGCTGTTTACTCTGACTCTGGGCCTAGTCACCCAATTACTATGCTGCGATTATTTGTACTAAGTTCTGATAGATACTAGGTTCTCTAGGTTGAAAGCAAAATAGTAGTTAATTCAAATTGTAAAATTAGTTACAATGGTTTAGGACATCTACATTTTTCTAAACCTCGTTTTTAATTCTGTAAACTAAGATTACTTTTCCATTTTTTCTAACTTCTAACCCGTACACGCCGTATTCTCCTAGATACCCATATAATTGATACAGACGGCATAAGGCTGGTTTCAGAGTCACACTGACAAGCATGCGAACAGCGCGCGTATCAGCATGTATCGCTGTTCTTCTAAGATAGCGACGATTTGAACTGCAAAGAAAACCGGCAGTGTATAACGCTACGCGCGTGTCGCCATCGTTACTCTGAAACCAGCCTAAGAAAGGTTGGCTGCCGGCTACTGTCAAACCCAAATCAAATCATTTAGTCATATGTTCCCAACATACTGATTAAAAATACGAAAGCAATCATGACTTTATACATTTTGCCTACACATAAAAATTGAAATAGGTCAATCAATATAACGTATCTATCTACATCTATAATTTAATGAGGCAGTTAAAATTAAAGCCACTAGATGATTCCCAACTACTAAATACTCTTTAAGTTTTCTCTCAGACCGTGTAGGAGGTTATTGTCTCAAAGTTGAATTTACAAGTAAGTTTATTATTATTTGCTCAAAGCATAAAGTAAGTATGGCGGCAAAGAGCCTTAAGGACATTAATCTGGGGCATCCGAATGCTTTTGGAGCTAGATGGTGCTGTGTAAATAATCTCCAAAGTTTTATTTTTACTGCAAACAACCGCCGCCAAATAAAATAAACCATATTTCATGAAAAAAATATTATTTATTGGCAATATCTTATTTTTACACCCCCTATCAACATTTCAAATCGTGCCACGTATCTTTAAACTTGTATATTAACTAAATCGCAACATTTAAAGTTATGACAACGTGTGAAAATACTTATACAGAAACTCGACAGTTACTCTTTTCAATCGCCAAGACAAAAATAATATAAAATACAATCTTCATTTTAAGTTTTTTGTTAGGTTAAAGTTTATGTTGACTTAAAGAACATACTAGGTCCCAGCCGACCAGTCCCCAAAGGTGGCACCTGATCACAAGTATGACGTATGTGCCAGCCATCATTTCACTCAACCATATCAGAGGGAATGTAATGACCCGACACATAGCGCCATCGAGCCAGTCAAAAGTTGCAGAATTTTGAAGAATTTACAATTCGCTCAAAGCCTACATTTATAGGTGCTCGCTACAGCACCCAGGTGACTCAAGCTTCGACGGACAAACAGTAGCTGTTTACTCTAAGTTCAGGCCCAGTCCACCTGTTATTACAACTCTAAGTTGATTTGTACTAAGTTTCTCTGAGGTTGTCTTGCGGGGCTTAGGAAAATAGAGTGTTAACAAACTTATATTCTAATTGGTCGCGAACTATCTGATCATGAATTAAGTTGAGACGTAAATGGCGTACTGATGTAAACGTGCAATCAGTAATAAGTATGAGAAAATCAGTTGGTTTTACTTTTCTACTACGAACGCACTATCGTGCCCTGTACGCCAGAGCTGGGTTATTCTTTATTGTCGAATGTAAGGAAAAAATACCAGTAATCGTTTTAAACATATTTATTTCATATTTTTAGAGGCAGGGTTTTTGTCAATTATAGACGTCGTTCGCGCACAGGGCCCATAGGTGCTTTTCAAGTATATACGATTTTGGCGTCCAAAAGGTTAATGATCAATAAATGTTTTTCTTTAAATAAATTAATGTTTTTCTTAATTCTTGAAATCACAAGGACCCGATGTATGGTGCGACGTGAGTCTATCTCGAATATCGCTTGTCAGTTTTGCTGAAAGCACTCGCTATCTAAATTGAAGCCTCGGTCCCAAACTATGGATTTTCAGGGCCCCGTTGATTGAATAATTGAACTATCGATTTTCTTCTACATATCAGACATCGTTATTACGTCATTGATTTGACCGCAAAAGTTAATATACTCAAAGCGTACTCCGAAACTTACATAAAGATCTTAGAACTGAGTAAGAGACGGGTACGTACGTACATTGCAGGACATTGTTGTCTAAAAAACCAAGTGACTTTTTTAATAGATCACAGTTTTTAAGTCACTCTGGGTTTGGTGTGAAAACCAGCGCAGCAGCGGATCTTGCTCTGTTGCAGCACATGCTGAGGCCAGGTCTTGACCATAGATAGTTTTTCTTGGTATTTTATTTTGTCAATGTTTTTTGTTTTTTCTTTTTAACTTAATTGTATTTTGTGTACCAATGTTGTCTGCGATAGACAGCTCTAAACTCAACATTTTGCTTACAATATATTCATTAATCCTTCGATTCGTTGTTTTATTTTGTGTTGAATAGATTTTAAAATTAAAGATGTAGAAAGAACTATGATTGCTCATTGTTACACCTACAAAATATGTTAATACGAGTGAAAAAGGGACCACAAATCTCCAACAATACTATTTCGTAAATCAATTCATCTTTCTAATTTATTCAAACGCTAATGACTCTAAGGATTAGTTGTTTTGATATTGAAGTTGGCAGTAACTCCAAATATAAATGGCAGTTTTCATTGTTCGCAGAATATCCAAGCCAGCTTTAAATGTTGACAATAAGTTATTACGGGATTATGATGTTTATTTTATATGTACTTAATACATAAGTTGAGTCTTTTATTTATTCAATAAAATTAAAACTAAATCTCCAAATGTATGTAAGCGCATATTTTCAGAGTGAATGCATCAAATTGAATAAAATGAATCATGCATGCTGTATTTGCACCTTGCTACTGTAAAAATATATTTGTAACTTGTTTGTGATGAGAAAAATAAATTATTTTATTATTATTTATTATTATTTCATACTATCAATCACAGAGGAAATAACGGTCAAACGCCACAAGGTGAGCACCAGCTTATCCCTTTTCGTGTGTGTAGGGGAAACCGGGGGAGTTAAATGAGTAGTAAGATGCTTAGTCTCGATTTCCAATGCACTCAGCCATAGGTCTAGCTACCTATGGTTATGGGGCCTCAACGCATTCTCCTCCGAAAAACAATGTACAGAGGAAATATACATAAATGTAATTAAAAATACATAGGTTTATTGAAAGCCCAAATCAAAAGTCAACACAGATGAAGTTGCAGGTCAAAGCTAGTAACTTTAATGTGGGTTACATTGAAGTATTTATCGCACACCTAGATTTATCTATTATTAGAGTAGCACAACTCGAAATAATCCAAAAAAGAGTCATTGTAAAATTGGGAATCAGCGTAATGAACTACGTTAACTCCAAAGTCACCTGTGTATGTTAACTATGAAGATTTTTACACAGGTGTCTTTGGAGTTAACGTAGTTCATTACGCTGATTCCCAATTCTGCAATAACTCTTGCAAAAATGCTTTTGGATTATTTCGAGTTGTGCTACTCTTTATCTAGGTGTGCGTTATATTTAAAACGTCTCCTTTTTCTGTTTTGTTCAATGATCTCTAAGCTTTACTCGTAAAATATTTCCTTTTCCAAGCGATACCTTTAAAAACTCAATGATAATGCCGGGGACAGAGAAAAATACTTATCATAACCATGATATTTACCCTTCGCTATCGCTGTTTAATACCAAGCACTTCAAAACAAACATTAGAAGTTATATTTTTTACAATGGACTTTTCATTCTGATATCTACCTAGCTTATGAAGCACGTACACATTTTATTGTAATAGGTATCTCTGTTCTTTACGATGAAAATTGCGGTTATTTTATTCTTAAAAAAAGTCACATTTCACTGTAGGACAAAGGCCTTACTGACGTGAAGTCATCGTCACAATTGGTCACAATAATATTGACTTTACGCGCCCTAGCCACAAACGCTACTACCAGACAATAAAAACTTCTAGCGTGTGGCGGCCATGGGGCGCCAACCGTGTTTTTTTTTTGTGCTAGATAAGTTGGCAGACAGGTACGCAGCCCGCTTGGTAAATGGCCACTGGCCATATTACTCGTAATGTGGGAGCCAATACACTTGAAATCAAAGGCTTGAAGATCAGATGAGCTTAGTGTGGCAGCACATTGAGCGACGTTTCCTGGTAAAGTGTCCTATAATGGAATGTTTCGCAGCGGCCGCTTTCTTTCAGGTGGGTCGTGTTCAGCGAACTGTGATCTTAGGGTAAACAAAAGTGATCACTACCGCCCATGAACACCCGCTATAGCTGTCGGCAAATTTCTTGACGCTCGGCCGACGGAGAGACCAAAAGGGCGCGCGAATCTTTTGTTCAGAGGTACAGGCCCCGGCAAACTTCTTGAATTTTGGGTGGGGATTGCGCAGAACACGAATTTTGACACGCCTGCGCGCTATTAGTCAGAAGCATACCTATGACCAATAGTGCACGCGGGCGTTCGGGAGATTCGCGCGCTTTAATGGTCACGCGCAAGTGCACATGCGCGAACTTTCCCCCTCTCTGTCGACCGATGTTCAACAAAATGCCGATAGCAATATGCTTCTAATAGCGTGCACGCATCTCAAAATTCGTTCTGCGATATCTCCACCCGATTTCAAGATTTTTGTCAGGCACTATACTAGGATCTCGGATACGTCGTCCGTCTTTGTGAAAAGAATATCCAGGAAGATGGACGGGATAAGGAAATATTGAATAAATGTTTAGAAAAATATTAATAGTCTGATACTTTACGTTTACTTTCGTAGACATAAAGTATGGGTTTAATAAATTAACATACTTTTAAAAGACAGGAGCTCTAAAAATGAGTGCGAGTATTCTAAGTAAGGGCTGTTTAGTTTCAAAATATTATGTTAATGAGCTTCTTCAGTACTTGTATAAATAATGGCAATCGTTTTTAACTCTTTCTGTACTGTAATGAACGGTTTTTAAGTTATAGGTCAGTAGTGTTGGAACGTATTATTAAAACTGTGCAAAATATGTAATGAAATCTTTCAATATTCTACATATTTCCTACGCATTTTATTGTACACCGTCAATTTAATATCGTTGTACACCGTGCATGGAATCACAATTCGAATTTAATTAAGTATACACAGTTGGCGAATCACATTTAATGAATATTAAACATTGGTATTTTTATACAATTCGCGGTTCAAACTGATGAAACCAAATAAGCAGTTAAACTTGTTCAAATACTTTTTAATTTATATTAAATAAAAGATTATATTACAATATTTTCTATATTTTGATATTGGCTCTGAATATTTAATCTTAATTGCGTAGACTGAGCTGATAAATTGACTTAAAAACTCCGTTTATTCAGAATTTTTTATTTATGAGTTAATTTAATTAGTAAAAATTAGTATTTTGTTCTTAATCAAGACCAATTATATTAAGTTGGTCTAGTTTACGAATTATAAAATTAGGAATAATGGATTAAGTAATTTTAAATTACGAAATTTAATACGAGACTATATAGCGTAGGATGATTAATTGATGTTATAATCGTGAATATAATACGAGAGCTGGTTCAAAGATTTATTTATATCTCTCTGACTCCGATTTCCTCAAAGGCACGCCACATTCGAGACCTCAGTTCCAAGTTAGCGTGGCTGGTACCATTTACCATCAGGTGCATTGAACTACAATTAAGTACTGTCAACAGCACATCACGGTAAACACTTGCAGTTCGATCATAGCACTTATGCCCCCGACATAAGAGCGGTACAAAGTCCAAAGAGTTACGTCTGACGTGCTTTTGACTGTACTTGTAACTCAATGTCAAAATTACATGTTTAAGGTTTAAGGTTTAAGACATTTATTTCTCTACAAGAATACATTATTCACTTATAAGAGAAATACAAAGGAATATTTAACATAGTTGCCATAGTGTACGGTACATTGTTTAAAGTAATAAGTATTAGATTACAACTGTATTTACCTACTTACATTAAATACTTTTTAGGGTAGACACAAAAAAGGGAAAGCAAAACAAACATTGCAAACATCGAGTTTCACATGACAATATTTAGCCTCGACATTCAAAATCGCTAATGAGACAATTTTATTAAGTATACTCTCTATGTCTACTTTCCTCTTTCAAAATCAAATGGTTCTAAATTAGACATTGATTTAGCCACGAATTAAGCCAATCAAATATTAAATGTTTGGTTGTTCCCTTAGATTTAAATGGAATGTATGTTTAAAAGTTTTTGTCTTCTTAGTCACTCTAGCTCAGCCAGCCAGAATACCAGCGCTGTCACGGCCATTGTAACTAATGACGAGGCAGCTCAAGCTGAGGCGGATCCAATTGGCCATTTTATCATTATTTTGTTTATCTTTATTGATTTATCTGTGCTGTGCTAAACACGATGACTAGTAAATTATTTCTTTTCGTACTTTACCAGGTGGTAGGTTCCTGTACTGGGCCGTCTAGGTGAGTACCACCGCAGTGCCGGATATTTTTCCGTGAAATAGAAGTGTGTCAAGCTAGGGAAATTACTGGGTATATGAGACCTAATAACTGTCGTCTCGGTGTAGCGGGCGCAGGGCAGTGCCAGACAGTAACTGCTTAGTCACTGTTTGGCACTGAACTGTCTAAGGGCAGACGTGGCGCTTACCATCAGGTGTACGATCTGCTCGTCTTGTTAACACATTACAATAGTAATAAAAAAAATTAAAAAACAATGATAAAACTTCATTGCATAAACATACCCTCAATATTTTCACAACAAGAATGTACGCGTAAGCAGCTTATTATTTTCAGTATTACAATCTGCGCGTTTTATCTTTTTTAACGAAGACAAGAACGAAGGCAATATGTGGTCCCGTTTATCCGTCGACAAAGGATTTTAACACGCATTTTAACTGGGGTCAAATGGAGATACCGATGAAGCGAAAAGGGTCTTAATCAAACCACAGTCTTGATTTTAGCTTGGGTTTTATAAATGTTTGTGAATACGCTCATTTGATTACTTAAAAAGGATTTGTATGGAATAGGGAACATTAAGAATAATGTGGAGGCGGTATTCGAATGAATTCTTTGTCCCAAAGTTATTCGGAATTGTACAGTTTAATAACTGCTGTTATGGTAGCTAAATATGTAGAATCGAATCCTGGATTGGACTAATTTGTGGTTGGGAATTTTCTGTTCGGCAAGTACTCAGTCACAGTAAAGTACTGACAGTCCAAAGTTTGGAAGTTGGCGGTGTACATACATACACTCACTTGCCTCGAACAGCACGTGATACTGTTGATCCTGCATTCTGTGGTCCCGCGTAACCCTTTCGCCGTCATGTCAGACTGCCGCCTCTTCGTGATATGAGAATGAGGGAATATTTCGGTCTTGTGCTTGCGCACTCACACAACACTATTTGTTCAGTGATACGGTTTCAGACCCACCATACTACCAGAGGTATGGCGAGGGGTATTGTGGGTCTGAAGTGACGTATAGCCTGCTACTTGGTTGATCATAAAGATTGCCGTAGACGAAACACCTCACATTGATGAAGGAAGCACTCGATTAAAACTTATTATTTTTAGATATACCTAAACAATAAGTTTAGCAGTAAGGGAACAGCGAGGAACTTTATACATGCATATTTATGCATTACCCTGTCGAGTTGACAATATACTCGTACCAATATGATTTAGGTACATACATTAGTGCGCCAAGTATTGAACTATTTAATAGAATTTATGCATGAAATCATGAAAATAGTAATAAAATAAGGTACTCACGTTTAGCGCTGACCCCTTGTGACATAACCAGGACGGCCATGATGGTTACTGCTAGACAAATCTGCGCCATTTTGAATCTGTAACAAGAAAAAAAAAGGGAGATAAATATTTTATTTGCCAATACAAAGAAACAACTTAAAATTATGATAGTTTAATTTAACAAATAACTTAATATGAAAAAAGCACAGAACAAGAAAATTTATTTTTCTTTTCTATGAAGAGAAGGCAGATTACATGTATTATTAATTTGTTCCATAAATCATTTACTGGATTCGAGAACTTCAGAAAAACATTGATTATAAAATATTTTCTCTTTACTCTGTTTTCGCCATAAGTATTTGCCTTTTTTTAAAATTTAACTTTGGATTTATGGAGTCGAGCGTGCTAGATTTCTGTTAGATAGCATAAAGCAAATGGATGTTTTATAAAAAGTAATATTAAATAATAAATATTCTGTTAAAACTACTAACATAATAAAATATCCGACGACACTCTCTTTTCTGCAAACATAGTAGTACATACGAACACATGTAGAGTTAAAAAAAGTACCTACAGAAATCTTAGGAAGTACCTACATACCATTATTTGACCTCAATGTCAAAAGGCTTTGAACACGTTTCGCGCCGAAAATATTAAACGCTTTGTTCAGTAGTCAAAAGGAATTAATTGAATTATTTGTTGGTTCAAGCCAGAGTTCTTTTAAAACGTGAAAGGTTTCCATAGAAATCAAAGAAAATTTACCTCCAAAATATTTAGATCAAACATGTAACGATTATGCCAATAATAATCGGGAAAACTGCGTCACAATAGGGTAGTTCTTTATGTCTACAGTACTTACTTAATACTCCCATAAAAAATAAATCATCTACACAATCAAAAGTTAAAATTATTCGTTAATGTAGTTTAGCCATGCTGTTTTACAGTACGAACGGGCCGGCTCGTCCGGGGCTGTACCACCCTCTCACATAACACCAGCGTGAAATAATAGTGACTACTATTGTGTTTCGTTTCGCTTGTGAGTGTGCCGTGCTACGGCACGTAGGCCCACACACCCCTTAACCCCCCAATGGCCGGCAACGCGTCAGCGATCCCTCAGGTGCTGCAGATGTCCATGGGCGGCGGTGATTGCTTACCATCAGGCGACCCGCAGGCTCGTTTGCCGCCTCTGACATTAAAATTGTCTAAAAAAACTGTGACGGAAGATACTTTTAGCTGCTAAGAGTTGTTTGTGTTTGATAAAATATTCAAAATATTCTTGATTCATGTATCACTACATAGTATAAAACAAAGTCGCTTTTTCTGTCCCTATAATGTATGTATGCTTAAATCTTTAAAACTACGCAACGGATTTTGATGCGGTATTTTTTAATAGATAGACTGATTCAAGAGGAAGTTTTATATGTATAATACATGCATATTCCCGCGGGATAGCGTCCTATAGTTCACGCGGGCGAAGCCGCGGGCGGGCCGCTAGTACTACAAAAATGGACTTATGAATCGTCAATAATACAGCGTGGCTCCACTACAACTGTTGCTGTCTATCGAGAAAAACCGGCAAGAAACTTGATAGTTACTCTTTTCAATCGCTACAACTTTTGGGTAGTTTTTCAGGGTAGTGCCCCTGCCAAGACGAGCAAAGCGAAGCGAAGCGCAGGGGCACTACCTACCTTTACTCGAAACGTTTCGTCGTTTCTTTGATACCATTATTGGTAATGTTCGATATGAAATATATATTAATATTTTAAGAATAGATTGGACTAGGTATAAATAATATTATTGGACTCGAGCGGTAAAGATGACAAGACCGGCAAAAGAGCGGTACCAGTGTGCTCGAGTGTGCTACACAATGAATGGAGTGCATTAGTCGGATGCATTCTATCGGACATGTGCCATGCATTTATAATGTAAACTTTTATCACGGCCTTCGTATAGGCTCGACGTTTATCGGAAAGTTGTCTGTGAATATGATCAACTTGTATCTGACATCACATAGCAGTGAAAGAACTCCGTACGACTCCATTATGTAAAGGGTGTCTCAGCGCCGATTTTAAACTTTAAACATGGATTTCTCGGGAATCCGCGGAGCTAGCGGCAGGGGAGTGGTAGGGTTGGGTAGATAATAGGTGCGGATTTTTTAGTCGCCATGTCGCAGTGGTCTGGCGCGCACCGCGCGTACGCAGTAGAGGCGTACTTTTGCAACGAGTTTTCTTTGTTTTCCTCTGAGAAAATCTCTAACATCTTCTGACAGTAAATTTTTCGCTTCTTATAGTCTTCTGGTTTGAGTATTTGGATCTTGTGAGGATGTAATTTAAAGTCTAAGGCCAAAATTCGTTGAACATTTGAACGGTGAAGGCTCAAAGAAGCAGCATGTTTTGCGTTGTGCTTTACTCAACGAAAACTCGTTGCAAAAGTACGCCTATAATGCGTACGCGCGGTGCGCGCCAGACCACTGCCACATGGCGACTAAAATATCCGCACTCATCATCTACTTATCGCTACCACTCCCCTGCCGCTAGCCGCGCGGGTTCCCGAGGAATTCGTGTTTAAAGTTTAAAATCGGCGCTGAGACACCCGTTATTATATTATTATATTAAATGTTCCTGGATATTTATAATCAATACATTATACAACTCTACTTATTGTTTCCTCCGTGGGCAGCACTAACTTTCAGACGATGAGTACCTACTTCACTGCAATAGTGGGTTACATGCCTGTCTAGTGTCTACCCACATAAAACTACTGATAAACAATGATTCAAGTTTGTTCAACTCATCTCATAAATGCAATTGCTATTTTGGGAATTGAGAACCAAAATATAATTCAAACGCCTTTTCGCCTTCAAAAGTCTTGATGACTTGACGAACACATTGTCTAAGAAGTCTGTAGAAGTCATAGAATAAAGTAATACAGAAGGTCGTAAACTAAATTGGCACCAAACTTAAGTTAAAAGGTCATCTCCAGAGTCACCGCTTTAAGTGGTCTTGAATAAAACATTGACACTTTAAAGTGCACTTTTTAGTAGTTTTACTCATTCATTCAACGACACAACGTGCAGAGATAAAAGTGGTCACAATTTACCCCTTGGAGAAAATATAGAAGCACATATTATATTATCTGTGTCTCCAATGGGCATAAAGCATGTGTCCTTAAAATGATAAGCTGTCACTTCAACGGATTTCAAGACAGAGTGTACTGGAAGAAACACTAAACTGCTTGTAATAATTTAGTCTTAGGAGTTTTTATTTTAACTAAATAAATCCCAATTTTTACGTTTTTTTCTCTCTCTTATCGAATACCAATCTAGGAAAAAATATATATTTTTAAATAACTATACTTTTTAGGAACATGATACAATCAGTTCTACTGCAATCGGTCATTAATATTCACAAAATGTGACTAAATTCAAAGTTTTTTTATATTAAATATTTAGAATTACTATAATAATATAATTTTTATATGGGCCTGTCTCTCTTTAATTACTTTAGGGAACTTGTTCACCTCCCTTTCAAGTTTGTGTAATTGAATTACAATTTTTTATTTTCAAAACTTGATCCGTTCCGTCACCAATGTCACGCGCCGCCTTATTTATGAGCGCTCTGAAATACCTTGCCTTATTCTTCTAAAGAGGTAACTAGCACTTACACGCGGCCTAAAGATTCAATCGTTCAACGAGCCTCCGCTTCTAATCTGCCATTCTATCAAATAAGACGAAATTACCTCTACAGCTATTATGTCAATACACTTTACAATCCTCTTTACAACGAGTTTTACAACTAGTTAATACGCAAGTATTATCTGGTTGCAAAAAACATACGTAATTCTAAAGCTCTTCAACTTAAAGTTTGTAAGATTTATATATTAAATAGTTTAGCCAGTACAGTCAGTAAGTTATCTTTATACACCGCACCGTGTGGGCGCCTAGACTTATTTTTCTCGACATATCGATATAAATAGGTATCTCGATAAAATCTCGACCCGTTTCTCAGTGCATAATAGAGATTTTGATTGAGCGTGCGTTCAGCAACGCATAGATACTATACAGCGGCACACTATGATGGCCGTTTTGACTTATTACAATACATGGTTTTTATAACGCTTTCGCACTTTTTATTTTAACTATCTGCTGTGCAGCAGTTCATGTGCTGTTTTTAATCTTAGAGCCATTTTTTAAACTGTTGTTTTGGGCTTTGTATTGTAGTATGTCAAAAATGCCATTATAGCGTGCCGCTTTATAATGGCGGACACATAGGTACAAGCCACAAGTGCGTTTGTACAAGAGTAAAGTACTGTAAACTCTTCCTACTATAGTTTAATTCTTCAGAATCCGCTAAGTAGTAAAGACAAGGGGTTGTTACACTCTGAAATACCTAACCTTAATCACAGCATGTTAACAAATTGTTATAACACTCACAGAAACTTCGAAATTGCTTCGAACGTTAAAGGATTGAGACAATTCAATAATAAAGTTTTACGACGAAACTGACAAGTTGAGAACTTCAAAGAGAATTATGATATTTACGTAATTTACATCGGACCCGAAAAGCCTCAAAATCAGAAGTTATTTCTGATTTTCCCTCTTATTTTAAAATATTATCAATATTGGCGTAACTTCCGACGTCAGTTTAAATTACGAACTTGAGCTTAAAAATATTTTTCAAAGGAAAAGAGAATAACTTTGGTTCCAAATTAACCCATCGCTAGACCAAAAATCTTTCAAATAGTAGGGATAATTAAAATAAACATAAAAAAAAATTCCTGTATAAAAAAATTTTGGTATGATTATATGTATTAAGTATGGATTGGAAACTAAGAAGGTTCAGTGATTAGTGGGACCAAAGTCTATTGTTTTTAGTTTGAGTATTCTCACCCACGGCCAAAGGTCTCGTTTGCCTGCAGTGATGGTGCTTATATACGAAAAAAGATAAGAAGCTTTTTTTTAAACTAGGTGATTAGGCTTAGTCTGACGGCCGAGACGGTATTATTTATTTGTTTATTTATCCATAAATTAGCTATCCAAAAATTATACACTAAGTAACTACAAGTAATTGTCGTAGTACCTACCTATGTACGTATTAACGTTAATGTATGCAAACAAAGTTTACCCAAGTAGCTAAAGTTGCGTTCTTACAAAAGGGAGATAAAAATAAGTGAAAATAATACAGTGAACTGTATGTATGTAATATATTTATATATTACAACTAAATCCTAAACAAATAAATATAACATAAATACAATATACAATATATTATATAATAAAAAATTTTAATAAAACCCAAAATAGAGAGATGACGCTGATTGATGATTGGGAAAGGTGGATGACGACCACTTGGCAACCAGCTCCACGTGGCCCAAAATCCCAAAACAACAAGAACATTCCGATCGTCGAGAAACTGTCTCATTACCATACATTTAATAATTCATGTCCCATGAGTAGAATTAGCTCTCATAGAAATTGTTTCGTTGAGTTCGCTCATAAATATCTTAGGGAAAATAAGGTAAGCGTATTTTTTAACTGGGACTATTGAAAATTTGGTATATTTGATCAATATTCTTCGGGTAGAGACTACCGCTTGTAGTAGAGGAACCGCCTATGCGAAGCGGTTTCCTTCGTCTCTTTAATTAGGTATGAGTATGTACTAAAGTTAAAAAAAAACATTATTATATTAATTTGCCAAGAATAATGCGACACTTTCTCACAATATAAAATATTACAAGACAAAGAACAGTGCTAAAAAGAAAACCTCTGGCTGGTTTTGTTTCAGTTTAATAAAAAAGGAACATTTTGTGTCGTTGTTACAAGGGGACCTCGCAATTAATGTGACGGCGGGCCGGGGTCAAAAAACCACGCTAACGTGACATCTCTGATAGATGGGTACTAATAACTAATGTAGTTGGCAGAAATGCTCCCGGGAGAAATAGAATGTCTGACATTTTCATTTCTATGGTGATCAGCCTATTAATGTCCCACTGCAGGGCTAAGGCTCCTATAATGGAAATCAAGTAACCTTCACAATTACTAGCGTTCGTCCGAACCTAGAGATCATTCACGATAAGAAGTCCTCTAGCCGCTATATTGGTACTGTTTCTCAATACTTTCAATCTGTTTTTAGACAGATTTACAAAGCGTAGGCAATGCTGCCAATATAGCGGCTAGGAGACTTCTTATCGTGAACGATCTGTACGGCTTCGACTTTGAGTTCGGCCAATTTGACACCTTCGGCTTCGGTTATAATAATTCAATGGTTTAAATGCCGCCATAATCAGTTTATTTTGAACGACGAACCCGTTTTAGCTGCGTTCTGCGAAATTCAAATTAGAATTCCACACATTATAATTGTTTGACATGTTTGACCTAATCGACGAGTAGAAGTCTTCTTTAATGAATTCCAACAGTCTGATTCAATATTACAATAATGTTTACTTCCCTCGGGAAAGGAGAATGACCGGTTCTGGACCAAATGCTGCCCAAGCATGGGAACACTTTTATTTGTTTCCTTACATGAATAGTTATAAAAAAAATATAAAATAAAAAAAATCCTGCCACGGATTTATAAATAAATAAATCCTGGATCACTCACACCAATTATTTAGTCCTATACAGAGCATTGCTCGTATTACAGGGATCAAAATAACGGATTAGTGCCTTGTTTGGTTTTTGGGGTGGGCTAGGCACCAAGACGTTGTGAGACGCTTTGCATTATTTTTAGATACAATAATCTTAGACTTACCTAGACGACATGTTAGTGCCTACATGAGGTATTATAACATAGGGTAATTATCATTTTTGTTATGTTTATCATCTCTGTAAACCATTTTTTTTTTCAAATAAATCCATTGTTTATATTATACACTCTTTTATTTTTAAAATAAGCTGTTGGTTATGATTTTTGTTAATGTAAGACCTCTACATTCAATATTTTTTTTCTTAAAACTCCTGGGATAGATTTTGAAGCGCTTTGAGTTATAGACTAGTATTAATCTAAGGAACATTGTGCACTATGTCTCAATGTTGGGCGGCACTTGGTCCAACGTCCATACATAGATGGTCAATGTCCTTTCCTAAGTAAACCTTCGGCCAATTGTGACGTGAAAACCCAAGCTTTGGCTTTAGCTTCGACCAAAATCTCACCATCTTGCGAGCTGTGTTCGAAACACCCGAAAAGAAAAAGTAGATGTTGATTTGACATTTATCATATTTTAAACTAAGCCTTACCGCCGCGCCACCCGCGCGTAATATCTTTTTTCAAATATACCCCCCTTCCCCCCACATTTTCGGAATCAAAAGTCAAAAATGTTCACCGGGGATAGTGTAGCTTTCCAACAGTGAAAGAATTATTCAAATCTGCTCAGCAGTTTCAAAATTGTTATTCCCGCGGAAATGAGACGTTTCCCGTAAATTTTATATAGCCAGTAACCTATGTCCTACGGGTAATCCGGGTTAGAAACTATACGTGTGCCAAATTTCATCTAAATCCGTTCAGCTGTTTAGACGTGATTGAGGAACAAACAAACATCCAAACATGCAGACTTTCGCATTTATAATATAAGTAGAATCTATATCGGAAATTTTACGCGGCAAAATCGATGTTAAAATTACTAGTTAAAAATTCATAGACATGCATTGAAGTGGTTCGTTTCTTCTTAAGCGAACTGTGAAGATAAGCGCGACAGCTTTATGGCATTTCCTCAGCTCAGGAACCATTTTAAGATTTAGTATTCTTCCTTTAAATCTTCCATTGTTCAAGCATATCGAGAAATCTTCACATAAAATATCGTTAGTCAAAAAATACCATTGTATTTTGAAAATAGAGGAGTTTTTATCTATTAAATTTAAATTAGAAAAGTAAATGCAAATGTTTCTATGTTATAAAGTTGTCACCATATGGTCTATGGTGTGTGTCTTGGTCAGACACGCGAATTCAATTCAAATTTTTTTATAACCAAGATTATTCATAATTTATTTTTATCTGTGTATTACGTGGCTAAAAACGTGAATTAATATGTGTTGTGAAGTTATAGATCGTAATTGTAAGGTATTTTCTTTTTATTCATATAACATGATATTTTACAGGAATCACAATTTAAAAAAAAAAACCTGGCAGTTAGGTAAGGCTGTTGATCTCGTTAGCCTGTGGTTATGGTGCGAATAGGCAATCTCTTCCAAAAAACAAATGGGGCATTTATAATACCTTAAATGATTTGTTGTTTTTTAAATTAATTTAATTTAAGTGGTAAGTCTGGGTCTTCGGGCTGTACAACCCTGATGCATTTTCCAAAAATACTTGAAGGCGGCCGCTTCGATTGTTTGCTCGCGAAAACAAATATTATAGAATGATAAGAATACTATAGTACTCGTATTTGATATTTTTCAAATGTATTCTTCGCCAGGGTTTTGTATGCGTATGAACTTGCAAGATATATTTTAGCACAAATAAAGTTCCCTGTTCAATCGAGGAACCCTTCACCAGAAAGGATTTTGGTCTAATTTTAAATGTACTTTTAAATATTTTAAATGTACTAATTTTAAACTATACATTGCCCGCACTCGGATGTGATAATAATGGTCACATGGTATGTTGTACTCGTATACAAATGCTTGAGGAGACAATTATTAAGCTAGCGTGAAGGGGATCGAAATTCTATTGGTTTCGGAGGTGAATGCGTTTATACACTGTAACTGCAGGCTAAACCTGCTGCGGTGCCGTGTGTGGGCCTCCAAGCTTAAGTCGTTTGTCCCACAGCCCACTAAACTCCCCCGGTGTCTCCTTCACATCAAGAGGGACGAGCTGGTGATTAAATAGGCTGATACTATATTCAAAAATACTGTTGTTTCAACTAGAAGTAGGCGTAAGTAGATAAAGCTCGTATTACATAATAAAAGCGTCAATTATAGTTCGATATAACTCAGAAGTTACATGATTATGCCTGATTATGTGTCACTCACTGTGACTAAGAAGTTTTGTCTCCTATTATGATAATAATAGTTAAACAAGAAGGATAACAGAGTGGCTTCCAACGATGAGGTTAATTGTTCGAATCTCGAAAAATGTATAGACACTGAAGAGAAGTAGAACATAGTGGTTCTTCAACTCGAATGAGATCCCTGTCTGTGAAAGTACATCTGTTACCGTTAAATGTGCGGAAATCCGTTAGAGTGCAGATTACCTAGGTAAACTTCAGATTACTGGGCCGAATCAGTTAAAGTGAAGAAAATTGATTGAACTCTTACAAGAACAAGATAATCTGTCGACTTTCTAGGTAACTTGCAGACTGACGACCAGGCGTAGGCAGTTTCTTGTTTCATTATAAAAGAAAAGAAAACAAGAGAAGAAGACGTGTTGTCTTCTTCTCTTGTTTTCTTTTCTTTTGACCGGAGGCGGAAATCGACTCGGATGGATATAGGTTAGAAGGCTAAGGCGGAAGCAAAGCTCCCGCCTTAGCCGGGATTTCATTCGTGGTTTTTTTAACACCCATTCCCCAATTAACGGCTTACCATTCGTTACTGTGCAGACTAATTAAATAGGGTGCAAATAAGATTTATTTTAAATTTTACACTTTAACGGATCGTATCCGTTATTCCGCAGATTACCTACTAGTCAATGTGCACATTAACGGATTCTGCACTCTAACGGTAACACATCCACCGTTCAGAAAACTACAGTGAATTAGCACTTCACAGCGTATGTGCTTTATTGCTGTCGATGCGTACGGTGGACACCTTACTGTACTCATTAGGAAAGGGCATTATTTTGGCAGCGGAAAGAACTTTTTTGTCGCTAAAATTACATTTTCCGTTTAAAAAACAGGGCCAGCGATTAAAGCTGACGATATTTTAATCGTTATTTGATTAGATTAGTAGAGAGCTCGGAAAATAAAATTAAAAAAGTTTTTGTTCAATAGCAAAATTTGGTACGGTAGTAGGTAATTAACTATTTACTAAATAAGATTATAATATAATAATTTTCAAAAAACAATATAGATTTAGCTGAAGCTTTACAGTAATTCACTAATACATAAAAAACACATGGACTTTTTTTTATAAAGAAACCGTGAGCAGTAGCTTAATATTTAAAAACGTTAAACGTTAGTGGCTGTAATTTGAGTCTTTAATTTACTTTGTATTAAAAAGAAACCTACAACACTGAGGATGTATAATAAAACCGTTGATAAAATACAAAAAATGTAAAACAAATTAGGAATCTTACCATTTATTAAGAATAAATGACGTCCTAAAATATTTTAAGACTAATACTGAAATTTAAAAAAAAAATGTCAAACAAAATATTTTAACCATAAATATTAATATGCTTAAAAAAAACAGTAGATTTTTTAAGTATATTTTACGAGTGAAAATGATGAAACTCGTATAATTATTACTTTTTGTTTACACGCACAAATGCGTACTTATATGCGTAAAACTCCTTTTCATCCTCAAAGTTCGTTTCTTTTTAATTATTAAACATGAGAAAACCCTTTTTATTCTTGCGTAAATCCTGAAGTTTTCTTCTTTTTCTCCGTTTTATATTTTCAAAACGTAAAAATAAGAATACCTTCGAAAGTTTTTGTTTAGACACTTTTAGTAAGTAGAATATAATTATGTTGTTAGTGAATACTTAACAAACATATTATTTTGTAATAAATTACCACTTTAATTTCGATTTCGAGTATAAAATCTTTGATCTACTACTTATATATTTCTTGAAAATGACTTTTTTTTTATAAAATGTTGTGGATTTTCATATTTTATTAAGTTCATTCTAATTTTTACGATATTTTACAAAAAAAACGAATTAAATTTTTATTTTTAGCTATTATCATAAATTAATAATTGTTTTTAATTCGATGGATAAAGGAGTTTTTGGACGCAATTTACGAAGTTTCAAAAAGTTGTTTAGATTTTATTGCAGGTAAAAATAGAGACAATACTCGTACTACACAGTTTAATTTTATCAAAAAACAATGCAACTGATTTCAAGAAAAAGTGCTGGCTTATTATATTGTTTGTAAAAAAACGAAAAAATAATAAATGCAGCCGGCAACTTTTTCAAACTTCCGAAAAGTGTTCGAAAATCAAAATTTAAGAAATCTAATGCTACTTACGTTGATTCTTCCCGCCGATACAATAGTTCGATAGTCCGATACTTTTAGTATCGTCTGCACATACCCCGAGGTCCAGGTACGGTACTCAAATGCGCTTGGGCGGGCGGGCGGCGCGCTTTTATCCGTACGCAGACCTTACAACCGCTAGAACGCGCGTGGGATTCGTGACGCTAAGCATAGACTCTGGAGGTGTTGGAACTGGGTATGAATTGTTTCATTCACAACCCGAATTTACGTAACCATTCATGAAATAACCGCATTTTAGCACAATTTTTACGGGGTGCTATTATTAAAATAAACTTTGAAATTAGTCTTCTATTAATCGGCTGTTAAATGATATTATGATGGACCTTAGATGTAAAAAATACAGTGGCAAATTATGTGGTTTATGTGGTGTACATTAAAAAAATATGATGAGCCGAAAGCTTTTATTTATTAAAGTATAAACAAAACAAACAAAAATACTCTGATCTAGATTTTGCATATTAAGTTTAAGAAGGTAACTTACTGTTATGAGGGTATAAAAAAGTTAATTAATTTTTTATTAAAATTTTATATAAGCAATTATAATAATACTACCGTCAATAAACGGCCTTTCAAAATATCGGAATCTAAATGTTTTCGTTTACTTAACGAATTTGCCACACTGTTTATCATGTACAAATAACTCATTTTCAAAACCGCATGATACAAAATAATATCGTAGACTACTCATGAAAATAAGTTGTACTGCCTTTACTTTCACTTCATAAAAATAACACGTAATTTTGTAAGCTTGTATGTAAACATTCATTTATAAACGCATAAATTATTTTCTGTTTTATCATTATCGTGATAAAATTATCAGCCATATTTTTTCCTTCAAGCAAGTAAGAATCTCATACTTCATAATATTTTGAACCATGTTTACATTCATTAATTTATTTCAAAAAAAGAAGTGATCATAGACTTAACTTTTCCAATAAGAATTCACTCGATTCCTAGACTACTAAAATAATTCTTCATGCCACTTCTAGACAATTCTTAAATCTATCATCCCGCCCAACTTCGGTCGACCACTCGCGGCACAGATTGTGACTTAAACCGTGAAGGAACGGGACGGCTGCGCACCACCATGCGCTCGTCTCGCTCTCACCAAAACTTAAATAGGGCTGCCGCTAACTTTGATAAAAGTTTGAGCAAATGGTTTTCAAAAGGTTAAGTAGTAGTTTAGATGTTACAATTATGCAGATAAAAAATATATTTTTCCATTCTAATAAATAAAAATAAACTGTCTTCCTGTCTCTGATAGTTTGTAAGATTACGAATAAAGCCATGATCTCAATTAGTTCAATGCCCCGGTCGAACAATTTTTTTTTTGTGTAAAACATCTCGGTTTGTGATCACGAATCCGCATTTGGCAAGCGTGGTAATTTTAAGTCTGTACCCGACCCCATATTTCTAACAATGACCTGTTTGCAATGGTGATGGACTTTTCCCTACAGTCGATCATTTTGATGCTGATACTTAACTATGTTGTACGCTTTTGTGTTCACAACCAAGTGGCACCCCTAAAGCAGAGTCTCTCAATCAAATAATTGAAGGTGCAATCAGTTGATTGTGTTGTTTTGCGCGTTATTACACGATGCCTCTTTAATTACTAGCGATCCTACGCTTTTATGAGTGACTACCACTCACCTCCACCTAGCCTACGCACAATGGCTCACGGTGAAGTTAGAACTTCTATCTTTAGAACTTTTAGTCATGACTGACTTGTTGGTGGGTAGGGGGGATTTAAGAGTCTCACAGACCCACATATCCCTAACGTCCGTCTCTTCTGGTGTCATAATCAGTTAGCCTTTAAAAAAAAAACATTTAAACGCTGATTATGATATGCATTATAATATGATTATCCTGATGCAGAGACTAAGAGCTCCAAAAATGATGTTAAAAGTAAGTTTAAATAATTGTAATATTAATTGTTTGTCATATATTTAAGTATATGTCATCGTTCGTAACAGTGGCATAAGTTCTCACTTCATTTATTAATTAACGATCCAAAGCGATGGCTCGATTTGTGTCAACACTTCAGCTACGTTTGTAAATGAGTCTGAGATTGACACAATCTTTTACATCAACAATACACTATTTCTGGAACAGAAGTGTTTTACAATAGGACACACAATTAACAAGCTAAGAGCCGGTATTTCAATATATACTTATCTTGATCTTAATCCGGGATTGATAATAAGTATGACTTAAGTGTGTTTCATTATAGCGCACACCCCGTGCAATAAAGGCGTAACTCAAAAACACCAACTTTACAGGAGAGCAAAAAAACAGTTTATTTTCATTATAACATCAAAACTATTCATGCTATTAAGATGTATTTTATATCATTAGAAACCTCTGAATACGCTCTTAATTTCTGAGGTATTAGCATTAAAGAGAGATTGCTTGTTTAATCACTAGAGAGAAAAGAAACGTTCACGTTTTTATTGTACGGGGGTTATTTATAAATTACTGTAAGTAAATGGATTCACTCCTATTTTGCTATTCACCTGCCAAAAAAGAAGTGAATTATTTACACATACGCCTTTATTGCACGGATTTTTTGATGAAATATTTAGAAGTATTTATCTAATACGCACTTATTGCACGTCATATCTTAATATTTGTTATGAAGTAAATTGAATTAAATGTTTATTGCAGGGGAATTTTGCAAATCCTTATCAGAGTATGTGATTTACTTATTTATTGCATTACGGAAATATTTTTACAGACTTTAGTATTTTTGTACATTTTGATAATCACAAAATTAAAGTAAACATTTTAATGTAAGTAATAGGTGTGGGTAATTTATTATATTTTTCTAAATATTTTTCTGTATTTTAATGTAAAAAATAGTGAATATATTATGCAAAAATAAAATACAATTGTAAAAAAAATAAAAAATATTTCTTTTGATATTATTTCTCATTTCTTAACAAAATCAATATCGATTAAAGTAGTTTTCTGTCATAATCAACAAAATGAATTTTACTTAACATAATTTCACCGTCACGAGATCAAAAAAGACTAAATTGTACTTGTTAAAGGTAGCGCTAAAGTTGTCTCGCGCTATTTACAAAGGACATTATTATTATCGAGAAACACCTTTTACGCTACCTCTAACGTTAGTTATAAAACTAAGATATACGGCAGGTACTTTATGATTAAACCTAGATAATCAAATACAATAATAGACTCTTACTATCAAAAACATAGTAACAGCTGTCATAAAAATAATCACCATGGTCATATAAACAAATAACAAATTGCCCATATAAAACATCTAATTACGTCTATGGCACATAATTGTGACGGGTATAATGTTAATGGCTAATGTTTTTTTTTTATTTCGTGTCAAACTTCTGGATTAAGCATTAGTGTCAACAACAATAGGATCCGATTCATATCCATACTTTATGAAAAAAATTCCGGGATTGTTGGGAGTAACAGAAACTTCTTTAATCTTACTCCAATTTATTTTGCGATTTTCCGAATCATGAGACCAATTTTTGTACCATCTACTTGTAGTATAAAGTTAAAGAAATCCTCACGTGTCATTTATTTAACAATACGTTTTAATATCCCAGTAACTTTAGCATTTCTTACCAGTGAATACATCTGATCTGGTACGAAAAGCACTTGACGCTTTTTTCTTTTCAATATCAGAGTGCATTGAATCACTCTCATTTTGTGTATGTCCTTTTTGTAAGAAACGATGTGTAATTTTAATTTGTATTTCTTTTGAGGCATACAAATACATACCAATACACAAGTTAAAGTCACACATCAAATGCCAACTCATCAAGAAGAGTTATTATAAAGTGGAAGACTATCTAAATGATAAAAGTCTGTAGATGTGAGTACTATTGTTGCCGCTCCTCTGGCTGCGCCTTTGTATTGTTATTTGTATTGACATGATCCTTTATATTGACAATATTATTTACTGTGACATAAATTAATTTTGTGATGTTAAATTTTTTAATTTGTACTTTATAATTTGTAATATTTTAAAAAAAAGGCAAAACTGTTGAGTTTTTTGCGGCACTTCTTTCCTCAACAGGCTATTGACGTCGAAGTGCTGGTAGGGAAAAAAAGATTGACGTGCGAAAGTATTTTTTATAAATCTATTTGCAGAATAAATGATTTCATTTCATTTCATTTCATACCAAACACAAATCGGTTTCTATTTTGTCCCGAGCAATTATCAGAATTTAAGGAAACCTCTTGAATACCTTTTGCTCTTTCATTTTGAAAAAATATAAATAAGCAACTGGCTATTTCATTAGCGCCACGATTACCTATTTGCGCATGCCACATGTTACAGTATCCTTGTTTTAAAAGAATGTCATACACCGTGAAATTGAGGACTGCTATAACATACACATATTCAATACCAGATTGAATTTAGGGTTCTTTTGCCCGAAAAGCATATAATTAATTATTACATGTGGCATGCGGAAATAGGTAATCGTGGCGCTAATGAAATAGCCAGTTGCTTAAGGATATTTTTGCAAAATGAAAGAGCAAATAAGGTATTCAAGAGGTTTCCTTATATTCTGATAATTGCTCGGGACAAATAAGAAACCGATTTGAGTTTGGTGTGTATTTGCATGCCTCATAATAATTACAAATTAAAATCAAACATCGTTACTTACAAAAAGGACACACAAAATGAGGGTGATTCAATGCAATTTGTTATTGATAAGAATAAAAAGCATCAAGTGCTATTCGTGCCAGATCAGTCAGATGTATTCACTGTTAAGAAATGCTAAAGTTAGGCCAGGGCTTGTGGGTTCGAATCCCAACCAAAATTACCATTTATGCGATGAAAAATTGCTGGCGCAGATACAAAAAGGTATTACAATTATAAATAAATAGATTGATATCCTTTATCGCACAAAAATAAATAGGAAAACCTAAAAACATGTAACCTGATAAAGCTGTATATACTATACGCGTGGTAGTAAAAAAAATGATATTAAAATATTCCTTAAAGTAACATAAGAATCAGCACGGCCTAAGAATTTGGGCCCACTGCAATTTCACCATGCCATACCCATGGCCATGACTCCGCTTGGGCAGCCGATGCGCAGGGAAGAACGGCAAATACCCGAATACGAACAAACATGTTCAAACATGCACACAAACGTGTGTACCGTACGGAAATCGAACCCGCGAGCTATTGGAGTTATAGCCAACTTCTCAACCATAGCACCACTAGGATGTCCAAAGAAAAACAAAGATGAATCAAACACCACACACAATTTTTTTCAAAAGCAATTCAAAATTGTGGCGCTGGTAAACTGAACCCACAACCCTTGGGCCTCTACCGTGTAGCCAACATAGGAAGTCAATTCAACGCAGAATACAAACATGCAACACATTTTATTTTATTAGTTTTAATTAACCTAAGTTTTAAGCCTAAATGCTTTTAAAACCGACTATTATAATAATGTAACTAGAGATACATTTAAACACTCGATATTAACATTTACTGTACATCTAAATAAGAATCGTAATGAACAAAGTAGATATCTTGCATTAAAGGATTAATTGACTTAAGAAACAATTTAAAAAATTCTTATGATGTTAATGTAGTTACGCATGAAACAATATGTAACATTCATACACATGTAAAGTTACGAAGATTTTATCTGAAAATCTGTAGTGCAATAAAGGAGTAAGTGACTTACGCGAAAAATACGTCTTCAACCTAAGAGGCAACAAGGTCGGATTTGTAATTACGCACTTATTGGTACGGGTTTTAACAAAATGTGTGTGTAGTAACTCAATTTAAGTGTTTATTGCTACGGAATGAACGCACTTTATGATGGAGTAGCTTTTTGGTTTTTCCAACATATTTTTTTGGTTTTTTCAGAAAGAAATACGAAAAAAATTGAGGACACGTAACAAAGCATTTTCTATCGTTATCTGAAATAAAAAAAAAATTGCGTGAGTTCATATACGCCTTTATTGTACGGGGTGTGCGGATTAAAGTTAAGCGGCACCTAAAGTAATACAATTTTACCTGTCAAAAGTAATACTTATCTTAAATGTTATACTTAACTTAAGCAATAAGATAAGGTTACATTGAAATACCGGCCCTAAATCTATTTTAGTTGCTTAATAATCGTACCTAAATACACCCCCAGCTGTTTCAGCCGCCTCCGTGGAACATTGGCTAAGTTGCTCGGATATAACTCCCGGAGGACGTGGGTTCGATTCCCTCCTTGGCTCTAGTGGCTACTTCCCATTTGGTAAACTTCCCATTTGGTAAACCTCAAACTGTACCTACTAAAAAGTTGCGTTTGGTAAACATTTACTTTACTTCATACATTTGGAATGGGACTAAATGTATGAAGTAAAGTAAATGTTTACCAATTCCCATTTGGAATGGGACTAAATTCAAGAAGTAAAGTAAATGTTTACCAAGCGCAACTTTTTAGTAGGTAAAGTTTGAGGTTTACCAAATGGGAAGTTTACCAAATGGGAAATAGCCGCTCTAGTGGATAGTAGACTTTTAAGAGTCAGACTGGCTAGCCAGTGAAAACTACCACTATGACCTCTTTGGCTTCGTTCTGGCAATATTAATTAGGGCTTGAACTCAAAGGCTCGAAATTCAGAGGAGCTTTTAGTAACTCGTAAGGCTAAGAACTCACGGCACGGTTTTTAACTGCGCCTGCTTTGAATATTTTGATTTTGTTCAACAAATGATCAAACAATTACCCTCTCACGAGGATTACTAAATAAGCCCTTTATCTGTGATATCGCATAGATTACACTCATGCAAGTAGTTTAATAAAACTTTACTGGAAAAAACAATAAAGTGCTTTATTAGCTGACGTGGTAGAAGAGAGGTTTGGGTAGATTTCTCGAAGTCTTCAATTCGACTCCCATCGTGTGTCTGAGATGTGGTATTTTCTATAGCACTTTTAAATAAAAGCACCTACAGGTACCGGCAAACTTGTTGAACATTGGTCGACGGAGAGGGGGAAAGTTCGCGCATGTGCACTTGCGCGTGACCAATAGCGCGCAGGCGTGTCAAAATTCGTGTTCTACGCAACAATCCCCACCCGATATTTAAGAAGTTTACCGGTACCTGTACACGACGTGTCTTTTCGTCTTCATGGAATAGTAGTTGACCTAGGTTCTTAACCCTGATTTCATTGGTTCGATTTCTGTCCTGGAATGGGTCAATCATTTTGTTGTTACAACTTTCTTATTACAGGTAACATCCCTTTTATACACGAACATAAGTACCTACATTATAATAGAAATTACTTTAACAAATAGACAAGATGCTAATAATATAATATAAAATGTAAGTGATGACTGGTATAAGTATAAAGCCTTAATTTCGGTTCTGTCATTTTCCTAAACAAAGGCCCACCGCGGCCATTACGCATAATATGTGAAAGTGAGCGAATAGTTCGTAAATTACACATAAATGTTGTAACTCTATTATTAAGTTCACGGTCATCTTTTGAGTTACGGAGTTTGCGTCAAGAGACATGCCCCGCAGTTATTTATGATATACTAGCCTTCCGCCCGCGGTTTCACCCGCGCGTAATTTTATTTTTCAAATATCCCCCCTTTCCCCCCACAATTCCGGGATCAAAAGTACCCCATGTTCACCGGGGATAGTGTAGCTATCCTACTGTGAAAGAATTATTCAAATCGGTTCAGTAGTTTCGGAGCCTATTCAATTCAAACAAACAAACATACAAACAAACAAACAATCAAATCTTTCCTCTTTATAATATTAGTATAGATTTAGATATGATTCTGAAAGAGCCCTACCATCAATCAGACTGTTCCATGGAACTAAAAATATTATTTATATCTTAGGATACAAAACAGTAAGCACAAAATCATTTTTATTCTAATTTGTCGAATTTCCGGGGCCGAATTCAACTACCGGATCCGGGAAAATTAGTGTCGAAGCTTTCCATCACAGCTCGGATTTGTGATAAGCGGTAAGTTTGGTGATTAAGCCAGGACCCAACATTATGATGATGTGGTGCTTTCATAGATAACTGTAACACTTTAGTTTCATCATCATCATTATCAGCCTGTACGTTCCCACTGCTGGGACACAGGCCTTATCTTAAATTATGAGCGAAATAGTTCGTATATTACACATTGTAATTCACAATTTACTTACTAACACTTTTGTTTACTTCAATTAAAACAGGTGAAGATTTTTCCTCATGAATATCTTAAGTTTCTATTTTCCATTTTATACAAAAGTGAATCTTAAATAACGAAATAAGGCGAAGTTATACATAATGCAATGCCGTAAGTAAAGGGTAATGGACAGTGTTTGTTCTTCATGTTTTTTAATTAACTTTAAAAATCTCTATTTCATAGTGCTGCCAAATTGATGTTTAGAAATGCTAACAAATATATTATGAAAACATTGTGGCGTGCATTATTATCACAATGTTAAAAAATGATATATGTTGAGTAATGTTAGTAAACATATCTGAATAGTTAATAACAAATAAAACATTCGTTATAATTTGTTTATAAACATATAGTTCAGGTGACAGTATAACATGCGGAGAGTGATGGGCCCAATCTGATGGTAAGCAGCTATGACCTTTTCTATCGAAGGATGCTTCACATCTATTATAAAACTATACTACTATTTATAAATTTTTAATTCTTTTCTTGCTGTTGATTTATGTATTGATGTTTCTTTTTATTATTGAATCATGGAAAATTGTATAATATTTTCGATTTTGTTTTTACTTGTGTCATTTTATGTTATATTTTATGTTAAATCCTAATCAATTTTTAGTGTGACCGATGACGCTTCTCTCACTGACTAGTGTTCACAGAAAACCAGCGTCTTGGCTTGGGCTTGCCCTTACCTTGACACATGCTGAGTGAACGCCAATTTGGTCTTATTGTCACTATCAATTTTAATAATGTAATAATAACAATGTATGTCTTTGATTGTATATGTGATTGTGATAAGGATCAAATAAATCTTATCTTATTCTTATTATTCTTACATCGCTTAATGTGCTCCCACACTGAAAGCTCCTCCCGTCTTCGAACCTGTCATTTCAAGGGTACTGGCTCCCACATGAATAGGTATTGCCGGACAGCGAAAGCTATTTTAGCGCGCAGCGGCAGAATTTAATAATAGAGAACCACCTCCACAAGTGAACAAGTAACTATCTAATAAGCCTCGTACTCTAAAGAAGTCCTTCCACAGAAAAACTGGGACAAAATAATATTAAAAATCATGCCGAATAAATCAACCATCCATAAAGGACCCGGCCATAGAGAAAATATTAACTTGGGAGGATATATTGTCACATATTATTTAAGTAAAAATATGTCACTTGCTATCGCTTTCTAGAGCTTTCGAAATGCAGAACTGCTTACTATTATTAGAAAAAGCACTAAAAACTACATTTTCAGTGATGAGTAGATACATTTTTTCGTATCACGCCGATAAAAGATGATGAATCAAAATTTTATCATTTCGAGCTTTTTAATTGATGATAATATCTTTTTTATCATTGTTTACTATTGAGTTTTTAATCGGGCAATAAACTTTCTAAGTAAGTATTGAAGTCTCTACTAGTAAGTCGCTCACCTTACTACTCTAGTGGATGTCTGCTCAACGGACACAGCATTTCTGTCACACGCTGAATTTACGAGTAAACTGTTAACTAGTAACTGTTGCCACGTGGGACTGGTTCAGTGATAATCAGGCATTTTGTGCGGAATAACTTTCTGGCAATATAATGCTGAATTATCTACCGTGCAGATTTGCATCACACTGTTAATGTGTACAGCCCAGGGGAAATCTGCGTTGTAGGGACGGCGGCGCGATGCGAATGATTTTATGTTTTCGAAGGATTTATTAATGACCAAAAATAATGCTAAAAGTGCTTAAAATTTTGTGTCGTGACAAACCAGAACTTTTATTTTTTGAGATCATTTTTTAATTCGGTTGATAATTAAGTAATTACATTTTGTTATTTCTTGGCCAGACCGAAATAAATAAGACATAACAACATCGAATAACAAATATATGTACAAAGTATTACAAATGAGCTATGCAAACTTTTAATACCTTTTTTGTTAAATATTTGAGTAGGTTAAGTAAAAAAAAATAGGTTCGTTCGAATGATGATATCCTTACTTTCAGTAAGATTTTAAATAGTTATATTATTTTGCAACCCTATTATAACATAATGCTTAATAATCGTCAGGCAAAAGTTTTAAAACAGCCATTTTTGCCTTCACAAACCCATTTTTAGATCGAGTTCTCGAGTTGTATGGCGGAATTCAAACATTCCGTAGATAATATTAAACGTTTCATCTCAAAACGGCCGCTGTAATTACGAATTATAGTCTCTCCCAGATCTAATTAAGCGAAATGATAATTATTAAATTGTATTAAACTCATCTAATTCAATGTTTTGTGCTATTTTGGGTCTAAATTGTGAAGGCAAGATCTTTTTATCTTATTATTACAGTGAAGTGAAGTAGGACTTTATAGCTGTTGTGCATAGTTTTTGTCGGTGAGTAACTTACATGGGTGAGTTGGCAACGAGAAAAACCTTTTTTTTTGCTACCAACGTTGTTTTCTCTAGAAATAACAGGGCCGGCGACGCTTAATTGATTGGCTTTAAGCTTGAGCACTATACACGCATAGCTTGAGCAAGTGGTATTAAAAAGTGAGATAACAAATTGGGATGATTTTATTAAATTTTAAAAACTTTAAAATGTATTCAAGAACAAAACATAATAAGTATCTTTTTATACAGACAAGATCTCAACGATAAAAAAATCTTTATCGTTGACTAAAGATATTTCAATTTCGCCGTCGCCGACATTGTCTACTTATTCTAGATGATCATCTTCATCAACACTATTAACAGATGCATCAGGATTCTTCTTAAAGTTGCTATTACGGGCATTGATTAGTTCTAACAAATCTACTTTCTGCATCGTTACCCTCACTAGGTCTTTCAAAATCTTCCTGATATCATTGTCTTGAGATATCAGGCTCTTGATCTTCTCCTTTGTGAAGCCGAAGTCTCTTCTGCCCCCCATCGGGAACTGGATCTTTGTCGGCTTCATCTTCTTCTTCCGTTCCCTCGGGACCACTTGTGGCTGCATCTGCATGAGCGGCTGTCTCGGTTGCGATTGAATTGGCTGGATGGACTGCTGCATGTTTTGAAGTGGTTCCATTTGGCGACCTGTATATTTAGAAAGCATTTGTATCATTAGAAAAAGTACTAAAGTAAGTTATAGTTTTTTTCGTTGTGGTAGCACCCATTGTTCAAGATTTGCTTTGTTTGTGGCTGTTATCTGGCTGTGTGCAAAATATCCGATGATATTTTCTAAAGGTATTTCAGCTAACAAAAAAGCATTAAAAAATTGTTTAACGCCCTGTTGTGAAAGCTTTAAACTTTATCCGGGTCTGACCAGCGCCTTTTTTTTAGAATGCAGAATGCGTGTAAACACCATTGGGAATGATTGAGGCGAAAATGCGAAAACCTATTTCCTATTGGGGCTGCTTACCAAGCCCTCCCTCGATATCATTGAAGCAGGGCACAAACATCCACCTGCACCTTACCTATAAGTCAAATCTCCTCCCATTACAGCTGTTTTCATGGTCTTTTACCTTTTTTTTTCAGAGAAGAATTCGTTTATTTATGCTCCATAACCGCAGGCTAGCTAGACCTGCGGCTGTGTGTAGGACTCGAGAATAAAACGTCCATTACCCACTAAACTTCCCCGGTTTCCCCTTCACACCCGATTGGGAAGACCCGGTGCCAGCCTTGGCTATTGACCAGCTAAATGATATTTTACCTATAACTGACTGCTGCTGAGTTCCCCCACACTCGTTCCCACAGGTCATGCTGCAGCACATCTTCGGGAAGGGGCAGTCATTTTGCGGCCGTGATGGAGGTGGACCGATCAGCTTCTGCGGCGTCTGCGCCTCCGTCGTAGTCTCTTTGGCTCGGTACTTGCAGTCCTTGTAGTACAGCAAGTTCTCTATGCTCTCGTCTGATGATGACTCGTATTTCCTTGATGTTTTACAGATGTGGAGGTTTATTGCTATCTGAAACAAATCAGTCCGGATGAAAGCCTGTAGGATGGAAAAATTGGCAACTTATTTCTTACGGGATAACAAAACAAATCGACTGGGGATCGTTTGGAGCTGATGAGGGCCAGGCCATTTTTAATTCCGGAAATATATTATATTCCTAAAGTGTAGCTTGTGTAGTCCACGGTTTTTAATAATTAAACCGTGACTGCGATGACTGGATTTTAATTATGAAGGCATTGCTCTTGAGTGGAACATAAAAATATAACGTAAAAGCTCCTATTAACGACCCATCAAAATGTGACTCTATTACCGACCTAATTTTTAAATCACTCATATTAGACATAATATAGGGTTCCAGGAGGTCATACCTTAAAAATTAGTTACGTATTTTTGTTTGACAACAAATAGAGTAAATTTTGTGTGTTTAAATAGCCAGTGAAAGAAATAATTTGACAATGAGTGAGACGCGCCCGAAGCGGACGCAAATTTCATAGTGTCGCGTCTCCAGACACGTAAGTACACCTAAATATTACTTAAGGAAAATAACACACTAAAAATGGGTTTGTCTTCTTGCTATTACATTACAACTTTAACGTATATATTCGTTTTCTAAACTAACTCTTAATATAATACTTTTATTGGTTTTTGTGTGATAAAATCATGTTTTAATTAAAGGCGGTAATAGAATCCAAATTTCAAAACTTGATTCTAATAACGACCCATGGCGTTGTTAGATTTTTAAGAACATTTAGTATTTTAAAATAATATATATTATAAACTACCTTATTTGATTTAATTTTTTGTTGTTCAATTCTTAAAATTATTTTACTACGTTGAGATCTATTAACGACAAAGCTATTTCTTCAAGTTTTTGTGTAAAACTCGATTCAACGTTAGACAATATCCCTATTATTATAATGAAAATAACCTTTATTATCTGAATTAAAGACTAACTGACATTATAAGAAATAATATAGCAATAAGATCGAATTTAACAGTATTCCATAAAACGGATATTTTATCTGTTTATTTTTAATTTTATTGGTCGCTAATAGAATACTGCAACCTTCATACTTAATTCTATTACCGACTCACAGGTCACCCCAAGGGGACAAAGCAGGGTGACAGATCGGAATAATTTGATATTATTGGTTTTTAGGTATTACAGTACACAAAAACAAAATGTATATTTTTGGCTTATTTTTTGTATACGTGACGTTTTGAGAGATTTTGTCACATTATTAATGTAAAATAAATCCAGTTTCATTCATGGCTTCATGGCATTGGCTATAGGTAGGTATTTTATATATGTATTTTCAAATCAAATAAAAATTACAGGACGGAATAGGGGCCATGTAGCTTTTAAAGCTTCTTTCGAAGAATTAAATTCTATATTGTGTTCTCTTATAGAATCATGGAGCCGCAGAAGCGCAAGCAGTACGCCTCTCTGCTCAACTAGAAGCTGCGCTTCTAGCTATAAATGAAGGTATCAGCATAGGCATACGAAGCTTCAAAAACATGGCATACCGAGGACAACTCTGCGTGATAAGAGATAATAAATATACATATAAATTAATATTGTGGAAAAGGAGGAAGAAATATTATAAAGGTATTTTGTGATTGTATTACAGGTAAAAATATTTTTGTTTCTGATTTATAATATCTAATTAGTATGTAGGTAATTAAAAGATAAGCGTTTAATTATTTGAAGACTGTTTTCTGTGGCTGATTATATTTTTTATTAATTAAAATAACGAAAAATAAGTGCTCTAAGCGTTACAATAAATAATTATGTTCATATTGTAATAATGTTGATCTCATAACTATTGTTATTATATAATAAAAACCTTAAAAACGGTTTTTTATTTTATTTAATAGTATATAAAAAGTGACAACTTCGTAGCGGTCGGTAATAGAAGTCGAAAAATCGGTAATAGAATCTTGCCGCGTTCTATGGGTCGGTAATAGAATCAACTACTCTTTTAGATTAAATAATTATTTAGTAAATATTGTGTTGTTGAATATTGAATTTAATTACTGAATTGCAAAGAATACTTCATTGAGATTAATTATAAATTATAACATCTTTTCTAACATAACAGCTTATATCTATTTTTTTAAAGTGAATCCTAAGACAGCTTAAACTGGCGGTAATAGGAGCATTTACGTTAGTCTGATGTTTTTTTTTATAAGGGCCGTACTCAATTTCGATGATAAACTGATAGCTTGAAATCTTGTAACTGACTTGCAAGTCTATGACGTCAGAATTCAAAGTTTGCACTTACCAGGATCAAGAGTCTCATTATTTCGTTCGTCCATAAAAATCACATAAAATCGTTAGCGCGTGCGTTATCGTGCCGCCCGCAATCGCGGAAGTACTCCGCTAAACATGTTTGAACAACTCCAAAAACAATGCGTGCATGGTTAGGGTTCCCTCAATTCTAATAAAGTAGTGGGTTCAATTCTCTTCCTGCCTTCTAACATTTTGTGATGGGACTTTTTGAAAGTCCAACTGGCCAGCCACCATCGATATGAAGCATGGCGTAAGCTCACACTTTGTGTTTCGGTAAAGTAATAATACACTTAGCCGAGTCAAACCTATGTACCCTGTTGCCTGTAACTATAGGACTCGGTTACTGCTTACAATATTATGTTCTTCAATTTAGTAAGGTAGTAGTTACTTGCAATACCAGGAGGCATTATTAGAGGTTCGTCGACAATGTAAAAAATCTTCTTTCTTCGTTCTTGAAGAACCCGTAGTCTCAGAAAACCTCTAGGCGGATAGTTCAATCCACAGTCTACGCCTATAACTTAAAGCATGGTAGTGATACGCCCCCGACTGCACTCTTGGCAACAATCCGCGTTATCTAGCAAACAATAAACACGAGTGTTTGTGCACACCACTGATAGCAGGTAATGAAGTAGCTGCTATCGCGTTATCGCTTCATTACTTCATTTCATTACATTACAGTAAACATCCTTCAAAGTATTAATCATGCAGTTAGGCTCAATACTAAAGCAGTTTTTAAATAGGTACCTACCTACTGGTAAAGTGAAATATCAGCCTATTTAAAAGGCCTCCATTATTGAAACCATATCATGGTCACATTAAGTCCTGGCTTAATCACCACACTTGCCAATGATTGGTGATGGAAAACCCGAGTTGTGGTCGAAAAAGCCGACACAAATTTGCCAGGTATTGAACCCAGTACCCCGATCACAGTCCGGTACTTAAGCCACTAACCCAACAAGCTACTGGTACACAAGTAATTTGGACAGAGTCCGTAGTACAAGGATCAGTCGCTCGGGTCTGTAAACACGGAGGTCGTGGGTTTAAAATTGTTGGTGGTAGGACTTCCTCATAGTCTGATTGGGTAGCTACCACCACCCACAATTGAAATCTGCCACCATAATAGCTTAAGCTTTGTTACGGCATATTATTAGTTACGGGTATTCAGAAACATCATAAAAAATCAAATCCAAATCTAAATACACCCTTTAATTTCCCCGTAGCTACAGGAATGCGTTTCTTTTTTTTTCATAATTCTGAACACCAAACAAAGTTACATAAGCAAACAACCCAATTACTTTAAACGGAAAGAATGACGCGTTGTCACAATCAGACCAATGTTCAATCACATTAAAGTCTAATTTATTACAGCAATGTATGGAGGTACTGCTGACGTACCACATGCTATTTTAAGCATTGAAGTAAATGTCAAAATTTCTGTGAAAAAGATTATGTTAGTAGATAGTGTTACTTATAAATCTCTCTTTGGTCGCATCAAAGTACACAAATTCCTGACTTCTGTTATTGTTTATTCAATTTTACTTGCGTTTACTATACCTTTTTTAATTTACTTTACAATTTCCACATCACCAGCTACCAAATATTTAAAATTATTAGTTGTCCGCCAATGTAAAAGTCATGTTCGAGCAAATAAAGTACCTATCTTTATTTTCTTATTGACTTGTAAGGGTAAAGGAACGAGAAAACCTTTGTTAATTGTAGTGCTTATGTTTTTTTCAAAGTTAGCATTTCATGAAGACCTTTGATTGACCTTCTGAAACATCGATGAATCGCAAATGCGTAACGCCGCTCATGTTTTACTGGGCAACAACATGCAAATGTGCTTTAGCCAATGATTCTTGTTAGGCATTGTAAATTTATTTCAAATGTGTTTCTAAACATCTTTAGGGACTCGTTTTGTGTAAAATACTGCTAAACCCCAAGGTTACCGATCTTTGTATTATTTTACCAATTTAACCCTTCTACTTAATATAGTGTCTGGAATCACATTCTTTCAAATAAACTTGTATCTTCAGATGTCATATTTTACTTAAGAAGTGAATGAGAATTGTAAAATAAATGGCATCGGGCTTACAGTTCAAACAGCCGGATAAATGTTAACATTTTTCCCATTTTTCCATTTTAGAATTCTTTCAGTAATATTAAATAACAATTTATGCATTTATGCATCTCAATCAGTTTCACAAGATTCATCGTATTACAACATATAAAAGTATTTATAAAATGGTCACGTAATATTTCTTTCAAAATAACAAAAAGAAGCAGAGTTATAAATTATTTTATAAAACAAATAAAAAACATTTGTTTTTATTACTTAATTTATGTTTCTATCAAATCAGGCCTACACATGAGTTTTAAAACTTATTTCAGATGAACCGCTTACATACAATATACATAAAATTTTAGCAACACGACTCTGAAGCCTCAATCAAAAGTTTGTTGAAAATAATTTTCATACCAGTCTAGACAGAGGTTTAACACTTTTTATAAAAGACCTTTTGGCGTAGAATTTAAAAGCTTGGGAACTTTTGTCTTAAGTTTTTAACTGGCTAGGAACTAAATTAAGTAATCTTTAAACCTCCGCGTAGATATATGTAGTTTCAGACAGCGAACTCCGAAAAGATAACTCTCATTGAATCTATTTTCACATTTTCGAATGTAGGTTTAGTTAATAAGAAATAATACATGAGTTTCTAATAAAACAAGGTTAGTAATAACGTAATAATAATGAAAGTAATATCGTAAAATTAATGGCAAATTAATTAAAATAGGCAGTAATCATATATTATCATTTATTAATCTCTCAAATTTTCTTGGTAGCCGAAATGTTTTTGTCGTTTAATCATGACGAGTAAAAAGGTACCGTATTGTATTGTTTTTATTGTAAAGTTATAAGAAACTATTGCCCATGCCACTTTTTAAACCTGGGATAAAGGACATTGAAGATTTTGGCCTTCCTACTGTTCCGTAATTTTTTTTCAAAAAAGCTTTTACTAATAATTCTTTCAAAAATAGATACATAAAATGTGATTAGACGAAAACACGTAAAGTGTCACATTTCCAAGTGTATAAGCAACCAAAGTTATACTTATTTTTGTTTTTCTTTAATATCTATAAAAAGTGACCCTTACGGGATTTTGTCTAATGACATTTAATGTTTGTATTGATATCAGGTATCCATTTTTGTTAGAATTTTCAGTGAACGCTATTTTGAAAAAAAAACAACATGGAGAAGTAAAACAGAAATAGAAGTGCAATTGTTTACTCTTTTTTCTCGTTGCAACGGTGCACGGGAGGGACGCAAGTGTTTGGTATGGGGACAGTTTGGGGCTGATTGATGATGTTAGCTAATATCCATCCGTTCATAGTTTCACATTTTGATAGGATTACATATTTTACTAAGTTTTGTTTATTTTTTATTTCAGTTTTTTATCGTCTTCTTTATGTTCGTGGCATCCGTCTACTGCAGGGTGACGAGAACTCCACGACCGTCAATATTACCGAGGGAAAAGAATATCCAATTTCCTTCTGACTTTCGTTTGAAGGTAAGGTCCCGAGTCATATACCAAAGTCATGTTCATAATCAAAGGCCTATGTCCAGTATAACTCGCGGCACGTAGGCGCGGCATGCGGCATGCGCAGAAGTCAAAAATAAGGGATTTTGAACCTTGCGCGATACCACTAACATGCGCAGATATAACGGCCAGCGTCAAATTTTCGTGCCGCGAGGTATAGCTGATGATGATTAATTAATTGTGGTATTCCTCGTTAACTAGTCACATTACGATAAAGCTAACAGATAAGCGAGTTCGGCAGCGCCCCCGAAATTCGAGACAAAGACGTTTAGGAATTTATCAACTCGCATTTGTATGTTGAAGGACATGCCAGGCCTCCGTGTCCCGAGCGGCAAATTCTGCGCGGAGCAAGACCTGCAGCCGGCAGAGCACTACGTGGTGCTGCCCTGGTGGTACACCTACTGCCAGGAGCGGAGGCAGCGCCGCGCCAGGCAACTCGAGCAGTATGGCATCGTGCCCAACCTGCAGCTGTACAAGGACGTCCTCAACCGCGTTAACCAGTTCAAGAAGCAAAGACGACAGACTTTTTAAGAAATTAAATTAAAAACTAATGTAAACCTTTTACTGCAGCTGTGTACCAATTTGTAGGGGGCTCTGCTCTGGCCACTTTGAAATTAAAAAGATTTATCATCAGAAGATTAGAGAGTAAGTTACAGTTTGTAAGCACTCTGAGCGACGCTTTCTGGATAAGTGTCGTAATGGAATAGCCATTAGGTGGACTGTGTGCGTTTCCTATAGATCACTGTACCGTACGAGCACCAGAGTATTGATAAATAAACAAAATAAAATCTTTTTTAAAATCATATTTTAAAATCATATTTTACATTTAAATATTTTTGATTTTTTTTAAAAAGTTGATGGGAAAATGGAAACCAAATGTTAGTAGGTAAATAGTAAATTATCATTTTTTTGATAAACGCGAAGGGCAATGTCCCCGCCCGGTAAACGACGGCGACTAGTAGGTACTATTGGTTCGAGTTTCGTCTCTAAATCATAATCGTAAAACTTTTGATTTGACTAAACAAAACTTTATTAATCTATTTTACTACTAAGATCATATTAAGATCATATTTTACTACAAGAATCATTTTACTGCAGAAAAACAACGACTAAAATTCCGCGCAGTATACCTAACTTTTGATCTGGAAGATAATAATATTTCAAAAACAAAGAGAGAGATTCGCATCCGCGGTTAGATAGCGCTGGCAATGCAGCTTGCAGGCATTTCCAACAATGATAACTATATCTCAATTGAAAGCTCTGCGTGGAATCAATGTGCAGCTCATTATTATAATGGCCTGTGTTAATGCTGGGACAAAGATACCTCGACGCAGTCGGGTAAACAAGGTGACTAGGAGTACTTTTGTTTTAATAATGCTCCAGATAAAAGACTATTCGTTCGCTTTCAACTAGAATACAAGCTTGGTGATGCATTATATGCGCTCTCGAGTACTCATTAAGAACAACTACAAATATTAATATATCTTTTATTCATATGAAAGATTAGATATAAATTATAATCTAACCTGCATTCTAATAATAGTATGGAAATAAAAGGGAGTGATCCATTATTGTTTCGCTCTTAGCCAACCTCTCCTGCCAAGCGGTGCATCCAGCGGTGCAAATGACTCAACTAAAGTGCCTAATTAATACTAACATTTTTCCCAAAATGTCCAGACCTAGTCAGGGTACACTAACACTGATGCATGGAAGTCCAGTTAAATAACATCAGAGTGACTGCAGAGTCATTTGCGCAACAGGGGACCTCGTATCCATTAGCGAACGGCTATCCCCAATTTTATTACTCCTAATAAACAGAACGCATCAATAAAAAAAAACAAAAAAAAACTAATATTGCCGTACTCTGGGCGGCAATAACCAGAGCTCAAAGAAAAACAAAAGAAAAACCTAGACCAGTTGAGTTGGATTATGGTTACGCTACCATTTGATCGCTTTTCTTACAATGCTTTCCGTCAGTGCCAATCCAATTAAATAACACGCACAAAAATTAACCGAATACATAATAATATGGCATTGGAGCAACGTACATAGGGTAGTAATAATAAAACGGATAGAAAAAGGGTAACAAAGAGAAGTTAGGTTTTGGGCAAATCGGAGTAGTTTCGTCATCGGCATCGTCACAATCTTCATCTGCTGTCGTCGAGAAATGCAGACTTGCTAAAATTAACACCAATATAATGCAGGCACCTAAAATAAAAAACAGAGTAAGTTGGTATGTACAGTTCTTCCTCGTAGGCGTACTGAAAAGGTACCTAATTTAAATACTAGGAATAAAATAATGATACCGTAGGTACATGTCTGGTGACTTAATTATATTAATGAAGTTTAAAAAATACAGGATGTAGATTCACTAAGAAGAATTAAATAATTTACTAGTAATACGAGGCGCTCGTGGCGCAGCTGTGACAGTGATTCGTTAGCGATAACGAAAGTCAAGCTACCTACGCCGCGGTCGGTTAATGGATGGGTGACCATTCTGACCATATTTAGTGACATTAATTTCGAGCGTCTCCGTGCTTCGGAAGGCACGTTAAGCTGATGGTCCCGGCTGATATTTACTATAATGTAAATATTAGACGTCAAGCCTAGTCAGAGGCCATTTGGCGGCTTGATAACATCTGACATTAAGGTTGGTCACTTGCCTTACGCACCCCTCCACCAACCCGCACTAGGCCAGTGTGGTGGAGTATGGCCCACACTATCTCACAATTGAGATAAGGCCTGTGTCCCAGCAGTGGGAACGTATATATGCTGATGATGATGATGATGATGATGACTAGTAATGAACATTTACACACCTCTTCTCTGGAACATGTTACTTTAAAATTAATAACTTTTCTTTCTATTTCAATCGCCGTTGTGAGTAAGAATCAGCAATATTTATGTTTTGGAAAAGATAAAGTTCCTGCGAATTCCAGCGCAAGGAGCACGGTTCAATATTTGTGTCAGGCTGAAAATTAGGTTTCATTTTTATTTAAATTCTTTCAAACACAACTCCTTATTTATAATTTATGAAAGTAAAAAAAAGCCATCGACAAAATTTTACTTCGCATAACTATTATAACATAATGCAAGTTATTTAACACAAATAAAAATATGTACAAATCTAATTTACTATTAATATAACTTATAAATTTTTTAAAATAAAGGTTCTGTCTTATTACGCACCTACGATTGTTGTCCTGAGACACATTTTAATGACAAAGTTAAAAATACAACTAAAATGATTCAACGTGGAATTTACAGTAACTAGGTAGGTTTTTATGTACAACTCGTGATTGATATCCGCATAGCATATTTCTTATCTTTACATTAGCAATGAAAGATTCGTATGAAACGCAGGCCATACTATTATAAAACGAAATTATGTTCGTTTCGCATTGTTTGGTTTGGTTCATTTACTCGTCCTTTTAGACTTAATTAAAACATTTTAGTTTACTGCTCTAAGTTGTACACGCATTTTCCGAAACAACATATAGGACAAAATGTAACCAAACTCAAAATTCGCTTTGGTATAACGTTTATCCTCGATCATCCATATTGTTTCCTATAAAGGTAAAACTAACTTTAAAGGTAAAACTAGTAGGTACACTATTTCTTGAAACCATCGGTGCAGTTCTGATTACTTAACTAGAAGGAAATAACTTTTACCCCAAAACTCAAAAATCTACCCTAAGCAGAATCAATTATAATACTATTGAGTTTACTGGTCCATTAAACAATAAATTATCCTGTCAACTGATGGGGCTTTTAGCATCAATTTATCAGCAATGCTGAACCTGTATTTATTACTGTTTATAAGAAATACATAATATTTGAAAACAGGCTGATGATTCCTTCCTGGTAAAAAAGCTCTCTAATTTTGAATGACCCTAGTCATGCGTGAGCTGTAGGGTCAAATTCCTTCCTTGACAAACATCATTTATTATTGTTATTAATTCATGTTTTTTCTTGGGGTTTCTTTTTCTCTTTAGTTCGAATATTATCGGGTCGGTGAATCCGCATATGGCATGCTTGGTGATTATTACAGTTGGTAATCATTTTATTATAGTGCTGACTTTGACTTGTTTCTATGACGGAAGCCTTATAAATATTCTGATGCGTTTACATTTTACAAACATTATTCATCTTCTTACGTTTTTAGGGTTCCGTAGCCAAATGGCAAAAAACGGAACCCTTATGGATTCGTCATGTCTGTCTGTCTGTGTGTCTGTCTGTCTGTCTGTCTGTCCGTCCGTATGTCACAGCCACTTTTTACCGAAACTATAAGAGCTATACTGTTGAAAATTAGTAAGTAGATGTATTCTGTGAACCGCATTAAGATTTTCATACAAAAATAGAAAAATAATAATAAATTTTGGGGGCTCTCCATACTTAAAACTGAAACTCAAAAAAAAAATTTTCATCCAATCCTTACGTGTGGGGTATCTATGGATAGGTCTTTTAAAACGATAATAAGGTTTCTTATATCATTTTTTTCTAAACTGAATAGTTTGCGCGAGAGACACTTCCAAAGTGGTAAAATGTTGGCCCCCCCCCCCCCTGTAACTTCTAAAATAAGAGAACGATAAATCTAAAAAAAATATATGATGTACATTATTATGCAAACTTCCATTGAAAATTGGTTTGAACGAGATCAAGTAATTAGTTTATAAATTTTTGGGGCTTCCCATACTTAGAACTGAAACTCAAAAAAAAATATCTTCAAACCCTTACGTGTGGGGTATCTATAGATAGGTCTTTAAAAATGATAATAAGGTTTCTTATATAATTTTTTTCTAAACGGAATAGTTTGCGCGGGAGACACTTCCAAAGTGGTAAAATGTTGGTCACCCCCCCTCTAACTTCTAAAATAAGAGAACGATAAAACTAAAAAATATATATGATGTACATTACCATGCAAACATCCATTGAAAATTGGTTTGAACGAGATCAAGTAATTAGTTTTTTTTAAAACGTCATAAATCGTAAACCGCAATTTTCCTCTCATTCAATCAACTCAAATATAAAAACGTCGATCAAACTTACAAAGAACTACAAGAACTTTTATATTATGATGATACTTGCTGCTACGGAACCCTTCATGGGCGAGTCCGACTCGCACTTGGCCGATTTTTTTTATGTCTTGCGAAATTAGCTTAAATTAATTCAAGAACGACCACACGCTAGATTTAGAAAAACATGAATGAAACTGGTATTGTCCAGTAGTTTACTTATCTATTACGTGCCATCTAGGTAATATTTAGAACTCATGCAACAAAATCGACTCTATAGTAATAGGCAATAGTGTAATATTTTATAGTGGTAACAAAAAGCTATAAAATATGAAGATAACAATTATTTATAAATTGACGTTTAATCTTTCTATTTTACCAATAATTGAATTACCTATGAGCAATTACTGTTTCAGGTATTAACATTAGCAAAGTAGACGTAAGTATATTATAAAAAAAATCTTTTCTTTTTTATCAGCGTTTTATTTACTCTGCAAATATTTTATTTCCACTGCATTTCTGGAAATCAAGAGAATATTAAGTAAGTCCCACCATAAATACTTAGCACCACATTAACTAAAAAATTAAATATTACCCCTATAACTTTTGGGAAAGGAAAAAAAATTCTTTTTGAGAAGTTGTTCTTCTACAGTCAGACACATCTCATAAAAGTAGTAATGAACAAACTAATGAGTTCTTTTTGTCACCGGAAGAGGCATGCCTACAACATTGTAATAATACATTATTATTTCAATTAAGAAAGACTTATACGCGTAATAGTGGTTCATACCGGTTGCAACACATTCGTAATACAGAAACCAGATGTAGTTCCGCAAAATTAATGCATACAGAGCAGAAAATTGCTCACGATCTTTGGATATTGCTCTCTCGGATGTATGGGGGTCGATCTTTGCAGCGGAAAAAAATGTTGATCATTGCTGGCACGACGCGCACGCACTGCGCGCGTCTTCCCGCGCGTTTTCGGCGCCATTTTTAAAAAAGTTCCGGAACTTTGTAAATTGACATTTTATTTTTTAATTATAATTTTATCAACTTTGGTTTGCTTAACTGAGTTTTTTAGACCTGTGATTTTAAACCAAGATGTTATTTTGCATACAGTCAAATAGTTTGAAAATCATGTTGGAGTTATTGTGATTGTTATAAAGTGCAGCCCAATCATGGGGCATGATGGTTGTTGTGACAAGACATTAAGTGCAACGAGAAAACGCAGGAAATCGAATTGTTTTCAGAACGCGTATGCGGGTCTGATACTGTGTATAGTGCCATCAATTTTATGCGATTCAGGTAAGGGCGTTCTAACAAGTACCTACTGTAACGGAAATTGATTTGTGACACGCTTTTCTGTATCTCTGTAACATACGGGACAGTCAAACTAATCGAAGACTTATTACGATAAGGGTCAGTTACTGTTAGATAAGTTCCAGAGAATTTATTTGTCAGATATAATTACAGCTCTTTTAGTTTTTTGTAAATAACAAAAAAAAACATGTCAAAACAAAAACCGCGTCTAATATATCCAACAGGTAAATTGTCAGCTACTTGTCCAACAGTAGGAATCGATACTAGCCCTTAATGTTAAATGAAAAATTAGAAAGTGTGCGAAAATAAATTTAATAATAAATATAAAACAAATATTATTTTAATACACAAAAAACAAACTTTCATAAAAGGCATTATGGCATAATCTCTTTTAGACAATACATATTCAAAGAATAACAATGTTTATGTTGGTGCGAAGGGTGGGAAATCTTCGTGCCTTTCAAGCATCCCTGAGTATGTTGGCAGTGTGGAGTCCTCACACTGCCAAACGCCCATAACGAAACGGGGGAGGCTATGCTCGCTTCCCCTGAGGAGCGCTGCTCTAAACCAGCAGAGCTTAGCTGGTGGGGGACAATTGTGTGAATCTCTGTATAGAGCGACCTGGCCCCCCAGCCTGTGCTTGAGAAGGCCACAGTGTGGAGTTTTAGTCAGTACCCCTTACCTAACATAGGGCAACTCTGACATAACCTCAGTACAAATAGGAAAATATCACTACCGAACACGCCATTGACATCAAATTGTCATGTTTATACTAATCCCTTGAGAAATGTGGTTTATCCATAATAAAATGCAAACAAGTTATATGCTGCCCTCAAAGTGCACTTAATTGCACTTCCCACTGACCTTTTAAGTGTAGATAATAGGTGATTTCTACTACATATTACATTTCTTGAATATCAAGTATTTTATTGCATGGCATATTATAGCTTCCTGTTATAGACTGGATATTTCTTCAGGCAGGGAACACCTTTTTTTTAAGGACGGTGCCTTCACCACGGCTTAGTTTTTATCTAGATCTTCTAAAAATATTGTTTTCCGGGATAAAAAGAATGCTCCCAATTTAAGATCTCAACCTCTGTACAAATCTATATATATAAAACTCAAAGGTGACTGACTGACTGACATAGATATCTATCAACGCACAGCCCAAACCACTGGACGGATCGGGCTGAAATTTGGCATGCAGGTAGATGTTATGACGTAGGCATCCGCTAAGAAAGGATTTTGATCAATTCCCACGGAAACGGGAACCACGCAATATGATAAGGAGGAAATATTTGATCGTTTGTATTAAATAGGCTCTGAAACTACTAAACCGATTTGAATAATTCTTTCACTGTTGGAAAGCTACACTATCCCCGGGTGACATAGGGTACTTTTGATCCCGGAAATGTGGGGGGTAGGGGGAATATTTGAAAAAAGAAATGACACGCAGGTGAAACCGCGGGCGGAAGGCTAGTTACGAATAAAACTGTTTTGACCTATAACAGAACTGTGTAGACAAATAAACTGTTTCGTTTTTAACTTAGTATAAAAAAAATCGATCTCAAGACAACCTATAAAGGTTCTATAGTTAATTAGTTAATTTTACGCGATTACAACAGATTATTTTGGGATTCTCAGATTAAAGGGCAATCTTATAAAGGTCACTGCCCGTCACCGACCTCGGCAGTGTTTAGGGATGTAAGTATATTTGATAAACACACTGTGTCAACAACTGACCGGCGGAATACAAAACGACTATTTATGTCACACGTGCCCATCATTGTGCAGAAGTCAAAACAATACGTGAACAATAATGTGATGCGCTGTTAAGGGATACGTACAGTTGAATGCAACAGGTTAATAAACTCAAGGTTTATTAAAATCTCGGTTTTTTAGTCTTGAAAAAAAAATTGAAGATATCGAGTACATGCGTTTACATATTTATGTTTTATTTGATTAATAATTAATCGTATAAATATCGGAAAATGCTAAGAGAAAAAGGAAATACTAATAATAAATGGATGTATTCTTGGGCATTATTCGATCTATTCCTTGATACCAAAAACTACTCGTAATACTAATGGTATTTTTTTATTATCGTGATAAATTTCTATTCAACGAATACATACCCTTTTCAGCCAAAAACTAAATATAGCTTGTACTGAGAGTGCCTGGCAACGACTTTGAACACTACTTAGACTCTTTGTCCAGTAAATACTAACATTTTTACATGGAAACACCCAGACCGACAAACAAACATATTGATGTATACATACCGTGCGGGGCTCGAACCCGCGAACTGGAGGAGTAATAACCAAATTCTCAACCATTAACCCAAATTAGTTGTTAATATTCAAATTATTGTTTACTAGCGGCCCGCCCGCGGCTTCGCCCGCGTGAACTATAGGACGTTATCCCGCGGGAATTGAACTATAGGACGTTATCCCGCGGGAATATCTTGTAAATTGTAGCCTATGTGTTATTCTGATGAATAAGCTATATTATTGTAAAGTTTCATTAAAATCAATTCAGTAGTTTTTACGTGAAAGAATAACAAACGTGCATCAATCCGCTCCCGGGCCGGTACCGCCGCAACCGCTATGTCCCTGCATTTTAAATCTGTAATATCTTCGAAACTATTCATTCTTTCAAGCCCCGGATTACCAGACACAATAGAAAATCTATTGTTACGCGGCACCCGAGTGCCGGTTCGGGATTGAGTGGTTAAATTAAATGATGTAAACGGCCATATTGATCTATATTACATGCACAATTTATTTATGGTACTTTATTGGATAAGGATTAATACTGTATTGCTTAAAATCACTTTTTCGTAAATAAGCCATTATTTTATCGTAATAAGTAAAGGAAAATGGTTATTGTGGGTTATCCCTAAGAGATAGACATATACCATCGCGGACTTTTTTGTAAAACTTTTTAAGGTGTACAATAGTGTAGTACATTATTTTGATCTATCTGGTAGGGTTCAGCCAGCGTTTGCAATGTAAGCGCAAAATATGTGCTTATTTACGACCTTACACTAAAAACCTCTAAAATTATCAGTGTTTCTCTACTATATTATGCATGTATTATACATATAAACCTTCCTCTTGAATCAGTCTATCTAATAAAAAAAACCGCATCAAAATCCGTTGCGTAGTTTCAAAGATTTAAGCATACAAAGGGACATAGGGACAGAAAAAGCGACTTTGTTTTATACTATGTAGTGATACAGTCTGTAAACTAATAGATGCACTTATGAATCATCAATTACACAAAGCAACTCTACCACCGACTTTGGAAGCTATCGAGAAAAACCGAAAGAAAAACTCTATAGAAGCAAGACGATTGTTTTATTCATTGATGAAATAACTCATTTATTCAGTTTCTAAAGGTTGAAATAAAATAAAAGATATAGCGACCATAATTACTAGTGAAATTACTGGGAATATGAGACCTAATAACTGTCGTCTCGGTGTAGCGGGCGCAGGGCAGTGCCAGGCAGTAACTCACAGAGATCTATGGACCTCTGTGCAGTAACTGCTTAGTTACTGTTTGGAGTGTTTGGCACTGAACTGTCTAAGGGCAGACGTGGCGCTTACCATCAGGTGTACAATCTGCTCGTCTTGTTACATATTGCAATAAAAAAATATTCCTTTGAGTGACATTCATTTCCACAGAATACATCTCAACGTGTGCCATCGTAACTTTTCTTTTAATTTCAACAGAGTTATACTTAATGCGGAGCCAGTAGGCTCCCACTGTGCGATATACTCGGATTTTATTATTAATTACTTATAAATGAGAAGAAAGCTTAACCCTTTCTTCACCGCGCTATATATGAGTAAAAATGTTCTCATGCTTTCACATACACTTATATTTCATGCGTTTAGTTCACATTAGATGCTTTACACATCAGATTCGGTCGATAAAAGCTCTGTCCCGAGCAAATAGGCGAAAACGGCAGAGTCATCCGTTTCACTTTCTTCTGGTATTTCGATATCTACCGGATTATATATAAAATGTATCGATATATTTACTTAATAAGTAATGTTATCGTTACATACGTATTTTATTATTATTTCGGATGAATACGTTTTGATCTTTAAAAACCTGTTAATTAAGTAACTGGCTTGTTTTTACGTTCATGAGATAAGAATAATACTTATAAATGGTTAACGAAAGGCAGAGTAAAAATATATATTTATAATCATTAACAAGGAGGCTAAATCTAAAATTGCGACCTGTAAGTGATCGGAGTGGAAAAACTTCCACTATCAACATTATATTTTGTAAAAGACTCCCAGTAGTTCCAAACTATTCAATATCTTACTGTTAGGCAAAGGCATCCATAGAATGAAGTTATCGCTACAATGTACTGGCCTAATCACCACGACCCAAAGGTCATGGCCAGATACTCAAATCACTTAAATGGATTAATAATTCATTACATATTATTAAAAATAAACACTGCGAAATTCGTCTTTCTAAAACAATATAATGTTTATAGAATTATAAAGAATGTCATCTAGCTTTCCTTTCTTTGCAAACAAAAACCATTCCACTTTAGTCCGTTTTTATCTAAACATTCAACTTTTTGTTTGAAGCGCATTAAAAAGTGTCCTCTTAAATTGTGTCGTTTTGCTCAAATCTCGCTCGATCATCTGATCGCCAGACCGCTTTCGTCGAAGCGGCCACCGATCCACAAACCGGCACTTTCACTTACGCAATCGAGTAAATTCTTAAGAAAGTAACTGCATCTAAACATCAGTTATGGGATTGACCAAGGTCGGGCTGAAGTTTAAGGTATACTTACCTACCAACCTACTCGATAGATTTACACTGGCTTGCAAAAAGGCGCTTTTTCTCCGGGTTGAAAATGAATCAAGAAGGTAAAGTGTCAATGTAATAAAAATATCTCTCTGGACATCTCTCTGGACATTATTCACACAGCGCCATCTAGCCCTAAACTAAGCATTAGCTTGTGCTATGGGTGCTAGACAACGGATAAACATTACTTATATACTTTTTTTTTGTAAATACATACATATTATACATAGAAACACCCAGACCGATACAAACAGACATGTTCATGCACACAAATGTTTGTACCGTGCGGGGATCGAACCCGCGACCTCTGGTGTAATAGCCGACTTCTCGACCATTACACCAAATGGCTCGTCAAACATAGCACAACAGTAAGAACTGCTACTTTACTGTGCTCTTCTGGAAGGTGGACCCACTTCCCCAGACGAGCGTCTCATTCAAGTGGAAGATCCACCCACTATCTTAGCCTATTATTCTAAATAGGAACAATAGGCTAAGATAGGCCTAGCTTGGGTTAGTTGCGTTATCCCCTGAACGCATACGATTTCGTGACATACTAAATCTATCTCATGCCAGACCTCAAAAACAGTAAGAAGGCGGGTCCCGTACAACCACAATGGTTTATTGGCCTTCATCTGTCTATTGGCAAATATCAACAATAATAGGCTTAGATGGGCTCTTTTGCAACAATTCCCAGTGGATGTGAAACCACAGTCGCCTTCATTAACATATTGTGTCGTTTATTGCTTTAGTTTATTGCCAAATTATAAAAATTAGGACGCATCTAATTTAAAACGTCATAGTAGTTTCAAACTTATGGGTTTTGCTGGCCCGATGGCACATTTTATAGTAACCTTACCTTATTTGCCAGGGGTCGTGGTTTCAAATCCCACCGAGGACATACATATAGGTGATGAAATATATTTTTGTGGTACTTATGTTACAAGCTACAAGACACTTAGACACTTAGTGCTAAACTCACTTTGGGAATATTTAATTTTTTTTTATGTGAAGGTGTCCAAGTACATACTTTGACGAGCCGTTTGGTGTAATGGTTGAGAAGTCGGCTATTAACTACACCAAGGGTCGCGGGTTCGATCCCCGCACGGTACAAACATTCGTGTACATGAACATGTTTGTTTGTATCGGTCTGGGTGTTTCTATGTATGTATTTACAAAAAAAAAAGTATATATGAAATGTTTATTCGTTGTCTAGCACCCATAGTACAAGCTAGTTAGTTTGGGGCTAGATGGCGCTGTGTGAATAATGTCCAGGGATATTTATTTTATTTTGGTTTCCGAAATCATTATCAGCTGACAAATGGAACGATTGGGATCAGGCCTTTGCAGCTCTTGAAAGACGGGCAGCGGGTTACTCTTGCAGACCCGACCACTTCTGGGACCTTTCCTGAATTGAATTGATTCATGATAACATCATAATATTATTCAAAATATACCGAAATTTGATGGCCTTTGTCGATCACAAACTGCTCTTATGGGGATCTGCCGCTGACATAAACAATATATTTATTTTGCAAAAGAGAGCCATCCGCGCTATATATGGCCTCAAAACCCGTGACTCGTTAAGAGAATTATTCCGGGAAATAAATATATTAACTGTGCCATCACAATATATACTGGATTGTGTTATGTATGTACAAAAGAACATACAAAATTTTTCAAAGAAATCAGATCATCATCAATTTAACACAAGAAATAAACATAGGCTTGCTATTCCAAATATTAGACTTCAAAAGATTGGAAATTCTTTTAAAGGAATAAGTATTACAATGTATAATAAATTGCCAATGGATGTTGTTAGCTTACCCATAAATCAATTTAAGTCGTGGATTAAGACCCGTCTGATGAAAAAAGGTTACTATAAAATTGAAGATTTTCTTAATGATGGAGATCTGTAGATACCTACTGGTAGTAGGAATGCTTCGCTCCCTGTCAGCGCAAACTGTATTTTAATCTGTTGTCATTTTTGTTATATCTACACTACGTCCTACAGTTATAATTTTTTTTTTATTTTTATTATTATATCTACATTCACACGAAAAACTGTATGGCTTAGTATAGATAGATTTATTATCATTGTTGTATAAATTTCTTTGGCGATTAAAAAGAGTAACTGTCGAGTTTCTTGCCGGTTCTTCTCGACAGATGACTGCATTCCGATACCGGTGGTAGAGTCACTCTGTAATTGACGATTCATAAATACTTGATACAAGTTTACATGAATAAAGAATATTTTGATTTTGATTTTGATTTTGACAAGTATAGTTTAAGAGTGTAAGTACAAATACACTTAGGTACTCCAGCTAAGTGGCATAGAGGTTAAGTATATTTAAGTATTTGATTTAACTTGTTTATATGACTAAGTACCAGCTGGCCTAGTTTTATAAACTATGACCTATTATTTTATCTAAATAAAAAATATATGTAATATGTTTTCAATTAGTGACGGTGCGTTGACTGTATAAAAACAAAATAAAATACGATATAATATATCGTCAAAATAATATTATTATTTTGTATAAATTATTTACGGCTTGTATTTAACTGCACATCAAAAAATACGAAATGTACATCAAAAAAACAAATGCTAACCTAACCAAACCTTTATTTGGCAATTATTTATTTCGGGAGTCGCACCCAAGTCAAATAAAAAAAAATGTTTGTGAAATTGACCTCGCAAAAAAACTAGGTATTTTAATATGACATAATATTATACAGGACAAAATATTACAAATTATAATGGACAAATCGATGAAGAAAATTCGTTAAAAATCAATTTCTCCACAACCTGCAATGTTTATTTCGCATGATCGACCTTGTAACGGATTAGATGTTATTTCTACGTCGGTCAACACACGATCAGCCTTCAATGGAGAGTGTTTGTCAATTTACACTTGCATCTATAATGTCAAGGTAAATTGATCTTGCCGGTTGATCATCGGTCAACTAGGGGAACTTAGATCGAAAAAATATAATTTATACTTTGTGTGTACAATTACATGTTCTATACAGGGTGACATTGAAGTCGTTAGCATCTTTTTAACCCTAGAAAGATAGTCTGCGTCAAATTGACGCATGTGTTTCCGAAATATAGCTCTCTCTTCCTAAATAGCGCGAATCCATAGCTGTGCGTTTAGGACATTTCATTCTTCACCGGGAGCTACCATGTGACGTACTATGTATCATTATGGTAAGTTTAACAGATTTTAAAAAATGACGACTACTTGAGTCAAAATTACGCATGATTATCTTTTACGTGACTTTTATGATATTGACTTGTACGGTAGTTTGATTTTATTTTAGCTTATTATTAATGTATATCGAAACATATATTATCAATTTGTTTTTATACATATTGAAGCAAATATAGAAAGCAATGGCAAGTAGAAACTTGGACGAAGATCGTATCCTGGCCGCTCTTATGCAAAGCAACGGCGAGGTTCCTTGTCAAGACACCCTCCAGTGAAGTAGACGACCACGAAATTGAAGATGACGTGCAAAGCGACACAGAAGCTTTTCTAGATGAGGTACAAGAAGAACAGGCGAGACGAAGTCAAGTGGAAATATTATCCTAGACGGGCAAAGCTGTACTGAACAACCAGTCTCCACATTAGCCTCTCATAGAATTATATAGCATAATAATGATGTGTGCCAAAGTTGTTTCTAACTATTTTTTTTATAACTTTATGTCCCTAATATTATAAGATATTCTAATTGTTGATTTTGTACTAAAAAAGCTAATTATTGTAGAAAAAATATGAGTTTTAATTAGAAACAACAAGTGTTAACTTTTTTTAAATTTTATGCAGAAGTTTTTGTTCTTTTTGTATAAATATATAATTTTTAAATAATTACTTGCAGTATTAATTAATTCCAATATACGTGTAAATATATATTAACCTACAATTAATTGAAATAAATTAATGTACCTCGAATTAGGGCTAACTAAAAAACATGCGTCAATTTTACGCATGATTATCTTTTCCGTACTACACAATATGATTATCTTTCTAGGGTTAAATAAGAACATACTCATGATATATGTAGTAGATTTCTTTCCCCAAATATGAGGCAAATCCAAGATATAAAATTATGGTTTTAAAATACTTATTATTCAAATAACTTACAAGCCTGAAACTACTTCATTGGCCTCCCGACAACGCGGACTCTGCTATAACATGAATTTATTCAAGTTCGGGCGCGGAATTATTCACCTACCTAAACAAACAATGTCACCCATGCTTCATTCATACCCGCTTTGCACTCGTCCCTGCGCCCGCGCTGACGCCGGGCACCACCCCCAACCACCCCTTTTCACGTAAAAACATACCTTCATACGAGTACATTAATGGGTCAAATCACGGAACAAGAAAATTTTCTGGGTCAAATGGATGCCAATGACTTCAAAATCACCCTGTATAAATATAAAAGTAAGCTCAGTAAAATAATAGTTTTTTTTTTCGACGGGAATTTGCCACTCGTACTTACTGTGATTAGCACGCGTTCGGCAAGCGTGGTGATTAATTAAGCCGATTACCAAATATGACGTTGGTCCTGCGCCTGATCTCTCTTCGGTCGTGTCACTGCTGTCCCACACCGTGTTATTAGAGTGAGGGAATATGGATTGCACCTGTGCTTGCGCACTCACTTGTGCACTATAATATTATATCCTGCGTAGTTGGCTGATCGTAAAAGATTGGCCGCCGTAGCCGAAAAACTCGGCTAGGAGGACATTATTATTTGGTAGGTATTATTATGACGTTTATTGATTTAAATGATAAAAACCCGGCTGTTTGGGTATTTTTTTTTACTATGGCGAGGGTTTTAACATCATCCAATAACACTCATGCCTTAAGGTATATTTTATAATAAATAATTAAGAAATAATCAATATTAATATTGAATAATCAAGTGTCCAACTAATAATTATTATGTAATCAGATACATATTTAACCGGTCTAGTGAAATTATTTATTACTAGCTTCTGCCCGCGACTTCGTCCGCGTGGACTACCTTTTAGTAGCCTAAGGGGTTTTACGGTTTCGTACATCAACTCGCGTACTCCTCTGCTACCCCTCTCGTGTTCTTCAGCGAATGATTGGATTTTGCACTGCGGAGCCCCAATCATAGGCTTAAGGTAGCTATTGAAGTATGCTCCTATAAACTATATTAAAAGATTTTTTTCCTTCAGCATAAACATGTAGATTTTTCGCTTTGGATACACGTGAGCAAGCCACATAGAGCTGACCGTGAGAAAAACATGGCGAGCCCAAATGTATGCCTGCTACCTTCAAGGTCTGACCCTGCGATTTGTTTATCGTCATTGAAAATGCGACTTTCAATGGGAACTGCAGGCGTTTAAAATTGAATGGCAAGTTGTTGGGTATAATTGGGATGCGCGGTATAAGAACATTGTCTCCCTTAGCTTCTCCAGTTAAAATTTTGGCTTTCACAATGTGCCTTCCTAGTTCGGTAGCTAGCATCGGCTCGTCCTAATCGGGTGTGAAGGAGAAACCGGGGGAGTTTAGTGGGTAGTGGACGCTTCAGTCTCGAGTCCCACACACGGCCGCAGGTCTAGCTAGCCTGCGGTTATGGTGCATAAACGCATTCTCCTCCGAGAAAAAAAAGTTCGGTAACTCGCAACCGAGTACCGTTACATAATCTTGGCGCGTCCAGGTTACGCATTAACAAAACGGGTACACCTACCTTTAATTCCAACTTGTGTGATGGCACCCCGGACAACTCTAAAGAGTTTAGGAATTCTACGGGATAACTTGCCCCGCCCCCGCCCAGTTCGCCCGCCACCGCGTATCGTGCACTCATTTGTCAACGCGTAACTATTAAAATCGTCATATTTTAGACAATTCACACAAAATCTTTGTAAATTCTAGCCTAAGCTATATTATTGTAAAGTTTCATTAAAATCAATACCGTAGTTTTTACGTGAAAGAGTAACAAACGTTCATCAATCCGCCCCACGGCCGGTCGCGATCGGTACCGCCGCAACCGCTATGCCCATGCATTTTAAATCTGCAATATCTTCGAAAATATTCATTTAAATTACATGCTGTAAAGGACCATTTTGATCTATATTACATGCACAATTTATTTAAGGTACTTATTTAGATAAGGATTAATACTGTATTGCTTAAAATCGCTTTTTCGTAAATAAGCCATTATTTTCTCGTTAGTAAAGGATAAAAAATGGTTATTGTGGGTTATCCCTAAGAGATAGACATATACCATCGCGGACTTTTTTGTAAACCTTTTTAAGGTGTACAATATTGTAGTACATTATTTTGATCTATCTCGAAGGGTTCAGCCAGCGTTTGCAATGTAAGCGCAAAAAAATGTGTTTATTTACGACCTTTAACTATTAAAATCGTCATATTTTAGACAATTCACACAAAATCTTTATAAAATGTAGCCTATGTGTTATTCTGATGTATGAGCTATAATATTGCAAAGTTTCATTAAAATCCATTCAGTAGTTTTTGTGTGAAAGAGTAACAAACATACTCACAAACTTTCGCCTTTATAATATTAGTAAGATTCATAAAACGAGTCGTCACACTTGACAAACCCGAAAAATACGCCCAATCAACAAAACCAAGTAGCTTATGACCATTGACCAGCCATGAACTTGTCAAATCTTTTTTTTATTCCATTCAACTCAAATTTATTTAAAACAAGAATACCACTAACAGCTTTGCTATGTGTGAGAAAGACTGCCGGAGGTCTAAACTAACATATTTGTTGAAAAATACCTTAATTTGTAAAGTTAGTGGACCTATGTCTTTAAACGCAATGATTCTTCAAATGTCTTGTCAATATTTTAGTGAACATCCATTACCGGACTTACGTAACTTTAACCCTGACATTCAATGATTACTTTTCTATTTGCTCTGTTAGTTGGCAGACAGACACGCAGCCCGTAGCCCTCGTCTGATGGTCAAACAAACCTTAGTTTTTAAGTCACTGACTTCCAAATAATATTGCTGAAACATGTTATAGATATAAATGTCTCCTTGAAAATCTAGGGAAAAAACTTAGGTACAATTTGAAAATGGCAATGTAAAAATATAGAGCCAATTCTTCGCCTAATCTCTCTAATATCGTGTAAGAGTACTGTGCCACCGTGCTATGAGAATGAGGGAGGGATTAAGGATATCACTTGTACCTTCTTGCACACTCAGTATAATATAGGGTTTTCATCCATCCTGTCCCGGTGAAATTTGTCAAATCTTCCGTCCATCATTCAGCTACCTATGCCAAATCACAATGGCAAGTTACACGACTGAACAGCGAGTGCAAGTGGTAAAACTTTGTTATCAAAAAAGTGCAAACTTTGCGTAATTTTTCGAAAACGACGTTGGCGAAGCGGTCACCGTCAACAGTGAGCGCTACAGAACGATGATAACCAATTTCTTATGGCCCAAATTGAACCATATGGACGTAGACGACATGTGGTTCCAGCAGGATGGCACCACGTGCCACACTGCCACACAGCGGATGCCACATGGGCCCAATGCACAATGTTTGCACCAACGAACACTCATTTTTCACATTTTCACACACACAAAGTTTTACCACTTGCACGCGCTGTTCAGTCGTGTAACTTGCCATGGTGATTTGGCTTGGGTGGCTGAATGATGGTCGGAAGATTTGACAAATGTCACCAGGACAGGATGGCTGCCAAGGGCCGCCAAAATCTACCCGTCCTTATTGAAAAACCCTTTATATCCTTTATTCTTTTTTTTGTCGGAGGAGAACGCATTTACGCGCCATAACCGCATGCTAGCGACGCCAGCGGCCGTGTGTGGGGCTCGAGACTGAGTCCCACTACCCACTAAGCTCCCCCGGTTTCCCCTTCACACCCGATTGGGACAAGCCGGTGCCAGCCTTATGGCTATGAACCCACTATAATATATCCTGCGAAGTTAGTAGACGACGTATTTTAAGCCTTAATTTAAATACTAAAAACCAATTAAGAGGATCTTGCACATTCAGGTCATCCTCATAATGGCAGAAATCACGACACCCTTCAAGAAAACGAATGCACAGTTACTGTTTCGTGTTATCGTGTTTAACTCAGTAGGTTATAATTTACGTGAGAACCGAATCAAAACTATTTATGAGCAGTATTTGTTAGAATACCATTGCAATATAGGTATTTGTAATACACCTATTAAATGCACGATCTGAAGAAAAAATGTAGGTCAGAAAAAACTAAATACCTACATTTTTTAGTGTTTATTTTTATGTACCTATTAACCCCTTTTCTTAAATTTTTTTTAATGTGTATTTCTTAACTCAATATGGGCTATATTGGCTGAAATAAAATTATATTATCTGAAATAGAGGCCAAAATACGAACTTAAATCTTTTTTCCTCACATTTCTATTACTGTACAGCAGTTAATAACAGAGTTTAGATCAACAATAGCAAAGTTTGGTGATAAACTTGACTAATAGTTACATTGGACAGTCCAGCCAGCCTAAGCGCCGAAACAGTAGCGTAATAGAGTGGGTGGCAAGGCTTTTTTTGAGCGGAAAAGAATGCTGCTCAACTCGCTAGCTTGCGGATGTATTTATGTATTTATTTGTGGTACCTTCGTTGTTTCTGATACTCATAACACAAGTGCTTACGCTACTTACTTTGGGGTCAGATCAATGTATGTGATGTTGTCAAATATTTATTTATTTAATGGCTCGTCCATTTTAGTCAATCCAAAATCTGATTCATCCGTGACATTGTGGTGTAACATGATATATTTTATGTGTTTTCGACACTTAATTACTTGAGAACAGTTAGTTAACTTTGTTCTTCACAAGGGCACAACGTTTCACAATCCTATCTCATGCTTCATCATGGTGGGTCGTAAAAATATTTGGATATTTTGAATTAAGATGTTTTGGGCAGATTTTGTTGCCTCATCTAGTTATTTCACATGCTTTGATTGCTGAACAAAGAAGGATTGTTCGTACTTGTACATACAATATGTATAAATAATTTGATCAAAAAACAAAAAAAAAACAAAAAAGAGCTCTAACATATTGTAAGAATTATTATTGTTCGTAGGATGTTCAAATTGCACGTTCGTTTCAAATATTACGTAAGCAGATTTATTGCAGATTTTTACCCCCCCACCCCCCTTGTCAGCAAAAGTAAGCAAAGCTCTTACCCCCTCCCCCTATGCTTACGTAAACATTTTTCAATTATAATTTTTTTATATACTATAATTATAATGTTATAATTATAGCTTTATAAATAAGAAAATAGATTTAGGATAGAGATTCGGTTTTACTTAGATATACAGTATTCAACATAGAGTAAGGGACAAAAATATTATAATCTTACGAACATAACAAACTTATTTTAAAGTTTTAGTACACATCATCATCATCATCAGCCTGTGATAGTCCACTGCTGGACATAGGCCTCTCCAAATGCTCGCCACGCTGATCGATCCTCGGCCACTCGCATCCAGCTCCTGCCAGCCATCTTGCGCAGATCATCGCTCCACCTGGCCTGAGGGCGTCCTACACTACGTTTACCGAGACGCGGTCTCCACTCTAGAACCCGTTTACCCCAACGGCTATCGGTTCTGCGGCTGATATGGCCAGCCCACTGTCACTTCTATAGACGTGGCTTAGGAAATGGTTCGATAGTTCTTTAACAGGCTTTTGTCACTCTTTTTAAAGAACAGGACGACCACACTCCTTCTCCACGCCTTTGTAGTTCCCTCCAGCCTTTAGCAGCTCAGTAGTAACGCCGTCCTCTCCAGGGGCTTTTCCATTTTTAAGCTGCCCAAGAGCAATCTCGATTTCGCCAACGCTCACTTTTGGCAGGTCTTCAGTGTAATAGGAATTTAACGTGGCTCTAGAGTCCTCATTTTCGGGATCAGGTCGACATGCATGCGAAGCGTATAACCGGCCATAAAAGTCCTCTACCTCCGAACGGACTGCCGGCTTTGAGGCAACAACTTCTCCACTTGCTGTGGTCAGCTTCGTCAGGTGGCTTCTTCCGAGAGATTGTACGAACACCTTAGACCCCCGATTTTGCTCTATAGCTCTTTCGATCGAAAGAGTATTAAAGCATCGGACACATATTAAACATTGGTACACATATTAAATAAAAATTAACAGTCTTCATTCCATGAAACCCGAATCCATGGTTCTAAGTTTTCGCTGACATTGGATTGCTTAGATTGCTGCTCAGTGTTGTGAGTCTGCTAACTTTCATCCGATTTTGGAATGTCTACGTCTTCTCACATCATGGTGCTCTAACTAAAATGTAATCTTGCTGCGAGTAGACGTATTGTAAGCCTATACCAAATACTTACAATACGTCTACTCGCTATAGTATCCAAATGAAACAATACACTGACAGAGGAAATTTAGACAACCGAGTAGCGCACGGTAATTCCCCTAATCGGTTCTAAAGCGAGTGCCTAAACGTATGCATTATTTGCGGGAATCCCCGAAAATGGGTTTCGTTTTCAAGCATAGGCAATGTGAGGGTTGCCATTGCTGTAAAAAGTAAATAACTACCGATGACGTAATCATCATCTAGACCCCCCTACCCCCCATGTCATCCAAAATAAGCAAAACAAAGACCCCCCCACCCCCCCATAGTGCTTACGTAATACTTGAACGGCCCCTTATCGTCACAATGATAGGTACTGGCTTAATCACCAAGCTTGCCAAAAGCGAATTGTGATCACAAACCCGAGATGTGTTTGAAAATCAGACACAAATTTTGTCCGACCCGAAAATAAAACCCAGGACCCCGAGATCACGGCCTGGAACTTTTCATCGAATCCAGTGTTTGTATGCAGTTATGCACAAATGCGGCTAAATCTTTTGTTTATCCCTTATCTGGCACCATAAAAAAGAAAAGAGAAAATTTTCTTGTGCTGTGTCTGGCACCCATCGCTATGCTTAAGTTTGACACAGTTGACGCTAGACGGCGCTCTGTGTAAATAATACCCAATGATATTTCGTTTTAAGTATTTTTTATTATTCATAATTGTTCATAATACCATTTTTTTTTTATATATGGAAGCAGACAGAATGACGTCACTCCACCTGATGGTGAGCGGATGTGAGGTCCAAATATAAGGTTGACTGGCTCAATAGAACATAGTACCCATTGAGCCATCTACAGGCCTGCAGAGATGCCGCTTCACGCCCCGCCTAAAAAGCCCAGGATTATAGGAGGAAGGAAACACGTGAGCCGGAAGGGCATTCCATGACCTAATGGCACGGGGTAAAAAAGAGGAACTATACCTCTTGGTATGGGCCATCAGTGCCTGGGTATGCGGATGGCAACGCAGTCCGGCGCGTGTTGTTCGGGAGTGGAAAGGAGAGGGCGGGATGAGTTGAAATAACTCTTCAGAGCATTCCCCATTATAGAGACGGTAGAGAACACTAAGACTGGCAACGTGTCTACGTAGCTGAAGAGGTTCTAGGGTCTTAGTCACCTCTTGATCACCGACAACGGATAGCACGTCGCTGCAACCATTGCAGAAAATAAAAATTAAAAGGTTTTAAGTACATGCAATCCAGTAACTTAATACTTCACTAACGAAAATCTATTTATCTCAGAGATTGCTATATTCGAGGCCTATTCAGAGTTTCGTCCCTCGAATTTCACGGTCCGGTGGTTTTATCTATTGTTTTGCAAAGTGCATCGGATCCCTTTGTATGGCAAAGTGAATAATGTCTATTGAATTAGCATTGTCCTGTGTGATGTAGTGCGTGAAAAGGTTTTATCAATCGGGCCATCTAGTTAGATGTTAGATACGATTGATAGAATACTTAATTGCTTTGCGTGTCATCAGAATACAGTTTCCGATAACATCGTGAAAAGGCTATTACTTGGGTATTTTAAAATGAAAAATCCTTTAATAGATGCGCCAACCCGTTCATTACAAATATTTATAAAATCTGTATTTTTAATAATTTTATATTTTACCGTACCCAATGACGTTCAATTGAACGTCATTGACCGTACCACAGAAAATTTTATGACTACCTACATAGGTTAGTAAACAAATGAAGATTGTATTAAAAAATGTTTTTAAGTAACTAATGCTATCAAGTTTCCTGCCAGTTCTTCTCGATGGATAATAACTTCCAAAACCGGTGGTAGAGTCACTCTATTACATTGATATTTGTGCATCTCTGAAGCCTACATGAATTATGATTATTTTGGTTTATATCAACATATTCACAAACTAATCAAGCTCATTAAATTAAGAAAAAAATTAAATTAAGACCAGAATACACGGGCTTTTCCTAAGCAAGCGCACTCTATCATCAGGCTACTATGTAGTGGCTTACTTTAAAATTTTAAATATACCTACTGCCTCCGTGAAACACGAATAAAAACACGTAGGTCGTGAGTTCGATACCCACCTTGGGTCTGGTTGGTGGTAGGGCTTTTTCAGGGTTCGACTGGCTAGCTTCCACAGGTGAAATCTGCCGCCATAACAGCTCTGGCTGTGTTCCGGCAAAATTTATGTGGGAGCCAGTACACTTAAAATCAGAGGCTCGAAGATCAGATGAGCCTTCAGTCTGGCAGAACATTGAGCAGCCATTCCAGGTGAAGCGTCCCTCAATGGAATAGGCCGCAGTGGCCGCTTACCATCGGGTAGGCTGCGTGCCTGTCTGAGTATAAAAAAAATACAAAAAACCTTAAATTCTATCAAAGTATTTACCATCTTCTTTTAATTGTTCCAGGCGGATCCAGACGTTTAACATTCGAAAGTATATTTAACTCTACAAACTATGCTCAACTGCAGCAATCTTCGAGGCCATATAGGATACCAATACGTAGCATACGCCATAACCTAGTTAATAAAACACATAGCTTAGAAGAGGACTCGAGATGGAATGAGTTGGAGACAGAAGACTACGGAGTGAGTGACAAGGACAGAGGCGGACCACTCCTTGTAGGATTTGCTAGAGACCCCTTCAGATATTCTGTTCCGGAAAAGGACTTTTTAAAGGGGGTGAGGTAAGATATTTTACTTGTACCTAATATTCTATTATTATTACAATAATTGTGTCGTTATGTATCATCTTCATCATCAGCCAAAAGATGTCCACTGCACTGAACAAGGTTTCGCGCTATCCGCGTCCAGTTAATTCTCGCGATCTTTACGGTCATCGATCCACCTTGTGGGGGGCATACTACGGCCTACTTATCGGTCTGTATAATCACAATTAATTAATAGTTTTATAATAACATACACAGGTTACATACAAATCGATTCACATGAACTCTTCATCATAAAACAAATAAAACAAAACACCTGGTTATTACGATCTTGCAAAACTTGCGTTGCGTGAAATCAAAACTTTAAAATTATTAAATTATCACTTATAAACTACCCGTAACTTCGTTTGCGTGAACTCGTAGAATCATCATCATCATCATCTCAACGTATTTCCGATTGCATTCAGTATGGAGCTCAGGGTCCGCTTCGACTATGATCCTAGATTGAACAAGTCTGGTTATTACAATGCGTGAACTCGTAGAATACCAATTTAATAAGCAATTACAACTAATTAAATCTGTTTTAAAAATGACGCTTATCGCCACAGGTACATGAACCCTCAATCACTAGCCTCTAAAAACGAGAATCGAGGCAAGCGTGGAGTCCTGGAACTGTACAACATGATGTACTGCGCCACCGGCTGTGACCCCCTGGCCTATAAGGGATACGGCTGCTACTGCGGCTTCCTAGGCTCTGGCAGGCCCACTGATGGGATCGACAGGTAATGCTCCTACTTTTAACTTACACATTTATTGTCACGGGTATTTAAAATACTCAAAAATTGACCGTCCCTCTGGTACTCGGTGTTAACTTCGGTGGGCATAATAGGAAATTTTTAGAGACCTACGGACTAGCTTTTTTTGGTCATGTTGGCAATGTGGAAGCCTGTGTAAAGGTTCGAAAATCAGAGTAATCTGAAACACTTCGAGCGATGATCGTCAAGTATTCCCTGATGGAATAGGCCATCTTGCATGTCCACTTTTCAGGCAACAAATCTATGAAAAATAACATTGCTCCTGCTCAAAAGTAAGACGTGAACATTTGACAATCAGTAGCATAAGAAAGCTGACCATTTCTCTGACTGACTGATGGTCTCATTTTAATCAATGGTACGATATGCAAATGTAAAGCCTCCTTGATTTTCACCAACAGATGTTGCAAGATGCACGACAACTGCTACGAGAACATCTACTGCCCATTCTTCACGGTCTACTTCCAGCCGTACTACTGGAAGTGCTACCGGGGGCAGCCCCTCTGCGCCCTGGAGAACTACGAGACCCAGCACCAGTTCATTAATGGCTGCGCGGCAAGGCTGTGCGAGTGTGATCGACAGTTCGCCATGTGCGTGAAGAAGTACTCCTGTCCGAGAAGACGAGCGCTGTGCCGGTCTTCGCCTATTAGGCTGCTGCAGAATCTGCTGATGTTTAGGTGACCATTGACGAAGCTGATAAAAAGGCCGAATCATGGTTAGGGGTCCGCTTAACTAGTGACTTCGACTTGACAACACAATATAAAACTACTTACTTACATCTCTATTTTCAAAAATACCATCACTGCTGCATAACTCGATATGGGTCCAAGAAAAAGTCAAACAATACGTAAATTCAAAATACCCTAAATTGTGCAAAACTCGATATCGAAGTTAATTAAGATATGGATGCCCCTAAAATCTTTCAGGATTTCATTGCAGTAGCTCGAGAGTAAGTGACACTTAAACGCTATGCTGTTCAATCCCTTTTGAACCTGATTCCTGGTTGAAATCGGAGTATGCCCGCCAATTTGCCGTGTGTGAAACCTATGTTAGGAGACGGGAGCTGTGCCAGAAGCTCTGATGATCAGGCGTCGACTGAAGATGCTGACTCATTTAAGGACAAATTGTAGTCAAGGAATCGACTTGAGAATACAACACGAAATAAAACTGTAACTGATTTCAAACTACCCTCACTTCTGTATAACTCATTAGCAAACCTCTGTAAATTGTTGTCTAGATATTTGTTAAATTCCGAAGTCCTGATTACCTAGAGTCCTGAGTCTCCAAGTTCCCGTTTTTGTTAATAGCTGTTTTAGTGGAGTCGTATATGAATGAAGGTGTACTTTCTGGCCAACTTCAGAAAACAAACTACCAATCTTCTAGAAACAAAAAATTGCATCGCAAGAAGGAGATCGCAAGAAATCAGTTATATAATCTAGCAGTTGTGAAGTTTTGTTTTTTTAACAAAAGTAGTTAATTTATGTGTAGGTATATACCAATTACACTTAGTTACCATTATTAGCTTTAATATTTTGTAAAAAGTCATTAATTTGTAAATATATTCACGATTGTAAATAACTATTTACTTTTTTATAGCTAAAATTAAATGGAAGGAACATATCGTGAATAAGATATAATATATTTTTTTGTAACTTGATATGTTTATGTGCAATAAAATATATTTATCATCCTTAAATTTTTAAACCAAAGGAATTTCTTTTTTTAACTTAGTTTCATCATTTTAGTATTTGCTGTGGTAGTGGAAGCTGAAATTCCAAGGTCTTCAAAATTTAATAATATTGTGTCATCCGACCAAACCTAACTTTCAAAGCGAGGTAGTGGGTACAATAAATATAATCAATGTCAGCGTTTTCAAAATCAATTGCTGATAGATATAAAAATATTCAATTTTTGCAGTGTGTCAAATTTATTAGAATGGTTTACAATCCAATGCTCTTCAGATACTGTTCTTCAGACACGAGTCACGACAAATTAGAAGTAAAATTCTAACGAAAGTTATGGTTCGCATATCCAAATCTGTAACAGTTTTTCAATAGATAAAATATTGAATCTTGATAAGCAAGCTAAACGCCCTCCATATATTGAATGGTTAGGATTCGGGCCCTTCAGCTAGTCCGCCTGGAAAGATCATACTACATGATAAAACTGGTTGAAATAACGTAGGTAAGTAACTTACTACCATAATATATCACAATACTTCGTGCTTCGTCTTGAGATTAGTAACATGAAATATTTTGCATTTCAAGTTACTGTTCGCTTTGGACAAAGCCTAATATATGACAATACCTCAGTTAAATAAAATCCTGGATGATTTAGTGACGAACAATATCCAATAGTAGAAACTAGGAGGTGAAGTGAATGAACAATGTACCTACTTATTTGTCCATTCCTAATTTTCACAAAATAAGAGTCTTTTGTTTTAATCCATTTTAATATCTATTGTTTAAACAATTCATAAAATTACTTTTTTTAGAACTTATGTAAAAATTCATCGCTAGCTGTCCCTGTAATAAGGAAAGTCACCGGCATGAGGCATGATACATTTTTTTTATATAAGATGTAGGCAAGTTAAACCTGATGGTAATGGAGCACCACCGCCCGTGGACATCTGTATCTAAAACACAAATGCTTTCCCCGACTTTGGAAGAATAAAAAAGAAGGGGAAAGGCAAAGGGCTTTGGGGATTGGGGAATGGGAAGAAGGAAGAGATTCGTATCTGGGAATAAATAATTACGATGATACTTATCCCCAATAATAACCCCAGTAAGGCCAATACGCGTACGTGTAAGTGTTCGAGTCCGAGTCCGAGTCTGACGCCTTTGGATACACATAATAATATGGGTAGTAATAATAATACGGATAATAGTAATTGGAGTAGGGATAGTAGCAAACGACCGCTTTTTTCTTATTTTTCCTTCTAGTAGTGTGACACTTGGACTTGCAGTCGCAGAGATCTAGCAAAATACATAATACTAGTAATACTGACAACGCCAGCTGCAATCTCATCTGAAATAAAAAAAAATATCTTTATTCATGTAGGCTTATAAAAAGGGATAGCATTTAAGCCGTCGCACATTTAATGTGTTTTGAATGATTGTGTATATCCGCAAAAAAGTAGATTCGTCCCCAAAATCACCAAAAAACATCGAGATAAACGAACATGTGCCAAATCAATGTTTTTGTGTATAATTTTTGCGGATGAGTGTATGAAGACAGAATAATAAAAAAGGTATTTTCGTGTTTTAAAAAAATCCACCCAAAGACTAAGGGATTGACTGACCCATTACCAGGTGCTCCGGCCCAACGTGATATAAGCTTGGGTGTGAGACTATGCCTCCCACTGGTAGAGATTGCAACATTATTTTCCCGATGTTTACTGAAGGACATTGGGAATATACAAATCCCACGTCTTAGTCCCACGTAAACTTTTATAAATCTATACTAATATTTTAAAGAGCAAAGATTTGATTGTTTGTTTGTATGTTTGTTTGTTTGTTTGAATTGAATAGGCTCCAAAACTACTGAACCGATTTGAATAATTCTTTCACTGTGCGATAGCTCCACTATCCCCGATTAACATAGGGTACTTTTGATCCCGGAAATGTGGGAGGAAGGGGGATATTTGAAAAAAGAAATTACGCGCGGGTAAAACCGCGGGCGGAAGGCTATAAATAATAAAATACGTACATTTCCTGTGTAATCACCAACTAAAGTCAAGGAGACAAAAATGTAGTAAATTTACATCAACAGCTGTAAATGTAAAACATACAAACTATACATTTTAAAATGATTGGATGATAATATGCTTTACTAATCAATTTGCAAGCTGGTAAATTGATTGGACGGACAAATTCAAATTTAAAATTAAACTTGGCTAGTAGGTATTTTTTTTTATCCTGGGACTATAGATATCTACCAAGCAGAATTTTACTTTAGGCTCCTTACAGTTAGTAGAACATTTATACTGGTACTAACAGATTTCTTAGATACAAAACGACGGTAATTTCCCATCTGCCGTTTCCATCACTTACCCAGTCTAGTCAACCAGATTGTGAGAAAATCCCTTGATAATTACCAAGATTTAAATCCAATTAGCGGCTTCAAATCAAAAGTTCATATCGTGTGACAAATGCAATAAGATTTATAATGGTGTAAACAATGCCCTGTGAAGATTGGAAGATGCTGTCGCTATACTAGTTGCTTATGCGAGCAATTATGACTCTTACGTAATGAGGTCTCGGACAGTTGAGAAAAAAAGTACAGTGATAACATCTAATAACCCTATGTTAAGTAACCAAGGTGTTTAATTTTAATTAAAGTAGGTAAATATAATTGTAAGAACATCGTTATGGTCTAGAAATAGAAAGTTTTAAGTTATACCTACGAACTTAATTATTTTGGCTGCACTCCTAATTTCATTTACAATAGAATTTTGTGGAGGGTAATCATAAAACCTAATAGTTATTACAACCTAAATAAACTTAATAAAACTGACATTTAATAGAAGTAAATAAATAGGAACGTTAAAGATGATAACATCAGGTTAGCCAACTTCATCCTCTCTGAACCTACTTTACGCCTTGACGCCGGTATAAGTTTGCAGGAATGTGATGACAGGACATGAATATTGCCGGAACTCAGCCAGAGCAGTTACGGCGGCAGATTTCACCTGTGGGGGTGGTAGCTAGCCGCTAGAGTCGGACTCTGAAAAAGCCCTACTACCAACCAGACCTAAAGCGGGAATCGAACCCACGACCTCCGTGTTCAAGTTAAAAAGATAAAAAGTAGCTTACTTTTCTCTCCAACTCTCAAACCATCCTCACACCAATAATCACGTCAATCCATTAATCCATTACCCCGTTACGAGGTAGAAATAAGGAGAAATATCTTCGCAGCGACTGTGGTTCTCGCGGCCAGTCATCTCATGAAGAAACTCTCAATGGAAGAAACACGTACCTAATTTCTCTGTGGACGTTTCGGTTCCCGTACTGGCCAGTGCTCACTGCCATTTACGTAATATTACGCATAAATTACGCGATACCGTAACCGCTGGTAACTGTTGCGCACGAGTGCCCTGCCCGAATTTAGCTGCTTACCATTGTGCATTTACAAACAATGGATTTAATCTCGAGTTTGAGTCGGCTGTGGCTTGATTGACAGGCATGAGAATGTAAACAAACCATTGTAAATGTCAAATTAGAAATTTATAGTAACATCTTTATTTGTTACTCTAAGACCCCAATGATCAGAAGCTCAGAGCCAATACATAGGTACTTACTAAGAAGAGTTGCCGTAATGTGTTTTTACCTACTGCGTGACTTTTTGGTCGTTGTTTTCCCTCAGTAAATGATTATATCTTAGTAGTACAATAGATTAATGAAGTTTTTTTTTAGTCAAATCAAATGTTTACGATTGTGATAGACGAAACTCTAATCAATAGTACTAGCTGAGTCGCGGACGTTCACTGGCCAGGATCATGGCCCTTCGCGCTTTAGGAACATTAATTTGATTTCCATTTTTCGTTACAATTAAAAATATAAATAAAAAAAAAGTTTATAAGAAAATTAAATTAAATTAATTGCTTAAATCGAGTACTACTAAAGGAGAAGCGTTCTGCTGCGGGAAAACAACGACTAAAAAACAAGCGGTATAGAGAACCGTGTGGCGCTAAAGGAGCTTAGGATCACTTGAAAAACAAGGTGATCCATAGGGATCACCATCACCATGGGGATGACGGCATGTTTGATCCTACGAGTATGTAGTAGGTATTGCACAACATACGTTGTAGGGCTACCCCCGTACGCAGGGCACACACAAGGTAGAGAGGGCACAAGCGCTCTCATCAACCCAACACTGTCAAATTCCTACAACTTAAGTGTAAGAAGTTTCGACAGATAGTTACTTGAACCTACATAACGCACACCCGGTAAAAAACTGTCATAACATAAAAACAGGCAAATCTGGTAGAGTCATTTTGTTACTAAATAATAATTGACGACATAATCGCACACCCGCTAAAAAACTGTTATAACGTAGAGGCAAGGCGGGTCTCACTTTTTTCAGTAAAATAATATTTTTATAATCTCACTTTTTGCAGTAAAATACTATTTTTCTGCAAGGGGTGAGATTTGCCTGTTTTTGTGTTATGACAGTTTTTTACCGGGTGTGCGATAAGTGAACTTCACAACTAAGTTCAAGCAGTGATATTGAATGTGTAAGGTAAATTAGCCCAATGGACTCTTACAATGTACGGTCAACAGCACATCACGGTTAACACTTGCAGTTCGATAATAGCACTTATGCCCCCGACATAAGAGTGGTACAAAGTCCAAAGTGTTACGTCTGACGTGCTTTTGACTGTACCTAAGTACAAGTGTTACAGGGTAGGTACTGTGCTAAAAGTGACAATAGATACTCTGCAAATGATGTATGACCAAAATACACGAGCTAAGCTTCTTTTAGAGACCCAAACTGCTTGTCCGTGTCGTAAGCTCACAGCGAGCTAAGTGGATTAGGCAAAACATGTTTTGTGAATAGGGTTGTCGACAACATTTATTTAAAGTTAAAAACGTTAAAATTACTTATAAAGTGTGGGAATTTTAAGTACATCAAATCTGTCGTAATTATTTACGAAGTATTTCCATGCAATGATGTGGTCATAATGCCAGTTTCACCATTGCTAGATATATGTCAGATAACAAAGATTTTTCTCTTTTTCATGAAAATTTATAAAAGAGACACTAAATAAATTATCACGAACTTGAAATATTTATTTATTTAATTATTTACTTTGTGATGTAATCCGAATTTTATTTAATTAACATCGCCGATAGGTACATAACAGTGAGCCATTGATCACTTACAAATTTGTCAAAAAGTCTTATTATTTTATATTAATTAAATTAACTGTTCAATGATAAATATAGCGGCCGCCTCCGCGGTTTCACCCGTGCGTAATTTATTTATTCAAATGTCCCTTCCCTTCCCCCCACATTTCCGGGATAAAAAGTACCCTATGTCGCCTGAGAATAGTATAGCTTTCCAACAATTAAAGCATTTTTCAAATCGGTTCAGTAGTTTCGATGACCAAATATTTATTTTCGACTATCAAAATACTAATATTTTCGAGTCGATTATAATTTTTTTGTATCTCATTAACATTATTTTCAAATAACATGCAACCTTTTTTAGATCATTAAAATCGCTAGCAGCATAATTTCCATTTTGTTTGACAGTAATAAAAAGAAAAAAAAAAGGTGGTTAGATTTTTTTCTGAAGAATCTAGCCAGCATCAAATGAAAAATTTGCAAAATAACCTGCTTGGTTTTTTCAATGTAACTGGCATCAGAGTTACGATTAATTTAAAAGCAAATCTTTTTTTTAAAAGGAATAGTTATGTATCGAAAAGTTTTGAAAAGACCTTCTTTATTTTAAAGAGGCACTGGCAACAATACTTCTGAAATTTGACAGCAATAAAAAGTAAATTAAATATTTTTTTCTTTAATGGCGTATAGGTTTTTTCTTGATTTTTTCTGAAGAATCTAGCCAGCATCAAATGAAAAATTTGCATAATAATCTGCTTGGTTTTTTCAATGTAACTGGCATCATTACGTAATCGTAACTCTGATGCCCGTAAAAAGTACCCTATGTTCACCGGGGATAGTGTAGCTTTCGAACAGTGAAAGAATTATTCAAATCGGTTCAGTATTTTTGGAGCCTATTCAATACAAACAAACAAACAATCCAATCTTTCCTATTTATAACATTAGTTTAGATGTAGGAAGTAGCCTACACACTTGATTGTAATAGAACTATAAAATTGGTTGCACGAATTTGACAGATTTGTAATGGTTGATCAGTGGCTAACTGTATTTATGTAGGTACAACACGATCACTTTGACTAAAATAATTTTAATTTATTGGCAACCCTGACAGCGAGGTCCATAATTGTAGGCATTATCTACCCATCCCATTGCATCAAGTCATCGACTAGAATTGGTGAATTGGGCAACATTCAATATTCCTGAGAACTGAATAACTCAGGCCCATAATTATGTGATGATGAGGAATCGCAAATTCAAATTTTAATGAACTTGTACTATTAGATTCAAATGCTATTAGGATAATACCTTTTGGAATTGGGCGAAAAATTACGTTAATTGCGTTAATTTATTGCTGTCAAATTGATACCTGCATCAAAGCTGCGTTACCGGCATATAAAGAAAGTATACACTCGCTTTTTGAAGGATCTCATGTCGTATTGGTTTGGAAAACAGCTGTAAGTTGGTTCCACAGTATGTTCGTAAGTGGCAAGACGCGTCTTGCTACGTATGCAATAGATGAAAAATAAAAGTCGTCAAAATTATGAAACATAAAATATAATTATTTATAGTACATATAACATATGAAAATAGTCGGTATTAATTGAATATTTACAACAGTGACCCTATAAGAACTTGACTCCACCGATGATGTTTACCGGTCTTCCTTTGTACTTCTTCGAAATGTCCCTTTCGATCTGAAAATAAACAACAAAAATAATTTATTTGATTCTCATTGCCACTGGTAATTCACTAAGAGCATAGCACATTATGTGCCATTTAATCCAAGTAGATAAATCGTTTGTAAATGTATAGCTTGACCAGGAAAATAAAACACCTGCTCTGGTGGCGCCACATTTGCTATGTTTATAGCAACACTTGGTTGCTATGGTTATACTTGCAAATAACTCACAATATCCAACAGTAACAAGACACGGTTGACAATAATTTGACATCACACTTTAACAGAATAATAATGAATTACTTATTTTGTTTTTTTATTTGATTGTTGCCACTTGAAGAAATTAGTTCCAATATTTTTCCGCAATATAGCAAGGTTTGTTATTTTATTGGTCGGCCTATAATTATATTAGAGTCGCTATAACCACAATGGGACTCGGCACTAAAGCTCCTACTACTCCGTGGAGACCATTTTAAAGATTTCTATGCAAAATGCAAGTTTTGTTGTCTTGCAATCGTCAATTGACGATACTCTAAAAACCCAGAGGTAAGTCGTGGAATCCGATGCTAGATATGATTAGATGGATTGACATGCGGGCGGGGGTAGCTCCCCAACGTCCGCATTGCACAGGTCGCCCGAGCTAAGTCTGAGGGTCACCTTGTTTCTCAGGTGGTCCTCCTTAGGCGCCACCCCGACTTGAGGCCTCTCAAGTCGGGGTACCCCGGGATGGGCTGGTCAATAGCCTTAAGGCTGGCACCGGCTCGTCCCAATCGGGTGTGAAGGGGAACCGGGAGAGTTTAGAGGGTAGTGGACGCTTTAGTCCCAAGTCCCACACACTCTTCTTCTCCGAAAAAAAAGATATGATAAGATGGATAACTCACATCTGCCTGCAGTTCCCGGGTCCTATCTATAATACGCGCCAGCAGCGGGCGCAGGCTCTCAGCGCGCGCCGCCGCCGCCGCGCGCTGCTCCGCCGCCGCAGACGCCAGGCTCGACAGCTTCTCGCACAACGACAGCTTCTGCTTCAGTTGAGCTGTCAGGACATCCACGTATCTGTTGGATCAAACAGATAAATAAATATCGTTAAACATTAAAAACGATGCGGGACTTGTTAAACATATCCTTGATGCTTGGGAAGGTAAACAGAACGAAGCGAATTTTTATTAATTAATCAAAGGCATTTGATTGTGTTGATTGATCATAGAATTTTACTTATTAAATAAACAATTACGGTGTCTCCAACACTCCCATGAAACTAATTGAATCGTATCTCACTGACAGGATACAAAGAATCAATATTAACTATATGCATTCTCCTGGTGCTAAACTGAGAATGGGGTGCCCCAAGGCTCTATACTGGGCCCTTTGCTATTTTTTGGTTTATATAAACGATCTACCATATTACCTGGGCGAGTGTTTGACGTTGTGCAAATGCGTCATCTCGGGCGCGGTGAGGCTGGCAGTGGCAACTTGCACGGCGGCCAGCATGCCGGCCAGCGCGGCGGAGCTCTCCGTCGGCAGCTGTTGCATCAGCGAGAACTGCCCGTCCGACGTGTTCGTCTCGTACAGACGCATCTTGAGGAATGACTCCAGCTGTAGAGTAAGGAATAGTTAGCAAAGCCGAATATAAACTGCTCAATCTGGAAGCTAGCGCGTAGCTGCTACGGAGCGTTTATGCTTTCTTATCCGCCAAAATATATATTACAAAGATGAACTGTTCAATGTCGTGGATATTTGCATAATTTGTCCTATTACTTTTTATGCCACTTCAAATGGCGTACAACCACGCAAAAAGTAACTCCTGTTAATAGTCACGAAAGTCAGATGGCAGTTTCTTTAATATACTTACCAAATCCTGGATCATGGTGCAAGCATACCCTGACTAGTTGAAGCTAAAGACTTGGAGAAAGAGGACGGTAAGTAACCCCTAAACCTTTTCATAACAAAGGTATACACCATACCACACCTGTTATGGGTCTTAGAGGTCAGACGGCAGTCGCCCCAATGTAACTGGACTTAGTTACTTCGAGACTTTTTTATATATCTCAAAGTTGAATTTTCCCATTAGGGGCAAACCGGAGAAAGAGACACAAGACTACTCACCTCGACGAGTTGGTCGATGAACTGGTTCCTGGTGGCGGGGTTGTCGAGCAGCGTGAGCGCGTCCTTACCGCGCGCCACGCCGCCCTGCACGCCCGCCTCCTCCACCACGATGCCCGACTCGTCCAGCGACACCTCCGACAGGTTCACTGTCAGATCCTGATATCATAATAGGACATGAAGATCTGTAGCTTGCTTAATAACCCAAGAGCTTATAATCTACCACGAGGCCGCGCGTCAAACTAAAAACTGAAGACCAAAAATTTTACCTTGGAATTTATAAGCATCTCTACACCTTTTTATAGCAAGTTGATTGGACATAATTATGTTTGACATAATTATTAAATTAGTGTTGCCATTTAAGATTTTAATCATTGCCTGAAAGCCCATAAATAAATGCAGGAGGTCATACATCACACAATACATAAAGGCGTTCCGTAAAAACTTAAAAAATAATAATACATACAATATCTCCAGCTGCAACGTTGTCGATGTTCCCCCAGTCGATGTCGGCCGCTGCGTCACCCTCTCCAAAGTCGATCGCCGCCGCCGCGTCTATTGACCCAAAGTCGATCTCATTTGTGTCACCGAAATCAATCTGGAAGTAAAGAGAAACTTAGAATACTCTGTATTGGCTTCACCTTTTAGAAATATCTGCCTCCTCATCAATTCATAAAAAAAAATGAATACCCGAAATGTATGTGAGCGCATACATTTAAAATGGCTTCATCAACAAAGTTTATATCAGCTTGTGTGACATCAGGACGGGCAAGTAAATGGTATATAAAACTATTATTAATCATAAAACATACTTTTTTTTAAAAATTCAATCGTAATTTTGAAAATTAAGACTTGATTTTGAAGACTAAGGTAAAACATAGCGATTACTTGCTCAGTGGACTAAGGGTTGGTTACACCATTGACAGATAAGTAATAATTTATCTGTTAAACAATATTGGTGTTCTTCTTTTTTTGAAAATTGGCAAAAGACACATCATCTTAGTTATCTGACAGTTAATTATCACAAACTTTTCTGACTGTGGAAACTGGCCCTAAATAAAGCAAGATATATTTTGCTATTTCTACCCCTTACTCATAAGATGTTGTTAAAGAAAAGAAATAACAAAAATCAATGTAAATAAGAAATATAAAATGTGGTACACACCTGATCACCAGCTGCTTGGTCTTCATCGTCAAATTCTATATGTATAGGATCAGGCTCCACACTCAATGGTGGCTCTCCATAACTCCACTCATACACCGTAGTATTCCCGTTTTCTACCACGTACTGAAGCAATGGCAGGACTTCTGTTGCTTTGTCACCAAGGACATACTTTGAAAAAGCTGAGTATAATTCGATGCCAGGCAGGAGTGGTTTAAGTGACTTGCCAATCTGCAAACAACATTCGGAGCATTAGAAACAACATTCGGAACATTAGATATTAGATGCATTAGTATCTATCGTAGCTTAGTTGCCACAAGGCAGACACTGGTTCAAACCAGTACTTTTTCAGATTACACCTTTTTCACCTTATATAGTCAACATAGATCTCTTCTTAATTTTATAAATGCAAAAGTAACTTTGTTATGGTGCGTCTATGCTTACGAAGCGAACACGAGCGGCGCACGAGCGGAGCACGAGTCGATCCAAAATTCGTGTACTGTGGACGGACTTGGAGCCTCGAACGAGCGCGCTTCGAGCATTCGTTTCGTGCTCGACTGTGCTCCGCCCGTAGACAGAGAAAACTATAGATAGACAAATTGCATACAAATTGATAGTATCTATCGCATTCACACAAGAAAAAGAGGGCGATACGGATAGACCACGTAAAAGAAAGAGATAGAACTACACAATTTTTTGTCTCGCACCGCGTGCCGGTTTTTCGATATTTAGGCTGAAACTATGTTCGAGGAGAGATCGTCGTAGGCTCGTGGCAGGCTCGTTGTGCGTCCACACTTGTCACGCGAGCAGAACGGTTCGACTCGTGCTCCGCTCGTGCGCCGCTCGTGCTCGCTTCGTAAGCATAGACGCACCATTAGCCTTTCGGTGATTTGAGTGAATAAGCTGTGATTAGTGAAACAGGATTCCCCTTAAGCCACACAAGTGATGCCATAAACACTCATCATCATAGCGAGACAATATTCTATTAGATATATTATTCTGGTCCATTATATTTTATCATTGATGTATTTTACTACTAAACATTGATGTGCAAACCTTATCATAAATTTCTGGTAGTTCTTGCAGTCTCTCCACAAGCTCCCGCTTAATCTTGTCTCCTTGAATGCCTAGCTGCTTGCATTGGGCCAAAAACTCTGATTTTGATGATGACTCATTCTTCAAATAGTCTGACTTTTTCTTTTCTAATTCCTGAAATAATTAATATTTATTTATTTACACTTTATTGCATAGAAGAAGTACTATTAATAAAAATAAATAACTTAATGCCGAAAGGCATTCTCTAAGCTACCAGTGAACCATTGGGCAAAACAGTAAGTGTGTAGTAATTGTTTGAGCATGAGTGTGATGTCTTTATTACATACTTCATGAATATGGTATATTTTGTGAAATGGAAAGAGAGGAACAATATATTCTAATGCACAATTGAAATATACCAATTCTCTGAAATTCCTATCCTATGTTATATAACTGTTTATCAATTGTCTGGCACCATTAGAACAAGCTATGTTTTGTTAGCACCTAGAAAGCGCTGAGAAAATTGATTAAAAAATAATGGATTTACTTTTATAATTTTATTACGGTAAAAAATATCTAGAATAATTTTAAACTTACAGTTTGTAATTGCTCCTCTTTCGCGATTTGTTTCTTTAGTCCTGGTATTTCATAGCTAATATTTCTAACCAGCATCTGAGCTGCCTCAGCCAGGTACAAGTTTTCTTTCTCATAACTCTTCAACACATCCTGCCAGTCCTTCATTCTCTGCGAACCATACCTTCCAAACAGGTTCTTTGTGTCTGCCTCGGTCTCTTTCAAGATCTCTATGATCTTCTGGCAGTGAAAATAGTTGATATAGCTACCTGAAAGAAGGCTAGCTATGCCGTCGTGTGCAGGCATATCTTGTATGGCATTGTTTATCTTCTCTCTAACAGCTAGGATGTTCTTCTGCCACTCCTTATTCACATGTCGACGGCTTACAAGCCAGTCTTGAAGTTTTCCTATGTTAATGTCGATCGGGATATTACTTTCCTGAAAACGAATGTTTAATTGAAAACAACAGTAAACATAATCTCAATAGGGCATTTTTGTAGAATACTTACATCCATTATTTGAACAAATATCGAATTGTTGTTATAAAACACCAATATTTTTTTTATTAATTATTTTTCGTCCGTGACCACAACACCTGTTTTGCGAATTCGCGATTTGTTGACGTGATGTGACGTGCGTGACGTGTTAAATGTCAAAGTCAAATACAAACTGACGTTTAAAACGTTTCGTTCACTACTTAAATAATGTCGTTGAATTATTAGTAAGAAGAATAAAGAAAAATGTGTCGTCCGTCCGTCTTGAATCTCGATAAGGTAAGCTTTGTATAAGAATTCTTAACCAAAGATCCGGGGAGACAGATTACTAGGATTATTCATTAGTCGACAATAACATAATCCGTCAGTAGTCTTTATGACCCTGGCTGGGTCGGTCGTCTCGATAGATTTAACAGTGTTTCATGACAGACTATTCGCACCAAATCCGAAACTCATTGTAGATCAGGGGGGGGGGGGCGATCGCGCTAAATAATTTCCATTTCAGCCAAACCAAGACCGAACCACAGCTATTCTGCTGACTTCGTATAGCGAGGTCTTTAATAGGTTTACAGTATTTGCGCTATAGGAAAGTGCGGGTGACAGTTCAGGTAACGTTTCGTTTCACTCTTGAAATCTGCCGCGATACACAAAAAATATGACTTAGTGCTTTATCTATACCACATTCGTAATCTATTAAATGGGTAATAACTGTAATAAATTCAATTAAACTCAACCCGAATGTTCTAGTCTACAAATAAAATCTAATAAAAAGAATAATTATTCAGTGTTCTGCGTGGAACGTAACGCCATAGACACATTTAGTGATGGGATGCACTGATACTGTGGATAGTCGATGTTTTCTAAAATAAACATTTAAATTATTGTGCATAGGTTAATTTATATTGTTAGAAAGTCATTATTTAAACACAAAATATATATTGGGTAAGATAAATTTTACTAGTCTAAAGAGTTAGGAACGTCTGAATTATGCCATATACGCGATTTTGATCATTTCAGGTACAAAGTTAAGCATTCATAAAATATTTATGTTGATAATTTTATACACGTAGTTACACTGCACAACTGAATAACACAAAATGTTCATAAAACTAGATTTATGCTGAGCGAGTATCGATAGCGATAAAAATTAATTGCAAAGACGAAACATCACTTTTCATGTGGCACTGACAGATGTCAACGTCATAAAGGCAACTGTCACCCGCACCATGGTAGAACGCAAAGAGTTTTTTTATAGTTGTTGATTATTTAGCGCGATAAAATTTCATTCATTCATTCATTCATATCACCCCTCCCCCTCTGGCTTGATTTTGGTTCATCATCACCATTGATTGTGGCACATTACAGAAACCAAGGCACAAATTGGCGTAGCCAGCAATGGGCCCAGGGTGGGGCAGCCGTGGGCCCAAGATGGGGCAGCCATGGGCCCAGGGTTGGCCGCCACGGACCCAGTGTGGGGAAGCCACGGACCCAGTGTAGGGCAGTCAAGGGCGAGGTTGGGGCAGCAGTCTAAAATAAATGTAACTAGCAAACTATACTCGCGTCGCGCGTTGGGGCCACTGCCCCACACCGTAGCTACGCCCATGGGCAAAACCCTGCATGGTTGATGCAGCAGAATAAACCTAGTTGGAAAGCTTCACTATCCCCCCCGGTGAACATAGGGTAAGTACTTTTGATCCCGGAAATGTGGGGGGAAGGAGTTTTCTATTCCGTGATACCGACACTAAGGTTGATGCTGCTGTGGTAAATAATTTTGTGGTAAAAAATTACATGATAGGTAAGTAGCTCATAAGTATTCACAGAACTGAATTTTCAGCTTTTGGTTTCAGAGTCGCAGACCTTACCACTGCGTGGCTGCGCAATCATTGCTATCTAATTAAACATTATAGTAAGATACTTAATAAATATTATACTTAATATTTCTCTTATCTTAAAATAATAGTTATCATCTGTAACAGATTGCTTTAAACGATAATGATAGTAATTATGCACATGTCATAAAATATAAGTGCCTTAATTAGCAGAGATTAAAACGTCTTTTACTCCAGAAATGTATTTAACACTATTAGTTTATAGCAACGAATTTCAATACCGTTGGTTTATTTATAGTGATAATCACACACGATCATTTCATATTTGACGGCTTATTTGTGGTAAGTTATTAAAACGCTCCTTGCAGCGAGCGGTATGCGAAGATTTTATTAACCGCTTTGGTGGAACCTGGAACTGGTACTCTACTTAATTCAAAACAGTTTTGGCTGTGTTCGGGTTATATACGAGTATATAATAGGAGTCTTAAAGCTAGTGTATTTAAAAATTAAAGGTACAATGCCTGTCATAAGAATGATGAGCCTTCAGGGCTCTAGCCATTAGGTGGATGGGGCTGGGCCACATTTATCTATGTCCTATGAAAAGTGAGTAACGTACGAGTAGGTACAGTGCAGGGATCGAACAAATACGAAACACAAATAACTGTGTAAGAATATCCGTTCAATCTAGAATTATACTCTTGACATGGCCAATCAATCAATAAGTATTTTTGCATTAGATGCCAATCTCTATCACCAGTACACCACATAGGTAAATAAGGTAGAAGTATGTTGTTATTGTTTGTCTTGCTTGCCTAAAGGCCGCTATCGCTCGCGTTACTGATATTAATTCGACAGATAACGAGTAAGTATTCATAATGCCAAATGGAAGCTCTTTTATCACTCCAGTAACTGGGTAGTAATGCTGTAACCCTGTCGATAACAGCACGTTTAGTGTATAACGAAAATAGATGTGATTTCAATGTTTTCACCTTATTATGATCGAAGATCCCAGATGATATTTAAATTACAAATTTAGTTTTTAAGTGTTTTGTAATTGTTTGAATGTTATCTGTGAGAAGAAAGTGCCTAAAGTCACGTGAAAGTTTTTCGATATAAATTAATTATATTATACCTACTACCTAATCTAATAAGGAATTAAAAGAGGAAGTTATTGTTTGACACGGTTAACATTGTGCAATGGTCTTCAGAATGGAAGAACCCACGTCTGCAATTGACTATAACAAGTATGTATAATATCAACATCAATAAACCAAATAATTCATCATCATAACTAATCAAGATTGGGGCCTTACCATGAGCATTTAAGAAAACCATCCAATCGCAGTGCAGTTTTCGAGCAGGGCAGAATCAGGCCTGCTCAAAATCATACTATGACCCCTTAAAAAGTGAACGAATATTGCACTGTTTGACATGAAGGTGAACGGTTTCTTTTGTCTCTGGTCTTTTTACCGTTCAATCGAATTCGTTCGAAAATCCATTGAAGATTTTATTTTCGTTTTACCGGTTTTTAAATTATGTTTTATAATACGAATGCTCAAGTAAAACCGCGTTTTTATGGGTTTAGATTACTTTATCAGTATAATTTTCTTGATTTACAGTAGTTTTCAATAAGTGAAGCAATAACTATGAAAGAGCCGTGCGTGCCGATTATTCCTTTTAACCTACTTAAATTTTTAAACGTTTCTGACACCAAAATAATACAAATGTCAAGTGTCAAATGCATTTTATTCTGTAATTCTGAAAAAGGCAAAAAAATTAACTTTTTCCGTGATTTAATACGATTTGGTCATTGAAATGCATGTTCTTCATTGAGTATAACACAGTGATTATATACATTGATTGAGAACATGGTTATCAATTTGAGAATACTACGATTTTTTGTTGAATTCTTTGACGAACCACTTTAGATGTTATCTTTCATTATCATTTATCCCCATTGAACACTTCCATGTTCGTTTATACTTTCGAACTTTGACTGAAATATTCTAAGGATAATTTCTGGAGCATCCGAAGATTATGTGGAATGCAGCAGCACAAAGGCTCAACTCTTCAGTTAATATTGTTAATTATTAAGACTAAGTACATGAATGATAGAATATCCCACCCTTCCCCCCCATTTCTGGGATCAAAAGTACTCTACGTTCACCAGAGGGGATAGTGTAGCTTTCCAACTGTGAAAGAATTATTCAAATCGGCTCAGTAGTTTCAGAGCCTATTCAATACAAACAAACAAACAATCAAATCTTTCCTCTTTATAATATTAGTATAGATAACATGAAGTGATTGTAATATAATTTGTTATTATAATTCCAGTGCTGGGTAGACCTGAAGGCCAAGATTGAACAAAATAATAATCATCAATGATGCTTATAGAAGGACCTTGTGTTGATGAGCTTACGGAAATGATATGTAAACAAGTAACAATGTAATTTATTTATTTATAAAAACTTTATTGACCACACAAATTGGCTACAAAAGGCGGATTTAACACTAAAAGCATTCTCTACCAGTCAACCTTTAGGAAAAACAAAATGCTTGAATGCGGCAAAGAGCAAACTAATTAATAAGTAATTATCTTCTGTCTGCACTTATATTTGCTTCTATCATACTATAGTATGTGACAAACTTAAAATCATTCATGTTTTTATTACAGAGTTCTACTTAATCAAGAACATTTGACAGAAGCACATTCAGTACCTAACTGCCAACAATGGCACAGGTTACTTCAGCACCTATTGAGCCATTGCCACCTTCTGCCTACAGCTTCGTGAGTGTCTGGTTCAGCATCCCAAGTTGGTGACATCACCCTTTTGCAGAGTGGATATCCAGAATAACCTAAAATAAAATATTATTTAAGTTTCAGTTTGTACTGTGTGTGCCTGTGTTCTTGTTAGATACAGTTGAAGGAAGGATACTTCCGTTGTTGTCTACTGTTTTTAAGGTGTTTTGTAAGTCTATTAAATCAATGTAATTATGCTAATCTTATTATTTATAAGCCCATTGTGTTCTTTTGTTTAAGTTTATTAAAAAATGTACTTAATTATAAAATTATTTTGAAAAAGTATAATGGTTTTGATTTTTATAAATAAAGATAAAAAATAATATAATTCATGCACGCAAATGTTTGTACCCTGTGGGGATTGAACCCGCCCTCTGGTGTAATAGCCGACTTCTCGACCAATTACATCAAATAGCTCGTCACTTAGTAGGTTTAGGATGAAAATACAATAATAAATATTACCTAAAAACCATAAAGCCATATTAGTGCTCAGCTTTCCAAGTGTGGGCAAAGAGCATGGTTTAACCAAATGAAAGAATCTTGATTAGCACTAGGATTGCTTGCATCTACACTTCTAATTTTTGCATATTAGCTTCTTAGCATTGCAAATCTGGAAATATAATGTTTAGATTATTATTATTTTACCACAAGTTGTAATGATCGAAGTTCTAAATACTAAAATCACAGTTCACTTCTTTATTTGCTTACCAACTGGACATTCAGGCTTTGTAAACAAATTAAATAGACATGCTTGTATCATAAACATTCCATTTCGAACGGGTCACTTATTTTGCGAAGGCGACGTAGCTTATTTCTTCCATCTTATTGGAATTCTGTTTCCAAATACTTAAAGAATTCGTCACACTTCTACAAAAATAGGTGTAAATGTTTTAAAATAGGTTTCTTTTTATTTAAACGCTAATTTTACTTTCAATAATCCACTTCTTATCAAAAGATACTTACGTTTGACAAAAATACTGACTCCTAACCGGGGCACAAGAGACTCATGAACATAAGCACTAAAAGGTACGGAACAAAATTCGACGACAAAATATGAGATTCACTCACACAATCACAAAACAATTCTGTTAAAGCTACTCCAGAGTAGCTTTTTAAGGATCGGTTTATTTGACGTTTCGGACGTTCAAAAGACGCTTTGCTTGACATTTAAAGCCGCTCATGGTACGAAACGTCCATACAAAAAAAAAGGTGAACGGTTGTCAAAACGTCAAAGTAAATTGCCCTGCGACTGACCTGCCACAGGCCTGCTTTAAGGTTGTCATGGTACAATATTGCAGAGCAGTTCAATTTAAGGCCTGCTATAAGAGCTCATAGTAAGGCCCAAGATAGGTTGAAAAAAACATACCTAATTTATATCCAAATAAAAATATATCAATTTTTTAGTTCACAGAAAGGAAATAGATAAAGAAAACTACTTGTATTAGAGACTTAAAAGTATAGTTTTAATTTCTATATTTTATTCTAATAACTTTTTTCATTTATTAAATTATTACCTATTTTATTTAGTTAAAACGAAACTGTTTTCGTTCAGGAATTTTTAATATGTCATGTGCTGTCAAAATCTATAATCAACAAATCAAATGTCATTTCACGGCAAGGTAATAAAATAAAATTGTTTTTCGTAAATAATTTTATTGATAACTTGTTACATACATATTACATATTCTTATTTTCTCATTCTTTATAGCGTGTCTTAAACTTAATTCTTGATGAAGTAGCGCTAAGGTTATCAATTTAATAGCAGCGGTATACTATTAGTTCGTATTGGGTCTTTTGCAATCCTTCTTCATCATTTGTGATTGTTTTTCTCAGTTTCCCGAGCACTTCGTCCAGTAGTTCTCAGGTCGATGAAGGTGTAATATCGGTGGACGTCTCGAAAGACGTATTGGTGGACACTCTCTCAGATATGGCTGAAAATTCTTTGCCACCAGACTTGATCATGTAAGTTTTTTTCATTTTGTTTTTCCTACATTTCAGACCAAATAAAAAATCCTTTATTTGGTCTGAGGCCTACATGTAATGTTATTTACTAAAGTTACCACCTTATTAGAATTAAGACATAAAAATACAAACATTTTTTTTTTTACAGCAATTTATTATTGTTACAAAGAAATGAATTAATTTGAAATATTTTATATAATTTTGTTATTTGCATTATGAAGGAAAGTCATTAAAGGAATTCCTTTGGATGTTTAAATGTTAAGTATCTTGATATTAACATAATTATAACTTGTAATATTAAAGTAGTTTAAATGTCAAATGCTAGATAAATTTGAATATTGCTATTAATTGGCCTCATAGTAGTTGCCTTGGTAACTAAACTTTTAATTTAAGCTAGCCTGTACCTTCGTAAAATATTCAATGTCATCCCTCAAGAATCTGATTTGTATCCCATACAATAATACTGGGGATTTATAATAAAGGTTTTTCCCTTTATAAAATAAAGAAAAATATGTTAAAACATGTTCTAGGTCTACAGAAGGCAGTGCTGATGACAACGATGACCCTACTAGACTCACATTGGCTTATGAAAATCTCTATGAACTGCCTAGGACAATCATTGAGAGGTTCGCTGACCACATCAAGTACTTGGATATAAGTCATAACAAAATCACGTGAGTTGTGAATGATTTATTGATACATTTCTAATCTTAATTATTGATTGATGAATGTAATCTTCAATTATATCAATCTATTTAATCTTTTGAATATTTTGTAATAACCTTTCTATTTAATACAGTGAATTTCCACATTGTTATTTAGTTCTTATCTATACTAATATTATAAAGAGGAAAGATTTGATTGTGATTGTTTGTATTAAATAAGCTCCGAAACTACTTAACCAATTTAAAAATTCTTTCACTGCTGGAAAGCTACACTATCCCTTAGTGACATAGGGTACTTTTTATTCCGGAAATGGGGAGCGGAGGGGGGGATATTTGAAAAAAGAAATTACGGGCGGGTGAAACCGTGGGCGGAAGGCTACGGTAAATAAAAAAAGAAAGAAAAGCCTCTACTTAAATATAATATTTGAATTGAATTTGAATAAGTTACTTGGAAGATATTTCTTACTTGAAATTATTTTTTTAATTTACTTACTCATAAGTTTATTTGTGGTTTCAGAAATCTAGATGGACTAGTACATTTCAAGCATCTAACATCTCTAATTGCCGATAGCAATCCCATAACTGAGAATTGCTTTCTACCACCACTTCCGAAATTGGAACTATTATGGTAATTTTTTAATATTATGTTAACTTGTTAAATATGGCATACTGACAGCACTGGACCAGACCGCTAGAGTTCAAATCTTTTCAAACTTATTGAAATATACATACAAACTTTTAACTAAATTGGTCTATTCATTAAGAAGGAGGTGACAAACACAAATGTACAGAAGAATTATAATTAAGCTATATAAGTATTAACAAAGTATCCATTTATATTCATAATTATTTTTATGCCCTGCATTGCACAAAATTTGCATATTTTCACATTTACTTGCTTTAGAAATCAAGGTACTGAATATTAATTTAAGTAAGACTGAGCAAAGTACATGTATAGAAAGTAGGTCAACTGTACAATAACAAAAACATGCACATGTTCCAGAATAGTGGGTTATATAATATACTTATTAGATAAGGGAATTTAGGATAAACTAATAGTGCCTGTATCACCCGTGAGGAATGAGTAACTCAAGCTAAAGTTAATGTACGAGTATATTCAAATGCTTTTATTATGCATTTTTTCTATTTTGACATTGCTAACAGAAACTCTTATTTTATTTACGTGATTAAAAGATAAACCACGTCTGTTTACCTGTGTCAATTTCATCTCTTGCCAGGCTTGGCGTAAGATAAAAAAATATATTTATTGTTGGAGATATAAAAGTAAATTTAAAGGTGTCTTTATAAATGCAAGAATGCATGATTCCTAAGTGTCTTTGTAAACACTAAGATGTTTTCTTTTTCGGCCGCTAGTGGCGCTGTTCTCTTCCCTTTCGCCATGTAAGACGAATTGTTGTGTTCGCTTATTAAATAATATAGTATTGAGAATTCTTACTCGTTTTAATAAAATAAATCCAAACCTTAATAGGTTATGGGCCCAGGAACGTTTTTAAGTAAACAGTTGAGTAAAGAGCAATAAATTATTACGTGTGCAACGAGATAAAATTTCGCCAACCGACATCAAATTTCAAATCTCAAGATGGAGGTCACAAATGCGATGAAAGTTGAAAAATTTAGTGGAAGAGACTTTAGGCAATGGAAGTTCCAAATAAATTGCGCATTAAAAGCGAAAGGCCTAAACATACGTGCAGCGAGACCTACTGGCGATTCGAGTCAGTGGGAGAAAAACGATGGTATGGCCATGTTTATTATCACGTCGTCAATGGAACTGAATCAAATCTCCCTAATAGAAAATTGTGAAACGGCGAAGGAGGTGATGGAAAAATTGGAATCAATATATGAACAAAAGTCGGAGCTTAACAAAATGATTGTGCATGAGAAATTTTACCAATATAAAATGTCACCTACCGACAATATCGCACAACATATTTCAAAAGTGGAGAATTTGGCAAAACAATTAAAGGAAAGTGGTGAGAAGATAAGTGATACTGCCATAATGACGAAGATATTAAGTACGTTACCATCAAAGTACCGGTCTCTGCGTCAGGCATGGTTGTCATTAGATCCACATGCACAAACCATACAAAACTTAACGGCAAGACTGTTAGATGAAGAAGCAAGCTTAACAAATGAAGAAGAATCTGAGAATGCTTTAGTAGCTATGAAACATCATAGAAAGCAGAAGTTCCAGAATGAAAATAAAAGTTCTACATCGGGTCAACATAATCAGCATAGATTTGTATGTTATAACTGCAATAAAAGGGGGCATTTCGCAAGAGATTGTCGAGCTCCAAAGAAGTCTGCGAGGGTTTCCTCTCAAGAGCAAAAGATGCTAGCATTCAGTGCGGAACAATGTTTACAATCAGAAGCTGATACAGATGTATGGATTCTTGACAGCGGCGCATCTGCGCACATGTCATATAGACATGACTACTTTTATGAGTTAAAAGAATATGTCACTAATGTTGACAGGACTGTCAAACTAGGAAACAAAAAGGAACTCATGGTGAAAGGTCATGGAAATGTATTGATTAATAGATGTGTGAATGGAAAATGGGAGCAAAGTATAATAGAGGACGTGCTTTATGTACCAGATTTGCACAGAAATTTGTTTTCAGAAGGTATGGCAACAAGAAAAGGTTATATTATTATAAAGAAAAATAATAAAATAAAAATAATAATAAATAAAAAAGCCCTTTATTTCTCACCAAATACATAACATGCTTATTTAAAAAGTAATACATAGAAAATATTTTTATGCATGATGACAAGATAATTATGTATTTAAGCACATAATATTTCACTGTCTGAGGTAAGTAGCTTATTGTGGTAAGAACCCCTCATTCGAAGGTGAAGGCCTCCTCTAGAGACTTCCATCCATCTCTGTCTTTCGCCCTCTCCATCCATTGCTTGCCAGCCACCTGAGTTATATCGTCCGCCCAGCGAGCGGCCGGACGGCCTCTCTTTCTATTACCTGATGGCCCTTTCCAGCACGTAACGGTGTGAGTCCATCTGTTATCTGTTAGCCTAGCTATATGTCCAGCCCAGCGCCATTTTAGTTTTTTGCAGTGGACCAAGGCATCGGCAACTTTTGTTATATTCCTAATATTATAGTGTGGTACTTTCTGAATTTTTTTAATTTTTGATAGACTTCTTTCCATGGCTCGCTGGCATGATCTAATCTTTGATTTTACCCGATGTGTGAGTTTCCAGGTCTGGCAAGCGTAGGTTAATGATGGTAGAATGCAAGAGTCCATAATCTTTTGTTTAATTATAACTGGCATATCACTCTTCATCACTTCTTTCATGCTCCAATATTTTTTCCAGGCATTTGAAATTCTCCGTTCTATTTCATGCTCATTTCTTTGAGTTTTAAACGAAATTTGTTTTCCTAGATATATATAGGTCTCAACATATTCTAGTGCTTCATTGTCAAGGTATACAGGATTTTTAGTGTAGTTCGTCATAATGTTAGTTTTGCTGCGATTAATTCTCAGGCCTACCAGTCGACTTACAGCGTCGAGGGCGTTTACCATTGACTGTAGCTCGGTTGTATTTTCAGAGAACAAAACGATGTCGTCAGCAAATCTTAAGTGGCTGATATACTTATTGTTTATATTTAATCCAACGCTTTCCCATTTAAGTTGTCCAATTACTTGTTGTAACACTGCTATGAATATTGTGGGTGAGATGGCATCTCCCTGTCTTACTCCTCTTCTAATCGGTATAGAAGGTCCTGTTGTCTCTAGTTTTATTCTGCTGTTGCAATTTTGGTATATGTGTTGCAGTACCTTCAGATACGTAGTTTCAACGTTTTGCTCTTGTAGTGACTCCCATATTTTGTGGTGATACAAAGTATCAAAAGCTTTTTGATAGTCAACAAATACAAGGTAAAGAGGTCTATTAAACTCTTGATATCTATCTATTATCATTTCGATAGTGTGGATATGATCTACAGTGGAAAAGCCTCTTCTAAAGCCTGCCTGCTCCACAGGTTGGTGTCTTTCAATTGTGTTTCTAATTCTCTTTTCAAGTATTGTAGAGAATAGTTTGTATATTGAGGACAGTAGACTTATTGGACGGTAGTTACTAATATCATTGGGATCCCCTTTTTTGTATAGCAAAATAATGTCAGATTCGGTCCATTGTTTAGGTACAGTTGCCGTTTTCATCACGGTGTTAAAGAGCAGTGTTAAGGGGCTCACAAGGTAAGGACTTCCGAGTTTCAGGGCTTCGTTGGTAATTTTATCTGGTCCTGGGCTTTTCTCGAGTTTCAATTTAGCAATTCCATTTATTACCTCTGTTTCATCTATGTCTTGTATGTTTGATGGCATTTCACTTGGTAGGGTTAGTAATAATGGCGGCTCTTTATCTTTGCAGCTGTATAATTCTTTATAGAAGTTTGTAGCAACTTTAAGTATTTCTTTTCTATCGTAAGTTGTTTCATTTGAAGCTACAAGTCCTTCTATCCAAGTCTTATACGATCGTAATTCTTTATTAGCTCTCTTCAAACTGCTATACTGTAGAACATTTTTTTCAATTATCTTTTTACGATGAGAGTTATAATCATTTCTGATGTATTTACTAGTCAGTTTGTAGAGAGCTTTAAGCTCATTTTTCATGGCTCGTGTCTTCGGTTTAAGACTTTGGAGGTGTTGTCGTCTTAGCATTAATTGCCTAGTGCGGTCTGATATAATATATTTATCTTTGTGTTTCGATGTGTCATGAGCTGTTTTGAGGCTACTATTTATTGCGGTAACAATTTTGTCATGTAGTTCCTGTACTGTATAACTTTGCTGTCTATTAATTAGCTGTGCTGCATTCTTTTGAAGTGATTCTTTATAAGACTTTATTTCCTGTTCATTATTTAAAGTAGTTTTTACATTATTTCCATATGATTTTCTGTTCTTTGAAAACTGTAATTTAAATGTAGCTCTAACCAGTCTATGGTCACTAGGATAGTTGACACCAATCACTTGTATATCTTGAGCACATATTTGGAGATTGGTTAGTAGGAAGTCGATTTCGTTCATAACCTTACCATTTGGTGATCTCCAGGTCCACCTCCTATTGTTTTTCTTTTTAAAGAATGTGTTTAAAATTGCCAATTTATTTTCACATGCAAATTGTATAAGCCTTTCGCCTCTTCTATTTCTGTTGCCATACCCATAGTTTTTCATAATTAAATTTTCTTCTTCTTTTGGTTGTCCAATTTTCGCGTTGAAGTCGCCCATTACTATTAAATTCTTTCCTGTTAATTTTAATGCTTCATTTATGTTTGTATAAAAAAGTTCAACTTCTTCTTCACTAGCTGATTCTGTTGGGGCATAGCATTGTATTATGCTTATATTAGTGTTGTGGACGTTCAGCTGAAGTAAAGCCACTCGTTCCGAAATTCCTTTGAAACAAGTAATGTTAGTCTTATGGCGTTTGTTTACAATAAATCCTATTCCATACAAGCCTGGTGTTTGACCCATATAATATAGGATGAAGTCTTCGTGTTCTTCAATCGAATTACCCAAACGTCTAGTTTCAGAGAGTCCGACGACGTCATATTTGATATTTTTCAGGGCTTCGCTCAATTCCAGGAGGCGAGAGTAAGATGATAGCGTTCTCACATTATAGGTGGCTATATAGAGTAAATTATTCTTGGTATTATTATCTGTATGGTATTTTGTCTCTAGAGGGTTTTGGTCTAGTACTCCCACGGGGACCATCCGGGTTGGGAGACATTTAAATTTTTGCGTTTTGATTTCTGTTGATCTTGTTCGTATATGTCCGGTTCTCTGTTTCGCTTTTTTGTTATTTGTTTTGTTTATATCTGGATCTTGGCTGTTGTTTACAATCACTAGTTTTTTGGAATAGCGGAAAAAGATGGTGAATGTGTTCCTCTTTCTACATAGTTAAACATATTCGGCTTCTTAGTTTGCTTTGTGGTTGGGTTTGTTCTTGCGTATGTTGTGTTGTCATCTGTAGAATATGGCTTTTTCAGATTGGATGAGTTATTTGGTGAATTTGACTCTTCCCTCCTTCTTTTGTCTCTACTTGTCTCAGACTGTTGTTTTACAATTAATTTGTCATATCGCAAGTATGCCCAGTTTCCTTTTTTTCGTTCTTCTTCTAGTTGCGATTGTAGTTGTTTCCTTTTCTCTCTTACTTCTTTGGGGAAATCTTCTTTAACTGTTATACCGCGTTTACATTCAGCCCATTGCCGCGGCAACATGGGGAATAAACTGGGAAACGCGAGAATGTAAACAGGTCATTTCCATTGCCTTGACGTTGCCGTTCGCATTGCCCGGCTATCCCCCATTTGGCGGTTTTTCTAGCGGACATCAAAGCGCGGTTGATGCGAGCGGCAACGTGTGTTTACATGTTGCTCTCTCGTTCAGTCGGAAGCAAACGCGTGAACGTGACTGACGTGTTGCAATAATTCATTTATATACGAGCCGCCTTCATCATGCCATTGGAATGGAGTAACGAAAATATTATAAAGTTTTTGGAACTTTTTTCAAATGAACCAATTATATGGGACCCATCGCATAAGGAGCACAAACTCAAACACAAAGTTCACGATGCATGGAAGCGGATTAGTGTCAACTTTGAGAACGCTAGTATAGATGAGCTAAAATTAAAGAAAAAATCACTGATGACCACATTTAGATCTTTATTAAAAAAGAAAAAGTCTTCGATTCGGTCTGGAGCAGGTGCAGACGAGATTTTCCAACCCATTTGGTTCGCGTATGATATAATGGAAAACTTTTTGGGAAGTATTTATGACGTCCAGGATACCTTAAACACGGAAGATAAGGTAAGATCCAGTTGTTCTTATTATTCCAAGTTTATAGGTATGTTCTTAAACTAATATATTTTTTTTTAAATAATATATAATATATAATTTTTAAAGTTGTAATATTCAGAGCCACTATGTGCTGGACATTGTACTAGGATAGGGTAGGAACACCGGTTTGCGACCACTTAAGCGACTATGTGCTGGACATTGTACTAGGATAGGGTAGGAACACCGGTTTGCGACCACTTAAGCGACTATGTGCTGGACATTGTACTAGGATAGGGTAGGAACACCGGTTTGCGACCACTTAAGCGACTTGTGACTTGTTGACTTCAGAGTTGATTTCTATCATGATCACATCCAGACTTTCGCATTTATAATAATAGTAGGATAGGATATACATACATATACATAATACATACATATAATATTATATAGTAGGAAGTAGGATTTTTTTGAACGACAGGTACAATTTTACCAGTTATCGACCGCCTGTTAAAGAAAAATATTTTTTCAGGTTGCTGATACCCAGAATGAAAATACTGCAGATGACAACGATACCGAAACTACTCATGAATATAACACTGAGAATGAAACCACACAGAATACAAATACTCTAAACAGAGTTGGCGCACGTAGTTTGCAGAAAAAGCGCCGCCAAAATTTTGATATAGATGACGCTCAGAGACAATTAAATACAAGTTTTCAAACTCTTACTAATATTTTGAATAAGAAGATACCAGAAGTAGACGATTGTGACATGTACGGCAAGCTTCTGACAACAAAGTTGCGCAAATACCCAGATAGCATGCGTCAAGAACTCATGTACAAAATAGATGGGCTTCTTTTAGAAAATCCACCACCATCTGCAGATTTTAAATGCCGCAACTGGACACCATCTTCTGCTCATACAATATCGTCATCATCTCCATCCTACATCATTCCTCAATCACCAGGTTATTTCATTCCTGAATCACCAGGTCATGCCATTCCACAATCTCCATCCTACATCATTTCTCAATCACCTGGTCATTCCATTTTTCAATCACCAGGTCATGCCTTTCCACAATCTCCGTCCTACATCATTCCTCAATCACCCGGTCATTCCGTTTCTCAATCACCAGGCCATGCCATTCCACAATCTCCATCCTACATCATTCCTCAATCACCCGGTCATTCCCTTCCCCAATCACCAGTAACAATCATCATTCCAGAAGATTACGATAACATAGAAGACCCATTGATGACTCAAACATATATAATAAAATCGGAACCACAGAACAAAATAAACATAATATCACAAGAGACAATCAAGCCACCTAATACTAACAAAAATTTTATAAAGACAGCATTCTTCAAAGCACAACAAAGTTAATAGCGTATTAGCATATTACTGTCCAGGGACTGTTTACCGGTATGAATAACGGTATAGTTTTTTTCTGTATGACGTCATTTAAATATATTTTGATACTGTTAAATTCCAGTACAGAATTTTTTTTTGGTACTGTAAAATTGTTGTAGTATAAACATTTTTGTACAACAATTTTTTAACTGTTATTTATATTAAAATACTGAAATTTTGTAATGGCTTAAATGGAGGGACACGGGGGTACTTCTAGCTTAGTTAGCTAGTTAGTTGTCCTCTCACGCGTCCGCTCGCACCGGTCTGTATATTGAACAATGGATCACAAGAACAGAGGCTGAAGCAAAGCATTTGTCACGCTTTTCAACGTTAGTTTTAATTTATCTATTTGACATTAAACTTAGGTACCTATCTAAAGGTAAGTATATCTTTCAATGGCAGTTACACTCGATAGATATTGAACTACCTACTTAGCTGCTTAGTGCTTACTTAACGACGATAAGTGCTAGATAGGGAATAAGATCATAAAGCAAGCATTGGTGTAAGTACTGGTAAGTAAAGTCAGATATTCAGTTCGTGCTATGATGTAGGGTGGAGGCTCCTTATATCGGCCCCCTCCTAATATCGGCCGTCTAGAGAAAATGCGCCATAACTTAAAAGAATGTCCTTAAATCATAATTGTTTTTATGCAAATAGCAGCTGTATACCCTTACGCTTAACCTCCCTTAATTTTTTATGAATATCTCAAAATTTGAACGAATGATAGGCAAAAAAGTGCAGGAGGTACGGACGTGCGTCGTTTTGCGGCATTTTCAGGTCAAATTCGTGAATCGAATCATTGCGTTGAGAAGTATTTAAATTGTAATAAACATACCAAAGTTATTTTATTTTATTTCTTCTTAAAGATAAAGAGTCAAGGTACCGTTTAGGTAGTATATTTTAAAATTTGTTTGTTTTTTTTTATTTAATAATTGCGTGGCCGAGATTAGGGATCAGTATGATCGATAAATCTCAATATCGGCAGAGTGGTCGATATTGAGATTTGTCTATCGCAATCAGAAATCCTAATGTCGGCTGCCTGATATTCTTTGTGCGCCAGCTATGCGAAAGAGTTGATGAGTTATGTCGAAGAAGAAGATAAAAATATTGGATGTGACGTATGCCCCAAATGGTTTCATGTATACACTTAAAAATATATTGCCATCACTGTCTGAAGATAACTTTACCTATTATGTAATGTTTTTGGTAAATTTCCCTCCTATGGGATCCCCTCTGCAGTTTGTGCCTGAATCATGGATTTCCTGACTGAACGTCGCATCAGAGTAATTCATGATGGGTACTATCGAGGTCACCCGCGCGTGATCACCCTTAAGGCTAAAATCCTGTGCAGTATTTTCACGTTTACAAGCGCCGCTCCTAAGAAGTCACGATGCGCGTGCACGGTATATTTTTCCAAAAGTGATCACGCGCGGGAGACCTCGATCGCACACCTCCGACTCACTTGCAATAAATGCTGGCTTCCCTCAGTGATCTGTGCTTTTAGCTACACTCTTTCTACTGCACATCGATTATATTGTTAGCTACGTCCGAGATTCTGGGGTATGCCGATGATAGTACGATAGTCGAGGGATACTTGTCGTACACGTGCAAGTAGAGGTGAAACTGAGGCTTTAGGATCTAACATGGTGGCAGGGCCTGATTTACCCATAGGCTAATTAGGCTGCAGCCTAGGGCGCGAGGATCGAGGGGGGCGCTGAAATCGTGTCTTCGTATGCACTAATCTAGCATCATTGCATCTTTTTTTTTGTGGAGGGGAATGCATTTACGCACCATAACTCGCCTGGGGAAGACAAGCCGTGTGTGGGACTCACGAGAATACCCACTAAACCCCCCCGCGCTCCTGCATCGCCAGCGTCCCTGGGCCTTGCATCAGCCTACTACCAGGGACACTGCAGGGCGACCTGCCCGCCTCTTACAAAGCGGGCCGGCCCCGCTTGCCTCCCCCCGGCGGAGGGAGAAGGCTGGCAACAACGGCCGGGAGCGCCTGGTCGTTGCCGCCCGTCGGGAGCGGTGGCCTGTGCAATGCAGGAGGAGGTGTCCCCACACCTCCGTCCTGCAGGCCATTGCTAGGGAGGAAAGTCGATTGGTCGTAGACTCGTCTTCTCCTCCCTCTCCGACTTCTTCGGAGCAAGGGAGCGAGAGGGTCATTTTCTCGCTCCCGCTCCGCCAGCATCATTGCATCTACCCTATTTATTTCAACTAGACAAAACATTAAAACTAAATGTGTGCTTGAGAGTCCCTAATTTTAACATTAAATTTTGAAATTCCCATACAAAATAATCTTCAATCTTCACGTAAACGCGCGTTTCTGTGAGGCGAATTCAACAAAAATCGCACCGCACACTACAAACTCCTCAGCGCAGCAACAGCTCCTTAGCTTGCCGCGCGCAATGAGACCGAGACAAATGTACTGAAATACGCCTGAGTGTAAGCGAGTAAAGTATATTCAGCTCAATTTGCGACCGAGCGACGCGGCACACACACGTCCGACGTCACCTTTTATTCCACTTATCCCACCCGGGTGGGAGGGAAGAGTGGAAAAAAAATCCACTTTGTGAGATCATGGCTAGGTGGGATAAGTGGAATAGCCCACTTATTTTACCCTGAGTTTTACCCTTATACGATTCAAAATTATATGGCCAAATCTGACGTTTACTGTGTTGTCAGCTTTTCATAAAATATAATTAATGCTGTGATAAGTGAATGAACCAAAAAAATCGATTATCGTGGCAACCATCGATTATCGACGATAAATTATTCGTATTTTTGTACTTTTTATAAATAGTTGATTTTTATTGACAACCTTCACTTTATTTGGTTCTAAATTGAACGTCATTGGGTTCTAATGAAATAATTATTACACAATTATTATCCCTATAACATAAAAGCACGAAAAGGGCTTTTGTATAATATAATAATTACTTAATTACTATAATTTTCAAATAAATTATTAATCAGTTGCAAAAATGTTTCACTGTTTCAAATGTTTTCTCTAGAGTAAATATTTAAAAAACTCAAGTCGATTCAATGGCAATGGAAACTATGGTGTCTATAGAAACTAAGCCAATACAAGTCATGCTGCCAAACACGAGATGGATTTGGTTTACTACTTGGTAGCCTGCAGTCACTTGTCATGGTTTTGGTCTTATAATGCGTGAGGTTGCAGATCGATTTGAAAACTTTTATAGGTAGTATGAACCATGTTAAAATTTTCATAATACTACTCTACTCAGTTCCTACTTTTAGACCCGTCCGTAACACACCTGGAGGGGGCGCGTCCTCATAATTAGCCTAGGGCGGTCAGAACTCTTAATCAGGGCCTGCATGGTGGACTAATTGAATCAGACCCTTCAAATTGTCTCAGACTCAACCCCACCAAAACGCTGGCTTGTATATTTTCCACAAAAAAGAGTGGTTTTGGGCTGGCTACCACTTTTCGTGGCGTATCCGTTCTTCTATCTGACCGACTACAGCTCTTAGGTATGGAATTATCTTCCAACCTTAACTTCGGGAGCTATATAGAGTCCGTAGCAGTAACTGCTCATAAAAAGATTGGCATCCTTTCAAGAACCATACACTACTTGATTGCGAAAAAGCTCCTTACCCTTTATAGAGCTCAAGTCCGTTCCTGCATGGAATATGCTACCATATTTGGGATAGTTCTGTTTAATGCCAGCTGGCTGCCTTGGACTCTATTGAGCGGCATGCGAAGAGGCTTTTCGGCGATGATGCTTTGGTCGAGAACTTGCAAAGCCTCGATCATCGTAGGAAGATTGATTGCCTACCCGTCTGATACAGGCTCTACTTTGGTGAATGTGCTGCTCGGCTGTACGATTTGGTTCTACCAGCTCCGTTCCATCACCGAACGACTTGACTCGGTCAGAGACTCCAATCCTTATACTGCGAAAATGCCGCGCTTACGAACTAAATGATTTGCTTCATCTTTTTTGATACGGACTGCGCAAGTTTCTCTCTTTACCTGGGTCTGCCTTTCCTGACCATTATAATCTTGGTGCTCTTCAAGGCAAGAATTTACAGGCCTTTCCTAAGCAAGCGCGCTCCAACGTAGACCGCATAGATGTTTAACATCAGGCTACTTTGTGATCAAGTCTTAGTGATGATATATTTAAAGAAAAAAATTGTAAATTATTTTTAAAAGACATATTTATAATAGAGTTAAATAAAATATGGTTTGAAAATAAATAAATGTTATAATACTTTGATTTTATACTTTTTGAACAAATTTTTTCCCTTTGAAAAGGTATTCCGATATTATGGTTATACGCGGCGGATATTTGGGTGCTAAAGGCCGATATTAGGGGAAATCGGCAAGTTCGGAAACAAACATCTATATATTCAAATCTAACAAAGAATTCGTTATTTCGCGAATGTAATAATGGAGTTTCATTATCCCTTTACCTAAAAAAGTAGTTGAAAAAAAGCAAAAGTTATTAATGTAAAAATTATAAGCACTGAAAGGTCAAAAAATGTTGGGCCGATATTTGGTGCCTCCACCCTTTGTTGATACGTATATGTAAAAGTATGTATGTATGTATGTAGGTAGGTAATGTAAGTATGTTTAAAGAAATAATAATTATAAACTTTTAAAGAAAAGTAAAACGTTATAATTTGGGTATTATTCGTCCGCCGCCGGATGAAAGAAAAACAATCGCGATCGCCAACCTGTCGGCGCGTGTTCCGTAAATTCCAATCCTTACCCGCCCGCCGCGGCCCCTCACGCGAGCGGCACCGCGGGGCGCGGGCGCGCGCACTCATCATTTCAGTATCAGCAATAAAATTATTTTTAAATAACTGTATAAACGAATGAAATCTGTACCGAAATTCAATGGGTATAGAATTTTAGTACTGATATTTTTACTGGTACTATAACGATATTTTATACCGGTAAGCAGTCCCTGTTACTGTCATTTCAAACATTATTTTTTTGTTCATTAATAAAAACAATACTTATAGACAATTGTTTTTATTTCTCACCTTTATTTGATCCTTTAAAATAGAATTAATGGCTTCACAAACTTCAGGAACTATCAAGGAAATTACTTGATGGGAAACTTTAAAAAGGAAGTGAAGGCTTTGGTAACTGTCTCCTGTAGCTAAATAGCGTAAAGTTATCCCTAAACGTATCTTTGCTGGTATTGCTGTTCTCATTTGAGTATCTTGTTTCATAATCAAGGGTTCTATTTTATTCAATAAAAATTCAAAATCTATTGCTGTCATTCTGCAGAAGTTATTAAACTCTCCAGAGTTTTCGGAAGTCATTTCTCTGATAAAGTTATTCATACTGTGCCTGTAACAAACTACTGTGCCTGTTTCCTATATAGGGTCCTCCCGTTTGGGCAGTAAAAATAAAAAATAGTAGTTATAACTTACACTTATTTTATTAGGTACTTAAATATATTTTTATATTTTATACTCAGATATCTATTTACACAAATTCACATTTTAACCGTTCCTTCACAATACATTTTTGATTGTTTAATGTATGTTCGGAAGAATTACAATAATTTTCTAAAAAAAATCCGACTGTCACAAATTTAACACAAGGAATAAGCACAGACTTGCCGTTCCTAATATCAGGCTTCATAAAACAGGAAAGTCATTTGTTGGACTGGGCATTAAACTATTTAACAAAGTACCACAACGTCTTGTAGAATTACCTTTAAATAAATTTAAAGTCATAATTAAAGATTTCCTTATGAGGAAAGGTTACTACTAAGGAAAAAGTAGAAGATTACTTAAATGACAAGACTCTGTGGACATGAAACACATTTGCTTCTCTGCACATCTACTCTTATGCTTATTTATTGTACTTATTATATTATTATTAAGTTGACATTATATTGTTATTAAGTTGACATTATATTATTATTAAGTTAATATTGTACAACACAAAATGATTTAAAAAAGGCTATCATATGTAACTGTTGAGTTTCTTGCGGCACTTCTTCTCAGCAGCAGGCCATTCATTCACGTCGAAGTGCTGGTAGGAAAAAAAAGTTTATGACGTGCAAAAGAATTTCTTGGTAAATCAAATTGCAAAATAAATACTTTGACTTTTATAAACCTGTATTAACATACCTATATATTTATTGTATATTATTTAACACGTTCAATGCCAAAGAAAAAAGTGAATGATTTTTACTTGGCTCAGTGGGAAATAGTAGTGTCGCCCATCGTTGACCGCGTTGGCATCGAACGTGGTAAATTATGGAAATAATGAGCAAATTCAGCTCGAATATCGGAAATATTGTTTGATGAGCGTCTTGCCACATGTGGTATAGACCTAATGGCTGACGAATCCATGTTAGTTTGTCTCCAAGAGCCTTCGACTTGTGGTCCGTCACCTATAGAATCGAAAGATCCTGGAGGGGTGTATATATTCCGAGAGTGTTTACTATTTCTTAAGAAATTATGTAACAAAACACAAGATAAAGTTACTAGTGGAACCTTTTTAATGTCGATTTCTATAGGTTTTCTAAAAATTCTGAAAACGGATACTAAAACACCGAACACATTTTCTACTATTACACGAGTAGCTGAATGTTTGCTATTATAAGTGCGTTTCATTGTGCCAAGATCATGATTACCTGGAAAAGGTTTTAGTATACGTTTATGTAATGCAAAAGCTGCATCTCCAAGAAATGTGTATGGAACATCAATATCTCTTCCAGGTAATGGGCTATCAGGTGGCAAATTAAGCGTATCTCTGTCGATTTTTTCCCAGAGCAAGCTGTGTTTAAAAACTCCACCATCACTAATACGCCCCTGGCCACCAATGTCGGCAAAAATAAAACGATAATCGCTATCAACTAAAGCCATTAATACGATGCTATAAGTACCCTTATAATTATAATATTCTGAACCACTATGTACTGGCCGCTTTACAACCACGTGTTTTCCATCTATAGCACCAACGCAATGTGGAAACTTCTTTTTAAATCCCTCTGCAATGGCCAACCATTCATCTGTTGTTTCTGGTAACTAAAACAAAAAAAAAAAAAAATTATAATTTTCAATTGTTTCAGCCTAAATCAAATGAAAAATCAGTTACATCGCCAACTCAAATACATTACAATACACAATACAATGAGGAAACGCTAGCATCATCACATAATGATGATATACCGAAAACTAATGTAATAAAAACCCGACCAATAATGGGTATTTCATGGAAAAAACGTAAGTTAAACAGCTCTCAGGACATTGAAATAAAAGAAACACAAAATAGTAATATTAGTAGTAGTTAGTATATTATTAGTAAGATTTAATAAAATTGTTATGCCCTTACAGGGTGCATGTGTTGCTATGTTTATTTTTAAATATTGTAACCGTGTAAATACAATAAAGAATAAATAAATCAAATAAGTCAAAGTTTTGACACCCTCAATGAAGTTTTAAAGAACAGCGTATTGAATGAAAGAGGGAAAGAAACAAGTAATGAAGATGACTGCGATATTTATGCTAAACTTTTAGCAAGAAAGTTGCGGAGATATCCGGAGACAGTTCGTGAAAGAATAATGCACACAATAGATTGCTTCCTTTTAGAAAACCCTGTTAAAAGACCTTCAAGTGCCCGCTCAACTTACTGCTGTATGCTTACAACTGTTTTGAAAAGGGCTAATAAACATACATAATTTTGTACTTAGATTTTTTTAATTAACTTACCTTAATTTGATTCTTCAGAACTAAATTAATAGCTTCGCATACTTCAGGCACAATTAACGAGATAGCTGATGGGGAAATCTTGAATAGGTAATGCAGACTTCGATAACTGTCTCCCGTTGCTAAATATCGTAAAGTTATCGCCAAACGCATTTTCGGTGGTATGGGTATTCTAAGCTTAGTTTTTTTTATTATCATAGGTTCTATTTTGGACAGCAAAAATTCGAAATCTGTAAGCGACATCCTGCAAAAGTTTGAAAACTCTCCGGTTTCCTCACAAGTCATATCTTTGAAGAATTTCTCCATGCTGTTTCTGAAAACAAAACATGTAAGGTAAAACGTTAAAGTGTCGATAATTGGGTGTTTTACCTTAATTATTTAAAATTTTGATCTCACGAACGTAATTTTGATAGACTAAATTAAGAGAAACAAATCTTGTTGTTATTTATTGTACCTACATACCTACATTGTTAATATTATGCCACTATGTGCTATGAGGTTCAAAAGCTTTTGAGCCCTATCACATATTGACTGTGATTTTTGCATAAAATGGCCAACTTTGGCGTTCTTGATCTCAGAAACAAAAATACATTAACAATTTATTACGACTTATTAAATAGTGTAGAATATCTATTGGAATAGTTTGTAGCGGCCTTGCTTTTTGTAAATTTTGCTTAACTTTTTAATTGAACCCATAATTGCAGAGAAAGATTTTCATAAAATGCGCGAAGGCACATTTTTAAGCTCCTAGATTGAACTACTATTCTAAGCAAATGAAATAAAAAAATTAGAATGTTATCTCTTATATATGTAGTCGTTTAGTTCGTAGCGGCCTGGGATTATTAAATATCTTTGGTTTTATATAAGAAAACAAATCTAGTTCTAAAGCAAAAATCTTCGAAAATCGCTTTAAGTTAACAGTGAATTTCTCCTATCTACGACAATACAATTAAGCAAAATGTATACCACAATAATTTTATTGTTACATCATGAAAAATGAAGATTTTATAATTTTAAACCATTCATTTATTATCCTTTTTCGATAATAACAATAAATAAAACTGCAAAATTACTACAAAATGGTATTGTGGTCACGTGAACGAAGTGGAAATTTGTAATAGGGCTCCTAATATCTTTAAAAATACTTACATTGTTCTATTACGATGAATTGCTATCATCCACCATCTCCTCTGACGACGACGTCTCTTTTGTATTTTATTTTGTTTTAAAACGTTTATATAATTCATAAAACTCAAAAGGCAGAGCGCCGACGCTGCGGCAATTTCCACGTTATCCATGGCCCAGAGTCGAATTTAAAATACATATGAAGCGGCAATGTAAACACTCATTTCCGCTGACGTTGCCACATCATTAAACGGTAGAGCTGTAGCAAACCGTATGTATTCGTTACTGAGTAACGGGTACACAGCCTGATTCGAAGTACCGAATCGGTACTCTCGATTAAATTTCGTTACTCGCATCGCTCGCATCTGTAATCGAATCAGGCACAAATATTTTATTTGGTGCCTGAACGCAGCGAACGAATGAATGAGTGAGTGGTCGTCGGCACGTCTCGGTTTTGTTCGGTTCGGATTCGGATGTTTTCGTTTCTGCGCATGCGTAGAGCGCGGTTTATTTTGACTTGGCAGTTCGAATTTTGTTTCGAATCTTTAATCGTTCGTTACTTTATAAATTACTGTTTTTGCGTAACAAAACTATTGTTAATTTGTGTTTTGGTTGTGGTTTATCCGATTGTAACAAATTGTATCGGTGTTCAGGAGTTAATATTGATTACAGGGTTAGTAATATTCACTGTTAATTTGATAATTTTCTGTTTATGTGTAAATAATGTTTCATATTTAATAATTCAAACGAATTTCAATGTTCAACGTTTATATATTATGTTTCAATTTAAAATATTTTTGGACATCATTTTAATGTAATTTAGTAGCTTAATAAAGTGATACAAATGAAAACCTTTTGTTATAGTTTCTGTACTCTGTCCACCCTTGCGTAATATTAATAGCGACTTTATGCAGTTGTAATAAAGGTTATTTTTGGAGTTAAAATAATAATAAATATTTAATATGTATGTACATTATTTATTTTTAATCTTTGTTTATTTTTTTACAGAACCATTATTAAAGATAAAATTATTAAAGATGGAAAAAAAAAGAAGTAAGTTATGGACCTTTTTTACTCCAACTAATGATGATAAGGCAAAGTGTGATCTGTGCCAATCCTCATACTCTGTCAAAGGAGGTTCGACGACTAATTTAAAAAAACATTTGATGAAGAAGCATATGACATCTTATGAAAGCATTGTTCCAAATCGATCAGATCCAACAGTGTCCCAACCAACTGCAGAAGATACAGCTTCAATACCCGTGCCATCAACCTCACGTACTGAAGTTCCAATGATTAATCCTCAACCTCAACAAAAGCAAACAACTATTTCCACATTTGTAAATATCAAAAGACCATTAAGCGCTGTACGCGAAAAAAAATTGAATGATTTAGTTCTTAATATGATAGTCAAAGATTTGCAACCATTTTCCATGGTTGAAGATGATGGATTTAAATCTTTAATTAATTACTTAGAGCCTGGCTATAACCTACCGTCAAGATATACACTTAGTACACCATTTTTAGATGCTCGATTCTTAGATGTTAAAAATAAATTAAAAGACGAGTTGAACAGTGCGTCTTATATTTCCCTTACCACTGATGGGTGGACATCACGAGCTACGACTTCATACCAAGCTGTTACTGCTCATTATTTTATTGATTGGGAGCTGAAGTCGGCGTTGTTGGGCTGTTTTGAATGCCATGAGCGCCACACAGCTGAATACATCAAAACAGAATTGGTTAACTTGCTGTCCGAGTGGGGCATCATAGAAAAAGTATTTGCCTGCGTTACGGATAGCGCGGCAAATATGAAAGCCGCAATTCGGTTAACCGGCTTTGAGCATTTGCCGTGCATTGCTCACATATTAAACTTAATAGTGCGTGCTGGGCTTCAGGGCGGTGAAATTGAAAATATTATTAAAAGAATTAAAGCCATTGTCGAACACTTTCATAGAAGTCCGGTGGCAACAAAAAAACTTATGGCAATGCAAGAACAACTAAGGCCTGGTCAAAAGCCATTAAAACTTAAAATGGATGTCGTGACACGGTGGAACAGTACTCTTGCCATGATGGAGAGAATAATGATTCTACAGGAACCTCTTGAAGCGGCACTTGGACTTCTACACAATCCTGTAGAAAATCTGTCTGAATCTGATTGGCAAGCACTTCCAGATATAATTAAAATTTTGAACCCTTTTAAACAACTTTCAGAAGAAATGTCATCACAAACGAAAGTGACCATTTCAATGGTAATTGCGGCCACAAATAGTACTTTAGATGTATTTTCTAATTTATATCACAATGATATAAATACAGACATTGCTAAAAACCTTTTAAGCAAGGTCATAACGGAATTTAACAACCGACTTAAAAATAGCTCCAGACATTCGGTCTTATCAAAAGCAGCTCTTTTAGACCCAAGATTTAAAAGGCTGGCTTTTAGAGAAGAATCAGCTTACGAGTTTGCTAAAAGCAGCTTAAAAAGTGAAATAGAAAAAATTGCCAATACACGAACTCCGCCGCCGCCACCTGCGCCTCCACTTCAAACAGAAACGAACGAGAACACATCTGCCATATCGATTGACGGTACATCAATTTGGAAAGAATTTGATGCAAAGGCAGCAACGGATTCAACATCAACCGTTGCTACCAGCATAATTACCATGAGGCAATATATGGAGGAAAGAATTATAAGCAGACATGAATGCCCGTTAAAATGGTGGAAAGCTCGAAATATTTTATACCCAGAGCTGGCATGTTTAGCACAGAAATACCTAAGTGTTATGGCAACCTCGGTGCCATCAGAGAGAACATTCTCAAAATCGGGTCAGATATTATCTGAGAGACGCAGCTCTCTGAAACCGGAACGCATGGAAAAAATTTTATTTTTAAATATGAACCAAAGGTTTATTTAATTTAATTTTAATTAGTTGTATAATGTGTTTGTTTTGTTAATATGTTTATTCTTTCAATTAGTATTGAATATTTTTTTGTTTCGTGTATTTTATCCGTCGTACATTATTTCAATTAAATTTTATTAATTTTAACTTATATGTATTTTATTCCTTATTAAAACCCTGCTTAAATTATATGCTAGTACAGTAACGAAACTAAATTAGATATAGTAGGCACCAGATTGGTTCGTGTGCGAAGAGATAACACGCATTTTAACACGATACTTGGTTCTAGTAACGAAAGTAACGAGTAACGATACGATTGTAACGAGTACAATTTTGCTCAGTAACGAGTAGATACGGGTAAGGATTTTTTCGTTACTTTCACAGGTCTATTAAACGGGGAATATTTCCCGGCAGCGTAAGCGACAACGGAAATGGCTGAATGTAAACGCGGTATTACACTCGGTGGTAGTTTAGACTTGTTTCGCAGAATCAGATGTTTCTTCCAGAGGGCTGTGATTGATACTACTACAGGTTGGTTTCTATCCTTAGTGCGTTGGCCAATTCTATAAATTTTACTTATTTCATGGCTTTCTAGATGTGTGTCTGTTTCAATCACTAATTCTTTTATGTAGTCTACCAGCTCAGGTTCACTTTTTCCTTTTTCTTCAATTCCAAAGAAGATTAAATTATGTTCACGTTTTTCTTTCTCGGCGTTTAGTAGTTTTTTCTCTAATGTTGATACTCTCGTTTTTAACTCATTGTTTTCCTCCGATAAAATTTTTAGTTTCTGCTCTAGTGCTTCCATTACATTTTTGGTCACTGATTCAGTCACTAGTGTTGTTATGGTTGTGGTTTGCTCCTTGAGTCGAGCGTCTAGTTTACCCCACAAAATCTCCATACTTTTCTCCATTTTCGGGGAGTTTTTATTGTACTGGCAACCCTATGTGTATTATCTGTTCCTCTAAATGTCAGTTGCACTTTGTTGGTTAGGTTGGTAGTACTTTTAAATGACACTTTGTGACTCACTGATTTGTAGGTTATAAAGAAAATGTTTTGCCTTTTCTACCGTAAATGTATTGTTTACAACTGTGATCACTTCTACGCAAGCACTGTTTATGATTTTAGAACTAAGTAGATGCGCAATGATACTGTGTCGACACTTTAGCACCAATTTTCACAAATTATTTGCGGAGAGCTCCGAGGTACGTGTTTACGTTGCGATCGCCGGAACCGGAAAAGAAAAATAGTGATGCCTTAATATTGAAAGACAATGACATTGTCATGACTGCGACATTGAAAGAAAATAATCTTTTTCAAGTTAATATTCAAACTAAGGTGCAAATAAATTGTAATTTAGTACAATCAAGTTTGAAAATTTGGCATGAGCGCCTCGGACATTTGAATATAAAAGAAGTTCAAAACATGAGCAAAAATGGTTCCATTCCTGTAACTTTGACAGATGATAACAACTTTATATGTGAGGCATGTCAGTATGGTAAACAGAGCCGTCTTCCCTTCCATAAATCCAGTAGAGGACAATGTGAAGCTGGTGACATAACCTATAGTGATGTATGCGGCCCTTTGGAACACACATCCGTATCAGGGGCAAGATATTTTGTTGTATTTAAAGACGGAGCCACCAGTTATAGACATGTATTTGTGATTAAGCACAAGAGTGATGTCTTTGATTGCTTCAAGAAATATAATGCAATTGTTAAAAATAAATTTGGTCATGGAATTCGTATATTGCATACAGACAATGGACGTGAGTATATAAATAATGAATTTAAAACTTACCTGGAGAATGAAGGAATAGCTCATGAACGTACTGCTCCTTACACACCCGAGCAGAATGGCCGGGTGGAAAGAGAAATGCGCACAATTATGGAGAGTGCAAGGTCGATGCTGTATTCTCGTGATATTTCATTGAATCTATGGGCTGAAGCAGTAAACTGTTCAGTTTATTTACTGAATAGAAGTTCTTCTACTCAAACCAAAGATGTATCTCCATATGAGCTGTGGCATGGACAAAAGCCTACCCTGGAGCATATAAGGGTTTTTGGATCAGAAGGATATGTCCATATACCTGATGAAAGACGAAGAAAGCTGGACAAAAAGAGTGTAAAGTTAATATTAGTTGGATATGAAAATGAAAACTATAGAATGTTTGATACTGAAACTGGAAAGATAACAGTAAGTAGAAATGTACGCTTTAATGAAAATAACATTCCAATACAGAGGAGAAATGTCACTTCGATATCCATTTCTAATGACAAAGAACAATGTGAAGAAATACAAGATGTACCTGGTACATCCGGAGAACAGCAGAATACTTCAGAGTCAAGTTTTGAGAGTACAGAGTCAGGAGAAGATCCTAATGATGTTACTTATGAGCCTCCAGAAATATCTGAATTCAGTAGAAGAAATATTACACTGAGATCTAGAAGAAACAGAAATGAAGAAGCAAACTTTGTTGAGTATTATATACCAACTAGTTATGAAGAAGCTATAAATTGCAAGGATGGAGAAAAATGGAAGAAAGCTATAAGAGAGGAATTGCAGTCATTGGAAGAAAATAAAACATGGAAGTTAATAGATAAAACAGACAAGAAGACAATAACTTCTAAATGGGTATTTGCTATAAAGAAAGATTCAAATGGAGAAATAGGCAGATACAAAGCAAGACTTTGTGCTCGGGGTTTCACCCAAGTCAAAGGTTTGGACTATAATGAAACTTATTCCCCCACTAGCAGGTATGACTCCGTCAGACTGTTGCTGAGTATTGCTGCGAGAGAGAACCTACAGATAGAGCAGTTTGACGTGAAAACAGCCTTCTTGTATGGTGAGCTTTCTGAGGACATACATATGGAAGTGCCAGAGGGAGTAGAAGCTCCACCTTCAAAAGTATGTAAGTTAATTAAATCTCTTTATGGTCTCAAACAGGCTTCTAGATGTTGGAATAAGAAATTTTGTTCTTTCCTAACTAAATATGGTTTTAAGTCGTGTCCATCTGATAACTGTGTATTTGTTGGATATTTTAATAATATAAAAGTAATATTAATTCTGTATGTTGACGATGGATTGCTAATGGCTAAGAGTAAAGTAGTTTTGTCTGCCATTTTAGAAGATTTAAAAAAGAATTTTGAGATAAAGATTTTAAAGTTTAATTCATTTATTGGAATGGATATAAATAAAACAGAAAAGTGTATAAGTATAAGTCAAAAACAGTATATTGAAACTCTAATACATAAATTTAACATGTCAGATGCTAAAAGTAGTAGCACCCCTGCTGATGTAAATGTACATTTAACTAAGAATACTGATAATATACCTGTGAATTTCCCTTATAGAGAAGCAGTGGGAGCATTGTTATTTTTATCATCTGTGTCTAGACCAGACATATCATATGCAGTGAATGTAGTGAGTAGGTATGTGAATAAACCGGGTCCTTCACATGTTACTGCAGTTAAAAGGATCCTGCGTTATTTGATTAATACTAAAGAATTATCTATTGTGTATGAAGGTAATGTAGAATTAGTTGGGTACTCTGATTCTGACTTTGCTGGTGACTTGGATACTAGGAAATCGAATACAGGGTATATATTTTTAATGAATGGGGGTCCAGTCACTTGGTCAAGTCGGAAGCAAAACACAGTAGCTTTATCCACTACTGAGTCAGAATACATGGCTGCCAGTGAAGCCACAAAAGAAATTCTTTGGTTGAAACAGCTTTTATTTGATATTGGGGAGGCACAAGACTCAGTAACTTTAAATGTAGATAATCAGAGTGCAATAAAATTAATAAATAATCCTGTATTTCATAAACGGAGTAAACATATAGATATAAAATATAATTTTATAAGAGAGAATGTTGAAAAGAAGTCTGTCATCATTAAGTACATTGAAAGTTCAAATCAGCTGGCAGATTTTCTGACTAAAGCTTTGCCTGTAAGTAAATTTAATTGTAATAGGGATAAGATACTGAGGAGTTATTGAATGTTGTACTGTTTATGTTATGATTTAAAAAGATACTGTTTTTGTTATAATTTAGAAAGGTTTAGTTCTTGAGTAGTTAAATATGAGATGTAGAAATATTTAATTACACGTTATGTTAATAAAGCATATCATCTATCTGTTAGATTGATTGTAAAAGATGACACCTTATAAATTTAAGTGGGAGTGTTGGAGATATAAAAGTAAATTTAAAGGTGTCTTTATAAATGCAAGAATGCATGATTCCTAAGTGTCTTTGTAAACACTAAGATGTTTTCTTTTTCGGCCGCTAGTGGCGCTGTTCTCTTCCCTTTCGCCATGTAAGACGAATTGTTGTGTTCGCTTATTAAATAATATAGTATTGAGAATTCTTACTCGTTTTAATAAAATAAATCCAAACCTTAATATTTATATTAGAGTAAACGCCTCGATGGTCTAGTGGTTCAATTCCCGGGCCGAGCTAACATTGTGTCGGTTTTTTTTGGACACAAATCGGGTTTGTGATCACCAATCCGCATTTAGCAAGCGTGGTGATTAAGCCAATACCCATCATTGTAACGATAACTTGATTTCAAGGATGGAGGCCTTTGCCCTGCAGTGGGACACTAGTAGGCTGATACTTTTGTCATCAATTACGTTATTTATCACAATGTTTTGGGGCACCTGTTTTTTCGTCGCATTTTCAATAAAGGTGTTAATGTTTGTTATTTAAAAACTCTTGCTAAAGGAAACTAATGTTTTAACAGGCTGAACCACTGCAAAATCGGTTCCTTATACCCATGGGTTAGCAAATTGAAGGAATCTTGCCCCAACCTTCAATACTTATGCCTGATGGGCAACCCTGCTGCGCCAAGCTACCTCAATGGCGGCACTTTTTATGAATATCTACAGTATCGGTAAGATCATCATAATTCTATTGATTGCTTATCAGATAATCGATATCTAATAAAAATAGTTCGTAAATAGTGTATCTAAGCTTATTTTTATCTTTATCAACCACTAGCGGTCGCCCTCGCGGTTACACCCGCTCGTAGTTTCCATTTTCAACTATCCCCCCTTCCCCCATATTTCCGGGATAAAAAGTATCCTATGTCCGTCTCCTGGTTCTAACCTCTCCACCAATTTTCAGGCAAATCGGTTCATCCGTTCTTGAGTTATAAATCGTGTAACTTACACCACTTTCTTTTATATACTTATACAGATATAACCACGTTTTGTTCTGACTGGTGCATTTTAAAATGTCTGACTGCAGTAACTCCAATGGTAGGGTGGAGGCTCCTTATATCGGCCCCCTCCTAATATCGGCCGTCTAGAGAAAATGCGCCATAACTTAAAAAAATGACCTAAAATCATAATTGTTTTTATGCAAATAGCAGCTGTATACCCTTACGCTTAACCTCCCGTAGTTTTTTATGAATATCTCAAAATTTTAACGAATAATAGGCAAAAGAGTGCGGGAGGTACGGAAATGCTTCGTTTGGCGGCATTTTCAAGTCAAATTCCTGGATCGACGCATTGCGTTGGGAAGTATTTAAATTGAAATAAACATACCCAAGTTATTTTATTTTATTTCTTCTTAAAGATAAAGAGTCAAGGTACCGTTTAGGTAGTATATTTTAAAATTTGTTTATTTTTTTATAAAATAATCGCGTGGCCGAGATTAGGGATCAGTATTATCGACAAATCTCAATATCGGCCGAGTGGTCGATATTAAGATTTGTCCATTGTAATTAGAAATCCTAATGTCGGCCACCTCATATTCTTTGTGCGCCGGCTATGAAAAAGAGTTGATGAATGATGTCGAAGAAGAAGAAGACAAAATATTTGATGTGACATATGCCTCAAATGGTTCCACTTAAAATGTGTACCTATTAGAAATATATTGCCATCACTGTCTAAAGGTAAATTACCTATTATAGGTAATGTTTTTGGTAAATTTCTCTCCTCTTTCCTATGGGATCCCCTCTGCAGTTTGTACCTGAATCATGGATTTTCTGACTGGACCTCCGACTGACATTGAAATAAATGCTGGCGTCCCTCAGTGATCTGTGCTTTTGGCATCTCTTTTTACATCAATTACTGTTAGCTACTTCAGGGATTCTGGGGTATGTAGATGGTAGCACGATAATCGAGGGGTACTTGTCTGTCTAATGCACGTGCAAGTAGAGGTGAAACTGAGGCTTCAGGATCTAACATGGTTGCCAAATTGAATCAGATCCTTCAAATTGTCTCAGACTCACGAAACGCAGGCTTGTATATTTTCCACAAAAAGAGTGGTTTTGGGCTGGCTACCACTTTTCGTGGCGTATCCGTTCTTCTATCTGACCGACTACAGCTCTTAGGTATGAAATTATCTTCCAACCTTAATTTTGGGAGCTATACAGATTCCGTAGCAGTAACTGCTTCTAAAAAGATAGGCATCCTTTCCAGAATCATACGCTACTTGATTGCGAAACAGCTCCTTAACCTTTACAGAGCTCAATTCCGTTTCTGCATGGGGAGTATTGCTACCATCTTTGGGATAGTTCTGTTGGATGCCAGCTGGCTGCCTTGGACTCTATTGAGCGGCATGCGAAGAGGCTTTTCGGCGGTGATGCTTTAGTCGAGCACTTGCAAAGCCTCGATCATCGTAGAAAGATTGCTTGCCTCTCCGTCTTTTACAGGCTCCACTTTGGTGAATGTGCTGCTCAGGTGTACGATTCGGTTCTACCAGCTCCGTTCCATCACCGAACGACTTGACTCGGTCAGAGACTCCAACCAATCCTTATACTGTGAAAATGCTGCGCTTACGAACTGAATGATTTGCTTCATCTTTTTTGGGTCTCTCTTTACCTGGGTCTGTCTTTCCTGACCATTATAATTATCTTGGTGCTCTTCAAGGCCAGAATTTACAGGCCTTTCCTAAGCAAGCGCGCTTCATCGTAGACCGCATAGTTGTATAACATCAGGCTACTTTGTGTTCAAGTGCTGGCATAGTAAATTATATTTAAAGAATAAAATCGTTGATACAACAACGTTAAATAAACTAATTTATAATATAGTTAAATAAAATATTGTTTGAAAGTAAATAAGGGCTATAAATTTTTGCTTTTGTACTTTTTAAACAAAATTTTTCCCTTTGAAAAGGTATGCCGATATTAGGGTTATAAGCGGCGGATATTTGGGTGCTAGAGGCCGATATTGGGGAAAATCGGCAAGTTTGGAAACAAACATCTATATATTCAAATCTAACAAAGAATTCGTTATTTCGCAAATGTAATAATGGAGTGTCATTATCCCTTTACCTAAAAAAGTAGTTGAAAGAAAGAAAAAGTTATTAATGTAAAAATTATAAGCCTTGAAAGGTCAAAAAAAGTTGAGGGGGCCGATATTTGGTGCCTCCACCCTAGTTGCTGGAGTTTCTTAATCTTGGACCTAACTATTTAATTAATACGACAAAATTAATTTTACTTGAATTTGGTATCAATACTATTCTGTATCAATCAATGCATTGCATATATTTCGTCTAAGACGGTTGATCGCCACTTCTCTCTGTCCCGGCAATGGCACTTTCTTTTTTTTACTTAAAAATATTATTTTATCCTCATGATCAAATATCATGATTAAAACACAGAATATGAAACTTTTCAGATTATTCATCATATCCCAATTCCCGTCTCTCAACCACCTGGACGACAGGAAAGTGACGGAAGACCAACAAACCGAAGCTCAGAGACTGTACAAGAGACCATTCTTCGAACGTCTGGTAAAGCAGGGATCGGGAGGTCTTGGTCAACTGGTCACTACCTCAGTCGGCTGGAGCAATCTACAAGGTAAACTGTCTTCCATTTTAAAAAAAGACCGACAGAATAGAAATCTACTAATATAAGTATCAATCTTTAAAATAATGTGCATATGTTACAGTCAAAACCCAAAACCAGTCAATATCGATATTGACCAATCAAAACCCTTATTGACCGGTCAATATCGATATTGACTGAGGATTCGGTTCTGGTCGATGTTGTGGTCGCAGTTCTAACCTAACCTAGCCTGACACAAAGGGATGCTCCCCGTGAGATTCGAACCCGTTTTTGAAGTTAAAAGTGGCCTTTAACTGACACCCTTAATCAACTAATTTTGACCGGTCATTAACGATATTGACTGGTTTTGGGTTTTGGCTGTAACACATAAATACTCGAAACTTGACTTTTATTAAAATGAAATTGAAATATCATACTTTCCCTATTTGAACTGTGGTGTGTTCTACAAAAAAAAAATTCTATAGTCGGTTTGCCGAAAGTTAATAACTGAAAAATATATCAATATTATAAGCAATATTTAAAATTATACAACTATATTTCGGACTTTTAGGATATAAAATTTATAAGCATTTTAAACAAAATATACTTTTTAATGTTGATATTACGTTTTTAGTTTTTACTCCATAGTAGGTATTATTATAAATTGGAATATTTTTTTCATCCCACCATCTCGGAAAGAGTATTTTTAATCTTCAATATCTGAGTGGAAAAGCCGTTTTTATTCTCTAGAGGATAAAGTAAAATTGAATTTAGAACATCGTGTGCACTAAGTTTGTGAATTAAAAAAAACATTAAACCTATTTACTGCTACCTCTATGGTGCCGAATATATCATACAACTTTTTTTTAATTTGTTAAAAACTCAGACTCGGAACCTTCTTGGTGTTCTTTTTTCAATTTGTTTTGTATTTCCTCGCTGAGGTGGAATGAAAAGTTACGTGTTGCACTCGAGTGCAAAGATTTTTCACCTCGTGCTCTTTTGATTCCCTCGCTAACGCTCAGGATTCTAATTTTGAATCACTCGCTGCGCTCGTGATTCAATTTTAGAATCCTTCGCTTGCTCGGTCATCAAAATTGAACACGCGGTTAAAAAGCAACTTTGCACTCTTGTATAACAAATAACTATTTTAAATTATGAACGTTTTTCGTAAAAGTGTACACAAATAATACTGCCTGATAATGGATTATGCTCAAACATTGCAAATTAATGTTGAATTGAGCATCATCAATAAATAATATTGTCATTGTGCGTGACACTAACAGTTACGGTGTCTTTTATCATATAAAGAGTATACCATATAGAATGGACCATGGTCCCCGAGCACAGTCATTTTAGCTCGGAGGAAAATCTTCCTAATTTTGTGGGATATTCTTCCTAAATAATTTACATTTGATTATTATCAAAAAGACTGTTTAAGACAAATAAATTTATTGACATACGAATTTATTACATTTATTAATTATCAATATAGTTTATTGTAATATTAATTAGAAATATAAGTGGTTGTGATTGTAAATGTTGATTTAAATGTATATAAGTTGATAACTGCTGTTTTTACAAATATTGTATTTGTTTTTTATTCATATTTACAAACAATTACATAGACATAAATACATGATGTTTCACATAAATACTTATAAGTTTATCGTAAAAGTACATTCGCGAGCAAATAAATGGTTTCCCTTTTAAGAACACATATTGTCATACAATAAAAAAAATTAGATATACAAAACAATGTGTGTTAGAGCAATAAAACTATGATTTTTTTGGTCGCGAGTGTATAGCTATAGGTATTGATATTTTTATTCTATTCAATATAGTATAATTATCTATGAAGCTTTTGCTCTCTATAATAACTTATATAGGTAAATAATTTAAGCGTTTTATCATCTTTTTAAATATACCTAAATGTTGATAAATCGAGTTTTTTATGATATTTAAATTAATATTTCAATAAATCATCTAAAAACTTTACAATGACATTATTTATTACTTCTGTACATCTTAAAAAAAAATTGTTATTTGGTGTCTTGCTTATGCTATGACCGTATACTTGGTTGCAATAAAATATGATATTTAATTTAACTACCGCCCCTTTTTATGAGACGATAAAGTCCCTAGTAGGAGATGCCACTCTATTACTCTAAACGGATGATGATTGACGCAAGATGAACCCGTGTCAAATTCTTTGGTGCCTTTGTAATTTTTTGTTCCTAGTCAAACATTTTGTTAAAAATGTTAGGTTATTTTATTTTCTGGTCCCTAGCGCCGGGGTTTTCATGGGTCAGTAACCCGTGACAATTTGCCGGTCTTACTGTATGCTCTTAAGAATTGTCAGGGTTTGTCAAAAGGTTGTTGATCTCGTCCACAATGGTTCATATGCCAATGATGCTCCACTTGGTTTCCTTCCAAGTCGTTTTTACACTTTATAGATACGCCATTGGTCTTCTTGGTCTTTTATCAGTTGCGAGGTATTGTCAAAAGGTCGTTGAACTCTGTTATATGTCAAAGAGGCTCCACTTGGCCTCCTTCCAAGCCGTGAGGTCGACGTAGGGTATAGCGTGGAAGTCGTCGCAGCGCAGCTTGGGGTTCAGCGTCGTCTCCTGCTCGAAAGCGCGTCGCTGCACGAACTGCACCTCGGTGTTGTCGCAGATGATGCGGGCCATTGAGGATTTCTTCAGCTGCTGGAGTTGGTCTGGAACGTGAAAATTAATTTGACGAGCGCATCTCGGCCTTTTGGCACAGAATGTGAAATCTCAGCAATGAGGCAATAACTACTTTAGCGTTAAAGGTCAAGTGAATTCCCTTATTTTCTTAAAAAGCAATTCATTTGCGTGTCCCCGCTGACCTAGGGTAGGTACATAGAGTTCCTATGTCGCACTCGGCGCCGGACGGGCGCCTGCACCGACTAAAACCTTCACGGATCCCTTCTCATTGCTAAGGACAGCGGGCCTCTTTACCATCCTGGACCGCTGACGGGAATGTGAACTCCCTTAATCCTTATTCTCATTACTCTGTGGAAAAAAGATCTAACACAACCATACACTTTACTTGCTTTCAGTGTTAGAACTTCGGACTATAACTCATTAAACGAATACGCAGTCGTACTGATAGTGTCCGAATAATTATTACCAGGTGTAAAAGAATGGGGCATCTCTCCATTGTCGTAAAAGAACCTGTCCCCAACGCGTGTTCTATAGAACTGCTCCGCCACGATGCATTGCAGGGTGTGGCCGAGCACCGAACCTTGGACCGCGCGCTCCATCGCTCCGCCCACGAATAGGTCCACGTCGTCAACCGACTCGTACATTTGGGATAGGGCGTATATTCTCTAGAAATAAAAATAATGTTTCTCTATAACAGCTACTTCTAAAGTGAAATTCCAGGGCTGACATAATCAACTATAAATTAAAATGTATGTTTTTAACCTCATAAAAACGTCCTTCCTACCATTTTTTATGATCAAAAAAACTACGTTACGCAGGATATTTTATAGTGCGTGCACTAACATAAATGCACTCTCTATTCCCTCACTCTCATAACACGGTAGAACACTGACACAATTTTAGAGAGAAACAGGCGCCGGACTAACCGAGGCGCGTGGGCGTAATACTATTTATTACAAACTTACATCTTGAGATATTTCTCCTGATAAATCTTGAAACGTTCTTGCTTTCCGAAGGCCACACAGATCTCTGTAATAAAAAAATTACGATGAGATTTTTTAAATTATCTGGATAGGCAAAATTCCGTCTCTCCCTTACCTGTAATCATTATACGACGCAATACCATGGTCCCTTCCTCTCTGTATGTCCATTGCGATGAGGTCCATTCCCCAAGCGTTGTGCGACTTGAACAGCAGGTTGGATATCTCCCCAGTGCAGAAGGGGTCTGAGTCTGAAGCGCTGTGCACTAACACACCGCGCACCACGTCGTCAAAGGAATCCATGGAGGATTCTAGAAGGCTCGGGTTTTGGTAGTTGTCGCTTAGTCTGTAAGGAGAAGTTATTATTGATAACGAATTTGAACGATGTTTTGTGCTAAGGCTCTTCCTTTTTATATGCTATGTCTGGTGGTAAGGCACGCAGCCTAACTAACGGCCGGTTTACACATTCTCCGTTTTACTATACCGTTTTATCGTGTACGTTTTTTTTCGTCGATGGCGTATGTATTACTGTATACAGAATACCTACTGTGCCATGTGTGAAGTCGCTCATACATACTACATACGCCATCGTCGTAAAAAACGTACACGATAAAACGGAACAGTAAAACGGAGACATGTGTGAACCGGGCGTAATGGGAAGCGATCAATGCTGATTAAAACCTTATATTATTGGCGGACTCCATTTGATATTACCAATATAGTAAATTCCAACCAGCCGTTGATTAGCTCAGTGAGCTATGGAACGTGCTATGCTTTGAGCCAGTTATCGGGCAGAGATCCAAAGTCATCGTATGACTATACAATGATGATGTTGATTCGTTGAGATTAAGGCTATCTGCAACGAGTAGGTAGGGATAGGACACTACTCCTCCTAGATTTGTTCTAAAATTTTGGAGACTAATATATCTTGTTTTGAAATAAACAAAACTTAAAAGTGACATTTTACAAAGTGGTATTAAAAAGACTCGGGTTCATTGAAGATGCCTGTTGAGTAATTACTTGTGCAAGTACGCAGCGTAGTAATTCTTAGGACACGTCATGATGGTGTCGGGCACGATGGAGTGGAGGAACCGGAACGCGCCGGCGCCGAAGCTGTTGATGATGCCCGGGTTCACGTCCTGGTTGTAGTCGTGGCTGTACAGCGTCGTCGGGGATATGCGGTAGTAGCGGAAGTAGGCTTCTCCTGAGGAAAATAAGGATTTGCTTTAGAAATTATCAACCATCATCATCTTCTTTCTGCCCTGGTCCTAATTTATTTGAAGTCGAAATTGACTCATTTTATCAAAGGAAAAATAGTAGTGCATTTATTGAAAACCTCAAACTGAAGATGCTGTAAGAAAAGCAAGGCATATTCTTAACATACTCCGAAATTATTAGGTTTACAATTTAACCGGTTCGATTTTTAAGAGCCTTAGAAAAAAGTGTTTCTAATAACTAATCAAAGACAAAATCATAAAACAGTTACTCCATTTTTTTGTTGAGGAGGTAAATGCGTTTTCTCACCATAACCGTAGGCTAAGCGAGACGTTTGTTTCCACTTTTCCTAATGGTCTTACCTGTTAATTTCTAAGAAGACTTTGCAAAGTATAATACGGTGACTTACCAAAGACGACCAGTAGCCACTCCTGGTAAGTGATGTGCTGGATCTCGGCGATGACGATGCGTCTGGTCTCTTGGTACAGTCGCTCGTCAGTCCACAGAGGATTCAGACCGGCGAGAATGTCTGCCACTCGGTTGTGCTCTCGCAGGAATAGAGTGTGCAGCATCGCTAGTGTGGGGGTCTGGTTTATTCTGGTGTCACCTTTGAAAATATCACATTTTTCAGCTATTTATTAAAACTATTATGATATAAAATGCAAAGCAAACTTTACGGCTGGAAGTGCAATAAGCACGCCTTCCCACGTTACTATCCGCTGAAACCAAAAATTGCGCCCTGTACGCACTGCACAGATTTTCCCACGATGTTTAGAGACCAGTGCCTGAGCTGAGGGCATAGTACGTAAATAAAATATTAAGAAATAAATAATTTGTAAACGCCTCGATGGTCCAGTGGTTTTAGTACCAGGCCATGATCTCGGGGTCTCACAATGATATTGGGAAATTGAATACGGACCCTTGTTATGAAAATGGGGTGACAGAACTGATGTAAGAACTTTGTAAAATAGAAGATATTTCTAACTTTATCGGCTAAGCAGTTTTCTATTGCCAAGTCATAACTAAAATGTCTCTTACCACTTAGGTAACACGGTTGAGATATATTCTTCAAATCGCAGCTCGCCTTCTTATTCTCGACTGTTGGGGGAAACCCTCTTTTAGATCCATCCCTGTTTTCTTCACGAAGTTTACCTCCTTTTTTGCTCCTTAATTTCGAGGCCAGCTTCTTATCCGAACCATAAATGGCTGATCCGTCTATAAAGCTGGTTACAGTGTTCATCTGAAAATGTATTGACTATTAGTCCACCTAAACAAGTGCTTTCCTAACATTGGCTCGAAGATTAGATGAGCATATAGTCTGGGCAGCACATTGAGCGACGCTCCCTCGTGAAGTGTATCTAAATGGAATAGGCCGCAGTGAACGCTTACCATCAGGTGGGCTGCGTGCCTGTCTGCCAAGCAATTCTTTCAATACTATTTTAGTTGTAAAGAAATACTTAGATTATGCAATATTGCAATATTCATGATAAGTTTCTATAAGTCACTGCATGAAGAAATAAATTAACACGTTCAGTGCCACCGACTCACCTCACCAGGTGAGTTCACGTAAATCTTATTTCAGTGCCGGCGACTCGCCTGGCGAGTCTACCGTAAAATGTAGGCGGCATCCGAGAAGACTTCATGAAAATCGTACTGGTACCTAATGAACGTGTTGGATTATTCCACGTTGCCCCACCAAGACGCCCCACTGGTGGGGCGAAGTGGAACGTTTCAAAATGCGCAGTGGAATATGCCCCACTAAATCGATTTAGTAGGGCAGATTCCACTGTTTTAAAATTTGGTGTATTCTGCCCTACCAGGGTTGGCACTTTAGAATGTAGGAAGGTGGGTTTACATATTATATTGTAATATTTGTCTATTTAAGTTTTATGTTACTTTTCTTTAAAGTAACATAAAACTTAAATAGACAAATATTACAATATTTAAGTCGCAGGCAATTTGTATGATTCCGTTGTTTATATACGGCACACTGAGAGAAATTAAGTTAAATCGGAGGCGGAAATCGACTCGGATGGACATAGGTTAGAAGGCTAAGGCGGGAGCGGAGCGAAGCGGAGCTCCCGCCTTGGCCTTCGTGGTAATTTTTTTTTTAAACCTGAAAAAAAATTGCCTTCGGCATAATACATAACTGCAACAGTTTTTAAACTGACGACGCCGTATGTAAACGGCGGAATCATACAAATTGCCTACGACATAAATATAAACCCACCTACATTCTGAAGTTTCAACCCTAGTGGGGCAGAATACACCTAATTTTAAAGCAGTGGAATCTGCCCCACTAAATCGATTTAGTAGGGCATATTCCTCTGCGAATTTTAAAATGTTCCACTTCGCCCCACCAGTGGGGCGTCTTGGTGGGGCAAAGTGGAATAATTCAACGTGTTAATCTGAATAAATGAAAATTCTCTGGTACGTTCTGATTAATTACGATAAAGTACCTGATCGGCATATCCTAAAGTGCAGTCATCTCTTGGAGCAGTGATGCTTCTGACAAAGTTGATGCATTTGATGCCGTGTGCCCTGTAGAACGGGTCGTTTTCCGGAATACTTATGGGGATGCACTTATCGTTCATCCATTCCGGTGGGAGCACATCGAGGCCATTGCCGACGCAGCATTGTATACCGCCTTCCTCTGAAATATGAAAGCTATCAGCAATAAAACATCTTTATGAAAATTACACGTACAAAACATCATCCTAACAGATCCGCATGAAAACAGTAAGCTTCTTCTTTAAAATTGATCTTTCACAAAAGTGGTGGTATAACCAATAAGGTTGAAGAGATTACATAATATAGACAAACATTCAGCAGAAGGCAGAGGCTATTATCAATTTTTCTATTTATTTCTTACCGGTAACTTCCATTAAATGCAATATCATGTCATGCGTGATGAATTGACCCCATTGCATACTCATATAATTAAGGTTTCGACTTGCAATGTTAAAGTCTGGAAACAGCCGCGTTGACAAGTCTCTAGGATTGGGTAGAGGTTTACCACTTTTAGCTATTGGCATGGCAAATATACCTGTAAAAGAAAATATATTTTGATGACTGTTGCACACACACTACTGACATTATCGTCTATAGACACGTTGTTGTTAGTGATCACAAAGATCTATCAAGCATGAGTACTAACAGAACACAACATAATTCAAACACCTGATAAGATAATTCTTCCGAAATGGAAAATTCAAACATTTCGCTGTCATTATTATCCCTTACTTTTTCCCATATTGTGTAGCGTCTTAAAGACACAAAGCGGGCTAAACTGCTAATTGAGAGATGCCCTATACACACCAACATGCACAATGCAAGATCGATCTGGGTACCGAAATATCATTTAGTGAAGAAATGCCATGGGGCTATGATTGGCAAGCTTTGAAGAGCTGTTAGATCTACTGAGAAGTAAACGCACCGTCCGCGTACCGTGGTGTCGCGATCCTGGTGAAGGGAGCTCCGCGGCGGCCCCACGACGGCTGGCCTTCGTTGTTGCAGGTGCCGTCGGTGCTGCGATAGTTGTTCCTCTTGCAGCGCATGCTGAACGGCTTGCAGGTAATGCTCTCGTACCGGATCACTTGGTTCTCGAGGAAGGACATGAATGTGTTGGGGGTTACTGTGGAGCTGCGAAGTCGGCAGAGAAATTTAAAGTCGTTTCAAATCATAGCGAACTTGTGATTATATGCAATACTATCAGGTATTCGTCAAATTAGATAATCGTAAAAAGATTATCAAATTTGGGGCAGGCGTCTTGAAGTGACCCGCAGAAGAAGAAGGTAGAAAATACCCCAACTGATTGGCACCTTCCTTCGTAAAGATGTCGCAAAGGTGACGGGCTTAAAGGGTTCTTGTCAATATGATACGACTCGATTTTTAATCCAAACCACTGATCAATCAAAATCAAAATATTCTTTATTCATGTAGGCCTCAGAGATGCACTTATGCATCGTCAATTATCAAGGTACCATAGTGACTCTACCACCGGATTCGGAATGTTGTTACCTAATGAGAAGAACCGTCAAGAAACTCGCTAGTTACTCTTTTAAATCGCCAAAGTTAATTGCTATTCTCTCTCTAAATACTTGACATAAGTCACATTTACCTGGAACACAACTTGATCTGCAACAACTTAGTCGTCATGAGGATCTCCTGCGACAATTCGGCTGCTTTCCTCACGTCTGTGGGCAGACTGGCAGAGAAGAAGTGGTGGACCGCTGGGGTGCACTGATCCAGGCAGATTCCTCGCCGTACCAGTTGTTTCCCTCTATCCGATGCCGACTTGGTCAGCTCTCGGCCGCATTTCACGCATTCAGTGATGAGGTCTTTGGGAATTAGACTTTCTTCTTCTGCGAATAGTACGCGTTTGACGTGATGAATTTTACAAATTATAAGGCTTGAGCCTCAGTGAATTAAAAAGTAATTGTTTAAGTACCGGGCCGAAATCGCGGGGTCCAAGGTTCAATTCCCAGGTCGAGCTATCTTAATGTCGGTTTTTTGGCAACAGCTCGGGTTTTTTGCGTAGTGATTTGGCAAACCAACACCCACTAAGTTAAATACGGATTGGTGATCATCACAAACCCAAGAAGTGCTCCAAAAATCTGACAAATTTTGCCTGACCCGGGGTTTGAATTTAAGACCCCCTCAAGACCTCAAGATCATGGCCCGGTACTTAAACTACTAGACCAACAAGGCGTTTGTTCATAGATTAATTTATATTAATTCATAAAATCGTTAATTACCTATTAATAAGATAGCTATGGTAGTCGGGCGTGATGATGAAAAAGAAGGACATTAATATTTACTTAAATAAGTTTATGAACAAAATTAATGGATATTCGTTAAGTACGGATTGACATTCTATACTTACCTGTTTCCACTGTTGATTTTAGAAGTTCCAAATCCATTGTCTATTAACTTGCAATAAAAAAAAACTACTTACTCTCAACTTCTGGTGTGAACAGTTCTTTTAAAAACTCTTTGGTCTCACTGAGCAACGGACACAGGTTGGGGAACAGTTCTTCCGTCAGGAACTCCCAGCTGGTCCCATAGCAGCCACTAGACCCACAGAGCAGTACACATACCACCATGAAACACTTCACACCACCAAACCGGTACGTAGCACCCATGCTTGTGTCTTAGTCATTTATTTTAGTATAAAAATATCTACTTTTTATTGCAAAACTTCGGAAAAATTAAAATGTTGCGTTTGAAATCTTGATTCATATTTTTATAATAAGGTTTATATTTTTTCTATTAAATAAAAATAATGGAAATAAATAATGTGTAGTTTATCACAATTAAACGACAGATGGCGCTTCTTGAATAGTGTCCAATGTTATTCACTTATTTATTTTATATAAATCGTTTAACAAAATATAGAATTGAATAACTACGGCGTCATCATAAACTGATAAAGTTAATTTGTAACTTTCTCTTTGGCACAAAATACACATTTAATTGAGCACAATAGGTCACCATGTAATTCACTTTTTATTAAACTTAACGTAATTAATCTTGTTACGACAATTTAATTTAAGCATTCAAATAAAATATTATTAATGAACATAGTATGTCCATCCAGTAATAATTTAGTAAGAACAATGTACTCAAACTGTCCCATCTAATCATGTCACGTATATTGCATCTGTCGCAGTGGAAATACCTACTGAGGATAGGGCATGTTCGATCACGCAACACCTTGTTATCAACCGAACCGTTGAGGTTTTTTATACATGTACCTGTTGCCTTCATTCATGGTAAAAATATAATAATAATGTAATACATTACTTTGTACAGAATATGTTCTGAAAATAATTTGGATTTGAAGGCCAGTTAACCTTTTAGGCGCCAAGACGTCTATATTTTGACATGCACCTGCGGGCCCTGTGCGCCAACGTCGTCTTTACTTGACAAAAACCCTACTTCTAAAAATATGCAATAAGTTTAAAACGATTACTGGTATTTTTTCCTTACATTCGACAATAAAGAGTAATCATCTCTGGCGTACAGGCAAGTCACAGTGCGTTCATAGCTTGGCGTTCAAAAGGTTAAGTGTGCCGAAGGGTATGATGTAGTGGCTGAAAAGTTGGTTAATATTGTATGTGACATTGACGTTGCGGGTACTGAGTTTGCGGCCTATCGATTTAGTACGCCTTTCCATATATTAGAAATGGAGTGTCCACAGTAATTTGCTAGTTTTGCGCTCACGGTACGCAGTTTGCAGCGTTACTTATTTATCAGTCGGCCGCTAACGGTTTGCCTACTGGGGACACAGCCTGAGATTGCTGGTAATAGGTCGCAGTGACCGCTTAGGTACTACCAAACCACAACTACCTACCTGGCAACTGAAGTTACTTACACAAAGGAAAAATATCGAATATATACGAATATTTGGCGACGAGCCATTTGGTGTAATGGTCGAGAAGCGAATAGCCGACTATTACACCAGAGGTCGCGGGTTCGATCCCCGCACGGTACAAACATTTGTGTGCATGAACATGTCTGTTTGTATCGGTCTGGGTGTTTCTATGTATAATATGTATGTATTTACAAAAAAAAAAGTATATAAGTAATATTTATCCGTTGTCTGGCACTCATAGCACAAGCTAATGCTTAGTTTGGGGCTAGATGGCGCTGTGTGAATAATGTCCAGAGATATTTAATTATTTATTATTATTACCAGTATCTATCTGGTTAACCTTCGAAAAACCTGTAGGTATATTCTGTGACAATAAGTGGGAAACATCGTAAATCTTTGACTTTTATTACATCTTAACATGAGCAACCTCTTTATACCTTTTACAGGGTTAAGGCCTTCAGTATTAAATCATCATTACAAAGTCTAATACATGTCACAATTTTAGTAAAAGAAGTTATTTATTGTAACTCAATAAATAAATAATCCCCTAAAGGGTTTCCGCCAAATCCCATAGAAAAAAACCCCAGTCCCGGCGCAAAAGAATTGTATCTCAGATTTTAGATAATTATTAGTAGAAACAATATCAAGTGTCACTATTTTCGGATTCGGTGGCTAACATGGTTATTTTGCCCAGAGAAGATTTATAGGCCCAAACATGCAAACATGACACTTTTTAGGAAAAACTTCATGTTATTGTACTAATTGACATTGAATTGGCAAAAATTGAATAAAACACACACATATACCCTAGTACATAATGTTGTTATTGGGTTTTATTGTTGTTATGTTGTGTTGCTGTGTTGTTTGAGGGACAGTCATGTTTATGTCGAATGTAAATATTCAAATGCATATGTACGTATTATATTCATTTTTTGCAATTACCCACACGTTTGTGTTGTTAATGAGTGAATAAATATGGAAAAATAAAGTTTTTAAAAAAAATGGCATATGGTAGATAGGTATTAGGTACATTATATTACAGATGTGATAATGTATTTAAATCATGTGTTTTATTCATTCTTTGCCAATTCAATGTCAATTAGTACAGTAAAATAAAGTTTTTCCTAAAAAGTGTCATGTTTGTATGTAGCGCCTATGAAACTTCTCTGGGCAAAAAAAACATGTTAGCCACCGAATCAGGAAATAGCGACACCTGACAAGGGCGTCGCCAAGGGGGGGCAGGGGGGGGGGCAGCTGCCCCCCCCCTAGAGATCAAATGTAGCTAGCCGCAAAGCGACCAAAGTGCAAGTGCAATTGACTTCCTTACCCATTAATAAATTCCGCATTGCATGACAAAACGTAAATAAATTCACAAGGTTAAATGTTTAACGTAGAAAATATTGAAATATTTAGAATAACATTAAGATTTTGACGTCCGGTTTTAGAATCGCCGCCATTTCCATCACGGCTATATCCCAAAGGAAGTGGACGTGGCAGAGCCCCGACACTATGACGAAAAACGAGATCGACTTCATCTTGGCGGACAGGCGGCACATATTCAGAGATGTCTCCGTGATCAACAGATTTAATACCGGCAGCGATCACAGACTCGTTCGAGGCACTCTGAATATCGACTATAGAGCTGAACGCGTCCGTTTGATGAAGTCCAGACTCCGGCCAACTCTGTTCCAAACCATGATAAGAAACCTGAAACGTTCCAGTCGAACCCGGAGAACCGATTTGCTGCCTTGGAAACCACAATTGACGTTGACCGAAAGCTTGAAAATGCGGTTCGAATCCTCAGGTAGGAAGGTAGGAGATTTTGCAACATGCGGTGCAAAGGCAGGAAGTCGAAACTTTCCGAAGGGATTTTAGGGCTAATGAGGCAATGACGTGCAGACCCACCCGCCACTTCGTCCGGTAAAAGAGCTCTTAACCAGGAGATAAATAAACGTATGCGTCACGACCTCCGGTGCTAATACTCTTTCGATCAAAAGAGCTATAGAGCAAAATCGGGGGTCTAAGGTGTTCGTACAATCTCTCGGAGGAAGCCACCTGACGAAGCTGACCACAGCAAGTGGAGAAGTTGTTGCCTTAAAGCCGGCAGTCCTTTCAGAGGTAGAGGACTTCTATGGCCGGTTATACGCTTCGAATGCATCTCGACCTGATCCCGAAAATGAAGACTCTGAGCCACGTTAACTTGTCATTACACTGAAGACCTGCCAGAAGTCAGCGTTGGCGAAATCGAGATTGCTCTCAGGCAGCTCAAAAATGGAAAAGCCCCTGGAGAGGACGGCGTTACTACAGAGCTGCTAAAGGCTGGAGTAACTTTGGTTCTCTGCTGAATTACCTCATTTCGGATGCGATCCCGCAGAGAAACGCCGAGCATAGCTCTTTCCATAGCCCGCTGAGTGCCGTAAGTGTCCACGTATCGGCTCCGTATGTCATGACGGGTAGTAGGACGCACTGATTGAAGACTTTCGTCTTTAGGCATTGTGGAATCGGCGATGATAAGCCTCGACGTAGTTTCCCAAACGCTGCCGAATCCAACTGAAATTCTTCTATTCACTTCGTCCTCAAAGTTGTTTCGACCCAACTGCAACGACTGCCCAAGGTAGGTACACATAACTTCAAGGACGGCGCCGTGAATCGCAATCGGTCCCTGTAGAACATGTTCATTAAACATGACCTTGGTTTTGTCCAAGTTTATTCGTAGGCCGATGCGTAAAGAAGAATCAGCCAGGTCATTCAGCATCTGTTGTAGGTCCTGCAGCGTCTCCGCCATTATGACGATGTCATCTGCAAATCGCAAGTGAGAGATGTATTTGCCATTTATGTTGATGCCACGTTCTTTCCAGTTCAGCATCTTAAACATACTTATCCTAAACAATTTCGGGGAGATGACATCCCCTTGTCTTACTCCTCGATGCAACGGTATAGGATTTGTCTGCTGATTTTATACTTGGACGGACATGGTGGCTGCTTTGTACAGACATCTTATCACTTGGACTCCAGAACGGACCAGATTTCAACCGAGTCGAAGGCCTTCTTATAGTCCACAAATGTAAGACACAGGGGCTGATTATACTCTTCGGTCCTCTGTATAATCTGCCGCATAGTGTGGATGTGGTCTATGGTGCCGTATCCGCTCCGAAACTCAGTCTGTTCCGGTGGTTGAAACTCATCGAGTCTTGGCGCAAGACGGTTCGTGATCACTCTTGAGATTAGCTTATAGACGTGGCTTAGAAGGGAAATGGGTCGATAGTTCTTCAACAGGCTTTTGTCGCCCATTTTGAAGAACAGGACGACCACACTCCCACTCCACGCCTTTGGAGTTCTCCCTTTAAACATGACAGCGTTAAAAAGCTTTTGGAGCTCCCTCAGTACGGGTTTACCTCCAGCCTTTAGCAGCTGCAGTAACGCCGTCCTCTCCAGGGGCTTTTCCATTTTTGAGCTGCCTGAGAGCAATCTCGATTTCGCCAACGCTGACTTCTGGCAGGTCTTCAGTGTAATGACGAGTTAACGTGGCTCAGAGTATTCATTTTCGAGATCAGGTCGAGATGCATTCGAAGCGTATAACCGGCCATAGAAGTCCTCTACCTCTGAAAGGACTGCCGGCTTTAAGGCAACAACTTCTCCACTTGCTGTGGTCAGCTTCGTCAGGTGGCTTCCTCCGAGAGATTGTACGAACACCTTAGACCCCCGATTTTGCTCTATAGCTCTTTGACATATGACATACGGAGCCGATACGTGGACACTTACGGCACTCAGCGGGCTATGGAAAGAGCTACGCTCGGCGTTTCTCTGCGGGATCGCATCCGAAATGAGGTAATTCAGCAGAGAACCAAAGTTACCGACATAGCTCGCCGGATTAGCCAGCTGAAGTGGCAGTGGGCTGGCCATATCAGCCGTAGAACCGATAACCGTTGGGGTAAACGGGTTCTAGAGTAGAGCCCGCGTCTCGGTAAACGTAGTGTAGGACGCACTCAGGCCAGTTGGAACGATGATTTGCGCAAGATGGCTGGCAGGAGCTAGGATGCGAGTAGCCGATGATCGATTAGCGTGGCGAGCATTTGGAGAGGCCTATGTCTAGCATTGGACTGTTACATGCTGATGATGATGGATGATGAATATGGCCCCATTGCCCCCCCCCCCCCCCCCTTAGCCATAAGCTGGCGACGCCCTTGACACCTGATATTGTTTCTACTAATAATTATCTAAAATCTGAGATACAATTCTTTTGCGCCGGGACTGGGGCAATTTTGGCGGATACCCTTTATATCGACGCAAAAAAGCGGAAACGTAGTAACCCACAAAATGCAAAGTGTTCACCAGAGCCAAAAACATTTTGAAATTTCAGAAAAAAAATGATATCTCCGTAACTATGAAAGCCACACATGTGAATTTTTTAACATAAATATATTTATGGATTTTTTATCAAACCAAATACATTTAACCTTTTAGAAGTTACTTTTAATCTATGTTTGTGTGGGTTACAGCAATAGCACTTTTTTTTCTGTTACGCAAAAACGCTGTAAATGAACGAGATAAATGTATAGGCGACTACAAACCGAAGGTTTTCCTTTATAGCAAATTTGTTGTAACTATGTTTTATACATATTTATTTGTCTACATTTTGACTTAAATGAAATATATCTATGTAAACAACTACACTGAATGGACTTAACTTACATATTATTTCTTTTTGACATTTTTTAATGTAGACATTGTATAATTTTTTATTGATACTTTAATTTTTCTTTTTATTTGTATAGTTTTGTTTTTGTTATTTCTGACATAGTATTAATTTTTGACATTTTTGATTAGTTGACATGGTATAATTTTTATTAATTATTTAATTTTTCTTTCTATTTGTATGGTTTGGTTTTTTCTTTTTAAATGATTTTTGTGTATTTATAATTAGTGTGTAGGGTGATATTTGTAATTTGTTAATTTGAAGCTTATGTGCGTTTTGGTTCTACTGTAAGTCACAAGTCAAATAAAATTATGATTATTGAATAAACCAATCAAAGCCATTTTTTACGAAGTACGAACACATTCATAACCTTATTATCATTGTAATATTTTAATATATTGTAAACGAGTCGAGTCACGCAGTCAAATCCGTTTACGACACACAAATCATACTCCCTCAACTGTCGCGCAGTGAGTGACTGAGCGACGCGGTAATCGACCAAAATCGGGGAAACTAATGAAGTTTTGAATTGGCGTATCCGACGATTTCGTATATTATTATATGCGAGGATTGTAGTAAACCGCCACGAATAACCATTTTATTTTCGAAGAAATGTAGTGAATGTTGTGCGTTACTAAATCCTTATAAGCAAAAACGCTGTAACCCACATTGGTCAGAATATTCACGCGCTGTAACTACCAAAATCAAACCGAGATCATGTCATTTGAAAAATATGAATTGAAGTAAATGTAAAGTGATAAAAAACACTCTTTTTTATGCTATTTACATCAATCTTTCCGTTACTTTTTTGAAAAAGCAGGCTAATTTCCAATGCTGTATAAAAACTTCTATTAGTCGTAGAGCAAGGAGTATTAGACCATTTGAAAGAGGATTTTTTTCTCATTCCGAATCTGCAATAAAAAAAATTTGGCTTGGGTGTGGGTTACTACGTTTCCGCTTTTTTGCGTCGATATGTACATTGCAGCGACTCCTAGCCCCAAACCAAGCATAGCTTGTTACAAACATAGACCACCCAAACCGATACAGACAACCATGTTTGTACGGTGCGTGTAGGGGGTCTTACCCGCGACCTCTAGTATTATAAATAAATAAATATTGGACAACATTACATACATTAATCTGATGACCCCAAAGTAAGTATCATAAGCACTTGTGTTATGGGTATCAAAAACAACGAAGGTACCACAAATAAAGTGGACTTGTCTACTAGTGGAGACTCTGGTAGAGACAAGTGGACAAACCGAAATAAACATCCAGACACAGAACAAACACAAATGCTCATCACATAATTATGCGTTTGTCCTGGGTGGGATTCGAACCCACGACCCCTGGCGCATAGGGCAGGGTCACTACCAAATGCGTCATCGGGCCAGTCGACTAATAGCAGTTACACCAAATCGGTCGCCAATAATAATGCAGTTGTTTTTAAAAACAGCCTGTAGGGCAACGGCCTCTGTCATTAAAATCAGGACATTCCTTACAATGAATAGGTAGGTATACGCTTGCCAAATTCTGATTGATGTTTCTTTGGTGATCAGTACATGATATTATAGTAGGTAGTATTTAAAAATGAAATAACACAAAAGTATAACTTGAACCACCATTTATTTTTATAATTATTTTTACAAAATCCTTAGCAAAAGGAAAATTTTAATAAGTAATGAAAGTACGTAACATCATTGAATAAAAAATAAATAACTATCATTAAACTAAATCAGACAAATTAGTTTCGTAATTGTTTTTATTTACACAAGTGAATAGGTATAACAAAAACGAATTGTATGTGTCATTGTCGTGTTACATATTTGCTTTGCTTATTTCAGTGACTTTATTTTGTTCATAGTTTAAAAAAACCTTTAGTGGGATAAGATTATATTAGGCCTTAGGCCTCGGCCTCTAATTCCGCGGGCAGCCGGAGCGGCGGCGCACGCAGGCGCACTGCGGTTCACCGCTTGACAGCATCGTACCGCTCTTGACGGCCCGCTCCCGCTGCCGCAAAATTCTCGACGCCGAGGCCTTAGCCTTTGTCCGGTCAAATTAGCTTAAAAATAGGGGTAAGGTTACATTTATTCGCATAAAGCTGAAAATTGCCATGAATGTTGGGAACATAATTATGAAGAACACAACGTGCTAACTTGTACATAATATTATGAAGAACACAACATTTTCGACTTTATAAATCGCCATATCTCTGAATTGATGACTCTTAGGAAAAATAAAATAATAAAAAAAAATTTTTGCACACGTCGGATCGATGGGAACTTTTGACAAATTCATTGTAATAGTGTTCCCAACATTCATGGCAATTTGTGCGAACTAATGTAACCTTGAATGTCTATTTTGACCGGACTTAGACGCATTGCGCCGACGGCGGCGACGCGACGTAGACAGACAATTTATGTTACCGATATATGAGTGGTATTCGTTGGGAATAGAAAGGAGACTGGGCACATTTGTATGAAAAGTGGACCGTGAACCAATAGCGACACTGTTGTGGTATTTATGTAGGGATACCTCAACTACACCCACGTGCAAAGGGGCATTAAAATCTGACCCGGCAGTTTTGAGAAAAAAATACTTAAATTTTTTTGGTTGAAAAACTTATGTCGGCTATTTTTGAATGTATTAGACTTCATAGGTTCACGGAACACTTTCGCCCAGTCTCCTTTATTGTGATTATAAATACACCATTATAAAATAAAAAATAAAAAATGCTTTATTCTTCACACAAACTTAAACATATTACAGGAATAGACTTAGATTAAAAAAAAAAAAAAATTGGTATTAGTTTTTGGTATTAGCAAGGAATAGATCGACATAATTATCTATTGTGACTGAAATAAAGAGTGTCTACGTCTGTGCAAAGAAGGCTAATTTGATACCTAATCAATGGTAACTACTAATAACTTTACAAAACATAAATAAACATCAATATGTTCATAATTATGTTCATCCATTTTGCACACCATTAATTTCCCCTGCTTCTGGATCTAAAAGTTATCGTTTGAGAATGATATCATAGTGTTGCGAATGCAAAAGCACATTTATGAACTGCTTCAGACAGTCAGTCTTCCATTAAGTGAAATCTTTCCATCGTTCAGAAGTATTTTAAAATATATCAATAAAAAGTCATTTCAACTTGATGGTACAGTTTTTACAACTGAAACATCAAACTAGAATGTAGGTTTCTGAAGTTGATGACCTCATCAACTACAGAAGATTAACTAAGCCAATCCTAATTTATGGTGCAAGCGCACCCTGCCCTGACATCAATATCCGATTCATTCCAATTTCTCAACAGAAACATAAAAAAATGCATTTCCCTCTCAAAATTGGCTCACTCTCTTCTTTTTTAATTGAAGATTGCTAATTCTGTAACTGACTGTACTCTTTGAATAACTCTTTGTTTTTAATAATAACCTTAGAGGCAACAACCTTATCCATTATCCATGCTTAAGGATAAATAGTTAATGTATTACATGCTACCTTTTCTATACAGGGTTATTGGTAATGTGTCTTGATCCTTTCAAGGGCATGTAGAGGAGGTCCCCAGCTAGCAATTGACCCATTAAAGTGCAGGTCAAAAGTGAACCAATAATGAGATATATTTTTTTTAATGTTTTGTCGGAAAATTCGGGATTCACAACTTTAAAAATTTATTAAAAAAAAACTACAACATATTTTAATATAATTATTTATGATTAAGTTAGAGCTTAGTCTAGTACATAATAAAACACACTAGGATAACTGAAAGTTTTGTTAATTTTGAAATAAGAGATCAAAAACTAGAATTTTTTTACGACGCTTATAATTTTGTTTACAATAAAGTATCATTTTCTTCAAAAAATCACCTAATTACTTGGACGGCGGAACATTTCAAAAACATCTTCATATCAATGGCTATCCAACAAGATACAATGTACACTTAAAAAATTGATAACAACTGTAAAAAACAACTAACGAGCATAAAAGGGTAATAAATCTCTATACACATTTTTTCGCTATATCGGTGTATTTTTCAACCAGATGACAATCAATAGACAAACGACACTTGATTAAACCATGAATTGATGAAAGAGACAGGTCAAGAGATGACTCATCATCAAAAAAAATTCCGGGAATTAGTTTCATATCTGCTTTTGTTATGTCAAAACGTTTTATTCCAATGATGTCTTAAGGACACTCACTTGAAATTTTGCAATGCACCTAAAGAAGGTTTCTTCCCGCCTGACCCCACCAATTCTGCCTTTAGTGGGGGCAGTCGAAACTTTTTAGTTTTGCCTGCCCCCCCACCCCCCTAGGGGCAGACGAAACAAAAAAGATGGAACCTAAATTAGTAGGTAGTTAGTTTGAACTAAAAAGTTTCGACTGCCCCCACTGGCACAAACTTAAATTTTTCAATGCATCTAAAGAAGGTTCATTCCCACCTGACCCCACAAATTCTGCCACCAGTGGGGGCAGTTGAAACTTTTTAGTTTAAACCACCTACTAATTTCGCTTCCTTCTTTTTAGTTTCGTCTGCCCCTAGTGGGGGGGGTGGGGGGGCAGGCAAATCTAAAAAGTTTCGACTGCCCCCACTAAAGGCAGAATTGGTGGAGTCAGGCGGGAAGAAACCTTCTTTAGGTGCATTGCAAAATTTCAAGTGAGTGTCCTTAAGACATCATTGGAATAAAACGTTTTGACATAACAAAAGCAGATATGAAACTAATTCCCGGAATTTTTTTTGATGATGAGTCATCTCTTGACCGGTCTCTTTCATCCATTCATGGTTTAATCAAGTGTCGTTTGTCTATTGATTGTCATCTGGTTGAAAAATACACCGATATAGCGAAAAAATGTGTATAGAGATTTATTACCCTTTTATGCTCGTTAGTTGTTTTTTACAGTTGTTATCAATTTTTTAAGTGTACATTGTATCTTGTTGGATAGCCATTGATATGAAGATGTTTTTGAAATGTTCCGCCGTCCAAGTAATTAGGTGATTTTTTGAAGAAAATGATACTTTATTGTAAACAAAATTATAAGCGTCGTAAAAAAATTCTAGTTTTTGATCTCTTATTTCAAAATTAACAAAACTTTCAGTTATCCTAGTGTGTTTTATTATGTACTAGACTAAGCTCTAACTTAATCATAAATAATTATATTAAAATATGTTGTAGTTTTTTTTTAATAAATTTTTAAAGTTGTGAATCCCGAATTTTCCGACAAAACATTAAAAAAAAATATCTCATTATTGGTTCACTTTTGACCTGCACTTTAATGGGTCAATTGCTAGCTGGGGACCTCCTCTACATGCCCTTGAAAGGATCAAGACACATTACCAATAACCCTGTATATATTATACAATAGTATTGCAAATGCACTTCACTGAGCTCTATGATAATACGCTCGGCGTATTATGGATATCAGTGATGCACTTCCATCTTAAAATTTAAAACTATATAACAAGAGCTCGCTCGATCTTAAATTAACCCTAGTCATCGTGGTCCCAGCAGAATTACAATAAATAGCGATACTACATAACAATACCTATACAATATCATTAATTGTCTAATTTCGCTGCTCGTCTGAGCATAAAAGCAAAAGGGGAGGAATGGGTAGTGAGTGGTAAGTTGAGGGTGACCCCAGTTCCCCTCTAAGCTTAGGCAAATTAAATAATAACAATATAAATATATTAGAAAACATTCAATTTGTCCAGGTATCAGGCGGGTATAATTAACCACCTACGGTTACGGGAAAATATGTTATGAAATATGTTAATAACTGAACTGAAATAAGCAAAACTGTCTCGACTAAGTACTTATATATACAGAATGACGCCGCGTTCAGTAATAATAGACATAAATTGACAGTTTTTTCGAAATAAAATTAAAATACATAAATATTTAATCGACTCTGCTTTTCGTGGTAGGTACGCCACGGCAGAAGTAAAAAAAAAAGTTTTTTTGTCACAAATAGATAAGTAAAAAAAAACATTATGAATAATGCGTTCAGCATCTTGCTGTTTCTGACACCCACCTACGTATTTTAAATACAAAATATTTTTTACTTAAATAGACTTATTAATTTGATGTGATGGCACGCTCTCAACAATAATAACATTGCCAAATTATGAATTATGGCGCAAGCTTACCCTGACTAGATTAGGACAAAACACTCGTAGAAAAATATACCGTAGTAGACCGTAGTGTATCCAATCCAATATCCTAGTTCCCAACTCATTTAACAATTCTATTCGTCCTTCTTTTAAGTGCTTAAGCCTTTTTCTCCTCTCTTAGGCGGCTAGGGTTGCCATCTATAAAATTTGGAAAACAGGACAAGACGCGTGAAAACGCCGGATTTTAGAGTCCGAAAGCCGGACATGTCAACAAGATCTTTTAAACATATTCAATGCAATAAAAACATCGTGTTGTGCGTGTGCGTGTCTCGCGGGCGGCCCAATTTTTTTTTTTTTTTCAAAACTTGGTCTACCAATGAAACCTTCCCCGAACGCTCCCCGGATGCCCTCTAAACTAGGAAAAATCCGGGGAAACCCGGACGGATGGCAACCCTACTTAGGCCGGTCTCCACCAAAGCGGAGATATATTGTGTGCGGTGTTCTGAGTTTTTAACGCAATTCTATTGGTTGTTTGTTTTATTCTATTGTAATAAACACAATTCTATTACTCGTCTCCATTTTGGTGGAGTCCCGGCCTTATTGTAGCAGGATTCCGTTCGTAGTAGTGTTATACAAAAGAACTTATTTAGATGTGCGATAACGTGGGTCCCACAAAACAAATACAAAGCTCAAGAATTCAAAAATAATGATCCCGTATCGAGTTTTCTCTAGATAATCATGTGAAGATACAATTTAGTTAAAAAAAATACAAAACGTCATCGGAATTGCATTGAAAATTAGATACATTGCAATAAATTGTACTTAGTATTTGCTTTGTGGTAGATACTAATTTAATAAACGTAATCAACATAAACGTAATCAACATCCAATATCTATCGTTGTATCTAAAAAAACCTTGTGTATCACACTAAATCCCTACATTAACAACAACAGATTATCTGTAAAATCTTAAGACAAAGTTCCTTAGCTTTAAGTTTTACATTTGCTACCATCGTAAGCTAAAACCTAGCTTCTTCACCCTCACGTACGTATTGAAGACTACGTCCCATACTTTGCTCGTTATTCCGAACGCTGAAACAAAATAACAAAAACATAAGGGTTTTTTTACCATTATCAGAATAGTCCAGTCAACGAAGCTCTAACTTTGCCATTTTAGAGGAAAAGCTGAAACCGGTGCCAAAATTTTTGTTAATGATCCCGTAATAACATACAAAAAATGCAGGGTCGTGAGTCACCGGGGTCATACGAAAAAAAAATGGAAAAGGTTGAAAAAATGACTTTTTCCCAAAAATCTCGAAAACTAAAAGAGATATGAGAAAAAGTTTTAGACAAAAGTTGTAGAAAATTACTTTGTCTATAAAAAAGGTCATTATCAATTTACGCGTATCGCGCACCGTTTGCTAGGAAATCGCGTACAAAGTGCGAAAATTCACAAAACCGATGTTTTTCGCTATTTAAATAGGGATTTTTTTAAATTTTCCAACTGAGAATGATTTTTATGCGTTCTCCAATATCCACAAAAAGAGATTTCTTTCTAATTTTTATTGATTTGGGTCAACTTCAACACGTGCGTTTTTTGCAAGTTTTGGTGCGCGATTTTTTTAGGTTTTTAAAATAAATATAGCCATAATCCCTAATTTAAAGGTGATTATTTTCTTACATTTTCTAGTTAAACCAATAAATATTAACATCTTATATTTTAGATTGCCACCACATCTGAAAATTTGTCACCTGATATGATATTGCGCCACCAGTTCTTAATATGTATGACAATCGGTAGTAACACAATGGAAAGATATACAGATATAGATAATAGAAAAAGCAAAAAGAGTGCAAACGAAAAAAAGAACAGATAGAAATGGGTCCGTTAAGCAACAAAAAGCTCGTTCGCTCTGAATCGATTGCACCACATAACAAACAGAATCGACATAATTATTTGGGGGCGAAGTAAAAAATGCGTTAGATGCAGTTAATTCAGTTTTTTATTCTGAATCGATTGATATATAGGGTTTTTCATTGAGAGCGATCGAACTTTGAAATGGAATAAAATAACCCGTATAGGTGATATTGCCACAACTGCCTCTGTGGTATAGTGGTTGGAGCGTTGGGCTCTAAAACCCGAAGGTCGTGGGTTCGAATCCCGCGGGAAGCATCACTTTGTGTGAATGTTTCCAGTTTGGTTAGGACATTGCAGGCTTGGATCAACTGAATGTCTGAAAAGAATGATGATTCCGTGCTTCGGAAAGCACGTTAAGCCGTTGGTCCCGACTTTGTTCCAAGTGGGTCTGGTTTCCCTTGGAAGGGTTAAGGAGGTCAGATGGCAATCGCTCAATTGTAATAACCAGGCTTGTCAAATCTAGGATCATACTCGAAGCGGACCCTGAGCTCCATACTGGATGCAATCGGGAATACGCTGGGATGATGATGATGAGGTGATATGGCCACAATTTTAACTTGATTATAATAATAATAATGATTCGTTTATTCATCAGTCTACAATGGACCATTCACAAAGCTTTTTACATAATAATAATAATTCAAAGCCATGTTAAGTTTGGAATGTTGATATCAGATAACAATTAATTAATCAAAAAAATAAAATTATAAATAAATAAATAATAATAAATAAATATCTCTGGACATTATTCACACAGCGCCATCTAGCCCCAAACTAAGCATTAGCTTGTGCTATGGGTGCCAGACAACGGATAAACATTACTTATATACTTTTTTTTTGTAAATACATACATATTATACATAGAAACACCCAGACCGATACAAACAGACATGTTCATGCACACAAATGTTTGTACCGTGCGGGGATCGAACCCGCAACCTCTGGTGTAATAGCCGACTTCTCGACCATTACACCAAATGGCTCGTCGAAATAATTTTCAATATTAAATAGAAATTAGATAATCAGTAATGAAATTAAAATAATATGTTAAGATTAGTCTGCACATGCACCATGTCACAGTGGCACATGTACCTATTATCAACTTCTTTTAATTCGTTTTGGTGGTGTTGGTGTCAAAATTCAAACTTCTTACTCTGCATAATGCTTCCAAAAACCAATATGTAAAGGGTTTTTCAATAAGGACTAGAGGGTAGATTTTGGCAGCCCGTGGCGGTCATCCTGTCCCGGTGACATTTGTCAAATCTACCGTCCATCATTCAGCCACCTATGCCAAATCACCATCGCACGTTACACGTCCTTATTGAAAAACCCTTTATTTGTTAAAAAGGCTTTTAAATCTAAAATTTAAAAGCCTTTTTAACAAAATTCATTTAATAAACATGTAGTTACTTGCATATACATTGCATTATATAGAAAAGGAAAACTACTTGTCTATTTATTTATTTCTAGTATTGAAACCATGACAATTGTATAAGTATAATGAATACTCGTATGCTTTTGATATATAATCGGTAATCTTGATGGCAGTTTTGCAGACCAACAGCAAAGTAAAATTTTCTTTTGTTTTTTCCATTTTTTTAATGGGTTGTATTTAACTGCACATAAAAAAATACTGATTGTGCATCAAAAAAATACTGAATTGCTAACCTAACCTAACCTTTGGTGTGCAATCAGTTATTTTGATGTACATTTCAATATTTTTTTGATGTACACTTAAAAATTTCCCTTTTAAATTTGCATATTCTTTGTTTCAACTTAGCCAAACCCACCTTTAGCCCCAACGGCACCCAAGAGCTGCAATTGTTTTGCAGCTGGACGCTCATTTCTTTTGGTTATTGATGAACGCAATGATCACGCAAACGAATTACTTTCTTCTTGCAGGACATGGAAGTGTTGTTTTATCTATGTTTAACTTTAAATTACTATATTTTTGAAGTTTTTAGTGTTTGTGGGCAAGATTAAGAGCTGTTGGTTGCTTAACGGACCCATTTTTATCTGATCTTTTTTTCGTTTGCACTCTTTTTGCTTTTTCTATTATCTATATCTGTATATCTTTCCATTGTGTTACTTCCGATTGTCATACATATTAAGAACTGGTGGCGCAATATCATATCAGGTGACAAATTTTCAGATGTGGTGGCAATCTAAAATATAAGATGTTAATATTTATTGGTTTAACTAGAAAATATAAGAAAATAATCACCTTTAAATTAGGGATTATGGCTATATTTATTTTAAAAACCTAAAAAAATCGCGCACCAAAACTTGCAAAAAACGCACGTGTTGAAGTTGACCCAAATCAATAAAAATTAGAAAGAAATCTCTTTGGGGATATTGGAGAACGCATAAAAATCATTCTCAGTTGGAAAATTTAAAAAAATCCCTATTTAAATAGCGAAAAACATCGGTTTTGTGAATTTTCGCACTTTGTACGCGATTTTTAGCAAACGGTGCGCGATACGCGTAAATTGATAATGACCTTTTTTATAGACAAAGTAATTTTCTACAACTTTTGTCTAAAACTTTTTCTCATATCTCTTTTATTTTCGAGATTTTTGGGAAAAAGTCATTTTTTCAACCTTTTCCATTTTTTTTTCGTATGACCCCGGTGACTCACGACCCTGCATTTTTTGTATGTTATTACGGCATCATTAACGAAAATTTTGGCACTGGTTTCAGCTTTTCCTCTAAAATGGCAAAGTTAGAGCTTCGTTGACTGGACTAGAATATGCGTTCCTGATAGTTTATCAGTCCGATATCTTAGGTGCTCTTTTGTAATTTTTTTTATACCACATCAGTTGGCAGATAGACACGCAGCCCACCTGATGGTAAGCGGTCACTGCGGCCTATTTCATTGAGAAACACTTCATCAAGAAGCGTCGCTCAATGTGCTGCCAGACTGTAGGCTCACCTGATCTTCAAGCCTTTAATTTCAAGTGTACTGGCTCCCACATTAATATTGCCGGAACACAGCCAGAGCTGTTATGGCAGCAGATTTCTGGTAGCTAGCCAGTCGAAATCTGAAAAAGTCCTACCACCAACCAGACCCATGGCGGGAATCGAACCCACGACCTCCGGGCTTTATACCCGAGCAGCTTAGCCACTGTTCCAAAGAGGCGGTCATAATTTAAAAAAAACAGCATAATTTATTTCTACCAGATGCCATAATTTGGCCGTGCTTGACAATAATAATTTGGGAACCAGTACACTTGAAATCAAAGGTTTGAAGATCTGATAACCTGTAGTATTTTAGCACATTCCTTCTGGTGAGGTGCCCCTAAATGAAATAAGCCGCTGTGGCCAATTACTATCAGGTGGCCTGCGTGCCTGTCTGTCAAATCTTATCTAGCATAACTAAAATTACAAGAAAATTATTAGAAGATAGACTGGGCCAAAATGTACCGGTGCATGCTTGAAAGCATTTTCCTCCGCAAAACTTGGACCCTCCAAGTTGGAGGCAATCGACTAAGTTTATTAAATGTGTGTACCTTTGTCATGGTTCACGAAATGGTGGTTAGAGTGGTACCGCTTCATGACGTACAGGTAGGACCCGTCCTGCGGCGACCCGTGGTGCACGTAGTAATGGATCATGTCGTATGTCAGGTAACCTGCAAATAAAACAAAATACTTAGTGTTAGACGAATAATTGGTTTCCTCGATTAAGACATCACTATGGTCACCGCGTATGGTGCCCCGCACTAGTCGGAGAGATTGATAGATAGATTTACCGCGCTTTCAAACGATGCCGATTATTGTAAAAGTATATTCAATTGTAATTATCAAGATAAATGTATTTTATGTCCAACAATAGGTACTAGGTATAACATTATAAAGCTATGATAAATAGGCAAACTCAGATGGTGGAGTGAGAATGGTATACCCATAGAAATATTTAGCTTTGCTAATACTAGTACTTGTGACGTGTTGCAAGCTGGAAAAAACATTCTATAAAAGTAATTAAACTAATATTATTTAATTTAAATTTTATTCTTTAACTTTAACATTGACTTCTATAAAGGTGCGATGTTACTTACGTTAATTTATTAGACAATATATGATTATCTTATTGGCTAATAGGTACTCTTAGAATGGTATTATAACAGCTATTATAACATGGTGAATAATATTTTTTTTTCTAATAATTATTTTGTAAATATAATATTTGCTGAGGTTAATATTTAAAGAGAATATAACATTGATTTACCATCACTTCTAAGACCATCACCTTATTTACGTAATTCATTTTATTTCAAACTTAATTAAATAAGTAATAACATAAATGTAGGTATATTATGACGGGACGTAACCAATTACAAATAGATAAAGCATTGCGTAACCAAGCAAAACAATTTTATCACCTCGACGAACGTTCTAATATCGATTATCTTCCGTTATGTGTAATAGATTACCATCTTTTTTACCAAACACAAAGGTAACGTTTTTGGATGGTATCTCTACGAACAATATGGAATAGTGGACAATAACTGATATGTAATCAGTGACTAGTATGATAAACGACGACCAATTCTGTGTTATGTTTGAGAAGTCGGCTGTAACACCAAGGACGCGGGTTCGATTCTCACACAAACATTTTTTTTATGAATTATGTTAGTATCGGTCTAGTCGTTGCCACGTGGTACAGGGGGATCATGAAGTATGATCGAAAAGAGACAAGAGCACTAATGGGAGCACTGATTGACACTTCAAGGATCGTAATCGATTAAGTTTTGTCAAAAGCTCATAATGTAGAGCAAGCGATAAAATCAAAAGAGACAATGCGACACATTCTATGTAGCTGCGATTCAATGTCTGGAAAACGGTGAGACCTTGGATTAGCTTACCCAGGTCCCAGAGTATGTGGACTATAGGTTAGGGTTGCCATCTCTTAAATTTGGAAAACAGGGCAAGACGCGTGAAAACCCCGGATTTTAGAGTCCGAAAGCCGGACATGTCAACAAGATCTTTTAAACATATTCAATGTAATAAAATGGGCGCGGGCGGCCCAATTTTTTTTTATTTATTTATTTTTTAAAATTCGGTCTACAAATAAAACCTTCCCCGGACGCTCCCCGGATGCCCTCTAAACTAGGACAAATCCGGGGAAACCCGGACGGATGGCAACCCTAATAGACTATAGGCATTTTGAGAACCTAGAAGGCCCAGTACAAGAACCTACCACCTGGTAAACATTTACACCAAGGGACGTTCTAAGGCTTATGCAGTCTTTCTTCAGAACTCCTGGTGTCGGTAACTAACGGGTAAGTAAGTACAAAATAAACTAGTTTAGACGTGCACACGATATCAGATATGCTACGACATGATAACTTATTCAATGAGAGCGCTACTTGCCTTTACGGGTCTTTACTTTAGTCATTTCAGAACCAAATAGTGTTAAAAATTTTCAGAAAACGATAACATTGTCTTTAACATAGTTATCGGTTGTTAATTTGTCATGCTTACGACCTCAGTAACTAACAAGTAATTATTTTTAGCACGCTTTTAAAATAAACTTCATCTCGCTTTGTATTTCAATTACTATTGTAGGTTATGAGAACGTGCCTCTAGCAAGGCCCCAAGGCCCCAAGGCCGTCTAAAGTACATCAGTAGTTAAAAAATTCTTCTGACAAAAATAACTTATGTCTGCTTATGCTTCTGTTTTATATTCCGAGAAATTGGTTTCTTAAAGTCCGTAATAAATGTCCTACTGTCCGAGTTTCGACTACGGCGGCCAATCTTTACGATCAACCAAGTACTTAGCATAAAAATATCAGCCTATCTATTATTTAACTAACAGCCCTTTCACACGGCATCCAGTTTTGCAGGACCGGCTTTTTACTGTATCCTGCAAAACTGGACGGTGTGTTCACATGGCAGTTCAGTTTTGCGGGATCCAGTAAAAAACCGGTCCTGCAAAACTGGACTGCCGTGTGAACACGGGTGCGGGGCGGACACTGCCACCACTTCACTATCCCGCAAAAAGCAGTGTCCTGCAAAAAAACCGCACGCGGAAAGCCGTGTGAACACTGCTATATAAATATTTGTGCGACTTAACGGGATCCCGCTTTTTACTGGACGACGGATCCAGTTTCTAGTGACAAGACCGAATGCCGGATCGGGTTTTTGCAGTATTTCGCATGCGGGATGCTCGTGTGAACGCTAGCATATAAACACATTCGCCATCAAACGGGATCCTGCAAAAAACTGGACTGCCAGTGTGAAAGCGCTGTTACGGTTGCATCCGCTGTTTCCCCGCGCGCAATTTCTTTTGTCAATTATTCCCCCCTTCTCCCCACATTTCCGGGATCAAAAGTACCCTATGTTACCCAGGAATATTGTAGCTTTCCTACAGTGAAAAAAATTTTCAAATTGGTTCAGTAGTTTCGGAGCCTATTCAATACAAACGAACAAATCTTTTCTCTATGTAATATTAGTATAGATGTCCCACTGCAGGGCAAAGGCATCCATTATTGAAATCAAGCTAACGTTACAAATAGGTGTTGGCTTTATCACCACGTTTGCCAAAATATACGAAAACCCGAGTGCCAGTCACAAACACGAGAATAAATATTATTTTATTATTCTGTCCTTTGAAGCATGCATGGGACCGGAAACATTACCTACACAGAGGGTTTTTGGTACCATTTTATCTAATCTTGTACGTGAACATCTGCCATATTATATCTCTGAATAGATATAGAGTCCACCCAAAGACATCTGGCATATAAGAACTGTGCACTGTCGCAAATCTATACTAATACCTATATTATCTGTGCTAATACTAAACTAATACCTATAATACGAATGTAAAGAGGAAAGATTTGATTGTTTGTTTGTATTGAATAAGCTTTGAAACTACTGAACCGTTTTGAATAATTCTTTCACAGTTGGAAAGCTACACTATCCCCGGGTGACATAGTATAAAAATAAATAAAACCAGACCCATTGTGTTTCAATTTGAAGGGCGCCGGTTGACTGACAGGGATATTGACTGAGACAATGGACGTCTATACAACATAATTATCTCAATATTTGACTCCTTGTTGACAGTGACTTGCCTCTCCAAGCAGCCATGATATTCGCAGGCAGCAAAGGAGGTAAAATTGGCGTAGGCTTAGGATGTCGGTTGACGGTGAATTAAAAATATTGAATGCAATAATCGTTTTGAATGCATATAGCTAAAGATGTGGGCTTTTCCATATCGAGTCATTTAAACAGTCAAACAGAATTCTATGCACTACTTCAGACAAATGTTCTTTCACACGCTTTGCAATTCAATCAATAAGTTCGCGACTGTGCTCCAAGTCAAGGCTGCAATTAATCATTCATTCGCCTGCCCTCCTCCTAAAAACCGATATGAAATGATTTTTTATATTCGAACTAGAACAAGGTGGATCTTTTACTCGAATGAATCGCTCATCTGGGGAACCTCCAATTTACAGGAGATCATAATGAGCACTTCATAACTGTTGTGCTACGTTTCTATCGGTAAGTAAGGTCTTGACTCTTGAGTTGAGAGCTCGATTAGGGTTGGCAGCGGGAACCTAAGAATGTTTTTGCTGCCAACGAACGTTGCTTTCCCTTGAAATTATAGAGTGGGCGAAGAGCGAGTTATGCTTCTAGTGCTACAAGCTTTAGGTAACTTACCATCAGGCGGGCCGTAGGATGGAGTGCCATCCTCGTTATTGATACCACTCTACAAATAAATACAAGATCTTTTAATTTTTTTATTAAATAAAAACTTAGACTACCTATTTATCTTGTGCGACTAATTTAATCGTTAAGATTAGCAGGAGTTCACCGAATTTCGCTAAAACGATTCATAACTAATTTGATATATCGCTAATAAAATGACTTTGTATTTTTAGGTAAATTACTTGATATATTTCCCTTTTCCAAATAGATATTTAGGTTATTACGTAATCAGTTTATCTTATCCCATGGATGTGTCGTATCGGTTTACGATAACTGGGTTCCAGGTACCCACGAATTTACACGAATAACATTATTTAGTTTTTAGAGGAGTTCGTTTGGCATCGATTTTAAATCGTTATCATTATGATCAAAGATATAAGGAAGTAGACTGCGAGGACAGTGCGTAATTTAGATACTAGCTTTCCGCCCGCGGCTTCACCCGCGTGGACTATACGACGTTAACCTGTAGGACTTTGATATTTTTCCGGGATAAAATAGTTATTTATGTGACTGCTGCATAATGAGGGTCATTAAAATACGAATGTGGTTTTATGAAACGAAACTTTATCTTCATTCATACGATAATATGTCTATTTTATAGTCAGGATTGATGAGCAAACGCCCTATTATAGTTACCAACTTATTCTGTATGTAAAAGTTAGTACTGACATAATAACTGACGTTTGTAGTTTTTAAAATCCATAAACAATCTAGACTCGAGTTGATTTCGATTCTCAAATCGATTGTTATAATTTCAGCATCGAATTAAATGTATAGGAATGGAATATAAAATTACTAATCGACTAATTCGATAATCGAAAAAACCTATTAATTTTTACTTTTAAAGAAGACGTTCGAAATTTGAACGAAATTAAGTATCGGTTACCGACACTAAAATGTAAACATTTCAATGCAGCCACAGATACTTATAACTAAATGTAGGGCGTTTGCTCATCGCTCCTGAATATAAAATAGACATAATATTATGGTATGGATGTAGATAAAGTAACTTATCCCACTCTTCAGCTCTCGGACTCTCCCTATACCTAAAATCGCGTTGATCCATTGCTCAGTTGCGACGTGAAAGAAGGAGAAACAAAAACTGCTGATTGTCCTTACCTAGGCCTATGGCATTATCCATTCCCGACCAAATGCGCCATTGGGCCAGTCAAACACGCTTAAAATTACTAAAAGAAACGATTTATTCGTAAAATACAGTCCAAACAAACGCTATTTCCTTATTACCACATAACCTAAAACCAAAATGTGCCTTGAGGATCTTTTATGAAATAAGAATAGAGAAATTAAACGTAATCAAACTTCAAAATACGTTAATTGATTGAGTCCGCAACTTCTTGAGGCAGTCCAACCTTGCCACACCAAGATTGAACTAGCCATTACAATCATAAACTTAGGAATTGAACGAGTGCGAAGGTTAATTTGTACGGCGCCTGCGTGATGACTGTAAATAGTAATTTCACTGTTACACACTTCGATTAAAAAGATCACACTGTCATGATGTTATGTTGCGTGTTTGTATCATGTCACAGTAGCTGAGTTCAAGATTTTCTACATCCTCCAACACCATGTGGAGGCCAGCCGGGTACCACCTACACCGGTCGGGTATAGATCGGTTCTCCCGGCTATTCCCACAGGCCTGGGCGCGTTTCGGGCGTCGTGAAATTTTGTAAACAAGCAAGTCAGTCGCGTTTCGGGCGTTTTCGAAAATTTATAAAAAATGCCTACACCGAATTGTCGCGATTCGGGCGTCCTATTTTTATAAGCGCCCGAAACGCGACTATCTGAAAGAGCTAAATAAATAGGACGCCCGAATCGCGACCATTCGGTGTAGGCATTTTTTATAAATTTTCGAAAACGCCCGAAACGCGACTGACTTGCTTGTTTACAAAATTTCACGACGCCCGAAACGCGCCCAGGCCGCCCGAAACGCGCCCAGGCCTTCCCACACAGCCCCTCTAAATGGGAGCGCGCTAGGCCCATAACCCATTTAAGACAATTTAATGGTCTTGTGGTCAGTCCGACGACACGACACCACCACTTATCGTGGGGCTATCACTTATAATTATCATAATCAGTGGATTTGTGTGAGTTCCTGTCTGTCAGATGAAATGGGCCGGCGCGACCGGCTCTCTAACGGAAGATCCACGTATCAGCAGATTTGCTATTGCGTTTATTTTGGTGATTTAGAGTGCCCTTTTTCCTTCACTCACACTCCATATTATTTTATCAATAGCAGAAGTAATCATTAAGGTATCACAATTACTGGTTACTGGCTCTCATAAAAAAAAAATAAGTTGTCTCAGAGGAAAGGAACAAGAAAGTGATAAATAGTAAAAGTGCTTACCAATAATTCCACCGGTGAATTTAATGAGAGGATACGATACTATCATCTGCAGTGGTACGTAGATGATGGACGCCAGCACCAAGGCTGGGATAGGCGGGAACACTTGCCGAAGCCCGTCAAATGGCATCTGGGGAATAAGAATAAGCATCAGTCTATTAATTACCTACTGCAAAGGCCTCTTTCATTTAAATCAAGTCGCACGTTACATTATCTTTTAGCAAGTCTAGTTCGTTACATTTGACGGATACGTCTTCAGCACCACGCTTATTAAGTGCGGGTTCGTGATCGCATTGTACAAAAATATGAAGCATTTTTAATAGCATATTTCCTGGCCGTCATTGAACCTACTCCTACCGAGGGTCTACTCTTGGGATCACGGACACTAAACCAATAGACCACCAAGGCTTTAAATAAGTGAGGTAAAGCACCTAGTGGATCTATTATTCCCTTTTGTTGCCAACATTATGTTTTCCCTTCAAAGTACAGGGCGACGAGCGAATGATGCCCCTGGAAGCGTCCATAATTGCCATCAGGTGGGCCGTAGGCCGTAGGCTGGAGAGTTATCCTTGTGGTATAAAAGAGAAAAAATAGAATTTAATTTATAGGTTTATGATTAGGTATTGTCGCTTAACTATTTCATTTGCAGTAGACGTGTGTCCAAAATAATTAAAAATTCCCCTGGAAATATCATTATCTTCTATCTACACATTAATAGGAATTAATTGACGCATGCATGTAAGTGCATTTAGGAAAGGAATGACTCAACTGATAGATAAGCTGATTTTTTTTGCTGTTTGTGTTGTGACTAACTTTTGTCAATAGGTGCAAAGGTACGAGGTTTCCACGAACACTTATAAATTCTAAATCTGAGTAAAAGTTGTGTGGTATTGTTATACAAAATTATTTTATCTCATTCTACTTAATTTAATAGTGAACCCGCCTGATAGGTACTTTAACAAGTAGATTTTTTCTGTACATATAACAAGATATATGTATAAAATACAATGTTATAAAAATGTACATTGTAAGCTTTTCCTTAGTTTTCGATTGCAAAATATGTTTATATATCAAAACAATTTAATTTTATTCACATGGAGTAAACCTAACAATAAAAGGAAAAATAACATATCTTTGACTATCATTCACTATTACTAAGACGTAATATCACGATTTCCTATACGGTAACAATATGTTCCACGAACGCAATCTTAGAGGAAATCCACGCCTAGCTTACTCACGTAATCCTCAAGTACTTTGTTACTTGTTATCTTTAGCTAACTTAAAAATCAATATTAACTTAGTAAGTACAACTTTAGCTTATAACAAGTAGGCCGACGGATATTGATCACCTATTAGGTTTAAGAAAAATATATTTCAAATACAAAATTAAATACAAAGTCTGTGAACTTACATTGAAAAGTTTTCAAACTATCTAATCTACGACCTAGTTTTTAAGTACATCATTGTTTTCTTTTCTACTCAGTTTCGATTGTTACTTGTTGTGTATGCCATAATAAATAAATAAATAAATAAATAAACCTTACAGTTCGCTCCCAGATTAATATTGTCGAAACAGCCAGACCTATTATGGATACCAGGTTTCAACTGATATGGTAAATAGTCAGTCGGCCTCAGAAAACGTCCTACCACCAACCAGACTTAAGGCAAGGATGGCACTACTTATGGGTTTTACGCCAGAGTATCTTACCCACAGTTAGTACTATTATACATTATAATATTCTGTGCCCACAGGTCCACGGATGCAGCCAGTAGGTACCTAGTTAAATTGGTCCCCAATGGCCATGATCATAGAGTAATAAGGCGTTTTTATTACTCTATGGCCATGATCTACTACGAATACTGGATAAACTTAGACGAATGTAATACTATGTAGAGGTAATGTTTAAAAACATCACAATGTATAATTATGATGAGTTTAAATACTTAATGGTTGACTACATATGTACTTAGTAACGTTACTTAATGTTCATTACTTAAACATGGTTAACTTATTGAAATGTAATAAAGGTAAGACAACATCTCACGTTGTGTACATGTACCATACAATGTCGCGTACCTACTTAACGTTACTTCAAGTGAAGTAACTTAAGGTACGCGCAAGGTAATAAATTGTCACAAGGCAGGGACCGACTTGACTTTCTTCTGATGAGAAAGGGACCTTAACTAGATTGTGGAACGAACGCCTTAGGCTGGTTTTAGAGTCACGCTGACAAGCATGCGAACAGCGCGCGTATCAGCAAGTATCGCTGTTCTTGTAAGATAGCGACGATTTGAACTGCAAAGAAAACCGGCAGTGTATAACGCTACGCGCGGAGGTAGGTCTCGCTAGCTTTACATATTTTTTTTAGTTAGATTATCCTTACTAGTCGAAGATCAAGAAATCACACACTGATCAGGGAACCCATTCCATTTGACATAAAAACAGTTTCACTAAACTCTTCTTCCCCCGAGCGCTTATCCCGATCTAGCCAGGGTACTATCGAGGTCACCCGCGCGTGATCACCCTAAAGGCTAAAATCCTGTGCAGTATTTTCACGTTTACAAGCGCCGCTCCTAGGAAGTCACGATGCGCGTGAACGGTATATTTTTCCAAAAGTGATCACGCGCGGGAGACCTCGATCGTACGTTTGCTTTGTGGCTTGCACCATGATGGAACGACTGCCATCTGACCTCCGTGTTCGTTACCATAAACAACCCTACTAGGCCCCAACTAGGCCAATTCTTGGTTACATGATACAAATAACAAGTTCCCCAACTAGGCCAATTCTTGGATCATGGTACAGCCATTCGACTGCCCAGGTGTCCTCACGATGTTTTCCGTCACCGCCGAGCTAACAGTAAACGCAATTGAAGCGACGTTTCATACTACTCGGCTACCATCTTCCACACGCTCACTAAATTTCCTACTAATGTAAAATGTTGAGTGAAATCACGTTTAAACGTCACGGTGTGGTACCTTATGGTGTAGGCCGTGTATGAGGAAATGCAGTTTGACGGCGGCGGGCGAGGAGCCAGGGTCCAGGTGGAACACCCACCTGTGCAGCGAATACTCCAGCGCCGACCAGATCACCAGCCCCGCTACCGCGTGGACGAAGAACTGGGCCGAGTTTAACGAATCTTTTGGACATGAGTCTGGAACAATATTATAGACGTCCATTATTATATTACTACTAGAACTTATTCCAGTTCACCAGCTTTCTTCGCGACAAACCACTAATTTTTACTTAGTTCCACCCACATCAACTGCACGTGCACGTTTCACACATTGGAATAAATTACCTTCGGCAGAGCTTCTGATAAGATACAGGAAAAGAGCATATTCCTTCCCTAAGGGCTGGCAACGTATATTATGCGATGTGCCTGGTGTTCAACTGGTTGCACTCCCCAATTGAGCTCTGGAGATCTTACCCACCTACAGAAACACCTTTTATAAGGTCGAGTTAAGAGTCCATTTGAGTGGAAGACCCACTATGATATTATTAATCTTTCATAAAAACACATTACTTATTTGAATTGAAATCTGACATCTCTTACCTCCACAAGCAACATGCTGCAAAAACTGCGTAACCCCGAGGTACAATATGATGGGGATCCAGAACATTGGCACCAGGTACCAGGGGGTGTACGTCATGCTCTCCAGTAGTGGGTTGGCGAAGAGCCTCGCCCGCCGGTAGACGGCGCTGTTCACCCAGATGTCGTATTGAGGCGCTATGGCTTCTAGCTGGTACATGAGAGGCTGTGACCAGTCGAGGCGGGCCTGTCGACAGAATTTGAAGATTAAACTTATGTCCTATTATTATTTTAGCAGGAAAAAAACTGCCAACACGGCTCAATAGACTGAGGGATGGAATAGCTGGCAGACAAGCTTGCGTGACACAAGATGGTAGGTAGCGACTACCGCTGCCAATGATAGATCGCCGAAAAAGTTTATTCGCTCTTTTCTTGATGAGTTACAAGTCGTATTGGAAATGCCGCGATGATGATTTCCAGACAGCCTAGAAAGGACAGACTACATTTTATTTCGAGATCATGCTTATTCACCACCAGCCTTCCGCCCGCGGTTTCTCCCGCGCGTTATTTCTTATTTCAATTATCCCCCCCCCACATTTCCGGGATCAAAAGTAGCCTATGTTCACCGGGGATAGTGTAGCTTTCTAACAGTGAAAGAATTGTTCAAATCAATTCAGTAGTTTCGGAGCCTATTCACACAAACAATCAAATCTTTCCTGTTTACATACTTAAATAGAAGTGTCCCTAATTATCGTTGCAACAGATCATCGGACCGACGTCATTTTTGGTATGAAAATAGTAAAGGAGCTGATGAGTAAAATAGACTATCTTGGAAAGATATCGATGTATAGCAGATACACGCGGGCGTAGACGCGGTCAGAAGGATATTATTTAATATACACACAAAGCTAGCTCTTCAAACTATGTTACATATTTGTAACACCTTGATCATCGTATGCAGTCTGCAATGTAACAGTATTACATTGTATCTTACGCTATTACATGATGCCATTTATTCCGACTGTTACTGGTAATTATTGCACAGCAGCCTTGATCCTCGCCTCTGTGCCATTACGCTGAGTAGGTATGGTGCATTTATTACATGGGTTTCGTGTTTAAAAAGTGCAAATTTAACAAAGTCAAAGTCAAAGTATTTATTTTGCAATTTGATTTACCAAGAAATTCTTTTGCACGTCATAAACTTTTTTTCCTACCAGCACTTCGACGTGAATGAATGGCCTGCTGCTGAGAAGAAGTGCCGCAAGAAACTCAACAGTTACATTAATGTCGACTTAATAACAAGACGACACTAGGTGAATTCCTGAAGATGTAAATATAATACCTAGCTCTTTTTAAACGGAAATAGACTCACGCTGGGTTACTAGTCGATTCGCCCGAAATTACCTAATTCGCACATGTGCGAATCGTCAACTTTCAAAAACAATATTACTTATTTTAGTAGGCGATTCGCCCGAACGAATTTTAATCCCGTGCGAATAGTGGACAATTCGCACGACACACAACACAAATGTGAATTAAAAAAATCAACGTACAGTTGGGTACAGGAAATCATTATAATAATACTATTAACATATTCCGTGTCCTATAATTATATCTTACAGCATCCGACTGATTTTGTCTTGTTACAAAGAAGGGGAAGAAAATGGGTATGGGAGTGGAAAAGAGGTTTTCATTTATGCTTTCCATAATGACGGGCGGGTGCAGTAACTAATGTGTCCCCAGTAGACTGATAACATTAAAAAGCAATTAGGTTAGAACCAGTTTAAAATTGTTTTAATTGTTGACGACATTTATGAATAATTGACTAATTGGAATTCTAATGAATTTAGAAAAAAAGAGTTATGAGGCGCTCGTAGCGCAGCTGTGACAGGTGGTTCGTTAGCGATAACCAAAGTCAAGCTACCCACGCCGCGGTCGGTTAATAGATGGGTGACCATTCTGACCACATTTAGTGACATTTATTTCGTTGTCTGTTGGTCCCGGCTGGTGGTTGGTTGGTATTTACTATAATGTCGATATTAGTCATCAAGCCTAATCAGAGGCCATTTGGCGGCTTGAAAACATCTGACATCAAGGTTGGTCACTTGCTTTACGCACCCCTCCACCAACCCGCACTAGGCCAGCGTGGTGGAGAAATGCCCACACTATCTCACAAATTGAGATAAGGCCTGTGTCCCAGCAGTGGGAACGTATAAAGGCTGATGATGATGATGATGAAGAGTTATAAGCGATGGGAAACAGAAAAGCCCTTACGCACTCACTTGTAAAAAAAATATTAAGCGTTAACCAAAATGTCCTACTGCAAGGCAAAGGGCTCTATCATTGAAATAAAGTTATTCGTCACAATAATAGGTGCTGGCTTAATCACCACGTTTGCCAAAAGCAGATTGGTGACCACAGTACACCGTGGTCCCCGAGCAAGCAAAGACACCTATAAAATAATAAGGAAGATCTGCCTTTTTTGCTGATGAAGTTTCATAATAAATTGAAGCGAATCAAAATTAGTAATTTTCTTTAGTTATGTTTATTACTGCCAGGATAATATTTTATTTACACGGGCGAAGCCGTGGCGATAAAAACTGATTAAACTGATGATTCATCGGATAATTTTAAAAATTATGTAGGTATTAAAGCCATTATAACTCTACTATCTACGAGTACTACTACTTAATCTATTTTACTATACCGTGTTTTGACATTTGATAAAAAGTTGCCCAATTAACTTATCTAACATTATTCCGAGAAATGCTTCAAAAGGTAGATAAAGAACACCGACTTCGGTATATTCTTTGCTCGGAATACTAGTTTCAGTCAAATCGTAATTAAAATGATAATCTAAATATTCTTTATTCATAACAGCGATTCATAAAGGCTCCAACGATGCACTTATGAATCGTCAAGTATCAACGTTACATAGTGACTCTACTACTACCGGCTTTATACTGTAGTATATAGGGATTGCAAAATCCGGATTTTTTTCAAATCCGGATTTCAAAATTTTTGTTTGAGTGAAATCCGGATAATCCGGATTTTTATAAAAATATATATAAAAAAGCATAAACCATTCAAAATTTGCATTTTTTTGAGACACGACGTAAAATCAAATTAACAACGAAACTTTAAGAACTTATCAGTCCACTTTCCCTTACAGGTAAAGTACATCAAAAGGTAAAAACGAAACTTTTATAGGATCACTTTTTCGTCTGTTCGTCCGTCCGACTGTCAAGGACCCTTTTTCTCAGGAACAGCTGAAATTTATATCAAATACTCAGGTTCATTTGATTTTTTCAGAGTTCTTAGGTTCCCTAAGAACAGTGAAAAAATCAAAATTACTAAAACAACGCAATCAAAAGATACAGCCGGTTAATGCAGCAAATTTTCGAAACTCGAAAGGGAATCAAGACCTACTTACTGTGGACTCAGAATCTTAAAATTTGTTACGAAGCAACGTCATATAGCACAGATAAAGGAAAAATTGCGAATACCGTACATCTTTAGTTACATCACCTACCTATGATGTATATCCTCCTACTCGCGTCGGTCTCCTCAATGCTGAGGGCCGTGGTCACCCTGCTGACAGAGCACTTTGTTGCGAATTATTTGTCGCCATCTGCCTCTGTCCGAAGCAGAGCGAAGAGCATCGTGGACGGTAGTTTCAAGGGTAGTGCGAATTTGGTCACTTCATCGCATTGGGCTCCTTCCTCTTGGCCTTTTACCCTCGATTTTCCCGGTGATGATTAATTTCTCCAGGTTATCAGGGTCATTTCTTGCAATGTATCCGAAGTACTCGAGGATTCTACGTAGGCAGATGGTAGAGAGTCTGGTTTTGACGTTTACTTGCTGTAAAATCGACACAACACCACATTTCAAAGGCATCTATCCGGCTTCGGAAGGCTTTCTTTAAGGTCCATGTCTCTGCACCATACCTGAAGATAGAGAATACTAACGTTCGCACAAGGTTGGATTTAGTTTTCATGCTGATGATGGTCCTGTTCCTCCATATCTTCTCAAGTTGTGACATGGCGCCTTTTGCCATACCAATCCTTCGACGAATTTCTCCTTTGCATGAGCCGTTGTTATGGATTTCAGAGCCCAGGTATATGAATTTGTTTACTACTTCTAGGTTTAATGTCCCATTGAGCTCTAGCTTCCCAGTGCGATCTACTACCATTACTTTTGTTTTGGATCTGTTAATGGCGAGACCCAGTTCGGCGCTGACGCACTCCATTCTGCCTAACAGTTCGTGCATCTCGAGTTCTCGACCTCGTTGGCTGCCAATAGTGTTGTGTCATCGGCATAGCGTAGGTTAGTGAGCTTATGCCCGCCCACGTTTACTTCCCCGTTCCAGTCGTCGCAAGTCTTTCGTACGATGTACTCGCCATATACGTTGAAAAGGATCGGCGAGAGAATGCAGCCTTGACTTACTCCCTTTTCAAAACTGAAAGGCTCCGATGTTGTTTCGTCAATCTTCACCATACCCTGGCTGTTGTAGTATAGTGACTGGATTAACGCTATAAGGTGCTTGGGTACGCCTAGCTCAGTCAGCACCCTCCACAGACAGCTTCACTCCACACAGTCGAAGGCCTTTGTGTAGTCGACAAAGCACATTACATGATATACCTACAGGTTTGTACGGAACCCTCGGTGCGCGGGTTGACTCGCACTTGGCCAGTTTTTATAAAACCGCAGACTTAAAAAAACTGATGTTAAACTAACTCAGTTACAATTACAAGTGTTACAACTTACAACTAAGAGAAGAAATAATAAATATTTTTTTTTATAGGTTTATCTCTTTATATGGGAAAAGTCGCTCAAACAAAGTACTTATTAGCCTGTAATCTCACTAATTCAAATTTAGTTTGAATTTTTATATTAGAGTAGGCAATATACCTATAATTACTCTTCTTTGATTGAAAATTTGAAGATATTATTAGGACAATACAACTTTATTTAAATATATTTACTTTATATTAGAACAATAATATCTATTGAACTAGAATTCGAATAAACCGGATTTGAGTTTAAGAATCCGGATTTAAAAAAATCTTGAAAATCCGGATTTATCCGGATTTTTCGAATTTCGGATTATCCGGATTGCAATCCCTAGTAGTATATCTATCGAAAAAAGAATCGGCAAGAAACTAGATAAAAATCGCCAAAATATTTTTTATGGATTCAATCCCGCGTTTTGTGCAACACGGTGATTCCACTTTCCAGCCATCCTACTAATATTAAAATGCGAAAGTCTGGATGTTTGGATGTTTGTTTGCTCCTAAATCACGCTTAAACGGCTAAACGGATTTAGATAAAATTTTGCACACGTATAGTTTATAACCCGGATTAGGACATAGGCTATAAAATTCCTACGGGCAACGCCTCATTCCCGCGGGATTAACAATTTTGGAACTACTGAACCGATTAGAATAATTCTTTTACTATTGGAAAGCTACACTATCCCCGGTGAACATAGGTACTTTTGATCCCGGAAATGTGGGGGAAGGGGGGGATATTTGAAAAAACTAGCGGATACTTGATAAAGTATAAAAAAATTAAAAATGGCTTCCTTAATTTATACAATGGGGTTGTAGGTACAAGCTAACAAGGGCGACAAAAACTACGGAACCCTAAAAACCACGGCGGGACCTCCGCTACGCTTTGCTGCCGCCTACTTAGCCGTCTAACCTATATCCATCCGAGAACTTACAAATTGCAGCCGGAAAATGCATTTTTATATGAAAGCCTAATACCAACTTACTTAATTGTATTTTTTTTTTGTTTTGTTTTCTCACTCATGATATTAGTCGCCCAGTTATTATTTTTAATTTGTTAGTAGCTCGACAAACATTGCCTTTTGTAAAAAAACAATACAATTTTCGTTTGAATTCTATTACTTCATACAGTCTTCTGTGTTAAGCGTGTTAAGGTAGTGTACGAGCAGTACGTGCACGCTCTACATTAATTTTGTCAACGATGCGACATCGCGAATCGGTGCTGTTAGTAGGTAGTACAATAAACTTACACGGTGACGGACACCTTTATTCAACATTCCGCTCCCGCTAAACATTCGACAGTTACTATATCTAAAGTACTTAACTAACTTATAACTACTTATAATATAACTAATCAACATAGTACTACATCTACCTGTAAAGGCTTACTACCTTTACAGGTAGGACCAGGTGGAAATTGTCTTACTAAGAAATAGATTTATCGATATCGCCTTAATTACTTGATGGATTTCTTCCAATTAAAGATTCTGACGTATTTATATCCTTTAGCGATGTAAATAGTTTTATTGTGATAAAAAAGGGACGGCCCATAAAGAGGCATCCAAACAGATAAAGGAATACCTAGGTAATATGAAATTGATCCAATACATCCATCCATTTTTTATCAAATAATTACCATAATACGTTATGTCGAAGTCGAACTGACAATTTGATGTTATTTAGATTAGGATTTCAATTTTCATATTGCTCTTACGGGAACACTAAGGGTCAGTTTCACTGACAAGTAATTTCGTGATAGTCAATATAAATTAATGTAATAAAAAAAAAGGCCCTGAACACTATTCACTCAGCGACGTCCAACCAAACTAAGCATAGCTTGTACGGGTGCCAGACAACGGATGATTTGTGCCTCGCTCGTCCCACTGTCTTGTCCCACATTTAAAAAAAAAACCAGATTCGTCCTAATTGAGTTTTAAAGTTCGTCCTACATTCCTGAATAAACGTTTCATTATTTACAGACTTTTTTGTAAATACATACCTACATATTATGTGACACATACTGTCACATTACAGAGTGGAGGTAATGGGAAAATTGGCAAAAGGAGAATTTTTTTATCTGACAGACATATTATCACAGAGTCAGACTTATCTGGGAGTAAAACTGCCTCTTAGTTGGGCAATACCGGTGTAAAAATACATTGTTCTGAAAATTGGTTTTTAGCTAGAATTTACTACAGAAGAAAAGATTTTGAAATTTGATAAAAGGTTCTTTACTCATGTAGACGTTAAACATGCATCGTCAACCCCACAGAGTACTCTGTCAACCCCACCCAAAGAATTTACCACATGCCCCACATCATTATTTAATTTACTTCACTGCATAGGAGTGGTAGGTATCAGACAACAACGGGAAAAAGTCTTGAGTAGGTAAAAAAGGCTATGCATATGCATCATAAGTACCTATTATAATTTGTTTTAAGATTTTGAAGTGATGGTTGAAATTGGGCAATTACAGAAACATTTGCATGCGTATAATATCATAATTATTACCTATCATCTTCAATGCCTCTTGTAATTTTTCAGATCTACGAGTAATTTAAGATTACTACCTACTCGTTTATCATATACTGATAATTATCAATAATTTTATCGATTCATGAAAAAATTTGTTCACGTAGATCCAAATAGATAACTGGAATTAGGTACATGCTACCCATAAATTGGTCGAGCCGAAATTTGATGATAATGAGATAATATTATACAAACAAATATTAGTCATGTACGAGTACCTGTAAGACAAGAAAAAATGTTCTGTTGCCTATTTTTATCTGTATTAAAGAAACTGACATTATAAACGTATTAACTGCGTTAATTAATATAAACGTATTAACTGCGTTAATTAATAAAAACCCATTTTACTCATCGTATGGAATAGAAAAGTAATATTATGATGTAGTAATAATGAGTTGAAACTTGATCGGTACAGAAATGGATAGGATTGACTGGATCGAATTGTAACATGAGTCGAAAAGAGGACTCTTGTGACTCTACCTACGATAACCGAAAGAGAAAAATGGCTGATCCCAGGTCAAATGCCCAAAATCAAAGGTTACTAATAAAAAAGTACCTGAGTAATGTATAATGGTAACTGTTTGGTGGTCTATTCGTCAAGCAATAACCGCTGGTGTTTACTGATAAATTCAATTCATTCTAAAATGAAATATGAGTAAACTAGCCAAATTATTGCTAGCCAATTAATGCTTAGTTTGGGGCTAGATGGCGCTGTGTGAATAATGTCCAGAGATATTTATTATTTATTATTATTGCCATTTCCAGTTCAACGTCTAGGTGTCAATGTTTCATGATGTCGCTTTTCGGATGGGCAAGTATCCAAGACGGTACTGTGTGTGACGTGAAAAGCCCGTAGGTATATTCGTAAAGTAACACACAGAAAACTGGAAAAACCATACCAATAAAATAGACATGTTCATGCACACAAATGTTGTACTGTGCAGGGATAGAACCCTTAGTGACCTTTGATGTTATACCCGACTTTTCGACCGGGATGCATTCATCGGTCGCCAAGATGTCATGACTTAAGTAGGTATAAGATTTGAATTATTTTGTTATCCTGTAAATATCAGAAAAAAACCTTATCTTTTTCTTTATATTCATCAATTAGATTATTACACTTACAAAAAATTCATAGGTCAGGTACTACAATAAAGGCATGGCATCGTAAATGGTAAACGATCTTGTCACCAGAATGTGGGCCGGTCAATCGCCACCGTTTATTCCCGCTAGTTCTACTGACCAGTTCTACCGTAGAACTAATGGGACTTCCCCCCCCCCCCCTAGTTCTACTTTTAAATGTTCAAATCACGAGGTAGGCACCGGCTTTCAAGTGTGAAGGAAAAATCGGGGGAGTTAAGTGGGTAGAAGGGACAGACGCCTACAGTGAGCCGACCGCAGCTCTCCCCATGAAAAATAAGACCTTCCAATAAACGCTGAATTACAGCTGGATACGTCAGCCAAAAGACAAAATACAACTAGCCAACACTCGTACTTTTGCGTGGCAAGTCTAGCATGAATGAGCGAATAATGACGACGACGTTAGAACTTAGAACCATAGTGATCCAAGTGACATTTTTGTCAAAAACGATATTTTGTTATAAACATCCCAAAAGAGACATATTTTTCATGCTACACTGATCCAAGTGCTTATTATAGCAATTTTCATAGGCAAACTCATATCGGTCACTTTGGAATAGGACAATTTCAGGAACAAGTTCAAACGCGTTTTCCTCATTTTCTCAAAAAGTTGAAAATGTGACTTGGATCACTATGGTTCTAACGTCGCTTTATGATTTATCTTCACTACGAATATGACCCGATGACGCATTTGGCAAAGATCCTACACTCTACGCCAGGAGTCAGAGGGCCGAATCCTACGTAAACACTTGTGTAATAAACATGATTCGACTTATATTTACATATTTAATAGCATAGCCATTTAAAAAGCATTAATTTAAAAAACCAAAAAGCAATGCACAGTGACAGATACCTATATGGTAACTTTTTCTTTGGTCTGTTGGAAAGCCTTCTTCCGAGCCATGCGGAAGACAGTTATTAGTCAATCAATGGTTGTTGAGTGAGTCTAATGGGTAACACAAGCGCAGATGCACCTTCCAATCCCTTAAATCTGAAAGCTCAGTGATAGTGGGAAAGCAATCTGACCGGCGAAGAGAAGTAAGACACAGGATCAACGGTTTTATGTGATCTTTGAAGTCTAAAAATGCATTACTCTGCATTTTTAACAAACTTAATATTTTCAGAACAGTAAAATGCTGTAACTTTTCTGCCTGTCTCAATATTTTACCCCTGGAGGAACTAAACCACAACGAGTAAAGGACGATGGTAGACTAATCAAAACACAACATCGTATTGTAAAAAAGCACTTCTCTGTAAGTACTTAAGTATGAGTAATTAAACTTTTAGCGGTACCCAAAGTCTAAAGATTTCTTTGCCAACGTCTCGTGATGGAAGAAAGAACTCTAGAATCATTCATATAATTACCTACGCAAGTAGGTACGTTTTGGCGCCGCGCGAGCTAATCAGTCTAGACTCTAGAGTATAATAATATATTCTGTGACTCTAGACAGTTCCGAGTCTGACGGCCTTGGAGCATTTCCACGAGAATGATAGGTACCACCTGTTTGTATCTAGAACTTATAGGGATACCATATAAACTAATAATAATATTCTTTTTTTTATACTAAGTCAGTATGTCAGACAGAGACGCAGCCCGCTTGATGGTAAGCGGCCACTGCGGCCTATTCCATTGAGGGACACTTCACCAGGAAGCGTCGCTCAATGTGCTGCCAGACTGTAGACTCATCTGATCTTCGAGCCTCTGATTTCAAGTGCACTGGCTCTTAAATTAATATTGCCGGAACACAGCCAGAGCTGTTTTGGCAGCCGATTTCACCTGTGGGGGTGGTAGCTAGCCAGTCGGACTCTGAAAAAGCCCTACCACCAACCAGACCTAAGGCGGGAATCGAACCCACGACCTCCGTGTTTTAATACCCGAGCGGCTTAGGCACTGTCCCACGGAGGCGGTCTTATTGATCATAACCTGTACCTATTTCCAGTAGGTACGTAGACCAAATTGAGTTGATGGAGAAACAATTTTATTATTTCTATGTTTCCGCGTTTAGTCTCAATAAATAACGGTCGTCGGTGCGGTACGGAAAATAAAATCTAATGTTTAAGTTTTGTTTTTTACATCACCTTACTCATAGTAGATTTTGTACTTCTACTATGGAAAAGCTGAACTGTAAAACTTTAATGCATGTGATCTAAACTTATATTATAAAGGGGAAAGATTTGATTGTTGTATTAAATAGGCTCCGAAACTACTGAACCGATTTGCTCTTCCGGGTGACATAGGGTACTTTTGATCCCGGAAATGTGGCGGATAGGGGGGGATATTAAAAAAAATAATTACGCGCTGGTGAAACCGCGGGTGGCTAGTCACTTATATACCTACAGCAGCTATCAATTATTCGTTTGCTTTTCTGTTTCATAAAAAAAGCATTGCATACGACCCGCGCAACCCCTTCTGTTGGCTACATGTGATTCTTATAAAATACACGATTGCTTTTCTACAACCTCGACTTGTAAAAAATGTGACCGAGCTTTTGATCTAAAAGTTATAAAAACCCGATCGAGATATGACGTATGGATAATGTACGACAACAATTTATTTTTTCAAAATAACTAAGAAACGTATTAGTTTGACGTAGGTAGTCTCAGTATATTACAAGGTGAAGCTTCACAATAGTGCCCGTTTGTTTCATTGTTGGTATTAGTAGTACAGTAGTCCTACCTTACAGTAAAAGTATACATGTCTTTTCTGATTGATAGAACAACGTAATTGCATAATTATATAAAACAGACAAATGATTTGCTTTTATAAAAAAACAACTTCGATTACCTAACGATAATGATAACAATAAAGGATATAAATGTACCTATCGACTATAAATTTAATAAACTAGGTGACAGTAACGCGGCGGACTTATTCATCACTTCAAAAGTTTTCCAAGTTTATAAAATCGATTTTCTTTTTCTTTTTTTAATCGATAGCATACTAGTTATTACCAGGTTACACACTACGTATGTTTAATTGTTGATACCACAGGCGTAACAGCGCCGGATCGTTGCGGGTGGTGGGTGGATAATTTTGTTACATCTTAAGTTTTCACCCTATTGTCTTCGTGACGGAACCGGAGGTGTGGGGACACCTACTCTTGTATTGCACAGGCCACTTAAAGCTTTCGACGGGTAGTAACGCGACCTGGCACTCCCGGCAGTTGCTGTCAAAGCTCCTCCCTCCGGCGGGGGAGGTAAGCGGGGCCCACCTTGAAATAGTGGGCAGGCCGCCTTGCTGTGTCCCTGGTAACACCTAAGCTCACGCAAAGCCCAGGGATGCAGGAGCGCGAATACGCCGAGTCCTACACATAGTTCGCCTACCCCAAGAGGATTGTGGTTCGTAAAAGTAATATCCATCCACAAAAAAAAAAACCTGTCGAACTGAGAGCCTCGGCAGGCCATGACAGTTCATGTAAATAGCACAAGTGTTGACATTGTTCGGTATTCGCCCCATCAAAAAAGATCCGCATCATGGACAGACTAAACAGTCGTAAGAACTGAATTCTCTATAATATATTATATTCGTAAGATAACATTAGTCAAATTACGAAAGTCAACATGTCAATGTTGAGTGGATAAAACGACAAAAATAAAATTCTTAAAAATTTTAAGGTCGAATTACAGGGGAGCCTACATCATGGCAGCAAGGACAACCGACAACAGTAACAAACAAAGTTAGTCAGTTTTAGAAAACAGCATAATTAAGAATAATATGACTTATAAAACAATCAAAATTTTGCCTTTTTTTTTAATATCTTACTAGCGGTCGCCCTCGCGGTTTCAACAATTTTCTTTTTCAACTATCTCCCAATTCTCCCATATTTCCGGGATAAAAAGTATCCTATGTCCGTCCACCAATTTTCAGCCAAATCGGTTCATCCGTTCTTGAGTTATAAATAGTGTAAATAACGCCACTTTTTATGAATATAGGTACCGAAGATTGTGTGAACACGCAATAACTCTTGACGGGTCGCGAACCGTCTCTAAGTTTTATTCATAACCGTAGATGTAAATGAATATTCCCAAGAACATTACATCATTAAGACGAATTCTTATTACCGTGTTTGCGTTTAAGTGCCCCTATGTATGTAAACTTCAATTCAACTGCAAAATAGGCCGTGCCGGTTATAGAAGAAGCTCTACAATCGATTTAAAGTGCGCTAGAAAACTTAGAAATTAAAAAAAATCTTCTTTTCTCGGTACAGAGTAATGGATCGACGTTGTTTGGTATGGGGATAGTCTAAGAGCTGGAGAGTGATATACTTTTTACCATGTAAAAATATTACATTCATGGAAGTCCATTTCCATTTGCGGGATAGTAGTTGCGTACATGCGAAGGAATCGCAAAATCGCGGACAGCTGCCTATGATTTCTAGATAAAAGAAGAAAGATATATTTATAGCTAGTCTAGATATTTAGGTAGACTAGCTAGTCTAAAATATCTTCCGCCCGACTTACGAAATATTTTCAGTAGGTTGAAACGGGAAAAAAAGTGTAGGTAATGGGAAGTTTTATAAATTATAATAGAATTATTTATATTTGGTAGAAAAGTTTTATCAAATCCAAATATAAAAATGGTTAAATCTTTACCAGGGTTACCTACACGTAATAGTTTTAAAAAACTCAGATTTTTCTTCAATGCCAATTCATATTGACTTTCGCCCGACATTGGCTTTTAACATACCTACATAAAATTTGTTTTAACATAATATGAATATTTTTTAATACAATGGCTGAGTTAACCTGACGAGATTTCAGTTACATCATTACCAAAAAAATTACGAAAAAAGTAGTGTTCGTAAAATTTGTAAGTTCTATAAACTTTTATAAATAACAATTAATCAGAAGTTACACCTACCTCCAGTTCTTCCAATAAGGCGATTTCATCCTTATTCCTGTTCGACTCTTCTTTAGTAATAATCCTGCCGTTAGCACTCACTTTCCCAGTCAAATTCACATCACTGTCCACTTCGAAATCGTGCATCATATGATACGCACTGTTACTGTGTCCGAAAGAGCGCATCACTTGTGCTATCGACTTCCCTTTATATTTCTCTAAGGTGTTAACACCGCCCGGGTGGTCACGCAAGAACTTTTTAATGTCATAATTTTTTCCGTCGAAGGTAACAGGAAAGAGTTCAGCCGTGGCCATGGTTAGACGACTAGTGCCCTGTATCAGAACTACGGCAGTGTCATTGTTATCAGCCGGTGTGCGATACTAACAGATGTCTAACAGCGGTCTGCGACGCGCGACGGTTCGCGCGCTTGCCTCGAGCTTACACTAAATGCTGTCCAAGCGTCACTGTTTATTTTTACATACAAAACAATTATCTTCGATAACTTTAATCGCCTAGTGCAACATTTACGAGAAAAAGTTTCAATCAGTATGATTCAGTAATTGTTCATAAGTTGCCGAAAACAACATTTAGCGCCTACGAAAATAGAACGGCCGTGAACCGTCAGACGATGCAATTGCCCGAGCATTTTACATCGAAAGGCCTGCGAGTAGGGTGTATTGCGATGCGCGGTATGCAGTAAATCTTATGGTTTTTAAGATCAATACATTAACTTTAATTATACTCGCATAACTCGAACTGGGACTGGGCCGGTCATGTCTGCCGCATGCCTGATTAGCTCTGGGCCAAAATATCCACTGAGTGGATACCTACGTACGAATAGGGTCCGACCTCGCGGTAGATCTAGAAGGAGGTGGCGAGATGAACTCGACTCATTTCATACCAACTGGCACACCATTGCCCAAGATCGCGAAAAATGGAAAGAGGGTAGGAAGGCCTTTGCCCTGCAGGGGACACTATAGGCTCCTAAAATAATAATAATAAATGATTCATTCAGTACCTATCATTCCGTATCACCCAATCTCTAGCTTCGCATGATTATCTAAAGAAAGCCAATATATGGTTGCTTCACTCTGCTTAGTATTTTCTTTCTGAAACTAATTATGTACTTAGTGTGATCAATTTCGTTAAGGGGCATTATTAATTAAGCTTCGTGGAATTTGTATGCTGCTGGAAGAGCATTTTTCATAAGGGTAGTCTTTATGTTTCATAAGGCGAGGCACACCGCGCTTTACAGTACCTGCGTGTATCACTGCCATAAAATGTATACGGATGTATACGAATGAGATCTTTGTGATTGCGACCAAAGATTTAAATCTTTGATTGCGACACAGTCTACACACACAGACTACAGAAAATCGGTCGAAGAAAACTCGTGTAAGAACAATTTCCTACCCGGTCGCGGCCGATTGTCGCAAGAAACCCTAGCAGCTACAAATAATTGATTGCACCAAATTGCCCGGTGCATTCATACACTACTATTTATCGTCAAGGCACTGTCATCAATAATACATGTTAGCAAGGTCGTTTCCTGCTCAGAATAAGGACTATAAGCAGTTTCCTGTCGATATGACATACCTATTTTTTTTCAAGTGATGTAAGAAAAATATAAAGTTTCTTTTCAGCCATCATTTTAATCAATATGGCGATAATAGCGATCTTGACCAGTCTTCATTTCTAAAGTTTCTATAGAGAAAACGAAAGACTCATTTCAATAAGAGGAGAAATATCTTTTTCCGAGCTAGATCGACGGTCAAAGACTATGGTCCAGTTACTTTGCTTGCGCTTTGCAGGAATTTATACTTATTTAGACCTGGCAGCGTATAATCCGTTTTAGAAACTGTTTGTGGCGAGCGCGGGCACGCACTTGATAGTTACCTTAGAGTATACTATACATAAGCATAGCTTGCTTATGTATACTCTAAGATGGTTACTTACTAATTGCTATCAAGCTAGAGGTCGCCACAGTAGGTATCTAGAGTTCTTTAAAAAGGGTGGATTGGACACCAACCCCAAAGGAGAAATCTGGTGCTATAATATTACAGCTGTTGGGTTCCTTGTGAATATGAATACAGTTTAATTCATAGGACGTAAGACCACAGGAACCTATTGTTTCTTTATAAAATGGAATCATAAAATAAGTCAATCATACTCATCTTTTTGGGAGGGGTAAATAAAATTATTGATTATAACAATAAAATAAATATATTCAGTGATCAATGTAAGATTTTGTCAACAATTAGGTAGTTTTCCTTGAAACATGTGAATAAAATTTAACAGGTGTAAAATTAAAGCTTAAATCTTCTATATCACAGATGTTTTCATTGTTCAAATATTTTGTCTGCATAAACAATATGCATGCTGAAGTATGCTGATGCCTTAGTTTTAATTCATTTATTTGTGACAATAGAATATCATTACTCTGCAAACCTAATATTGTGTTCATTTTTGGTTGTTCAAACTGTTTGAACGGACAACCTCCTTCGGAACATGCACTATCTACACTTTGTATTCGTTGACAGTTAACCGATGCATAGTTTTTCCTGCACCCCTCCAATCCATACATGTGTCGTATACCATTAAGGTATTTCTTCTCATCTTTTTCCCAATTATGGCAGCAGCTGTGGCTCCCATTTGGAGTTTGTCTGTACTCAAGTCTCCAAAAATCAATGGCCTCTTCAATGGGCATACCAATATCTTTCAAAAATAAGCTATAATGAAAACGTTGAGTGTGGGACAGACGGTGCTTTTTACGTAATTGCTGATGTAAATTTAACATGCATGGAGGAAATGATATAGAGGCAGTATCTACACTTTTACTAAGCAAAATGTTCTTTCCACTAATTTGAGTTTTAACTATCATATCACATCTTAGTTTGGCCAATAACTCAGAAATTCTAGGGTCCATTTTTAAAGGAGTTAAGTCTGTATTGCTTAATCTCTGATTGAGATTTTTTGAAAATAATAATATCATAAACTTTTTCCACTTGCCACAAGTTAGTGATGCAACACCATTATGAAGTTCCAGTTGGCGTTCAGCAATTAGTGGTAGGCAGTGTTTGAAATGTAGCTTTATTGTATGTGTAGAGCATTCATAGCTATGATTTGGGGAACAGACATGATGAGCCAAATCTTTTATTATCAAATTTTCACATAAGGTTTTCAGTGCATCAACGTATGTCGGTGTTTCCGGCTGCTTTCTGATACTTCGAAGAAGTTTCTTGCAGAAACATCGTAAGTCATAACTAGTTATCGATGTTATACGTCGTGTAAATAAATCTCGTTCAGTCTTTAAAATAAACCTGCTGAATTCTATATCACCATTCATAATAGTAATTACACATAATATAAAGTGTCCTATGTTATCATAAATGCTTCCTTCGATCAAATATTCGTTGAAAAATGAATTGTCTTTCTTCAAAACACTTTTAAGATAACTCAATCTTGCAACAGCAATATCTTCCAATAAATGTATAGGTATATTACCCTTTACTGCAGACAAATAGAAGAAGGACATTTTTTATTTCATTTATACATACAATACATTATTTTAATAACATGAAATGGTAATTATTTACAATAATACAATCGTTAGAAACTTTACAAACAAAAAACAAATATGGTCATTGACTTTTTACTTTTTTCAATCGTTTTTCTTATTGCAACGTTCAAGCTTCGTTATTTAAAACAATCCCATCAATCACATGATACCTATAGGTATGTGCGTTACTCTAGCGGAAAGTTCAAAATATTAGCACGTCTAGAGATGAAACAATATAAAATAATTTGTGCATTATATGCTGTAAATGTGCACCAAATATAAAATTTGTGCCTAGTGGGGTTTCTGAGATATTAATGAAAATACGATTCCGCCAGCGTAACGCTTGAAAACGTTATCCTGGCGGAACGATTTTTACCTATTGGTCCTAGAACAATTTTAAGTAGCATAAAAGATAGCTTAAATTTGTGCCTTAAAGTAGCCAAGCAGCGGCATTTGTGCCCCCCGTAGTTTTTGAGTAATTGCAAATGCCGCTGCAGTAACGTTTGGCTTATTTTCCATATCTTCAGAACAGCTGAACGTACAGAAATGATTTTTTGTGAGAAGATGCCTTGTAATTTGTGCAAATTTGTGCCTTCATAGTTATTCCAAAGAAATACATGGTTAATGATTTAAAAAAGATTTTCTAAAAAACGAAAACAGCCTCTGCCTTTTGAACTACTTACGATAGGCGCTGAATGTCTCAAGTAGCTGATGCCTATATGATACAAGGATCTTCTGACAAAATTTTATAACCCTACATCTGATATTGACGAAATAAATCAACTTTTTGAACTGAAAACTGTTTACTTATTTCAAGCCGCAAATAAGGGAGTTTGAATAACGTAACGATTCCCATTTTTTGTCAAAAATCTGTGCCTTTATTCAAATAGACACACACTAAATTTCAACTCTCTACGTTCTGTAATTACCCGTAAATTAAATAAAATTAACAAGTAAGAACATTTAGATTATTACCCGACCAAGTATGAAAGGTCATAAAAAACCGACCGTGCAGTACTTCAAGCCAACATCTTTAAATTTGTAGGATAACTGTCGGTACACTCGTGTAAACAAATTTTAGTGTGAAATCGAGGTGTTTTTTTTTCAATGCTTCATTTCTAATAACTCGATCATTTATTAACCTATTTTGAAAATTCTGTTTTGTTTGGGAGGGTCCACTTTCCGTTCTGCCCCAATTATGAATTAAACTAACAAGAAAAATATACCTACTCCAAGTGGTGAAAAAATTGGGTGATCTTAATTTGATTATCTATCAGAGAGGTGGTTGTCGAGGGGTGATAATATGAAATAAAAAACTACTCTTCCGCCTTATGTATAGTTTAATAAAAAATATTTATTTTGTTCTTTGTTTGTCTTTCTTACATAGTAATAATATATTTTAGTATTAATACGAAAAGATTAATACTAAGAACATTAAATAAAAAGCAACGTAGGCTCTTATTCGTAATTTGTTTTCACTTTTTCGAAACGACAATAATTAACTTAATTAACCGCTTTTCTACATCACTGTACAAACAAGAGAAAAGTTAGGTATATAAATTAAGAAGGTACGGTAAATGTTCTTAAAGGCCGCTTTTTTATGACCTTTCATATTTGGTCGGGTAATAATCTATATGTTCTTACTTGGTTATTTTATTTAATTTACGGTTAATTACAGAACGTAGAGAGTTGAAATTTAGTGTGTGTCTATTTGAATAAAGGCACAGATTTTTGACAAAAAATGGGAATCGTTACGTTATTCAAACTCCCTTATTTGCGGCTCGAAATGAGTAAACAGTTTTCAGTTCAAAAAGTTGATTTGTTTCGTCAATATCAGACGTAGGGTTATAAAATTTTGTCAGAAGATCCTTGTATCATAAAGGCATCAGCTACGTGATACATTCAGCGCCTATCGTAAGTAGTTCAAAAGGCAGAGGCTGTTTTCGTTTTTTAGAAAATCTTTTTTAAATCATTAACCATGTATTTCTTTGGAATAACTATGAAGGCACAAATTTGCACAAATTACAAGGCATCTTCTCACAAAAAATCATTTCTGTACGTTCAGCTGTTCTGAAGATATGGAAAATAAGCCAAACGTTACTGCAGCGGCATTTGCAATTACTCAAAAACTACGGGGGGCACAAATGCCGCTGCTTGGCTACTTTAGGGCACAAATTTAAGCTATCTTTTATGCTACTTAAAATTGTCCTAGGACCAATAGGTAAAAATCGTTCCGCCAGGATAACGTTTCCAAGCGTTACGCTGGCGGAATCGTATTTTCATTAATATCTCAGAAACCCCACTAGGCACAAATTTTATATTTGGTGCACATTTACAGCATATAGCGCACAAATTATTCTATATTGTTTCATCTCTAGACGTGCCAATATTTTGAACTTTCCGCTAGAGTAACGCAACGCACATCCTATAGGTACCACGTTACATACCTATTATCAATATCAGTAACTTGATTTAATGAAATGACAAAGAATCACGTCCCTACCTAAACGTCAAAAAAATAGAAAGAAAAAAAAAACCAAAGCTTGGGATTGAATGTGATTGATGTGATTTCATGTGTATTTATTTTCGGAAATACAAATCAAATCAGTGCATTTAATTATATCTGATTGCGATTAATCTTATTGTACAGTTTTCCGCCAAACTAATGATTCCGCGTCCAGTGCTTATGTGACTGTTTCCTTGTTATCCCTAATCGAATGTGCGTTGTTTGCCTGGCATGTACCTCTATTGGAATTTCCTAAATAGAATAGACATTTCATGTCGAGAACGCGTATAAAAATAACATTAGACTGTCGCAAGGTAACGGGAGCATCAGCTCCGCTTGCGCCATGATTCTCGTCGTGACCCACAAGATATATTTGAAGAGTTTGTTGTTTTTGCTTGGTAAGTAGAAATATTTCTTGAGAATCTATCATTCAAAAGCTCTCAGAATGTTTAAATATCATTACCAGGAAGACAAGAAAGCCTGGATTTTCAAAGTAATTCAGTATCAATATTAATTTGTTTTGTTTTTTCTCATAATCATGCAGAGATTAAAGATTAGCCTTATCTGGAAATTGTGCTAAATAGTATATTATAGTATCTAGCTAAAACAGGTGTTTTATTCCCAGGAAGAAGTTCCTAAGGCACAAGTTTGATACTATTGGTAGTAGCATACTCAGATTTTTGTATTATTAATGTACCTTTGTAGCAAACATTGCAAATCTAGCAATGTGCATGGTCAGTATTAAATTGGAATTGTTATATTAATTAATTTAATAACATTGTACTAGGGTACTCTTTTATTATTGTACAACTAGCAACTTATCTTATTTCACTTGAGAGGCAATAAAAAACTAGGCATAAGCAATTATTTTTATTTGCCTATTGACATTGTGAATAAAATAATGTTCAATCATGAATTTAACCACTCAATCCCGAACCGGCACTCGGGTGCCGCGTAACAATAGATTTTCTATTGTGTCTGGTGATCCGGGGCTGGAAGGATTAAAATTGAAAAACCACATTGAGACACACTAAATTCTACAATAAACATTGCTAATTCTTGAATACCTAATTAAATTATTTATTGATAAAATATTGCCTAAAGATTTCAATAGTATGTTTAGTCATAATGCTATATATATTCTGTTTTTAGGAATTGTTGGAACTGCTATAGCAGCACCTCCAACAGATGAAAACCTTCCTCCCAGACCTAAGGAAGGGAGTGTGCCAACTCGAGTATGTGAATTCTACAATGGCACTCAACCACTGTGCGACCCTGCTACCAATTCATCATGCACTCCTTCACCACCCATTGTGGAGGAATGCCAGCCCACAGAGACTGACAAGAGCAGCCATTGCTTTGTCCTATGGCATTACGATAATGTAACCAACACAGCATTTCCAATGTTCAAAGGATGTTTCCTTGACACAGTATCATGCACAGACAGGAGTCATCTGTGCAGGCTACACAACACCAAGCTCCCGCTCCTCCATTGCTGCTGCGAAGGCGACATGTGCAACCAAAATGCTACATTCCCTGGCCTAGAAGTGGTCATGTCCCAAACGGAATCACCTCCCGAAAGGATACCTGCATCGAGTTTACCAGATGCAGAAGATGACACAAAAGCAGTTATAGCATACACATTGACACCATTGTTTGTGCTGTTTGCAGTTCTTGTGGCTTGCTATTTCTTATATCGGCGACGGAAGGGAAGCTCATTTGCTGAGTTGGCTAACGGAGAAGCTTCATTGTCAAGACCACCTTCGGCTGGTGGGGGAATGGAGAATGAAGGTGGTGGACTGGTCAGTCAAGTGACACTGTGTGAAGTGCGAGCTAGGGGAAGATTTGGAGCTGTCTGGAGGGCAAAGTTGGGACCTCTTGATGTGGCTGTGAAGGTTTTCCCACTTCAGGACAAACAGTCATGGGTAGCAGAGCAGGAGATTTACAGACTTGCCCGAATGGATCATCCTGATATATTGCATTACATTGGTGTTGACAAGAAAGGAGACAACTTGCAAGCTGAATACTGGCTTATCACAGCATTCCATGAAAAGGTTTGCATTCAATTTATAATGATATCTAAGCTGAGTAATATAACAAATGGTAATTCAATAGTTGAACATGTGTTAGGTGTGTGTTTTAGTAATGCTATTGATACCAATCATTCAAGATTGTTCTACAATCATAATAATTTACATCTTTAGTCATACATATTATCCAAATTTAAAATTCTACTGCACTTTCCAAAATTCTACTGCACTTTCTGTGTGTACTAAACTTTTGCAAAACCTGAAACTTATAAAAGAATTTGTATAGTTATATAATATTTATTATGAATCATGTACAAATAAAATATAGTTACGTAGATCATAAAGTAAAAAATGAAATTTTAGTAGATAAGGTACAAACTGCTAGTTTCCTTACCCATTTTCTATTTTCAGGGCTCACTTTGCGACTACCTCAAAGCACACACGTTGACATGGGCGGAAGCGTGGCGAGTCGCCGCATGCGTGGCGCGTGGCCTAGCTCACTTGCACGAAGAGGGCGGTGGGAAGCCCGCAGTGGCCCACCGCGATTTTAAGTCCAAGAATGTTCTGCTCAAAGCCGATATGAGCGCGTGTATTGCTGACTTTGGGCTTGCTCTGGTCTTCGTCGCTGGCAGAGGGTGTGGTGACGCTCACGGACAAGTCGGGACCAGGAGGTACATGGCGCCGGAGGTACTGGACGGAGCGATCAACTTCACGAAGGACGCGTTTCTAAGAATAGACATGTATGCGTGCGCCTTGGTCCTGTGGGAAATTGCGTCTAGGTGAGTGTCAACATTGATATTGTAAAGCTATTTTAAAAGCATTGGCCAGAATATTTTAAATACTTTTTGACAGATTTGTATAGCTTGATGTGTGGTAGTGTACATCAAATGACATACTTTATTTTTCCTAACCTATACTGCCCCACTGCTGGGCAGAGGTCTTCCCAAAAACTCTCCACATATCTCTGGCTTGAGCCAGAGTCTGCCAGTCCTCGGAAAAGCTGAACAGATCGCCACTTCATCATTTTCTGGGCCTTTCCCTGCGTCGCTGTCCATCTGTGGGAGACATATATGTAAATTTTAATGTGTGTTGTGTGTTAGATGCAAAGAGGGCGGCGCGGATGGGTCGGCGCAGTACCGGCTGCCGCTGGAGGAGGAGGTGGGCTCGCACCCCACGCTGGAGGAGATGCAGGAGGCCGTGGTGCAGCGCAAGCTGCGCCCGCACATCCCGCCCAGGTGGCGCGACCATCCTGTGAGTAACATTAACCCTTTAAATAACCTTGTTACGGTAAATAGACGCGTTGGACGCGCTTTCTAGCGGAGTTTTCGACTACGGCGGCTAATCTATACGAATAACCCACTACGAATGATGATGTGAGTGTGTAATAACAAGTGTACCTATTTTTCCACACTCTCATAAATGGAATGAACGATGAACAGATCAGCCGCAGGACGTGCTTTTTGGGGCACGGCGGTGTTTTTCATTACTAACTTTCGGAGTCTAGACTGTGCCTAAGAATTTTCTGATGAGTAAAATCCAATCACAAATTTCCTGAGTACTTTCTGTATAAAATTAATAACAAAATTTTCAACCCTGGATTTGAACCCAGTAATTTTGGCGCGATCGCTACTTTTTCAATATTCGGCTACTGGCATTCAGCTCCTGCCCACCACTCTACCTTAGCATTCATGCGTAGCTGCTAATAATACTCCCAACATTTGCAGGGTCTATCAGTCGTATGCGACACGATGGAGGAGTGCTGGGACCACGACGCCGAGGCGCGTCTGTCGGCGTCCTGCGTGCTGGAGCGGGTGACGGCGCAGCGGCCGCACGTGGCCGACACGGCGCCGCTGCTCATCCACGAGCTCGACCCGGTCTGCTGACCGCCCGCGCCCGGCGACCTGCCTCTCATCGACCTATGACCGCCAGATAAGTTCGTGAACCACTATCGACTTCTGACCTCCTGGTACTAGTATGCCGGTATCACCACTGTAAAATAAGTTTCTGGGGGCCTAGACAAAGTAACATTTTGACAGTGATAGCAAAATTCGTTAACTTCAAATTGTATGGATTTGACAGGCACCTTAGAAAAGTCACGTGGTCAATCGATATTGAACGTTCTGGTTTTGACATTCGCTATCGCAAATTTAGCGATAACGAACGTTTCATGCCGCTTGTCTAGGGCCTCTGGGTATTTTGTGTCAATTTTTTTTATTAATTTGTGCACAAACCAATGGCCTGTTTCATCACCGGCAGAAATGTTCCTGATAATAATCTATTTGTCCAATGTTTTTTCGATTTATTTCTGCACGAAGTACTATTAGACTAGTTTTACTACCGTCAGATAAGTTCATGATTAGTTATTTGTCTATTTCTATTAATTTATTGTGTCACAGTCATACAAATAACAAACAACATTACATATGGATGGTCCCCGGTTTTTCCCTTTTTACCCAATTGGGACTAGCTAATGCCAGCCATGTAGATATTACCCTTAGATATCTAAAAGATAAATTATCTGTGTTATTAGCTTGTCTGACGGTGGTAAAACTTGTTCTTAATTTTTAGATTGTTTTTTACATATATAAATATCTGATGGTAGGTCATTGAGGAGCGTCGGTCTGGTGCCATGTAGGGTGTGGGCCTTAGATATCATCGAAGTTGTATCAAAGTGGTGTTGGCAGTGAAACAAGATATCATTACACCTTGAGAGGAGGAGCATTCTCGGAGATTTTAAGCACGCTACGTAATGTTTTCTTTTAGCATCAAATTAGACCGAATCAAACATATTTTTGAGCAGTCTACTACAAGTACAAACGTTTTTAATTTATTTAATAACATAGTTTGGCTGAATACGATCAGTAATAATAACATATAATTGAAATACATACAAGTAAAAATATCCAGCAATTGTAAAGCATTTTATGGATTCGTTCCGGTGTCGCGTTTGTTGTCATAGCAACGTAGACGAAAATGCAGTATGTGTTAATAACCCATTCCTAATGTCTCCGAGAGTGCTGTCTCAATGTATTGCGGTTGTGGGAGCCATAGTTTTTACTAAATATTATCTTTAGAGAGAGAAAGAATAGACAAATATGAAGATTTGTCATTTTTGCTTTAAAATATTATATTTTTCAGTATATTTACTCACTATAAGACTCCCGCTTATTAGACTATTCACATTTGTTTAAACTCACTCATAAACATTTTAGAAATAATTATAATATAAAAGTATGTAATAGAAAAAGTATTTATGGTTACAAAAACTTCCTCAAAATAAATGTTCCGTGAATTTTTAATAATAGGGAGTTTTGTAACGTTTTTTCACATGTCTAATATATTTTTATTTGAGAAAAAAAATGAATACTGAAGTACAAGGAAATGTATAGAAATAACGCTCTGTGAATAGCCACCTGTAAAATAAACCTTCGTTTAGAGATTTGTAAATCATTGATACTTTACATAATTTTTATCAATTTTCAATTAGTATTCCCAATTCTCAATCGATACATTTTATTTTTTATTTGTAACTATTTAAGTGACTATATCGTAGGTAATAAAAAAACAGATATTTTTTTGAATAGCTTACTAATTTTTAAGTTTAATTTTTATATTGTTTTAGTAGGTATTAACTACAAGCGGGGCCTGGTTTCGTTCATGGAATTGTCCAAGCGAACTGTTAACTATGAATTATTGTACATAATCGATTATTATATCAAATTCTTGCCTCGAACATGAAAAAGAGAAGACCCCGCTCATAGGAAGACTGGCATTTAATTTAATTGGTGTTTATTCATTTAGTGGTTAACTTCCGTTGCTGCGATATTGTTTCTAACGTCAAGTGCTAAATAACGATGAAATTGAAGCAATGAATTTAGTGTTAATATAAGTTCGTCATTGTTAAGATAATATCTTAGGGTTAAAGTGTGCTGAGTACAGACGTAACGTAATTTTATTTTCTAAGTTTGTGAAAACAATATTTAATCATTTTTAGTATTATATAGTATAGTATAAATATACTTTGGATATAATATTGGTGTAGGAAAAAAGTTGCTTTAAAAAAATATCAGTACATTAGCACGCTTAGTGTTGCCTTGTTTGTTCACTGTTGAAAGAATTATTATTTGAAATAATGAGACCTGTTTATATGGAAATTAAAATTATTTATTTAATTTACCATAGAACAGATTTTAGGCTTAAAATAGTAAAAAACAGAGTACTACTAGTAAAGTTTCTTATGCTAAACAACTATTCTTACTAGTGTGCACAAACAAATTAATAATATTAATCGAATTTTCTTATGAAATGTTACGTCTGTACACAGTCCTAGATTTAAAGAGGCAATCAACTCCGTGCCATAGTCGAGGAAAGTGATTATCAATATCGAGTTATAACAATCTCAGTATGTGTGTAAACATGGATCCTATAATAACCTGGCGTATCGCGTCAGGATGTATTGATTTCATTTTTTTTTTATGTCGAAAATGCTTTATAATTTTTGCACTAAACCCTGTAAGTAACTTTTACTTCTGCCTAAAGTTCGGTGTCTTTATGAGATTGATATTAAAATTCAGCGGTTCAGTGATAGCAAAATATCACATTACGTTAAAAGTTAAAAAATTGTCTTGCAGTCATTACCTAATAAGAAGGTTAACATAATTCCATAGAGGTAATTCTTTGTAATACCTACTTTGAAAGTGAAAAAGATTTATTAATCGATTTCGATATTATTATACTGTTGTAAATACGTTAAAATTTCAGACACCATACAAAATATTACATACATATTCAATCATAGGTATAAAGCTGAATTTGTTGCACCGTGCGGCGTACGTTACCTCAGTGTGTTTAAATTAAAAAAGGGCTCTAGGAAAGATACACCAAGAGGAGGACTTGTAGTACTTCGATATAAATAATAAGCATCGAAAACAATAAAAACAAAAAAGAAGTTTATTTTTTTAAAAAACACTTCTAATTTTAACTTTATCACAAACAAAATAAATATCAGTTTCTAATAAAATCGTTGTTATCTTCGCTTATGAAGTTAGTAGATGCACATTTTTTGACCTTCCAGTACTGTATTACTTCTTTTAAGTCAATAAAATAATTTCTAGTCCAAAACAAATCGCACTTCATTCACTTAGACTTGACTAGGGGTTTTTAGAAGTTTTAACATGTTGCTTATTGCACAAAGAATTTAGCTACGCTTGTAAGGTCCGTATTCTAAGATGAGACTCAAGTATGCATCCATATTTTAATTAATAAAAAGTGTAAATCTCGTTCGAAAAATTGAGTACAAACGAAACGGCTTCTTTTGTCAGGCTAATTTGGAAAAAATGACCTTAGCCTATCGATAACGGGATATTAAGAATGATTGTTTTAAATAAAGTGTATAGAAGAAACGCCGCATTTCTTCTAGGAGGGCCTATCCCATTGAAGCATTAAACAAATTTTTAAAAATCCATTTGCATAACAAGGGACGTTTTCAATACAGATCTAACAATACAATCAGTATTTGTGATCATTGGCGATCAATAATTAACTTTTCAATGAATTATATTGGATACCCATGATTGTAGGGATGAGTTGAATAAATCAAAATTATTCTTGTATATCAATGAAACTATGTGATCTGTAGTATATTATCATGAAGGAAATATCAATGGGGAATCAGATTGAACATGATTTACCTATGCCGAGTGCATATCACCGTACATAGACTAAGTGAAGTTGCCAAATGTAAATAAAGTTAGTTTTAAGATTAAGTTAGACTTAGGACTTTTGTCTGGATGTCCGATTTTAGTCTAGATCGCTGGTCTAGATCCATTACGACTCGCACGTTCAATCCTCTAATGCTAGAGTAGAATTTTATTATTATTTTTTATGATAGACTTCTGGAAATGTCATTACAGGATTTGATACCAATTTTTTTAGTGAGTTTTCAATGTACGACAAAATTCATTCAAACTTCAACATGCATGCAACATATTGTATTAAAATTGAATGTATGTAAAATACCGATAACGAATCGAAACAATTTTTACGCTTGACCAATCATACCCTAAATCATATATATTTAGGTTCCATTGCGAACTGGTTTTCAAATAAAGTAATAGGTATACCGTTTTTATAATTTGATTGGAAGTACTTATCCTAAGTTGTATCCTTTATTGAATTTGTTGTGCATTATTTTTAATACAAATAATGTATCAGGATAAGAAACTTGATCGTTCTTGTCGTAATGGATTTAGACTCAGTTTGGTTGTGGACACGCGGCCTGTCGACGGTTCAGAGATATTGGAACTTGTTGGTTGATCAAATGTTTATTGTAAATGAGAAACAGTGTAAAGAATTGTAGACGTGTTTTTATTTTAAGAAGCGAGGGGAGTTTGGGAGCGTTTTATGTAATTATAGCAAGTGTTAAGAATTTGGCTGCAATTTTAATAAGTATCTTTTACAAGGCAAAATGTTTAATAAACGCAATATTTTGGAAGTTGGATGCACAGAGCAGCACGTCAACCTACCCTAATATGTCTTAACTCTCAATTACCATAGAAATCTAGAAGGACATTTCGCTGAAAATTGGTTTGGATTAGGGTAAATTGAGATTAGAGGTTTGTTTATTTTTATCATTGTCAATATTAATTATGATTAATATAGTTATTTTCGACCATATTTAATGTTCTTAAGTTACATGTAATTCATGTAAACGTTCCCAAGCGGTACTCTATTTTTATAAATAATAAATTAATTCATGACATGAATTTCATGTGGCATTAGTTTATCTTATAAAGCTCAATGTCTTTAGTGCGTCAAAAGTGTTTAGTGCGTGTTTAAAAGAAACACTTTGTTGACGTTTTTTTTTGTGAAAAAAATAAACAACGTATCGTGCCTTTTTTAAAAGTCAAATGTGATTTTATATATTGCAATTTTATTAGTGTAATTTTGAATTTTTAAATTGCATTGTTTTGGATTTGTTATTCACTTTGTTGTAAATTGAAGTTGTTAAAAATATCCTTTGCGCTTCCTTTGTATGCTTAAATCTTAAAATCTACTATTTAAGTGCTGAAACAGTATCTTAAAATAATAATAATTATTGATTTTATTAAGATAGCACCCCAGTATTAACAGTCAGGTTGGTGTTTATAATAAGTAGTTCCATCACAAAAAAAATTGTTTGTTGCGTTAGAAGAGAAACAAAGAGAGTAAGAAGATTTTATAAATAGATTTGGAAAAAACCCAATACCAACATTTCATTGCAAAATAACGGGCTTGTTTGCATGACTAAATAAATTTTATTGATAGAACTTTTTTTCTTATTAGGTATGTTCGTTGTTTTTTATTATTCTAAAAAAATTAAATAGACTATTTGTGAGCTTATTATTTAAAAAAAAAATTTAATTTTAGTATTCTCTTTTATTTAGATGGCAACAAAAGAAAGAGAGCCTAACAGTAAGAGATTATCTGAATTGTTGTTAAATATTATATGGTGCTGTCCTTTTTTGCAATGAAGTTAATGATTATGAATTTCCCCTCAAAATGTCTGTAGATAAAACGATATGGCCTAAATAAAACTTGTTGAGTTGTTGCGCGTCAACTCGCGTGTCCACAAGCTAGTGTAAAATACTGTACATTTGTAGCTGACTTTTAGATTTTGTAGTAGGCGAATAGTGTCTATTAGACGTTGCGACTTGTTTCAACAACTTGTGTGTAGTCAAGTATTTGAGTCGTAATGCGAGTATCATTTTATTTTTACTTTAACAAATGTCTGTTGAAATTTGATGTACGTATATTAAAATATATTTTCTAGACAAATGCAGTGTTTTATTTTTTAACATTTTGTAGCAGATTTGAATTAATCCGTCCTCTTTGATATGATTTTTTCTTCCAGTCTGTTTTAAATTACGGCCTTCAAAAACGAACAACGACACATCGCTAGCCGCTATACTCTAATGGGGGCTACCGCGTGTGAATTATCCACTAGATGTGCTAGTGTAGCGTGAGGTCTGTAATGTCATTTGACTCTGTGTTAGCCCGCTACGCTGATTTATTTGTGGCTTAAACAGTGTTGATTTTTTACAATACTCTAATGTAATTTAAAGCAAATATATATATACTCCCTGGCTGATATATTTAAGTTTCTGGGCCTCATGCGACGGTGGCGCCAACTGGTGAGCACTAAAACGATAGCCCCCATTTTATACTCTCCTACCAAATTTTAACCGTACAAAACTTCATAAGTCTGTATAAATCAGGACAAGAACTGAATAAAAAACACATTGAAAGTATACAAAGTCTGATTGTTTATTTCCATGCAGTTGAATGTACACGTCTGTGGAGCGGAGGGCGCGGCGTCCCGCAAGCGTATGGCCTTGTCCAGGAAAGCGATTTTAACGCGCGAATCAAGCTGATTTCGCCGCGAAACACGCGCGATGCTCGTGGACGCAATGAATTGAGCCCCAGTACCTCGCCAACGCGCGTTATGTGTTCGCGCGTAAAGATTCGCGACGAATACGCCTTCCTGGACAAGGCCTATCGTACGTACCCTCTAAACGTATATGTACATCGCTGCTGCCGCTTGTGGGCGCCGCCGAACTTATACGTAATCTCACTCAATTTCACAATTCATAATACAAGTGCTGCTAGAAAGTTAGCGCAGCTGTGGAAGGCCTGGGCGGGCTGTGGCGATTTTCTACAAATTACATTATAACAATAATCGAATACGAATATTTAAGCCTAGTTTAAACGGTATTTTAATGATTTCTTCATTAAATACTTTGGAAATTAAAATTGTAACAAAATCTCAACCCGAAGTCTCTTTGTTTATGTAATGGATTTTATTAAAATTAATTGCTTTCTTTCTCATTTCATATCGAAGTAGTACAATACAAACCATATTAATTTATTGCATGGTTTTTTTTAACCCAACGATGACATTACATCTAACCTTTCGATCGTTCTACACTATTTAAAACGAGAGGCGTAGGCGCACCGTCATCAAACCACACAGTAACCGCCCCAGCTCCCGGGCCTCCACTTTGACGTCTTGACTAGTTGTTACTTAAATACAATGGAAGATGCGAAATGAAATATCTATTCTAATTTTACACTTTAACATCGATACTTTTAGGAAAATTACACAAATCCAACCAACTTCGGAATTACATCTTATGCCTATATCAATACAGCTTTAGTTTTACAAATGTTCACCCTTATCTTTCGCTGTGAGTCGCAAATACTAGATATCTATTGGAATACCGTAGGTTAATACATGTTTATGTTAGTCTGTCTAGGTAATACCTGAATTATTTTTAATAACCAATAAATAATAGTATTAATATCAGTGCCGTATGTTCACTATAAACTATTTATAAAGCGTACCAGCTACATTCTATTACATATTATGTTCTATAGCTTGCGCATGAGTGCTAGTCTCCTAGTACCGGAGTATGTATGAGTCAGAAACTCAGAAGAGGGCATGAAAACCATAGACAACCCGCCATCAGTCCGCCGACTTGTCCACTGTTCCCCTCCCCCTCCTACCGCACATACCTCAGGACGCAACTTACACTTACGCGCAGACTATATAGCACTGATTTTGCCTATAAGGACTCTCATAACAGAACTATGAAGCGTCTAACTGCCGCTGTCAGAGACGTCATTTCACTTAAATGCCAATTATAGTAAAACCTATGGTACTTAAGGTCATAAAAATAAAGACTATTATTCAATGACAAAGTTAGTACATCAGAGATTAGCGTTAATTGGCGTCTCTGAGTGCGGCAGTAAATCTACAAAAGACCCTGTAATGATGTTCAAACTAGTCTTGATACTTAATCATTCATCCGATCTGGTAACCATATAACAAAGTGACCGTGTCATGATTAAAAATTAAGATAAAACGATTTGCAGATCATAATACAATTCTGTACAGACACGGCTGATCGAAAAAATTAATCATAGACCCTGACTTGGTAATTATTGCTCTTTGATTTAGTATCAGGTAATACCTGAACAGACAGTTTTGAGTACAAGTTAGCCCGGACCATATGGAGAAACGGAATAGGTACGTCATATTTCTTGGGACAGCGCAATTTATCAAGGAATCAGCAATTTTACAAAATACGTGATACGTTAAAATAAGTAACAGTTGTAGGTTGATACATTGTACGGACGACAGCAGATCAACCTACCCCAATCTGTCAAAAATTCTCAATTAAAAAAGAACTCTATGTGAAGAGAATAAAGCTGAAAATTGGTTGTACAAATCTGCCAGATTAGGGTAGTCTGATGTGCTGTTGACTGTTTTAATGATACGCTGTGCAATGTCTCGTAAGGTTACAAAATACATTTATTTGTTATACTTTGTCGGTATAAAAATTTATAGGTAAACAATGTTGATACAAGCGGTAGATACGTTTTCGAAATACTTGTAATACATGTGAAAAATCATTTAATTAAACAGTTGTTTTTTCCATAATTGTGTTCTTAAACTATTATACACTTGGTAGGGACAAGTGGAAAAAAAAGTGGACTTGTCTCTACTGGTGGAGACACTGGTAGGGACAAGTGGACAAACCGATTATAACTACTATATACATGTTCTGTTAACAGTTTCTGCCACAAGCTGACAAAATTCTTTCATGTTGATTTTTTAATGGCTATAGTCCCAGAGTTAATTAAAGGATATTTCACTGTTTTGGACAGCTCGGCACGCTAGTCTTTGTGTGTAAATAACAGATGATAAGATTTAGAATTGATACCCAACACTGGGCTAAGAAATCTATTGACCCAGACCAATGGTTCATAATTTTTGTTTAGTGCTAGCTTAGCTAATCTTCGACGTTGGCTACTCGTAACTTAAGTCTTAAAAAACTGAGTTAATAGGATTTCTCTTTTCGATTGAATTTTTTTACATATTTTTAATTAATAATGTAATATTTAATGACAAAATTAAAAAAAATACAAATGCATTTTGTACTATTTTGAATTTATCCTTTCTGAAGCGCATACGCAGCGAAAAGCACTCAAGTATCGATAAAGGAGGCGCGACGTCACACAACAGTTAACAGCTCTCGAATATTAAAGGATCTCGCTCCGTAGACGTAGGAGGCAGCCGGTGGCGAAGTGTGAAACGAGTGAGTCGGCGGGGCGGGGGGGACTCGGGGCGGGCGGCCGGGGCCAGCCGGGGCTACGTGCGGTCGGCGCGGTCGGAGCGGTCGGCGCGGTCAGAGCGGTCGACGCGGTCGGAGCGGTCGACGCGGTCGGAGCGGTCGTGGGTGTTGTGCGCATGGTCGTCGGCGGCGCGCGAGCGGTCGGCGGTGGCGCGCAGGCAGTCGCCGTGCGCCTTGTACTCGATGGGCACGGCGCCGGGCAGCTGCAGGATCCGCCGCAGCGCGTCCCGCACCCGCGCCGCCGCCACCGTGTCCGACGCTGTCCGATGCCACACGGCTAAGTGATCTTCCTGTAAAAACAACCCCCATTAATAAAATTTTACAATACTCCTGAATACAATGATGGTCCACATAATGAGAATCGCTTATCGGACCTCAGCAAAGCGCAAAGTAAATCGAATAATTGATTGTTTTTTGGACCAAGTTATTTGAAATTCGTCAGCTCAAAATCAAGACCTAATATTTTCCAAAATATATTTTATCTACATCCATACCATAATATGTCTATTTTATATTCAGGAGCGATGAGCAAACGCCCTACATTTAGATATAAGTATCTGTGGCTGCATTGAAATGTTTACATTTTAGTGTCGGTAACCGATACTTAATGTCGTTCAAATTTCGAACGTCTTCTTTAAAAGTAAAAATTAATAGGTTTTTTCGATTATCGAATTAGTCGATTAGTAATTTTATGTTCCATTCCTATACATTTAATTCGATGCTGAAATTATAACAATCGATTTGAGAATCGAAATCAACTCGAGTCTAGATTGTTTATGGATTTTAAAAACTACAAACGTCAGTCATTATGTCAGTACTAACTTTTACATACAGATTAAGTTGGTAACTAGGGCGTTTGCTCATCAATCCTGACTATAAAATAGACATATTATCGAATGAATGAAGATAAAGTTATGTATGTGACTGTACATAATTAGTCATTAAAATACTCATGTGATTCTTTTATGAAACTCACTTCGTTCGTTTCATAAAACCACATTCGTATTTTAATGACCCTCATTATGCAGCAGTCACATAAATAACTATTATTTATCAGAAAACTGACTTAGTAATTTAGTATTTAAATAGAGAAAGAAAATTTTGCGCGATTATAAATAAGTATCGAAGTTCATGCCGGTTCTTCTCGATATCACTCAACATTCTGAAATCAGTGGCAGAGTCATTCTGTACTATTGATATTTATAACTCACATCACAAGTGCAATTACTCTGAAGCTTTAATAATTAACAAAAATAAATCTAGACAATCAGCCAATGTTTACATTGTTTTTAGACACGGTATATAACATAAAAATACAAAGTGGTGAGTGACCTGGAAGCGCACGGAGAGCACGACGCCGCACAGCTCCGCGCCCACCATGAACTGCTCGCCCAGCATGGCCATGCACAGGTCCTCCCACGCGCGCCCCGTCTGCGACTTCCGCAGTCTGACCACCTGCAACACACAAAAACAATAGGCTTGTTTCCACTAAGAATGAATCGGATGGCTTAGAGTTTCTAATGATCAATCATGATATTATGTAGTAAACAAAAAAAACAACTTTTTACTAAAATAATATAAGATTACAAATATTTTTGGAAATTAAAATCGGCAAAATTACTTATTTAATCACGTGACATTAAACAACAATCAGAGAAGCGTGACGTCACGCCTCGCAAAACACCGGTTGCAGCTGTATAATGATCTCGTCGACTGACATCAACAAACTCGATTGTTTCGCGAGGAGTGACGTCATTCAAGACGCCATGACAGTCTTGGCCTTTCCAAAGTTAATTTTAAGTTTATTTCTAAAAAAGCAAAATACTTATGAAAAAGGCCTATTTTTCTAAAAATAATATATATTTGGGGTAAAATAGATACTAAACTATAGTTTTAAACGAATTTCCAAATTTTGTCAACTAGCCTATTCTGTGAGCTTTTGATGCTATGCTCTTAAAGGGCGTAGCATACTTTGTTTATTGTACCATCCTGTTTTGTAATGTGACACGCAATTAATATTATTTGATTTCAACGTCAGCAAGACACCTACAATAGTTCCGAGGGTTCGTGGGGCTGAGGAAGAGGGCGAGTTTTTGCCAGTATAAATCACAACTATGAATAGAGGTAGAATATAGTGGATCTTTCATTCGAATGAGTAATGTCTCTGGTGCGTCCGTAACCGCTTCCCAACAGACGGACCTTATATGCCTGAAATATACAGGGTGTCCCAGAACTCAACGTCAAGCCGAAACGGGGTGACAGGACTGATTGTAACCATCATGAGAAAAATAAGAAAAAAATCTATCCCATGCAGTTAGGAAATTATGGGCATTTAAGAAATACCTAGAAATTTGGTCAAACTGTAACCATTTTTTGGTTATTGTGGTTAATTTTTATTATTTTTGTTCATTTAAACTTTGGAACCGTAACCCTAAATAACATTTCTAGAACCACAGTCAAAAATAATGACACAACTGCCCCAAGTTTTCTAGAATTAAGACTATTTGTTAAACTATGAATTTAAAATTTTCAAAATTTGTCGACTTTGAAAGGCTCTCCTTTAAAAAAAATGTACTAAAGTGCCTTGGCAAGTGCCATCAAAAGTTCGCGCATTTAATCAGGATTGCAAAAAGGTACAATACTTGCTAGTTTTATACTAAAAAAACTCTAGTAAAAAAATTAAAACGTCGAGTAACCCGATTTTTGCTAACCCATTTTACTCAGTTCAAATGTTTTTATTCGCACAAGCTTTTGGTAGTTTCTTAATTTTACGGCAAAATGATGAGAGAGATGGATAGTGGACATGTTTGCCATGAGCGAACGAGACAGATAGTAACGCCACTTTTACCAAAGTCAACAAAAGTAAGTAAATTAATAAAATAATGAAAAATCTAGACCTAGTTTAGTTTAGGTTTATTGGAATAAACGTCAGATAGGGAAACAACATTTTTTATTACAATAAATGTTCAAATTGTTTACCATCAGCCTCAATACACGCCCTACATCTTATTAAAAAAGATCTAGTTATTAGTCGGGCATATCATCGAGAGTTGATGTCCTTAGCGGCTTGAGAAACTTTTTCTTTGAGAACGCCCCAATAAAACCAAACGACGAGTTGCACTCCGGGAGTGCCGGCAGAAGTGAAAACTTAAATATTTTGGTATTCGCCATGCTAGCGTCCACTAGGCGCAAATTGGTGTTTTATTTCAAGCGCCATCAATATTCAAGTTTTCACTTCTGCCGGCACTCCCGGAGTGCAACTCGTCGTTTGGTTTTATTGGGGCGTTCTCAAAGAAAAATTTTATTCAAAGCCTATTGACAGCGTAGCCGAGCTGCGTGAACGAATTTCTCAAGCCGCTAAGGACATCAACTCTCGATGATATGCCCGACTAATAACTAGATCTTTTTTAATAAGATGTAGGGCGTGTATTGAGGCTGATGGTAAACAATTTGAACATTTATTGTAATAAAAAATGTTATTTCCCTATCTGACGTTTATTCCAATAAACCTAAACTAAACTAGGTCAAGATTTTTCATTATTTTATTAATTTACTTACTTTTGTTGACTTTGGTAAAAGTGGCGTTACTATCTGTCTCGTTCGCTCATGGCAAACATGTCCACTATCCATCTCTCTCATCATTTTGCCGTAAAATTAAGAAACTACCAAAAGCTTGTGCGAATAAAAACATTTGAACTGAGTAAAATGGGTTAGCAAAAATCGGGTTACTCGACGTTTTAATTTTTTTACTAGAGTTTTTTTAGTATAAAACTAGCAAGTATTGTACCTTTTTGCAATCCTGATTAAATGCGCGAACTTTTGATGGCACTTGCCAAGGCACTTTAGTACATTTTTTTTAAAGGAGAGCCTTTCAAAGTCGGCAAATTTTGAAAATTTTAAATTCATAGTTTAACAAATAGTCTTAATTCTAGAAAACTTGGGGCAATTGTGGCATTATTTTTGACTGTGGTTCTAGAAATGTTATTTAGGGTTACGGTTCCAAAGTTTAAATGAACAAAAATAATAAAAATTAACCACAATTTCCGAAAAATGGTTACATTTTGACCAAATTTCTAGGTTTTTCTTAAATGCCCATAATTTCCTAACTGCATGGGATAGATTTTTTTTCTTATTTTTCTCATGATGGTTACAATCAGTCCTGTCACCCCGTTTCGGCTTGACGTTGAGTTCTGGGACACCCTGTATAAAACAAAATTAAAACTAGTTCTTTACGCCAACATTCCTTAGAATTATGCATAAATAAATATATGATTACCCCAATTTATAATCACCTAGAAAATTTGAAGTCGCGAAGTGCAATTTTTACTGTCTTCACAAGTAGTCCTCTCAATTTATAGAAAGTGGATACCCAGATAATAAAAACTATTGAGTGCAATACTAAAGTCAACAATATTCTATCTTCAAACACATACCCATTTTCCACCATTGACATTAGCCGGGTCCTCCCACATAGGCTTGATGCCGAGCTTGAAGAGGTGCAGGTCGGAGAGCGGCGGCAGCTCGGCCGGCCGCGCCAGGTGTGAGTACAGCCCCCACCACTGCTCCACGCTGCCCACCCGACCCACCAGCCGAAGTGCCTACAAACAGACCCCCGGTTACTAAACACCCCAAATTGTCAGTCTAAGTGTACCCGCCCACGACAGACTTTTTGTATGACCGACTTTATTTCTATGGTATTTCTGACCGACTTTTTGTAGGACGTGTTTTTCACCTACAAATAGTCGATCACCGATAATCCGACGTGGGCGTGGGATAAGCCTAATGCATTTAGAAACTAACCAGAATCATAATACAGAGTGCGGCAAACATCTTGCTCAAACAACTCGTTCGACGGAGTGGGGGAAAGTTCGCGCATTTGCACTTACGCATGACAATAAAGCGCGCCCGCATTTCGCGTCGCCTCCATACGTCACTGCCACGCATACCTAAATTCGCGTTATGCGCAATCCCCACCCGATTTCAAGATGTTTGCCGGGCACTGTAACTTTTTTTTTTTAAACTAAAGTCGTATTCACACATGAGGCCAGGTTTGCCGCTGGCTTTCAGACTGCCTTAATTAATGTATGTACATAAGATACGCGTGCCGCACGATACCCGGCAAACGTTGCTCTATGCGATGGGTCGCTTTCAGGTCCTCCGGAGGTTCTATGGAAATGGTCAGGAGCACACGACCATTTCCAACCGACAGTAACGGGGATCCGCGCAATACAGTAGGTGCCTTCGCACCCGCTGGATCCGACCTGCCTGACACATTACGGTCCAACAAAAAGAGACTAGTGGCCGATCATTGACTCTCCCTCCAGATCATTGCCTTAACAATACGTGGGAGTGAGAGCTTTTTTTTTTATTCAATGTGTAACAAGACAAGCAGATCGTACACCTGATGGTAAGCGCCACGTTTGCCCTTAGACAGTTCAGTGCAGATGCCACTCTTGTCACTTCTCAAACATTGGACTTATAGCATTGAGAGCTTAGCGACAGAATCGCGCGTCGCCTCGCGCCATTCCACTCGCCCTTCTGAGAGTGGGCTGAACAAGCTCCCAAGGAGTATAGTACATGCAGCCACAAACCTTTAGTTATCCTTTCTTAATTGTACTTACAGTACAGGTCTTGCACTAACAAAATGTCTGGGCTCAGCGTGTGAAACATAAAAAAAGTGTTCATTTAAACATCAATTATTGCTATTATCAAAAACAATAATTGATTGCAAAAATAATTGTTTACAAACAAGTAAAATAAGGGCCATGCATTCCAACAAGAGTTATCTGTTTATGTATGATAAATATTTTATCTACTTAATGTAGGTATAATAATGCTACCTATCAGTTACAGGAAATTACAGACACATTAATACAATGAAACCAACTTATTCATTACATGCATTTTTGTGGATAAAATTGGATTTTTTACAGCCTTTGAAATTCGAACTTCTCAGTATGAAAATGTATTCCATAAGTTCAATGAAACAATAAGGAAGGCAAATTACAATGAGAAAATGTCCTTATAAGATTTTTTTTACTAACAAGAGTTCTGAAAAAGTCAAATTACCTACCTACTTAAAACATATATTTTGGTTCTGCAGGTCTACATTAAAATATACTCACTCCATCAATTGGAACATTGAGTTCGGTTTATTGTTTTTTCTTTTTGAGAAAATTGAGCGGTTTTTGGCAAATTTTGAAACTGTGATTCAAGAATTGGGCGTTTGGCCTCTCCATTGACGTAATAATCATTGCACAGCTGCAAATAGTTTTCTATCTATGAGACGCTAAAGTGACCATGTTTGTATGAAAAAAGCCCAGTTGCCAAGTTTCATTGCCAGTGAGTGTATATAAATAACATTTAATTTAATATATGGATCTGTTATTAAATACTATAATAGGTAAACAATACATCAAAAATTATAGCAATCAGCTCAACCAACTAACCAAATTAAGTCTCACTCATAAAGGTGTCATTCACCTATTCATCAAGACTCATTTTAGAACTTCTTAAAAGTATAAAAACAGTGATTACCTATTATAAAAATTACAAAGACTGTGTGCAACATAGAAAATCAACACAAATGTTATAAATTAATTGAACATTAAGATATTTAACAATAATATTTACATATAAAACAGAATTAATAAATTGTAATTATACCTTAACTCTTAAACACCCGACCGACAGCCGGGTGTCGCGTAAACAATAGATTTTCTATTGTGTCTGGTTTTCCGGGGCTAGATGGATTAACTAATAGTAAAAATACCCTTGCAGTCAATACATCCTCAAGTCAGGTGCATGAGCATGTTACATCACTTATAAGGTCCACTATGTATATCTATGCATACTTTCCTAAACATGGGTGGTTTAAGCTAAATGTGTACACCTGTTGTGGAGAGGCTTACATTTCAAGAAATATAGGATGCTGTTTTCTAAGTATTCATCAAAACTGACAATATAATTCATAATTTTTTTTGTTGACAAACAACTGATGCATTTATATCTATAAAAATAATAAAAATTGACACAATGTAAGTATACTTTTAAGCACAAAATGATGCAAATTAAGTAAAAAGAGAAGAGGTAACACATAAAAGATGTTTTTTAATAATATGGATGCAATATAAATAGCAAAAATAATTTACATAAAATGGTCATACAAATACATAACAGTAATCTGTAAGCAGCTGTATCTACTTTCATAAATTATATCAACTAACCTGATAAAAATATAAATACATTCCCCACACAAATAAGCATTACCAACACATTCACACAAATAACTATTCAAGTTATGAGTTAGCTTTAAAAGTAATAACTCCAGACAACTTTCAACAAAAAGTTAATTAACCCCTTCAACGCCAATGTCTGATTTATCAGACAAACCATTTTCGTGCCCACCACCCCAATGACTGATATATCAGACAAAAAAACAGGATCAAGAAACGTTGTATTTTTACTTGCCTGAATGATTTGAGTACCTATAACTTAATAATTTTTTGGATTTTTTTTTTAATGGTTGTGGCGTTAGGGGCACCATTTTCGGAAAAAAAGTGTGGCGGGGAAAGGCTTAACAGAGATGATTGCACGGACGCCAGCAGATCAACCTACCCTAATCTGTCTAAAATTCTCAATTGAATGAAAACTCTATGTGAAGTAAATAAAGTTGAAAATTGGTTGTAGAAATTTGTTAGATTAGGGTAGTCTGATGTGATGTTGACTGTACCATCAACTTAAGTTTAATTAACTTTTCAACTGCTCATAGAGCAAAATACTTATTTTTTTAATAATCAAAAGAACACTTCTAAGATTACATAATTTTTAAAAGTTTGACCCAGTTAATACAAAATACAGTGTCCATGTTATCACAATGTGGCCACATTATCAATACTTGTTAGCATAACATTGCCCCGGTGTTACACTGTGACTATAAATAGAATTATAAATTTAGTCAAAGTAAGTCCACTACCTGAGCGTCAGATTGAGTTTCTGCAGCTTTATATGGCTTTTCTACAACTCTGGATCAGTATGAGAGCATTTATAGTAGGCTACTTACATTCACACAGCTGGTGAAAATTTGTTAATTGATAGATACAAACCTGGCCATATCCAGTGGTGGAGGCGGAGAGCTCGCGGGCGGGCGGCCGCCGCGAGAACCACATCCAATAGCTGTACTCCAATTTGTGCTCGTGTGGAGGCACAACGGGTGGGATTGCCTCGTCTGAATTCCTATCTTCATCTTCATTATTACCATGGTTCTGCGTGGCGCCGCCCCCCTGGCCACCCTCCCCCGATCGTCGTTCAGGCACGTTTAAATTGTAGAACTTGCACATTTTCCTTTCAGTCATGTTATTCTAAGTATTGTATTAACATGTTTCGCTAACGGCCTAACCTAGGACACGTTGCTATTTGAGGTATCAGACTCTTCACTAAATGAATATAACAGTACTACTTTTTCACTAAGTAATATAAATTCACTCGTTTAACTGGCTCACGATTAATTAGTATCACTAAATAAATCTTAAATATCGTATTCTCTTTTATTCTGTTTATAACCTTTTTCTTTCCGTCATCAAATTCAAACTGTCAGTTGACAGCATGGATGACGATTTTGTTTCGTTTACAGCAAATTTAACATTTCCCAATGAAATAACTAATTATAAATCAAAGTAAATAATAGCAATTAACATTTTAACCTTCTGATCTAAGCATTTCTTTTGATTTATTATAATACAGTAATTTAAAAATTGTATATAAAATTCAATCTTTGCATCAACAAGGCAAGAAAAAATTGAAGAATAAAGACGCATTCATTATAGACCGACAAACTTATCTGTTCCGGTGGCCAAAATTGAAACTACGTGAAATGCAATGCAAAAATGATAGTTAATGACAGTTTTAAATAGACAGTAGCGACGCCGCCACCGGAACAGATAAGTTTGTCGGTCTGTATTTATTTGAACGTTCAATATGCGTTCAATCCACTTGTGCTCTGTGGTCTGTGGTTGCTTCAAGGTTGCTTTTCATGCATATTTCCATGGCTTTCCATGAAATCAAATCACATTTGAAACTAATGTTGACACATAACACAACACACAACAGCTATTTTTGTTGAATTCTCTATAAACACACACCACCACACACATAATAATTTTTCTTTTTTTTTTTTAAAGTTTTCGCTTCCCATTAAAAATCAAACGGCGATTTAATATCTTTGACATATAAGTGACATTCACATGTCCCGATGACATTGACTTATAGTTATCGTCGAAGTCGAAGCGGGAGTGAAAACGTTTGTAAATAAACCGTAATAAAAATACTGCTTCTCTAGATAATCTAGTTATATTATTTCCTAAATTGTAACTGCAAAGATAGAAGAATAGAAGAGCTACATATTTTACAAGCGACTTACCGACTATGGCAATGGCAGAACCTACATCAACAAGTATAGACTGTTTAAACATCGATTTTATGCGGAATTTGGTGAAGCAGTATTCTGAATTGGTTTGTACAAACATTTGTAAAACTATATGACTCTTAACAAAGCGTTATAATAGATATTCTAGACATGTTGTGCATAAAATGTCCGGGGTTAAGTTACTAACAAAAGTTCCACAACATTCTTTTAAAATCATCAGAGTAAATGTAAGTTACATTTATGAACTTTTCATTACTATTAAGATTAGTCTAAATACATTGTTACTTCCAGGGGCAATGGACCAGTGCACTATTCTGGGCAGATGCAGCGGCTGCGGCTGGGAACGGCAATGGAACAGCCAGTGGAGACGACATATGGCTACTAGCAAGTGTAATGCTGGCGCGCGGGGAGCTGCACAGGGCAGCACATGCAGTTACCTCAAGGGGACTACACAGGTATGAAACAAAGTTTAAATATTATAAACAAATGTTATCTTTTGTGTAATGTTTGGTAATATTTTCCTATATTTAAAGCCAATAAATGTTTTTCTTTCTTATCTGGATGGTATTAAAGTGAGGAAGAATCATTATTGCTCTCCTTGCAGGCATCCAGCAGAAAGCATATGCTGGCATGAGGCCTGTCCCAGCATAATGCTCAAAATAGTTGCTAGTTGCAATCTAATTTATTATTACTGGTTTAACTCTTATAGGTACTTCTACTATACACAATCCTAGTAAATCTTAAGAGTTTAATATCTGCAACAAATTAGTAGAGAACAAAACAGTAAGTATTGCTAAAAGTAATTTTTTGCTATCCCTATAAAAAAAAAATTTCCAGGAGGCATCTGTTATGCTTGGGTGTGGTGATGAGGGCATACTTGACGGCGCGAGAACCTGCCACAGCGCTTAGCATGATGGAGGAATGTGACCCAGCCCTGCTTGAGCCACGGACCACAGATCAGACACACAATGTAAGATAGTATTTGAATTTGGTAATTATTAAAGTAACTTACTCTTACAAAATTGGTACTAATTTAGTTTTAGAGCAGAATTGAAATAAATAGATACAAAATATATTAATTATGATCAGAAAACCACTACAAAATGTTCCATTTCATGTAAATTTGAGCACTAACTTAATTTTGATTTTAGTCATAAATGCAAAATATGGCATGAAAGTCAGTTAGCTATTAAGTGTGTCTATAAAACACAGCCAATGCAAAAGACTAAGTGTTTGTTTGTGTTTCTTTGTTTCTGTTGGAAAGATGTTCCAACAGTTTTTAAAAACTCACTTTTGTGTTTCACAGTAAGAGATCTTGTTCTGGAGCGTGCTGTAGTGATGGTGTAATGCTGGCCATACACCATCTAGGCTTGATGGTGTATGGCCAGCATAAGAATGTATTGATAGATTAGTTGTTGTGTGGTTGTGTAGCGCGCGCTGGGCAGCGTGCTGGTGTGTCGCGCGCGCGCGCTGTGGGCGCTGGAGCGGCGCGGCGCGGGCGCGGCTGCGCTGCGCGCGGCGCTGGCCGCCGACGCCGCCTGCTACGAGGCGCTCGACCTGCTGCTCGACACGCACGCGCTCACGCCGCACCAAGGTTAGACACCATCTTTCTTTATTTTTTTATAATTTCACCCCCGCGTAAGGTTCCGTAGCCAAATGTCAAAAAACGGAACATGTTTCAAATATCCCTTCCCCCATATTTCCGGGATATAACGTACCCTATGTCACCCAGGAGTGAAACTTTCCAACAGTAAAAGAATTTTTCTAATCAGTTTGGTTGTTTTAAAGCCTATTCAATACAAACAAACAATCAAATCTTTCCTCTTTATAATATTAGTATAGATTATACAGTATGACAGGAAATGCGAGGGACATATTTAAACCCCAAATAGTTCATGCTTCCATATAACAAAATAAGTATACATCAATAAAAACTCTGGTAAATATCTGTCAATAACCTTAGTCGAAACCTGAAAATCCGCGTAACGTGCGGGCACTCTTCCCTTCACAGTACCTATTTCGTGCACTCGTTCATTACTCAAATTATTGTACTCGCGTACAATTTTAATTTGGGGCGTAACCGGCCGCTCTGCACACGGGATTTTTAGGTAGTTCATGCATACATAATTATTAGGATATAATTATTATTAGGATAATTATGAAAAAAATTAAGGATATATTTTTTATAGCGAATTGGACTCTAAATCGGATTCTGAACACTCTCCTTAAATATGTCCCTCGGGTTACCTAACACGCTGTATACTAATAAATAATAATCAAATCTTTCCTCTTTATAATATAAGTATAGAATCTATACTAATATTATAAAGAGGAAAGATTTGATTGTTTGTTATAGATTAATATTAGGTACGCAAACAGATCACAGTCCATTTTATAGCCTTATGTAGAATATTTAAGTAAGAAGTACAATATTAAATTTGACTAGACAGTAATCCATAAGGATTACTTTACACACTAATGCTTGCATTTTAAATGGCTACGCGCCATACACTAGCTGTTCGGTCTGGTGCAAGTGCGCTATTACCTAAGGCTAGACCTATATTACATTATTAGGAAATCACTCTTCAAAGCACTCACAATAAAAACATTTTTATTATTTTTATTACATTATGGATATTTTCATGAGTCAATAAGACCATAAAGATCGGATCGTACTCCTACTTTAAAAGATGAAATTTTCTTAAGGGACTAGTTAGTTACTCCATTCCACTTTAATGCTTTATTCTGAAAAGTCAATCAAATATTCAACTCTCTATCACAACAACCCATAATGCTTCTTTTTTAGAGATCGAACTCGTAGAGTCCCTTCAAGTGAATAGCCAGTTAAGTCCAGCAGAGGCTCTACTGGTCCGCTCGGCGTACCGCGAGCGCCTTAACCGCTACGCGCCCGCGCCCGCTTCCACTCCCGCTACCGCTCCCGACCCTGCGCCAACTGACCATGACGGCTTAGTGAGTATATATCTTTATTTTCACCCAAAACCGCTAATTTTTTTAAAATTTAATACCCGGTTTTTTTTTAATTTTTATTGCCAGTCCACTTTTTTATACCTATAACCTTTTTTATACTAGTTTTATTATATTATGCTATGACTTATTTTTTATTAGTGAGGGTACTTTTAACAGACTAAAGTCGTCGCAATTTAATAGGTCCGTTTTGACGGCTTTCAGCAACATTAAAAATTAAACTTTAAACGGCAAGAAGGTTAAGGTAATAAGTGATGCTTAATAGAATAGACACAACTTAAGAATCTATTTTTAAGAGAAAAGGAGCCATTTTCCATGACACTGAGAGCTGTCAAAACAGATGTTATTGCGACGTCTTTACCTTATTCATTCGCAACGTATTTCAGTTAGCAGCAGAAGTGGAGAGATGTAGAACACGTACGTCAGAAGCGGCCACGTGTCGCGCGCGTCGCCTCGCAGCGGGCTGCGAGTGGGCGGCGGCTCTGCGTACACTGGACGCCGTGGACCCATGGGTCTGCGCTGACGTACGAGCGGCCTGCCTTGTGGAGCTAAGGAAGAGTGCTGAACTCTTCGCCTTTGCACACACGCTGGTTGATGCGTACCCAAACAATTGGGTGTCGTGGTTTGCTGTTGGCTGCTATTATTATCTCATCGGTAAGTTAACTGGTGTAAACCGGTTGTGTAGTGATGAGGGAGCTAGAATCTTGGATTCTAATGTCTTTGCTAATGTACGAGCCGGCTTGCCTCGTGGCAACGAATTTAAATACCCTAGAAGCAACATTGCCTATAAAACCGCCTTCAAAAAGTGTCCCGAAAGTACATAGCAACGGTGGGGGGTGCGCTAAGGACGAAAATAATATAAACTCTAATTTCAATATTCAAAAGTTGACCTTAATGCACAGGTATACGATCTCACTTTAAATGCAGACGTCCGAGAGTTACGACATTTAGAATGTACGCAGGCAGCAAGCTCGTAAAATTTTTATTGCTTTATTGCTGTAAAGACGAATGTAGGCTGTAAATCAATAGAAATAAGGTCTAGTTCAGTTTGCGCTGTTTGAAAATCATAAAATCGTCGCATTTAGAACAGAGTTAGTAGAGGAGTCGTCGTCGATGTTATTTTTTTATTTATAATGTATTAGAATAAAAAACAAATTTATTTGTTAAATGACTAACTAAATTTTATCTACCGAAGGAACGATTTTTTATTAAATATAAACTCATAATGATTTATTATTAGCGACGAGCCATTTGGTGTAATGGTCGAGAAGTCGGCTATTACACCAGAGGTCGCGGGTTCGATCCCCGCACGGTACAAACATTTGTGTGCATGAACATGTCTGTTTGTATCGGTCTGGGTGTTTCTATGTATAATATGTATGTATTTACAAAAAAAAGTATATAAGTAATGTTTATCCGTTGTCTAGCACAAGCTCATGCTTAGTTTGGGGCTAGATGACGCTGTGTGGATAATGTCCAGAGATATTTATTTATTATTAATTTATTATTACTATAGCTTTTTGCCCACTGTTAGATAAAATGTCTGTCTAAAGGTGGAAACTTGTAATTGGCTTTACTATATTATCTTACTTATTATTATAACGATACCTAATAAAAATGAAATATTTATTATAACGATACCTACTAATAAAAATGAATACTGATGGCCAACAGTTCAGATTTAAGGGAATCCAGAAAAGAAAACTATCATATTCATATTTAAAAGGATTTTATCCAAACTCAAATCATATTTTTCATCGATACATTTCTATTCTAGGTATTAATCAGTACTTACGTGAAAACACCACGGGTAAACACTAACAGTAATCAATCCACAATACTACACAGTTATCACTTTCGTCCGCTCGCGTCGACGTCTCGTAACAGAATGCCGGTCTGTCTGTGCTTTACGTTTGAAGTAACGAACGAATGAGGGGGGGCGCTGTCAAATCAATTTGTCATAGAGATTGATATTAGTGTTGCCCGCAAATTATTAGGAAAGTGCTTTTAATATTGAATGAATAATTAGGGCAGCATAATAAATGCTAACAGTTCGGCCATCCTGTTCGAGCGCGTCCTCGCGCTCACAATTTTATTACACAACAGTTTGAATAAAATTAAGCTACTTATAAAAAAATTTTTTACAACCATAATAATAATTATATATTTATTTGCCATAAACATGTTATAAAATGGTGTTACAATATATTATTTCAATGCAACACATGTTTTGCAAATTAGTTTTGCATACAAATACAGTTCAGTAGGTACAACATTAAAACAATGAGCTACTCCAGACTAAAAGTTATCGTCAAGTCGTTATCTTACATCATAATTTTTTTTCTCTGATAGCCATTCATGTATAAAATATATAATATTTAAAATGAGTTATGATTTATACAAAATTTTAAATGAGTTATGATTTTAGACTTTTTATTTCATTACGATATTTATTATTTATATCCGCACACACATTACAAGACAGCTTTTGTTGTATTTTTGTGATTTCGGAATGGTACTTAGTGCCAGCCTACCCGCATTTCTTTTTAATCTGGAGTTTACATCGCTCGTTCTTAAAAATAAGTTTAGTATTAACAAAACAGCCTATCTCACAAATGTACAATGCTGGTAAATAACGGTAACAAACCAAGGGCTAAATGAACGAATGAAAATCACAATATATTGTAATTTACATTGATATAAATTGAATTTAATTTCATTTTATTTTATATAATTGGAACAAAAACACCCTTTATCATAATGTATAAACATTAAGAGTAAAATAATCACTTAAATAACTTAGGCCAAAACAGTTATTCACAGTATTACATAATTTCTAGTACTAAACATGCGGGAGTAGTCTTTGACAGTTTTAACTTTGAATATAAGTCATACAAATTATAAACTAAAAAGATAAATTTAAGTATCATAAGTGCACGATTAAATTTTATATAATAAAAGGTGTACAGTCTACAAGGCGAATTTACATTAATAAAATATATACCTCATACACTATTGTTACACTATCTACCAACAATTGTAATTAGCTGTAATCTAATACTGCAACAATAACTCCCAATTTTCATAAAATTAACATAGTGTAAAATATGTCAAACGGTGTACCTCATAGAATAAGAGGATATTCTGTGGTGTACCTTAACAAAGTGAAATAAGCCTTAATGCTATAATTTTAATAAAATTGTAGCAATTTAAAACATACTTAGGGTTATGTTACCTACTGCAATGGATATGTAGTCATAGGTATATAAACGAGTTATTTTAATCATTAAAGGAGTCTTTAAACAGCCGTCGTTATTATCATTACTCTCCTTACACCCAATCCTGTAAATGGCGACCCTGCCAGGATTGTAGCCTTAACATTTTATAAATAAACATGAATTACACAATTATTCTATTTTTATTCAAGACATGACATTACCTACCAGATGTTACTGACATGATTTACGAATTCAATTTAGATATCTCGACATGACATTATGATTAAGATTGTGTTGGTAGGACCCTCACTCCTCGTCACTTAAATATCATAAATTTTTAACCAACTAATCTGTATTTAAACCCTTTCACAATTTAATTTAATTAGTACAGAGGAAGTCTACAAATAGCAACTATTGCGTTTAGTCTATTTTTCTCAAAATAATGCGAATTACAACCTAATACCCTTTTCTCATTGACTTGGTATCTTTGATTTACAGATAAAACCTATATTTGAAACAAAAACATCAACCTATTAATGCGAAAACCCATTAAGGAATTGGTTTTAAGTCAACACATACCCTTTACCAACCGTGCCGATATGTTGATGTATTGGTACATATCCCGACCATCCAACAATCCATTTATTACTACTATTTTTTTCTTCTTTCAGTTAATAAATAATCAATTTTAATGAGGATGATCTGTAACAACCTGGGCTCACCTATGTCCTAAAACCTGGGCTTAACCACGCCCTCAAACCATTTTTTTTTAACCCTGGGCTTAACCACGCCCTCAAACCATTTTTTTAACCTTGGGCTTAACCACGCCCTCAAACCATTTTTTTTTTTAACCCTGGGCTTAACCACGCCCTTTAACCATTTTTTTTTCTTTAACCTGGGGCGTCACTCAATCACCTACCTTGGATTACCCTGTGACTGTCGCCTTCATTTTTCAGAGTCACTCAACCCGTTGCCTTGGGTTACCCTGTGTTTAAATGTTTCCATATAATTGTCACTCAACCCGTAGCCTTGGGTTATCCCGTGACTGTATTTTGCCATATAATTGTCACTCAACCCGTAGCCCTGGGTGATCCTGTGACTCTGTCTATTGTAGTCATTATCGTCCATGGTGATTACCCTGAAACTTACAAATCGTTAAATGAATCTTATTCAAATCATTACACATTTACAAAGGAATAAGACGTAATATTAGTTGTAAAAATCCTTAATTTTTTTTTTAACTTCGGGTGCATCCATACGAAATACGAATACTTAATGTCTGGCAACTATAGTTCAAATTTTAACCCAGGCTGGGACCAGACGGCGTTGCGTAAATAATCAATTTACTATGAATATGTTATAAAATTATAATATGAGAACAACAACATCGACTATCCTTGACACTGAGGGGCATTTAAAGAGTTTATTAAATGCAAGTAATAAAAGAAAAAACTAATGAAGATGTACAGTCTGTCTTTAAAACAATTATTTTTATAAATATGTTTGTATATGTAATTTTATTAATACAACTTTTACTCAGAAAAATAATTTGCATATGCAACGCTACACAATAAACCATTAAAATTTACATTAAAATAAAGTATTTTCACTTCAGGAACTGAACGTTAAAATTAATTTAACTTAATTGAAAATAATATCACGTTTTGTAAATACCAAAAAGTAATACAGTTAAGAACAGTGCCTCAAGTAGTGTTAAATGGACTAATTTGTGTGAGGTCTTATTGTGACCATACAATGCTAACTACCCCAAATACTTTTAATAATATTGTTATGCACTGTTTTTCGGTACTAAAATGTGTAATTAACATTAAGTTTGTATGGAGACTGCGTTGATGTTGTACGCTCGTAAAATTAATAGCTTTTAATATTTTTTTTCTGTTGCCCAGTACAAGTTCTTATTGTGAGTGAAATTTATTTAATATGATAGTAAATATCATTATCCGTAAATTTTCAAAACAATTGAAATATATTAATTTAAATAAACCAAACAGCACCTATAACATGTACATATCTACATGTCCCACAACAAAATATTCATATTTATTTGATATTTTTTTTCTCGATGTTAAAAAAATAAAAAAAAAAATACTTCCAAAATCGAAGACTTCTCTAGATCTAAAAAAAAAAAATATGAAAATGTGGACGTGTGAAGAGAATAAGTTCTCCTGTGATCCCACTTCTGAACTGATGGCCAACAGTTCAGATTTAAGGGAATCCAGAAAAGAAAACTATCATATTCATATTTAAAAGGATTTTATCCAAACTCAAATCATATTTTTCATCGATACATTTCTATTCTAGGTATTAATCAGTACTTACGTGAAAACACCACGGGTAAACACTAACAGTAATCAATCCACAATACTACACAGTTATCACTTTCGTCCGCTCGCGTCGACGTCTCGTAACAGAATGCCGGTCTGTCTGTGCTTTACGTTTGAAGTAACGAACGAATGAGGGGGGGCGCTGTCAAATCAATTTGTCATAGAGATTGATATTAGTGTTGCCCGCAAATTATTAGGAAAGTGCTTTTAATATTGAATGAATAATTAGGGCAGCATAATAAATGCTAACAATACTTATAATTTTACAAAAAAAAATTCTTTGTTGTCAAATATTGTAAACAATCTTCATATTCTTTTTTAATGAAATTATTCATAAATATATAAGATAAAAACAAAATGGTAATCTACTAGTGTAATTAATCATTAAACACCAAATTCTTTTTTAACCGACTTCAAAAAAGGAGGAGGTTATTAACCGACTTCAAAAAAGGAGGAGGTTATATGTTCGACTGTATGTATTTTTTTTTTTTTTATGTATGTCCGTCGATTTCTCCGTCAATTGTGGACCGATTTAAATAATTCTTTTTTTATTTGAAAGTGCATAGTTCCGAGGTGGTCCCATTGTCACCATGTCAGGATCTGATGATGGGATCCCGGAAAAATCAAGGGAAAACCTCAAATTTTATAGGCTGCGCCTACGCGTTACTTGTTTTTTCTAAAGCCATTCAAGTTTTTGCGTCCGATAGACATCATTTTATGTTGATGAGCTGATGATGGAAGGTACAACTCCTTAACGGTTAGGAGTTAGGGGATAATTCTTTCAGTATTGTAGGAATATGTGGACCGTTAGTTGTATTTCATGTACTTTTGCAGCTAAGGTGATGATGGAAAGTACAACTCCTTAACGGTTAGGAGTTAGGGGATAATTCTTTCAGTGTTGTAGGAATATGTGGAACGTTAGTTGTATTTCATGTACTTTTGCAGCTAAGCTGATGATTACCCGGGGATGGGCTGGTCACTAGCCAATAAGGTTAGCACCGGCTCGTCCTAATCGGGTGTGAAGGAGAAACCGGGGGAGTGTAGTGGGTAGCGGACGCTTCGGTCTCGAGTCCCACACACGGCCGCGGGTCTAGCTAGCCTGCGGTTATGGTGCATAAACGCATTCTCCTCCTACCCATGGTGCTGAACACTTAATGAATACCTAATATTATTATCAAATAATACAATTCTACTCGTATTTTCGCTATCATTATTATGAAAGAGTTTTACTCACTACCTACGTGTTATTCACACTAAAAATAGAAAAATAAACAAACTTTTATAAAAAAAAATTAAACCGACTTCAAAAAAAAGAAACAAAAAAACTACCTAAAAAACTGAAAAGCAAAAAATAATTTTAATAAGACATTCATCAAATGCGCTTATTGTCTAAGCCTATTAATTAAATTGTATTTTACGTGTTAGGTAGGTACCTACTAATCTGTTTGAAGTCGGTGCCAAGCCAAAGGTAATAAAAAATGATTTATAACAATATTAATATGTATTATAAAGGGTTACTTATTAATCCGCGGACGTAGGTACGTAATCTGGGTACCTACTATTTGGCTTGGCACCGACTTCAAACAGATTAGTAGGTACCTACCTAGCACGTAAAATACAATTTAATTAATAGGCTTAGACAATAAGCGCATTTGATGAATGTCTTATTAAAATTATTTTTTGCTTTTCAGTTTTTTAGGTAGTTTTTTTTGTTTCTTTTTTTTTGAAGTCGGTTTAATTATTCTTACAGTTCTTTGATTGTTATACAGATTTTTTTGTAAAAAGATGTGTAAATATTGGTTGTAATATTGGACAAAATAAAAAAAATACCATAGTAAATTTTAGTACTACGCGACTCCATTCCTCTAAAAAACCTACTATGTTCCAAATATTACTCTGTGTGAAAGTGTTAGAAGCATTAATACCGCAGCGCGTGGGAAAGGGACAACTATACAGCCAGCCACGTGTCTGATTTCTTCAGATTTTTTTAGAAAATTACAATTTTAGCACGTTTTAGGATAATTTTTACCATTAATGCATTCTATTATCAAAGATGGATTTATTACTTACCGGAAATACGAAACTCCATCCTTTTTTTGAGTGGTTAAAGTGTTGTTCTTGCACTTTTTTACGGAGCACTTCGGCATAGTGACGCTAGGCCGGTTCGCGCGCCACTGGGAGCGCACAAGTGCTTAAACCGTGTTTAAGCACTTGTTTTGCGGGACATTTTTCGAGCGCTGTCAGTGTATCTAGGGTATTTAATATCGTTGCCTCGTGGAGCTAAGAAAGAGTGCGGAACTCTTCGCCTTTGCGCACACGCTGGTTGATGCGTACCCGAACAATTGGGTGTCTTGGTTTGCTGTAGGCTGTTACTACTATCTCATTGGTGAGTAATTTCTTGGAAGTAGATTGACTAGCAATGTGAGCACTGGATATTGTGGAGCTCTGGGTGTGAGAAACCTGATGGTAAGTGATCACTACCGCTCGTGGACACATGGGACTAGGTTTAAGATGCTTTGCCCGACTTTGAAAGAATAATATGGAAGGAGGGGGAAGGTGAAGGTCTATAGGACAAGCATATGAGGAGTAGTGAGGAATTAATGCTTCCTTAACTTGTTATCGTATAAAGATTATTTATAATAAATACTTTTGAGAAAAGGTTGGTGGCATCTGAAGTGTCAAAATTGACAGCTGTAAGAAATCCATTAGACTTTGACTTTGACTTTTTGACTTTGATTTAAAATCAGGGCGACCATTTTGCCGATATAGCTGGTCACTTAATATGTATGAACTTTTTTCTTGCTGACAATATGTACTTTAGAAGAAAGTTTGATTGATTAATAAGTGGTTGTTTAGGCAAAAGCGAGTTCGCCCGGCGCTACCTGAGCAAGGCCAAGAGCTTGGAGCCTGGCGCGGGCTGCGTGTGGCTGGCGTACGGCCACAGCTTCGCCGCCGACAACGAGCACGACCAGGCCATGGCCGCCTATTTCAAGGTACCTACATGCTTCTATAATATACTGATTAAACGGAAGGAAACCTTTCTGGTGTGACGACTGATGGTAAGTGACTACCCATCGCCTATATACACCTTTTCTTTTTTCGTAGGAGAATGCTTTTATACACCATAACCGAAGGCTGCTAGACCTGCGGCCGTGTGTGGGACTCGAGACTAAAGCGCCCACTTCCCACTAAACTCCCCCAGTTCCCCTTCTCACCCGATTGGGACGAGCCGGTGCCAGCCTTAAGCAAGCCCATCCCCGGGTACCCCGACTTGAAAGGCCTCAAGTCGGGATGCCTATATACCCGTGACTAGGTCATAGATTCTTTGGGCTGGCCAATACCCACAAGACTGGTAACAGCTTGTCCCAATCGGGTGAAAAGGGGAAACTGGGGGAGTTAAGAGGGTAGTGGGGTATATTCCCGAGTCCCACACACGGCATACAGCACACACATTCTTTGCCTGCCTTTAATAAAGAAGGTAAAGGACTATGGGGAATGGTGAGGAGTGAAGAGAAGGGGGATGGGGTGGTACGGGCCTCAAGCACTCTCACTCATAAAACGGAACGCAATAGCAAAGCTACAGCTCATACGTTGATCTTATATGAGAGTGTGGTTCCTCGGTTGAACTGGCCATCTATCTAACTGACTATCCGCCACAAAAACTGTTTGCAGCATTGGTTCTATAACACTTATTGATGTTGAATGTTCCCCTGGGTTGTCAGGCGAGCCAGCTGATGGGCGGGTGCCACCTGCCGCCGCTGTACGTGGGCGTGGAGTGCTCGCTGCTCAACAACGCCGCCATGTGCGAGCGGTTCCTCGCGCGCGCCGCAGCGCTTCACAATAACGCTGAGGTAATAAGGCCTCTGCTTTTTTGCTTCGAATTTAGCGGAAGCGGGCCCGGGAGTGGAAGCACGACGGGTGACATCCGCACGCAAGCGTACGGCAGTTACAGATAGCTTGACGCGGGCTTCCCTCCGCTTCCGCTTCTGCGTAATTCAAGGCAGAGGCTTAACGATTTAACAACTATAATGATAGTGTGATACAGATTACTTGTAGCGCCATCTAGTAGTGGCGTGGTGAACTAACATGTCTGTATTGATTGCGACGTAAACAAATTCGGTATAACATAAACAATTTATTCGGTGTTTTATATTCGCACATTAAGGTCTCTCCTATTATTATTTTTTACACTATCCCATTTGGCAGACCGGAATACAGTCTACAATGATGGTAAGTGACACCTGCGGCCTATTCCACTGTAGTTGTTCGAACTCTTTGGTAAAAAACAAAGAATATTTTTAAAAAGAATATGAAATGTCACTTGGAAAATTTTACTCTCAACTCAACCTCTTGTTACAAATTATAATACAAGCTTTTTGTAAATACAGTGGTTTTTAATTATTAAATTACCATTTTTGGTCGTATCGAGTCCGGATATTAATTGTTTTGGGTGAAGTAAGAAGTACGAGTATTTCAGCGCGCATCTGTTAAAAATGGAGAAAATCGCGGAAGCACAGACTGCCATCCACAGTCAGGTGAGCAAATTACTTACCAATTATAAGAAAGCGGGTCAAGATCGGCTTACGAAAGGATATATAAAGGCTAGAATGGAGATTGCTGATACGTGTTGGAAAACTTTCGAGCAACAACACTTTAAGTTATTGTCGGCTGGTGCGGAATTTAAAAAGTCGTCCGAGTATTTTCAACAAAACATATATGATACGTGTTTTGATGAGTATCTTGATTTAAAAACGCGTATGGAGGAAAGACTCAATGATATTGAAGATAACAGTAGCCAGACGTCAGTCTCAAAACAACAATGCGATTCCGTAGTGGATCAGTCTCCAGGTTCGAGCGTAAAGCTGCCGCCGATTCAATTGGGTACATTTTCAGGCGATTACAAGGACTGGTTATCGTTCCGAGATTTATTTAAATCGTTAGTACATGATAATGCAACACTTAGTAAAGTTAACAAATGCCAGTACTTAAAGTCGTGTTTACGTGGAGAAGCAGAAAACTTAGTCAAACAAATTGCAGTTTCAGAGGTAAATTATAACATAATATGGGAAATGCTTAACAAACGGTATAATAACAAGCGGAGTATTGTGAATACATATATGGGTAAGATGTTCAATCAAAAGCGCATCACATCCGAGTCTGTAAAAAGTATACGTGAGCTTTTAGATGTTACAACCGAATGTCTAGCTGTTCTAAAAAGCCTAGGTTTGCCTACTGATAGCTGGGATGATTTAATTACTTATTTAATTATTCAAAAACTTGATCCTGAGTCACATAAAATGTTTGAACAAAGATTAGAATCAGCTGATCACTTACCTACATGGGCAGAACTTTCTTCTTTCCTTGAGTATAGATTTCGCACACTCGAAGCTGTAAAACCTTCGCAAAAAGAAAACACACATCCCAGAGTCGTACCACCTGCAAGGAGTTTTGCCACGGAAATAAAAACAGAGCGTCGCATTTTAAACTGTGGTTATTGTAAGGAAGATAATCACAACACATATAACTGCAAAGAATTTTGTAAATTAGACCTTGAACAAAGAAAACAATTCGTACAAAACAACCAGTTATGCTTTAACTGTCTTAGAAAAGGCCATGATGTCAAATCGTGTTTACAGTCCACTAGTTGTAGAAAGTGTGGCCGCAGACATCATTCTTTGTTACATGGTTTTGTCACAACTCCTAGTCAGAGCAACTCACTTCCTCCCACTGATCCTGAAACAGTCACCACGCATAGTACATTTACAAAAAGCTACACAGAGAAACAACAAGTCATTTTAGCAACTGCACTTATCAATGTGCAGTCTCAAAGAGATACAAACGAGTCACACACACTTCGAGCACTCATTGATCAAGGCTCGCAAGCCAGCCTGATCACAGAATCAGCTCGTCAGTTTTTGGGCTTCAAGAAATCACCAGTTGAAGGCACTGTGATGGGGGTCGGCTCCTCCACTTCTGTTACCAAAGCAACAGTTGACTTCAATATGCTTATCCGAGGAAGCTCTCAATCTGTAATACGAGTCAAAGCTTATGTTTTAAAATCATTAACATCATACATACCTCAACATACTCATTCAGTTGAATGGCCTCAACTTAAAGAGCTGGAACTAGCTGACCCAACATTCCAAACACCTGGAAAGGTAGACATTATATTAGGAGCAGACGTGTTCGCAGAGATACTACAAGACGGAGTTATGACTCTAAAGAATAACAAAAACACACTGATCGCTCAAAAAACAACATTGGGTTGGTTGATATCTGGAAGGCATACAAACATACATCACAATAAGGTTAATGAAGTCCATGTACATCACGTCAAACTAGATATTGATTCCATGCTTCAGCGCTTTTGGGAACTAGACGAGAGTCTTGATAAAAAATTAATGACAAAGGAAGAAACACAGTGTGAAATACATTATGAAAAAACACATTTAAGATTAGAAAACGGTCAATATCAAGTTCGAATGCCATTTAAAAACAATCCTCCTGACCTTGGTGAATCACTTGTTTTGGCTAAAAAACGCTTTCAATACTTAGAAAATAAATTTCAAAAGAATCCCGGTTTACATGAAAAATACAATGAATTTATGAAGGATTATTTAGATCAGAATCACATGGAACCTATTCCAACTAAAGATATTGAAAAGAATCAAACTGTTTGCTACATACCTCATCACGCAGTGATCAACGAACAACATTTAACCACCAAACTGCGCGTCGTTTTTGATAGCTCTGCAAAAACAAGTAATGGTAAATCACTCAATGACAATACCATGATTGGGCCTCCTTTACAAAATGACATACGAGATGTAACACTGAGATGGAGGAGACACCAATATGTATTAATCGGCGATATACGACAGATGTATAGAAGGATTAATCTCGATGAAAGAGATAGAGATTATTTGAGAATACTATGGCGTTTTAACCCTGAAGAAGAAATACAACATTATCGACTGACAACTGTAACATACGGCACTTCATGCGCACCTTACTTGGCTTTAAAGACACTGAGACAGTTGGCAGAAGATGAAAGAAATAATTTCGAAGATCAAGTGATTGACACTGTACTTCAGGATTTTTATATAGATGACCTACTTACTGGAGAAGGCTCTCTTGACAAAGTTATACAATTGAAAAACGATCTTGTAAAACTACTACAAAAAGGTGGATTCACATTACATAAGTGGGCGTCAAACATTGTAGGCATAGAAGGTGTAGATCAAGCGAATCGCAAAATTCTTGGCATTAATTGGAATGGTCATACAGATCAATTTGAATTGAAGATTGAACTTCCACCAACCACCACAGAAACCACAAAGAGAACTATTTTGTGCGACATAGCAAAGATATACGATCCAGCTGGGTGGCTGGCACCAGTAGTAATAACAGCAAAAAGTTTCCTTCAAAAACTGTGGATAAACAAAATCGATTGGGATGAATATTTGCCCAGCTCACTACTAGAAGACTGGTTGACTTTCAGAAATCAATTAATCAACATGCCAACAATTAATTTAGAGAGATGGATAGGATTCACTGATGACAACGTGAAAGTAGAACTACATGGCTTTTCGGATGCCTCTACCATTGCATACGCTGCTGTTGTGTATTGTAGGGTAATTACTCCTGACAAAGTCACTGTGACAATGATAGAAGCGAAGACCCGCATAGCCCCTGTTAAGCAAGTTTCCCTACCCAGACTAGAACTCTGTGGAGCAGTCTTATTAGCTAAGTTGTTGCATAGAGTACGGCAAGCTTTGTCAATACCCATTCAAGATACTTACGCCTGGACTGATGCTACAATTGTACTGGCCTGGCTACAAAAACCACCATGTTGTTGGACGACTTTCGTAGCCAATAGAGTTACTGAAATCACAAACGTAATAGACAAAGACAGATGGAATCACGTAGCCTCACTCGACAACCCCGCTGATGTAGCCTCCCGCGGAATCACACCTGCAGACTTATCTGATCACCCACTCTGGTGGCACGGCCCATCCTGGCTGCGTACACGTGGTACGCTGCCGTTGGTCCCGTCCAGCTGCGTAGAACCGACGAACCTGGAAGAAAAAGTGTTAGTGAGTGTAAGTGTAATGCCTAATATCAGTGTAAATAGTGAAACAAGTAAAACTAACAAAGACACTAAGTTATTTGAAAAATACTCAAGTTTAAGTAAACTAGTTAGAGTTGTTGCATTCATCTTAAGATTTTACAATTGTTTAAAATACAAAATCAAAACTAAATGTGTATTAGAGTGTCCCAGTTATTTGACTACAACTGATCTCAAATCGGCTATGTTAACACTAGTTAAAATGTCACAAAGTAATAATTTACAAAAGGAAATCAATTGCTTAAAGAATGGTAATAAACATTGTAAAAGTTTGTATAAGTTGAAAAGGATAAGTCCATTTCTAGATGAACAAGATATATTAAGAGTAAAGGGTCGATTATGTAATGCAACTGTACACTATAATGTAAAACATCCTATTATTCTTACAAAAAATTGTAAACTGTCATATTTGATTGTTCAAGATGCTCATTTAAAGACATTGCATGGAGGAATGCAATTGATGTTAAATTTCATATGTTCTAATTATCATATAATCAAAGTTAAATATCTTATAAAGCAAGTAATTAGAATGTGTGTGTCTTGCTGTAGACATTCTGGTAAAACAAATATACAGTTGATGGGTGACTTACCTAAGTTCAGAGTAACTCCTCAGAGACCATTCAGCATTAGTGGTGTTGATCTTGCAGGACCTGTAACATTAAAATTGTTTAATGGTCGAGGTTCAAATAGAACACAAAAGGCATACATTGTTCTATTTATTTGCACAGCTGTTAAAGCAATTCACCTGGAATTAGTTACCAGTTTGAGTTCAGAAGCATTTATAGCAGCTTTTAGGCGTTTCACAGCTCGTAGAGGTCACTGCACAAAGCTCATAAGTGATTGTGGCACTAATTTTATAGGTGCTAGTAGGCAACTTAATGAATTAAATACAAATAGTTTAAAAAACTTACCGTCTGAAATAGCTGCACTCTTAGCTCAAAATGGTACTGACTGGCAATTTAACCCTGCTAGTGCACCTCATATGGGTGGCTTATGGGAAGCCAATATAAAATCTGTGAAAAGGCATCTCTGTCGAGTACTTAATGACACCAAACTCACATTCGAGGAGTACTACACTCTATTATGCCAAATAGAATGTTGTCTGAATTCTCGTCCACTAACCCCTGTGAATGACGAAATTGCTGATGTACTTACTCCGGGTCACTTCCTTATTGGGGAATCTCCAAATGTGATTTTAGACGAAAACTTAATCGATGTCAAGGTTCCCTATATACAACGCTGGCTATATCTTCAACAGAAACTTCAGTATTTCTGGAAAAGATGGAGTCAAGAGTATTTACAGACCTTACAAAACAGATCCAAATGGACGAGCATTCAGAGAAATATTGCTGTAAACGATATAGTTTTAATAAAAGACGAAAGGTTGCCTCCTACGAAGTGGCTCCTAGGCAGAGTCATAGATACTCATCCAGGTACTGACGGACTAACACGAGTTGTTAGCGTTAAGTGCAAATCAATGGTCTTAAAGACCAATCCATAAGTTGTGTCTTATAACATATTAAACTAACATTGTATTTTTTTTTTTTTTTTTTAAAAAAAGCCTAATCGTCTTTTGGCGGGCGTTATGTTCGAACTCTTTGGTAAAAAACAAAGAATATTTTTAAAAAGAATATGAAATGTCACTTGGAAAATTTTACTCTCAACTCAACCTCTTGTTACAAATTATAATACAAGCTTTTTGTAAATACAGTGGTTTTTAATTATTAAATTACCAGTAGTATTCATAGCCAGGAAGTGTCGCCCAATGTTCTGCCACACTGGAGGCTCCGGTGATCTTCGAGTCATCAACATAATATTTGAATTTAACTTTCTTCCCACAATTCTGTCTTGGCTACTCCTTCTCACCGTTCCGGTTTCGTCTCAAGTTCCTTTCGTGTAACAGCTATTGGGCTTTGGAATGCTCTCCCCGAAAACATTAGACAAGCTCCGAGTCGAATGGCATTTAAATTTCTACTCCATAAATATTTTCTCCTGAAGTCCTCTACATCGTCGCTCACCTGTCCCAGTCTTTAACCGTATGTAATGTATATATTTTATATATTAATATTATGTAATAAGTATATAATAATAATAATAATAATAATAATAAAAACTTTATTTAAAACATTTACAATGATCAAACAAACAACAGTTTTCTCTAGTCTCCACACTAGGATTCCCTGTGTTGTGGCAGGCTAGTCTCTTCATCCTGTTGGCTTTTAGCACTTGAGCTTACATAGTGTGTGTATGTGTGTGTGTGTGTGTGTGTATGTGTTGTGTGTAGAATAGATGTGTCTGGTAAGTGAGTTTAAGTTAATATGGGCGCATCGAGTATTGCCAATTTTTGCTAATTATATATTGTAATTTTTTAACATTTGCTCTGTACTTTCGTAGTTTTGTGCGAGAAGCCAGTCTGTAATGCGTTTTTTACAAAGATACTTAGACAGTTTTACCACATTAAATAGTTGGTTGATTTTTGTATATAAAGTAGGTCCGATGTATGAGAAGCATTTTTTGCCAAAGAGTGTTTTTGTTTTTATGGCCATCCATTTTGGTTTTCTCTTTTGCAGGGATGCAATTGAGATTAACCGAAGTGCAGATTTATGAAATTTTAATAAGGTTGCTAGTATAAAAAGTTGCCGAACCGTTAGTACTTTGCATTCCGTAAACAATTCGCTTGTGGGAAAGCGTCGTGGTTTCCTGTATGCTACTTTTAGAACACCGCGCTGTGCACGTTCTAGCTTTAGTAGTCTAGTTTTGCATGCGTTACCCCATGACACTATACAGTAGCTAAGTATAGACTGGCAGAGGGCAAAGTAAATGCATTTTGTGAGATCTTTTTCAGCCACGGTGCTCAAGGATTTGAAAATGTAGAAAAGTTTTCTTAGTCTGGATCGTGTGCTATTGATGTGTGTATTCCAATTAAGGTTTTCGTCAACATAAATGCCCAAGTATTTTGTACATTCTACTTGTTCGAGCTGTGAACAAGTGCAAGAAGGTGTCTCGTGTGTGCACATGTGCAGTTTCAGCTTTAAGGGTTCTTTAGGAGCGGTTTTGCTTGAGATTCTAAAGGCTATGAATTTTGTTTTGGAAGAATTTAATGTAAGCAGATTATGTTGCATCCATTGGGTAGCCGCTTTCAGTCCCACAGTGGCGGTGGACAATGTAGTTTCCCATGTCTTGCCACTGAATAATATTGCAGTGTCATCCGCGAAAGCTATTATCTTCGCGTTTTTTAACTGGAGTTCACACAATCCGTTTATATATCGCACACCCGGTAAAAAACTGTCATAACACAAAAACAGGCAAATCTCACCCCTTGCAGTAAAATATTATTTTACTGGAAAAAGTGAGATTATAAAAACATTATTTTACTGAAAAAAGTGAGACCTGCCTTGCCTCTACGCCATGACAGTTTTTTAGCGGGTGTGCGATTATGTCGTCAATTATTATTAAGTAACAAAATGACTCTACCAGATTTGCCTGTTTTTATGTTATGACAGTTTTTTACCGGGTGTGCGATATATTAAGAAGAGAGTCGGTCCTAACACACTTCCCTGGGGGACTCCAAATTTTGTGTATGAGGGATCACTTGTATATTTGCCTACTGATACTGCTTGCTCACGGTCAGTCAAATAGGAGTTAAACCATTCTAAGGCCAAGCCCCGCACTCCCGCTAACTCCATTTTCCTTAGTAGAATGGGACGCGAAACCGTATCGAACGCTTTTGCAAGGTCCAAGAATACTCCGATACATTTTTTACCGCTGTCCAATTCCTTCGATACTTCATCTGTAAGTAGTGTGACAGCATCCTCCGTGGATCTATGAGTGCGAAAACCAAATTGATTATCCGATAAAATTTGGTTTTCCTCTAGATACCTTATCAGTCTGCTGTTCACCACTTTTTCAAGTACTTTTGCTAAGCTTGTAAGTAGAGAGATCGGCCTAAAGTTAGCAGCATTCAAAGGGTCTCCCTCTTTATATATTGGGGTGATGAGTGCTTTTTTTAAGCAGAGCGGGACTTCTCCAGTTGAAAAGCTTAAGTTACACAGATGCGCAACTGGACCTGCCAGACAGTTTCTACCTAGCTTCAGTAGTTTATTGCTTATTTTGTCCCACCCAGGAGCTGCTTCTACTTTTAGATTGTTAAGGATTTTTGTTATTTCCTCTTCGTTGGTCGGCAGTAGAAAAAAGGAATTAAGAGGTGGTTTACTTTTGTCTGTTTCTCTAGTAGCGTTAGCTAGCTGGACTTCTGTTTTATTTATTCTAGTCAAAATATCGTTAGCTAGAGTTTCACCTACGGTAGCAAAGTATTCATTTATATTATTTAATGTGTGTGTAGGGTTTTCATCTGGTCTTAAAATTGAGTGAACGCTCTTGTTTGTGCTAATATTACAGATTTCTTTTACAGTCTTCCAAGTTTTCTTCATGTCGCCTTTATTATTTAGTAGTATCTTTTTGTAGTGTTCGTTTTTTAGATTCTGTAGAAGATTGTTGCAGAAATTTCTGTAATTCCTGTATTTCTCAAGTAGTTTAGTGTCGTTTTTGTGTTTTTTAACCTTTTGGTGTAGCGAGTCTCTGTACCTTATACACTTAAGAAGGCTTTTCGTGATCCATGGTTTCATTATCTTGTGCTTACTTGTGGGAGCCTGTTCTTCAGAGTTTTTTTCTATTATATTGGCCAATGTGTTTATTAGTTCTGTCAAAGCCTTAGAAGTGTTTGTTTGTTGGTATATGATTTTAAAGTCTGTTTTTTCTAAATCGCTTAGTAGTTGATCATAGTTTATTTTGCTTCTGTTAAAAATTGGTTTCTTTTTTGTCCTAAGATTATCTATGCCTATAATAACTGTGTCATGATCCGTAATGTTACTTGCTAGTACGACCACTTGAGTTTGTTTTTTGGTTCTGATAAGGACATGGTCGAGGCAGTTAGGACCACGTGTTGGTAATTCATGTCCTAATAGAAAGCCGTAATGTGATGTTAGTTCCAAGTACTCTTCTGCACGTGAGTCCAAAGTGTTAGTTTTTACATCAATATTTATATCGCCAGTAATCAAACAAGTTTCAGCTTTACATTTATCTAGAATTGCCTCTAGGGATGAGTAGAATTTGCTTGCATTGTGAAAGGAAGGTGACCTGTAAATTGCTAGTATAGTTATGGAGTTGTCAATATTTACCATTAGGCAATTTGCTTCTTTAAATGGAGGTTCTTCGATTTTCACAGTCAAGTTGCACTTTGATAATACTATTATGCCGTCATTTTGATTATAGTGCTGCTTGGAACAGTTAAAATTGTAGTTTTTAAGATTAACAGCTGGTGACGTTTTGTTTAGCCAACATTCGGTCAATATAATAACATCTGGTTGAAAATTAAGTCTGCTAAGCAATACTACAAAGTTATCAAAGTTTTTATTTACGCTACGCTATAACGCTACGTTATATATATATATATATATATATCTTATGTTATTTTTTGTAATTTTATATTTTAAATAAGTATTTATTTATCATATTTTATTTCGTTTATTTCTGTTATTTTTTAAGTTTTAGGTTAATTGGCACTACCCACTGTTTCTTTCTGCTTGGCCTAAAGGTTGACTGGGAGAGAATGCCATGAGGCATTAAGTCCGCCTTTTGTACTTGATTTGTGCAATGAAGCTTAAATAAATAAATTTTTATATGACTGTTGTTGGAACTTATGTGAATATTCCAGGCGAGTCTGGACAAGTTAGTGGAGCGGTCGGGAGCGGAGTACGGGGCGGCGTCGTGGTCCCGCCTGGTGCCGCTGGTCCACGAGCCGCACGTCGCGCACGAGGCCGGCGCCGCCGCGCTGGCCGCCGGGGACCTGTCCGCCGCGCACGACCTCTTCGTGAGGGCGCTGGACACCGCGCGCCAGGACAACGACATCTCACAGGTATGTGGTTCATATCCGGCTCGAAGGACCAGAAATGTACGGTGTTTTCTTACAAACTTTATATGGTAGAATTAGTTAAGAGAAACATTATTAAATTGAAATTATTATTTTATATTATTATTTTATACTAAGTCAGTTCGCAGACAAACACGCAGCCCACCTGATAGTAAGCGGCCACTGCAGCCTATTCCATTGAAGGATACTTCACTAGGAAGCGTCGCTCAATGTGTGAATCACTCTATCTATAAAAAAAAACCGCATCAAAATCCGTTGCGTACTTTTCTAGATGTAAGCATACATAGGGTCCATAGGGACAGACAGCGGGAAGCGTCTGCTTTATACTATGTATAAAGATGATGTACGTATGCATAATACGTGTTGTTTCTGTTACTCAGCTCCACAGCCGCTGGGCAGCCACGCTAGACGCGCTAGGCCACACAGCGCGCCGGCTGGGCCGCGCGCGCGACGCCGCCGCCTGGCACGCGCGCGCGCTGTCCCTGCGGCCGGCGCGTGCCGCGTCGCTGGCCGCGCTCGGCCTGGCGCTGGCGCTGGCCGGCGACGAGGCGCGCGCGGCCGCTGCGCTGCATGCGGCGCTGGCCAGGGACCCGGATAATGTGGTCGCGCATTCCCTGCTAGAGGCTATAGTTGATGCTCTGGATGCGCATCCGCTCCATGCTGATCCGCTGCTTGAGGGTAAGTTGAAAGCTTGTACTTTTAGGACGTTTACTTAAGTCACTCTCTGGTCGCGCTCGGCCTGAATCATGATTCGTTAAAAATCACGTATCGGCTTTTAAAAATCTATTGAAAATATTTTGACAAATCGTAAAAAAACACGATTCCGTATTTAATGTGAACATCTATCCGTCGAGGCGTATCGTGTTTTTTAACGAATCGTCAAAGACGTATCCCGTGTGAATGCGCCCTTAGCGGGAAATGAAGCAAGGGCAGCTGCCGCCCTGCATTCAGCCTTGGCGAGAGTCCCGGATAATGTGGTCGCGCACTCGTTGCTAGAAGCTATTGTAGACGCGCTCGATGCGCATCCGCTAAATGCTGGCCTACTACTCGATGGTAAGAACGCACTTAAAAAAAGCTTACGTCTACTCAACTCGTCGAGATCGCCAGCTTACCGTCACAAACTATTTAATTAACTTAACTTTTAAAAATAATGGTCCTCTAAACATAGACCCTTGGGGTACACCCTCTCTTAAAGTTGTACAAGCAATAGTTATTTATGTGACTGTTGCATAATGAGGGTCATTAAAATACGAATGTGGTTTTATGAAACGAACGAAGTGAGTTTCATAAAAGTATCACATGAGTATTTTAATGCCTAATTATGTACAGTCACATACATAACTTTATCTTCATTCATACGATAAATGTCTATTTTAAAGTCAGGATCGATGTGAAACCGCGTGGAATATAATCCGTAGTACCAGGAGAGCAGAGAAGAACAAGAAGCTAGGCTAGCTCGCGTGTTTCAAACTCTTTGATTTAATGAATAGTTACGCTGCGGTTATGCTCTCCTGGTACCTTTGAAAATACATCAAGATGTTTTGCTTACATATGTTAGCTTCAAATCCATTAATTTTTACTATTTAAGAAGACGTTCGAAATTTGAACGTAATTAAAGTATCGGTTACCGATACTAAAATGTAAACATTACGATGCAGCCACAGATACTTATATCTAAATGTAGGGCGTTTGCTCATCGCTCCTGACTATAAAATAGACATATTATGGTATGGATGTAGATAAAATTTATTTTCTTAACGTGAACTCTTTATTATGCTGTCAGCCAGATACTTATATTATACTATTGTATACGTTTAAAAATATTACAGTTAAGTCGTAGTAATTTAATTATATGAACAAAAATATGCTGACAGCACCATCGAATGCCTTCATGAAAACCCAAAAAATAGCTCCAACATTCTTTCCTTCCACAACCATTGTTTGCTATTACAGCCTCGAGCTTAGTGCAGTATTCAATAATAATGTTTTAATTAACTCTAAACAAGGCTAATAAAGCTCTCTAAAATTTAGACTGGCCCAATGGCGCATTTGGTAGTGACCCTGCCCTATGCGCCAGTGGTTGTGCGTGTGTTGTGTGGGTACGAATCCCACCCAGGACAAAACTTATGTGATGAACATTTGTGTTTGTTCTGTGTCTGGATGTTTATTTGTATTTAAGTATATATCTGTAGTAACTTCGTTGTTTCTGATACCCATACCTAACACAAGTGCTTACGCTACTAACTTTGGGGTCAGATAAATGTATGTGATGGTGTCCAATATTTGACGAGCCATTTGGTGTAATGGTCGAGAAGTCGGCTATTACACCAGAGGTCGCGGGTTCGATCCCCGCACGGTACAAACATTTTGTGTGCATGAACATGTCTGTTTGTATCGGTCTCGGTGTTTCTTAAATTTGTATAATATGTATGTATTTACAAAAAAAAGTAGATACGTAATGTTTATCCGTTGTCTGGCATCCATAGTACAAGCTAATGCTTAGTTTGGGGCTAGATGGCGCTGTGTGAATAATGTCCAGAGATATTTATTTATTTATTTATTAATAAAGCTGTAACGTTCCGCAGACGAGGAGATCCCGCAGTTCCCGTTCCCGCCGGTGAACATCTCGGTGCGCGCGAGCGGCGAGCCCGACCAGACCAACACCTCCGACATGAGCATGAGCTTCGACTGATGCGCGGTCAGCGGGGACTGCCCGGTCTCACTAGCCTCTAGTAGTAGCGTAAGGCTTGGTTTCCTACTAGGTTGCGTACGCAGTTCTGGCGTACAAATTACTGTTAGTGTGCCCGCCCACGACAGACTTTTTGTATGACCGACAATCGGTGACAGACTTTTTTCTATGGTATTTTGTGATTGACTTTTTGTAGGACGTGAGCGTTGCTCCATTGCTATCAGTACGTTCTATTTGTCACCTACAAAAAGTCGGTCACCGATTATCCGACGTGGGCGGGCAGCCAAAGCGGACGATTTCTCTTCTTTTTTTAAATGCTCGAATCAATTGGCAGACGAGAACGTAGCTCACCTAATGGCAAGCGGCCACTGCGGTCTATTTCACTGAAGGAAAACTTAGCTAGGAAGCCTCTCTGCAGGCTTCAATGATCTTAAGCCCGCCAACGCAATTGCGGCTGGCTGCAATATGCGGTTTATGACCCGTGGAACACCTAAGTGGTTCACCTAGGTGTTCCACGGTGACTTTTTTATACCCGTGGATCACCTAGGTGTTGGTGTTCCACTGGTACAAAAAAGTAACCGTGGAACACCTAGGTGAACCACTTAGGTGTTCCACGGGTCATAAACCCAATATGCGGCCTGCCGCAACGGCACGCCGCATAGCGGCTGGCCGCTTAGTGCGTTGCTAGCCTCAAGCCTTTGGCCTTTGCCACACTTGGCGGAAATTCCGTCGCGGAGCGGCCGCGACGGAACGCCAATGCATTTAATTTCATATAAATTACAAATAGCGGGCACACTACGCGGAAGATCAGTCGCTCCGTCGCGGACGGTTTTATATGAAATTATTTCCGTCGCGGACGATCCGCGGCGGAATTTTCGTCAAGTGTGGCAAAGGCCTTTGATTTCAAGTGTACATGCTCCCACATGGCGGCTGCGGGCGCGGTAGTGCTTGTTCACGTTGACTCGCGGGCGCGGTCACGAAACATCTCTCTGAAGCCGCAGTGACCCTTGGCATCGGGTAGGTAGGCTGTAGTAGGCCTATCTGCCAATTGGCATGTCATAAAATAAGGAAATTATGTAAAAAATAATCCTGGTTATTATTTTCATATTTGATCAATGAAGAAAATGCTCTTTGTAAATAAATAATATGAAGTAGTTGTACTGATTGCAACTAATTGTATATTGCGTTGTTTATTAAAATACAATGTTTACAAAACTCCGTTTCATTTATTACTAATATTGTTAAAAATAAAAAGGCATAAATTGTCTTTATATAATTTATTTTTCCAATAACAGTTTACAACATTTAAAAATCAAACAAGCATTAGAGATTAAAATCAACATTTCGTATAATATGAAACCCTAAAATTCTATAAAAATCACCATGATTATACATTTTTAAAAGCCCTTTAAAATGTTTAAAAGTATCGCGATGGACAGCCTACGAGGGCTATTCTAACAGGCACCGCACGGGTAGATTAAAATCACCTAATTCTATGGAGGCACATGTAAAATTTATCTATTGAACATATCTACGCTGAAGGCGTATGACAAAATTCATATAAAATTGATAAATTGCAATAATATGCATATTGATATTTAATATTAATCTACATACATGTAGCAAAAAATAAATTATTCGATCGATTATCGTATACAAACAAGTATCGCTCCTCCCGTGCCGAGGATTTCAAACATTATAATAAAAAGGAATGTATATTTAAGACTGCGGTCACGGGCTGCCAATTAAAATAATAATATTCTAAAATGATTTAAATTGTCGCCAGACACTGTCGTTGCAAAGTGCCTTAAAGAAACAAAGACATGGTTTTATTAAATTAATTTAACATGAATTTATTGAGTTTCAAAAAACACTAATCTTATTACACCAGAATAAGATAGCGTTTACGCCAAACATTATGTATTAAAACCTAATATTGTGTTTATATATTAAGCAAAAATTTCTTTGAAAAACTTTGCAACAACAGTATATGACAATAGCCGTCACTCGGTCAATAGAAAAACTAAAGTTAAGAAATCAAGTTTACAAAAAACACGCCATCGGGCCAGTTGAAAATTCGAAGATAATTTGTCGCAACTATTGAAGGAATAACGGCTCGAAATCAACCTTAGGGATCTAACAGACGAACGACCCATCGTTTGCGACCCTCGACGACTGCGGTGGTCGTTGCGGCCCCGCGCGACAGTCGCAGAGGGTCGTCGGCTGTCGTTGCGGCCCCGAACGACAGCCGCTCACCGCAGTCGTCGAGGGTCGCAAACGATGGGTCGTTCGTCTGTTAGATCCCTTAGAACTAAGCATATTATGCTGGCGAAGCGCCCAACTTAATAGCGGCTCGACAACACGACACCGGGCGGTGTGTGGCCCTCCCTGCCTCCAGACACCAACGATTGCTTCCGAATCGTTTGTTGTACACCAGCCATTGTAGCTTTGCAACTGACACTACGCTTGCGAGTAACTATACTTACTAGCAAATATATAGAATCAATTTATTCTTTCACATATTTTTAGGATAGAATTAACCGAAGTTGGACAAATTTTGTCATTATAAAGGCCAACTAAAGGCCTTTAAAACTGAGTGATTCTATGCTTAAAACAGGTTAAAAGAAAAAGATAATTATTCTGTATTTTTGCTAGTAAGCGCCAGTTTCATCACTGTCAGAAGTTCCAAATATTTTTAGGCGGATATCAATGATGCAGTCTTTTTGAATATTTACAGAAGAGACGGCATCATTGCTACACCACAAAAAATTACGAACTTATCCGACAGTCGTAAAACTTGCACCTAGTATAGTCACTACCGCTAAATAGACCGTTAAGTTCTACCCCGCGAGATACGAGCAAAGCGAGACGAGTGTTTCTGCTTCTTCCACTCTTATCCCGCTCGGAAGGACCAACCGTCTATTGTAACCAGTATAATACGCGTCAACTTAATTGGCTCGTCTGAACATCGTGCGAGAACCTGCGCAGAACACAAACGTAAGTGTCAGAGCACCTGCGCAGATGACGCTCGCAGCTAACTTCAGACAAGCCAATTAACGCCCGGTTCACACATGCTCCGTTTTACTGTTCCGGTTTATCGTGTACGTCTTTTTTCGTCGATGGCGTTTGTATTACTGTATTAAGAATACTGTGCCATGTGTGAAGTCGCTCATACAACTGCATACGCCATCGATGAAAAAAACGTATACGATAAAACGGAACAGTAAAACGGAGCATGTGAACCGGGCGTAAGTTGACGCGGACTATACTAGAGTTGCCCAACTATCGATAGTTTCGCTATCGATAGTTGACCTTGAAAAATAGTAACAATATCGATAGTGCTATCGATAGTATCGATAATATCGATACAATCGTTAGCCCAATCCAGGCAATACTATCGCGGGTAAGCAATACTATCGATAGTATTGTTGATCGATAGTTAAAAAACTATCGATAGTATTGCCTGGATTTGGGCTATCTATCGATAGACTATCGATACTATTGATATGACGTCAACTATCGATAGACTATCGATAGTTTAGCGATAGTGGACTATCGATGGGCAACTCTAGACTATACAACACGCTTCAAGTAGCGAGGCGAGCGTGCGTCGACTAGTGTTTGACCGCTGGTGGTGCGGCGGTGCGGGCGGCAGGCAGCGCAGGCGCCTAGCGCGGCGGCCAGGCGTCGGCGGCCTCGTCGGCGGCGGGCTCGTAGTCGCCGCCGCTGGCCGCGCTGGCTCCGCTCGTGGCCGGCGATGGGGTGCCTGGAACAAACAAATATTATATGATACTATACCCCGTTTTATTTAGCATTAGAAATTTGGTCACCTAAGAAGCAGTGGTCGTAAACATTTTCTACAAGCAAATATTGATCAAATATTGATCAACTATTGATCATATGGTTAAGAGGATTCAAACGATTTATGATACTCTGGATCTAGTTCTAGATATTGATTGTTTGTGACAACATCACCACATCAAACGTCACTAAGGCTCCGTATAGACGGTCTCAGTATTTAAAAAAATATCTAACGAAGAGGATGATGTTGAGTTGAGAGCAAATTTAAGCTATTTGAAATATGTAGTGCATCAGATAAGTAAAACAAACTAGATTTAATTTGAAAACTTTATTCATCTTCAGAGGAATCTGAAGAATCAGATTACCCCTACAACGATAGCAAACTTTTCCACAGTATTATCTATTGATGTATCTAAGCGGAGCATCTTTTCTTGCTCTTTAATAACATGCTGGAATTGCTGGATGGATGACATCCAATTACTTGCTGAAATACGACAGAAGGCTTCTGGAACTAACTTTTTTATTGTAGCCATTTTAAAATCTTTATTCCCTCTTATTACAAAAAAATACGCTAGAACAGGTTTAAAACTGTACTAACTAGTACAGGTACCAAGTCCGAACTATAATTTAAAACCTTCCTTATTACAAAACAAATACCAACTTAGGAATAATTTACTGGTACTAACTCGTTCAGTGCGTTTCATTTTACAAGACTTTGTTTTATGGCATGTTTTAAAATCGTTAAATAAGATAGTAAAAATAATATATTTTTAATTTATTAATGTGTTTTAGTAATGTAAGGAAAAGTAACATATATTTTTAATTTTCAGTTCACAAATTAAGTTATTCTTTTCAAAAATTGTCTTTCTATACGCAAAACGGAGCAAAATTTTAAAAGTGTTATCGTTTTGATGTTTAAAAGTTAGTCCATTGTAAAACTAGGGGCATCGGCGGACTAACGTGAGTCTAACTTAAGTACTCGAAATGAATTAAAACTTCGTTTAAAACTTAATTATTTAACGGTACTTAAAAGTCGTAAAGTAGAGCAAAATTGACCCGACACCACACAGAAGATATCCCGGACGTCGTCAGCCTTTGTATTAGTAAGTGTAGTTCTGAAACAGTTTAAAAACAACAAGGCGCTGGGGGATGACGGAGTAACAGCGAAGGTTCTGAAGGCCGACCGGTCGACGGTCCTGAAAGCTCTTCAGAGGCTATTCGACTCCGTTATTCTCGAGTGTCAAACGCCAACAGCATGGCAGAGGGGCGTGGTGAAGTTGTTCTTCAAAAACGGCGATAGGACGCAGCTGAAGAACTACAGACCCATCACACTACTGAGTCATGTTTACAAGCCGTTCTCTAAAGTTATAACGAATCGTCTCGTACGTAGGTTTGATGACTTCCTGCCTCCCGAACAAGCCACGCTGCGGCAGGTAACACAAAAGTCCGAGGAATACAATCTACCATTATGCTTAGCGTTTGTGGACTATGAAAAAGCCTTTGATTCTGTCGAGACATGAGCCGTGCTTCGGTCACTCCAAAGGTGCCAATTAAACTACCGATACATACAAGTAAGTAGTCAGTCGCTGTACAAAAACGCCACCATGTCAGTCCGCCTCCAGGACCAGAAAACAAAACCCATTTGGCTCCAGCGTGGTGTGAGGCAGGACGATGTTATATCGCCGAAACTGTTCACTACTCTTTTGGAGAAAGTGTTTAAGCTTCTGGACTGTAGAGACTTGGCATCAATAAATGACGCACCTTCGCTTCGCTGATGATATCGTAGTCATGGCAAGACCTTGGAAGACCTAGGCACAATGCTCAACGATTTCAGTAGTGTCTCAACAAGTTAATGTACACACCCATTTCCACACACACACATACATGCCCACACGTACTTAATGCTGTCATCTTTTCCCTTTTTTTGAAAAAGAAAAAGATTGAGACTAAATACTGTTGAGTTGCGTCCATCTGTTTATTGTTTTGTTAATTATAGTCTGGATATTGCAATACAAGCTTATAATACATATATGCTTAGTGCAAAAGCCGCTAGATAATTGTTTCTAAATGTTAAGTGTTCTAGAAATAAATAAATGTATTATTATTATAAGTGGGTCTTAAAATGAAAATGGAAAAGACGAAAATTATTTCGAACTCCCATGTCGTACCCACTCCTGTAAAAGTTGGGAACTCAACACTGGAAGTTGTAGACGAGTACCTGGGCCAAAAAGTCCAACTTGGTAAATGCAACTTCCAGAAAGAGATCGATTGACGAATCCGACTCGGCTGGTCAGCGTTCGGGAAGCTTCGCAGTGTATTCTCGGCCCGTTTACCGCAGTATCTCAAGACAAAATTCTTTAATACGTGTGAGTTGCCAGCGATGACCTATGGAATTGAAACGTGGCCACTTACAATGTGCCACAGGCAAACTCAAAAACTTAAAATCGCGCAGAGGGTAATGAAGAGGGCTATGCTTGGAGTCTCCCTGCGTGATCGCATCACAAATGGTGAGATCCGCAGAAGGACCAAGGTCACCGAAATTGCCCTAAGAATTGCGAGCCTTAATTGGCAGTGGGCGGCCACATTGCAAGAAGGACTGTCCTCGAGTGGTGGCCACGTAGTGGAAAACGCAGCCGTGGTAGGCCTCCCACAAGCAAGGTGAACCAAGGTCGCCGGAATCCACTGGATGTGGGTGGCGCAGGACCGATCGGTTTGGAGATCCTTGGGGGAGGCCTATGTCCAACAGTGGACGTCTTTCGGCTGAAATGATGACTTAAAAGTTAAACCGATGATGGAAACGATTTATAATCACTTTCACCGAGTAAGTTTTTCGTATGATTGAATGAACCTGAAGAGGCAAGAAGAGACAAATAGAGCGTAAATAAATGTAATTACAACCGAATTGCTTATTTATATACATTTAAAAATTATTGTTAAACAAGCACATTTACAACTTTCTTAGACAACTTCTAAATATCGCCGCTAGGGGCGCGCGTGTCTTCTTCGTCAATCTTTGCGTTTCATGTTTACAATCGCTGCTTCTTGAGGTCTTTTAAAGTGCAAACTTTTTACGATGATTAGTTTATTTCTGTTAAATTATTCGTTTTGTTGTACAAATCGAAAATTAAGTATTTAAATATTGAAAATAATAATCAACGATCACAATAATGGCTATAATTAGAATCGGAAGTATGTAAATAAAATAATTTGACATTTTTAAGTTATATTTTCGCTTGACACAAATTGGTGCCTATAATAAAATACCTAAATTTCGTTCTTTCTAATGCTAAATAAAATGAAGTATAAATGACTCGCAAAAATCGTGCAAATTGATACATCTAACAGTACTCTAAGAAAAAGATAAATTTTCTAAAATTGAGAAAAAAAGTATTTATGGAATTTACAGTTTTAGTTAATTTGATGCTATCTTATAAGTGTCATTAATATTACTAGACCAACCCAACCATACATTTAAGAGACCAAGGTAAATCCGACCCAGATTACTGAAGGTCTATTCAGTTTAGAAATTTTAATGTGGATAAGCATTTCTAATCTAGCGATGCTTAGATTCTTAGTTACATTAGTTTTATACTACTATGAAGTAATGTTAAGAAAATGGAAACTCATTATCTATGCAATAGTCAAAGGAGATAGTACGAGACGTTACTATTTTCTTAACTTTAAGGCCTCTGCCTCGAATTTCGCGGAAACGCACGCAGTCGCATGGCGATCACCGCTTGACAGGACCGCCCGTGAGCCTGCGTGGGCTCCGCTTCCGCTAAATTTGAGTAAGAGGCCTAAGGGATATAAGGCTTGTCAATGGTAGGTACCTTCGCTGGTAGAGGTGTAGGCGCCGTTGTACAAGCCGTGGTCGTGTGTCTCGGGCGGCTGCCACAGCGGCGGGCGGCGCAGGCCTAGCGCTGCGCCCTTGCTGTTCCGCGTCAGCGGCTTGTGCTCCTCGCCCGGGTGCTGCCACAGCCAGCACGACCGGCAGAAGTACCTGCAACACGCAACATCTGTATCTTTCACTTTACGCTAATGTAGAGAGAACATTTGAGCCAGATTGAAGACTGACAGTAGAGCAGTTTGGTCATCGTAATCTGAAACTGTCACTATCTTAAATTGAAACAGCATGGAACTTCGAATCTGCACACCATCAGATGATAGTTTCGACAACAATATTCTGTTATAATTATGAAGAAAGTAAAATTAACACTGTTTCACTACAGCGATCAACATTTTGTAAATCACTTTTGACGAATAATAAGCTCTAATTTGGGCTCATCTACTTACTCAACTTATAAGCCCGAAACTAGCCAGGTAATAACATTTTTGCACCCATAGCTTTTCATACAAGATAAAAATAAAGTTAAAACATGAAACCTAAAAACAAGCAAAATGGTGTTTGTCAAAATTGAAGTTGATGTCTGAACTGAGCCATGTAGCAACTGAGAAACTAGTTATTACAGAAATCGTTAACATTAGTTACCTAAAGCACATGGGCTCGCGGCAGAAGTACGGCCCCTGCTGCAGGTTGCACACGCTGCACATCGAGTCTTCCAGGTACGGGTCCACTTGCACCTGCAATACAACACCAAATACAGCAATAAGTAGCTTCTAATTAAATTTTCAACTAAATTTGGCAATTGGCACAAATACTGCGTTAAAAAATTTGCCAGGTATTAATAAAATAGATAAACAGTAGGTAAGTATTACATCGCCAATTTTATAATCTAGGTTCTCGAATAAAACGGGAGTTAAAAAAACTTATTCATATTCATTTTGTTGCGGCTGTAGAAAAAAAGCTTAAGTTGCTAAGAGTGCGCGGACCGGAGTTTTGAAGCCAAAGACATTTGTTTTTATTATTTATTAGTTTAATGAATAGACCAAAATAATATGAACTGATAGTGAGTGCACTATTTTAGTAACATGAATGGAAGCAGTAAACATACCTTCTTGGTGAACTTGTCGGTGCAGATCTCGACGTATGCGGCGGAGATGGCGCGCACGTAGGACCGCACGTTGTTGAACGTCACGCGACCCGACCCGATCGGGTACTTGTTCTTATCAGTGTCTATGCCTGGAGAAAAAAACAATAAGCTTACAAATACGTTTCACTCAATAGTAACAAAAGATATAGAGATATTGTCATTAACAAAGAAGAAAAATGAGAGTCCTATAAATGACTGGCAACTTGGTAAAGTTTGCTGCCGTAACAGCTCTGGCAGTGTTCCGGCAATATTAGTGTGGGAGCCAGTACCTCTGAAAACAAAGACTCGAAGATTAGAGCACATATTGTGGCAGAACATTGAGCGACGCTACCATGCGAACCTGGTGACGTCACCCTCAATGGAATATGTCGCAGGGGCCGCTTACCACTATTTAGATTAGAGAAGCACGGAGTCGCTCGAAATAAATGTTACTAAATGTGGTTTGAATGGTCACCCATTCATTAACCGGCGGCGTGGGTAGCTTGACCTTCGTTATTGCTAACGAACCACCGTCACAGCTGAGCCACGAGCGAATATAGTGGGAAATAAATAGTTTTTTTTTTATAAAAAAGCAGTCAGGATGACCTCACTCCACCCGATGGTAACCCGATGTGAGGTCCAAATATAAGGTTGACTGGCTCAATAGAACATAGTACCCATTGAGCCAGTCACCCTCACCCTGAAGGCCTGCAGAGATGTAGCTCCACGCCCCGCCTGAAAAGCCCAGGATTATAGGAGGAATAGTGAATAGTGTCTCACCGGCGTAGACGACTCCGGAGAACAGGTCGTTCATGATGTTGGCGAGCGCCTGCGCGCTGAGCATGCCGTGCAGCGCGCCCACGAACACCGTCCGCGCCGGCTCCAGCCGCGCCGAGCCGCCCGCCACCCACGACGCGTCGCCCACCGCCCACGGGATCACCTGCGCCTGACGACACGAAGAAGCGTTTTACTAAATTTAATCCTTTAAGAACTCCGAGTGGAGAAGTGGCGGGAGATGGCGCAAGACAGACTGAAGTTGCGTCTTTTGTTGTCGGAGGCCAAGACTCATTTTGGGGTCCCTGCGCCATCTTAGTAAGTAAGATCCTATTTGATAAATTGTGCGTGTGATGGACCTTTTTTATTTAATTAAATTGAAACTAATGACTTAATATTTTAATTGGCAAAAAAAATAATTTTTAAATAAATTATTTGCTTCGGGGCTGTTATTACTAAGTGCCTTGTACACGCTACAAAGCCCTAATGTTGCATAAAAAATATTTTTCAAAACTCGCAACTTAATCACTCTACAACAATATCAGAATAATTATAAAACCAAGATAACTTATATTATCCAAATATACAAAAAAACAACAAATTAAATATATTTATCACATAAATATTAGTCCTGGGTGGGATCTAAAACTTGACCCCGGAGTACATCAGAAAAGAAAATTGAAAACAAACGTGAAATCTACGCTGCACTCGCCCTCGAACTTTCCATCTATTCTCAATCTAGTAAACCACTTTCAAGAACCTCTAGGAAGCGCAGCCACGGGCCAACCTTCAAATCGCATAGGTATAGTCAGTAAAAAAGAGATAGAAAGACGCAAGTTACCTCCTTGCTGCGCATCTTGCGCGAGAAGACCCGGTAGTAGAGGTTGTTGCCGTCGCGGCGCGAGGCGTGCAGCAGCGCGCGCACGCGGCGCTCGCTCTCGAACGTGACGTACGCGAAGATACATTACCTCCTTGCTGCGCATCTTGCGCGAGAAGACCCGGTAGTAGAGGTTGTTGCCGTCGCGGCGCGAGGCGTGCAGCAGCGCGCGCACGCGGCGCTCGCTCTCGAACGTGACGTACGCGAAGATACATTACCTCCTTGCTGCGCATCTTGCGCGAGAAGACCCGGTAGTAGAGGTTGTTGCCGTCGCGGCGCGAGGCGTGCAGCAGCGCGCGCACGCGGCGCTCGCTCTCGAACGTGACGTACGCGAAGATACATTACCTCCTTGCTGCGCATCTTGCGCGAGAAGACCCGGTAGTAGAGGTTGTTGCCGTCGCGGCGCGAGGCGTGCAGCAGCGCGCGCACGCGGCGCTCGCTCTCGAACGTGACGTACGCGAAGATACATTACCTCCTTGCTGCGCATCTTGCGCGAGAAGACCCGGTAGTAGAGGTTGTTGCCGTCGCGGCGCGAGGCGTGCAGCAGCGCGCGCACGCGGCGCTCGCTCTCGAACGTGACGTACGCGAAGATACATTACCTCCTTGCTGCGCATCTTGCGCGAGAAGACCCGGTAGTAGAGGTTGTTGCCGTCGCGGCGCGAGGCGTGCAGCAGCGCGCGCACGCGGCGCTCGCTCTCGAACGTGACGTACGCGAAGATACATTACCTCCTTGCTGCGCATCTTGCGCGAGAAGACCCGGTAGTAGAGGTTGTTGCCGTCGCGGCGCGAGGCGTGCAGCAGCGCGCGCACGCGGCGCTCGCTCTCGAACGTGACGTACGCGAAGATACATTACCTCCTTGCTGCGCATCTTGCGCGAGAAGACCCGGTAGTAGAGGTTGTTGCCGTCGCGGCGCGAGGCGTGCAGCAGCGCGCGCACGCGGCGCTCGCTCTCGAACGTGACGTACGCGAAGATACATTACCTCCTTGCTGCGCATCTTGCGCGAGAAGACCCGGTAGTAGAGGTTGTTGCCGTCGCGGCGCGAGGCGTGCAGCAGCGCGCGCACGCGGCGCTCGCTCTCGAACGTGACGTACGCGAAGATACATTACCTCCTTGCTGCGCATCTTGCGCGAGAAGACCCGGTAGTAGAGGTTGTTGCCGTCGCGGCGCGAGGCGTGCAGCAGCGCGCGCACGCGGCGCTCGCTCTCGAACGTGACGTACGCGAAGATACATTACCTCCTTGCTGCGCATCTTGCGCGAGAAGACCCGGTAGTAGAGGTTGTTGCCGTCGCGGCGCGAGGCGTGCAGCAGCGCGCGCACGCGGCGCTCGCTCTCGAACGTGACGTACGCGAAGATACATTACCTCCTTGCTGCGCATCTTGCGCGAGAAGACCCGGTAGTAGAGGTTGTTGCCGTCGCGGCGCGAGGCGTGCAGCAGCGCGCGCACGCGGCGCTCGCTCTCGAACGTGACGTACGCGAAGCCGCGCGGCGACGACGCGCCCGCCCGGCCTGGACCCGCAGGGACGCACTCGCGGCCTGGCCACTCCACGCTGGACAACAGACAAGATAGATAGATATACTCTTTATTGCACAAAATTATAAAAGAAAAATATGTTACAAAATTGGATGATACAATGTAGGCGGACTTATTGCTAATAGCAATCTCTTCCAGTCAACCTTAAGGTAGAGGAAAAGTTTTAATTAATTTTATAAAGTACAAAACAAGGTTTAATAAAAAGTTGGGACATGTTTTGGAAAAGGTTTTTTTTAATATAATTAATAACAGCTATGTTTTTCACACTATTTTCTTCAATCCTAGAGAACGTGGTGACACGCCACTCCCACATTTCTCGTGGATTAATCGCGAAAAATATATTTTCAACTTTTTTTTTAGGATGGAATCAATGTTAAGAATAAATGATATTGGTGTCATTTGACAGCTCATAATGGTCTTTAATAATAACAATTTTAGGTTTAAGTCAACGTTTATTCTATGCTGAAATTTTAACGGAACGAGCACCTCCATATTTCTCCTAAGTCCAATAGACAGTTTGCAGATAATAAGCAGGCTAAAACCGATGTTCATTTCATTGGACGCAAGTTTAAATGCGTTTATGTAAGAGACTGCCACAGATTATAAATGCTATTCAGAATACATAGATCATTAATTTTTTTTCGACTATACAACTCGTCAGGACTCACCTTATCGGCTGGAAGGCCCGGAGCGTGGACATGAGCGCCTGCTCGGTGATGTCGTAGGGCAGGCCGCCGAGGAACACCTTGGGCGAGTAGTCGCCGCTGGGGTCGGTGCAGCGCGGCGGCAGGCGGCCGGCCCAGCGCGCGGCGCCCGACCCGGACCAGCGCGCTGTCGGACCCTCGAGGCAGCCCGACCCGCTGAATACGCCGCCTGGCGAATATTAGACAACATCACATACGTATCTTGAAAAAGCGAACAATACTAAATGGTGGGCATCTAAAGCTGTCTATCCATCGGAGCTGAGCGAGGCAGAGAAGCTGCGAAACTGAGAAATATTAACCACTAGGATTGCACAACATCATCGCTGACAGGGATTTGCAATCGTATTTGTTAATATTACTGCGTTTCTTCGCTCTTCGGTGGACGGGCAACCTTTTTTTTTCGGAGGAGAATGCGTTTATGCACCATAACAGCAGGCTAGCTAAACCCACGGCCGTGTGTGGGACTCTAGACTAAAAAAAAGCGTCCACTACCCACTAAACTCCTCCGGTTTCCCCTTCACACCCGATTGGGACGAGCCGGTGCCAGCTTTGCTATTGACCGGCTCATCCCCGGGTATTGGTGGACGGGCAACCTAGCTTCGTGTTCGCAAAGATGACCATGATTTGCTTAGAAATGACATTGATGGACTTTTTCACCCGATGGAGATGCTTACCACCAGATGGGTCGGTGTCACTGCCATTAAAGTGGTATAAAACATTTGACCTTAATAAATTCTGTAAGCAGAACGTAACCATGCGCGAGCGACAATGACGTTCAATATACAACTAGACACCCAATCTCTAAGAATTCCTCAAAAAACGTCCGAGCGGCGTTGACAAAGATGACATTAACACATTCGTTCAAATTAACACCTTATCTCGTGGCAGTTAGTGTTTAATGTCAATTGTATACAACTAAACGAAAACTCTGCCCAATAGTCGGGTGGGCAGACTTTTGGTTCGGACAATATTTGAGCGTGATTGGGGAGTCTAGTTTTTTAATTGAACGTCATTGGCGAGCGATTATTAAATAACTAGTTCGAAATTCAAAAAGGAGGATTAAACAAGAACTTACAGAAAGACGCGCGGCGCGACAGTTGTCGCTCGTCTCGCGCCGGAGTCCAGCTGTTCTGCTCCGGCGGGCACCACAACTCCACCTGAGAACAGTAGAATATACATAGAATATATTTCGACAACTGCCTCCGTGGTACAGTGGTTAGAGCGTTCGGCTCTAATACCCGGAGGTCGTGGGTTCGAATCCCACGGGGAACATCACTTTGTGTGATTATTTCCAGTTTGGTTAAGGCATTGCAGGCTTGAATCACCTGAATGTCTGAAAAGAATGATGATTCCGTGCTTCGGAAGGCACGTAAAGCAGTTGGTCCCGACTATGTTCCAAGTAGGTCTGGTTTCCCTTGGAAGGGTTATCGGAGGTCAGATGGCAATCGCTCCATTGTAATAACCAGGCTTGTCAAATCTAGGATCATAGTCGAAGCGGACCCTGAGCTCCATACTGGATGCAATCGGGAATACGCTGGGATGATGATGACATTTCTTTAAAACACGGTTTCTCATTCTTATTAAAAAAAGAAGTAAATACTGGTCAAAAGATGGAATAAAATATCGAACCAGCGCCACACAAAGTACTCATAATTTTTAGATGTCCTAATTAAAAATGTTCCAAGTTACAAATGCAGACTTCAATTTAATTTTCGTAGAGCGTTACCTGCTACTTATCGATTATGTATTTACCTATCTATCGTACGCCGAATTTATCGAAGAGTTTAATGCTGTTTTTGTAAAGTCACGACTGGCTAAAACTACCACCCAAATGCTCCAAAAAAAGAAGTATTGCCAAAGCACATTAAGCGTTGCTTTCAAATTAGATGATCATGTGTTTCCATGGAATGGGTTGCAGTGATCGCTTACCATTAGTTGCGCTGCGTGCCTATCTGCTAACTGAAGTATATAAAATATTCAATGTGGAATATTTTACCCAAGTTCAACAAACGAGCACTTACAGTATTGTCAAAGGTGTCATAGCTGATGGTAGACGGGGCAGTCCTGGCGCCTCGCTCCGGCATCGCCAGAGCTTTCTGAAACACACGAAGATTATTAAGATGCGTCATCAACTTTATAAATAATGCTAATTAGGGACTTTTGTTTTAGGTGTATGTTCTGAGCTAGCCAATGTATCACCTATCCTGCTAACACACTAAATCAAAGAGTCGAATTTCAGAGGAGCCTTTAGAGTCACCATCAGGTGTGCTGCGCCTGTCTGCCAATGGTAAGACTTATATGCTATTTATTTAGGAACAATTAAAAACATCATGGTTACAGTAAAGGCCTAATTAAAATACAAAAACTATTGGAATAACATAAGTAGGTATTCCACCTTTTGTAAGAAATTATGAAGACATAACTTATTTCAGCGATAGTGAACCCAAAAACACAGAATGGTTTTCCAACACGCCTAGACGTTCTTAGGAATTTTTATATTAGGCCAAAATTATGGTTTTCAATTAGCGCTGCGGTGTTAATCAAAAGTGGCACTTACCAGGGAGGCGACAATGTCGGTAATGCCCTGGCCGGACTCGTCCCAGCCGCCGGGCCGCGCGCTCTCACTGCAACAAGCGACATTGTCACTAATGATTAGGGTTGCCAGACTACAAGTAGTTTAATAAACTTTACTTTTGCCAATTTGAGTTAGAAATAGGGCATCGTAGTTGTCAACTTCATTTTTCAGATACCTATCCATGATCTGGGCATGCTGGTTTAAATTATTGAAACAAGAAAAAAATTGTGTCCATTATATATTATTTACGTAGATTGTTGAGTGTTAACATTTGGCAATTTTAAGAACTTTTATAAAAAGATCAAAAGTTAAAAGTTTTCCCGAATGTCATGCTTAGAATTGTAACAAAACTACAAACGTATGGAATGACAACGTTTGAAAAAATTACCCCAACCGGAACGAGCAAGAGTTTCGTCAAGACAACTTCAAAACTTGCCACTTATCCCGTCGCGTCCCTAGCGTCCTCACGAGTACTACGCTAATTAGCGCATTAGCCTACACGCCACCACTCCGACACCTTTGAGCAGTAGCATTCTTCAGCGCGCTTTTAACGTTCATTTCATCATCTTTATGAATAGTCAACGTAATAAGTTTAGGCACAGGTAAATTCTGCAGGGAGCAACTACGACGTTTAGTAATCGTGACTCGGAATAAAACCTATATTGGACGTTAAAATTTTCATAATAAAAAAATTGTGTTTAAGTACTACGAAGAAAATGTCGAAGTTGTAGAACTGAATAGTAATTTTTGGCAAATGAACAAAATTTTTAAGACATTTCTTTTAATTGAAAAACAAACTTATTCTTTGATATTTTTTAGGTACAGTCAACAGCACATCACGGTATACACTTGCAGTTCGATAATAGCGCTTATGCCCCCGACTTATGAGCGGTACAAAGTCCAAAGTGTTACGTCTGACGTGCTTTTGACTGTACTAATGTGCTATTAAAATCGTCAAGTCTAGATTCACTACCAAAGTAGATTTTTAAACAAGTGAACCGTGAAATTTACTCGCCAAGAACAATACGTACCGAACCAAAACCAAATAGTACATTCGCAATTTATCAAAAATCTGGAACATATTTTATGACAAATGACCGGAAATACGTTATCCTAAAACTTATTCGGGAGAAAGCTGGCGTCCGGAGAGTACGGTGAATACGCCCGTTTTATGGGCCCCTTGATATACGGCGATCGCATGCGGTAGTAAAATGTGCAAATTGCCGCTGCGCCCAGACCTGGGTCTAGGGATCTGATCACTAAGCGCGGACTTCTAGGATTTGGTATTAAACTGGGAAGGCATGTAGAGTCAACGCTACATCACAAAATAATGGTCAAGTAACATCAGCCTGTTTATGTTTGGGTTCGTTTTAAGCTGGGAAGGTATCTAGCCAATGGCGTCAAAACAATTGGTGGAGTATCATTCTGTTTATGTAAGAGACATTGCAAGGACGCCATTGGATTTCTGCTTGGCGATGTTCGATTCCCAAAATCAAGCCAAACTTGTAGAGCTTTGCAGTTTCCGCCAAGTGGCAAATGTGGGGACGCGGCATTAAAGTCATAACATTTTTGAGTACTCATCATTCATCACAAACGAGTAGCGTTTGCTGTCCGAAAATTGAGAACCCAGGACCTCGAGATTACTGCTAGGTACTTAAACCAAAATACAAATGAGGCGTTGCTTATTTAAAAAAAAAATAGGTTGATATTGCGATAAATAAACGACTATTCTAAAAAATTTGTCAATTCGGGACCCAGAGAAAATGAAGCGTTACTCACGTGTAGGAGGCGAAGTCCCGCGGATGGCGCGGCGGGAAGCAGGCCGCGGGCACGAACGCGCGCGGCGTGTGCGCCACCTCGGGGCTGCCCGGCTCCTCCCAGCGGCTCTCCTGCCATTCGCCGTCCGAGCCCGCCTCCTGCAAACATTCGCAGATATAATTCAGCTGCTCATTATCTCCGAAGGCTTCAAGAGCTTTTTTGAGAGGAGAATGCCTTTAGGTAACTTTCTCAAAGTCAACTTCGTAGTAAAAAAGCTAGAAGAGAATGCACTATAACTGCAGGTTAGCGAAACCTAAGGCTGTGGTTAGGACTCATGACTAGATTTCTATAACCCACTGAACATCCCCAGTTTCCCCTTTACGGCAATAGATTGGCCCAAGGCTTCTACGAGCCGCTTTCTAGGTAAAGAATTTACAGAAAGTTTTCAAGAGATAGGTACCTTATAGTTTGCATTAGGTACCGGAGACCAAGATTACGTGAAACACTGAAACCAGTTTAAAAAAAAAAGAATAGTCTTTTTAGAAATCAGTTAAAAAGTTACATGTGATTTTTCATGTCTAATGAGATTTTATATATTGCGAATGGGTAATATTGTGGTTAAACAAGCTTCTAACATGTGGAGTTTTCGGAAAAATTTTCTCACAGCAATGCTAGTCTATCCGCTATTTTTAAAAAACTATTCTCACCATAATCCTAAACAGTTTGCATATAATCGTGTGTACCACCTCTGACCTCGCAAACTCGACAATAAAACATCAAAACATTTTATAGGAAGACCTTGCAACTTTAACAGAACAATATCCGTAATATACAATTTTGGAACCGTTTTCTCAAAATTATGTTCCAGTGTATTATTAACAATTTCAAGAGATATTCAATGTATCAAAAAGTGGTTATATTTTTTTCAGACTTTCGCAATCCCTTTATCCTTTAAAGGGGAGAGAGCGTCTATGCTTACTTTGCTTACACATGCAACTCTCACATTGTACAGATCGGCAAACTTTTTAAAATTGTGACCACCATGCGATCTGAATTGATCTAATGTCAATAATGAACTGCGTTCTAACAGCTTTATTGTTCCAAATTAAAAAACTATTTCAAAGTTTTCTAGTGTTTTCTAGGCATCTCCATAATATTTTTTATTTAAGTACCTATTAACTCTTAAATTGAAAGTCAAATCACTTTGCTTTCCGATTTCCGACAGAAAACCTTTATTCGGAGTCGGGCCTTTTATCCGTTCGTAAACTATACGTGCTGCTTATTATATTAAGAATTCATAAATTCCTTCCTTTTGAACGGGAACAGGCTCAAAGTAGGAGAAAGAAATATATTGGCCCTAAAGTCACAGTGAAGACCACCTTTGCTAAGAGACAGTTTAATTGGCAATCATCCCACATTTATAATGTTGTTCATAGTTTACTATCTATCCATCCTATGACATACAGAAGCTGTAAAAATACCGTCACAGCATGGTTAAAAACCAAAAACTATGACGACATCGAAGGCATAGTACAAGCAAAAATGGTATAACTTATTCTAAAAGGACTTTTCTCTATATTGGCATCAAAGAGGCGATTATTTAATTAAATAATTAATAAATAAATTAATTACCTATTATATACATACACCCTTTCACACACCCGCTTGCACAAACACACACACACACACACACACGCACGCGCGCGCGCGCGCGCGCACACACACACACACACACACATCACAAAAGTTGTTTAGTGAGTCTACAAGTTGTGTTCTTTAAAAAGTTCTCTCATAAATATTGGCAATATTATTATTATTTTTTAAAATTTTTATGTGTAATTAAACTCCATAGTTTCGTTTCGGTATAACCTATTAATAAGATTTTTGTAAATGGCTATTGAAGAGCGGATCTCCTAACACAAGCAAATTGTTTGCTTAAAAGGAGATTCCAAACCTTGTTACAATTAAGTATAATGTAAGATACTGAAATAAATATTTTGTATTTGTATTTGTATTTTGTATTTGCTTTAAATATTCTTGAACGCATTTCAAGTTAATATTAAGTTCACGTGCCAGTAAGTGCAGTTTAACAGTTGAAACAATATCTTGTTCTTGTCTGAAGCATCAATAGCATTTGATTTGGCAACGCAGGCCGGAACGAATGGCGGATAATCGAGCCTTCAAACATATCGTCGGCGCAGCGCTGCGAACTAGCCGAACCCAAGAGCCATGAAACAGGAGTTGTACGACGACGGAATTAAGACGTTTGGTTCTGTATACGAAATAAGATCTTACAGAAAATAGTGTACAATGTGAATATGGCCAACAATAATAAATATCAAGCCCAAGCTAATTTTAGCTTGAACCATGGGTGCCGGAAAACCACAGAACAAAGAAAATTTTGCGGAAAACTGATAAACATTTAACTTTTTTGTTCTTTGCACTTCTAAGTAAAATGAAGACGCCCAGACCGACACTGACATGTTCAATGTTCATGAACAAAAATGTTTGGTTCTTACGAGGATCGAGCCCGCGACCTCTGGTGTAATAGACGTAACTATTATACCCAAAGAATGTAATAAACAATTAAATAGCAACTAATAGAAAGTCTTTAAATTAAAAACCTTTTGTATAAAATATGATCGCAAAATGAATAATGCTTCACTATAAGTAAATTTAATTGTATTGAGGCCTTAGCGGATCTGTTAAATATCAATTTATAATTTCCACAACCGATAATAATTCTATATAAATTATATTAAAATTCTTAAAAAAATTAAAAAAGAGTAAAAGGACTGTTTGCAAGTAAAAATTAAAATGTAATCCAATTCGCTATATTTTCGTAAACTACAAAAAATATATTTCAATTGAAATTGTATCCTGCCATTTAAAACGAACTACCTATGCTGTCCCGTCATACGCGAGATTGTTTATATCGACAAGGGATCTCTAAAAACCCGCATCTGTATCCAAGATAGTTTTCCGGGTGGCGGGCGGGCCGATTAAGCCAGACTACATGCAGCCTTGGCATGGGCCTACACAAATAATATTAAATTGCCAGTCTGATGCCAATAGCCGGCAATACGCGGCTATGCGCCTGCCAAGTGTGCGATTGCATACTTATTCTATACAATGTTAGGGATTTTGGAGATCTCTTGGTTTTAAGGGTCTCTTGGCAAGGAGACAGTTTATTTATGGAGGCCATTAATATGGCAATATTTCTTTAAAGTTAATTCGACTGTTGATTTATAAGGAAGGGGGAGAGACTGCGCCGGCTTTGTTAATACGAATTAAACTATACAAAGTGCATTTGAATTACTTTTATAGCCTATTAAGATGAGCAAACTAGCAATTTCATGACTAGCCTAAACCATATCGCATTATAAGGGTTGTTAAGCAAAAAAAATTATAGTTTTTAAACCAATATCCAAAATAAGTAATGTATTATAATTGGTATTAGCGGTTTTGTATTATCTTTACGTATACCGCATCTTATGAGCAGGAACCTAGCAACAAATATCGGGGAAAATATTCGGAAATATAAAGCGGGTTCGTAAGAAATCTAAAATTGCGGAGTAATGCCTGTAAAAAGGCGTCGCAATGTAAAGCCCGACCAGGAATATAAAAAACCTGCTCCGGAGGCGCCACAAGTTATGGTTATAGCAACATTGGGTCGCTATGGTTACTCTTACAAACAACTCACATTAACCAATAGTAACAAGGCACCGTTGACAATTGACATCACACTTTGACAGAATAACAATGAATGACATCTTATTTTTTCTATAATTTGATTGTTGCCACTTAAAGAAATTAGTTCCAATATTTTTCCGCAATATGGCGAGGTTTTTTATATTGCTGGTCAGGCTTTACCGTGGGTACTAATCCGTAAAATCATCCCCTCAATTGATGACATCATGGCGACCATTTTCCTTTATTTTGATTAGGAAAAACAAAATGGCCGCCATTTTGATTTTTTTTATTTTTAATTTTTTTAAAAAAATATTTTAAATCCTTCCTGTATGCAAATACCAGTCATTTGGTATCAATAAAGTCATTATTAAATGGTCTACAAGTTAAAATTATATAATTTAAATTATATTCTACTGTGTTCGAACTGTATGCGAGGGAAAATACAAGTGGAATGAAATTGGGTAATTAAAACTAAAAAATCAAATTAAAAAAAATAAACAACTTGTTGCTTTAGTTGTCCACTTTAAATTAACCTGTTACTATTAAGCAATAAACACATTAAATAACATTCACACCTTTACATAATAAAATATCAAGTAAATCAACAATTTCTGCATACAGTCACAGCGCCCGGCGCGCGAACATTTTAAAAAGATTGACAAAACTCCCATCGGTTTCAAATGTTCGCGCGCCGGGCGCTGTCATTTGCTAGTCGCTGGTTTGTTCTACCAACCTAACAAACTAATAAAACACAACGAATCGTCAAACAAACGAAAACAGACTTTAAATACGGGCGATAAGGAATTGCCTTCTAAAGGCAGCCCATCAAACGTCGACCATCATGGCGCTGCCTTTAGAAGGCAGGCCATCAATTGAGGGGTTAAATAAATATCCTCCGACATAATTCACACAGCGCCTGAATTAAGCATTGGATATGCTATGGGTGACAACGGATAAAAATTTATACGGAGCAAAAAACAAACACCTAGCATCTAGACAGATAGTTTTTGTTCATGCACACAAGTTGTGTCAATACAATGACTGCCTATGATTGAGGGGATCGAACCTGCGACCTTTGTTGTAAAGGCTGACTTCTCAACTATTACGCTAAAGCGTACGGCAAGGGTATGATTCGCACCTTTGGAGTTGGCGGATATGAATTCATCCATCAAGAAAGACATCAGAAAGGCTAAAAGTAATTATAATTTCAATCTGAATTACAAAACTGTTACACGCATGAACCTAATTTTCAGTCTAGTATCAATGCCAATGTTATTGTCACTGAACACGATATCCTAGCGACAACCCGTTGGGCGCCAAATTGCCCATTTGCATATAGAAAGGTAAAACGTTACGGGAAAATATAGGAACAATCTTATGTTTAGATAAATTAATTTTTCAATATCCTGTTATGTACACGTTTTATTAAAAATAGCATTTGCTAAAGTACATACAAATCGTAAAAGTTTTGTCTCCAAGCCACTTTACAAAACCAAACAAGTCAAATGTATTTACAGATTAGGGACCATAATATGAATAAACACTACTTAATTTTTAAAGAAATGTTTAAATATGGATAATTTAATTATGGATCTCCAAAATAAGAAAAATAAGAAGTTTACCAAGAATCATTCATCGCAGACGTCTAGCTTCTGCGACAACAATTATATACAGAGCGGCAATTTTTCCTATGCGGAACCCTCAAAATTAACACAACGAATGACATAGCAAGTCGAGTAAAAATTACTAACGACGGCTAGATACTTAAAAAAGACAATTCCAGAGCCGTTCCGAGTACAGCTAATGCAAGCTCAGTGAGCAGTGGGGTATTTGGCACGGGCCGCGTTCCCGCTGGCACCCGCGCCGCCCCACATTCGCATCAAACCGGACGTCGTATGCTGCGTTATAACCGGACAATAAAACCTTACAGGGTGCTTAACTTTTGATTTAGTATTTTGGTGAATTTTTCATAAGAAATCGCAGAACTTAAATTTGGCGCCCAACGTGTAACGAAACTATAAACTTGTCGTCGTCCCAACATTTAGTTTTAAGTGTCCAGTTTTTTAATATACTACGGATAGTATAGTTAAGCAACTGACTAAACAGGTACACAATCAAACCACAGGAGACTCCCTTTTCGAGCGAAAAAAAAATCTAAGAGCCCTCGAAAAAAACATTGTTTAGCTTTACTTAATGTTGACACGTGATTTTCAAAAATAAAATGGGATAGATCAACTTGCTGAACACGTTTCTTATAGCGACTTTTGTTGCAAAAGTTGCACACCTTGTATAGCCGAAACGGCAGATTGCTCTAATGGATTGGCTCGATAATTCTGCAGTTAGTCTCAGTTAAATTTATCGTCTAAAATTGTGATTTCATATTTTATCTTAAGACTTCAAAATAGAAATAGAAGTTATACGAATGCAACGTTTGGAATAACTCTTCAGTTAAATTTATATCTTCTGTATTGGGATTATTTAACTGGCGCTCAAAATACAAGCTTTACTTATTATTCAGTCAGATAACACTGAATAATGTTCCCATGATAAAAAGAGTTTAAATATTGGTGAGTATCAAAAACTTTATAATGTAACTTATTTAAAAATCCCCGAACTGACAAAACCACAGCACAATAATATTGTAGAATTATCATAAAGCCTAGTTCTACGATATCGCAAGCCAAAACTTGCAAGCTTCACTTGCAAACTACATTGTACCTACAAACTCTTAAATTGGTGTGATTACGTCCTCAAGGTTCCAAAGTACTATTCGAATGCGGGATTCTTAATACGAGAATAAAAATATTTGAAAGCAACAAAAATCGAATTAAGCGGGGCTACCATGTTAATGCAATGGTTTCTTGGAGACTCCGTCGCGGTAATGTGAAACAATTGAATGCGATAAGAGCGCTTCCAGACGTATCTACGAAATCACTGAACCGATCTAGACAACTTGTAAACATTTATTTTTATCCTGCTACAACAAAACAGTTACGCGAAACTACCTCCGCTTTATATTAGTCGTATGGTCTTGAATTACTAGTTCTTAGCGATTTACAAGACATATTGGGATACTTTATCTACCTGCATTTCGCAATTAAATTATAAATTCGAATATTTTTAGAAAATAGCGTGTATTTCCAAGCAGCGGGCAAGATTAAGTTGGATCAACGTTAAATTCGAACTGCTTTTTGTTATAGGAATATTGACAGTAAAACTAAGATGAAGTACCGGCATTCTCTACATATATGAAAAAGCAGTCGTTTTGAAGTTTAAGCACAATTATGAATTTGAAATCAGTAAATTTACCATTACGTAACTTAGTTTCAAATTCTGAGCCTACCTACTGCCTAACAAAAAAAAATGTGGGTACTTACTTTTCCTCGATGGTTCCCGGTGGCGGGCGCCGACTCCGATTCAAGGTGCGTAGCGTCCCAGCCAAGGAATTCAGATAGTGAACGCCGATTCTCGTTTGAACCGCTGCCGACGCGGCGGTCCCCCTGCCACAAATTAAATTAATAAAAAGAATTTTAAAAATGCAAGGCGAGCAACGTTACTTTGTATAATTATGCAATCACCGTACGCTTATGGCTTGAAATATTGTTCGTTTTGAAAAGGTGTATCATTTGAACATTGTTCCGTTGCAAAAGGTATGGTGGTAACGTAACAAATCTGCCCGTTAACTCAAAATATTGAAGTAACAGTCCACCACACGTTGGGCGCCAAATTATGAAATTCTCAGAACACTAGAGTAGAAAAGAAATAGGGGTAAGCTTTACATAAACTAATACTTTACACAAAATGCATCAAAAAAATAATCCACGGACTAAAAACTGAGGGTAGCGAAACAATTTGCGATTACTCTACTCGTATATGAAAAAATTTGAAATGAAGGTAGTTCTTAAATCCTATCAAAAATTAATAGAATTTGGAAAAAAATGCGGTGAGAAATATAAAAAGCCACAATATTTTTGGATTCTCGAAACAAATGTAAAAAGAAAAATCTTCAGAAACATACGGGTAGTAAGAAATAAAAAGCTGCAAAATAATTTTGAGAAAAAAATTGAGAATGACGGTAGTTCTTAAATCCTATCAAAAGTTAATAGAATTTGGAAAAAATAAATGCGGTAAGAAATAAGCCACGTTATTTTTGGATTCTCGAAACAAAATGTAAAAAGAAAATCTTCAGAAACATGCGGGTAGTAAGAAGTAAAAAGTAAAAAGCTAAATAATAATTTTGCAATTTCTATTTCTAAAGCGTTATAAATTATTATAAAAATCATAAAAGTCGAAAAATAAAGTTCCACTAACCTGATGTAAAAGCGGCATGAGTACCGCCAAAAGTTTTCGTGATTCCGTTCGTAGTCTCTCCGCAATCGGACAGAGTAACCCGTAAATAAATGTTCGCGCGGCGACGGCGCACAGCAGACTGACGGCGGGACCGAGCGCCGCGCAGCACGAAGCCGAGCCTACCCCTTCCAACGCCCCCTCCCCATGCCACCCGCCGGAATCGTCCAAGTCATTTTCGTACTTAATTCTTTTGTATTTATGAAATCTTTGATTTAAATTAATTTTAATATGTATTAATTGATTTTTCTATTAATGAAGACTTTCTACAAAATTATCGCATTTATTTAGTATCGTATAAAAAAATTGTCAACAAAATATTTTCCCGCCATTAAAACAGGAAGCACGTGACTCAATAACGCGCATGCGTATACTTAACAATGGCGGGAAATTAATTTGTTTTGGCCGGATATGGGATATGGCTTTTGTAAACGGAAATGTTGTCTTAATTTTTTAATTGCAACGTTTTATTTTTTTATGTTTACCTACGTATAAACCACGTTTATTGCAAAAGCCAAGTAATAATAAAATCTGTATAAATATCATTTTTAATTTAAATAAATTTATAGTTACTAAAGTAATGTTATTAATTTAGGTCAATTCTAGGTCTTAAGGGTCGAGTCGTTTTTATTTAACGAAAAACCCAGTTTAAACAATCGTTCATTGTCGAATTTAGAATTTACTTAAATAACATATTTTATCCTGATATTTATAACATAACCTATAATAGGCTAAACGAAATAAAATAAAATCAAATAAAAATCATTGGGTAAAATAATAACTAAACAAGTATTTTTTTTAATAATTTATTATAAAAATATTATTATTACTTCCTTCATACATCGCAATCTTTAATTTCTCAAAAGATTCATTTAAAAAAAGTAATAAACACATAAATCATACATACATTTTCATAAACAATTGGTCTAGCCATTGTATTAACATTTACCTTGATGGCTACACGTTGGGCGCCAAATTCGGAATTTACAATTTAATAATATAACTGCAAAAGTACAATATTTTTATTTCAATTCCATAATATATATAGTTAAATATGTTTTACTCACACATAGTTACTGGGAAGCAGTTCCGGTTTCCCCACTGTCTTATATGCTCGAGTTAATAAACAGCTTTAAGTTTTTGAATTTAATTTAAGCTTTAAGAATGTTGTTCATTTTCAAGAAGATGTTATCATAAATTTTTCTTTCTTACAGATAACTTATTACGAACTTATTTGACAGCGGTGAAACCGACATTTTATCAAATACAAACAAGTTTACTGAACAACTTTTACTGAACAGCATGTAAACCTGCGGACGGAACTAATACGTTAACCCTCTAAAGAACTATGGAATGGGGGCTTCCCAGATTTGGCAGTAAAGTTGAATTGACAATGGGACAATATTACTCAGTTCTTACAATTTACAAATATTTTACATAACATCTTATTCATTCCCTGATTCGTAGCAATACAAATCTTTTTAATCATTCAGTCCACTTAATTATTATGAATAGGTGGTAGCCTTAGCTGTTGTTTAAGCTGTTTGTAAGTTTCTCCTTTAAAATATGTGGATTTTTGGGACGCTACCCATCAGAGAAATTTTCTTAAAGAACATTACTGAATGCTCATATGCTGCAGTACCGTGAGCTTGCTTTCAAGTGTACTGGCGTACATATAAATCATATCGATACACGCGGAGCATTATTGCGCCGGGTTTCATTTAAATCCTAGCGACAATAAGAGTTAACGCGGGAATTGAACCCACGTCTTTAGGATTTACATCCGGGTATAGGATTTACATCCGGGTACAGTCGGTCGCAAAATAAGCTGAGAATTTGATGTGCTATATTGTTGTAAACCATACATCTGTACCTATTACCATGTTTCCTCGCAAATAAATGATTTATGATTTATTTGACTTTATCGAAAATTCAAAATGCCTTATTATCATGGTAATATGACCGTATGGTCGCCCAAAATGAGCAGCTTCATTAGGGCTGTTTGTACCACTGTTCCACAAGCCTTTGTGGAATAGTCTGTTCAAAAATATCTTTCTTCTTCGTACTGCCTTACATTGTCGGTGTGTCGACGAGCCTGTGTGTTTTGATAGAAGCCAACGCCGTGCTTGTTTTGAGCTGACTCTTGTCCCTTATGCTTGGCCATACTGCAGCTTTTAAAATAAAGAAAGAAAAATATGTTTATTAAGCATCAACCAACATAATATCCAGGCAGTAGACTTACAGCAACCAACATACATAATATAAAACTTATAGTATACTAGCGTCCGCCCGCTGTTTCAACCGCGTGGCTCCCGTTCCCGTGGACATTGATCAAAATCCTTGCTTGATCAAATGCCTACGTCATAACATCTACCTGCATGCTAAATTTCAGCCCGATCCGTCCAGTGGTTTGGGCTGTGCGTTGATAGATATCTATGTCAGTCAGTCACCTTTGAGTTTTATATTTATATAGAAGTATACATTTAAAAACATAGATTTAAGAATGTATTAGGAAGGTGTTCTGTCTTTAACTAGTCAGGGTATGCTTGCACCATGAGCGACTGCCATCTGATCTCCGTAATCATTAAAAGTTTTTTAGAATAAAAAATCCGCTAGATGGCGCTACGTAGCACGGAAGATGTCATACCGCAATCATGGATGTCAAAATGAACCAATCGCGTTTTAGTTGGACTTTATGGCTACATAGCGCCATCTAGCGGATTTCTCCGAAACACCCTCACTGGATCATGACTATACTATTCAACTATGCAGGAAGAGTCATTATTTCCTAGCTGCCTAGTAACCAATGAATCGTTGCTGAATCCGTCCCTCTTTTGGCTCCTAGCTACAGGCGTGTCAGTCCTGGGGGCCTAGACAAAGTAAAATTTTGACAACGATAGCGAAATTCGCTAACTTTGAATTGTATGGATTTGACAGATGCCATAGAAAAGTCACGTGTTGAAAGTATGGGATTTGACATTCGCTATCGCAAATTGAGCTATAACGAACGTCATAAATGCCGCTTGTCTAGGGGGGCTGCAGACCAAACAGGAGAGCCCACCCCTAGCGTGTGTAGCGGTCCTCGGTCGTGGTAGAACGCCTCGCTCATCGCTGTACACGTAGGGCAGGTGTAACACCCAGTACGCTACGTAGTCAATGAAACCTCGGCTAAGACATTATTACCTAGTGACCAATGTATCGTGGTTGAATCCAGCCGTTCCTCGTGGGTCGTCAGTCCTGCAAGCCGAACAGGGGAGCCTTCAGTTCACCCCTAGCGTGTGTAGCGGTCCTTGGTCGCGGTAGAACGCCTCGCTCGTCGCTGTACACGTAGGGCAAGCGTAGCACCCAGTACGCGGAGCCCGTGAGCCGCGCCGGGCCCGCCCCGCCCGGGATGAACGTCGGACCGCCGGGCGTGGGTTGCACCTAAAGAGACATAAAACAGATGTAAATACAAATACAAAATCAGTTATTCGTGATTAACAGGTCATGTGGTAGTGTCACCACTAGATCTTACAGGTATTAAATAGTATCACTGCAATCGGCCCTGTAGTCATACGAATATAAAAATTTAGCTAATTAAAATATCACATTCAGTCGTTCATCAAATAACATTTCAATGTTATTAGTTAAGCATGTTATAAAATATTTTTGTAAATTATTCACACATCCATCTAGCCCAGAGGTAGATAACCTGCAGCTCTTTGGATGTGAAGCTGCGGACAAGAACATATTTTAAAAAGTTTACAATTTTGAAATTTTGTAATTTTTGGCTTATCAAATCAGAAAGTTGCCGACCTCAGTTTAGGCTACAAACTTAGCGTAGCTAGTACTTTACTACTACTACTTAACAGATAAACATTACTGAAACACTATTATTTTTGTACACACCCAGATCAGTACAAATAGATATAACCGTGCAGGGATCGAACCCGCGACCCCTGGTGTCATAGTCGACTTCTCAGCGGCGGCAGCCTGGTACCTTGGGGTCAAGCGTGACGTGCACGGCGGCCTTGGGCGTGACGCAGTGCACGCGCGTGAGCTGCGCCAGCATGTGGTGCGGCGCGCGGCAGGGGCAGGCGGCGTGCAGCGGCATGTCGCTGGCGGCGAGGCGCGCGCCGGCTTGACTCGCCTCACGCCCGCTGCCGCCCGCGCCGCCGCTCATCACCGTGTCCGGAGATGACATCATGAACCTGCCCCAAGACACAGATATAGCATACGCCCCGGGCACCCCGGCTTGATGCCTAACAGATATGGCACCAAACTTCCTCAGGAAAAAAAGCATTCAACATGCTTTTTTTCATTTACATACAAATATAGTATGAATCGGATAGGACCTAAAATTCTGCCCTGAGGTACACCAAAATCTGCTGGTATTATACTACTGATAGTATCCCATATTCTAACGCATTAGCTTCGATTTGATGAATAGTAAACCAATTCAGGGATGTACCTCTGATTCAATATCACTCAAACTTTCGTAATGAAATTAGCATAGACACGGTGTCGAATGCCTTAGCCAGGTCTAAGAAAACAGCAACACAGCTGCGACCGTATTCAAACTAGGTTACTAGGGTCTCCGGTGGTTTCATATTATAAAATTGAATAGAATAGAGGTCTTTAAGACAATAATTAGTAGAATGATAAAACTTCTAGGCAGGCATTTAGGCCGGCCACATTAGCATTCATAATCAGATAAAATAACGGTCAAATGTAAGCTTTTATGTCACAACAACAAGCCTTCAGGAGGAGAAGTTTCTACGTCAATCGCTATCAAATTATGTACATAAAAACGGGTTGTATTGACTGCACATCAAAAAATACTGATTGATCATCAAAAAATACTGAATTTTTTTGACGATCAATCAGCAACCTTTGGTGTGCAATCAGTTATTTTGATGTACATTTCAGTATTTTTTTGATGTACATTTCAATATTTTTGATGTACACTTAAATATTTCCCCATAAAAACATCACTTCTACCACCTATTAACTTATATATCGTCAGTATCGTCACCTGTGTCCCCTGGGGCACTCGTACTCGAAGCCGATGAATATCTTGACGGTGAGGTGGTGCGAGGGCGGCTTGCCGCGCCCGCGCGTCGACCCGGACATGCGAAACAGGTTCACCTGCTCCATCCTGGAATGTATTACATACGAACATGATTATTACTTACATTACATACAAACGTATTGTTTAATATTACTTGCAATCCTACTAATGTTATATGGTTATAAATGGGAAAGTCTGGATGTTTAGATCTTTGGATATTTGTTACTTAATCACGCCTAAACGGCTGAACGGATTTAGATGAAATTTGGCACACGTATAGTTTATAACCCGGATTAGGAAATAGGCTATAAAATTCCTACGGGAAACAGTATCCCCGATGAACATAGGGTACTTTTCATCCTGGAACGTAATTTCTTTTTTCAAATATCCCGCGGGAATGAGACGTTTTTCGTAGGAATTTTATAGCCTATGTCCTAATCCGGGTTATAACCTTTAGGTGTGCCAAATTTCATCTAAATTCGTTGAGCCGTTTAGGCGTAATTGAGTAACAAACATCCAAACATCTAGACTTTCGCAGTTAAAATATTAGTAGGATGAATTACTTTTAATTTTGATGAATTGACATTTAGGCAGTTACCTGACGGCAGCGTCCCAGGGCAGCAGGTAGTTGGTGTGCGGCAGGAAGCCGGGCTGCAGGTGCTCGGGCAGGCCCGCGCTGTGCGAGTACAGCGACGACGGGCCGAGGCAGAGCAGGCTCCAGCTGGGGAAGGCGGGCAGCAGGCCCGGCGGGCTGGCCGTGTGCAGCATGCCAGGGAGGTACTCCGTCGTCGATGGTTGACGCGTCATCACTTTTTCTGAAGATTGTTAAACTGTCTTTAATAATAAATAATAATCATCATAAATAGCTTTGTTTTCTTTTTATTTTACCAATAGTTCTTGCATTTGCCAGAAGTTGTCTGTGAACAGATTTTCTATATTTGTTTAGAGATAAAAACTGGCAGATGTACCTATTCATTTTAGATAAAATGGTACCAAAAAGCATCTGCGTGTTGGCTTTGGCACCACGCAAGCTTCAAAGGACCGGGTCCCCATGGGCCCGAGAACTTAAGAGTGTACCTACATAAATATCTAAATAAAAGTTACTTACAGAAGATAAATATCTCTGGACATTATTCACACAGCGTCATCTAGCCCGAAAGTCCCGAAACTAAGCATTAGCTTGTGCTATGGGTGCTAGACAACGAGTAAACATTACTTATATACTTTTTTTTGTAAATACACACATACATAGAAACACATACCGATACAAACAGACATGTTCATGCATACAAATATTTGATCTGGGGATCGAACAACTTCTCGACCATTACACCAAATGGCTCGTCATTTGCCGAAGATAGTGTTAAACTGTCTTTAATTACTGTTTAACTAATTATTAAAAAACATTGACGCGTCATCACTTTGGAGAAGATAGTTTAATCAAAAACAAGATAAAACGTGAAGTGAACGTGAAGAAACCATGTCTGTCGCAGCAAGGCATGATCAACCATTCAGTAGGAAAAGAATCGCACATAGAACACGTCCCTGAGGGACTCCGGTACTGATCGCTTTACCGTTCATGTCAACTTGAACTAATCTACCCATCAAATCGTTTTCAAATATATTCCTTAATAAACTGCAAAATGAAAGTTTTAGAATAGGCTTTTATAATCTATGTCATATATTTTTTTTAGATAACAAACCATATCGAAAGCCTTAGAGTTGTCCAGAGAAAACGAACTTCTCAGAAATCTTCTATTATTTGAGTTGTTAGTGGCTTTATCAGACAAAAAGTGTTTGAGTTATCCCTAATAAAATGAAAATTTTGGTTTATTTATGTTGATGATGTTGTCATTTGAAGTCAGTTTTTTTTTTGTTCAAATGTTATGATGTTGGAACCAGATCGTCCCAATCGGGTAGAAAGAAGAAACCGCGAGAGTTTAGTAGGTAGTGGGACGCTTTAGTCTCGAGTATCACACATGGCCGCAGGTTTAGCTAGCCTGCGGTTGTGGCGCCTAAATGCACTCTCATTTGCAAAAGAATCTATTTGTTAGAGCGGTTACGCACTACGTCCGATCCGAATCCGATCCGTTTCCGTGAAATGACGGTCCGGAGTAGCCGTAGAACTATTTCTAGGTAATTTACGCACTAGGTCCGTCATTCGTCATCCCATGTTCTTTGTGATTTTGATTTCACGGAGACGGATCGGATTCGGATCGGACGTAGTGCGAAACCGCTCTTAGCCTGTAGGTGGTTTGTACATAGTTTGTAGCGTTATGTATTACCTGAGGCGCAGTCTCCCCGTAGCACGACGTAGCGGTCGGCGGGCGGCGAGGCGTCGTCGTCGCCCGAGCCCGGCGACAGCGCGTCCGCCACCGACCACGCGCCGGATCCCTCCGCCGAGCCCGAGCCCTCTCCGTCCCCCTCGCCCGGGGACCGCGCCCGGGGCGAGGCCTCCTGGCTAGTGTGTATTACCTGAGGCGCAGTCTCCCCGCAGCACGACGTAGCGGTCGGCGGGCGGCGAGGCGTCGTCGTCGCCCGAGCCCGGCGACAGCGCGTCCGCCACCGACCACGCGCCGGATCCCTCCGCCGAGCCCGAGCCCTCCCCGTCCCCCTCGCCCGGGGACCGCGCCCGGGGCGAGGCCTCCTGGCTAGTGTGTATTACCTGAGGCGCAGTCTCCCCGCAGCACGACGTAGCGGTCGGCGGGCGGCGAGGCGTCGTCGTCGCCCGAGCCCGGCGACAGCGCGTCCGCCACCGACCACGCGCCGGATCCCTCCGCCGAGCCCGAGCCCTCCCCGTCCCCCTCGCCCGGGGACCGCGCCCGGGGCGAGGCCTCCTGGCTAGTGTGTATTACCTGAGGCGCAGTCTCCCCGCAGCACGACGTAGCGGTCGGCGGGCGGCGAGGCGTCGTCGTCGCCCGAGCCCGGCGACAGCGCGTCCGCCACCGACCACGCGCCGGATCCCTCCGCCGAGCCCGAGCCCTCCCCGTCCCCCTCGCCCGGGGACCGCGCCCGGGGCGAGGCCTCCTGGCTAGTGTGTATTACCTGAGGCGCAGTCTCCCCGCAGCACGACGTAGCGGTCGGCGGGCGGCGAGGCGTCGTCGTCGCCCGAGCCCGGCGACAGCGCGTCCGCCACCGACCACGCGCCGGATCCCTCCGCCGAGCCCGAGCCCTCCCCGTCCCCCTCGCCCGGGGACCGCGCCCGGGGCGAGGCCTCCTGGCTAGTGTGTATTACCTGAGGCGCAGTCTCCCCGCAGCACGACGTAGCGGTCGGCGGGCGGCGAGGCGTCGTCGTCGCCCGAGCCCGGCGACAGCGCGTCCGCCACCGACCACGCGCCGGATCCCTCCGCCGAGCCCGAGCCCTCCCCGTCCCCCTCGCCCGGGGACCGCGCCCGGGGCGAGGCCTCCTGGCTAGTGTGTATTACCTGAGGCGCAGTCTCCCCGCAGCACGACGTAGCGGTCGGCGGGCGGCGAGGCGTCGTCGTCGCCCGAGCCCGGCGACAGCGCGTCCGCCACCGACCACGCGCCGGATCCCTCCGCCGAGCCCGAGCCCTCCCCGTCCCCCTCGCCCGGGGACCGCGCCCGGGGCGAGGCCTCCTGGCTAGTGTGTATTACCTGAGGCGCAGTCTCCCCGCAGCACGACGTAGCGGTCGGCGGGCGGCGAGGCGTCGTCGTCGCCCGAGCCCGGCGACAGCGCGTCCGCCACCGACCACGCGCCGGATCCCTCCGCCGAGCCCGAGCCCTCCCCGTCCCCCTCGCCCGGGGACCGCGCCCAGGGCGAGGCCTCCTGGCTAGTGTGTATTACCTGAGGCGCAGTCTCCCCGCAGCACGACGTAGCGGTCGGCGGGCGGCGAGGCGTCGTCGTCGCCCGAGCCCGGCGACAGCGCGTCCGCCACCGACCACGCGCCGGATCCCTCCGCCGAGCCTGAGCCCTCCCCGTCCCCCTCGCCCGGGGACCTCGCGCGGGGCTCGTTAGCCTCCTGGCTCGATGCGCCTTTCACTGACGCCGCTCTGTAAGGCAAAAAAGGACATTGGATTGAGATACAAACGAGTGACTTGTCAAAACATGCTACGAGACTCGTCACAGCAAAAAGTTCTGAAAGCAACCAGTCAGCCATGTTATCGTAAATATTGCTGGAAAAGTTATCATGCATCCTAAGACACCATTTATCCTCACAAATGATAAGGACCAATGATTATAAATATCATTATAATCAAGGTCAGCTTTATTAGTCTCGATATCAGAATTCGCGTATCTTTCATAACATTATCTGTCTTACAAGTACATAATTGACGATTGACTTGCTTATTAAGGTTCGATAGCCTACAAGAACCTATGTTTGGAGTGCCACACAGTGTTTTATTTATATCTGCAGAAAGAATTGGCGCACTGCAAGGAGTACGGGTCCTCGGTCGCATTCATAAGTCCTACCACCGACCAGACCCTACGACTAGTGAACCGGCTTAAACACTAGTGTTATACATTACAACAAATTTTACTTGTATGTGGGTGTGGAGGGCTGGAAGACAGGGAAGTCGATGGCCTGCAGCGTGGGGCAGACGCCGCATTCTTCAGCCGCCTGTTGGTAGAAGTCGTGGTTGGCGCGCTGCACGGAGTACGGGTCCTCGCGCTGGCACTTGGTGCGCCCGCAGTTGCACGCGCTCACGTACATCACGCCTGACGAGTGCTCTTTCGTGTTATCACTGGAACAGATTTAAAAAATATATTTACTCTCTTAAAAAGTAGGAGACATTATCAAGTTTGACATCTGATGTGATCAGTACCGCCCACCAAGGGCGTCGCCAAGGGGGGGCAGGGGGGGGGGGCAGCTGCTCCCTAGAGATCAAATGTAGCTAGCCGTAAAGTGGTAACGCAGTAACGCTTCATGCTCTCGGCGTTCATATTTTTTTTCCTAAATAATATTGCCCCATTGCCCCCTACCCTTAATCATAACTGGCGACGCCCTTGCCGCCCACACCTGCTATTAAGGTCTTACATAAGTTGGAAGATAGGGAAATAGAAAGGGCTATGGGGGATAAGGTAGAAAGTAATGGAAGGGTTACGAGCGCCTGACAGTAAGTGATGAGTATCGCCCATGGACACCTGCATCTACAGTCTCAGATGCGTTGCTTGGCTTTTAGTAAAGAATATAAAGGGAGAAGGGGTACGGGCTTCATGCGCTCTTGCTCTTTAAACGAAGCGCAATAGCAAACCTATTCATACTTTGGTCCTAAGAAGGTGGTATTTCCCCGGTCCTCAAGCTGGCTCCTTCTTGATCATGTCGGACCAACGGTTGGGTCTCTGTCTTTATGTTCGTTGATGGCAGTCGTAGTTTCGTTAGATGTGAATGTTGGGGGTTTAGATTGGTCTTCGCTATGTCTGTGTTAGTTGATGGCAGCCGTAACTCAATCAGCTGTGGTAGTTTGGTGGTGGAAGCATACGTACTGGTCGGGCAGGCGGCAGGCGTGGCCGGTGAGCGAGGCGGCCTCGCACAGGCTGCGCGCGCGGTGCGCGGCGAGGCAGGCGGCCTGCAGGCGCGCGCGCGCTCCGCCCGCCAGCGGGCCGCGCGCCATCGACTCCAGGACACCCAGCGCCACGCTCACCTACCCACCAACACAACACAAGTTACGAAAAAAAGTACATGCAATCAAGTAATTTTGACCTAAACTAGCAAACGGATCACCTAATGGTAAGTAATCATACACATTTTTCAATTTGAAAACTAAAAATTATATAGGTATTGCAAAGTCGAACCACCATCCCCCCTTTCCCTGGGCGATCAATGCAAAAATTTATGCTAAAGTAAAACTAACCTTGTGAGCGTGATGTTGAGTAGAATAGTGCGACGGAAGGCCCTCGGCGTACGAAGCTTGCGCTATTGGCAGCACCTGGAAAAGCAACAATGAAAAAAATATATTAAAATCTGAAGCCTACATCAGATGGACTTATGCATTATCTATGTTACAGAATGAATCTACCACCAGCTTTGGAATGTTGTTATCTATTGAAAAAAACCGGCAAGAAAAAGGTTTTCAACAATATCAATATAATCTCCATTTGTCATTTATCACCTTATACTTTTATCCACAGTAATCAAATGGAAAATTTCGAATTAAAGGCATCTCCGGCCACACTAGTTGGATGAATATTTTCTCTCTTTTATCTCTAGAGTAAAGATATGCCAGCGAATAGATTATGCTGAAAAGATCTTAGTAAACTTATAAAATACCAAGTAAAAGGTTTACCTTAGCGCACCTAGCGGCTGAGAACCGCACGTCTGTGGCGAGTGCGTCGAACAGGGCTCCGCTCGGGTCCTGCTCGTCCTCGGGGCTCTTCGCCGCTTCGTCCAGGTACAGCGGGGCTAAGGCTTCTGCTGCCGCTCGCCACGTCGATGCGCTAGGCAACTGAAGAACAAGTTGAACACGGAGATATATAACAGATTGGCTATATAGTTCTCAATTTTACTGACTATTCCTGACTACCTTAAGCTTTTCTGACATTCCTTGATTTTCTAGAAAGTGGAAACCTTTTTTTTTACTATAACCGCAGGCTAGCGAGACCTGTAGCACCCGCGTGTGGGACTCAGGTCTACTCGTCCAATATTCACTAAACTCCCTTGGTTCCCCTTCCCACCCAAAGAACGACGAGTCGCTGCTCGTTTTGTGGCGATTGACCGCGACGTATCTCCGAGTACAATGGCCTGTTATCTTCAGTCCGGGATTACGTCTAAGGGGGATCCCCAGACAGCATAGCACACGGGAGTGCACCAGAAAGTAGTAAGGGGTACCCCCACACGAAAATGTGGACACCTGCAATAACCATAGACAATACCAACCTCAAAAAACGAAGTGCTCATGGCGTACTTCCCGACGTTGTCATCAAACCCCTCCCCGAAGGCAAGGTCGATATGTCCCTGCAGGAAGGCGCGGAAGGGCGCGCGCGCGGGCGGCGGGGGAGGATCCGCGGCCGCACACATCTGTACGAGCCCACGTACTAGTGAGCTTACATCGCGCGCGTTACCGCCTTCCTCTTCAGCGTTTATGTACACGAATTCTTCGTTCTTTGGTATCGCGAATAGTGATTTTGCGCTGTAAATGATAATATTTTGTCTAATCGTTGTTTATGCTTCCTTTTCGCACAAGTGTGCTTAGCTAAGCCTTGGTCTCTATTTACAGCATACCTGCATGAACAAAAAATACAAATATTCTTTGTTCATGTAGGCTCAAAGATGCACTTATAAATCGTAAAGTAAGATTTACAAAGTTATTCTAAGTACCACTAGCTGTTGCTGTAAAAAAAAAACTGGTGTTTTAATGGTTTTTTTTCTTTGTGATATCATGCAATCAGTCCCAGGACTATGAGCGTGAATGAGTAAATTGAAAAATAAAGTGATAAAGGGGAATGCCAGACAGCCATAGTAACTTAGGCCCAGAGTGCACAACATATTCAATCACATGAATGAAATCTAAATATTCGTACTTGATTTGTCGCCTTCTTCTTTTTTCAGTATAAGTTGGGAAAAACATTTATAAATAATTAAGTATTTCAACGATTTTTCCTTTACATGATGTTTACATGTCACTTCTGATGTTTGATAATAAATAAGAAATTGTTCCGAAACAGTTTATTTTTAATTACGTTTTTCGATATAGCGGTAAATATTTTATAAAGTGTTAAATAATATTATTAAAGACCAATGAATAAATGTATATTTATGAATAATGATAAATTAAAACTACCTTTTATAATATTAATAATTATTAAAGAACACTATGTATTAAATATTTACCGCTTTAACGAAAAACGTAAATTAATTTCGGACCAATACTTTTTTTTTCTTTTTTCTTGGCACTGCACGGTTTGTGCATCGGCCACTGACATTGATCATTTATTTTTATTCTTCTTGTTGGTTGGTCCGAAATTAATTACGTTTTTCGATATATCGGTAAACATTTTATAGTGTGAAATAATAATAATTATAAAAAGTAGTTTTATACTAATTTATCATTAATAAATAAATATACATTTATTAATTTGTCTTTAATAATATTATTTAACAATTTATAAAATATTTTCCGCTCTATCGATTAACGCAATATAAAAACGTAAGTTTCGGACCGGTATAAACAACGTCAGTAGTGAAATGTAAAGGATATACTCGTTGAAATATTAAATAATTTATAAATGTTTTTCCCGACTTTTACTGAAAAAAGAAAAACGCGAAAAATCAAGTACGAATATTTAGATTTCATTCATGAAATTGAATATGTTGTGCACTCTGGGCCTATTTTCGGCGTTTCCCTTTTTAAGTTGCGTTGGCATTGTACAGAAACATTATTATGCAGGATATATTATTACCAAACATTAGTGATTATCCTCGCCTTCCTCAGTATAAAGTACAGCTGGTCTTCCACCGCATGCTCAAGTCTTTTCAAAGCCGCAGGTGCTTTCCGGAGCGGAGTGGGCGCTCTCCTGAAGTGGAATAGGAGCCGGGGACAGCAAGACCGACCGTGCGTTTCCCATACTCCTCCTAGACCAATTTCGGCAAAGGCAGCTGTTGTTTGAGCAGAAAGTTCTGTTCTGAAAAACATTTATAACTTAATGAGTCGAATAACATTTAAATTCTTACCCTGGGGCCTGGAAAATTCCCATTTATTTGTTATATAAGAGCACCATATCCTTTAACACAACCTACTCTATACTTTTCTGCTTATGGCTAAAGGTTGGACTTGCAGAGATTACTTTAAGAAATTAGAAAGCAAAAAAGATCTTGTTATTTTACCTAACTCTAGTGGGCAGATCACATTATACTCAGATAGATCTTGAAATTCCGGTTTATCATGACCTGCTCAGGCATAACACAATGTGACCAATCATAATAAATATGTCCTAGGCTGATCATATAAAAAAAAACTTACCTATATGCATCAATTGCTTTAAACAACTGCAGGTATCCTAAGTCAAATACTGGTGTCGGAGATGAAAGCACTACTATATGACACAAGTGGAACAGCAAGGCCATAGCCTTGCAGGAGTCTGCGGCTAGCTCTCCTGACGCCACCAGCCAGTGAGCAGCATCAGCCTCCTTCTCCGTGCTCTTCGAGTCCTCATTCAAATTGGCAGCTAGTTCAGCCAGCCTCTTGGTGTCTAAGTAGGTGACAGCATGCAAGTAGAGAACTCCACGTTTCTCATCCCAGTGGCATTCAATGCCATTCTGAAACATATGAAAATAGGATTTTAAGTGTAACTTACAGTATTATAAGGTTATAATTTTTAACCTATTTTTAGATTCCAAAACACAAATTTTAAAAAGGGAACATTACAGTATTAAAAATTCCAAATATTTTGCTATGGCTACTGAAATGTAGTGGGATTTCAATCACTTGTCCCTTTAACCAAGTGATTAAATAGAGAGCCTTCTTCTTAATATGGCCAACTACATATATCTTGGTAAATATCTATTTGTTTAAAATATAATCTTTCTTTATATTTATTAACTAGTCTTAGTTAAATAAAGACCACTGCAATGGTGTAATGGTTAATTCTGACAAGTTGTGATTTATGGATGAGTTCAATTTATGAACAAAATAGCATATTGTTAAAGGGTTTTTAATTCAAGGGTTTAGCCATATTAAGGATGATTATGTGAATTAATCCCATCATAAGCACCGCTACAACCAAATAAATTACTTTTTTAAATAAATAAAGTATATTGAAAATAAATACACCAAGCTAGACACTTTGGAAACTTGTTCAAATAATAACAACAATAATGTTAATGGTAACAGAACTATTTTGAATTGAACAGGTCAAAAAGATTTGGTAAAGTACCTCGTCGCTTGATACGGATGGAAGCAATGGAGACGTTTTGTTTGGGACCCTGTACGGTGATTTTCCAATTATTCCGACCACCACTATTCTTTCCTTCGCTGAAAACTCAGGTATATCTCTGATGAAAAACCGCTTCATGGTCACCTCATCACTTTGAATTGATTTAGTTATCAATAAGGTCTTTTAACATAGATGGCGCGTAAACACACAGCACCTTAAACTTAGCAGCAACTTTACTTTAGCCCTGTTCGTTCTCTTCCACTTCAAGCTGCATGCAGGGGAGGAATTTGCAAGAATTCAAGCAAATTCAAGCAAGAAAGATACAACCTGAATGAAACTGTCAGTCAGTTGACTTGACACTGTCAGGCAAGCTGTCAGTTAAAATTTTGGTTTCTGAACGGTGCACGCTCGCTGAATTGCTCGCTGGAGTTTAAAAAATATTTCATCTAAAAATTTATACAAATCGTGTTGAAATATCCAAAAAATATTGTTAATATAGTAACAATGACGTTCAATTATGTAGTGATTAAAGTTCTGATTAATTAATTTTTAAATGAAAGTAAAACAAAATCAAAATATGCATGTCACAATGCTGTCACTGTGGCAGTTTTCCGTATGTCTGTCAAGTGTCAAACACAGCTGGTTCGTCTCAGTCTCGGCACCTTTCGAAATCAAGGTTTTGTGAAGGTTTGCGGCTTGGAGATTGGAGAAATGAAATAGTTATCGAATACAAATCTGCGATATCGCACGGCTCGCTCGCGCTACCACTGAAAACGTGTAATTAGCTGGCGATACGTTATCAGCGAGCTAAATTAAATCCATGCTTTAACGATTGATAAATTACGAGTTTTCTCGCAAAATGTCTTCGGCGGTGGAAGATATTTGTGAACTTTTGGATAGTTATAATGGCAGAGATAAAGTAAGCATGCGGAAACTATGTTGTCCTTGTTATTATTATAATTGTACAAAGAAACTTGTTTGACTTATAACTTGTATTATTATTTCGTAGGTACCTAACTTTTTCTTTAATAGATTTTATCTTTTGAAATTGGAAAAGATCCTTACGTACATACTTCGTTAATTAATTTATTAAATTCTGTCTGTGATGTATTCTTTCATATAAGAAAAATAGAAAATTAACCCCCAGCATAATCATTTCATTATTATATTTCCTATGGTTATGCTATTTAATGCATATTTTTATTATATCATACTAATTTCAAATTTCAGGTGGTCCGTTTGGCGTGTTATGCTTTCAAGCTGTATGGCTGTGTGCACAACGACAAGTCCTGGCAAGCTGCAGGTTCTAGGCTCTCTGGTGCTCGGTTGATTCTACGACTCTTTGATGATATTCCCATGATAAGGCATACTATCACGTATGGATTGGGGAGGCATGTAAGTATATTCATGTTAAATTTTTGGTAATTTTTATCTATATTTTTTAGTAACATTTGTAATCATTGTAACAATAATAGTGAATAGTGACTAGTATTCAAAATACTTTGGGTTTTTATTATTCAACTGTTTTAATTAAATAACGAATAAATTTTGCCCAACTGATATTGATCACAGAATTTTAAAACTGTAATCTATCTAACTAGAGTCCAAATTTCAATATCAATTAAATATTTATCAATACTCTGCCTTAACTACAAGTTAAAAAATTATATGGCTAATAGCCAATATAATTTTTTATATTGGCTATTAGCTAATTACTAATTAGCAATATGATCAATATCAGTTAGGCGAAATTTATTTAAATGACGAATAACGAATGAATAAATTGCTATTTCGTTATTCACAAATAATTATATTGCGAATAAAATTTTATTTGAATAATTATCCAGGTAACAAGTTATTCGAATAATGCCCAAATCTGATCTATATGATCCTTCTCCTTTTCCCTGGAGCAAATAAAAGTAAGAAAATAAACTTGTGATGTTCTTATGTTATCAGGAATCATCAAAAATAGCAGCTATTCTAGGAGTTCTTGCCAACATGGTAGACCAAGCATTCTTACCAGTGGAGAAAGCATGTTGGCTTCATGACGTTGGCATTCTTAAGCTGAAGCCAGACACAGCATACACCTTAGAGACAGTCAGTACGGCTCTGTGGGCTGCCAGCCTCTACATATCTTTTATACAGTAAGTAGCATACAAGTACATAGATACTTCTGTCTTTTATTATTTTTTTGTATGTTATAATTGTAAATCAGACTGTATTATTATTTTACTTAATGTTAACTATAGATATGATAAAAAGTTAACATTGGTTAACATAAACAATTGGTACCTACTTATCAGGTTATATTGTAAAATATTAAGGCTCTTAAAAAATCCTGTCCCCTATACCAAAACCAACCATGCCCTAAAACTAGGAGATGGCCCCCTATAATGTGTTAACTAATAATCCAAAAAACCTATTTTATATTCGAATCCACATTTTGTATTAATGAATGAAGTACAGATATTTTCAAAAAACTTATACAAAATATAACTATGTGCCTTAAATAATTTGATGTGGTAGCCCCTCTTGTTAATCATCAATCATATGACAGTCAGTTGAGTGTATATGTTATTTGACTTATTATACAAATTTATAAGCCATCTATTAACTTGACAAATATACTGGTTGTTATCAAGTACTCTGACATTAACATATTACCTACTATACTTACCTTTACAGCTTTTATTAACCACATACAATATTTTTTATCACTAATCCCTCAATCCATTTTAACTAACTGCAGATATTGAGTTGTACATTGCCTTTAGTCAATTTACTTAAAAATAGTTTTACTTAGGTACTTAGTTCTAGCAATTTAAATGTTTGAAGGGATTTTTTACCGAAAAAAAGCTCTTTTGAATTGCAATGACAAGTTTCTTACAAGTTTTTACTAATATGATCCTCTTTCTTATATCAACATTTGCCTCACACAAAAAATAATAATAATGTCCTCCTAGCCGATTCGGCTATGGCGGCCAATCTTTTATGATCAGCCAACTACGCAGGATCTATTATAGTGCACAAGACAGCAGTCTGACACGACCGAAGAGAGATCAGGCGCAGGATCAACGGCTTAACATGCCTTCCGAAGCACCTCCTGCCTCCGTGGTACAGTGGTTAGAGCGTTGGGCTCTAATACTCGGAGGTCGTGGGTTCGAATCCCGCGGGTAGCATCACTTTGTGTGAATGTTTCCAGTTTGATTAGGACATTGCAGGCTTGAATCACCTGAATGTCTGAAAAAGAATGATGATTCACACAAAAAATATATTTACAGGAATGGTCGATCGATGAGACAGCTCTGGTGGAGCCGCGACTGCCTTCAGAACTCTTCGGAGGACGGAGCTGACGCCAGGCGGAACCTGGACGTGAGACTAGTTCTCCAGGCCGTGACCGCCGGTAAACTGTGCCTGGACATCACGCATGCCGTGAGCTGCCTTCCTGAAGGCTGGCTGTGGGGGGAGAAGATCGGGGCCACGAAGGTCGCGGCCATAGCGACCACGTCATCAGTGATAGGCATAGCTTTATACTTCGCGAAGAAACGACTTTTGAAATAACGAAATGATGATAGACACAGTGTCTGTGAGGCGCTGATGAAAAAGTTGACAATTTTGTGCAGTATGTGATAGACCTAACTTTTAATTAATTAAAATAACTTCAAAATCGTTGCAAAAAAGGTCGCATTTATCGTTTCTATCATATCTTTTTCTAAGTGATATTTTAAAGTCTTCTTCTGTGTATTTAAAAACCAATAGTTTCGTTAGTGCGTCCTTTACCAACGTCAAGACTTCGTGGTCTCTAAATATTTCAACAACTCTGCTATTAATTGTACAAACAAAAGCGCGGTGATAATCTAATTGAGTAGGTAATAATATCCACAGATTAAATCATATTATTTTTTAAAGTATTATGTACAGTGTTCGGCAATCACCGCTATCACTTTTTATCAGTAGGTGTGTGACGAAATTATTATATGACCCCTGGCTGAGTTAATTCACAATTTTTGCATTCAATATAAACAAGTATAATATATACAGGGTGGAATTTTGTAATGCCACCTGAAGGGGAAGTACTCTTAATACTGAAGATAGAAAGTTTTACTCAAAGAAAACATTCCTTTATTTTTGAAAAGAAAAAAACCTGCATTCAAAGATTTTTAAAAATTTGCTTGCCGCAACTTTGTAATACCACCTGAAGGGGAAGTAATCTTAATACTGTAGATAGAAAATTTTACTCAAAGAAAACATTCCTTTATTTTTGAAAAGAAAGATAACTGCATTCAAAGATTTTTAAAAATTTGCTTGCCGCTCCCGGTAATCGAACCGACTAAAATCTGTAAAAGTTGCACCTTGTACTTTTATTGCATCGATCGTTAGGGACAATTATAAGGATAAAATCTCTCCAACAAAGTTCATAAATTAAATGAAACGAAAACAATGAAAAAAGTGCTTTAACTTGACCCATTGAATCAATAATTTAGGATTTCATTGTTTTCCTTTCATTTAATTTATGAAGTTTGTTAGAGAGATTTCATCCTTATTATTGACCCTAACGATCGATGCAATAAAATTACAGGGTGCAACTTTTACAGATTTTAGTCGGTTCGATTACCGGGTGGAGCAAGCGAATTTTTAAAAATCTTTGAATGCAATTTTCTTTCTTATAAAAAATAAAGGAATGTTTTCTTTAAGTAAAATTTTCTATCTACAGTATTAAGAGTACTTCCCTTTCAGGTGGCATTACAAAATTCCACCCTGTATATACAAATGAACAGTCTTCCAATCACTGAAACATTTAATTTTGTGACATTTTGTGACTGTGGTTCAATGTTATTGTAATATTGCATTCCATTATAGCAATAGTTTCCTAAGACTAGTGAGAGAGAGAGAACTAGTCCATTTGTAGGTTTCGTATTATTTTAGGACTATTATTTAAGAATAAGTAGCTAAAAGTAAATAAAAATACCTACAATTTATATTTATTTTGTAAAGTGAAATTAACTTTCATTTTATGTACCTACCTACTTATTAACTAATCTATTGTTTATGATAGCACTACAAACTTCTCTGTTAATATCTTTCTTCAAACACGCGTGAATAGTTTTAAAGGAGCGATCTGTGTGTTTCTGTGATTCCACCTGATTTGCAGATATCTATGGTTGGCGGTAGTCACTTTCCATCGGGTATGCCGCATGCTCGTAGTCGTTCTGCTATACCATAAAAAAAACGAAGATAACGCAATATTCATTTATCCACTAGGAAAGGTTCATTTTCTTCTAATAATTACTACATGCATGTGAAAATTAGTCGCGTTCCTACGTCTAAAGTTATTTACCACATTTTTATTATAAACTAATTACGTAAAGGGTACTTTTATCAAAACTACAAATATTTCAGATTTAACATGCATTTCAAAATACAATTGTTTTACAAGTGCCTAGTTCCATAAGTACAGATCTTTCCTGCGTTCCTTTAAGCCTATTTATTAGTTTCGATACTTCAATTCTGAAAATGTGTTCTTCTATATTATCTTTATTTTATAAAAAAATCAAAATATGTAAATACTATCGTATTTAAAATTTGACAAAATTGAGAGATATTCTTTTTACCACTTACATGTAACTCAGTTGGAAGCCCAATAGAAATATTTAATGTGAAAATAGCACAAATATTTATTTGTTATTTGGAACAAAGTGGTATGCATTTTTATCTTATATTTTAACTAATTACTTCACGTTTTAAAAGGTTATACACCAAGTTATTTATGTTCTGGTATGAACTTTCCTTTAAATATTGTCACTTTTCTTATATTTTACTAACGAGGTTATGGGGATCGTTTCAAAAAAATTACAACGAGAATTAACGGGTATACATAATTAAAAATATTATTATTTAATTGTAAATTGATGCAATTTTCTACTTAAGTAGGTATTTATTTTGCCAATACCGGTTGTGGCGCTTGTGCAAATTGAAGTGTTAAAGATGCAAAAGTACCTGCAGTTAATGTTTATAATTATTCAATTCTTTTTTAATATATTATGTTAAAATTTTTATACAGACAATGTTTTTCTTTTTGATATTTCATCAACCTATTTAGATAATACTTCCCTATTAAAAATATGGTAATGGTAGGTATGTTTATGATATACTTGATATCGAACAATTTGTACATTCTCTTTATTTTCTTATGTTAAAAATTAGTATAAAAATAACACATCTACCGTGAACTTGGCAGTTTTTTTCTAATCTCGATTATGTAAGGGTCACAATTTTTGAATTCAAAGTTATATCCGTTATCTCAAGATATGATAAACACGTTTTTATCTCAATGATATAACAGTGAATAGGAGAATGTAATCGCAGACTGTATTAGTATATGTTTACACCTTGATTGTGCCGACGCAAATATTCGGTCTAAATAATGGACGAAATATGTGATTTATTGCAATCTCATGCCAATCGCGATAAGGTATGTTTTTAATATTTTAGACGAGACAGGAAGATAGAATGATGGATATTAACTTAACACATTTGTTAAAGAGATAACCCATTGTGTTGATTGATTTTTTTTATTGAAAATCACGTGTATCACGTGAAAAATTAAATTATTGAAATGAAAAAAAGATTTAACGATTTACAAAGTTTGGTTTCACTTATTACAAGATATACAAGTAATGCCTAAGATGTTCACGACTGCAAAGTAAGTGATAATTAACCTGTAAAACAAAACAACGCCGACTTATTTTTTTTTGATAATTGACCTGCAAATTGCCGGTCTTTCAAAAATTGCTCAGATTTGTGATAAGTGATCACCAACCTGCATGCGAGCAAACAAGAGTGGTGATAAAGCTATTGAGGGTAAGTAGTCCGTTTGATAGAGGTCTTTGCCCTGCAACACAATAGGTTGATCATACTCATGGAGATCAGCACAGACCAAATAGCAGCGTATAACTGAATACTGACCCATTAATCCAGTTAGCCTTGTTTCCCTGTTAAGAGTTTACGCGAGTCTGGCTGCAGTTGTTCTATTGATTTTTCCGTGTGTTATTCCCTATCCCCTCCAATAGGTGGTGTCTCTAGCCAGCTACGTGCTGAAGCTATGGGGGGCGACTGCACAGCGGAAGGACTTGCTGACGGCGAGCGGGCGGCTGGCCGCAGCGCGCGCCACCTTGCGGCTCTTTGACGATGCTGCTGCCTTGAAGAACGCCCTCGCGTATGGGATTGGACAACAGGTCAGACACATTATTAGGCGGTTTTAGAAACGCTATTTAGAAGGAAAGGGAGACCTTAGACTTTAGGATTCTGTCAGATCCCCGAATGGCTGGCTCTATCTATGTGTAGAAACTGATCACTCATGTTAGGCATTTAACTACCTATGTTAAATTCATTTACCTAAGTGGGGAAGACCAGAAGTGCACATAAATATGTCATTAGTTTTCATTAATTTTTCTACCTTCTAGTATATAGCGTTTACAATAGTAGCAAGAACAAAATACAATGTTTTCAAAATATTTTTAAACATTTGTAATTTAAAAAAAAACTTGGGAATCCCTTTTAGAATGTAAGTAGGTACTCGTTGTTTTAATGTCTGCATCTGAATAATACTGCGTGAATGTTTTTGACTTTAATACTTAAACATTGATTGGACCTTCTCTACAAAACCCTATGTAAGTACTGCAGTTGGCACAGCAGCCCATCAATCTATATCCTATTCTGTCATATCCTTCAGCCAATTTTAAGCTTAAGCTTATCGTCTTTTTGATCAGCTCAACCAATTATACTGATCTTTGCATACTCAACCTCACGTTGTTTGGTTTCCTAGGAAGGTCCAGTATGGGGCACCCTGGGCGTGGTGAACCACTCGTTCACGTTGGCGTACCTGCAGGCCGAGAAGCTGGTGTGGCTCATGGACTCCGGCTTGCTGACCTTCGACGCCGAGGACGACTTCCGCATCAGAACTGCGCATAAGCTGTTCTGGTCGCTTGGAGCATTTGTTGGATTTGTTAGGTAAAACATTACTATCTACTATCTTATTTAGCAAGAGGGCACCAAGAATATGATATAAATGTTGAATGTCAATATTTTAAGATCTAAGGATATGAAGCCACGTTTCGTACATTCACTACAGGTTTGATTTCAGAGCACAAACATGGCTGTTTATGTGGAATCGTGTAATGCGTTTCCCCCGCAACAAAAAAACTAAATAGTAATACGTTTATCAATTATTGTCTGGCACCACTGAGCTCTATGATCTAGCTATACAATCTTTGCTTAGTTTATCGCCAGGTGGCGCTGTGTAAAAATGCCTCAGTACAACTGAACTGTTGTACTTACTAAATTATAATTTTCTAGGTCGCTGAAAGCCCTCCACAGCACAGCTCTCATCTTACAATCGCCGGAGCAGCCTAAATGCGCAGCCGCCCGCTACAAGCAAGCTTCGCTCACATCCACCAAGCTATTACTAGACGTGATCCACGCAGTAAGCTGGCTGCCGGCCGGCTGGCTGTGGGGCGGCCGCCTCGGGGCGAAGCACCAGGGCGCCGTGGCCACCGTCTCCGCCGTGTTGGCGCTCGTGTTGCACTTCCATGCGAAGCGACTCGCTTCTACGCGGTAGTGGTAAAACGATTTGGGTATGGAAGTGTGCGTTGACTTTACTGGCTCGTTAAGACCGAAATATGTAATTGTATATAGGTAAATTACACGTGTGTTCGTCACAAGACATTATACGACTTGACTCTTTACTATTTACGTAAATAATAATTGTGTAATAGAGTTGAGCCCTTGAGAATTTTTTAGCTAGTGGTTAAACGTTGACACTATAAATGTTAAGAATTGAATTAAGATAAAAACAATTCAAATTATGAGTTATAAGCCAGGAAAGGACATTGACCATCTATGTATGGACGTTGGACCAAGTGCCGCCCAACATTGAGACATAGTGCACAATGTTCCTTAGATTAATACTAGTCTATAACTCAAAGCGCTTCAAAATCTATCCCAGGTGTTTTAAGAAAAAAAAAATTGAATGTAGAGGTCTTACATTAACAAAAATCATAACCAACAGCTTATTTTGAAAATAAAAGAGTGTATAATATAAACAATGGATTTATTTGAAAAAAAAATTGGTTTACAGAGATGATAAACATAACAAAAATGATAATTACCCTATGTTATAATACCTCATGTAGGCACTAACATGTCGTCTAGGTAAGTCTAAGATTATTGTATCTAAAAATAATGCAGAGCGTCTCACAACGTCTTGGTGCCTAGCCCACCCCAAAAACCAAACTAGGCACTAATCCGTTATTTAGATCCCTGTAATACGAGCAATGCTCTGTATAGGACTAAATAATTGCTGTGGGTGGTCCAGGATTTATTTATTTATAAATCCGTGGCAGGATTTTTTTTATTTTATATTTTTTTTATAACTATTCATGTAAGGAAACAAATTAAAGTGTTCCCTTGCTTGGGCAGCATTTGGTCCAGAACCGGTCATTCTCCTTTACTTATGTTATTTGTTCGATAGGTTGTCCCTGTCAAACATATTTTCCATAAAATATTTCAAATAAATCAAAGTTTGTCATTCAAGTACAACATTTTTCTAATGTGTCGATAATGGGATATAGATAGTATCATCTATTAGATAAACTAGATACTATCTATATAGTTTTATAGTAAATAATTTTTCGTCTTTTAAGGCTAGACAGCGCGTAGTGTAATATAAATTTATAATATTATTAAATACTAAATAATAAGATCTAAATGTTACTAAGATTTTCCTTAATAACATAAAAAACTACAGGTAATGCACAATATCAGTATTTTTTTGGAATTTACGGGAGTATAAAATCTAGTCTAGTATTTTATTTATTTAAGATGGTTTTCGTAAATTAATTAACCAACTAATTATACCAATGTTATGTACATAATGAATTAGTTTTTTTATTATTTTCCCACTAATCTAGGAGATAGTATTTTATGTCCGTTTTTACTTTAGAAGTAGAATTTTAATTCGTCTTGTCAGCGAGAAAGGCATTTCATCTTAATATCTTTTATAAGTACTACTATGTACTTGGCTACTAAAGTAGAAAAAAAATACAATGTTATTATAAGATCAAATTTATAGTATCAACCTATATTATAATCATCTGAAAAGGCCTCCATCACTGAAATCAAGCTATCGTCAAAATACCAGGTTTCCGACACTACTTTTTCCCGATCGAAGAATTAAAGCCTCCCGGCCCAGAGATATGTACTTTTTACACACGCAATTCCATAAATATAAAATAAAATCAAGAATACGTAATCATTAAGATAATGCCAAGATCTTGCCACAACTGCTATCTAGAGATACGTAAAGAAACATTTATTAATTTTGCTTGGAAACAACTCCTGTCAGATTGATATCAAACAAAAAATTGAAAAGAACAAGCATTTCAAAAGCAAGATAAAAATATCCTTTATGATATTATGTAGATGCAGTGTAGATGTAATGGATGTAATACATCACTATGACATAAGTCGAGATGTATTACTCACGAGAGCTGAGATAAGTTTAGTACGTCTATTCCCAGTTTCCCCCGAATAGGTATCGCGTCTTTTATTATTGACGTATTGTTTATTTAGGCGCTGCGCAGACGTACACTTTTTGTTGCCGACGGCTCACCATTGTTACATTGTATATAGTGTATTTACCTACCTAACTACACAAAATGTTTCTACGTCTGTGTAAAAAAATGCCTTATCTTTTAAACTCGATACGGCCTCCTGACTAGCAACCTGATTGGTAGTCCTTCTGTTTAAAGAAAACTACAATCATTTTAATATCATTCATTTATTTTATATTTTCATACAAAAGTTATAATAATAATTGAGCAACAATAATATTTTAAACAAAGCTAGATTTAAAAATAATACAATTTATATTTCGATAGAGCACCACATAAAATATTCGATATAACATTCTAAGGTACAGACTGTCTAGTAGAGAAGCAAGATGCCGTATTTTTTCTACTAACTGATCTAGCAAATAACAGGGCCGGATTAACCATTTTTTAGGAATTTTATAGGTAAAGCAGTGTCATCAAAATTTCTCCACCCAATTGCTTAATAGTTAAGTGTTTCAAATTTCTTACACAGGATAAGGTAACCTCGACATTTGCCTATAGGGCAAAGGGCAATGTAGGCAGTTCGCGAATTTGCCTAAACAATCCGGCACCGTATATAAAGGATTGCCCTTTTATCGTGCTGTACCATTGCTGCTAACATAAAACATAATATTTATAAACATGAAACAATAATAGACATTATTTGACTATGCTAGTAAAATAAACACTAAACTTTGGCAAATATGTGATCGTTAAAGCCTATGTCCAGCAGTGGACGTCTTTCGGCTGAAACAATAAGGATAATCATCATTATAATGACGAGGCTAGACTTGTATTATTAAAATTACCCTAGAAATGGATACAACACCAATGATATAATGTTTCGTTGATATTTAATTGTGATGAAAACTGTGACAAGCTTAAAATTGACGTACCTACTAGTACATGACATGTTTCACTGATATGATAAGTGTAGCGAAAGATACAATAACGCAAGAGAAAAATATGAGTATATAATTTTAATGATTGATTTAATTTTCAGTTAAGATTCACTTCACATTGTAATAAAATATCACTTCACAACACAAAATACTAACAAAAGATTAAAATTCTACTAACAATTACTTACTACACATCTTATTCAAAATTGTTAATATTACATAGCTAACATACATTATGAGAAAAATATACTTTCATTGCAGTCGAAAAGCAGTCTTTATACACTCGCGAGCAAAGATGGCATCAGAATCCTGATTATTTTCATTATTTTGCTCGTAAGTATGGTACAGTCACGTGTGCTAACATGTATACAACATGCATCAACATAATATGGAGTTTCCATAAAGACTAAAGCGTATACAAATTAATATAAGTGACTGTACAAAGTTTATTTACAACATAGACATTAAAATTTAGACTTTTCCGATATGTTACTGTGGCTTATATATACCATATTATAGTCATTACTACATCATCATCATCATCATTACTACATAGTAATGACCACATTTATGCCTACCCTGTATTTACGCGTGTTAGATTTAAAACCACCTTCCGTGCAAGGAGGTAGGTTGTGAACCCTCCAGGCTTCTTGTGATTAAAGTATCATCTTTTTTATTAGTAAATTCTACACCTAAGTACTTACTGTTTTACCTTCATTATTATTTTTACTAAAATAAACGCCTCGATGGTCTAGTGGTTTAAGTACCGGGCCAAGATCTCGGGATCCTGGGTTCAATTCCCGGGTCGAGCTAACTTTGTGTCGGTTTTTTCGGACATAGCTTGGGTTTGTGATCACCAATCCGCATTTGGCAAGCGTGGTGATTAAGCCAATACCCATCATTGTAGCGATAACTTGATTTCAAGGGAGGCCTTTGCCCTGCAGTGAGACATTTTAAACACATATTTTGGGATAAAGAAGTTCAAATAACGGTCTACTATTAATTCGGCTACTGCCTTATAAGGGGTTAACAGACCCATATCTTTTATCTTGTTCTATTTCGGGGGAATCAGATCACTAAGGCGAGGGTTGATCCCTTGTAGAGTTGGCAATCGATAGTATGAAGCTTAGCGCCAATAGTATCAATAGTTTTGAACCAATACTATCGATACTATGGTTACTACCGGAGCTAACTTTAGTCTGATACTATCGATCTAGAGTCTGTTCTATGAAACCAGCTTCCCGCAGCGGTGTTTCCAAACCAATACGATATGAAAACCTTCAAGAAGCGAGCATATTCCACCCTTAAACCCCAAGGGGTCTCGGGTGCTTATGGGTGGCGGTGATCACTTATCATCAGGTGACCCACTTGCTCGTTTGCCCCTTTATAATATAAAAAATCGATAGTCTATCGAAAGTCATCATCATCAGTCATAGCGAATAAATGATTTCTATTTCTATTTTTTATATCTATCGAAAGCCAACTCTAGTCCCCGGGCGGGCTAGCCCGGACCCGAGATCCTTTACCTTGTACTAAGAGTGAAGGTTGCGGTCACTCAGGGGAAGGCCGGTCGGTCGGCGGGTCAGGCGGGGCAGCATCAAGCTCGTAGCGGAAGTAGGGCTCCGCGGCGGGGAACAGTCGCAGAGCCAGCCGCGGCAGGCGGCGCGCGTGGGGGCTGCGGGCCCAGGTTCCCGTCCCGGCGGTGGACGCGGGCGGCAGCGACGCGCAGGCGGACTCGAACTCGCGCGCCCACTTGTCAGCCCCGTTCGACACCACGCACATTGCGAACGTGCACAACGCACGGTGTCTGCGTAAACAAGTTATAGGAGCTAATGTTGGTATTTATTTTATAATAATAATCGTTTATTTGCACAAAAACATGGTATAAAAAGGTGACATAAAACAATAAAAGGTAAACAATTTACAAAATATATTGCTTTTTTAGATTGGACAATTTGCAGAAATTCGGTTCCTTACAATTAAGAGCGAATCATTTATAACATTAGACAATAGAGATAGTGGTGGGCGGGCCAATGGAGAATGTTCACTAGTTTCGATTTTTAACTTTTCTTATCACTACATCACTACATAGTATAAAACAAAGTCGCTTTCTCTGTCCCTATGTCCCTTTGTATGCTTAAATCTTTGAAACTACGCAACGGTTTTTGATGCGGTTTTTTTATTAGATAGACTGATTCAAGAGGAAGGTTTATATGTATAATACATGCATAATATAGTAGAGAAACACTGATAATTTTAGAGGTTTTTAATTTAAGGTCGTAAAGAATCACATTTTTTTGCGCTTACATTGCAAACGCTGGCTGAACCCTACGAGATAGATCAAAATAATGTACTACAATATTGTACACCTTAAAAAGTTTCACAAAAAAGTCCGCGATGGTATATGTCTATCTCTTAGGGATAACCCACAATAACCATTTTCCTTTACTTATTACGATAAAATAATGGCTTATTTACGAAAAAGTGGTTTTAAGCAAAACAGTATTAACTCTTATCCAACAAAATACCATAAATAAATTGTGCATGTAATATAGATCAATATGGCCCTTTACATCATGTAATTTAAATGAATAGTTTCGAAGATATTACAGATTTAAAATGCAGGGACATAGCGGTTGCGGCGGTACCGGCCGGGGAGCGGATGGATGAACGTTTGTTATTCTTCCACGTAAAAACTACTGAATTGATTTTAATGAAACTTTACAATAATATAGCTTATACATCAGAATAACACATATGCTACAATTTACAAGATATTCCCGCGGGATAACGTCCTATAGTTTACGCGGGTGAAGCCGCGGGCGGAAGGCTAGTATTCCATATGAAATAAAAAAAGTGTGTATAAAAATTATTTCGATATGTCACTTAGTTCCCGAGATATTGAATTTTAAACGGCGCGAGCGCGAGCTCGTTGCGGTGACGTCACAGTACATACACTCACGCAGTACGTTGCGCGCTCCGGTACGGTTATTTCGTAGTGAACCGTACCGGAGCGCGCAACGTACTATGACCTGTGACGTCATCGTACTGCAGCGCCAGCATGGCCGAACGGGATTTTTAAATGTCTATAAAATATAAACTAATTGATATTTTGGCATGAAACAAAAAATAATGTGTTTATATTCACAAAGGCTTTACTGTGACAAAGTTACAAGCTATTTCGCATACCTAGTAACATTCTCCATTATGTATTATTTTTAAAACATTATTTGATTTGATAGATTTAACTTTCTACCCAAGATGTAAAAAAAAAATTAAATGAAAATTAAAGATATCTGATATTTATTAACGGTCTCTGTAGTATATGTGAGACAACTCCAATAAAAAACAATTCAACAGAGGGAGTGGTAGGGGTTGTATAATCGTCGTAACCTCCCCGCAGTAGTAGAAACGAGTATTTACCTGGGCTGGGGGCGGTCGTTGCCAGCTTGCAGCGTGACTATCTTGAGTATCGACCGGCGCGCCGGCTCGGCCCAGCGGCCCAGCAGCGCCACGGCGGCGTTGCGACACTCGTCCCGCTCGCCCGACCCGTCCGACTCGTCCGACTCGCCCGAGCTGACGCGGGCCAGCCGGCACGCCGCGCAGATCCACACCGCTACCATCACCTCGTTCTCCACGCTAAATACACAAAAACTAAAAGTATAACGAATCATCGATTGAATACTCAATATTCAAAATGAAAAAGTAAATGATAGCCTATATAGAGCCCCACTGCAGAACAAAGGCCTTTCACAAATACAACCAGATTGTATAGTGATTACAAACCCAAGCTGAGTTCAAAAATACGACATATACCCTGCGATTATGGTCCGGTACTTAAACCACTAGACCATCGAGGCGTTATACTTATAATAAGGAAACTTAAGCCAACTAGTGTTCCACTGCAGAACATGAGCATTGTAACTTGTAACAATGGGCGGCGTGTACACAGTTGACACCAATTTGATCCTTATATTGTTAGAAACTCCTAAAATCCAGTAGCACTACAACAGCACAATATTATAGCTATGCCTTCGCCTGACCTAGGCAAAACGCCAAATGGGGGGCGTGAAGCGGCATCTATGCAGGCCTTCAGGGTGAGGGTGACTGGCTCAATGGGTACTATGATCTATTGAGGCAGTCAACCTTATATTTGGACCTCACTTCCGCTTACCATCAGGTGGAGTGAGGCACAGACTAAATACCAGAGTGAGGTCATCCTGACTGCCTCTATATAAAAAAAAAACGGACCCCAGCTTGTTTCCTTCGGGAATGAAAGAGACACTGGGGATGTTTACGGAACGCTGCTACGTAGCAGCGTGCGTATACTCACAAGTCGATGTCTGCAGCCAGTAGTGCCAGCAGCGCGGCCTGCGCGGCGGCGGGCGCGTGCGCGTGCGCCAGCAGCGTGCCGTACGCGGCGTGCAGGCGTGCGCGCGCGCACAGTGGTGCCGCTTCACGCCACGGACTGTCGCGTAGCAGCGTGTGTACGGACGCCCAGCCACCGCATTCTGATGAGCATTTTTGTATGATTTGTTTGACATTTCTTATACTAAACCTAAAATAATGCGACTTGTAAATCTTGAAGAAAAAACATATTCCGTCCTTAAAAGCCGGCCATGCATTTGTGACTGATTTGCATCGAATGTTACCATCAGATGTATCGAATTCTAATCTGTCCTCCATTTTATAAAAAAAAACATATCTGGTATCAGAAAAATTGGTCCATAAAAATACAAACTAGCGTCCAAGATGGCGTCGGTTAAAGAGCGGGAATGCTACGTATTTGATATATTACATATTTCAATGTGTCGATTTAGAACGTAATTTCGGCGTTTTAAGAATGGCAGTGATATTTTGCTGTTGGTAAAAAAAAACTTAGTAAATAATAACGCCGCTTCTTTAGAAGAGTACACTAAGTCGAAAAATTTGCGAAATCAAGTTAAATATACAGAAAAACTAAGAATCACCTGCTTAGTTTTTCTGTATATTTAACTTGATTTCGCAATATTTTCGACTTTGTAATTTTACACTGTTCTAGACAAGCGGCGATAAGATGACAGTACCGGTGTTAGCCAGGCAGGCGGCGAGCGCGGCGTCGGCGAGCGGCGCGAAGTACTCGAAGGCGGTGAGCCCGGCCGCCGCGCGCGCGCTGGCCCGCGCCAAGCGCACGCTGCGCTGCCCAAGCACCCACCGCTCCCACACCTGACACACAGACACTTACTCACACACTTTCGTGTCAGCAAAAGAAGGCGAGACTAAAGAAGTGACGAAAAAGAATATTTATTTATTCTAAGGAAGACTAACAGCTAAATAGTACTATGAGCTTAGATACAATAAGATAGAAACAATGCCAATAACAAGTGTCTCCGCCTATGTCACCTTTATTCGGGTTATAGACTAAAAGGTAAGGGAAAAGTATGAAAACCCGCATCAGCTATGCCAGCTAAGCTAAACTAACTTAATTTAGATCGTAGTCTAAACCCGCATAAAAGTGCAGTTGATGATATACCTTAGGGCTCTTTCAAATTAGACGTTTCGTGTCGGACGGCTGCGGTACGGTAGCCGCGCGTTTGCCGCACCGCGACCGGACGGTCGTTATTTTTCATTCAAAACCTCATACCTCATACTACAACAATACACTTGCAGGGGCGTGCATCCCATATAGGCAGTTAGGCACTGCCTACTTTTAAAACACATTCGCGGAAAACCTTATTTTTAAAATCTATAAACATAAATAAAGAAATAAACTTTCCCACAACACTTCATAATTTCATCCGAACAGCGCATTCATAACCTAAACGTATATCTACGCGTCTATAGAAGCGAGGTAGGCTCTGGCCGCGCGCTGCCTACCAAGCTCCATACAATCGAACACGTCAAAACACATTTTCGTTTAAAATGTGCTATGCGACAAAATAAAAAAGTCACTCTAGCGTATAGCACAATAACAAGAAAGGGCAACTCCTTCATTTAGTCGCATTGGGTAGTCTAGCCTACTACGTGAAATTCGTCTGGCTTCCAATTGATTTATACAATAATTTTACTGTAGTAAAATCAAATTATAATAAAAGACGAATTATAATGCATCTTTTTGGATGTTTAAGCTAATAAATAACAATATTTGTGAAATTAAGACGCTTCTACTTCCGTATTATTTTACCACAAACAAGCAAACATGTCAGTGCTTATGAATCTCACCGATTTCAATAGATGGCGCTAAAACGAATAAATGTATCGGTTTACAATGATTTTTAATCATATTTTATTAATTATCACAATTTTAATGGCTAATTTGTATATCAGAATTCTCGTATTATATTGTTATGATAGATAGATTTTACTTTACTATTTAAAACACATACTTAGAAGTTATTGGCAATATAAAGTAATGAAATGTTATTTGTTTTACGTCAAGGTCAAATCTGCTTGCTTTTTGGTTAGTTGTTTACATTTGTGTTTACATTTCTATAACCTATCTTCATGGTGCGTGTGTTAAAACTTTTGAGAGCAATATTTTAATTACTTAATAGCGAAATCTATGTTATTTTGTGGAGTGCAATGATATTTTAATCAATGTTTGTGTCTTCAAGCAATACGGAACATTGTGTGATGTGCATATCTGACGATGGAAAATAACACTGTTCGGTATGGCCCAAAATTTCATTTGTTTTGTTTAGATAATTATGATTGGATAAGTTCCTTTAGGTCAACGGAAAACTATTCATCTAATGATCTTAAAATTAAAATATTATGATACCTAATAGGTAATTTTAATTTTAAAAAATTACAATGTGAGATGCATGTTTTACAATGTTGTTCTTAACCGATAGCACAACAAAATTGGGTACCGATCGATCGATTTGGCAATCGATCTGAGCAAAATAATCTTGACTGCCTACCTAGTCTCAAAACCAATGCACGCCCCTGTACACTTGTACCTCTAAACGGAGTCGTAACACTAAACGGAGAAGTTTTCTGCGGTAACAGAGCGGAACATAAATGATGACATGTGACGTCACAGAGCTGACATATACGTGTTATAGACAACCCAATTGAATAATGCCCTACGTCACTTTTTGTATACTCGACCACTGACCGGTAACGCAGCGGTGGCGGCTGGCTCGATGCACATGATGACCATGGCGCGACTCAACAAATCCTCGATCTCGCCTTCGGAGTTCTCCAAATGTGGCGCTGGAATACAATAAATAACTAAACAGGTAACCTATTATAAGCCACACTGTAGGCTCACCTGATCTTCGAGCCTTTGGTTTAAAGATACATAAAGATTAGCCGCCGTAGAGTTTTCGGCTTTTCGGCCAATCTTTATGATCATCCAACTACGCGGGATATTATAGTGCACAAGTAAATGCGCAAGGTGGTGTACAGGTGCACTCTTTATTCCTTTACTGTCATATCACGGTGGGACAGCAGTCTGACACGACCGGAAAGAAATCAGGCACAGGACCAATGGTTTTTACGTGCTTTTCGAGGCACGGGAGTGTTTTTAACATCGCCGACTTCCGGATTTTTTTTTTTACTTTAAAGTGACGGCCGCGCCAGGGTTCCTGGGTTCAAATCCCGTGTCCGATCCGGCTCGAAGGACCATAAACATGTACGAGCTTCAAGTGTAAGGTAAGCTTCTGCCGGCTGCCCGCGCTCACTGACAGACCGCCTCGCCGGCTGCTAGTGCTGCCTCACCTGCGGCGTGCATGGCGTCGAGCACGGCGCGCTGGGAGGCGGGCACGTGCTGCGCCAGCGCAGGGGAGCTGGCGGCGCGCAGCCACGTCGACACCAGGCGCGCGCGCTTCTGTCGGCTGGCCGCGCTCACGCATAGTCCAGTCTGGCTCGACCATACGATCTCGCTGGCTGCTAGGATCACCCTGCGATTCGACAAAAGCTATGATAATTACATAGTTCCGCCATTAAGCGATAGATGGCGCTCTTTGGCAGAGAACGCGCGGCGGAGCTTAGTCGCGCTAGTATTACGATTCGTCGACCTAAAGGCGTGAATTAGGGTAATGACATCAAATCTAACAAAGTATATCAACAGTTTCGTGTGTAAAGTTAAATAAATCGCTACGGTTACGAAGTTTCATTCACTGAGTCTTCCGTCATGATTTAATCATTACTCATTACGCACCTCTAAAATTCTAACAAGACATATTTTGATTAGAGAACTTACTTGAACTGCGGTAGATCGTGGTAGGGAACCGCAAGGCCGTGGTGCTCCATGAAGAACCGATCTAGAGCCTCTTCCAGAGCCAGTTCCGGCAGCCTAAGCCACGGGAGGGTCGTCGCTTCTTCCAAAATCTAATAGGAACAGAAAGAGAAGAAATGATGTATATTTGAGAGTAGTTGAGCAGCAGCCACGCGCTCGTGCCTAATGAACTGCAGCACGACGAGCTGTCACTGACCTGGTCGGGCAGCTGCAGCGGCGCGCAGGTGAACAGGTGCAGCAGCAGCGCCAGGCGCGCGGGCAGCTGGTCGTGCGCGGCGTCCCGCAGCCACGCGTGAGTGCCTAATGAACTGCAGCACGACGAGCACCATGAACACATCTCCTTATCTGCGAGTTGACACACCTGTAACAAGACAGGAATCGTCAATTTCTCTCGTTGCCAAAAATGGTGGTGCCGTATTCCGAAATCGGTAGACAGCTACACCACTGCCAACGGCCGCCTTAGGCTCTGTCCCTATGTCAACGGTGCGGCGCCGTGCGCGGCGCATCACGACCGGTGGCAACCATTCCAAAATAACAGTTTTTGTCTTGATATGGACCGCAAAAGACGCATTCTGCTCTTATTGCTGTTGAAACGACAAATGAAAAAAAAAAGTCTTGGATTTTACGAAATAAAGCGAAATGTGCGACGTCACGGCGCCGTCACCGGTACGCGGCGCTGTGTCGTCGCACGGCGGCCGCGCCGCACCGTAGACATGGGGCAACGACCTTACACGGAATGCCTACCATGTCTCACTCAGGGGAGCTGAGGGAACCGTCTCCCGAGCTGATTCAGTTCGATATAGGGTGTAGAAACCTGGGGAAGGAATGGTTAAGGCTGCCTGTCCACTGAAGCGGAGCGAGGCAGCGGAGCGAAGAAACGGAGAAATATTAACTAATCCGATTGCAACTTTATGTCTGAGCGGAGATTTTGTGTAATCATATAACCAATATTTCTCAGTTTCTCCGCTACGCTGCCTCGCTCCGCTTCGGTGGACAGGCAGCCTAAGGGTTGTGTGTCACCTGCAGCAACCCCTGCAGGCTGTTCCCGCGGAGCCACTGGCAGCCGGTCCACGGCAGCGAGGCCAGCTCCCCCAGCAGCGCGGACAGCTGCGCGCGGCTCTCCTGCCCTGACGTCTGCACGCCCAGGTACGACTGCACCGTCCACTCCCATATGTGGTTAAGGAGGTACTCTTCTGTTCCTGTTCAAATAATAACAATAATAAGACGTACATGTTGCCTCAAAAAATTATATATTTCTTCTTCTTCTTCTCTATAGAAAACTACAATACAAAATGTTGTAGAATAACCCGAAAATTTTACATCTGAAGCTACCCTATTACGTTCTATTACGCTTGACAAGAGTCCGCGTTATAAGACAGCCTGTCGGACAGAGTGGAGATTAAAATGTGTACAAACAAATAATAACAATTATATATTATCTTTGCTACGGCGGCCAATCGTTCCGATCGACGAACTACACATGATATAGCTGCTATGCATGCAGCTATACGCTGGCCACGTGCACTCACCGGGGCAGGCCGCCATGGCCTGGTCGATGGCCTCGCGGAAGGCCCGCAGCGCGCGCGCGCAGGCGTCGTGCGCGGCAGGCAGCAGCGGCGGCGTCGCGTGCGGCTGCACCCACGCGCCCCACGCTTCCGCCAGGCTGCCCCACGCATATGCCGCCACTAGAACCAATTGATAGTAAGACCCATTGCTTCCAATCGTCAGAGCCACAAATCTCGACCTCGACCATTGCCGTTTAATTAATAGATATGGAAGATGTCTGGTCAGTATCCAATTGGTAACGGGCAACGAAATCTTATCTATGCTTGCGTGATGCAGGTTTCGATACTGATTCAAAATCTAACTTACCTCTCTCAGGCGCGTAGCTGAGCTGCACAGCGGCGTTAACAAAAGCGCGGTGCAACGTATGCAGCAGTGCAGCCACGTGCGGGGCGTATGCAGGTAACTTGTCATGCTGCCTGACTCGCCCGCGCGTGCGCACCTCCCACCATACTGCGCCTAGCTCGCGGAGCAGGTGGCCTAACTGGATAACATAATTATGTAAGTACTTGAAATAATTTCGTAAAAAGCATAAATCCTCTCACTCATAGTCAATAAGTGGCCAAAGGTTTGACTAACGTTTGCTAAAGTATTGTCAAATGTTTGTCAAATATTTTTCAAACGTTTGCTAATGTTAGTCTTACGCACTCGTAGCACTCGTAGCTCGTAGGCCGTAGCACATACCTCATCCAGCGGCAGGCAGTGAGCTACGCGCTGCGCAGCTGCTACGAGGTGGGCGGAGCGCGACGCAGGCCACTCCCCCTCCGCCATCAGTAGCGAACATGCGCGTATATGAGCGGCCAGCTCGCCTGGCCCGCACACCATTACGCTTTGCACTCCTATCAGCTACAACATACAACACAAGCTCTGTGGTAAATAAATCATTGTCGGATAAAATTGCCTTAGGCCGCGTGGTCCGATCGGCTTATCCGATCAATCGAACCACTATGTTTTTTATTTCCGGCTGGTTCGATTGACCCTACCAGCACCTCGACGTAAATGGTTTGTTGACAAGAGACGCCGAAAGAAACTCAACAGTCACAATATTATGCCTTTTTTTACATACTGTGTCATTTTACAATACGAAATTCAAGAATGTTTTGAGGCATTATTGAATTGTATTATTGTTATAGTTAGGAATTTTATTATAATTATAACTGTTGTAAAATGTTCAACGCAATATGTTTTTTGCAATGATTTGAATAAAGATTTGAATTTGGCAATTTAATAAATATTTAAGAATAACCAGTCTTATGAAGAAAGTCTAGATCGAGATAAAGCGTACAAAGGGATGTGGTTACCTCAGCAACCATGTCTTGTTCCTTGTCGCGACTATCACTGCCCCAGCGCAACATGGCCTGTCGTAGAGTCGCGAGCACCTCCAGCCGCTCCGCGCCGTCCACGCTCGCTGCCCACCGACCCATATCGAACTAAACAACATTAAAACAAGTTGTCATCTATTACACAATAAACACGTTTCGTTTCGCGCAGTTCGCGTGAGCTGCGAGAAATTTGAGAAAGAGAGCGGGATTTGCCCATCAATCACACCTGTTACTAGTGTAAATCAAAATTTAGATTATAAAATCAATTTTTCTTAAGATTTCTAGACACGTTAGTCGTGAGTTGCTATTTGAGAGAATTGAATCCTCATATATGGTTCACATTATGGAACTCACTCACCTTTTTTAGTGCGGCGGAAAATGCATGATTTTAAGCACCAAAATCTCGAGACCTGCGGCTGTGTATGTGGGTCGCGGGACTAAGGCCTCGGCTTCCAATTTTGCGGTAGCGAGAGTGGAGCGAGCTAGCCCGCACGCAGGCGCACAGGCGGTCATCGCTTGACAGGAGGACACCGCTCATGACAGCGCGGGCGTCGTCCAGCCGTTCCCGCTTCCGCAAAATTCAAGGCAGAGGTCTTATGATGGTTTCCCCTTTCATAGCCAAGAGAGGCAAGCCTTGAGGCGCGAGTCACTGACCTTGGAGAGGCAGCTGAAGGCCACGTGCGGCGGCAGCGCGGCCCGCAGCAGCGCGGCGAGCAGCGCCGGCTGGCGCGCGGGCGGCAGGCGCGCCGGACACACCAGCGCCGGGACCAGCGCGCGCTGCAGCGCACCCAGGCCGCCGCCGCACCACGCCCGCACCAGCGAAGCGCACAGCGGCCCGTCCCCGCTCAGCCAGCGCTGGACCAATCGTAACTTGTATTAATGTAAATTCATTCATGTCTGTAATTTATTGAGCTGCGATTACAAACTTTCGCCCAAGCGCCCAAAAACCTCTTGATTTAATTATTATATTCTTATTTCCATGGCATGATTTCCGATGCAATGCAGGCATAAATAATAATCCAAAATCACATGGCCACCCTAGTCCACGCTAAAGAAGAATTTTGTCAGTCAAGGGCTATTGGTGCTCGTCCATAGATAATAGTATTAAACAATTAAATAAGTCATATTTATCCACTGTCTGCTAGCCAAAGCACACACTTTGCTCAGTTCAGGGCTAGATGGTCCTATGTAAATAACTTTAATAAATGGTATCGTACCTCTGCCAGCAGCTCAAAGAATGCGGTGAGCGGCGCGGCGGCGGGCGGGCAGGCCGGCGCCACGACGGCGGCCGCGCGCCACGCCCGCTCGCTGACCGCGCGCGACACCCCGCCCTCCGGCATGCGCCTGGACAACACACCCATATAGCACGGCTAGCACCGAATACGAAATCACTCGAGTTTCCCGGGTGATAGTTAGGCCCTTCGTACACAAGGCTAAGCAAATCTTCTATACTCGACGATTTTATTCTTCAAGCGACTACCGCCATACAAATTCATTGAGATTCGTACACTAGTTGCGTCGCCGACATTCGTCCCGCGGCTCACGTATGTATGGCGGTAGTCGCTTGGAGACTAAAATCGTCGAGTGTCGAAGATTTGCGTAGCCTTGTGTACGAAGGGCCTTAAGGTAAATAAAGATCACGTAGTGATCGTGATGAGATAGCTTCCCGAATATTTCTTTGAAAAACGTAGCTAACGCACACTTGAACTCTAACGCGCAGACCACAAAACATGTTTTTCTTTCTTTTAATATAATAATTTGATTGGAACCAATACTAATATAAGCTCACCTGGCGATTGCGAGCAGCGCGGCCGCAGTGCGCGCGGCGTGCGGTCGAGGCCGCGCCAACCGCCGCATGCCTGCTAGCGCTGCACTCCTAAATAAACAATTTATTAACTGATAAAAAATGATTAATTTATTTAAATTGAAATTACATAATAATATCTTTAATAAAACTCTTGTCCTAGTAATATTACATAAATAAGTGAAATCTACCTGTAGTTAGGATATTTTTTTATTTAGATACCTAACAATAAAATATTTAATTAAAACAATTCTAACCTGTTCTCCCTGATGCCCCTCTCAGCGTCGATAGACTTACACCACTCCCGTTCCTGTAACAAAAACAATTCCACCAGCGTTAGAGAGTAAGTAGCCAAATCATTTAAGTTATTATAAGAAACAACAAAAACAACCAGTGTACGAAGTACAGTAGACAGCACAAACACAAACGAGTAGCATATTTGGGTTTGTCCTGGGCAGGATTCCAATTCAAAATGCTTTATTTCATTTACAAACATAATTGGCAAAATCTTTTCAAGTGTATCAGAATTCAAGCCAATGATCCCTGGCGCATAAAGTAGGGTCACGCTATGCGCTATCGGGCTAGCCGCTTAAGGCGTATCCACATTTATTCCGGGCGGCACTGCAGCCGGCACTTTTATCTTACACATTAATTAAGAAAGTCTGAAAGCCGGCGACATATTATGTGCCTTTATTATAGGTTGTTTACCGGTGGCGCATGCCTTTTCAAAAAATCAAAATCAAAAATATCTTTATTCATATAGGCATTCACAGAAGCACTTACGAATCGTCAAAAACAAAAATATTCAAATAGAATAGTAGTTTACATATAAATACATATATATTTCGATATACACAATATCCTAATAAATATACATAGATGTAATGCGATTCTACCACCGGTTCGGAATGCTGTCATCTAACCGAGAAGTCACCGGCAAGAAACTCGGCAGTTGCTCTTTTTCATCGCCGTGATTGTTTACAATTTGTTGGTTACAATTATAATTAGTTTTAGAATACCAAGCCATACAGTATGAAGTATAAGATGCTTTACAATAAGTTGTTTACCGGTGGCGTGTAATGTAACGGATCGCAGCGGTTTGCGCAGCGCGCGGTCATGGCGGGCAGTGGGCGCGCCACTCTCAACCCGCCCACTAGCCGCCACAGCGCCGCGTCCAGCGCTGAGATGCGAGACACCTCTGCACTCCACTCCCTGCACACAAGATGTTTAACGTAAACATTATTATTATTATATTACTCGTATATTATTATTTTTAGTTTTTCAACAAAAATTAATTGTCTTAAATCCGAGCATACACTGTGTTTTACTTTGCTAGACCTTTAACCTGGCGTTGTACATTTTTTTGGTCCTTCGAGCCAGATCGCTTGCAATTGGTGACTGGTAGTCTAGTATGTTGCGTCAGACAAAGTACTGGCTGACAGGCAAAACGTACTACAGGCTCGTGGGTTCCTCTGATAGCTGCAGACGGTGATGAGTGTGACAATTTCGTCAGGATACGAGCAATGCCTAGTTTAAGCAAAGATAAAGTGTGTGGAAGTGCGGTGCGGAACACACCGACGCACCGATTCGTAGTACTCACTGAGAGAGCCTCTCGATATCCCTTAAGTGCTTGTCGATGAGAGCCAGGAGACTGCGCGAGTCCTTGAAGTCCACGTCTTCTATTGGGGACTTTATAGTGCACCTCCGAGATCTGCAGAAAAAACAACCAGTTACCACGATTTTCTTAAGGGACATTGGCCGTGATAGTTTCCTATTTCTCGGCTTCTTTGACATTGTTTTTATTTATTTATCTGTGAAACTAATAATAATCTTAACCATGTTTTACAAGTTACTCTCAAGAACCGAATTTGATGTTTAATGCCTTTTTTTAAAGTCCCTATTCTATTCTATTCCGATGGCCACTACTACAATCACAATTATTAATATTATTATAATATCTTACAGAATAATTTAAACAAGTTAGTGCGAATTTCGAAATTATACTTGCCTTCTACTTCGGTTCCTAATCGCTAGCAGTGTATCGACCGCTCTCTGGAATGGCGTGGGCGGGGGAGGCGGCGCGGGGGGAAACGTGGAAGGAGGCAACGGGAACGGTTCCCGCTCGTCCAACGGGCTGCTCGGAGGACGCTTACTCGCGCTGTACTTCTTCCAGGCGGCCTCTTGCGCCTGAGTCGAAAAGTAAATAACAAAGCTAAGCATAAGATGTGGCATAGATTATTTTAGACCATAGCTCGTGAATTTTTGAGTAAAATAATCTTTGAGATGAGATGAGATGTCTATTCTTTGATTTCGAGCTATATTTGTCACCAACTGTATATCAGTATATTCTCTGTGCACAATATAACACACACATCAGAGGCCAATATTTTTTTATTCTAACAATATTTTTTTATTATAACATAAAGTGTATCTTAAACCGCAGTTTCAGATACACTTTTACCGTCATACAAAAAAATAAGTTCGCAAGTTTCTAAGTGGCAGAAAACGGTAAGTACATAAAACTATATCTGAATCAAGTCTTTTACATTATTTGTACAAATTAATTAAAACCCTTTATTCTTACCGGTTCAGGAATAAATCTAGAGATGTCAGCGAGGTGAGGCACTGCGACCGTGCGTGCGCCTTCGTCCAGCCATTGTGCATATGCGCTAAGAAGCCTGCACCACAATAAGATATAATAAATAATAATCAATTATAGGAACAGTGATTTTTACTAACGGTTTATTTAAGTAGGGACTTCCAACTAAATATACATTGGCTAATAAGGCATTTGTGGTCGATTATTGCAATTTGTCTTAAATAAAGACTACTTTCTTTACATTTAAATTTAAAACATCATCAATCTAACATTGTTTGGTAGAATTCAAATATCCAATATTGATCAGACTTATTTAGGACTTGTACAGAACCACCATAAACAACAAAACTTATCCCAAATAAAATAAAATATTCTATTATATTCTATTCAATATTTTATAAAATTATTTTTAAATAAGTAATATGTACACCTTACCTTTTTGCACCAGTGTGATAAGCCATTAAGTTTGTATAATCCACCACGTCAACTTCAGACGGAGATTCTTCCTTCGACTCAATTTTCTTTTCTTCTTCACCATCCGACCAATCAGAGTCGGGCTCGCTAGAATCACTCGATTCACCCGTCAAATCGGTAATCGTAAACCGCGAGAACATGGTGTTATCGTTAGTTCTCGATTCAGAACTACTGATTCTGCTTGTTGTAGATTTTGGTGATCGTTTGGCCGCCTCAGCCAGTGTGGTTGCTTCGTTGGTATGGTATGTGATGCAGTCCTGTTTACCCATAATAAAAAGTATTCAGTCAAGATTTTGTGACAAATGTACTGACATAGCTGCCAAATAAGGTAAGGAGTACATACCTGAAGCCGACGTTTGATCTGCGCGAGTGTACGCGATTTCACGAGCCCGCTAAAGAACAGGGGACCGACTGCTGCGGTCGTGTTGCGCCTAGGAACAAAACACTCATAAAAAACATGTTTTTTTTATTAAATATCGGGCAGACAAGCATGCGGCTTAATGCCGACCATTATGGTCGACATCGTCTATGATAGACATCTGCAACACCAGAGGAATGAGAAATGCGCTGCCGGCCTATAACGTGCGTGCGTATTTTTAATGTGAAACTATCCTTCCGTCCACTATCAATGATGTACTAAGTTTTTTGTTACCTTCGCCATTGGACACATTTAACACCGACCATTAAAATTAAAAACCTCGCCATACTGCGGAAAACTATTGGAACTAATATCTTCAAGTGGCAACAATCAAATAAAAAATTTATTAGTTTAAAAAACTAAAAAACACGCTTTTAACACGCACTAAAAATTACAAAATAATTCGGACATTTAGTTTGATGACGCAAGAGTTTTGTTATGAAAGAAAGCGTGAAGCGTGGAGCGCGGAGCGTGGAGTCTTAAATTGCCTTCAGAACTCAGAGCGTGTACAAAATTTCATCCTAATCAAAGACCGGGGAAGTGGTTCAAATTAAGATTCCAAGATTTTCTTACATACAAGGTAATAAAAGCGCGTTAAAAAACAATAAGATTTCATTCATTAACACTGTCTGTCAAAATGTGATGTTAATTGTCAACCGTGCCTTATTATTATTGGATATTGTGAGTCATTTGTGAGTATAACCATAGCAACCAAGTGTTGCTATAACCATAGGTAATGTGGCGCCTCCAGAGCAGGCTTTTTATTTATCTGGTTAGGCTATATGTACTACGATTGTGACGCTTAAGCCTACATCTCGCCTTTGGACACTTTGAACACCAGAGGCATTACTGTAATTACCCTCAGTATAACGGTGAATTGAGTAGGTATTTAGTATTTACGTACATGTCGGCGGGCGGTCGCTGCAGGTACAAGTGCATGAGTAGCCGCCAGAGTTGCAGGCAGGCGGGGTGATGCGCGGGCGCGGCCAGGACGGCAGCAGCGCAGCGGTATATCACCAGCTCTTCTGCGCCTATGCTCGCCCCGATCAGCTGCGATGAAGAACATTAATTAATATCCTCAGACTTTCGAGATTATCATTATACATCTTTTGCGATTCAGAAATCTAAGTGTCAATAATGCAAGCAAGCGTAGCTTGTACAATTTGGTGGTGACCAATGAGCTTATAAACTATCTGGAAGCCGCGCGTCGACCATCAAATTGTAGACAAGATTAATGACTTCAAAATTCAAATTGTTGGTCATCTGTTTTTAGTTTAACTTGTGGCGTCCAGGTAGATTATTTAAGACGATTATTAAAACGCCTTCAGAGCGCTGTTGCGGCTGCCGCGGTTCTGCAGCGCCTCAGGAATGTTCGCGGACGCACGGGTTGACAGTTTTCATGCGATTATGCGCAAAAAGGATTCGTACCTTTTGCGGCGGACAACAGCGTTCTGAAGACGATTACTGCTCGTCAGGATTGTCCTATCCAAAGCCACTGGATAGCCACCTTCACTGGCCAAATAAAATAAGCCTATAAATAATATCATTTACTAACAAGAACTAACATAAATTAAAAGAAACATTGGAACTAATAATACTAATAGTAATATGGATGTGAAAATCTGAAATAAAGTTTTTTTATTTTATTTTATAAGCTCTTTGGTGATGTCACAGTACCTTGAGTGCATTGTCGACGTGTATGCGCTGCGCGGTGAGCCGCTGCGAGTGCAGCGCGTCCAGCAGCCGCGGGTGCAGCCCCGGCAGCAGCTCGCGCTGCGTGTGCCATGCACTCAGTGCAGCGCAGCAGACTAGCGGCGCTGCACTTGATAGCCGTGTCGCTTGTGACAACGATTGGATGCTCTCCTCGTCCTGCGGACAAACCACAAGAACAAACTATTAGTATAGTGCCCGGCAAACATCTTGAAATCGGGTGGGAATTGCGCAGAACGCGAACTTTGAGATGCTTGCGCGCTATTGGTCAAAGGCATACCTCTGACCAATAGCGCGCGCGGGCGACGGGAGATTCGCACGCGCTATTGATCATGCACAAGTGCACATGCGAGAACTTCCCCCACTCCGTTGGCCGAGTTTCAAGAAGTTTGCCGGCAGCTATAAGAATATATTGTGTTTCCACTGATCAATAAAATAAGGATGTGAAGTGAGCGGAGCTCACGTCACCGAGATTATGATTAAACGGACATTAACTCGGCGATTGTCAAAAAGGTAAAGAACAACAAAAAATAAATAAATAAATTAGTTAATGTCCCACTGCAGGGCAAAGGCCTCAATCTCTCAATCAAGTTATAGTTACAATAATGAATACTGACTGTATCACCAAGCCCACCAAATGCGGAATGATGATTATCAAAAAAATCACAAAAACATCATTAAAAGAAAAATTTTTAGGCGTTTTTTTATTTTTGCACTTAAATATAGCATATTTTTTAAACCAAATAATAAAAAATGAGAATGTTTATTAAATAAAATTAATAAGCATACAGAAAAATAAAAAAAAAGTCTTGCATCGGCCGGGAATCGAACCCGGGCCGCCCGCGTGGCAGGCGAGCATTCTACCACTGAACCACCGATGCTTGTTCTAATCAGGCGTAAATACAACACTTATGCCACGCTTGAATAAAAGAAAGGCGGAAAGATGCGCAGTGGAAGTGTCGCGTGACCTCGATAGTGAGATAAGCAGGTTAGGCAAATAGGTACGATTTTATCGTTTACGAAAATGTGTTTACGTGTGGAATTAGCACTACCTTATCCAGTTCAGTAATGTCTCATCTGACTTTGCTTAACGTAGTACAAAATTATTATATATTTTTATTTTTTTGTAAAAACATTTGACGGGGTATCATAACCCATAGCAACTAGTGGGATAAAAATATTTTTTTGTAAAGAAAGAAAACTTATTTAGAATTTTGTTCTTAAGTTATATTATACACATGTTTGTAGTAAGTAAATGTATTTTGCATATTTTTTATTAATTATATAATATTCTTACAAATAACTGTAAAAATAATAATATATGCAATCTTCATAATTAATTGCAAAAAATATACCTAATTTAAAGTTTTTCAGTATCTAGATGGAGTTGTTACCTGTGCACGGGCGAGGTGAGTGGCGTGTTCGTCGAGGCAGCGCAGCCGCCGCGGCGCCATAGCGCTGTCCAGCAACGCAGCGGCGGGCGCCAGTGACGGCCGCCACAGCGCTGCGGTCCACGCTCGGCCTAGCAGCTCGCGCGGTACGCCGCCACAACTATCCGAGGAGGTAAAGGTTAAGTGATGTGACTCCACATCTCGACAAATTACCCGTCCCGTCCCGCTAAAATACCGCGTCCGCCTTTTGATTCATTAATAAGAGGCGCATTTGCCTTCTCAGTTATAATTAATAGGTCGCGACAAATTGTGCTCCCAAGGTGCTTATAACCTAACTTTGGCTGCAAGTCGGAAATAAAATTGAAGTTCGATGTGAGTGCTCCAGTTATGTTTTAAGCTCTTTGTTGCAGACTGTAGCGGCTATCGGAATGCGCTACATACGACAGACTGACGACAACAACGCAAGATTGCAAGTCAGCGAAAAGTGCACGTGTAAACATTGGCTTCGAGACTCGTCACTCGCACGTCACTGAGACAGCCAATCAGATATTCGATCCTGCGTCGCGCTAGCAGAGTTATTCTCTCGGCTAGCATATATACAACACACCAAGACGGTACATTGGGCCGCGGTCCCCGAGCACAGACACCTAGCTCGGAGGAAGATCTTCCCTTTTCGTTGACGTCATGATACGTAATCATCATACGTCACACAGACAGTACCATGAATTAGAGAATAGAGAGCGAATGACGTTACAAGTCGCTATAGCAAGCTACTCACTGTTCCTCAGCTAGTTGTTGCAGGACAAGTCGCAAGAGCAGATCTGCCCCTGATTCACCGCCGCGGCCCAACGCGCGCTGCACTAGGCTTGGGCTCGCGTTCACCACTGTCATGAACAGTTCAGAGAACCTACGACAGTAAGATAAGTAAGTAAGCAAAAAACTTTTTGCAATACAGCTTGTTACTGTTCCCCACACTAGGCTTAGCCTGTCCTGTGGGGAGCATAAATCGATTTCAAAACACAGATGACTGTTACATTCCATTATACCTAACCCTACGGGCCAGTTTCACAATTCAAAAGGCTTCAAAGATGCACTTATGAATTGTGAGACATTACGCCCCTTTCACACGGTAGTGCCGGATCCCGTTTTCTGCAGGATCCCGTTTTGATGGCGAATGTGTTTTTATGCTAGCGTTCACACGAGCATCCCGCATGCGGCATATAAACTCAAACGGGATCCTGCAGAAAACGGGATCCGGAACTGCCGTGTGAAAGGGGCGTAATGTTTGTAACAGAATGACTCGACCACCCGATTCGGAATGTTGTTATCGAGAGGTATCAGCAAGAAATTCGAACAAGATATAAACGATGTTGCCATTTTTAACATCTTTGAAAAAAAGGAGGCAACATTATTGATGTCAGATAAACTACGGACTAATATATTGAACTACAATGAACGTTGGATCACGCAACAACATAGTTCGGACAATATACAGAGACCGCACCTGGGTGTGAGCGAGATGGACTCGTGCGCGGGCGCCAGCAGAAGCATGATTGGCGCCAGGCAGTGCAGAGCCAGTGACACGCGGTACGCCGCCAGCGAGCACAGTGCGGCCACGCCCTCAGAGCAGATCTAAAAAAAACATAGTTCGCAGTGTATTTTCTCTCACTCTTTAAACTTCTCTCCTATTTTATCATTCGGGCAGAGCTCTCTTTTTAGGGCACTGAAAGTGCCTCACACCATCCTGCCCGGTAGCCGGTAGGTGTCGTGGATGTCCCAGTTTCATAGGTTTCGGAGTTCCTCAGTACCACCGTTTATGGCAGTGAGGTATGTTCGCGGAGGTTTTTAGTGAGTAAATTCCTGTCGAGCAACGCCCTTATTGCGACAATCGAAAGTCTATAAGTATAAATCACCCTGCCCCCTGATTTGGTAACGTCACATAAATTCATTAAGCTATTGTCTTACCATCGGCACACAGTGTCCCCACGAGCTCGCCATGAGTGCGTAGGCCTTCGCTAGCAGCGAGTCGGGCTCAGGGTCTGGAGGGGGTGCGTCGGGCGGCAGGCCCCAGCACGTGCGGTGCACGCGCAGCCTGAGGAGCACTCCCCAACGCCACTCGTCTGACCCGGAGACCGCGGCTGGTAGTGTCTTGGCTGTCCATGGCTTAAGGAGTGCCACGGTATCCCTAATGGCGGCGAGGGAGTTTCGAGGAGGGTTAAGTGAGTAAAACCCACCCCTTTCATACTGAGAGCCGAACAGCACCCTTATGGCATCGAGGGATTTTCGCAAAGGCTTTTAGTGAGTAAACTCCGCCCCTTTCATACTGGGGCCACCCCCAGTCTTGGCTTTTCATGGCTTTTGTAGTCCTATGGCACCATTTTTATGGCAAAGAGGGAGGTTCGCGGAGGGTTTTAGTGAGTAAACTCCACCCCTTTCTTACTGGAGGTGGAGTGGAGCAACACCCTTTTTAGGAAGCTGGGAGGTCTATAAACCACACTACCCCCAATTAGGTGAAGCCACATAATTTAAAATGTCTTACGATCGGCACGCAGTGTCCCCACGAGCTCGCCATAAGCGCGTAGGCCTTCGCCAGCAGCGAGTCGGGGTCAGGGTCTGGAGGGGGAGCGTCGGGCGGCAGGCCCCAGCACGTGCGGTGCACGCGCAGCCTGAGGAGCACTCCCCAACGCCACTCGTCTGACCCGGAGACCGCGGCTGGTAGTGTCTTGGCTGTCCATGGCTTAAGGAGTCCCACGGTATCATCTCTAATGGCGGCGAGGGAGTTTCGAGGAGGGTTAAGTGAGTAAAACCCACCCCTTTCATACTGAGAGCGGAACAGCACCCTTATGGCATCGAAGGATTTTCGCAGAGGGTTTTAGTGAGTAAACTCCGCTCCTTTCATACTGGGTCCACCCCCAGTCTTTGCTTTCCATGGCTTTTATAGTCCTATGGCATCACTTTTATGACAAAGAGGGAGGTTGGCGGAGGGTTTTAGTGAGTAAACTCCACCCCTTTCTTACTGGAGGTGGAGCAACACTCTTTTTAGGAAGCTGAAAGGTCTATAAACCATACTAACCCCAATTAGGTGAAGTCACATAATTCAAAATGTGTTACCATCGGCACGCAGTGTCCCCAGGAGCTCGCCATGAGCGCGTAGGCCTTCGCCAGCAGCGAGTCGGGCTCAGGGTCTGGAGGGGGCGCGTCGGGCGGCAGGCCCCAGCACGTGCGGTGCACGCGCAGCCTGAGGAGGACTCCCCAGCGCCACTCGTCCTCAGCTGGGGACCGCGTCGGCTGCGAGCACAGCCATGACCCGATGGACAGCTGGGTTTCTAAGGATATGCCTCTGGAAGGCAAGAAAAAAATATATTGAAGACTAGCTGACCCGGTGAACTTCGTATCGCTTCGTTTTACAGGTAAGTACAGTTTGTATGGGAAAATAAAACTGTCGTTTTAGCATTGAACTACAATTACTAGCGTATAGAACCGACACCGCAAACAAAATTTTTGCGAGATGCTTTTGAACTCATTCAAGATCTATGAGATAGGCATTTCGAACAAAACGCGTAAGCGCCTTGCTTTGCACGGCGCTTACGACGTTTTGGTCGTCAGAAAAAATATACTATGTAAGCAATCTATAGCGCTGCAAGTTTTATAGTTTGGTTAGACGACATCCGCTGTAGCAAATACATCAGTCAGTCCAGTCATCATTTTGCGACACATTTTTTGTTCCGTATAGCCTATCTATACGTAGTATTTGTAACTCAATGGTTTTTAGTATTTACCTCGCAATTTTTCTTTATTTCATTTAGTTTAAACCTTCCCTGGACTTCCATGAATATTTCAAGACTAAAGTTCTCAAGTTTTAGCGAGACACCACCGCCACCCGGACCCAGTCGATGGCGCAGGGTTCTATCTTGTTATATGTGACGTGTGCGGCGTGCAGTCGAGCTGCAGCAGCAGCGGCGGCAGCAGCTGCGGGCAGCGGCGCGCCCAGTCCTCCGCCACGGCGCCCGCCTCGCCCGGCGCCGGCCGCCACCCGGACACCCGCACCCAGTCGATGGCAAGGGGTTCTATCTTGTTATATGTGACGTACGTGTGCGGCGTGCAGTCGAGCTGCAGCAGCAGCGGCGGCAGCAGCTGCGGGCAGCGGCGCGCCCAGTCCTCCGCCACGGCGCCCGCCTCGCCCGGCGCCGGCCGCCACCCAGACACCCGCACCCAGTCGATGGCAAGGGGTTCTATCTTGTTATATGTGACGTACGTGTGCGGCGTGCAGTCGAGCTGCAGCAGCAGCGGCGGCAGCAGCTGCGGGCAGCGGCGCGCCCAGTCCTCCGCCACGGCGCCCGCCTTGCCCGGCGCCGGCCGCCACCCGGACACCCGCACCCAGTCGATGGCAAGGGGTTCTATCTTGTTATATGTGACGTACGTGTGCGGCGTGCAGTCGAGCTGCAGCAGCAGCGGCGGCAGCAGCTGCGGGCAGCGGCGCGCCCAGTCCTCCGCCACGGCGCCCGCCTCGCCCGGCGCCGGCCGCCACCCGGACACCCGCACCCAGTCGATGGCAAGGGGTTCTATCTTCTCCACTGTGAGAAGTTAAAAAAATATTGTACTACACTAAGGACAAAACCATCTTTAAATTGGATTTTTCAGACTGGCGATCTCTGACTTTTTGAGCCAAGAATGGAACAAACACTCGTTCGCCACAAAAGTTATACAAATTAATGGCAAACGGCCCATTAAGAATGGGTGTGAAATCCGAAAAAAGATACCAGTTGTTGTGGAGATGATTCCGAAAACTATCAAGATCATGAATCTTGTTTTGAATTTATTGTTCGACGTGTGGTCTCTAGGGAGTTTATATGCTCTTTGCATAAGGGTATTTACCAGTACTGGTGTCGGCGATGAGCAACAACACGGCGGGGTAGAGATGCGCGTGCGCCGCCAATAGCTGAGGCAAGGCTTCGCGCGCCGCCCGCTGGCACGCCCCACCGCACGTGACCGTACTGCGTCTCACTCCCACCTGACACAAACGGATATATTTTTTATATATTATAGGGGGGCAAACGAGCAAGTGGGTCACCTGATGATAAGTGATTAACGCCGCCCATAAGCACCCGAGAACCCCTTGGGGTCGCAGGCGCGTTGCCCGCCTTAAGAGACGACAGTTATTAGGTTTCATATACCCAGTATTTTCACTAGCTTAAGTGCCCTTTCCCCGAAACACAGAAGTGTTTGACACACTTCTATTTCACGGAAAAATATCTGGCACTGCGGTGGTAAAAACCTGGTATATTAGAAGGCCCATTTTTTATAATGGCAAACATTACAAAAAGGAAGAATAGTTTTGGTTGTGTTTTCGCAATATTAATATGAGCCGAAAGTCCTCCCCTCCCCCCCTTAGTTATTTTCTCAAAGTCGAGCAACGCATATTCTGAGCCTTGTTATTTTTTTCATCAAAATAACAATCCTGGTTAACTCGTAATCATGCACATGGTCGATTGTCACTTCGGCCACGCAAAAGTCACACACATGTTATTACACTCAACACTTGATAATATTGATAAACAATCGATTAAATAAATACCTAATACCCATGTCCAACAGTGGACGTCTTTCGACTGAAATCATGATGGTGATAATGAAATAAATACCGTAAAGAGGAACTCCAACGTAATCCTGGCAAGCTCGCAGTCTTGCGCGCGGTCGACAGCCGCCTGCGCCACGATGCGCACGCGCACGTCACACGCCAGTGACGCTATCTCTAGAGACAGCGACTCTAAGCGCGTACATGACGATTCTGGTCAAGAAAAATTAAAACGTTAATGATTAGATCTTACTATGTTTTACAATTTCTGAACACGGATCACCAAAAAAATGGTATGATCACCACATTCGTATATCTTATCTTGCTGAGGTCCGGAGCCCGGAGGCACGTCTAAGCTTTATTGTGGGTTTTATTCATATATACAACCATGATAATCATACTGATTGACTGATTGTAAGCAGTAGTTCACTACTTACTCTGGGGTCAGATCAATATATGTGAAGAACAGGTCGCCGGGGTCCAGCAGACCCAGCCCGCTGCCGAACACGGCCTCCAGCTCCGCCTGGACCTTCACTCACACTCACCATGCAAGTGCACGATGTGACTGATGCAGTAGTCTCTGGCCGCGTGGTGCGAGAGCAGCGCGGCCGGCAGCCGGGGCAGGTCGCCGGGGTCCAGCAGACCCAGCCCGCTGGCGAACACGGCCTCCAGCTCCGCCTGGACTTTTATTTCCATGTCTTTGGCATACATAGGCCTGCACAGAACAAAAAAAAGTCTCTATTGCTATCCCGTTACTAATAGAGATCCCGGCAAACATCTTGAAATAGGGTGCGGATTGGGCAGAACGTGGAGTTTAAAATGCCTGCGCGCTATTGGTCAGGCCTATCAATGGCACTTGTAGGCGTCGCGAGATTCGCACTATTGGTCATACGCAAGGGCACATACGCGAACTTCCCCCCCCCCCCCCCTCCATCGACCGAGCGTCAAGAAGTTTGCCAGCACCTATACTTAATATGAAAGCAATATTTTCCACGCAAAGTATGTTTACATACCTGGCATGCTCATGTAGCGCGTGCAGCGCAGTCACCGCACTAAGCGCTAAGCGATGCAGCGCGCGTCGCACGCGCGTGTAGCGAGGCTGCGCGTGCGTCGCGCGCCGCACCACGTGCAGCAGCGCGCGCACGCCGCAGCACGCGCGGATGACGTCACCGCCGCCGCGCGCGTCGCCCCACGACCACTCGCGCGCGGTACGGATGTCCTGAAGGACAAGGAACAAGAAGGACAATTTACATGATGGTGAAAACTGCCGATGTCTCACTTCTCCTTTACACTCGAAGAGAGGGCCGGAAACCGCCATGTGGCGATTGATCGGCCCATAAAGCGGGAACACTGAATCACAGGGTTTTACTGGATTAGGGGGTTTTTATTTATATCACGAAAATCAACGACCCGCCTTGGACGCTTGTAACACCAGGGACATCATTCGTGCGTAGCCCACCCAACAGTTTGAAAGTTGGCAGCATCAATTAAGCTCTGGAGATCTACTAGGTGCCTATGTGCTACTTTCGGTGGTCTATCATCCAATGAATACTTCTCCAGGCCTTCTTCACTCCTTCGTCCTTGTCCACTTCCTCCCAGTGTCCCACACTCACCGCCTGCGAGAACAGCACGAGCCTGGCGACGAGCTCCTGCAGCGGCTGTGCGCGCAGCAGCGCCAGCATGTCCCGCTCGCGCAGGCTGCCGTCGCTCACCGCGCCGCCGCCGCCGTCCTTGTCCACTTCCTCCCAGTGTCCCACACTCACCGCCTGCGAGAACAGCACGAGCCTGGCGACGAGCTCCTGCAGCGGCTGTGCGCGCAGCAGCGCCAGCATGTCCCGCTCGCGCAGGCTGCCGTCGCTCACCGCGCCGCCGCCGCCGTCCTTGTCCACTTCCTCCCAGTGTCCCACACTCACCGCCTGCGAGAACAGCACGAGCCTGGCGACGAGCTCCTGCAGCGGCTGTGCGCGCAGCAGCGCCAGCATGTCCCGCTCGCGCAGGCTGCCGTCGCTCACCGCGCCGCCGCCGCCGTCCTTGTCCACTTCCTCCCAGTGTCCCACACTCACCGCCTGCGAGAACAGCACGAGCCTGGCGACGAGCTCCTGCAGCGGCTGTGCGCGCAGCAGCGCCAGCATGTCCCGCTCGCGCAGGCTGCCGTCGCTCACCGCGCCGCCGCCGCCGTCCTTGTCCACTTCCTCCCAGTGTCCCACACTCACCGCCTGCGAGAACAGCACGAGCCTGGCGACGAGCTCCTGCAGCGGCTGTGCGCGCAGCAGCGCCAGCATGTCCCGCTCGCGCAGGCTGCCGTCGCTCACCGCGCCGCCGCCGCCGTCCTTGTCCACTTCCTCCCAGTGTCCCACACTCACCGCCTGCGAGAACAGCACGAGCCTGGCGACGAGCTCCTGCAGCGGCTGTGCGCGCAGCAGCGCCAGCATGTCCCGCTCGCGCAGGCTGCCGTCGCTCACCGCGCCGCCGCCGCCGTCCTTGTCCACTTCCTCCCAGTCTTCCTCCTTATCTGTTTAGAAATAAAGCCCATTTCAGAACCGTCTAAACTGGCTTAGGAATGCCGGAATCCACTGGATGCGGGTGGCGCAGGACCGATCGGTTTGGAGATCCTTGGGGGAGGCCTATGTCCAGCAGTGGACGTCGTTTGGCTGAAAATGATGATGATGATGATTTTATGAATGTGATTTGTGAGATGATTGCTATCAACCTTCCGTGCACTCGACTGCAGCGTCGACGGCGGGCCTGGCGAGCAGCAGGTCGAGCACAGCAATGGCGCGCGCCGCGCTGTCGCCGACGTGCGCGTCTAGCACGCGCGCTGCCCACCGCACTGACCTCGTTTGCCTTCAACATACAGGGTAAATGGGGCAGTTATCAACCCTTTAGTCGCATTTGGTCCAATTCGCGGTTGGGCCAATTCATGTTATTCGCGGTTGGTCCAATTCGCAGTTAGTCCAATTCTCGGTTGGTCCAATTCGCGATTGGGCCAATTCGCGGTTGGTCCAATAAAAAGTGTATTTCCAAAGTTAAACAAAATAACATAATGTATATAATGTACTATATTCATCATCATATTACAAATAAATAATCTAAGCACCTAATGTAATGTTTGTGTTATCGGCCAATCTCGATTTCAGGCCAAACTAGTTTTGCCTAGGCTTAACTAATTTAAGACAACATAGAATATTATTATAAAAGGTTTTCAGGGTTTAAAAAAAAATAACCACGAAGGTTAAGGCGGGAGCTCCGCTTCGCGTCGCTCCCGCCTTAGCCTTCTAACCTATATCCATCCGAGTCGATTTCCTTAGATTATGAAATTATCATAGATGATTTTCAGAAACACCTTGCAAACTAGAAAACATTACCTATTTTGGCCCAACTGCGAATTGGGCCAACTGCGAATTGGCCCAATCGCGAATTGGACCAAGTGCGAATTGGACATTTTTTTTAACGTTTGGCCAACTGCGAATTGGACCAAATGCGCCTAAACCTTATCAACCAATTCCTTAAGCACTCAACGCCGAACCGGCACTCGGGTGCCGCATAACAATAGATTTTCTATTGTGTCTAGTAATCCGGGGCTAGAAGGATTAAACAGCACGCTCCCTACAGCACAGATATTACTAAAAAACGGCGTAAAGATATAGTTTGCCCACAAAATACACGAACAAAACATGCATTCTCTTCTAGATTTGACCTCTTTTTTATAAAAGACTAAATGCAAACTCAGAAATCTACCCGCTTAGTAATCAGGTTACTAAAACTTATCTTATACAGTTTATAAGTTCCCCCCCCCCATTCTTACACTGGTTTTTTGTCATTACACTTTAACTAATCGTGAATTGGTATCGGTCCGAGAACATTTACCTTTCTAATTATATATGCCTCCTATAGCGTATTTACCTGAACAAATGATGTATAAGGAACAGCAGTTGCCTCAGATCTCGTCCATGCAGCAGGGCAGCAGCGAGAGCCGCTGCCCAGCGCTGCAGCGCGCACGTTAGCACGACGGGCGCGCCGTCGCCCAGCCGCAGCGCTTGTAACACCAGGGTCAGCGCTTCGCGGATCTCGCCCTTGTTGCTTCGGATTACTTCTGATAGGAATTCTTCAATCTGAAACGAAGATTGCCCAGGTCGACTAGAAGTGATCGCTATTAGCGATAAGTCTGCCTGTATCGTACAGCTTTATTATGTTACATGTTTTCCCTATAACGTTTTGTGCAATAAAGAGTATTTAAGTATGTATTAGACGACCAATTTTGACAAGTAATTGAAATGGTTAAGAATCTGGCTTTTTAGTGATTTTTTCTACATAATTTAATTTTCTCTGTCTTTACATCTCTTGCTCTGTCTAACAGAGAAAAAAAAACTACATTAGGTTTCGGACGAAAAACATTTTATCAATATAGATAGGTACAATCTAACTCTATCTTTCCGTTTATTACGCTTTGACGCCTAAACTACTGAACCAATATAGACCAGGCATTGAGAAATGACTTTAGGCTACTTCGGCCTTAGGCCGTCGTTAGCTTCGTAAGGCACCTGCCTTAGGCGTCGTTATTCTTGAGTCCTATGGCTTTACCAAAATGATGAAGCGGTCATCGTGTTTCAGACCTAGTATGATTGGGATGTTCAAATTTCTTCGCAATGTTTACTTCACCTAGCATAAAAAAGGAGACATTACACCTCATGTCAATGACGTACAAATACTTTACTTAAGTGGTAGATTATGCATAGAAGTACAAACATGACATTCAAATGGGAACGTTATCACGTCGTATCGATATAATTATGCATAATAGATGACTTTTTAATGCAAACAAATTGTAAACATTTCATTATTTTTCATTTATGATGAAAAAATACAAGTACTTTACATACTCGTAGTAAAAACAATAGATGTAAACAGTGGACTTTATCACTTAAAGGTATGGAAAGTGAGAGACTATAATTATTTCCCAATTCCCTTACAATGGATAGTTTAAGATATGCCCCATATCTGCTTCCATTGAAGTGCCACATAATCTTGGATATAGTGGTTGCAAGTAAAGAAAACTTACCTGACAATATGCTAGAAGCGCTGCATGTTGGTGATGGCAATACGAGTCCTGCAAGTCCCTCAGGAGGCCGTCAAGGCGCACTCGCGCTACCTCCAGCTTGTCGGTGTTCAGCGTTGCCACCTCGTACTTCCCTCTAAACGTAACGCTGCGCCCGCAAGGCGGACATGTTTCATAGTGACAAATGTCTCTCTTCTCGATCTTCCACAGAGAATTTCTTAGCTTTTCCTCTTCTTTTAAACTTAATGTCATCTGAGTGCGTTCTCTCTCCACTGCTATTAATGAACGCCTGTTAATAAGAAAATGCACCATAAATAAATTTTTGTTTTGAATGAGAAGCAACCTTTCGTTTTATTCCTTTGCCAACCCGATTTACTTGCAGGAACCTCATACACATCAGTTACCTTTACTTGTTCCACACTAAGTAAACTGGGAAGTTAACCAACTATATTTCTTGCACACCAATGCTGTAATGATTAGGAATCGAAGTAGTCGCCAGATTTTATCATCATCAAGTCTTAAACTTTTAGTAGGCATTTATGTTGTACCATCGTGCAGATTTTTAAAACATAGTAGTTCAGCCTCATTTTACATGCTACAAAAAAATATATATTCAATAGTACTTATAAGTACTCCAAACTGTAATTTAAAATTTGTAACAATGGTCCTACAAATGTTCCAGTAATTATAATATAACCTGTGATGGTGTTTTATAAAAAAACAACAATGATTATAAAAAACATACTTAAACGTAGAAAGTAAATCCACAAGAGGATGCTCTGGTCCACTTAATGGTCCGGCTTCCACAGCTGCCTCTTCTTTTGCACTCATCGCCATCACTTCAGACATTTCCTTGCCACCATATAGGTTTATTGCTTCTTCTAAAGACATACTTATCAACTTTGGTATTTCACGATTCAGACTTTGTGGTTCTTGGGCATGAGCTATATGAGGCTCTTCAAACTCAAACATAGGAGCAGATGGAGACAAATCTTCTAATACATTGTTTTGCAGTATAACATCTTCATTTGCTTCAACTACACTTTCTTCTAACAATGCCCCAGAGTCTAAAAGAGCCTCCTCACCTATTTCTTCTTTTATATAAGCTCCTGCAGCTTCTAAAGACTCCTCGCGCTCTTTGGATATTGGGACAACTGTAGTTGGGATGTGAATTCTTTCTAATCTAGCATTTAAATCGTTGTATTCATTGCTTATACTACTTTCACTTAATTCTTTTAATATTGTACATTTATGAATAGTCTCTAAAGCTTTCTGTGTCTGAAGACTTTCTGTTTTAGAACTTTCAGACACTGTTTCTAAATGTTTATCATTGTTTTGATTTGGAACTTCTGTAGTAAGTCTTTCATTCAAGGAATCATCAACTGATACTATATTAGTTTCAGCTTGTTTTTCCATTATAGCCTCGGTACAGGGTAATTCGTCAATGTTCAAAGCTATTTCATCAACTTTTAAGACGCTAGGGGATATTTCTTCGTGTAATGGAATATTCGTAGTCGTAGGCTGTACAAAAGTGGCAGCATGTTTTTCTTTAGATCTCTTTTTCTAAAAGTTAAAATAGAAATTTCCAATTATATTCATTAGAATATACTGCGCAAATGTATGCAAATAACTAGCCAAACAAAGGCAAAGCAAAGAATTCCTATTTTATTTTTAACATACTTACCTCTCGACGTTTTTCTTTGACCATTGTAGCCATTGTAAAACAATAATAATAATAAAGTTATAAACACGGTTATAAACTGTAAAACCTGTTCTCTGAAGGCAAAAAGATCAAAGATTTGTTTTTCACTAATATGTTTTGATACGAAAACTGCATTGTTTTGACATTTCATTCAGCACCTTCAGCAGGGTTGCCAGATGTGATTTTCTATTTCTCCCCAAATTTAAAATTATTTTTTTCCAAAACGATACTATTTTCTTTAGTTTTACCAAAAAGCCAAAAACCAAAAAAAAGGCACCTATTTTTTTGCCCGTGGTTCTATGTCGTATTTCTACCGTTAATAACCAACCAAACTACTAACAATAAGGTCGAAAACTCAAAATTAGTTGGTTACGGGCACAGCATTTCAAATATGACAATTTCCCATGGCCTCACCTAGATTCGCGAGATTCTGGATGGGGAATAGTCAAAAATTTATAGACGCGTAAGTAAATTTTTTCTCCAAAACATTTCTCCAAAGTTTCTTTTTCTCCAAAATTTCTCCAGGAGCCAAATTTTAACCCAGAATTGCGAGGAAAAATACCCAATCTGGCAACCGTGACCTTCAGCAGCTGTCTCAGTCTCAGCTGTCTGTCACTTTTATTATTCCTAAACGTTCGGAAACAATATTATTAAAGATTTGGGAAGTCCCCGATATAAAATTTAAAGGCAACAACACGGCGCCAAAGTCTGAATTTGGAATCCAAAAAAAATTAAAGAATGTAGCAAAGTAGCAAAAATAATAGGTTGGCAGCTAAAGTTGGCATAATATTATGTGTAAAAAGTAGGTAATTATATCATTGTTGTGGGCTATATTTTAATTTAAACTGGCTTTTCCTTTAAAAAAAGCAGTTGCTGGGGTATTTACTATTTATAAAACTCATCTGGCTGGTCATTTTCTCAGAACCATTATGGCGGCAGACTGCTTCTCATTATGGTTGAGGGAAAGATAAATAATACTAGGTTGTAGGCTACTACGGGTTAGCTACAACTTATAGCTAACAGAAAAGTCCTATCCTACCACTAACTAGACACAACCAAGGCGGGAATCGAACCCACGACTTTCGGGAATACTCCTAGCGGTTATCACTTCCATAACAACCGTTTCTTGTGGTTTCAGGAAGGAGAGTTAAGGACAAGAATCATTCTGACCGTGTGGCAGTAAAGGGTTAATGTATGATTCTCCAATGCACCAATCTCCAATGTTTGTCACATACACAGGTCAAATAGGACAAAAACAACTATTTCTTTTTTTTTTAACAAGTCCTATATGTTACAAAATGTACCATTTATATAGTTAACTTCATTCTAAGGCAAGGTTTGGCTATTCCAGGCTTAATTAATTATGTTCATAGGTATACATGTGGTATGATGATAAGGGATTCAAATTGCGTTGCAATGGTATTACTTAATCAGATCAAAGCTTATGTATTTCATCATCGTTTTTAGATTTAAAGTAATCTCAATCATAAAAGCTATTAATCATACCGTTACCCTACGTGTATTGACGTATTTAGAAAGGTATTAAAGTAAGAAAATGAGATTAATTCCCCGATAGCGAATGGACGATTGTAACAATCTGTGACGTTGATGATCGCGTGTTGGCATCGACGTAATTAAATGCACTATCAGTTTATGAAAATGCAATAGTCCCCTATATAAACAATATCTAACCCGAGGTAGGTATGTACTTAGTAAAAATTATAAAACTGCAGTCAAATTAAAATGGCTGTGTAGCCATGCATGATCTATTTCGTCTGGTTTCCCTTTAAGGCATGGGTGTTCTTCAGAGTCTAGAGTCGCAATACTCGTAATGTAGGTAAAACTTAAATTTCCATAACTTTTATAGCATTTACATTTATCTGCTTAATGTTTTAGTAGGTGTATTTACTATTAATGTCCCACTGCAGGGCAAAAGGCTTCATCTTTGAAATCAAGTTACTGGCTTAATCACCGCGCTTGCCAAATGCGGATTGGTGTTCACAAATCCTAGCTGTGTTCGATAAAACTGATATAAAATTTGCTCAACCCGGGAATTGAACCCAGGACCCCGATACCTCAAATATATTCCCGTTCTTGATACAAAATGATGGGTTTCCCACATTGTGGAGCTGGAAAAGTTAGCTGACTTAATGTTCTCCTCGCAATCAAATCACTAGTGTAACGTGACGATTTTTATTAACGCTCGGAACCGCGTATAGACCGGCTTTTTGATATGTGCGCGGGCTCCAATCTCCTCCGCCAATCATGTTCTCTTATTTTTAGCGCGAAAGCGTCCGTTCCATGAGACCGAAACGAACGAACGACCGTCAGTCCGCCTATGGCTGCGACGCGCGCGCTTTCCGTTCCATGTGAATTCGTAATAATTTCCTAAGTTTGAACTGTAATCAGTGATCAATATACCTTGTTTTCTGCAATACCGTGTCGCGAACTTATTTCACACCCTGAACACTTAAATCAGCATCTTACACTAGGTAATTTGATTTTTACTGTAAATAGTGTAATCCGTGTAATGTATAATATTAGAAACAATATTGTATGTTGGTTTTAAATAAACATGAAATACACCACACTATGATGAACATATTTATTGAATACCAATGTTTTGTGGTATCAGCAAAAGTAAAGGTAGGTAAGTACTATGTAAAACAATACAAAATCGGGACAATTATTACTATTTTAGTCTCTCTCTGTTGGAGGCTGGAGAGCCTTTAAAAAAGCATTTTACCAAGAATACTGATGGAAGAGGAGACATTATTGTTAAAATACAATGTAATACATAGGTACATAATATATATAGATAGATAAATAAAATAAATACATACATACAAGTAAATATAAATACATAAGAATATTATTAATTATATTAACTGCGACTCAAAATAGTGTGAGCCAAGTCGATGATACTTAACGGTGGTTGGTGTTTATTTTTTGTTTTATAATATCTCTGGTCTATGCTATCTCTCTGGTTTTGTAACTGTGACTGTATACTGCGCTCTGTGTTAAAAGAAATAATAAAATACATTTCGGCAAGAAATCTAATCTTTTAATAATAATCACAACAGGTTATGGGCCCAGGCACATAATTCTGGATAGCCGATTATTATTAAAGTCCTGTAGTGGGAATATTACGGCGCTTCGTGTCGAAGAAGTTACCGGCAGGTGGTCAATACCACGTTTGAGAAATCAAGGCAAAAATACGAAATGGAAGGAAGTCACAACACCATCAGACTGGAAGGTTCCAGTAACTGGAATATTTGGAGGTTCCAGACGCAAGTATTGCTGCGAGGCCAGGGCTGCTGGGAGGTGGTCAACGGGCAGAGCAAAAGTCCTAAAGATGGCGCCGAGCGTGCTAGTTGGGATTCAAAGGACGCCAAGGCACAGACGTTACTCGTTACAAGAATGTCGGAGAAAGCAATGCTGCACATCTTATCATGTACCACTTCGGCTGAGATGTGGACAAAATTGCTTAGTGTCTATGAACAGAAGAGTGACACCAGTATCCACATAGTACAACAGCGTTTCTTCCAATATAAGTACGAAGGCGATATCGAAATGTCGGCGTTTCTCTCCAAAATACAAGAAATGCAAAATCAGCTTAAGCAGATGGGAGAGGAAATATCAGACAAATTAGTTATCACAAAGGTTTTAATGTCTCTGCCAGAGGCATACAAACACTTCGTTTCGGCGTGGGAGTCGGCACCGGACGACAAGCAGACGTACGACAATCTTGTCGCTCGTTTGTTGGTCGAAGAGGAAAGGATAAAAGAAAAGGATGCTTCATCATCGTCGTCAGCCTTCATGGTGAAAAGAACTGCTCCAAATAAAGCTAATATTAAGTGTTATAAGTGTAACAAAATGGGGCACTATCAAGCTGAGTGTACAAGTAGTGTTAACAATAATTATCATCGTAAAAACTTTACAAATAAAAGTGAAAAAAGGTGTTTTTACTGTAATAAAATCGGACATAACAAAAGTGAATGTTGGTTCAAGAAAGGAAAAGAGAAGAAAGAAAAAAATGCGTTTGTAGTACAACAACATAGAGAACTTTATCAAAAATCAAAATGGCTTGTAGATACAGGTGCTAGTGAACATATGTGCCAAGACAAAAATCTATTTTCATCTTTTTCGCCATTATCATCTGAAAAATCTGTAATTATCGGCGATGGTACACAAATAAGTGTCATCGGTATCGGACAGGTGGCGCTAGAAGTATTTAATGGGCATAGGTGGATAGATACCACATTAAATAACGTTTTGTATGTTCCGAATTTAAAAATAAATCTGTTTTCTGTCAATTGCGCTTCAAAAAGGGGTTATGTCATGATGACAGATGAAAATGAGTGTAAATTTTTCAAAGGAAAAAAAGTGCGGGCGGTAGCAAATCGCGTAGGAAACATGTATTTAATGAATGTTCGTTATAAATGCGGTTACGCAAATGTGTCAAATGTAAAATCTAAATTAAGCGAATGGCATGAAAAGTTCGTGCATCAAAATGTACAACATGTAAAAAGTGTGTTATCGAACAACAACATCGATGTGATGGACGAGTCTCTTGAGAAGTGTCGAGGCTGTTTAGAGGGTAAAGCACATCGTCTACCCTTTAATTCAAGTGACACAAAAACTACGAAAACATGTGAGCTGATACATGCTGACGTTTGCGGCCCGATGGAGGAAGTATCACTAGGAGGCGCAAGGTATTTTTTAGTTTTAAAAGACGACTATTCTTGTTATAGAACTGTATACTTCATGAAAAGAAAAGAAGAAGTAGTCAACTGTATCAAAGACTTTGTTAACCCTTTTCTTGACGGTGTGCACTGTCAGATACAGTCAACTTTGAAAAATCATACCAACTAAAATATTATTTCTTGAAACGAAAAGTTGCTACTGATAAGAAAGTTAGTGTTTCCGAACGCATTGCCGTCATGTCATGTCAGTTTGACATACCCGTTTGTCATTCACATTCAAAATGATGAACTGACTCAGATCAACCCCGCCAAAAAAGGTAAGAAAATTGATATTTTATATTGTTACCACTCACAAATGTAATAATTGTGCATGTTACGGTAAACTACAATATTATCTAAGTGTCAATTGAGTGAATTTTGATGCAAAACTGTATATTTGGTTTAGTAAACTAGAGCTTAATTGCTATGTATCTCGCAGTACACACTGCCATGTTTACTGGTTTTTTATGTTTTGGTACAATGTATCCTTGGGTGCACACTGCCACGTTTATGGAGTTTATATTTTTATTGTTTTGTGTTAATTATTTTGATGGTGGCGTTGTGGTGATGGTGTTAAGCTAAAGCATAAAGGTTCTGGCTTCGATTCCCAGTCGGGACAAAATCGATTTTTATTCATGGCTACAGTTCTGTAAATACTTTTAGTCTTTTTTGTTTGGTAGGTACACTGTATCTATGCTCTCGTCATTGGAATCTGGTTGTTGGTTTATAGCCTTTTTATAGAATGCATGTTAGTTTTTATTTTCGCTTAGCATGAAGGGTTAATAAAGCTTGTTACTCTTAGGGCGGAGTACAGCCATCGTTGGCAAGAGGCAGAAAGCTTTGTCCACTCACTCCACTAGCTGCGCAAAATGCGGCACAATCTGTAGCGACTCCACAGCAGGCTCCGGCCCCGACAGCTCAACAGTCTCCAGCACTCCTTTAACGTCCAAGACTAACAACAGAAATTCGCGGTGACCAACTAGGCCATTTCGCGATTTTTGGGACAAATGGCAGGTGCAAAACTACGTCGAGTCTTCTCATCGCCAACTCCACAATGCCTCAAGACGAAAGTCTTCAGTGCGTCCTACCCATCATGACATACGGAGCCGAAACGTGGACACTTACGGCACGGCTAGTGCACAAGTTTTAAGTCGCACAGTGGGCTATGGAAAGAGCTATGCTCGGCGTTTCTCTGCGGGATCGCATCCGAAATGAGGTGATTCGGCAGAGAACCAAAGTCACAGACATAGCTCGCCGGATTAGCCAGCTGAAGACGCAGTGGGCTGGCCATATCAGCTGTAGAACCGTTAACCGTTGGGGTAAACAGGTTCTAGAGTGGAGACCGCGTCTCTGTAAACGTAGTGTTGGACGCCCTCAGGCCAGGTGGAGCGATGATCTGCGCGAGATGGCTGGCAGGAGCTGGATGTGAGTGGCCGAGGATCGATCAGCGTGGCGAGCATTTGGAGAGGCCTATGTCCAGCAATGGACTATCACAGGCTAATGATGATGATGATGGCAGGTGCAAACTATGTATCAAATGTCAAACCACTGTGTCATGTACTAAGTGTGGAGTCATATTATGCTTACTATATGGGAGAAATTGTTTTTATAGTTTTCACCATCAGTTTTTACTTGTTTAGTACAAATATGTGATCTTACTAATTAAAATTAACTATTATATACACCATTTGTATTATTACCTCTTTTTGGCAGTGTGCCTCGTAAGATACATTCGCCTGAGGCAGTTATTCCTTACGAACGTGGCAATGTATCTCACAAGATACGGAGGGTATCTCTAGAAACAAAACTTTAGGATTTTTTTTATTATTTTTTCCTGCATTCTATGTTCATATAAAAAGAGATTATTGGAAAAAAAAACGGTAATTAAAATTTTTTTTTCTTGCCAAGTAAAGGGTTAATAAGGCTGAAAATATTACAGGCAACCGTGTTGTCTATTTTCGCAGTGATAATGGTTCTGAATTTTTGAATAATGCTTTGTCACATTTTTTCTCAGAACGGGGTATAGTACACCAAACCTCTGTGCCCTACACCCCTCAACAAAATGGCAAGGCGGAACGAGAAATAAGAACTCTCACAGAAGCAGCCAGGACGCTGCTGTATGCCAAGAGTCTACCAAAGAAATTGTGGGCTGAAGCTGTTAACACTGCAGCATATGTTATAAACAGAACCGGTAAGAGTAATGAACCAGGTAAAACACCATATGAAATATGGACAAACAAACATTTTGATATTAGTGAGTTAAAAGTTATTGGTACACCCGTGTCTGTTCATATTCCAAAAGTTAAAAGAAGGAAATGGGATTCCAAAGAGGAGTCAGGCATTATGGTGGGTTACGGAGAAACTGTCAAAGGCTATAGAATTTATTACCCACAGAAGAATGAAGTTTTATTAAAACGGGATGTCACATTCTTGGAACCTGCGTTAGAAAAAAAGGATGAAGTTAACCTAAAACCTTTAACAGAAATACTTACCAATGAGACTTCAGTTCCTGACAGTACCCATCAAGAATCTTTAGAAGAGAATTTAGTCGACTCGCACTCTACAACTCCTGTGACAGATGATGATCAGTGCAGTCTATATGAACCTGCGGAATTCAGTGATGACTACAGTGGATCTGATGCTGATAGCATTGTGGAGTCAAACACACCACATAGAAGTAAACGTGTCAGAAAACCAACACAATTCTATACATGTCAAAATGTCTACACTGCAGAAACAGAACCAGCATCTTATAAGGAAGCTATGAACAGGAGTGATGCTTGTCAGTGGGAAGAGGCGGTGAAGCAGGAACTTGAGACGCTGAAAGCAAACAATACATGGACTGTTTGCCCCGTACCTGAAAATCAAAACATTATTAGTAGTAAATGGGTATTTAAAATGAAGAAACTTAACAATAGTGTGAAATACAAAGCAAGGTTAGTAGCTAGAGGTTTTGAACAAGATGATACATTAGATTTGTATGAAATTTACTCACCTGTTGCTAAATTGTCAACTTTTAGGTTATTTCTTTCTGTTGCTACTAAATTAAATGTACCAATACATCAAATGGATGTTACTGGGGCTTTTTTATATGGGGATATAAAAGAAAATGTATTTATTAAATTACCAGATGGGGCACATAATGGTCATGACAATATTGTAAAGCTTAATAAATCTCTGTATGGACTTAAAAAATCTCCTAGATATTGGAATGAAAAATTTAATAATGTAATTAGTCAAGCTGGTTATATAAAGTCAAAGAATGATCCATGTTTGTTTACTAAATGTGAAGGAGAAAATCAAATATATGTATTACTGTATGTCGACGATCTGCTAATTTTTAGTACTTGTGAACAGCTGTTAAGTGATCTTAAATCACAATTAAAAAATGTTTTTAAAATGAAAGATTTAGGTTTGATTTCAAATTTTCTTGGCATTGATGTTAAACAAAATTTTAAAGATTGTGTATCTGAATTAAGTCAAAAATCTTACTTAGAGAGTGTATTAAAAAGGTTTAATATGGAGAATTGTAAACCCGTAGCAACCCCCATAGATCAAAACTTTAATGTAAAAATTTTAGAAGCCAAAGAGTGTAAGTCTGACAAAAATATTGAAAATACATGTAGACAAATTATTGGTAGCTTAATGTATGCTGTGTTAGGCACTAGGCCAGACCTGTGTGTAGCTGTATCTATATTGAGTAGGTACCAAAATAATGCAAATGAGATTTTGTTAACTTACCTTAAAAGAGTGTTAAGGTATGTTAAACACACCTTAGATTATAAGTTGGTCTTCAAATGTACTGATGATAAACTTGTGGGACATTGCGATGCAGACTGGGGTGGTGACCTAAGAGATAGAAAGTCTACCACTGGCTACTTATTTAAATTTTCTAACTGTCTCATATCATGGTGCTCTAAGAAGCAGAGTTCAGTAAGTTTATCATCAACTGAAGCTGAGTATATTGCAGTCAGTATGGCCGCTAGTGAATCTTGTTGGCTTGCAAGTCTGTTAAAAGACTTTAATATAACAAATGTGTTCCCTGTTCCTATGTATTGTGACAATCAATCTGCCATTATGGTTGCAAATACTGATAATATTAAAAGATTAAAACACATAGATATCAGGTATCATTTTGTGAAAGATTTAATTAAAAAGGGTAAAATATGTTTGATGTATGTAAAGACTGAACACCAGATTGCTGATATGTTTACTAAATCTTTAAATAGAGAACTACTATTAAGATTTGTAACTATGTGTGGATTAATGTAAAAGTTTATATTTAGTTAAAGTATGTAGCTATATTAAATTGATGTTTTGTTAAGAATAAGTACTTAAACTAAGTTAAGAGTTATGTATGTTAAGTATGTATGTTCCTAAATGTTTGAGAGGTTAAAATATATAATATGTATTACATTGAGTGGGGGTGTTAAAATACAATGTAATACATAGGTACATAATATATATAGATAGATAAATAAAATAAATACATACATACAAGTAAATATAAATACATAAGAATATTATTAATTATATTAACTGCGACTCAAAATAGTGTGAGCCAAGTCGATGATACTTAACGGTGGTTGGTGTTTATTTTTTGTTTTATAATATCTCTGGTCTATGCTATCTCTCTGGTTTTGTAACTGTGACTGTATACTGCGCTCTGTGTTAAAAGAATTAATAAAATACATTTCGGCAAGAAATCTAATCTTTTAATAATAATCACAACAATTATTTTCCATTAGTGTAACTCAATAGGTACTTAGAGCATTAAACCAAAACAATGATCTAAGAGTCGACGATTTAAAACGTAATAGCTATGATGATAACTTTAAATCATTAATAATTAAGTCGTAATTTTTTTACTTATCTTAATGCCATGTTAATCAGTGATATAAAAAACTTGATAAAAAATGCATTTTTTATCTTGTTTTTGTATGTGCATAAAATTTAAACATTTTGCCATACCCGAGAACAAAGCCAGAGCCTTAATATCGCTTAATATACTAGACCATGGAGGAGTGCAACGTAACTCCATAAACTAAATACAGTCTCCTTTACAAATCTAAATTATGTTATAAAAACTCAAAGGTGACTGACTGACATAGATATCTATCAACGCACAGCCCAAACCACTGATCAGGCTGAAATTTGGCATGATGCAGGTAGATGTTATGACGTATAGTCATCCGCTAAGAAAGGATTTTGTTTTGATCAATTCCAACGGGAACGGGAACCACGCGGGTGAAATCGCGGGCGGCAAATACATTACAGAAGTTCATAAGGTTAAAGAGTAATTTATTTTCTCATAAAAATTCATTTTTTTGGCGGAGGACAAAGTGCTATCGAACCAAAAGTTAGCATGTGTGCATGGGGCTCGGAGATGAAAGACGTTAGACGTTCGTCTCACTACCCACTAAACTTCCTCAGTTTTGCCTTTCCACTCGAACAGAGGCCTATACCCCGGGTACACTGGCCTGAAAAAGCTGGGGATGCGCCAAGGGAGGAAATTAGGTGATCCCCAGACTTTGCTTAGGTTGGGCACCCACCCCCGCACGCAAGTCAACCATAAAACTTTTTCCCAATTTAAACTAGGAAAGTAGTCACACAGTGATGCCACTTGCGACATCGGCTTGAAGAAAGTAACTGAGTACATCAGTAACTCTAAGACGGCTCAGACGGCTGCATTCCTTCCTGGTAGGGCAAATTCTCGTCCTCGTAGAGCACGTGGCCAGGGGGCGCTACGATGAACAGCGGCGACTTCACCTTCCGCGGGACCGGCGTTGGAGACGACGAATAACTCCGCGACCCCTTCATCTTTGCACGAAACATCAAATTATCTATCTCATGCATTGTGACGTCACGCTGGTGCTCATCCAGCTTCCTCAACTTCTTCGCTAGCAGTTGACCATACAGGTCGTATTCATCCATTTCTCTTTTCTCGCCAGCGTTCTTTGCATAAAGTGTCTTTGCGTCAGGTTTTTTTGGTTCTGTGCTAGATTTGCTTGGCCTGTTCTGCTGTTGAGCCGTTTTGAACTGTCTGCTAGCGTTGCTTCGTTCGCCGGGATTACCGATGGGGTCGGTCGGTAGGCTGTTGTAAGCAGTGTTGTAGTACTGAAATGAGACGGAAAAATAATGTTTAACGACGCTTGCACTCTTGGTCCCAAAATATTAACAACCTATGACGGTGTCAGATAAGCCAGTGAAGCTGTTGTTTGTTGTACCGAACGAATAAGGTATGTATGTACGTACATACATATTGCGTATTTTAGTTATTAAATTTGATTAAAGTAATATTATGGATAAAATAGTAATTTAGGCACTTTTTTGTTCGACTGTACTAACTTGATTGTCACCTCAATATTATCTGTGCCTCAATCAATCACTTGATTTACTACTTAATTCAATCAATTCGATGTCATACACAAGAGAAATAAGAATAACACAACTACATAACAAATAAATATAGCATAAATTAAAATCCTGCAAGGTGCGCGTTAATATTTTATTGGTTATTGGTTGTTATCCGGTCGGCAAACAGCAGCGCCAAGCCAACACGCGGGCAGGCATTAGCCAATCACCAATCAAAGATTTCACATCTGTACATGCCCTTGGCGTAACATAACATTTGCCAAATGTCCATTTAACGCGAATGCACGTATGCCCTTGGCGTAACATTTGCCAAATGTCCATTTAACGCGAATGCACGTATTAAAATAAATATTTTTTATTATTATAATATACCTCACTGAGGTCAATTATAATACGCGCGGCGTATATACCTACTTTAGTAAATTTAATATACTGTTATCGTAGTATGATGATACTACTGAGATGTCATTAAAAAAACTTACATCGTGTTCCATAGTGCTATCGCATTCGTATTTCCCGCCAAGAAAACTTTCCATCATCGGAAACGCGAACCACGTGGGATGATAGCCTTCTTTAGATTTTTTTTTATTCATATGCATTCTGAATGACGTCATCAATGATTCCTTTTTCTTTTTGAGCTCCACGATTGAGCAATTTATACCTATCGAGAGCTGTATTCTAACCCACGCATCTGAAACTTCGCTTCTATTTCTGTGAGACGGGTGTTTCGTATCCCAAAGAATTGGTTCCTTTTTGTACAGCTCCAAAAATTCTATTACCAAGTCATTGTTCCACGACATCGTAGTGTATAATTTCAAGTAGTTTTTTTCACACAATAAAGCACGGAAACGTCTAAACAGTTATCCGAACAAAACGGTACTAACTTGACAGCCAATCAGATGGGGCCGCCTATCCAATGTTTGTTTATGGGTATGTTGGCCTCGTTCCACAAAGCGATCGATGTTCGCCAGGGTTGGCATTTGGCGACCAACCAAAAATGTTTGTTGTGGTTTGTTGTACTGAAATCGAAACTTGGCATGGTATGCAACGATGTCATGGAAGTTCAATGAAGCTTCATTTGCGTAATATCATGCTGGGTAGTGCATGAACCTATGAATGATCTGCTAGGATCTGCTGTTCTGAATATCGTTGGCTACGATAAATTTATAATATGAAAAAAGTATGTTGAATGAATCTCAACAGTTTACCAGTTACCTACTTGGTAGAAGGTACGGTACCTATTCTTGTTATTATTATGTACATTATTATGACTAACTATACCTTAACCTAGAATGAGGGTGATATTAAACACATTGAACTTTGATAGGAGGTACCAGGTACCTATACAAAGCTGATGAAAAAAATTGTTGGAAAATGAAATCATCAACAAACGGGATGTTCAAAGTCCATTTCCGCAGGTGCAAAAGCTGGGCTGCCAGGTAAGGAAAAATTTACACTATTGATATTTTCTCCACATGAAAATACAAATTGTCACCAAGTTGGTATGTATTTATTTAAATTAATAAAACCGTGTATGAATTGGTCTATCTAATAACACCTAATAACACAGGAGAGAATGATCTTCTTTTTTACTATCCAAGTTGGTTTTAAGTGGATAAAAGATTGCAATGCTGATAAATACTAGACTAGCTAGCTATTAAGTCTCCAAAAAGTCTTTTCACCAACCAGACCTAAGATGTAAATCAAATCGTCGACCTCTTCGTTCTATCGGCTTTGCCTTTAACTACCTTTCTACGGAGGTGGTCTCTTAAATTACTTAAAACTAAATCCTTTCATTCTCATTTGGCATATCTTATTGATTTAAGATAAAATTAGCATCATCAATATACCACTTTCATTTAATGAGTTTTGTTTGTGGATAAAAAGATTGTGTTAAAAAAAACTGCAGTTATGGTAACATTAACAGCCGGTTTCTGTCAAACAAGTCGGTCGAGTCGACTGCTACTTATAGTATAGCCTATCTCTTTCAGTTTCGTGCATATTGCTATATTTGTCTTTGTTACACACACCTGTCGGAAAAATAAAAGGAAAAAACTTTACACGAAAACTGAAAATAAAAAGCTTGTGAACATTAATTTGGATTAAAGGATTTTTATCATTTATATTCGCTTACAGAAATGTCCTGAAGATACTATATTTATCGCAGCGTTGATTAATCTAATCTTTTCATATATTACGTGCTCCATTTCGCGTCATTTGGTCAGTCACTCGATCAAACTGTGTTGGACAAGTTGTATTGCTTTAATTTGTACTTACTATTTTACAAGGTCTTATTGGGAATTCCGGGCATTTGAAAGTGTTTGAGTTCACATCGACATATTATTAACAGAATAAAAGGTACGTAATGCCATAAAACCTTTTCTTGTAATGTATTTTGGATGCAATTTACCTATTTAGTTGTACCTACCTACTTGTTATGAAATAATTTTATGTAAAGGAAATTCAATGTGACCCTATCAGATAAAGAGCGATTTATTATTTCTTACATTGTTTTTCCTTTTGTTTCATTGAAAAGATAAGTGCCTAATACCTCACTAAAGGGTATCTTTATTATCTATTTGATTATCTACCGTTTTTGTTTTTTATAATTAACATTTATATTTAATCCCAGTTTATTAATATTTGCAGATTAAATCCTATTAGTCTGGTTTATACATTTTTATAATTAATGTGAAGTAGAGATTTAGGTTAAGAATTTGTTAAAAAAAAGTAGGTAGTAGGGGTAATGTTTAACATTATTCTATCTAAAACTACCATTACATAGTACTTTTATATTTCATTCTTGTCAAAATCCTTTGCAGTTGGTGAGGTATCCTCTTGCGAAATAGGATTAGATTGCTGGCAAATAATTTTTTGTGCTAAAGGTGACCAAATCGTTTTAAAATTATGCAGCTTTAAATTTTATTAACTTGCTTGTAATCTTTGTTGTATTTTATTATTTAAATTAAACAAATGGTATATTCAAATTAAATAACAACAGTTACCATACCTTCAATAAATGAGATAGAAGATTATTACAATAGACTTCACTGACCCTTGATATTAAATGCAGATTGTAGCTAACAAAAGTGCCTCAAATATGTAATTTTAATATGTGGATATTATGTACATAGATGGCAACAGAAGTAAGTGCACCACCAACCATGCCGCAGCTGCAGTCCGTACAGAAAGCCCTGGCGCTGCCCACAGTCGGAGCAGCTGTTGGGCAAGTGGGAGCTTTCTACACAAAAGTCAAAGGTAAGGCATAGTTTCAGACCTATGTTAATAGATAGATAGATAGATAGATAAACAATTTATTTGCAACAAAGGACACACATACACACAAAACAAGCTGACAACTCAGTAACAAAGAGAAAAAAGACAAAAAACATTACCTTACTAACGCTTCGTCTGCATGTGTGCCGCGGCGATGCAGATGGGCAAGAGGCTCAGTGGAATTTTTGCTCCGGGAGCAAAACACTGGTTTTCAGCCTTTGCCAGGGGTGATTGCTAGTGCACGTGAAGAGACCGTGTCGTACCTTTCTTTTTATTAATTACAATATTTATTTTTACTAATCTCCAGTAAATACTCAGTATTGACTCGTGTAAAAATAGAATTCAAATAGGTTACATAATTATCCAAACAAATTATATTATGTGCACATAATATAAAAATGGGTGTAAATAATCGATAAAATATAATATAAAAGATAAAATAATATAAGCAAATTTAAAAATAAATACAACCTTTATTTCACCAAAACAACCAAGCACTATGGAATTAATGATGTTGATGAGTTTATTATTATGTTGAGGGTAGGTCCTGAGTCCTGACCGTATTAACATTAATTAATATCTCTCTCTGGAGTATAATATCTCTGGACATTATTCACACTGCGCCATCTAGCCCCAAACTAAGCATTAGCTTGTGCTATGGGTGCCAGACAACGGATAAACATTACTTATATACTTATTTTTTGTAAATACATACATATTATACATACAAACACCCAGACCGATACAAACAGACATGTTCATGCACACAAATGTTTGTACCCTGCGGGGATCGAACCCGCAACCTCTGGTGTAATAGCCGACTACTCGACCATTACACCAAATGGCTCGTCAAATAATTGGAATATTACTAGGAAATTAAATTAAAATAAATCATAATCTTTATTTGAAATTTAAAATATTCATTTTAACGACTCAACGCCGAACCGGCACTCGGGTGCCGCATAACAATAGATTTTCTATTGTGTCTAGTAATCCGGGGCTAGAAGGATTAAATTGAGAAAATTATTGATTCACGTTCACCTGGATTATAAGAAGGGTATTGATAGGATATCATAAAAGTCTTAGATTGATATCTACCCTACATTTTCACTGTGTTTTTATGTATTTCCACAAACATGTTTAATTTTTTAATAATAGTTTCCGTCCTTGAACACATCATTTTATGTTCTTGGATAACTTGGAGTAATACAGCTTACACATCAGTCAGAATATCACATGGCTACTTTCTTACTTTCTGGCTTTACACAATGTAAGCAAGTTAAAAATAAATTACGTAACTCATATGGGTAGCTAGCTACTTATGAATTAAAATAACAACAATATTAAAATTAGCTATAAGTAAATCATTTTAATCAAAACCTCAATGCAATGTTACAAACTTTCTACTGTCTGTATTTTTTATGTTGATTATGTCATCAACTCATCAAAGACAACTTATTCACTTTGTTTATTTCCACTCCTCATTATGCATTATTATGATAAACATTATTGCATAATAGCCATAGCATAGCACATAAGAATTTGTGTAGTTTTATCAAATGCTTGATTAATTTTCTAAGCTTCTTTAATATTATAATTTTATGACTACCCTCTTTTGAATCATATTATCAACCAAACATTTCTACATTGATAAAACACCCTATTTTTCATGTTAAGGTGCATTATGCATTCTCCTCCGAAAAAATATACACATAATCCTCCTAATGGTAAACATTGAACCTAATCAATTGAGGAACACTCATTGCAGTTTAAGTATGACAGTAGCCGCCCACAGATGAGAGATGATACGCGGTACATTGTCCATAGGCGCACACTCCCTGCTAGAATGGGCGCTGTCGACAGCGGAAGCCAGCGTGACGCTGGCGGCCGCCACCGCCGCGCCGTACGTGGCGGCTCCGCTGGCGGCCGGAGACGCCAAGATCGCCTCCGTCCTTGACGAGCTCGAGCGCAGGGTGCCGCTCGTCACCGAGCAGCCCAAGGTCATCGTCGAGACAACTAAACAGGCTGTCCTGTCCAGAATCTCACCTCATGTTAACAAAGTAAGTAGTAGTTTGTGTTCAATAGTACGGCTTGCACTCTATAATCCGATGGGGGGGGGGATCCGTGTGAGAGGGGTAACGTGATATAACAGGGTTTTCATACACATGATAAACAGTGATGAAGGCAACCCAAATGAAGTTTCGCGGCATTTGACGCAAAAACGTACCCCTCCAGCCCCCCTCCTATTGGAGCGAGTGTATTTGGAGTGTGTGGTTCATGGGATATTTCCCATGAACCTACACACACACTGTAGTGAATTAGTGCTTTCACACACGTTATCAAAACCAAAGAGCATGGACACAAAAATACATTGCATATGTCTCAATGGTGTATTCAAGCCAATGACCTCAGGTGCAAAGGGCAAAATCACCATCTTAAACCAGCACATGTTTGCTGCAGTTAAAATATGAGTAACATGACAGCTCAGGGCTGCAGCATAGTGTCGAAACTGTTCATTGTATTCCAAGGTTCAAAACCTGTCGAATCATGTGGTATCTTTTTATGAATATTATCGTTTTCACTGAGAAATATTATTGCCTGCCACTGTTTATCTTTTACATAACGACTGGCTTTGGTTTTTTTATGACAAAAAAAGAAATGCGTAAACGTAGGTACGAATTCCAACAAGTCAGACATTAGTTTTTTGTTTGTTTTGTGATGGTATTCGTCGATTCTGGTACCTACCTACTTATAACATTAGTGTTTGCGGTTATGGTGCAAAAAATCATTCTTCTCAAAAAAAGGTGTTTGCGCTACTAAAGGGTTTTTTTCCTTTTAGATTATGGCCCTCTGACGTGATCAGAGTCTTTATTTATCAAAGTTTTCTTTTTTTGTGCTATGTAATTGCTTAAATAGATATTTATATAAAATAATTACATATATAAGCACCTATTTTACATGCAATATTCTAAAAAAAAACCTAAAGGATTAGATTAATGATATTTAATCATTCTTTGTGTTTAGGCCTGGTAAAGTAACATCTCTTTTACGAACAGTGGTGTATTCTCATTTCGTTTTAAAGGGAGCGTTCAAGTATTACGTAACGCAATTTTTGAAGATTTTTGACCCTCCCTCCCCCCTTTGTAACGCACCGTGACGTTTTTCTGTACCCCCCCCCCCCCCCTCTAAAAGTTACGTTACGTAACACTCAAGTGACCATTTTTACCCTAAAGTCGCCAATTTGGAAGTATTTATTTCCAATTTTTTAATAAAAAACAAAAAACAATGTTACGTAACGTGTTGTTAGAAAGACCCCCTCACGCCCCTGTAACGCATCGTACGTAATACTTGAACCCCAAAAGGGACAAGACATGACGTTATAAATTTTGACTGCATGCAATCATGAATCACGTTACTTTTAAATATCAGTCAGCTACAACTGTAGCCTGAAGTCCAAACGTTGGCATAACTATTATCGCTCTGTTGACATCAAAGGTGAGCCCTATTGAAAGCGGAGCGCTCGACCAGGATGTTTTCTATTGCAGCCACTCATCCAATGCAGGAAGTTTTGTATAACTTGCCTTTCCAAGTTTCCAAACACGAAATGATACTTTAAACACCTTTACTTACGTATGATACCGCTTATTTTATAAATAGCCATATCTGTACTTATACTTACGTTTGGATATAAGTGCGTGCGTAACTGCGTAAAGCCTTTCAAATAAATACATACTAGTGACATTTGCGCCACTAATATACTCGTATGTTTGCGTATATAAAGGTCATTCTATAAAATAATTTCTGGACAATGATGATGTTAAATTACTTTTTAATTGTTGCAATTTGGAGTACATAGTAGATTTAAATCACAGGAGTATTTAAGCGTATGGTTTTGTTTTATTTGTTTTAATTTGTACCTAAACAATATAGTCTTAATTAAATGATTAGGTATATTGTTTAGTTACTACCAATTATTTTTGTACATTTATTGGCTGTGTAAAAAATATTTAAGTTAGATAGTACACTTATACAAATATGTAAACACGTCAAGAAGCCGAAGTAGGTATGGCACATACGAGATAGTTACGTAATTGGTGATCACAAAAAAGAGATCAAGGAATCCCAAACATATTTAGCTTCGCAAACATCGTATTTTATAATATAACTAGCCTTCCGCCCGCGGCTTCGCCCGCGTGAACTATAGGACGTTCTCCCGGAGGAATATCTAGTAAATTGTAGCCTATGTGTTATTCTGATATATAAGCTATATTATTGTAAAGTTTCATTAAAATTAATTCAGTAGTTTTTACGTGAAAGAGTAACAAACGTTCATCCATCCGCCCCCCGGCCCGGTACCGCCGCAACCCGCTATGTCCCCGCATTTTAAATCTGTAATATCTTCGAAAATATTCATTTAAATTACATGCTGTAAAAGGCCATTTTGATCGATATTACATGCACAATATATTTAAGGTACTTAATTGGATAAGGATTAATGCTGTATTGCTAAAAATCGCTTTTTCGTAAATAAGTCATTATTTTCTCGTAATAAGTAAAGGAAAATGGTCATTGTGAGTTATCCCTAAGAGATAGACATATACCACCGCGGACTTTTTTGTAAACCTTTTTATGGTGTACAATACTCTAGTACATCATTTTGATCTATCTCGTATGGTTCAGCCAGCGTTTGCAATGTTAGCTTACATTAAAAACCTCTAAAATTATCAGTGTTTCTCAACTATATTATGCATGTATTATACATATAAACCTTCCTCTTGAATCACTCTATCTATTAAAAAAAAAACGCATCAAAATCCGTTGCGTAGTTTTAAAGATTTAAGCATACATACATGAGCAGGGACAGAGAAAGCGACTTTGTTTTATACTATGTAGTGAACTAGTGATTGCAAATTGCAATGATCATTCGAATTCATGTTTAACTAAAATAAACTGGCAAACATAACTGACACGAAGCTCAGGCGGTGCAGTAATGTGCATAATTGAATTAATTATCCGCACGTTTGGCAGAGTGCCGCGAAAAACGCCTATTTCGGGCCACTGACTCCACTTTCGTGCATAAAACAAAATATGTTACTAACAATGCTTTGTTACCTTCGACAGAAATACGATATATCTTTGTTTCACTTAAAACTGATTTTTTAATAGGTTTGTACGCGCGACCTCTCGTTTAATATCCGACCTCTTAACTAGGTATTACACCAAAACCATCGATAAAATTTCAAAGTACCTACCTATTAAGTATCCTGTTTTCAAAAATAAAATCAACAAACGAATTAGCCTTGAGATAAATGTTATGAATGTAGCAACAAAATAACATCATAATACTTCTGCATACAAGAAGATTTATTACGTGTTCTACAGTTGACATGGATATTTCTCGAACTGATAGCGTACCTATTTATAGTATTTATAAATAAGCTGATAAATATGCAATGCAACTCTTTACAGTCGAGTGCATTTGTGGAATACCAGCCAATATGATTAGGCTTTTTCGTCATAGACTTAATCACGATAGGCCTAGATTGGTTCAAATGTGGACTTTGAGCCCAATGTTGTTTGAATAGAGTATAAATTGCGTAACATAATTTTTATGTTGATATTTCATGAAATGGTACTTTTGGTTTGGTACTCAAGAAAAGTATTAGCTTCATGAGATCTGATTGATTGATTTATGAGACTTGTGCAGATTTAGGAATCTGGTGTATCATTCTATCTAAACTTTTAGAGCCTCTATCTAATTCATTTCTACACTTAATTTGGTAGAAGCGCGGCTCATGTGATAGTACAAAGTTTTTATTGCAATCTACTACGTAGGTTCTATGAGGTTCTATGAGATGGCGGTACTTCTGTCGAACAGACCTATTTCGACTGACAGACAGGAAAAGTCTGCAGTCTCCCACGCATGCTATAAAAGAGAAACATAAAGCTACAATAATTGAAAATGCATAATTAATATGACTTGCAAACTCGTCATATCTTATCGCCGTATAAAAACATACTCAATTAATAATTTTAAATAGTAAATTGACACATGCAATACAAACTAACCAGGATCTGGCGTCGCCGGGTCGATAAGATTGCGCGGTTGGTGATAGCGAGCCGGATGGTAGGAGCTGTGGTTACTACACCGCGTGCTTGGCGACGAGGTCGAGTCCGCGGCGTGAACTTATCTTTACGAAATAATTACTTTTTGGAGCTTATTTGATGATTTTATATGTAAATCTTACGCCCTTGTAGTATGGCAGAATTCCAAAGAAACGTGAATTTTTTTGTTAATCTTCAGCTCAAATACGACTAGCCCTTCAAAAACTATAAGTCGGTGTCCGCCTTGCGGCCATTGATCGACCGATTAATTGGTCGTCCGAGTTTATGGATTCAACATTATTTTATTTTTTGCTCTTCACCAGGTATGCGTAGCACGCGCTGCGGCCGAACAACGCGTCCACTCATTGAAGGAGCTGTCGTGGGCCAAGGCCAACGCGCTGCTGTCCACCGCGTACGGGCAGAAGGCGCTGGTCGGCCTTGACACCGGCGCCAGCTACGCCATGCGGCTGCTGGACCAGTACCTGCCGCCCGTGGGCCCGCAGCCCGAGCCGACCGGTCAGTACACGACACATGTACAGGGCAGCTGCGATCATTGTCCCCTCTAGCCCTGTCTCCCGTCATCGATACGCGCCGCACCGGCAAAGCAGTCTACTCGAATCTGTATAATCTCTTTAATCCACGTTCATTACCAGTACGATTTCATGAAGTCTTCTCGGATGCCGCCTACATTTTAAGGTAGACTCGCCAGGCGAGTCGCCGGCACTGGAATAAGATTTACGTGAACTCACCTGGTGAGTCGGTGGCACTGAACGTGTTAAACATTTCTTTCTCCAAGACTTGTCCCGATTTAGTCAGGGTACGGTTGCGCCAGTTATAACACTGGAGCGACTGCCATCCGACCATTGAACCTTCATGCACATAAAAGTGGTGTAATGTGAAAACATGACTGTTTCTTGTAGACTGCTTGTGAATCGGGTAACAAGGTTTCCGATTATCCAATATTTATTACCTATATCTGGGAAGCTGGTTTTACTGAGAAGATGAGGTAGTCGCATCAACATCATGTACGTATATTCAATTAACATAGCTGCTTTGCCATGCATACCATTTTGGGATGTTCTCTTGGGATCTGCATACCAGAATCAACTCACATGCTAGAATCATCCAATCGCAGTAAGTCACAGTAAATTAAGGACATCAAAAGTTGAGGTCAGATGCCGCCACCTGCAGTTCCATTCATAATTTTCAATTAATAAATCTATAATTATACTTTTCGAATCGGCCAGGGGGGAGCCATGGTGGCGACATCTTGCCCAGCGTAGGCGTGCAGAGTTCTCTGAAGGACCGGTCCTGGGCGAAAGCGAACGAGCTCCTCTCAACCCCGTACGGGCAGAAGGCAGTTCAAGGCATCGACACAGGAGCGAATTACACTATGTGGCTGCTCGACCAGTACCTACCGCCTGCGGAGTCGCAAAGTGAGAAATCTGGTAAGTTTATCTCATATCTCTTTCTTAAAGGCCGGCAACGTACTTGTGACACGGAGGCGTTTTTATTACTCTATGTTGTGACTCCTCTGGTGTTGCGGGTATTTATGGGCGGCGGTGATTGCTTACCATCAGGTGACCCGCATGCTCGTTGCCTCACTCTAACATAAAAAAAAATATGAAATGTGTCAAAGGTCATGTGACCTTTTTATCAGATGGTTTCATAATACGTTGTTTCCATTACCAAGATAAATTGTCGACAGCTTTTTGCAGAGTGCAATGTTTGAATTTCTTTACATCTTTTGAAAGAAACTTCTCTAAACACAAGAAAGAAGATCTGAAATGGATTGTCATATCATAGGTAGAGGGGTTAGTTTCATGGCAACGACACTACCAGCCGCACTACCAGTAGTGTCGTTGCCAAATGAACGACACTACCGCACCTATTGATGATCCTTGGGGTACACCATTGTTTAATTTGGAGATCTTTGGAGAGATCTTACAGCTGATGATGTTGTATCAAACATTTGATAACTCAATTTTGAGGACAACTACCTTACCTGCTATGTAGAAATAATTAGTTCATTTCAGCATTTGTATGACTTTTAGAGTTCGAACCAATTTAAATATCAATCTGGTATTCTCACCAGTAGTGATGCACCAGCGATCCCCTAAGTGTACAGTCAACAGCACATCACGGTATACACTTGCAGTTCGATAATAGCGCTTATGCCCCCGACATAAGAGCGGTACAAAGTCCAAAGTGTTACGTCTGACGTGCTTTTGACTGTACATTGGCGATCTAATCTTTTCAATTTCAATTTTTTTGTTGAGTTTTGGGTATATACTGAGCTAACCAGCTAATGACATTGTAAATGTTATTGGCTGGTTAGCTGCTAGCTGGTTCCTTAGCAAAATCTTGAACCTCTGTTCTAGAACAATCTTCTTACGCTAGTATGTAGTATCTAGTATAATACGATTCAACTAAACTGGCCCGTCCGAACATCGTGCGAGAACCTGCGCAGAACACAAATGTAGGTGTTAGAGGGGTGCAGCCGCGCCCCGCAACTGCGCAAACGACGCTTGCAGCTAACTTCGGACGGGCCAGTTTAGTTGAATCGTATTATACTAAACGGTAATGTTTGTGGCACAGGCGAGGTAGCGGAAGCAACGGCGGACCCCGCGCTGCACACGATGCAGACGGTGGGGCGGCTCAGCGCGGTGGCGGCGCGCCGCGTGTGGGCCAACCTCGCCTACAAGGTCAACGAACTACGCGCGTCCGGTAAACATACTTGAATTCTAGACTTCTAGTGTCCCTTGTCTGACTGTTGGCGTAGTCAGAAGTCAGCTGGACAACCGACACTGGAAACATAATACACTCAGCGGCAAAAATAATCGCCCACTTGGCTTTTTCCATACAAACGTGGTCACTTTAGCGTCTCATAGATAGAAAACTATTTGCAGCTGTGCAATGATTATTACGTCAATGGAGAGACCAAACGCCCAATTGTCGAATCACAGTTTCAAAAATTGCCAAAAACCGCTCAATTTTCTCAAAAAGGAAAAAACACTAAAGTCAAGTCAAACTTCATGTTACGATGTATGGAGCGTTGAATTCGGTTTATTGTTTTTCCTTTTTGAGAAAATTGAGCGGTTTTTGGCAATTTTTGAAACTGTGATTCAAAAATTGGGCGTTTGGCCTCTCCGTTGACGTAATACTGCAAATAGTTTTCTATCTATGAGACGCTAAAGTGACCACGTTTGTATGGAAAAAGCCAAGTGGGCGATTATTTTTGCCGCCGAGTGTAGTTTTATGCACGTTATTTCCTGTTGGTTTTAGCACTAAAGTCTGCTGCACTAATAGTACTCTTCAAAGTAAGGTGTACTAGTACACCATTCAGATTGTACTGTTACGGAGCGCTTCAAAAGGTGTCAGATTAAGCACAAAACTACATAACTTGTTTTCATGGAACTATTTATTATATTTCGTTTGAAAATTATTCCGGAAAAAAAAGCTGGCTGACCGCGTACCTTTCGGCTTTGTTCAGTGCTGAATTATTGTAGAATATGAATATTGCTTAATAAGAATATTGTTAATAAGGAAGAGAAGTGCGCACATTTGTAATGGACTATGGACTTCATAAAATATAATTCCTCTTTCGATATAAACGTTATCAAACATTACAAATTGCTTTTTGTGAATATACAGGAGTATTATTTACTTAAGAATTATCAGTCATCAATCAGGCTTATAAATAGTGGTATCAGTATTACTCATGGAAATAAATAAAAACTATTCGTTTTGACATTTGAAGAATAATAAGGTTAATTTTAAGAAGTCATGACCTCCAATTAAAAAGTCTTCACGTTAACTTTCCGATGTCGCCGCTGTTTTAAAACTAGTAGGTTGAATGTAGTAGATAGTAACAATGTCGTTGTATGTGCAGGCATCGAGCTGGACGTGCGGCGCTACGTGACGGCGCTGATGGCCGCGCTGCACCTGGCCAAGGTCACCAGCGACCAACACGCCGCCGAGCCCACAAAAGCCTCCCCGTCCCCCCCGGCCGAGCCCGCCCCGCCCTCCCCCGCGCCGGCCCCCGCCCCCCTCACGTCCGCGCCCTCCACCGCCGCGCAGGTCAAAACCACCCCCGAGGGAAAATCTGACATAATATCGGAAAAACCGACCACCGAGTGATCCATATATTTTTTCTACTAATTTATATTTCCTATTTCTAAGCGTATTCTCCGCCACCTCGGAGGTATACCGGCTGTACCTCCCCCGTTCTGGCGCTAAATTTAGCATTTAAGATTGTATTTTTATATCACTGAGATGTCCCAAGACTGCGACTGAGGTCTTATTTTGATAAATTTATTGATATTGTATGCTATTATTGTAAGCGATTTTTATATTTAGTGATAAATAAAACATGCTTTTAATTTACGTTGATTTTATTTTCAATTTCAATTCCAAAATAATTGTAAGTTGTACACTTTTCCAGAAATTAGGCCCGTTTTTTAATCTTACATATTATTATAGAAAAAGGACTACCGAAGAGATTTATCAAAACCTACGTATCGGGTAAACGATGACTTAGTAGATATGAAACTTGATATGAAAGATACGATACATGTATAAATTGGAATGTCTTTTCATATGTAGCATCGAAATATTTTACAACATCTATTCTTTGTTTAACGCACTCACAACATGAGGATACATTTACTATGAGGAACATAGTCTAAAGTTTACTGGGCTTTTAAATGCAAAAAGGAATATTAGACAAGTTTTTAAACTGGGCCTAAAAGCTAAGTTAATATATTTTTTTATGTGGAGGCATGGAACATTTATCAGTTTGGCACAGACCATAAATATTTCGAAACAGGGTCGTGTTGAACCAATATATCCCTTTAATCACATTTGTTCTCTAATTCCTACACGGTTGAAAAATATGCAAATTCAGAAAAGTTTTTTTTTTATAAAATTAGAAGTTTCTTTTTGTTTCTGGCGAGAAGCCAGAATTTCTCATAAAAACTGAGCGAGTTTGATTGGAAAGCTTAAAAGTAAAACAGATGTAGTTACAAGGATTATGTATAATTTTAGGGATGTAAAATTTCAACATTACCAGTAGTTATAATTATGCAGAGTGGCAGTAACCAAAAAAGTTGACCACCAATTGCGATTCTAACACTTGCACATTTGACATGATCGCAGAAACTAATTAAAATAAATACGTAGCTGCCTTTGATCTAAGTATAAAGTGCGTTTATTCAGTTACAATACTCAAACTAGATTGTGCTAAAACGTAAGCAACTAAAACCTAAAAATGAAACCTGGTTATTGGAACCTAGATTCAATATTACGCCTCTACGGTTACAAAGTATTATTCAGTAAATATCGCAGATAATGATCGCATTGATTACCATTCAGTGTGTACTAATTAAACGCAATAATTATAATTAAAATGCATAATAAATACTTAACCAAATAATACAAGAAGCGGAGTTTACAATTTTAAAATATTTTGCATTAATTTAATTATTATTTTATACTTCATTTCACTACATACAACATAGTAAAATATCGGAAAATATTCCCTTTCTATCGGCTGTATTTAATCAACTAAAGTCACATTTATTATTTGTGCAGTTAAAGCTATACTATAAATTAATATTAATCTTAACATTTTTTAACATAAGAGACGATAGCATAGCATTATTTGTTAAGTACACACTGGATGAGGTCGCCTCGCCAGCTGCGGGAGCGGCCGGGGAGCCGTGGCGGTTGTGTTTGCGTTTAGCCCAAGCCGTGGTCCTCGAAGAAGCCCTGCGGCGTCTCCTCCTGCAACAAGGGTATCACTGAGCCAGTGTCGCTCGTGGCCGCGTTAGACCAAGCCATCGCTTTTCGGCTATGAGCCACTTAACATAGATCTAACTAAAATTACAAAGAGACAACGACAATCAAATAATTTATAATAAGTAAAATACTTAAGAAAATTTAAAAAAATGATCGGTAGTAAATCGGTTAGATTCGAATAAAACATTATTTTTAATATTAACTCGTTTAATAAATCTAAATGTAATAATATTTTATAAAAAGACAACGGTAGAGTTAGCACAACACGCACCAATAATAATTTCCATTATTATGGATATTGCACGATAACAATAATTCTCATTATACCTAATAAGTAGATAAAATTCAAATACATTATTTTACAATTTATAATGAAGACGCGATATTAACTGTATTTTAGTTATTTCATTTAACTCATAACATCCTAAGTAAAAAATGACACACCTATTACAGGACTTAAAAGCGTATTCTGTAACTTTTTAATCATCTCAGTCGCATTCAAGTTTGAATGTCAATTTCTTTTTTGTAGGTATTAAAAGTTTTCACGTTGCTAAATGAATAAATAAATTTTATTACTTATAATTTAGGTGGTTTCCTCATTCTGAATGTCAATTAGACAACGTATCGTTGCAATTAGAGGACCGGAGCTAGCCCTTAGATAACATAATATGAAAAATATGAAGTGTTTTTTTCATAGGTGTGTACAATAGTAATTATTTATCGTTTCTGGGAATTATTCGCTGTTCAAGTTTGCACTCATAAATAAATTATAATTATCATGAGGCAAATCACCGCTTAGCAGAGATCAATGTTAGAATTTTCGAATATTGACCTTAAGTCCGTCAAAAAAATCATAAAACTAACAATAAAATCTTAAAACTTAAACATAAAAAGGTACTTTATAATTCGTTTCCATAATACATTAAACTATAACTCAATGATTGTAACAATGAATTAAAATAGGTACTTGGGATAAAAAAAAAAATAGGTAGGTACTTATTTAAATAGAGGCAAGTAATAAAATATCAACAATATTTTCCACTTTGGTCACAATTTCTGAGAACAACTCGATATTTACATTACTATATTATACAATTTATACTTTAGATATTCCGACAAAAATTGAATGTATATACGGACGCATAAATAGTATAATTAAAAAAATAATACATAAAAATACTAAGTAATACTATTTACTCTATTTAAAAAATAAATTTTGTCAAAACAAACTTCTTTTTTTACTCATAGATGCTTTCCTTATAATAGATAATAATCTTTATAAAACTTTATCTTAGAAAAAGAAAAAAACATTTACTAAAATTCTATGTTATAGTAAAACAAGAATAGCAAGCCATGTCATGGAAGTTAAAATACGAGTGTTTTGTGCCTTTTTTCTTTTTTTTTCCTAAGTCAGTTGGCAGACAGACACGCAGCCCACCTGATGGTAAGCGGCCACTGCAGCCTATTCCATTCCACAATGAGTCTTTTGAAACTACGAGTAGTCAACTTTGCAGCTTTGTAGAGAAATGGTGCAGTTCAAATAAACTAGAGAATATTTATGTTACTTAAAACATGCTACAAGCATTATAAGCTAAATCAAAAGTATAGGATCGACGTTACAAGATTCGTTAATATAAAATAGGAACATTGGGAACGTATTTAAATAGACAAAGAAATACAATTAAAAGATAATGTGCAATATGATCTGCCTTTTCTCTAGATTGACCGCACAGAGCAAGTTTTTTAATATCAAATATTTTTTACAATAATTATGTATATCAAAAGGGTTCAGAATTTATTTTAAAAATTATACATACATACTATTCTTATTTTACTATTTTAATCTATTGTATATAAAAATATATCGTTTCGTCGTATTTTAAAGTAACTAAAAAATAAAAATAAAAAACTTGTAAATTAAAAAAAACTCAATACAATGGGCATTCTATTGCCGATAAATTTTTAATGCAGGTAGCATTCAAAATACCACAAAAAGAGAGCTAGAAATATCCAATTTAATATGCGAAAGAACTGCTCCATACCAACAGCACAACAAACGATGCTATTTCATCATACGACGGTCCGTCGGACGGAGGTTCAAGTTTATGACGTGTCCTAATTAGTAATACAACATAATTATGTACATATATTTAATACGTAGATTGTGCAATATTTTGTCACCAAAGGCTGATCGTACTAATAATATTCATTTAATTGCAAATGGGACTGAAAAAAGGCGTATTCCTAAATTTTATGCGTGTTGGCGAGGATGTATGTTTCTAGTACTGAACGGACTTGTGTAATTTATGTCATTAGAATAACACAAAGGTTTAACAATATAATATTGTAAATCTTTAATAAAAAAAAACAAGGCTCATCCATCCATACCTACCATACAAGTTTCAATTAGCACTTTTATGTGATCTTGTATGTAGTAAGTAATCTATACGCGTAAGGTCTTCTATGAATGCGATTATGATGAGAAACAACATTTTAACTTAATATTAATTTGCTGTATGTAATTATGTATGATGAAATAGCATAATTTTCTCTCTCTCTCTCTCTCGCCACGTGACTATTGCATTTGCATCGCTCGCCGCAGGGCCTCGCGCGGGTCGGCGAGCGCGCGCGGCCCTCATAGCAGCCCCACCTCCCGCAGCGCCGCGTCCACTGTCTCGTCCTGACGCAAGTCCATTCCAAACACAGTTATAATACCAGCAATGTACGACACATCGCTCGTATTACAACGTTTATTAATGTTTTGATGAAATCCAAGCAGGTACTGTTAATATACCACTTAGTACCTTAATACCAGTATAAATAGGCCATGTTTGAATGTAAATGAAAAATCTGCTGCAAAAAAGAAGAATAGGATTTCTCCTGATACCTAAGCTTGCTATATAACGTAATACGTTTTCTTCTGCGATGTAATAAATAATAGGGAAATCTTGTATATTAATAAAGCCCGATAATTAAACTAGGAAATTGTATTGTACGATTAGAACTAATGGTATTTCAGATAATTTTCATGGTTAAAGATTATGAGAACGCCTTACCTTGGACTTGGGATCATAGATTATGATAATAAAAGATTTAAAATAGTTAATGCGGTTTTAGTAGTAAAAACATAAGCCAATTATATAAAATTATGAAGTTAAGACTAGTCATCGGACAGTTTCATATCTTTTCAGTACTTTTAAAAAGCTAGCTTGACCTAGGGAGATATGCTAGGCTTCCTTCTTAAATCTTATCCGATGACTAGTAACACACTTCTTGTCATTACGCAATTTCATTATTATAATAATTATGCTGCATGCTGTTAAAAATATATGGATATATTTTATATAAATAAACCTAGCTAGATTTCAATTGACGCCTGGCAAGTTTCGACGAAGATCCATCCCAAAATCTACAAGAGCCACTTCAAACGTACATCTGCATATACACAATATATAAAAACAATATACCAACAGCACACAATAAAGAAGATGAGAGCCAACCACCACCCACATATCAAAAAATATTATGTAAACACTGTTTCTCAGGATCAGGAAAATCACTCACTTGTTTAACATTAGATAGTTAAAATTTCTCGGATACTCTATTATAAATCGCGGCACGAGCATAAAATAATATTATGCATGTTATTCAATCCATAAGAATCCCCTTAATTTTTTCTCTAAACCTTGAAGACGTTGTATTTGCATTGGACAAGTTTTTTTTATGGTCTAATTTCAACATTAAGCATAATATAAATGCTTGTATTTTTTTTTAAAATGAATACAAAACATACTCGTAGTAAATTATTACATTTACTAATATTTTCTCCGTCCTAAACATTCGTTACGGAATCTATAAATTAATTAGTCTCGTGCTACGACGGGTTTAGGAGTGGGAACATGCAAGAAAACAGAATTATATTTCGTATCAATGTATTTCAACATCCCATTACATATGCATGGCAGCCAAACCGTCACCAAAGTACACTGTTTCACCACAAGGGAGTTACATCGCAAGCTCAAGCCTAGGAAACGTCCATGAAACGTCTCACACGAATATTATTTAAATACGACATACCGTTAAAATCTCTCTCAAATGATCATATGCAAATGCAAAGGATATTAGTTAAAAAGAACACGAACGTTAATGATTGCATGCATTTTAGAAAATGGTAAAACATTGTACTCTATACAAAAGGTAACGACAGATATAAATAATTCGTTAACTACACATGTAAAAAGCACAATGATATACATACACCACACCGATAAATATTGCGAATTTCATTCATAATTATATGTAAGTTTTGCCCTTTCCACAAAATTTTATCAAGACATTCTGAAAGGGAACAAAACAAATTATAATCGAAACAGACGCGTATATTTACTGGCGAGACTACAGATATACATTAGATGCCTACGAACCTACGTTAACATACAGATATACACTGAGCCGAGATCTAAGACATTGATTACAACGATGTCTATGGAGAAATGTTCCAAAATAATCGCGTTTAAAATATGTTCATATTCAATCAGTATGTTGTTAGATGTGTGGGTCGGTGGGTGAAAAAGTGTCGTGCATGATTAAGTAAAAAATATAAGCTGGTACACACAATACAATAGAAAAAATGTACATAAACACAAAAGAAAGCCATACATGCACGTTAGGAAAAATCTCCACATAGCTAGACGATTTGTAACGCAAGAATTTTAGCGTCTGATGAGCTGAGTCGCTGAGATGCTTCATGCAGTAAGTGACACAAAAAAAGACCACAGATTCTCCTATCTGACTAGTGTAAAATATTTTGAAGAGAATTAACTATTTTACTTAATTATTAGTCTTTAAGAATCAGGAATATATGCTGTGAGGAATGAAAGAAGGAAAAAAGAAAGAAGAAAATGGTCACTGTGTAACTAACACTGTTAGGCATCAGAATTTCGGTGGCCTTTAGCCGGTCGGCTACAGACACAGTATTTCTACGAGTACTATTAAAAGCCAAAAAACCTATGTACATTTTAAAATATTTGGAATGAGGCAAAAGATAAAAAATATTTCTATAGATAGTTGACTACCATGGAAAAAGGCAAAAACATGCACTGGTTTCAATAAGGTCCTAGAGAAACATAAATTGATTAGACATATGTAGGTACGACACTTCCATAATCAGCTAATCAATCTGCTATCGATAGATAAAAGAAATATTGCACTATCGACAGCACTCTAAAATAACATTCTACTCTTTACTTTAATACTACTAGAATGCAAACAGTATTGCACACAAAATCCAACGACGATCGACGTATTAGCCTTATCGTCAGTACACTTCTGGAATACTTTCTAACCTTATACTAAGCCAGGAGCCATACTTTTTTCAAATTATTATTTTCTGGTGCACAGAATAGACAAAACATATTTTGTATGACGGGCAGTGTTCACAGTTCACACGTCTTCATAGAGGGAAAGGACGTAGAGGATAGTTTGCTATCGCTAACCTACAGATGAAAGCAGGGTTGCGCAACTATCGATAGTTGACCTGAAGTAATAGTGACAATATCGATCGAATTTGCTATCACTAGTAGCGCGATAGCATCAATAGTTTTTAAGGAATACTATCGGTCTATCGAAAACGTGACGTCAAATCAGTAGCACCGATAGCTATCGGTAGTATCGATATTGCCTAAAAAAACTATCGATACTATTGAGTCATCAAACTACCAATAGACTATCGATGCCAACTCTAGGTGTAAGCAACATTAGTTCTATCTAAGCGTGAACTACACGAGAAGCACAGAGAGATCAGTAGAGTCAGTAGCGTATCGCAGCGCCGGGTGCACCCGCGTCTCAGTGCAAGCCGTCGTTGAGGTCCTAGCGCCAGTGCATGCCGCGCCACACAGAACAGAGGTAAGGTTAGCCAGTGCAGGGGGTCGAAGCACCACTCCACCTACTGATTGTATACCCACACTCACAGTTTTCTGACGTGACAACGTCTTAATATATGATTATAATTCGATGGAGCCGACTGCACGCACGAAAAAACATGACTCATGCGGCGTTCCATTGTTTTTAATTCGTTAAGCCCAGCACTATTATGCTATAGTACGCGCGCGAGTTCATGTCCATCGGGGACTGAATAAGAAAAGCGTTTATGAAACGAATAGTTGACTTACTAAAAAGTTGCATAAAATATGGGATAGATATGGTTGACCTAATAGGTAATAATACCTATCGAAATCGATATTAGTATAATTAGGTTAAGAAAACAGCACTAACGCATTCTTCAGGATGGACATGAACTCGCGCGCGTATTGTAGTTGGCAGACAGACACGCAACCCACCTGATGGTAAGCAGCCACTTCAGCCTATTCCATAGACATATTAGACATTTTACAGAAAGAGTGTTTCAATTTTAAAAGTTTAACTAGTAAACGTAGAACTTTTATATTAAGTATACTTGTTTATATGTGACATAGAATGAATTTTCATATAAATAGTCATGTATAATTTATCTCATAGTGAAGATGGTGAGCATACAGATCAGCAGGTCACAGTACACAACACTTCGAGCCAATAGGACAAGACATTGATTCCATTCTCTTATCAAGAACAGAATTACGACCACGAGGTACAGAAGCAAAGACAACACAAAAATTACTGTGTTTTAGTAAAAAAACTTGCAGAAAAGTGAGATTTGTTTAGTTAGTATTATGTTAACATCAAAAACTTTTACGAATACAGTAAATTCGTGTAAGTATATACGATTATCCTACATAGATACTTTAACTATATACTATATAATGTATCAATTAAATCATTTTGATAGTCCCTTTATTTTTACTTAGCCTTTTGACTTTTACATTTTTATTTTTCTACAATATTAAATTTTTAATAGGCACTAATAAAGCTTCTAATAAATTGGTTCTTTTTATCCTACTAACAAGTTAATATCACTTTTATCGACTAAATGATATGGACTAGTAATTGCATTTATACTTTAATCATAATGTGCAGTAAAAAATTTCATAAATCTAGTAGGCGTTTTGTTGCCATTATCTGATATGTAATTAGTTACATCAATATTAATTGAATAGCGTTTATATTTTATATTGACTAATTAATATATTAAATTATTGTAAAAGGCAGTGCTTCTACATCAAATTGTTAAGTGATGTCTAACACACAATGAAAGGCACTACCGAGGCCACTGTCCTATCATACTGGTCCACTTTAATATGTTAATACAGTAAAATCTTTGCATAACTGTACAAATTTGTGAAATAAAATACAGAAACAAGATATGCATCGACTAGATAAAATGAGCAAAGATGACAGACAATATATGTAGACATTGCTTGATAATAGTTTATAATTAAAGAAATGTGATTTCTGAGCAAGACCTAAAAATTGTCTACTTATTTTTTTATCTTTTTATTTTTTTTATAAACTTCTATAAACCTGAACTTAGAAGATATTTATAGTCAATAGTATTCATGCAAAAAAGTTGCTTTAGTAAACTATTATTACAAAATATTAAAAAAATACTACACTGAGATTAAAATCCTTTGATAATTACATTACCTAAACTTTCACAGAAGATTAAAAGATCTACCTTTTAAATACAGGGTGTTCGGAAGAACGTTGAACATACGATAATGGGGGGTAGTTGGGGTGGTCTGTTAACTAACTAGCTCAAAAGATTTCACCTAGGTCTCAAGATTTTTTTTTAATTATTTTTTTTATAAATTTCTATAATTTTTCGGTTTTGTACCTTTAAACCCGTCTAACTTTTTTTTTAATGACCAGATCCAAATAATTTTTTCAGTATTGGAATCTTAGTGATTGGTAGGTCCCTTTAAATAAAAAGTTGTAAATTGCACATTGCTAGAAACAAAGTTATGGGCCCTCAAACATAAAATAAGAGTTGAAACAAATTTTGAATCTCAACTTCGCGTAGCATTTAAAAAATAAATAAAAGGGATGGATGACTTCTGATTTGTTAAAAACATCTCCAAAGTGTGAGCTTTCTAACGATATGTCGTTTGTTTTGATATCTTCTTTGTAACCAAAATTATTCGATGTTTTCTACCCAGGCGGACCATTTCGACGAAAATGTACTTATGTGAAAACTTAAATGTTTTGCAAAATTTGTCGATGCAAAGGTCAAAATAACAAATTAGTGGGATAGTGACATAAAGAATGTAGATTTTTTCTCACTCTTGAACACATAAAGGCTATCTTTTCTCTCTTTCACTCTGTGTGAAATGCGCAGCGAGTGACGCTTCCCAAGAAGGTAATAATACTAATGTTTCACTCTAGTACACTTACATCGTATCTTCCCTCTCTTTCGCTTTCGGAACAGGCGACTCGGTGTAAGTGTCAGAACTCTTAGTCGAGACTTAACTGTCCAAGAAGGTAATAATAATAATGTTTCACTCTAGTACACTTACATCGTATCTTCCCTCTCTTTCGCTTTCGGAACAGGTGACTCAGTGTAAGTGTCAGAACTCTTAGTCGAGACTTAACTGTCTCTGCGATCCGTGCCCTTTGTGCCTACTCTTGTTACAGTTATCTTCGTTCTTGATAAATTCTACGCGCTTCACGCGCATTGGAGTTAGCTCTTTCATATGCTATTAAAATGTCCGCATATTCCTCATTGGTAAATGAAGTCATTTTACCGATTAACAAACGTAACAGAAATAACAAAACTTAACAAAACAATTGATAACAATAATACAAAACGAAGATAACTGTAACAAGAGTAGGCACAAAGGGCACGTATGATCGCAGAGGCAGTTAAGTCCCGACTAAGAATTCTGTCCTCTTTGGTTCTGTCACTTACACTGAGTCGCCTGTTCCGAAAGCGAAAGAGAGGGAAGATACGATGTAAGTGTACTAGAGTGAAAGATTATTATTATTACCTTCTTGGGAAGCGTCATTTGCCGCGCATTCCACACAGAGTGAAAGAGAGAAAAGATAGCCGTTATTTGTGCAAGAGTGAGAAAAAATCTACCTGCTTTATGTCACTATCCTAGTAATTCGTTATTTTGACCTTTGCATTGATAAATTTCGCAAAACATTTAAGTTTTCACGTATGTAGATTTTCGTCGAAATGGTCCGCCTGGGTAGAAAACATCGAATAATTTTGGTTACAAAAAAGATATCAAAACAAACGACATATCGTTAGAAAGCTCACACTTTGGAGATGTTTTTAACAAATCAGAAGTCATCCATCCCTTTTATTTATTTTTTAAATGCTACGCGAAGTTGAGATTCAAAATTTGTTTCAACTCTTATTTTATGTTAGAGGGCCCATAACTTTGTTTCTAGCAATGTGCAATTTACAACTTTTTATTTAAAGGGACCTACCAATCACTAAGATTCCAATAATGAAAAAATTATTTGGATCTGGTCATTAAAAAAAAAGTTAGACGGGTTTAAAGGTACAAAACCGAAAAATTATAGAAATTTATAAAAAAAATAATTAAAAAAAAATCTTGAGACCTAGGTGAAATCTTTTGAGCTAGTTAGTTAACAGACCACCCCAACTACCCCCCATTATCGTATGTTCAACGTTCTTCCGAACACCCTGTATAAGATTCATGTTACTCTTAAATATCATAGAAAAGGACATAAGATATAATTCGACTTTGATGTAATAATTAAAAAAATATACCACAATAAATACCCATAACAATTAATTAAAAACACAAAATATGTTAGTTAAAAGACAGTTAAATAATTTGTTTGTAACATTCGCCACTACAATGAGCATGCAAAATAACCATTATTACATCAATGTCTTTATGAAATAGTATTGCCAGAAATTTTATACACAATTAATATAATATTCAGATATGATTAGACACTTGGTTGTAAACTTCAAAACGAAGTGTATAGCAACCAAACATTTCAGCAATTACACTGCACAACAGCAATTCTGATGATTGGGTTATGTTATATGATATTAGTCCAATTTTTAATGACGATTTCAAATCTGTGACTAAAATTTCTGTATCAGCTTTAGTTAAAAAAATATGACACATGTTTTTTTTTATACTAAAACACTTTATATTTGGAGATGATTTCAATTTATTTGATTGTAAGTGGAAAAAAACTTCCTTTTATTAAATTTTCTTGCTGAAGTTGAAGGCAGAGAGCTATTCTGAATCCTCCAACAATAGTCAGCCATCATGTGCGCGTTCCAGTAGCCTTGATAGCGTTCCTCAATCGTACGAAGATCCTGGTGGTATCGCTCGCCCTGTTCTTTAATTATATCCCCAAGATTGGCGGGAAAATAGTCTAAGTGGTTGTGAAGAAAGTGTAACTTGATCCTCATGTTACATTGAAGCTTTTGAAAGTGACTCATTAGTTCTTTCATGAGTTCAGAAAAACCCAAACGTTTCTTATTTCCCAAAAAATTTTGTACCAGCCAAACAAACTCATTCCATGCCTTTTTCTCAATATTTGTCATAGTTTTAATAAAATTTGAGTCTTTTATTAACGACCTTATTTGTGGCCCGTCAAAAATTCCCGCTTTTATCTTCTCTACAATTTTCATTTTCATTATTGTCAATTTTCGCCTCAAAATGCATAGCTTCTTCCTGAAAAAGACCGGCTTGAGGTTCAGGTGATATTTTAGGGCTCAAAATACGTCTGCCTGCCGACCGTATGGAAGGATATTCCCATTTGGCTCGATTTTTTCTTTTAATACCAGTTATGTTCACCAAGCAAAAATGACAGTCATCGTTTTGATTCACGGGTTCTTTCCAGATCATAGCCGTTTTGTACCTAAATCTATTCCTTTTTTTTATTGGTCCACAAACGTCGAAACTCAACACACGTTTTGCATACCTTTTGCGGAATCCAAGGCTTCTTTTCCATCTCCAGCGGGTGAGCAAAGTAATTTTTGTAAGCCTAAATTACGAACGTAGTCACATTCAAACGGTATTCTTTAAACATATTCTCTCCTCAAATGAAACAAAAATGATTCGGATCATTCACAAAAACTCGTCTTGACGACGCCATGTCAAATTAAATAAAAAAACGAAATAAAAAATATTATTATCGACAAATTAACACGGTCATACGTCGAATTTATTGTGAAAGCTATAACTCGTAAACAAGAGCTAATACAAAAAAAACGAGTGCATATCTAGAATCAGCGATGTCAAATTAGTAAACATCATGTGATAAAAGTCAATCATCAGACAAAAGTTGCAATTTTGTTGTGCAGTGTTATTGATCTAAAGATAAGACTTAAGTTCATTTCTGAATATATAAAAAAATAGATTCAGACAAAAAATAATGTAAATAATAATTTGTTATTAAAATTGAAGAATGGCTGTTCCACAAAATATCTCATAGTGGACTCATTTATCTGAGTCTGATTAAACTTTTTAGTATAGTAACATTTTTATTAAGAATATTTATATTCTGTATTTATAAACATTACCAATCCAAATACATAAATTTTAAGAAAAGAAGAAGGAATGTAAGTATTTACAAATGTACCTCAGATTGAAGAGAACCGAATAGTTAAAAATATATGAAATAAAACTGAAGCAAAGATGCATCTGGCAACACCATAACTGACATGTTTAGACAAGCTCGTTATCCTGGCTACTGACCTCTTGAAGCAGGTCCTGGGCAGCGATCGCCTTCAGCACATTCTTCTTACTGGTCTCTTGCAGCTCACCGCCGAGAACCAGTTCGTCCAGGATGAAGTAGGCTTTCTCGAAATTGAAAATGATGTCTAATTCACACACCTGCAAAGAAGATCTATTGTTAAATTTGTATTGGCACATTTGATTGCTATCGTATTAAGCTTAAACATCAAGGTAATGACTTTACAGCAATGACGTTCAATATACTACTAGACTCCCATTCACGCTCAAATATTGTCCGAAGCAAAAGTCTGCCCACGCAACTATTGGGCAGAGCTTCCGTTTAGTTGTATACAATTGACATTAAACACTAACTGCCACGAGATAAGGTGTTAATTTGAACGAATGTGTTAATGTCATCTGTGTCAACGCCGTTTGGACGTTTTTTGATGATTTTTTCTTAGAGATTGGGTGTCTAGTTGTATATTGAACGTCATTGCTTTACAGCCTACAATTTTCACTGGGATTTCTTTGAGGTTTCCAGAACTCAATCGAGGCGGGAAAAACCTGTTATTTTGCTGCAATGTTATGTTTTTTCTTCATATTATAAAAGGGTAAACATGCATGAGATGTCTCTGATGAAACTTGAGAGAAGAATAACTTACACTTCCAAAATACTTGTCCAAGAGCTCCACATAGCGGTGGATGAGTTCCAAGGTCAGCAGCTCATTATCCTCTTGCTCCATGGCACAGCAGAAGTACAGGGAGGCATATCTGAAGAATAATATAATATATCTTATTAAACAAACTTTAATTAAATTTGAGATAATCATACAAATACGAAGAGAGTTTGAGCCAACAATTTGTTCTGTTGTAATTTTGCTAGAGTTAATTTAAGGTATGTCCATTTAGAGTTCTATCATGTTGATAAAACACAATTATAAATGATAAAATGGCACAATCCAATGTCTTATTCTCTACTTAGAACAAAATACATTGAAATTACATTATCCACGAAATAAATAAATAAATATCCTTCGACATTATTCACATAGTAGCATCTAGCCGCCAAACTAAGCCAAGCAAATAAGGAAACCTTTTTAATAATAGCAGATAAAGAATAAAGAAGATGGTCATATACCTTTTGTAAACTACTTTAACGTCTTTCCACTCTAGAAAGGAACACATCTTCGGCTTCCTCGCGAGCACCGTGGTGATCAGCTCGCGAGTGATCTTTTTCTTCAGCTTGTCTGGATGGGCCACGTACCATTTTTGTAGACGGAGCTTGCCTTGTCGGCTGAATAGTAACATGAATTGCATCTGAAATATAGAGCGATCACCAATTATATAGATATTCACAACACAATGACGATTAAAAATATGTTGAGGGTGGCATGCGACCTTCATAGTGGAAGGTCGGCACTGGCACACAACACTAAGTTTTGAATACAGAAAAGTTTATGTTTGACAATCTGTCTACCTGCACATCAACGGTGACGCTTTCAATAGTCAGCTTTAGTGATGAACAGTCGAATAGATATGTACTTATGTAATTAATATATTATGAGAGTGATTAAATAGTGAAACCCTCCTCCTGGTCTTATTTTTATAACCCTCCAAGAGGTTATGGGCCCAGAGAGACCAGGAGTAAAAGTGTAAAAATAATAAAAGTGTTTGATATGTACAAATAAATATAAACAAAAAGTTTAATAATAAATATAAAGTTTAAATGATAAAAATGAGGATATTATAAAGATATGAAAAGATAGAAGAATATAGCCGGAGGAAATAGATAGAAGAATAAAGCCGGAGAAATTTTCCTTTGCTGTAATTCAAATTCATTCCAATGACAGTTGTGATGACGGAAAACAAAATAACATCTGGAAAATTTTCTTTGAAATTTATTTGATTATTTTTACAAATTTATTTGATAAATATTATTTAAAATCATGGAAAATATTAACAAATTAAGAGACGTAACAAACTATAAAAGTTGGAGGAAGATAACAAAATTATTTTTAGAATCGAAGGGATTAATTGAAGGAGCTAAAGAATTTAACGATGCGAAAGCGAGATTTTTAGTATTGAGCGCAATAGAAGAAAAATTCTTACACTACGTTATTAATTGTTCCTCAACAAAAGAAATTTTCGAAAAATTAGATCTGATTTTCCAATACGAACAAAAAGAAGACAATCACGAAAAAATTATACAATTTTATAGCTATTTACCTACTGGAAACACAATAGAGGATATAGCCCATTTGCAAAATTTATTTTCTGAAATAAATTTATTGGAACCAAATACCATTTCAGAAGAAATGCTTATAAACAAGGCTCTAACTATTCTGCCAGAAAATTTAAATTATTTTAAAACGGTGTGGGAAATAACTCCAAAATCTGAGAAGACGATTTTCAAATTTATTCAAAAGATACAGAAACAATTAAAAGGCTCAAGTGTTCCAAATATATCACCAGAAAACCAGGTATTTAAATCTGACGAAAGAAAATGTTTCAACTGCGGGAAATTAGGACACATTGCCAGACTCTGTAAAGAAGGCTGCAACATCTGCCACAAAAGGAATCACAGCACAAGAAATTGTTTTCAAGAAAAAATGTGTCGAAAATGTAATAATAAAGGACATATCGAAAAATTCTGCCGCAATAACATGGTAAGCGAACATTTACAAATTAAAGTCAAAGCAATAATTGACTCAGGAGCCTCATCACATTTTTTCCGAAATAAAAATATAATTCAAATTACAGAGAAGGTAGTAGTTCCAATTAGATGTGCCAATGCGGAGAACCTGATAGCGCAAGGGACCGGAAAAATAGCAACGGACTTCGGGCAACTGAAAGACGTACTATTTGTCCCGGAGATTTCGAGGAACCTAATCTCGGTGAGCGCAGTCACTCATAATGGAGGCACTGTCCACTTCTCTGGAGATAAGGTATTTATACGTTTTCAAAATAAAACAATTTTAACTGGATACAGAACCAATACCGGGTTATATGAAACGGAATTTTCGGCTTATTACACTCGCGAAGCGCTACTTACTGAGAGTGCCAACATCTGGCATCGGAGGCTAGGTCACGTATCCGACGTGTCTCGTCTAGCAAAATTGGTTAATGGCGTCAAAATTGGGGGGAATGATTCGAACAAATTTTGCGAAATCTGTGCAAAAGCTAAAATGACCCGAAAACCTTTTGGCAATAATAGAATTAAAGCTAAATTCCCTTTGGAAATAATTCACACTGATATTTGCGGCCCCGTTGAAGTTCCCACTTGGGACAACAAAAAATATTTCATTACGTTTTTGGATGAGTTTACACATTTCTGCGTCGTTTACTTGATCACCTTCAAAAATGAATGCCTTGATAAAATTAAAGAATTTGTGTGTTTGGCTGAAAATCATTTTAACAGGAAAGTAAAGAAAATTAGATGCGATAATGGGGGAGAATACTCTAGCAATAACCTACATGCGTGGTGTCAGGCTAAAGGGATCATTCTGGATGCAACCATACCGTACACGCCTCAACTGAACGGAAAAGCTGAGAGGTTAAACAGAACCCTAATGGAGAGAACAAGGGCTCTAATGTTCGACGGCAAGGTTCCGAACTATCTGTGGGGTGAAGCACTGCTAACAGCAAGTTACCTAATCAATAGAAGTCCAACAAACGGCAGAAACAAGACACCAGCGGAAATGTGGTTCAAGATTAAACCCAATCTATCGAATATAAGAAGATTTGGATCCACAGCATACTTCAAAATTAATTTTGGCTTAAGAAAACTTGACGAAAGATGCGGCAAAGGAATACTTATTGGCTACGTAAGAAACGGCTACAAAATTTGGGTGGATGACAAGAAACAGATAATAAGAGCAAGGGATGTTAAAATTAACGAAGAAGAACAAGGAATATATTTGGACGATGAAGAAAATTTGGTTAAAATGGATGGACTTTGGCAGTTGGAAGATGAAACAAATGAAGATGAAACAAATAACGGCGAAACAAATGAAGATGAAACAAATGACGGCGAAACAAATGACGGCGAAACAAATGACGGCGAAACAAATGGCGGTGAAACAAATAATAGAAGAACAAATGAAGAAGCTGGAAATAGTGGTAACAATTTTGAGAGGAATTTAAATTTTGATAACGATATACAACCGGAAGAAAATGAAGAATTTTTCGATAGTAATGAAGAAACTGAAGTAAGGCAGAGTAATGAAGAAACTGAAGAAAGGCAGAGAAATGAAGAAAATGAGGGAAGTCGAGCGGTGGAAAATAATAATAGAAGTGAAGCAGAAAATGGAAACAGTAATGAAGAAAGTGAAGGAAGTCGAGCGGTGGAAAATAATAATAGGAGAAATCAACCTGCAAGAGAACGAAGATTACCAGAAAGGTTTAAAGACTACGTCATGGACTATGATACAGAAGTGTCGATGCTAACCTATGAAGAAGCAATAGAATCGAGGGAAAAAGATAAGTGGAAGAAAGCAATAGAGGAAGAAATTAAATCGTTAGAAGAAAATAATACTTGGACCTTTGTGGATAAGAAAGAAGCGGAAGGAAGAAGACTAGTAACAAGCAAATGGATCTTCACGGTCAAGCCAGATGGAAGATACAAGGCAAGATTAGTCGCAAGAGGTTTTCAACAGAAATATAAAATAGATTACGATGAAACATATAGTCCAGTTGTAAATACAAATTCTTTGAGAGTACTTTTGTCAATTGTTGCAAATAATAAATTGAAAATGAAACAGTTTGACATTAAAACAGCATTTTTACATGGAGATTTAAAGGAGTGTATTTATTTAAAAGTTCCAAAAGGTTACAGCAACAAAGAAGATAAAGTATGCAAACTAAATAAGAGTTTGTATGGGTTAAAACAAGCTCCACTAATGTGGAATATTAAATTTACAGAATTTTTAGTTAAAATGGGTTTTAAACAATCAAAGTTAGATCAATGTATTTTTATAATGGAAGGTGAAAGAAGGATAATTCTTGCGATTTATGTTGATGATGGATTAGTAGTTGGTGAGAGGGAAGAAGACTTGGTGCATGTAGTGGAAACATTAAGAAAAGGGTTTGATCTAAGAATCTGCGAAGAAGTATCAAACTATATCGGGCTGGACATAACACAGAATAAGGAAGGAGTGAAAGTTTGTCAGAAAAATTATATCGAGAAAATTTTGAAGAAGTTTAATATGAATGAAGCAAGAGAGTGCAGAACCCCAACCATTTTGATAGAACAACACCCAAAGTTGAAAATAGATACAGAGAGTCATGAACTCTATAGGGAAATGATAGGATCATTATTATATCTGGCGAATAAAACGAGGCCAGACATTAGCTTCCATGTAGGGTATTGCTCGCGTCAACAAAGTGCTCCAAATTTGAATGATTTAAATAATGCAAAAACGATTTTAAAATTTTTAAAAGGTTCGAAAAACAAAGGCATTCATTTTAGTGAAGGTGATAAAGTACTTCGAGGCTACTGTGACTCAGATTTCGCGGGGGATCCAGACACTAGGCGTAGCACGTCGGGTTACGTGATTTGGCTGAACGGTGGACCAGTGGCATGGAGCTCAAGAAAGCAGCCGATTGTAGCGTTGTCGAGTACGGAAGCAGAGTTTATAGCCGCAGCAGAATGCTGCAAAGAACTTCTGTTCATCAGAGACTTCATATATGAATTGACCAATGAGAAATTAGAAATAGAAATGAAAGTGGACAATCAGTCAGCTATTTGGCTTATGAAGAAAGGAATTATGAATAAAAGAAGTAAACACATAGATGTGAGATACTATTATTTAAAAGATCAGATTGATGAAAACAGAATAACAGTCAAATATTGTCCAACGGGTTCGCAGATAGCAGACATACTGACGAAGTGTTTGCCACCTGTAAAGTTTGAGAGGTGTCAAAGAAAACTCGTATCAGAGTGAGTGTTAGGTAGTGATAAGTGCGGGCAAAAGTGAACTAAGTGCGTTTCGGTCATATGTGGGGAATTAGTATGTAAGTTTTTATAGGGGAGTGTAATTTTTGTATAATGTAAAGGCGTGATGTAAACTTAGGAAGCCCAGTCAACTCACATTATCAGTTTTAAGGGGGTGTTCAACGTTTTAAGGGGGTGCTTTTAAAGGGGGATATTTAATGATTCATTTAAGGGGGTGTGGAAATATGAAATCTAAATGAATCATTATTTTCAAAAAAAAAAAAAAATCTGACTACATGAATGATATGTATTTTGGTAACTGTGTATTTACAAAAGGTTTTTAATATGGGCTGAGTTGAGTTTTTTAATCACACATTTACTTTTGTAGTTTATAATGTTGTAATTTAATTTTAGTTTATATTTATTGATTTATTCTTGTGTTTTCTATGTTAGGTGTGAGTGAGATGATTGAGTGAGAAGTATGAGTTAATAGGTTAATTAATGAGAAAGGATTGTAATTTGAAGTTCGAGTTAGAGATTAATAAAAAAGTTAGGAGGATTTAACGGGAAGTTCGAGTAGGAGTTGAAGATTTATTTGAAGTTTTGTAATTAGGTAGGTTGAGTAGGAGTTAAACTTTAAAGTTAGTTGAAGGTGTGTAATAAGGTAGTTCGAGTAGGAGATTAGTGAAGTTAGCTGAAGGTTTATATTTAGGGGAAGAAGTTAAGGATTTAGTTAAGGGTTTATGAGAATTAAAGTTTCGAGAGGTAGAAAGTTTTTTTTAATGTGTCGAGGTTATGCTAAGAGGTAGAGATAGGGTAATGTAATATGTAATTGTTACCAACAGGTAGAAGTATTTGTGAGGTATATTTATTTAGTTTTTGGAAGGTAACTCTAAATTTATGCGGTGTAAGTTAGATGGTTAGGAACATTTTATATTTATTTATTGTTGTGTGAAAATTGTGAGCATGTGGAAGTGCAGCAGACAGATTGAGGGGGTGTGTTGAGGGTGGCATGCGACCTTCATAGTGGAAGGTCGGCACTGGCACACAACACTAAGTTTTGAATACAGAAAAGTTTATGTTTGACAATCTGTCTACCTGCACATCAACGGTGACGCTTTCAATAGTCAGCTTTAGTGATGAACAGTCGAATAGATATGTACTTATGTAATTAATATATTATGAGAGTGATTAAATAGTGAAACCCTCCTCCTGGTCTTATTTTTATAACCCTCCAAGAAAATATACAAAAATATGCAATTAATAACATATTGCACAAATGATTATACCTGAAAATCCAGGAAAATAAGTTATTAATCGAAGGGGTACAACAATGATATTACTCACCATATTTTAGATTTTCTTAAATCTATTTCAGTCCCAAAATAATACTTAAAGTGGAATGTTACGATTTATTATCGAAGTGTTGAAAAACCATTACATTTTATAATAAATTAACGTGAAAGACAACAAAATCCAACCCAACTTTGATCATCAGGGTTGCCAACTCTAAAAAATATTTATCCCTAAACCTAAGTCAAAACCACGTTGCCAGATTGGGTATTTTTCTCGCAATTTTGGGTAAAAATTTGGCTGCTGGAGAAATTTTGGAGAAAAAGAAACTTTGGAGAAATGTTTGGAGAAAAAATTTACGAACGCGTCTATTAAAATTTTTAACTATTCCCCATCCAGAATCTCGCGAATCTAGGTGAGGCGAGGGGAAAATGTCATACATATTTAAAATGCCGAATAACGTTTTTGACCCTATTGTTAGTAGTTTGGTTATTATTAGTAGAAATACGACATAGAACCACGGGCAAAAAAAAGAAATCGGTGTTTTTTTTTGGTTTTTGGCTTTTGGGTAAAACTAAAGAAAATAGTATCGTTTTGGAGAAAAATAATTAAAAATTTGGGGAGAAATAGAAAATCACATCTGGCAACCCTGGTCAAAACCCCCTAAAATCACCTCAATTGCTTGAAAATCCCCCCAAAAATATTTAATAAAAATAATTACAATTAATTTATAAAAAATGTGCAGTAATATAATTTGTTTTTACTCTTCTATACTAATATTATAAAGAGGAAAGATATAATTGTCATTGTCATTGTCAAATTTTGTCATAGACAACATGGTGGAATTCGTGTTTTATTTTTTATTCAACTCTGCTGTACTCTTAATAACAAACAATCGCACTAGATATCGCTAAGGCGATATATATAAAAATGAACATGATTCGCTGGATTGGATTATCCTAAGGCTATGGAGACTATACTCACCTTTATTTGGCTGAATTTGGAATAAAAAAGATATATATTTAAAGTTATAAAAATCCCTAAAAATACCCCTAAAAATATAACACCCCTAAAAAAATCCCATCTCACTTATTTACCCCCTAAATCTGGGGGGAAAACCCCTAAGTTGGCAACCGTGTTGATCATAAAAATTGACAGCTGGCTGATTACGTCATTAATGTGAGTGAAGTTTGGATAATATTAATTCCATGGAAGTTTGGTGAAGTTGTGAACATTAAAAAAACGTAAATAGGCAAAGGAACAGTGAAATACTATTTCTATTAAATATCAATATAAAAGAGTACTCTAGGATAAATAATGGAAAGCCCGTTCTACACCTAGCCCGCGGATCGCGCGCGATGGCTGCGAAGGGGCGCGAACGCTAAGTGTGGAGCCGTCTCCTATTTTATGCGAAACGGCTCCACACTTAGCGTTCGCGCCCTTTCGCAGCCATCGCGCGCGATTCGCGGGCTAAGTGTAGAGCGGGCTTAAATAAGACCCAAAGACCACTCCGCGTGATGCTCTTTAAAACCACAGAGGTCGTTGGTGTGATTCCCGCTTAGAGCAGTAAACTTACTTATATAAGGAGTTGGGTTGTTCAGAATCATCTATAATAGTGCGTACAAAAATCCGTACATTTGGCATTAAAGTATAGACATGAGACAGATATATCATAACGTATCTTATACTTCAGAATTCGTCCTCAATATTAGTATAATGTACACTTGTAGTATCGCTTTAAATGTGTTACCCTTTAGCACACAATTTTAGAGTATTTATATAAAAATACCATATTTTAAAAAATATATTACAAAATTTAATCGTTACTTCCGGTCGTATTAATTTGTCGGACACATCCGATTCCCGCCAATTTACAAGTGGCGCCACCTTTCCTTTGCCGCCATGCCCGCCATGTTCTATAAACCTTCATTCGCTATTTGTGCTTCGCCCAAACGCACGCAAACGTTACTCAAATTCTAAATTCCGTTAGTAAAAGATGAAAGTGTTAAAAAGATTTTAAATTTTATTTTTTAGGAAAATACAATACCCATGGGCAGAGTTCCATGGGTCGCTTTTTGTTCAATTTCGTGTCTAAAGCGAAACCCAAGGTCTTATGCACGCAGGGACATCTATAGGGTGATCCCACGCAAAGACTAACGAACTGTGTGTCTGCTTGCAGACCCAGCTCGAATTGAACATGGCGATATACGATGCAATTTGAAACTGTGTTATAACGGTACAGTGAAGATTCGTTATATTTTAAAAATTTTTTTTTTTTAGGAAAATACAATACCCGTGGGCAGTCCCATGGGTCGCTTTTTGTTCAATTTCGCGATTTAAAGCGAAACTCAAGGTCTTATGCACGCAGGGACATCTATAGGGTGATCCCACGCAAAGACTAACGAACTGTGTGTCTGCTTGCAGACCCAGCTCGAATTGAACATGGCGATATACGAAGAATCCATCAACTGGTTCAAATTCACACTCGGACTGCCTGGGGCTGTTCCGTTTTAATCCGCACTTGGACGGCCGTCAGGCTTTGTATAATGCTCCACCGCGAATGACGAGAAAGTTTTATGCACTCTGGATACCAAAATGATTATCCGACGCAAAAACTGAACATAGCGAAGAGCCAAGCGACCGAAGAAGACATCGCTGGAGCCGTCACGCCGCGCGCCGAGCCCCGACGCAGCCGCAGCTACGATTCACGGGTACATTTACGAGCGAACAGGTATGAACCCTGATTTATTCATCATCTTCGGCTCGATTTTTATCATTAATTGAACCCATGTGGGTATCGATGACCAATTGGTTTCACAAATTAATGTGCAAACCTCCAACCAATTATTAAGTTCGATAGATTTATCGATTCATAGCAACTCGGCGAACGAACCGAAGTGAAAACGGCTCTCTTGAAGATAACAGAGCGATGAAGTCGAAGCAGATGCCCTATGGTTATAAACCGTTTCGACGAGGTCCTGGCGTGTCAGCTCGACCAAACACGACCGTGGATTATTCCAACGCCCGGTGACCACGACACGGCCTCGGGCAGGACCTCCTAGAAAAACCCGCGAGCGGTAAGTAGATCAGGTGTTGACTTGACTATAGAATGTTGTTCAGAGTGCCAATGAATCAGTTGAGTCCCCATATTATAAACACTAGTTTTCTTATAATTTAAGCATAATGCCTGCTTAATGGTGAAATATTTCCGGGTATCGGGCAGGGATCGAACCCGCACCACTTTACGGGCACAACTATTCGCTCGGATATTTAGTACGTATGACCGCGCGGTTTTATACCGCCACCGACTGAGTGTCGTCAGTGACATAGCAGAGCGCTAATGATGCGTGTCCGAGTCGATTTGTATTTATGTGTTTAAAAATTATTTCTTGTGGCCTCCGTCCTTGAAAACGAGTTATCGTGTTATCGTTGCAATGATCGGTACTGGCTTAAACACCACGATTACCGGATACGGATTGGTTTCCCGAGTCGGGAAAAAACAGACACAAAGTTATCTCAATCCGGGAATTAAACTCGGGACGCTGAAATCGCGGCCCGGTGCATAGACAATCGAGACATTTTTTTGTTTTTAAAAATGATGAATATTATTTTTCTAATTGATATCGAGGAAAGACATATTTTTTATGCCTTAATAATGAATATTTACCCTATATTCAAAGTTACGGAGTATATATTCTGTGGTTACGGTTCGGTTTGTTAATTGCTCATTAAACGAGATTTATTATAAAATTCAAAAGATTGGTTTATGCATGATGCTCATATAGGAAAAAGACATTGAATTAATGTGATTTCCTTTTAAGAAGAATGATTATTTCATTCGATTTTGATAATGTCTTTATGTAAGAACATAATAAATATTACAATAAGAAATTAAATTAAGAGATTTCTGTTTAGAAAAATGAATATCGGTTCATTTTGCTGTAATACAGTTGGATACGTGTCAAAAAATTGGAAAGAATATTTTTGATTTTTATAAAAGAACACAACGATTAAAAAACCTTTTTGATATATATATATTTAATGATAATATTAAAAATACATAATTGTATTGATTGAAATTCATTCATGAACACGATTGAATATCCTTTATTGTTGTGAGAGAATATAATATATATTTTTAAAGCCTCTCAAAAATGGGATGCCGAGTCGACACGTTTAGTGGTCGGAACGCATTACTACAATAAAAGTCAAAGTCAAAGTATTTATTTTGCAATTTGATTTACCAAGAAATTCTTTTGCACGTCATAAACATTTTTTTTTTTTCTCCTACCTACCTACCTACCTACCTAATATATGGAATAGTTCCTTCTTTTCCGTGCATTTCGCGGGTCTAGTTATTGCATTGGATTGACTTCCGTAACTGGCCTTCGTGATCCTTTCTTAACAGAGGAGTGGGACTGATTGTATCAAAACTACACAACCATTCTACTTGCGAAGTTGCCCATCACCGCCGAGCTCGAGGTGAATACGCACATGGTAAAGTCCATGCGCGCCAAGATCTGAACAATCAACCTCGCGCATGTGATTGGACATTTGATACCAATCGGCTATCACAGATCTTAATAAGAATATAAATAGTTGCTAACAACAAGTCATGTCGTTTTTTAATAATTTACAAAAAAAAAAAAAAAAATTTACAATGGTTTATGACTGTATGGAGCATAGCAATTATGGTTTATTAAATCTTAGATGATCTCTGCGACAGCTGTCATCGATTTGACAGCTGTTAAATTTCACAATTTTTGACTGTCAATTGTATGAAGAGAAATAACGTTCATGATTGTGGGTTCCCGCCCACTTAGAGATGTTCTTTGCTATTATCATTCACTTACACTTAATAATCGATAATGAAATTTAAAAAAATCGGAAAATTTTCATTTTGTTTATCTCTTTAAACGTACAATTTTATAGTAAAAAATCAATTAATTTGATTCGAAGTAAGTCGGTTTAGATAAAACAATTTGAATGTGATCGAAATCCGAAATTCGAAAATAATAATTTCAGTATCTCCGACAAACAAAACAACCAAACTATATCACATCACATACATTGAGCTGATCCCAAAGTTAGTGTAAAAGCCGTAACAGACCATCGAATCTGTGCGGTCCGCACCGCGACCTTGGTGCGGTGCGGTGTGTTTTCGATCGTGTGTAGGCCCGTCCGCCGCACATTATTATTATTATTACTTGTGCGGTCTGTTCGATGGCAAACGCATCGAACTTGGTGCGATCCGGTATCCGGTTCGCTCGTCTGTAGCGCGCACCGCACCGTTCGACGCATCAGTTGAATGTTTACCTCGAAGCGTGAAGGACGTATGTCAACAATAATCCTTATTATAAATGAGGACTAATCCTTAGATATATTTTAAAGTCATCATCATCTAAATCTTTGAATAGCCTTATGTGACTGTAATTCTGCCTGCTTTTTAAGTAAAATTTAGCCCATGCTCTCCTTTTCTTCTTTTAAATAAATAAATATCTCTGGACAATATTAACACAGCGCCATCTAGCCCCAAACTAAGCATAGGCTTGTGCTATGGGTGCTAGACAACGGATAAACATTACTTATATACTTTTTTTTGTAAATACATACATATTAGGTATACATAGAAGCACCCAGACCGATACAAACAGACATGTTCGTTCATGCACACAGATGTTTGTACCGTGCGGGGATCGAACCCGCGACCTCTGATGCAATAGCCGACTTCTCTTTTTTACAACGGGTAAAGATGACGTTACGGCAATAGCAGCGACTGCTACAGCAATCTTCGCTTTTTTAGAAATAGGAGCCATAATTGAAAGAACCAAGCAGCGCAGCGTAAGATGTTGCCGTTTTCACGCCTCGAAAACGACTGGACGGTGCGTTGTGCGGTGCGATCGTCTGGAGCGAAAGACCGCACCGTACGGTGCCCGGTGCGGAGCGCACCGATTCGATCGTCTGTTAACACTATAAAAGAGCACATGAGCATGACATGTGTGTGTTACGTTACGTACGAGATGCGTACGTACGAGTATCAAAAATAACGAAGTTACCACAAATTGGTACTTAATTACATATTAACATCCAGACACAGGACAAACATAAATCTTAATCACCTAAATGTTTTCGCATAGTCATAGAGCATGCCAAATGTGTCCTTTGTTTAAAATCACTTTTATTAGAGGTCCTCAATCGTTCAGTGTAGATCGATAGAAGAATCGATTACTTACGAATCGAAGTTTTAACATTCGTTTATGGTAAGACTACGCCTCTAGAAATGTCACTGCGACACCTGTCGCAGAGATCATCTAAGATTTAACAAACCATAATTCTTACTTTTTACGCCCATATTACTGGTAGAGAATGTTTTTTCTGCATTAAGTTCGCTAATAATTCTACTTGTTTCGTGCAATAAAGTATAAATGGATAAATTAATTAATTTTATCACAGAATGAACTTTATAGTCTGTTTTTTCATTGTTACGGTAGACAGAGAGTAACCTTGATCGCCCTGATAATGCATAAGTAAATTTAAAATATCCTTTGACATTATTCATGCAGCGCCATCATGCCACAAACGGTACAGGGCGTGGGTTGTAAGTAACTAGATAGAGGATAAACATGAAATAAATTATGTTTAAAACATCGTACATAAAAAAGTTTTTAACTTCAGGTTACTTAAGATATTTGTTTGTAAACGGCTTAATGAAACGAATATGCGTATTGGCATGTAGAACCTTTCTCGTTTTATATAACAATAATAATACTTCGGGTTGCTCGAGGTATATTTGTTGGTGAGGCGTGTCCACGTTAAGTGTAACAATTAATTATGCGTCTTGACGATTACATCTAGATGCGTTGTTTTTTATACTTAAATATTTATTAAATATTTATTTTTGGTAAGCCGTATTAACGATTAGAGCGGGTACACATTGGGCACTCGTAGAGATGGGCAAATGCCCGGCATTTAAGGCAGATTGGGAAGATTCCCAAATAGATGCCCATAAATTCCTTCCCTTGGGCATTTATCTGGGCATCTATTTTTATATTTTTCTTTAATCGATATTCGTTTGGAATTATGTATTACAGTTAAGATTTGACTGTTTGGGTAATCTTTTAATGACCTTACTCTTGGAGGGTTATTAAAATAAGACCAGGAGGAGGGTTTCACTATTTATTACATAGGTATCTATTCGACTGTTCACCACTGAAGCTGACTATTGACTGCGTCACCGTTGATGTGCAAGAAGACAGATTGTCAAACATAAACTTTTCTTAAATATTCAAAACTTAGTATTGTGTGCCAGTGCCTCTGAAAGTCGCATGCCACCCTCAACACTTACTTTTTTTTCTTTACGATAAATTCAAAAATCCATAATATTTGCTGCTAATAACGGTGAAGTGCAAATAGTGCAATGTGAGGTAGGCACGGTCTAATACGCACCCATGCTATACCGCGCGCGGGAGGGGATCTTCGCCGGCTAATACAGCTATTCTCGGGTATTCATCAGGGGATGTACTCCGGGTAACATTACCAGGGGGTGTTTTCAGGGTATAAACATAATGGGTGTTCTCCAGGAAGTATCATCAAAGGTGTGTTCACCGGGTAGTTGCATCGGGGGTTGTTTTCAGGGTAGTCACATCAGGGGGTGTTCTCCGGGTAGTATTACCAGGGGGTGTTTTCAAGGTATTAACATTATGGGTGTTCTCCAGGAAGTATGATCAAAGGGTGTTCACCGGGTTCTTGCATTGGGGGAATTTTCAGGGTAGTGACTTCAGGGGTGTTCACCGGGTTGTTACATCGGGGGTGTTTTCAGGGTAGTCACATCGGCGGGGGTTCTTCGGGTAGTTATATTAGGGGGTGTTTTCAGGGTATTAACATAATGGGTGACCTCCAGGAAGTATCATCAAAGGGGTGTTCACCGGGTTGTTACATCGGGGGTGTTTTCAGGGTAGTCACATCGGCGGGGGTTCTTCGGGTAGTTATATCAGGGGGTGTTTTCAGGGTATTAACATAATGGGTGACCTCCAGGAAGTATCATCAAAGGGGTGTTCACCGGGTTGTTACATCGGGGGTGTTTTCAGGGTAGTCACATCGGCGGGGGTTCTTCGGGTAGTTATATCAGGGGGTGTTTTCAGGGTATTAACATAATGGGTGACCTCCAGGAAGTATCATCAAAGGGGTGTTCACCGGGTTGTTGCATTGGGGCTGGTTTTCAGGGTAGTTACATTAGGGGTGTTCTCCGGGTAGTATTACCAAGGGGTGTTTTCAGGGTATTAACATTATGGGTGTTCTCCAGGAACTATCATCAAAGGGTGTTCACCGGGTTGTTGCATCGGGGGGTGTTTTTAGGGTAGTCACATCAGGGGGTGTTCTCCGGGTACTATCATCATGCGGCTTTGAGTCTTTTACAACACTAGGAGCTACCCCCGCCCGGAGTTCAACCCTCGGGCCGGAGGAGGCGTGCTATGTGAACTCGCCTTCTCCGTGGCCACCCGCCTCCCACACACTCTTGCTCGCTAGAATACTTAAGGTTCCACAAAAACTTTTTTTTTAAATTCGGGTTAAAAAAGGAGCAGTTTTGGAAATTCACCCCTCAAGAGGTTAAAAAGGGGATTGGAAGAGTGTATGAAACTCCGTAATTTTAAAAGTTGTAGTCATGGAGTTCGGGAAGTAGATTCTAGGTTAGGTGTCAGTTTCAAATAAAAAGAGGTTTTTTGTTAATTCATTCCCCACAAGGGGATCTTTCACTTTTGAGGAAGCATTAGATCTTCTATAGTGGCGACCCCGACGTGATAAAAGTATATTTAAGATCTTCCTCCAAGCTGGATCGACTGATCAACTGAACCCCCTTGGGGGTTAAAAATGTTGAAATATTCAAAAACCCGTTCTTAGTGGGAACTTATTTAGAAACCCTATAATTTCTTTTTTTTCAAACCCTAATCATTCACCTACTAAGGTGGTGAAATATCTAAAACCCCTTTTTTGGTGGGAACTTACACAGCATAAAAAACCCCAGCACGAAATTTTAATATTTAATTTTCAACCCCTTTTTTACCCCTTTGGGGGTAAATTTCTAAAACACCCTTTTTATAAGAAACTGACACCAACCCAAATAATCTACCTCCCGAATTTCAAGACTGTAACTTTTAAAATGATAGAGTTTCATACAAACTTCAAACCCCCTTTTTACCCCATTAGGAGGTGAATTTCCAACAACCCTTTCTTAGTGGGAACTTACAAATTATAAAGAATCCCTGTTCAAAATTTCAAGTTCTTAGGTCTTGTAGTTTGGGCTGGGCGTTGATTGTCAGTTAGTTAGTCCCCTCTTTTATTTATATAGATATGAGAGCCTGTATTTACATGTATGGGTGCCTAAAATGACTAATATGATTTTTCAAACAATCATTTCTACCAGGTCGTAACCCTATTAAATGACTACCAAATGTTATTAATCGGTATTTATAAATGCCCAGTGATTGGACATTTATTTGGGCAAATAAGGAAGATTCCCAAAATGCCGGGAATCTTCCCAATCTTACCTGCCGGGCAGAAACACTTTGCCCATCTCTAGGCACTCGGCGTTGCGTTGAGCGCGCGTTGCTTGACCAAAAACGCGCGCTTGCATGTATACACTTCAATATAACTCCTAGTTCTCGAAACGCGCGTTAGCAAAACGCGCGTTGTAAAAAGCTTAATGTGTACAAAGCCTTAATGCAGCTATTATGCATTGCTGCAATTAAATTCCGACACTTTGTTTTTTTTTTATAATATGAGATATTATATTACATAATAACGACAGGCATATTATGCATTTACGGAAAATTGGAAACAATTTATTCTTATGTATATGCTTTCTCATCTGTCGTTGGCATATTAAAAGCAAAAAGCTTATTGATTGTTGACAGCACTATTGTAAAGACAACACTAGAAAATAAAATTGTCTATGGACTGGCAACACTTCCTTCTCTCTGCTTTGATAATCTGAAAAGTAAAAACGTGCTCCTGAAATATTAAAATAAAACTATTGTAAAACAGTGCTATCAATAAAGTATATTATAAATCAAAGGAGTTTAAATAAATACATATAAAAATAAAACAACATAACAACAGGTTATGGGCCCAGGAGCAACCCAGGAGCCAGATATTCGGGCAGGGCAAATTCGTAAAAATAGGAATAAAAGTGGCAGTACAAAATGGCCGATGACGAAATTAAAATTGAAAAATTATCCAACAGCGAGAACTACAGACTCTGGAAATTTGAAATCAATATACATATCAAAGCCGCAAAACTAAAAGATGTTTTAGAGGAAGTCGACGAGCTCACAAGTAAGTCCGCAGATTTTCAAACTCGTGATGCAAAAGTACAAAGGCTTATCTTGAGTACAATCGATCGTAACCTCAAAGGACATGTGCTGGCATGCAGCAGTGCCAGGGAAATGTATATAAAACTATGTAACATATTTGAAGGCACAGACGAAAGAAACAAATCCTCTCTTCTACAAGAATTCTTCAACTTTAAAATGGAAAAAAGGACAATAACACAACTAATTACTGAAATTGAAAATTTAAAGTTCAGACTTAATCAAATGGGTCAAAATATAACAGATGAGATGGTAATGTCTAAAATACTAACATGTTTACCTAAAACCTTAAATTATTTTGTGACGGCATGGGAGTCTACTCCGGATGATAATAGAACTCTAACAAACTTAACAAACCGTTTATTAAATGAAGAAAATAGACAGACAAATGAAAATGAAACAGCTCATGCATTTAAGGTTATAAAGAAAGATATGATAAAATGTTATAAATGTAATAAAATAGGACACATGAAAAAGGATTGTCGAATGTGTACCATATGCAAGAAAAATAATCATAATGAAAAAGACTGCAGATTTAAAAAGCAATGCTCAATTTGCAAGAAAACTAATCATGCAGATGAAAACTGTTTCTTTAGAAATAAAACCAAGAATATGAAGAAAACGGATATGGCATTATTAACTCAGTTAGAAAATGATCCCCAATGTGTGAAATTTATTGTAGATTCAGGCTGTACAACTCATATGATAAATAATTGTGAAATAATAAGTAATTTTAAAGAAAAAACTTCAACCGTCTTAACTGCAAATGACGAAGCATTAAAAGTACAAGGAGAAGGAACAGTAAGTGGTGACGGCTATTATTTGAAAAATGCATTATATGTTCCTGATCTATCACAAAACTTATTATCAGTAAATTCAGTCACAAACAATGATGGAACTGTTGTTTTCACCAAAAATAAAGTAAAGATATATAAGGAAAATAAAATAATATTAACGGGACAAAAGGAAAATGGTTTATACACAATTAAATTAAACAAAAATAATATACAAGAAAAGACTATGTTAATGAAAGTTAATGGAACTGCATTAGAATGGCACCAAAGATTAGGACACCCAGGAAAAACAATATTAGAAAAATTACCACAAGTAGCAGATGGAATAAATATACAAGGAGATAAACAAATAAAAGATATATGTGAAATATGCACTCAAGCTAAACAAACCAGGCTACCTTTTAATACCACAAGATCAAGGGCTGAGAGACCACTACAGCTGATACATACAGATGTATGTGGACCGTTTGATTGTAAAACATATGATGGATATAATTATGTTCTAACAATAATGGATGACTACACACATTTAACAAAAGTATATTTATTGGAGTATAAAAGTGAAGTTAAAAATAAATTAATAAATTATATACAAGAAGTAGAAAGAGAAAGAAAAGAAAAAGTTTCAACCATAAGGTGTGATAATGGAGGTGAGTTTACCAGTAATGATTTCAAACAGTGGTGCATGAATAAAGGAATAAAGCTTGATCTAACAGTACCATACACTCCTCAATTAAATGGTAAGGCAGAAAGATTAAACCGAACGTTATTAGAAAAGACAAGAGCTTTATTATTTGATTCAAAACTTGGAAAAGAAATGTGGGGTGAAGCTATGTACTGTGCTACATATATTTTAAATAGACTACCATGTGAATCATTAAAATTTAAGACTCCATATGAAATGTGGTACGGAAAAAAACCTAATATATCTAACATGCAAAAATTTGGTATAACAGTATTTGCTAAACAATTACAACCATATATGAAGAAGCTAGATCCAAGATGTAAGAAGTTAATAATGGTTGGATATGCCAATAATGGATATAGACTTTGGAATGAAAAGGATAAAAAGATAGAAATTGCTAGGGACGTTGTTTTTCAGGTTAATAAAAATACAGAAACAGAAAATGATATAATATCTCAATACCAGAAGAGAACAGCATATAATAATAATAATTATGATGAAACAGAATCTGAAGAAGAAAATAAAAATTATGAAGAAGAAGAAAATAATAAATATGAAGAAGAAGAAAGTAATGAGTTTGAAGAAATAGAAATAATAAATAATAATATACCAGATGAAGAAAATATTCAGAATATAACAGATCATGAATCTAACATTAATAAAACTATGGAAAATAATACAGAAGAAGAAATACAACCTACAAATACAAGAAGAAAAAGGAAACCAACTTACCTGCAAGATTATGTATTACTTACCTATGAGGAAGTTATGAAATCACCTGAAAGAAATAATTGGGAGAAGGCTATAAATTCGGAGAAGGAATCACTGGCAAGTAATATGACATGGGAAATAGTAGATAAGGAAAAGGCAAAGGGAAATAAAATACTTAGTAATAAATGGGTATTTTGCATAAAAGCTAATGGCACCTACAAAGCAAGACTGGTTGTAAGAGGCTTTGAACAAAAGGATATTGACTACCAAGAGATATACAGTCCAGTCGTTAGTCAGTCAGCATTAAAATCACTTTTTGCAATTGCCGCTTCGAAGGATTATGACATCATAACATTTGATGTCAAAACAGCATTCTTATATGGAGAACTAACAGAAGACATTTTTATGAATGTACCAGAAGGGTATATTGAAGAACCTAATAAAGTTTGTAAATTGAAAAAGGCATTATATGGGCTAAAACAGGCTCCAATAACATGGAATAAAAAGTTTACAGAAACTATGTCCAAACTGGGATTAAAACCTACAAAAACAGACCAGTGTGTTTTTTCTAGTGTCCGACCGAAGGTTCGGTTTCGGTTTCGGTTTCGGCCGAGTTTCGGCCAAAAATCAAGTTTCGGCTGCAGTTTCGGTTTCGGCCAAAATTGGCCGAAACTTTTGCCGAAACCGAAACTGATTTCGGAAGTTGTCGTGCACGCTCGCCGTTCGCTCGTTCGTTTCTCGCAGCAACGCTTTGGCGGCGCACCTGTTTGGGAATTATTGTCGTGCGCCGTTCGGATAGCTCTGTAGCAACACTAGCAACACAATAGTCAGTGCGTTAAACAGTAACAATTAGTGATTCGATTATTGTTAACTGATAAACATTTTGCTATGAAAACTTGATTTGAAAATATAATAAAAGTATGATTAATATGTTTTTTTGTATTATCTATACTTTTAAATATTAAAAAGGGGAAAGATATTTTGATTGTTTGTTTGTTTGTATTGAATAGGCTCCAAAACGACTGAACTGATTTGAATAATCTTTCACTATTGGTAAGCTACACTATCCCCGGCTGACATAGAGTACTTTTACCCGAAAATGTGGGGGGGAAGGGCGGGATATTTCAAAAAGGAATTACGACCAGCCCAAAGTACAAGACCCAGGAATTTGAAATTTTGTACAAGGGTTCTTTATAATGCGTAAGTTCTCGCTAAGAAGGGGTTTTTCGAAATTAACTCCCAAGGGGGTAAAAAGAGGGTTGCAAGTTAGTATGAAACTTCGTTATTTTAAAAGTTACAGTCTTAAAATGCGGGAAGTATATTTTTAGTTTGGTATCAGTTTCAAATAAAAAGGTGTTATTGAAAACTTACCCCCGTGGGGGTTAAAAAGGGGTTTAAAAATAAAAAATTTAAGGACCATGCAAAAAAACGTCCCCACCCACCAACAGATTTTGAACGTATCTCTATTCTCTGTCAATGCCTCTTGCTGTACTGATCTTTTTTTTGTATGACATCCGCCGTAAAAATATCTCTGGACATTATTCACACAGCGCCATCTAGCCCCAAACTAAGCATTAGCTTGTGCTATGGGTGCCAGACAACGGATAAACATTACTTATATACTTTTTTTTTTGTAAATACATACATATTAGGGGCCGTCCATTAATCACGTGAGGCTCAAAAGAGGGGGGAGGGGGTACGGAAAACATCACGAAACATCACGAGGGGGAGGGGGGGTCTCGTTAGACATCACGTGTATTAATTTTATTTATTTTTTGTCAAAAAGCGCTATTTCTGAACCGAAATGACTTTTAATTGCCCCAACGCATGAAGGTTTCATGAGAATGCCTTATGACCTGTATTGCCCTAGCCTGCAGAAGGATTGTGAGCTTCTTGTGGAAAGAATATGTCAGCAGTGTGGGCAGTACTTCTGCACTAAAAAAAGAGCAAAAGAGTGCCATGGGCACCATACTGCCCACGACACTGAAACTGTTCGGCCCACGCGTATCCTCACGCTACGAGGGAGGGAGGTTCTCTGCGTAGTGCGCGAGGATGATGGTGCCGAGTGGCTTGACGAAACCGAAGTTAATATGTCACAAACCTCTCAGCCAATAACAACTGCCAGTGAAGAAGAAGCTTTACCAGTTGTAACCTTAAATGAAAGTCTTGCCACTCCGTGGGACGAAGACAACATTAATTAATTATTCATTAATTTTATTACAAATACATATAAATGTTTTTCGAATCAAAACGCCATTTTTTTAATATTTTTTTCCAGTCAAAAATAGCCTTTACATAGACTTCCAAAAAATACACGTGATCCAGAGGGGGGGAGGAGGGGGTGGTCCCAAACCTCACCAAATATCACCAGGGGGGAGGGGGGGGTCAAAAAATGAGAAAAACGACCTCACGTGATTAATGGACGGCCCCTTATACATAGAAACACCCAGACCGATACAAACAGACATGTTCATGCACACAAATGTTTGTACCGTGCGGGGATCGAACCCGCGACCTCTGGTGTAATAGCCGACTTCTCGACCATTACACCAAATGGCTCGTCAAGCGTCTCGCTGTACTGATCTTTTTTTTGTATGACATCCGCCGTAGGAATGGGGATTTCACGCAAATCGAATTTTAATGTTGTATTTTTTTTTTCATATTTTAAAGTATTTTTTTGACACAAGTTAAGTATGAAAATAATGTGTAGGCGATCAAGAGAAACCCCCCTGGGCTAAATATAGGTGTACAATTTTTTTTTTTGAATACCGAGTTTTGGCAACATTTTACATGGAAAGGGTGGGGACAGAGCCTTGTGTAAGCTTTTTAATATTTCACCCCTCATCATCATCACAATCATCATCAGCCTGTGACAGTCCACTGCTGGACATAGGCCTCTCCAAATGCTCGCCACGCTGATCGATCCTCGGCCACTCGCATCCAGCTCCTGCCAGCCATCTTGCGCAGATCATCGCTCCACCTGGCCTGAGGGCGTCCTACACTACGTTTACCGAGACGCGGTCTCCACTCTAGAACCCGTTTACCCCAACGGTTATCGGTTCTACGGCTGATATGGCCAGCCCACTGCCACTTCAGCTGGCTAATTCGGCGAGCTATGTCGGTGACTTTGGTTCTCTGCCGAATCACATCATTTCGGATGCGATCCCGCAGAGAGACGCCGAGCATAGCTCTTTCCATAGCCCGCTGAGCGACTTTAAACTTGTGGACTAGCCTTGCCGTAAGTGTCCACGTTTTGGCTCCGTATGTCATGACGGTTTCACCCCTCAAGGGGTGTTAAAAAGTGTCTTAATTTTTTTTACTTTAAATTTTCTAAAAGTGTACTTTATAATGTGTATGTTTCCACTAAGAAGGGGGTTTTGGAAGTTACCGGGGGCATTTCATAGTGGTTTAGAGCGTGTAGCCTACGCCAGCGAAGCCAGGGGCGGAAGTCTAGTATTAAATAAATGATTACAACAAAATCAATATACTGTGATTCCATTTCATGTCCCAATTAATGCAGAATAATGGGTAAAATGCACCAAATTTCAGTATTTTTAGGAATTTTATACTTGACCACGTGAGTTTCGGTTTCGGTTTCGGTTTCGGCCGAAACTGAAGCCACGGCCGAACATTCGGTTTCGGTTTCGGTTTCGGCCGGAAAACCAGTTTCGGTCGGACTCTAGTTTTTTCTACAGAAGACAAAGAGATAATAATTGCAATTTATGTGGACGATGGACTCGCTATAACAAAACATAAGGAAAAGTTACTAAAAATACTTGATCACCTGGAAAAAGAATTTAAAATAAAAACTTATGAGAAACCTACAAACTATATTGGATTTGAATTAAAAAGAAGTAAAGAAGGAATACTACTTTATCAACAAAACTACACAGAAAAACTACTAAAGCGATTTAACATGTTTGATTCTAAACCAGCAAGTACACCATGCAATACTGACAAGAAGACTGAAAGGATTGTAAAAGATACATCTAATTTTCCATACAGAGAACTAGTAGGAGGTCTACTGTATTTATCTACAAGATCAAGACCAGATATAAGCCAAGCAGTAAATGAAGCAAGTAAGAAAACAGAAAATCCAACAAAAGAAGATATAATTGCTGCTAAGAAAATACTAAAATACTTAAATGGAACAAGATCTAAGGGAATATTCTACAGGAAAGGAGGAGATATTACAAAACTAGAAGCTTATTGTGATTCAGATTATGCCAACTGTATTGAAACAAGAAGAAGTACTACAGGCTTTGTCATAATGTTATCAGATGGACCAGTGTCATGGTGCTCAAAGAGACAACCAATAGTTTCTTTATCTTCAACAGAAGCGGAGTACATCGCAGCATCTGATTGTTGTAAGGAATGTCTATACTTAAAAACATTTTTGAATGAGCTTACAGTTCAAGAAATTAAAATTGTATTAAATATAGATAATCAGAGCTCAATTCAATTAATTAAAACAGGATCATTTAGTAAACGCTCTAAACATATTGATGTAAGATATTATTTTATTCATGAAAATTATAAAACAGGTACTATAGATATAAAGTATTGTCCAACTAATAACCAAATTGCAGATTTGTTTACAAAACCTTTGTTTAAAGAAAAATTTCAAATTCATTGTTTAAAAATTGTTAATTAGTTTAATTACTAAATATTACTTAAACTATCATAGTTGTGGAATAAGTATTGTATTGAATAAGTAAAAGTAAGTACTAAATAGTTAAATAAAAATAACATTGTATAACCTATTATAAGATTAAAAGATGTTTAAATTCATTGTTTAAAATTTAGATTGTTAAACGTTTAAAAAACAAATTCATTGTTTAAAACTTTTTTGGTAACTTAATAAGTTTTGTTACAAATGTATAAGTAAAATAATATAAAAGATATGTAAATAAATAAGGATTTCATGTAACTTAATAAGTTTATAGAGATAAAGTTTTATAAAAGTAGAAAGTTGTAAAAGCTACAAAGTAAATGTAATGAAAGTAGAAAGTTGTAAAAGTTATAATGTAAATGTAAAGAAAGTAAAGTTGTTAAATTTATAAAGTAAATGTAAAGTAAATAAAATTTTAAAATTGTTAAGATAATATGATATGTTTTGATAAGTATTTTTAAAATTGTATACTGTAATTTTAAAAATAGGAGAAGGTGTTGACAGCACTATTGTAAAGACAACACTAGAAAATAAAATTGTCTATGGACTGGCAACACTTCCTTCTCTCTGCTTTGATAATCTGAAAAGTAAAAACGTGCTCCTGAAATATTAAAATAAAACTATTGTAAAACAGTGCTATCAATAAAGTATATTATAAATCAAAGGAGTTTAAATAAATACATATAAAAATAAAACAACATAACAACATTGATTGCATCAACTTTGATATCCTTTGTTCACGATACATAAGGGTTAGAGAATTATTGAAATTGGATTTATGTTACCTTATTGCTTCTAATTTTCGCACAAAAAACATTCAAATACATCGTCAATAAAAAAGTAATAATGGAGCTTGTAGCACTGTCTTCTAAACACAATTCGTATTGAACATTACAATACAATATGACTATATTGACTAGTAGAATTGTTATGATATCTTTTTGGAAAATATCATTAAAATTAAATAAAACAATAATTATTTTATAGCAAATATATTTTAATTTGCCAGACGCCGCGAACTTATTCGTTAGTGCAAAGAAACCTGTTGCTTTGATTAAAAGCAACATTGTAAATAGCTATATTTTACGGGCAATTACAGAATATTAATTTTATCACTAGAAATTTTATAGGCGTTTTATACGCTCCAGCCTACAAAACTGAATAAAATTATAATAAGTATATCATGAAAGTCAGAATGTTTGTTGTTGTTTTTTTAGGATCATTGTATATTCTCAAAAACACCTGCCATTAGAAAAAATTTCTACTCCTTTAATTTTGTTTTGGAGACAGTTCATAGAATTCAAATAGAGACAGTTCAATAGAATTCAAATAGAGCGGTTCATAGAAGTCAAATAGAGAGAGTTCATAGAATTCAATTAGTCTGTACATGTTTAAATAAACATTATTTTGACAAAAATGACATTCGTGATTAAAACGATATCGTTCGGTTTCAAGGCAACCTACCTAAGATAAAATATATTTAGCTAATGCTTTAATGATTAGAAATGTCTGTGTGTAGTAGTATGTCTGTGACCTGGAATGTTGCCTGGATTTCGAGAACGAGTTAGTCAAACTCCCATCGACAACAATCTTTTACGAGTGATCTATAATTTCAAAGGTTGTACTGAATTTACTAGACTTGAATTTACTAGATGTAAGAGAATTAAATAAGACGTCATGATATTTCCTGACTATGCTCTAAACATCTACAAGTGTACATTATACTAATATTGAGGACGAATTCTGAAGTATAATTAATGATTAAACGAACTTACCTTAAGTGAAGTTCAATCATAATTATACGAAGAATTCGTCCGAAGATATTAGTCTCCCTCCCACCCTAGTACATATTTATTTCATCAATAAAATCCCAGCAGGAAATATCAAACGTCGCAGTCCACTGCTGGACATGCCCTCTGCCAATGCTCCTACGCTTATTTCTATCCTCGGCTTCTAGCTGAAGATATCAAACGCAACTCTAAACTAAATGAAGGTTTATAGAACATGGCGGGCATGGCGGCAAAGGAAAGGTGGCGCCACTTGTAAATTGGCGGGAATCGGATGTGTCCGACAAATTAATACGACCGGAAGTAACGATTAAATTTTGTAATATATTTTTTAAAATATGGTATTTTTATATAAATACTCTAAAATTGTGTGCTAAAGGGTAACACATTTAAAGCGATACTACAAGTGTACATTATACTAATATCTTCGGACGAATTCTTCGTATAATTATGATTGAACTTCACTTAAGGTAAGTTCGTTTAATCATTAATTATATCGGCTAACAGTTCGATATCATATCATATCGATATAGGATTTTACGTAACCGATATTTCAAAAACTAAAAACTTTAATATCAAAACCAAAACTCAAAACTGTATATCGAAAAACTGTAACAAAACGACAAAACTCATATCGCCGAAACTATTCATAACCGTACTATCGATATCTTTGGTCAGTTGATATTCGCCTTTTCTCTTTCTGATTCGGTATACTTACATTGGAGTAAAAGAGATGAGGCGGTTATTCAGATATTACGGCGTAATGGGTAGGCGATTTCCGCTCTTATTTGCTAGCAATAAGAGTCAATTTATCTTGTATCGATTATGTTTGAAGTATATTTCGCGGCATTTTTATATTCGCAAGGGATACACATAGCAAAAGGGAATCAAGCTCGAGCGTAATAAGGATTAATTTGGTTTAAGTGCTTTTTATAGTGATAAGATAAGTGAGTGAAGAATGTTTGTTATTGTTTATTGTTTTAACCGACTTCAAAAAAGGAGGAGTTTTTATTTTTATTTTATGTTTGTCCGTCGATTTCTCCGTCAATTGTGGACCGATTTAAATAATTCTTTTTTTATTTGAAAGTGCATAGTTCCGGGGCGGTCCCATTGTCACCATGTCAGGATCTAATGATGGGATCCCGGGAAAATCAAGGGCAAACCTCAACCTTTAAAGCCGCACACTACGCGTTTCCTCTGAAGCCATTCAAGTTTTTGCGTCCGATAGACATCATTTTATGTTGATGAGCTGATGATGGAAGGTACAACTCCTTAACGGTTAGGAGTTAGGGGATAATTCTTTCAGTATTGTAGGAATATGTGAACCGTTAGTTGTATTTCATGCACTTTTGCAGCAAAGCTGATGATGGAAGGTACAACTCCTTAACGGTTAGGAGTTAGGGGATAATTCTTTCAATGTTGTAGGAATATGTGGACCGTTAGTTGTATTTCATGTACTTTTGCAGCTAAGCTGATGATGGAAGGTACAACTCCTTAATGGTTAGGAGTTAGGGGATAATTCTTTTAGTGTTGTAGGAATATGTGGACCGTTAGTTGTATTTCATGTACTTTTGCAGCTAAGCTGATGATGGAAGGTACAACTCCTTAATGGTTAGGAGTTAGGGGATAATTCTTTTAGTGTTGTAGGAATATGTGGACCGTTAGTTGTATTTCATGTACTTTTGCAGCTAAGCTGATGATGGAAGGTACAACTCCTTAACGGTTAGGAGTTAGGGGATAATTCTTTTAGTGTTGTAGGAATATGCGGACCGTTAGTTGTTTTTTTTTTTTTTTTTTTTTTTTTGGGAGGAGAATCGATATGTTATATCGGATATCATATCCGATATTGAAGCTCCATATCGGTTACATATCGGCTAATGTAAAATATCGGAAACGCCCATGTCTATTAAAGTACCATTCGAAGACGTTAGACTTTTTCAAAGTCTTCAAACTACAGAGGGTTTACATTACAAATACTGCCTGAATCCTGATAAGTGTCCCTCAATGGAATAAGCCGCAGTGGCTTGCCCAAGTGATTAGACTGATTAGGCAGCCAGCCTGCAAGCTATTGGCCAACCAACAGAAAACTTTTTGCGCTCTCATATTAGTCTAAGGTTTAGGTATTATGATAAAAATAAGATCTTTGGGTATTATTATTAAAGTATGCTAAAGCTCGTACTCTTTTTTCTATGCTCTTCTTTTGGTGGAATAATGACATACATGGGGCAACAAGTGGCAACAAGGCAATTGGGCAACAAGAAAGATAAAAAGTCAGTTGATGTGAATGTCATTGTGATACTAGAATAAAAATCTATTATGTTAACCAGATAATAAAACGAATTAAATAATGGTCAGGTACTCCAAAACAAAACGGTCCCGCTGGGGAAACGTGAAAACTTATATAAATCCTTTGGGTTATCGTTGCCCTATTTTGTCACACTGCCTTTACTGTATACCCCTAAAAACAGCAACTTTTCTAATTGCTATTCTAGGACTTCTCCCCACAATTGTATGCATTATACTTGGCACGTCGGAAGGAAATGAATTCTTGAAAACACACGGAATGTCTCCAGGATGTGCAGATATAGTCAGCTACTTATACATCGGGCTTGGTATTATCGTGTTTTCCTGTCACATAACTCTGTTTGTGGGCGCTATTATTCGGCTTAAGAAGCTGTTTGCCATTTACCTATGGGTTATGCTAGTTTACATGGTGTTTAGCCTTGGTTTAGCTGTTGTGGTATGCGTCATTTGCCACGCATTGTGTGGCAGTATTTATATGATACTTGCATTACTGTACACGTGTTTGCTTACATATTTTTGGATTGTCATACAAAGTCAGCTGTATGTCGTAAAAGATGAATCAAATGTTATTAATATACATATTACAATAATATAGTTTTTATTCATTGTTTAGTTACACTTCTTTTATTTTAAATCTATTTACTTTACCAGTAGTTAGAGGTTTTTTTTTGGGCTTTTAAGTTACTTACTACTCTTCTATCTGCGGCTATACCTGCCGTCCTGAATTTACCGTTTGACGTTATCCCATATGTAGATTATTTTCTGGGATAAAAAGCAAGTAGGTAAGTAGATATCAATCTCCAGCCAGCTCCCAACATTATTTTAACCCAAGGAATACGATAGCTACTTTAACTTTGTGTTACTAATTTTGTGCATCCATGACACCAAACAGAGAGCGTCAAGCGCATTCACGCGCACAACATATATAACGATACCCTCCTCCTCCTCGCATTCAAACACTGGCACTGGTAGTGGCAGCCCACTTGCCTCCAGAACCCACACCAGGCGGTGCACAGGAGGAAACAGCAAAGTTACCATGGCCCCTTCAACCGGCTGCGTGCGCCCCGTAGACCCACCTCACATTGAAAGGGGCCCCCGGTACAACTTACAACTTACAAGGCGCATACATAGTGACGAAATCACTTATCTTCTCCTTCTGTGTCGCAACTGGTCGCAACTCGCAACGCAACGCAAACAGGCCCATCATATTACATTTCTCTATGAGCAGGCCGCAGTGGCATGGACGGGAGTCGGGACGGTCGCGGTCCCTACATTCGGTGGTTTGGGTGGGAAGTTCCCACCAAAAAAGCCAAATTGGTTCCCACTGGGAACCAATTTGGCTTTATTTTGGCCACTTTTAGTTTACTATTTTACATTTATTGATCATTATTTTAAGGGACTATGAGATATTTTCATAAATGTTCTTTTGCTAATAAAAAGAAGTTTTATTTTATGGTAAAAATTATCGATAAATTCATTCGAATGAATCATAGATTTAGTAAATGAATAGTTTTCCGAACGTCAATGTGGTTCCGATTGGAAACATAAAAAAATTTGATTTGACATCCGTCTTTGACATGACATTGACAGTTTGACACTATTGACAGAGAAGTTTTAAACTGACTGTCAAAATATTTTGGGAAGGCTCTCCGGGAATTTCTGCGAGCCAAAAATTTTGTTTTGTAGTTATTGAATTAATAATGTTATTGAGTTTTATTTGTCTGTTGACGCCAAAGCTATAAATTTAGAAACAGAAACTTCACAGCTTTTTAAGATGGTATGTGTTTTTATTAGTTTTAAATAGTCAATATGTTTTACTGTTTTGCCTTATACATTAATTTTTTTTACTAAACTTAATACTTTCTCATTTGCGTAGACACATTTAAATAAAGGTTTTATATTGCTAATAGTTAATAGGGATATCTTTTCCTATTTTTTTCTAGAAATGGTGTGGTAAATAACCAAAACTTTGTGAACTTTATAAGTATTATACTCTGTCACATACCTATTTGTACTATTAGCAGTGGAATTATACTTTCTCATTAAGTCTTGCTTTTTAGTATTTGAATTTTTAAGTTTAGTTTTTTTAAGCCTGTTCCAAATTCTAAATTATGAACTGTAGACGTCTAGTTAGTCCCGCAACTGACTTACCAAGCAGCTGTTGTTTTCACGACACATTCTAAGAATGGGAATTTTGTTTTTGCAAAATGAAATGATGAGAATCACACATGCTCCTTATTTTAGTTTATGTAATCAATTCAATAAAAGAACTTGAATGAGTTTATCGATGTATTCCATTCATAATTGGCTATTATTTCTTAGGCATCGAATGTCGGAGCAGGAGCGGGTGCAGTGGGTGGTGTTGATACCGACTGTGAGGGGGAGGAGCCTGAAGATTCTTCGTCTCACTCTAATGATGAGGCCGATCTAGCGGAGGGCCTGGATAACCTTAACTTACAAGATCGAACGCAGGTCAGTTATGACAATAAATATGAGAATTATCAATGGATATTTTAGTAGTGTAAAGCGGTCATAATGGCGCAGTATTTGCTTATGTCATAGTAATTAGAATGGAAAAGCACTATAATATGAATGAGTATACCACTTGCAGCTTACTTTTTATAGCTGATAACTTTTAATGTATTATTCATTAAAAAATTATCAGCTAAAGTGAATCTTTTATTATGTTATGTAAAATTCTTTTATAACCTCGCTCTGGCCAAAATGAAATGCCTCAATCATTTTTATTTCCATAACTGTTTGTCACTGTTACAGATATATTGTATTTGTTTACAGAATCAAGATGAAGAGGATGAGTTGTCTTTGTTCCGTCAACAATGGCAACGGGAGCTGGAGTCCACCCCCGCCCCAAAGACTGAACCAGAGCATGAGCCAGAGCCAGTACCTGAACCATTAAGTGATGATGAGAAGGTATGAGGTATAAGTGTTATAGGATGCAGTGAAGTTGCAGACAAGTTTGTAATGATGGGTACTGTGTAATGTCGAAATTTCCGAAGTGGAAGAAGCCCGATTTCATCTCATGACGTCATAAAAAAATTCGCCGGAATGTGCGGTGCGAGAGTGAAACAGCGCGCGTTGTGCGATCGAATCGAATTCTGTCGAGGGCTTGCGTGATTGTTGTCAGCATGTTACGTTTGTCACATGTTACACTACTTGTTATGTGCCTTTTACGGTTCGCCGTAAAGATACTCAAACCAGTAGATCAACGGTCTGGCGCGATGTGGTGCTGGCGTCATCCATCCCACAGCACCCCCCATAAAGCGCTGGAGGTGCGGGGGGAGGGCTTTTTTCCTCGGAAGATAATGCTTTTACAAACTATAACTGAAGGCTGTCGAGACATTCGACCGTGTGTGGGACTCAGGACTGCTCGCACTAAACTCCCCCAGTTTCCCTTCACACCTGAAGAGGGACGAGCCGGTGTCGGCCTTGTGGCGATTGATCGACCCATCACCGAGGGGGTTTAGTGGGTAGGGTCGCAATGGGGAGTCCCACAATCCTGTCGCCCGAGTTACAGGGTATGCATAACATCATTTGTTTTTTTCAATAGCAGCAGCATTTTTCGAGAATAACACTACTTACCGATAAAGCGTTTTTTTAACGTTACCAAGCCTTTACTACTGAACGTTACACTTCATGAACAGGCGAAGGAGTTGTTCCTCCGCGGCGTGGAGATGGAGCGGTCGGGCAAGCTGTACGAGGCCATCCAGCATTACAAGCGCGCAATGCAGATCGTGCCAGACGTCGAGCGTCGATTGTATGAGACCACCGATCTGCGCGCCGACACGCCTGAAGGTACGTTCATTGCCTTTCTGACGATGATCGAATTGGTGTCATTTATCAGCCTATTTTCTGTTCTACCCACTGCAGAGCAAAGGCCTCGATGCTTGATATCAAGTTATCGTTTCAATAACGGTTTCTGGCTTTATCACCACCACCACAAACCCGAGCTGTGTTCGAAATAACTGACTCAAAGTTAGCTCGACCCGAGAATCAAACCCAGGACCCCGACTTACCGACCATAGAAGCATCGAGGCGAAATCGATTGTCATAATGACGTTAAACCGTTACTGTCGCCTATGGATGCTTGTTACACCAGGGGCATCACACGTGGGTCGCCGCGCACCGACCACGCGATTGTGTAATTTGAAGTAAAATATAAATAAATAAAATAGTAAATAAATATTGGACAACATGACATACATACATTGCTCTGATCCCAAATAAAGTAGCTTAAGCACTTGTGTTATGAATATCAGAAACAACGAAGGTACCACAAATATACATAAACTTAAATAAATATACATAGGCACAGAACAAACACAGTGTTCATTACATAAGTAAATATAACGCAGCATAATAAAGTTCTTTCTGCTGCCAAACACCATGCCGTCTCCAATTACCACTATTTCTGACGTTAGGCTTGTCTGTCATCAGTGGACACCGCTCGAGAGGAGGTGACCCGCGTGGACAATGAGAACGAGAGTGATGATGAAGACGCCGTGGAGGGCGAGGATCTGCAGACGCGCCTGCAGCGCATCATGGCTAGGAAGGGCTTTTTATGCGAGCCCCAGTTTCCTACTAAGGTAAGTTTTAATTACTTTTGATGTTGCCATACAATGTCTTGTGTGTGCCTGCCTTTCTACAGTTAGGAGAATAAAATTATGTATAGCCTGATCAGGAAAATTAAAAACCTGCTCTGGAGGCGCCACATTAGCTATGATGGTTATAGCAGAACTTGGTTGCTATGGTTATACTTACAAATAACTCACAATATCCAATAAGAAGTGTGTCAAGCACTTCTGTGTTTCGAGGAAAAGGCACTGTAGTTAGTGAAATTACTGGGTATATGAGACCTAATAACTATCGTTTCGGTGTAGCGGGCGCAGGGCGGTGCCGGACAGTAACTGCTTAATTACTGTTTGACACTGAACTGTCTAAGGGCAGACGTGGCGCTTACCATCAGGTGTACGATCTGCTCGTCTTGTTATACATTGCAATAAAAACAAATGTTCTACCTATGTTAGGCTCTATCTCGAATTTCGCGGAAGCAGGCGGACAACGCTCGAACGTAGGCGCACAGGCGGTCATCGCTTGACAGGATCGCACCGCTCGTGACAGCCCGCGTCAAGCGGTGACCGCCCGTGCGTGGCCCGCTCCCGCTTCCGCAAAATTTGAGGTAGAGGCTTTATTATTTAGTATACGTGCCGGCAAACTTCTCGACCATCGGTCGACGGAGGGGGGGAAAGTTCGCGCATGTGCGAATGACCAACAGCGCGTGCGAATCTCCCGACGCCGTCACTCGCTATTGGTCAGAGGTATGCCTCTGACCAATAGCGCGCAGGCATCTCAAAATTCTTTTTCGGCGTAATTCCCACCCAAAATAGATAGCCTGCCCCCCTAGTCAAGCGGCATTTATGACGTTCATTATCGCTCAATTTGCGATAGCGAATGTCAAAACCCGTACTTTCAATATCGATTGACCACGTGACTTTTCTAAGGTACCTGTCAAATCCATACACCTTGAAGTTAGCGAATTTCGTTATCGCTGTTGTCAAAATGTTACTTTGTCTAGGCCTCCCTGTAGTGATTGTTGTATTTGTGTGTCAGAGCGGGCACATGTCGTGGCTGCCGTACGAGGTGGTGCAGCTAGTGCTGCGCTGGGCGGTGAGCGCGGAGTTGGACGCGGCGGTGCTAGAGCGCGCGGCCGCCGTCTGCCGCGGCTTCTACGTCGCCGCCCGCGACCCCGACCTGTGGCGCTCGCTCTGCGTCAGGTAAGTGCCATGACCCCCCTTTTTATGGAGAATGCATTGATGCACCTTTACCGCAGGCTAGCTAGACCTCCGGCCGTGTGTGGGACTCGGGAGAATGCCATGTCGGGCGGGAATAGCTTGGTGCTCCCGACTGACTGCTGCGCCCCCCTGTGATAGGGTTGCGCTGAGCCCATGTTTGTCGGTGATGTCGTGGTTATCCATGGTTTTGGAGTCCTATGAAACGATCATTTGAGCCAGCGAGAAAGTATCGCGGGATAGTGGGTAAACTCCGCCCCCGGCACCGTGTGACATTACTAAGTCACAGCAGCAAAATAACTATCGAGAATTAATATAGCATATTTTTTAGATTCTATTTATGGGTGTTGATTTGTTTACAAACGACAGCGCTAGTGCGCGGCAAAAAACTTAACAAATATCACCAACCAACCACCCATAGCCATACCAAACCCTCGGTTATACTGGCCGAATCGCGAGAGATGCGCGTGGACATTGCGTGCGTTAGACCACCTAGACACTCTTGTACTCCAACGCGTGCAATGCTTGACTCTCCACAAGTCTTTTTTAAGTCCGATTCTTTTTTCCTTATGTGCATTCGTTCTCCCCATTCAGGGGCTACAACTATTAACTGTGGTGTATGCACAGGACGTGGGGCCTGGAGTGCGGGACGCCGCGGTCGTGCGGGTTCGCTTCCTGGCGGCAGATGTACGTGGAGCGGCCGCGGCTGCAGCTCAACGGCTGCTACATCAGCAAGACCACCTACCTGCGCCACGGGGAGAACTCCTTCCAGGACCAGTTCTACCGCCCCTGGTACCTTATCGACTACTACCGGTACCTCAGGTAATATTATACAGCATGTTAGGTAATCCGAGGGACATATTTAAGGAGAGTGTTCAGAATCCGGTTTAGAGTCCAATTCGCTATAAAAAATATATCCTTAATTTTTTTCATAATTATCCTCATAATTTATGTATGCATGAACTACCTAAAAATCCCGTGTGCAGAGCGGCCGGTTACGCCCCAAACTCAAATTGTACGCGAATTGTGCACGAAATAGGTACTGTGAAGGGAAGAGTTGTAAGGTGCGGATTAGGTTCGAAATGAAACCAATGAATGCTTGAGTTAAACTAGACTTTAATCTGGTTGTCATCGTTTTAAATACCGATACACAAGTACATAGTTACATGCTTTACATGTTTATACTTATTTAACTTATCATACCTCTACATCACCGCACTTAATGAAAAAAAAAATGTTGCAGGTAAGTATACATTTTTTTTTTTTTTTGTTACTTCATTTTACTTACAGAGCTTCATGATATAATTTTGTGCGATTCTTATGAACAATATCTATTTTACCTTTATCATTTATTATTCTTACATTTGGTGATTCATCTCTTACAACTTTGAAAGGACCTAAGTATACATTATCAAACTTGTTATTACACGCTTCATTCTTTACTAATATAAGATCATTTTCTTTATATTTTATAGGATTTAAACTTTTATCATACCTAGTTTTTCTAATTAACTTACTTTTAATTAAATTATTTCTCGCTTCTCTTTGAGAAAGTTGCAACCGGTATCTTAATTCACATGGATAATCTTCAAAATTATACAGTGGTTCTAAGTCATGTAATAGATTACTCGGCAGAGAACATTTCTTACCAAATACTAACTCATACGGTGTAAATTGAGTCTCCGAATGTACCGTTGTGTTGTATGCAAAACACCAATAGGAAAGCCACTTACTCCACATTTCCGGATGATTTTCAGTCTGGATGCGTAAAAATGCATTCAGATTTTTATGTGTAACCTCTAACGCTCCGATAGATTGGTGGTGGTAGGCTGTGGAATTTAGTTGTTTTATATTTAATAAATTACATACCTTCGCAAATACCTCCGAAAGAAACTCCTTTCCTCTGTCTGTTGCAATTTCTTTGGGTACACCGTATCTAAGAATAAAGTTAGTTACAAAACTATTCGCTACTTCCTCAGACTTCTTAGAAATTAGAGGATAAGCTTCGACATATTTGGTAAGTTCGCACTGTAAAGTAAGAATATAAGAATTATTATTATTGTCCACCTCTAAAGGACCAACCAAGTCCAAATAAATTTTTTCAAATGCAGTATTTGCTGTACTCGTTATAACCATTGGTTCTTTTGTTGGTAATGAATGTTTTTGTTTTTGGCACTTATCACAACGTTTGATAAATTCTTTTACATCTTTTTCAATACCTGGCCAATAATAATACTTCTTTATATTGTTCGACATCCGTCTAATACCAGCATGGCCACTACTGGGTAAAAGATGGAAATCGTTTATGATAACACGTCTATCATCTTTATTATCAATTCTTTTAATATCATTTAAAATACAAATTCGCGGTCCGGACCTATTCTTGTTACGTTTTAATTCTTCTAACAATTTCTTTATAAAAACTTCATTTTCTTTATTCTTTATAATATAAATCTCTTCAATATTTAAATAAGTACAGAAAATATCTAGTTCTCTCACAAATTCGTCTCGCGTCATTTGTGATTGAGAGTTTAGAAATTTAATGTAAATTATTCTCTTATCTTTAACATAGCAAAATACTTTATTCTCCTCAGTAATATCTTTACTTTGTCTTAATTTCTCTAATTCCTTTTCATTTATAAATTGTAACTCGACTGATTCCTTCGGTTTGATATGAGTATTCACAATTTTTGGTTGATCAGACCTCAAATCAGTGTCTACCATTTCAGCCGAAGTATCTAAGTCATTTAATCTCTTTGCTTGTGCCCTCGTCATTACATTTACTACATTTTTATGCATTTCTTTTAAATCTTCTACAGTGATTCTTGACAAAGCATCTGCAGCTGCATTGTCAGAACCCTTTATATAATTTACTACAAAATTATATTCTTCTAACGCAATCCTAAACTTCATAAGTCTACTCGATGGATCTTTCATATTGAATAAGTATACAAGAGGCTTGTGGTCAGTTATTATATTAAAAGGTCGTCCGTACAAATATGGTCGGAAATACTTCACGGCCCAAACTATAGCAAGTAATTCCTTTTCAATAACTGGGTAATTAATTTCTCCTTTATTTAAAGTCCTACTAGCATAAGCTACCGGTAGACCGTTACCATTTGATAATATTGCACCAATAGCGTAATTAGATGCATCTGTTTGAACGATAAATTGATTTTCTGGTGAGAAATCTGGATATTGTAATATTCGCGGAGATGTTAAACATTGTTTTAAAGTATCAAATGCTTTTTGACAATCATTACTCCATTTAAATGCTACATTTTTTCTGTTTAACTTATTCAAAGGATATGCGATTTCTGCAAATTTAGGTATGAACTTCCGATAATAGTTTGCAAAAGCTACAAATCGTTTCACTTCCTCCGAATTTTTAGGACATGGGTAGTTTTTAACTACATTTATTTTTTCAGGATCTGGTGAGATACCATCTTTAGATATAATGTGACCTAAATATAGGATTTCCTTTCTAAGAAAATCACATTTTAATGGATTCAATTTTAAGTTTACTTTCCGGAGTCGTTCAAATACATCTTGAAGGTTTTTATTATGAATATCCAAATTTCGACCAAAAACTATCAAATCATCGAGATATATAAGGCATTTCTCAAAATTAAGACCTGCCATAGCTATTGTAATCATTCTAGAAAATGAACTTGGACTTGTTTTTAAGCCCATCGGCATACGAGTCATTTGATACTGACCCGAATAAAATGCCGTAAATTTTCTACTTTTTTCATCTAATTTTATATTGTAGTAACCCTGGTGCAAATCTAAATGTGAGAAATAAATGCTGCCAGTTAAGGATTCTAAAATTTCGGTAATATCTGGTAATGGATATTTATCATCTTCTATACAGTTATTTAGTTTCCTGTACATAGTCAATTACTAATCGCCATTTTTTATCTGTTGATGAAGTAGACTTCTTTGGTACTAATAAAATAGGACTAGACCAGTCGCTTTTACTAGGCTCTATTATACCCTCTGCTAACATTTTGTCTATTTGGTTTTTCACTTCAGTCTTTTGAGAGATGGGCAATCTATATTGTTTTGAAAATACTGGACTTGTATTCTGCTTTAAATTAATCGTATGCGTATACACATCTGTTGTACTTAATTTATCGCCTGGTAAATAAAAAATGTCTGCATATTTAGCACATATACTTTCAATAGTATTTTGTTCTTCGGTATTTAAATGCTTAAGTTGTAATAAAGAAAACAATGATTTCACTCGATCAGCATCTTTGTTTGTTGTGTCAAATACACAAAAGTTGTAGTCACTAAGCTTTTCAATAGTTGGATTAATTTCAGCTAGTGACATGTTATTGTCAGTTACATTTAATATTCTAATAGGTATTAATCCGTTTTTAGGAGAGGCAATAGAGCTTGCTACAAATACACCATCATTTATTTCTTTTGCCATAACGACGCAGTCTTCTTTAAAGTCGGTTTCAATAAAATGTATCGATTCACTCCTTGCAGGAATTTCAAATATAATGTCACATGTATTTACGATTGGTAATTGACTACTCATTGTAGCTGTGTGTAAAGTTACATTATTTTTATCAAAGTCTAATTTAGCTTTATATTCTTTAAGAAAATCACGACCTAAAATTCCATTTGACTTAATGGGTAAGTTATTGAAAACATAAAACTTGTGACTAATTGATTCATCTCCAATAATCAAAGGCAAATAAACGTATCCAATTGCTTGGACTTTGCCTCCTAACCCGTCTACGGTTACATTACATTTATGGAGTGGAATGTTATGTTCGAGAACGTGTTTATATTTGTAGGCAGACAAAGATGCCCCAGAATCTAAAAGAAAAGAATATTTTTTATAACGATTTGTTGATGAATACAAAGAAATATAACAATTACTATCGTTAGCTAATATGACATTTTCTGTATTAGTCACGAAAAAAATTGTTAGAAGTAATTTCCGGTTCCGATTCATTTTTTGTATTATCATAATTCATCGTATTAATGTTACGCTCATCCCTTATTCTTTGGTTGCCTCTGTTAGAACGATAAAAATTACCTCTTTGTTGCGGTCTTGAGCTACTGCTGGCTCGCCGGTAGGACCACTACCCTCGTATTGCAGGCTGTGTCCAATGTCCTTGTCCCCTTGCTCGTCCTCTGTATGAAGAAAATGTGCTTCTGCCTCCGCGATTACCTCTATAGTTAGACGAATAGTTCCTATTAGGAAAGTTATAAAATGGTTTTTTATACATACCCATAATTTCTCCAGACGCTGACGCTGAAGATACCTCCTCGTCTTGGGCGTCCTGAATGGCGTCCTTCAAAGAATCATATTTCCTCGCTGCTAAAATTGTACTAAGCCTACGGTTCCGCAGGCCATCCGTAAAACGCTTGATTGCAGTTTTTTCATTTATCGGTTTTAATACCGTATATGCTTGTTCATTACCGTTGGCTTGCGATACCGTAAGACCTACAAATAAATCCGTGATCTCTTTTCCGTAATCTACAATAGACATGTCATTTTGTCTGATTCTATTTAACTTATCAGATATTGCGGTTGCACCTTTCTTGCTTAACAATACATTTCTCATATCGTCAGTTAAATCTTTGACCGTCTCATAGTTTGACTTTAACCTTAACTTTGCCTCTTGAGATAATCGACTTTTAAGAACAAAATTAATTAATTTCTGTTTACAGGTATTCTCTTTTAATATGGAGTCATAATACTGGATATTATCGATTAATTGTTTTGTATTAGACTCTTCATTAGTCATAGTTGGCAAAAGGCTTAAAGCCGTTTTTAAATCAAACAAATCCATCTCTGAAACTAATGAAGAACAACTATCACTTTTACACAACAACAAAATTTCCTCATACAATTGTATAAATTTACGACAGTAACTCTCTGTCAATAGTACGTCATCACTACACAGATATTTTTTACTAACTTTTTCTTTAAACTTTAATAAATGACTTTCATATTGCTGATAAATTACATTTACTTCGCTTAATTTATTCTCTAATATTTTTCCTGAGCGTCTACTAGGACCAATCTTTATTAAATACACTTTTATTTTCTTTAAATCATCATATAAAGTTAAAAAAATATCCATCACTTACCAACATAATGTATAAAAAGAAACGTGAATACACTCAAATACCTATAAATCATAATTAAACTTTAATATGCGACTAAATACTTTTACGTAGTTATCTAATTATAACTTAGGTCTAAAGTTCAATCTGCGCACTGTCCGTATATGGTAACGCACTGCATATTTCTCGTAACGCAGTTCACGGTCACGATGCAACTCGCGCGCGGTGAGTAGATTGATATGATTTACATATTACGATTAAACGCGATTACACATTTTTATTATTTAGCTCTGGCACTTCACTTTTACACTACACTTTCAGGATATTTTGCGGAAGCCTCTGGTATGCCCAGTTGACGACGAAACAGCGATCTCCTCACCGCTGTACGGTTAATTTCTCTGGTTATCCATTTTGTATGGCACTTCTTATACAGCTTATATGATAAATACAGCATCCCAAGCAGTAATATCAGCAGAATGACGGACAGGATAATACTCGTCGTGGATAAATGAAAACGGAACTCGTCTAGTGTAGAGTTGTTCTGCCCTGCAGCCGCATTTTGCACGATTATGGTGTCTTCTTTAGACTGTGATTTGCCCATGTTTTATAATTTCGTGGTTACGTTTAGACACGTCTAATTTAATGTCACGATGAAATTGCACTAGATCCATTGTTCGCACTTAGAAACAGTCAGTAAGCATTAGTCAGAATCACGCGGCTTTACAAAGAATGCGTCTCAGATTCGCGGCGACGACCGGGCGGACTCCTAAAGGCAGGGTCGCCATGTAAGGTGCGGATTAGGTTCGAAATGAAACCAATGAATGCTTGAGTTAAACTAGACTTTAATCTGGTTGTCATCGTTTTAAATACCGATACACAAGTACATAGTTACATGCTTTACATGTTTATACTTATTTAACTTATCATAGAGTGCCCGCACGTTACGCGGATTTTCAGGTTTCGACAATGGTTATTGACAGATATTTACCAGAGTTTTTAATGATTTATACTTATTTTGTTATATGAAAGCATGAACTATTTGGGGTTTAAATATGTCCCTCGCATTTCCTGTCATCCTGTATACTAGCGGCCGCCTCCGCCGTTTCACCCGCGTGTAATTTCTTTTTTCAAATGTTTCTTCCCTTCCCCCCACATTTCCGGGATAAAAAGTACCCTATATCGCCCGAGAATAGTTTAGCTTTCCAACAATGAAAGAATTTTTCAAATCGGTTCAGTAGTTTCGATGACCAAATATTTATTCTATTGTGACTATTAAAATTCTAATATTTAAGTAGTCGATTATAATTTTTAACCGACTTCAAAAAAGGAGGAGGTTCTATGTTCGACTGTATGTATTTTTTTTTTTTTATGTATGTCCGTCGATTTCTCCGTCAATTGTGGACCGATTTAAATAATTCTTTTTTTATTTGAAAGTGCATAGTTCCGAGGTGGTCCCATTGTCACCATGTCAGGATCTGATGATGGGATCCCGGGAAAATCAAGGGCAAACCTCAAATTTTATAGGCGCACACTACGCGTTACTTGTTTTTTCTGAAGCCATTTAAGTTTTTGCGTCCTATAGACATCACTTTATGTTGATGAGCTGATGATGGAAGGTACAACTCCTTAACGGTTAGGAGTTAGGGGATAATTCTTTCAGTATTGTAAGAATATGTGGACCGTTATTTGTATTTCATGTACTTTTGCAGCTAAGCTGATGATGGAAGGTACAACTCCTTAACGGTTATAATTATTTCAGTGTTGTAGGAATATGTGGACCGTTAATTGTATTTCATGTACTTTTGCAGCTAAGCTGATGATGGAAGGTACAACTATGATGATGGAAGCTAAAGGGTACGACTTCTTAATTTTTATGTCCCTCTTGCGGGCTGCATCTTTAGTTGGTCTACTGAATGGTGCTGAACACTTAATGAATACTTAATATTGTCAAATAATACAATTCTTCTCGTATTTTCGTTATCAATATTATGAGAGAGTTTTACTCACTCCTACGTATTATTCACACTAAAAATAGAAAAATAAACAAACTTTTAAAAATAAAATTAAACCGACTTCAAAAAAAAAAACAAAAAAAAAACTACCTAAAAACACTGAAAAGCAAAAAATAATTTTAATAAGACATTCATCAAATGCGCTTATTGTCTAAGCCTATTAATAACATTAAATTGTATTTACGTGCTAGGTAGGTACCTACTAATCTGTTTGAAGTCGGTGCCAAGCTACCCCGTATTGATATCTTTCTCGTCTCGGATTTGCCTCGCGTAAGGCACAAGCAAATATATACTTTAATGCGTTGGGATAGTGTTCATTTTCAAAAATGCAATTTTTTGAAGATATCATTCCGGTTACATAGATAATATTAATTCCATGCTGGCATCAGAGTTACGATTAAATTGACAGCAATAAAAAGCAAATCTTTTTTTAAAAGGAATGTCAAAAAGTTTTGAAAAGACGTTGACCTTCTTTATTTTAAAGAGGCACTGGCAAAAATGCTTCTGAAATTTGACAGCAATAAAAAGTAAATTAAATATTTTTTTTCTTTAATGGCGTATAGGTTTTTCTGAGTAATTTAGCCAGCATTAAATGTTTAAAAACTTATATTAACCTGCTTGGTTATTTATTTGATGTAACCTTCGTGGTTATTTTGTTATGTCAAAGTACCGTTGGCAATAGTGCCTCAAAAGTTTGACAGTAATAAAAAGTAAATTAAAAGTTTTGTTTTTGTTTTACATAGCGTTTCGTGCGAATTTTTCTAAAGGTTTTTTCTTGGCGTTTTCTGTGACACTGCCGGCTAGGTATTCTTGGAAAAGGTCGTTGCTATTACTTTTCTTCATTCATCTTGACTATCTATTTACGCAGTCTATATAGTTATCAAGTAATTTCTTTTTTCAAATATCCCTTCTTCCCCACTCATTTCCGGGATAAAAAGTACCATATGTTCACCGGGGATAGTGTAGCTTTCGAACAGTGAGAGAATTATTCAAATCGGTTCAGTATTTTCGGAGTCTATCCGCTCACACAGCGCTACGCCAGTAGTTTTAAGCTATATGTATTCACATGGGTGTAAAAAACTAGTCCTTGCTTCTGCCAGTGAATAAATATAATGTTTGGTTGTAGGTTCTTCCCTGAGGGCCTGGTGTTAATGTGGACAACAGCAGACGAGCCGGCGGCCAGCGTGGGCCACCTCAAACACCGCCTGGCCAAGCCCGGCCTCGGCATCATGGCCGGCCACTACCGGCTCATGGGCGATAAGGTGATTACTACACTAGTAACCATAGAGAACTTGAGATCTAGAGTACACTTTACGCCTTTAGTAAAACTGCAGCGAAAACGCAGCGGAAGCGAAACAAAACGGAACACCAACGCCTATAGATATTTGGCAACGAGGAGGCTTCTTAAGGGTTCAGTACGGGTTTGAAATGATGCACGTAGACCTTATAAACTTGATGTAATAATTCTTAATGGACAAATAGTTATTTATGTGACTGCTGCATAATGAGGGTCATTAAAATACGAATGTGGTTTTATGAAACGAACGAAGTGAGTTTCATAAAAGAATCACATGAGTATTTTAATGACTAATTATGTACAGTCACATACATAACTTTATCTTCATTCATACGATAATATGTCTATTTTATAGTCAGGATTGATGAGCAAACGCCCTAGTTACCAACTTAATCTGTATGTAAAAGTTAGTACTGACATAATGACTGACGTTTGTAGTTTTTAAAATCCATAAACAATCTAGACTCGAGTTGATTTCGATTCTCAAATCGATTGTTATAATTTCAGCATCGAATTAAATGTATAGGAATGGAACATAAAATTACTAATCGACTAATTCGATAATCGAAAAAACCTATTAATTTTTACTTTTAAAGAAGACGTTCGAAATTTGAACGAAATTACGTATCGGTTACCGACACTAAAATGTAAACATTTCAATGCAGCCACAGATACTTATATCTAAATGTAGGGCGTTTGCTCATCGCTCCTGAATATAAAATAGACATATTATGGTATGGATGTAGATAAAATTACAAAATTGAAAGGCTATGAGGTGCGGTGTAGGTTTGCGCGCTGTCGAAATGGCGAGTGTGCGAGCGCGCCGCGCGTTGCGGGAGGGGTCCGGCCGGCTAACCGGTTTTTCGCGTTAACAATATTGCATAGGCGTGAGTGTTCCGTTTCGTTTCACTTCCGCTTCGGCGTTAGCTACTAGTAATTATAATAAATGCGGAAGAAACTAATTATATTTTTCACTCTGTCTGTTTATTACGCTATCACGTCTAAACCACTATAACTTATATTAAGTTGAATAAAATCAAAACCTATGTCCTTTAGTTATAATAGGCGTTTGAACTTTATAGGTTGTGATAGTGATCAAAAAGACTGGTAGCGACAAGAAGACGACACAGGCGTCCAACACGCGTTTCCGCGCGCGCCGCAAGGACTCGCACGACCAGCACGAGCAGACCTTCCACATGGTGAGATTTGCACGATCAATGAGCTCTTTTTATATTGGTTTATGCAGACGCCATTTTGAAATATTATTATTTAAGATAAGGCAAACGTGTTACATTACAACTGATGGTACGTGATTACTATTGGCTGTGATATTTTTTTAAATAGTGATTATATATAACATTGGTGTAAAATATATTTTACCGCACTTAACTCATCATCACCACCTCAGCGTATTCCCGATTGCATCCAGTATAGAGCACAGGGTTCGCTTCGACTATGACAAGATTCGACAAGCCTGTTTATAAATATTTTACTTGACTTGGTACTATACAGACAATTATTGAACTTACGATACGAACACCGCTATAGTGCCCGGCAAACATCGTGAAATCGGGTGGGTCGCATATTGGTCAGAAGCATACCTCTGACCAAAAGCGCGCGCGGGCAACGAGAGATTCGCGCGCGCTATTGATCATGCGCAAGGAGCACATGCGCGAACTTTCTCCTACTCCGTCGACCGAGCGTTAATAATTTTGCCGGCACCTATATCCTTGTTTACCAATCCGTTGGTTACTAACCTTTTTTAGGTAAACTTTTTTATAAGTCTAATGTGGAACTTTATTGAGTGAATCTGTTTGTTGCTCTCAGGAATTCCAACTGCGCAACGTGCGATCCCGTCGCAACTTCCAGCTGGCGTGGCGGCGATACTCCGTATGCACGCGGCGCGACCAGTGGACGCAGTTCGAGCTGTCGCCCAACAAGTTCCCGCCCTTCGCCTTCAGCTGCGTGCGCAACTACACCGCCGAAGCCCAGGCGCCGCTCTGTACATACTACTCCTAGGTACGACTGCGGGACGTCACCGTACCGCGACCAGTGGACGCAGTTCGAGCTGTCGCCCAACAAGTTCCCGCCCTTCGCCTTCAGCTGCGTGCGCAACTACACCGCCGAAGCCCAGGCGCCGCTCTGTACATACTACTCCTAGGTACGACTGCGGGACGTCACCGTACCGCGACCAGTGGACGCAGTTCGAGCTGTCGCCCAACAAGTTCCCGCCCTTCGCCTTCAGCTGCGTGCGCAACTACACCGCCGAAGCCCAGGCGCCGCTCTGTACATACTACTCCTAGGTACGACTGCGGGACGTCACCGTACCGCGACCAGTGGACGCAGTTCGAGCTGTCGCCCAACAAGTTCCCGCCCTTCGCCTTCAGCTGCGTGCGCAACTACACAGCCGAAGCCCAGGCGCCGCTCTGTACATACTACTCCTAGGTACGACTGCGGGACGTCACCGTACCGCGACCAGTGGACGCAGTTCGAGCTGTCGCCCAACAAGTTCCCGCCCTTCGCCTTCAGCTGCGTGCGCAACTACACCGCCGAAGCCCAGGCGCCGCTCTGTACATACTACTCCTAGGTACGACTGCGGGACGTCACCGTACCGCGACCAGTGGACGCAGTTCGAGCTGTCGCCCAACAAGTTCCCGCCCTTCGCCTTCAGCTGCGTGCGCAACTACACCGCCGAAGCCCAGGCGCCGCTCTGTACATACTACTCCTAGGTACGACTGCGGGACGTCACCGTACCGCGACCAGTGGACGCAGTTCGAGCTGTCGCCCAACAAGTTCCCGCCCTTCGCCTTCAGCTGCGTGCGCAACTACACCGCCGAAGCCCAGGCGCCGCTCTGTACATACTACTCCTAGGTACGACTGCGGGACGTCACCGTACCGCGACCAGTGGACGCAGTTCGAGCTGTCGCCCAACAAGTTCCCGCCCTTCGCCTTCAGCTGCGTGCGCAACTACACCGCCGAAGCCCAGGCGCCGCTCTGTACATACTACTCCTAGGTACGACTGCGGGACGTCACCGTACCGCGACCAGTGGACACAGTTCGAGCTGTCGCCCAACAAGTTCCCGCCCTTCGCCTTCAGCTGCGTGCGCAACTACACCGCCGAAGCCCAGGCGCCGCTCTGTACATACTACTCCTAGGTACGACTGCGGGACGTCACCGTACCGCGACCAGTGGACGCAGTTCGAGCTGTCGCCCAACAAGTTCCCGCCCTTCGCCTTCAGCTGCGTGCGCAACTACACCGCCGAAGCCCAGGTGCCGCTCTGTACATACTACTCCTAGGTACGACTGCGGGACGTCACCGTACCGCGACCAGTGGACGCAGTTCGAGCTGTCGCCCAACAAGTTCCCGCTCTTCGCCTTCAGCTGCGTGCGCAACTACACCGCCGAAGCCCAGGCGCCGCTCTGTACATACTACTCCTAGGTACGACTGCGGGACGTCACCGTACCGCGACCAGTGGACGCAGTTCGAGCTGTCGCCCAACAAGTTCCCGCCCTTCGCCTTCAGCTGCGTGCGCAACTACACCGCCGAAGCCCAGGCGCCGCTCTGTACTATCGAGGACACTGGCGCGTGATCAGTCTAAGGGCTAAAATTGTTTGCACATAACGTTTTCTCGCGCACTTCAAGCCACGCCCTTCATTCATTCATGTTTTGGGTTCGAGCGGCGCAGAGCCCCGGTTCGGCAACGTCGCATAATACGGCGTTGCCAAACCGTTGCTAGTCCGATGCGCACAAGCAATAAACTCAAACTACTCAAGCTCAACGCATATTAGGAATCTCGCTACACGCAGGGCAGTAAAAAGTGCGAGCATAGCGTATGTGTATGTGTATTTCTGTAGTTCATAATCAAGTCTATTTTTATTTAATATTATAATTATAATTTTAATCCTGATTTTATTTAATTCAATTTTAATTTCAATTTGTGTTTATGTTGACATTATTTGAACGGTCTGACAATCATTTTAATTTTGTTTTTTATTACCTTTGATTAATTTTATTTTTATTTGTATTATTTTATGTATTATAATGTTTTTTTTTTATAATATGGATAGGTATTATTTGATCTGAAATAAATGAAATTATTATTATTTTTTGTATATATTTTAAATCTCCACTCTGTCCGACAGGGTGGGTAAGACCGATTTTGTGCAAACTTCACATAAACCATCTACTAAATAGTCCAAACAAAGCCTAAAAATTTGGTTTGGATAGGTGACCCCGTTCTTGAGTTATAAAGACACAACGAAAATTGGCACTATTTTTTATAATTATATAGGTTTGAGGCAAGAAAGCGTAAAAAAAATTTTTTTTAATTTAGGTAGTTATTAGTCTCCTACTACTGAGGTTTAATTGACTTAAGGCAATGATATTAGAATATTCTAATATCATTGACTTTAGGTAATTAAAGTTACCGGGGATGAATAATACAACATTTTTAGGATTCGAGTTTTTGGTTCATTCCCGTTCGTCCCACCAAGTTTGTCGACGAACGGGAATTCTTATTTTCAATTCCCGTTCGTCCCACTGGTAAGGGAAAGCTAAAGGAACGATACATTAACCTTGTTATATACCTTATTAAATTTCTTGTATCGATACAAATTATATATATACATATATATATTTTTGATAAAGACACTACTTTTTAATCAGTTTTTTGGTAAGAAAGATGAACCGACTAAATGACTTTGCCACATAACAAAGATATCAAGGTCATTATGAATTCATTACCTTAGAATAAAAATACAGAATAGAATGAAACATGGTTGAAATATTAAGAAAATTACAAAAACATAAAATAATCGATGATTTATCAATATGTAAAATATAATTATGTCCAATGTTTAAGTTTCAAGCATACAAATAATCACATTACCCACATGGGTCGAATATATTTAAGAACTTAATATAATTTGGTTTAAAAAAAAAAAGGGTTATTGTATATTCGTCACAAAGTAAATTCGTCGCAGAAAATAGTAGGTATGTGTTAATTCGTCACAGTTCTAATTTAATTCTTTCTTTCTTAATTTTTAATTGTTAGTTCGTCACATTATTATTTTTAGTATAGACAGCAGAAAAAAATCAAACAATAAGTGAATAAATAAATAATAAATAAATAAATATCTCTATAATAAATAAATAAACAAAATCAATCGGTCCGGTAAGAAGGCAGAGGTCGTAGGGATCACTTGACGAAAAAATAGGAGAGATGTCGGTAATTCACGAATGCAAAAAACAGACTGATCCCAAGGACGGTTACAAATTACAAACACATTAATGTAAACAACTATTGTCCCTCTCACAACTTTCAGTTTAAGATGAACACTGTTGCAGTTGTCTGCGTCAAACAAAATTGACCTCTAAAGCAATGCAGATAGGGTTCATACTTCACATAAATTAAGAAATCATAAAATGCAATTCTCAGTGACACCGACAATTCTCAGAAATATTAATGGATATTAGTAAAACGTAGTAAAAATACGTAACCAATCAGGGGCAGGTGTAGCTTATGTCCGGTGCGATGCGCTTAAAGGAACTTTTCTACGAAGTGATCACGCGCGAGTGTCCTCGATAGTACATACTACTCCTAGGTACGACTGCGGGACGTCACTTTACCGCGACCAGTGGACGCAGTTCGAGCTGTCGCCCAACAAGTTCCCGCCCTTCGCCTTCAGCTGCGTGCGCAACTACACCGCCGAAGCCCAGGCGCCGCTCTGTACATACAACTCCTAGGTACGACTGCGGGACGTCACCGTACCGCGACCAGTGGACGCAGTTCGAGCTGTCGCCCAACAAGTTCCCGCCCTTCGCCTTCAGCTGCGTGCGCAACTACACCGCCGAAGCCCAGGCGCCGCTCTGTACATACTACTCCTAGGTACGACTGCGGGACGTCACTTTACCGCGACCAGTGGACGCAGTTCGAGCTGTCGCCCAACAAGTTCCCGCCCTTCGCCTTCAGCTGCGTGCGCAACTACACCGCCGAAGCCCAGGCGCCGCTCTGTACATACTACTCCTAGGTACGACTGCGGGACGTCACTTTACCGCGACCAGTGGACGCAGTTCGAGCTGTCGCCCAACAAGTTCCCGCCCTTCGCCTTCAGCTGCGTGCGCAACTACACCGCCGAAGCCCAGGCGCCGCTCTGTACATACAACTCCTAGGTACGACTGCGGGACGTCACCGTACCGCGACCAGTGGACGCAGTTCGAGCTGTCGCCCAACAAGTTCCCGCCCTTCGCCTTCAGCTGCGTGCGCAACTACACCGCCGAAGCCCAGGCGCCGCTCTGTACATACTACTCCTAGGTACGACTGCGGGACGTCACCGTACCGCGACCAGTGGACGCAGTTCGAGCTGTCGCCCAACAAGTTCCCGCCCTTCGCCTTCAGCTGCGTGCGCAACTACACCGCCGAAGCCCAGGCGCCGCTCTGTACATACTACTCCTAGGTACGACTGCGGGACGTCACCGTACCGCGACCAGTGGACGCAGTTCGAGCTGTCGCCCAACAAGTTCCCGCCCTTCGCCTTCAGCTGCGTGCGCAACTACACCGCCGAAGCCCAGGCGCCGCTCTGTACATACTACTCCTAGGTACGACTGCGGGACGTCACCGTACCGCGACCAGTGGACGCAGTTCGAGCTGTCGCCCAACAAGTTCCCGCCCTTCGCCTTCAGCTGCGTGCGCAACTACACCGCCGAAGCCCAGGCGCCGCTCTGTACATACTACTCCTAGGTACGACTGCGGGACGTCACCGTACCGCGACCAGTGGACGCAGTTCGAGCTGTCGCCCAACAAGTTCCCGCCCTTCGCCTTCAGCTGCGTGCGCAACTACACCGCCGAAGCCCAGACGCCGCTCTGTACATACAACTCCTAGGTACGACTGCGGGACGTCACTTTATCGCGACCAGTGGACGCAGTTCGAGCTGTCGCCCAACAAGTTCCCGCCCTTCGCCTTCAGCTGCGTGCGCAACTACACCGCCGAAGCCCAGGCGCCGCTCTGTACATACTACTCCTAGGTACGACTGCGGGACGTCACCGTACCGCGACCAGTGGACGCAGTTCGAGCTGTCGCCCAACAAGTTCCCGCCCTTCGCCTTCAGCTGCGTGCGCAACTACACCGCCGAAGCCCAGGCGCCGCTCTGTACATACTACTCCTAGGTACGACTGCGGGACGTCACCGTACCGCGACCAGTGGACGCAGTTCGAGCTGTCGCCCAACAAGTTCCCGCCCTTCGCCTTCAGCTGCGTGCGCAACTACACCGCCGAAGCCCAGGCGCAGCTCTGTACATACTACTCCTAAGTACGACTGCGGGACGTCACCGTACCGCGACCAGTGGACGCAGTTCGAGCTAAAAATACATTCCATACCATTATTTATACAGCGCCATCTAGCCCTAAACTTAGCGTAGCTTGTACAGTCTACACGTGAGCTCCGAGAAATCGATGGTTGAGGAAGCTGACGGGTTCTTGGCACGTAGATTCGACAGTCAAAAATCGCACTCGCCTGCCACCAGAATACAAAACAAATCATTCTAATTACGTCAACATTGGGCTGTAGGAGCTAGACTAGAGTGACAGAATGCTGTCCCACCGAGAGTGAAAGCAGTGCTTTTATGCTTTTATATGCACTTACTTGTGCACTAAAATACATCCTTCAAAGTTGGTTTATCGTAAAGATTTGTCGGCGGAGCCGAAACCCGACAGAAGGACATTTGTTGTATTTTTTTTTCTTTTTTCCAGATCACGTCGACTGATAAATGGTGCAACCAACATGTCGTCATAGCGTAAGTATTTGTTAAACTCACCTGTTGTTCGGTCGTCGGTGTTTGCGCGTCGCGACCCAAGCTTAGACTCCCTAGACGCACGCTCTTCTTATGAATGGTTACGAATTAAAAACATGTAAAATAATGTAAATGTGATCTGTACATAAGTTCACTGAGTACATTATGTCGTGCTTCGTGACGTGTAAGTAAAATGAGAGATGTAATATATTTTAGATTATAGATTTCCATTCTAAATTAAGCTTTATAAATTGTTAGCTAATTTTGAAATTACGCATATTGGCTAACGCGTGAGTATAATTTAGAAAAAAAGTCGCAGTTTGTATAAATGTAAAAACTATCCCACTTTAATAAAAAGTATATGACAAGAGAGAATGTAATTCTCCTACTAATTGAATAGATTTGGTATAATTAAGTTCTGTTTAGGTAATTTGGTTATAGAGCAAAAAAGATAGGTCAAATCACTGAGAGTGCCCATGTCATGATTTTATGCACATGCCTCTTTGTATGGGCTGTTTATTATTAATATTAATGTGGGTGCCATAATACTTGGAACATACTGTGTAGTAACACATTGAACGATTCTGGTTAAGTGTCATTAAATGGAATACGCCGCGGTGGGTGCTTACAAAAGTGGCAGCTTTGCTATCTGCCAACTTACATAACATATAAAAATGAAGAAAAGTAGCACAGCGGGGAAGACCTCCTTAAACTAAATCTAGTTGTGGCTACAAAAACTCTTAATTGTTGAATCACTGCGCTTGCCAAGTATAGGTCAGATCGGTGGGAACGGCTGATTTAAACCACCGGGCCAATGTTGCGTTGCGGTAAAGAATTATTAACCAGTAGATTTTGACGTAAAATGTAAGCAATAATTTTTATTATTAATGAGTTCAAATGTAATTTAAAATATATTACGACTAAATGAGCTTTATTGGATGCAATGTAAAAGATGCTTTAAAATTTCAAACACGTTTACTTCGTGATAACTGTTATATTGACTCCCAGTGTTATAATGATTGTAAACGGAAAAACCTTGTTTTATGGTCTTGTAAACAATATTGTTAAATTTTAGTAAACTTTTTTATATTATGGACACGTCCTAATATGTCGGCTTAAAGAGAGAGAGAGAGAGAGAGAGAAAGAGAGTTCATGTGAGTCCCAGTTTTGCGTATTTTTATAGCTGAAGCAAATATCTTTAGTACATAATATTATATTCGCTTTGGTCCTAAAAGGATGATGAACAATACGTAAAAGTGATGTGCTTAGTAAATATCATTTTTTCGTACTTGATCCTGGATAACGCCATTTCTAGTAGTCACAGCAATTTTGTAACTCTTGCTTTATTAGTTGATGTTTTAAGGCCCAATACGACGCCATTGACATTTGCTCATTTTGCTGCAAGTCGCGCGCCATCTATTGTCATGTACGTACCTTTGCATACGTCGCGGGCACAAGCGTAACACAGAGTACAATATTAATAGAGAGGGCATTATTGCTTTTCCAATTTAATTTTTAATACAAAGATTTATACTATGTATGATGTATGTAGGTGTGCTAGGTAAGATCGAGGACTTTCCCGCGTGATCACTTTTGAAAAAATATACCATACACGCGCATCGTGACTTCTTAGGAGCGGCGCTTGTAAACGTGATAGTCAAAAGTCAAAAAATATCTTTATTCATATAGGCATTCTTAGAAGCACTTACGAATCGTCAAAAACTAAAATATTCAAGTATAAAAGTAGTTTACATAAAAATACATATAATATATTTCGATACATACAATATACTAATAAATATACATAGATGTAATAGATTCTACCACCGGTTCGGAATGCTGTCATCTAGTCGAGAAGTCACCGGCAAGAAACTCGCTAGTTACTCTTTTTCATCGCCATGTTTGTTTACAATTTGTTTGTTACAATTACTGATTAGTTTTAGAATACCAAGCCATACAGTATAAAGTATAAGAATGAGACTATAATCGAGAAAAATCCGTGAGCCCTGGAAGACCAGTGCCCAAAGGTGGCACCTGCAGCACAAGTATGACGTATGTGCCAGCCGTAGTTTCACTCAACCATATTAGAGGGAATGTAACCACCCGACACATAGCGCCACCACCCCAAGCACATTTTAGCGAGCATGACCGCCAAGGTTACAAACTCTTCAGGATTCTTTGAATGAAATAGTTATTTATGTGACTGTTGCATAATGAGGGTCATTAAAATACGAATGTGGTTTCATAAAAGGATCACATGAGTATTTTAATGCCTAATTATGTACAGTCACATACATAACTTTATCTTCATTCATACGATAAATGTCTATTTTAAAGTCAGGATCGATGTGAAACCGCGTGGAATATAATCCGTAGTACCAGGAGAGCAGAGAAGAACAAGAAGCTAGGCTAGCTCGCGTCTTTCAAACTCTTTGATTTAATGAATAGTTACGCTGCGGTTATGCTCTCCTGGTACCTTTGAAAATACATCAAGATGTTTTGCTTACATAATGTTAGCTTCAAATCCATTAATTTTTACTTTTTAAGAAGACGTTCGAAATTTGAACGTAATTAAAGTATCGGTTACCGATACTAAAATGTAAACATTACGATGCAGCCACAGATACTTATATATAAATGTAGGGCGTTTGCTCATCGCTCCTGACTATAAAATAGACATATTATGGTATGGATGTAGATAAAATAAATTAAATTTTTACTGAATTATAACATTTAATGTGTACTGTGTAATACTGTATAATACTGCGATAATATAATAATACTGCACAGGATTTTAGTCATAAGGGTGATCACGCGCGGGTGACCGCGAATACCGCGATCGTACTATATATCATATAATCATTTATTATAAATTCTGTAAATTTTACATTATCGTCGCTTAGAATAATAAAATTATTATATTTTAGCTACGACGTCATAGCAACAGCTAGAGATTTTAACCGATATTAGGTCTTATTTGCGTACCGTTAATTTTTGATAAGAATTGATTTTTTTAAGGTAAGGTAAGTCCATAAGGGACTTTTTACATTGAAAAGGAAATCATTCAGGCTCTCCATACATTTTAGCCCTTTTTTCAAAGTGCCGGCCAACAAAAAATAATGGTACATATCGTTAGAACTAGCCATTTCAAGCAATAGTTATTATGGCACGGAAGTTATGGGATCGCTCCAAAGTCGAAACCAACTTATACAAGTTCAAAGATTCGCTATTTTCATATATTTAATGATTGCTGAAAGTGCTGGAAAACATAAAACTATCTTTGATATGGCTATATAACTAATCTTATCAGACGTCACCACATCGGAAAACTGGCCAATTTCAAGGTCATACCGGGGGGCCAGTCTCAACACTGTCAACTTGTCAGGGATCTGTGCGACGTGCGTTAAGCCCAAACAGGACCCACTGTGCACCGGAGTAGACAGTGAACCAGTCCAGAGCCACTAGGATAGGATTCAAGCTGCCATGACCGAAGCGGCAAAAAGAGTGGACGTAAGCTTGACAAGGAGACTTGTTGGTGGAACGACTTAGAACCCGTGGAGATTCGGGGTAAGAAAGAACTCTTCAAAAAGTGGAAAGTGTCCCAATCTCTTTTAAACTGCGATTCTTACAGAGCTGCTAAGAAAGCTGTAGCTAGAGGTAGGCAATACCTAAGAAGTGTACTATGGGTCAGAAAAAGTGCCCCCGTAGTCCACCCAGGTGAACTTGCTAGGTGTACTACGGATCAGGAACGCCAATTGCAACCGCAAAATGATAAGCTGAAATCATCTGAGGGGCGGAAGTTTATTTACCCTAGAATGTAGCAAATTCTAGGGCCAACCACACAGGACACTACCAACGCCGCTGTGTAAAAGACCTTCATGGTATTCTGTTATGCGAGGACCACGTGGTGAATAGTCATTTGCCACCTCTATACTATTACTACTCTGAGTATTATTTGGTTCGGTTGCAATATTTATTTTTTTAGAGTTTATTACTTAATATTTCTACTTAATATTTTTTGGGTTTTCCTCCCATGTAACATTCTAAAATCACATAAATGCACGCAACGATATTTTAAATAAAATCTTTGACCGCATTTAGGATTTGACAAGCAACAACTGTCACCTTATAGTCCGACAAACTTATCTGTTCGCTACGGTCGGTTTAGTACTTCCATAAAATTATCGTTTTAGAGTACATTTCACGTAGTTCCAATTTTGGCCACCGGAACAGATAAGTTTGTCAGTCTATACATAAGTCATCATAGTGCCTGATAATTTAAAATATCAAACTTTTCTTTCTGTGTGTTATGTAAAACTAATTAGGCAGTTTTAATAAACATTAATTAAATAAATAATAAACAGTCTGCTCCAAAATGAAGCAAGCGAGCATCTTCGGAATCACAATGCAAATATTTTTATATTATAAGAATAACTTTTTCTCTAGTAATATTCACCGCGTTTTGGGAGCAGAAAATTCTACATATTTTGTGACAGATCATTTTATAAAGTTATTTTTATTTATTGTAAATTGATTTATTTGAAATTCTAAAAAGGCCATCATCTTCCACAAGAAACAAGCTTACTTTAAAAGGTTGATTTAGTACATGTAAGTATTTCAAGTCCAGGTATTAGTGAACCAAAAACATCAAATTTGGCCATTTCACTTCGTTGGCGCCTTAAAGTACAATTACTATTTATGCTGAATTAATAAATGTCAATAAAATAAGCAAAAAATACCTTTAACAATAATGGTTACAACTTGTTATTCAGATGTTATATACGTCTCAAAAATCGTCGATTATATTCACCATAGATTATTCAATAAATGTAAGGAAATGTGCTACTTATAGCTAGGGTTGCCATCCGTCCGGGTTTCCCCGGATTTGTCCTAGTTTAGAGGGCATCCGGGGAGCGTCCGGGGAAGGTTTCATTTTGTAGACCGATTTAAAAAAAAAAGGTGATTTATGACATTTTCAACTGTTTTTTATTACATTGAATATGTTTAAAAGATCTTGTTGATATGTCCGGCTTTCGGACTCTAAAATCCGGGGTTTTCACGCGTCTTGTCCTGTTTTCCAAATTTTAGAGATGGCAACCCTACTTATAGCGATATTTTTCTATCTCGTTTGTTTGGACTTGACAACTCGACGAGTGAGCTTGTGATTTTGAAGTACAAAAATAAATCTTTCTACGGTCTAGTAGTCTTAATTACATTGCATTCAGAATCAATTACTATTAAAATTTTAAGTACCTAAAGGTAAGTTTCATCATCAACCCGGAGAATATTATTTCCAATGCTCTAACAATATTATAAATTGAATTTTTTTTTACTGTTATTCAATTAAACAAATGTCTTTCATTACGTTCGATTTGTCCAACACCGTGCTGTATCTATGGTATGGCTGCGCAGTACTCATTATTATCTATGGTATGGCGGACGAAAGTTTGGGAGCTTAATTATATCTTGAGTAGTTCATCTCTTTGATGTTATAGACAGTATGTATTTATTTGGCTGTAAGAGAATATTTTCTTACAAAATAAATAAATAAAAATATATAAAAGTGTGGCATAATCTTTTTGGTACCAGGTGTATATTTTGTATGGATGTAATGTGAATGAGTCTTCTGGAAAACGTATTCAAAATTTACCATATTTTTGTAAAGGTCATATTGTGTAGAGTTTGTATGAAGTTTATAAATAGATTATGTTGGGCCACCCTCGCCCGCGATCACAGTTGAGTTGTCAAGCTTAGATAGTTCTGTTGTTGCTATTAAATACACTTGCGTGCATTGAAAGTGGTTACACGGCTGATTAATCGTGTTTTAAAACTACAATGAATAGTCCTAAATGTATGTTTTAGTTAGAGGTAATCCAATAAAACTAGAGACAAAATTATGCCAGTGTTTTTTAAATTATCAATATGGAATCTATCTTATAATGGATACGGCGCAATACCGCATGTTCAAATAACTCTAGATCGACTTTACAAAAAAAATACAATGATATGATTTGTCATCATTAAAATTCTTTAATTGCATGTGTATTATACAAGACCACTATTTTTGTACGCAAGTGTGTTTTATATATTATTTTATTATTTATTATATTTATATTTATATAGCACAGTCTTAGACTGACCTAAGTCAAACTCAGTGTTAATGATAGGTTAATCACAGGCCTGAGGTCGTTCAGTATGTAATTGTTGCGCTTAGGCGCTGCTTTGTGAACTAGTCCTAAGTTCCGGGATAATAAAGTTGACAAAATGAAATTTTAAGCGTCTGATTTATTTTATTCCTTCACCCGAAGTAGATGCCGTTGTGGCAAGTGGATTTATTTACGCATTCTCCTCCGGAAAAAAAACATTGGTTGAATGTAAAAGTAAAGTGTCGTGTTTACTATTTTCAATTCTGGATTTTTCTCCTTAAGATCATATTTAGTATAGATCCCTATTGATTGCGACGTTCAGGAGTTTTAGGTTTAGCAACGCATTTGGCATAACATTTTTATTTATTAAAATAACTGTCCTGTGTAGCTAACATTGTTATTTTATCGAAGTCATAATTATCTAAAATCTCAGTCATCATTAACTAATAGTCAATTTTGATAGAGCTGTCAGTGTCACTGGGAATTAATTTTTTTCTATGGCAAGGATGCTGAATTGCTCTGTGGGGCTTTATATCATAGACAACTTATGAATCTCTTATACAGGGTGTCCAGAAAGAGTATCGGGTATTTGTAAGTTCAATAAAACAAAAATTATTTATAAGCAATAAAAAAGTTTATGATTTATTAATAGCATGTGAATTGGAGAATTATTTGGAAAAGATGATGTTATCCAAATGATGACCGTTACGTTGCTGGCACTCTTCTAAACGGGAACGAAGATTGCTCGGCCTCGTTGATCTTCATGAAAATAAGGACCCTTTAGCAGACATAGCGGCCCAAACAACGACCTTATTGGGCTGTGCAGGGGTCGTTCATGCTTTCGTCTAGGTTTCTCCATTGCTTAGTACCGACAATTCTGCTTTTTAACATGACCATTCAGGTGAAAATTTGATTCGTCGCTGAACAGTATGTTGTTAAAGTTATTACATCGCTGCATCTTCGTTCCCGTTTAGAAGAGTGCCAGCAACGTAACGGTCATCATTTGGATAACATCATTTTCCAAATAATTCTCCAATTCACACGCTCATAATAAATAAAAAAATTTTTTTTTGCCTATAAATAATTCTTGTTTTATTGAACTTACAAATACCCGATACTCTTTCTGGACACCCTGTATAACTGGAGTTAAATGGCAAATTACAATGCTACTGGGAATCAAACGGATTGAATTACGATGGTTAATAGAGTAGGTACTTTAAAAATATGTCTTATTAGGTACTCTTATCTATGATTGGTCATTGACATAGACTATTAAAGGCATCGAGCTTAACTGAGTGAGTAGGCTATTGATGCCCTCGTACTTAAAACTTGTTGGTGCATTAGGACGCAATTTTGCATTTCGAAAGTTGTGGTGCTAGTGTTGCCAACACTTTCCTCTAAATCGTTACTTAGTTTGGTAGTACTGATTTATCAGTTTTAGCATATAATTACCTAGTCAGTTGCTACGTCAATTCTGTTCCTGGACGATTTTTGTTCTTTAGGCTTAGTGTATCTGGTCAACTTATGTATTCAGTGTCTACAGGAGTGACGAAAATCGAAAGAAAACACCTCGGTTATATATTTCATTTATTTTTACACATTTTGAAATCATAAGACTAAAAATAAAACAACAACTAATGACTATAAATTTATTATTTTATTATAAGTATAATAATAAGTAGTATTACTTTACTGGTTGTACGGTTATTTACAAGCTCCGGTCGCCGGCCGGGGTGCGGTCGGTGCGGGTGCGGGGCGGCGGGCGGGGCGGCGGCTGGAGCTGCCAGCGAGCGCCGGCGCGGCGCACGCCATGAGCCCGTGGCGGCGCGGCGCTAGATGAGGCGCTCGCTGAGCCAGATTCAGGAGTCGGGCGGGCGCGCGTGCGGCGCGGCGGGCGGCGGCGACGGCGGGCCGCGCGCGGGCGGGCCGGGCGGACCCGCTCCCGGCGCTCCCGCGCGCGCCAGCGCCGGCTCCGTGTTGCGCCGGCGCACCTTGCCGCGCTTCTTGAGCATGGTGGCCTGCACAGCGCGACACGGGCGGGTGAGCGGGGCGCGGCGCGGCCGTCACGGGCCCGCCGCGCTGCTCCCGCTCGACCCGCGCTTGCTTTTCTTCAGCATCGTCGCCTGCCGGACACAAACAGCGGCCGGTCACCGACGCCCCGAGCCCACGCGACCCCCCGCCCCGGATCGCTCGCCTCCGCGCCTCTGCGGGTGTCGCCTCGTCTGCGCTCTCGGACCCGATAGCCCAGTCATTTTAGGAAAAACGGAAGGTCGACCTCGGAGTGAAATAAAATAAGCTATATATTGGTCTAAACCTTTGTTTTTTCATCCTTATCGTTGTCTCAATAGTCACAGATGCTTTCGTGTCCGCGTCTTAGGATATTGAAGGTCAAACGTCATAAAAATTGTTTTTTCGCCAATATCAAGGTTTCTATTTCACGGGTTGAAGGAACCGAGATATTCGCGAAAAACTGAGTTTTATGACCTCTTATCTTCTTAAGACTACAAGAATATCTTAAGACGTGGACAGGATAGCATCTGTGACTTTTGAAACAACATTTAGAACGACAGAAGCAGAACAATGGCTTATACCAAATTACAGCCTTTATTTTTCATTCCGAGGTGAAACTCTAATGTGACTGGGCTCCGACGGCCACATTCTTTTACGGTGGTTCTCCGCTCCGAGGAGGCGACATCCGTATCGGGTCGGTGGGTCTTCGCGTTCGTTTAGTTCGGTCTGGACCGGCCGGAGTCGGTCCGACCCGGCGCCGGCGGCGGGCGGACGCGCGCGCGCGCGCCCGTCCGCCGCCGCGTGAGCTAATGGACTGGTGCTGCGTGGAGTTTTGAGTGCTCGGGCGTTACGTGACTCGGGAATTTTGACCTTAAGTACTATCGAACGAAGTTCGGCTTGATCGGTTTCGAAACATTTAATTGCGGTTATATATTGACATTTTTGAATATCAAATCTATCGTGCAAATTGTATCCGTTTGCCAGTTAGTGATCAAGCGATGTGATTGTACAGTGCACCTATTTACGTAGCGTGCGGTGTATATTTACATAGCAGTAACTTCGAGTATCATCGTGCTTCACAAATCATCAACACACAGGAAGTTGGCAGCACAGATTGACAGTGATCAAGCGGAACTTGAAGGACGTACATTTTTACGAAGGTATGATCAATTGGAAAACGAGGCCGCTCCCACATTTGTCGGTAATATATCTTTGGACACAAACTCATCGACTACGTATACAAACGTGTATGACAATATTATTCAATATCAGCTGAAGATTCTTTGCTAATTTTGGAGAGCGTTTTTCTGTACCAGAAAGGTTTCTGTTAGCTACATAATTTAATGTTGTTATTTGAAACGTGATGTGATTATAAATGATACACAAATGTTTATTTTTCATTAAAATATTGAAGTTTCATAGATTTACATAGTAGATTGTTTTATATATACCATTATTGGTATTGATTTTATGATGTAGGTATGGTATATAATATAGCATTGTTCTGGTATAGTACCGACAAGCGAGGGAGACGCCAGAAGCGAGCACATGCAAACAGACCCTACGTACACACTTACGTATCGTATATTTGTGCCGTTGAAAATCATAGATATAACGTTTTTTTTAAAATAGAGTAAAGAACTTTATTTATCTTTGTTGGAAATTGCTTCTTCGCATAAAGGAGATCATTTGTTTTGGGCCTTTTCTGAAAGTGCCGGCCAACAAAAAAAATTGGTACGTATCGATAGAACTAGCCATTTGAAGCAATAGTCAATATGGCACGAAAGTTGTGGGATCGCTCTGAACCAAGTTATACAAGTTCTAAGATTCACTATTTTCATACATTTTATTGATTTCTGAAAGTGTCGGCCAACAAAAAATAATTATACACATTGTTAGAACTAGCCATTTAAAACAATAGTTAATATGGCACGGAAGTTGTAGGATCGCTCTGAACCAAGTTATACTAGTTCGATGATTTGAGGGTTATTGGGGTTAGTTTTTCATACATTTATTGATTTCTGAAAGTGCCGGCCAACAAAAAACAATACATATTGTTAGAACTAGCCATTTGAAGCAATAGTTAATATGGCACGGAAGTTGTAGGATCGCTCTGAACCAAGTTATACTAAACAGAAATGGGCTAAGGGTGGAACCATAGTGGACTCCGACAGTGGTGGGAAAAGGTTTTTGTCGCCAACAGCGGTTCGAACTGCAGAAAAGGAATCGCGGTACATTGGATGATGTCAATATAAGTCCCAGGAACCGCCTTGGATCGCAATGCACACCAGATTATGTATGAACAACACAGTCAAAGGCCTTCTCCATGTGTAGGAACAGGAGATGTAGAGGCATGTATCCCTTGATCTGTGTCTCTCCATGGCGATCCCTAATGCAAAAACGGGATCCATGGTTCCACAGCCGTAGTTGAAGCCATATTGTTCTCTGAAAACGTAACACCTGCCGTATGCGAGTTCATGGTGTGGGATATGACCTTAAAGCCGCGGTAGATGCCGCACTTCGCACTGATCCCTTGCCTTTTAAGACCGGGGTAATGACACTCTGCCTCCATTGACTAGGATCCCCTCGGTGAGCATACGGTTATAAAAGGATTTAGGGGAAGGTCAGGTGGATGTACCACTTTGTGCTGCTTTTTCAGCAGCTCTTGGTAACATACGAGCGACATCTCTCCTTCACCACGAGGTCCTCGCATAACAGAATATCGCGAATTGGTAGCGAATTTGGTAGTGTCCTGTATCGCTTTGACCATAGACCTTGACACGTTCTAGGGTAAATAAGCTTCCGCCCTCAGACCATTCCAGCTTATCATATTATGGCGGTTACAATTGGTATCGCCTAGCTCTGGCTACAGCTATCTTCGCGGCACGCTTAGCAGCTCGCACGCATCTACGCATGTAGGTACGCATCGCAATCTAAAAGAGATTTGCCTTTGTCGCTTCGGTTGGCGGCTTGAATCCTATCCCAGTGGCTCTAAACTGGTTCACTGTCAGCTCCGGTGCACTGTGGGTCCGGCTTGAGTTTAACGCACAGATCTATGACAAGTGGACAGTTTTATGCAGTGATACTGGGCCCCCAGTATGAAGTTGAATTGAAGTTGGCCACTTTTTCAATGTGGTGACATCTGATAAGATTTGTTTTAGCCACATTAAACATAATTCTACGTTCCCGGCACTTTCAGAACACAATAAAATATGAAAAAATAACCCTCAAATCATCGAACTAGTATAACTCGGTTCAGAGCGATCCTACAACTTCCGTGCCATATTAACTATTGCTTCAAATGGCTAGTTCTAACAATGTGTATAATTATTTTTTGTTGGCCGGCACTTTCAAAAATTATTAAAATGTATGAAAATACCGAATCTTTGACCTTGGATAACTTTGTTTAGAGTGATCCCACAACTTCCGTGCCATATTAACTACTGCTTCAAATGGCTAGTTCTAACGATATGTACCATTATTTTTTGTTGGCCGGCACTTTGAGAAAAGGCCCAAAAATGTATGGAGCCTGAATGATCTCCTTTTATGTGATGGTGATTTGAGTTCAAAGGCACATCTATAGCTTATCCTTATCCTTTGATAAAACTGATACAAATTCTGTGTGAAAGTGTTCGCAAATTCATAATTTTCTTTTTCATTAATTGAAAATTATGTTTGTTTAGACCAATAAGATATAAAATTTATAGATATTTTATACAGGATTTGTGTCGCGTGTTACCAAAGCGCTAGGGCCGATTATATTGCACAATCAAGTCAAGTCCATATTTATCGTGCAATCGGCATGAACCAGTGCGAGTGATACCTTCAGGGCCGACTTGAGGACCACGACCTCGCTGGGCGCCGCCACCCACGGCTCGCCGTCCACCTGCACCGGGATCTCGCTCTTCAGGTTTATCTTGATGTGTCCACCCTACAACAATTCAATTAAGCTATGTTTTTCTGGTCCTTCGAGCCGGATTGTTGGTCCTTCGAGCCGGATGAAACTCTGTGACTCTAAATGTTCTTTTGTCTTGTTGTTAGGTTAGGTTTTGTTTCTTGTAAGGTTGTTTATAATGGAAGTATTTATGACTTTTAAGAGCTATAAAAATATCATAAATTTCGTAAACACCTATCAAAATGCAGTTTAAAGTTACAGATTTTAATAGTTGCTAACAACTCCCTTCATTATTATTATCACTTTAAGACGTTTTAAGGCTTCGTGAACCTATCTGTTCTATACGCTAAGTCAAGAGTATCCTATTATTTTGATTGAAGGTGGCTCATACCTGAGCGATCCTCATCGCAGCGCGCAAGCCTGACTGGATCTGGCCGAGGTGCACGACGCCGGTGACACCCACCACCTCCAGCATGCCGTCCCAGTGGTTGGGCTTGTTGAACTGGTCGTCCTTCTCCATGCCCCACGGGTTTGCGCCCGAGCCCCAGCTGTGGACATTATGGCAGGTGAGTGCGTTGTAAGTTTGCGTAGTGAAGCAAGAGAATATGTTGGATGGAAGGACATGGGTTACTTTGAACGCCCCGATGGTCTAGTGGTTTAAGTACCGGGCCGAGTTCTCGGGGTCCTGGGTTCAATTCCCGGGTCGAGCTAACTTTGTGTCTGTTTTTTCGGACACTGTTCGGGTTTGTGATCACCAATCTGCATTTGGCAAGCGTGGTGATTAAGCCAGTACCCATCATTGTAACGATAACTTGATTTCAAGGATGGAGGCCTTTGCCCTGCAGTGGGACATTAATAGGCTGATACCAATGCTCTCTCTTCAAAAAAGAAGATAGCATAATGACCTAAGTACTATTTGACAGATGAATTATCAAGAACTTATGGAAAAAAGTCAATATATTTGCGGTAAATGTTTATCGTTTTTTGTGTAACAACCGGCGGTCTCATTTTTCGTAACTCTTTGAGAAAACGATGTAAAAGTCAGCCAAGGTACTTTAAACATTTCGTTACTCATACGCATTTGTATGTATAACACACAAGCACAACAATATACTTTCTATTCCATAGCTTATTATCTTACTGTTATATACCTGAGTATATTCAATATGATGATCCCCTCGACGGCCGGCAACTCGACCGGCTTCCCGTCCACCTCCAGCTTGACGGCCTTGTGCAGGTCCTTGCACATCTTGCGGCCCACCATCTTGCGCAGGCCCATCTTTACATACACGCCTTTGTTGCGCAATCTGGAATGTTCCAACGTCATCTTTTGTTAGCGTACTAGGAACGAAAGCTTTTGGCTTGTTTAATGCCTGGTTATGAAAATGTCGGAAGGAATCTACGTTCTGTGGCAGTTGATTATTGTATTCATATTTATCAGCTTTTCGATGCCTTGTAACTCTGTAGATAATATACTACCTATATTACTACCTATATTATAGGTGTTTACGCCTAGTAGCCTACGTTTTTATGTTTAGCTATCTAGTTTCAGTTTATGTGATTATAAAGGCCGAACGACCATAATTAAAATCCAGTTCATAAGAGTGTGTAATCAAATTGAAATAATCATTATTCCAGAGATAATACAAATATTGAAAAAAGAACGTTCAGCGTTTTAAAGTGTTTCTGCATGCATTTTTAATTTCCTATATAGATCTCTGTAAGGTCAATTAAATACTTTCTGAAAGCTTTAGAAAATGAAAACTGTCAGAGAGAAATTTCAACACGTGTTGTGTTCCTTGGAAACATTTTCACCGTACGTACCTGCTGTTAAACTTGTTAGGGTTCTCCTCCCTGGCGTTGTGGAAGTCTAGACACAGGTCCGCATCGATGCCGATGCCGAAGTAGTTGTTCATCACGAGGATCTGGGAATTGTCCTCGCTCTGGGATCCTGGGGGCACAGACGAACACGTGGAATGTGAGCATCAGATCACACATGTATCTTTTATGGTGATATTAATGGTGAAAGTCGGGTTATGAAATGTTTTAAGCAATAGTCAAAAATTGAAAAGTTAACAGTCGAATCGGTTATAGTATTGATTATAAAGAAAATACACGATTATATCGAAGGATTTGTAATGTTACAAAAGCAGAAAGAAATCAAACCATTTAGAAACAGTTTTTGAAGTCACAATAATTATGAAGCAAATTCGTCACTAAGTATTTTTAAAGTCCATGTCATAAGTTGTTGAAAACACTGACGGACGTAATAATTAAATTTATCTATGCACTGATCCAGTCCAGGGTACTGTATGACAGAAATCCAAAGATGGAACCGTCCTGTGGTCCGTAATGCGACAAGATGGTGTTTAAGTGGATAGTCCGTCCTTCTCCGGACGGGAGTCCCACATTACCTTCGGCAGCCCCCCCCCGATGGCGGCATCCCCTATCTAATAAAAGCCACTGACCCGGTAGCTGCTTAGAGATTTGTTCCTTCGGCTCGTCCTGCTTGTCCTCGGGGTGGAATACGACGGTCCAGCGGTCGAGGCGGATCTCCTCCGCGTCGATGACGTCGCGCAGCAGCGACAGCGGGTCCTCCGTGCCCGTGTAGCCCGAGCCCCAGCGGAGCACGCGAGCCAGATCGTTCCCTGTGCACGACATGTTCATATCAACTTCTTCATAAAGTACTCCACTTCATTTATAATGTTATTACCAATCTTTTGCAGAGACCAAATGCTAATTGACCAAATGATAATTGTAAAATTGTTCATGAATAAATAAATAATTAAGTGACGGTTATTTAACATGAGAAAGGCAGAAATGAGTATTGCTTTATTTTATTTTATTTTTCATAAGACACCAAGATTGGTCTTTTTGGCTGCAGCTAGAACGAACACAAACTACTTGGTTGTCAAAAACAGTCTTTATACTTTGAAACTCTGCAAGGTACCTACCTACATAAAATGGAGGGTGCTCAATGAGCCTGCTTACCTGTGCCAAGCGGTACGATGGCGCATGGCGGGTTGGAGCACTGCGAATCCTGCCCTACGTTGTCAAGGCACTGCAGCACCCAACCGATGGTTCCGTCACCGCCGCACACCAAGATCTTGTAGTTGGGAATGTGACGAAATACGTACAACCTGCAGGAGGGCACCATGCGAATAAGACATAGTAAAGATGAACATAATAGAAAATGAAACTGTGAATACGCAGCCCAAGAATATTTTGCCAGTAGTGTAGAAGATGACCAGACAGAGAGAAGTAAATTTAGACATTATTTCGCAGGCACGATCGTAAGATTGCCATGAAAGGTAAATGTAAACATCTGCTTCAAGACTCATCCCGCGTATATCGTACAGTAACAGAATATGAAAAATACTTCGTTTGCTATGGCATTGTCTAATAGAATTAATATGACACAACAAGACCCGTGTGCAGACAAATAACTCGTTGGACCATACGTACATTGTACGTTTCGTTGATGTCATCAAATGATCGTCAACTCCCACAAGAGGACAGTAGGACAGACAGAAATAGGTCTCCCTCGTGGTCCTATTAGTAGGGACAAGTTAGTAGGTCCACGAAAAAACGCCCTCTAAAATTAGGAAGTGAAATATATTCTCTAAATTGCTTAATTCTTGAGAAGCTTATTCAGATGTTCTGAGTGTTACTCACCCCGGCAGAGGACCTCCATTCTCCAGGTCGAATACCTGGTAGGGGTTGAGGAGCTTCCTAAAAGATGAGATCAGCTCCAGCCCCTGGCAGCCGCCGGACTTGACGTTAACGAACACCAGCAGCGGTTTCACTCCTTGTGGCACCATCGTGGGTTCGATGCTGGGTAGCAGCATCACTGCACAACAAGCATAAACTCATGTAGCATTTACAATGGGATCTAAAAAATTAACATTTCTTTTGGATACAAGGATTTATATGCAAGAAGAATATTTTGGCCTAAATATGTAGACGCTCTTGTGGTCCGTAAAAGTTGAGGGTAGTCTGCTGCCTTGACTTAAGAGCTGCTAGAGTAAAAAAGCAAGCAATGATGGAAGACGACAATCTAAGATCCCAGTATGAATTAAAATGCCAAGTATATTATCAATCAATCATTGGTTTATTTTTACTGATCTTTTATTACCATGACCTGACCATTTTCTGAGAAATTGCAAGTGAACTTTGTTAGTGTGTGTGAGTGGACGCACTTACCTAATAAATGCTTATCTTCATATTTGGCCTCTCTGAGCGCGTAAAGCGCTTGGACCGCCTTACTGGCGTCCTCGTACGTAATCACCATCGAGCCGTACTCATAGTAGATTGGTCCGATGGATGTGAACTTGTTTTCTGTTTGGAAATATAAAAACACATTACTTAATACATTGTAATTTCTTGGTGATAAATTTGGTTGAGGTTAATACTGATTTCTTAATCTTCTCAGTAGGTCGTCACTCTTTCCTTCAAGAAGTTACACATCTTTGGGATAAAAAATATTCGGAGGCATTTAAGGAGAGGAAAAGTTTGAAAGTCGTCAGCACTTACACTCTTCAAACGAAACGCAATAGGTGAGCTACTTACGCTTTCGTCAGTTTTCTGTGCGACCATGGTGGTTTCACTAGTATTGTTTTATGGAGTGCTTCGGTGTTGTATTGATGACATCTAGCCATGTTGTGGGAGATTGATCACATGACTGTTTTTTTTTAAATCTCGATTTTGGATGCCTACAATTTCTGCGGGGAATAAGAATGAATTGTCTTCTCACCAGTCCCCAGGAACTCGACCAAGATGTTCTCGTAGTTCCTCTCTGACAGGCCGGGCGGCAACGAGGCGACGAAGAGCGCCAGCGTTGGCCCGTGCGGGTCGCGCTGGGGCTGAAGGTAGAACCGCGCCAGCTCCATGCGCCGGACCGACTCGCGCGCCAGCCGCACCACTATGCGCCAGGGACGCTCTTGTTCTTCTAGAACTCTTTCTGAGACTGTGGATATCCAAATTCATTAATTCAAATTCAAATTATTTATTTAAGACTACAAGGTCCATTGTGTTAGTAGACAATAAACTTAAAACCTATGTTAGTACATAATTTTAAACAAAGATTTGGTACGGTTGGCTAGCGCCCAGACAAGCGGGCTATCTAGCCGGTCGGCTATCGCACGCAGCATGATGTTGGGGCTGCCGCGCAGCCTGCGCAGAAGTAAGCCCGATTTTTTTACGCCAGGTGGCGTCAAAACCGTCCGTGTGAGCCTCGGCGAACATTGACGACGCGCTGCAAAATCGCGGCAGCCTCAGCAACAATGCATTAATGCATGAGTGATAATTATACACTACCGCCCCTCAGACCAAATAAAAAGCCGTTGTCTACCTTTGAGGATCAGGAATAAATATGTGGAGGGTAAGGAGGGGAAAGCAGAGAGCTAGAGCCTTCAGTACTTGCACTTACCAGACGAAGCGCAATAGCAAAAATACCTCTATGTCCGTCTACTCGCAAGGGTGGTGTTTTCTGGATCAAGCCAACTTTTTTCGATTGAAACTGTCCGCAGCCTGGCGCTACCACATTACCGCGTTGCAAATCGAAGGTCTCCTTCGTTGATATCAAGTCGATGTTATTATGAGCTTGATCCCCACGCTTGGAGTTGGTGAACACACCTACATGTACCTAATGGTAGTATTATCCTACTTTTCTATAGACATTTTCACTAGCATGGATGTTTATTGAGTTGCATCGTTGGATATTATTCTTCTTTAACAGTAATATGAAGTCTTAAGTACGCATTGTCAAATGAATAAGAAGAAGCGTCATGTAACTCACCGCCCCTGTCGAGCAGGATCTCAGAGCAGCGGTAGTCGTTGGCGGCGGTGGTGGGGTCCAGGCCGAAGCGCTCCAGCGCCGCCGCCATGAGGTCGGTGACCTGGTGCTCGCCGCGGCACTCCACTGTCACGAAAGTGTCGGGCGCGCCCGCCACCCTGCCCGGGTACACGCGTACTGTGCCTCCTCCTGTCTCCGTTTCCCTACGCATTTGAAGTTTTGTTTAGTTACATAACGAGTTTAAAAGTTTTTACGCTTCGCACTTGTTTTAAGGTGGTTTAGGTTGTCTATAAAAATATTAAGGGTGGCGTTCAAGTTTACGGCCCGCCTGATGGTTAGCGGATACTGTCGCCTATGGATGCAGGCTCCACAACAGATCAGAATGGCCGCTATCTTCAATCGCTCATCAACTCATTTACTTTGGTTTTGTTTCTTTTTTTTATCTCTTTTGCGTGTCTGGCCACCGCCCTATGTTTTTTCTTTCCAGCAATTAAAGTTGCGCAACAACAATATCATTAATTTGGTAACGGTACTTACTTGAAGCGCAAGTAAACCGACGGGCGCTTGTTTGGAAGCCTGGTGACCCTCAGCAATGGTGTAGGGTCTCTGAGCGGGACCTCCTCGCTGCCGAGCGCGTCAGTCAGCTCGAACAGGTCGGGTTCCCTGGCGACGTGGAAGGCGCGCAGGGCCGCGGAGACCAGCTCGCGCTCGCCCCAGTTGCGGCCCACGACGATGGTCCGGTACTGCCGCCGGGACCACGCGATGTCGCCGTCGTATATCTTGACTACATCTGCTGTGAGAACAAGGCGTCCGTCTCTCATAGTACCACCACTCGGCTGCGGGTAGCACCGAGGAAACTTTCTCCGGTGCCACTACTCGGTGGTGCTCCGAGGAACATAAAATATTATCTTCTATTTGTTTACAGTTTGAATTTGAGGAATTTTTATCTAGAGTATGTCCGGTTTATTAAAAAAAAAATCTTTGAAATATTAGTTATTGTTTTTACGCCATGATTAGATAATTCAATGAGATATCATGGTCTCATCAATTCGCGTTATGCTTCTACTGGAGCCAAGTAGTCCGAATATTAGAAATCAGAATGACATGTGATTCTCGGAATACCATTGAGTAGAGTAAAATTATAAAAACCTAACTAGTGTAGGTACAAGCACGTTCTAATCTACTCGACAAACATTACCCTTTATATTCATATTAATAACTATTTCTATTTTGTGCCCATAACAAGGGAATGTGCAATAAAAAGAAAGCTGCCGTTTTATGGAGTGCCCGCCATCTTGGATTCGGAAGAATCTTGATCTAATATTTAAATTGATTTAATGTTGAATTTTATTATTTAATTTAGTTTATGCCAAATCTTATAATATTGTAGAAGAACCAAAAAGACAATTTTGACTGACAGACAAGTTTTTTTACATGTTTTTAAGATTAGAAGATAATATTTTTAGTTTTCGAGAACCGAGTAGGCATCTAGGAAAAGGTTTCTCTTGGCAACACCAGCGAAACCAAGTGGTGGTACAGAAATGGGATTTATGAAGGGTTCTCAAGATCTATCTCAACTTTAGTTGAAGTGGTCTGTCACAATGTTAGGTAAAACTAGACAGATTTTGTAGCGGTGTCGCACAAGATCCATAGAGGCGAAAGCTTAAATAATGTGCTATCTAAGGCCCGTGGCTAACGATGTTCAAGTATGAATATAAAATCTTTAATTAAAATTTGCATAAGCCAATTTGTTGTCCATCAAGTTTGGAATGAATATTGATTAATATGAGAAAACATCTCATTATGGGTGATGAATAAGTGAGTGTGAGTGCAGGGTTACTACCGAATGCGCAAATTGAGCAAGTCATTATGGAAACAAATTGGCTTTTACGTGCCAGTTTCACCACTAATAGATAGGTTCGTGATTTATTTGTTTGGTAACAATGATACTGCCTTCTTTTTTTTTAAATTGACAAAGAAGTCAGTATTTTCCGACAGTTATCAGCCAGTGGTAAGCTGGCTTTCAATAATGTAGTTATAGGTACTTGAAAATCGCTAATATACGTGATGTGATACATCTTGATGAAGGCCCTTCTTGGAAGATGGGGTTGATCCTTACCTTCCTCCCGGTCGTCGGGCGTCTTGTCTCTGTGCTGTTTGTGGTCGGACTTGTGGTCCTGGTCCGCGGGAGCGCCGGTGGAGCCCCCGCCGGAGCCCGAGCGGCCCTCGCAGCCCGAGCTGAACTCCTCACTGACGCTGCGCGCTGCAACACCACCCATCGCTCACATTCGCCCCCCCGCCCTCCCTACTCGTCGACAAAGCTGACCAAAACACTATCTCCCACCCCCTTTATTATTTAATATTTCACATTTTTATTTTAAAGCTTCGCTATATTAGTCACGGAGTTGCGTTAAATGCTATTTAGTTAGATTTTATATTTTTCTATATTTGATAAGCACATCCCGAAAAAAATTGCTCTCAAAAGTAAATCTTTAAAATTTCTATTTAAATCAAAAAGAAGTTTGTACTTCTTTTGGTTATAGGTATCACTTTAGATAATATTACATTTGGATCGTCAAAAAGCCTTTAAGTGGGTAATTAAACATTTACTTTATATATTTTCGTGAAAAATATACGATCATTGCAATAAAGCAACGAAAAAATTACGAAAGCCTAATATAATGTTAGCAGACCATTAAGATGTGATGGGTCCAAAAGGCGTTATTCAAGACTTAAGAACTTAAAACTTCTAGAGCGTCACATCTTCTCAGTCTGCACACAATTATGACCCCAGCACTAAGTAATTTTAGAACACACATATTTAACTCTTCTAAAACACACAATATTGGTAGCATAATACCGTTCTTACATGTAACACTAATGGTCCCAAATGAAACGTACACTTTCATATGAGACATTCTAAAACATATTACGGTTAAGCCAGCGGTAACTAGCGGCACACATAGTTATATGCTATCTACATTAAACAACTGGCTATGTATGAATCAGATTGTTGATTTTATATAAATTAACTCTTTTAGTGTCTTTGTAAACGCAACTTGGTGTAATGCTTAAGAAGTCTGCTGGTATGGCTACGGTATATGGTTCAATCTTTGCAGTTTGCACGGAACAAAAGTGTGTGTGCATGAACATGTATGTTTATATCTCTTTGGCTGTTTCTTATATAATATAGCTTTCCGCCCGCGGTTCCACCCGCGCGTAATTTCTTTTTTCAAATATCCCGCGGGAATGAGTCGTTTCCCGTAGGAATTTTATAGCCTATGTCCTATTTCGGGTTATAAACTATACGTGTGCTAAAGTTCATCTAAATCCGTTCAGCCGTTTAGGCGTGATTGAGTAACAAACATCCAAGCATCTAAACATCCAAACATCCAAACATCCAGACTTTCACATTTATAATATAAGTAGGATGTATTAACAAAAAAGTATATAATGTTTGTTCGTTGCCTGAAACTCAAAGTACAAGCTATACTTAGTTTGAGCGATTCGAGGATTGCCAAGCCTGAAAAGCCCAGACTCAGAAGTCATAACCATCTTGATGTTCTTAAATTTTGTTTAAAAGATCATTTCTGAACAGGAAGAAGTTTTTATGATAACTATTAAGATCCAAATAAAATAACTATAAATATTTAGTCAAACATGTCATTGTCATGTTTTTCATAGAGTATAATAATATCTATTACTCGTACTAGCTATTTTTCACGACAGAAAGGGTTTAAAATTTTAAATTAAATGTCATATAATTCAGCCAGTTGTTGTAATGCAGTGAGCGTATTAATATAAATAATACTGTATTATTAATGTCGATACATAGTGGTTCTGTCTGTATGTTACCTTGAGCCGGTGGAATGCTGCATCATGAGCATTCGTTTGGCGTCGGCTACAGGTGTCGTGGGTCAGGATGGTTAGCGAGAGGGGCATGGAGGAGGGCTATGTGAAATTGATGAGCTTTAGATTTGCCATTGCAACTATTTTTGACGCACTTCAATGAAGATATAATGGAGATTATTACTAGACTTCCGCACCTTTTAAGTGGACGAGTAGACGAGCTTGGCAAAATTATACAATCCGTACTTACTAACATTTAAATGTAAATGCGAAAGTTACTTTGTAACCATTGAATAGATAGGTGCAGGTATAAACTAGACCTTTGGAAAGGACATAAATATATGAGGCTACTATAAGGTTATTTTTTTGGGATAATCTTAGTTAAAGAAGCACGTGGTACGGAGATTGAAAGCTGGAGTGTAACGTAGGGTATTTTTTTTATCCCGGAATAATATGACACTTCTGCGAGATTCATACAGAAAATTGTATACTCCACACAGGCGGAAGGCTAGTTATTCAATAATGTTTGAGTTTTCAATGGCATATCTTATTTTCATCAGTATATTGTAAAAAAATACAAGATTAAATTAATATGACATAATATCGTTGATAATGGTTTTTTATAAAAAAACAATTTTGTCAATGGATCAATCTTGTAGTTTAATTTTAGGTAATAAATGTTGAGACAGGATTGAATAATGTTGAATTGGGAAAGAGAAAATGTCTGAAGAAGAGTAGTGTAAGTTGTTGAGTGAAATGTGCAGACAGTGTGGTAATGAGATGCTTTATGTTATAATATAATATGATACAATATATAAAGATATGAGCGAAATATAGTTAGTATAAAATAAGCATTTACTTTGCCATGCACGCACAGTTCGGGTGAGACGGGGAGTTCTGTATAACACTCGCTGCAACTTGTATAAATATAATTACGTAGATTGGTACATTTATATAATGCTGAAGAGTCGAAGCAGACGCTGTGCGCAGTTGTGTTGTAGAAAGCGTACAGCAAAAGCGAGAGAGCTATTCTCAGCATAACTACGATTTTACAGCATGTTTTAGTGTTTTTAGTAGTTTTATTTTGTTTAGTTAAGTTTTATTTTTATTTATTTGTTTATTTTATTAATAACAAAAGCGTATATTAGATTTGAAAGTTTATTCAGAGCATGAAGCCACGTATTCACTAGGCGAAATTGGTTACGAGTTATTTTCTGAGTATTACAAGTTACTCTGTGGGCAAATTTTTAAGCAAGAGAAGTTTTATGAACATAAATTAATGAATTTAATTGAAAAGATATATCCGTTACATATTATTATGTTATGTTATTAAATATAATATATTTTGGAATCTGGAATTAGCATATAGCATAGAATACGTTATAATAATATGTCGTCAGAAAGATCGCTTAGTGAATATGAGGTAGTCGAGCTGAGTAGCACAGAGGATGGTGGATCATGCTGGTGGGTGGCGAGGGAGCCTAGACAGGCGTTACCTCGCGAGTAGGGGGGCGACGCGCCGCCGTGGGGGGAGCAGGCGGAGGGCAGCAGCCGCCGCGCCAGCGTCACCAGCCGCACCGGCGCCCAGCCCGCGCCCGACCCGCGGCGCGCGCGCGCTGCCCACAGACACCGCTCACTCTCGCGCGCGCTCATGTGCCGCGCGATTCGACTCCCGCTCCCGAATCACTTGCACCCCACCCTACCCTGCCCTACACCCTAGCCCGGCCTAGCCATCTCACTACCGCTACTGTAGCTAAGGAAACCAAGCTGTCGACCTAGGAAGTCGCCTACGCATCAGTAAAAGAGCAAAAGGTGGCCTCGACTCTGTGCGACGGTTCGGGAGCAGGACGGTTGTGAAGTAGTGAGTCTAGAAGCGGCTACAAGCACCGCGAATTGCGAGGCACATGTCAGTCGGCCGAAGCGGCGGGCGGCGAGGACTGCGGGGCGGACACTTACGGCAGCCGAAGTCGCGCTGCGAGGGCGGCGGGCGCACGTGCACGCCGATGATGGCCTCCATCGGCACCTCGGTGCGCGGGATGGACACCGCCGACGGCGGCAGGAAGATCGGCTGCAGCATCCCGAAGTTGCATTCTTCCGGGATCAGCGCGCGACATCCTGCGTGGCACTGTTGCAACAAACGTTACGTTAAACTCCGGCATTTTCAATCATGTACAACAGATTTCATAATGACTGGATGTTCAATGTGTTGGGATGATCTAAAATAAAAGACAATTGATCTGTAAAATACTGCAACCCAAGCACCCTAAAAAATCTGTTCATATGCAGAATTGCTCTGCCTCTGCCTGAAGAAATCTAAAGGAAAGCAATTCACTTCATGGGGCTCCCATTATAAAGACGACGACGAGACGACGAGAGAGAGTCGACGAGAGAGAGTACCTACGACAAGTAGAATTGGAAGCGCGACGGGTCTCACGTAGACGGCACGCATCCTCTGACGCTGGGCTAAGCTATAGACGAGTGCAGCTGATGTCTCACCGTGCTGCCGCACCACTCGCAGCGGTACCCCGTCAGGCACTCCGCGGAGCAGCAGGCGCGGCGGCAGGCGGCGCACTTGCTGTTGGCCGGCAGGTTGCCCTCGCGCCAGTGGTGCACATGCCGCGGCTCGCTGCCCGCGCAGTACGTCGCGTTCTCTCTGCAGTCCGCCGCCGCGAAGTCCACGCATTCTCCGTGGACATAGTATTCGCATACTGGAAATGTTTACGTTTTATTCGCTTGGTTAAACTATATATTTCTGTGGTACGTATCATATAGTATACTAGCAGTATAGCCTCAACATTACATACATGGGTTGTGCACTTCTTATGTAGCAACAACAACACTAAACTTGTCCAGTGACGCGACGTTTTAATGAAAGAAAAGACTATTCATAGCAAACTATAATAAAATACTTGAATCTTATTTATAATTGCTGCATCATGTTTTAGCATTATGTACTAAAACGAGAGCTTCGTTCCGTATGCACTTGGCCGAAAAATTAGCTGAACATTCGACATCATTAACATGACCTATTTTATTGTAAGTAATACTTGTAGTATGGTAGCTTAATTAGCTTAAAAATTTATAGCTGCTTTTGAAGTAAGGAAAAAAAAACACTATAAATAAGGTATATTTTTGGTGGGAAAAATAACCAGTTCTTGTTCAGAACAAAACATAAAGTAAACTACGAGTTAACTAGCATCAAAGGGAGACATCATTTCGTATAATAAATACTGACTGCATTCCACCTAAGTACATGGCGGTGGTAGGCCTCCTACGCAAGAAACTTTCATCAAAGCTTCCTCTAGCTTAGTTAACATATCCTTAGGTTAACCTCGGAATGCCATTGATTGTCTGCGGAAAATATAATAATAACTATTGTAAATAAAAATTAATAAAAACATATGTTTTGAATGGATAATGATCTTAATCGAAAATTTAAATAATATAAAACAGTTCTTTTAAGTATGTAGATGAAATAAACAAATACTTTATTTTCGACGATTCACCAGTCTTTGTTAAGTGCCCGTGCTCATCACCACCACCAAATCCACCTATGTTTTCAGTGACCTTTTTTAAATTCGGAGGAAACATTAGGCTAACTAAACACTACTAAATCACTTTGTTTTAGGTTAGAAGATGTATTTTATTACGAGTACAATGTATACTGGTGGAAAATCCGAAAGCAAAACCAGCGGTTGGGCGCATTATGTTCTAATTCCAATTCGCAATAAGGCCAAATCTTAAATTGTCCAATTAGCAATTTGTCCAATTCGCACTTTGTCCAAATCTCAAATTGTCCAATTAGCAAATGGTCCAATTCTCAAATTGAGTCTCTTTAGTCTTTTCTATTGTTGTTTTGAACAAAAAAATAGTGTCTAGATTGCAAAATAGACTTACTCATGCAATGTAGAGCCGGGCATTCATCAAGGCGCTTTCGGCACACCGTGCAGAACTTGCGCTTGTGGTGTGTGGGCTCTGACCAGCAGTGAGCCACTGGGTTCTGTAACAATACGAAAAAAACGCGTTTTGACTTATTATTACGTAGTCTGAAACAAAAATCTGCAATCTCTGGCACTTCCATTTAGTAATTCTCAGTGACAATTCGAAGTGTAGTTAAATGCTAGCTGTGTTACCTAGTATAGTGGATCTTTTACTCGTATGAGCCGTTCGTCTGTGGAAGGATCACCACCTTACAGTAGACCACAATGAATGAACTAGAACTTCACACTTTTGTGCTGTTTCTGTCGGTGAGCAGTATCTCTAAACCTCCATTGGGGAGAGCATGGTGTTAAGAGCGAAAATAATTTAATAGTAGTTTGGTTTAATCGCCGACTTCTCATTGCAACCATTAAGCCAAATCATCATCATCAGCCTATATACGTTCCCCCTGCTGGGACACAGGCCTTATCTTAATTGTGAGATAGTTTGGGCCATACTTCACCATGCGGACCCAGTGCGGGTTGGTGGAGGGGTGCGTAAGGCAAGTGACCAACCCTAATGTTAGATGTAATGTAACCAAATGGCCTCTCTGACTAGGCTTGACTAATATCTACATTCTAGTAAATATTAGCCGGGACCAACAGAAATAAATGCCACTAAATGTGGTCAGAACGGTCACCCATCTGCGGCGTGGGTAGCTTGACTTTCGTTATCGCTTTCGTGGCGCTCGTGGCGCAGCTGTGACAGTGGTCAAGCTAAATCGAGGGTCGTAATATTCAATAAATTACCTTGATGAGGCTCGGCGCCACCCCGCAGCACGGCGTTACCACAGCCCCCACGCATCGCTCGTGAACTATGAAGTTGCACACTGCAACAGACAGACAGACACTCTTAGCTTACACACTTTAAATATTTATAATTATATTAAAGATTAACACATTCTTATTAATACACAGGCAGGTGTCCAGATCGAGTGAGTGGTAGCGAATTGAGCGAGATGCGTTCTGGAGGAACTGGTGGCATATTGGAGTTATTTAAGACCGCAAAGAGTGGAACGAGGCTTGCCCTATAGCTAGACAACACAATCAGGTACGAATGCTATTAACATCTACCTTCATGCCAAATTTCAGCCCGATCCGTCCAGTGGTTTGGGCTGTGCGTTGATAGATATCTATGTCAGTCAGTCAGTCAGTCAGTCAATCAGTCACCTTTGAGTTTTATATATATAGATGATAGCCATACATAAACGTTATCATATTTTAGCCCTGGCATTTATGTTTATCGATGAATAAGCATATAATATCTAGAGCTTGGTAACCGAGTGGTATATAGCTCCGCTCTACATGCGTGAGGCATTCGAATCTTGGACGCACCTAAGGATTTTTCTATTTACCGTTAAGTAGCTCGGCGGAAACGGTAAACGACCATGATCCAATTAGTCTAGATCTCTGGTAAGGGTTACAGAGATCAGATGGGCAGTCGCTCCAATGTATAGCCCGACCAATAAAATAAAAAACCTCGCCATATTGTGAAAATATATTGGATGGAACTAATTTCTTCAAGTGGCAACAATTAAATAAGAAAACAATAATATCATCATCATCCCAGCGTATTCCCGATTGCATCCAGTATGGAGCTCAGGGTCCGCTTCGACTATGATCCTAGATTTGACAAGCCTGGTTATTACAATGGAGCGATTGCCATCTGGCCTCCGTAACCCTTACAAGGGAAACCAGACCTACTTGGAACATAGTCGGGACCAACTGCTTAACGTGCCTTCCGAAGCACGGAATCATCATTCTTTTCAGACATTCAGGTGATTCAAGCCTGCAATGTCCTAACCAAACTGGAAACAATCACACAAAGTGATGTTCCCCGTGGGATTCGAACCCAATAATATGTCATTCATTATTATTCTGTCAAAGTATGATGTCAATTGTCAACCGTGCATTGTTACTATTGGATATTGTGGGAGATTCACTGGAGGGTAGGCGATGGGTTCACGCGTCTTTTAGTTTTAAATCTTTTTATTTGTGATCTAGTGCAGTTTGGTGTTGAAAAGTGGTGTGATTTTCATTCAGTAAAGTGTAACGAAGTGTCATAAATAAGAAAATTGAAACGAATTGACTGAATGGACGGGTATTGCGTGTAGTGTGTCTCATCGGTAGATGAGACGCTCTTACCGCAATGGCGTCCATTCCCCCGTGACCTTGAGAGTATCCTCCAGTGTTTCCATGAAGCGTTAAAACATCTTAACACCAATGTTTTAACGCAAGGAGAATCTCCCTTATTTTCACTTGACATTGGCAGAATCACCGCGCCGCAAACAGGCGCGGGATAGAGTCCATTAAAAAAAAAAAAAAAAATTGGATATTGTGAGTTATTTGTGAGTATAACCATAGCAACCAAGTGTTGCTATAAACAAAACCATAGCTAATGTAGCGCCAGAGCAGGTTTTTTATTTTCCTGGTCAATAATAGTAATAACTAGACTTGTCAAATCTTGGATCAAGCAAATGTAGGTATTCTGCCTAGATCAAGAGCAACATTAGATCTGAATTTAATTAGAAATAGCCCGTTCGTCCAGTGTTCATAACATTCTAACCACGATATCCGTGACTTTCAGAAACGAGGTAAACGTTTTAATAACTAGACTAAACTCTATATTGATTAAGTATGTCGCGTACGTACATATTGTGCTACAACGATGGTCCCAGGCGACTAATAATTTCGCATGTAATCCTATTATTATAAGTTTTTGCTGTAATAAAAGGCGAAAGTACATTTTTGCACGTTACGTTTTTTTACTCAGACTAGCCCGTTTCCTTTTAATATTTTTTAGGTTGTACCTACGAGTCATAATTTAAGTATTCTTGTAAATGTCACTCCAAGGACCAGTTCCACCGATGACAGATACGTTCGTAAATATCTGTAAGATAACTTAAACCTAACTCTTTCTCATTAAAAAAAAAAAAACTTACAGCCTCAATTTTTTTTAGGCAGATAATCCATTACTGATTTATCTGTCAGTGGTGAAGCCTTTAATAAAAATCAAAGATTCCAGGGACTATGGAGCACACCTCTATTTTCGGGTTAGCATTTAATTGCAATAATGTTTTGACCAAAGTAGTGTGTTTACGTATCATTTTGTTACGTTTACATTAAAATTCCGGCAGGTTTGCGTACATGCATGATTCCTGGAAGATAATAGTACAGCGGTTTAACAAGTTTTGAGGAAAATTTCCCGTTTCCACTTCGGCTGGTTGTAGCCAAGATGCGTCACTGTAATGTGAGATGTAAAATTAGATAGGTGCTCAACCTCTTTCACATGACGTACGTTTTCACGTAAAATTTAACGTGAGCCTATGAAATAGCGCGAGTCCGCCATATTGATGCGATGACATAAAGTATGCAGCGTAGGGCAGTGATGAATGATTTACGTATTCTGGAATATCACTTACAGCACAAGTTCCAACTAAATTTAAACTAGACTAGACGTAACTATCTTAATGAAATTACTTTGTAGTAATAGCGTTTTGGTGCTAACACGCAGTAATATTGAACGACTAAAGCAAACAATGTGTTTTGAATTCAGGCTTTTGGTAAAATCTAAATATTTTTTTATTCATGTAGGCTTGAGTTATGCATTTATAAGCGTCCCTAATTGAATTATGAATATGATACTTTAACACTGGCTTCGGAATGTGGTTACCTTCTCTTTGCAATGTACTAAAATTATCAATACACTCTTAATTTGCCTATTTCTATAATATTCTTACAGTTTTCTGTGTCAAAGATACAATAATTCAGGAAAAGATTGGGTCCCAGTCGACCAGTCCCCAAACCTGATTACAAATATGCTGATAACTTTCAAGAGCTGATTCAGAAAGTTGCACTAGGAAGTTTTTTTTTTATTTAGACAAAAATTAGTAATGCGATCAAATTAGGCAGTTTAAACTGTGTGCTCGAAGCAGGTTAATAAATAAAATCGCGTGGCAACGCTGTGGCGGCCGCGGCGTGGGCCCGCGGTATCGGCACTTTAATCCCTACGCGACGATGGCCCGGCCCACTCGCGTTAGTTTTTAATGAATCATGCTAGTTAGTAATATACTGGAAGTCAGTAAGTGCATTTATATATTCATTATTTTAATTCAGTTCACTGGCCTATACTTCAGAGATTGAAGTGTGAAATAACATAGGCCGATGTTTCCTGGTTTGGTTTGAAATACTGGGTGTCCCATAAGTCCTTTGAACTAAAAAAAAATTATATAAAAAAAACTATGTACAACATGAAATTTTTATTTATTGTTTAGTAATTAACATTAAAAGGGAATTATTTTTTAAAAATCACTTCTTCTAAATGAGCTCCATTTCGTTCTTGGCACTCCTGTAAACGACGACTAAAATTTTCCATCACTGCACGGCAAGTACGCTCTGAAATGCTTGACATTTCTCGCCGGATATTTTCTTTTAGTTCACCAGTTGACCGCGGATTTGTTTCGTGGACTTGAGACTTAAGGTAACCCCATAAGAAAAAGTCCATTAGACTCAAATCCGGGCTATGTGGTGGCCAGGGAATGTTTCCTCTTCGAGATATCACTTTGTTAGGGAAAAGTTGACGGACGACGGGCATAGCAGTGTTAGAGGTATGGGCAGTTGCGCCATCTTGTTGAAACCAGGTCCGGGTATTGAAACTTGAAAAATTCTGTAACTCTGTAGTAAAAAAATCCTCGATCATTGCTACATACCGCTCCGAAGTAACAGTAACACGACCATTTTCGACGAATGGATTGAGTAGGATTTTCACAGACTGACTCTTGCACTACGTCGATGTTTTCTTCCGTCCGTGATGTTCTTGCTCGGCCTGATTGTTGTTTATCCAACGTAGAGCCAGTCTCCTCGAACTTTTGGACCCCATTTTTAATCGTTTGAAGACTAGGCCAGTCATTAAACGTGCGTAAATTGCGATACTCTCTAAATTTACGACGCGCAATGGTGGCCGAATTCCGAAAGACCGTTGGTGCTACCCCCGCACTCTGCGCGCTATTCCTGAGCGCTATTTGAATTTTATTCGAAATTTGGGACACCTTGTATAATAGTTTGGGGTTGTGACTGAAGTTGTATAAAAATTATTAGAATGTTGCTCTGGAAAATTCCCAAGATTGAGATTCGAGACCTAGCCGCTTTTTATACAATGAGCCTGAAGGCTGATATTTAAAGGCTGATATTTAAAGGGTAAACAATGTTGGCAGAGAAAAAAGTTCTTCTCGCTGCCAACACCATACAGGGCGTATGGTGTTGGCAGCCAATTGAACTTGGAGACCTCTCTCAACGATAGAAACGTAGCAAAAGAGTTAAGAAGCGCTACTTCTCTGTGTTCTCTAGTTCTCTTCTTCTGTGGTCTTTAAGGTGGAATATTCCATTTATTCCAATTATAGCAAATAGTATCCAAACTGGTCGCATTCAATGCAATAGGCCCTGTGACGGCTATCATCAGGCAGGCTGTGAGCCTGTCTGCCAACTGATAATTAATATAAAAATAATAGATAAGCAGCGGAGATGGGAATGTGCTTGTACGTCGCTTGTACCAACAAGCAGTAATGGGCCGGTGGTGCGGCAGTGTTGGTACACTAAGTCAGGTCATTAGAGTGCGCGCACGCGAGCCGCCACAGCTGCTGCCAGCACGCGACCACGCGCCACAGGGCTACCACCAAGGGCATCCATCTTGAATGTTTTTTCAATGTTACTTCCATCCACCCAAATCCTCATATTATATTAGTTTGTTTGGTTGTTGGCTCCAAAACCACTGAACTGATTTGAATAATTCTTTCACTGTTGCAAAGCTACACTATCCCCGGTGAACATAGGGTACTTTTCATCTCGGAAATGTGGGGGGAATTTGAAAAAAGAATTATGCGCGGGTGAAACCGCGGGCGGAAGCCGCGGAAAGCTAGGCCTTTAATAAGCACGCTGCTATACCAGCCGAAGCCAAAAGATTCAAGAGAGCTGATGTGCTGCCTGATTAGGTGGACCGGGAGAGTGGTTCTGATCTGTTGTAAACTTCTGCCACCTCCAACAAATCTGATCTTAGTCCTATGAACTGATAGCAGACTAACTAGTAAAAAAATGTTACTTCAGTTGGCAGGCACGTACGCAGCTCGCCTGATGGTAAGCAGCCCCTGCGCCCTTTTCTATCGAAGGACACATAAGAAGCGCTTTCTGTACTACCACACTAGGCTTCTCTTATATTCGAGATCTTTATTTTAAAGTTGGCAGACAGACACACAGCCCACCTGATGGTAAGCGGCCACTGCTCGTTCCACTGACGGACCCTCAACCAAGAAGCGTTGCTTAATCTTCTGTGACATTGTAGGCTTCTCTTACCTATGAGCCTTTCAATTCAAATGTACTGGTTCCCACATTATTGCCAAAGCTAATATGGTGACAGATTTCACTTGTGAGCCAGTCAATCGCCGTGACACGGGAAACTAGGGGAATTTAGTGTGTAGAGTCTCGCCAGCCTGCCGTGAAGGTGCTAAAACGCATTCTCTTCCGGAAAAATGATGTGGAGAAAAATTTCAAAGTAGCTACTAAGTTTTCGAGCTGTGGCATTATTAGTTAGTTAAGAACATGTGACATGTGACTATTATGCAGTTAATCCTTCTAGCCCCGGATTACTAGACACAATAGAAAATCTATTGTTATGTGGCACCCGAGTGCCGGTTCGGCGTTGAGTGGTTAATAACCTTTTTAAGACAAACATAAAAAAATAATCAATACTTTTATGAAACCATTAATTCTAATTATTTACTTCTAGTCTAATAATTATACGAGTAGAGTACGTACGCATAAGCTTACCTAATATCGATGTTTGACAACCCTACAAAGGTGTGAAGTTCACCCTTTGCTTTGCGTCGTGTGGCAACTGACCGACCTTATTTATTAAAGTGTTTTTAAACTCACAATTACCTACTTCATTTACGAGCTTTTAGCCCTAGTTAATTGTTAAGTTGCATTCTTGTGGTTACTGGAGCTTTTTTCGTGAGCTTTGTGAATAGTTCATTTCCAAAATCCTGATGAAAAAATTTATGTGTGACAATCATTACACTCTTGTTAGGTTACATGAAAAATACCTAATTTTATGTCAATGTAGGTACTCGTATTAGGTGTTTCAAATTCAAAAAGACGATCGTTATAACCTATATTTTTATATCTTTTCAAAATGTTTATATTTAACCAGTATTTATTTTTAAAACGTCTAAGGAGGATTTAAATATTGATCATGCTCAGAGCGCCATCGCCCGCCGCAAATACTGGCCGCAAAAGGCATTTCGTAGCAGACATTTGAACTTGGAACGAGCTGTGCCGAGCCACAGTATAACAGAATTACCAAAAAGGTTACTAACTATAGAGTTTGTTACTGCACCGATTTAGTGATACGATGATTGAAGTGTTTTTATTGTAGATGTTGTTGCCCATGATATTTGATGTTGTTGTTAGTGTAAGGAGGAGAATGGGTGGGCTGTGAAAACTCGAGGGGAAAGATATATCGCTGTAACAAAGTTGATTGTGGCAGAGCGGTCGGCAGCGCACTCCTCTGAAAGTCATCTCGGCGCGATCGATACGGGCGCGCCGCGCATGCCACCTCGATACCTACGTGTCGTGCACTGCCCAGACAGATCACTGGGAATGCACGGTGATTCGTGACTCCGCACTATCAGATGATTTGGAATGAACGCGTAAATATCTTTGCGTTTAAATAAAAAAAATGGTTACTTATTATTATTAATGGCCAGTACGATACAATGTATCAATTTAACTTTATAAATTCAACAATTGAAATTATCAGTGGCACTTACGAGTATTATTATATTTAAAGTCTTTGCTCGAAAATACAAATTTCCAAAGCGTCAATTTTTTTTGTGATAATAATTATATTCATGTACTTTTTTATCTATTGCATTTCTTCTAAACACGATATCTCGTCAGAAAAAGTTGTGGTCATGTGAAATAGAGAGAACTTAGAAGATTCATATTCGCACAGAAGTTATATAAATAAGTCTCATAGTCGGCGCCATTTTACCAATGGTTCACTAGACGTACGCGGGATTACATCAGGACCACACAATTTACGTCATCATTTCTGTGGGTACCTACTAGGGAATGCAAATCTCGCGAGATTAGGGCTCAAGCGAGATCTCGCGAGATTATGAATATCGGTGCTGCGAGATCTCGCTAAAATCGAGATCTCGCGAGATTAGCAGTTTTGCGTGTTTTTTTGCAAATAATTACAATATTTGATTACATTAGGATAAAATTATAATAAAAATCATAAGTATTATAAGATAAACATTTATTTTCACGAAATAAAACAACTTAAGACGGATAAAAACTAGCGATAAACTCTACATTTTAAATCCGTGATCACGAGTGTTGAAAAGTGGTCGAAACGTCGGGTTTTAAATTTAAAATGTAGAATATATCGCGCGTTTTTATCCGTTTTAAGTTGTTTTATTTAATGAGTAGTAACCGCGTAAACACCAGAAACCAGTATTTATTTTTACGTTTTTTTTTCAATATTTTTTTTAATGTTTAAACTAAGCCAGCACTTGACCACACAGTTGCCTGATGTTAAACAAATATGCGGTCTACAATAGAGCGCACTTGCTCAGGAAAGCCCGTTAATTCTGGCCTTGAAGAGCCCCAAGTTATAATGGATAGGTAGGAAAGACTGACCCAGGCAGAGAGTTCCACTCCCGCGCAGTCCGTGTCAAAAAAGACGAAGCAAATCGCTTAGTCCGGGGTCTTGACTCTCTCTCGACTGCATACGGATGGAGTCTCTCAGTCTAGTCGTTCAGTGATGGAACGGAGCTGGCGAAATTAAGTCGTGCAGTTAAGAAGAACACTCGCCAAAGTGGAGTCTGTAAAAGATGATCCTTCTTCGATGATCAAGGCTCAAACATTGTTTGAGCCTCTTTGTTGCACGCCCGACACGAACGAAACTAAGAGACACCTCCCATGACCACTATCTCAAGCCGCCGCCTCACCCGCACCAAACGAAACCTACAGATCGCAAGTCCGACCGTGTCAGTTCGGGCTTCGAAGAGGTTTTTGTGCTCGAGTGCAATCTCGTTAATCTCGCGAGATCTCGTCCTGTTTTCGACCGAGATTCAATCTCGCAAAAAAAGGCCGAGATCTCGCGAAAACGAGATCTCGCGAGATCGAGATTGCATTCCCTAGTACCTACTGATAAAATTAAATGCGTTTTCTGTACCTATTTACATTTAAAAATTTCTTTTGTCACAATTTCCGGAGACTCCTGTTTTGTTTATTGCAAACGAACGCATGTGAATAAAGTTTATTTATCTAAGCAGCAGTCATATAACGAAATAAAGAAACCACTTAAGAGCCCTATTACAAAGAGCGCTCGCTCGGTACTGACTGAGTCCGGACGGCCAGCGCATCGCATTTTGTAGTAATTTTGCAGTTATATATTTTATTGTTATTATCGAAATAGGATAATAAATGAATGGTTTAAAATTATAAAATCTTCATTCCTCATGATGTAACGCTTATTCTGGTATACATTTTGCTTAATTGTATTGTCGTAGATAGGAGAAATTCACAGTTAACTTAAAGCAATTTTCGAAGACTTTTGCTTTAGAACTAGATTTTTTTTTCATATATAAAACCAAAGATATTTAAAAATCCCAGGCCGCTATGAATGAACTATACGACTATATAAGAGATGACATTCTAATTTTTTTATTTCATTTGCTTAGAACAGTATTTCAATCTAGGAGCTTAAAAATGTGCCTTCGCGCATTTTATGAAAATCTTTCCCTGCAATTTTGGGTTCAATTAAAAAGTAAAGCAAAATTTACAAAAAGCAAGGCCGCTACGAACTATTCCAATAGATGTTCTACACTATTTAATAAGTCATAATTGTTAATGTATTTTTGTTTCTGAGATCAAGAAGGCCAAAGTTGGCCATTTTATGCAAAAATCACAGTCGAGATGTGATAGGGCTCTTAAGTATATTATTTATAAAGTTTAAGTTTTGAGCTAGATTGCCACCCAGCAACCTGTACACACAGCATGTAAGCCATCATGTTCCCTTTTTTGATTTGAAAATGAAGTAAAAGGGTGTAGCTTTAAGTTTAAATTTTCCAAACACACCTGATTGTATTTTAGAATCAAAAATTTAACAACATGGACATAGTTTCGCAGTAAGGATCCAATCCACATTATTGCTTCATATGGATTGGATCCTTACCTACTGCGTAATTTTATAGATCAAATCCATAAGACTCATAAGACGCAATAACATGGATTGGATCCTGGATCCTTACTGCAAAACTACCTATCTACGTCCAATTGCACTAAAAAGTAAAAAAAAATACAGTCTAATTAAGAATCTGCGCCATATTTGAAGTCGGTTACAAATACTAATTTAAATAACAGCTGTCTCAATACTCTCAATATCAAACGCGCATTATATCATCTGCCGCGTCCGCGCATCTTCGCAAGCACAACAAAGCTCATTATATTTTTAGCTTTCGCGCGTGTCAATATCGATAGGATTTTTTACATCAAAAGGCAATTTTAGGGTAGATACTAGATACGTAGGTATTAATGAAAAAAAATTATGCAGTCTATTGGAATATCACCTAGTAATGTCTATAGTTATCCATAATATTAAAAAGGAAAGGATACTCTGTCTCTCTTACATTTAAACATGTCTAAATAGTGTACGAACTTTATTTATTTACTAAAAGAACAACAGCTCAAAAAATAAATATCATTAGGTCCTCACCGGTAACAATGGCGGTAAGGGGCATGTTTTAATAACTAAAGGCATCCAACAGATGCAACAAAAATATCTATTCCACAGAGGCGTATACTACAGGATCAGTTGTAAAAGTTTATTTTGGTTTTCTTTTTTAAACATCAAACCAGCGTTGTAAGAAGTCCAAACAAGTCGTTCGGCGCATATCTCTCTACCAGAGCTTAATCGCGAACGCTACAGCCAAGGTAAACAGCGCGCCACTGAAATAGGCGGGAGCAATGACCCATCGAATCTACGTGGTTATCATCCAAGTTCAATGTTTATGTAAGGGAGTATTAATAGTTTCAACCCTATCTTTCTCACTCTTCTTTATTTCTCTCCTTTTTTCTCTTTTTTTCTTTTTTTTTACATCAACTATATTCAATTTATTAAAAGTTGCGACGGTTGGTGGTATGATTTATTCAGAGTGTAGCATATTCTGGTCTTCGAGCCTTACATTTCAAGTGTACTGGCTGCCGTACACATAATACTGCTGGAAAGTAGCAACATGGTATTATAAAAATGAGCCTATAGTGAGGCAGCACATTGAGCGACGCTTTCTGGTGAAGTGTAATTCAATGGAATAGACCGCAGTAGCCGGTTACCATCATGTGGGTTTCGTGCCTGTCAGCCAACTAATCTACGAGTATCATAAAAAACTAGCGGCCGCCCGCGGTTTCACCCGCGTGGTTCCCGTTCCCGTGGGAATTGATCAAAATCCTTTCTTAATGCCTACGTCATAACATCTACCTGCATGCCAAATTTCAGCCCGATCCGTCCAGTGGTTTGGGCTGTGCGTTGATAGCTATCTATGTCAGTCAGTCAGTCACCTTTGAGTTTTATATATGTATATAGATATGGCAACTAATTTCACCTGCGGTAGCTATTAGGCAGTTGATTTCATAGCCCTATCACCAGCAGGTATCGGCAGAAGCCGAACCCGCGACCTCTGTGTTTAATAACTCGACCGGTTAAACTCGGCGCAGACAAAATTAACAATGAAGCCGCGAATACACTACGCTACCGGCTCGTACGCCGCGCGCTAATTATAGCACTGCGTACGCGCAGCCACTTTGCCGCCTTATTTGATCTTTCCTTTTTATATTTAATGGTTTATTTTGGTTTTAAACCCCTCTCAATACCAATTACCAATACATTTTTTGTTAATATAAACGTAGTGATTTGTTTATTTCCACATGGAAAGCTTTCTATACTATTTATGGCACATCAGTTGACATACCGGCACTATAATGCCTGCTGTTACTAGAGTGCTGTTTTGGTTTAACATTGGACAAATCATGAAGACGAGACACATTTACTACTCTTTATTGTCTTTAAAGGTTAACCAAGAGGACCGGCATAAACAGTGGGTGCAGAGAAATCAAGTTCAGGGTACGTTATGCTTGCGAAATGCAGTTCGGTAATAACAAAAACAAAGGCCTGTTTGATAACACTGAAACATTACACCGATCTATCACAAACGAATGTTGTTTACAATACAAACAATACGTAAGATGCAGTTGCACGTGTCATCTCATTCAGCTCGTTGCACCGGCTCGCAATGCACTCGCCAGTGGCGCCGAGATCGCTATTCGCATCGCGATTCATTGCGCTAATTAGCCAACGTTCATTAACTGAGCAATACACTCACTATTAATTTGCAACAAGATCTGCCTGTAGAGGAATAAGGTCGCCGGAGTAATAAGAACGTGGTTCAAAATAGACGCGTGAATTTAGCGAGTACATACTACCTACTTATAGGAAGCAGTCGAAGACAGTAAGAGCTGTGGTAGCAAAGAGTTCACATGCGTGAGGTAGATAGTGCCAATTTTAGTAATACGAGTAACTGGAATTTCCTGCATCATTGTGCTAGCGTATTCTGACTTAGTATTTCGGGACAGAAAGATCGGAGAAAGAAAATACGTCTCATCATCATCTCCCTGCCCTGTTCCCAATTTATTTGGGGTCGGCGCAATATGTTTTCCGCTTCCATATTACAGAAAAGACGTCCAGGAAGCAGTATTATTTTCCGAAAACTAAAGTATTGTTTCCGTTGCACAATATTAGAAGTGGCAGTAGCATTTTATCAGACAGCCAGCAGGGTTGCATCAAAGAAGCTTTGATAAAGGTAAACAAAACATGTGTCGGAAGATCCGCTGTTTTGAAACCGACCATATTTTTCTCGAATCAAAAATTAAATTGCAAGAATTAAACAAGTTTTTCCGATTAGTGGGAATTTGCTACATTAAAGAAGGACTTAAACAAGGAAGGCAACTTCGGCACACCGAGTGATGTACTTGTAAAGAGTTGGAATATTAAGCACACATTAGGCGTTGAGAATCTGTGATAGGTTTTTAAATTGGGGAAAGAAATAAGACTAGGAAACATGGATATTATTATGTGAGGAATACGCATCAATAAATAAGGAATGGTTCAACTCTAACAATCATCGAAATAGCAAAGTCAATGAGGTAGTTGTCACATCCATGATGGCCTGAGATAATGAAATGAGAGAGAGAGAGAATGTGTTTTTAGTTTCGTAGAAACCGTTTGCAGGAGGTCAACTCTCAAAAAACACCCAGAAGATAGAAAGTCACTTATGTCAGCAAAATCCAAAAAAGGATTAAGTTAGAATAAACTTCTCCTGTAAGGTGGTTCATGTTCATGGGCATCTGTATGTAATATTAAGAAAACTATTCAATTGTCGACTACAGTGTTAGTCGATAATGGGTTCGTATCCAGGTTTGTTCTCAGCGTGTAGCATTTGCTAGAAACATACCGTTCTTTGGTCTGCAATAGAGAACCTGATGGCAATTTTGGTCAGACCAGGTTATCAGTGGGTTAGCTGTGGGGTGGTACGGCTTATGCAGCGCTCGCGACGGCAACAGGTGATGGCCACAACACACGGCTATTAATACCGACCCATAGCGGCATCGCACCGCGTCCGGCGTCCCTCACACGCCACGTGCTGTTTCTTTATTTTTACGTGTGCATTTGTTTTTGTGCATCTATCATTCTGATAACACGCTTTTAACTTATTACCTATTTTGTATTGTACAGAGACGTGGTTTCGATACGTAGCTTAGAACATGAACAATGTTTTTTATAGGGTTAACTTCTGGATAGAATCTCTCCACCTTAACTAGAATGAGCTATGGTGTGGTTACTTTATTTGGTATTTTTTACTTATTGTACCAAGAAGCAAACATTTTATCTACAAAAATACTAACATCTGTCATAGGAAGTAACTTCGTCTCATGCATACTTTGTGTGTGATATATTTGTAGGACTTTGTATTTACAGAGCTTTGATTTGTTTCAAATTGAATGAACTAGGTTTACATTGGTTTCTATGATACTCTCTCGGTTCTAATCGTATGTGTTTAAGCGTACACTGAGACAGTGATATAAGTAGTGCCCACTACCATTTTCTTCACTTTTTGACATTCTGATTGCAATTGTTTTTTTTTTATGCTTATGGTATAATTGATGAAAAAATTGATAGGTACAATACAATAAGTATTGTTAATGGAAAACTGCCCTTCTGGCAATTCGAAAGTAAGCTCCGTGTAATTCCATTTATCTAGCGAACTCCCAACCCTTTCTTTATAAAGAAGCAGCACTCTGCCGTGTCAGGCCTATCTCCGTTATCTCAAAAAACCTAGTTTTGAGTAAACGACTCCTAAAGTTTTTTTTTGCATTTATTGCCATTATATCTATGTTTCAAGAGATTTTTCCAAACTTATTTCATATCATAAGAATTGTAAAGATGTACATATTATTGTGATGTAATTATCTTTTTTGTTTTATCTTTATTTTCTATGTTTTTTTCCAAAAACGGAGATAGGCGTGATAGGAATTTCATACAAATCTTGTTACGCGAAGGGCCGTATCTTAAGATACATGACTTAGCCGTGTCAATTTGAGTAAGAATTATTTAGCCATACATGCATTTCTGCATTATTTTGTTTAGAGAGGTAGAATAAAAGTAGGTTTTAATATGAATCTTAATTTTAATCATTCATATTTTAATTAGGAACATAGGTGTAATCAAATAACAAGTATATTATGACAAAACTGGAAATGGTATTCAAATAAACTAAAATGTATTTCTTTTTCATTTATCAACAAAAACATTACCTACCGGTCTACTAAATCAGTCTAAATATTATGTAGTTGCATAAGTCTTAGTAATTACCCCATAACAGTATAATATATAAGTAAACTACGTATCTATCGTGGCTAAGTCATGTATTTTAGTAGACACTTAACTGAGTTTGCCATAATCGCGTCTTGTCGACTCGTCAAGCGTTGTATGTAACTTAAGATACAGTATTTAACCATAATATCGTAGTCAATCGTAATTTCTTCTAGAGCATTTTTTGGGATAACGGTAAGAGATAATTAAATAATATTTTATACACGGGATAGAAGACCCATAAAAACCACGAAAAACACTTGTTACGCGTAACTCATGTATCTTAAGTTAACTGACATTCGCCTGACACGGCAGCACTAGTACACAAACTTTCACTAGCAGTGTGTTAGTAAAGTCGGTGATGAGATAAGCCGAGTGCTATCGTTATCCAGGCCAGCGCTGGTCGATGCAAGCACGCGAGGGCAACAGGTGACCGTGGTGCTGCGACAATATGCTATTCATAAAGCTAAGCAGGCCATGCTTCAAGTGCAAAGTTGCCGGGACGACCGCGACGGCTGAAGCGGTTTCTTTTTTTTTTCATAACACATGGTAAAGATAAAAAGGTTATTTTTTTGGTTGATCGTGTGTCGTCTTGTTTTCTTTGTCATAAGTATTAGTAGACCATTAGAAATTAGAAAGAATAGACTGTATTTTATTGTGCTTGTTGGTTTAGTTTTTTTCGCACGCATGAAGAAATTCAAACTGAAGTAAAAGTGAAATTCTGAAAAAAGTAGATTAGCTTCTTCGAGTATATTCTTAAAAAAGGAATTTTTAAATAGTCATGACATTAATTGAAATGAACTCGTAACCCAGTTTAGTTTATTTGTCCATCCGCTGGAGAAGTCGGAGAAAGTTTATTATCGTGAGATAACTGCACGCAGTTGTAATACTTGTAACCGCTGCTTGTAACCCGGTGCCGCTTGAGCCCGATGACGGAAAAAGCCGCATGATAAATGTTTGTATCACGTGGTTTCGCGATGTCCGTTTCATCGTTTTCATTTATTTACTAGCAGTTCGCAAGTGCATACAAAGTTTTACTAATGTTTCGTTCTTTTTTTAAATAGGCACCAGAAATTCTTATACCATAGCACATGCTAGAAAAAAAAGTTGTTATGAAATATTCGAATTTTAAAAGGTCAGTTAAGTAACCGATAAGCATGCGCTCTGCTGCATGCTGTATGCATGCAAGCTCAGACTATTGTACAACCACACAGGTACCTATTTTATTAAAACAAAATTTGTACTTGTGTTAACCCCTTTAGAACAGTTATAAATGGTTATAAAATGGTTATAAATGCGCTTTGTTTGAAATATAATAGTTCATTGTTCAGTTAAAGCAGTTATTTTTATCGAACCAACGTACTCGTAGTTAGTAAGTATCCAACAATATTTCAGTTGAAATTGACTGAAATAGTTCTCGTCCTGTGAATTAACTATCATTAGCATGATTATTTGTATGACTTTTGCGTATGAAATCAATATCATTAAATTTTATAATCTTTGTAACTACTACATACGTTTGTGACCGATCACGCTGTTAGGTAGGTACTAGGTAGGTAATCACGCAGTGAGACAGATTAAAATAATTTGCAAATCTCAGAAAACTTATTAAATCGCATTCGTTCTATTGTTAAAAACCAAGCGACTACTACATAGTGATGACGTAGTCTATTTTAGGGTGATTTTGCAAACACGAGTGTAAGATGACTTCCTTTGATATCAATGTGGTTACAATCTAAAGATGCACCGCTTGTAAGTCTTCCCATATGTCCCATGCTTTGTGTAGCTGTCAGCGACCCACATAGGAACAATGAAACTGTGTCTTCGCCTCAGAAAAAAAAAACGTTCCGTCCGAAAATGATTATTTTTCAGAGGCGAGTGGCGCGGCCTTCGGCGGGGGGCGCGGGGCGCGGGCGTCGCGGCGGGAGGTCGGCATTGACGTCACCGGCGCGGGCCAATCGCGTCCCGGCTCTGTTCGAAATTCGAATTCGAGTTAGGTGGGTCTGTCCCGCCGGGAGCTACGTTGTGCACTGTTACTTGATTAGCCCGTTCGGTATTATGGCAATAAATAATAGGATGTGTCACTTGATATTTCGCTAGTAACGTTGAACAGGAATTAGTATTTAGTACGTTGTTTACTGCGCGCTTTGTGTAATTAGTTATTTAATGCCGTTTTCGTTGGAACGAAATATGAGACGGATGTTAGCTATTAGAGATTCTTTTAGATATGGAGTAGGTGTTAATGTACTTTAAAGAAATAAGACAATCAGGGAGCTACAGCAGCAATCGCATAAAGGAGCACTCTAAGTTTTACCAGATATAAATTTTAGGTAGGTAGGTACATAACGCTCGGTGGCCGAGTGCAAATACGCTGACGTAATAAGTGAACATTAGTTCAAATCCCAAGTAGTCCGATAAAACTTTTTGGGCTGGTCAATAGCTAACGCTGGCACCGGCTTGTCCCAATCGGGTGTGAAGGGGAACCGGGGGAGTTTAGTGGGTAGTGGACGCTTTAGTCTTGAGTCCCACACACGGCCGCAGGTTTAGCTAGCCTGCGGTTACGGTGCATAAACGCATTCTCCTCCGAAAAAAAAAAAAAAAAAAGGTAGGTAGGTACATATCTTAGGACAGGACAGTCCGGTATAGATTAAGCGGTTACTTTAATAGCCCATGATTTTGAGCATCGAATCGTGGGGCAATGTTAGTTCTTTATCGGTTTCAGTTTGCTAATTTACCTACCTACATAAGCGTTTTGCCCAGATCCTATGCTCAGGCTTTTGACTGATTTATACATCGAAGCAAGAAGCTTTTGGTATGGTATCTGCCTTTTCTGAGTGTAAAAATCCGATATTAGGTACTCCAGTTTTTTTTTTTTTGCGAGTAAGCAACTTAGGCTTCTTTTATATTAAAAATATTAACATCGTCTCACTCTACACAGATTATAATTATTTGTAAGCACAGTTCGTTTAAAATTTAGGAAAAAAGTATAAATTAGCAAGACTGCAGAGACGAGCCGCACGCGAGGCAGACAGGGCTCATCATGCGCGGCCCTCTCCGGCGTCATTACGAGCGGCCCGCTGCAGCCAGCGGCCCGGTTGAGAGCGCCGAGTGCCCAGGATGAAAGGGACTTACATCTCTAACTAAAAAACCCCCTTATTAGAGCCTGAATGGTTCGCCTGCCCAGTTCAGTTAATTTGACTAATGAGATTTTTTCTCATTAGTGTAACTCCTTGATGGGCTAGTGGTTTTAGTACCTTTTTTATACCAAGTCAATTGGCAGACAGACACGCAGCCCACCTGATGGTAAGCGGTCATTGCGGCCTATGCGATTGAGGGGCACTTCATCCGGAAGCGTCACTCAATGTGTTGCCAGACTGTAGGCTCATCTGATCTTCGAGCCTTTTATTTCTAGTGTACTGGCTCCCACATTAATATTGCCGGAACACAGCCAGAGCTGTTATGGCGGCAGATTTCACCTGGGGTGGTAGCCAGCCAGTCGGACTCTGAAAAAGCCCTATCACCAACCAGACCCAAGGCGGGAATCAAACCCACGACCTCCTGGTTTTTATACCCGAGCGGCTTAGCCACTGTTCCACGGAGGTGGATTCCTGGGTCGAGCATTTGTCGCATTTTTCTTACACAGCTATGTAATCATCAAACCGCATTGGCAGGGAACCCATCCTTGTAACGATTACTTTATTATAACATAATGGAGTCCTTTGCCCTATAGTGGGACATAAATAGGCTGATAATTTTAACTATTCTTTTTAGTTGTATGTAATAGATATTATGCTGGAGCTAATGTTTTGCGTGGCAGTTTTAACTGCATTGAGGAAGAGGGATGGTTTTAATTAGGTCACAAATTAGGCCAAACCTTATATTATTAAGTAGGTTTCAGCTAATGACTTCACAATATCATTCATGCCAGAAAACAGCCTGAGCTGTAATTTGGTCGTAGTTTTTACCTAGCCAGGCTACCCAAGCTTGCTGCCTAGCTAGCCAGTCGGTCTCTGAAAAAGTTCTATCACCAACTAGACCCAAGGCGGGATCGAACACATTGTCTGGTTTTTATACTCGAGCTGTTCCAAGGAGTCCGTCAAATCTAATTTAAAACTGCTACCCATTAACCATACCTAAAAAATTGTCATTCGCAATATTGAACTAATAACGGTCTCCTCCGCGGTTTCACCCGCGCGTAATTTCATTTGTCAAATATTCCCCCTTACCCCCACATTTTCGTGATCAAAAGTATCCTATGTTCACCGGGGATAGTGTAGCTTTCCAAAAGAGAAAGAATTATTTAAATCGGTTCAGTAGTTTCGGAGTCTTTTCAATACAAACAAACTAACAATCAAATCTTTCCTCTTTATAATATTAATAAAGATACATATTAAATTGTTACGTAGCACCTGTCAGTGGAAAGTACTGAAGTCAGTCTCCATGTGACGTCACATTCACATACATGAAGGCTTACGTAAAGCCGTGTGTGGATGACACCATTTGTATGTCTAAAACAGACATCATTGGCAGATGAGTTTCTAAAATAATCTGCTGTAATAAAACGATGGTAATTCTGACTTCATCAAATATCCTAAATGTATGTTGTTAAAAAGCTGACTTACAAGTTGTCTTGCATAGGAACTCAATTATAGTGGAAATATGATTAATTTAGAAACTCATAAGGGAACAGGTACAGCAGCAAAAATTATGTGAAAGTTATTCACTTAACTTCGGGCGTTTGTAAAGAACACTAGTTATGTCCTGAGCTGAGTTGGTTGTTAATAAAAAATTAGAAAAAGAGTACTTGATTTGAAGCATAACACCAAAGTGGAAGAAAAGATAAAAATTACCTAACGATTAACGATGGTTTTGGTGAAAACGTTGAAAAGTCAGTTGATAGTTTGGGGCCAGATGAGCGATTGGACTTAACACCCTAAGGATACGCCGATATAAGAAAGATTCTGGAATTTCTTCTTTATTTCAAAATTGACAAAAGAGACAAATAATTTGACACCGATAAAACTGGTAATTTATTGTTAGAATGATGAAGTGAAGAAGGCGCTGTGTGAACTTTAGTTGAAGAAATAAGTACGCACAATACACTAAAACTACGTCTATTAGTACCGAGGTAGACAAATTTCCGGTCACTGCGCAAAATTGAACTATGATTTCCCACGTGTACGAGGCGCAAGCTTATTCACTAGTAGTTACCGGTCTCTTTCAACGCTTTTACTGTCCCGTCTTATCTGGTAAACAGTCTCGCAATGATTGTAAAATCCGTTTTAAAATGAGCCAGCTGTTTTCGTGAGGCATGTGTCGCGCGGTTCCGGGCGTTTGATGAGAGCGTAAACTATCGCAAAGGCGATATTCTCTAAATAGCCTTCAAATGGCTTTATATCCGGGTTCGTAAGACCGTTTTAAGATCTAAAAGATCGACCTACTTAACGTGTTAATAGACGTAAATACATCGAAAGGAATCTGTAGTTTTGTAGTAAGTTGTCGATGTCGAATGTGTACGGGTTAAATTACTAAAAGAAAATTGCATTTTAACTGTAGGTTATATCAATCGGATGCTATAAACCCAGAGACATTTCTTTAAAAAGGTTATAGGCAGAATTCTTACCACAATATATCTAGGCATAGGGCTTTAAACAAAGACCCAAAATATGCTATAAATTGGGTTAATTTTTTTCTAATTGACTTGGGTCTAGTTTTAGAACCCCACTATATAATACCACAGATATTATAGTTGTTTTAACATTTAATTATTTTATATCAATACAAATGACTTGGTGTCATTCTCCCTTTATAAATCTGAGTAGAGTTCCTGAGGAGAGTCCCTGTAAAATTTTGAACAAAGATCACATTTAATACTACAGTTTTTAATAAAGTATTTTTAGAAACCTATTTCTAATTAGTACAAGACAATTACTAATATTGCTCATTTAATCTTTATTATAATCTTCTAACTATAGTATTGATCCCGTCAACGGCAAGTTTTCGAGTTTGGTCTGTTATCTCGGTATCAGCGGCGTGGCTGCGCGCGCCGCCTACGTCACGGGTGACACGGTTACCGAGACCCGGTCGTACACCCGAATGCCCGAATGGGATACTGCAATTTAATTACATACAAAGTTGCATTTGAAACTAATTAATTTGAACATGTAAACTAGATTTCTAACTTAGTTTATAAAAAACGATATTTATAAGTAAAACCATTAAGTTGCATTTTGAATAATTATGTGGAATTAGGGAATGCAAATCTCGCGAGATTAGGGCTCAAGCGAGATCTCGCGAGATTATGAATATCAGTGCTGCGAGATCTCGCTAAAATCGAGATCTCGCGAGATTGGCAGTTTTGTGTGTTTTTTTGCAAATAATCACAATATTTGATTACATTAGGATAAAATTATAATAAAAATCATAAGTATTATGAGATAAACATTTATTTTCACGAAATAAAACAACTTAAAACGGAAATAAACTAGCGATAAATTCTACATTTAAAATCCGTGATTACGACTGTTGAAAAGTGGTCGAAACGTCGGGTTTTAAATTTAAAATGTAGAATATATCGCGAGTTTTTATCCGTTTTAAGTTGTTTTATTTAATGAGTGTAACCGCGTAAACATCAGAAACCAGTATTCATTTTTACGATATTTTTCAATATAATTTTTTTTATGTTTGAATTAAGCCAGCACTTGACCACACAGTTGCCTGATGTTTAACAACCATGCGGTCTACAATACTCGCACTTGCTCAGGAAAAGCCCGTTAATTCTGGCCTTGAAGAGCCCCAAGTTATAATGGATAGGTAGGAAAGACTGACCCAGGCAGAGAGTTCTACTACCGCGCAGTCCGTATCAAAAAAGCAAATCGCTTAGTCCGTACACGACACACGGTCTTGACTCTTTCTTGACTGCATACGGATGGAGTCTCTCAGTCTAGTCGTTTAGTGATGGAACGGAGCTGGCGAAATTAAATCGTGCAGTTGAGAAGAACACTCGCCAAAGTGGAGTCTGTAAAAAACAGAGAGGCAAGCAATCCTCCTTCGATCATCAAGGCTCAAACATTATTTGAGCCTCATTGTTGCACGCACGACACGAACCAAACTGAGAGACACTCCTCCCACGACCGCTTTCTCAAGCCGCCGCCTCACCCGCACCGAACGAAACCGACAGATCGCAAGTCCGACCGTGTCAGTTGGCTTCGAAGAGGTTTTTGTGCTTGAGTACAATCTCGTTAATCTCGCGAGATCTCGTCCTGTTTTAGACCGAGATTCAATCTCGCAAAAAAAGGCCGAGATCTCGCGAAAACGAGATCTCGCGAGATCGAGATTGCATTCCCTATGTGGAATATGGTACGAGTATATTTCATTTCGAACATGTTTACGAAAGATGAATTAATGTATTTGTGGAAATTATGAAGTGTGATATTAAAAAAATAATTCATTTAGAACAATATTCAATTTTATATGTAACTATCAGAACGGTCCGGCTTCGCACAGGGGGTTTTACCAAAACAAAACATAAGTAAAACAGAAAATTATCTTTTGTTCCTACTTTGCTAATAATAGGAACAAAAAAAGAGTTATTTTATTTCCTCGTTCTACATTTGAATTCAGGAAATGCTTCTATAGATTAAAATTCGGAAAACAGGGACTTTTATTTCGGTTTAAGTAATTGAAAACTTTAATTAAGTACTTTTTTAAACTTATTCAAGTCAACGATTATTCCAAAATTGTTATGCCCTTATTTTTCTGTTATGACTTACTTTCTAACTCTAATTATGTACTTTTAACATTAATTTTGGCCATGGAATAAATAAGGAACTCGTGGTCGCGCATGCGCGGCGCGATGACGTCACGACGGACTCGGTGCACTGTCCTGCCGGGATGCGGCTTGTTGAAATAATTTATCATTACGGGATTATTATCATTCAGAACTGTATTTTTTGTAAAATTATCGAATATATTTTTATGAATTGTTTCTTTTTCGCCTGGGCATGTAAAAAAAACAAAAAAAAATTAAAAGGTAGGTAAACCAGGTCGCTTCGCTCAATGTACCTAGTCAGAAAAAAATTGCATCACTATATGAATTATTTTTAATAAACTGTAATTAGGAACCTATAATATTAAAAGTTCATTATTTCAAAAGCGACACCGTTGTTATTATTTTATAAGATTTCTAATTATGTAGTTATTTACTAATTTCTTTGTTGAGACACTATTTTTTTTAATAATTTGATCATCATACAGAATCTGCAGTGACTTGTATTAATAATTTATGTTAAATCTGATGTACATGTTTGCATCGATGTTGGCATAGCGCATGCCCGCGGCGCTGACGTCACGGGTGACACAGATAGTGCGCTGGAGCGACCCGGTCGTGCACGCCTATTACGTCATCACTTGACCCGCAGATCTCACATCTCCATGTGGTAGCTGCCAACCCAGTTCTCTTCATGAGAATTAATAGTGCCATTTATTTATTTGTTCGGATATCCAACAGCAAATCCATAAAGAAAAAATACAATAATACATGTTTGAAAATACAAAGCCATTAATAGGATATCGCAGAATGAGTTACATTTACAAAGACTTAAGAAGTTTCCTAACACATTCTTAAATCGATTGAAAAATATCGGTAAATAAGTACATAAAGCATATCTTGTGCTATGATTTCTGGTAATGTGTTTCTCAGTGTAATGAGTTGCAGACCAGTGACTGCTTACTTTATGGTGGGCTCCGTGTCTGACTGTCAAGTTAACTGAACGAAATATAAAAACACTATCTTTCTGAAGAAAACCTTTAATGTCTTGGCAAAGTACTTACTAAAATCTTTAGTCTATTTGAGAAAACCTTGACGCGTTCACAATAATTTCGATGCACACAATTTTTGCCAATTATTTTTATCGAATTATCACTGCTGACTTAATGGGATACACCATTAGAGATGAAGTTATCGTTATTATAAATTATATTACTGGGTACATAACAATTCTTGTAAAATACTACTTTATTATCAGGACTTATACTCCAAAAATCCGAGATATTTAAAATGTGCATATTTTTATTCGTTCATTTATGAAGCAGTTATGAATGCACCCTGCCCCCTCCCCCGAGGGGCTGGTCCGCTGACATCACGGGTGACACAGATAATGCGCGACCCGGTCATGCACCCGGGATATTACGTCATCGCTGCTAGCTTTACAGTGCATGAAATACGTGCAAGCGAGGAAAATTGTTGCTAAAGTTGTCCGTGTGTGTCGTAAAATTGAGCTTTAGTCTTTACGTTTACATTAATAAAAAAATAATATATTTTGTATTTGCATATTATTTTTAAGATGTAAGAAACAAAGAAGTATTTATTAATTATATGTACCGTTATTTAATATTATTAAAATCAAGAATTCCGTATATGTATATTTCTTTTTATACAAAAGCGTTTTGATTTAAATTGGTAGAGATTTCTAATATTGGCAGTTAAAAGTCATATAGTGAAAATACGCCATAATAATATATAGTTTTGCATGATATTGTAAAATACACATTACACAAATAAAAAAGTATTGTTAACCTACATAAAATCTTAAAAAGAAAATAAAACTGCTACGTGCTACGCCGCGACTTCGTAGCAGAGATTACGGAATACGGTACGCGGACCTTACTACGACTGCTACGAGGATTTCTACGAATCTCTACGATTGTCAAGGATTTACTTTCCTTTCTGAAGTGCGTTTGATCGGGTAATGCAATTTAAATGTTTAGTTAGAAAAAGCATTTGGCTTCTTGTCTGTGTTTAAATTTATTTAATTACTCATGAATGTATCCTTATACTTACTTAGTTATAAAAATGTATTTAACATTAAACAGCGAATTTAGTACATCTTCGGTTTTTTTATTTAATTTACTTAGGGATTAGCCCAATAATTGACCATGGTCGAATAATTAATATCAATAATAATTTTGTTTAATTTTAAACTGTGTATAATATCTATTTATTTTAGTACAAGCACAGTACAGTACATTTGGGGATATTAATATATTAGAAAAAAATCTATTCGTCCAGATATCAGGCGGAACCATTAAGCAGGCAAATTGCTTTAGAAATTATAAAAATAACATTTGAGGATACGTGTCTGTGAAGATTGCTCAGCCGGTTTTTCCACACATTCGCCTGAAAGGGTGTTTAATATTTTTTTAAATCACCAAGCTCTTCCTCTCTGCCTTATGCCGAAAATTTCCGAAAACATGAGTTTATTTTTAACATATTTGACGTACGCTACGCTAAATAGGCCAGAGCGATGTTAACTCCATTGTAACCGATGTAAGTGCGTTTATTTCCGTCCGTACGGGAATACCTACTCGCGTTATTTTCGGTACTTGGTATAAATAGAGCTATTATGAGTACTGTGTGTGACCCACATACGCATTGCCAAATTTTAATGTAATGCCATAGACGATTTATAGGATTTAATTTTTGTGAAAATAATTTTAAACGGTCAAATTAGCGGAGACAAAATGAGACGTCTAGGAAATGTGCAATAAATTATCAAATGTCTCCTTTTCTGAAATAATATTGCTATTTTGAATACTAGGCGCCTGACAAAACACGTGGGTAGGTTTTGTTCTCTAAACAGCTTTATAGGAATTTTAATAATGTTGCGAATACTTCACAGTTCCGTTTACTCATCGCGTCCTCTCGCTGCGTACATATCATTAGGCGTTGTTAAGTGGAAGTATGCGTGATGCGCCCTCGTGACTGCCATGCAAATGATGCACTACCAAGCCTTGAGGTGCGACGCCTTAAGTGGAACAGTGTTTGTTATGATCAAACTTAAAAGTACAGTTTGATCCAAACCTCTTATGGTTGATATATTATGTTTAGGAAAGCAAATACATTTTTGATTGTAACAAATCGTACACATTAACAATGATTCCATAAGCTCTAAGACATAATTTTTCTTTAGAAACTCTTATATGCCGATTTTCCACTTTTGCTTTTTAAAGAAAGCGTTGTTCAATTTTTGCTGCAAATAATGTTATTCATACTTTTAAATAGGTACGAGTGTGTTAGCTATAACGATACATTTTACATCTTGTCCTAATAGTTGTTGTAGTTGTTATATAAACTAGCTTTTGAAGGGTCTATGTGTTAACTAAAGTGGCAGCCCTACGAATATATGGCTGCGTTCACATCATAATTGCAACAAAATGCGAGAAAAGTGGTGCAAGGCGGCTGTGGTATAATTGATGCATGATATCACTCTGCACATCGCGAAACCCCAAATTATCATAAACTTATCCATCAGCAGTGAAACTGGCCTTAAGCTATGCCCTAAGGGGGTACGATTATGTAACTGATCACTTTAACTTGAAACAGTAGCAATCGAGACCTGTAATCAAAATTGTGAATACAACATGATGCGAGGAGTTCAACAATACATTTATTTACAAAGTTCGTGGTGTTAAATGCATAAATCATATTGAAGAAACCGAGCTGGGGTGCAGAGCGAGGCGAAGCCGGCTCGTGAAATAATTGATTACTCGGGCGAAGTTACCGCATCCAGCCTTTGTCGGCACCGGGCAACTGTTGCATCTCTTGTTTAATTATTATTATTCTGAGGCAATATTGTTAGTCTTCTTCTTTTTTAATTGCATAAATAATAATTCGCCAATTTATGCCCGCATTGGTTATTTCTTGATAATCAAGATGAACCGCGATTCTTGTTACGTGATACAATTATCTATATCATCTCTTTGCTTACTAGCTTGTTATTTAATATATTGGTGTGTTGGTTTTTTAGTCACACAGTCGGTTTCAATAAGACATTTGAAGTCAGCAATTTCTAAATTGTTAAGAACTCACTTCTTCCTAATTTATAGTAGCTGAATGTAGACCTTTTCAATATGTTGTTATACGCTACATTATGTCCGCTATGCATGCAAATAATAAATTGCTCAAGAATAAATTCAATTTCTGTTGCATTTTTTTTTCAATGAAGGTTTCTTACAGCACAAAGATGTCTCACCTTAACAAGAAGTCTTCGCGAAGTAAGTTGCCTGCGAAATAATTGATTGCACCTCGGAGTTGGCGCATTGTGCAGCCAAGTTAGCCAACTGTTGCCTGCACCCATTGTCTCACAAGTGCCGCTTTGAGCACAAAGAACAGATGTAATGAGCTTCGCGAACTTTATCTTCACTTGGAGACGCAGGGTGGTATACGTACGCCTCTTAAGTGTTTCGATTAAAAGAGGTCGATGTGGAGTAGGTAATTATTTGCAATACTCGCGAAAAGTTAAGCAAATTACTGCACAATCAGCACCTATGTACTCTTATGTGAGCGACTAAAGTGTAAACTTTTTTAACAGGATAATGTTTTACACTTAACTTCCCCAGTTGGCGCATCACACCCGAAAGGGACGAGCCAGTGCCCATTTTTTAGCAAAATAAACCATCAATAACACATCTCTATAAGAAATCGTGTTCGATAAATAAAAGTTCTAGTTACAGAATGTTACAATATGTGTCACCATGTATACAGAACAGAACAAAGCGGTTTTATCGCAGCAATCGCTTCCCCGTACTTTTCCGGTATAGGAAACGTCCTACTTATTGAAAAAGGGGTAGGAACTATGTGAAATGTGTTTGTCTTTGTTTATTGTTGTAACAGTGTGCGTTGGAACATAAGCACAGGGTCGGTTTTAAGACTGGTGTGAGACATGGTTCTAAAACTTTAGCCTCAAATTCACGGAACTCATCACGACTTTGTCTGGTACCTACATATCATATTGGCAGTTTTTTAAACTATTGAACTAATTATTGAATTTCCTGTTTATTTTTTATTATATTGAGTTGTCATAAAACCAGAAAAACAGCGCTGTTGTGCCGTTAATTAAACGTCACAGCAGCTTATGCTGAGGTATGAACCCTATTGGCCATACCATCCATTGTGTTTTTATTTGTTTACTTCTTTTTTTATGATCTATAATGTATTTTTTGTGTATTCTAATTTTTGTATTTTTCGTTTTGTTTTTTTTTTGTTTGGATATGGTCAATAAATGTTTTTCTTTCTTTCTTTCATTATTTTTTAATCGTCTGTTTGCTGTTGAAAAATTATTTGCGGGTGAGTCATTGCTCATGTTTTCAAATTCAGCAGATGACTGTTATAATTTAAATACTTCTCATTTGAAGCCTTAAGAAAACTCTGGAATTGCGAAAGCGCATGATCCAACAAGAAGAATTAACGAGAGCTTTAGTGCTTTATTTGTCTTTCTCTTCCACACAACATAGTATACTATCAGATTCAAATGCTATTATGATAATACCTTTTGGAATTGAGCGAAAAATTACTTCAACTGTGTGATGACTTACACATACACAGATATTATTTTGCGTTGCTTGCTAACGTTACGGACAAACGCAGTTGACGTCATTTTTTGCTCCATTCCAAAAGGTATTATCCTAATAGCACCTGAACCGGATAGTAATATATTTAAAAAAAATTAATATAATAAATAAGTATCAGTGCAGGTGGCAGGTGCAGGTGAAAGTTTGTATGTGAACACGTCAATCATTGGACATCAATTATTGAACGATTGAACATCGGGTGTTGTGAATTAATAAAGGAAAAGGGCATGCATGCATTAAGAGCTATGACTGTACACAATGTACTTGTATCAGACATGAGATCCGCTAATGGATGGAGATTTCTGATGATGATCGAAATAGGACAAGAAGAATGATTTGTTTAGCTCAAAAATAAGTATACAACTTGTATCGACTTGTTATCATCCACTAACTGTTCACAATCTTGACAGATCTTACACCACATATCTTCAACGTCAAGTTAAATTTCCAAACTGCATATTAACAAAACAGTATCGCAAGAAATTACGAAAGAAACGATTCCCGCAACAGGATTTAATTCGCCTTGAAGCCCACAAGGTTATGGTGTTCCGGAAATACACCTCGGGCGAAACCATGACGTCCAATGATGAATGAACGGAGCCCCCACTCGGTGAGCGAGGCCAGTGGGCTGCCCAAGGATTTGCCCAACTTTGCCTACGTGACTTGTGCCACGTGTCGCACCTGTACGATGCGTACATGGGAAAAAACAAGACACACTTCCATTTTTAAGGATGTTATTGGTTGAAAGAACGTTGATTTTTGTTTTAAATATGTCTAAAAATGTAGTTTGTTCACAATTTTATTTTCATGTGGCCTCCAATCAACTAATTGGCCTTCTATTAACGAGTTTTGAAGCTAATATCAATTTGTATAAATTTTGCGTTATAGGTATTGATACAATTGTCTCGCACATTTTAGTACCAGCAGCGTTATAAATATAGCCATAATTATAGTTTTACATGCCGTACCTTATCCAGAATGCAATTTTATAGCTACGAGGTCAAAACAAAAGATTTTAGGCTAATAATGAACATGTGCCGATCGTTATAATTTTTATAAGGCTTTCGACACGCCCTGCAAGGGTGTATCGAAAAGCGAGGGGGGAATGCATCGCGGTGCGCGGAGGGGGGGCACCATTGACGCGCGTCTCTCAATGGCACAGGAACTGGGTCACCATCCTGACGTCACCGGTGGCCTACATACGCTCCGGGCGTAGCCCGTGGAAGCAGCTTACTACACCTCTTGCTTTTTCACAAGTGCAAGGAGTTCTATTTTTGGTACTGGCCGTCGTGGGCTAAAAATAGGGAAAATAATTGTGGATTTTTTTAATTATCAGGCACAGAGTATTTAACTTGGAATGTTAGGGAGTCCCTTAAGAAAGTATGGCTTTTAAAATAAATTAATCGTTTGTCCCTTGATTACTGTTTTATTAAAATGTAATTATTTTTAACTTTTGTTCATCTCATATAAAAACAAGTGGATTGTTGACTGTGCTATTGCAGAATAATGTTTCTAAAACAAAAATAATCTAAAGGTTAGTTTCACTGCTGTCCATAGAATTGTCCAAGTTCCATAGAATTGATCTGTCAGATATCTTAGATGGAGTGTCTTTGGTAAATTTTTACACACAAACCAAAATTAAGATTCTGATAATATTATAAAAACAAAATGTATCTAGGGGCTGCTATCAATTCTTAAACAGAGGTGTTATAATATGTAGATGGTTGAATGAATTCACTAAGTAAGAAGAAAATATTATAAGCTTTGAACCATTGATAGTGTATTTAAAAAAGAGGTAGATATCAAGATATGCCATCCTTTGACGCACGGCGATTAGAATTTGATAGGTCGAGATATACTAAATCTATGTGCTTCAGCAAGCGTTGACATTATGCGTCTAAAATGATTTGTGTCAATTAACACAATATGAGCGGAGCATTTTTCGAGCGCTAGTGCCGTATCTACCTCTTTTTTAAATACACTATCAATACTTTGAACCATTTTTGTTTTCTTCGTATTTTAAATGTAATTGAAATTAGTTATATGAAGCCATTTTTGTGTCAATTTCCGCCTCAAGATCTTATTATATCCTTTATTTCCACTAAACAATTGGTGACTATAAGCGGTAACTAGCAAGTTGGATAGCCACTGCCGCCCACGCGTGGCACCTACGACTGAAGTGGACGCCCACTCGATGACTCGTAAGCAGGTAGTATTTACATTCAACTAACGTAAGACAGGCATTGTCATGGTAAATGAGTATGCTTAATTTGTAATGACGTATAGGAAAGTGGACGTCACGGAATCGAGTTAATTTCCTATAATAGGTTCTACGTTTTGAAAGATTCGATGTATTGGGTAATCCGTGTATTGTAAACGACACCACTGACACTACTGTGCTGTCGTTTACATTTTTTTTAGGTAACCACACCACCGTATTGTTGTTCTAATACATAATACATAACATAATGTATGCATTTATTGCAGTAGCGTAGCGATGGGTGGGCGGGGGGGCGGTCCGCCCCGGGCGGCACTTTTTAGGGGGCAGCAAAATTTCCTGGAGGAGCAAAAAAAAAAGAAAAAAAGGGGTGGCAGAATTGTAAAAAAGGGTGGCAGAATCGTCTTCCGCCCCGTGGGCTGCTTGTGGGCTGCTTTGCTTGCCAACTGGAGGAGCAAAAAAAAAAGGTCGGCAGAATTGGTCTTCCGCCCCAGCCGGCTGACACCCACGCTACGCCACTGATTTATCGATAGGTATCAACCACGTGGAAGAAGGGCAATTTATTTACCATAAGATAACACGACATGACATATAATGATCTCTTTAAGCTAATCTTAATTGCATTGTTTATTCATTGATATTGTTCGATTAAAACTCTCGCAGCACACATTGTGGTGTAGTTACCTAAAAAAAAATGTAAACGACACCACAGTAATGTCGTTCAGTGGGTGTTTGTGTCGTTTACAATACACGGGGTAATGTTTGCCTCAAGATTAATTTTTAAGCACATGGGGTTTGAAGAGTTGGTGTGAAAAAGTTAGTACCTCAGGTTCTGAGGAACCTTCAAATTGAGGACTGTATGTATACCTAAGTGCAGTTGTAAGTAAAGAGAAATGACGTGTGACGGGAATGGTACGTTGATCTTGTTCTGACAAATGAAAATTAAAGTTCCTACGATCTACTCTAGATTGGCAAACCAGGCTGGTCATTAAACTGTTTGAGAGACTGCTGTGTTAGTATTGTGATACAAGTAAAGATTCGGGAAGAAGAACAGAGAAACGTGACGTCACACACGTCGCTGGACATGGTTGATTTGGGCCTCCTGCTTTTTTCTGCAAATATAATTTCGAGCTGAAGGATAGTCATATGTATGTGTGTCTAAAGCGAGTAAGGAACTATGGTGCACTAAAAAAGACACGAAGAGAAACAAGTGGTCTTTGTTCTGGATGTCACCTTAATCATCCTTAAGCAGCTTAACAGAAAATCAGGATTAAGTTGCACTTGCAACCTATGCTAGACTGGCAGATGCGACTAAGACTGTTTTATTCCTGTATCTCCGAACATTTCGACTGCAATATCACATAAAATTATATAATACAACCTTGTGCTTGTATGATACGAGTATGTAGCGAAGAAGAATAGACATTGTCTGATTAAAGATTTGCCGCACAATGCTTCAACAGAAAGACAAGCGTCCCGTTCCCGACAGCTCCACAGACGTCATCCCGCGCGGCGTCATTGTCGCGTGAATGCGGCGGCCACGGAAGCACGACGTCGCGCGTTGTCGCGTGAATGCGGCGGCCGCGGAAGCACGCGACGTCGCGTCACGGAACAAAGTTGTCCACACATCGCCTTATCACAATGCTCGCTTTGTCTCCCCGCGTCTTTGTGCCTCTGTCGAGATAGCCGCGTGAAGGCAATTGTTCCCGGTGCATGAAAGCGCCCACGCCGTGTAATGACGGTATGAATAAAATGCATTAGCACACGGCTGTAGCGGATTGTTTGTGCATAAAGGGAGACTGACGGGTCGCGGTGTGAATACAGTATCTAATGCAATGAGGAAAAATGTCTTAAACCCACCCTATAACATCAATTCAAACAATTTTCGGCACAATGAATTTGAACACGTCACAGGTAGGGAGTTGAAGACAAACCAATCATTAGTAATTATGGCATTAACTAAATGACAAGAAAAAAACATACAGCAATCCATTTGTACGATTTCTCGTAGCCCTATAAAAGACCCGTTACGAGATGATACTGGCTCCTAAAATGACTACGAAGATGCGTCCTACGGCTACGACTAAACGTAGACCTCTGCTACGACGCTGCTACGAAACGGTCGTAGCAAAAGCGGTAAGATCAATAGAAAGTATGCAGGTAATTTCGGTTTTAAATTTTACGTGTCATTTTAGTCTTAATTATTTTATTATGGATTATTTTATTACATAACTTTCTGAATAAACACACACAATCCACACACACACCTATAATTTCACACACACACACACACACAGCAATACCTATAATTTCGATGAATACGTATACGTCGTACAATGCCGATTTACTCTTACGGTAAATGGTTTGCATCTCATTATCTCATCTCGTAATGTTGATTTTATTTTACTTTATAATACGTTTATACTTATGGTTTAATGGATTACGGAGTAAAAAAAGTATTTTGATTGATTGATAAAAGAAGATCTTTAGTTGACCCCTTGTAAAATTAGCATTGAGGACCTTTTTTTTTAAGAATATTGTAAATTGGTCAAGTTTAATGTGAAGAGAAAAGTAGCGGCGGTTTTGCGTTCGCCAATAAAATTATTCAACAATTGACTAATACACCATACTTGAATGATTGACTGTGGATGTCAACCTGTGATGTCAACTCATTCATAATGTTTGGCCGGGAAATCATTATAAGTCATGATGCATTTTTTGTTGAAACAATAAAATCTACTTTTTCAAACTGATGAGGATTATAAATAATTGCATTTGGTCGATTGGGATGGATTCTCTGTGGTTTCAGGTTTTTTTTAGTTCTATATGTTTTTATCTAGACTCAGATTTTTCAAAGTTTGTTCTAAACGTTTCAAATACTCGTATAACTTGATCAGGTTTGAGAGCGACGAGTTAACTAGCAGGCGCTATATTAAAGGCCAATTTAATACGTTTCCGCTGACAATTTCTGCCGTGTACGACTGTTCTATGGAACTAGCTTCTTACCTTAAAGGTAAGAAGCTGTAAAGGTAAACCTTAAAGGCGGGCAACACGCCTGCGACCCCACGGGGGTCTCGGGTGCTTGCTTATGGGCGGCAGTGGTCACTTACCATCACGTGACCCACTTGCTCGTTTGCCCCCTTTATTATATAAAAAAAAACTGTTCTGATAATGATGATTTTAAATCTTTCTCTTATATTTGACGAAGAGACGGCTAATTTATCTCACAAAAACTTTAACTATTAGGAACTTTTTTGTCAGTCGTGAGTGTTGAATTTGGCTCTAAGTCGGTTGCCTGTCAATGTACAGCATAATAATAGAAATAATAACATGAATTTAATGTGATCAGATTACCGGCAAAATAACATAGGAAACATTACAGCTAGCTTTGAAATAAAACAATTAATTATATTCCAAAAATGCATGAACAAACGAACAATATGTATAACCCGTGAAGCGATAACACCAGGAAAATTGTTAACACATACGTTTGACATCATCATCATCGGTATTAACTCTAACGGTGTATTATCAGACTTGAATGTTAACCAAGTTGAATGTTAAACAAGTTCACGAATTTTCAAGGACGAAACGAATACTTTTTGATCGCCTTCGTGGTCGGTCTTGAAACCAGGAACTCCTGGTCACGTTTTGTTTCTGATTGGTGGTACTTTATCAGGATACAATTGGCTAGTTACCACTTCCACACATGTGATATGTGTCTGTGATGGAGCCCGTACCTATCCTTGAAATATTATAAAAAGATCAGAAGAAGTAAGATGAGCCTATTGTGTGGCAGCACATTGAGCGATGGTTCCTGTTTTTTTTTTGATGCCATAGCAAACGAGCCAGCGTGTCGCCTGATGGTAAGCAATCACCGCCGCCCATGGACATCTGCAACACCAGAGGGATCGCTGATGCGTGAGAGAGGAAGTAGGTATGTTCGTTTCTTGAAGGTTTTTAAGCCGTAATCGTCAGGAAATACTGCTGCAGTGAATTTTTTTGGGAAAAACGCACAGTGAAAGACCGCCATCCATTTAGGTGGTGAAGATGGAATTTCAGTCTTGCTTGATTCGTTGTGTTGTCTATTGATTTTAATGTTAAATATTAAGTTTTATAAAAGACTTGTACTCACAACGCCTTTTCTATTTTATGCTTAAGTACTTTCTATTATTTAGCATTCATCCGGCATCTATTCGTTATTACATCGTCGTGTTGATTTAATTAGGTTTTCGCAAACTTAAATAGTAATTTTCTGTGTCACGCTCACGAGGCACTTATTCGTAACTTTATATAAAAAAATAAAACATAAGAGTTACTAAATATCCCATTCAATCATAAAAGAAGATTATAATATATTTGTACCTGTTATAATATGTTTAATTGTACTTGTTTCGTACCAGTATAATATTATTGTACAGGTACAAAATAAGAAACTAATGGCATTCGATAATATTTTTGAGGCCGGCAGCTTCACGCTTAAGGCAATCGATTAGGAACGACCACGGCTATGTAATAGGAATGAGAGAGATTCGCGCGGTCGCCACGCTACGCAACAGAGTTCAGATAAGCATGGTGCTAGGTAAGATATTTCACACATTGTTGAACTAAGTATTTGGTCAAAACATAACATTATTTCTAACTAGCCCGGTGAACTTCGTATCACTTCATTTGACAGGTAAGAACAGTTTGTATGGGAAAATAAAATTGTCGTTTTTAGTATTTTCCTCACAATTTTTCCATATTTTCTCATCTTTTAAACCTTCCCTAAACTTCCACGAATATTTCAAGACTAAAATTAGTCAAATCAGTTTAGCCGTTCTCGTGTTGTACGAGAGTGCGAGACTTACGAACAGCAATTCATTTTTATTTTATAGATGTGTTAATGTTGTTATGTGCACTTAAAATGTAACCCTTTGCCCTAGTGTGACTGTTTTTTTTTTGTGATTATTTTGTGCACTAGGTTTATAAAAAAACAACTTTTTTTTTATAATCTATTAGAGATGTTATTTTAAGAACATTTCTGTCTAAATGGCAATTGGTTTTTCGTAATTTATCATAAATGGACCCCTGGGGGATCCAAACGGGGGGTCCAAGTGGAATTTACGTAAAACTTCACCGGTGCGACATAAGATAGATAGATATGTAGCGGCGATGTAGCTTTAGTGAGAAAATCAGTGTGAGCTTTTGAATATTGAATTCCATAATCATATCGAATTCGCTTTTCCTGCCGTACTAGTGCATGATTTGCATTCATTAGCACCATATCGTAATACAATCCTCGTAATAAATTCATATTTCATTGGCGGACCCAACATAAAAACTAAAAGTTTGATTCTAGAAGAAATATTGTATGCTTTGAAAGTTAAATCCAGCTGAAACTTGTATATAGGTACGTTAGGAGGAAACCAGGAAAATATGACAATGTGGTATTTATTGATCGCGATAAAACTACTCACTAACTTTATTTCTCATAACAATATGTGAGTGACATAATATTGTTAACGAACATTTCGTGTAATAATTTCGTTTGATCTTATGTTTGTATATAACTACCTACATCAACTACGCCGTGAACAGCTAAATATAATTACGTGAAGACTAGGTTTCGTACGATACTTAAAGTCGTAAAGTACTTATTTATTTTGCATTATTGTGTTTTGCAGGTGCGTTAAACCAGATCAACAGTATTTGTCATTATCCTTAATGAGTTATGTGAAAAAGCTAATTTACCTAATTTGCACTTTTCCTATCATTTGGAGTATAAGTACCTAACTAAGTATGATTCTACTAAGCTGGGCCGTGCGTAGATCGTGCAGGACTTGAATCTTAAAAGACAACTTCAATCATTAACGGATTAGGTAACATCGCGCTGTTGAACACCCTCGCCGGCAGCGCCGCGGCGCCACCGACTCGAGGCCGAGCGACCAAAACAAATGCGCAAAACAAGATGTCCTCGGGCGAGCCTCGCCCAGCCTCGCGGTCACTCCGGTGGCCACCAGCACTTACCACCTCCGGAACCATGGCCTGGGGCCGGCTGGGATGCAACCGCGCCCCGCCCCGCCGCCGCTACGAAAAAAACCTCTTACAAAACAGATCGATCGATATTCTCTCCGACGGTCACTCGCATCGTCATCGCCACCACTCAGCTGATCGGGCTCCCGCCGGGGCCGCCGCTGCCGCCACCCCCGGCCGGAGGCCTGGGCCCTCCGGTCCGCCGCGGGCCCCCGGGCACGAGCCGCCTCCTCGGCCGGCCGGCGGCGGCGAGCGCGAGGAGGCGGCCGGCGCGCGGCTCGCAGGGTCAAGTGCACGGCGAGGGTGCGGGCGCGTGCAGGCGGCGCGGCGGCCGGGCGCGGGCGGGCCGGGGCGGATCGATCGGCCGGACACGCCCGGGCCCGGACCCGTTGCATAACGCGCTGGTCGTGCCGGACGGACGCGCGCGGAGCCGGTATCGACGCGCGCGGGGCGCATGCGCGACGCGTACCTTCGCAGCCGTAGCCCTGCCCGATGAGGCCCCACAGGAGATCGGAGCAGTGGTGGCAGTACGTGGGCTTGTGGAAGGTCTTCTTCGCGAAGGAGTGGGTGTGGGGCGCGGGCGCGGCCTGCGCCATGGCGGGCGCGCGGGCCGGGCCGGGCGGGCGCGCTACTCATGCCGCGGCGCCAAGGGGCGCGCCGCGCTCTCCGAGCGGCTGTCGCGGCCCACCATCGCGGCGCGTCTGCCGCCCGCCGCCCGCGCCCGCCGCGCGCACGCGCCCGCCCCGCCCGCCGCGCCCGCCGCGCACCACGCCCGCCCGCCGCGCATGGCCCCACAACCCGTCCTCGTGCCGGCGTGCGATCGCTGGATCGATTTCATCTCGAGAGATACGATCTCGTGCTTCGCTTTTCCTTTGGAAATATTATCTGGATATATTCGGTTCGAATTAAAGATTTCATCTAACGAATCATCTATCTCATTTTTAAATTAGGATGAAAATATCCCTCACCAACGTGTAGCTGCCTGCAGGTTAGAAAAATTTTGGATTTTTTGGAATCCTATTCTATACATTGAACTAAAAAAGAAATTCTACCCCTTTACTTTACTTCGTTGCAAAAGCTCATTGCAATCGCACCCTTGTTTATGTCGTAGCACCGTAGACAGTTTGCTACGAATATCAGCTTTTGTAAACCTAGTAAACGTAAATGTATTACGTTTTGTCTAATTAAATAATCCCTTATCTATTGCAAATATCTTAGTTGGATAAGTGTTATGAAATAATAAAACCATTAAAATAGGACGTCGGTACAAGATCACATCGGTCGACGCGTGCGCGGTGCCGCCCACCAATCGAAAAAGCTCTTGTTTACAATATTAAGAGGCGCAGCATCTCGCTGGAGCGGCCCGACGGCCAGACGCCACTCACAGCATGCCCCAATACCTACATTATTGACACACAAAAAAAAACAAAAATCAATTAGTACGTTCTAAAGAGTAATTTCAGAAATCCGTCATTATTGAACTTGGGTTATGATGTTTCATGCCAGTATTTTTTTCTGTTTCAGTTTATTTTTGTTTTTTGTGAAGAACACTTTAGGGAGCAGTATGAGGAAAAATAGATAGGGAAATTATGTAAAACACACTTTTCAGTAGGGATCTTTATACATATAGGAACTCATTTTTAGGTTATAAGTGACTAAAACCGATACAACCAAGCTCTAATGTACCTAACATTTGTGCTTGAACCTTAAATTTATTATAAAAAATACATTAGGTATTCATTATAAATTACATCAGAGATAACTCGTAAGTTCACCTTTAAGGGAATACGGTTGTTAATTTTTTTATTCCTCATACAACAAGTATCTATAACAGTTTTATTTGCTGCCGTAGTGCAGTGACCAGTAGGGCGCAATTTAAAACGCCGGCCGCATCAGCGGTCCTGTTTTCAAATTCAGAGTCGGAATAAAAAGAAATGCGATTGGGAAATACTCAGTTGAAGTTCGGAGTCTGGAAATTGGCAGTGTTAAACACCCCCGTGCCTCGAAAAGCCACCGTAGTCGAAAACTCTGCTAGGAGAACATTATAACTAAATAAATATACAATGAAACTGAACTTCGACAGCCTGATTATGATGACTTTAAGACCGCCTCAGGGAAATAGTTAATCACTATTCCACGGAGTTATGTCTGGTTTGTGGTAGAACTGTTTCGGAGTCCGACTGATCCCACAGGTGAAATCTGCAGCCATAACAGCTCTCCTCTGGCTGAGTTCTGGCAATATGGAATGTGGGAGCCAATTCAGCCAGTACACTTAAAATCAAAGGCTCGAAGATCGAGAGTTGGGCTGTGTGCCTGTCTGCAGACTGCTCTGCATGAAAAAAAAACATAAGATATCCTACATTCGTTTGTCCTATCCTTAGAACAGTAAATCAGAACTCTTTCCCAAACTTCAACATCAGTTCAGTCTAAGTACCTAAGTAAAGTGATGTACGTGATGATATTATTTTAAGTGTCCACAAATACAGTGTGGCCGGCAGGTTCTGGCGGGCAGGAGAGCTGGCGTAAGAGGTGAGGGCGAAGTCGGCGCGTAGGCTAATCGCGCGGAAACCTGCACGGCTGGGAGCGCTCCTGCGCTATTTATACCGCTCCCACCGCCGTCAGGGGTGCCAGTCCGAAACTTAAACAGAACTCGCGTATCACTCATCGGCCTCTTTATCTTTTCTTTGGAATTATGTATTTTTTTTGCAGTTTTCCCTTCGGCATTAGCGAACACTGCCTACAATCCGGATTTCTGTTGGTTTTTTTTCTGCCCCTGATCTTTTCTGGATGCGCTTGTAACATTATCGAGGATTTGGCAAGTTCAGTTATTATGCCGTAGCGGTTGCCATCTGACCTCCATAACTCTTAGCAAGGGAATCAGCCCAATTGGATCATAGCTACACAGCAACTTTGTAGGTTTTTATAATAATTATGAAATTTTCCGTGGTCGCCGAGTTAGAACACGCAAATGGAAAAACGTGTAGTTTAAAGTTAATCGATGGACGTCACTTGGGGTTGTTCAATTATTTTAGTGGCTCAATGGTCGAACTGATAGAACGAGTGATTTATTTAACATTAACAGGAGCCTAAATTATTTTTCAAGTCATTTTTACAATTTCATTTGAGTTAAAATCAAATTAAAAAAAATTGGTATTCGAAAGACTAATAAAGTGACCAATCATGTGACCAGCCCTGCGTGTGCGGAGGCTGTACAGCCCTGGCCGGGCGCAGCGGGCCGGCAACTCACGCCTCCAGCACTTCAAATAGATGTTTTAAACCGTGCACATTGGGTGCGCACTGATCGCGCGCGGGTAATAAGGTCGAGGGGCCCGGAAAATGCGAAAATGTCAACACACTTTTAGGCTTATATTTTGTTTTTTATCCAAATACCTAAATGACCGTTAACTAGATTAATTGCATTTAGTCAACCCCATGTTGGGTGCCAGTTTTTTCTTCTTGAGCTTCTTGAAACGTCTGTGTAATGCATAATTACATGGAACAATAAAAATTAATACAAAATACTAGAAGAAGGCATGGCTTCGCAAATATCGTGGTTGCTGTTTTGTAGAGCCAATAGGTGATAAAAAGTTCGATTTCGATTACTCATTGTATGCTTGGGTACACTTGACAGTTGACGGTCCCGATTGTTTAAAAAAATTATGAACCATGACCTTATTTTTTTCGTAGGGGATTACATTAAATGTAGGTACCTTACAACGATATTAAAATTTAAATTCGTTGGTACCTTAACCTAGAAGGCTAGCGAGACCTGCGGCCCTGTGTGGGACTACAGCGTTCCACCGCCCATTAAACTCCCCTAGTTCTCACACACCCGAAGAGGACGAGGACCGGCCTATCCACGGGTCCCCCGGCGGTCTGATGTTACTACAGTCTTCTGGCTGGGGTTACAAAGTGTAAATCTCTCCTCTTATTTCTCATCTTAGGCCGTATACAGAAAGAAAGCTGGAAACTTATAAGCGCTTACCGGCGCTTGCCAGCGCTGGTAACCCGCGCAGGAAAATATATGAACACGCGCCGATAAGCACTGATCGGCGCTGACAAGTTCCGACAAGCTTCAACACGCGCTGGTCAGCGCTGGGCGCTTCCATTTAAAATTAATATAAAACTGCACGACATTTTGCTTGGTCTGCTTCAACCTGCTTCCTTTGTGTGGAACGGACCAGCGCTGGCAAGCGCCGGTAAGCGCTTATAAGTTTCCAGCTTTCTTTCTGTATACGGCCTTACTAACCAGGTAGCGGTGGATATTGAAGAAAAAAGAAGATACTTTTTTCTGGCTTACCTTTTTAGCGTTTTTGCACTAGCTAAGTAGATAATTAGTAGTTCCGTGATTTAGGCCTTAGCTCTTCCGTTGGTGGATTCCGTGGATTACCAAAAGGAAAACTTCCAAACATCTGCCCATATTTTCTCATCATTCATAGGTCGTCTTATAACTTTCTGCGCTTAGCGTTCTATGTCCGGGTTTATTGTCCACGACTTAAATAAGATCAGCCTTAAAAGCGCTAAGATAAGTAAGTAAGTAATAGAGAGTTTTATAGAACAATAATTGACTTCTGAATGTGTTGTTTAATGCCCGTAGTATCTATCTAGCGTCGACCGACAGTAACGCCTATAGTTAAGCTGAGTGTTTAACGACTTTGCTGTATTTAAATGTGCAGGCGTTATCTCCTTTTTGAAAATGAGACTTTGTACTAATAAAGCGACTTTTTTTTATTTTATTTTAAGCAACTTTAAAATTCACGTTATTGGTTCATATCGAGTTTATATGAAGATATAACTGAAGAGTTAAACGATTATTTTAATTAGGTACCTAGTTTCTAAATTAGTACAGTTTAAAGATGACTGCACAACGAGATCGTCTAGGTATACTTTCTTCAGAAATAAGAATGTTAAAGTTTAGTTACCTTACTTAAGGCACACGAATATAAAATAAAAACAACATAAAACTAATCTAATATAATAATTATTACGTCGATTGTGATAAGTAAACAATAATAAAATGCGATAGCGTGGCCTTGGTATTTCAACTTAATATAAAAAATGATACCTACTGTGTAATGATTAAAACTTTTCGCCAGTTCAACGTCATAATAGTGGAATGATATCGTGAAATCGAGCTCTAAAATTTTAGACAACGGCATTCAGTCACGAAAGGCGCAAAGCGGCGAGGTGTCCGCTCCCGAACGCATCGCGCTCGTGTCATTGCCCGCCCGCGCTGTCAAAAATTGTAAAAAAAATGACCGACGAAACGCGGAAGAAAACTTTTTTGGGATTTGATTTTAGTACTCAAAGAGTAAGTACAGGATTATTTATCTAATTGATTATGTAAATAGTGGAACCGTGTTTTAAACTGCTGAATTTTGTTCCGTAGCCTTTATTAATGTATTCATTAAATGGATTAACTAATTAATTTGTTAGCCTGTCTACTTGGGTGAAACATTAATGTATTGTTAAATTGTTAATGCATGCGTAACTGGTGTGTGAGTCAGTCTGACTGACCAAAGTCTGACCATTTGAGTTTAAGAGTTAGCAATGATCTAACGGTGCAGATGCCTAGCAACTTCTCAACAGTGAATAAAACAAAATAATAACAACTTATTAGTTTAGTTACGAAAATATTAATATACTATTAAGTTAACTTTGGGACTTACTTTCATTAACACACCATAGATGATTCGTTTAAATAGCTTATAATAAAAGAATTTAAATTAATAACATTCAATAAATAGTGGAGTTACTTAATATTTAATTGGCTTTTTAAATGTAAATTAAATGTTAATTAAAAATACCTCACCATTGCAATCTCTGAAGGTCATTTGGGTGACAATTATGTCACACACTTAAAATCAAAACCAAACTTAGGTATAAAAAATAATATTAAATTTTTTAGTCCATTATTAAAAAAGCTACACAATGTATATTTTTTCATCCTTGGTTGTTTCTTGGTAACTTATTTTTATTTATACTGGCTAATTAAAAAAAACTGAATTGAATGAAATTTCTAGATAAAAAGTAAGTTCGTGCGTGACCTCTGTACATTGGACTTGTGTGTTGGATTTACAAAAATAAATAAATAAATAAAATAAAAAAAATAAAATAAAATATGTTTATTTCGAACCAGAGTCCATATAGTGTTAGTAACAATTGTAGCTTAAAACTATGTTAGTACAATTCAAATACATACAACAATTAGTAAATAATTTATCCAAAATCAAAATTATAATCATATCAAAATTCAAATTAAAATCAAAATTAACATTAAAATCAAAATTCAAATTTAACTAAAAAATTAATAACAAATGTATCAAAATCAAAATTCAAATCAAAATTAACATTATCATTAAAATCAAAATTAAAATCAGTCAACATTAAAATTAGAATTAATCGAAATCAAAAACAAAATCAAAATCAAATATTAAAATTAAAATTATTAAAATTAAAATTATTAAAATTGAAATTATTAAGATTAAAATTGTTGTAATTTATTTTTGTATCTTTGACGAGATGGACGCGAGTCCAGTGCTGCATAATAGCACTGCCCGCGTCCAGTCTCGCCACGACCACCTTCAAGAGGCTGTTGGCGCTACCCCGCACTCGCTGCAGCAGGGACGCGACGCGTTTTCTAATGATAGCCGATAGGCTATCTACTTCAGCTGCTGCTAAAATATAATATATTGAAATTAATGTTAAAGGTATTTTTTTATGGTTTAGCTGAAAGCTGTGGTGATTGGTGAAGATTATGGCGTACTGCATGAAGCTGAGGTGGAGTTTGATGTGGATCTTCCAGAATTCAGGTTTGTTATTTAACTGAGCTCTTGAATAGTTTTGTTAATTAACATGATTGTTTATAAACCATATTAAAACTGAATGTGTATGGTATGTTTAGTTTTAAGCAATAATAAAATATATATTTATGTTAGAAGAATATTAGAAAAATATTAAAAAACAAATGTGCTTAATATAAAGTATTTGTTCTAACAGCAAAAGTATACTTACATCATATTTATTTCATTATGTCACTTATTCAGGACGGCGGGTGGCGTGGTACGCGGCGAGCGCGGAGAGGTGACGGCTCCTCCACTGCTATGGGTCAAGTCACTGGACATGGTGATGGACAGGCTCATCGTTGCAGGCGTTGACTTCTCCACCATCGAAGCACTATCTGGAGCTGCACAGGTACTGATATTTTAATACCGACGATTGTACCGGTGAACTTACCCATTTGTTATTTACCTGCCAGCATTTAGTTAGTTGTGAATCTCCTTTTCTAGAGTTGGTTACAAAAACATTAAAGCAAATAATAATAATAATAACCTAATAGAGACATACTAAATACTACATGGTCATTATCACTACATAGTATAAAACAAAGTCGCTTTCTGTGTCCCTATGTCCCTTTGTATGCTTAAATCTTTAAAACTACGCAACAGATTTTGATGCGGCTTTTTTTATTAGATAGACTGATTCAAGAGGAAGGTTTATATGTATAATACATGCATAATATAGTAGAGAAACACTGATAATTTTATAGGTTTTTAATTTAAGGTCGTAAATAAACACATTTTTTGCGCTTACATTGCAAACGCTGGCTGAACCCTACGAGATAGATCAAAATAATGTACTACGGTATTGTTCACCTTAAAAAGGTTTACAAAAAAGTCCGCGATAGTATATGTCTATCTATTAGGGATAACCCACAATAACCATTTTTATCCTTTACTAATGAGAAAATAAGGGCATATTTACGAAAAAGCGATTTTGAGCAATACATTATTAATCCTTATCCAATTAAGTACCTTAAATAAATTGTGCATGTAATATAGATCAATATGGCCCTTTACAGCATGCAATTTAAATAAATATTTTTGAAGATATTACAGATTTAAAATGCAGGGACATAGCGGTTGCGGCGGTACCGACCGGCCGGGGGGCGCATGGATGATGGATGAACGTTTGTTACTTTTTCACGTAAAAACTACTGAATTGATTTTAATGAAACTTTACAATAATATAGCTTATACATCAGAATAACTCATAGGCTACAATTTACAAGATATTCCCGCGGGATAACGTCCTATAGTTCACGCGGGCGAAGCCGCAGGCGGAAGGCTAGTGATGTCATAAATTTGGAAGAAAAATTATTCGAATACTCCCGAAACACTTACTTAAGAGGAAAGGCGGGAGCCATTTTTCCATACAAACGCTGTCCCCTGTTTTCTCCCTGGATAATGCCATTAGTGAAATATTTTTTTTTTCCAAAAATCTATGACCACTATTTGCATGTCCCTATGTTTTCCTTTTTTTCATAAATTAATAATTAAGAGAGATATGAACCTTCAAAAATGTAAAAAAATGGCCAGATTTTCCGCTGTGTTTAAACATCCAGAAAACAAATTTAACTAGATTTAATTAAAAAAAGGAAAACATAGGAACACGGTCAAAGTCTTTCTTTAATTTTTGATGAAAAAAATAGTTAAATCGGTCAAGTTTTGGAGGAGAAATCAGGGGACTACGAAACGTTGATTTTCCGTACTTTTAATAGGTATTTTCGGTCCAAGCTGCAGTTGTCTCTATCGCGCTCTGCGGGGGAGGCTTGAGGTTGGGGAGACGCGGACTAATACGTATACTCTCTATGACGTGACGTAGTCGATAGTTATATCGATATCCTAGTGTTGTTCATCGATAGCGATATTTCCAGTTAGAATATTTTGCGTGAAGTGCATTTAGCAAATTGTTGTGATGTTTTATTGTTGGAAGGTATTATGTAACTGATAAACTTTTTCTTGACAATTTTTTATGAATTATATACTTAAACGCCTCGACTAGGCCGTCGGATTTAGACAAAAAAAGAAGCTAAATTCGCAAAGCGTGATGTAGTTCTGCATTTTAAGTATATTGTATCTGTTAGAGTAATGTGATTTCAAATTTGCACTTCGAAAAACCTGTGGAAACTGAGAAAATCGAGAAAATCTTCGAAATTTTGGGACTTTTTTTACTATTTGCTCTCCAGGGCCAAAACTATGTTTTTTTGTGAACAACACACTACACTAATAAACTGTATTAAAGTACCTACAACTGGAGGCAGCTCTATTTGACTTCATAGAAGCCAAGCTATGGCACTTTGAAGATGACCAATATTTCTCGAAAATAGAAAAATTACTTTCTCCTGAAAATCTCGAAAACTAACAAAAATATAAGAAAAAGTTTCAGACAAAAAATGTAGAGAATTACTTTTTCTACAGAAAAGGTTATTATCAATTTGCGCGTATCGCGCACCGTTTCCTAGGAAATCGCGTACAAAATGCGAAAATTCGCACAATGTTTTTCGTTTCAATAGATTTTTTACAAATTTTTCAATTAAAAATTATTTTTATGCATTCTTCGATATCCCCAGACATTTCCGTCTTATTTTTATTGATTTGGTTCAACATCAATAAGTGCACTATATACTCGATTTTCTAGCAAACGGTGCGCGATAAGCGTAAATTTATAATGACCTTTTCTGTAGAAAAAGTAATTTTCTACATCTTTTGTCTGAAACATTTTCTCATATTTTTGTTAGTTTCCGAGATTTTTAGGAAAAAGTAATTTTTACACCCTTTTCCATTTTTTTTCCAATGACCCCGGTGACTCACGACCCTGCATTTTTAGTATGTTATTACGGAGTCTTTAACAAAAATTTTGGCACCAGTTTCAGCTTTTCATCTAAAATGGCTAAGAGAGCTTCGTTGACTGGACTAATATAACTTTTAAAAATATATACAAAAAAGAACTAAACATTTATAACTTTAGGTACTCGTGGAAAGTCCTTATTAACAAATGCGAATAAATTCACAAAAAACGATAGGGGTACTCGTCGGATCCGATCCACGGACCTATCAGTGACGATGCGCAGTACGTAGCCACTGTACCAGCAAGACTTAATACTATCTGTCGAAATTAGTGACCTGTTTTTTCCTTTGCATTGTCCGTGAACATAATTTTTATCGTTTTTATATATGTAGGTAAGCAGAAATATTTTCTTTTGTTCTATTCCTTCTTAGCTGTGTGCAGGCGGGCGCGGGGCGTGGGGGCGGCGTGGCACGCAAACATTGACAGTCTCACTCACACATTGATAGCTCGGTTGTTCGGGCACTGCGCGACAGCAATAGATTTTACAAAAACCCAATTTTCAATTTTCTCACCCTTAGTATGTCCTCTTAAGAGGGCTTCTTCTCAAACTGTCAAGGTCTCGGTCACTGAACAATCCACATAAACACTTTTTCAGTAACAGAGTGGTTGAGGCTTGGAACAGGCTGCCAGCAGAGGTGGTTTCCGCACAGAACACCAATATATTCAAAAACAGATTGGACAAATATTTAACTGGTAGGAGTTATTGTAGGTGGAGCTAATAAGATACAGGCTATCATCAGTGTTTTAACTGCCTGCCTGTCAATAAATAAATAAATAAATACTTTATTGACTGGTCTATGACCAGGATACTAGGAATGAACAAACATAGTATTTCACTGTTCCTTTTTTCAAAGTTTGTATTCTTGACTTGTCCATTTATTAATGAGCACTGGTTTTCTACATAATGATGTTTGTCACAGCAACATGGGTCAGTATGGTGGTCGAAAGACGCCGAGTCGCGCCTGGCCAACCTGTCCCCGGACCAGTTCATCCACACGCAGCTTGCCACTGCGTTTGTGGCTGACTCACCGGTCTGGATGGACTCCAGCACCACTGAGGACTGCAAGGCACTGGAGGATGCTGTGGGAGGACCAGAGGTGAATATTACATTTTGGTAAGATTCTTACGTCCTGAGGACTATTGCCATGTTTCTTCGATGGATGGCCAGTTTATAAGATGCCCTTTGTACAAGCCTGTTTTGGTACGCTAGATGACTCTAGCAATTTCATAATAATTCTTACTATGAAGACCAGAAATGTCACTACTTACACATTGGGTATTGCTATTTAATCTATGGTTGCTTGTAGGAGCTGGCCCGCATCACGGGGTCCCGCGCGTACGAGCGGTTCACGGGCCCGCAGATCCGCAAGATGCTGCGACTGCGGCCGCGCGCCTACCACGCCGCCGCGCGCGTCTCGCTCGTGTCCTCGCTGGCCTGCTCGCTGTTCCTCGGCCGCGTGGCGCCGCTGGACCTCGCCGACGCGTCCGGCATGAACCTGCTCGACATCGCCGCCGCGGACTGGGACGACACTTGTCTCAAGGTATGTGTTGTATCAGGGCCGGTCTCGCTCGTGTCCTCGCTGGCCTGCTCGCTGTTCCTCGGCCGCGTGGCGCCGCTGGACCTCGCCGACGCGTCCGGCATGAACCTGCTCGACATCGCCGCCGCGGACTGGGACGACACTTGTCTCAAGGTATGTGTTGTATCAGGGCCGGTCTCGCTCGTGTCCTCGCTGGCCTGCTCGCTGTTCCTCGGCCGCGTGGCGCCGCTGGACCTCGCCGACGCGTCCGGCATGAACCTGCTCGACATCGCCGCCGCGGACTGGGACGACACTTGTCTCAAGGTATGTGTTGTATCAGGGCCGGTCTCGCTCGTGTCCTCGCTGGCCTGCTCGCTGTTCCTCGGCCGCGTGGCGCCGCTGGACCTCGCCGACGCGTCCGGCATGAACCTGCTCGACATCGCCGCCGCGGACTGGGACGACACTTGTCTCAAGGTATGTATTCTACGATGATTCCTGATGATGATGATATGTTCACCCTTAATTTGGCCCTGACACATTAAATTGTTGAAGATATTCCCTTTTCTCTGACGCTAAGACTAGTGTGTCAGTCTATCGAAATATGTAGCGCAATCCAATATCCAGTCGTATTCCAATATCCGCTACAATGTGCAAAGTTTGTACAGGTCCCGGCAAACATCTTGAAATCGGGTGGGAATTGCGTATAACGTGAATTTTGAGATGCGTACGAGCTATTGGTCAGAAGCAAACCTCTGACCAATATGCGCGCGGGCGACGGAAGATTCGCGCGCGCTATGGTCAATCGCAAGTGCACACGCGCGAACTTTCCCCCACTCCGTCGACCGATGGTCAAGAAGTTTGCCGGCACCTGTAATAACAAGTTGGTCGGCAGGCGTGCGGGGACGAGTCGCTCCGAGCCAAGCTGGGCTCGCCGGTGGCCACGGCCAGCGTGGTGGGGCGGGTGTCGCCGTACTTCGTGGCGCGCTACGGCTTCCGGCCCGACTGCCGCGTCGTCGCCTTCACCGGGGACAACTGCTCCGCGCTTGCAGGTAACACTCGCTTTTCTGTTTTTTTTTATACTATGTCAGTTGGCAGACAGACACGCAGCCCACCTGACGGTAAGCGGCCACTGCGGCCTATTCTATTGAGGGACACTTCACCAGGAAGCGTTGCTCAATGTGCTGCCAGACTGTAGACTCATCTGATCTTCGGACCTTTGATTTCAAGTGTACTGGCTCCCACATTAATACTGCCGGAACACAGCCGGATTATGGCGGCAATTTCACTTGTGGGGGTGGTAGCTAGCCAGTCGACTCTGAAAAAGCTCTACTACCAACCAGACCTGAGGTGGGAATCGAACCCACGACCTCCGGGTTTTATACCCGAGCTGCTTAGCCACTTTTCCACGGAGGCGGTCAAATTCCTTGTTTTAACCGGGGAATAAGGTACTTAACGTCAACCACTGTCAGGGCGGGAGGTGGTGTGTCGTAGTATCCCGTCCTAAAATGGCGGAGCTTACTTCCTTTTTATTCTAGCCTGATGATGGTGGAGTCATAATCTCTCATGACTCCACCATCGTCATAGCACGCGTTTATGGTGTCAAACGCATTCTCCTCCGATAAAAAAGGGTACAAAAACTTAAATGAATGTACTTCCAGTCTCCTTTTAAGCTGGAGTTAACATGTGTCGGGAGACACAACTCTTACATAACCAATGATATTATAAAAAAAAAAAAATAACACATTAATTATTTAATGATTATGAATTATTATATAATCACAAAAAATGTAGAAGTAAATATTACGTTGTTCTTATTCCACATAATTACATCAAGATAATTTTATCTCAATATTTTCGTTAATAATTCTGTTGATAAAACATAATTAAATTGATAATGTAATGAAAAACTTTTTCAATGAAACATCTCCGTTATTCTATTCACAAATTAATAGAAATAAAATTAATTTTATTTTTTTGTGATAGCAAGATAGTTTGACTTTTCAGAAAACAACATTCCCTTTGAATACACAACACAATAAAACTGTGTAATGCTATCATGCTTTATTTAAATATTTACAGTAGTAATCTGTATCTTGTAGTTATCTTCTCAAGTGGGCTAGAAGGCAGAGTGTACAGGCATTACACTTCAATTTGCGATAAGATAAAGAAAGATTGCTGTTGTAATGTGACAGCCGCTTGGGGACTGATTGTGGGATTAAATCAACAATCATTATTTGTAGAAGCAAATATGAGCGTATGTGTTGATAAATTGATAATCATGTGTGGATAATCATTGACAAACTTTGACAAGTTGCCTTTTGGCTTTTATTAATAACTAAGAAATTTATTGAGATATAATTTATGTTACATTTCTTTGGTTTTTTAAATACGGGGAAGAATATGTTACACATCGTCATCCTCTAACGGGGATGTAGGTCTGCCACTCCCAAAAAAGGGAGGAGTTTATCCACCATATCCCGGAGTACTACTCTTTCTAATGATGGTGCCGTAGAGACAGACGACCCTTTGATCCATCACAGCAACACCGAGCGCATTGGCGGTTTCTATTAGATTCTTCCTAGCTTAAGGCGATAGAAATGAAACACGGACTATTTCTATCCGCCTAGTACAGTCGGCTACAATAATATCCAACCGCCCAAAGTAATCAAAAATGTCTTGGCATCAAAGAAAAATGTATAACTACCGAGTGATAAGAAAAACTTGACTGGCACTGTCAAAAATTTTATGTCACTCAAAATCATGCATAAAGAGTGTAATAGAGTAAAGGGTTTCCGCCAAATCCCATAGAAAAAAACCCCAGTCCCGGCGCAAAAGAATTGTATCTCAGATTTTAGATAACTATTAGTACTGGTAGGGAAAAAAAGATTGACGTGTAAAAGTATTTTTAAAAAAATCTATTTGCAGAATAAATTTATTTCATTTCATTTCATTTCAGTAGAAACAATATCAAGTGTCACTATTTCCTGATGCTAACATGGTTATTTTGCCCAGAGAAGTTTCAAAGGCGCTACATGCAAGCATGACACTTTTTAGGAAAAACTTCATGTTACTGTACTAATTGACATTGAATTGGCAAAAAATGAATAAAACACGCACATATACCCTCGTACATAATGTTGTTATTGAGTTTATTGTTGTTATGTTGTGTTTCTGTCAACATGTTTATATTGAATGTAAATAATCCTGCTAGTTTATCATCTTCTTATGTAATTGTGTAAGGTATATATAGGTCCTAATGGTGTACCAAGAGAGATAAAATAAAACCACTATCATTTTTTCAAGTATTTTAATGTATATAATTATGATGCAGGCTATACATATCAGTGTGTACCTATTATATTCATTTTTTGCAATTACCCACACGTTTGTGTTGTTAATGAGTGAATTAATACAGTAAAATGAAGTTTTTCAAAAAAATTGCATATGTATAGGTACATTATATAACAATTATGTGATAATGTGTTTATATGATGTCTTTTATTAATTTTTTGCCAATTAGTACAATGTCAAATAGTACAGTAAAATGAAGTTTTTCCTAAAAAGTATCATGTTTGCATGTAGCGCCTATGTAACTTCTCTGGGCAAAAAAAACATGTTAGCCACCGAATCAGGAAATAGCGACACCTGATATTGTTTCAACTAATAATTATCTAAAATCTGAGATGCAATTCTTTTGCGCCGGGACTGGGGCAATTTTGGCGGATACCCTTTACCTTTGATTCCAAGATATTTTTGACTACTTTGGGCGCTTCGATATTATTGATGCCGACTGTACAAGGATTTCTACAAGGCACGTTATGGTGATGAATGGGGGATGTTTATTGTAAATTAATAGGAATTAGTTCCTATTATTGACTGACTGTAATTATTGACTATCGTATCTATTCATCTTTTGACGCGAAATGGTTTAGTGACTCTTCTCCCTCATCCTCAGGCCTACGTCTCCGCGCAGGCTGGGTGGGCCTAAGCTTAGGAACGAGCGATACGCTGCTCCTAGGTCTGCAGCAGCCGGCCGCCCCGCCCGCGGGCCACGTGCTCGTGGGGCCCACGCCCGCCGCGCCGTACATGGCTCTCTTGTGCTTCGCCAACGGCTCGCTGACCCGCCAGGCGTGTCGCGACCGGTTGTGTGCCTCGAGTTGGGACGCCTTTAATGATCTGCTAAGGTCCACTGTGCGAGGAAATATGGGTTATATGGGTGAGGATTTAGTGCTTTTTTGTATTTGTACAGTCAATGTCAAAATGATCTGAGCGTTCAAAACCACAAAAAATATCTGAACATTTGGCGCTGTCTGTACTTATAAAAAGAAAGAATTTTATTTTCCGCTCACAGATTATTGAAAATATTTATGGTTATAAAAAACAAAAAAAAATTAAATGAGGTACATTTTGTTAACAGCGTTGATATTCGGGCAAAGCCTGATAAATAGGTGTTGTTTGTTTTTTTTCCGACTTATTTTTATTTTTTATTCGCTTTCCACAATTTTTCTTATCTTTTGTCGTGTGGTGAAACCAATATACAATTTATTTACCTATCTCGTATCGTTGTTAAAACTAGATACGAAACTCAGGCCTCTGCCTCGATTTCGCGGAAACGGAAGCGGGCCAGCACGCAGACGCCCGAGCGTTCACCGCTCCACAGGAGCTCACCGCTCGTGCCAGCTCGCGGCAAGCGGTGACCGCCCCGCTCCCGCTTCCGCGAAATTTGAGACAGAGGTCTTATACTGTTTGTTTACAGGTATATACTACGACACGGCGGAGATCGTCCCGCGTGCCCCAGCGGGTCGCTGGCTGTGCGACGGGTCGGACCGGCCGCTGGACCGCCTGGCGCCGCAGTGGGAGGCGAGAGCTCTGCTGGAGGGACAGGCGCTGGCCCGCCGCGCGCACGCTGAGGACATGGGCTTCACGCTCGGTCAGTGCTGCTCGGCATCATGTGTAGAGTGGTCATAGGCCACCGCCTGGCCCGCAGTGGCAGGCCCGCGCCCTGCTGGAGGGACAGGCGCTGAGGACATGGGCTTCACGCTCGGTCAGTGCTGCTCGTCATCATGTGTAGAGTGGTCATAGGCCACCGCCTGGCCCGCAGTGGCAGGCCCGCGCCCTGCTGGAGGGACAGGCGCTGAGGACATGGGCTTCACGCTCGGTCAGTGCTGCTCGTCATCATGTGTAGAGTGGTCATAGGCCACCGCCTGGCCCGCAGTGGCAGGCCCGCGCCCTGCTGGAGGGACAGGCGCTGAGGACATGGGCTTCACGCTCGGTCAGTGCTGCTCGTCATCATGTGTAGAGTGGTCATAGGCCACCGCCTGGCCCGCAGTGGCAGGCCCGCGCCCTGCTGGAGGGACAGGACTGAGGACATGGGCTTCACGCTCGGTCAGTGCTGCTCGTCATCAGTGTAGAGTAGTCATAGGCCACCGCCTGGCCCGCAGTGGCAGGCCCGCGCCCTGCTGGAGGGACAGGCGCTGAGGACATGGGCTTCACGCTCGGTCAGTGCTGCTCGTCATCATGTGTAGAGTGGTCATAGGCCACCGCCTGGCCCGCAGTGGCAGGCCCGCGCCCTGCAGGCGCTACTATACCAATTGTATCATAGCTACACAGCCATTTGGCTGTACAGGTTTCCTCGCGATATTTGATGGTTAACTGCTTACCATTAAATTAGGCTCAAAAATCAGAGAAGCCTACAATATGGCAGCACATTGAGCGACTCTTGCTGGTTAAGGCCGTCTAAGTGGGTACCAACGCATTGCCAGATATTTTCCCGTAAAATAGAAGTGTGTCAAGCACTTCTGTGTTTCGGGGAAAGGGCACTGAAGCTAGTGAAATTACTGGGTATATGAGACCTAATAACTGTCGTCTCGGTGTAGCGGGCGCAGGGCGGTGCCATACAGTAACTGCTTAGTTACTGTTTGACACTGAACTGTCCAAGGGCAGACGTGGCGCTTACCATCAGGTGTACGATATGCTCGTCTTGTTATACATTGATATTTAAAAAAAAAATGAAGTGTATAAAACAACATCACCTTCCATGGTATTCCGCAGACGCGTCGTCCCGGCTGATCGCGACGGGCGGCGCGTCCGTCAACAAGGAGCTGCTGCAGATCTTCGCCGACGTGTTCAACACGCCCGTCTACGTGCAGGTACGTACTGCTTCCCTCGATAGTCTTCACTTTAGACCCACCATACCCCTGGTGGTCTTGTGGGTCTAAAACCGAACCACTGAACAAATAAGGTTGTGGGACAAGGAGCATATTTTTTTTTTCAGCATATTCATGTTTTCCTGACATTCACTTATTTTCCCGACATTTGCTTGTTTTAATGTTATTAAATAAACTGTCAAATAAAATATAAATATATAATAATATAAATATAAAATATAAATATGCTCCTTGTCAGTTCCCACAACCTTATATTTTGTTCAGTGGTACGGTTTTAGACCCACCATACCACCACGGTTTGTCCACTTGTCTCTACCAGTGTCTCCACTAGTAGAGACAAGTCCACTTTTTTGTCCACTTGTCCCTACCAAGTGTTGTCGGTATAGGCATGTCCACTTTTTTTTCCACTTGTCTCCACCGGAGGGGTATGGTGGGTCTAAAAAGTATAGTCTTTGTCTTCCTTACTAGATTGGGACTGGCCTTCAAGCCAGGGCTAAATAGCTTAATGAGCGATCTCATTTTTAAGCCCGCTTAAGCGCCGAAGTAGACACTTCAATGTCTTGTGTCGGATACTAGAAGCCCTCTCTTCGCAAACGTAAACACTTTTTGTGGCCTCTTACTTACTGAGTTATAATTTTGTCCCATGCCGAAAACGAAAACAAAACGAGATTTCAAGACAAGAAATAATTTGAATTTAGAGTTAATGTAAATTTCAACAACAGTTGTATGTAGTCTTCTTTGCTGCTAATATGATGTTCTAGGATATAGGAGAGCGGTTTTTTTCTGGCACAAGTGTTTTCATACACTTAAAAGGAGAAACCAAACTTGGATATTGTAAACACAAATTTGTAAAGCAATAAAGATTTTTTCATTTTTCATTTTCATTGCGTTATGGTTAGTTGTAAAATTTTAAATATAAATATGTTTAAATGATTAATAGAACGAGCATGCCAACGCAGCGTTACTGGGAGCAGCCATTCGCGCGGCTGACGTGTGGAGCGCAGAAACGGGAGTTAAACTACCAGGTAACGTTATGCAAAAATTAAAATTTATCCTGAGTTTTATTATTCGGAAAATGTCTCCGAATGGTACGCATATTAGGGAGGTGTGAAATATAACTGGGTAGCTCTACTACCAAACTAAGTCCTCCCACCAGGAAAAGGTGATTTTTTTTATACTATGTCAGTTGGCAGACAGACACGCAGCCCACCTGATGGTAAGCGGCCACTGCGGCCTACTCCATTGAGGGACGCTTCACCTGGAAGCGTCGCTCAATGTGCTGCCAGACTGTAGACTCATCTGATCTTCGAGCCTCTGATTTCAAGTGTACTGGCGTGGTGTTTTAATATTGCCTGAACACAGCCAGAGCTGTTATGGCGGCAGATTTCACTTGTGGGGATAGCTAGCCAGTCGGACTCTGAAAAAGCCCTACCCACCAACCAGACCCTAGGTGGGAATCGAACCCACGACCTCCGTATACCTAAGCGGCTTAGCCACTGTTCCACGGGGGCGGTCAAAAGGTGATGGGGCATAGGCTGACCTAATTTAGGATATTTGATCACATGTTCGTCTGGATAAACCGGCGTAAACTAACCATGTCATGTAGCCGTGGCAGCGATTGACAGTTTTGTCCTGCGCCTGATTGAAATGTCTCTTCAGGTTCGGAGCCGACAGTGACCCCAGTGGCGCAGCCGTACGCCGACCACGACAAGATCTACACGCCCATGCTGGCGCGCTACCGCCGCCTCGTCGCGCAGGTGCCGCGCCTCACCGACCAGCCTGCGCGCCGGTAACGCGCCCACTGCATCGCGAGTATTGCTATCGGCAAACTCGTTGACTATCAGTAGTATCAGTCGACGGAAAGGGGGAAAATATGCGCATGTGCACTTGCGCGTGACCAATAGCGTGCGCGATCTCCCGAACGCGCACGCTATTGGTCAGAGGTATGCTTCTGACCAATAGCGCGCAGGCGTGTCAAAATTCGTGTTTTGCGCAATCCTCACTCGATATTAAAGAAGTTTGCCGGGGCTATACATCGACCTCGCTACTGGTCATAGAGTAATAAAAACGCCTCTGGTGCTAGCACAGCCCCACAGTGTTGCCAGTGACATAGGAAAATGACAGACAACCAAAAAAGTCACATTTGCATGGAAAAAAAACATTAACCTTCCCAAGAACTAAAAATACTTACTTATTTATATGCGCCAATGACGACGTAAAATGACATAATATTTTGCGATAGTCAAAAAATTTTTTTGGTTTGGTTTTTCGAGGTTGTGAATTGTAACAATCGCTGTCGAAGTTCTTAAGCGGCATGACCCGGCCCAAAGTATAATCGGAAATATACACAAACAAAAACTGTCGTTTATGATCGTAGATAGTGTGGCAAATTCCAGAAATAAAATATGATCACAAGTCTTCATAGAGTTAAAATGGCACTCGAGCTTTGACCATCAATCGCTTCTCAGTCAGTGGGTATCACGCCTAATAGCTTTTTGATCAGCTTAGGCCTTTGCATGCCAAACAGGTTTAGCTTTATATAATTCACGGTAGATGGATAAAGACTTAACTAATAAGAATTGATGTTAAATCTTCATAGAAAATTTTCATCATACTTTTAAACATACACATTCCATTTTATAGACACTAATAGTGCCGGCTTATTCCTCGTCGTGCCACCAACTTGTTCCACTAGTGGCACGACAAGAAATTGTCATTCCTCGTCGTACCACTGAGTGCAGGTACATGCAGGGATGGTAGCTCTACTTAATTTCCCTTCAGATATCTATTTACAGTCTGAGTTCATGAAGTCCTTAAGAGAATAATTTACAAATGTACTAGGGCAACATGACCTTATTGGAGATGTAATACTTTGTCAAGCTTTTTTTTTACGAGTTGATTATTATGACGAACCAAGCGTATAGAAGAAAAAAAAGATTTTAAAAGCTGCAGTGTGATAAACCTTGATGAAAAAATGCATGACAAAATAATAGTAGATTGTTAACCAATAGTCCAGTCAACGAAGCTCTAACTTTGCCATTTTAGAGGAAAAGCTGAGACCGGTGCCAAAATTTTCGTTAATGATTCCGTAATAACATACAAAAATTGCAGGGTCGTGAGTCACCGGGGTCATACGAAAAAAAAATGGAAAAGGTTGAAAAAATGACTTTTTCCCAAAAATCTCGAAAACTAAAAGAGATATGAGAAAAAGTTTTAGACAAAAGTTGTAGAAAATTACTTTGTCTATAAAAAAGGTCATTATCAATTTACGCGTATCGTGCACCGTTTGTTAGGAAATCGCGTACAAAGTGCGAAAATTCACAAAACCGATGTTTTTCGCTATTTAAATAGGGATTTTTTAAAATTTTCCAACTGAGAATGATTTTTATGCGTTCTCCGATATCCCCAAAGAGATTTCTTTCTAATTTTTATTGATTTGGGTCAACTTCAACACGTGCGTTTTTTGCAAGTTTTGGTGCGCGATTTTTTTAGGTTTTTAAAATAAATATAGCCATGATCCCTAATTTAAAGGTGATTATTTTCTTATATTTTCTAGTTAAACCAATAAATATGAACATCTTATATTTTAGATTGCCACCACATCTGAAAATTTGTCACCTGATATGATATTGCGCCATCAGTTCTTAATAAGTATGACAATCGGAAGTCACACAATGGAAAGACATACAGATATAGATAATAGAAAAAGCAAAAAGAGTGCAAACGAAAAAAATAACAGATAGAAATGGGTCCGTTAAGCAACAAAAAGCTCGTTCGCTCTGAATCGATTGCACCACATATTAAACAGAATCGACATAATTATTTGGGGGGGAAGTAAAAAATGCGTTAGATGCAGTTAATTCAGTTTTTTATTCTGAATCGATTGATATATAGGGTTTGTCATTGAGAGCGATCGAACTTTAAAATGGAATAAAATAACCCGTATAGGTGATATTGCAACAACGGCTTAGGGGTAAACTCGGGCAACAAAAAACTCGGCCTTGCCCGAGATTACTATTTTCCGAATTTGATGTGGTCTTTTCGGCCAATTTGCCGAGTTTACACCTAACCAAAATTGCAGTGGTAAATTCGGCCAATCCTTCACTTAATCAAAATTTTGAAAAGTCCGTCTCAGTATATAGGTCTGTTAAAAAAACTGTCCTTCCAATCCGACCAACTAAACCGACCAACTGGTTGTGCGGTTTGGAACCTGATAAAAGGTTTTATTCCATTCCAATCTAACCAACTAGTTGATCATTTATTTTATTATGAGAAATGTTGTTCCAAAGGGACCAACTGAACCGATCAATTGAAATGGACCAACTTTTTTCTTTCTCAAGGATACAACTTCTTAGCTGTTGGTCTGATTTTATTTGTTATTTCAGTCACCATCCACATAAAGTGGATACTGGTATGGTACCAGGGCAACATGATCTTATTGGAGATGTATTTTATTTTGTCATGCATTTTTTCATCAAGGTTTTACACACTGCAGCTATTAAAATCTCTTTTTTCTTCTATACGCTTGGTTCGTCATAATAATCAACTCGTAAAAAAAAGCTTGACAAAGTATTAGTTACATCTCCAATAAGGTCATGTTGCCCTAGTACATTTGTAAATTACATATTCTCTTAAGGACGAACGGGAATGAACCAAAATTCTCTTTAACCACCACGGGTGGACAGTGTAACAGTTTTTGAATCAGACCAACTAAAAAGTTGTATCGTTGAGAAAAAAAAAATAGTTGATACGTTTAAGCTGTCCTTCCAATCCGACCAACTAAACCGACCAACTGGTTGGTCGGATTGCAAGGACAGTAAAAAGCCAAATGATATAAATTCTCTTATTAAATTTAACAAAAATATTTTATAGAAGAAAAAAGAGATTTTAATAGCTGCAGTGTGTAAAACCTTGATGAAAAAATGCATGACAAAATAAAATACATCTCCAATAAGATCATGTTGCCCTGGTACCATACCAGTATCCGCTTTATGTGGATGGTGACTGAAATAACAAATAAAATCAGACCAACAGATACATCTCCAATAAGATCATGTTGCCCTGGTACCATACCAGTATCCGCTTTATGTGGATGGTGACTGAAATAACAAATAAAATCAGACCAACAGCTAAGAAGTTCATGTAGTTACTTGCATATACACTGCACCATATAGAAAAGGAAAACTACTTGTCTATTTATTTATTTCTAGTATTAAAAACCATGACAATTGTATATAAGTATGATGAATACTCGTATGCTTTTGATATATAATCGGTAATCTTGATGGCAGTTTTGCAGGCCAACAGCAAAATAAAGTTTTCTTTTGTTTTTTCCATTTTTCAATGGGTTGTATTTAACTGCACATCAAAAAATACTGATTGTGCATCAAAAAAATACTGAATTGCTAACCTAACCTAACCTTTGGTGTGCAATCAGTTATTTTGATGTACATTTCAATATTTTTTCATGCACACTTAAAAATATCCCTTTTAAATTTGCATATTCTTTGTTTCAACTTAGCCAAACCCACCTTTAACCCCAACGGCACCCAAGAGCTGCAATTGTTTTGCAGCTGGACGCTCATTTCTTTTGGTTATTGATGAACGCAATGATCACGCAAACGAATTACTTTCTTCTTGCAGGACATGGAAGTGTTGTTTTATCTATGTATAACTTTAAATTACTATGTTTTTGAAGTTTTTAGTGTTTGTGGGCAAGATTAAGAGCTGTTGGTTGCGTAACGGACCCATTTCTATCTGTTCTTTTTTTCGTTTGCACTCTTTTTGCTTTTTCTATTATCTATATCTGTATGTCTTTCCATTGTGTGACTTCCGATTGTCATACTTATTAAGAACTGGTGGCGCAATATCATATCAGGTGACAAATTTTCAGATGTGGTGGCAATCTAAAATATAAGATGTTCATATTTATTGGTTTAACTAGAAAATATAAGAAAATAATCACCTTTAAATTAGGGATTATGGCTATATTTATTTTAAAAACCTAAAAAAATCGCGCACCAAAACTTGCAAAAAACGCACGTGTTGAAGTTGACCCAAATCAATAAAAATTAGAAAGAAATCTCTTTGGGGATATCGGAGAACGCATAAAAATCATTCTCAGTTGGAAAATTTTAAAAAATCCCTATTTAAATAGCGAAAAACATCGGTTTTGTGAATTTTCGCACTTTGTACGCGATTTCCTAACAAACGGTGCACGATACGCGTAAATTGATAATGACCTTTTTTATAGACAAAGTAATTTTCTACAACTTTTGTCTAAAACTTTTTCTCATATCTCTTTTAGTTTTCGAGATTTTTGGGAAAAAGTCATTTTTTCAACCTTTTCCATTTTTTTTTCGTATGACCCCGGTGACTCACGACCCTGCAATTTTTGTATGTTATTACGGGATCATTAACGAAAATTTTGGCACCGGTCTCAGCTTTTCCTCTAAAATGGCAAAGTTAGAGCTTCGTTGACTGGACTACAAGGGCTGTATGACATCAATTGCATACGAGGTTTTTGGCGCCCGAGCGCAGCGAGGGCGCTAATTAGCCCGAGTATGCAATTGATGCATACACCCGAGGTAAACACTCTGCTTTACATATCGATTGTGAGGTAAGTAAAAAAACTCAACTTTTATGAAAGAACTCCAAAACACGAAAAAAATTTACTTTCGCGCCTACATAGTTAGTCGACTGCCTTTTTTACTCTTCACGATTTTATGGCACGCAAGCGCGTCAAATCGTGCTGGCCAGTTTGATTTTTAATAACATAGGTACAATGTGACTGCGAAACAAATCGTTCGATATTTAAAATAAAATCTTCATAAATTCTAATATAACTAATTGTCTTGATTCCGATTCGAGAGAAAAAAAAATTACTTAACTTTTTAAAAATATTCTTCTTGCAGTATGAGTATGACAGTTCTTTTTTCAAATTCAAAAACCTATGCTGTAATGATATCCATACACCCCGGCATTCAGGGAAGTAAGTGACTACTTACAGAGCAAGAGATATGTAAAATACATTTCCATTGAGGTCATGTTGCCCTGGTATCATACCAGTATCCGCTTTATGTGGATGGGGACAGATTTGAATTAACAAATAAAAACAGACCAACTAAGAAGTTGTATCCTTGAGAAAGAAAAAAGTTGGTCCGTTTGGAATAATATTTCTCAAAATAAAATAAATGATCAACTAGTTGGTTGGATTGGAATAAAACCTTTTATCGGGTTCCAAACCGCACAACCAGTTGGTCCGTTTAGTTGGTCGAATTGGAAGGACAGGTTCGTTGTACACAATTGAAAATATATTTAATATTCGTTACAAGTTTTTAAATTGTTAATACAATTTCATTCCATTTTTTTACCAAGGGATAAAAAAATAATTTAACAAAGTAGAGCAACAATCATTCAATAATCATTCAGTGGTACGACGAGGAATGACAATTCCTTGTCGTGCCACTGGTGGAACAAGTTGGTGGCACGACGAGGAATAAGCCATAGTGCCTTATTATGTACACGTAAAATGAAATTATAATAACATCCTTTATTAACTGTTGATATTTTTTTGTAAAATCTGAGATTTTGGGATTTGAATTAACATAATATAAATACAAATATATTAGAAAAAATTCAATTTGTCCAGGTATCAGGCGGGACAAATTGAATTTTTTCTAATATATTTGTATTAATATCGCCATTAAGCAGGCAATATGCTTTAAAAAAAAAAATTATAAAAAATAACATAATATATTTATATATAGTTTTAAGTGATATAGTTTGATATATATTTTGAATAATAATTTATTTCGACAGATTTTTATATTCACTATATTAGCGTTGCTTAGGAGTAAGTGCAATAATATGAATCACATTCCAGATAATTATTTAAACTTTATGATATACCTGTTTTGATCTTGCTAATGCATTTTGTTATACATTTACACGTTTTTTATTAAAATTGTTAAATTACTAAAACATTTTTTATTTTCTTTTTCCCTATCCGACGTCACACTGTTCCAATTAAATTAATATTGACGCATTCGTTATTATCAACGCATTTACTACAGTGATGGTATGAGAATGAAATTTCGCAGTAGAATGCGTTGAAGCAAGGCAATTATAGGACTGGAGCAAATGTAAATGAAAGGTATGTATTATGGCACGAAATTATTTAAAAAAAACATTTCGTCACATGTATTTAATTATTTATTTATTTGTTAAAAACGGAAAAGTTTTTTTTTTTTTAGAAATCATTCCCATTGGTACATAAGTAAAGTCAAAAACGCACTATTCTATTACCTCTTAAAATATATTTTCTTGCATTTATATGGAAACTAAAGAACATTTCAGAGACGCTTCTACGGGTAAGTTCATACGAGGTAAGAACAAACTGTGTATAGGAATAATGTGCTGTGTAAGTAGGACAGTTTATTTCTTGCGTCCGCCTCTCTCCTTGACCTGCAGGTGGATGACGGCGCCGGGCGGCACGTTGTAGTACGCCAGGCTGTTGGTGTCCTTGAAGAACAGACCCTGAGGGAGAATGCAAGTTATTAAATATTTTTGTCGCAAGTAAAATTAACGTTGGAATATAATTATACATGTTCAAGCCACGAGCTCGTGCAGTATAGGCACCAGAAAACAATCTATAAACATATTTACAAAATTACTAATTTTTTAGAAATTTCCGATTTTGACTTTATTACAAACAAGCAATTAAAGGTCATTTGTAACAAAATCATTAGTGACAAATGGTGTTCAAAAACAAAGGCCTGATGAATGATTAGTGTTCGATGGAAGGTGAGATTTTGACCAAAGCCTTTTACACGAGGGAAGTTAAAAATCATCGTAATATCGATTTAAATTCATTACTAATCAACTAGATCAAACAAGTCGAGATGTTCAATGTGTTCCATTTTAACTTGAAAAATGGTTAAGGTTTCAGCACCTTCGGCTGCGGCAGATTTTAGCCGAAGCCGAAGATTTCAAAATGGCCGAATTTCGGCCGAAGCCGAAGGTGCAGGCGGACGGCGGACTAAAATATCTGTTAGATGGTGCTACCTAGCCATAGAGTTTGACTATCATTGGTTTAGTTTGTCTTTAATAATGGCGGCTTGAAATGAACCAATAAACTTATGGCTATGCAGCGCCATTTAGCGGTTTTTTTTTCTTTATTATTATTGCAATGTGTAACAAGACGAGCAGATCGTACGGTTTACCCTTGTTTGGCCAAAAATTGTTTCCCAAAATATCATATCGCAAACTATTTTTCGCAAATTTTCATTTGGCAAAAAAACGTTTGGCAAAACAACGTATTGCAATTTATTATTTAGCAAATCTCTTCTTTGGCATATTTTTTTTTCGCAAATTATTGTTTGGCAATGTTTCATTTAACCAAATATCATGTATTGGAGCTAAGAGCGGAATATCAAGCTAATTATTACTATTTATAAATAATCAATTGTTATGACTTTATATTTTAAGGTTCTAACTTCCGGTTTCATTTAATACAATTTATTAATGTTACAAATGCATTGCTGCCAATATATAATGAGGGAAATGTTTATAAGACGTTTTAAGAAAGAATTGTATGTTTAACATATATTTTAATTAAGTTATAAGTACTCTTAAAATACATATTTGTAAACAAGGTTTCATTTCCGGTTCGCGGTTTTTTGTTGGGAGATGTCATGGGAAAAAACAGGGGGCGCTGTAAGTTGGCAATGGAGTTCGACGTCGTTGAAAAGATAAGTGGTTAATTACTACTGGCTAGACTAGAAAATTGTGTACTGATTTCTAGATTCATGTTATCTAAAGTAAATCATTGTGATAATCCAGCTGGAACCAAATCTATTCATTGGACATATTCTTAAATCTATTCTATTCTATGCTAACCTAGAAAAGTGTATGACTAAAGTGTTTAAAATAAAGATTACGTCTGTACAAATGTGTCATGGATAACTATTAATTACGATCCATTGTGTGTTCTGGAATAAATGTCTTGTATTGATATATTTTGCTTATTTATTTAGTTTCCATATCTAAAATTATCAGGTTCTTAAAACAAAATGAACAAGACGTAATAGTTTCTCGTTTATTGTTTAAATAAATGTTTAGATGGAAAGTCGTTACATTATGATGAATACCTACGTAAAACCAGTACTACTTACTAATATGTTCTTGCTCTAATACCATACTTTTAACAATTTCAGAAGTGGGATGCGTAAACATGCCCGCAGATTCCAGTCGTATCGTGAAGAAAATGATGGCGGTTCTGGAGACTGATGGATTTCCAATGCAGCTCTGAGATTCCAGTGATGGTTTAATCTGGGTTTAATCAACATCCAAAAACGAGGCAAGTTCGTTCCGATTATTATGAAAAGTGTCACTTAAATTAATTCAGGAAGCGTGACTGGGTGCTTTCTGTTCAATAGTTTTATGATGGTCATGTGCTGGCCAAAACTAGGTACTTATTAATATCATAAAAACTTTTGTGAACTTACTAGATACGTAGTCAATGTTTACTATTATTGAAACATTGCTTAAACATTCAATAGTTAAAGCATACCGATGCAACTAGTGTGCAGGAGCCTATTTTCTTTTTCCTTTTTTTTTACACAAAGAAAACCTGTTATTCCCACAATTGCAAAATTTATAATTATAATGCAGATTAGAAGTTGTTATATATTCCACTTACAAATTATTATAATTTGCTACAGACTCTTGTAAAATGTTATTATTATATCGAGTTTTTTTAGTAGGCTATAATGATACTGGCATCTCCCTTTCAAATACAAGGTGACCTAAGTACTTCTGAATCCTTTAATTGTAGATATTTTCCAAAATACAAGTATATTGAGCATGATATTTTATTTATCTAAGAAGGTACTTCAGTACTTTGTAATGTTCCTACTTGTGTGGTCTGCTAAACGAATAAAATCTTATCTAAATAGAATAAGAATCATTTATTTACTATTATGTAATCACATAAAAATTGGAACAACGAACATAATATTATACTAATAATTATTAGTATGCCAAATTTTTCATTAAAACAATAAAATGATATCACGATCTAACTAAATAATAGTTACAATGTAAAATTAATAAAATTAAAAATTAATGAGCGAGAGTAACATGTATGATAGATCTTAAATGTTTATAAAATTTTTCAAATGCCTCAACCAACACTATAAAAACATTTTCCACATAGAATGTTATAATATATAATTTGTATTTAACTTGTCTAATTGGAAATTCTTGTACACATGTTGGTAATTTTATAAATAATTTGATTGAACAGTTTCTTTGGCAGCAGGTTGTTGAGAATTAACGCACTTACAGGTTTATGAACTGTACTACTTACATACTTTGTCATCATTGTTATTAATTTCCTCATTATTATACATTTATAAGATAATACAATAGTGATTGTAAATTAACCCTTCACATTCTAGCCACCAGCTTTCACATAAAAGTTTCAAATTTGTTTTAATTTAAAAATAGGTAGGTATGTTGCATTACCTACACTTAGGAAAATTCTGTGTTTAGTGTTACTGACTTAATTTTTGTATTCTCAAACTTTCCGTTATTCCGTTTGCAAAAGAAATTCACTTTGAAAACAATTGAACTTTGGGATAAAACACACACTTTAACAAAGTATGAGTAGTACCAATGGATAGGAGGAATGAATAGTGACTGTTATAAAACTCGTATTGGATTAAATATGCAGCTTTAACAACAATTCAAACATCAAACATTCTACGGTTATTAATAATATGAAGGTTCATTGTTATATATGGATATAATATAAATATGCATCACGAAGCTCTCTAATTTATTAGTCATTGGTTTTCGTTGAGGTATTCTTAAGTCAATGTTTTACCAAAAGAAAGTTGAAGTTTGGTAATCAAAATTAATTTTAAACTATATTTACATGCATAATTTTTAAACTGAATTATTGTGAAAATAAGTGCTCTATTAACATTAATATTTTGTCCCATTTGGGCTTAAATAATTGGTGCAAAAGCATTGTTTATTTATACTTATCACTACAATAGCAACACGCCACTTCACAATCATGTTGACAAAGGTTGACGTTTGACGTCTCAAGAAGTGTGCGTTCAGAAATCACAAGCAATGAGTTCAACAAAATAATACTTACATGGAAAATATTTAAATAATAAAAAGGAGCTGTAGTTCTATTAGAAATAATGACATCTCTAACATTATTTGTTATCTCATATTAAAATATGTTATACATTTCATTTGGGATTGACTTTGAACAGTACACCGAACTATGTTTCGGAACGGACTAAGAGTGAAATATTTGATGCCTACCTAGTGGCAAAATTCCTGCAACCGATTTTCAGTTTAATGCCCATCACATAGAGTTGTATTTCAAGTGAGACTTCCGACAGATTTACAAAGGTCATCTGTGCCAAACCGTACAATTAAATATAGCTTTTAAAGTTAAATTGCAATTGAAATACTGAAAATATATAAACCTTGCTAATTTTTATTAATTATATCTAGATTTTTCCTTAATCATGTAAAATGTGTACATTAAGCAGACCGGATAAAAACAACTTTCTGGACATAACATTTAGTGGTTTCTGATATGGATATGGTAAAACTGATGTAAAACTGCCACACTCGAGACAAACATATTATATAATATATAGTTATTATAATTCTTTTTCCTGTCAACCAGTAACTAGTAATGAAAAAAAAAAAATGAGTAGACTTGTTTTCATGAAACAAGTCTCTTGGCAGTGGCGCTAGTTGTTATATGTATTCTCAGAATAAGGACTATTATGTATTGACTATCTATCTCTTTCCCACTTGTGTAATAACACAGCCCTGTTATTTTAGTTTCCGCGTTTTCATTCTAAATCCGCGGTACTTCCTAGGTGAAATGGACTAAACTTCTAAGTGTAGTGGTCCGAATCAAAATATTTGCTGGGTAATAATAATAAATATTATTAAAGATTTGAAATGTTATTAGAAACAAAATATATTATAATCAATGGAAAATCAATGTTAAGTGACAAAAACAAACTTAGTATTGATAGTGTAACTTGTACACTTTTGATTAAGCATAATTATGGTTGTATTAAGCTTTAACCATTCTTCTTTGCCTTAATGGTTGGGGTAAAGAAGAATGGTTATAAATCTGGACCGTCTGACCGTACGAAAACGGTTATCTCTGGGCCGCCACTTTCGTGACGAGCAATCTCTGGGCCGCCACTTTTGTGACGAGCAATCTCTGGGCCGCCACTTTCGTGACGAGCAATCTCTGAGCCGCCACTTTTGTGACGGGCAATCTCTGGGCCGCCACTTTTGTGACGAGCAATCTCTGGGCCGCCACTTTTGTGACGAACAATCTCTGGGCCGCCACTTTCGTGACGAGCAATCTCTGGGACGCCACCTTTGTGACGAGCAATCTCTGGGCCGCCACTTTCGTGGCGACCAGTCTATGGGAAAAATCTTTAGGCCGTCTGATCGGACGAATAAAAAAAAAAACTGTTATCATTGGACTGACTGATCAAACGAATGATAAATGGTTTTCTGTGGATCATCTGAAGTGTTATCATTGGACAGTCTGACCTTACGAGTTCTCGATCTCTTGAATGGTTGTTCATTGGCTTGTGTAATATTTTCATACCCTTTAAACATGAAATATCTTTATTTGTTGCGTAAGAATAGTAATACAACTCAGTGGAAGTTACCAAATAAGTAATGTTTCATCATCAACCTGTCGCAGTCCTCTGCTGGACATAGGCTTCTCCAAATGCTCACAAGTATTCGGAGGATTCGCCCATAATCGTCACGCTGGGTGACCGGTGACGCTGTAGCCCGCCACCAGTCTATTGCATTTAGCTACAGTTTAGGGTTTGGATGGTCATGCCGCCTAATACCTAGGTTATACAAGTAATAGGTACTTGTTAGAAGTAAATTAATGACAATTTCTTTGTTTGGGAGCCTTTGAAAATTCAAAATAATATCGAAAGGTCACCAACTAATAATAAAGGGAATTAAATAACTATAAAGCAGAAGCTTAGTTGTGATCACCAATCCGCATTTGGCAAGCGTGGTGATTAAGCCAGTACCCATCATTGTAACGATAACTTGATTTCAAGGATGGAGGCCTTTGCCCTGCAGTGGGACATTAATAGGCTGATACTTACTTTAGTTAAGAAAAAGTAAACATAATTTGTTTGTGTATTGCTTGTTATCGCAGCCTATGCCTGGATTTAGTAGTTAGCTTAATACTTTAAATATAATAATCAACTGTTCTTAGCGTGCTTTTGATGGCTACCTTAGAACAAATAAATAAACACTCTGTCCACTTGGAACAGTTCGAAGATCACCGGACGATGAGAAATCGAATATTATTAGATAAATTTTCCGCATTGGGAAGTCATCTGTGAAAATAGTGGGGAAATTACTTGTGTAATAGTCGAGGCGACACTGATCTGTTTTGGTTATTTTATAGCTTCATTTTATTTGAATTACCCCAATGGAAATCATAAATTCGATAATACTGCTGATGCGCAACCTGTCTTTGTAGTTCAAAATGGGCTTGATAGTGCGAAATTATGACTTCGAAAACGTCTTTGGTAAAATTAATGTATTGGCAATACCACCTAAGTACTCCTTTTAAAATACCGGGTCCCAAGTAGGTGGTACATACAATCTAACCATCTCCCCTATTTTTGATGTCCCTTTAAATTTAATTGGGCTCGCGTAGCATCCCGGTTATAAATAGTGTTTCTCTCTGGCAAGGTTCTGGGGTGGGTCAAAGCAAATAAACTTGATGTTTTAATACCTAGTTTCAAAGATAACTCTTTTGTAAGATTATTTGCATAGTTGTTTCAAGCATAATAACTGATCAAAAGGTGTTTCCCCTTTTAACGAAGTAAAAGTTTCTTTAATGATAAGCCTTATAGAAGCTAAAGTAGTAATATCGCTTGTTTGACTGCGTTTTCTTTTGTAATTGATAAATTATTTGAAAAAGGCCGAATAATGTTGAATTTTTTTACGGCATTTTACTTTGAAATGCAGGTCGGAAATACATATTGACCAAAAAAAGATCTATAATTTTATAAATGAAAATAATGATACTCGTAAATGTTTGTTTTTATTACAGATGTCCCATTGTTATTTTGCGAGGACGCAAAAAAATGTCAGGATGGACGAGTTATTGGAGCTAAGAGCGGAATATCAAGCTAATTATTACTATTTATAAATAATCAATTGTTATGACTTTATATTTTAAGGTTCTAACTTCCGGTTTCATTTAATACAATTTATTAATGTTACAAATGCATTGCTGCCAATATATAATGAGGGAAATGTTTATAAGACGTTTTAAGAAAGAATTGTATGTTTAACATATATTTTAATTAAGTTATAAGTACTCTTAAAATACATATTTGTAAACAAGGTTTCATTTCCGGTTCGCGGTTTTTTGTTGGGAGATGTCATGGGAAAAAACAGGGGGCGCTGTAAGTTGGCAATGGAGTTCGACGTCGTTGAAAAGATAAGTGGTTAATTACTACTGGCTAGACTAGAAAATTGTGTACTGATTTCTAGATTCATGTTATCTAAAGTAAATCATTGTGATAATCCAGCTGGAACCAAATCTATTCATTGGACATATTCTTAAATCTATTCTATTCTATGCTAACCTAGAAAAGTGTATGACTAAAGTGTTTAAAATAAAGATTACGTCTGTACAAATGTGTCATGGATAACTATTAATTACGATCCATTGTGTGTTCTGGAATAAATGTCTTGTATTGATATATTTTGCTTATTTATTTAGTTTCCATATCTAAAATTATCAGGTTCTTAAAACAAAATGAACAAGACGTAATAGTTTCTCGTTTATTGTTTAAATAAATGTTTAGATGGAAAGTCGTTACATTATGATGAATACCTACGTAAAACCAGTACTACTTACTAATATGTTCTTGCTCTAATACCATACTTTTAACACATGTGATCAAATGTTTTATTTGGCAAAACTTACTCTTCCCAAAATATTGCAATGCATATGATTTACTAAACAGTGTGAGTGGTGCATAAAATACAAACTATATAACTAGCTTACGCTCAAACTTTGAAAATGTAATGCTGCATGGATGTTTGTTTCACCTTGGACAAATAATTTACAGGTAATAATTTCTTAGTTTATATTAATTTTCATGTTTAATACTTTTTAACAAAATTTCTAAATGATTCGTTAACAATAGATTTGAACAAGCGCGTTGATGGTCAGTGTTCTAACCTAACCTAACCCAGTAACTGATATATTATACTTTTTTTTAGGAAAATTCAAGCCCAGGGTTGTGCAAAAAAATACGCATCAGACATGACTTTTAATAAACAAGCAAAGTGTTTGTTAGCACTCAGCTATTTGCCTGAAGATGAAATACCGGTTTATTTTAATAAGCTACTACCTACATAATATTGACGATCCGGATTGGCAAAAATTTGACCAAATATTTTTTTGGAATATGAAAATTTCCAAAATGAATCATTTGCTATATTAACATTTGACCAAATAAAACTTGACTAAGTGAAAGTTTGCCAAAAGATAATTTGACCAAATGAAGTATGTGCGAAATATACAGTTGCCAAAGGTCCATTTGCGAAATGAAACATATGCGATAAGTTTTTTGCGAAGTGAAATTTGACGAAAAGTAATTTGGCCAAATGAAGGGATACCAGATCGTACACCTGATGGTTAGCGCCACGTCTGCCCTTAGACAGTTCAGTGCCAAAAAGTAACTAAGCAGTTACTGTCCGGCACCGCCCTGCGCCTAGACTCAGCCACTGTTCCACGGAGGCGGTCAAAAGGTGATGGGGCGTAGGCTGACCTAATTTAGGATATTTGATCACATGTTCGTCTGGATAAACCGGCGTAAGCTAAGCATGTCATGTAGCCGTGGCAGCGGTTGACAGCTTTGTCCTGCGCCTGATTGAAATGTCTCTTCAGGTTCGGAGCCGACAGTGACCCCAGTGGCGCAGCCGTACGCCGACCACGACAAGGTGTACACGCCCATGCTCGCGCGCTAATTTCACTAATAAAGTGGTTGGTGTTAATAAAGTGGTTATTACCTCGTAGTGCAGCTTCTGCTTGGCAGTAGGCATGTTGGTGGCGCGCTGCAGCAGCTGCTTGAGGTCGGCCACGGGCGCGCCCAGCGGCAGCGTGAGCGGCAGCTGCCGCCCGTCCAGCCGCCACTCCGACCGCTCCGGCAGCATCGGCAGCGCCACCTGGACAACACACAATATTATGTTCATTTATGTAATTTATACCTACGGGACAAAATGTGAAAGCGTCTCTGTTGTATTTAAATAAATTGAATCTTTGAAAAATAAATGAGAAAAATGCATGTGTGACATTTGAAAGTAAGTGAAAGGGACACTTGCGAGTAGGTCTAAAGTTTAAAAAAAACATGGAAGGAGGCGGAAGGTAAGGGGCTATGGGATAACGGGATCAGAAGGAAAGAAGAGAAATTAGGAAAAGGATCAAGATAGTATAAAAATGCTTACAAATATGTTTACGTCTACTATTACCAAAAACGGTAAGTGATTAAAAAAATCGGTTGTCTGAAAAGTCGGTTTACTGACGATAGTTGAACGTAATAACGTCATATTAATAGGAAAACTGTTCTAAGGGTAAACATTTAAATGTATCACGCGGAGGCATCGCTCACTCAAGTAGGAGAGAGACAGATGTTGAACGCTGCCGAACGCGGAGGCCGATTGTGCCTCTTTGTCGCTCGTTCCGCGCTCTCGCTTGCACAATGGAACGCCGCATGAGTCATGTTTTTTCGGGCGTGCAGCCGGCTCCATCGAATTATAAGGCGTTGTCACGTCAAAAACACATTTCCTGGTGTAAATATTGCTCTGTAACGTTTGATGAGCGGTTCATCCGAATGGACAATTCACTATACTTTGTTTCTCTTATAATGAAGTATACGAGTAAGTAATACGGTCTGACCTGCAGCGGCGCGGGACCAGGATGGCGGGCCAGCCAAGTGTGCTCAGGCTCGAGCGCGTCCTCGGTGCGCATGCGCTTGGCCAGCGGCGCGTCCTCTTCCTCCGCCGGCGCCGGCGCGCTGGCCGCGAAGCCGTACGCCGCGCCCGCCACGGGGGCCACGCCGGCCACGCCGCCCACCACGGGCGTGGGGATGAGCGGCGCGCGCGGCTGCAGCGGCGGCAGCACCATGAGCGGCGGCAGCGGCTGCAGCAGCACGGCGGGCGGCGGGGCGGGCGCGGGCGGGCGGGGGGCCGCGCGCGGGGGAGGGGGACGCGGCCCGCCCGCCACCGGCTTCGGACCGATTTTCTCCTTCTCCTCGTCCGGAAGCAGACCTTTGACCTGCGCGAATTAAAATAATATACTCCATGTCAAAATACGTATCATTATTATAGCCGAAAAACATCCTTTGCTGACCACAGGCCTATTCGAATCGATAATGCCAGATAGTAAAACTTCCTTCTTATCTAATTGTGGCAAACCGAACTCTTTAAATATTTTTGTATTCTTTTTTGATATGTAATTTTGTTTCTATATGTCACTCGTTTTCTCCATCTGTCTTAGTATAGTTTTCTTGAACGTATTACATAGTTTCCAAGTTATCCCGAATTTACTTATTTAAAATCCCCGATCTCCCTCTACATCGCTTACACTAATAAAATAATAATATTTCTGCTGTTCCATATTCTTCAAACGAGGCGTAAAAAGGCACTTTGTGGGCTGGCAGAGTGAGGGTGACTGATACTACGTCTCTTACGTTGCACAGTTGTCGAGCGTTTGGACTTCATTTCCACTTAAAATTAGGTGGAGAGGCGTCATTTAACGGACTAAGTATAAATAAAAATTATCGTAACGATAGTTATAGGACACATTTAGCTACTCTTATACGAGTAGACTCATTTCATAAAAAAAACATATTATTTAAATCTTTAATCAAAAATTCTTTGGCTTAAAGAAAATCCTATCCAAAACAGCACAATAAAAGCAGTCTCACCTTGTGTCTGGGGATGGGCTGGTCAATAGCTAACGCTGACACCGGCTCATCCCAATCATGTGTAAAGGGGAACCGTGGGAGTTTAGTGGGTAATGGTCGCTTTAGTCTCAAGTCCCACACACGGTCGCAGGTTTAACTAGCCTGCGGTTTTGGTGCATAAATGAATTCTACTCCGAAAAATAAAAGTCCCACCTTGTGTATCTGTTGAATCTGGTCCTCGAGCGTGATGTGCGCGCGCGCAGCCCTCGTGGCAGCCTCCACGCTGGACGTGTGGCCGTCCCACGTGACGCGGTCGTCGCGCCGCCGCTCCTCCTCGCCGATCTTCTTGCCGATGGCCGTTTCCTCGTCGCCCACGCCGAAGATGTCCGTACGACGCTCCGCGAGCTGTCACATGAGTAGGAATAAGTTATCCATAAATTATAAACTATACATGTTACAGGTGAATATGAAGGCACAACTGTTACTCGTGATCTGTTTTACAAGTTTTATTTGATTGCACTTGAGTCCTGACCCTGATGTTTGTCAATCAAATAGACTATGCAATATTAAGCTGATCTGATGATGAAAGTGGAAGATGATGAAGGGAAATCGGTAGTTGATCGACACAATGACGTTCTACGCCTTAACCATTCGATGTTTAATCCTTCTAGCCCCGGATTACTAGACACAATAGAAAATCTATTGTTATGCGGCACCCGAGTGCCGGTTCGGCGTTGAGTGGCAAAAGAATAGTGTGTGTGATACATGTAGAGGGTGTTTACCTGCTTAAGGCTGGCCTCGATGGCGGCGCCGGGCGCGAGGGCTTCGTCGCGGTCGGAGCGCTCGGCCGCCGCGCGGTCGCGCTGCTCCAGCCAGCGCGGGTCCAGCAGGCCGATGCGCACGTGGTCCGCCACCTGACACGCAGGCAGACAAACAGTTATATTACAAAGTTTAAACAATTACATAATTAAGAAAATTATTGATCCTTTTTTCTAATAATCAAGTCTCAAGAGATGTCAAAACATGATTTTAAACATTAGCATGATTCAAAAGATTTAAAAACCAAATATTGATATTAAGTTAATTTCAAATTAACAAAAATTTTACATTTTTCTAAAAAGACTGGTATTAACCTTGTTGGCGGGTATCTTCTCGCCGGTGATGGGCGACACGAGCCAGTCCTCGGTGGGCGGCGCGGGCGCAGGCTTGGCCTTGGGGTCGTAGCCTTTTTTCACCACCACGCGGTCCGGCCGCGGCGGCAGCGGCGCCTCCGGGACTGCCGGGGCTTCGCCCTCATCTGATGATGACGATGAGTCTTCTTCCATATCCTGGAACACAAATCGACGGTAGCATTTAACAATGTCGTAAGTGAAAAATCATTACTTTACAGTACGGAGGAACTAAGCTTTAAACTGTAACAAAATTGGATGTATATGAGATATCCAATCAAAATTTGGTATGGTGCTAAATTTGTAAATACACAACAGGTTAAAAAGGTAATAAAGTGTAATAAATAAAGGAAAGTCGAAAAAAGTCACTTGCTACATTATTAACCGTCAGAAAACTAAGCAAATATGTCGGAAGTGGAACATCCTACTATATTAATTGGACTTTAAAATCGCGACAATGGCGGAAGTGGAATATACCACTATGTTAATTGGAACTTACATTGGTAATAACGTCGAATGTGGAACATACTACAAAGTTCACCTTACTTACAATTTTCTATTGCGTCGGATGTAACAATAGTGTTGCGGGTACGGGGTACGTTAATTCAATTAAATGCCGTTAACGAAAAGACTATTATTCATTTTAATCAAGAAAACCGAAATACACAACTTTACACTTTATAATCTACGTAGACAACTCTCGTAAACGCTGTTCACTTCAAACGTCCCAGGATCGTTCGCACTGATCCCTTTCCGAAATATGAATACTTGGCGCAGTGTTGCTCGGTCCCTATTTAAACCCGGCGCGGGCGCTGTAGTACTTCTTATATATGCTCGTCCCGAGCATTATTTGATCCATAGTAGCGTGCCAACCGATCAATGTGCACAATCTTAAGTTGGCCCCTTGTTCCTTGCTTGATCCGATAGGTGAGGTCATTCAGCTTTGTGATGATCTTGTAGGGACCTTCTCATCTTGGCTGGAACTTTGGTGACTTCCCTTTCTTCCGGAGCGGGTTGTGTAACCAAACCAGTGTCCTTTCTTCAAAGCCGTTAGTGTTGGATTACGACCGTAGCGAGTCTTAATTTTTTCCCTGGATTTTAAACTACAGTCTCTAACAAATGCATGAATCTCGTCCAATCGTTTCTAGAGGCCAGCCACATTATCTGTGGCAGGTTTTGGAGCTTCGGGTGGTGTACCAGTCAGGGCATCTACTGGAAGTCACATTTCTCTGCAAAAGTTCACCATTGCGGGGGTGGCACTAGTACTATTGTGTACGGCAGATCGATAGGACAGTAGAAAAAAAGGTATTTACTGATCCCCGTCTCGTTGATGTTCGTCGACAATTACTTTAGCCAAGTGATTTTCAAGCGTTTGGTTGAATCTCTCGACCATGCCATCAGATTGTGGATGTGCTGGGGTAGTACCGTCTTAGCTTCTTAATTAGGCGTCGCGAAAACTTCGGGCCACTCTTGAACCACAATGATGTATTTATTTACCTCCTCAGATTCTTGAAAGGGTCCAGCAACATCGACTACGATTCTTTCCCACGGGGCGCCGAAATTGTACAGTTAAAGTTTTCCTCTATTCTTGGTTTGTGAGCCCTTAACTGATGAACACGTCGTACATTTCCTGCACCAGTCTTCAACGTCCTCTCGACAGTATGTCCAGTAGAACCGTTGTCACAGCTTCTTTAGGGTTTTTTCACGCCTCCAGATACCCCATCGTGTATACACCTCAGTAAGGGCGCCACTTGTTTTCGGGGCACAACTAGCTGTAAATTGCTTGGGTCCTCTTTTGGCGTCTCCCGTTTTCTAAAGAGAACTCCGTCTTTAATTACTAGACTGTCCCACTGTGCCCAATAGCTTTTTGTAGTGGGACTTAACGACGATACATTCAATGATACTTTCCATTCAATGATTTCCATTAGGTAGATGTCCTCCTTTTGAGCTTTCCCAATAGCGTCCTCACTCCATTCATGGTCAAGGCCCTGGGTGGTTATAATCCGGACTTTTTCGTTGGTTTCTGTCTTAGAGCAGTGGCTACAGGACTCAGGGCAAGGTCTTCTGGATAGGGAGTCTGCATTCAAATGCGTTTTGCCACTTTGATGTTCCACCACAAAGTTGTACTCCTGTAGTTGCTTTAACCATCTTGCAACTTGTCCTTCTGGGTTCTTGAACTGCAATAGCCATTTTAATGCTGCATGATCCGTCCGTAAAGTGAACTGTCTGCCAATGAGGTACTTGCTGAAATTTTGAAGAGTCTTCTCTACTGCCAACAGTTCCTTACGAGTCCCGGAGTAGTTCCTCTCTGGCTTTGAAAGCGACTTGCTGAAATAGGCGATTACGACTTCACGGTCACCTTGCTTTTGTGACAAAACTCCACCAATTCCAGTATTGCTTGCATCAGTGTCCACGATGAATCTTCCTTCTCTGTTTGGGTATCCAAGTATGGGAGTGGTGCAAAGGTGTTCCTTCAGTTTATTGAAAGCTTGTTCACATTCTAAGTCCCAGGAAAATATTCGTTTGTCTTCCGTTAGTTGATGAAGTGGCTTGGCGACGTCGGAGAAGTTCTTGACAAAGCGCCGGTAACATGCGCACAGACCTAAAAATGGTATTACATCCGTCTTGTTTGTTAGTGTAGGCCATTATTGGACGGCTTTAATCTTCTCTGGACCGGTCCTCACACCCTTCGCCGAGATGATGTGTCCTAAAAAGGCCACTTCTTCCTTAAAGAATGCTCACTTCTTCGGACTGAGCTTTAAATTTGCTTCTCGAATTCTGGTAAACACCTTCCCCAGATTCTACAAAGTCCAAAGGGCAGAACGTTGAACTGCCACAGTCCATTTCCAATTCCGGTGGTAAACGCCCTCTTTTTAGATAACCACTTTTTAGATCAACCGTTGAGAACCACTTCATACCGCTCAGCATATCCAATACAAAAAAAAAATACAAAAAACCAATGTGTCGTCAATTCGGGGCAAAGGGTAACTGTCCTTCTTCGTTACATTATTTAACATCCTGTAGTCAACGCAAAATCTGGAGCTGCCATCCTTTTTCTTAACTAGGACTACAGGCGATGACCACGGGCTCGTCGAAGGTTCTATCATCTCAGCTGCTTTCTTTTTCTGGGCAAATGTAAGGCGTCTATGAGTCTACTTGATTGGTTGCGTTTCTCCCGTGTGTATGCAGTGTTTAACAAGGCATGTTCTTCCAAAAATATGGTCACCCTTTGCGAAGATGTCACTGAAATCGTGTAACAACTTCTTAGCCTGTTAAAGTTCCTGTGCAGATAACTTGTCCTTACAATCTTCTAGAAGCTGCGTGACGTCATCTCGTTGACAGGATTCTGGCTCCCGAGTTCCTTTTAACAAGGAGAAGTTGGCACAAAATTCCCAACCGAAAAGTCACTGCGATGAAGAGGGCTTCATCAAAGTCGTAAGGAAGAAGAAGAAGCCTGCCAGCCGCAACCACCGTGGCACCGCACCGACCCGCCCGGATGATCCGCTGCGTCCTGAAATACGCTCGACGCAGTTGTACGTGTCCAGACTGCATTGGACTACGAAGGTCGACGATCTCGTAGACTACATCCGAAAGAAGTCCAAATTCACTCTAAGGGTTGAGCGATTGGATTCTCGCCATAAGGTCAACTTCGGTTCCTTTGTGGTGAGAGTGCCGACCCATCACCTGGAGTCTTTTATGAAGGAGGACTTCTGGCCGCAGGGTGTCGTTTATCGGAGGTTTCGTGGACGGCTCCCAGCTGACTCTACCCGCCTTAAGGCGGCATTACTAAAATAGTTTTTGTTTTTATTTATAATTATATGTATGTTAGTCTGTAAGGTATTTATAATATGGGCCTGTAATTCTTGTAATTGTGTTGCCTGAATTAAACGTATATTATTATTATTATTATTATTATTATTAACTTTCTTATAGAATAACCCGTTTCACACCGACCGATCACACAGTTTCTTCGTAACTGTACTTAATTTCTACTAAGATTTATTTATCCGAACTTTCATTCCTTTTTTGGTCATAATTTTCTGGAATGAAAAATAATCTAGTATTGCTAAGCCGCAACCAAGTCGATTTTATTAAATGAACCGTTGGTTATTATTGCAGAATGTCATAACCGACACTGGCTTTGAACTCTGATCCATTTAAAAAAGTAGGATTTGTCACATCCAACCAAAGTTTAATTTACGGTAGTCGATCAAAAGTGTTGGTACTCCCACATCCGACAAAGGCTAGAATGAAAGAACCATTAATATAGTCGGTAATACCATATCCGACATTATCATATTAATTCGAAGCAAAAAACAATGTAGGATGTGGTACATCCGACACAAATAATATAGTCCAAACCGCTTAATAATGTTGTATCTCACACTTTCTACAATATTAACCGTTCAATGTATTTTTTTTTTGCCATTTAATTGTTATAAAACATTAAAACATCATAAAATAACTGAAGTTAAAAATTAATCGTCGCACGCGTCGCGCGCACACTCCCTCCGTTAACAACGCGTGATCTGGTAGATCCGCCCGCTACGCATGCCTCCCGCGCCCCGCAACAACGTCGCATCGTATTTTCCTACATTATTAAGGGAGTGCTTCGAAAACTTCCGACTTTATCCCACATGAAAAATAAAGTTATAGATAAGTTTCGGATTTAAAACTTAGTGAATTTGTAGATACTGATATTTTAAGGGTTTTAGTACAATAAACCAAAAATCGTCAAAATGTAGTTCCGACTTTGTTAATTGCTGTCGTCGAAATACGTAATACAAGAGGTAGATAGTACAAGGAACTGTAATATAAAAGCGAATGGTCACTCATCACGAAATTATAGAAACTAGAAGTAGAGGTTCAAATTTTGCATGGTTCATTATTTTGCGAAATTCAACCCATAGTGATGTGCGGGATGTGATTTTGTAGTTGATAGTTTTTATTGAAATATTACATTTTTTGTTTTGAAGTAAAGGGTGTTGAAGGAACCATTTTCGAATTTTAAACATTGATTTTAAGTCACGGGCGAAATGCTAGTTAGTAAACGATAACAATCATTAATTTGAGACTGTACCTGGACGCGGTTATCGTCCGGCCGCTGTTGTTGCTGCGTGCGGTCTTCCATCTCATCCAGGTCGGACTCCGACTCGGACTCGGATTCCGACTCGAGCTGCATCTCCGTGTCGTCGTCCTCCTGCGCCTGGCTGATGTCCTCCCCTCTCTCTTGCGCCAGCACCCTTGCACCGACTTCTAAGGGTGTCGTAGGAGGGGGGAAGTCCCCCGGTTCCCCCGCCGGGTAGTCAACAGTCTCGACCACTACGAAGTCGTGCCAGTCGATCGACGCGTAAGCCAGCCGCTCCTTCTCGATCCTCGCCTCATCGGCGGCCTTCCGACGCGCTTGGTGCGAGTGCCACGCGGCCCGGCTTCGCGCCTGCTCCAAAACTCCGCTGCGAATCTCCGCACCCAACTTGCTCACCAACTCTTTCGGAGGCAGCAGAACTTTGGTATACTGCTCAAGCAGTCTAGTGAAGTACTGGAATAGCGAATGCTGGGGTCGCAGGAAGTCAAACTGGTGGTTCCTTTCCTCCTTCTTCATGAGGTCTGTCAGAAACTGCCTGCCGTTTCTGGCTACAAACTGTGCGGTTAGCTTGACGATGTCCAGTTCTAGGGCGGAAATGGAGGGGGGATCGGCGATGAACTCGAAGTCTGGGGGCGGGTCGCGCGGCGGCGGCGGCTCGGCGGGCGCGGCGGCCTTGAGCAGTTCCTGCTGGCGCGCGGCCTGCGCCGGGGCCAGGCCCGGCCGGGGCATGAGCGGAGGACCAGCAGGTACCGGCACTGATGGGTCAGGCCCTGCCGCAAAATACAGGATATTGACACAAATATGAACAAAAACATTTTACAGAATCTGAAATACTGTACTGCAATTTTTTAATCTAAATTATGTTATTATGCCTGTTATTATCATACAGTCATTTGTAATCATGACTAGACCAAAACATGTGCGTTAGGCAAAATCAACTTAAAACTCAAAGGCTAAATGGTTGGTGTATACCTAAATATTCTGGTACTCTCACTTTTGCTTCATTTTTAATATAAGTATACATACCCTTCCCTTCCTTGATCTCCTTGACTTTATGCTGGTAGTATGCATGGTATGGGTCTCCAGAGTTCAAGAAGTTGAACTTTGGGTTTCCAAGCTCGTTCTGTCTGATACGTGCCTCAAACTCAGGTCCGTTACGAGCAACGAAGCTGGCAGTCTTGTCAACAATGTCTGTACACGCTGGTTAAAGAAATTCTGTTGGAGTTACAATATTATGTGTACTGGTAGTAGCCATAAATGAAAATGTTGTACATGGTCATATTTTCTTACTAATATAATTACTTACATGAGCAAAACAGCAACTAAGACATGATAGTTTTGAACAGTATACAAACTTTATAAAACTTTTTTAATGTTTTCACATTCATCATCATTATTAGCCTGTTGCAGTCTACTGTTTACAATGCTTGACACATTTCATATCATTATTCTCTTCAAATTTTGATACACTGTATAGATAGTATAGATTAGACCAAAGACTGAGACAAACATATCATACAGTTTTGATATTTGTAAGGCCCAAATGATATGGTTTTGATGAAAAGTTAGAACTGTAATTAAACAAACACAACGAAAGGAATTCATAAATTACTATTTTGAAGCTGATGGCTGCAAATCTTAAAACTACAGTAAATTATCCACAGTCAGCTTAAGAACCTGTAAAAAAATTAGCTAGACATATTTTACTGTAAAAATTTCCTTCTAATCTTTAGAATGTATTTAATCTTAGAAACAATAAATATCTCACCTACAACTTACAGAATTGTAACAGTTTATAACGCCTGGCAATTTTAACATGGAAAAGAGGTTATGTTTTGTTTGAATGTAGTTCATTATTTACAAAAGTTGCTGATGGGTAACTTGTTTTTAAAAGGATACTCCGGACTTCAGGGGGTGGATAGATGATGCCAATGACTGGAGGCGGCGGCGCCACGGGCTCGTCGGGCTGCGCGTCCATCGGCTGCCCCGGGGGCGCCATTACGTCGATTGATGGCATTTTGCCTGGTATACTTTATCACTTTTCCATAAAAGAACTAGATACCATCTAAATCTATCGTTATATTACAGTTTTAGCATAAAATATATGCAATTCTAGGTATAAATTAACTAGGAGGCACAACAACGAAACTGAACGAACAATAAAAAATTGACAGATGTCATGAGACAAACGTCATGTCAAAGTCAACGAAACGTCACATTATCTGTCGTTTCTTTTTTTTTTTGACACATGTAGCAAAAGCGTTATAGTTTATTTCGTTCTACTAGTAAAATAATTAAATTAAAATTGTAAATTAACAGAATCAATTCCCGTTCGTCCCACTGTTGGGACTAGAGTTGCCCAACTATCGATAGTTTCGCTATCGATAGTTGACCTTGAAAAATAGTAACAATATCAATAGTGCTATCGATAGTATCGATACTATCGATAGCCCAATCCAGGCAATACTATCGCGGGTAAGCAATACTATCGATACTATCGATAGTATTGTTGATCGATAGTTAAAAAACTATCGATAGTTAAAAAACTATCGATACTATTGTTGCTCGATAGTGTCGATACTATCGATAGTATTGCCTGGATTTGTGCTATCGATAGTATCGATAGACTATCGATACTATTGATATGACGTCAACTATCGATAGACTATCGATAGTTTAGCGATAGTGGACTATCGATGGGCAACTCTAGTTGGGACAAAGCTTGGTGGGACGAACGGGAATGAACCTTCTTGAGTGGCCGCTGATCGCAAACTTATAATAACAAAAACTAAGATCAGGATCAGAGGTGATTTTAAGCACCATTAACGAAGGCTAGCAAGCAAAATCGTTTTTTTCCGTTACTCTCTAAACTCTCAGTTCAGATCCGAAGAAAGGAAGATTTTGTGCACACCTCTTGGTTATTGACAGGCCTTGCTCGAGACCTTGCTTTCCCATCTGCCTCCTTTTTGTAAGGCAATTATTTTGCGGCTATCTCCTACACTGTCATTCATGTGTTGTGTAAGAGTCAATGTAAAGAATTATTTTTATAAATTCTTGTGAGCCACCTGCGCGCAGGTAGAACGACCCTTCTACCTGCTGTGACGGAACTTGGGTAGGGAGAGGGGCTTTATAAAGCGCTGTTCGCGGTGGCAACGGGGCATTTTGATTGAGAACGCTCAACAAGTCGGAACGGTGTTAATTTTGTTTTTCTTTGGCCACCTGATTTCTTATATCAGAAGCGGGATAAAACTGCCTACAAAGTGTAAGTACATTCTAATTTGCTGTTCTTTTTACTCTTACCAAAAAAAAATGAATCCTTGCTGGCCACAAAATTTTATGATCCAGTTAATATACTTTTAAGACACTCATAATTCGGAAACGTTTATTACTTAAATGCATTATAATAGTTTTCGTTAAAAGTATTCAAAAAAAAATATGTATTTAAATATACGCCTTATGCCTGTTATGTGTAATTCCTCCTCGAAAATACCCTATCCTGACCTTGCCAGGGCTACTCTCTGGAGGTTTGGTTCTTACCTCACTTATAATAATTGTATTTAAAATATATATAAATTAATCATGTTGCATTATATTTTCAACCCCGTGACGCGTCGTCCGAGAGGAGCTCTCGGCGACAGAAGAGTGGAGAGTGGCGCCTGGCGTGGAGAGTGGCGCCTGGCGTGGAGAGTGCTGCCGGGCGTGGAGAGTGGCGCCGGGCGTGGAGAGTGGCGCCTGGCGCGGAGAGTGGCGCCTGGCGTGGAGAGTGGCGCCTGGCGTGGAGAATGGTGCCCTGGCGCAAGGGCTACTGGTGTCGATAGATCCACCATATATTAGGGCCTTTGGTGTCGATAGATCCACCTTATATGGCAACTGGTGTCGATAGATCCACCTTATATTTTGGGCCTTTGGTGTTGATAGATCCACCTTATATGGCAACTGGTGTCGATAGATCCACCTTATATTTTGGGCCTTTGGTGTTGATAGATCCACCTTATATGGCAACTGGTGTCGATAGATCCACCTTATATGGCGATTGGTGTCGATAGATCCACCTTATATTAGGGCCTTTGGTGTCGATAGATCCACCTAATAGGGCAACTGGTGTCGATAGATCCACCTCATAGGGCAACTGGTGTCGAGAGATCCACCATATATTAGGGCCATTGGTGTCGATAGATCCACCTTATATGGCAACTGGTGTCGATAGATCCACCTCATAGGGCAACTGGTGTCGATAGATCCACCTTATATTAGGGCCATTGGTGTCGATAGATCCACCTTATATGGCAACTGGTGTTGATAGATCCACCTTATATGGCAACTGGTGTCGATAGATCCACCTTATATTTGGGCCTTTGGTGTCGATAGATCCACCTTATATGGCGATTGGTGTCGATAGATCCACCTTATATTAGGGCCTTTGGTGTCGATAGATCCACCTAATAGGGCAACTGGTGTCGATAGATCCACCTCATAGGGCAACTGGTGTCGAGAGATCCACCATATATTAGGGCCATTGGTGTCGATAGATCCACCTTATATGGCAACTGGTGTCGATAGATCCACCTCATAGGGCAACTGGTGTCGATAGATCCACCTTATATTAGGGCCATTGGTGTCGATAGATCCACCTTATATGGCAACTGGTGTCGATAGATCCACCTCATAGGGCAACTGGTGTCGATAGATCCACCTTATATTAGGGCCATTGGTGTCGATAGATCCACCTTATATGGCAACTGGTGTCGATAGATCCACCTTATAGGGCAAATGGTGTCGATAGATCCACCAAACAGAGAAATTGGTGTCGATAGATCCACCATAAGTAGTAGCAATGTAAAATCAATCTTTTCCAAATGGATATAACGAAAGATCTCAATATAATTTATTTATTTCTTTTGATAATTACTTGTTTTCTGTATGGTTTGAGGACAAACCTAATGTCAGGAAAGGCCGAATGTAAGAGTCAATGTAAAGAATTATTTTTATAAATTCTTGTGAGCCACCTGCGCGCAGGTAGAACGACCCTTCTACCTGCTGTGACGGAACTTGGGTAGGGAGAGGGGCTTTATAAAGCGCTGTTCGCGGTGGCAACGGGGCATTTTGATTGAGAACGCTCAACAAGTCGGAACGGTGTTAATTTTGTTTTTCTTTGGCCACCTGATTTCTTATACATGGTTCTCTCTCAGCATAGTTGCCAGCATGAGGCGTTAACCGTCTAATAGTATACACGGAGCTCAAGATCACACAGGAGCCTGCAGTAACAATAGGTAAGCTATTTGTGTTAAAAAGTCCGTTAATTGAATATGTATGGCTCGTCTTCCATGGCAGGGTTTGGAATCAATATTGCCAGCCCACCATCAGGTAGTTTGCGGGCCTGTCTGTTATCAGGAAATGGCTTAAAAACACATAAGTACATGTAAATAACTGGTCTTAAATAATATGGTAAAATGAGAGAATTCAAAACTATTAAAAAACCGACTAGACCATTTATTACCGAATAAAAAAAATACATTGCCAAGCATCAGATCAGTACGTGAAAACATAATATTGCGGCCATTGCGGGTCGTAGTTGGCAAACCCGGTGGCCCAGGGAAGGCGGCCCCTGGGGCAGCGCGCCCAGCACATGGCCACTAGCACGCCCAGGAGGCAGGTGGCCAGCCATAGCAGCATCGCCGCCACCATCAGCCATACTGCACTGCTTGCAGAATCATTTCTCGGGATCTGGCCTTTTTCCGATTCTGGTTCATTGGGTATTTCTATCTGATAGATAGGCAAACAAAATATATAAGACAATGGAACAATACATAATATTCTTATTTCCTCAGTTCGGAAAGTGGTCTAGGTTGACCCACCACAGGAGACTCGGTAGGCGGGCGGGTCTACGTTGGCGTCATACTTAATTTATTTTTGTTTGACGATTTGTCGATTTGGGTACAAATAGTGGAAATGTAGGATAACATTTATAAATAGGCTTAGATAGTGTTATTATTCTAAGGGTCTATCTTTCTATGATCTCAATTAGATTGGACAAGACTAATCGTCGTGATTCGAAACTTACAGTAAGAAACTGCTGTGACTCGCTCGTCTTCAAAATTTGTGTAGTGCTCGACATTATTCGGTAATGTAGGCGGAAAGGTCTATCAAAAAATAAACAAAATTTTATAAAAGCATAAAAATCGAGCCTTGACTCAGACTATGACATGACTGGACATGACATAGCAGAGTCAATAATACCGTCAAAAAACTTTTTTCGTAATTTTCCTTCTTTCTCTGAGAACTTTGTAGATCTAAGTTTCTATTTACGTGTATAATATGTTATACATACTTACTAAATTCAATCTATCTGATGATATTACGTAATCGTAGAAAATTCGCCATCTACGAATTGCTTCACCACGCGAATAGATAAGTACCTAGGTACATTAAAAGTACCTCATTATAGCCTACATTTTTAATATTTTACTACACGTCGAGGCAAACCAACGGATACGCTTTTTGAAAATATACCTACTTTGTAACAGAAGAAACACTTATTAGACTGATTCAAACAGCATTTTTTGTTTATGACACTGTACCGTGCGGAGATCGAACAAGCGACCTCTGGACTGTGTAACAGCCGATTTTTCATCCTAACCAAATCGGTCGTAAGAAAAAGTAAGATAATACAAATTTTTAATTTTCATTTAACTATCATAATTATCATATCTATCATAGAAAGATCAGTAACGACACATAAGAATACATAACGCTGTAGGTTTAAGGTACGTAAATAAGCATGAATCAAAACTTTTTTTTTATAAAACACATTGTCTAATAAAACACAATGCTTACAAAAATATTAAATTTATTTTAGGCGTGGGTTAGTAACATTTTAATTCAGCTTAAAACGTTAACCCCTTATCCTAATTCAAATAGTAATAGTTAACATAATAACAATACAATACCTAATAAAATATAAAAATACAAATTATATTCTAGCCTCATGTCTACAATTCCTTACTTTACTACGTAGATATTATTATAGTAATGATGATTGCTTCATTAACGGAAGTAAATATAGTTAAATATAATTATTAAACTCAGAAATTAGTACGATTTAATATTACCTATGTATCTATTCTATTTATTGACAACAGATTTATCACCAACATAGGTAAAAGCAAATTGTTATTTAAATAATATGAAATGAGATAGTAAAATTGACAAAACATCTTCTTTATCATACCAACAAAATTATGAAATAGTTATAGCAATTTAAAACGTTAGTTAGGCCTTAATAAATTAATTAAAAAATAATGTAATGCCCAGTTTTGCCATTGAGAGTTGACCGATAAGTTCGCGTTATTTTGTCTTTTAGAAAACAAAGGCTATTTCGTTAATACCTGTATTCAAAAAAGAAGACAGCATTATCGTTTTCTGACAAATAAATTATAAACTGTCAAGAGTAAATATAACCCTTAATCTTCTAAAATATTATAAAGTTTTTAAAGAAGGTTCTTTCCATACGATATAATGACATCAACTAGTAGGTAGGTACAGTAAGTTCAATAAAATCAGCTTGAAGGAATCACGTTTTAATAACACGGTATCAGTTTAGTAATTGATCTGATCGCAACCTAATTTATGTTCTTACCCACTTATTTAGTTAGATTACGAATATTTATTTGTACCTATTGAACGGTAAACTAATTAGCTATTGCATAACATTGGATATTGTTCGCCAAGTACTTAAGGTTATTCTCATAATGAAACCTTTGTGAAATTACTTAGACTACTTCTTAAAGGGCAGAGTTGGCGATGAACTGACTATCTTTGAAACCCTACTTTTTGAGTCGATTCGACCATTTTCACGTTACCTTTTATTTAATTTTAAATACAAAGACCAACGATATGTATTTAAATTCGTTGACAAAGACCCAAAATACGGGCCTCCTTGGTAAATATACAGATTTAACCACTCAACGCCGAACCGGCACTCGGGTGCCGCATAACAATAGATTTTCTATTGTGTCTAGTAATCCGGGGCTAGAAGGATTGGATGGTTTTCCGTCCGTTGAGCAATACTGCAAAGCAGTAATTTTTTTATGCGATACCTAATTACAGGACCGTCGACCGTCATCGGCGTAAGAGGAAATTGAGTCTAAGGCAACGTGTGGCAAACTTTTGTTCTGCCCTTAAAACATAGATAGAAGGTAGCTTCTAGGTAGGTATGATCAGTTGACCCCGTTCATGGCCGCAAGGTCATCCCTCTGCTCGTAGGTGGAGCGCGGAGCGATCTTCTCGCGCTCCTCGTTGCCCGCCAGGAAGATCGCGAGGTGCTCCTAAGGGAAGGTATGAGGAGTTATGTAGATAGTTAAGTGAATAAGATGGGATGTGGGTATCTAAGTTTTCCGATATGATGTCACCTAATAAGTTGTTGTTGTTGTTCTATGAATATAGTGGGACTTAGGATATTTGATAACTTTTTTGTGGAATATTTGCCAAGTTATTGTTTAATTTTCAGAGGTAGCACACTTTAGTCTTCTTTATTTAGACTGCACTTACATACAACCCGATACGTTTTAAACCATAACATTCCCCAAGTTCAATAGGCTGGCATTTTTTTTGGAGGAACATGCTTTTGGCACTACAATCACAACTTTGGGACGATTGGGACGAGCTGGTTCCAGCCTTGCCATTAACCAGCACATCCGCGGGTACCCGACTCGAGAGGTCTCAAGTGAAGGGTGTGGCCTATCTTTGGGGGGTAATTTGCTTTTCTATTGAAGCTCTTGTGGCTACTTACGAGATATGTGTGAGAGGTCTGTCGCAGCTGCTGCAGCAGCGCAGTGAGGCGGCTGCGCCACCCGCGCACCTCCGCCAGGGCCGTCTCCACCGGCACCGTCTGCACACACAACGATATTCTTAAATACATTGCAAGTTCAATATGCATCGATTCGGCTTGAATCGGTCATCTGATCTGAAGTATTCAGAAGTACCCATGACTTCTAATGTCCGATCGTTCTGATTTTTAGGTCCTATTGTCAGGAAACATTGTGGTTATAACCACTGATTAGAGTAAATAAAAACGATCAAGCCTATTTATTTACTTATTTTTCTTACCTTCAACAGCGAGTCCGCAGCGAAGGAGAGTTGCCTGGTCAGCATCGACATTCCTTGGCGCACATTCCTGACGAACAAAAGATTTATCATTTAAGTATAACTAGTTCAGCATTGGCATACCTAAGAGATAGGGTGGTGGTATTGAACTCACGTTCTAATAAGAAAAACACATATTTTTGTGATGAACATAGCTCTGTATAACTTAGTTTTTTAGGAGAATATATAATGTCCTCCTAAGTTTCGACAGCGACGGCCTTCTTTATTATAAACCACGGAGACTACACAAGTAAAAGCTCACATAATTTTTAATTATTCTTTAATTTAGCAATTTCACACTATCGAAGAAAGATTAGGACCAACGGCTTCATGTGCTTATCAAAACACGAAGTTCTGAACCCCAGACTGTAACTGAGAACATTTCGGACAGAATATCTTAATAAATTTTCAGATCAGGAGCCGATATGAAGATTTTTCGCCACGGAGTAAGTCATGAGGTGATTAAAGAAATCAAGCATTAGAATAGGAAGGCATACGGACCGATTTTCGGGAGACGCACCTGTATTTGCGTTAGAGCTCTTTCGCAGGTGCGTTGCTATATGACATTGGGAACAAATAAAGGTCTTTAGATTCAGGTGGTCACCTGGGCAGGTCGGTGTGCGTGTAGTTGACGAGGTGCACGAGCTTGCGAGCCGTCTCGCGCGACAGCAGCACCAACAGCTCTTCCACCGTGGCCGGCCGCGCCTGGTTCTCCGGCTCCGGCTGGCTCAGCGACGCGTACAGTTCCTTGGCTTTCTTCCAGGCTAGGGCAGGGTCTGTGGCCACCTGGGGTTAATATTGGATGGGATTTAGTAGAATTATTAGAACTTGGAAATTGTTTTAAAGAGTTAGTACGAAAAACAGGGAAGCCCACATTGTCGCAGCATAATATTGTGAGCTACCTGGCTATTAGTTCCTCAGTGAAATAGGCCGCAGTGACCACTTACTTTCAGGTGGGCTGCGTGCCTGTTATTTGGATCTTTTCAAGAAAAGGCTATAGACTGTTAAGACTATAGACTGACTGTTGCCAGACACAACAGCAGAACACCTAGGTGATCCACGGGTACAAAAAGTTAACCATGGAAAAACTCGGTGAACCACTTTGGTGTTCCACGGGTCAGAAAGGCTCACTCAGCCGCGTCATCACATTCCATCAGGTGAGATTGCGGCCAAGTGTTTGGCTATTCTACGTAAAGAAAAAGGTTTACTTGGAGGTGACACCAAAGGCACTTTTCTCCTCCGTCAAAAGTGTTGAAGGGTTAGTGCTTACCAGCTCCGCCACGTAGACGAGCACGTGTATCTGCTCCCTGATGGCCTTCGCCTCGGCCAGCGCCTGGCGCGTGAGCCGGCGCTGCAGCTTGCGGCGCAGGCGCGCGCCGTGCTGCACCGCCTGCGCGGCGCACGCGCGCCCGCTCTCGCACTCGCCTGCGCCCGCGCCGTCCGGACCCGTCACTATTATCACCACTACGTCAGATGTATGATGTTGACCATTTCGAATACGGCATCATCATAATTTATTATTTACATAGCTTATTACTAAATATTATGTTATGACATCTAACATTAAATTCAAATATTTGTTTGGTACAGGCCCCGGCAAACTCGTTGACTATCGGGTGGGGGTTGAGCAGAAAACGAATTTCATGCGCAAGTGCACCATGCATGAAATTTTCCCCACTCCGTCGACCGATGGTCAAGAAGTTTGCCGGTACCAATAGAACTACATATTATTTATAAAACATAGCAAACAGTTCCTGTTTTACAATCGAAATGGGAAGGCTCGACCGACAAAAGTCCACCCTCTCTCGGAAGACTGAAATAATTATGAATAAGTAGGTAGGTGGTAGTAAGCATCATAGTAAAGACCGACAAACTTATCTGTTCCGGTGGCGGCGTCGCTGTCTATTTAGAACTGTCATTAAATATCGTTTTTGCATTGCATTTCACGTAGTTCCAATTTTGGCAACCGGAACAGATAAGTTTGTAGGTCTGTAGCTAAATGGCCGGTTCGACCGGGGAAGTACAAATCTCTCACAAATGATCGACGTATGTTAGCTTAGCCTCGCTAAGTAGGTAATAGCTATTTCTCTACGTTTGGTGAGTGAGAGTGCTGAAGGCCCGCGACAGCCCTATGTGTTTTTTATTTATGAAGGGCATGGTTCTAAACATGGTTGTTCTACAGGAAACAGATGATCAAGCTTTTAATAGACTCATTTATTTTACAATAATATGGGATCAGTCAGATTTCAATCATGATTTTAACGTGACAGCCAAAGTCTAAGTAGCTACTCCTTGCCTGCCACTGTCAACGACCAAATCACATTCAAACATGCACTATTATTAGCGTCTTATCAATATCGTATCCGCGGAATATTTCAATCGTAAACACACCTAATTGCTGGCCCATGACTCACAGGGTGCCGGACCTCGCCGCCCAGACCGTCCCTATCGCCCGTGAATGGGCCAAGAGTCCACGCGCCCACCCCACACCAGATAACTAACTGATAAATATCAACGGTTATGTAACAGGTAGTTGGATAATACTTCTAATAATATTGAACATTTGCTGGTCAAGTGCTTTATTTGAACTGAAAGTTATCGCGTGTTTATTAATGGAATATTTTTCGGGAAAGATACTCGAATTGGTAGCAAACTAGATTAAAACATTTCGTTTTCGTCACATTCGTTAGGTTGATGGACTTTTCTATGTGCTCTGTGGTGTCGGAAAACATAGTGAAGAACCCTGCTCAGTCGAATGGCTATGTAGCTATGATCTTACTGGTGTAGTTCCCCTGTTAAGGGTTACTTAACAAGTTCAGATGGCGATCGTTTCAAATAATGTAATACCTACTTATCTAGATTTGCCAAATACTGAATTATGGTGCAAGCGTACTCTAAGCTTAATCGAGACAAAAACGCTCAGGGAAGGAATAAACTGTAACTTCTGGATATCAATGGTAGAAAGCCTAGAAGATCTTTAACTATAGCGTAGCAACAGCCTATCGAATGTCCTACTGTAGGCTTGGCGGAGCCCAAAGATCTCTAAACTGGTACTCCTATCTTCTAAAACATTTTAGTTCTCCCTCTTAGACCAAGCAATATTGACGACCCTTTTTTTTTTTTTTTTTTTGTGGAGGGGAATGCTATTAGGCACCATAACTCGCCTGGGGAAGGCGAGCCGTGTGTGGGACTCGTGCAATTCCATGCCCCAGTGTTTATAAAGACTGGTGCACGAAGGATACCCACTAAACCCCCCCGCGCTCCTGCATCGCCGTCGGCGGCGTCTCTGGGCTAGGACAGACCCTGACAACCAGAGACACCGCAGGGCGACATGCCCGCCTCTTACAGAGCGGGCCCCGCTTGCCTCCCCCCGGCGGAGGGAGGAGACTGGACAACAACGGCCGAGAGCGCCTGGTCGTTGCCACCCGTCGGGAGCCGTGGCCTGTGCAGTGCAGGAGGAGGTGTAATATTGACGACCCTACTTTATTGGTTAATAATTCTAATTTGTCATCACCAGACGAGTGATAACGGGACCGTAGAATCTGCACATCTACCGAGAATACGGCTAGAAGACAGTTCGGTAGGAAACTAGACCTTAATGCTTTGCAATACAGTGTTGCAACAGGCGCTAATTAGAGGTGGCCACAAACAGAATAGTAATTTCAGATAATTGGCAATTAGACTTGGCGCAGACGGGCAGCGGCCGAGGGTTGGTTATCAGTAACCTTGTTTATTTATTGCTGGTCGGTTCCGTTTTCGGTATTGTAGGGTCAGACAGATCACAATAAAGACGCATAATAAATAAATATAAGACCACATTGCATACAAATTTTCTTCGGTTCAAAAAGCTGAATAGGTTTTGTACGGTCAACAGCACATCACGGTAAACACTTGCAGTTCGATAATAGCACTTATGCCCCCGACATAAGAGTGGTACAAAGTCCAAAGTGTATACTTAGTCTGACGTGCTTTTGACTGTACGTACCAATTGATAATAAAGGTTAACAACTCCATTAAAACGATTTAAAATTACCAATTTAACAACTACCCAGGAGATATTGATACTTAGTCACAAGTAGAGGTGCACAAGTGATTGCACAAGCATGATCATACAATATTCCCTTGTTCTTACAATCCGGCGAGGTAGAAATCTGACACGACCACAAGTTTCGAGCAATACGGTTCCGTGTTGCACAAAGTATTCGATATGAGCAAACCGTATCAGCAAATATTGCTGCATGTTCTTGGAAGATAACGTTGAACTACGAAGAAAATCAGAAGCTTACGCTTGAAGAACGGCGTTTCGCCACTCGAGGCGCGCCGATTTCGCCTCTAAACATGCGCGTTCCTCTTGGACGCAATGTATTGAACCACAGTATCTCGCTAACGCGCGTTATATGTGTTTGCGCGTAAAGATTCGCGATAAATTCGCTTTTCTGGACAAGGGCTAAACCGACAAGCGCACATGCGTCACGCACACAAAATGTCCAACTCGCTGGATTATTCCCGACTGCCCCTACCAAATCTGCCATCAGTAGGGGCAGTCGAAACTTTTTAGTTCCGTCTGCCACCAGTGGGGACAGGCGAAACTAATTTGAATTAAAACGTTTCGACTGCCCCTACTGGTAGCTTGGTAGGGGCAGTCGGGAATAATCCATCTCGCTTACCATCATTAGCGTCCTGGTTGTCAGGCGGCAGGATCTTGTCGACGTACTTGTCGGCGGTGGAGAGCGCGCGGTCCAGCGCCGAGGCGGTCACGGCGGTCACCCGCGAGTCCAGCACTGCGGTGCCGAGTTGCTTCACCGAGTCCGCGCGGCGCAGCACGAAGCGACGTGTCTCCGAGTACATCTGTCATATCACACAGATAAATTTACTTTTCTGGTAAGTCAGGGAAACTCAAGGTGGTCAAGGACAGCCAGTGAAATTTAGTGCCCCGAAAAGTTAGGGAAAAATTGGAATACCTACCGCTTATCTTAGTCATCATAACAATAAGAAACAAAATACATTTATTCATGCTCTATCTAGTCTAAGAATGCGGCCAGGAGTGACCCAAAAATTCACAATTGCAAAATTTGAAAATCTATCAAAAATGTTCTTCACTATTAAATCTAATATTGTAAGTAATAAGTGGAAGCTTCGTGGAAAGCTTGTCTACACAAATGTTAATTATGAAAACATGCGGTGCGTTTGTAACGCTTACGCCGTACGCTTGGGCGGGGCTGTTATCATATCATGGATCCCTTGTGTTATAAAAAAATACCGGCGATTATTTTTATGAAAAATGGATTGACATCTGCCCTTTAAAGTAAACTAACAGGCTAACCTAAGTAGCCTTTTTCGGGTACGGTCACTTACCAGCAGCTGAACTGTAGGGTCGTCTGCCCCCTATCACACAAAAAATAAACTTCTATCACTGCGATGTCAGATATTCGCTTTGCATTAGTAAATTACATATAATGTATTAGTGCGTATCTTTGCCACCTGTTCCTTTTCTCTCTTACGATAACAGGATAGGAATTAGAAACATTACTGCAAACTTCTTAATTTCAACTCCATTCAATATGTCTTCTAATAAACTATTCCTTTAAAAAACCAGTAAAGGTATAGTAGGACAATTATTTATAAAATCATTTTGTGATCTGTGTTAGCGAGCTAGGTAATTATATCTACTATCAAAGATCTCCAAATAAATACTATCATCGTACGTAGATAAGTTTTGTAATAATTATAGGTAAATAACCAAGTAACCTTTTTAACCCTTGGCATGCCTGGTGGTAAAAAGTTACGAGTTATGCCTGGTGGGTCTCTCAGACCCGGATTTACAATTCGTTTTTTTTTAAACTTTTTCCATATATTTTAGTTTGTTTGGCATCCTAATGCCTTCTAAGGGGATTAAAAATATAAAATAGTGCTAAAGACATGTCATTTGAATAATATTTATTGAAATAATTGTAATTCAACTACAGTCATTTTATTTTAACAAAAAATAGTCACTTATTCTTTGATATCATATTATTATAATCAAACTTAAAAAAATCTGAAATCAGGTTTTATTTCTCATAAGGCACTACCATATGCTTATACAAAATAATACAATTTTCAGTCTCCTTCGCCTGGATCAACATTTTCTTGGGATTTGAAAGATTTCAGGAAATAAATGAGTGTAGCTTTTGCATAAAAAAAATATATCTTACAATATACTGTGTATTGCGGTCTTTATTGACTTGACAAACATGACATATTCGTTTTATTCCAGGAAAAATATAATATTATCCTCCTAGTTGCAGCAGTTTCGATCCCACGTTGAATCTAGAAAATCTACAATAAATTATCAACATATCGTCAATATATACCATTTTGCTCAAAACTATCAATCAGTAAAGAAAACTAAATAAAATTTACTTACGTAATTAAGTTTAACGTAAAAATATGCATTAAAAAATAACTTTTAGCACACAAATATCAATAATCCCACAAAAAATAATATAAAATACTTACGTAAAAAAGTCACGCCGCATGCCTGGTTGGGTCTGAGAGACCCGCGCGCACTTTACACTCCTTTTTCTACCTTGAAAAGTTGCTGCAGACTGAGGAAAATGGTGGAGAATATACAGAAGTTCATAATAACCAGCTACAAAGAGCGGTAGCGCACGAAATTCAAATTTAAGTGCACAACAATGATTTTCATGTCACCCTGGGTCTGACAGACCCATCCAGGCATGCCGAGGGTTAACATTCTAATTCGTCAATGATGATGCATTCGGAAACCTATCTCCCGAGTGTATAAAAACAATAGCCGATACTTGTGCGTAACTCGTGAGAAATGTGACGAAAGTACTTATATCATCACGTGGCAAAGGGTGACAATAGCAATCGTGTCACGCGACTTTCTTCAACTAGGTATTCACTCGGAAGGAAGTTTATCTCGCAGCTTATTTACGTGATACAGTCCAGATTGCGCGGGTCAGAGATTTTTCTCGCTAGATGATGTCATTGTTGGAGTGAATTGAGATAAGCAAAGAAAACAAGGGAAGATTAGAAAATGTTCTGATTGACCCTTCGGTGCATTCTCGTCATTATCGCAGCAATAATATTTTCTCACGTTGCTAAACTCTCACCCTCTTATTACAGAACGTGGTTTAAAAATTAAACCGAGCTTAGTCCTGACTAAACTCCTGACTAAAGTCAAACGCTATTACAAAACGAAGTTTTACTTCATTTCGAGTACTAAAGTTAGACCCAAGAAAGTCCGCCGGTGCCCCTAGTTTTACTATGGACTAACTTTCAAACGTCAAAACGATAACACTTTAAAAATTTCGCTCCGTTCTACGTATAGAAAGACAAATTTTGAAAAGAATTACTTAATTTGTGAACAGAAAATTAAAAATAAATGTTACTTTTTCTCACATTAACAAAACACATTAATAAATAAAGAATAATTATTTTTACTATCCTATTTAAAGATTTTAAAACATGTCATAAAACAAAGTCTTGTAAAATGAAACGCACTAAACGAGTTAGTACCAGTAAATTATTCTTATGTTGGTATTTGCTTTGTAATAAGGAAAGTTTTAAAAAATAGTCCGGACCTAAACCTGTACTAACTAGTACAGTTTTAAACCTGTTTTAGCGATGTTTTTTGTAATAAGAGGGTCATGGTCTCTCTCACTCTCATCATCATTTCACTAATAAATAAAAAACTATTTTCACACAACAATATGTTGGTACGAAACCATTTTAGAATAAATGTAAACAAGTACTTACTAGTAATATTTATTAATCGAATCAATTGTGATTGAAAAGGACCATGCAAAGGCGCGTCCCCACCCACCAACAGATTTCAAACGTATCTCTATTTATACCTCTTGCCATACTGATCTTTTTTTTGTATGACGACATCCCCCGTAGGAATGGGGATTTCACGCAAATCGAATTTGAATGTTGTATTTTTCAAGTATTTTTTTGTAACAGTAAATTGTGAAAATAATGTGCAGGCGATCAAGAGTAACCCCCCTGGCCTAAATAGAAGTCTTTAATAAAATATAATCTTAAAAAATATTTTACAGTCGAGTCTACTTGAAGCTAGACACTTACAGCGCAATTCTGATTCTTAGGCGTTCGGCATAAGGACGTTTTTATTGTTTTTGAATACCCCGTCATTTTTTGGATTAAAAATGGTTATTTTTCTTTTTAACACGTTGATTGCGGCACCAAATTTACTAAACTTATCCAGGGTGCGACATGAACTCCATGATTCTCACGCAGGACTTCACTGCGGTGCGTCATGAACATCATTTGTTCACATTAGTTAATAGATTCAAGAGGTCATAACTATTTGAAATTAAAACATTTTTGTGTGTTCTTTTTTTTAAAATGTAGGTAATATGTAGTAGTTTTTACAGCATAAATCGTTTTTAATTCTGATTTGTACTTCCCCAGATTTAGGAGAAAATGTACTACCCTGATTTCATGAGAAACATTTAGCCATGCCGCACTGTGTTAATGAGACGCCTAACGAGTAATAGTGATGGGCAAGCAATAAAAACCAACAATACAAATCAACAATTCATCATAATCATTACAGTGTAACAGCCCAGTATGCTTAACTTAAATGAAATGTCTCTAAAATCGCAGTAATTAAGGAACTACAATCAAAATCAACAATTAAATGCTAATCATCATCATAACTTAAATTTAACGTTATTTAAATTTAAAGTTAACTTAAATGAAATATGTATCTTATATCACAGTAATTAAGGAACTAAAATTAAAACCAACAATGAAATATTGATCATCACATTTGCGTTTGATTTGATTTGTGTGCGGACGTTGTGCATCACTATGCGCGACTGGCGAGAATGGCGCGCCCGCATTCGGTGCGGCATGAGGTGCAGGGGCGTGACCATATACTGGCCATGCCGCACACAGCGCAAAAGTACACAACTCTGTGCGACGTGAACATTATTTTGCCATATCTGTTTTTGATAAATTTAGAACCTTTTTAAAAAAACACTCGGAAATATCTATTTGTTTCTTTCTTACTCATAGAACAACATATGAAAAACACCCCCGCACCGTGGTGAGAAACACATTTTTCTGCACCGCACGCTGGTAAAGTCAAGCATGGCCCTATATTGGTCATGACGCATGGAACGTGTTAAGGAATGTCATAATAATATTAAAACTAGTGCCAAGTCTGTTGGTGGGTGGGGACAGAGCCCATACAACTTCTTGCGTTGTTCTTTGAAAAATGTTTAAAGCTAATCAATAGTAACTGTTGTTCAAAACTAATTTAAAGCTCAGAAAATTCTGAGATTTAAAGAGACGATTACCTAAACAAGTGTTTACCTACTTTTTTTTAATTAACATTCACAAAACATTTTTCAATTAGGTATGAATTCATAGTTTGGCTAGTTTTTCGGTTGTTTTATCTTATATTGATCTATCAGCCAGGCCTATAGATTGTTAGAACACCCAAAGGTTAAATAGATAGCAGGTACCACCTACCTAATTGCGAAAAGGAAATATTTTAGTGTAACTATATCCAAAAAAATATTTTTTATGTTCAGTGAAATACAACCCTATGCGAAAAAGATTTTTCCTACATTAAAAAAATTAAAATCTATACGAACCAGGATCAAATACAATCGCCTCTTATTTACTCGAAGATTATTATGAAAATAGATGTGTTACAGAAGTAAGTAGGTAATTGTGTAGATACTCACTGCCTGAGGCGGCAAGTAGATGGAAGGCACGCGCTGCCCAACCAAGTCCAGCGACTTGCAGAGGAACTTGTCGAGCTGGTGGATGGGGCTCTCGAACAGCATCACCGCCGGCAGCGCCATCTGCGTGCCCAGCGCCAGCGAGCGCTCGCCCATCGACAGGTACCAGCGGAACAGCGGGTTGGACTCCTGGGGAATTTGTTACGATATTAGTACTTAATGGTACTTACAAGGAATGATGGCATATTAGCCATCGTAGAGTATTTATTTTTATTTGTGGTTCGCTTACAAGGTTTAACCTTTTCCACGCCACGCTTTTTTCCGAAAATGGCGCCCCACACGCCACGACCGTTTTGAGACGCATTTATAGTAGTGCGGAGACACTATGTTATCGAGGTTGATTAAAAATGTTAATATTGAAATGATTTTAAACTAATGTTTGAATTAAAATCACCCTATTGTTCAAATATAGAAAGAATAAAACAATTTTGAAATAATTCAGGAGGATATTTTTTTATTTAAAGCGCAAAAATATATCTTAGAGGAATTCCCTTTCGCATCACTATTTGTCTGATATATAAGACTTTGGCGTACCAGATGAAGCGCAGCAGAAGGCATACAGGCTTTATCTAGTTTTAGTGATGTGACTACTTCCGGTTTGGGTATCATAATATCGATAAGTTTGTAAATAAATGTTATTAATAACGATAATTGCTATACTGCTACCCCATTCTCGCACCGCCCCTCGCCCGCACCCTTTAAATAAATCTAAGTCATTCCAAAATAAAAAGTTGTTAGGGCAGGTTGTCAGTGGTGTAGCAATGGCCGGGAGGGGGGGGGGGGCAGTCCGCCCCGGGCGGCACTTTTTAGGGGGCGGCAAAATTTCACAATAAATAATAAAAAATAATAAGAAATAATAATAATAAATATCTCTGGACACTATTCACACAGCGCCATCTAGCCCCAAACTAAGCATTAGCTTGTGCTATGGGTGCCAGATAACGGATAAACATTACTTATATACTTTTTTTTGTAAATACATACATATTATACATAGAAACACCCAGGGCGATACAAACAGACATGTTCATTCACACAAATGTTTGTACCCTGCGGGGATCGAACCCGCGACCTATGGTGCAATAGCCGACTTCTCGACCACTACACCAAATGGCTCGTCAATAAAAAAAATGGAACCATTTTAAATTTTTATCGCAACTAATTTTGTAGTATAAAATTTAAAGTTGAAGCAGTGACCACTTACCGTTTGACAATTGAAGAAGTAAAAAAAAAAGGCGCCAAAATTGTCTTCCGCCCCGAACGACTTACTTCTACTCTACGCCACTGCAGGTTGCTCTATTTTTGCGATTGATTGCTGACAACGATTCTAGGATATTAAAATGGCAATGCATGGAGGTAAGCATTTCTGTTTTATGCTCTAAATAAATTTTGCTTACATTAACGAACGCTTGCTTATATAAGGCCCCGAACACTGTTTGTTGTATGATTTTTTCAAATAATGACTAAAAAATTCGACATTCCATACAAAAATTAATTTCATTTTAGTTATTTTGTATGGAAAGTCATTTTTTTTTGTCTTATCAAGAAAACTCACAGAACAAATATTGTTCGGGGCGTTACCTATGTATTTCAAGTGAATTTAAATTTAAATGACAATGTTAATCAATTATTTATTAAAAACTACTAACTTAGCTTATAACTGAAATTTTTACTTAACGTAATTATTATTAACAAAATATGGATACCAATGGGAGATTTTCTGACAGGCCAATTTAAAAAAAAGTTTCCAAAAGCTTTACTAGATGGCGTTGAACGAAGTATGTATAAGTCTAGTATTTGTCTATGATCTATTTTTACCTCTGGCACAGATAATATAATAATCTGTTTTTTTTAACTAGGAGCCATAATATTTACTCATTCTTCTTCTTCTTCATAATTAATAGCTTGCTTTGTGTTTTTTATTAACAATTCCGCCAATAAGTATTTTTTTCGAAAAAAAAATGACATCTGACATAAACAAAACGTTTCTTTTTATCAAAAACAGTCATTGGAAAAAGTCCAAAAAAAAAAATACATAATTAATAGCTTGCTTTGTGTTTTTTATTAACAATTCCGCCAATAAGTATTTTTTCGGAAATGAAAATGACATCTGACATAAACAAAACGTTTCGTTTTATCAAAAATAGTCATCGGAAAAAGTCCAAAAAAAAAAAAAAAAAAAAAAAAAAAAAAAAAAAAAAAAAAATACAGTCATGTCAAAGTAAACTTTATAACGTTTCGTTCCTTGTGATTGCATAGGTGGAACGGCGCCATCTATTGAGAACTAACAAAACGGGCAAAATCGCCCATTTTATTGTCCGAAATTAACGATTTTTTTATTTTTTTTTATTTTAAAGGTAATTAATAATATTATGTTTCATGAAAATTCTTTTTACACAGCAACAACTATGGGATTGTTGTTTCATTAGACAACATTATTACATAATTATATTGCAGTTACGATACGAATAACACAACTGACACAAAATATTAATTGCAACGAATGTGTCACATTTTAAAAACATTTATTCAGAATACCTTTAATTCACATCACTAAATTAATTTTTTCTAGAAACATCTATCGTCTCTGACGTCACATCCTGTCTTATATATCAGACTTTGGCGTACGGTGATAATGAAAAGATTCATTACGATAGTGTTGGGAAATACAACTGTCGATAAGTGTAATATAATATAAAAAGTGAGCTGGTTTTGTACGATTTCACATGAAATATTGACCATCTTAAAATAATCTCGTAATAAGGTTATGCTTATGTATCATATTAATTGAAAATATTTACGATTTGAAGTAAATACTGTAGTATTTTGTATATATATTATAGTATTGGGTACGTCACTATCTGTCGCATATATCAGACTTTGGCGCTGGGCTATTACGTTAAATGTCTCTAAGATGTTGGCCAAAAAAAGGTTTGTTTTGTAAGGGTTTTTAGGGTAAAAAGACGTGAAAATATTCTGAAATTTTAACTTAATTTTATTCTGTACACATTAAACGTTTGAAAATATTCACAAAAAAAAGTATTAAACTCATTCAGGCAAGTAAAAATACAACGTTTCTTGATCCTGTTTTTTTGTGTGATATATCAGACGTTGGCGTGGTGGGCACGAAAATGGTTTGTCTGATATATCAGACATTGGCGTGGAAAGGGTTAAACCAAGCATAGCAAGTAAGCCTTTACCAGGTGGTAGGTTTCTGTACTAGGTGGGTACCACTGCAGTGCCAATATTTTCCCGTAAAATAGAAGTGTGTCAAGAACTTCTGTGTTTCAGGGAAAGGGCACTGAAGCTAGTGAAATTACTGGGTACCTAATGAGACCTGTAATAACTGTCGTCTCGGTGTAGCGGGCGCAGGGCAGTGCCAGACAGTAAATGCTTAGTTATTGTTTGGCACTGAACTGTCTAAGGGCAGACGTGGCGCTTACCATCAGGTGTACGATCTGCTCGTCTAGTTACTCATTGCAATAAAAAATAAAAGGAACTTCGTATCTTAGTGCACCCTAAACTGAATTGCATAGCTCCAATCCAACCACCGACGGGCGGTAGTGGCCGCTACCCTCACTCCTTGGCTGATGAATTTCCATCTTTGGCCTTGAAGCAGCCCCTCTTAGGGCGCCGGTAGTTCTACCCACGGCCTTGTCTCTCCTCTACACGGATAAGGTAGGAACTATACAATTCCTGCGTTAGAAAAAACAAACCGAGGAGAATGGTTTAGGTGCAGTCAACAGCACATCACCCTAATCTGTCAAATTTCTACAACCAATTTTCAGCTTTATCTACTTCACATAAAGTTCTCTTTCAATTTAATTTTTTTGACAGATTTGGGTAATTTTTGGGTATTTCAAGTCACTTGCGTGGCTTACTTTGATGGTGTGGTAGATCTTCTCGGTGACTTCGATGCCGGACTCCACGATGGGGATGGCGGTCACGCGGGACACCGTCTCCAGCTTGAGGGGGTGGTTTGTGACAGTCACTGCAACAACACACATTATTAATACATAATGTACCAATGTAGAAAGGCTGCATATCGGTTGCATGTATTAGGTAGGTACTAATGTTAAATTCAGATTATAGAATAAGAACTCGAAGGACCAAATTCTGATATATTCTCGAGATCTCTGAGAAAAAGAAAACATAGAGTAACGGCTTAAACCCGGAAGGTAAAGGCTATCACATGGTATTAGGCTGCTTAATAACCTAAGTAACGCGGATACTGTGGTTAAGATCTAAGTAAGAACTTAGTAGTCCAATTACTAAGTGTAGTATCAACCTGATGATATCCTATTACAGGGCAAAGCTCTCTTAAAATATTACACTATAAATATCTCATAATTATTAAGTAATTCGAATGCGAAATAGAAATTACACCCAAAAACTTTGTTCAAAAAATCTGAAACGATTTTCGCCTTACTGAGAATTGCGGTATAAAACTATTTTTCCTTCTTCTCAATGTAGGCTTAGACAGAAATTTTACGTATGGATTTCGTTATCATTTCCATGGTTGGTTCAAAACAATGCTTGTTGTCTAGAAATACATTAACGCATTCTTATCGGGTCCCCACAAATGCGTTTATAAGAAATTAATACCTAATGCTATAAATTACCTAGAACGAGTATACACTGTAGGTATACATAATACTCTTTGAAATACACTGTTTTCAATGGTATGCAATGATTTATTAAAAAATGAATATTGAAGAATAAATAATTATAAAAAAAAACAATTCATTAGTTATGCTTAATTTTTTATCCTTAAAACTATTAATTTACAAAGTTTTCGTTTAAATCAAATAAAAAAACGAAAGCGTGAGACTCAAATAAATAAATAATTTAAAAACCAAAACATTGATTTATCTCAGGGGAATCCATGTAACTAATTTACATTATCCATTAATTGTTTCTCAATTTACATTACTTTTATTTACATTTAATAAATTAGCCAAATGTGAAAATCAGAGCCTTGCTCTCTTTATGAATGGTAAGCTTTGTATGTTAAGGCCCTGTCAAAATTTCTATCAAAAATATTTCCCTGGAAAAAATAGCGTCCCTTCACATACCCGGCGGAGTTCCTTGGCTCTTACTGACTGCCTGCAAGTATGCCTCAGCTTTCTGAGCTATGGATCCCTTCACTTTCTTTTTCAATCCAAATTCGCAACTGCCATTAATAGTTTTCTTGTACACATCACCATTTCCCGCCATTTTGGTCACCGTTATTTTAGCACGATATTCAAATGACATTCGGTTTTTTATGACTACACTGGATGTTGTTTACTCCATTTGGTCACTTGGAGAACTGATTGTTTAATTCGTCAAGTATCGACTGGCTGCCGTAAAGGTTATCACAAGTTCTGAAACACGTTGTCTTACCGAGTTAAATGCGGATCAAAATTAGGTCATCGCCTTAATTAGGAATGACAGTAATTATCCATAATACTTAATAAATATAATACTTGCAAATCGTTGTTTATCTCTGTCTTCCGTTTAAGATTACTGTGTATAACTTAAAAAGAAAAAGAATCGCCGTCAAATTTTATTTACTGATTATGTCACTCCCGGATCTCTCTACTATATTTATATATACATATGTATAGCTTTAAGCATAGATTAAGTAGGTTAATTACTAATTCTATTGCTATAAGTTACTCAGGTTGTCAATTTAGAACCAATATTTATTCACATTTAGGTAATAAATAATCCAAAATTTTGCGGGGACAAAGCCAATAACAAATGAATAAGTTAGTAATTTTTCCACATTTTTAACAAATAAATAGTTGGTACCTAGTCTGTAAAATTAGCTTTCATTATGCAAAAGACCATTTTGGAAAATTACTCTATTTGGCCAAATATCATAAATGTTACCCATATTCGAACCAAACCAACGTTTTGGGTAATAAGTACCTATGGCTTAGTTTATTTATTTTTTGTTATCAGCAAGTTATAATCGCAACCATTTTGTCACATTACAAGGAGTTATTCAAACATGAACTCCTGACCTATTCAATTATTCTAACAATATAATCTTAGAAACTGAGAACAACTCGATTGAGTTTATTATATTATGATTATAAAACAACTTTTTAGACGAATTCGGCATAGAATATTCGGCATTATTATTGTGCAGCGAACTTAAATGACATCATTTAAGTTCGCTGTTATTGTGCCATCATTTTGCTTGTGAGGGAAGAAAGTTCAAATAAGGTTGATATTTATAAATATAATCTATTTAAGCCTTTATTTCGTCATAATTATACTTAGGTAAGATTTACACCTATGTAATGTCGAAATAATACCTATTTCGGTACAACAAAATAATTAGTACTATGGGCAAACTAAAACTTTAATAAACGTTTGTTTATTTATGTGTGAGGGTAGATTTTACTTAATTGAAAATGATTCTGGCTGTTGAAAAGGTACTTAAAATGTAAAATTTCGATATATCCTTAAATTATGCCGTAATAAATTAATCATGGAATGCAAGGTCATCACATTTTAATTTTATAGTAGCCAAAATATTGTGTGTTTTAGTTAAAACATGAAAATTAAAAACAATTCCTATGCGCGCGAATGTCATTCATGCATTTCTCTACTTCAATACGTTGATAAAAACACACATTATCTGCCCAACAACTGCAGTTAAAATAACCTTTAAAGCGAAAACATTGAAGCTAGTTACTTACTTGTGATAAGGGTGCGTTGATACGGTCACGGAGCACAGTCAACTGGCGAGGCGCGATGGCGGAGTGAGCTGCGCCGGCGCCGATCGCGGCTAGCGAGTCGACCGGACTTTGGTTTTGTTTACACACCCGCGCACATATGAACCCTGTCATGCAGTCACGCACTGCGTTTTTAGACTTAGATCGACAACGGTTATTTGTATACGTTTCCACACAAATTGAAATCATTCCGAACCGTCCTTTAGGCTGCCTGTCCACCAAAGCGGAGCGAGGCAACAGGGCGGAGAAAACACAAAATCTCCGCTCAGACATAAAGTTGCAACCGTATTGGTTAATATTTCTCCGTTTCTCCGCTCCGCTGCCTCGCTCCGCTTCGGTGGACAGGCAGCCTTAATAGCTATACTTACATAATATGTAACATATTTCATAAAAGCATCCAATCACGTCATTCAATACCTTTCCTTGACGATTTTCGGGTGGGACCTGGAGGCTTGAAATACAGGGTCGCCCTAGTTTAGGCTCCATTTCACACATTCGATATTTTAATCTTAAGTCTCTAATCTAGTAATTTGTTAAATAAAAGTTTGTGTGAAGAATAAAGCATTTTTATTTTTATTTATACAGATAACTGCTGATGCAAAACGCATAAAAGTTGTAAATAATAATCCTAGTCGAGCTTTGACTACCATTACATAGCCCATTTCAAAAATCGACCAATAATTATTACGGTCGTGATGTTATTTTAAAGTGCACAAGTGAATGCACCAGCATAGGTAAACTTCTTGTCCTCTTGCTCTTAGAGCGAGGAGGATCATTAGACCGAAGAGAGACCAAACGCTGGACCAACAGCTTTACGTCCTTTTCAAGGCACAGGCGTTTACTCGGAGTAGAAAAAAATATTTGACGAACAGAAGACCCAATTTTTATTTTATTTTATTTCAGTTGACAAACAGACACGCAGCCCTCCAGATGATATACTGCGGCCTATTCCATTGAGAGATACTTAACAAAGATGCATCGTACAAAGAGCTGATGATTTATATCATCGGCTGCCACACTTCAGGCTCCTCTTATTCTCAAGCCTGTCATTTCAAGTGTACTGCTACCTTAGAGTATACATAAGCAAGTGCTTATGTATACTCTAAGACTGCTACCCAATAAGCTCCTGTAATGCCTAATTATTGTGCATTATTTTTGTTAAAATCTATTTCATCTGTCATTGACATTAAGTCTTAGTTTAGTGGTGATTTATCGTACCTACAGTACCTACATATGAAATCATTCTAATGCTGTCCATACACCATGCCTATCGTCAAATCGGCTTGAAGCGATCGATTGGATCAAGCCGAATTGAGCGTGTGTGGGCGTGGATTGGCCAGAGCTCATCAAATTCACCCAAAAATATATATTTGAAGTAGCTTTATAGAAAAATCTAGATGTTTCTCGTCTTCTGTCCCTCATGTCCTCTTTGCTCCCGTGTGCGCGGTCCGCCATGTGGTTGCGACGTGCGAGGTCCGTTGGAGGGAAAGAGCGCGCGGTATCGAGATAATAGTGCCAACGTCCAAACTTCGCATCATCAAGCCATCACGAGGGTACTTTTAAAATCACACCGTTTCTTTTTTAAGCACAGGAGAATGATGCGTGCAACATAACTACAGCTAGTGGAACCTGCCCCCATTGTTGGGACTTTTTCCTGTGATTGCCTTTTCCACCAGAGAAGGGGACGAGCCTGCTTTGCAGCGATTGACCAGCATGTAATTACACCTAAACCATACATTTCGTTTTTTATTTGTATCAATTAAGTACCTACCATACTCAAGATAAGATTGTATGAAAACTTAATCGTAACTCGTACCTAAATAAAATCAAAAATGCATAAGTGTTATTTTTTCTTCTACAAAAGCATACTTATGAAAAACAAAACGAAAGGTTCCAAGTTCAGAGGGGGGCCTAAAGTGTCATCTCATCGGGTGGGCTGTGTACTTAGTGTGCGCTTGTCCGCAAAGCTATCTGATTTTGCGTTAGTAAAATTTTGCTGTATAAATATATTTTATATTTCAGGGGTCGGTAGTTACGGGTCGCGAATCAAACCCGTATACCGAACAGGTCTCCTGAAACTAATCAAATGCACCTCAATTTTTAAAAGTGTGACTGTTTAGACATTTTTTCCTACAAAAAAGCAAATTATAATTTATCAGATGATTAAACTACTCATTAACAAAGATTTGATGTATACATAAGCCCTTATCAGGTGTGATAAATACCCATCTGATTGCAAGGAAATGATAAAGTGATAAAAGTATTTAGACATACCGCGGCAGATTCGAGGCCAAAATAATTGTTGACCCAATCGATAAATCGAACGATTTCAATTCAAAATCGATATCGTGGCCATCGTTGGTATATACAGAAGATTGTTGGGGTGGGAATAGTCCCACTTGCATGGGTTTAGTTTTGGTTAGTTAAAATCTTCGTTGATTTTGACACCTATAAGAGTAATGAGTGCAAAATATAACTTACATCATGTAGGTACTTCATGACACTTGTAGAAACTTTGCAGCTTTGGCATCATTTACCTACTACATACAAACCTGCAAACCAGCCTTAAAGAGCCATATTATAAGCTGGCAAACACGTGAGGTATCGACCTCAAGACCTCAAGTTCGAGTCCTTGCGCTCACCGATGGATTTTTTAATTTAGTATTTACCACTAGCATGGATGTAGTCAAATGGAAGCTAGGATCCAATTAAGAGGTCTGATGGTAGTCGCTTCAATGTAATAAAATAATAACCTTGCCAAATCTTGGAACATGGTGAAAGCGTACGAAAATCATGTGCAATAAAATGTATGCACTTGAGGTCTTAAGTGATGGCGATAAGGATATTTGAGTCTGAATACATGTAAATGCTCGTGACTGTACTCTGAATCAGTCTCTCTTCAGGATAAAACACTTAGAAAAAGAGAAATAATACGATATACCCTAAACCCACAAGCATTGAAAATGAATCGAGAAGGGACCGATCGGTCCTGCAAAACCCTTTTGATGTCGACTAATGTCACCGTTCTAATCGATACCAATGAATAATTACGATTATTATCACAATAAGTAATCTTATCACTCGATGAGGATGTAAAAATACAACACGAGTACTGTGCAAATTTGCTCGGTGGAAGAGGTCCAGCAACAATTATTTTTAATTGTGTTTGTGGTGCTGTGTTGTTGTGGGATTTGCAGTGTTTCAGCTACCCCACGCAGAAGGTAACATCAAGTTCGTGTTTAGGGAGTGAAGTAACAACAGTTTGAACTTACTCCGTGAGGTGTTTTTGTGAGGTATTCAATGAGTCAATGCTATTGTAAAACGAATAACAAAACAATTACTTTGAATGTGGACTTTACAGCGTTAGAATCCGACTAAGTAGAAAAAACCAGAGAGTAATGAGATAAAATAAATATTTTAATTAATATGTGTGGAGGAATTGAGATAAAGGTATGCGGCTGTATACTTTGTTTAGGTATTCAAAAATGAGTCACATACATGATGCATCAACAGCATCAAAGTACTTTTGTAACTATAAAAGATCTTGTCCCGGTGATGTCAAAACCACTGAAACATGCTTTTAAAGTAGCTAAGTTTCTTTAATATCATTTCGTTTCTTCAATATCATATATATAAGCAATACGATCTTCCGGCCTAGTTCGTAGATTGTTTGGTATAGACTTTAATATTTTGGGAAAAAGATTATAAAAATTATTAGATCTTGTCTATCACCATGTTAGTAGGTACCTATGCGCAGACAGAATGCGACTTGTACTATAGACCGTTTTTGCCAAATTTCGTTTTTTGCAATAATGAATCAAGGATTTACCTATAATAATAAATAGACCAAACTTGTTGGAACCTAACCTGGGCTGAACTCTCAAAATAATTCATTTAAACAACACTAGTCACTTTCCACGTTTACTTCTGTTACGATAACATTAATTAATGAGTCACACTTATTAAATATTACAAAAGCCATTGCAATAATATCGTATTTATTTAAAATATAAAACATACTCGTACTTACTTACTATTTTCATCGGTAACTACAATTTCGCATCCCAAATAAAAATACAAACCGAATTGAAAACCTTCATTATATATCTCCATTCTGCAATTTATAGCCATTTTGACGAGAAAACGAATCATAAAATAACATATTACATGTTCGCATTTATATCGGCAGGTGTATTTTTTAAAGAACATTATTGTATCTTTATTATCTGAACCAGGGATGTTACGGAGCTCCGGTTCCGGTTCCGATAAGTCGGAACTTCCGATTGGTATTACACTTCCGGTTCCGATTTCGGTTCCGAAACTTTTAAATCGGAAGTTTTAATCGGAAGTCGAAGCATAGCAAATAGAGAATGCGGGCAAACAGGTTCATACCTGTCGCGCTGGAAGCCGCCTTGTGCGTTTTGTGGTCGATTAATTCTTCAATTGTTGTTAATTTGTTACGCACAAGACACGTGTTTATACGTTAGGGTCATTTGTTTTAATAAATATTAAGAAATCGTATGTAGCGTTTGTAATAAAGAGTATGAGGTATTTTTACGTTATCATAATAAAACTTAAAACGTGTTACTTTCCTAGTTTTCAAAGTACCTTAACGGCTGTTATTGACACTTATGGTTGCTACACGAAAAAGAAAATATTTTGAGCCTTGTTTTAATAAATTATCTATATCCTCTTTATACAAACGCTACACAGGATTAGGACGACTTTTTATTCAATGAGGGCACCCCTTCGACGACACTTATCGCCTTAAATTAAAAATCTCTCCCTTGCAACTACTTCTGCCTCCGCTTCCGATTTCGGTTCCGGTTCCGATTCCGATATATCAAATTTAAAAACTCCGGTTCCGATTTCGGTTCCGATAAACTCACCTCCGTTACATCCCTGATCTGAACATCGAAATGTAAAATGTTTTTGCTTTTATCACAAGGGCAAGGGTGCGAACTATTTACAATAAATTTTTCTATCACTATACGTAAACACTGATTTTATCTCCATAATTTGACGCAGAATATAAAGCTAATGTTGGCTTAATTAGCTTGGTATACCTAATACAGATAAAGTAGTAGCAATGAAAGTAGCAGCTGTGCTTAGAATCAGCTGTAACAGAAAGTATGAAAGAAAGCCGCGTGTCTTTCTAAGATAGAAGGAATGAAACGAAAAGCACGTAACCAAAAGAGCAATTTTATTGAATTTGAATGTTAGGGGGTGAAGTGGGAGCGGACGACCGAAACAGAGATAGATAGATATACTCCGAGTGGTGATGAATAGGAATAGACGTGTCTGAATAGGGTTGCCATCCATCCGGGTTTCCCCGGATTTGTCCTAGTTTAGAGGGCATCCGGGGAGCGTCCGGGGAAGGTTTCATTTGTAGACCGAGTTTAAAAAAAAGGTGATTTATGACATTTTCAACTGTTTTTTATTACATTGAATATGTTTAACAGATCAGAGTCCGAAAGCCGGACATGTTGACATGTCCGGCTTTCGGACTCTAAAATCCGGGGTTTTCACGCGTCTTGTCCTGTTTTCCAAATTTTAGAGATGGCAACCAACCCTATGTCTGAAGAATAATTTTACGAGGTTTCTGGTCCCGTTTTTGTCTGAGCACCTTTGCTTCCTTAAATATACCATGACCCAGAATTTGTCAATTCCGATTACCACATTTTACCGACTGCTATTAGGACTCCGTTAACCTTGACAAAGGAACCAGACCAATTTGATCACGCTCTAGCCAATGTTACTTGACTGTTTAGGTTTCCTCACTCAGGTCTACCTACTTCACCATTGAGCCTGTGGTTAATTATGATAATGTGTATAGTTATATTGTTGACAGATCATGCGAGATGGGGGCTGATACTCATCTAGCAGTGGTGCTCCTGCTGACCTCCGTTGCTTCGTTCGTTTTTACACAAGGTTTTGCCTCTTACCACATCTACCAAAACAAGTTATTTGAAAACCATTAATTATAATTCCTTGAAAGCGGTATTGTCAATCTAGTTCTATACAAACGAACATTTATTTTTCTTACATATTATTTAGTGCGTAAATGCACTTCGAACATGTAGCTATACTAAGAAATAAATAAAAATAGAAATATTTCGTTTACGATGCATTTATTTTCATTTCAGACCTTTTTATTTAATTACCGTTTGAAGCATTTTATGGTTTTTTCTCAGAAGAAGGTTCTTGTTCTGAGGGTTTTTTAACTTAAAAGAAAGAAAAACAAATTATTTACAATGACATTTATAGAAATAAGGTTGTATATTTTAACACTTCTTCTTCGTAAATGATACTGGCACGTTAGTTTGATTTTAATTTTTTCTCATAAATAACTTTTTCTTTTTTTCATCGCTTGACATTTGTTTTCCTTTTTCTTCGTTTGTATTCTAGACATTGATAGTGTATTTAAAACAATGATTCTAGATGTATTCTAGCTTTTTCTATTATGTATTTTTTTAAAATTACAATCTAAGCTTTTGGAAGGTTTACCTAAAAGTCAATATTTTCTGACTACAATACTCTTCAATTTATTTATAAAAATACTAAACTTTCATCTTATTCTGAAAGAAATAAAGAAAAACATTACTTTGTTGGTTTTTAGATACTCGACCATCATGTTCGTATATGACTGAAATCCCGAGACCGCCAACTCCTGTATTTCCACCTACAGACTTCACTGGTATGTAACACTATGGTAACACTATATAACTAAGGTATCCGTACATTCTTCCATCATAATGTTAAAAATATTCTGTAAGCTTCTGTAAGAAAATTCGTTCATTAGTTCAATTTACTTTAGCGATTTTTGCATCCACATGCGTCGTCGGTTGGTATATAATTTTCTATTTAGACTGATAGGAAAAAAAGATTGACCTAATGTTATTTTATGTTTCTATTTACATAATAAATTATTTCATTTTATCCATTCTCTCTCAAATTGCTTTTAATTTATTAAGACTTTTAAGGTTGAAAAGGTTGATCTGCTGCCGACTGTACCTGTGTATACATATAACGATAAATACCTCTTAATCTAGACTATTTACAAAAATAAGCCTCCTTGTTGTCAATACAGTATACTCTACTTCTTTTCAGGACTAACATGGGCTCAACGGCCGCTAATCCCTGCGCCGGAGCGGGAAGACATCTGCATGGACGAGTGGGTCGCGGCCTCGGAGACACAGGTCATATACATGGAGGAAAGCATCGACGGAGAGGCCACTATCGCCAGGCTTAACTACCAGGGTACGTGCATGATTACCACCTCTAACACGTAACGTGTTCGAGCAATAAGCCACTCGGGTTTTGGTCTTAGGGTGTCACCAAACCAATCGATCGACTAGTTCGGTCAACGTCGATTAAAGTTGGTCGACTGGTCTGGTTGATAGTCTGGTATGGCAGGGAATATCGATCGATGTCGACTAATCCGTTTTATCGTTGATTGATGCCGTCGATCGACGATCGATCGATTGGTCCAGTAACACCCTAAAGACTTTTTCAGAAAAAAACTGGCTAGCTAAAATCTGCCGCCAATAAAGCTTTGACTGTGGTCTGTCAATGTAAAATTGAAAACCACCTATATTGTAATGATAAATGAAAGGCTCGAAGATCTGAGAATCCTACTGCACAACTGCACATTGAGTGATGCTTTCTGGCTAAGTATTCCTCAATGGAATATTAAGCTGTCTAATAAGTATCTGATAATTTATCCACCAGTCAGCCTGTCTGTCAGATAAATAATCAGGATTTTATCTGATAGAAGTGAAACTGGTCTTAACCAAAGTTTTTGAACGAGGCGCGTGATGTACTTCTATGTTTCATTATAAATATTTATAGGTGCGCAAATGCCGATGATAGGAAACTTTTTCTCTGGGACCTTCGCCACCCTCGGGCCTGTCATACGAAGAGTGGACAATGAGTGGCATCTTATTATCACGCAAAGGTAAGGTCATGTACTAACTACTCTTACTAAACAAACAAAAATGGTTGGATATTTAAACGTTTTCAAAATGCGTGAATGTTGATTTTTTTACTTAATAAGTAGTGTTCCGTCCAAAGGTCACCATCATTTAGAAATTAAACAAGATAACTTTCATCGATACCATGTTAATTGGTTGTATAAAAGTGGTGTAATTAACGTGTATTTATTTATGTGTGGCTCAAACTACACTCGAAAATTCGATTCAATGTCTGTTACGTTTGATTCATAGTGAAAAATCTACAGTATACATATTTGTATTGTAAACATATCGTACGTACAGTGGCCCACTTCTTCTTAGCGAGTCGATGGCTAAATTAAGTTAAGAAGAAGTGGCCCACTGTACATCAAGCTTTACAAATTTCTCAAATTCCTACGACCTTTCAGCTTAGTGTCTATTACATAAAGTTCGATTTCGATTGAAACTTGACAGATTTGTATAGCTTGATGTATGGCCCAGTGTGTGGAGACAGTTAATATATTTTATTTATTTAACTTCTACCCTAGACAAGACTACGAGACGCCTGAGCAGCAGCTCTACATGTTCGACGTGCGCATCCAGGGCGAGCCGTCCGCCATGGTGTCGCTCGTCATAGTGAACATCGACGACAACCCGCCCATACTGTACGTGTTCGACCCCTGCCTTGCTGATGTAAGTACTTTTTACCGACTATTTAATTATTGATATCACATCATTTGATCTGATGCCAAAGTAGCTTTCAGTTTAGCATTTGTAATATGGGTTACCTACATAAATCAGAACTAAGGTTTCTCACAATAACATCCAGACACAGAATACCTAAACATTTTTTTCTTAGGATTACGAACCCTCAGCCTAACGCACAGAGCAGGATCAGACTTTTTAGATTATTTCTGGTTTATTTTAACTCATTTAGATGTTCGTGATTACGGATTATCATTTATTCCATTACCCCTTTAGTCGGCATAGGGGCAACTGTTACGGCTCAGAAAAAAAAGGTTTGTTACTTAAATTAAGGCGACCTTTCATGTCTGTTACTCTACCGGAACGTTTGATTGAGAATTTTGGGGTAGAAACGCTGAGACCCTGGGGACCGAGTGCTCACAAGCTTGAGATACCTACATCTCACGATCCAAAAACGTGGGAAATGTTCTAAGCTTCAAATTTTTCTAGAAGATTATCATCATAATTCCAGCCGAAAGGCCTCCTTTCCCGTATTTTATTATATTCAAAATTAATATGTTAAAAATGTACCTACATGTCACACATTCCAGGAGTTAGGTTCTCCTCGCGAAACAGACTGCGAGTACCGTCTATCAGACGCGGACGGCGAGATCAGCACGCGCTTCATGACGTTCCGCGTGGACAGCGACCGCGGCGACGACGCCATATTCCGCGTGCGCGGGCGCAACATCCCCGGCGACTGGTTCAACATGCGCATGATCGTGGACATTCTACAGCCGCTCGACTTCGAGGCCATCGCGCTGCACGTCTTCCAAGTCACTGCTTTCGTAAGTGTTATGACTTTCTTCTTCGGAGTCATGTGTAGGACTCGGGACTAAATGTTCGTCCAACTGCAGACTAAACTACCCCCTCCCCTTTTTACACCCAGAAGGGACAAGTCAGTGTCCGCCTTCTAAGGAAGTGCACTTTTACCTACTTGGACGCCTACTTGTGCACTACATAACCTGTGCGGTCTTTATTGTCCTAAACACAGTTGGAATTAAAGTTTAGTAAAGAAACCCCACCTACCTATTATATATTTATGATCTAACTCTTTGTATTCCAACCAATAAACTAGAATGCTTTAAAGTGTCCCGGGAATGAAGGTAGACAGCTGCTCCACCCTTTCGGGTGTGAATTGGAAACCAGGGGAATTGAGTGGGTAGCGGGGATGAACTTCTTTAGTCTCGAGCCCCACACACGCCCGAAAGTCTCGTTGGAGCGTTCGCCAGAATAGACAACAGATGACCGTGTCCCTTAAAACTATAAATTAGGTTGCTCTGATCAACAGGACTCCCTGCCGAACAACCAGACAGCGACCATGATGGTCCAGGTGCAGAACATAGACAGCCGGCCGCCGCGCTGGATGAACATTTTCGCGGTGCAGCAGTTCGACGAGAAGACGGTGCAGCAGTTCCTCGTCCTCGCCATCGACGGCGACACCGGCATCAACCGCGCCATCAACTACACGCTCATCACGGACGAAGAAGGTTTCATGAACTTAATTTTAATTATAGAATTCATATAGGTACCTAGTGGTGTCTAAGGTGCTCGGCAAAACCTGTCGTTGCGACTTTGTGAAGAACTCTTACATTCAAGTAGGTGACTGGCGCAGTGAACGACTTCTTCAACGCTCACCTCGATGGCAACTTAAATGAGCAGTTGTAGGTAATCGTTAAACAAGCCATAAATATCTTGAAGTCTAAACAGATACCTACTACTTATGATTTGAAAAAGTGACATAAGATTTAGCAAGAGGGTTAGTTAAGTACACCCACAGCAGACGTTGATGAAACGCTTTTGTACGCGGTGTTCTGTACTGACTTTCTTTAGTAACTTCTCATCACCGATGAACTCGTTTTTTTGCCAGACACATTTTTCTCTCTGGAGACTCTGGCTGGGGGTCGCGACGGCGCCATACTGCACGTGGACGAGATCGACCGTGACACGCTCATGCGGGAAATATTCCAGCTCTCCATCGTTGCTTATAAGGTACGGTCAACGGCACATCACGGTAAACACTTGCACTTATATAATAGCACTTATGCCCCCGACATAAGAGTGGTACAAAGTGTATAGTCTGACGGACGTATGCTTCTGACTGTACTACCGAAAATCCGTGTTGAAGGCGTGGCTCTGTAGGATCTGCTGGTCCCCGCGTAAAAAGTGTTTTGAAGCCAAGCCGAGCTACTTTGTATACTAAACTTGCACTGATCTCTTTCATTCCTTATGCCCCGCCAGGACAACAACGCGTCGCTATACACAGAGGCTCACATCGTGATCATCGTGAACGACATCAACGACCAGCGCCCGGAGCCGCTGCAGACTGACTACTACATCTCCATCGAAGAGGAGACTCCGCTCACCCTTAATTTCGACGAGCCTTTCGGCTTCCACGACCGAGACTTGGTAACTAGTCAAGTTATTCATCATCATCATCTCAGCGTATTCCCGATTGCATCCAGTATGGAGCTCAGGGTCTGCTTCGACTATGATCCTAGATTTGACAAGCCTGGTTATTACAATGGAGCGATTGTCATCTATTCTGACCTCCGTAACCCATACAAGGGAAACCAGACCTACTTGGAACATAGTCGGGACCAACGGCTTAACGTGCCTTCCGAAGCACGGAATCATCATTATTTTCAGACATTCAGGTGATTGAAGCCTGCAATGTCCTAACCAAACTGGAAACAATCACACAAAGCGATGCTTCCCGCGGGATTCGAACCCACTGCCTCCGGGTTTTAGAGCCTAACGCTCTAACCACTGCATGCTAATATTTGACTTTTTAACTAGTCAAGTTATTAATAATAATAAATCATTGTGTATCATCATACATAATATTGCATGGACGGATTAGCCACAAGGCTGGAAACAAGGCGTCTTAATCGGGTAGAGAGTGGACGGTGTAGTTTTATGGGTAGTGGGACGCTTTAGTCTTATATATAAGTAGGCTGTGGTCATGGAAATAAAAACCGGACCTAAAGCGGGAATTTAACTCTCCGGGTTTTTTATTGAAGCCGCGACTTTGTGGACTGTCAACTTAGTGATGAAAGCGCCAAGATGTCATGTTGACTTTTCTCATGTTTTGTTTTGCTCGATAATCTCCACAGGACGCTAAGCACTTATGATTTTCCAGGGAGAAAACGCTCAGTACACAGTGCACCTCGAAGATGATTATCCTCCAGGCGCGGCGTCGGCCTTCCAGGTGCATCCTAACGTGGGCTACCAGGAGCAGACCTTCATCATGAGCACCGCCAACCACTCCATGCTCGACTATGAAGTGCCAGAGTTCCAGGAAATTACCATCAAGGTATTTGATACTTTGTTACTTATGACGTTCTTTTGTTATTCTATATCAGTTAATACATAGGCACGTGATGGTAAGCGGCCACAGCGATCTATTCCCTTAAGGGAGACTTTAAAACGACCTGTCGCTCAATGTGCTGCTGTGAAAAGTACAGTCTTCTGCAGTTGATCATCCAGGGTAAAATCCAGGGTAATAGACCACGAGGTAGACGAAGAACATCATGGCTGAAGAACTTACGCCAATGGTACAACAAGAGTACCAGATCACTGTTCCGAGCGGCGGTATCTAAAGTTGAGATCGCCATCATGATCTGATCGCCATCCTTCGTAAGTACCATAAGAAGAGAAGGCTCTTAATGATCTTCAAGCTTTAGATGTCTAGTGTACTGAATAATTTTAATGATGCTTCATTCTATAAATTCCGCGTGCGGCTTCGCTCGCGTGGACTATACGAAATCCCGCAGGAATGAGATATTTTTACAGGATTTACTGTCTCGTCAACTCCCAAACGTCGGGATTCAAACCTACGACCTCGGGATTCTATACCAAAGCGGCTTACTTACTGTTCCACGGAGGCAGTCGGTCAAATAGAATTACTTACTTGTTGTTCCAGGTGGTAGCGATAGACAGAAACAACTCGGACTTCATAGGCGTGGCGACGGTGCACATCAGTTTGATCAACTGGAACGACGAGCTGCCCATCTTTGAGCAGACGTCATACTCGGCGCGGTTCAACGAGACCGTCGGCGCCGGCTTCCCCGTGGCCACTGTGCGCGCGCGTGACAGGGACATCGGCGACCGCGTTGTGTGAGTATTCTAACTTTATATGGGAGGGGAAGGCCACAAATGAGATGGAAAGACGTCATCAAACGGGTGGCGGGCAGCAATTGGACGCTTACTGCTCAAAACAGGGAGCAATGGAAGGAGATGAAGGAGGCTTACATCAGATTACTGATTGAAGAAGGCTGAGATGATGATGATGATGATGGAAAAGGGAGGCAAATGAACATCTTTTTTGATGGAGGAGAATGCGTTACTGCGCAATAACGGCAAACTAGGGAGACCTGGCGTGTCTGAGATTCGGTACAAAAGACGTTCGTCCCCATTTTCACACAGATGAGACGAGCCGATCCGAAACACCTGATGGTAGGTGATGGCTAACGCCCGTAGACACCTTTTTATTTCGAAGGACAACGCGCCCTAACCGTGTGTGGGTCTAAGGACTAAAGCGTCCCACTCCTCACTTAACTCCCCTAGTTTCTCCTTAGCACTTTGATTGGGAGTATTGGCAAGCTCACAAAGGTAACAAACGAGTCTTCTGAATATTATTCACAGGCATACGCTAATGGGCAACGCAGACCAGTACCTACACATAGATGAAAACACTGGAGAGATCTTCGTATCGATTGACGACGCCTTCGACTACCATAGGCAAAACATTTTATTTGTTCAGGTTAGTCAACCCTGATAGTTGTTGGATACACCCTTAAATATAAATAAATTTTATTAAGGAATCATATTGCGTACCGAAATTACGTTCTGTTACTTATTGTTTTAGGTGAGAGCAGACGACACTTTAGGCAATACAGTTCGGAACACTGCTACGACACAGCTTCAGATCGATTTAGAAGACGTCAACAATACACCACCAACATTACGGCTGGTGAGTATGTAAAATATATCTAGTTAATTTATGTATTTATTAACACACTTTCTCTGTGACAATTTTCCAGTCCCACGTTGGGCGCCAAAACAGATTGTGTTTTTTACTTTTTGTTGTTACTTTTTATTCATGTAGGTAATACCAAAACGACTAAAAACGTTTCAATAACATTATCTTTCAGCCTCGTGTCAATCCGAACGTGGAGGAGAACGTTCCGGAGCATTACGAGATCCCCGGGGAACTGAGCGCCACTGACCCGGACACCACCGCGCTTCTGGTCTTCGAGATCGACTGGGACGAGTCCTGGGCCACCAAAGCTGGTCGTGACACCGAGGAAATTGAATATAGAGGGTAAACTTATTTATTGCCTCGATGGTTTAGGGGTTTTAGTATCTGATTGATCAGTTTCAGATTCCAGTGTTTAATTCCCGGGTCGGGAAATTTTTTCCGGATTTTATTAACACAGCTCGGGTTTGTCAGATCACCTTTTTGAAAAGTGTAACCAAGCCGGTACGATCACTGTAGCGATGACTTGATTTACATGATGGGATTCTTATCTCTGCAGTAGAACATTAATAGGTAACTAGTCACTTTATTTTTCCTTCTTTGGCATGATGATCAGTGAACCGATTCAATATACCTCAGAGCAGTTTTATGTCGAAACAGATTTCAACACAAATAAAATATGGCTACTTCTTGGAAAAGGATTTTCAGAGTGTCACAGACTCATATCTCCTATTAAAAGAAATTATTACGATAAAAACTATTTTTACAACGTTTCTTCATTTCATTAAGCATCAGGTCATATAGATTTCTTTGATTAAAAACTACGAAGATCTGAGTAATTCACCATCAACACCTCAAATCCGGTGAATTTTGCACGTTTTTCACGTGTCACACGAGCGCCGACTTCTGAACAATCGCACATATTTTTAAAACCATCCACGTTTTTAACCAGTTTTCTACACACATTAAAATAGATAAACCAGTTTACATAATGACCAAATTTTAAATAAATTGGAAGGAAACTTTTGATTTTATGGTCATAAGTATATATGTCACACGCTTAGCAAGATTTTCGCGGCGCGCCTTTCGAGGGGCACTGCTCAGGGCTGGCCAGGCGTAGGCGAACCCTGATAGGTGTATTCGAATCGTCAGTTACCCCGCAGCTAGCAGGTGAGGTGGCCATGTCGCTGGTTCCCGCGCTTTGGATGCTGGCGTACGTTCTTCAATTTTAAAAATTATGGTTCCCAGTTTTCCGGCATTTCCGTGTCACATTTTTTCAATGTAATGGTACTACTTTTAGCAGATGGGTTTTGAGGTGAAATACCTAGGTCCCTAATGTAGATGGACAGTAAAAAACTAGCTGGTTATATCTTTTCAATGAAAAATTATTTCAAAATATATGTTTTTTTGTAATTTCCATGGTGTAATTTCCATGGATAAAACACCATGGAAATTACGTAAGACCCATGGAAATTACCTTGTTTCTTTTAAGTTCATCATCATCAGCCATACGACAGCCACTGCTGGGTATAGGCATCCCCCAAGGATCTCCACACTGATCGGTTCTTGCGCCACGCACATCCCGCGGTTTCCGGCGGCCTTGGCAATGTCGTCAGTCCAGCTAGTCAAGGGCCTTCCCACTGAAAGTCTTTCAGTGCGCGGTCAAACTGAAAGACACCATCGCAAAACCTTTCCAACGGCCATCGGTTCTGCGGGATATATGTCCCGCCTACTATCATTTTAACTGAGCAACTCTTTGAGCTATGTCGGTTACCTACGTTATTTTGCGAATCTCCTCATTTTTGACTCTATCGCACAAAGAAACACCAAGCATAACTCTCTCCATTGCCCAATGTGTGACCTTGAGGCTTCTTATGAGACCCATAGTGAATGACCACGTTTCGCTTTCATATGTTATCACTGGCAACACACACTGTTCAAAGACTTTCGTCTTGAGGCACTGAGGTATGTTGGATGCGAATATATTCCATAGCTTCCCGAACGCTGCTCATCCGAGCTGGATTCGTCAAGGGGTCTCTTTCTCGAAGTTGGACTTACCTAACTGAACTGCCTGTCCAGGTAAACATAATGGTCAACAACTTCAAGCGTAACGTTTCCAATGCTAACTGGAGCGGGTGCAACATGGACGTTCGACATAATTTTCATCATGTCCATATTCATTTTAAGACCAACTCTTATGGAAACGTTACTAAGATCTTCGAGCATTGTGTTCAGATCCACCATGGTCTCGGCCATGAGAACTACATCGTCGGCAAAGCGTAGCTGTGTGAGGTACTCACCATTGATGTTAATACAGAATCCTTGCCAGTCTAGAGGCTTAAAAATATCCTCCAGCACAGTAGTGAACAGTTTAGAAGTTACGTCTTCCTGTCACCTCGCTCTAGTTAAATAGGGTTTGAGATCTGGTTTTGCAATCGAACAGATATGCAGCGTTTTGGTATAAGTACCTCAATACGTAGATATACATGTAGTCCACTTGGCACCTATTTAAAGACTGCAGCACTGCCTAGGTCTCGATTGAATCAAAGACTTTCTCATAGTTCAAGCTAAGCAACGCTTTTAAAGAATTCCAACAATTAAATTGAAGACTTAACTGATTGATGAAAAGACTTATTTTATAAAAATTCAATATGTTATTTTTTTATGTTTACTATTATGTTTATCCATAAGTATAATGTTATGGGAACAATTTTAATGTATAGAAAGTTAATTGATAACAGTTTTATCACTTTCATGTTCCTACTTTGAGTATCATAAGTAAGTTTAGAAATAAAGCTACTATTTTTGCTAAATATTGTTTTAATACAATGTAGATCTTTATACTACCCTAACTAACTAATATGACAGCGTAATTTCATATTTGACATGGTTTTTAGCTTAATTTAATCTGTTGGGTAATTTCCATTGCCTTTATTGTAATTTCCATGGGCCGCCAATTTTCTCCATTTTTTTTTAGCAAAAGTATAGATCCCGTACGTGGCGAATTTTGATATGTTGTTTAAATTTGCACCAGCTTTCGGAATATTTGTGCAATTCACCATAATTTAGCGATTTCAAAAATGCCGTGGAAATTACGCGGAGAGCACTTTTCTGAAGATCCACCCATATAGACAATGTTTAAAAAGTTACAGAGTTTAGACAATTCATCACATCTATCGAGCACAATAAGATTCTGTACAAATTGAAAGCACCATCTTCCGCATCATGTCTTTTACATTCAATTTGTGCCGTGCGGGAGCGGCACTAAAGAATACCAACTCCCGCCCCATCTCTTGCCCGTGGGTGTCGTAAGAGGCGACTAAGGGATTTCTATTTTAGCAGAACATCTGCTCTTCAGGTGGAAGACATTGTCGACCGGTTGCTGTTACCACCATACAGCTGCGAAAAACCTGCCAAGTGACTCTGACCTGTCTCGGGCGGGTCGCGTTCCAGGTTCAGCACTGTACTAACCGGAGCCAGGGGGACTGTTGTCGCGGCAGATGCCGGACCAGTGGAGCCTTAGCGGCGGTATTGTGCGGACAGAGTGGGTCGGCCCGCCGGCCAGGGAGACCCGTAGAAACGGTGGTGCCGCTGGCCGCCCGCGGCATAGTACAGGGGCCCGACGGTGGCTAACCATCTCCGAAGGCTGCCCCACCAGGTCGCGCATAATCCCGGGGTGGCTCGTCGTGCCGGGTGGTGCCCGGTCAGAGTGGGGCCCGGCGACCATCTCCGGGGGGGTACGGGGGCCCTTCCGTCCGGCGGGCCGGCTTCCTTTGTACCGTACTGTCCAATACCAAAGCAGGGCTCCTCGCTTTGTCTCGTTTTTGCCCCGGTAGCAGTCACCCTTTTCGCGCCCTCCCTTCCCCCCCTTTTTACTTCAATGGCACGAACACGACATCGCACTCGTCCTACAGCGGCATCCTTATCCCCCACCAACTCGCTGTTTGAGGTGGAGTTCACTAACATCCGTGGACTCCATGCAAACCTCAACGCCGTCCACCAACACCTCGAGACGGCCAGGCCTGCGATGCTGTTTCTGACGGAAACACAGATTGGCTGCCCGGCGGACACGGCATACTTGAACTATCCCGGCTATGTACTGGAAGAGTCCTTCCAGCCCAGGGCCGGGGTATGCCTTTTCGTCAGGGCGGACGTCTGCTGTGCCCGTCTTCGCTGCCTTGAAGACCCATCCTTCTCCATCCTCTGTGTGCACGTGGATCTTGGCTCTACGAGCAGAATCTACGTGTGCATATACCGATCCCATAAAGGAGACACCGAGACAACTCGACTCTTCGACCACCTGAGTCAGGCGGCAGATTTCGCTCAGGCGCGGTTCCCTGATAGCGAAATGGTGTTTCTAGGGGACTTCAATGCTCACCACGATACCTGGTTGGGTTCCCCTAAAACTGACCATGCTGGCCGGACCGCCCACGCATTTGCTCTCACGCACGACCTGACCCAACTGGTACTTCAGCCCACCCGGATACCAGACATCGTCGGTCATGCGCCCTCCTTGCTGGACCTTTTGCTGACGAGTCACCCATCTGGGTATCAAGTGTCGGTTTGCGCCCCACTAGGGTCTTCCGATCACTGCCTGGTTGGCGCAAAAGCGCCTTACACTGCTCCCCCACAACCTGTGGAGGTGACGCGGAGACTATGGCGCTACTCGTCGGCAGATTGGGACGGTATGCGGGAATACTTCGCGTCCGTCCCTTGGGGGCAGAGCTGCTTTGGAGAAAAGGATCCCTCTAAGTGTGCAGCGGCTATTGCGGGTGAGATCAGTATTGGAATGGAATACTACATTCCTTTTACTGATGTCACCAGCGGTCGCAAAGATGATCTCTGGTTTAATCGTGAGTGTGCTGCAGCCGTTGAACTGAAACGGGCAGCGTACGGCGCTTGGGCCAGAGCTCATGCCTTGCGGGATCCTAATATAGCCTCCCTTAAAGCTGCCTACAACAAAGCCACCAAGTCCGCCAAGCGGGCCTACATCAGAGCAGATGCCCAGCGAGTTGCACGTGTTGGCCAGGAGCTCATCACGCACCCCACGGGTAGCCGTTCCTACTGGCGCCTGGCTAAACATGTGCAATCCAATTTCTGCCAGCCTTCGCTGCCCCCGCTGAAATATCCCGATGGATCGCTGGCCCATCAGCCGCAGGAGAAGGCTGATCTGCTAGCCAACCTCTTTGCCGCTAATTCCTGCATCGATGATTGTGGAGCAGAGCCGCCTAAAATTCCTGACTGCGGTACCACAATGCCTGAAATTCGAATCAGGCAATGTGATGTCCGTGCTGAGTTGCAGTCACTCGATGTTAGGAAAGCCAGTGGCCCTGACGGTATTCCAGCGTTGGTTCTTAAAATATGCGCAGCGGAGTTGTCTCCAGTACTCACACGCCTGTACCGCCTCTCGTACACCACTGGTATTGTGCCCCAGGCTTGGAAAGAGGCGAACGTTCAACCTGTTCCCAAGAAGGGGGATAGGTCCGACCCTGCTAACTACCGGCCCATAGCCATAACCTCTGTACTTGGTAAGGTGTTTGAGCGGATAATCAACTCCCAACTTGTCCGCTACCTAGAAGATCACTCGCTGCTACATGACCGACAGTATGGTTTCAGACAAAAACGGTCCACGGGTGATCTTCTAGCGTACGTAACGCACCTCTGGGGGGAGGCTATGGAGAAGCATGGTGAATCTATGGCTGTTAGCCTGGATATTGCCAAGGCTTTTGACCGTGTTTGGCATCGCTCGCTTCTTTCCAAGCTTCCGGCATATGGTCTACCAACTCGCTTATGCGTCTGGATTGCGGGATTTCTGGAGGGTCGCAGGATTCGTGTCCTTTGTGATGGACGCGCTTCTCGCTTCCTCCCAATAAATTCCGGAGTGCCTCAAGGTTCCGTACTGTCGCCGACTTTGTTTCTTCTGCATATCAATGACATGTTATCACTAGGTAATATTCATTGCTATGCGGATGATAGCACTGTCCACGCACGTTATTTCGGAAGACCTGCGGCTAAACAGACCGAAACCGAGGAAAAGAGGAATCTTCTTGTCGCCGAGCTTGACGAGGTCCTGGACTGCATTGCCAAATGGGGTGCCAGCAATCTCGTCGAGTTCAATGCCAAGAAAACACAGGTGTGTGTGTTTTCTGCGAAAGCTTCTCCTTTCCTTTCCCATCCCACTCTTCAGAGCACGCCCTTACCAATACAGGATAGCCTAAGCATCCTTGGCATCGATGTTCGTAGCAACTTGAACCAACGGGAATATATCGAGAGCGTCATCAGAACAGCTTCCCGTAAACTCGGAATCCTGAACAGAGTGAGACGATTTTTCACTCCGGTGCAGCTTTGTCTCTTATACAAGGCACAGGTTCGCCCGTGTGTGGAATATTGCTCTCATCTCTGGGATGGTTCCGCAAAGTACTTATTGGAGGCTCTCGACAGGTTGCAGCGACGTGCTATCCGTATTATCGGTGATCAAGAGGTGACTAAGACCCTAGAACCTCTTCAGTTACGTAGAGACGTTGCCAGTCTTAGTGTTCTCTACCGTCTCTATAATGGGGAATGCTCTGAAGAGTTATTCCAACTCATCCCTTCCTCCCCTTTCCACTCCCGAACAACACGCGCCGGACTGCGTTGCCATCCCCATACCATCCAGACATTGGTGGCCCGTACCAAGAGGTATAGTTCCTCTTTTTTGCCTCGTGCCATTAGGGCATGGAATGCCCTTCCGGCTCACGTGTTTCCTTCCTCCTATAATCCTGGGCTTTTCAGGCGGGGCGTGAAGCGGCATCTATGCAGGCCTTCGGGGTGAGGGTGACTGGCTCAATTGGTATGACCTATTGAGCCAGTCAACCTTACATTTGGACCTCACTTCCGCTTACCATCAGGTGGAGTGAGGTCATCCTGACTGCCTCTTTATAAAAAAAAAAAAAAAAAAAAAAAAGCACCAAGGCTTAAAGTTTGTCGACGCTTACGTTGAATTTATTATGTTATTTATCTTATGTCATTATTCCATTCAAAACTGGTTGTCTCACCTAGTTGCGTGGAGATCGTGACCGTATACCCCGACCCGGAGAACACCAGAGCGGCGGCGGGCCGGCTGGTCGTGCGTGAAATCCGCAACAATGTCACCATCGACTTCGAGATGTTTGAGGTTCTGCATCTCACCGTCAGGGTGCGTGACTTGCACACCGTGTACAATGAGGACTATTCTGAAGGTAAGTTTATACCACATCAAGTCAATGTACGCACAGTCAATGATCACACTCATAAAAAGGGCAGGAACAGGTGTCATGCAAAGGTGTGATCGCTTGCCATCTGAAAGGCTTTTTTTACCATTAAACTACAATGACGTAGTACTTGTAACTCAATGTTTTTTACTTAGCAAATACCGTCACCCTCCAACGAGGTAAGAACGGGGTAAGTGACTCCCTTCGCCATGTAAAGGGGAGTTACCCACTTCACCCTCTGTGCTCCTTCTAGCATTGTGCAAGTGTCGTGGGGGAATGGAGGAGCCTAAGCTTAACGTCCATAATACAACTGGCAAGCTTATTGTAGTCCTTAATCCTCCTCTCTTATGGTGGGACGAAAGATATGACAGGCATCACCAGGTCTTCTCTGTTTAGTTGGGCGTGCTATGCAGGAGGAGGTGCCCACATCCCTTTAGCCTGCTAATGCTAAGTTGAAGCCCTACCGTCAGAAGATCTGCATGACTGTCTATCAACTGAATTATCATAATAAAGATGATACCTACTATAGTTTCTGTGCGTAGTTGGTTGATCATAAAGGTTGACTACAGTAGCCAAAAGGCAAAAACCTTACTAGGAGTAGGTACATGTAATTTCAGCGCATTCCAAAAAGCTCAACACCAGAGGAACCTTGGAACGTCTCGTGGTCGTCGTCAAGTGGGTAGTCCACACTTTGCTGGAGCTCCCCATAATCACCTGGCTGCACCTGCGGCCAACCTTACACATTTACATGTAGTAAATGTATTAAAAAAGGAGTCCATGTAATTCGTAACTGGCAATCTCCCACAGCGACATTCACGATAAGAATAATCGACATGAACGACAACTGGCCGGTGTTCGGCGAGGGCCAGCTGCAGCAGGCGCTGCTGGTGCGCGAGGAGTCCGCCTCCGGGGTCATCATCGGCTCCGTCGTCGCTACTGATATCGACGGCCCGCTATACAACCAAGTCCGCTACACCATAGAGTAAGTACCTACTAGCGGGCATTGCTCAATGTAAGGAGTTTGTTGGAAATGTCATTATTTTGACACACATAATCTGCCAATGAGATGACGTCAAAAAATATAATTTACATAGTGAATACACGGACTTTTTAGGTCCGTGAGTGAATAGCAATGGGACAGCAATAAACATTCAAAAAGAAGGCGAAACTAAGTACATTCTAAAATACAACATTTAATTCAAATATCGCACATATTAAGTTCTCTCGCGACCATTAACATCACAAAGCCAAGAGTGGTTTATGAGTTAGCTTTACAATTATTTTTAGTACGATGAAGCTGGTAGGCGATAAGACAATGTGCCAAAAATAAAATTTTGATTGGCGTATGTATCGTCAAGCTTCACTACGACTTAGCATCACTGTCCACGGCGGCGTAGTCTATGAAGCTACGCCGCCGTGGACAGTAGGCCTTAGAGGTAAATTAAGATGCAGCTGCCAACAGTGTTACCAGTACATTCCCTTGTCCAGGCCGCGTGAGGACACTCCCGAGGGCCTGGTAGAGATCGACTTCTACACGAGCCAGATGACGGTGGCGGCGGACGGCGCCATCGACGCGGACGAGCCGCCGCGCCACCACCTGTACTACACCGTGGTGGCCAGTGACGCCTGCTACGCAGAGAACCGCTCGCTCTGCCCGCCAGACCCCACCTTCTGGGAGACGAGGGGCAACGTGAGTCACAGCTTTGCCACTACTAGCCTTAACACAACTGCTACGCCGAAAACCGCTCGCTCTGCTCGCTGGACCCCACCTTCTGGGAGACGAGGGGCGTCGTGAGTCACTGCTTTGCCAGTATTAGCATCATTAAGCTGCGGCAGTTCGCAGGGAGTCTCGTAGTCTCTAGGCTGGTTAAGGCCCTCCGCCCATGGAGCTACTCAAAAGGAACTAATCACAAACTCAAATTACTAACGAGTTTCTTGAGCGTCACCGCCATACAAAACCATAGAGGTTCGCACACGACGCGACTAGTTACTAACCAGTAGTCTAGTCGCGTCTTGTGCGAACGGTAAGTAATTTGTGTTTGTGATTAGTTCCTTTTGAGTAGCTCCATGGACGGAGGGCCTAACTGACAATTGCCCACGGCCGGGGCCTACGTGCCGACTGTTCTTCAGGAGTATTCGCTCGCTTCTACAATAACGGTAAAAAAAGTAGTTTCATGATGTCCCCCTTAAATGTTGAGCTACTCTGGTCGAAAAAAGCCGAAGATTGTAGGTCCGATTTATCGAGACGTTTAAAAACCGAAAACAGGGGTTTTTAATCGTCTCGATAAGTCCGACTGGCTAGCTACCACGTCCAATGTGAAATCTGTCGCCAAAATAGCTGCTGGCTGTGTTTTTTTTATACCACATTAGTTGGAAGACGCGCAGCCCACCTGATGGTAAGCGGTCACTACGGCCTATTCCATTGAGGGACGCTTCAACAGGAAGCGTCGCTCAATGTTCTGCCAGACTAGGCTCTGTTGTTAATAAATGAAGCACAACCATTAACTGATATTAAAGTATTTATTAATCTTCGAGAACACACAATACAGTTTCATCACTTTAAACCGCCATTTGCAAGAAGAGATAGATACAGAGTTGCCAACATTAAAACTGTGAAAAGAAAGTCTGACCACAACAATAACAAAATCATAAATAATGCAATGTATACATCAACACCCCCCTTCAATGCATTATTTATCTAAAACAAAGACAACTTTTTATTAAACTTAATTATTAAATCCTTATTCAACGCCTTAGTGAACATATCTGCTATTTGCTCATTAGTCTGAATGTACTCTAAACATATTTGCCCTTTTTCTATTAACTCCTTTACAAAATGGTATCTTATATCTATATGTTTCAATCTCTTAATACAATTTGTGTTTGCAACCATTATAGCTGACTGATTGTCACAACATATTTTAATTGGTTCATTAATATTTTCATTAAAATCTAACAATAAATTTCTTAGCCAACATGCCTCACTAGCAGATGTACTTGCTGCTATATATTCAGATTCAGTAGAGGAAAGACTGACAGAACATTGCTTCTTAGAGCACCAAGATACTAAACAATTAGCATATAAAAAACAAAAACCTGTTGTGGATTTCCTATCCTTGAGGTCCCCACCCCAATCTGCATCACAATAACCAATCAGCTTTTCATCATTACATTTATATATAAGTTTATAATCAATACTATATTTTATATATCTAAGTACACGTTTTAAAGCCATTAACAACTCATTACTAGCACAATTTTGGTAACGACTAAGTATAGACACAGCTACACATAAATCAGGTCGTGTTCCTGACACAGCATACATCAAACAACCTAGTATTTTTCGACATTGGTTTTCTAAATTTTTATTTTTAACATCTGACACAGTATTTAATATTTTAACATTGAAATTTTGATCCATAGGGGTAGATATTGGCTTACAATCATACATTTTAAACTTCTTTAAGACATTTTCCAAATATGTTTTCTGACTTAATTCTGTTACACCATTTGATAAATTTTGATTTACATTTATACCTAGAAATTCAGACACTAGACCAAGATCTTTCATTTCAAATTCTTTACTCAAATTTAACTTTAACTCTTTAACTTCTTCATTATTTGTTCCACAAATTAATAAATCGTCGACATACAACAAGAGATACATCTTATTATTGTTACCATTATTTCTGAAATACAGACATGAATCACTTAGTGATCTTTGAAAACCTTGTTTAGTAATAACAGAGTGAAATTTTTCATTCCAATACTTTGGTGACTTTTTAAGACCGTACAACGACTTATTTAATTTAACAATATTTTTGTTATCATGGTAAGCCCCTTCTGGCAGACTAATATAAACTTCCTCATTTATGTCTCCATATAAAAATGCCCCTGTAACATCCATTTGAAAAATTGGAATTTTTAATTTAGTTGCTATGACAGTAAATACTCTAAATGTTGACAATTTTGCAACAGGTGCATATATATCACATAAATCAATTGAATCCTGTTGTTCAAAACCCCTGGCCACTAGCCTAGCTTTATACTGAGTTTTATTACCTATATTCTTTTTCTTAAAAACCCACTTGCTACTAATAATTTTACTATTAACTGGATAATCACAAACATCCCATGTATTATTATTTTTCAAAGTATCTATTTCCTTATTTATAGCTATAGTCCACATACCTGCATCCTCCCTTTTCATAGCCTCCTCATATGATTTGGGCTCCTCATCTAACAAACTAACTTGGTTACATTTATAAAAAGATGTCTGCTTTCTTACTCTCTGAGATCGCTTGTTCTGAGATGATGTTTCCGGTGAACTTGATAATGAGTCATCACTTACTTGAGATATAGTGTGTTCTTCACTTTCCTGGCAAGGTACATACTCACTATCGTCTGAAGTATCTTGACTATGTGAACTCTCCTGACTAATCTGTGAATCTTCACTAGTATAAGTTTCATCTATACTTTCTGGTTGTTCTGTTACTGTTTCTTCCGGTGTTATCTTGTCTATTTCCTGTGTTACAATTCCTTTATCTTTCATATCCATAAAAATCACATCTCGCTTTACTTCAACCTTGTTCTTCTGTGGAAAATAGATCCGGTGTCCTTTGACATTCTCACCATATCCGACCCAAATTCCATTTTCGCCTTTAGGATCCCACTTTTTCCTTCTCTCTTCAGGAATATGCGCTATAACGGGTGTCCCAAAAACTTTTAAATTGAAGATATCAAACTCTTTATTTGTCCACAAAGTATAAGGTGTTTTCTTTTCAACTGAGCTTTTTCCAGTCCGGTTCAAAACATAAGCAGCAGTGTTCACTGCTTCTGCCCACAGTGACTTAGGCAAATTCTTCGAATGAATCATGGTTCTGGCTGCTTCAACTAATGTTCGGTTTTCTCTTTCCGCTTTCCCGTTTTGTTCAGGTGTGTAGGGTACAGTAAGTTGGTGTATGATGCCTCTTTCATTGAATATCTTCTGAACATCTTTATTCACAAATTCTAAGCCATTATCACTTCTGAAATATTTAATCTTGTTGCCTGTTTCATTTTCTGCCTTGTTGATAAAGTTTTCTATACAATCTTTCACTTCGTGTTTCCCTTTGATAAAGTACACATGTCTATATTTTGAGTAATCATCCTTGAGTATCACAAAGTATCTTGAACGCCCCACTGAGTACTCTTCCATCGGGCCACAGACGTCCGCATGAATTAGTTCGCATGTTTTTGTTGTCTTATTTTCACTGTTTGGAAATGGTTGACGGTGGATTTTTCCCGTCACACAGCTCTCACAACGCTCAATATCACTGGTATCTGGTACTTTAATGTTGTTGTTTTTCAAAATATCTTTGACATAAACCATATTTTGATGAGCAAGTCGTTGGTGCCACTCAATCAAACTGACTTTGTTGCTTTGTGTACTTTCTGTGGTTTCTGCGACATTTAAGTTATTTTGCTTGTATATAAAATTAAGATAATATAGATTTCCTACTCGTTCTGCAACAGCACACACCTTTTTATTCTTGTAAAATTTACATTCGTTTTGTTCTGTCACTATGACATAACCTTTCGCGGTAATACACTTGACAGATAATAAGTTTGTTTTTAATGCCGGAACGTAGAGAACATTGTCTATGGTAGTGTCCACCCAACACTTCCCATTAAAAACTTGCACTGCCATCTGTCCACTTCCAAGAGCACTAATTTGAGTACCATCTCCCAATACTACAGATTTATTATTCAAACTTGTAAACGATGTAAATAGATTACGATCGCAACACATATGCTCACTCGCCCCTGAGTCTACAAGCCATTTCGAATGTTCGTACCTTTTAAAACACTCCGACTGTCCAGACGCAATAAATGCATTACTTTCCTTGTTCTTCCTGAAGCGACACTGAAATTTTGTATGTCCCGGTTTACCACAATAGAAACATTTGTTGTCGTTCGCGCCATTCACACTGTTACGATTGTCACGATTGTTCTTATTAAACTTACTCGTACATTCACTTTGGTAATGTCCGTACCTTTTACACTTATAACACTGAATGTCCTTTTTCACTGACTTTTTCGCGAAGAATGCTGATGATGATGACCTTGATGTTCCGCCTTTTTCTCGTAGCCTTTCTTCTTCAACCAGTAATCGGGCAAACAAATTTTCGATCGTTTGTTTGTCATCCGGTGCAGACTCCCATGCCGATATAAAATGTTTGTAGTCATCCGGCAACGACATAATGACTTTTGTTATGACTAGCTTGTCTGAAATATGTTCTCCGAGTTGTTTCAACTCATTATGCATTTCTTGCACCTTTGATAAAAACATGGACATTTCTGTACTGTCGTCATATTTTAGTTGAAAAAATCTCTGTTGCTTAATGTGGATACTTGTCTCGCTTTTCTGCTCGTAGATGCTTAGAAGTTTACGCCACATTTCAGCCGATGTAGAACATGATAGAACATGCAGCATCACATTTTCTGACATTCTTGTAACTAGAAGGGTTTGTGCTTTTACGTCTTGTCTTTCCCATTTTTCTCGTTCCTCTTCATCTACCGGCTTATTCAAATTTGTGACCACGTTGTACAAATTTTGATTTTTCAACAAAATGGTGGTCTGGAACTTCCACACGTTCCAGTTCTGTCCGCCTTCCAGTTTTACAACTGTTCCTTGTATTGTGTCGTTCATCTTTCCTTCCTTCCTGCAATCTCCTTCCTTGTTTCCAAGTATTTTCCAACCCGTTGACCGGTAATTTTCTTAACCTCGAAATGCAACCGACGCCGCCAACGCCGCCAACGATAATATTTCTTGCAGTAATTTACTTCAATTATTGCTTCAATATCAGTGTTATGTGCCCTGGGCCCATAACCTGTTGTTAATAAATGAAGCACAACCATTAACTGATATTAAAGTATTTATTAATCTTCGAGAACACACAATACAGTTTCATCACTTTAAACCGCCATTTGCAAGAAGAGATAGATACAGAGTTGCCAACATTAAAACTGTGAAAAGAAAGTCTGACCACAACAATAACAAAATCATAAATAATGCAATGTATACATCAACAGGCTCATTACTAAATACGACGAAATTAATTCACATGTAGGTACTTGTGTCTAAAAAAAAGTTATTTACTTATTTTCTCTCCACAATAATAAGAAGGTCTAGTACAATGTGACTTAAAGCTAATTTAATACTAAAATACATACAATGACCAACATCGTTGTGAGAGACTGGTGCCTGAGGGAGGTTTGAAGAAACCTGTAGTACGTCACCAAGGGTCTGTGTCTGTGTCGTCAGTTGATGGACTTCTGTGCCTATTTTGTAGTAACACTCTAATAGGGTAATTAGGGTATTTGACTATAATTTTTTTTTTTTGGTTTTTATACAGTTTATTTAATAAATAGCACTAAGCTTTTTAAAAATTTGAAATATCTTTTGTATTTTCGGAGTTACAGAGTTGTAAACTTCACGATTAGACAAGGAGAGCGCTACTTGTATGTGACGTCACATGCAAGTAGCTCCATACACGCGCCATATAAAATGTTATTTTAGAAAGAGACAGATAGGGTAAAGGTTGGGTAATCGGTGATATATGGTAATATGGTGACAAATTTGGTTTTGACGGCCTCTGTAAAGCCCAGCGAGCCGTACGCGGTTTTTATGTATACTATCGTATGCTCCCGACACCTCCCCTCAGCTAGCCACCGGTCACGAAGCAGAGAGCGCGTCGGCGTCGCGCTCAGGCAACTTCGTAGTGGAGAATCCGGAGCAAAATAGGCACGTAAATATCACTATATTACTGGCTATACTTATTTGAGGTTTTTAACTGTAATTTCTACGCGGCATTCGTAAATTTAGGTTATAATATAGTACTATAGCCGTCGTAATGAACCATTTAAAAATAATATGTTTCCGTCTTACGAGTGAGAATCTAGGGGCTTACAAATTTCATATTTTTTCTTACAGAAACGCATCGGCGCCGAGGCGTAAGGCCCTTCATACACAAGGCTATGCAAATATTCGATACTCGACGATTTGAGTCACAGTGGTTAGACCGTTGGGCTCGAAAACCCGGAGGTCGTGGGTTCGAATCCCACGGGGAGCATCACTTTCGGTGATTTTTTTCAGTCTGGTTAGGACATTGCAGGTTTGAATCACCTGAATGTCTGAAAATGATGATTCCGTGCTTCGGAAGGCACGTTAAGCCGTTGGTCCCGAATATGTTCCAAGAAGACCTGGTTTCCCTTGTAAGGGTTACGAGGTCAGATGACAACCGCTCCATTGTAATAACCAGGCTTGTCAAATCTAGGATCAGAGTCGAAGCAGACCCTGAGCTCCATTCTTGATGCAGTCGGGAATACGCTGGGATGATGATGATGACTTTTGATGATTATCACAGTATTGCCAATAAGGTATCACTATATTACCCTATTGTCACCATATTGCCACATATTCAGGAGAGATTTATAATGACGGATTAAGATATGTTTAAAGACACTGATTGTAATAACTGTAGCCAAATTAGAGGGGTAGTCGCGTCTGATCCCGGTATCCGTCCTTAGTCGCAACGGATACCGATCGATAGTCGCTTCGAATACCGGGATCGGTTGCACACCAAAAAATAATTAAAATTTTGTGCAACCGATACCGGGATCAGACGCGACTACAAAAATAAATATATTTAAGTTCTATCTGATCCCACAGGGTGTTTGCATTTGGGACCTTGTTAATTATGAATGAATATTTTGACGTTTCTTACTTCTAGATGTATCTGGGGGCACGGCAGTGCCCCCGCCAAGTCGAGCGCGAAGCAAACACTGCCGTACCATCCTTTACTGGAACCATTTCGCCGCATTTTCAGGCCCAACCAAACTATTAGAGATCGACATATACCGCCTTTACAAAAAATACTCAACTTAGTGAGCCGCTTCATTTGGTGGTGGTGGGGGGATGGGAGGGAAAGGGGGATGGTAGGGGTAGGGGGAGGGGGGAAGGGGAGGGTGAAGGGAGATGGAAGGGGGGACGGGAGGGGTAACTGGGGGGGTGGGGATAGTATATGGGAGGGGGAGTAGGGGGGATGGGAGGGGGAAGGGGGATGGGAGGGGCGATGGGAGGGGGAAGAGAGATGGGAGGTCACACAACATTAACTATAATAATAAAGAAATCGCAGTAAGGAACCTTAGACTTGGCACGACTATGTCTAGATTTCATTACTTTTTAGAGATAAACAAGCAGCTCCATCGAGACTTGGCTAGTTTTTTTACAGAATGTTTTTGGTGGGATTTCACTTCTTTTTGTAGGAACGTGGGCATATTGATTTATTTTGTATCTATTTGGAATGAGACGTTTCCCGTGAGATTTTTTTAGCCTATGTCCTGTTCCACGTTATAAACTATACCTGTGCCAAATTTCATGTGGATTGGATTGATAATGTACTATCCCATCCCCCCACCTCCCCCTCCCATTAATATCCCCATCCCCCTCCCACCCCCCCTCTCATCTCCTTTCCCCCCTCCCATCTCTCTTCCCCCTCCCATCGCCCCTCCCATCCCCCTTCCCCCTCCCATCCCCCCTACTCCCCCTCCCATATACTATCCCCACCCCCCCAGTTAACCCTCCCGTCCCCCCTTCCATCTACCTTCACCCTCCCCTTCCCCCCTCCCCCTACCCCTACCATCCCCCTTTCCCTCCCATCCCCCCACCACCACCAAATGAAGCGGCTCACTAAGTTGAGTATTTTTTGTAAAGGCGGTATATGTCGATCTCTAATAGTTTGGTTGGGCCTGAAAATGCGGCGAAATGGTTCCAGTAAAGGATGGTACGGCAGTGTTTGCTTCGCGCTCGACTTGGCGGGGGCACTGCCGTGCCCCCAGATACATCTAGAAGAAAGAAACGTCAAAATATTCATTCATAATTAACAAGGTCCCAAATGCAAACACCCTGTGGGATCAGATAGAACTTAAATATATTTATTTTTGTAGTCGCGTCTGATCCCGGTATCCGTTGCACAAAATTTTAATTATTTTTTGGGTTGCAACCGATCCCGGTATTCGAAGCGACTATCGATCGGTATCCGTTGCGACTCAGGACGGATACCGGGATCAGACGCGACTACCCCAAATTAGAGACTTAAAATGTTTAAGTAACTATTTTTTTAATAACTTTTCTAATAAATGTTAATTTGGAGCCAAAATTTGTCTTATAAGTCTTATTATCACTATATAGCCTACCTTTACCCTATACTGAAAATAAATTGCTTTGTAACTCACTTGATTTTTAACCGATTTTAAATATTTTTTCAATTATATTATACTTCTGTGTTGTATTATCGAATACAGTCACAAAATATTAAAATTTCAACTACAGTCAAATACCCGATTGTTGATGAGCTCGAAACATGCATGCATGTTATTATGTCACTCGCAGATAACAATCGAGATCATCGACACGAACAACAAAGTGCCCCGCGCGGAGACGCACCTGTTCGACGAGCGCGTGTACATCTGGGAGAACGCCACGCAGGGCGAGACGGTGCAACAGCTCTACTCCAGCGACTTGGACAGAGACGGTTAGTACACAAATATGCACTGTTTCACATTTTCTGCTACTAAGTTGATTCAACTCGTGACCTTTTCTATTATAAAATAGCAGACTTAGCAACCATAACACCAAATCGGCCTTCAATAGGCTAGTTGACAAAATTTGGAAATTCGTTTAAAACTATAGTTTAGTATCTATTTTACCCCAAATACATATATATTATTTTTAGAAAAATAGGCCTTTTTCATAAGTATTTTGCTTTTTTAGAAATAAACTTAAAATTAACTTTGGAAAGGCCAAGACTGTCATGGCGTCTTGAATGACGTCTATCCTCGCGAAACAATCGAGTTTGTTGATGTCAGTCGACGAGATCATTATACAGCTGCAACCGGTGTTTTGCGAGGACTGACGTCACGCTTCTCTGATTGTTGTTTAATGTCACGTGATTAAATAAGTAATTTTGCCGATTTTAATTTCCAAAAATATTTGTAATCTTATATTATTTTAGTAAAAAAGTTGTTTTTTGTTTACTACATATCATGATTAATCATTAGAAACTCTAAGCCATCCGATTCATTCTTAGTGGAAACAAACCTATTAATAACATTGCGATGTAATGTAAAGGCAAAATCTTCAACATCCGAGAAGACTACAATTACAACTTTAAGGGACTTTTTTTTAGCGGAGGAGAACACTTCACGTCATAACCGCAGGCTAGCGACGCCTGGGGCCGTGTGTGGGGCTCGGGACTAAAGACGTTCGTCCCACTACCCACTAAACTCCCCCGGTTTCCCCTTTTCACCCGATGGGGACGAGCCGGTGCCCATATGGGTTACGTCTGGAACCGGTAACTTAATTGCCAAAAAGCAGACGCCGGCTCGTCCCTTTCGTGTGTTTAGAGGACGTGGAGTGTAACAACAAACTACTTCCATGATATACATATAGGGCTGATTTCACTGATGGCTAGTATTCGACAAAAGACACAAAAGTGTCTGCGTCTGCGTATTCGGTATAACGATACTACCTATAGTCCGCGTCAACTTAACTGGCTTGTCTGAAGTTAGCTGGTCGCGTCGTTTGCGCAGGTGCGGGGCACGGCTGCACCTCTCTGACACCTACATTAATTTGTGTTCTGCGCAAGTTCTCGCACGATGTTCAGACAAGACAATTAAGTTGAAGCGTATTAGGTATACCTACATTTTGAAAAATTTGCAGAGATGTACCACAGAAGAAGATATCAGATCAACTACCTGGTGAACCCTCGCCTGCGCGTATTCTTCTCCGTGGACCCTGACTCCGGGCTGGTGTACGTGGACTTCACCACGGACGAGGTGCTGGACCGCGACGGCGACGAGCCCACGCACACCATCTTCATCACCATCAGCGACAACTTCAACAGGGAAGGAGGTACAAATTTATAAGTTTTATCATCATCAGCCTATATACGTTCCCACTGCTGGGACACAGGCCTTATCTCAATTGTGAAATAGTGTGGGTCATACCTACTCCACCACGCTGGCCTAGTGCGGGTTGGTAGGTACAGAACCTGTAAGAGAGCCCATAAGTTTACCTATACAACTATTTCTTTCTATAACTATTTTGTTTTTTGGTCAAAGACTGAGTAATTCGAAGCACTACAATCTCAGACAGAAGTGTAACCGTCGCACAGAATGAGGCCGCTGTGCCATGCGGATTCGCTTCCGAGTATTGCCTCGACTCGACTACACTCGGGAGCGAGAGATTGGGGCCCATTGCGGCCGACAACTTGGACACACAGCTCTGTATGCCCTGCGGTATTCTCCCTTTAAACAACAAAATGAACAAATTGGGGACTCCTCCCAACCTATGCGGTGCAGGAACTACCGGAAACTCCCGTGTCCGGACAGTAACTGCACCAAACGAAGCGATAGCTTACACTTTTGTCTCTGTTTTGGGCTGTTTAGGCACCGCCATCTTCAAGATATTATATTATAGTCAGCCATACTATGTGTACACAATCATTGCATGTAATTGTTTACTAACTACTGTTTCCGTGCTAACCGTACTTTTTGGCAAAGTTACAATAACCCGACAGAAGTTACACTAAATAACGAGAGAATATCTTATGTTCAGAGGGCAGACAGAATCAAAACGAGACAGTTCTAGAGGTGATCCTGATCGACGTGAACGACAACGCGCCGGTGCTGCCCGCTTCGCTATCCTGGAGTATATCCGAAGCTGCCGAAGAAGTAAGTTTATCATTAAATTGATTTTGCACAAAACAAAAAGTAACACTTAAAAGTAATTCTATCTCGAAAGAATTAACTCAAACTATCTACGTAGCATTTTAAACTCCCTGCCTCATCATAAGCTGCAGCGGCGCCAGAATGAACATCGGTAGATCGCTTGTATAAGGCTGTGTCTGTTCTTCTGGTGCTTGCCATCATGTGGGCCAGTTGGCAGAAATCACATAAAAAACCATTCCTCCTTAATCCAACGCAGGGTCACATCCTGTCCCCGAACATCACAGCAACGGACCGGGACGACCCAGAGACGGACAACGCGCGCGTGGGCTTCTCCATCCTCAACCTGACGCTGCACCGCGACGGCGTGGCGCCGGAGGACCTGCCGGATCTACCAGACCTGTTCCTCATCACGGACCTGGGCGAGAACACCGCTGAACTGTCTACTGCGTTCCCGCTTAGAGGCTTCTGGGGCACTTATGCTATACAGATAGAGGTCAACCTTTTCTATTAACTTTTTTTTTTATCGGAAGAGAATGCGTAACTGCATGCTAGCTAGACCAGCGGCAGTGGGCGGGACTAAAGCGTAATAATACCCATTAAACTCTGCTGGTTTTTGTGGTGAATAAACCTGTATGCAGGGGACTACAGTTATTTCTTATTTTTGCTGTGACAGTGAGATAATCAGCGGCCTGCATTGCGTCCTATTCCGATGAGGGAAACTTAACAGAAATAAAATCGCATATTGTACTGCCACACGTATAATAGGCATGTTGTAGCTACATACTTTACCATCAACCCAGTTCAAAAACTGATGTAGGTTTTGTCATCATTTTGTTAGTAGACTTTGGAAAAGAAAATAAGGTGATCTTAACGACGCAATATAAGTGAGCTGATTTGACAGGCGTACGACCACGGGAATCCGCCGCTGGATTCGAACGAGGTGTACGAGTTGATCGTCCGTCCGTACAACTACCATCGCCCGGAGTTCCAGTTTCCTCTGACAGGGTCCACCATCAGGCTTAGTAGGGTAAGTTTGCGTTTGAAACTTTTCATTCCACCCGACATTTAAAATCCCTAATAAATAAGTATAAGTGCTCGATAGTTTATCCGTCCGATGCTGAATGTTGCTCCCTATTTTTAGTTAAGAAAATTGACAATATGGATTATCTGAATTGTCTGACAGATTCATTATGAAATACTGAAAAACAACAAGCCTGAGTTATCGGTTATAACTATAAGAATATTTTTTGCCTTTTTTTGGAGGAGGAAATGCAGATAAGCTGTCTAGCCGCAGGCTTAAATAAATTTTTTTGAGTAAAATTGAAATTTTATATAATAGTAATTACCTACATTAACAAGGGAGAGATCAAGCAAGCTATCCACCGTAACGTTATTATAATATGATATTTAAAATATAATTTACGTATAATTCAATAGCAAACGACAATCGACGGGTCGCTGATGACGCCGCAAGGCGTGGCGCTGGCCAACATCCACGCCACGGACGAGGACGGCCTGCACGCTGGCACCGTGCAGTTCCACATACAGGGAAACGGTGAGCGCATACACTTAGCAAAACTCTGACTGTCTACCGTCATCATTCATTTTCCTGCCCTTATCCCACGCTAAGTAGCGTTGGCGCAGCATGTTTTTCCCTTCCACACATTCCTATCAGCCGTCAATTCTACATTCACATCTTTCATTTCCATATCATACTTCACGCAATCCATCCATCTCTTTTTCGGCCTTCCTCTGTTCGTCCTTCTGCCTGTCTACCGTCCGCATTATAATAGGATTCGCCAGGAGCTTTTTGAGTGGATCGAGAAGCAGGGCTGTGGCCTCGTCTAGGAAACTTCAGACGGCTACATAAATGGATTCGTGCACAGCTGACACGTGCACGAATCCAAAACCGCTAAAGCTGCCTCATGATTTTATTCATTCATAGTATATACATAGGTAGGTACATAAAAATAACGTTACTTAACGATATGTATAGAATCAATGTTCCTCACGCCCTGTTTCCAATCGAGAACACAATACTGATCGCCTTCTTTGGAAATAGTCGGTAAAGGAAAAGAACAATCGCTATAATGTACCTAAAGCTACAATATACTTATTAAACAAGTTACTTTACTATGTATGTTCACAGAGGAGGCAGTAGAATTCTTCGGCATAAATAATGGAGACGGTAATCAAGGCACTCTCACACTGCTGGGGACGTGGGGCGATGACGAGAGAATCAGGACATTCCGGGTAATAGTCATTCTTATTCAGCAGTGCTCAATAAAATAAAACACGACCTACTTAGCTATATACGAGTAGGTGATATCATCAAAGAAGTCCGTTGAGAAAATAAGAGTAAATATTAGGTTAGTACACCAAAAATACATATATAGATACTTGTTATGATAAATCGGTTGGCAGACAGGCACCCAGCTCACCTGATGGATACTGCCATTGAGGAATACGAGTCAGTAAACCACCAAACCTTGATCAAAGAGCCGGTAGACTCTGATCTTTAAGTCTAACATTTTAAGTAAACTGGCTCCCACATTTGTACTGGATCAAGGCCAAAGCTATAATGGCCGCAGGTTTAACTTCTTTGGTTCATCAACCAGACCCAAACTTCATAGAGTCATCTATAATTTCCACATATCTATTAATGTGTAGCAGTATAAATGTTGGAGCCAGTACACTTGAAATCAAAGGCTCGAAGATCAGATGAGCCTACAGTCTGGCAGCACATTGAGCGATGCTTCTTGTTGAAGTGTCCCGCAATCAGTGGCGTAGCGTGGGTGTCAGCCGCCCGGGGACCCTTTTTTTTTTTGCTCCTCCATTTGGCAAACATACACGCAGCGGGGGGGGAGCGGAAGACAATTCTGCCGCCCTTTTGTGAAATTTTGTCGCCCCCTAAAAAGTGCCGCCCGGGGCGGACCGCCCCCCCCCGCCCCCCCCCCCCCCCCCCCGCCCCCCCCTATCGCTACGCTACTGCTCGCAATGTAAGTAATTGGCCGCAGTGACCGGTTAACATCAGATGGGCTGCGTGTTTGTCTGCCAACTGAAGTAGTTTAAAAAAATAATCTAATAATGATTGTGTTCTAGCTAACCATCAGGGCGACAGACGGCGGGACAGAGCCGGGTCCGCTGTGGACCGACTCCACGGTGACAGTCATATTCGTGCCCACGTCGATAGAGCCCGCGTTCGTCACACCGACACAAACCGTTACTTTTACCGGTAATACATTTTTTTTCGTAGGAGTATGCTTTTAGCGTCGTGTGTAGGACTAGGGACTAAGCGTCTACTACCCGCTAAACTCCCCAGGTTTCTCCTTTCCACCGGATTGAGACAAGCTTGTTTCTTTACCGGGAAAACATTGACGTAGTGAAGACTATAATTTTATGATAGGATGAAGTAGGCACGTTCCTGAACTGTAAATTATAAGTAAGATAATTTTAGGAAACGAACTTCAATCTTCTGTTATAGGCTAACATTCAGTTCATAATAAACTTCTTCTAAATCATCTTTCATGCAAATATGTTTCCCACAGAGGGTGAAGATGGTTTATCGCAGTCTTCACAGCTGGAGCTTGCGCAAGACGAAAAGAACTACGAATGTCAACACGACGTATGCCACAACATTTACTACAGGATAGTTGGTGAGTTTCAGGACTTAGAATAAATGCAAACTCGCCTGTTAGTAAGCGGTTACCTTCGATTATAGGCGCTTGGAACACCAGACACATAAATCGCGCGTCACCTTCGCTGTAATTTTAAGGAAAAATATATTTTAATAACTCTCATCATCATTGGCCTGTCTCAGTCCACTGCTAGGCACGTAGTTCACTTATTGGCTACTGTAATATAACTTTGGCAGCAAGAAAAAAGGTTATAGGACCCGCTGCCAATGTGAAGGTCTCCAAAGCCCAATTGAGCTACGTTACTCTTTTTTTATGTTTGGACTAAGCCAGCACTTGACCACAAAGTTGTCTGATGTTAAACAACTATGCAGTCTACGATAGAGCGCGCTTGCATAGGAAAAGCCCGTTAACTCTGGCCTTGAAGAGTATATATATAATACTCACCAACAAAAACATAGCACCACAGAACAAGAAAAATATAGCACAATAGTTAGGAAGTGTCACTTCACTGTGAGCTTCTGTACGGTGGAGGTAGGTACTTTTTCAGACGAGCAGCTCATTCGAGTAGAAGTTCTTACATCAATCTTTTTCGTTGTGTTCATGTCAGGCGGCAACAGCGAGGGCTACTTCGCATTGGACGCGAGCAGCAACATTCTCCGGCTGACGCGAGAGCTGGACCGGTCTGATGCGGCCACGCGCACCATCATGGTGGGCGCCAGCAACTTGCCCGACCCCGTGCTGCCGCCGGAGCCGCCCGCCATCCTCGTCGTCACCGTCAACGTGAGTCACACACATCAAACTCTTCCGTTACGTGTTAGGTGGCAACACCGACGGCTACTTCGCTCTGGACGCGAGCGGCAACATTCTCCGACTGACGCAAGAGCTGGACCGCGCCGACGCGACCACGAGCACCATCTGGTGGGCGCCAGCAACGTAGCTGACGGAGCCGCCCGCCATCCTTGTCGTCACCGTCCACGTGAGTCACACACACCAAGGTTTTTTTATGCTAGATCAGTTAGCAGAGAGGCGACGGAAAACATCGTGAAGAAACCTGCTGGCTGGGTAGTCTTGCATGATCCAATTGGTCTGGTTCCCCTGTTAAGGGCTACGGGGGTCAAATGGCAGACTTTCCAAATCCTGAATTATGGTGCAAGCGTACCCTGAATAGGTAGATACTCTTTATTGCACAATACTTATTATGAAAAAATTTTTTTTACATAATTGAATAGTACAATGTAGGCGGACTTATCGCTAATAGCGAATAGCCAGCAAGAGTCGCTCAACGTGCTGCCATTACTATAGTTACTCTGGTCTTCGGGCTTTGGATTTCAAGTGTACTAGCTCTAACGTTAATGTTACTAGAACTCAGTCTACTGTTACTGCGGCAGATTCGACCTGCGGGGCTCGCCAGTCGGACTCTGAAAAAGTCCTAGTACCAACCAAACTTAAGGCGGGAATCGACCCGCGACCTCCGGGTTTTATACCCAAAGGCTTAGCTACTGTTCCATGGAGGCGGTCAAAATATCTTCTGACAGACAGGTTTTTGATGGTAAACTGCCTCTACGAAGTCTACGACATAATGTTTATTTGCTCTAGGTCCGAGAAGCCAGCCCCCGGCCGGTATTCGAGCGCATCCTGTACACCGCCGGCATCTCCACGCTCAACTCCATCGGCTGGGAGGTGCTCACTGTTAGGGTAAGTTGATTTCGCCTATTACCCGTGGTCCCACGGCTATGACCCACAGTGGGTCCACGGGCAGTTTTTTTTCCCCGTGGACCCACTGCTCTAGAATGGGACCACGGGTAATTGAAACAAAACTGCTTTTTACCCGTGGTCCACTGCACTGCGGTCTTGTCAAGAAGATTAAACAGGTTGGATCATTAGGTATAATACAATCTCTTTGCATTTCCCAGTTTATGCACTACGTCATTATGTCATTTGAAAGACACGTAGTCTTCTATTCTTAGCTAGTTGTTGTTTCTTCTCTTCTTTAGAGCTGCAGACTACCGAGATTGACCCTTTTTTCTTTTATAAAAAGAAGTCGAATAACGATCACCTATCACCTTTAAATTTTGCTACATCTCGTTTCCAATACTTTCTCTTCTTTTCTGTCCCTTAGAGTTTTTTTGATAACTTTATCAGACAAACAGGTTCATCAATAAAGTGCTGTCATGCTGGTCTTCTAACCTAATGAATAATAATATTGTTTTTAGCAATAAAGCTCATCCCTATCCCGTAAGTACAATCTGGTGAATACTTATCTAATTTTTTTTTATTGCTTGATGCTAACTCACCTAGGCGACGCACTCGGAGAACGCGACGCTGACGTACACGATCGACCCGGACAGTATGTCGGTGGACAGCAGCCTGGAGGCGGTGCGCGACTCGGCCTTCGCGCTGCACCCAGCCACCGGCGCGCTGACGCTCAACATGCAGCCCACCGCCGCCATGCACGGCATGTTCGCCTTCCGCGTCAACGCCACCGACCCCGGTCAGTCTGTCGCATAGTACATCATTGCTCACCCAGGCGACGCTGACGTACACGATCGACGCGATCACCGCCACAGACCCTGTGCAGTCTGTCGCATAGTACATCATAGCTCACCCAGGCGACGCTGGCGTACACGATCGACGCGATCACTGCCACAGACCCTGGTCAGTCTGTCGCATAGTATATCATAGCTCACCCAGGCGACGCTGACGTACACGATCGACGCGATCACCGCCACAGACCCTGGTCAGTCTGCCGCATAGTACATCATAGCTCACCCAGGAGACGCTGACGTACACGATCGACGCGATCACCGCCACAGACACTGGTCAGTTATTTTATGAGCCCGTGTACGATCCAAAGCGTTCCGCAAAAGACTACGCGCCATACCACGCCAATAAAATAACCAAGTTGATACGTTACTGCTTTTGCAAAGAACAATAAGCACATTAAGCCTAGTGTGAGAGTCACTGTCTTTTTTGTAATTGTATGTTATCGTATGTTGGTAAATAAATATTTTCATTTCATTTCATTTTTCATTTCATTTCATTTTCATTTCATTACAAATTAAGAAACCCGTATCTTGGTATAATTTCAGCGGGCGCCACGGACTCGACTCAAGTGCAGATTTACCTGATATCATCGCAGAACCGCGTGTACTTCACCTTCAGGAACACGGTGGAAGAAGTCGACCCCCACACAGTTTTCGTAAGTTTATTTAATTTCTCACTTTTAAATTCTAAATAATTATACATTTTTTCTTAAGCAGATCGATATTCAGCATGTTTATAAAAGACAAACTAAAACAGAAAGTTTTGATAACGGTCCTGTGGGAATCTGATGGGATAACAACAGTAAACGGTTAACGCCTAAGGACGCCTGACGCGCTTGTTACACCCGAGGCAACAACGTTGGGAGCACAAAAAAGTGTTCTTCCCGCTGGCAACACCATGTTACTTACCGACAGAAAAATAACAACAAGTAACACTTCAACGTGGTCTTCTGACATTGAGTGATTTCTTCATTTATGTGTTCCTCTTAATAGGCTACAGTGGTCGCTTACCATCAGGTGGGCTGCATGCCTATCTGCCGACTGAAGTGGCATGACAAAAAAGTTCCACTATGTTCTATGCTATTTACTTCAGATCACGCACTTAAATATCTCTGAATAAATCTCTGGACATTATTCACACAGCGCCATCTAGCCCCTAACTAAGCATTAGCTTGTGCTATGGGTGCCAGAACTGCCAGACAACAATTATTTTTTTTGGTATATTGTACATACATATTAATATTATACATAGAAACACCCAGACCGATACACACAGACATGTTCATGAACACAAATGTTAGTACCGTGCGGGGATCGAACCCGCGACCTCTGGTGTAATAGCCGACTTCTCGACCATTACACCATATGGCTCGTCGAACTTATCCCAATGGTTTACGTGGTAGATCGAGGAGGTGTTCGGCACGGAGTTCCGCATGCGCTGCAACGTGGACCAGGTGCTGCCGGCCACGGACAGCGGCGGCGCGGCGCTGGCCGACCGCACCGAGGTGCGCGCGCACTTCATCCGCAACAACGAGCCCGTGCCCGCCGAGGAGATCGAGCAGTACGTATAGACCGACAAACTAATTGTTCCGGTGGCGGCGTCGCTACTGTCTATTTAGAACTGTCATTAAATATCGATTTTGCATTGCACTTCACGTAGTTCCAATTTTGGCCACCGGAACAGATAAGTTTGTAGGTCTGTAGTGATTGCAGAATACGATACAACACAAAAGCAACACAAGCAACACTAGCTTGTTTTCCTTCTACGCTGATATCGTCAGTGGCATGTAGGTATGTGAGGCTCCAAAGCAAAGCAGACGTCCGCAGCAAATGTTTCTATGCCATAGTGTGCTCTAAGGCTGGTTTCAGAGTAACTGGCGGCACGCGTGTAGCGTTATACCTACACTGCCGATTTTCTTTGCAGTTCAAATCGTCGCTATCTTACAAGAATAGCGATACTTGCTGATGCGCGCACTGTTTGCATGCGTGACTCTATCTACCTTAAAATGTTTGAATGATGCGCGCCTGAAAGATAACGCCGACCGGTCATGAAAACAGCAATATGAATTTACAGCAATGTAAATCAGTGTTAATTCCATTACGAACAATTACAAAATAAATTGTCTCAAGTAAAAGCCGTAACTAAAGTAATACAGAACCGATAGGTTCGCAGCGTATAAATATAAAAGAAAAAGATTGATCTGACCCTAAGTGCAATGTCCTCGCAGGATCCGCAGCGACACGGCGCTCGTGGGCCGCCTGCAGCAGAGCCTGAGCGCGCATGAGCTCGTGCTGCAGGACTTCGTGACGGGCGGCAGCGGCGCGCCGGCGTCGTCCGCGCAGGCCGCCGTGTACGCGCTGGCCGCGCTCTCCGCGCTGCTCGCGCTGCTGTGCCTCGTGCTGCTGCTCACCTTCTTGTTGAGGACGCGCGCGTGAGTACACAGGACTCGTGACGGGCGGCAGCGGCGCGCCGGCGTCGTCCGCGCAGGCCGCCGTGTACGCGCTGGCCGCGCTCTCCGCGCTGCTCGCGCTGCTGTGCCTCGTGCTGCTGCTCACCTTCTTGCTGAGGACGCGCGCGTGAGTACACAGGACTCGTGACGGGCGGCAGCGGCGCGCCGGCGTCGTCCGCGCAGGCCGCCGTGTACGCGCTGGCCGCGCTCTCCGCGCTGCTCGCGCTGCTGTGCCTCGTGCTGCTGCTCACCTTCTTGTTGAGGACGCGCGCGTGAGTACACGATACAATGTGTGTGTTCTTCGGCCGATTTCGACCACCTTCCAAAATTATTAAGTAGCTATTGGCATTCATGACTCCGCATGTGACTCACGAAGCCAATTTTATTGCTAAACGATCTTGCACATTGCAAGCATGTGAGTACACTGTTCATAAATGTGTAGTTGATCGCCGCTGGTGGTCGGGCTTTCAACTCATCACGCTTTGCATCCAACTCAGCGCGACGTTTTTGCTCAAACTGATGTATTCTGGTTTTAACCAAAGTCCTCCATTCAGAGCGTTTTCCAGCCTGCATCTCCCACTGTGAGTGCACAATTCCACACTTTTTCATATGTCTTTTAAGCACATCTTTGTTATATCAGCCCTCGAAACGTAGAAGAATGCGTTGGTGCTCCAATAACACAGGCTAGCGAAACCTCGAGAATAAAGACCTTAGTGGAACTAAACCCACGGCTTCACCTTCCGACGGTCCATCAACAGTTGCTTACAATATCGATAATATCGATCCTATCAATAAATTATTTCAGTAATTGCTTAAAAACAACGAGCTTTTTGAACTAACTGGCGGCCGCGCGTCAAACATGAAATTCAATGCAAGATTCGTGATCTTGATAGTTTTCGGTACCAATCCGTCTCTTTCTAACTCTTAACTCAGCCACAAGTATACAATACATATTATAAAGAATAAAAATCGAACTCCACTTTGTAACAATGGTTAATCGTCTCTGACACTGTTCTTTTGTCCATAGATTTTTAAAAATGAAGACAATGGACTCAATTAATGAAAAAAACAAAATCTTTTACATAGTTGGTCGGTTTGCAGGCTGAACCGTCGGCTGCAGGCGCTGTCGATGACGAAGTACGGGTCGGTGGACTCGGGGCTGAACCGCGCGGGCCTGGCGCCCGGCACCAACAAGCACGCCGTGGAGGGCTCCAACCCAATTTGGAACGAGGCCATCAAGGCGCCCGACTTTGATGCCATCAGGTATTGCTTTCTACCCACTACCTATCTCTCCCACATGTAAAAACGGGAAATATTTAAGTATACATAAAAAAAATACTGAAATGTTTATCAAAATAACTGATTGCACACCAAAGAAGAATCCTCGCCGCCCGGGGATTCTTCGCATCCCTGGTAGGGATGGCGATCTGAGATCGATTAATCGAAGAATCGATTTTTCGAGTCAAAAAGATCGATTTTTTAAATCGATATGTTGTACTGAATCGATTCAGTGAATCGATTCATCACCCTTGAAAATCGACGTTCGATTTTTTTGGTTTATTTTTGGTATTATTACCATACAATTATTTAATTTTGCAATAAGTTGAATGGGACCCGTTCACCCGTCCCGTATTATTGACTGGACCCGTATAATTACCGGTTAAAGAGTTAATAACTCAATAACTCCCTTTCAAAAAATGTTACGTGTAATCTTTGACTTTTCGTATCAGTGACTGTTATTGCGATTCATCGTTTTTATTTGATTAACTTATACTACGTTAGTACTATTATATATTCTGTGCTTATACTAACTAATTTATACTTACATTGTTAACGCAAACCTTAAAAACAATATTTTTTAAAAAAATAGCTAAAAAGATCGATTTTTTGGAAATCGATCTTTTAAAGCTCGATTTTTTTGTGAATCGATTCATTGGGTTACGATTCGAATCGATCTGAAAATCGATCTTTTTAGGAAAAAATCGCCATCCCTAATCCCTGGTCCCGGCGCCTCGCTAACGTCCGTCATCGTAGGCACGGCCTCCGGTACCGCCGGGCACTTGGGGCCTCTTGTTTTGTTGATTTTCCATAGGGGGGATTTGGGCCTACACCCATTACGCTAAATCCTTGGGGGAGGCCTATGTCCAGCAGTGGACGTCTTTCGGCTGAAATGATGATGATGACACCAAAGGTTAGGTTAGGTTAGCAATTCAGTATTTTTTTTATGGTCAATCAGTATTTTTTGATGTGCAGTTAAATACAACCCAATGAAAACTACCGCCATAACTGCTCTGACTGTCTTCTTTTTTCCTCCAAACGACGAGGTACGCTTCACCATTATTCAAGATTTGGAAAGTCTAGTTACTAGATTGAAGCGACGCCTTCTGACCTCCGTAACCCTTAACAGAGAAACCAAACTTATTGGATCATTTGCTACCTACACAGCCTTTCGACCTCACGATGTTTTCTGACACGACCAAGATCGTAACAACGCACATATAAAAATCTATAGGTGTACAGATTCGCAGCATTATCATCACGCATTTGTGAAGTGACATTTCACACAAAGGCTACCCATTCTCGGTATCAAGTTGCAAGATCGATTCAGTAATATTGAAATCCGATAAAAACCAAAGTTAGGGACATCGGAGCTAAAATTGCGAGACTGATATGGTACTGGCGAATCCAGTGGCGTAGCGATGGGGGGGCGCTCCACCCCGGGCGGCACTTTTTAGGGGGCGGCAAAATTTCAGAATAAAGTTGAAGTGTCCCTTGATGGAATAGGCCGCAGTGACCACTTACCATCAGCTGGGCTGCTTTGCGAACTGGAGAAAAAAAAAAGAGCGGCAGAATTGTCTTCCGCCCCGAGCGGCTGACACCCTCGCTACGCCACTGGGCGAATCTCGATCATAACCATAGGTGCAGTCCAAACATTGAGTTACAAGTACGCTAGTAATTGTAGTTCGATGAGTCAAAATTATATTTTATTTATGCGCAGCGACACGAGCGGTGACTCGGACCTGATCGGCATCGAGGACCTGCCGCAGTTCCGCGACGACTACTTCCCGCCAGGCGACACCAACTCCATTGACGAGATATTCAACCCCAGGGTGGTAAGTGCATACACGGTTGATCACTACAAGATAGAATCAGAAAATAGACGCCGAACCCCACCACTACTGGTCTAGTAAACTCATCAACTTTCTTATTACAAATCAGTTATACCACAATCGTATCGTAGGTAGGTATAGCGAAAGGCTCAAACTCTAACAAAATAGTAGCTCGTCTATCCTCGAGTGTGAAGAAAAAGGATGCATGACATCATGGGCGTACCCAGCTTCTGGCCTAGGGGGGGGCAAGTCCCCTTGAAAGCGGGGGGGGGGGGGGGGTAGCGCGTACCTACTGAAACCCCTTGAATAAGGGGGGGGGGGGTGGAGCGCGTTGTCATACACAAACACACCTACTGAAACTTTAGGTATAAGTAATAAAGAGCAAACAGTAGGTACTTAAATATAAGGTTGGTACAAAAGTTCTCAGGGTTTCAATCGATAAAGTTCTACTTACTAACTTTTAATCCAACATATATATTTTTATACCACGTCAGTTGGCAGACAGACACGCACGCAGCCCACCTGATGGTAAGCGGTCACTGCGGCCTATTGCATTGAGGGACACTTCATCAGGAAGCGTCGCTCAATGTGCTGCATCGCTGTAAGCTCATGATCTTCGAGCCTTTAGTTTCAAGTGTACTGGCTTACTGGTAACAGTTCTTAAGCTAAAATTTAGACAGTAAGATAATATTGCAGAACAGTTTTAAATGCACTTGCTGTCATTACAATTTTTTTATGATTTTTGTCATCATTCCAACTTATATCAGCTCTCCATAGAGTTAGTTACAAGTCGCTTTTTATTAGTCATTTCATTTATTTCTTTCAAGGGTCGATTTGGTTTTCGGAATTAGATGAAGTCGACAAATGTTGTTTTTTCCTGGTCAGGACCAGGAAAAAACAACAATTAACGAAGATTCTACCTGTGAGTAAGTCAACGAAGTGCTTGAAAAGGTGGTAGGCGGTTGACGAGAGGTCTGAAGAGTAGGTATGGTGGGTGAGGAAAAACTTCAACGCTTAATTCGGTTAATTTTCGGATGGTGATTTGTGAAATATGCGGACGGGCGTTGTCGTGGAACAGGATCAGAAGTCGGTTGGGTTAGGCAGCGTTTGGAAAACTACGTCGAGTCTTCTTATCGCCGATTCCACAATGTCTAAAGACAAAGTCTTCAATCAGTGCGACCTACCCGTCATGACATAGGTACGGAGCCGAAAAGTTGACACTTACGGCACGGCTGGTCCACAAGTTTAAAGTCACTCAGCAGGCTATGGAAAGAGCCATGCTGGAAAGAGCCCTGCGGCCATATCAGCCGTAAAACCAATAACCGTTGTAGTAAACAGGTTCTAGAGTGGAGACCGCGTCTCGGTAAACGTAGTGTAGGACGCCCTCAGGCCAGGTGGAGCGATGATCTGCGCAAGATGGCTGGCAGGAGCTGGATAGGAGTGGCCGAGGATCGATCAGCGTGGCTAGCATTCGGAGAGGCCTATGTCCCGCAGTGGACTGTTACGGGCTGATAATAATGATGATGAGGATCAGATGTCTTCTGTTGACCAGTGCCTGGCTGCTTCAGATGCAAGTTGCGGTGATTGTCTGACCAAAGTCGTTTTTTGGTGGGTTTTTGCCTTTGGAAAGTGACTGACTCATAGTTCTTGTGCAATCCCTGGAGCTGTTTGCGATGGGTCAGACTTAGCTCCACCAGGGTCCTCAATTCGTTGTCCTAAAGTAATCTAGGTCAACCACTACGAAGTACATTTTCAACGCTGATACCTCCGGAACGAAATTTCATTGTTGAACGGTGCTTTCTTCAACGACAAATTACACTTTCAGATAGAGTGAAAAATTATTTGTAAGAAAAGATGTCGAAACGCGAAATACGTTGATGATGATAATATATGATTAAAAAGCATCGCTTCTACATCAAAAGTAATTTTCGAGGATCTTCTGCAAAGGGGCCGTCCATATATTACGTCATTCTAAATTAGGGGGGGGGGTTGGTCTGCGGATGACGGCAAATGATAGATGGGGGGGGGGGGGGGTGTTTCAAAATTGACGTCATTCTTATTTATTTATTTATAGTTTATTGTTCACGTACAAAAAGATTATTTCTAAAAAGAAATTTCTTCCAGCACACCTAGTAAGTGAGACTGCAAATGTGAGAGGCGGCTAAGGCGCGTACAGTACTAAAATAACTGATAATAAACATACATAATGCAACATAGATGTACACAAATACAGTAATAACTACAGATAAAATACTCTAACAATAATATTACATATAATACTAGCTGCCCGCCCCGGCTTCGCCCGTGGTACAGTCAGCGTCATATAGTTCGTGATACTCAGGGTACTCTAATAAATAGACGCAACCAAAAAGTCGATAATATCGGTACAAACAAAGTTTTCTTATTGTTGTCAACAGTTTTGTCGCTCAAAAGGTCGACACACTTAAAATGTCATAAAAATCGGTTCAGTCAAACTGCCATAAATATGGTTACAGTCATACCGCCAATGTTATCCAAACATTCAAAGTGTTCAAAAATATGGAACACATTAGAAAAATAAACCTTACTGTTATAATATTTAAATATTATTTTTCTCATGCATTAGTATCAAAAAAATTAAACACAAAGGGAAAGCGATAGAAACTACTGCTGTCCTTTTCATTTTAAGCATGACGTCATAGACGATCATTCTCTTTTGTTTTGTATAGAATTTCAAAATTTCTTGCATAGCCATTTACGATATCTGGGGGCACGGCAGTGGTGAGGACCAAGTCGAGCAAAAAAAACCGGCCTGCCGTACCATCTAATTCAGGCCATTTTCGATCCCCTATTGCTTCGTTGTAGACAAAACTAGAAGCTTGAATTTTCAGTACGGACGATATGTCTCAAGATATGTTAAAAAAATATAATTAAGCAATAAACAGCTACAGCTAAAATCTAAATAGATGTTAACCTCAATGTTGAATATAAGTTATAAGGACAAGAAATAAACATAAGCTTGCCGTTCCAAGCCTCAGACTCAGTAAAACTTGTAACTCATTTGTAGGAAAAAGTATAAAAATGTTTAATATGTTGCCACAAACTTTTATTGACTTGCCTATACATAAATTTAAATTAAAAATTAAAGAATGCCTTATGAAGAAAGGCTATTATAAAATAGAAGATTATTTTAATGATAAAAATTTGTGGACACATTAAGTTGCTTCCTAGCACATGTACTCTGCCTGCGCCTTTGTATCCTCTGCCTGCGCCTTTGTATTGTTATTTGTATTGACATGATCCTTTGTATTGACATTATTATTTATTGTGACTTAAATTATTTTTGTGATGTGAAATTTTTGAATTTTATAATTTTTAATTTGTAATATTTTTTTGAAAAAAGGCAAAACTGTTGAGTTTCTTGCGGCACTTCTTTCCTCAACAGGCCATTGACGTCGAAGTGCTGGTAGGGAAAAAAAAAGATTGACGTGTAAAAGTATTTTTTAAAAAATCTATTTGCAGAATAAATTTATTTCATTTCATTTCATTTCATTTCATTAGGTATATTTCGTATTTAATTTTACTTGTGTATCTAACTGAAATGAACACATTCCGTATTAACGATAAACTGAACAGTTCAGATAAAGTTACTTTCGAACGTACAAAAGACTAACCCCTTAAAAGCCAAATCGCATAATAAACCTATTTTAGCTATTTCACTGTTCTTTCACTGCACTTTCTCTTTCTTTCTTGGTGCTGTTAACTTTTGAAAGAAAATGACAAATCAATGTAATGACTAAAATAGGTTTAATAAGCGATTTTTGTTTTCATGAATAAGGGGATAAGTATCTCAGAGGGTGTATATAAAAAAAAGTTTTGGTTCAACTACTTTATTTTTTTTAAACTAAAATCGCGTATAGCCACCTTCTGCTAGAATTACGTCAGAAAGACGTCTGCGCATAGATTGCACCGCATTGTAACAGAAGTTGCCTCCTCTCATGGACTCCCATATTTCTTCAACGTGGTTCCTTAAATTTGCGGTGGTTCGTGCTCGAGTACTGTCCCATACCTGAACCATTTTGCCCCACAAATTTTCGATCGGGTTCAGGTCGGGACTATGAGGTGGCATCGGAATTAATTCCAGGTCTGGAGTTCCGTCCAAGTAATTTTTAACAACTCTGGAGTTGTGCACCGAACTGTTGTCTTGGACAAACCTAATCCTTCCATGTGGAAAAAAAAACTCTTCCTGTTGGAAGCAACACGTTTTCGAGGATGTCTTTATATCGAGGGCCATTCATTCTTCCTCCCACTTCGACTAATTCCCCTGGTCCGCTTTGAGTCATCCATCCCCAAAACCCCAAGGTAATTCGACCACTGCGATTGTTAGGGAGGACATTTCCTTCATCATACCTTGTGTTCGATGTTCGGTATAAAGATAAGCGTCCCCGGGCAGAAGAACAAAAAAACTTTTTCATCTACGAAGATCACGTTACTAAAATCGAAATTTAAATAATTTCGTGCGAATTGTAAACGCTGCGCTTTAAGCCTGGGTGTTAATATAGACTTTTTAGCAGGAATACGATGACGTAATCCATTATCTCGAAGACGCCATCTTATTGTGCTCTGCGATATGCCAAATTCTACAGACATATTCCTGACGTTTATAAAACGATTGCTAATAGCTCGCTGAACTATATTTCTGACTTGAGTTAAACTGGTTCGACGTGGACGACCAAACGAAACATGATTTTGCATTGCACCATCACTTTGCCATCTCTCTAGCCAACGGTATACGGTGTTTCTCTAAAATAAAGAAAGAAGCAGAATTTAAAAAGATAGTTTATAATTATAGTATAGGTATCTAACTCATTTTCAAGCGATACTTACGGATATTCCCAGTGTGTCATCAATGCGATATGTAGCCATATTTAAGTATTAAGTATGAAATTGCTTCAACAGAATTACGTAGTCAAGATTTCCAGCTTTCGATAATATTTTTTTTTTTTTTTTTCTTTTGGCTCTGCACGGTTTGTGCTTAAGCCACGACAAAGTTTTGATGAATCAGCTTCTTTGGGTTGACTGTTGCTTGTGTTGTATTGTATGTTGTACTCTTGCTGGTAATGGCAGACGAGACATTTTGGGAGGATTTTGTTGCACTTGACATTGATACGACTGATGGTTATTTGACATGCACTGACGGATAATAGAATTACATTCAAACATTAGATTGCGTAATGAGGTTTCATGCTAGCTTATTTTTCTAATGTGTTCCATATTTTTGAACACTTTGAATGTTTGGATACCATTGGCGGGATGACTGTAACCATATTTATGGCAGTTTGACTGAACCGATTTATATGACATTTTAAGTGTGTCGACCTTTTGAGCGACAAAACTGTTGACAACAATAAGAAAACTTTGTTTGTACCGATATTATCGACTTTCTGGTTGCGTCTATTTATTAGAGTACCCTGAGTATCACGAACTATATGACGCTGACTGTACTTACATGTATTATACATATAAACCTTCCTTAAGAATCACTCTATCTATTAAAAAAAACCGCATCAAAACCGCATAAGCATACATAGGGACAGACAGCAAAAGCGACTTAATTTGTTTTATACTATATTGATAATAAACACAATACTTAAATAATAACTACAACATTACATAATTAATAAAAGTACATAAATACTATACTTATATAATACATATCTCATACTAAGAAAAGATAGTGTTCTTGTGATATTTTGCAAGTATTTAATGGTATTAATTATTGAACTCATTATTTATTTATTTATTTATTAATCTTTCGAGCCCCGGATCACCAGACACAATAGAAAATCTATTGTTACGCGGCACCCGAGTGCCGGTTCGGGATTGAGTGGTTAAAAAGGTCAAGGCATGTCTACATTATTTTTTAAAACTAATTAATAATATATAATATTATTAATTCCTATTTTTTACTTTTATATTATATTATACCAATGATTATTGCCAAAGTAAAAATAATATAAACAAACTTTTTAAAAAAAAAATTAAACCGACTTCAAAAAAAAAGAAACAAAAAAAACTACCTAAAAAACTGAAAAGCAAAAATAAACATTCATGAAATGCGCTTATTGTCTAAGCCTATTAATTAAATTGTATTTTACGTGCTAGGTAGGTACCTACTAATCTGTTTGAAGTCGGTGCCAAGCCAAATAGTAGGTACCCAGATTACGTACCTACGTCCGCGGATTAATAAGTAACCCTTTATAATACATAATTTATTATTATATATCATTTTTTATTACCTTTGGCTTGGCACCGACTTCAAACAGATTAGTAGGTACCTACCTAGCACGTAAAATACAATTTAATTAATAGGCTTAGACAATAAGCGCATTTCATGAATGTCTTATTAAAATTATTTTTTGCTTTTCAGTTTTTTAGGTAGTTTTTTTTGTTTCTTTTTTTTTGAAGTCGGTTTAATTTTTTTTAAAAAAAGTTTGTTTATTTTTCTATTTTTAGTGTGAATAACACGTAGGTAGTGAGTAAAACTCTTTCATAATAATGATAGCGAAAATACGAGTAGAATTGTATTATTTGATAATAAATAATAATATTAGGTATTCATTAAGTGTTCAGCACCATGGGTAGGAGGAGAATGCGTTTATGCACCATAACCGCAGGCTAGCTAGACCCGCGGCCGTGTGTGGGACTCGAGACCGAAGCGTCCGCTACCCACTACACTCCCCCGGTTTCTCCTTCACACCCGATTAGGACGAGCCGGTGCTAACCTTATTGGCTAGTGACCAGCCCATCCCCGGGTAATCATCAGCTTAGCTGCAAAAGTACATGAAATACAACTAACGTTCCACATATTCCTACAACACTGAAAGAATTATCCCCTAACTCCTAACCGTTAAGGAGTTGTACTTTCCATCATCACCTTAGCTGCAAAAGTACATGAAATACAACTAACGGTCCACATATTCCTACAATACTGAAAGAATTATCCCCTAACTCCTAACCGTTAAGGAGTTGTACCTTCCATCATCAGCTCATCAACATAAAATGATGTCTATCGGACGCAAAAACTTGAATGGCTTCAGAAAAAATAAGTAACGCGTAGGCGCAGCCTATAAAATTTGAGGTTTTCCCTTGATTTTTCCGGGATCCCATCATCAGATCCTGACATGGTGACAATGGGACCACCTCGAAACTATGCACTTTCAAATAAAAAAAGAATTATTTAAATCGGTCCACAATTGACGGAGAAATCGACGGACATACATAAAAAAAAAAAAAAAAAAAATACATACAGTCGAACATATAACCTCCTCCTTTTTTGAAGTCGGTTAAAAAGGTGATTCTATAATCAAGTGTTTTAATCATTAATACCCTATTTTTCTCAAATCTACAATGTTTTAATTTTGTCAAACTGGTAATGACGTCAATTTTGGGAGAAGGGGGGGGGGGTCATTAAGAAATGACGATAGGATGATTGTAGGGGGGGGGGGGTCTAAAATCTGAAAAAATCGATGACGTAATTTATGGACGGCCCCAAAACGGTTTATAAGGTCTTCCGTGAAAGAATCGCCCATACTGTTTGCAAATTCAGTTTTATATGTAAGTACACTGAGCAAAGAAAACTTAAAGGATGGAGCATAAGCCCCGTTTTCACTTCGATTAGTAGTAATTACGCGAGTTCATACATGTTCTGCGAGATTTCCAGGGGGGGGGGGGGGGGGCAGCTGCACTTGTTACTTTGATTTGTAGTAATTAGACGAGTTCATACATGTACTGCGAGATTTCCAGGGGGGGGCAGCCGCCCCCCCCCCCCCTGCCCCCCCCCTCGGTACGCCCATGCATGACATGTGGCAACGCTGCCCCGCGTGCCGTAGGTCGCGCTCCAATTCGAGAAAGGATTACTTTTTAATATTTTTTTTTTGTTGTGCAAAATATTGTTAAAAATCAAACAGTCAAGTACCTAATTCTTCAATAATAACTATTTATATTTATTTTATGTGATTAGGAGCCTCAGGAGGGCGTCGCCACACACAACAACAACTTCGGCTTCGCGTCAAGCCCCTTCGGCAAGCAGTTCAGCGCATGAAAACGCCTCACGAGGATCCCCCTACGATCATCGATTACCTAACTTATTCATTGTAAAATTGAACTGTATGTATATTGTAAATACTCGTAAAGAAATACAGCCTATTTTTAAAGTATATAAAAATATTACAATAACATACTTACTTCTTATATTATAATTGTACCTATTATTATTAAAACTGATTGTTAAATAAATAGGTATGTAAATATTGTACTATATAATTTATTAAATTTATTTTTTATAAGTACTTTAGGTGTTTTATTAGATTGTCAATCGGTATTTGAATAAAATTCCTCAAAATATGGATGTTTTCGCAAACCACTTTATCTACGTTTTATGCAGGGTGTCCTGTCTGGGTAGACCAGCACAAGAGGCATAGAACAAGCCTAACTTGACCTCACACCTCAGTAAAAGTTGCTCAGTTTTCAAAATATTGCCAATTTAAACTTTTTCTAAATTTTCACGGTAGGTACCGTTGCACGACCCGGGCCCCGTAAGGGCGCAACAAAAAGCTAGGTTAATGATGATCACTGTCGCACATTTTTGTGGTTAATAATGGTGGCCACACGCTACCACCTATAGCTAGAAGTGTTAAAAAGAATTATTTTATAATTATCTTTGGGCTATACAAAAAATCTCAAAAAATGACAACGCAGTCGTCAAATGTTGTCGGTGGTTGTCGGATTCGTCGGATTTGTCAGTCCACTACTTTGTGGAAAATTAATCAAAGATCCACCAAAACAATATTATTAAAAGAGCAAGTAAAACAAACACGGGATAGAGTCCACAGTAAAAAATAATAAGTAAACAAGTACCTAAGTAATTGTTGCGATGTAACGACTTCTAAAGAAGTCGTTCCCTCGCAATGTTAAGTGTAATTTCACTCTTCGAAGGGTTTCTCCTGACAATATGTCCTCAAATCAGCAAAAGATATCCATGAAGCACCACAAAAAACATCATTGCTCATTGGACTTCGGTAAGTTTTGATGTTTTACCGATTGGTTTATAGAGAGATACCTAAAGCCAGTAGGTTCGCCCTTTAGATAAATAATTAGTACTATAACGTACTAGCCAAAGGGCACCATTGTTATCAAAGTGCAAAAAATGTGTAGCGCATTTCACATATGTCTCACCACTTCAGTCCTCCGAGCTAAGAACCAAAAATGTCAATCCAAAGTGCAGACAATTAAAGCTTATTGTACCTAAGTATATGTAATATACCAACTTTTTAAGGGAGATGTCAGTAGTACCTAATTTATCAAATATGTTTGTCAGTAAGCCCCAAACACTACCACTACATAACAATCCCTGCAGCCAAAGTATAGTGACAAGCCAATACAGGCAATAATTACTAAATCAAAATTAATATTGTTATGTTTTATCAATAAAAACCGAAGAGTTCGACAAGATGCCCCCGCCGCGGTCGTCGTGGCTCTTCCGTTGGCTGCGCAAGTGGTTCCTGATCAGCAAGCGCCACCCGCACACGTACCGCCACTTCCGCAGCTACCCCACCGTGGTGGCCGAGCGGCAGCGCCAGCTCACCGAGGGAGACCGCTGCCTCATCCATCCACTGAGCTGTTTCAGGTCTCGTAACCAGTCTACGCAAGGCTGGTTTCAGAGTTGCGCGACTGAACTATCAACAAACGCGCGCTAATATTGTATCCATTTAATTGCGTCATTATATAGCGACGTTAGAACCATTGTGATCCAAGTCACATTTTCAACTTTTTGTGAATACGAGGCAAAAGCGTTTGGATTTGGTCCAGAAATTGTCCTATTCCAAAGTGACCGATATGAGTTTCCTTATGAAAATAGCTATAATAAACACTTGGATCAGTGTGGCATGAAAAATATGTATTTTTTTGGGATGTTAATAACAAAATATCGATTTTGATAAGAATGTCACTTGGATCACTATGGTTCTAACGTCGTCAGTCACTAGGTACCATTATCTAGAGAAGACTAATAGAGATTCCCAGATTTTTTCTCATAGACAATCTTTCAAAACTCAGCTGGCTCCGGTGGGACCTCAAGAAAGCTTTTCTACCATAAGTATTCCCAATTCCCGAGCCCCAACAAAAATGGTGACGCCAACGTAGACCTTCGTTGAGTCTCCCATGGACCCCTACTAGGAGTCCATCTGGACCACATTGAGAACTAAGGCTCTGGAGGAGCATGTAGGCGCGCGCGTCTTGACAGTGTTGTTCAAACGTGTGACTGAAACCAGCATTACATAATAATACCTACTTTAAGAGGAGGACGAGAATTAATCGGTTCGCACAAAATTCAGATTAAATTTTGTGCGAACGCGAACGCAAGATTAAATGCCTTCATGCGAAGTCAGGGCGGCCGACTAATAAACTAAGCCTTTTACAGCCTCTACTGGAACAGCCTCATGGCTCTAGTGAACATCAGCCACATCTGCATCTCGTCGTTCCGGCTGACGTTCGTGCTGCCCCCGCTCGGTCAGGCACCCAGGCTTCACGTGCTGGACCGCGTCATGTTGCTGCTGCAGCTTATCTGCGTGGTCGACGTCGTTGTCAGATTCCATATAGGATTTATAGACAAAAATGCCAACGTGGTTTTGGAAAGACTGCGGATTGCTTGGTAAGACGTTATGTAAACCAGTAATCTAAAGGCCAGTTTCACATCTGACAGTGTATAAGTTGGTGGATAATGCCGTCTTATTTTTTTGAAAAAAGACAACATCTTAGTTTTGGTTTTATTAGTGGTGGGTGGCATAGACTAGCCCTTTGTATGAGAATCAATAACTCAGCGCAAAAATAAAAATTATTTACAGGAAAATGAAGACGCGTCATCTGACTATCAATGAACTATGATGGTATAGACCGACAAACTTATCTGTTCCGGTGGCCAAAATTGGAACTAAATAGACAGTAGCGACGATTTTATTTTACTAACCATTTATTTGATTTTCTTCAGTCACTACCTCCAGCGATACTTCGTCATAGACCTCGTGTCCGCGCTTCCAATCAGCTACGTTCTCCTCAGTTACAAGATCACGGAACCGCGGATAATTCTGATCACCCTCATGCTGCCTACACTGAAAATATTTAGCATTTGTCGGGACTCTAGAAGCTTAGTTACCTTCGTTCAGGTATAGTATTTTTCCGGGATATGACTTGTTAAATTCCGGGATTCATTTCCACCAGAGCTGCTGTGGTTTCAGTTAGTAGACCCGCCAGGTTCGAATCCGCTGTACCTCCGATCAGAATGTATGCTTCAGGGTACCGAGCGACTCGTATCGAGGCCGGTTCGCGTCTTCTCCGGGAAAATTTAGAATCCGTGTTTGGAGAAAGTCGGTTTTCAGCGAATCCAAAGTAAATACAGATCTTCCTCTCTGAATGGTTTATATTTAGTGTCGAAACAGTCTAGACTGTCCAATAAAAGCAGTAGATCGAGGCACTTAACTGTCTAAAGTCAAAAATAATATATTTTAATTTACATTGTATAAATTATGCTCAAAATGTTGACGTTTCCTCAGAGATACCAAGTAGCCTACGTGGTATACGGACCGATGCAGAACCTCATTCTGTTCTTCCTATCAGCGCACTTGCTGAGCTGCATCACTTTCGTTTACGGCGTAATCTGTTACTACTGTTAGTATAATTATATACATAGATATATGTGTATGTAGCTACTCCACACTCCACGGTAAAATAAATAACAAAGTGCTTACTTAGGTACTCTTTATCTAGTCCTCGAGTAAACTAACATAAATGTCCACCTGAAGATTAATCAAATAGATTTTCCTCAGGGACGGGCACTTGGCCTATGGCGCATCACCAGTTTCTGACGTCAAACTCAACGAAGCTGCCAAACATACCCATGAGCGTTAGATATACCAAAGCTGCGTTTCTTTGCTTCTCGGCTTTTTTCGGTAAGTTTATATTAAAATTACTGCTCCTAAACACTGAAGTTCAGTTTTAACCTCCGATTGCAATCCACAGGCACCACCTTTTCGATGTACATAATCTATGAACCAATAGAAATTCTCGTCCATTCGTTTACAACGTTGTACGCTTCTCTATTCATGGTCTACACTCTAGGTAAGTATATAATCGATAATTTTGTACATTGTCCCAGTCTTTTTTGTTTAAGTTCATAATGAAGTTATTTTATTGTCATTCTAGTGTATCTCATCAAAGTTTATTTTACGCAGCATCACTCTGTGATAAGGTATCATGAGCTAATGAATCAAGTACAGGTAAGCGTCTATTGAGTTCTAAGTAGGTAGTACCGACCTACTAATTAACCTAAGTAATTAAATATTATCACAGACAAAATTTTATGAATATTACTTTCCTTGCCATTTGGCCAATTTGAAATTGGGATATCCACACCAGCTATGCAACAGGAAAATTGAAAGAGACAGAATACCGATGTAGTGGATCGATTTGGTAGAGTACGTTTATTTTATCTGCTGGACTTATGTACAACTCAGATGTACAATACTATTGTAATGTAATACAACTTTAGGAATACATGAAACACAAGCAATTCCCGGCGTCACTGAAGAAACGTGTCATCGCATTTTATTACCACCGATACCAAGGCACCTACTTCCGAGAGGATACCGTTTTAGCCAGCCTTTCTGGTACGTTTCCACGCGCATTTTGTTTTGCAGCTATGCTTTTTCTTTAACTAATAATTTCCAATTTCCATCCTGTTTAAAATGCCAATGATATCACATTACGACAGGAAATTTCTTCTATTTGTACTTTCCAGAGTTAAGGACTCATGTTTATATCTCGCGCTCGTTTGCGACGCGGTGATGTTGATTAATGTTTTTATTTATTTATTGTTTTTATTTACGAATTTCGCAGTCATGATTTATATATAACGTCATATTATAGACCAACTTCGCAACGAGATAACACTGTACACCTGTCACAAACTAGTGAACAAAGTGGCTTTATTCGATGGACTACCACCACACGTGGTCGGCTCCCTGTTGGGCTGCCTCAACGCGGAGGTGTACCTGCCTAACGACCTGGTGGTGCGCGCCGGAGACATCGGCGACTGCATGTACATCATCGCCAACGGGACCGTGGCAGTCTACTCGCTGAAGGGAGTTGAGGTGATAAATATGGAATTTACAGTGTAAAGATACAAAGCAAGCTTAGATAATCTAATTCTATTGCTCGCCGGTATAAAGTCCGGTGGGACTTCGTGTAGAAGGCTTCGTTGAGACTTTATTTTTAAAATGAAAAGAAATCGTAGGAAGATTTTTTATCTGACTGTACAAAACAGCTATTTATATCGCGGTGTCCGAATCGACAGTGAAAAAAATATTAAAATAAAAAAGTGTCAATTCGGACACTGTGTCCGAATAAACGGTTTATGACCCGTGGAACACCTAAGTGGTTCACCTAGTAAACTGTGTCCGAATCGTCAGTTAGTCAGAAATATAATACGATTGGAAAGATATTAGGCGCCAGACCAACAGGTTTGCGTGTTTCGAACACTGAATAGGGCTATCTATTTTACTAATTCCGCACTGTTAACTGAAAACCTCATGCATATATTGAATGTTTGCTCGACTCTCTGTCGCAGCCATTAGGTCATTCAAAGCAGGTGGTTATAAGCAGATGTCATATAAAAATTTATATGACATCTGAATGGATTAATGACTGGATTAGGCCTATAACATTTAGGTCCGTGGCCTTTAATTAAAAAATTGGAAAAATGAGTGCTTTAATGTTTACATGCCTGTATTCCTGTCTCCATTCTACGACTAAGCTCCTTCGTACACAACGCGACGCAAGTCTCCGATACTCGGCGATTTTAGTCTCCAAGCGACCTGCCTACCGAAGTCGTCGCTACTTAAGACGCGGCGATTTTCAAGATGGCGAAGCAGTTATTGAATATTAAATTTGTTTCTGAGGTGGAGAAATATTCTTGTTTATATAATTATACTGAACTAGCTTACCCAGTGAACTTCGTATCACATACCTCTTAATATAAAACATATTAACTTAAACCCTATCTTTTTTCCATATTTTCTCATCGTTTAAACCTTCCCTGGACTTCCACGAATATTTCAAGACTAAAATTATTCGAATCGGTTCAGCCGTTCTCGAGTTTTAGCGAGACTAAAAAACAGCAATTCATTTATAAATATAAAGATAGGCAATTCACGTCGCCGTGTGTACGGACCGTGCGCTACTCGATACTAAAGTAGTATATAACATTAGTATCGGAGACTTGCGTAGCGTTGTGTACGAAGGGCCTAACCCTTAAGAGCAAAACGATTACGAAGTGAAACTTAGGTAGGATCGATCTTACGGACTAGTAGACAACATTGAATTAACTACTGTTACCGATTGTACAGGTGTGCCACTTGGAAGACGGCGCGTACTTCGGCGAAGTGGCGCTGCTGATGAAGGACAGCAAGCGCGTGGCCACCGTCGTCGCCGTCGAGATCACGCAGGTCTACCGCCTCGAGGCCGACCACTTCCGGTTTGTACTCCCAAACTCCCATAGACAAGTTGGCGCGGTCCAACGCGGCAACGTTAACGTTTGCTTTTGCATACTATCTGCATCAGGCAGTGGCGTAGCGTGGGTGTCAGCCGCCCGGGGCGGAAGACAATTCTGCCACCCTTTTTTTGCTCCTTCAGTTGGCAAAGCAGCCCACCCGCCCGGGGCTGAAGACAATTCTGCCGCCCGGGTTTTTTTTCTCCTCCAGGAAATTTTGCCGCCCGCAGCCCGGGGCGGACCGAATCGCTACGCCACTGGCATCAGGTGGACTGCGTGCCTGACTGCCAACTGATCTGGCATAAAAACAACCTGCTACGGTCACGCGATCATCTCGCACCGATAACTTATCTATCTCGGCGGTGTTAATTTTTCGTTTTGAAACTAGCCAAAAAATGCGTGACATTTGAACTAAAGATGGAAACCACAGCATCTTTTACTGAAATACCATTATGTAATTTCAGTAATATATTATTTATGTTTACTTAATTTAATTTTTTTTTAAAATTGGAACCCATGGCCATCTCACACATGCTCTTTCAACAGATTCAATATTCAATTTGACATTAAACCTTTAATTGACTTTCCCTAAAACTCAGCTAAAAGAAATTTCTACCACTATTATCAGCATTTGACTTCTACAAATATTTTTCAGATACTTCGTAGAAACCTATCAGATTCTACATGAACGCATTGAAGCCCTGGCATCTCAGCGCATGAATGAGACTGTGCTTCTAGATGAGGCATTCAAACGTGAACGTGAGCGCGAGAGGTCTGCTAGCGGGACCACTCTATACCATCAGACACTATCACGGACCTTCACTCCCCATCCAGCCTCATCAAGAATATCAAAATTTGGTGATTAATTCATCCAGAAATTCTGCAAGTCATCTGCAGGCCATCAAGATCAAACAAGATTCTAACCCTAAGCAAACATTAGTGTTAACAACAAGCGTCATGAGCTCAGACTTTAAAACTCCAAGTTGCAAAAAGATATTGGTATCGTAAATGGTCTTGCAGTGATCAATATGATGAAGTTAGAAATTGATTTTATTATTGGTTTTTGAGTTTCAAAAAAGTCTTTTAATTGTTATGGTTTTATAATTTGTTTAAAAGTTTCAATTAAGTATTGTTTTGTTCCTAAGAAATAAACAAATTAATTATCAACTTAAGTTACAATTGAGAAAGAATCTCTTTTAGTTCCTAAGTATTAAACGAGTTATTGACTATTAATTTGTTTCATTATTTGCTTATCAGGTATCAAAAGTACAGTAATAAAATTGCATATTAGTGTGTGTAAATTAGAATTTTATATATTTTCTTATGATACAAAATTGTGTCCTTACAAAGAACTCCATCGTGATCATACTTATGCCCGAGGAATGCAATATATTATTTTTAAAACAACTTATGAACTAGAAACATTATCAAACATATATGCCAACCCATAATAACAAAAAGAGAATTCCGAATCCAGAGAATAAGGCGGCGACCAAGGAAAGGAGGAGCTCCTTGAACAAATCACGAGAAATCTTTGTGCTTGTGACCTCGTATACGAAGAACCACGCGGTGAAGAAGATCCCGATGCCGAGGAGAAGCAACGTCAGGTGAGGGAACACCGCTGGGTTGATGGGCGATGCATAGCGTACCATGGACTCAATTTCCAGCTGAAATATACACACATAGTATTCGTTTAGCCCAATGAATAAAGGAATAACATGACTTATTGAAATATAGGCATACTTACACTCATTTTAGATTATTATCTTTCTGAATACACTAAAATTACACGCCGCAAAACACTGCCACCGGCCAATAGGAAAATGACAAATGTCATGTCATGAAATGTCAATTCACAATTGTCAATGTTTTTTTCTTGATGTTGCTTTGGAGTCTGAGTTTTTAGCCATGTTTGCTTTTAAGTAATAAAACCATAGATTTAGTATATTAACAGTATCATTCATTATTCTTGCTGTATGAATAAAAAAAAAACAATGTCAAGTGAGTGAGTGTCAACTTGACGTAATAATATGGCTGATGACAGCTGGTGATCACTGGTGATGTTTACAGCTGATTTTCGTAAAAGTTTACGAAAATTAATCGAGTTTACCAGAATGCAAGCGTATAATCATACGCTTAGTGTTTTTAGTTTTTATAAACTGTCAGTCATTGTTTTAGTTTAAAGGGAGTATGTCAAGGCCAATGAATCCACAATGTTTTTTGTTAAACTTAAGCACTGGTCGCATGCTAAATGCAGGCGGAAACAACGAATCAAAAGCCTCTACGGCAAAAGAGAAACTTATTTCTTACGAAGAAAAGTCGGTGGGATCCACGCCATTCTTCAAATGCGAGGCCTGTCCTTACATGGCTCTTGCAGAAGACGACATCAAATTCCACCTATTCACTGTGCACCCAGATCTGGCAAAGAGCAACGGGCTCGCAGACAACATAAAGATACCTTGCCCTGGATGCACCAGCATATTTGACGCCGAGGAAACACTCAGAACGCACCTACGTAACCATCACAAAATGGGTATCAAAGATGTCAAGAAAATGGTTAAAAGTCTTGTACAAATTGCATTAAAAAATGCAAAATTAAAAAAAGAAGAAACTTCAAGTGAGACACCCCCACCAGTGCCCATTCAACAGGTGGTAACAGACATGAAGATGCCTCAGGTCATCGAAATTGTGCCTGACATAGTAAATGCCAACAATGATTTGCCAAAAGGTGTTGCTTTCATATCAGTTGATGAACTTAACAAAATGAGTACACCTAACTTTGAGAAAGTGGATCCAAAGGAGATAATACAGGAAGCTAGTATAAATATTGTGTACACAAATGAAGTTTCAACTCAATATGTAAATGTATCAGAGGCTGGGCCTTCTAATACGAACCATAAAGTGATACAAATGTCAAACATAACACCAGATCTGATATCATCAATACAGCACAGGGCACTGCCTCCAGATAGTAATAATACATCTCCTCTCACCAAGCCAAAGGAGGATGTGATATCAATCTCGGACAGAATACCTGACGTTAACAACGACAATGTCCCAACTGAAGAAGAAAAGAAAACTGGTACAACGTGCTTAGTCAATGGATGTCGAATACGCCTAGTTGAAGATAATAACTTAGTATATCATAGAAAATGTCATCAAAACGGCGAATTTTCATGTCCTGAATGTAAAAGAGGTTTTACAATAGTAGACACCCTCCACAATCACCTTTGGAAGATTCACAACATAGACCTGGAGTTACCCACATGTGAGATATGTGGGTTTAAGACATATAAAAAATACAGGCTGTTTAATATTCATATGAAATGTCATGAAAAAATTAAAAGTTTTGTCTGTAAGTATTTTGTATTCGATTTAATTTGATATAACTTACCAAGAAATGTTATTAGTTTTTGTAGCCATTGAGTAACATATTTATATTTTTACTTACCACAAGATAATTAACAACTTTTCTAGACTTGAGCTTATTAGCTCTAAAACTTTATTAAGTACTAGCAGTCGCTCTCGCGGTTCACCCGCGCGTAATTTTCTTTTTCAACTATCCCCCCCTTCTCCCACATTTTCGGGATAAACAGTATCCTATGTCCGTCTCCTGGTTCTAGGCTACCTCTCCACCAATTTTCAGCCAAATCGGTTCATCCATTCTGAGTTATAAATAGTGTAACTAACACCACTTTCTTTTCTATATACGGATTAAGAAAAAGCGTGTTAAAATAATTTATAACCAATAACTTCTGTACCATTCCACAGGTCCAATATGTTCCAAGTCGTTTAAAAACGGAAGCCAACTGTCGAAACACAAGCAGACGCACAGACAGGATGCCAAGCAGTGCGGCGTCTGCCAGCGCGAGTTCACGACGGCGCGGCGGCTGGCCGCGCACATGGCCACCGTGCACGAGAAGCTCAAGCCGTTCAAATGCTCCCATTGCGACTACACAGCTGCCAGGAAGACTGATATGGCTCTGCATCTACGGTCACATACTGGTCCGTATAGAAGTCCATTGTATAATGTAGTCAAAACTAGCCTTCCGCCCGCGGTTTCACCCGCGCGTAATTTCGTTTTTTCAAATATTCCCCCCCTTCCCCCCACCCTATGTTCACCGGGGATAGTGTAGCTTTCCAACAGTGAAAGAATTAATCAAATCGGTTCAATAGTTTTAAAATTGTTATTCCCGTGGGAATGAGACGTTTCCCGTAGGAATTTTATAGCCTATGTCCTAATCCGGGCTATAAACTATACGTGTGCCAAAGGTGATGTCCAAAAAATAACCCAGAATCGACAGGAATGAAATGTGTACCAATGGATTGGCATTAAAATATAATATAATGTTGCCAAAGCGGCAACCTTGAAATCGTTATAGTATAGGAGCTAGGAGCAAAATAAAATAAGTAAGAAATTCGTATAAAACAATAATAAAAATAAGTTTACATCATGTTGTTGCTTAATATAATGTTGTATAACGTGTGTTATACATGATAGTTATCATTAACACATTTCACAAGCAACACCAACATAATAACAACAGCATATTAAATCACAGCATAAAAAAGACTGTTTTTGTATATATTTTTTCTTTTGGCTACAATCGTTATAGTACTGTGTGTATTATTGGTAATTCTGTGGTTAAAGATTGCAAATAAAATAATAATTGGTATAGTAGAGGAGCTAAAAGCCAAAAAAACTTAAGTTAAAAATCGTTTAAAAATAATAAAAATACGTTATGTTGTGGGTGTGAATATCGTTGTTATCATAATTATGTTAAAAATCGTTTATAAATAATAAAAATACGTTATGTTGTGGGTGTGAATATCGTTGTTATTATAATTATGCATATCATTAAAACTTATTATATTTGCAATCTTTAGCCACAGAATTGCCAATAATACACACAGTACTATAACAATTGTTGTGTGTATAGGCCAAAAACAGAGTCTTTGTTATGTTGTGATTTAATATGATGTTGTTATTATGTTGCTGTTGCTTGTGAAATGTGTTGATGATAATTATCATGTACAACAAAAGTGATACAACATTAAAACAACGACAAACTTATTTTTATTACTGTTTTATACGAATTTTTTACATATTTTGTTTTGCTCCTAGCTCCTATACTATAACGATTTCAGGGTTGCCCCCTTGGTAACATTATATTATATTTCAATGTCAATCCATTGATATACATTTCATTCCTGTCGATTCTGGGTTTTTGTTCCATACATTTTTGGACATCTCCTTTCATCTAAATCCGTTCAGCTGTTTAGGCGTAATTGAGGAACAAACAAACGTCCAAACATCCAAACATCTAAACATCCAAACATCCAGACTTTCACATTTATAATATTAGTAGGATTATAAATCAAACTATTTTATTCATATTGGCTTTAATGATGGCTCATTGTGATATGTACAGCCAAAACAAAAAGCCGTCACTTTATGTGCTTCATTTTCAAACCTAGATTTCTCTGGTTATGGAAAGATTTGGTTCCATGTAAGAATATGGAACCAAATCTCTAGGGATTTTTTTAGCTACCTCTGCAGAAGCCTTGCCAACACTTAACACTTTATAAAATAAAAATATAACTTTCATAAATATACAGAGGTTCTGTATTTAGTTACTTGATCAGATAAATATTGCGGATTTATCAAATATCGCATTGAACTAAATCGCTAATTATTTTCATAACAGGTGTAAAGCCATACGCGTGCAACCACTGCAACTACAGATCGTCAGACCACAACGCGATGCGGCGGCACAAGAAGCAGCACTCCAAGCAGGACCTGTACCAGTGCAAGTACTGTCCCTACACCGCTATCCAGTCCACCGTCTTCGCCTCGCACATGATCTCCACACACCCCAACGTCAGCTCCAAAGAACTACACCAATGCCCCTACTGCCCGTTCAAGTCAGTCAACAAGGAAAAGTACGTAGTCCATCTGTCAAATCACTCTGACAAAAAGGAAATAAAACTTCTTTTAGAAATGAAGAATGAAGCGAAGACTAACATACCTAGCTGGAATATACCGATTAATGCTGAGGAGAAAATCCCGGCTGAAGATCCAACAACTAATATACAAAGCAACGAAACTAACCCTAAAACAGTTAACACGATACCCATAGAGGTGTACGATTGTGACAGTCTCTCGGAAAGCCTCCCCCAAAACTTTTCTAAAAGTTATTGCAGTACTCCCAGTAACGATGTTCCACAATCTGACTATAATTCTCAAGTAATGATGACTGACCTTAGTAAAGATGACAATAATTCAGACTGCCTTATATCTGAGAGTTCCAATGACACACTGATGGATAGACACCAATACCGAAGCACGCCCCCGCAACATCCTCTGCAGATCCCACAACACCCAAACCTGCACGGATTCCTCAATACGTCCGTGTCGATGGAACAGACGTTACTCCAGAACAACAATGTGAACTCCCTTGCATCAAACCATTCTCCCATAGTTAACAATTGCAATAAAATCATGAGTAATTTCCCCATCAGATTGCCTCCCGCTCCGCAAATATCTGCCCTCAATAACATTATGCTGAAGCCAGTGGACAAAATATCTCTACCGATAACAAAAGTGACAGGTCCCATTATAAAGCCGACTCAGATCCTGCCGGTTCCTTCCTCTAGTAATTCACCAGTCAATATTCAAATGGAACCAGAAGGTGTTCCTAGGAAAAAGCCGAAAATTTCTGTAAAAAGTAACTTGATTCTAAAAGGCCCCGATCAGGAGAACATGTTTCATTCACAGCAAAAGATGGCTTTCAGAAGATTGGAAGATAACGAACGGTTTGGGTTACGTAACCCCAACATTCAGCAATTGACTTTCAATAACCTGATCACGACTCAGTTTATGCAATTGCCACCTGAGCCGGCGCTCAGTGAATCTCCAAACACCATGATGGCGTATTCAGAAGACAACATGTCTGCCACAACGCCAGTTGACAATGAAATGAATGACAACTCCCAAATATTCACGTTCAACCAGCAAATGAATGTTAATTCCATCACTCTATCGCTGCCCCCGCCGGAGAAGATTCAGACGAACGATCCCAGCTACATCAAACTGGAGGCCACGATAAAGCAGAACACGCAGTCACCGAGCCTAGAGCGCATGTGCAACGCGAACATACTCAGCAACCAAGCCATCAGCCGCGAGTACAAGGCCTCTCCTCCCTTAGAAGACATACACAAAAACATGAGCGAAATCAAGAACGAAGTGAAGTCTGACGCTTTCTACAACATGGCGCTGACTAATAATGCGACGAACCCGTCGATACTCGACCAATACTTGATGGACAACATAATAGGGGAGCAATACTCTGGACATTTAGACCTATCAACCGTAGTACTGCCAGAAGTCTCAGACGATCAGCAAAACGATGTCATAGAAATCGACGATAATTCTGATGATAACAAATTGCTGCCTCGTTTCGATATAAATTTCCCTCTAGAATCTCTATATGTAATGCACAATGATTTCCATTTTCTAGAAAATGAGATTCCCTCAAACAACATGCCTGAAGTTGCAGTGGCGGAGATGAGCAATAGAATGGTGACGGAAGTACCAATCATTAACCAGAAAGACAATTTAGATATTTCTAATTCTGAAAACCCTAATAATGACTTCCAAAACTTCATACAAGGTAAAAAGGATCCTATGATGAACACATCAGTGAGACCGTCGACGAATAAGATCAATGTAAAGAATATAGAATTAATGAAGAATTGAATGTTTAATAATCAATTTATAGTAATTTGTTGTAAATATATTGTATAGACGCATTTAAAAGACTGTTAATTATAAATAAAAATATCATTCAAAACTTTAAACTGCACTTTATTACACTTTCTATATTATTATTTTTTATCTGATTCTCTATCTGAGCCTTTAGCAGGCAGTACACATTGTAAAGGCATTGTATACTTTGTCTTGAGATTTGGTAACAAAAATCAGTTGCTGACTTCAGTTGGTTAAATTCAAGAAGGTCCTTAATATTTTTTTAAATCTAAAGTCATCCTCTGTTTCTGCAGTATATCGCGATGTAATCTTGACTATCCCTGACTTCTTGACTGCACTGCAAGACCCAACCCTCACCAATATCTCCAAAGGGTTTCGGGTCGGTATGCACGCCTTTACCATATGCTGGGCCTATTATAACAAGAACATTGCCTGAAAAGTACTTCAAGTACTGTTTAAATGCTTTTCTGTTATTAAAATAGCAGAATAATAGGGCTGTAGTATGCGATTGTTGAAGCAGTAATTTTATGTCCTCGTTTAACTCGGCGGAAGTGAAGAGAAGAGGTATAAAGGTAGGAGGTGCGTATTTGCAATGCCACCAGGCTCCGTCAACTTCCACTCCAGATACTGGTATACCTGCAGAGAATAAACATCACACATTCAGAAATATATTCTATATACTTTTTTATATACTAGATCAGTTCGCAGATAGGCACGTAGCCCACCTCATGGTAAGCGGCCGCTGCGGCCTATTCCATTGAGGGACACTTCACCAGGAAGCTTCGCTTAATGTGCTGCCACATTCTTTCACATTTCTTGTGGATATTGTTCATAATAGTCAGTGAAAACGAGATATCGATTATTGTTTCGAATTTAATTCCAATATGGTCAAAGGCATTTGGAAAGACACGTCATTTACACCAAATTAGTTTTTGACTATTTTTGTTAGACACCAGATACACATCGAATTATTATAATAAATTAGCGGGCGCCCGCGGTTTCACTCGCGTGGTTCCCGTTTCCGTGGGAATTGATCAAAATCCTTTCTTAGCGGATGCCTACGTCATAACATCTATATACCTGCATGCCAAATTTCAGCCCGATCCGTCCAGTGGTTTGGGCTGTGCGTTGATAGATATCTATGTCAGTCAGTCAGTCACCTTTGAGTTTTATATATATAGATATATCACATCGAACTATTATAAAAATGTAACACAAAGTAGAGACGGCAGCAGATCAACCTACCCCAATCTGTCAAAAATTCTCAATTGAAAAAGAACTCTATAAAAAGTGAATAAAGCTGAAAATTGGTTGTAGAAATTTGACAGATTGGGGTAATCTGATGTGCTGTTGACCGTACAAATATGGTACTAACCCGTTGCTTCATTGATCATCCACTCAAGCAGCCCACTGCCACATCCAATGCTCAACACTCTATCACAACATAGACGGCTCAAACTATCCTTCAAAAACTTGAAATTGTCTTCAGAAGGAAACACCCACAGCAACTTAGTCCTTTCCGGGTGGTCATGGTACTTGCCCACTATCTCCCTCCACTTTTTCTCTTTATGTAAGTCTATTATGTCGTTTACAAGGTTTTCTTGCATATTTCTCTCAAGCACTACTTTTATTGTATATCTTTTATACTGTTCCCGCGAATAAAATGCGGATGCTTAACGTAACATTGACACTGAGTAAGCGCCAAATGGCTAGAAGTTACAGCTTTACAAATCGCTAAGATCGATCTATAAGTCATTGGACAGGGACGGATTTGGTAATTTAGTTATCAGTGGACACACCTGTAAATCGTTTGTCAACAAATATAATAAAATGATCATTCGTCGTATTATTTCTAGTATCAATTCACTATAATTTATGTTATATAATGGTCTAGGTCTGACCCAATATAGAAAATGGACCCGCTTTATCCTGAACATGTCCAAGTCTAAATACAACTCAAATCTTAGAAATTATAAATATATCGTTCAATTATTCTAAATTCTAAACATTCAGAGGAAAATACTCGTTTCATAGAGCAACGATTCGTTCTCTGTTTTACTGAGTCCGACCCTGTGCCTCATCCATCAGTTGTTTAAGAAAAATTGGCTTCTACCCAAGAATATTGTTCTGCTGCCGACACTAAATATAATATGAAATACAGAACAGTTAAATTATGTAAGAAAAATACGCCGTGAATTGAAAGAAAAAGGTAGCTCAGAGTTGATTTATTCGTATAAAATTGTTGGGTACAGTGTACAAACAAAGTAATATAAAATATTAGTAAAATACACAAACCGTAACAGTAAACACGTAAGTTAGGTGAGGGATATGAATAATGGCTAAATTACATTTCATCCACAAAGATCTATTTATTAAACGTTCAAACTTTTGCAACCATAAATACCTAACTAATAACTCAACGAATGCAAAATATGTAATGTACAAAAAAGTATTGCTTTTGCCAACTTTACGTGTGAATTCTACACATCGAACTTAATAGATCTTTGTGGATATATGGATTATATTGTTTATTTAATTATGTATTTTTAAGCTGTAGCTTGGATTTCACCTCCGTTCAGAGTAGTTTTATAGTGACAATCCTAAGCCCCTAATGTTTTAAACAACCCAATTGAAAGTCTGATTTTCTATTACATACTTTGTCTTATTTTGAAATCATCTTGACACCTACACACTTCTCAACCAAACTACGTTGATTAGAATTGAAATTCTGATTTTCATCATCTACTTTTGCTGTTGACTGTACAACACCTGCATCTTCTTAATTTAAGCGAAACCAGCGCGCCAGAACATAAGATTAATATTTAAAATTCATAATCACTGCAAAAAATGAGGCAGCCATATAAAATATAAGATTGTTACTTAGCAATACCTGAACGTAATTTTATAAAAAAACATATTTAAATGATAAAACTGTCCAAGCTACAGATGTCGAAATAAAATAATTTATAGCGCTTGTAATAAAATTATTCTAAGTAAAGTCTCTGATAAATAAATACATAATATAATTCATATCTCATTATACACAATTTATACATCGGTTATAAAAATTAAGTTCACTTGAAACTTAAAACATATAGGTAAATATATTCTGTTTTCCCGACTTTACGCTAAGGCGAGCGGTATATGATCCCAATTACAGGAATATTGTAAAAATATCGGAAACTCAAAAAAAACCGGATGAAATATAGAACATTATTATACCAGAAAAATCAACTTGTCCAAGTTTCAGTGGGGATATAACAATGTACCATATTTCACAGTTATTAAGCAGGTATATCGCATTAAAAATTACAAAAAAGCCGGATGAAAAAACATTTCGTATGTAGTATTTCGTACAAATATAAATACATAAAGATATACCGCTTAATTTGATCCAGAAACATTTTTTCTTTAAATACAAAATTACTAAAGTAGTCTTATTTGAATATATTATGAGCGCGATAAAATACATGCATGGTTTACGGAAGAAATTCATGAAATTTTAAGTAATGTCTTACATGATAGGTAAATAAAACTTACGGATCTATGCATATCGGTACTGCAAACACTACGGAAAATTATTAAGAGCTTCACGAGAATTCTCGATCTGCAAAATCCCAATACAATGTTTACAGCGCAAGCATTCTCGGCAGACTTTTAGTAGTTTTACTTCTCATAGTATGAATTTTTACCCTTATATTGTTTACCACCATTACTATAACAGTAAACTGTTATAGATAGGAACCTTTAAAGCAGAGTTTTCCAAAGGCTTTCTTCGATTGTGCATCTAGACACGCGGCAGCGTGTCAAGCCAAGTTCAAGCAAAGGAACGGGCTAGCCAGCGCCAAGTGTATATTTACACGTCCATTTGGTGTCACTTTTGACACCAAACCATTCCCTTCTGTAATTTATTATGGTTACTGTATAGGTACTTTTCATTTCACCTCGATAACAATGGTTTCGCCATATTTATGGACGACCGCTTATGTCGACATACTGTCGGAAAACGATGCTCTAAAGGTAAAAACAGGATTCCTATTTATTTAGCTCCCGACAAATCACCACTGTATATGTATATACCGTGTCAAATGTAAGTTAAATAGACATTCAAGCCGCTATTTTCAATAGCTTTATTTATTATGAAGTTCCAAGGGAGCAATGGTCTATTATATTAATTTGATACAATTGTATATGAGCAGCTGATATAAATATTTAATATACTGTATTAAACAGTTCCACTGCAAGAAAAAGCTTACAATCATGGGCATGTTTTATTTTTATTTTATTGAAATCTGTTGCGCAGTTAATATAACATCGGCGGACTATACATTAATAACTTTATAATAACAGTGCGTGCAACACACTCCGAGTGAACTTAAATACTTACTTGAGATCAACGTATGGTAGAGATCACGATGTTCAGTCGAAATTAAAATAACTACTAAGTTTTATGTTCCTACGAACCTCAAGTTGGAAAGGTTTTGCGATCACAATATTTTTGGCAAAACGATCAAATTATAAGGGTTTTTACCCGCTTTTTCACTGCCACGTTTTAATCATTAATTCTATGTTTCTATTGATTATAAATATTTTTAAACAGAATATTTCATTATAGGCAGACCAGAAAATATCAACCCAAATAAAATTGAACTATTTGGAAAAAATCTTGATATTACAACGTTGGTTTTACAAGACGTATTAATTTGACCATTTCTTAAGAGTTTTTCAAAAAACCTGATTTAAGAACTAACGTGGCAAAGACGAGCGTAATTTTAAATAACCTTACAACCCCACAAATTACCAATATTAGGAATTTATCACAATATTTTCATCATCCACTTGCGAAATGTTAATTACTTATGTAACATTCGCTTTTAGAATAGTATAAATATTTAACCAATATAATAAAAAAAAAAATCTTGATATTTGGACAATGATAATTGTTTTAAAAGACTTCATTACATTTTAAAATAGTATACGTTTTGATTCAGAAACATTATTACGTTCACTAAATTAGTCAATTATTATTTAATACAGATGAGATCAATTTAAATATTTTATTGCATGTTGGTCCTTCGAGCCGGATGATAACATTATTTAAACAAAATTCATAATCACATTCGTGCATAACAACGTTTCTAAATCTCACGTGAAAAACACCGATAAAATTAAACGATTATAAAACAGCTTATAACTATTCGTCTTTGACGTACCTAATGACTAAAACTATTTGACCGATTTTCCCCAAACACGTCACATGTATAAATATTTTAATTAGACACGATATTTATTATATAGTATCTACCTTAATGGGTGACAATCCTACAACCAATTATCAGCTTCATTTCCATCGTATAAAGTTCTATTTCAAGTAAGACTTTTAGTGTAAGTTCCTGCCTACTGGAGGCGTCTTTTTCACGGAAAGTAGTGTATAATTATGTGTACTACATAATAAATATCACGTTTAGTCTTGACAATATATTAAAGTGTTATATGCAACGCGAAAGTCTTAAATCATATACGTCACCTGTACGTAGGTGACCAGTAACTTTACAGATATTACTTCCCAGTTCATATAAATTACCAAGTAGTACCTACCTATTTAACGCGCTTTTAGTATATTAACGACCGAATTCAATATTTTAGCTAAAAATGTTTGGCTTTAAATATGCAAGCTCTTCTAATCTGCGAGCCTTGGCAATTTTTCGGTTTAGCAAATATTTCGAAATCAGTCGTTATTTAACCAATGACGCGTTATAATTATAACCTTAGAAGTAAAAAGTGACTATGTGATGGATGACTTTTAAAGATCGTCTTAAAAATATTTACACACATCTCGAAATCACGAGTACCTTATGCGTATCCATACCTAGCTGGCAAAATCACACCATCTTCATTAAATTTGTAAAAGTATAAAAATAATGTTAGAAAATTTTTCCAAATATTAAAATACCTGCTACAAATTCAGTCCCGTCATTCATCAGCCTTCCCGTTCCTTAATATCTGAAATAAACAAATCATATTTTTAGGGCCAGTTTCACTACCAGATAATAATAATACAATCACTTTAAAATCATCTTGACACCACATAGTTCTGACGCAAATTACGTTCATTAGTACTTAACTTCTGACTTTGATCATGTTCTTTTTCTGTTGACTGTACATATTATTTCTATAAGCTTCAAGGATGCACTTATAAATCGTTAATTTATGTGCGACTGTATCACCGGATTCGGAAAGTTGCTTGTTTCGAGAAGAGCTGGCAAGAAACTCAATAGATACTCTTTTCATCTCAACTCTGTTTCAATACCACTAAGGTCCATTATAGTACGGCGTATTACGCTGGAGTGGCTATAGACATTGAAATGACAGCTATTTTTTTTTTATATTTGAAGTGCCCCCAATTGTGTACTGGGAACTAAAATGACTTCAAATGGACAGCCATTGACAATGACAGCATTATCAAAGTTTATCTGCGAAAGTCAGCACCATATTAGTTCCAAGTACACTAACTACTGCTCTCAGCGCCAATATGGCGATTTTCAAATCGGATCAAATATTTGGTACCAATCGCCTATCCAGTTGTCTATGGAGATCAGTGTTCAATACCAAACCAGAAAAAAGTAAAAAAATTAATGGCAAACACTCACCAGTTAGTATTAATAAGCTTCATCTTCCTCCGCCAGTGCATCTCCGGGCTGTGACTCGGCTTCCTCTCTTCTTGCCCTTCAATCTCAGACTTCTCATACAAGATCTTCTTGTAAAGCTCCACGTCTTTCGGCGGAGCGCCCACGTCCAGGTTGTTCAGGCTCGCCTTCTGTTCCAGTTCTAGCATCTTCTTCTCGTCTATCGGAGGGAGAGGGATGTTCTTCTGGCTCGCCATTGAGTTCGCTTTTCTGATTTTATGGACGTATTCATTACTCTGAAAGTAAAATATGTAATAAGTAAGTGTTAATAGGAACTTTTTTATCTTTTTTTTCTGTCTTCAAATACTGTTGTTGCGCGATTCAGGATTCTATGAGGCCATCTAACATTTGTAAGCTCACTGTGTAAGCTTACAAATGTTAGAGTTGTTGTAAGCTGACCGCTCGTGGCCAGCTTTTGACGAGATTTGTTGTCAGCATATGACGTAGGTACTACTATGTATTGGCCGTACGGCTGAGTATGCATTGAACTACAATTACTAGCGTATAGAACCGACACCGCAAACAAAATTTTTGCGCGATGCTTTGTTGCCGTTACCATGGTTACGGCAACAACTCATTCAAGATCTATGAGATAGGCATTTCGAACAAAACGCGTAAGCGCTTTGCTTTGCGCTTTGGGGAATCTCAATGGATATATTAAAAAATAGAATCCATTCTATTGCACCTCACTTAGCTATTATTTTTAATCAATGCGTGGATGATGGTGAATTTCCGGATTTAATGAAGCACAGTAAAATAATACCATTATTCAAATCAGGCGAAAAAAGTGACCCATCCAATTTTAGACCAATATCGATTCTCCCAACATTAAGTAAAATATTTGAAAAGCTTATTTATTCTCAATTGCTTTCTCATTTTAAAGTAAATAATTTATTACATAGTAATCAGTTTGGGTTCACTAGAGGCAAGTCTACTACAGATGCAGGTATAGCACTCATCGAACATATTTTTGATGCCTGGGATAATAAGCAAGATGCTATAGGCATATTCTGCGATCTGTCTAAAGCTTTCGACTGTGTTGATCACGAGACATTGTTGATGAAGTTGCGGCATTATGGCATCTCTGCCAACGCGTTAAGTCTTATAAGATCGTACCTATCTGACAGAATCCAGAAGGTAAACGTGAATGGTATTGATTCCAAAGGAGCCCCTTTACTGTTGGGGGTCCCTCAAGGCTCAATACTAGGACCTTTGTTCTTTTTAATTTATATTAATGATCTTCCATATTATACAGAAAACCTGTGTGACACAGTGTTATTCGCTGATGATACCTCCCTTATATTTAAAGTTGACAGACGAAAACAATCATTTGACGATGTGAGTAATGCTGTCTCACAAACTTTACACTGGTTTACTGTTAACAATTTGTTATTGAACACCAATAAAACGAAATGTATTAAATTCACAATGCCGAATGTGCGACAGGTGGTTCCTGAGATCACTGTAAATGGAGAACTCATTGAAATTGTCAATTCAACGGTGTTTCTGGGGATAACCCTCGACTCTAAATTGCAGTGGGGGCCTCATGTAACTGCTCTTGCCAAAAGACTTAGCTCAGCCGCATATGCTGTCAGAAAAATAAGAAATCTGACTGATTTGGAAACGGCGAGACTAGTTTATTTCAGTTACTTCCACAGTATTATGTCATATGGGCTGCTCTTATGGGGATCTGCCGCTGACATAAACAATATATTTATTTTGCAAAAGAGAGCCATCCGCGCTATATATGGCCTCAAAACCCGTGACTCGTTAAGAGAATTATTCCGGGAAATAAATATATTAACTGTGCCATCACAATATATACTGGATTGTGTTATGTATGTACAAAAGAACATACAAAATTTTTCAAAGAAATCAGATCATCATCAATTTAACACAAGAAATAAACATAGGCTTGCTATTCCAAATATTAGACTTCAAAAGATTGGAAATTCTTTTAAAGGATTAAGTATTACAATGTATAATAAATTGCCAATGGATGTTGTTAGCTTACCCATAAATCAATTTAAGTCGTGGATCAAGACCCGTCTGATGAAAAAAGGTTACTATAAAATTGAAGATTTTCTTAATGATGGAGATCTGTAGATACTGGTAGTAGGAATGCTTCGCTCCCTGTCAGCGCAAACTGTATTTTAATCTGTTGTCATTTTTGTTATATCTACACTACGTCCTACAGTTATAATTTTTTCTTTATTATTATTATTATATCTACATTCACACGAAAAACTGTATGGCTTAGTATAGATAGATTTATTATCATTGTTGTATAAATTATTTGGCGATTAAAAAGAGTAACTGTCGAGTTTCTTGCCGGTTCTTCTCGACAGATGACTGCATTCCGATACCGGTGGTAGAGTCACTCTGTAATTGACGATTCATAAATACTTGATACAAGTTTACATGAATAAAGAATATTTTGATTTTGATTTTTGATTTTGATTTTGCATGGCGCTTACGACGTTTTGGTCGTCAGAAAAATATACTCTGTAAGCAATCTAGCGCTGCAAGTTTTATAGTTTGGCTAGACGACATCCGCTGTAGCAAATACATCAGTCAGTCCAGTCATCATTTTGCGACACATTTTTTGTTCCGTATAGCCTCTCTATACGTAGTACTTGTAACTCAATGCTGAGTATGTATATACCTGCGGGCTGGGTGGCTTCCGCTCGAACGTGCACTTGCCCACGATGACGCTCTGCCGCGCGTGGTTCGCTTCTAAGATGTACGACTTGTCGATCACGCTCGTCGTCTCCGCCTCCTGGCTGTTCTGGTTCACGTTCTCGTTGGCTTCGCTCATGTGTTTCTGAAAAAAAAAACAATTATGCTTGAGAAGACGTCATTTTTATACCACATCACAAAACACCGTTTTTTATACCACATCAGTTGGCAGAGAGACACGCAGCCCACCTGATGGTAAGCGGTCACTGCGGCCTATTCCATTGAGGGACAATTTACTATTGAAGCGTCGCTCAATGTGCTGCCAGACTGTAGGCTCCTCTTATTTTCGAGCCTTTAATTTTTAGTGTACTGGCTCCCACATTAATTTTGCCGGAACACAGCCAGAGCTGTTATGGCGGCAGATTTCACCTGTGGTAGCTAGCCAGTCGGGCTCTAAAAAAGCCTTACCACCAACTAGACCCAAGGTGGGAATCGAACCCACGACCTCCGTGTTTTTATACCAGAGCGGCTTAGCTACTGTTTCACGGAGGCGGTCAAAAGGCGGCTTGATGGCATCGATACTGAGTTGTCATTGTAACAATGACTTGATTTGATCGATAATGAAGGCCTTAGCTCTGCAGTGGGACAACTTGGTTGGTACATTACCTGTATGACCTCTTTGGGCAGCGGCGGCAGCGGGTTGAGTATCTCGAGCAGCGTCTTGCCGGCGGGCGGGGCGGTGACGTCGCCGGCGTCGCGGCGGCCGGCCAGCTGGCGCAGCGCCGACTCGTCGCAGTCCACGGCCAGGGCCGGCACGTAGTCCGGGTGCGTGTTGCGGATGTGGCGCTCGAGGTTGTCCTTGCGCCGGAAGCGCCGGTTGCACACCTTGCACCGGTACGGCTTCGAGTCTATAAACAATTCGATTCAGAGGAGACTGCCATTCCAAAAATTAAATTTTGTAAATAAACTGCCAGTTTACCGGCTTAAATTTGCAGTTTCCTACAATTTAAATTTATTTCAGGCGTAATTTTTTTTTTGGTAGATTTTGGTAGTTTCTGCTCCAAGGGCCGAAAAAGGGTCTAATCGAAATCGGGCATTTGAGGGAAAATCGAGGCATAACTATAGTGTGTCGGGCTCCCAATAACTATAGTGTGTCAGGCCCCTAACGACTTTTTGGTAGTTTGAACGACGAAAGCTGGCAGCACTGGGAGTGGATCAGATCTTTCTACTTAATTATTGTAACGTTAATCACTTACCGGTGTGCACAGCCTGGTGGCGGCGCATGTCCTTGCGCGAGTGGAAGGCGCGCGGGCAGCGCGGGCACTGGTGCGCGCGCGGTACGCCGGTTCCTCCCGCGCATGCGCTGCACCCGCGGTCGCATGAGCACTTCTTCTTGTCTGACAAAACACACAAGATTGGGTTACGATTCACATGGCTGGTAAGTAGTTTGTCCCAATCGGGTAAATAGGGAAAACGGGGGACTTTAGTTGGAAGTGTGACAAACGCATTTGATCCCGTGCTCCGCGCGGCGCTAATCTGCGGCTAAATAGTTTAAAAAAAAAAGTTTAAAAAAGGTTATGTGACAATTCACTTAAAACGGCGCGAATCGGTGCTAGTACAGGCGTTGGCATCCTGCAGCTCGCTAGCTACTTGCGCAGGCGCTGCCAGCGATTTCTTTATTTTTATACTATGTAGTTCAGTTGGCAGACAGACACGCAGCCCACCTGATGGTAAGCGGCCACTGCGGCCTATTCCATTGAGGGACGCTTCGCCTGGAAGCGTCCCTCAATGTGCTGCCAGACTGTAGGCTCATCTGATCTTCGAGCCTCTGATTTCAAGTATACTGGCTCCCACATTAATACTGCCGGAACACAGCCAGAGCTGTTATGACGGCAGATTTTACATGTGGGGGTGGAAGCTAGCCAGTCGGACTCTGAAAAAGCCCTACCACCAACCAGACCCAAGGCGGGAATCGAACCCACGACCTCCGGGTTTTTATACCCGAGCGGCTTAGCCACTGTTCCACGGAGGCAGTCAAAAGTCGTTTAGCATCGGCACTTATTTATAACTCATTCACTGAATCAAAGCCTATTTACCTAATATACTGAAACAAAAGAATCCAAGACTCACCGTCGTGCTTGGCCACGTGCTTCCTGTAGTTGGAGCTGTCGCGGAAGCGGCGGCTGCAGGTGCCGCAGGTGAACGGCCGTAGCTCCGTGTGCGTCAGCTCGTGCTTGCGCAGCGACGACAAGTTGGTGAAGCCCTTACTGCACTGGACGCATATGAACTTCTTCTCTTCTGCAAGAGTTAACCCTTACACACTGGTAGTGGCGGAATAGTGGACACCATAAATTGAACCTTATTCCCTTGTTATACAGGCGAAAATCAATTAAATTTAAAATGTTCAATTGCTATACTGGTTAAAAAGTTAATGTTTTATCACAATACAATAATTTGGTTACTGTTTTTTTTTATTACTTTTTTTTTTGGTTCTCTGGCCACTTCGTTCTAGAGTTAACTTTTAGAAAGTTGCAAAGAGTTTGAGCCTGCCTATAGAATATGCCTCTGATATAAAAAATAAATAAATTATGTAGAGATGTGAAAGGTGAATGTTCATAAACATGTTTTTATTGTCCCACTTACTACTAACTTTACACAAAGAGGCTTCAAATTAATTTATATTCGCTAGCAAAAACAATGGCGTGCAAGAACACAAGATCGTGAGGACTGTCGAATTCTTGTATCGGAGGCCAAGACACATTTTGGGTCGCTGAGCCATCGGAGTAAGTAAGTAAGTAAGCAAAAATAATGAAATGACTACAAGCAGCTATATCATCTTTCGGTTTACAAATCGATGCATGTTATAATGTACCCCAGAGACTTAAAGAAGTACAGGGGCGTCTAGTGGTAGTGGTTAAATTTTAAATGAAAATGCATACACCCACTTTCATTACACCACCAGAAATAGGAATCTCTTTAAAAAAACCTACCATCAACATGATTATTAAAAACGGCTACTTACTAGTATGTTTTAATTTATGCCTCTGTAGCTTGGACATCTGGAAGAAGCTGTCACTGCACACGTCGCAGGCGTACGTGCGCTCGTTGCGATGCACACGCATGTGGTATTTGAAGTGCGAGTGGGTTGCAAAGCTCTGCGGAGAAAAGTACTCCAATAACAAAATATACAAATTGAAAGTAAGAATAACTACATAAGCTTATAAAATAAGTTCAGGCCACTTTGATTTCAGAAATGACCACAGAGTGACAATGAGAATGCAAAGGTTACCACATTACCCAACAGGCTAAATAACCAATACATGCTAATAACACAATAAAAAAGAAATTACTGCTTTGTAACAATTGTTCTAAGCTTGCATATAAGTTTAAAACCATTGCACCAAATTGGACATTTTATTTTATAAATAAAGAGACTATTCTAAACATTTACAATAACTTGCCTTCTCACACTCGGGACACTGGAAAGGCTTCCGCTGCCCATTGCAGTAAGCATGGTATGCTATCTGGCTGCGGGAGTGGAACCTCTTCTTGCAGACAGTACAAACGTAACACCTACCATTTGCATCTGAAATAACATTATACATAACTTTCTCCATCTCTTTTATTTTTCAATAAAAGTCAATTTTAGTGTAATAAATAATTTTAATTCTCATGTCGTAAATAATGTCCTAGTGACAGTAAGAATTTAAGTACTATCCGGTTCAGATGCTATTAGGATAATATCTTTTGGAGCTGCGTTATGAGACAGTGATGACACACACACTGACAAAATAGTGCATTGCTAACGTTACGGACAGGCGCAGTTTATGTCATTTGTCGCTCAATTCCAAAATTCCAAAATCTGATAGTACAATCACTAAGGACATATTACACATATTTATTATCTAGTCTTTATGTCTTTTATAAAAGAAAGGATTTATGCTGGACTTTCAAAATAAATCTCAAATTATTCACATTTATCTGAAATTCAAAATAATCAAATTATTTATTTAACATCAATTATGATATTTTTTTTATAATTTTTAAAGCATATTGCCTGCTTAATGGCGATATTAATACAATTATATTAGAAAAAATTCAATTTGTCCAGGTATCAGGCGGGACCTGTCCCGCCTGATACCTGGACAAATTGAATTTTTTCTAATATAATTGTATCAATTATGATATTTTACTTTGACAAACATGAAGTGATAACTGACACAATAATAGTTATAATAATTTATAAGTTCATATTACCTGTATCAAATCTAATATGTGCAGTCTCAGGCTTTTTCTTCTTACCGAACTCATCATACTCGTCTATCAGACTTTGGTTACTTTCTTTCTCATACTCTACAGGTAATTCGGCCAGCTCCGGCCCGCTATCATCAGCAGAGACTTCTTCTTTCTGTTCCCCCTTCAATTTCACAACAGTCTTTTCCCTAAGGCAAGCGCTACAACCATTCTTCTCATGCAAAAGGCAGTCCATACATTTTATATGACCACAGCTCTCGGTTACCAGCCGGTTATCAGTCGAATTCACCTTTTTCTCGTTAAAACAATTCACACAAACTTGAGAATTCATATTGGCATAACAGCAGTGTTAGGTTAGAATTTGATAAATTTATGTTTTAAATTTAGCTTAACATAGTCAAACATTACAAAGTGATGTTCTAAAAGTTACGTAGTAATTATAAATGTTTTTACACGAATTATTATTGAAAAAACATCACAAACAGAATTAAAAAAGCAATACAAAGCTTGACAATTTTGACATTTACTTTTATGTACGTTCAGAAACTGAATTCTGAAAAGATTGAAATAGTTGAATTTTTATTTTCGAATTTAAATTATTTAATTAAAAATCTTATTATTCATTTAAGTTAAATTAAATTAGGAAAATGATTTTGAGCCTTTTCCTTCTTATTTATTCTTTATTCAAAAACACTAATACATTGAATGCATGGTGTTTTCTTTTAAACTAGTTTATTTAACTCTATTAGGCACATGAAGTAGTAAAACTTCTTCACCCTTCTATTTTGTAGCATAAAATATTAATTTTATTCAGTTAATTATATCTGGGGCAATAAAAATCAATAATAATTAATAAACATTTTGGAAAAATATCCAAACATCTAATAACAAATGGAGCTCAGAATCTGTGGCCATCTGTCATTCAATATTTAATTTCGTTTCGTACGCCTCAAAGCGTTTTTTTACATAAAATAAATAGATAATAATTAAATAAATAAACCCAATATGGTAAGTAAAGCTCATCCTAATTAATCTTTATGTCGTTATTAAAAACTGCTTAATGATTCAGCTGTCTACGTATGACTACATAAGGCTTGTAACCTCAAAAATGGAATTTGTTTTCAGGATGTCTTTCTAATGATTAGGCGAAAAAAGTTAACCATCTTCACAGATGCGAAAGATACGACGACGGTTTTAGAATTGAAGAAAATGATCGAAGGTTAGTACGATAGCTATCGCAATACAAAAATCTATTTTTAGTAGCGATACAATGTCGGGGAGTCAGCGTAGGTTTTTGTTGTTGTAGCGTGGTGTTTTCTCCTTTATTCCGTCATATAAGACCCTATTCGTCTTGTTCATGGTGGTAAACTGCTCTACTATTGTAGAGTTACTTTGATTTTATTTTATTGCACTAAGGAACAATGCCTGTTATAGGCAATATTTTATGCCTGAAAATCTCATTGTTGCATCTTTACTGTCAACAAAATTTTACTGCAGAGTTTGTAGTGATAAAATGAGCTTAATATAAATAATTTGAAAAACAGGTTTGATACAAAACAAGCAGTTGTGATACTACAGCTGTAGTAGCTGATATTTTGAAATGATGAACAGAGGTTTTCTCTTACACTGAAAATTTATGATAATAATTAGATATTGTTGCAAAATAATTATCAACTTTGATACACATTTAAACTACTATAGATTTATTGGGATTAATATTGAAAACCTGATTAGGGTTGTGTTTGTTGTCAATAAAATAGTTGCAAAATATTTGACGTTTTGTTTACCTAGGTCAGTATATTCATAAAACCATAATTCCTGCTTGATGAATTTTTGATATAATGTTTTTATATTATTCTTTTAAAATTGTATGTTATTATTGTATTTTGAATGAAAGTGGACTACAAGCAACTGGTATTCTCTATAATCCTGATATTCCATTTTCCAAAATAACTATGGGAGTTTGACTAGTTTCTTATCTGCCCATCTAAATAATTCCACATGACTTCTTTAAAGTCAAGAATATTAGATCTGCCTGGGAAGATACATACAATATTTTATAATTGATCTTATGTTATATTATATTTCATCACCTCCATCATAGAGTTATGCCATTTAAGAAATCTCCAGTCTTTGCATTGATGTGGGCTGACAACAGAGTTGGCACTCCTCCAAATATAATAGGTAGATCAGTGGCTTCCCTTAGCCAATAGGAAACTTTATATTTTGTGTTCTCATAAAAAGAAAATGCAAAAAAGGATAACTGCAGTATCCTCACTACATTATTTGTCCACAGGAATATTGAAGGTGACTCCTCCAAGTCAGATGTTATTTAATAAAGACAGCCAGCTGATGGAAGACGAGAAGACCCTTGCTGAGTACGGCCTGACATCCAACACTGCTAAAGCCCAATGCCCTGCACCTATCGGACTGGCACTGAGGTTCGTTTCGTTCTTTTAAAAATGTTTGGTTGCACTTTTTAAGGGCCCTCGCCCACGGCGACTTTATGTAGCGATGCAGTAGCGATGCTGTTGCTCATCCATATCGATACAGTCGCGAAGCGGTCGCTAGCTGTGTGCCCTCGCCCACGGGCTTATAATGTCTGATCTAAAATGGTAGCCAGAACATTAGGACTATTAGGTCCTAATTTTGTGATGAAGGGGTAGGTCTAAATGCAGTAATACGAGTCTGACTTAATCAGACAAAGTTTGCCTTGTGAAATCTTTTCTTTTCTTTTAGTACTTAAATAAGTCTCACATTAATAATTGGATCATTGAGTAGCAGCGAACTAAAATGACATGGAAGAATTCCTGCCGCTCCAAAATAGCGTAACGTAAACTGCACCGCGGTAGGCGTAGCTTAAAAACTGCACCTGTGAGTGAACCAGTCGGTTTACGGCACAGCGGAGAGCGCTGTCAAATGTCACATTGAAAAAAATAGATTTTGGAAGGAAATAATGCCTTCATGTGTTGTGAAGTGGTGCAAAAGTCATACGGACCACACCAAGTCTACTGGACTTAGGTTTCAACTGTAATTACGGCCATTTTTCACTTAATTTTGGATAGGCACCTCTGAGTACTGAAACATTATGGAGGCGCCCTTTTGATCTTTTCCAAAAATTACATTTATATAAATATACATCGAATCGACACTGTCATTACAAATAGGTATACACTTATCTCTTTTCAATTAAGTGATTGTTGCGTATGAAAAAAAAATTTGACAGATATAAATTATGGGTGGGTATGGGTACAAAGCATTTTAGAAACACTTTTTAGTGACGTTACAAACTTTTGTCGCGTGCCGCCGCGGCGTCGCTGTTTTGTTCCAATTTTTGGATATCTAGTGATGGGATACCATGTTTTGACGTATCGATACGTTTTAGATGCATTATTATTCTGCAATGGTGTTTTTTTTCTGCAGTTTTGTTTTTTGGTGGGCGATGGGCTGACAACAACAGCTGCATAGAATTTATAATATTAAAATGTCATGTTAATGTAGGTGTTAAAATATGTTTTAAAGGTTACCGCTTACTATAGCCTTCCATCATTATTGTAGCGATAACTTGATTTCAAGGATGGAGGCCTTTGCCCTGCAGTAGGACATTACTAGCCGAATCCTCGAACTCTTCGGTCACATCGCACGCAAATCCACTAACAACTTGAAAAGGCTGATAGTGACTGGGAAGGTAGAAGGCAGAAGACCTAGAGGCAGGAGCCCGATTCGATGGTCCGACCAGATCCGCACCACCCTCAACTCCAATCTAGCCGACGCCCTACATGTCGCGGAAGATCGCCACAAATGGAGATCTATTATTAAAGAGAAAATTATCCCGCTCCAGCATCAGTAAAGAGATCACGACCCCCAGCACTAGGGAATCGACTCGAGGAGGAGGAGGACATTAATAGGCCGATACTTTACTTTACTTTTATAAGTACTTATATTATCTATTGATATTTTGACTATTTCTAAGTGCCTGTCCTGTTACAAAGCTCACGTAATAAGTTTTTACTTCATTTCTTCTCATTAAAATTTATATAGCATTCTGTTAATGCTGTTATAAAATATCGTCACGTAAACTTGTATCGATAATTAAAATATCTATACAATATGGTTGCACTACGGAGTACGGACGGGTGCCATTTTTTGTTCCAAATCAAGTTTAGGCATACACGTTTTTTTCGTAGGTATGCCATCTCCATATGTTTCAGTACTCAGATGTAAGCACAGGATTCTCTTTCTTTCATCTGTATTTTGTCTCGCGCGTCACGAGAGGCGGCTGGCAAATCGCAGCGCGTGTATCATTCCATGTACGAAATGCCGTAACTGACGTCTCATATATTTTCAACTTAGACTTGACAACAATAACGTTGCATTTTACGTGCGGATAGTTTATTTGAGCATTTGTTTGAGTCGGTGTCGATATTTTCTGGCATTTAGTATGAACAGGGTACTTCCATGTCATATAAGTTCGCTGTTGAGTAGTAATATAAATGTACTTAACACAATTTATGACCAAGTTTAGCTTAAATATTATTTTATTTATAGGAAGGAAAATGGTGAATTTGAGGCTCTGGATCTGACCCCATACTCGTCACCCCCTGATCTGCCCGATGTGATGAAATCCCAGGAGACCAATGGCCAAGAACAGGTAGAAATTAATATTTGACATATTAAAAATATCCATATAATACAAAGTCAAATCCTCATCTGTCCAGCACATACTAAAATTTTGTTTTATAATGTAATATTTTTGTTACATTTAAATTTTAATAAATTTAAAACATAAAAAAGCTTTTGTCATGACTGATGACATGTGAATAAATAATTATAGTGATTAGTGTATTGATTAGATAGTTTACATTTATTACAAGAGTACATATGTTTAAGTCTAATTAAATGACATCATTTTTAAAATTGTTGATGTAGCAACAACTGTGATAATTTCTCAAAAACTCATTTATTGCATCAGATTAAAGATTACAGCTTAATGTTATCTCTACACCATTTTGATAATACCTATAATTGGAGTCACCTGTAATGAAATTGTTGTCATTGTGCCTACACAGTGCATATTTTTGTCTTTACTTTTTTAATGATTAAGTAGTTGGGACATTGATAAAGTGGCGTCGTCATCGTTTTAGCATTTTATTGTCATTGATCCAAATTTATTATTAATTTTTGTCATTCCGAGTGTTTTGTTCCGTATGTGATTAACACTGACATTTTCATGTCAGAGTTAATCACATAAGTTTTCACCAAATAAGAAATTAAAAAAAAGACACTTAACACTTAACACTAAACTTTCGAAATGGGACTAAATGTATGAAGTAAATAAAATGTTTACCAAACGCAACTTTTTTGTAGGTACAGTTTGAGGTTTACCAAATGGGAAGTAGCCATTTTGACTCGGGAAATATTTAAGTGCATATCCAAAAAATACTGAAATGTACATCAAAAGGTTAGCAATTTAATTTTTTGATGTACATTTCAGTATTTTTTGATGTGCAGTTAAATACTACAACCCTTTTGTCTCTAGTTGGTTTCCGGTGGAGGACCATTTCTCCAGTTGAAATGTGGTGTTTCTCCTCGGCAGATGGACCAGCACTAGACGCCGGACGGCCCCGGCCCGGCTCCTCAGTGGCGCCCCCTACCGGCGCGCAACATTCAACTATATTTTTTTGCATATGAACATATTTTGTTAATAATTTATCAACGATTTGTGTTCGATTTTAACAATCTGTTATATCTACACATTTCTTTGTAGTATTTTTGTGATGCTTTGTACGAAGGTGTGTAGCGCTTTTTGTAGTTTATTACTCTACGAAATTTGAAACATTGCGTTGTCCTTTATGGATGTCGTGTATTTTGTAAAAAAATGTTGGTGATTTAGTCGGAGCACCGAGTGGACGAAAGAGAAAGTAGCCCCATTTATATTATGACATTTGCATCTCTTTCTAATTAAATTTCTCGATTGCCCTTGAAAGGGAATGGACTTGAATGTGGTGTTGTTTTAGGGTAAGGTAAGACGATAGCTATACTCAAATCATCGATATATTGTCCAAGAAAGTTATAAAGTCGATGTTATTGTCATATCTGAATGTGAAGATTCGACAGTCAATTTAGAATTTTAACTAAAGCAGATAAGGGTGAGAGTGTGAAAGAGCAATGTACAGTCGTACAATGTAGTTTGATATTATTTGCCTTTGTTATTATCGGGTATTTTGTTCGCTCAAAACGCTCAGCGACTTCCGTAGTCGACCATACTTAATCAAGTGACATTCATTATTGGGTCGCTCTCTTAATATATAAAGAATTCAGGAAGGTTATTTAGTAAATATTTGTTTATATTCAATGCGATATTATGTCCTCTTTCATCCGGTCGGTGTTCCCTCGTAAGATAAGGGCATGTAGGGGCGCAAGGCCGGCGCCAGACGAGCGAGTCGCGATGTGGCTTGATACTTCGTACTTCTAATTTATTAACTAAACTTCAGGACAAGTTGACGTATGAGCTTTATAGCGGATGGTCACGGTATAAGCGACGGTTTTACTAGTTTAATTTCTTAGAAAATCCGCTAGATGGCGCTACGTAGCCATAAGGCCTAACTAGAAGGTGATTGGTTCATTTTGCATTCATGATGGCGGTTTGACGTCTTCCTTTAAAATAAACCAATCACGTTTTTGTTGGGCACAGGTTACGTAGCGCCATCTAGCGGATATTCTATTCTGAAACACCTTCATTTCGTTGATCGTGGTCAATGTGAGCTGGCGCCGGCCGAGTCTCGGCGACCATGGGTGTGGGCATGCGTCGCCGTGGTCGGATGGTCTGCAATGGGTGCTGACTCCAGGCTAGGTCGGGAAGCATGGCGAAGCCCTAGGCGGCACACGCTTTCAACATTTATGTATTTTTTTGACCTATGTGACTGCGTTCCGTGTCAGAAAAAGATGTGATAAAAGTCATTGACACTTAAGCGTATATTCGATTAATCAAAGTAATATACGAGAACTTCAAAACGCTGGACGCTAAGTTTCAACAAAGGGTCAGTGAATTTTATTGCATATGTATTTGACAAGGACTATATTGTATGTTATCTTAAATGAACGTGACAAGTTTGTGAGAATGGGTCAATTTTACTCTGCTACCATTATGGTGCATGGTTAAAAGGTAAAATTTCCATAAAAACTGAGACATAGAAAACATTGTACTCCAGACAATACAGAAATGGTCCGATTTAGGATTTATAAGTTTTTATCGCCAAATAATCTCTTTTAGGATATTAGATAACCCTGGTTGGGCCGATAAATGAAATTGATAAAAAATGTTTATAAATATTGTAAATCAATATTTAAAAAAAAATATTCTAAAAGGGTAATCGAATCTTCAAAATGTTAAAAGGAATTTACCATAAGCAATATTCTTTTCGTAAACGTTTGTTATATTGATTCGCTGATTTACACAACATTTTGGAGATATTAATACAGTTTACGCTTGCTTTCAACAGATTTTAATTTAATGTTTGCTAGACCGATTTTAGTGTCTGTTATCCAGGATTCTGGTAGATATTTTCATTGAAATAAAGAGCCTAGTGTGCCGCCTAGAAGGGGCGTAAGTGTAATAAATAATAGTAACGTCACAATAATCGACTCTCAACTTATTGTGGCTTACTCCACGCCATGACATCGCATCGAATGGTGACTAACCACACAGCTATACCAATATCTCGTTTTGTGAACTATCTTAATAATAAAATAATATTTTTGCACTAAAACGATTTGAAACGCGTTACTAACGCTGCGCCACTTTATAATTTTAGCTTGATGCTGAATCAACCATTTCATGTTTTCATCTAATCGCCCTATTTTAAGGGGAATTGTAACGAGTCATCTCACTTACACTAACCTGTCTGTCCGTCGCGCCTGTTTCAAGTTAATTTTTTTGTAAAAAGTGAATTCTGTGTAGTATATTTGTCGCGAACTCGCGGTCGCGAGAGTCAGTATATTTCAATAGTTTTATAGTTTTGCCGGAGCGGGCGCGGCGGGCGGCGGCGGCGGGTCACTCGCGGCGACAGGCGACGCACACCGCATTTTATAAACTTCATTACACAACCCAAACCCCCGTTTAAAAACGTTCGAACTGTCGCCGCCAGTATTCCTATACATATAATGTACACATTATAAATATGATTTTATTAAATTTAATGATAACGGTATTTAACTGATGATAGTATAGAATGGACTATAGATATTAGCTAATTTAATAGGGGTAAAATAGGGGCTTTTTATATTCGTAAATCCAGATGATTCCCGATTATATAGCATTCTTTATTGTGATTCGGAAACTCATGAAATCGAACATTTCTAGTTCCTCTAACGAAAGGTTGCTAATTGTTTTCTTTTCTATTTTTATGTAACGTTTTCTAATGCACCTTTTTAATGTAAGATGTTCTGTATATTTTGGTTTGGGTTCGAATTCTCGTCTCGAAAATCCATTATATACGGTCCCAGCGAGTCGGTGTGTGCGAGGGAGAGGCGACGCGTCGTCCCTTTCCCTCGGCGCGTCGGTAGTCGCGTTGCATACCTAGTTAGTTAATATTACTTAAATTATTCATGGTTCAAGTGTTCTACCAAATACATCTTTCCTTTTCAAATTTAATCCAAAAATAGTAGAATAGTTGAGTATTAAGTGATAATGCACTTATTACACTGTATAACATAGGATAGAGAACCATTGAGCCGAAGCCACGGGTGTGGAGCGCGTTGCTGCGAGCTTCGTAACCGAGCAGAATGCAACCTTATCCTTTTGCAATAAGGTTGAAAACTTACTAACATGTGTAAACAAACTTGCAGGACCTTATTCGGTCCTCATTAAAATTTGTATAGCCCTTTACTGCAGCGGCCGAAGACAGGCCATATAAAGTATAGCTGTTTGAAAAGCTTCAATCTACATAGTTTGTGCAGTATAAATAAACTTTATTATCCAAAACGAATACATGGTACAACATAATTTATCATACGGTCACTGCACTAAGCACCTGGCTTGTCTCGCAGCGGCCAATAAGAGGTACCTTAAACATTAAATATAACGCGCAGTACCTTAAAAATATTTAATTTTTGATGTTACAAATATTATAAGTATCTAAATACAATTTCTAGTTCAAGCACCAAATAATCTAATTAAAAATTATTTGTGGCATTAAAGAAGCTCGCTGCAACGCCTGACTCGCAAATAGGGTTGTCAGATGTAACATGTGCAATAAAATGGCGTTATATTTGTCGCTAAGGCAAACCAACTTAAAAGTCGAACTAGTCAATTTTAAACGCATAGGTCAATATGATTAGTAGGTACTTTTTAAATGGGTCTGAGACCAAATGTATTATGAAATATGACCTTATAAACTGGTTCCAGTTTAAAGTTTATTTTAATAAATTATCCGTGATATGAGATCTTCGCGTATTTTCGATTTAGAAAAGTTCCGATCGCTACTATTGGTAAAGCGCCATCTTGTGGCGCCTGGTACGGGATAATTCAAAATTTCTCTTCAGAAGTTACACAAAGTTCCATTACTTACTTACTCCGATGGCTCAGCGACCCGAAGTGTGTCTTGGCCTCCGATACGAGATCCATTCATTGGCAATAATTATTTTGTTCGATTCTGACGCTTATTGTACTGTTATCTGACAGCCCTATTCTCGATGTCAAGTTCCAACGCCACCGTGACAAAGCATTGCTGTCCTCGAAAGCGTATCGGCGCATGAGCAACTAATCGCGAACATACCCAAATATCGACAGTTCGCGGCCACCACTAGAAAAGCCCGACGTGTGATCTTGCCTTGTGATAAAAGGGTTCATTCTGGTGTTATGACTAAAATACTACTAAAAATAAGGAAACTGCAAGCTTTGTCGATCAAAAATTATAAAATTAGTAAACTCACGGAATAGAAAAAAAGTAAACTGTACCAATCAAAGATGATGGATATTGACTATTTTAACTACTGATCTCAAACGTTTTAAACATGTACCGACAGCAAAAGAAGCTGCATATTTTAAGTGATTATAAATCCTAGACGACAAGGCATTTTGGCCACTTAAATTGTAAAGCCACTTTTGCTGTTAACTATAATATCTTTTAACACTTTGTGTGATAAATTCTAAGGGTGACTTAGACGGCCCACACGCCACAGTCACAAAAGAAACTTCCTGCTAAAAGCTTGTAACATCCGTGTGAAAACTGCATAAAATATGCGTGGCGAAAGCACCGATACCCTTGCGAACAGCACAGCTTAGAAGTAATCTCTCATTATACTCAACAACAAGGTTTTAACTTAGCTGGTACAAATCCCACTGTGATGGAAGTACACAGCGCCTACATAATATGAATTGATTGGATGTGGTAGTCCCGAACGTTTTAATGTTTTGTATACCAATTACTAGAACAAATTGATCGGAACTCGATTGGAAGCAACGCGGAGACTTATATGGAAGTATAGTGTAGTGATTTATGTGCAAGTATGGGAAATCCACAAGAACCAGCAGGAAATAAAGCTGTTTTGATTTGTTTTGTCTTGTATTATTGATATCCCTCAAAAGTCCCTCCCTAGCATTTAAGAATGGATTTTTGTTACTCTTCGCTAAAACTACTGTAGGCAGAATATCTGGACAAATCATTTAATAAAATCCAATCAAAAATAAAATGATACAGAAAATTATAAGGTTGTAGTCTGGGTTACGGTGATCCCACACGGACGCGCTGCGCTGCGCTGCGTCGACGCACCGCAAGCGCTCAACGGAATGGGTGCCACACGATCCGATGCGTCGTCGCAACGCGCTGCTTTGTCCACGCGTCGTCGTGCGTTGTCTGCGTTGATTTTAGGTTTAGTTTGTGATTTTTATCCCATAAAAGAGGTCTTTCCTCAACTAATGAGATAAGGTAGTCCACGTCAATGTCATTAATAGTATTATGATGATTTATGTACTTGGGGCGCACCGCTATCTCGACTGCATAAACCATACTGCGACGCGTGCGTCGTCGCTCCGTCGTCGGAGCGCTGCACCACTCCCCCCGCTTCGTCTGTCGGCTACGCGTGCGTTGTACACGCGTTACGGCGACGCGCGTCGCCACAACGGACCGTGTGGCATGCCGTTCAATTTGTATGAATTTATGAAATATAACGCATCGACGACGCTCCGTCGACGCAGCGCAGCGCAACGCGCCCGTGTGGCATCACCGTTATACTTTAATTATTACAAAACTTAAAAAGTCAACCAAATGCTCTGGGATTGTAAAGTATAGCCACTGACATTGTTATCTCATTGATATTATATCGAAGACGAGGAGAGGAGGAATGAGCGGGAAAATGGGGTAGTGGCCGATGCACAAACCGTGCAGTGCCACCAAGAAGAAAAAAGAATAGCCGGGATTGGCTTGGCGACAAAAACAAATGTCACTTTGACAACTGTCAAAAAATTGCCGTGCATGCGTATAACCTCAAAACTCGTGTTTTTGATTTTTTATTACTTAAAATGTGTTTTTCACTAGCCACACATTTATTTTTATGAACTAAAGTGCTTAAACCGTTTACTTATTTATATTTTAATTTAACTGGAGCAGTAGATCAGTAAAAAAATGGGTAAACGCAAAGGTAAATGTGCAAAGAAGAATCCGGCTAGTAAAGAGGCCCTGGAGCCCGAGCACCTGGTGAAAGCGCCGCACTCGTTCGTCATCCACCGCGGGAATTGCAGCAAAGACCTCGTCGACCTCACTAAAGACTTCAGGAAGATCATGGAACCTTTTACAGCAACGCAACTCAAGGTAAAAATAAACATGGTCAAAGCATTGCATTCTTGTTTTCTCTCTTGTATTTCAATTGAAATCTCGTTCTATATTATTATTTGTTTTCATTAGGTAATTCCTTCAGTATTATTTCAATGTAAAAGTTTATTTACATGTCGCACACCCGGTAAAAAACTGTCATAACATAAAAACATGCAAATCTGGTAGAGTCATTTTGTTACTTAATAATAATTGACGACATAATCGCACACCTGCTAAAAAACTGTCATAACGTAGAGGCAAGGCTGGTCTCACTTTTTTCAGTAAAATAATATTTTTATAATCTCACTTTTTGCAGTAAAATAATATTTTACTACAAGGGGTGAGATTTGCTTGTTTTTGTGTTATGACAGTTTTTTACCGGGTGTGCGATGTATTTCATTACTTAATTAGCAATTAATTAGATAATTTTTGTTAGCTGATTTCATTGATAGATAATTTTTGTTAGCTGATTTCATTGATAGTGTAATACACTATCAATGGCTGATTTAGTGTTATGGTTGAGAACTTGGTTATCATACCAAAGGCTATGCTTAGTTTGGGCTTTATGAGAATTTTTTTTTTATATATATAGAGGCAGTCAGGATGACCTCACTCCACCCTGATGGAAAGCGGAAGTGAGCTCCAAATATAAGGTTGACTGGCTCAATAGATCATAGTATCCAGTTTGTAGAAAAAGTACATAATTATTAAGTAATAAATAATAACATATTAGGTATACAGTTTTTTTTATTATTAATAGATTAAGATGGGTGTTACAATACTAAAATAAATACTGAATAAGAAAACAATAGTCATAATTAATCAACAATGTGGTGTATTTATAAAATATAATATTTTAGCTGTATTTCTTATGTTTTAGGAAAGGAAGAAGAACACAATAAAGGATTTCCTGTCAGTGTCAGGCTACCTACATGTCTCTCACATGATTATGTTCACGGAGACAGAACTGGGAACATACATGAGACTGGCTCGCCTGCCTAGAGGACCCACCCTCACCTTCAGAGTACATGGTGTGAGTAAATTCTAATTTAAGTTTTTATAATATTCTATCATTGCAAAAGCTTTAGTTAAAAACCTTATAACATGTAATTTTTAGTTAGCATAAATCATTATGTATAAATTAATTGCCTATCCTACTTGTAACCAAATGACTTCTTTCTTTCAAGTTGAAAATACTCTACTTATGGCTGGATTATAGTCCACTGAAGAATGAATATGTTTTCCTTTAGTAACAAATGTAGAAATTATTAACATTATTTTCCTTTAAAATAATATCAAAAAACATAATTAAGATAAGCAATTTTCTTAAAATTTACAATTCTTTTTTTTCCAGTACAGCCTTGCCAGGGATGTGATATCCTCGCTCCGGAAGCAGTATGTCATAATGAAGGCGTTTCAAAATGCCCCCCTCATTGTCCTGAACAGTTTCTCCGGAGAGGGCATGCACATGAAGCTGATGGCCACTATGTTCCAAAACATGTTCCCTACTATCAACATTACTACTGTGAGTTTATGTCAAATATTTTAGTGTAAACCTGATAATTGTTAATATATTATATTCACTCAATGGAGTGAGGCACACTATTTATTTATTTATTCGGTACACAGCATACTTACAGCATATAAATATACCAAAACGCATACTGGCTATATATATTTTAAACAACAAATACAAACTAAATCTATCTTAATTACAACTAATACACATTTTACATAAATAAATAGCTTATTGCACACAGAATATTGCTATTTTGTGCAAATATATCTATGGCATTATATGTATGTATATGCAAATCTAAAAGTACTATTATATAAAGGAACACTATATTTATAACAATAAATGATTATGATTATGAAGGAATCATCAGCCAAGCCACTCACCGCCACAACAATATTGTGGCATACCTACCTGTGAATGAATTCATCCCTGCCAGTAAGATGTAACTTGAGATTAGAAGTTCTACTTTCTGAAGAGTGGATGCTGTTAAAAAATAGGCTATTACACACTTTTTTGAAAACTGGTTTAAATCAATCTTGAAGTTGTACTGAACCAGTAGAATTTTTATTTTTATTTTAAATTACCGAAAAATGCCATAAAATCTACTTTTTATTTATGATTTTGAAATTGCGCGCGGAAACAGTAGCCGCCATGCTGCTTCGACTTTTGACGTCAGTCCGTTAGTAAACAATACGATGTTGTTAGGGACCAAGTGAAAATATTTTCGAAAATAATGAGTTAAAACCCTTATCATTGGTGTCTTGTGCCTGGATGCAATAGATAAACGTTTACAAACATAATAACTTTCTACAAATCTTCTCAAAGCACGACATTCACTCAGTTGCAGAAACGTCCATTAAAGTTAATGTGTCATTAAAGCTATTGCTGTCACTTTTTATTTCATGACCATTAGACAATATTATTTCCATGTTCATGACAACGAAAAGTGACAGCATTAGATTTAATGAAGCATTAACTTTAATGGAGCTTTCTGCAACAGGGTGTGTGTTTACTAACGGAGTGACGTCACGTCGGAACCCATTATGGCGAACGGCGTTTTTGACATTTCAAAAACAGATTAAAAAATTCGATTTTAAAATTGGAAATATAAAATTGATAATGCATTTTTATGAATTAATATCAACGTTTCTCGTTTATATTATACGAAATCTATAATAAACATTCACTTTTATATTTTTTCTTGCATGGTGTAAAATACCGTATTGTATGCACATGTGGATCAACTTTCAGCATGGGAGTGGTTATACTTCTGGGATATATTCTGAAACTTTTAAAGCACTGTTTATTATTCTCAATCTAATGTATTTACTTTGGTTTATCTAGCACTTTAATTGTTTGACTATTAACTTTAATTGTATGATTATTTAAGGTTAAACTGAAGAACATCCGCCGCTGCGTACTTATGAACTACAACCCTTCTACTAAACTCATCGATCTGCGACACTACGTCATCAGAGCCACACCTGTAGGACTCAACAAAGGGACCAAAAAGGTATAAAAAACTTAGTGATCACAGCAACAGCAAAACAACTAGTACTGATTAAGAAAATCTTGAATTTTTTACTAATAAATAAAATAAAAATTGCCTTTATTCACTTTGTTTATAATATTACAGTATTGTTCTTGACTATGACTATTATAAGTTTTTAAGAAATTTTTAAAATGTATAATTCACACATATTTTATCTACAGATGGTACAAGGCAAAATACCAAATCTGAATCGCTGCAAGGACATGTCGGAGTTTTTTGACAAGTAAGTATGTAAACTATTTAAATTATTATTATTTGTTTAGTAATGTTAAATACATCAAGATGTACAAACATCTTTAACAGCACTATTCTTATTTGTGATGAGACAAAGTACATATTTTGTTTTTTTCTAGGGCTGCATTATTGTCAGAAAGTGAGTTCGAAGATGATCCCAACTCCCAAATAGTGCTGCCGCAAACTCTTGCGTCAAGAGGCGCAACTGCAGAGTCAAAGTCCGCTATCAGACTGGTCGAGCTTGGTCCGAGGATATCTTTTCAGCTAATTAAGGTACAATTTTCTCTTCAAAACTTATAAATATTGAATATGCACACTAATTTACATTTATTTATTATGATTTTTAATGTTAATAAAACACTTCATGCTAGCAGCTAACCAACAACTGAGTTATTTGCCAAAATCGCCAGCTTAATTTCTATGTAAGCAAATCATATTATTTTATCGTAATTTACAGACACTAATTAAATTTATTTTCTTCAGATTGAAGATGGATTAATGGATGGTGAAGTCTTGTTCCATGAGCTCATAGAAAAAACAGAAGAGGAGAAGGCGTTCATAAAGAAAAAGAGAGAAGAAAAACGGTAACTGGCCCTATTTCAACAATATTTTTTTGTCAGATATTTTTACGTGTTCACTAAGACTCATAGTCTTATTTATTTAATTAACCAGATAATTTTTCACAAGTTTTAGGCTTAATTTTTTTCACAAATTGTGATTCTGATCATTGAAGCAATAATTAATTATGTTCATATTTTTTCAGACGTTTGAAAGAAAAACGTAAAGCGCAACAAGACGAAAACGTTAAACGGAAACAAGAGCAGAAGGAAGAGTTGAAACAGAAAGCCCTAGAAGGAATAAAGAAGAAGAAGGAAATGACTGAGAGCCAGAGGTGAGGAGTGTTAAATATTCTGTTACTTTACCATTCCGTTTCTGACGTGGTTTGGTTTTGTGCTTTAAAAAAAGCATATAACAGTTTAAGAGCATTGAGATGACCTAATAACTGTCTTTACAACGTAAAGTAATTCCTACAATTATTTTACACAAGACCCAAAAAAAATAATTTGACAACAAATAACAATATCTTCTTTTTATTTAGGTTAATGGAATTAGCAGCAGCAGAGTCCCAAAATGTAGAAATGGACCAAGACGAAGACGATGACGCAGACTATTATAGAAAAGAGGTTGGGGCGGAGCCAGAGAAAGGTAAATAATAGTTTTAGGGCTTCCCCTACAGTCACAAGCATTTAAATTTCTATCATGCAAATATGAACGTTATTGCCATCGCATAAGAAATGTCTTATGCCATACAGCTATTATGGTACAGTCACGTGCAATAAAATGTTATTGCATGTGACTGTACCTATTACAATGAGAAAACTCAATAATACAGACTTATCATAATATTTCGGACCTGAATTTAAACTGATTCACTTTCTTTAAAAGGATGTTTTGAACTTCCTATATAGTTTCGAGTTTTTTCTCAAACCACTCAACTGATGTGGTTTGTGCACCTGTAGCTAAATATATGAAATATGCGATCGGAACAGCTCCAGGATGTCTATGTTACGAAAGTTATCTGTGCCATACTCTGATAAATCATATGATACACATTTGTTAAAACTTATTGTTTTATTTCCAGATCTCTTCACAGAAAGAAGTAGTAAAAAGAGGAAAGCTGACGATAATTCTGTGCGTGGATTTAAAAAGATGCGATTAGATAAGAAACTACAAAAGAAATACCAGAAAAACCAAGATGTAGACAAAAAAGGACACAATCAAAATAATAAAGATGGAGGAAAACGGAATTTCCAAAACCAAGATGGCGGCGGTAGGAAATTCCATTCCCAAGATGGTGGGAAAGGGAAGTTCCAATCTCAAGATGGCAGGAAGAGAAGGTTCAAATCTCAAGATGGAGGAAATAGAAAATTCCAGTCGCAAGATGGTGGAAAAAGGAAATTCCAATCACAAGATGGTGGGAACAGAAAGTTCAATAGAAATTCTGATGATGGTAAAAGGAATAAACACAGTAGAGGAGACAAACCTAAAAAGGTATTAGGTGGGAAAATAAATAAAAAGGGTAAAAATCGGCCAGGCAAGGGTAAAGGAAAAGGGAAAGGCAGGAAATGATTACATTTGTAAATATAGTCTAAGTTTCAAATAAAAAATATTTAATTATGAAATTATTTTATTCAGATTAATCCTTACACTATTATTAATGAACAAATTTACTTAACCATGATTTTTTAGATCAACGGAACAGTTAATTGGGATAACCAAGTCACTAACTGGTTTTCTGTTTTATTTATGAAAATAACTTGGGGGCAACATTGTATAATGTACTTATTGCCCTAAAACTTTCTGAATTCTTTTTGGTCACATCTTAATCAAAAGTTTAACATTAATTTAATATTACAAGGCGGATAATAATCGGTATGTAAATCAACAATCCAATCTAATGTGAAATCATTTAAACGAAAGAAATCACATCTTGCGCAGGTACCTGTTATCATTATGAATCACTCGATATGCAAAACATGAAAAATGCAGTAGTAATCCTTCAAAAGTATGGCCCACACTATCTCACAATTGAGATAAGGTCTGTGTCCCAACAGTGGGAACGTATTAGGTTGATGATGATGAAGATGATGAATCCTTCAAAAGGAGTGTGTTGCCAGCTATACGAAAACACAAAAGTGTCTACTTCCGCAGCTTTTATGAAGGTCATCAGATGAGGAAGACCATGTCGTCAGCCATCATGACCTGGTTGTCAGCGGTCATCTTGTCCAGGGCCGCCTGCAGCTCCGGCATGTCGTAGGGCTGGTGCGAGTACTGCTCGTTGACATGCGCCTGCACACGCGCTAAAGGCAGCGTGTTGGCGCGCTCGTCGCGGAATAGTTGTTGTAGCGAGGACTTGAACTGGGCCAACCTGACGACAAACATTATAAAATATAATCAAACGTCAGTCAGATACATTAAATTTGACCTATAGACCAACAAACTTATCTGTTCCTGTGGCCCAAAATTGAAACTACGTGAAATGTAAATTTTTGTTGCCAGTTGTTGCTATTACAATATTTGTAACAGCAACAACTGGCCATTACTTTACTGCCATTACTTTTATTTGGTAAAAAATCCAGTGAATTGTTAATATTGCGAAATTGTATTCAATAATAAAAAAGATGTTTTAATGATTATTCTACGTGTTTGTTAACAACAAAAATTATTAAAATATCGAATTAATATTTTTATTACTTTGTGCACACTAGGACAATAAAATTATTTTTATTCCTAAAAGTGCAAAAATTATATTTAATGGCAATAAATACTAAAACGACAATAGCGACACCGCCACCGGAACAGATACATAAGTGTGTCGGTCTTTAAAGTGTTTGCTGAAGGCCCGGGCGGAAGCACAAGGACGGTGTTACTGGGTCAAAGTCGGTCCACTGAATCTCGCGGGCCAAACGGATAAGCGCAGCCGCGAGTCCCCCTACTTTTGACGGGAATTGGGGGAGTGCCCCGGTTGTGCTCCGTGCTTTATCAGAATCTAACAAGATACACAAGACGAGATTATTTTGAAATTGTTTCTGGCGATTTTTCCCACAAGAACTCCTTCCTCCTCATTTATGTCATTACTGGAGACGATCTTTATTTGAGTTTAGAACCTTACTAAGCTTGAAAATGATTGTCTCTACGATACGATGTTATATCCCAGAGCAACTCTAGTTTGTAGAGCAACATACCTAGCGGGCTCGATGGTAACCTTCTGCGAAGCCCTGGTGGTCCTCTGCGCGGGCTCCGGCTGCGCCTGGCGCGCGGCGCGCAGGACGGGCTCGGCCTCCTCGTCCGACGAGAACTGGTACGGATCCGAGCCCTCGGGGCCAGCCTGGAATTCACAACCGATATCCAATTAGACATTTATCAGGCAACGTGAAGGGGAATATTACATGAATCGCTGATGCTCTTATGCATACGACTTTATATTATAGAGGGACGTCTTCGACCAGATTGCATACATAATATCATTAGTATCGATTTCGCAAATTGATCGATCAGCAGCAACAGTATCGATCCTTTTACATAATAATACTGTCGACGGTAGTGGTATTATCGATAGTATTAATCATTTTATTAATTGTATCGATACTACAGGCCCCGGCAAACTTTTTGACTATTGGGTGGAGATTGTGAAGAACACGAATTTTGAAATGCGTGCGAGCTATTGGTCATGCGCAAGTGCACATGCGCCAGTTTCCCCCACTCCGTCGACCGATGGTCAAGAAGTTAGCCAGCACGTATACTAAAGTAATAGCTCGATACTATCACTAGTATTAATAGCTATGACAAAGAACTATCAATAAACTATTCGCTATCTCTAAGCGAAGTCGTCCCTCTTAAGTGTCCATGACAATCATAATAGGTCACGCCCTCTTCAAAATAACCTTGATTTTAGAAACGTTCACAAATCCTCCTTGGATGCAACAAAATACAATAAAAATCATCAAATAATGAAGTATCGTTAATTACCGTTCTACGAGACTTCTTAGGCTTTGGTTGCGAAGGCTGTTCGCTGTCTGACGCCGCTGCTTCTTCGTCAGAAGACGCGCGACGCTTCCGCCGCTTCTCCTTCATGAGAACCTAGAAGCATAGATTGAGCAAAGATTTAGCATAAAGGCCTCGTCCAGAACGGCAATTTTAACGCGCGAGTCGCGCCGATTTCGCCGCTAAACACGCGCGATGCTCGTGGACGCAACGTATTGAGGCCCAGTACCTCGCAAATAGCGACAAATACGCGTTTTTGGACAAGGTCTAAAAAAAATTATGAAGTGAGTAGAAGTGTTTACCTTCTTGAAGTAGGCGAACTGCACGAGCTCGATGGCGGTGAGCGCGTCGTCGCGCGTGACCTGGAAGCTGAGGCGGCACTTGGCGTGCGCCGTGGCCAGCCGGATCAGCGTCTCCAGCGTACGCGCCGTCACCGGCTGCGTCTGTGGGGACCGACACAATCAGTATTTGCCTTTCTATCTCTATTTGCTTTAGGGCGAACACTAAAACACGGGCGGATGCGGACGCGGGTGCACGCGTCGGAAGTCCGCCGCGGGCCACGAACCCGCGACCGGGCACCCGTCGCGGGCGCCCGTCTCATTTAGCGCTGCTAGTATAATTTTGATATCGAGCGTGTGTTGTATCGATGGTCATGGTTGTACCTAGCTCGCGGGTTTGTTTAAACAAATCAGAGTGATGTCCGATTTGTAAAAACAAATGATGGATGAACTTGCGTAAGGTACGTTACCCTGGCGACGTCGGTGTCCATCATGTCCTGGCTGCGCAGGCGCGCGTACTCGTCGGCGATGGCGTCGCACGCGTCCTGCGACAGCTTGGGCTTCATCAGCCGCGCGATGTGGATGAACTTGCGCATGAACTGTTTGGTGGTAAGGTATGTTACCCTGGCGACGTCGGTGTCCATCATGTCCTGGCTGCGCAGGCGCGCGTACTCGTCGGCGATGGCGTCGCACGCGTCCTGCGACAGCTTGGGCTTCATCAGCCGCGCGATGTGGATGAACTTGCGCATGAACTGTTTGGTGGTAAGGTATGTTACCCTGGCGACGTCGGTGTCCATCATGTCCTGGCTGCGCAGGCGCGCGTACTCGTCGGCGATGGCGTCGCACGCGTCCTGCGACAGCTTGGGCTTCATCAGCCGCGCGATGTGGATGAACTTGCGCATGAACTGTTTGGTGGTAAGGTATGTTACCCTGGCGACGTCGGTGTCCATCATGTCCTGGCTGCGCAGGCGCGCGTACTCGTCGGCGATGGCGTCGCACGCGTCCTGCGACAGCTTGGGCTTCATCAGCCGCGCGATGTGGATGAACTTGCGCATGAACTGTTTGGTGGTAAGGTATGTTACCCTGGCGACGTCGGTGTCCATCATGTCCTGGCTGCGCAGGCGCGCGTACTCGTCGGCGATGGCGTCGCACGCGTCCTGCGACAGCTTGGGCTTCATCAGCCGCGCGATGTGGATGAACTTGCGCATGAACTGCGTGCTCAGGATCTGGTCCTTCTTGCTGCGGCTGTTGCCGTGGAGCAGCGGGTCGTACTTCTCGTATATCGACTGCTTTGATTCCTGAAAATAATAATGTTTGGTTTATTTTAATAAAATCGACACTTCTAGACGTGTGAGGAAAAAATCTAAGTGAAAGATGTTAACGTATAGCAGACATAAAAAGGGCTAAGATTTTGTATGCAGGATGGCTTGGTTACCTACTTGGAACACATTTTTGATCTTTTTTTTGAAAGAAAATTAAAGTGAACAAAATTATGAAAAAAAAAAATACAATGTGGCGGACCAGTAAGAAAGCCAAAATCTTTATTGCCCTTTTCTTTCGTATTTGTTATATCGATATTCACTTACGTCAACTTCTTCAGTGTCAGGATTTTCTGTAGAGAGCATTTCTACCGAGGAGCCCATGGGCAGCACTTCACCATCTTGCTCCTTTGGATTCCTGAAAAATGAAAATGTCAAAACAATGTTGCCAAACCGTCGTCAAGTGAGGTAGATCCCATACGAGCCGAGAAGCTATTACACCAGAGGTCGCGGGTTCGATCCCCGCACGGTACAAACATTTGTGCAGTGCATGAACATGTCTGTTTGTATCAGTCTGGGTGTTTCTATGTATAATATGTAAGTATTTACAAAAAAAAAGTATATAATGTAATGTTTATCCGTTGTCTGGAACCCATAGCACAAGTTATTGCTTAGTTTGGGGCTAGATGGCGCTGTGTGAATAATGTCCAGAGATGTTTATTTATTTATACATTTTAATAGAAACTGCTTCGAACGGTAGCCGGCGACGTTGCCATGGCGTCTTATTGAGGCAGAGCTCTTACACCTAAGGAGGTCAGAATATAAAGGCGAATAATACCTGTGGCGCAGGACCGATCAGTTTGGAGATCCTTGGGGGAGGCCTATGTCCAGCAGTAGAAGTCTTTTGGTTGAGATGATGATGATTGACTGGCCCGATGGCGCATTAGGTACTGACTCTGCCTTATGCAACAGGGGTCGTGGGTTCGAATCCCACCCAGGACAAACACTTATCGTCGCTGCGCCTGACAAGTTCCATAAGTGTTTTTTGTTAGGTTTAGGACAACAACAAAAAACGGGTATGGTCTAAACACATATGGACTTTGTTTGATTAATTTCTATTTCGAATATCCCAAAACTGATTTTACGGACACATGGAGAATTAAACGGAGAGTAATTTAAGCACAAAGCACTAAAATCCAAAAAATGCACATATGGAATTTGGCATGCGCAGCGACGTTATTTGATGAACATTTGTGTTTGTTCTGTGTTTGGATGTTTATATGTATTTAAGTATACATTTCTTGTTGTTTCTGACACCCATAACACAAATGCTTATGCTACTTACATTGGAGTCAGATCAATATTTATGTGATGTTGTCCAATATTTATTTATTATTTTATATATTTATATGACACCTTGATTGTCTAGTGGTTTAAGTTCCGGGCCGAGATCTCGGGGACCTGGGTTCAATTACCGGGTCGAGCTAACTTTGTGTCTGTTTTTTCAGACAATGCTCGGGTTTGTGATCACCAATCCGGATTTAGCAAGCGTGGTGATTAAGCCAGTATCCATCGTTGTACCGATTGAACAGGTTTAAGCCAGTGCTATGACTTTAAGATATAAAACAAAAAGAAAATAAAAAAGTTATGTGAAAAATATATTGGCGGCTATCGCAAAACTGTCTGCAAATGTGATTCATTGGAAAATGTAAATATTTGTTATTTGTGTCTTATTCGACAAGGAATTAAAAGTTCGCAACTTATTATTATTGGAAAAAGGCTGTTTTAATCAGTTGAAAGTTTACCAACCCGAAGACGAAGATCTGCGTAACCAGCAAAGTTTGTGCACGGAGATTAGTCCGTGTCCACCGATAACTTGGTTTCAATGATGGAGGCCTTTGCCCTGTAGTGGGACAGTAATAGGCCGATACTTAATTTTTTATTTATTTATACCTGTATCTGTGCATCCTAAGCACATGCTCGGAGATCATGTTGTCGTGGTCCGCGTCCGCGATGTCCAGCATCACGAACAGCAGGTCGAAGCGCGACAGCAGCGAGTCCTGCAGCCCTATGTTCTCCATTGGCGTCTTGTACTGGTCGTACTGTGGGATATATGCAATAAATTAGCACTGGACAATGTTATGAGAATTTAATACACATAAACCTTAGAATTTTAGAACAGTTTTTAGAATTCTATTCTATCACCTATTAGAAAATGATTGTATAAAACCTCAACTTCGCTTCGATAGCTCAGAATACGTCAGATGACGTCATTTCATTCGCCGCGGGAGCAAGGCATGGAGACATTTCACTTTGGGCTATCGATTTAAACAAACAAATACTTTATTTAATTATGTTCTAAGATAGTTGAATTTTGCCGTTACTGTTGTCACCATTACTTTATTAAACAGACGATCTTAAATAATTCTAGTTGTACTGTTATTTAGTACCATGTTATACACAAAATTCTATATTTTTTATACTAGGTCAGTTGTCAGACAGGCACGCAGCCCACCTGATGGTAAGCGGGCACTGCGGCCTATTCCATTGAGGGATGCTTCACCAGGAAGCGTCGCTCAATGTGCTGCCAGACAGTAGACTCATCTGATCTTCGCGCCCCTGATATCAAGTGTACTCTTACCCTCCCGTAAACAGGGTTAGCAGCAGCCAGGACTGAGCACCTCGCGTTGAGCGTGGCGTGCACGCCGGCCTTGGCGATGGTGACGCGGCCCTGCTCCATGACCTCGTGGATGGCGGTGCGGTCGATGTCCGACATCTTGTCGAACTCGTCGATGCACACCACGCCGCGGTCCGCTAGCACCATCGCGCCTGCTTCCAGGCTGACAAAAAAATTACATTTATCTAATTAATAATTATAATTAATACGAAAGAAACTATCTGTCGGTCTGTTCGACGAAATTTACAGAAGAAGACTAGACACTGTAAAGGATTAAAGAGTAAATATCAACAAAAAAAAAGCGAAAGGCTAGTAAATGTCAATAATGAACTTAAATTATTATAATTATTATGACCACTTCCGTAGATGCGATTCCCGCCTTGGGTCTGGTTGGTGGTAGGGCTTGTTCAAAGTCCGACTGGCTAGCTACTACCCCCACAGGTAAAATCTGCCGCCATAACAGCTCTGGCTGTGTTCCAGCAACATTAATGTGGGAAACAGTACAATTGAAATCAAAGGCTCGAAGGTCAGATGAGCTTACACTCTGGCAGCACATTGAGACATTTCCTGGTGATCTGTCCCTCAATGTACATATAAGCCGCTGCAAAGTACGCCGAATTTTTTTGTTGCAATTTATAATACCACGTAAATTGAAGGCACCGAGAACCGATACGTACACTGCATGCGACGACCTGATTTCGATTACCTGTAGATTTGCACAGTCGTTAGCTAAAAGTTTAAAATTATCAGGGTAGGTGCCCTGGAATGTTAGGTACATAATGGTGTCAATTATTTATTTGTGTGGTGATTTGCAATATTTCGACTTTTGGCCGCCTAAATCGGTCAAATCTACCTATGTGCGCTGTGGGCACTTAACATCAGATGGGCTGCATCTGCATGCCTGTCTGTCTGCCAACTGATATAGTATAAAAAAAATTACAGAATCTTACCGTCTATCGCCGGTCTCGGCGTCCGTAGTAACCGCAGCGGTGAGGCCGACGCCAGAGGACCCACGGCCGGTAGTGGTGATGGCCCTTGGCGCCGTCATTAGCACGTACCGCAGCAGCTGCGACTTCGCCACCGACGGGTCGCCAATGAGAAGCACGTTTATGTCACTGCAATTGTGATATGACATGTTAATTAGTACTATGTTGTAGATAACTGACATGTTCAATGTTCATACACAAAAAATATTGAACTGTGTGAGAATTAAAGCCAATCTTTCAACACAAAATACAGCTTACCTTTCATCATTTTAGCTGAAAGACATTTACTACTGAAAATATGCATGCCTCATATAAATAAAATTTAATTGCCAAAGGTATGTATCTCATCACTGAAGAAAGAAAACAGCTATTACTTTGATAAAAGGTTGCAGCATTTGCAATTGGATGCAGGGTCTACCCAAAGTTTCACTACCCAAAAGTATTAATCAACATAATATGAAATGATTTTGGAGAAATTGGTTCATCAGACAAAATTTTAAGATTAATTTCAGAATTACTACTTTCCGTACAAGGTACAGTTGCTTACAAGGTATACAATTTACCCTCTTAGCCTCGTCCCATTAGGCAGGATCTTCTCCATCCCTCCCAACAGAAGACACAGGATAGCCTTCTTGATGTAGTCATGTCCGTGTATGGAGGGCGCCAGCGACTTGCTGAGCAGCTCGAACATGTCTGTGGTGGCGCGCTTGGCCAACCGCTTGCACAGCTTGATGTCTTCAATAGTTATGTTCAGGTTCATGTCTTTGTTGATCTGCGTTACGTTGTTGGCTATTAGAATAGTCCTGCAATAAGATATTATCACATGTTTTAAAGTTGCTTTTTCTATATTGTCTACACATTTCATAGACATTGATTGATGGTTTGGTTTTTTTTTCATAAAAAATGACATGGTAAGTGTGGAACCTTATGATAAATTTTAATAATCACTACTGCATGCCCATGGGGGCAGGAAGAGGGAAGGAGATGAACTATGGGAAAAGGTATGGGGAAAAAGGTACTGAGAGGTACCTACTTCCCCTGACTTATAAACACTGCAGCATGGCTCTACCACACCTAATGGAATAATTATCATCACTTGATCAGACATGTGAAATATCAATACATCAAACAATTTATGTTAAAACATGAAACATAAAAGTAACAATTGTGCTATAACTATTAATTACCTAAATGTTCCAGCAGTGAAACTACCCTGCTTAGAGGGCAGGCACCTATAATTGCCCACAATCTGCACCCTGTCACCAGGCTTGCACTTGTCCACCAGGTCATCGTCACAGACCACATCCACACTCCTGGGCAGCTGACCAGCGGGTGCACGTTCTGGCATCTCTTGCACTGTTAGAGTCTGGTGGTCCTTGTAACGGGAGAGACCAAACTCTGTTTCTAATGCGTTGCCTTCGTCATCCTGCAAATAGTGTAAGATTGAACTTTACTTTCCACTCTCAGACATTACATTACATAATATACTTTCAAGACTCAGAATTCCTTGTTAAAGTTATGCTTTGAGTACCTACATTTGTGTTAAGTCCACATGTCCATTATTTTAGGCAATCAAACTCCCATAATGTTTTACTTAAAATGTCTACAATAATCATAAAAAAGACTAAACTACAACAATATTTTTTCAATTTATATTTATACTTGAATATTGGAATAGAACTTAGAACTTAGAATAGAACTTTATTTTTATATCAAAAGATTTTAGTACACAAACTTAATTCATAAATGTATGCTAATAAACAATGTTATGTTACTATTAAGTTAAACATACAATGCAATTTCACTCGTAAAGTAGCACAACACAATACAAATAAATTGTTAACAAATTGGCGGTATACTAAAATAAGACAATCTTTACCTCCCGTACTAGTCGAGACTGTGCTACGGCAAGGTAATATCTTATGCTTTGACCTTATTTACTATTGTACAGATATACCGAATGCTAATTTAAATATTTGAAGATGATACAATACCTTTGTGGGGTAAACAGCGGATGTAGGGAAAGCCTCAAAAGATGTCAAGTCTGTATATTTTCTCTCCATGACCTTCTTTGTGGCTGGACAGTAGTGCACACTGCGTACTACCTTAGGTCGCACTAGCGACACTCTGGTTACAATGCCTTCCACACATATCAGGTTGCCTAAATACCTGAGGAATATACAAATATTTTAGTTTATAATTTATATCACAAGTTGTTTTTTATGGACTCTATACTGGGGTATGAACTAAGTTTATGTCTAGTTTATAAGTCAACATAAATAATCGTGGTAAATGCTTATATTCATTATTATTATGTAGTCACATATTGTGGAAGAAAGTTTGATATTAAAAAATTTACTTATGCTGCTTCCACATTGTATCATACATTGCAAAATCTAAAATTTTCTGAATTTGAGTTATCAATAAAATAAAATGATAAAAAAATTAAGAGAAAGTGGTATATTACCTTGATGTCAAACTTCTCGGTGTGACATGTTTGTTTCCAAAACTACCAGAAAAAGCTACAAAGAACTCTTCCTGGACCTTCGCATAAGTGGGATCAATACTAGACACATATTCCTTGAGGGCTCTCTGAAACGCGATCTGCTCCTCAAAGGCGTTATCCAGCAAATTCTTGGCTCTTTGAGGATTTTTTCTCCTAAGATCATTTACATTAACAACAAGGCGTTTTGACTTATCAGCTATCATCTGTTTCACCAGTTCCATGTATATTCCTTGATCTTCCTACAAATAATACAAATAATAGTCAAAAGTATTTAAATCAAATTCTTGATTGTGGGGTGTACTTAAAAGTAAGGTTAGAAAGTACAAAGAACTCACTTCATCATCTAAAAACTCTAAATATTCTCGTTGCAAATCTCTCAGGCGTTGATCAAAATCACCGTCTTCCATTTTATAGCAAAAAGAATGTAATTTAATACAAAATTTAAACAAATATCACAAATAACAAACACAACAACAACGAACGAGTGTTTTTTTGACAATTTGTCCAATTTGGCGCGAAATAAATTCCTTTTATTTTTTAAAGGCTGCCCTACTCTATAAAGGCACAGACAATACCATCCTTGCTTGCTTTTATATCACCGATCGCCACGTTAAAGCGATGATATTGATAAAAAAAGTAAATAATGACGTTTCCACAGACTAGTTAGAAGATAAATCAGACAACCGACTCAGGAACTTTAAACATGGGCTTTACGGAAAAGGGTGCCAGTGATATATGACAGCTCTTTTTTTTTTAATTTGTGGTTGTGTCAAATGCAAAGGCATTCTATTCAAATAGCCACTTTATTTATTTTGGTGTATTATTGCCAGGTTAAAATAATATACCCTATGATTTGAAATAAAAGGGAATGGGTATTTTCGCGAAATATTGCCCCCTATTAAAAATCGTTGTCCACTAACTTCAATAAATGGTTTTTATGTTATTATGGCTTAATTTGGCAAATTTAATTATCTTATTATCAGAATATAATATATTTTATATAAATAAAATACAAAATGTGAATAAAGTTTGTGCAGTTACACATAACTTAATTTTTAAATTGATAAACGTAGCAATTTTTGCATGTCTCATGCTATACTAACAAAGTTCAAACATAAATTTTGGACATATTTAATAATTGAATTAATATATTTTCGTGTATTTTGGGATTACTATTTGTCTTATTTTATAGAATGGCCTTTTTTAAGTAGCCATTATTGTAAAATAAATCACAAATATCAAATAAAGTCTGTCCTAGAAATTAAGGTGTGACGGAAATTCCTATATAGTCACAACGATAATTCGGATGTTAGATCGTATTATTGAATCAAAACTACTATACAACGACTAATAATTATACTGGCAACATTATTCTGTCTAGCTATATCCGTCATCTTGTGGTTGAATGTCATTAAACGGCAGAAATTCGTGACGACAGGTTTAAGAGTTAGTGTTCGTTAAAAATTTGTTCCACCATAGTGATCGAGTTTCTTCACAAACGTAAGTAGTTTTCAGTATATTTACGTTAAAATTTAGTTATCCCATAAATTGTGAGTATGAAAATACCAATCGAACTAACACAAACCTATTTTAAAAGGGTTTATACTAAGAAATTGTTGCACGGATCGGATAACGTCACGTCCATGTCGTCACGTGACGTATAAGCGGAAATATATTCGTGACGTTATGGAATGTTAAGCTTAGCTTACATGATCTATTTACCCGACTGCGAAGCACAAATTAAGGTTATGTGTTTATTGTACACTACTCACGTTAACAAAGTTATTTAAACTTTTTAAATACGAGTATTGATTCCATATTTACATCGATAAATAGATACCTAGTACATTTTTAAATATAAACTAAACACCAAACTCTCATATATAAGAGACTCCTGCAACAGTTTTTAATTGAATTAGGCATGGTGGCAATCAAGCGTGCGGGGAGGTAATTTTAAAAATAAAAATAAATTTTAAAATGTCTGGGACGGGATCCCTTTTTTTCGCATAACTTTTTTGTCCTAATTTAATTTGGCATAACGAGTTTGGTATAATTTTTTTTGTCATAATAATATTTTGTCATAATAATAATTGTCCTTTCGCATACTGTTTCAGTAAGCATAAATATCGCTTAGACTAATGTTTTTTGCCCAAATTTTGATTCGCATAATATTGTTAGACATAATTGTTTATTTGTCTAAGAGTTATTATAGTGTAGCAATAGGTTAGTGTAACATTAAATACTAGCTTTTTTGCAGATCTCAACGTCATGGCACTTACACCAGCAGAAAGAGCAAAGCGATACAGGCAAAAATTAAAGCTAGATCCTATAAAACATGAAGTCCAAAGAAAGAAACAACTTAAAAGACTGAAGAAAAACCAAAAAAAAATTTCGGAACTAAGTGAAGAAGAAAAAATTAAGAAGAGAGTTTTGACGTAACTTTTGGAGCAAATTCATGTTTTTGTAGTTGCAGACAGGTACATAAGCCCCGCCGTGTACTGCAAAAACAACTTAATTGCCTGTAGAAAATGTGGTCGTGTCCATTATAAGTTATTGTTTGATGTAGTTGCATCGTCCCCGGTACGGCTTTTAAATTTTCTTTGGTCAAAGTCTTTATATTAGCAATATCGGTACAGGAAACAAAAAAACATTTGACTAGTTTCATTGACATCTCTAAGATTCTAAGGGCATCGGACGCATTTACTACATCATTACCATACAAAACTCGCTTATCTAGTGTGCGTTTTACGGAGCCACCTATCCCGTCAGCAATGCCTTTCCCATGGCCGCTTTCAGAAAAGTTCCATGTCGCATAATCTAGTTTAAATTTAGTGGTAAAGTAATTGAGAAAAAAAATTCTTCTTCTGTCGGTATTGCGACGAAGGCCCGTCGGAAAAAAAATGTATAACCCGAACATTATCAAAAATTTGTTTTGCTAATTTTAAAACAGGTAAAAGATGTGCCCATATGGCATTCGGCTCGTGACAATTATCATCACTTATTACAATCGAAATTTTCTGAAAAGTCACACAATATTGCAATTTCGCCGTCTTCCAAATTATTAATACAATTACGGTATTGTTTTTGTTGCTCTTTTACATTATAATAGTGTTTTTGGAAGCTTTTTAATTGAAGTTCAAATTGAGATATCAAGTCGTCCACTGGACCGCTTATTTGATTCTTTTTAGTGATTTTTGTTGTTTGCACAATTCCTGACTTTGTATAAGATTTATTTTCTTTTTGCCATTGCCACCAAGTCACTTCATGATCAACTTCATTTCTTTTATAATCGATTTTTGAATTTTTACATTTGTCGCAAGTATTGTACATACAAGCATATGAATTTTCATCGCATGTAATTGTTGTAATTAATTCTTTTACAGTTCTAAATGACATAATTGAGTTTTTCTGCAAAGCTTCGAAAAGAAATTGAATATTACTGTGCTTTATACACAGACAGGTTTCTCTAACTTTTGGTGTAGGTAGCAATACGTAGAACGGTTTGTAGTTATAAAATGTCGTGAATCCATACTTACCTCCTTCTTTTTTATATATCTTAAATAAGTTGAGTAGAGTATCGGTCAAATATCTTATTTGTTTAGTCTCTCCCTTCTTAGACCTACATTCTTTCTTTCCAGCTGTGCAACGACTTATATCATCGCGTTCATAAAACAGCCTAATTTCTTCCTTAATCTTCGTACTCAAATATCTCTTCTTATTGCTAAATCTAATTCTACTTTTAAGACCCAAACATTTTGCAATCACAAGAGATCCTTTCGTTGTTTTAGTTCTAATTTTAATGTTGACTGATTTTAATTTTGATTTTAATGATAATGTTAATTTTGATTTGAATTTTGATACATTTGTTATTAATTTTTTAGTTAAATTTGAATTTTGATTTTAATGTTAATTTTGATTTTAATTTTAATTTTGATATGATTATAATTTTGGATATTATTAAGATTTGATTTTGGATATTATTTACTAATTGTTGTATGTATTTGAATTGTACTAACATAATTTTAAGCTACAATTGTTACTAACACTTTAAGGACTCTGGTTCGAAATAAACATATTTTATTTTATTTATTTATTTTATTTATTTAGTAGTAACTATTGATCGTAATAATTTCTTCTCTTCATGTGATTGACAATGCGAGTACTTTTCTTTTAAGGACAACTCTAGTATCTCATGACGAGCTTGAAGCTTAGCATTCGCATCTTCTAGAGTTTTTACATTCTTCTCGTGTTTACATTTCATTCTAAATAACTGCTTCCTTAATCGGCTTACAGTTGTTTCGAGTTGTTTAACTTTATTTAAGGTTTTGGAGTAATTGTCCTTAATTTTTTTGTACTTAATCTTAAGCGAATGTATGTTTGCATTTTTTTCCTGTTTTGGCTTTGGTTCTTCTTTATTTTGATGGAATTTTAATTTTTGATTCCGTTTTTGCTCGCGCCATAGATGTCTCTTATACGAGTATGTTCGCAACGGATTTCAATGCGGTTTCATAGTATTAAATATGCTTTAGTAACTTAAATAAATAGTATTTGAAAGTGATACCATACTTAATTGTTTTAAACAATATTTTATTTCATGTTGCCTACATTGAGTAACAATTTATTATGACTTAAGGGTTTTAAATTAGATTTCTATAAATGTGTTTATTATAATTTTTGTTATGATGATTATTATTTATTTGTTTGTGTCGTAGTATGAATATTGTTACTGAATAAAAGTGGTGAGTTCTTATGGATATGGTCGAGAAGGCTAGAAAAAGTAACTTAACAAAAAAAGAAAGTCATGGGATACCTGAGTACTTTGTACTTAAAAATTTCGTTTGTTCCCAACGAGTCACACTGTAACGAGTAACACTGTAACTCGTTGGGACAACTTTGTAAAAAATTCCCAACCAGTCACACTGTGACACGTTGGGACAACTTTGTAAAAAAATCCCAACCAGTCACACTGAACCGTTGGGCCAACATAGGTTTTCAGGGTTTAAAAAAAAATAACCACGAAGGCTTGGATATAGTTTAGAAGATTAAGCAAGGCGAAGCGAAGCGGAGCTCCCGCCTTAGCCGTCGTGATTTTTTTTTTAACCCTGAAAACCTTTTTTGTTTTCACTATGATAAATATTCTATGTTGACTTAAATTAGTTTAGCCTAGGCCAAACTAGTATACTATAAAGTAGGTTGGCCCAAACGGCTCAGTGTGACTGGTTGGTAATTTTTTTTCAAAGTTGTCCCAACATGTCACAGTGTGACTGGTTGGGAATTTTTTTTACAAAGTTGTCCCAACGAGTCACACTGTAACGAGTAACACTGTGACTCGTTGGGACAAACAAACGAAAAATTTGTAATATAATTTAAAATGTGTGTGTACTACTTATGTAGTATTTTTATAAAAATTTAATATTACGTTTTTCATGCAATAGGTAGTCCTAATGGGTTGAACCTGTTGAACCTAGTGCTTATAAAAGAAATTATTCAATGGGACAGGCATCAGATTCCAAATGATAGTCGCTTACCCATATAAATACTTACTGGCACGAAAATCCGCCCACCCGATCATTTTTCAAAGACGCTTTAATACATTTCTGGCGTTACAAATATATTTTTAACTTAATAAATATTTAAAAGATTTTAATGACGTATTCACGGGGGCGGGTTTTCTTGCCAGTGAGTAGTAACAGCTGATTTTGTTGGATATTTGAGAACAAAAATGAGACCATAGGATTGCATCTAAAATAATTATTTTAGACGCAATCCTATAGTCTCATTTTTGTTCTTACTTTACCTTTAACTATACCAAAGTAATTACTTTACCTATAGCTTGTAGAACAAATGTACACTAAGCTTTACATTTCCATTTAGTCACGACTTGTTCCAACAGAGTCACTGTCCCAGGTTAAGTAACATATTAATTGTTGATTTTGTAACTGTTTAATGACTGAAATTGTTTAAGAAGTTAATTACTTAACAGTTTGTTGATTTTTGTTGAATATTATTGGAAAATATGATTAAAATAACGTAAAACTTTTTTTCTAAAGAGAAAGTATTGTATGAGATGTTCAAAATTGTGACGATTCTGAAACAAAACTGTTGATTATTCTGGTTTCACAAGAAAAGTTTCTTAAGAAAACTTAAAATTATGTTGCTTCCACATTATGTAATAAATGGATGATAAAAAAACTATCTTGTAATTTTTGTTTCATTGAAATAAAACCTCCAAATTTCGTGATGAAATGGAACAGTTTTTCTGTCACTACCATTAACATTATCGAATTTCTCGATATTTTACGTACTAATCCATATATTAATAAAATAATCCTATAATTTATTAGTCCTGTTATTATATTAAATATTTATCCATAAGAATTCTCGAAAAAAAAGTTCCATGTTCCACATTCGTCACGCAGGCAACTTTTCGCGAAAATACCCGAATTCATAATACATACATGAATTCCCTTTTATTTCAAATTTGAGCCAAAAAAGATCATTTTAAGAAGACTATTTAGGTGAAAAACAAAATAAAACAAGTTAATTACTTATTAATTGATTTATTTTTCAATTTCTTTTTGTAATAATTAATCCTTCTGTTGCATATTATTTGGTAATTTTCTCCTTCGTAAACGTCAGTCCCTTTCAAAATGTTATTAATAGTATTCCTGTTGCTTATATCCATTTCTCACGAGTTTTATCATCAGTCGGAAATCTGGAAACAACAAATCGCTTGAAATTCCCTGAAATATGGGGTAATTTTGGGGAAATTTTTCCTTTCATTAGGCATCCGGAAATCGAATTATGAATCTACTAATTATTAATAAAATTACAGTAGGTACATAGACATCTATGATAAATTATTATGCTGGGCTGGCTTCTGATGTAAATTTGTAATAATAAGCAATTATTTTACCGGTTTGCATGTCAGATGTTTCAGAGGTTATATTGAGAAATATTTTTTAGATATTTTCCATTTATCAAGTTTTTGATGATATAACTAATGATTTAGCTCAGAAACTTGGTTCCTGTGAGATTTGAGAAAGAAATACGTGATCAAAATTTATAAAACAGTGTACTTACGTATGAAATGTAACACCCGCTTTTTCTCTTTGATTGTTGCTTTGGAGCCAAATATTGAACACTACCATTTTGTATGCTAGACACAAACGTTCCACATTCGATTAAATCATAATAATTTAGGTAGTAATCCACAAAACCTTTAATTTCTTTGGCACTTTAATGATGTTTTTGCTCAGTTTGATTCAGTTTGATTGATTTGAAGTTTGAACTCTTCTCTATTCTATTTCCTCTTATAGGAAAAGACTATTTTACTCTGTCAAAGCATGTCAGCAGACCCATAAGTAAAAAATATACTAAATCTATGCCCTTAAGCGAGCTGGCGGGGGAGAGGGGTTACGACCACAGATTACGAAATGTCATCTGAGGTTGGCTCCCTGTACCACAGATAAAACAAACGCACCAATTTTATTACTTTGAGTCAAACGGCAGTGGACGTTTCTTACAATCGTTAAAATAAAATCACTCAAAAAACAATTTTGGCAATTTCTGGTGGCTTTCAGTTCAAAACATTAAAATATTTCAAAATATTTTTCGTTAATTTCAACAGAATAAGTAGTAAATCCAATAAATAAGGACATGGTAAAAGGAATTCACTTAATACAAGACGAAACGTAGTTAAAATGTCTGAACACAATTCGAATTCTAACCTATCAGCTTCAGATACTACTACTACTACTAATAACAAGGATACAAATAAACCAAAGCTGAAAATACTAGCCTTTCATGGCTACCGGCAAAATGGAGCAGTTTTTCGTGGTAAAATCGGTTCTTTTCGGAAAGCTGTATCAAAGTATGCGCAGTTGACTTTTATATCGGCGCCCCATAAAATATTCAACGAAGACGGTGGTGGTGATGAAGGTAATATCTTCATGCTTTTAAATATATTTATTAAAAGTCCTCTAGTTTAAATTGGCTGTGAGATTCTTTTGTAACTCCTCCAACTTGTTACTTTCATTGAATTGTTCTTGTGTATCCTAAAATTCATAACTAATGTGCATTCAAAAATCATAACAACTGTTCAATCTAAATAAATTATTCATAAAAGATGTTAGTTCCGTAATTTAATCATTTAAAATGTGTTTAATTTTATATGTCAACCATTATTAGATTATTGGTATGTATATGTTTATGTCTTTTATAATTAAATTAAGCTTATGTCCTCTGACTGTATTACAGATTGTAGGTCATGGTGGTTTAATGCTGAAGATAATACATTTAGCGGCAAATGTCTGGGAGGGCCAGCGATAGGCTTTGAGGACACACTGCACCTAGTGGAGAGGGTGGTGAATGAGCATGGCCCATTTGATGGCTTCATGGGCTTCTCTCAAGGAGCTTGTTTAGTGGGGATTCTGGCAGCAATGCAGCAAAAAGAATGTAAGTAGTTTTAATTAGTGTGTCTTTGGATCATAGTTACAATCAGATCACATTTACAGTCACAGTAAAACATTGATAAGATATTCATAATAGAAATGACATTTATTACAAAACAAAGACTATATCTACCATGATGAGGTTGTTTTCCATCCATGGTTTGTCTTAGTGAAAAGTAATGTGACTAAAATAAAAAAAATACACAAAATTTTATTTTCAACTTTCAAATATTTACATAAACTTTTGACGAGCCATATGGTGTAATGGTCGAGAAGTCGGCTATTACACCAGAGGTCGCTGGTTCGATCCCCGCACGGTACAAACATTTGTGTGCATGAACATGTCTGTTTGTATCGGTCTGGGTGTTTCTATGTATAATATGTATGTATTTACAAAAAAAAAAGTATATAAGTAATGTTTATCCGTTGTCTAGCACCCATAGCACAAGCGTATGCTTAGTTTGGGGCTAGATGGCGCTGTGTGAATAATGTCCAGAGATATTTATTATTTATATTTAAACTTCTGTTCCGTTTCAGATTTACCTTACACATTTAACTTTGCAATATTTGCATCTGGTTTCCGGTCTGGAAGCTTGGTTCACAAAGGATTTTATGATGAAGAAATAGATCTACCATCCCTTCATGTTTATGGGGAAAGTGATTCCATTATACCAAAAGGTATTCAATGATAAATTACTTTTGCAATTAATGTTAGTTATCTAAATATTATTACTTTCTAAGCACTGTTTGGGAAAGGCAACTTATTATTTAAATATTGGCTGTAAATACCATAAGTAAATATTTGTTCTTTTTCCAGAAATGAGTGAGTCCCTGATAAGCCTATTCATAAAGCCAGTAGTAGCTGAACACTCAGGAGGCCACTATGTGGCATGTTCTGGCTCCACCAAGGATGCCTACCTTGACTTCCTTCATGACAGGTACCAGGACCTGCTGGATGCGGACAAAGACAAAGACAGCAGAGATGGATAGTGGAATGCCATAGATCAATTGTGTTACTTCTTATTTCATATTTTGGTTCTACTAAAGTTCTAAAATCAAAAGATTTTGTGTACATTGAACTGTGTAATGTATGAACTAAAACTTTTATGGGACAATAATATAACATTATGTTCCAAAACATTAAGTTTTATTTATAAATAGACCCCAAAAGCAGAAATTACCATATCAGTATGTTCTAACTTATACTATCTGTAGCTCTAATTAGATACTACGTCTGTTGCAGTTTGATGACTTGTTATTTTACTATAAACCGTGGAAATGTTTCAATGTTTGTTTAAAAGTTCATTGGAAATAATTTTTATTTAGCATGAAAAATTTTTTTTTGGACGTCATAATTTAGTTCCTTCTGCTGGATTCTCGTGTGTGTGTTTCTAAAAAAACAAAACGTCAAATCGTAAATTGAGGTTATGTTTTTGTGTTGGACAAGTTGGTTGAGTTTATTTTAATGTTATAAATGAAAGATTTAAGTAATAAAAGGTAAACCAGTACTGCTTTAGATTATAAGGAATTATGTGGCGTCGGTATTTGTTATGGTTTGCTCACGAGCACATTGACTTTCGACATGCAGTAAGTTCCGACCATGTTTCATATAATATTTACAATATTTTGTTTGTATGTTGCGCAACGTGTTATGAACGGTTTTACATTGATTATTAAATACTTTTTCAGGAAATGCAAAGTATACTGTCAGTTTTGAATATTCCAATAAAATATGTAGAGAAACCTTGTGTGCTGAAACCATACTGGATTGTAGAGTTACCAACTGAAGATTGTGTTAAAAAGATAGCTTCAAGATCAGTTTTGCTCAAAAACTGTATTGAGTTATGGTCGACAGCTAAAACAGAGGCTCAGCTTCATGTAAATTTGAAGAACTCCCTTCTGAATACAACTGGGAAATGGATTATAGATGAAAGCAATCCTAGAAGTGATAGACATATTTGTCCGAACTCCTTAATTGAATCCTGTTGTCCTGCTGACAAGTCATTCAAAGTGGAAGTGGAAACTTTCTGTAAGCATTTCTCAATGAAAGAAAAAGTAGAAAAGATTGAGGTAGGTACCAAATAACATACCAGCCTCTTGAATTTGTATGCAGAGAGAATACAAATGCTGTTTCTTTTTGATATAACTTCAGTAAACTTAACAGAGATAAATTAAAAATCTCAACTTTAATCAGTAACTATAAGGATGGCAGCAGTCATGCAAAGTGAGTCTTTGGCTCTAACAATAAGAGAAAAACATAAAATATTATGTAAAGATATGCCTCTTTTTTTCGTTATTTGTTATTTTTGTCAAAAACAAATTCTAACATAGAAACATAATACCAATAATAAATTCTTATATTTACTCACTAGATTTTATTAAAAATTTTGTAGGTATGGGTCTAATAAACAAATAGCACAATAAAGTTATTATTAAACCTCATTATTATGATACAATTTTAAATGCACAGGTATGATGGTGTAGATAATATTACTAACCTTATGATTTTTTTCCAGAAATTTAGCTATTTGCCCCTACAAGGTCCTGTAAAACTAAAGAATCCTGATGTGACATTATCTTATTTGGAATTCTATGGAGTAGACCCAAACAATGTGCCAGAAGAACCCCATGATGTCTTCTTTGGGAAATGGGTAAGAAAATACAATATCAATAATCAGGGGGGCTAGATGCCTGTTCACCGTCTTAAATTGCACCCACAAAAGTCTGAGAAGTAATTCTGTCAGTTTTTGACGTGACAACGTCTTATAAATTGGTTTGCCGGGTGACACTTCAAGAAACTGCGTTACGCTCCGCTCACGTTATGCGCTCACAATGAGAGCGAGTGAGAGGCACGCGTCCCGCCTAAGAGCGAGAGAGACAGACATAAAAAGTCGTTGTCACGTAAAACTTTCGCCCGTATACCGACTTTACAGGCAACCAATTTTTTATTACATTTTGCTCTTTTTACTATGTGTTTTTCTGCTTGGTGACTTCTGTTCATAATTCTATTCTTCTGTCATACATAACTACACTAGTTTTTTTAAACGCCAGGTTATTTGGCTGACAAAATAGCACCCCTCTGATGGAATAGGCCACCTATTGAGCCTACCATTGAGTTATGTCAATTTCATGTTTCTAAACATTTCTTCTTCTCTCAATCTTCTAGAACCTAGGTTAAAGCACTGTTTGAACCACCAACAACCATTACAAAACTTGTTCATTCAAGTCATAATATAAGATAACACAGATAACAATTTATTCTTTTTTTTTTCATTTATCTGTTCCACAGATAGCAGACGGGCAGCGAGACGTGATCCAGTTCCACTCGCTGAAGAAGCGGCAGTTCATCGGCAACACGAGCATGGACGCGCAGCTGGCGCTGCTGATGGCGAACCAGGCGCGCGTAGCGCCCGGCGACCTCGTGCTCGACCCCTTCGTCGGGTCGGGATCCTTGCTCGTCGCCGCTGCGCATTTTGGTGGTGAGACTTTATTATCCAAGTTTTATTTATCGACGCCTCGATGGTTAAGTCCTGGGGTCGCAGCGGCTCTTTATCAGAGCACTATTTATGCTATTTTTTGTTGTCAAGAAAAAAATTATAGCCCTATAAAAACTTAGGAATTTTGTAAATTGAAATTTTTGACTTAAAATTTTGCCCTTATCCGGACCCCTCCCCTGGTCTAGTGGTTAATGATCTCGGGTCCGGGTAAAATATGTGTCGGGTATTTTAAACACAGCTTGGGATTGTGATCACCATGCATGTGAGGTTTTTGGGTCTGTCATTGTGACGACGTGGCTTGATTTCAATATGAACCTATAACGATAAAATAATCTCTGAGAAAATCTTCTTATTGTTATTCCAGGATACGTGTGGGGATCAGATATCGACTTCATGATGCTACACGGCAGGACGCGGCCCACTCGCGTCGGACAAAAGGTAACAAAGTATGTATTTTATTCTTGAACATAATACGAATACAGCCTTCATGCTGCATGTAATATGAATATCATAACCAAAAATTAACACAGTGGGGCAGACACGGCGTAAGGCGTAGGCGGTGTGGGCATCGCGACTCACAACCGAAAATAGGCTATTACACACTTTTTTGAAAACTGGTTTAAATCAATCTTGAAGTTGTACTGAACCAGTAGAATTTTTATTTTTATTTTAAATTACCGAAAAATGCCATAAAATCTACTTTTTATTTATGATTTTGAAATTGCGCGCGGAAACAGTAGCCGCCATGCTGCTTCGACTTTTGTCGTCAGTCCGTTAGTAAACAATACGATGTTGTTAGAGACCAAGTGAAAATATTTTCGAAAATAATGAGTTAAAACCCTTATCATTGGTGTCTTGTGCCTGGACGCAATAGATAAACGTTCACAAACATAATAACTTGACAATTTCTACAAATCTTCTCAAAGCACGACTGTGTTTACTAACGGAGTGACGTCACGTCGGAACCCATTATGGCGAACGGCGTTTTTGACATTTCAAAAACAGATTAAAAAATTCGATTTTAAAATTGGAAATATAAAATTAATAATGCATTTTTATGTATTAATATCAACGTTTCTCGTTTATATTATACGAAATCTATAATAAACATTCACTTTTATATTTTTTCTTGCATGGTGTAAAATACCGTATTATTTTGAAAAATATGGAGTCTATAATTTAACGCCAAAAGATATCTCATAAGATGGATATATTATAATTATTATAAATAATACTCTACTTAAAGATATTCCACGAATTTTCTTGAACTAGCAGAAGCCATTTTTCTTTCCATGTTGTGAAAGTGTTTGCAAAAACCAATGAAAAGTTTTGACTGAACTGGTTAAACTTAAAACACAAAACAACGAATAATGATTTACATCTTTTTCCTTCATTCGAGGTGCGTGCGAAAGAGGAGAGTATACGAGGCAACATGAGGCAGTACGGCACCGTCTCGAAGTACTTAGATGTATTGGTCAGCGATTTCTCGCTGCCTGTATGGAAAAATGACCTGCAGTTCGACGCGATCATCACTGACCGTAAGTTTGTAATCTCATTTCCTCCACATTTTGAATGTAGGTATTCGGATTATTCGACGAAAGTTGGCATTCGACAAACCTCCTTTGGACGCGTGGACTGAGCCGATAAATTATAGACCATGGGCAATTTATACATAAATAATTACCATAGTGAAAGTCTCACAAATTTTTTGTGAAGTTTTGAGAAGTTTATATCTGCGCAGTTATGGCTTGTGGTATTGCTTCGGATGAAAAAAATAAAGAAGAAGATGCTGATGTAGTAGCCCATTGCGCCTAAAACAGTGTTGATTCCCTCGATTTTCAAGACCTTGGAGCAAAGTCCGCGTTGCGCCGCGCCCCGCCACGCCGTAGACTGTCCACGCCTTTAGGTGGCGCTGGCGTCCCGTTGCTATCGGCGTTGCCTATAATCCTTGCTGTCGTCGCAAGTATTGCAACAAATATTATAGTCCTCCTTGTCTATAGTATTTTTTTCGTGTTATGGAGATTTAACACGTTAACTGTGTAGCTAAGTATATGGACGCAAATCCATAAGTGCAAACGCAAATTGGGGTTAATTATGCTGCGTTAGTTATTAAAATAGTATAAAAAAGTGATCCGGTTTTTACGTAATTTTTTTTTAGTTCATTGCTTAAACGTGTATGGTAAAAGAAGTGGATAAACTTACTGTATAAAGTTACAAGCATTTAAACTTGCGTGGTACTCATGCCCCGCCGATGGGGCATTCACGTATGACGAGTAAGTGGGCCATGCATAATTGCACAGGTAACGAGTTAAAAAACGAATACTATCAACAGCACCGTACGGCGTCCGCGAGCCGGCAGAGAAGATCGGCATCGAGAGAGACAACTACACTCTGACCGAGCAGCATCTGGTGAACCACGTGCCGGCCAAGGTGGAGTACGACCTGGCGCACATCTACAGCGACCTGATGGACTTCGCCGCGCGCCGGCTGCGGACCGGCCGCCGGCTCGTCTGCTGGTACCCGCTCGTTAGGTATGAAGAACTGGCCCGATGGCGCATTTGGTAGTGACCCTGCCCTATGCGCCAGGGGTCGTGGGTTCGAATCCCACCCAGGACAAACACTTATGTGATGAACATTTGTGTTTGTTCTGTGTCTGGATGTTTATTTGTATTTAGTATATTTGTGGTACCTTCGTTGTTTCTGACACCCATAACACAAGTGCTTACGCTACTTACTTTGGGGGTCAGATTAATGTATGTGATGTTGTCCAATATTTATTTATTTAACTAATTTATGTACACTCCAAGACAAAAAATTTATAAAAGGATTGGATAAAAGTTACTTAAATCATACAGTCAGCAGCACATTAACCTAACCTCATCTGTCAAATATATCTATCTCGTTCCGCTGCCATTCCGAATAAGGGTACGAGAAGGGGGATGGCCCTCTAAAAGCCCCAATATTTTCCCACAAAATGCCGTGTTATTCATTGGGGTGCCCCACTACACACTAAACTCCACCGGTTTGCCCTCCACCCGATTGGAACGAGCTGGTTCCAGCATTGTAGCTTTTAACTATACTCCATATAACGTAACATGATTAGAATGATAGCTGTCAAAGTGTTGTGGCTCTCTCGCTCGCTCTCAATAAACCTCTATCGATGTGTCTCATCTCTAAGATTTTATTTTTTTTGTAGAGTGAGACACATCTATAGGGGTTTATTGAGAGCGAGCGAGAGAGCCACAATACTTTGACAGCTGTCATTCTAATCATGTTACGTTTTATGGAGTATAGCCTGAGATGTCATCTATACTAATATTTTAAAGAGGCAAGATTTGATTGTTTGTTTGTTTGTATTGAATAGGCTCCGAAACTACTGAACCGATTTGAATAATTATTTCACTGTTGGAAAGCTACACTATCCCCGGTGAACATAGGATACTTTTGGTCCCGGAAATGTGGGAGGATATTTGAAAAAATTAATTACGCGCGTGTGTAACCGCGCCGGAAGGCTGTAGTTGGCTTTATAATAATGTTGGTTACAGAGAAGAATACAAGGAGGAGCTACTCCCGCAGCACCCGTGTCTGAAGCTGGTCGCGAACTCGGAGCAAGTTCTATCGAAGCTGACGGCTAGAAGGCTGCTGACGTACGAGAAGATACACGACGAAGTGCCCAACATGCCCGTGGACCCCAACGCGGCTGCGCATAGTTTTAGGTATTTTATTATTGTTAACACATTTGATTTTGTGCCAATTGTTTCGATAACTTGCCTGATGTGTAAATTGTTCGGGCGTAGATATTTTAAGTGTGGTAAAACTTTGGAGGCTTTCCCAACACAAGTATCATCTGATACTTTCTGGGAAGCCCCGACAATTTATTGTAAACTAGCCTTCCGCCCGCGGTTTCACCCGCGCGTAATCTCTTTTTTCAAATATCCCCCCTTCCCCCCACATTTCCAGGATCAAAAGTACCCTATGTTCACTGGGGATAGTGTAGCTTTCCAACAGTGAAGAATTATTCAAATCGTTTCAGTAGTTTCAAAATTGATATTCCCGCGGGAATGAGACGTTTCCCGTAGGAATTTTATAGCCTATGTCCTATTCCGGGTTATAAACTATACGTGTGCCAAATTTCATCTAAATCCGTTCAGCCGTTTAAGCGTGATTGAGTAACAAACATCCAAACAGCTAAACATCCAAACATCTAAACATCCAAACATCCAGACTTTCGCATTTATAATATTAGTAGGATTAGTAGGATGATTTACAGAAATTAAATACATTTTTTTTAAACATATTAAAATTGTCCCAAAACTATCCCAAGACCAAAAAAAGCTATTTTAACGTTATATTCAATTGATCGTCATTTGTTTTTAAATGTCAAGAGTGTCTTGATCTATTGTTAGACTATCGATAACTAAAATTAATGAGAGATACCGCAGTAACAATTTGTTACACATTAAATAGGCCGGTACTTACTGTATATTTGACTGTCAAATATTTTACTTTCCAGGGATAAATACTTCGCAGTAGGCGAAATATCTCGTCGCGAAAAGAAGGAGCGGAGAGCTGTAGAAATGGCTAATACGGCGGCAGCGAAGGCACTAGGACTCAAGACGGGCCGCGAGCGAGAAGTGACGTAGTGACAAGTTGGCCGTGGGAAGATTTATTGTAAATAAAATAATGATTTTATAATTTTTTTTTCTTTTATTTCCGATCTGGGCAGAATTTGTGAGCTATTGTGTTAATTTTAATACCTAATAGCACTGAGGTCCATTATAATACGCGCGGTAGACATTAGGTAATAAATATTAAAGGCTTAGGTTTAAGCAACCACCAGATATAATGAAATATAACGACCAAAAAATCCTAAGTACTTACCAGAATTTAATCCCCATTTTATTATGAAATGATCACCAATAAACGTTAAGTCTGCTAGCCTAAAAAACGTAAGTATCGTCAGAATAATCGCTGAGCTACCCAAAAAGGCCACGCGTGCACCAAACTTGTACTCGCATTGTATTTAAAAATTTCATCCAAATATGTTACATATTTTTATCCTAATAAATTAAAATAATGCGTACAAAAATCATTGTATACCCAAAAAATATAAATGAAGTTCTAAAGATTTACCGATATTATATATACCATTTGACGATTGATAGTAAATAAACAAAATCTTTTTCTCTCTGTCCCGACCAAGTATGTAAGTAAAACGGGTAGAATTCAGTTCTGGCACTCGCCGGCAGTTCTAACCTAACCTAACACAAATCTTATAAATCAATTTAATATACTTGGTTATATGAATACATTTTATGGCAAACGTAATGATAATTTGGGTAAGAATGACACAAAACTTTGCTAGTTAAAATTTGGTGCACGCGTGGCCTTTTTGGGTTACGAAAAGTTTTTGTAGTACAGGCATGACTTAAATAGCCCGAAATATTTTGGTACAGGTTTCGTTTATTTGTACATATTATATTTATTTTGGATGAGGCTGTTTGGGTAACGATTGTGTTTTTTGGTGGTCATTTAATTTGTTCCCAATATTAAACTATAGATACACGTCATGATCTGTTTGTTGTTGTTTGGTAAAGTTATAATATGAACAGTACTGCTACTATGATTTCACTGGAAGGTAACAGCCACCTTTGAGTGGGCTATGTGCCTGTCTGACATGAGATTTCGCGCAACGCCTGTGTGGCACTAACCTAGGTGCGGCGGGTGTTTGTCAGAGCATGATGTCGGCGCGTGAAGCAGTGGCGGCGGGATGGGCGAGGCGTTGCCGAGCGTTGAATACGGAAGAAGTACAAGTAAAACAATCAAGTAACAGATTGTATAATAATATATTAGGTGACAGATATAAAGCTTGGTACCAATGATATTATAATAAAAAATAGGTAGATAGGTTACTTGAGCTAAAAAAGTGGCACCCGAAAACTAATATTATATAGCAAACCTGAGCCCAGTCTCGCGAAAGCATTGACAGTTTGATAGGTATAGACCGACAAACCGATCATACCGGTGGCGGCGTCGCTACTGTCGTTTTAGTACTGTCATTAAATATCGTTTTTGCATCGCAAAAACTAACATTTCACGTAGTTCCAATTTTGGCCACCAGAAAAGATAAGTTTGTCGGTCTATACGTATGCCGTGGACAATTTTTGACTTCGCTTCAGTACTGACAAAACCTATCTACCTCTTTTTTATTATATAATCATTGCTTGGTACTGGCCTAGTCGGTGATGGCGAGCGCCAGCATGGCCTGGTGCAGCGGCGCGGGCCGCGCGGCAGTGGTCGCGGCCGCGGCTCGGGCCGCGCGCTGCTTGCGCGTGGCGGCGGCCTGCGCCCACTGGCACAGCTTCCACGCCTCGGCGCGCTTGCCGGCGCTGCCCGACGACTTGTACTGGTTCACCAGGTTGTTCGTCGTCTGCGGGAAAAGTTACATTTCTTTATCTAGAATCCCCAGAGTTTAGTCGGAGACATTGTTAGTCGGAAGTCGGTTTTTTTACGACATGTAAAATTTACCGTGCACCTCATCTGATCTTCGCGCCTTTGATTTCGAGTTCGATCCCAAAGAGCTGATGGCGGCAGTTTTCACCTGTAGGGGTAGTAGTTAAATGGAAAAGATTTCCCACAAACAAGAACCAAGGCGGGAATCGAACCTACAACCTCATCGTTTTATGCCCGAGCGTTTTTTTTAGCTAATGTTCCACAGAGGCGGTGAAAAATATTGCATATAATATAGTTATCATCACTGGCGCACATAAGTGCAGAGTATCCCCTAGCCCCGAACACATTGGTATACTTACTGACATGACATAGAGGTCATACATGTATGACATTACTGACAGGACCAATAATTTGAGGATCACTAAAGTAATCACTAACCAAAAATAATCCCAGCAGTGCTCTCATGTTATCAGGGTTCAGCTTCAGCGCTTGGCAGTAGTAGGACTTCGCTATTTCCATGTTTTCTACACCTCCCTGAAATAAAAAAAAATATGATAGTATCTTAAAAATAAGTATTTAATGAATGATTATTATGGTAAACAAGTGATATGAATATCGTATCATATTCGTAAGGTTCGAATTTCAAATCGACCTTAGGGATTTTTCTATGTACGTTACCACTAACTCGGCGGTAATGGAAATCTTCGTGAGAAAACCTACTGAGTTGAACAGCAACAATGATCCAATAAGGGTGTTTCCTTACGGCTGCGTAGCGCCATCTAGCGGTTTTTGTGTTGTAAAACACCCTCATGGGGTACGCAGGCTAGCAACACCTGCGGTCGTATGTGGGGCTCGAGACTAAAGCTTCCCACTACCCACTAAACTCCCCCTTTCGCCTTTCCACTCGATTGGAAGGTGGTTCCAGCATTGTTGTGGCTATTAACCAGCCCATCCCCGGGTACCCCGACTTAGAAGACCTAGGTGACCCTCAGACTTGGCTCGGACGACCTGTGCAATGCGGGCGCTGGGGAGCTACCCCCGCCCGCAGGTCAACCATCAGGCCGGGGAAGGCGAGTAGGTGAGCACGCCTTCTCCGGCCCGGCCGTCTACGAGTGCGTACTGACCATTAGAGTTGCCCAACTATCGATAGTTGACCTTGAAAACTAGTAACAATATCGATAGTTTTTCAAACTGTCGATAGTATTGATAGTTTTTTTTGATTTAATACAACAATACTATCGATAGCATCGAGAGTATAGATAGTATTAATTTAAACAATCGATACTAATAGTATCGATACTATTGCCTCCAATCAATAGTATTTGTTAATTTGTTATCGATATTATCGATAGACTATCGATAGTTTAGCGATAGTGGAGTAATAGTTAACTCTACTGACCATGGTGTAGCGGATGTCGGCGAGCCGCTGGTGGTGCAGGTGGCTGTGCGGCTGGTGCAGCAGCAGCTCCTCGGCGCAGAAGGCGGCGCGCGCGTACTCCTGCGCGCGCAGGTACAGCGAGCACAGCTCCTGCCACGCCTCCACGTCCGACATGAACCTGCGGAACGGTGCAACTAACATCAGTTAGGCTAACAACTCATGGAGTGGTGAACTCAAGACTAGCAGATCGTACACCTGATGGTAAGCGCCACGTCTGCCCTTAGACAGTTCAGTGCCAAACAGTAACTAAGCAGTTACTGTCCGGCACCGCCCTGCGCCCGCTACACCGAGACGACAGTTATTAGGTCAGTCTCATATACCCAGTAATTCCACTAAAATGTTTCCTTGTTGTGTTGTTGTTTGAGTTCTTAGCCTTAGTTAAATTACTGTATTCAGTACAGCGAACTTAAATGACATGGAAGTACCCTGTTCATACTAAATGCCAGAAAATATCGACACCGACTCAAACAAATGCTTAAATAAACTATCCGCACGTAAAATGCAACGTTATTGTTGCCAAGTCTAAGTTGAAAATATATGAGACGTCAGTTACGGCATTTCGTACATGGAATGATACACGCGCTGCGATTTGCCGGCCGCCTCTCGTGACGCGCGAGACAAAATACAGATGAAAGAAAGAGAAGCCTGTGCTTACATCTGAGTACTGAAACATATGGAGATGGCATACCTACGAAAAATACGTGTATGCCTAAACTTGATTTGAAACAAAAAATGGCACCCGTCCGTACTCCGTAGTGCAACCATATTGCGTATAGATATTTTAATTATCGATACAATGATACAAGTTTACGTGACGATATTTTATAACAGCATTAACAGAATGCTATATAAATTTTAATGAGAAGAAATGAAGTAAAAACTTATTACGTGAGCTTTGTAACAGGACAGGCACTTAGAAATAGTCAAAATATCAATAGATAAGTACTTATAAAAGTAAAGTTAAGTATCGGCCTATTAATGTCCTCCTCCTCGAGTCGATTCCCCAGTGCTGGGGGTCGTGATCTCTTTACTGATGCTGGAGCGGGATAATTTTCTCTCTAATAATAGATCTCCATTTGTGGCGATCTTCCGCGACATGTAGGGCGCCGGCTAGATTGGAGTTGAGGGTGGTGCGGATCTGGTCGGACCATCGAATCGGGCTCCTGCCTCTAGGTCTTCTGCCGTCTACCTTCCCAGTCACTATCAGCCTGTCCAAGTTGTTAGTGGATTTGCGTGCGATGTGACCGAAGAGTTCGAGGATTCGGCTATTAATGTCCTACTGCAGGGCAAAGGCCTCCATCCTTGAAATCAAGTTATCGCTACAATGATGATGGGAGGCTATAGTAAGCGGTAACCTTTAAAACATATTTTGATGACATTTTAATATTATAAATTCTATGCAGCTGTTGTTGGCAGCCCATCGCCCACCAAAAAAAAAAAAATCTAAAACGTATCGATACGTCAAAACATAGTATCCCATCACTAGATATCCAAAAATTGGAACAAAACAGCGACGCCGCGGCGGCACGCGACAAAAGTTTGTAACGGCACTAAAATGCTTTGTACCCATACCCACCCATAATTTATATCTGTCAATTTTTTTTTTCGTACGCAACAATCACTTAGTTGAAAAGAGATAAGTGTATACCTATTTGTAATGACAGTGTCGATTCGATGTATATTTATATTATTTAAGTAATTTTTGGAAAAGATCAAAAGGGCGCCTCCATATGTTTCAGTACTCAGAGGTGCCTATCCAAAATTAAGTGAAAAATGGCCGTAATTACAGTTGAAACCTAAGTCCAGTAGACTTGGTGTGGTCCGTATGACTTTTGCACCACTTCACAACACATGAAGGCATTATTTCCTTCCAAAATCTATTTTTTTCAATGTGACATTTGACAGCGCTCTCCGCGGTGCCGTAAACCGACTGGTTCACTCACAGGTGCAGTTTTTAAGCTACGCCTACCGCGGTGCAGTTTACGTTACGCTATTTTGAAGCGGCAAGAATTCTTCCATGTCATTTAAGTTCGCTGATTCAGTAATACAACACACAGGTATAACATGTAAAAAAAAACATTAAGAATCGGTTAAAAATCAATTCAGTTACATTACAAAGCAATTAATTTCCAGTTTATGGTCTATTTAGCGCGTGTATGGTGCTACAGGCCGGTGACGTCACGTGCTTGCAGCGCTCTCTATAACAAATCGTGAAGTATAACAACTCTATATCTCCGAAAAACAAAAAATATTAAAAAAAATTAAATCTTGGTGTTTCTTATTCAAGGAACTCGCTGCTTCAAACATTTGAGTTTTTTTAATTACACAACTAACTTCTTTACTAGTTAGTTACTATATTTTTAATGTAGCAAATAGATTATTTGATTTTATAATTACAAGACTTACTCCTTCAAATAGTCTACTAGTTCTATAATGGCTGACTTGATGTCTCCCTGCGCCTTCTCTATCGCGACTATGCGCTTTCGGGCAGCGGAGTTGGTTTCATCCACTTTTATAATGTGCAACAGAATTTGTAGTGCCTCTTCATATCTGTAAAACGAAATTCTGTCATTAACTATCTATGGTTGTGACAAGGTTTGAGTTTTTTTTTGCTATGGCTTTTAACGTCTTGGTGTATGCACGGTGTAGGCACATTAAAGTTTTTCTTGCCTATAATAAACAGTACTTGCATAAATAAAGTGTTTTGATAAAGAGCCCCAGTGTGTTTGTAACTGTGTATTAATATGAAAGTTAGTTCCTTTACATACAGAGAAGCTACCTGATCACTATATGATCTTCATTTGGTTAATCTATCTCGGTATTTGTGACTGTGTATTAATATAAAAGTTAGTGCCTTTACAGAGAAGAGAAACTATCTGATCACTATAATATTATGATCTTCATTTGGTTAATGGGTTGTATTTAACTGTACATCAAAAAAATACTGATTGTGTATCAAAAAATACTGAATTGCTAACCTAACCTAACCTTTGGTGTGCAATCAGTTATTTTGATGTACATTTCAGTATTTTTTTGATGTACACTTAAAAATATCCCTTGGTTAATTAATCTATCCAAGTATTCGTGACTGTGTATTAATATGAAAGAGTGCCTTAACATACAGAGAAGCTATCTGATCACTATAATATGATCTTCATTTGGTTATTCTATCCCAGTATTCGTGACTGTGTATTAATATGAAAGTTAGTGCCTTTACATACAGAGAAGCTATCTGATCACTACTTGACCTTCATTTGGTTTATTTATCAGTGTTTTTTTTATGGTATACCGGGCAGACGAGCATGCGGCACACCTGATGGAAAGTGACAACCGCCGCCCATAGACAACTGCAAATCAGGTGGAATCACAGATGCGCTGCCGGCCTTTAGAGCAGGAATACGCTCATTTTTTGTTTGTGAGCGTGTATTATTATGAAAGTTATCTCACTTCTCCTTGGCCTCGAGCAGCGCGGCTTGGTAGCGCATGACGCGCAAGCTGCCGGGGAACTCCTGCGACAGCAGAAGGATGCAGTAGTTCGCGACGCCGTAGTCGTGCGTGTCCAGCGCCGCGTACAGAACCTGCTCCAGCACCACGTGCACTGGAATCATAAATGAACGAGGGCTTCTAAAATAAAAAAGCCGTACTCTGATCTTTAAAAGGTTGGACATTTTGCCCCAAAAACCGGACGGGGGTCGGCTGCCCATATTCGCGACTTTTTTTTTAAGCTACGCTACTGGCCGAACTTATTTTAATTCCCCAATTGCCCACCCCCGCTCTTGTCTCGTACGTAACATTTTGCGCCTTGCGTTCAACGAATATCGTTGCTTGCATTGCGTTCGTAGCAGCAGATACACAATCTGTCTGTCAACTGATGTAGATTAAGAAAAATTTAATTATTGATGTTTATTACTGACTATGATTTGGAAATATGAACATTAGAAACAGAGCAATTGGTAATTGTAATAATATAAGATGTGGACTACCAATATTGGAGTTGAAAGTGGTAAACTGTGGTACACCCCAACTTTTTGCTAGAAATAATTGTTGAAACTTATAGGCCTATGGCCTATATCCATCAGTAGACTTAAACAAGCTGATGATAATGATAGACATAATTAACTACCTACTTACATTCTTGAACATTCACATAAGATTCAAGATTCAAAGACAGATACAACTCCATGACATCTTCACTTCTCCTTTCATTGCTCTCACGCCACTGGCGAAGAAGATCTTGGACCTCTGTAATTAAAAATAATATTTGTAAAGTGATATTTTCTTTTTATGTTCAGAGTTGTTTACTCCTTAACATGGATAAGGCTTCTATTTTGTGAAACCAATAAATAGATACATAACTTATCTTAAAATCAAATATTAACCTTTATGAAAGTAATTTAGATCGAGGTTTCAACAAGCACATAATATTTGTTAACACTAAGTGTAATAATTAACATTGTACGGATGGCAGCTGATCAACTACCCTTATCTGTCAAAAAATCTCATGTGATGTGAATAAAGCTGAAAATTGGTTGTAGAAATTTGACAGATTAGGGTAGTCAGATGTTTTAATGTAATGGAATTTTTAGAGGAGCAGCAGCGGATTATGGAGTGTAAACATTATAAAGTTATCTAGATCAACAGTACACAAAACATCAAGCAAATCAGGAATCAAATATAATATCGTAAACAGACAGTGACAGTAAAAATTTTCTAACAACGTTTCTAAGCAACAAACCAAAGACTATCAAAAAATAAAATATATGTCACAACACTTTAGAGTTTCCATGTCACTTTAACACCTTCTCTTGTTGTAACCCTATATTTTCTATAAGTCTTTGTAGCCTAGGTCTTGGCAGAGGCTTTGTGAAAAGGTCTGCCAGCTGCAATTCACTTGACACCTTCAGAACTTGCAGCTCTCCTGCCGTCACTATTTCTCGCACAAAAAAGTGCCTAATCCTAATATGTTTCGTGCGTCGGTGAAACTCAGGATTCTCCGCTAATCTTAACGCAGCTTCATTATCAACTTTCAGAGTTGGTATTCCTTGAAGTTCCGTCAAGAAACCGATAAGTCGTGTTAGCCACACGGCTTCTCTAGCGGCTTCGCTCGCAGCAACAATCTCTGCTTCTGTGGTGGAAATTGCGACACTCGCCTGTCGCTGGCTCAGCCATGACACAGCGCCACCGGCGTACAAGCTGAGTACTCCAGAAGTTGATCTTCCAGTACTCAGGTCACCTCCATGGTCCGCATCACTATAGCATTCTATTACACCTTGCTTATAATTTCTTTTATATACAATGCCAAGATTCAGTGTAGACTGTAAGTATCTCAAAATACGTTTGACTTTTACACAATCTGCCTGTGTCGGATTCTCCAGACTTCTAGACACCACACTCACAGCATATGCAATATCAGGCCTAGTTGCAACCATCAAATAGGCCAATGCTCCAACTACTTGCCTGTAGTTTTGCAAAATGTGATCATCCGTCTTATCCGCTTGCAGTACATCGTCTTTGGTAATCGGCGTTGAGACTGGTCTGCACTCTGCCATACCAAATCTTTTCAGAATCTTCTTGGCATACGAAGTTTGATGAATTTTAATCTCGCCTTCTCTGATTTTGATCTCGATCTCAATTCCTAAAAAATAGGATATTGGTTTTGTCGTAATCTTGAACCATCCTTTAAGCTCATGCAAAAAGTCATCAATTAAATGTTGATTAGTGGCAATAACCAATCCATCATCAACATAAAGGGCTACGATCAACTTCTTGCCATCTTTTTCACGTTTGAATAAACAAGGATCAGCTTCACTTATTTCAAAACCAACTTCTTTGAAAAAATCAAGAATGCGCTTGTTCCAGCACCGAGGTGCTTGTTTCAGTCCGTATAAGCTTTTCTTTAATAAACATACTCTTCCAGATCCATCATTGTATCCTTCAGGCTGAGCCATGTAGATCTCTTCGTCAGACAATGATCCATAAAGAAAAGCTGTCGATACGTCAAACTGACACAACTTCAGGTTCTCATTCGCAGCTATGCTTAATACGGTCCGTACCGTTGACAACTTGGCAACAGGTATGAATGTCTGGTCATAATCATCACCCTTTTTCTGTCTAAAGCCTTTTGCCACAAGTCTAGCCTTATACTTGTCAACTGAACCATCGGCGTTTAGCTTGACACGAAAGACCCATTTACAAGGTATAGCCTTCCTTCCTTTGGGCAACTCTGTTAAAACCCAAGTTTTATTTTCTTTAAGTGATTGTATTTCACTTTCCATGGCCTTTTTCCATAATTCTCTTTCAGCACATGAAGCTGCTTCTTTAAAGCATGTTGGCTCTCCAGTCGCTGACATAACAAAGTCATTGAATCTTACTGGATGTCTGAGCAACGCTCGATCCCGGAGAACCCTATCAGTAGCCAGGCGATCGATATCCACGTTGTTATCCTCATCAACATCATCGAAGTTCTCAACATCTTCTTCCCCCCTAGATTCAAGTGACTCTTCATTATCATGAACTGATACTGCGTCTTGAAAATTCTCAGTCTCAGACATCGGAGTATTTTCTGGTTCTGCAACACATTCAGTATCCATTGACACGACTGGAGTCTCAGTCACATGAGGCTTTACACTTGGAAAAGAAACCTCCACTTCCCCATATTCCTCATCCTCAACTTCTATAGTTGACTTGATAGGTTTTTCGTCGAAAGTCACATCTCGTGACCTCACCAGAGAGTTTGAACTCTTATCCCAGAGCCGATAGCCATCGTCGCCATCATAACCGATCAAAATACATTTTTGAGCCTTCTTCTGCAACTTCTTTCTTTTCTGTTTGGGCACGTGAGCATAACATACGGAACCAATGATTCGTAAGTGCTTTATCTGGGGTTTCTTGTTCAACCATAGTTCGTATGGACTTTTTCCTTCAACACAAGTTGGTCCAGTTCTGTTTAATATATAAACCGCTGTGTGGACTAACTCTGCCCACAATTGCTTAGGCAATTTTTCATGAGCGTGCATCATAGCACGTGCTGACTCCACTATGGTGCGATTCTCACGTTCGCTACAGCCATTTTGCTCTGGCGTATATGGCATCGTCATCCTGTGGTGAATGCCTGTCTTTGAAAGTTCGCTTTGTACCTTTGCGTTGTTGAATTCTCCACCATTGTCACTCAGGAGTTCTCTTACGCAATGTCCAGCCGTAGCAACTTCCGCAAGCATCTCTTTTAACTTACTTGGTACTTCGGACTTTTCTTTCATAAAGTACACATACCGAAAACGTGTGTATTCGTCTTTAAATAGAACAAAGTATCTACTCTTGGAGTATGAGGACGGAAAAGGACCACACACATCCGAATGAAACCGTTCACCGGGACTCTGTGCTTTTTCCCGTACTCCGAACTTCTTGCGATGCGCCTTCCCAAAGACACAGCCCTCGCAAAGATCACCCGTGTCTTTAACCTTCACGGCTAACTCCCTTTCGATCACTCTCTTAACATGTCTCTTATCTTGGTGGCCAAGTCTCTCGTGATAAAGCTGTAATTGGTCATCCGCGTCCACTAGATTTACTGGAGAAGCTTCAGATAAGACCCGCATTCTCAACTTATAGAGTCCGCCATATCTTTCTCTCCAACCTGTCACAGCTATCTTCCCACTTAACTTCATCGAGCAAGTTGTCATTCTTGACTCAAATAGGCTGTCAGGGTTAATATCTTGTGCGCTTAGAACCGAGAATAAATTTCTAGTAATGTTGGGGACATACCACACATCGTTCAAGCAAAATTTATTCCTTCTCTTCCCAATTTTTGCTTCAAATTTTATCCTACCTTTCCCTACAGCATGAATAATTTTCCCATCAGCTGTCGTCACAGTGTGAGGGTTTTTAAAGACTTCGTAATTCAGAAAAATGTCATTCCGCATCGTGACGTGATGAGTAGCACCATTATCGACATACCACCCTTCTCGATCCACGTAACCAAGAATATTGCTTTCTGCCGATTCAATGTGCATAAGCACCGGGTTATCCATAAGCATCATATTTGAGGATTTGTCAGAATTTTTCTTTCTTGGACAGTCTTTCTTCAAGTATCCCACTTCTTTACAGTTGAAGCACTTTACACCTCTCCCAGAACTGCTCGGGGTTGGTTCTTGTTTCTTTTTCGAAACCTTCTTACTTCCCTTCGCAACAAGCGCGTCACAAGTTGTGCTGCCGGCATTGTTTGAAGTAAGAGTCTTCTCTTGTACACAAAGCTGACTAGTCAGGTTCTCAACAGTCCTATCCTTCTTAGACATCATCATCCAGCTCGATTTAAAAGAACTAAATTGCTCAGGCAGCGAATTCAAAATCTTGCATATTAACAGAAACTCTGGCAACTCTCGCTCTTCAGTTTTTATGAGTTCACGATTAATTAAGTGCCACTGGTTCTTCAACTTTGAAACGTGCGAAGCGATGTCATCAGCACTGTCATATTGCATTAAGAAGAACTTCATACAGACTTCATATAACTTATTATCACTATCATCACCGTCATACAGCCTGTGCAGTTCATCCCAGACATCTTTTGGACTTGTAAACCTTATCACTTTGTCAAGAGTCTCATCTGTTACGTTATTCGTGATTAACAGTAAAGCTGTGCTTGCTAGCTTTACATAATCTGCCAGTTTTTTATTGTATTCGACCAAAGCTGTAGAGTCTGCTGCATTGCCCGCACTATCACTCGGCTTTTCCGGTCTTTTTACTGTACCCAGCACAATGTCCATCAGTCCGTCTATGCCATTCAGGAGAGCAGTAATACGGTACTTCCAATGATATTATAATTAAAAAAGAGGTAGATAGGTTATGTCAGTACTAACGCGAAGTCAAAAATTGTCCACGGCTGTCGTCTCGTATGTCACGATACTAATCATAGAATATCGTTAAATGGGTCACAGAAGATACATTAGGTGGTTTGATGCCTATGAGTAACAATGATGATGTCTGAACGGGAATGAACCAAATTTTCACCCACTTTTCGTTTGAAAGCATTTAATTTGATTTGTGTGAGAAATTGAAATGTTAAAAACATGCAAATGTGGACATGGTCTGAAATAAATGAATTTTATTTATTTATTTAGTGAATTAGAAAAAAATCTATTTCGTTTTCATTTAAAAACTTATTATAGAAACTACGTCATGATCTCCTGAAAAAGGTATTTTTTGCATAATTTGTGCTTGCATCTTTTGTTTTTGTTTGTCTGTTGATTTGAAGTTAAAAAAACAGGTGCAAGCGATTTTCAAACTTATTGACATTTAAAATTTTGTTGCTTTTTCGCAAACGCTTGTTGACTATCTTTGCTGGTTCATTAAAATCCGTTATATTGGTAAATGTCGATAAGGTCGAAAATCGCTTGCACCTGTTTTTTTAACTTCAGATCAATAAACAATGTTTTCTCGACAATCATTTGTTTTTCCGACAATCATTTGTTTTCCGAATTTTTCACACAATTTATTAAATTTATACTATCATACACAACACAATGACTACTTGATATTTTCGCGTTGCGTCGCGACAAGTTGCGTTTGTCTTTCACCTAGAACAACGCGTAATTTCTTACTACCCATACCAATTTGTTTCCATTACATTTGGTGGGGCAAACGGGAATGCTTATTTTCACTTCCCGTTCGTTCTACTGGTGGGACGAAGCTTGGTGGGCGAACGGGAATGAACCGATTTTACACCTGCTTTTCATGAACAGTTTCATGCTTACTGTCACGGCATTGGCCGTTTTGTACATTTATAATCTATGGCAGACATCTCTTTCACACTTAGTCATCGGAGTATTTGCTGTCGCACTCGATCTTCGACAAACTTATCTGTTCCGGTGGCCAAAATTGGAACTACGTGAAATGCAATGCAAAAACGATATTTAATGACAGTTCTAAATAGACAGTAGCGACGCCGCCACCGGAACAGATAAGTTTGTCGGTCTATAGTATACAAAACTGACATTTTGTATTTCTCATTAAAATATGAACGAAAATCAATTAAAATATAATACTTACGCATGATAGGTGATCCCTAGACTTTTGGAAGTCTTACTTGTGTAGTTTCTGCAGTTTCGCATAGCATAGGACGGCATTTTTATTATGTTTCTCGGGAGCAACTCAAACTGTCAACTCTGTCAAGAGACTGAGCTCAGGTAGGCCGAATTAGCCTTCATATCGGGTGCCATTATTTTACTACAAGTAACCTATCTACCTCTTTTTTTATTCTAATATCATTGGGTACTTCCAATGAACCCAGTTTGTGCCATCTAGCTTGGCAACTTTAATTTTTGACAACTCCATTTTACTGCGGTTCTGGGCCCATAACCTTTTAATGTAATGGAATTTTTAGAGGAGCAGCAGCGGATTATGGAGTGTAAACATTATAAAGTTATCTAGATCAACAGTACACAAAACATCAAGCAAATCAGGAATCAAATATAATATCGTAAACAGACAGTGACAGTAAAAATTTTCTAACAACGTTTCTAAGCAACAAACCAAAGACTATCAAAAAATAAAATATATGTCACAACACTTTAGAGTTTCCATGTCACTTTAACAAGATGTGCTGTCGACTGTAAATAATAAAGTCTTAAACCATAGTTCCTAACTTCCTAACCAACATTTAATTTGGTGTAATCATTTAATTAGCTTTTTATGGTCATGTAGTGTTGAAGACATTTAACACTCTTTATTCACAATTACTATTTTCTGGCAAAAGGCAATGTTTTGATTCTAAATTGAATTCTTGTTTATTTAATTTTTACAAAAAAGAAGAATGTTACTTGAATAGGTTTCTTAGTATTAGACAATAAACAATCTAAAAGTCTTAATAATTATAAAAAATTATTTATACTAGAATAAGGAAAAACAGTCCCCTTCTAAAAGGGAAAACCATTGATTTTTCTTAACAGTAAACCTGTTACCATTTTATTATCAAATAGTATGTAGGTTTATGATGTCCATTACGCTCTAAACCCGTACAAATAAAGTACTCTGTGCTCTAAACTGAGTCGTGTTCAATAATCAATATCCTGCAGAATTATTCAGGAAGTTCTAATCAGGTATATAAAAGTGAAGTTACTAACCACTTTGGGTCATTTCTTCATAGTTATGTCGCATGTTGATGGCAATCACTAAGACTATATATATATCACGAACAAATAAATGTTTTAATTCTCACAAATTTACACAGATATTCTTTTAATTGTAATTTAGTTGTAATTTTTCGTGATTAAAAAGCACGACGACACACCTCAAAAATTCAATACAATTTTGACAGCTGACGTAGTGACGTCTGACAATTCGGACAATTAAATAATTATCAGATCTGTCAATTCTGACATTTCTCAGTGATGTACCGATTTCGCGAAAAATGTATCGACATCGATAAGTACTAACAGACATTCTTTGCACAAAATTAACGGATCTGTGGGGAATGCGGATCGTACCTATAGTAGATGGGAATGGAAAATTTTCGTTCGAAAAAGAAAAGATTTTTTTTTTCCAGTACTTTTCAAATTTTTCTAGTAGTTTTTCGAATCTAAAGGTTATGTTTAAATATAAAAAAAACTAAAATAAAATCAAATTTTATTCTATAATGATTAAAAGTACTCAAATAAAGAAATCAGAAGAAAATACAATTAAAACACTTAACTTTTGCATAATGGTTTTATTAGCCCTGTTTCTGGGCATTTAAAAGGACGTATTTTTGTTTTTATCTTATTTTTCAGTTTATCCCTTATTTCCCAGATGGGTTTAAAACCCACGGCCATCTATCATCATCTCAAAGGTTTAAATATTCATGAATAACACTGATTTACAATATTTCCATTATTTTTCCAATTTATTATTCATTTTTCTTAAAAATTAATTGAAAAAATTTCATCATTTAAAAATTTTCGGACAATGTCCCTATAAACGTACCCGCGACTTTCTAGTGTTACATAGCCGACTTTTTAATCAGCAGCAGCACAGTACGGCACACGCACACCATATCGTTGGTCAAAACAGTTAGTAAGAAAGTTTAAGGTTGTATCGTCTTTTTTCGTATCAACAGCGAAAATTTAAAAACATCACAAACTTCACTTATAAATTAATTAAACTGCACTTTCTTAAAAATATAACATCAATTATATAAACTGAGCAATTTTCTGACTTAGATACATACTCACTCTAAAAAAAAGAAAAATCATATAGCCATTCAAAGAAGCAAAACAAAACGTGGTGATTACTTGCTCAGTGGAAGCAATTACATTTTAAGGCAAGAAATGTCGATATTACGGGTTCATGTATACTGAACTGAACACATCACTATTTCAGTGTTTTATTTTTTAAAAGGTTAAATAAAATATTTATATTTTTATTGCCACGATGAAAATGGTATGAAAGAAAACACATTCGTTCAAATTAATTTTTTACATCATTATTTTTCATAGGCTTTTAAGATAATCTAAAATAAATGCAAACTTCAATATAAAAAGGATAATTTCATTAAAGAAAGTGTGAATGATGGAATGTGATTACTTGCTCAGTGTTGGAAACAAGAAAAATTAAAACGTAATTATGCATTTTGTTGTTGATTTTTGACAGTAGTCTATGGAATTTCCGTTCAACGCATCCATCGCTCGATCTACTTTTCATTCACAACAAAAACACATACAAATTCAATAGAACATTAAATTAGTGACCTGCCACGAAGCAGGTATCGACATTTTAGTCCGTGCATCGGAATACAAAGTTTTGTGAAGTGAACGAGACGTCTGCAATATGTCTGACTATTTGGAAATATTTTTAGATTTAGCATAGTCGTAAATAATTGTAATAACTATTTTAGCGTTATTGATGCCATGGATTATACATGACAATTAATAGAAATAGGTGAGCCCGTTGTTGTTCATATATAATAGTAGCTATTCATTCCTTCCTGCAGGCATAACGTTGTAGTTTTTTATGTCTCAATGGCCTTTATCGCGTACTTTTGTTTCTTTTGTCCTCGGTTTCGACATACAAACAAGTTTGTTAAGTGAGACATTGTGGATTTCGCGTGGTGTATTTATGTAGAGTAATTTTGTCTGACAGATCGATAAGGAGACGACTTGCAACGAAGATATGTATTGTTGTGGGTCGTGGAGAAGTCTCGCGTGTCAATAGAAGATATGCGCATCACGGCCGTTGTGCGGACTCGTGCTTCGGACTCAGTGCGCACCTTCTGAGGACAGAAACTTGCGCTCTCGACGCCAGTCTCTACAGAGAGCTGTGTTTCACCAAATTGCTGAAGGAAGGGAGGAAGAATGGATCAGCTAGTGCAATGCCCCGTCTGCACGCTATATCTGCATAATGGCATGACTCTGGAGTCACATTTAGACACCCATCCCAAAGATCAGGTTATAAAAGCTTTATGCAGTCTAACAACTAAAACAGGAAGTGGCAGTAGTTATGGCAGCAGAACATCTACACCATTGCATTCAGAGCGCTCATACCGGAGCCGGTCTAGGACTCCAGCTCCAGATGAGAGGTGGCCCAATTCACATCGGAGTAGTGATAATGAACGTTACTGGCGCAGGACACCTAGTAGAACATCTAAGTCAAGTCAATTGCTGTCCAATTCTCGCCATGGGACCCCTGATATTAGGATTAGTGACATAAATTTTGAGAACAACTTAAATGGTGCAAGCCAGTTTCCTGTTTCCTCATATCCTATAAAGACGGATAAAATTCAACAAACATATGCAAATGCTGCCATGGTGTCTGACTTTGAGCAACCCTATGTGTATTATCAAGATCCCAATACAGAGGACAGAGAGATCAAGTACTCACGGACTGCAGAATACAACCCTTTGGACAGCAACACTAGCACATTTACACATAAACCAAGGTCACTGACCCCTGGTGTTAAACTACAGCCTGCTTTGCTACCTGCAATCCCTGGGAGAGTGAATGAAAATCTTGTGAAAGTGTTACCTAAACCAAATAATATACTTGTAAAGACTAATATGGGTGGTGTGCAGTATATAGCACCTGGTGTTAAACCCATGCATGTAATGGTGCCTAATCCTGCAGCATTTGTCCAGAAAAATGTACAAAACAGTATGATTATGGCCACTGGAATCCCCGGAACAACAATGGTTGAGACCAAAAGTATGGCACCATCGTTACCAACAAACCAGTTCAACCAGCTGACAAGCAGTACCTTTACACCTGGCACTACTGTAGTACAAAACTCACAATTTATATATAGGGAAATGGTACATAATATTGATGGTAAGCGTTTTCTTTCTTGTGTGCCTTCAGTTCTTAGTCATGAGAATGTTACTAATGTAGCACAAGGAACCTCAATGTATCAGAATTTGATGGTTGTAGATCAACTTGGCAGTGCACCATGTATGTATACAACACCTCAGTCTATGATACCAAAGCCTTGTCCAGCCTCTGTATATGCTGAAAGCTTGTCTCATTTGCCTAGTAGCACTACAGCTCACATAGAGAAGGGTGGATCTGCTTCAAATGATGCTAATAAGACTCTTATAATAGAAGTAGGGCCGATTGTACCTCCAACATCGCAATGTGAAGTAGCAACAACCACACACCATAACATTACCACTCAAACTGATATAGAGGTTACTAAGCCTAACAAAGTTAAAGTACTGCCATTAGATAAATTTGAGAAGAGTGAGACTCCAGGTTCTAGTAAGGGCTTGAAAATCCTTAGCAATATCAAAGTAGAAGTCCCTGTGCAACATCATAAAAATATGCTAAATACTGTGATGGATTTGACTGGGTCGAATGAATCTGAATACCCCGTCAGATCTGTGTCACCCGAGAAGATCCTGCCTGATTTAGATGACAATAATCCAATGTCTGATGATTGCACACAGCCATCAATATCTAGTAGTGATAGTGTAGTGTCACATTCATTTTCTGTGATAAAAAATGTTGGAAATCCACCATCTTACAAAGAATCATCTAAGTCCAGTGTGGACAATAAAATAGATGCAGAATTTTCAGATAGCTGTCCAGTACTTGATTTAATATGCAATGAGAAGCCATCAATATCTCCATGTAGTGAATTGTCAGAAAGTGGAGAGAATTCAACAGATCACACATCAGCATCTCCTAAACCTCAGATGGTTCAAACTACTAGCAAAGAAAGTAATTTGGATAAGAAAAATGTACAGCAAAAACCCTTCAGACAAAACACACTGATGTTGAATAATATTTATGTAAAGAAACATAAAAAAATATTACAAATAAAGAATGCTAAACCATTTCAATCAAGTACAGGGTCAAGTCACATCGACATTGAGCCTCAGCCATCGTCATCTACTAATAGGCCACCTGAAAATTACATGATGAATAAACTGAGTGAGAAAAAGGATAGAGACAAAGCTAGCACTCTGCAGCCATTGTCAGTGGAAAAAATATGTATTGACGATGACACGGATAATAATGATTTTGATGCCGACACAGAGGAACAGTCAATGGACATTGAGCCTGTGGCGCCGTCAAGTCTCAAGAATTCGAAGTTCACAACCAGCATAGATGTAGTTCAAGTAAAAGAGGAAGTCAACACAAGCAATGAAGACGGCTATAGCACTGAGAATAGCAATAAAGAGTTGGTGCCTTTAGAATCTTTACGACCGATTAATGTAATAACGTATGGGAATATGCCACCGGGGGATTTCGACGAGGAGTCGAATCACAGAGAGCTGCTAGAACTAGAAGCATCAAAAAACAACAAGTTTGTGAGTATGATGAATGAGAATTATTTTGGCGATAACATCTACGCGGATTATTTTACTCCAGATAGGGTGGAGTCGTTCGATTCGGAGCGGGCGTCGTCGTTTGTGAAAGAAGGTTCGAAGGATATGTATAATATGTGGGGTGCTGGGGAACCATCTCACAAGGAGAGTGAGTTTGTGCTGCCAAACTTTATACACGAGAGTTATAAGATAGCAGATAGCAGTGGTGTGGATTATGCTGATATTGGAGGGAGAGAGGAGAACGTAGAAGTGGAGGTGGAGGGGTGCGAGCGAGACAGCAAGGCGGACGTGCTCAGCGAGAGCCGCAGCGAAGGCGAGGTGCCGCTGAACATCTGCGCCGACGAGCGCATGCCGCCGCGCGGGGAGCTCAGTGGACAGGAGAGCAACGGTGATATGGAATCATCTTGGAATGGGGTGAGTATTCAAATCGATAAAGTAAAGATTTCACTCTCAATTCAGTCGATATTTTATTTGTCATTGGAAAGTTTTTTATATGAACAATGTTTCAATTACCTAAAATTAGATCCAAAAGAGAAGTTTGAGCATTCTTTGCATTTTCTGTCAATTAAATATTTATTTTATAGAATTTCTTCATATCTTTTTTTCAAAATTAAAACTGTTACTCATTGTCATTAGGAGTAACAACTGATCAAGGTACCCGAAACTGCGACAGCATATTAAAAATGTTTCTTTCAATGGAATAGGCAGCATTTCTATCATGTGGTCTGAGTGCCAGCTCAAACAAATATTTATTCCATGGAGCATAGTATGGCTGCCTTATTTCAGTAAGTATAGTTGTATGTATGCCCGACAAAATAGTAATATAAGTCGATTGACATGAATGTTTCCAGATGTACACGGACGTTCCGCCGGCGGAGCCCTACGACCTGATCGCGCGCGAGAGCTGGGTCTCCGATGGGTCAGAGATGGACGCTAGTGAAAAGAGGGATAATTTGTGAGTAAAGTATTACGCATAATACACTGTTACCTTTTTTGTTACATGACAGTTTCCCCTTAAATTAGATTTAAAAGGTAGAACTAATAAAAAATATTGATAAGATAAATTGAAAGTTACAAATGTTTTTGTTATTGTGAAAGTTGTCTCTAAATAAACAATAAGTCAAATACCCAATTAGTAGCAATATTTTGTAGCGACTATCGGAATGCGCTACCAATACCTACTGATGACAACAACGCAAAATTTCAAGACAGCGAAATGTGCACGTGTAAACATCGGTCTCAAGAATCGTTACTCGCACGTCATTGAGACAGATAATCAGATATTCGACCCTGATTCGTGCTGGCAAAGTATGTAATTATATGTAAAAATATTATACAACACACCAAGACAGGTCATATTGGGCCCAGCACAGATAGGTAACTGGGGAGGAGAAAATAATCTCTTCTCAACGATTGGTAAATACTTGTAAAAGTATTCCTTTCGGATGTTGTACTATCAGATTCAAATGCTATTAGGATAATACCCTTTGGAATTGAAAAATTATGTCAACTGCGTGATGACTAGACACAGATATTATTTTGCGTTGCTAAAGTTACAGACAAGCACAGTTGATGTCATTTTTCGCTCCATTCCAAAAGGTATTATCCTAATAGCATCTGAACGGGGTAGTAGTAATCACTGCAACATTGAAGAGATGGCGCTGCCGTAGCTTAAAATCAATACTAGAAGAAATTCAACGGTAAAATTATAAAAATAAGGATCTACCCATTTCGATGACGTCATGACACGTTCACATTTTGTTTCCAGAGAGGAAGAGCTGCAGTTCCCCTTGGGCCGCGTGCACGTGTGCGCGTCGTGCGGCGGCAAGTTCCCCGCGCTGCGCGACCTGCGCGCGCACAGGGCGCAGGCGCACCCGCCCGCGCACTCCCCGCACGCCCCACACGTCCCACACGTCGCCGCCGAGCGCACGTCCTATAGCAGGCTGTTGACTGCTAAGATCATCAAGAAGGAGGAGAAGGCGGATATCACTGAGACCTCGATAGGTTTGTGCGATTGTTTAAGGCTTGTATTTAACCGTACACCATAAAAGGTTGAACATACACAAAAAAAAGGTTGAACGTGCACCAAAAAGGTTGAACGTGAACCAAAAAAATTTAATTGCTAACCTGACCAAACCTTTGGTGTGCCTTTGGTTTATTTTGGTTCACATTCCCCATTGTTTATACATCGTCGTCTTCCTATCCTTGTCCCACCCTAAAGCATCGTCCAGAAAGATGTGAATAGTAACACGCGAACACGTACGTTGGCGTGGTTTTGGGGCTCAATACATGGCGTCCACTAGCATCGCGCGAGGTAAAGACGACATTCGTGGCGAATTCATCTTTTTTGGACAAGGTCTTAGTAGGGTCGGCGCAACATGTCTTTTTTTCTACTCACTTATCAGCACAATTCAAGATAATAGTTTATATTTCCTTAACACGCAATCCGTATATTATATTCGAATAATCCGTAATATTTGTGCGATTATTAATTTGGCGGCAATCGCAAAACTGTCTGCAGAACTGATTGTGTATAAAAATGTAAGTATTGTGTCATCTGACAAGAAAATATAAAGTTCGCAACTAATTTAATCCATCAAGCCCCGGAAAACCAGACACAATAGAAAATCTATTGTTTACGCGACACCCGGCTTTCGGTCGGGTGTTTATGAGTTAATATTGAAAAAAGGCATTTAAATTATTCTGAAAGTTTATTGACCCAAGATCTGCGGAACCTCCAAGTTTGTGCATGGAGAGTTAGTCCGTGTCCTATCCTACTATGTTATAAATGCAAAATGTTTATTACACTTTCACACCGAAGCTACTATAACGGATTAAGATATAAAAAAAATACTATACATTGAAATAGCACTGGCTGCCATTAAATATAAATAAGATATATAATAATAATAAATAATGATTTTTATGGGATTGGGAAAGCTATAAGTTATTAAAGTTTTTTTTTAGATCAGGCTATTGCCGCCCAGATTTAGTTTTTTTTGAAGATACGTTCTGTGTTTTTTTTTTAGATTAAATGGGGATAGCCGTTCGCTAATGGATACGAATAAATTTTAAAGTTGTTATATTTTTCCAGGAGCGATAGATTCAAAGGAATCGATCGCGACGTCAATCCTGCAGGAGTACGACGTGCTGAACGAGGCCAAGCCGAAGATCGAGGGGCTGATCAAGCAGGAGGCGAAGCCGAGGCGGAAGCGAGACTTCGTTTGCCCTACTTGCAAAGTATGTATATCCTACTTAATATTATAAATGTGAAAGTCTGGATGGTTGGATGTTTGTTACTCAATCACGCCTAAACTGCTGAACGGATTATGATGATTAATTTGGCACACGTATAGTTTATAACCCGGATTAGGACCTAGGCTATAAAATTCCTACGGGAAACGTCTCATTCCCGCGGGAATAATAATTTTGAAACTACTGACCGATTTGAATAATTCTTTCACTATTAGAAAGCTACACTATCCCCCATGGACATAGGGTTTTTTGGTTCCGGAAATGTGGGGAGAAGGGGGGATATTTGAGAAAGTGATTACGCGCGGGTGAAACTGCGGGCGGAAGGCTAGTTATTAATATTAGTTTTGTGATATTGTAGAGCCATGCAGTGCCGGAGGGCTGCTCTCTCCTCTTCCACTCTCTATTTTTGTCACTCTTATTTTTTCCCCAATGCGGGGTAACGCATTTTGCGCAAATCGTCACTTACAGCCTTGCCACACTGGCGGATTGCAAGCGTTTCCAACGCGGTGTGTTCGCTACGCGGCCGCTCCGCTTTGGAAACGCTTGCAATTAGTTGCAATCCTCCAGTGTGGCAACGCTGTTAAGCTTGCCTAAGAGGGTTTACCGAGACGCGGTCTCCTCTCCAGAACCCGTTTTCCCCAACGGTTATTGGTTCTACGGCTGATGCGGCCACCCAACTGTCCCTTCACCTTTTTTTTTTTTTTCTCGGATGAGAATGCGTTTATGCACCATAACCGCAGGCTAGCTAGACCCGCGGCCGTGTGTGGGACTCGAGACTGGAGCGTCCACTACCCACTAAACTCCCCCGGTTTCTCCTTCACACCCGATTAGGACGAGCCGGTGATAGCCTTATGGCTATTGACCAGCCCATCCCCGGGTACCCCGACTCGAGAGGCCTAAAGTCAGGGTGAACTGTCACTTCACCTTGCTAATAATCCTTGATTTTCGAACGCAACGCAACGTAACTCTTTCCATAGCGTCATAAACTTGTAGACCAGCTGTGCTGTAAGTATTCACGTTTCGGCTCTGTACGTCATATGTGTTAGCGTTGCATAATAATAATACCAACGGTTTTTTTTTTAGGTCTGTGGCCAGTTGATTTCAGAGTTAAGCACTTAGAAACTGATGTTCTTTATGTTTCAACAGGTCGACCAGTTGACTGACGTGGCGTTCCACGCGCATCTCAAGATCCATCCGTTGGAATGTCTCCGGTGCGGAAAGTGCTTCTCGCGGCGAGCGAACCTCGCCTTGCACACAAAAACGCACTTAGGCATCAAGAATTATAAGTAAGACGGATTCAGTATGTTATCATCTATGATTTACTTTTGTTAAGGCATAGCGCATTTAGTGGCGCTAGGTGTCTAGAATACAACGCGGGGAAAATATTTATTATAGTAGAGTCAATTTAATAGGCCACATTTGACAGTTCATCAAAATTCAACAACGTAACCTTGTAACGGCGGGCATGAAATAATACATTTTTCTTTTTGTTAGAACTGCATAATTGCTTAACTTTTTTAATAACTATTACATATTTATTGTAATAATGACCGATTAGAGTAATTTTACGATTTGATCCCAGAAATGTGGGGGGAAGGGGGGGATATTTGAAAAAAGAAATTACGCGCGGGTAAAACCTCAAGCGGAAGGCTAGTTGAGTATATTTTATCAACTGGTTTAAGTACCGGAATTCGTTAAATTCATCATCATCATCTAATTTAAGAGAATCGCTCTTGTCGGTGGAGCAACTTCCACTCTTCTCTGGACTCTGCCAGCACCTTAAGTTCCCTATACGTTTTAACACTAACTTTTTCCTGTAGCTGTTGAATGTAGTTTCTTCTTGGTCTTCCTCTTCCCCTTCTTCCTTCTATTTTCCCTTCTAATGTAGTTTTGATGTAATAGTCATGGCGTATAAGATGTCCCATCATTTTTCCTCGTAAATTCCCGGGTCGAAAAAATTGCCAATGTGGTAAATTACCCCATGCCCCATGGCTTGTTTTCAACGATGGGAGGAAGAGGGATGAATTCTCTTTTTTTATTTAATGAAATTGTATTACTTGATTTTCTGTTTTCTTACTAAAATAACTAGATTTTGGTCATCATCGTTATCTCACCGTATTCCAGATTGCATGCAGTAGATTTTAGTATATGACGGAAATTTTCACACACGATGTCGGTTGCGAATGAAATCTCTTACGGTCACATTGTTTCTACAAAGTCAAAGTCAAAGTCAAAGTATTTATTTTGCAATTTGATTTACCAAGAAATTCTTTTGCACGTCATAAACTTTTTTTCCTACCAGCACTTCGACGTGAATGAATGGCCTGCTGTTGAGAAGAAGTGCCGCAAGAAACTCAACAGTTACATATGATAGCCTTTTTTAAATCATTTTGTGTTGTACAATAATAACTTAATAATAATATAATGTCAAATTAATAACAATATAATGTCAACTTAATAATAATATATGTAATAAGTACAATAAATAAGCATAAGAGTAGATGTGCAGAGAAGCAAATGTGTTTCATGTCCACAGAGTCTTGTCATTTAAGTAATCTTCTACTTTATAGTAACCTTTCCTCATAAGGTAATCTTTAATTATGACTTTAAATTTATTTAAAGGTAATTCTACAAGACGTTGTGGTACTTTGTTAAATAGTTTAATGCTCAGTCCAACAAATGACTTTCCTGTTTTATGAAGCCTGACATTAGGAACGGCAAGTCTGTGCTTATTCCTTGTGTTAAATTTGTGACAGTCGGATTTTTTTAGAAAATTATTGTAATACTTCCGAACATACATTAAACAATCAAAAATGTATTGCGAAGGAACGGTTAAAATGTTAATTTGTGTAAATAGACCTCTGAGCGAGTCACGAGGTCTAAGGTTGTAGATTGCACGAATAGCTCTTTTCTGTAATATAAATATAGACTCGATGTCAGCAGCAGAGCCCCACAACAGTAGACCATATGACATGACACTATGAAAATAACTAAAATAAACCAATCTTGCCGTTTCAACATCAGTGATATATCTTATTCTTCTTACTGCATAAGCAGCTGAGCTAAGTCTTGCTGCTAATGCAGTAATATGAGGACCCCATTGAAGTTTGGAATCAATATTAATTCCTAAAAACAAAGTATCATTAACTATTTCTAATTGCTCATCATTCATAGTAATAAATGTATCCATCTGTTTTACATTAGGCATCATAAATTTAACACATTTCGTTTTCTTTGCATTTAGTAATAAGTTGTTTGTGTTAAACCATTGTGACACTCGCGACAGAGCCCTGTTTACCTTGTCAAATGTTTTTTCATTTCTATCTGTTTTAAATATCAAAGAAGTATCATCAGCAAACAGAACTATCTCACAGAGGTCCCCGGTGTAGTATGGTAGATCGTTTATATAAATCAAAAATAGCAAAGGGCCCAGTATAGAGCCTTGTGGCACGCCCATTCTCAGTTTAGCACCACACGAATTAATATTGTTGATATTGACTCTTTGTATCCTGTCAGTGAGATACGATTCAATTAGTTTCATGGCAGCGTTGGAGACACCGTAATGTTTTAATTTATCAAGTAATATTGTATGGTCAACACAATCAAATGCCTTTGATAAATCACAAAAAATACCTATTGCGTTCTGTTTACCTTCCCAAGCATCAAGGATATGTTTAATAAGTTCAATTCCCGCATCGGTTGTACTTTTGTTCTTAGTAAAACCATATTGCTTTTTATGAAGTAAATTATTGATGTTGAAATGTTCAAGTAATTGATTAAACATAATTTTTTCAAAAATTTTACTTAAAGATGGTAAAATAGAAATTGGCCTGAAGTTGGATGGGTCACTTTTATTGCCCGATTTAAATAAAGGTATTATTTTACTGTACTTCATCAAATTGGGAAATTGACTTTCATCAATGCATTTGTTAAAAATGAATGCTAAATGGGGTGAAATAACATCAATTACTGTTTTCATTATATCAGTAGAGATGCCCCATAAGTCTTCGGTTTTTTTCATGTTCAGTTCTTTGAACGTTTTCAAAATTGTGTTTGGGTTTATATAATCAAATTTAAACGGAATCTGACATTCAGCTACACTCGAAGCTAATAAAATTTGAGCTTGGTGTGAGCTAGAATTTAATTGACTAGTTGTTATAATAGGTATATTTGAGAAAAAAGTTTCAAAGGCATTAGCGACTTCTATATCAGATTTTGTTAACTTTTAAGGAATAGTCGCTTTCGTATGGCTTTAATTTACATGTCTCTTTATTAATTATATTCCAAGTAGCTTTGACTTTGTTACTTGACTTATTTATTTTGTTACGCAAGTAAATAGATTTTGCTTTATAACATACTTTCTTAAAAATCTTGGAATAGTTTTTAACATATTCTATGACCTTTGGATCTTTAGAACATGCTTTTAAACCATACAGTTCATATAATCTATGTCTACTCTTATAAATACCTTTAGTTGCCCAGTCATTGAATGAAGCTTTAGAATTATTAGTTTTTATTGTCTTTTTAGTAAATATTGAGTCAAACTCAGAAGTTAGCAAGCCAAATAAATTTTCATAAAGAGTATCTACATCACCACCACGAAGAGAAATATCAGATATTTTTCTATCAATGTTGCTTTTAAATTTATCTTTACGTCTCTCAGTGACAGGCCTACAAATGATGTCTACAGATTTAGAGGCAGCACAGTGTTCAAATTTAACTTGCTGGCCACTATGATCTGATTGGATACAGTTAATAATTTTCTTATCAATTACCTTATTATTACAAAATATATTATCTAAGCAGGTGGCAGAAGTGGGTGTGATCCTGGTAGGTTCAGTAAAGAGATTTACTAAATTAAATGACTTAAACAGGTTAACAAATCTTACGGCCAATTGTGAACCTTCCAGAATATTTACATTAAAATCTCCACATACAACAACTTTTTTATTTGACATACAGGTTTTCTTGAGTATCTCCTCCATTGTGGTTTCAAATATACTATAATCTGAAGCCGGGGGTCTATACACACAAACTATAATATATTGTTCTAGCTCTGCACATGCTACTTCTATAGTTCGCTCAATTGAAAGTGCTACTATATCTTTACGTTCTTTACATTTTAACTTGTTATGTACCAATAAAAGTGACCCACCACGAATAGCAGATTTTCTCATGAACGAACTAATTAGCCTAAAATTATCTATACTTATTAAACAATTTTCTTGTCTTAACCAGTGTTCGGTTAAACATAAGACATGTATATTCATACAGTCTAAGAATAAACCTATTTCAAGTTCCTTACCAGAGAAGCCTTGTATATTTTGATGAACTAAATTAAAAAAATTACAAGACTTATCCTTCGTCACTGTAATAGGTTTGCAAGAGATGTCCTCTTTTGTCTTATGATTTAATTTAAATTACTTGGATTAAAATCCAAAGTCTGATTGATGTCAGATCTACTGCTCTGCTCAATAGAAGCAGGCTTGTTAGCCAAGTTCTTGGCTGAATTAATAATAAAATAAGATAGCGACACAGCTATCTGTCGTTTACAATAATTACTAGGATAGTATTTATCCTTTGTCGCATGTATACTATAGTTTTTAATTATTTTATTTATGTCAATTAAATGAAATTTTTCATTAGAAAATGTCATAGTGTCAAGGCACATATTTAATTTATATCTTAGGTCGTTTTCTACTTGTGGCACACCTGATAAATAAGGTAATGTGAACAAGATAATTTTCTTTACATTTAGAGAACATAAGTTATTAAAATGATTTATTAATTTTCCTTTGTTCAGATTACCCCTGTTACCAATTAATATTATTAAGGTTGTATTAGGATTAAATTTATAATTAATAATTTTATCAATAATATAATCATATGAAGATTCTGGTGAGCAGTAATTGATAACAGGCTCAATTAATTGGGTACTTAAAAATTGGCCCATATGTTTACCAACGTCATCACTAAACATAACATAATTGGATTTATTACTATCCAAGTTAAATGGATAGTGAGAGGATGATGACTCATTTTCTGACCGAGTACTCAGTGGACAATTGTTTTTACTAATATTATGATGGTTTGAATCTGAATTGTCCATGAGCTTCTTCAAGGCCAAAACATGTTCCTCATACTCTTTTTTATTATAATTATATCTACTTGTAATTGTTTCTAATTTTTCCTGAAGGCTGTATATTTCTTGTTGGAACAATTTTACACTTTCTTCATGTGACACTTTATTATTCTCTAACATTATAGAATAAACATCTAATTCATCACCTAAACGCCTCCTCTCATTAATATATTTTACACTTTTAAACATACATTTTTGTTTCTTGATTAATTTTTGTGTTCTTTTTATAAACTTATTGATTTTTACATATTTTTTATACTTGTTTTTGCTGCATTTGACTATTCCTACTGACGGCAAGGAATTTAGTTTTGATTCATTTGTTAAATCAATTGTAGGTATGTCAGTAGCAGCAGAAACCAGGCTGGGTGCACTGTTAACTAATTCGCTGAATAGGCTCTGGCTTTGGTCGACCAGGGCGTCTGTCTTCTCGGACTCCATGTGCGATATGTGGTGGTGGGCCTCCTGTAGCTCATGCTCCAGCATGGTGATGCGCCTGAGGCCACGCACGTAGTCCTCGCTGCACTCGCCAAATTCGTCAACTATGCCTTGTAACCTATCCCGGTCGTCAATAGTTAGAATGTACTGTGTGTGCAACTCAGCCATCTCTTTTTTTAAAACAGTATTTCTGTTCAAAACCTCTAACATTTCTTTCTCATTATCGTCTCTTTCCTGGTGAAATTGGTCGATCAACTCCTTAGACACCTTTAATTCTTTTAAAGCTAGGTCAAGTTGGCGAGCTAAGGCACTGCGGGTCTGCATTTTGGTATATAATTACGTTAAAACGAATCGCAAAGCGGAATGTAAACAAAGATTCCCAAAGCGTCGATCGAACAACTTATGAAGGTATTTTGTAATAAAATTAACCTTTGCGCGTACGACTATCTGAGATTTAACGAAATATATTGATCTATAATATTTTATTTTAGTAATAATATACAATGTTTACCTGAAGAGAAGATAATGATTAACAATTTTCAAAGTGTCGAAATAACCGTTAGGAAATTTCGTCACCTTTATTACACTGGTTTAGTAGCACTGACACTCAACTTACGCACTAATTAACATGTATTATAATTAGTTATACACTTAGTTATGTTTAGTGAGCGTTATTTAGCCGTAAATATGCGAAAAATCTAATTATTATTTAATTTAAACACGGGAGCACAGCAGATCAGCTGTCAACCCGAGTGTTGCCACAAGCGAAAAAATCTAAATTTCTAAATAAATAAAAAAAAAAACTTATGTTTTCTTGAGTTTTATTCTTTTAGCGTAAGGTATATTTTTGCATAAATAAACTGTCAAACAGTATTTCTTAGATTTAATGGACTTTAATGCTCGTAACTGTCTGTACTCAGATGCGAGGTGTGCGAGAAGCGGTTCGTGACGAAGCAGAAGCTGCAGGAGCACCACAACGTGCACACGGGCCGCGCGCCCGTCAAGTGCACCGTCTGCGACACCACCTTCCGCCGCTACTCCAACATGCTCGCGCACCGGTCAGTACCGATCCCTACTCGTCATCATCATCATCAGCCTATAAGCAGAAGCTGCAGGAGCACCACAACGTGCACACGGGCCGCGCGCCCGTCAAGTGCACCGTCTGCGACACCACCTTCCGCCGCTACTCCAACATGCTCGCGCACCGGTCAGTACCGATCCCTACTCGTCATCATCATCATCAGCCTATAAGCAGAAGCTGCAGGAGCACCACAACGTGCACACGGGCCGCGCGCCCGTCAAGTGCACCGTCTGCGACACCACCTTCCGCCGCTACTCCAACATGCTCGCGCACCGGTCAGTACCGATCCCTACTCGTCATCATCATCATCAGCCTATAAGCAGAAGCTGCAGGAGCACCACAACGTGCACACGGGCCGCGCGCCCGTCAAGTGCACCGTCTGCGACACCACCTTCCGCCGCTACTCCAACATGCTCGCGCACCGGTCAGTACCGATCCCTACTCGTCATCATCATCATCAGCCTATAAGCAGAAGCTGCAGGAGCACCACAACGTGCACACGGGCCGCGCGCCCGTCAAGTGCACCGTCTGCGACACCACCTTCCGCCGCTACTCCAACATGCTCGCGCACCGGTCAGTACCGATCCCTACTCGTCATCATCATCATCAGCCTATAAGCAGAAGCTGCAGGAGCACCACAACGTGCACACGGGCCGCGCGCCCGTCAAGTGCACCGTCTGCGACACCACCTTCCGCCGCTACTCCAACATGCTCGCGCACCGGTCAGTACCGATCCCTACTCGTCATCATCATCATCAGCCTATAAGCAGAAGCTGCAGGAGCACCACAACGTGCACACGGGCCGCGCGCCCGTCAAGTGCACCGTCTGCGACACCACCTTCCGCCGCTACTCCAACATGCTCGCGCACCGGTCAGTACCGATCCCTACTCGTCATCATCATCATCAGCCTATAAGCAGAAGCTGCAGGAGCACCACAACGTGCACACGGGCCGCGCGCCCGTCAAGTGCACCGTCTGCGACACCACCTTCCGCCGCTACTCCAACATGCTCGCGCACCGGTCAGTACCGATCCCTACTCGTCATCATCATCATCAGCCTATAAGCAGAAGCTGCAGGAGCACCACAACGTGCACACGGGCCGCGCGCCCGTCAAGTGCACCGTCTGCGACACCACCTTCCGCCGCTACTCCAACATGCTCGCGCACCGGTCAGTACCGATCCCTACTCGTCATCATCATCATCAGCCTATAAGCAGAAGCTGCAGGAGCACTAAAGTAGTTACTAGTTTAGTAGGTAGTGGGACCAATGACGTGACGTTCAATATAAAACTAGACACCCAATCTCTAAGAAAAATTCCTCAAAAAACGTCCGAGTGGCTTTGACACTGATGACATTAACACATTCGTTCAAATTAACACCTTATCTCGTGGCATTTAGTGTTTAATGTCAATTGTATAGAACTAAACGAAAACTCTGCCCAATAGTCGGGTGGGCAGACTTTTGCTTCGGACAATATTTGAGCGTGATTGTGAGTCTAGTTTTTTAATTGAACGTCATTGAGTGGGACAAACTACTTTAGTCCCGAGTCCCACACAAGGCCGCAGGTGTAGCTAGCCTGCGGTTATAGTGCGTAAATGCGATCTACTCCGTGAAATTGAGAAAAAAGGGGTCATCAATGTATGTGACTTATATTCGAGCCTTAAAAGCCAAGTGTGTAACTGTATCGAATGTTGCAGGGACCGGCACCACTTCCAGAAAAAGGCGAAGGTTCGCGACTTCGTGTGCCACTGCGGGGCCGTGTTCCAGTCGCGCGCCAAGCTGCACTGGCACAAGGAGACGCACGACGAGAAGCCTAAGGTATGTACTAGAGTTGCCCAACTATCGATAGTTTTGTTGTCGATAATTGACCTCGACAACTAGGTACAATATCGTTAGTGTTATCGATACTTTCGATAGTAACAATACTATCGATAACACAAATTAACCAAAACTATTGATTAAATGCAAGTTTCGATAGTATCAATACCATTGCATCTTAATACTATCGATATCGATAGTATTAAGATGCAATAGTATCAATACTATTGATAGACTATCGATAATTTAGGAAGAGTTGACGTTCGATAGGCAACTCTGGTATGTACAGGGTCCGGCAAACATCTTGACGCTTGTACAACGGAGGGGGGGGGGCATATTCGCGCATGTGCACTTGCTCATGATCAATAGCGCGCGCGCTTCTTAAAATTCGCTTTCTGCGCAATCCCCGCCCGAATTCAAGATGTTTGCCGGATTTATACTAACTTTAATTACAGGTTTAAACGGTCTTAGTTGGACAAGGGGACTCAGCTTTTCTCCATACAAATACGCCAAACATTTATGTGCTCCAGTCTACAAACCTACTCAGTTAAGCTCTACCAGTATCGTGTTGTGCTGTTTCCATAACCGCTATATTGTTAAATATAGATTATTTAAAATATAAATCGAATGTACTTTGTTTCAACCCATTGAAAACTTAAGATCAGACCCATCTGGTCTTAAGATCTCGGTAGCACAGTTGGATGTGCACTCGTTAGGGGTGCGAGTTTCCCGCTCGTTAACTTATACACCACATCAGTTGGCAGGCAGACACGCAGCCCACCTGATGGAAAGCGGTCACTGCGGCCTATTCCATTAATAGGATTGATATTCTATGAGGGAAAGTTCATGAAACGTCGCTCAATGTGCTGCCAGACTGTAGGCTCATCTGATCTTCGAGCCTTTAATTTCAAGTGTACTGGCTCCCACATTAATATTGCCGGAACACAGCCAAAGTTGTTCTGGCGTCAGATTTCACCTGTGGACAAGTTGAATTGTTTCTAGTATAGTAATAGTAGTAATATTATATTCATTGAATGTTTGTCCCCTAGGCGTGCCTGTACTGCAGCGACAAGTTCATCCACGCAGCTTCGCTGACCCGACACGTGCGGCGTACTCACAACATGTACTACGTGCCTGACGCCGACCGAGCCAAGCCGAAGGAGAACGTGCCCTGCCCTGTTTGCAAACAGGTTGGTCTATCTCTTCCACATGTTTTACACCGACCTACGACTGAAGCTTTACTTTTCAATAGCAGTTAAGGGCAGTAGATATTTTTTTATTTTTTTCTGGGGGCATTCACCGAAATGCCTTCCACTTAACAAGGTTAGGTTGGAGTAGAATAGGGGTCACCAACTTTTTACGTAATAAAATAAATAACTATTTACAAAAATGTTGTTCAGATATATGGGAGTTTTAGTCCATATTATAATACATTATGTATTAATATTAGACTCATGGGGATATGCCGCAGCGTCCGTTTATCATGAAACCTGAGTTGTGAAAGCTAAAAGGAAAACTAGAACTGTTCATTTGAGTGCTTTATTATCGAATATTTAATCGAATATTAAAAATAATAAACAGAGATGCGACTTATGTATTTAAAATACTTCTATTTAAAATGCAAATACAAAATACTTATTGTCAAATAGGTTTTTTACATTTTGTATTTGCATTTTAAATAGAAGTATTTTAAATAAGTCGCATCTCTGTTTATTATTTTTAATATTCGACAACACACATACATGGAAGGTCTGCCAACTGAAATAACATAAAAAAATCGCAACATTGCATCAGAAGCTTACCAGTTCCCCTAGTGAACAATACTCTATGTACAGTCAAAAGCACGTCAGACTATACACTTTGGACTTTGTACCACTCTTATGTCGCGGGCATAAGTGCTATTATCGAATTGCAAGTGTTTACCGTGACGTGCTGTTGACCGTACTCGTGTGTTGGCGCAGATGTACCTGCGCAGCAACCTGCGCGCGCACCTGCTGACGCACTCGGGCAAGCGGCCGTACGCGTGCGTCATCTGCAACAAGGCTTTCACCACCAAGTGGAACCTTAAGTTGCACCGCTGGACGCACATGAGCCGCTCCGCCAAGCCGTTCAAGGTAACGCACTTTACCATTGAATCTACTCAAACTTATCTGTTCCGGTCGCCAAAATTGGAACTACGTGAAACTGTTAATTTAAAAAGTTGCTACAGAATAGTGTTGCCAGTTGTTGCTGTTACAAATATGTCATTATTTTTTTTGGTTAATATAAATTGAAATAGAATTCAACAATAAAAATGTGTTTCAATTATTATTCTATGTTTTTGTCAACAACAACAATTATTGAAATATCAAATTAACATTTTGATCACTTTTTGGCACACTTGGACAATATAATTATTTTTACTCCGACAGGTAAGTGCAAAAATTTTATTTTTTGGCAATACTAAAACGACAATAGCAACACCGCCACCGGAACAGATAAGTTTATCGGACAATACTCGGATGTTTAGTTTGACCGAATACTGACAGCTTTCAGAGAAATGAAATGAAATAATTTATTCTGCAAATAGATTTTAGAAAAATACTTTTGCACGTCAATCTTTTTTTCCCTACCAGCACTTCGACGTCAATGGCCTGTTGAGGAAAGAAGTGCCGCAAGAAACTCAACAGTTTTGCCTTTTTTATGAGAAACTAGCGGTCGGGACTTCACTTTTCCGGGATAAAAAGTATCCTATGTTCTAATCCCGGTTATTATAAACTATACGTGTGCCAAATGTCATCTAAATCCGTTCATCCGTTCTTGAGTTATAAATAGTGTAACTAACACCAACTTTCTTTTATATAGATATGTTGCCTATTTTCCTTACCGTAAGGAAAATAGGCAACATATAAAATATATTTCTCTGACTGAATAACTTGACGAAGTTAATTAGAAACGCAGCACACTGAAATTAACAAGTAAAGTTAACTTAATAATTCCATTCCAGTGCAACCTGTGCAAAGGCGCGTTCGTCCGTCAAGCGGAGTACATATCCCACATGAACTCGCACAAGTCCGTTCGCCCCTACACCTGCAACTACTGCGGGTGCCAGTTCATAAGGAAGTACAACTGCCAACGGCACGTAAGGGAACACCAGATGGCGAAGAAATACGTTTGTAAAGTGCCCGAGTGCGGTAAGTCGTTTCATAGAAGCTACTACCTCTCGGAACATATGAAGGTGCACAGTGGGGCTCGTCCGTTCGCGTGTAATATATGTGGGAAGACTTCGAGTAACAAGTCGAATCATAATAAGCATTTGAAGATACATCACGCGCGGGAGCCGGTCGCTACGGAGGCGTAGGGATGCGCCATGCGGACGTCTGCCGATTCGGGGTTTATTTGGTTAAGTCTGGGAATTGTTTCGATTTGTAAAGTGTTTTTTTCCGCTTGGTTTTGTTAGGGTTCGAATAGAGTTACGATAATAATTGTGCATGCAAGAAAATTTGTTTATTAAAACGATTTGTTTCGAGTCGTCAAGGTGTAAATAGGTTTGAGAAAACGTTATTTTATCTACTACTGAAAAAACATTGTTAATTTTTTAACGAATTTAACGATTCGAAACCTAATCGGTAATTAACGAACCGAAACGAAAACGAGCGGAAGGAACCGCTAGACGAATCGAAACGATTTCCTGGTTTGACCGATAATCCCTACTTTAGTTAGAAATTAATTCTGGTGTTACGCACACGGGGCGTGGTGAAGTGCCTAATTCACGATGGCGGAACTTTATGGTCATCTGCAATATATTTGATGTTTGGTTAAGCGCCAGCTGTGGAATATCAATCGAACCTTGTTATACGAACCTTATATAATTTTGGAGAAATGTGTAAGGCGGATTCGAAATAATTGGTGCCATTTTACATTATACAATTTTGAGATTCGTTGAAGAGTATTGTCTCAAGTTCTTATTCAGTTAACCCTTTCAACGCCAATGTCTGATATATCAGACAAACCATTTTCGTGCCCACCACGCCAATGTCTGATATATCAGACAAAAAAACATGATCAAGAAACGTTGTATTTTTACTTGCCTGAATGAGTTGAGTATAACCTAATAATTTTTTGGAATTTTTTTTTAATGGTCGTGGCGTGTGGGGCACCATTTTCGGAAAAAAGCGTGGCGGGGAAAGGGTTAAAAGTACCATAATTTCAATAAAAAAACATTTCTACTTCGAACCTGTCGAGGAGGTGACTCCTATGGAAAACAGACTATAATAATAAATATCTTCTTGGGACATTATTCACACAGCGCCATCTAGCCCCAAACTAAGCATTAGCTTGTGCTATGGGTGCCAGACAACGGATAAACATTACTTATATACTTTTTTTTTGTAAATACATACATATTATACATAGAAACACCCAGACCGATACAAACAGACATGTTCATGCACACAAATGTTTGTACCGTGCGGGGATCGAACCCGCGACCTCTGGTGTAATAGCCGACTTCTCAACCATTACACCAAATGGCTCGTCAAACTATGGAACTATTCCTTGCTTTTTTATTAATTGACTTAGGGCTCTTTCAAATAAGACGTTTTGTGTCGGACGGCTGCGGTACGGTAGCCGCGCGTTTGCCGCACCGCGACCGGACGGTCGGTATTTTTCATACAAAACACGCGGTGCGGCAACCGTACCGCGAACGCACGACAGCAAGACGTCAATCGTACTGCTGACGCACCGCGTGTTTTGTTTGAAAAATACCGACCGTCCGGTCGCGGTGCGGCAAACGCGCGGCTACCGTAACGCAGCCGCCCGACACAAAACGTCTTATTTGAAAGAACCCATAGACTCGTTAGTGATATTTATCCATGATTAACTTAAGGAGTGAGACCGTTCTTAGAGAAACAGCGATTTTGGCACACATTCGAGGTTAATTTTTACAATAATCGTTTGAATTATTTCTAGTTATTTCTGAAGACGTAAAAAATTAACCATTAATTTAACCACAAAACATATTTGATAATTGAAAATTTTGTTCGTGCTTATGTGCCAATTATTTCGATTTCGTTCAATATCATATTTTTTCTGTAATTCGACAGATATACGATAGAACAGTTACATTCTTAACACTAATTTTACAAACTAGGTACTTAGGTACTGCATAATTTTAGTTGACCAACCGTGACAAGTTCGATAAACATCTTGTATGTATAGTTGTGTTATCTTTTTATACACCACATCTATCTTTGTATTAACGAATATAATCTGCAAATAATTTTCTTATAAAAACATAGACGTTTTAATATTTATATTTCACAAAAAGTTATATTTTAAGATTTAACGAAACCGCTGGTCGGTTCTTCAAAGAAAAATTGACGGAAACTCTATGACAATACCAGATTGACGGCCGGTTTCGTCGCTGTCAGTCAAGTACAACTTAAAAACGCCCCGATGATCTGGTCATATGGTTAAGTACCCACCTAGGCGTGGACTCGGGGTCCTGGATTCAATTCCCGGGTCAGGCAAAACTTGTGTGTTATCGAACACAGCCCGGGTTTGTGATCATAAATCCGCATTCATTATTACGATGTCTTAATATCACTGATGGAGGTCTATGCTCTGCAGTGGGACACAGCCCGACCATTAAAATAAAAAACCTCGCCATATTGCGGAAAAAAATTGGAACTAATTTCTTCAAGTGGCAACAATCAAATAAAAAACAATAAGATGTCATTCATTGCTGTCTGTCAAAATCTGATGTCAATTGTCAAAAATGCCGTGTTATTTCTTGTTATTTGCGAGTATAACCATAGCAACCAAGTGTTGCTATAACCAAAGCTACAGAGCAGGTTTTTTATTTTCTTAATCAGGCTATAAAAAGGCTGATCATTTTTGTTTTCTAAAAGTTGATCAACAGAAGTTATTCAGAATTTATTTGTATAGAATAAAGAGTAAAGCGTTGTTACTATTCTGTTACATCGTATATCTCTCGACTGTGTGAAATGTGTACATAAGCTATAGATTTCTACCCCAAAAGTGATACAATATAGCGAGGATGTAACAAGGTGCTCTGACGACTCTTTTGCATGGAGTAGGCATGGGTGATCGCGTACAAACTAAACTATGTTTAGGTATATCGGTTGTGAGTAGTGTGAATAGCGTAGCTTGTGGCGGGGATGGCCGCGCATGTTGTGTTGCCAGGTCATCCGAGATCATATTGTGTTGCCAGGCACTTTAGCTAGCAAGCTGATTTATTTGAAAGAAGGACAAAAGTTCGTTATGTATTTATTGTGAAATATGGTCTACGTGATTAATATTGCAATTTTTTTTCCGAAAGATTAAGGGATATTTAATCCATTGTCAGACAACTTCCAGACATATCTGTCTCATAAGAAAGTAGTTGTTTTTTTAATTTTTTTGGGAATTTGATAAAAAAGACTAATACTTAGGTATCTGACAGAAAAATTATCAAGAACTTATCTTACGTTGGTGAAACTGCTTTTAAGTCTTATATTCCTCGCAGTGGAACATTAATAGGCCCACAATAAATACATGGTGTTTTATATGAAGCTCAAAGGATATTATTATTAATAAAGAATCTCGCAATATAGCCTTCGTGACTATCTCCCGCCCATCCCTCTAAAATTTGCTTGTAATGTGATTTTTATTATTCTTCCGAAAGCGGTTGTGAATCACTCAAAAGCAATAGACCCTTTGTAAATATAGCTGTATTTCTAAATAATTGTTTAAAGCCTTGTTTCGGCGTGGTGTTATGTGTCATAGATTCTGCGGAAGCTACTCTACGGACGTACGCTACAACTTGGACGGGTGCAAACACGCGTGTATGTACCGAGAATTAGTGTCAGAAATAGCCCATAGTGGCCATTTACGTAAGGGGCCGTTCAAATATTACGTAAGCAGATTTATTGCAATTATTTACCCCCCCACCCCCCTTGTCAGCAAAAGTAAGCAAAGCTCTTACCCCCTCCCCCTATGCTTACGTAAACATTTTTCAATTATATTTTTTTTTATACTAAAATTATAATGTTATAATTATAATTTTATAAATAAGAAAATAGATTTAGGATAGAGATTAGATTTTACTGATACAGTATTCAACATAGAGTAAGGGACAAAAATATTATAATCTTACGAACATAACAAACTTATTTTAAAGTTTTGGTACACACATCATCATCATCATCAGCCTGTGATAGTCCACTGCTGGACATAGGCCTCTCCAAATGCTCGCCACGCTGATCGATTCTCGGCCACTCGCATCTAGCTCCTGCCAGCCATCTTGCGCAGATCATCGCTCCACCTGGCCTGAGGGCGTCCTACACTATTTACCGAGACGCGGTCTCCACTCTAGAACCCGTTTACCCCAACGGCTATCGGTTCTGCGGCTGATATGGCCAGCCCACTGTCACTTCTATAGACGTGGCTTAAAAGGGAAATGGGTCGATAGTTCTTCAACAGGCTTTTGTCACCCTTTTTAAAGAACAGGATGACCACGCTCCTACTCCACGCCTTTGTAGTTCTCCCTTCGAACAGGACAGCGATAAAAAGCTTTTGGAGCTCCCTCAGTACAGGTTTACCTCCAGCCTTTAGCAGCTCTGTAGTAACGCCGTCCTCTCCAAGGGCTTTTCCATTTTTAAGCTGCCCAAGAGCAATCTCGATTTTGCCAACGCTCACTTCTGGCAGGTCGTCAGTGTAATGGCGATTTAACGTGGCTCTAGAGTCCTCATTTTTGGGATCAGGTCAACATGCATGCGAAGCGTATAACCGGCCATAGAAGTCCTCTATCTCCGAACGGACTGCCGGCTTTGGGGCAACAACTTCTCCACTTGCTGTGGTCAGCTTCGTCAGGTGGCTTCTTCCGAGAAATGTAAGAATACCTTAGACCCCCGATTTTGCTCTATAGCTCTTTCGATCGAAAGAGTATTAAAGCACCGGACGGACACATATTAAACATTGGTACCACAGAAATCGGAATAATTATTCAGATTTCTGTGATTGGTACACAAACACATCGATGGTTAAAATGTCAAAGGGCTTAAAGGACATTTTGGCGAAAATGACTTTTTGTTACATTTGTATTGAGTTTTTTGAGCTCTTTCTAATGGTATATCAAAGATTCTCCTATCCCTTATAGTTAGCGAGATATTCATGGTTAAAAATTGGCCATTTTTGTATTTTTTGCTTAAACGTCACTGATAATGTATTATGGCATTTAAAGCCTACTCTTGCATATTTTGATTCAGGCGTTTTGGGCTTAAAGGACACTGTGGTTTTATGTCAAATAAATTACATTGATTTCTCTGCCCTTTACGCCAGGAGTCGTGGGTTCGGGATCATTTGTGTTTGTTTTGTGTCTGGATGTTTATTCGTATTTAAGTATACATTTGTGGTACCTTTGTTGTTTCTGAAACCTATAACACAATATGTTCTTACGCTACTTACTTTGGGGTCAGATCAATGTATGTGATACTATCCAATATTTATTTAAGGCCAATAAAATAGTTATAATTCTGTTAATAAATTGATGAATGAATCTATGGATCTTTACAATCATCATCATCATCATCATCTGAATATTACAATCCACTGCTGGACATAACCTCCAAATGCTCGCCACACTGATCAATCCTCGGCCGCTCGCATCCTGCTCCTGCCAGCCATCATGCGCAATTCATCACTTTACCTGGCCTGACAGCGTCCTACACTACGTTTACCGAGACGCGTTTTCCACTCTAGAATCCGTTTGTCCCAACGGTTATCGGTTCTACGGCTGATATAGCCAGCCCACTGCCTTTGGTTCTATGCCGCATCATCTCATTTCGTATACGATCTCGTACGTCTCACTGAGCCACTTTTAACTTGCGGACCAGCCGTGCCGTAAGTGTCCACGTTTGCCTTGCCTTTACGACACCCAGGAGAGGGAGAGAGTGTGCTGGTCAATATCAACAAGACTGGCACTGGTTCGTCCGAATCGGGTGTGAAGGAGAAACCGGGGGAGTTTAGTGGGTAGTGGACGCTTTAGCCTCGAGTCCCACACACGGTCGCAGGTCTAGCTAGCCAGAGGTTGTGGTGCATCAACGCATTCTCCTTCGAAAAAAAAGGAAAGGGAGAGATTGATGTTTTTTGACTCTGTATGCCGACAGCGCTTCTTTTTGTACCTACTATATTGAAAAAGCACAATACAGCTTAACAGGCAAATTCATGTTAGATAGGATAATTATTTTTTTATCGAAATTTTATCTTAAAGGACCAATTCTATTCTAACACCTGTATTAACATGTCCTTTAAGCCAAAGCTAATGATTTATCTCAACAGAAACTTAAGCTTAAAGGACAAAATAATCGAATTTCAATTCTTAAAGGACACCTATCTCGAAAACTATGCTATCTAGAATAAATAAAATGGTTGCATACGGTTCGGCTTGAAAAAATAAATAAAAGTGTCCTTTACAACAAACCGATAGCTTTAAAATCAAAAAAGTTATGCCCAATTTTGTACTTATTTCGTTTTTCTGCTCTCCTGAAAAATCATGATTTGTCCTTTAAGCCCTTTGACATTTTAACCATCGACATATTAAATTAAAATTAACAGTCTTCAGTCCATGAAACCCGAATCCATGATTCTAAGTTTTCGATGACATTGGATTGCTTAGATTGCTGCTTAGTGTTGTGAGTCTGCTAACTTTCATCCGATTTTGGAATTTCTACGTCTTCTCACATCATGGTGCTCTAACTAAAATGTAAACTTGCTTTGCTATGCTTACAATACGTCTACTCGCTATAGTATCCAAACGAAACAATACACTGATAGAAGAAATTTAGACAACTGAGTAGCGGTCTAAAGCGAGTGCCTAAACATATGCATTATTTGCCGGAATCCCCGAAAATGGGTTTCGTTTTCAAGCATATGCAATGTGAGGGTTGCCATTGGTGTATAAAAGTAAATAATTACCGATGACGTAATCATCATCTAGACCCCCCTGCCCCCCATGTCATCCAAAATAAGCAAAACAAAGACCCCCCCACCCCCCCATAGTGCTTACGTAATACTTGAACGGCCCCTAATGCACGTATGCCTGTCTGCTAAAATATGATTGAGCATAAAAAAAGAATAACGTTGGTAAAATAGCGAGCGAATTCATATATTCATTCATTGTTTTCTTTTCTTACCACAGAATAATTCATCAGAAATACAATTGATAACATCAGTGACAAAAGACGATATAATAATTTTAAATATCTAACCGTTAGACCGTTAATCGTTAGATTCTAACGTATTATTTCGCGTTAAAAAAGTAAAGGACGAATACGTAAGTATGAATTCGCTTACCGCTCCGTGCATTCGCGCAAGTTTTAGCAAACGGCCTACTAGGGAAGTCCTACTGTGTAAAAGAGTCTTGGATATCTAACAGGCGGATAGTTGCTAGCTGCTGTGAATGTTATGTTTGTAAATATCTGATCTGAGATATGTTTTTTGCCACGTTTCGTTCGTTGGGCCACTATGCTGTATTTATATTGTTGACCTTTATTAATATCTGACGACATCGCATTGATCTGTCCCCAAAGAAAGTTGCTTATGCACTTATGTAATGGGTATCACAATCAACGATGGTAAAAATATAACAAAGATAGCTACTTAAATACAGCTATTAATAAAAACAATTTTTTATTTTCACATTCTCCTGTGTAGGCGAATATTAAATGAGATTGCCGCTTGGCGACTTCAAGAGCCTTTATTGATCATAGTAATATTAGTAGGATAGTTCTATATTTTTATAATATTATTTGCTTCAAGAATACGATCTGAAATGTATTCTATTTTTACGGTGGTCCATCGAATCGTTATTCTTGGTATGACCTACAGCATAAAATAATAGGTAAAATGAAAGGATCGTTCTTATGAAAAAAGAAAAACCCATGTTTGTGTAAAATGTGGATGACTATATCACAAGGAGGGATAAAAAATATTATAAGGTTAGTTAGTTATTAACAAAGTTAAGGTGTGGTCGAACGCGACGTCCGCAGTTGTGCTTACCATGTAAATACTAGTTAAATTTGAATTCTATTGTAAATACAGGACCAAGTGTGTAAAAAGGAATAACAAAGCATTTTGGAGTTGTAATAATGGTTGCGTCGGTGCATGGCCATTCTGTTCTGTTTAACTGATGTATTTTATGAGGTAATTAAAAAAATTGTATGTGACTTATTTGTATAAAGTTTTTAAGAGTTCTTGATTTTGACATCTATAAGTCATGCATTTCCATTTTTTATTTTCAAGATTCAGCATAAAAATTTGAAATAGGTATGATTTTTTATTGAATTTTTTTACAGACATATTTCACTATTTACTTATCTATAGATTCTATAGTTACATGATAGAACAGAATGACCCTGCACACCGTGTTGAGTATATTAGTCAAATTAATAAAGGGCATTTCGGTATAGGTACCCCGCTATACATTACGTTATCTTTAAGTTTATACTTCTTACCAATGTCACAAACGTAACGTGCAACGATTCATTCATACGTAATATTGTTTGTTTGCATTGTCAGTGAACACTTAGCTTAGAGCGTTTGTCCACCGCCGCCGTCACCAGGCCGTCACCGGGCCGTCACCGAGAACCGAGTTTATTTCTGACCTATTTCAAGATGACGGCGCTCGGGTGACGAGCGTGCGGTGGACAAACGACTGTAGTAAATGTATGTACCGCTACCTCGGCGCCGACATCTCGATCTCGGTGACGGCCCGGTGACGGCGGCGGTGGACAAACGCTCTCACGCATACAAATTCGATTGTGCTAATATAATTATTTGTCTATCCTTGATCTCATTTAGCCTAAAATTGGGTACTTGACTTAATTATTTTTATAATTTCTATCAAAAAGTAACGTTATCTGTAACTGTAAACAGAAACATTTTGAATAATCCGGTCGGAAATCGGAAAAATGCATGACATGTGACGTCACCTCTGTTTGGTTGCACGGGTTCGAAGGAGATGGCGAGATATCTCTATCGCCCCCTCTGAACATAATATTGTGAAAATCCAAATACAGTCAAGTACCCAATGTCAGGAAATACAAAGTAGCTATGGGAGCTCCTATGATTATATTGACTACCTTTGAAATTTCATAGGTCTTTCCTATAATGTAACTTAGATAAATCTTTCACTGTTGATATCTTTGTGAAAGCACGTGGATTTCATTAATCCGTTTCAGTAAGGAACTCTATTTATTTTAGAGCCTAACAACTCTTTGTAAATATTTTGGGATGTAAATATAGATTCGGAACCAAGTTCCATTCAAATAAAGGGCCAACATAATTTTGTACTAGGTTCATTTCCAAGTAACTTACACAACAAGAAGACTGAGAAAATAGAGTGATTAGAACTTCAACCTAACATAACTCCTATGTTATCAAGCAGTTCAAGCAGGTTTCATCGCTATACTATGACTATTACGATTTATGTTGTAGGCGTATTACATACTTTTTTTCGATTGTTTACTAGTTCGTTCCTACATTCAGTAGCAGACGAACCTTTTGCTATGTCTAAATTGAATGGGATTGTAGTGAAAGTAGTGAAAAATACAGCGTGTCCCTTACCAGTTTTTTATAGATTGGAAGTAGGATGCGAGACTTTTGCCAAAGCAGATTACCAGTCAGTCGACTAAAAACCTTGATTCATTTTTGTACTAACAGGCCACCGGAGTTCAATTCCTATCATTGCATTGCAAATAACGCTTTCACTTTCTAAAAGACGTTAGTTCATGTCCCATAGATTAATTACTATAATCCCTGGACATTATTCACACAGCGCCATCTAGCCCCAAACTAAGCATGAGCTTGTGCTATGGGTGCCAGACAACGGATAAACATTACTTATATACTTTTTTTGTAAATACATAATAATACATAGAGACTATAATTTTATTATTTGTATTTATATATTGAGTTAGCGGCACGAATTTGTATGCGTGAAGTTTGGTGTTAGTTACGCAAAAAGACGCCCATGTTAGTAACTAATACGGTGATAGTCAGAAATAAACATAAAATACAGTAAGAATGATTTTGCTCTTTCCCGGAATAATGCCAGAATTATCCGTGCTAGTGCTTTGTTCCTGGCTATCAAACTTTAGCTAACATGAGGCTATTTGATGTTCTACTGGCAATATTCGGTTTGTTTTCAACGCTATGTATACTTTAACACTTAGCTACTTTATTGTAAATAGTTCTTAATTCACTAGAATAATTTATTTATATACTTTATTGTTAAACTTAATTTCACTTAATTTACGTAAGGATTATTTTTCTACGGCTGTTCTGTACCAAGTTATGTGAAACAAACTACGATCGCATAGACAAGGAGAATGGTATGGGGTGTCAAGTTTAATGTGCCAGTTTATAGTGGCGTCTGCGCGTTATAAGCAATAAGCCTAAATAGATATTTGTAAGACTTAATTATTTAGCATCACGCCACCTGTCAAATTAAACTGACAGACTTAGATCTGAAGTTGGTAAAATTTAACAAAGCTTTTAGGCCGCATTCTTGCAACGTGTGTATAAATTCTCTCCAAGCCATTTTGTGCCGTGAAAACCCAATCAACTTTGCTTGTGCTAAATCTTCTCTGAGTAGAGAGTACTTGAATGCGGGCCGTAATCTGTTAGTTTGATAGCCATGTGCAATTGATACAAGACTGGCCTAAATGTAACTCACTCTATTGAGTTACCCTAAATCAATATCCAGAAGGTCTGATCGAGAACTGAATATTATTTTTAATTTCAACATGTCCTAGGTGATAAAATGATATGGTATCGAGATCAGATCAGCTGTATATGGGTTCAAGGAGCTACAGACCGACAAACTTATCTGTTCCGGTGGCCAAAATTGGAACTACGTGAAATGCAATGCAAAAACGATATTTAATGACAGTTCAAAATCGACAGTAGCGACGCCGCCACCGGAACAGATAAGTTTGTCGGTTTATACAATTGTCGATGTATGTCCATACAAGTAGTGCAATGTCATCTATTTGTTATATTGTTGATGTTCTTAAATTTAATAAATTGTTTGTGGGAAAACTATTGGGCGTGGGCGACCAAGTACTGTCTGCCAACTAGAGATGGGCATACACCCGGTATTTACCCATTTTGGGGGTAAATACCCGGTATATACCCGGTAAATACCCCAATCGGGTAAATGTGCGGGTTTTTTCATTTTATGGAATGAATTTGTTCAATCAAAAAATAAAAACAGTTTTAAAGTATTTTTTAATGGTAGTCCGTTACGTTTAGCAACTCTGGTAAACTTATAGGACGTAACTCTTATGAGAAACGTTATTATCTCATATTACTTTGATAGAACACATTATTTAGAATTTATTGGTCACAAATGGAGTAGCGCGTGTCAATTTTTCAAATATCCTACAATCTTCGCGACAAGAATACACACTTTTCTTTTGTTTATTTACCTGAGGAATCGCGGAGACGATAGCAAGCGGACGGACGCGTGTATTAGTTCATTAGTCCCCTCCCGCGCCGCGTACTCATGTCTCGCTCGCACTCCCTAGAATGGGCCGCTTGCTCGCTACTAGTGATGTAATGAATATTCGTATTCGCATTCGCATATTCTTACACATTCGCATTCGTATTCGCATTCGCGAAAATACTGCGAATGTTTTGCGAATATTACAAACAAAAATTTTTGATGTAATAGTTGGTTCATAAAACAAAACCCATTAATTTCTTATATGGTTTTTACCTCTAAATTTACTTGTTTGTGTCACCTTGAAAACGGATGAGTTCTTATTATAGTTCGCAAAATGTAAGATGATCAATGACTTATTTATTATATAACTGTATAATTTTTTTGTACCAAATGAGTGATGAGTATGACCCATCTTTTTGTTATACTAGCCTTCCGCACGCGGTTTCACCCGTGCGTAATTTCTTTTTCAAATATCCCCTCCCCCTTCCCCCCACATTTCCGGGATCAAAAGTACCCTATGTCACCCGGGGATAGTGTAGCTTTCCGACAGTGAAAGAATTATTCAAATCGGTTCAAAATTTTCGGAGCCTATTCAATACAAACAAACAAACAATCAAATCTTTCCTTTTTATAATATTATTAGTATAGAAATCATTGAGGATGATAACTACGACAGCTGTCATCGGATTGAGAGCAATAAAGTTTCACGATTGTTTGGCCGACCCCACCCACTTAGAGAGGTTGGTTGTTGTCATCTTTCACTTACACTTAATAATCGATTGCGAAGGTGTAAAATATTGTTAAAATAGTTTTGTCACTTTAAACGCAACTTTTGACCGCCTCCGTGGAACAGTGGCTAAGCCGCTCGAGTATTAAACCCGGAGGCCGTGGGTTCTATTCCCGCCTAGGATCTGGGTGGTGGTAGGGCTTTTTCAGAGTCCGAATGGCTAGCTACCACGCCCACAGATGAAATCTGCTGCCATAATAGCTCTGGCTGTGTTCCGACAGCATTAAAGTGGAAGCCGATGGGGATCAGATGATTCTAAAGTCTGGCAGCACATTGAGCGACGCTGGTGAATGTCCCTCAATGGAATAAGCCGCAGTGGCTGCTTACCATCAGGTGGGTTGCGTGCTGCGTGTCTGTCTGCCAACTGACTTAGTACAAAAAAAATTCTATCTATTGATTAAAAAAAGTCATCTAGGGTTTTTTTTTGGGTAAAAAATTTAAATGGTTATGCGATTTAAAAATGAGAACAATTTCTTCACCTGCCACAGGTATCATCCTAAATTTTAAAAACTATATAGCTGGGATATTCTCTAAAAAAACCAAACGGAACGCATTTCGTTCGAACAGGCCTGCCGCCAAGGTCACCAAGCCAGACAAATGGCGCCAAATAAAAAAAAACTGAATATTCGCATTCGCATTCGTATTCGCGAATGTTGGCAGCAGATATTCGCATTCGCATTCGTATTCGCGAATGTCCGAAATATGACATTCGTTACATCACTAGTTCCTAATCTATGTCCTTCCTAGTCTTGTTGTTTGGGCTGGACGTTGGTTGTCAGTCAAACAGTCAGTTTCCGTTATTTAATAAAGATAGATAGATATAGCTATTCGAAGATTTTTTGGATTACGTGGATGATGATTTTGTAATAAATTAATCGGCATCTTCCTTTTTGATCATTACTAGTTATATTCCCCAGCTGGGTTTAAAACCCACCGCCGCCCGTAGACGTATCCGTTATGAGAAACATCGGATCTCTTTACCTTTGTAATCAAATTCACCAGGAACCCTAAAAATGTCTGCCTTTTACAAGAAAAGTATCAAAAAATGGAAAAACCCTGCATTTGGGTAAATACCCGGTATTTACCCATTTCGGGTAAATACCGGGTGCAGGTAAATACCCGGTGTTTACCCGCGCCCATCTCTACTGCCAACTGACCTATTATAAAAAAAAAAGTACGAGGATTGGAAAGGAAATTAAAAAGACGGTAAAGTCGGTGCTAGAGTATTTCTTGAAAGAAATAAAGCAAAATTCTATACTATAATTATTTGAAGTATACTAATGTTTTTCCATAATTTTAACATTGGTCTCATAGTGAAAGTTCAGATTGTAGAATTGGTCTCACAGTGAAAGTTTGTAATTATAGCTGTCGAAAACTAGATCTGTTTTAATAGCTTTCAGTACCATTGGAAATTAAACTTTGTTCATTGGCAAGAATACTTAAGTGTTCTGTAAGGCTTAAATCTTTGACAGCCGGCCATTTTAAAGCAAGACTTATGCCACCCATAATCAGTACGTGATCGGCTGTCAAAGTGTTATGACATGTAAATATAAGTCATGAATCTTATTTGACACTGGGAGCTGTTAAAAGTGACCTATTAGATCTCTTCGAGTATACTGAACGGAATATTATTGTTTTGTTTCCTTTGTTAAATATTTGGTCTCTCTTGGTCGCCCCGTCCAGGCATATTTATCACCGTTTGTTGAGCACTTTGTGAATCACACCAGCTGTGTTCATACATAATATTGTATTCATGTATTTTTTACACATAAAAATGATCTCGTATGTTTAAAACGACATGAAAATGTTAACAAGTTATATTTAATTTTATTTTTACGATGCTGATTCCATACATGGCAGTTGAATGCATTTGACGTGGTTTCTTTAAATTTAAAAATATCACATCTTTGTTTTTTTTATCTACGCGGTTTGATATTTTGGCTAGTTATTATTTTTATTTACTATTTGGAAAATATCAAATAAAACAATATAACTTATATTTGATTTTGAATAATACAGACTTTGTTCGCACATTCAGGATAAATAATAAGTAAGACTTTTAGCTATAAAGCCTCTTTTGACACCTGTTCTGTGTAAAGGCCCGCCTCGTTAACTTTCATAACGTACCATTGTGTATTTAAATATAAAATGTTTGTTTATAAACAAATAATATAACGGAAATAATCATATTATCTCCTGCCATATGTGGTGTCAGCCCACCCCGACTAGCTGTAAACTTACTCTGTATTCGGTAATAGAAGGAATTTGGTTATTTATTTTTACTATAAGTTGTAGTTGGTGTAAATACGATAGGGATATTTTACAAGACGAGGGTCGTACACCAAAATTCAGTTCAGCGGGGTCACTGAACTGGACTGTTTGTGTCTGCAATAAATTATATTAAGGACTTAATGTTGTCTTTTATTTTACTATACCTTTGGAGTGTCTTGGAGATGCGGTCCATTGTCGACTTGATATAACATGACGTGCCCAATCTTAAGATTTAACAAAACAAAATTTCTATTTTAGGAACGAGGATTAAATGAGATATGTTAAATTGCAGAACTAAAAAGAAATTGTATTCAAGAATACCTACTAAGGTTCTGCTTTTGTTAAGAAGATGTGAATAGTAATTTAGTAAAATAATAAAAAACTTTATTATTTTACTAACTAGAATAAAACTTATGGATCTCATCCGCTTATTTATTATATGAATAGATTCCTAAAATTTAAAAAAAAATATTCTGATCTCGATGTAAGTAGCTGAGGTACTTCTTTGCTATGTCAAAACCAAGGTACCACAATTTAATATAAACAAACATCCAGACGGAAACAACATTTTTCATCACATGAAGAACATTTATTAATTTTGTGTTTTTTAAATTCAAACCCAATACAACTGGCGCATGGGGCAGGGTCACTATTAAATGCGCTATTCGAGCCATCAGTCTAAGTTTTTTAATTTACCAGCTATAAAGTCTTATTTTTTTCCTATAGATGGCGTTACAAAAACTTGTTTCATTTACTAGAAAATACTGAAAATGTCATAAGTACCTACCTATGCTCTGCATAATAATTCATGCAGCGACTGCGCTTCGAAGCATTGAAATTAAACATAATTTATTATCTATATCTCCTCAAAAGGTCGTTCCAGATACGTATCGAATGTTTTATAAACAATATGCATTATTATAACTACAGTATTCTTGTTATTTTCCACTGAAAGCTTATTTTTAGTCGTTGAAGTGACAATAGATGTGACGTCCAGCGTTGACGCGTTATTATGGATCTACGTAAAATAGAAATAATGTTAATTTAATAGATACTTCGATTGGTGCGAGATATGTAATCATAAACATAAAACATGTCAAACCTAGCGGCACCTCTTAATGCTGCGATAATACGTATTTGGAATATTGTTTTCCAGGGATAGATCACGTTGGGCGTTTCTTGAATCGCTATTACATAAAGAGAAGTCAAATTTAACACATCTAGATACGACACTGTTTTAATTATTGATTAAGAATCATAATCAGTTTTGTTTTAATTTTACATTTTACACAAAATTTAACGTTACGTCGACACAGACATTTAATAGTTTGATACCTACTCATATTTACGGTTTTGTTTTTTTTTTTATAGGAAGCAGTCATGATTTACATTAATTAAAGTAATTTTCTAATAAAACCTCATAAAGCTAACCTACTTAGTCCATTGTTGTTTTAGTGCAATATGGTTACGAGTATACTTAAAAAGTACTTATAAGTGCTCTTAAGAAGTTCATCTCTGCTCTGCTTTTGTCTTATAAAATAAAGCAGCTTGAAAGGAGCATAAATAGAATTACGCCTTTCTAAGCTTTAAACATTTAAATTTTGCACTGAAAAAATAATAATTCGTCTTTTACGGAATCGGAATAGCAGTCTTTTACTTTCTAATATTGGCACCCACCGTGGAGCTGCTGCTGACATGTTAGTGTGGGTTTAAATGACAAACCGATTAAGAATAACCTCGTCCAAATTATAGGGATGATTGCAAACAAGTTAATAATAAAAGTATTTCAGTATTCTGACTTATTGCAAAACAACTTTTATAAATATTTGATATTGTTCTTGCTTTTTATATGGCTTGTGGATGACTTTATCGATTGGTCAATGTAAATAAGTAATCGAACAGTTATAATTGACGTTAACAATGTTATCACAAATCGTATTGTTATCGTGGGACGGGGTGACTGACCTCAAGAATAAACCCAAATTTAAAGTGTGCCTCTCAATTTAGCGGAAGGTTATCTTCAGTTCAGTTTCATAGGATTTTTCGTTTTCAGTAGGTAATTGGGTGAATGGGAAATGAATGTCAAGTTAAAATTATCTACAATATATCTAGTATTAACAATGAAGTTTTATTCTTCTCAATATGAGAAATGACATGATTGTTGGTAGGTAGATAAAACTACATTGAGTAGGTAATGTAACGTACGTCGTATGCCTATCTCGTTTTGGTATCCAGTAGGTAAATAAATATACAACTTTGCCACGCGCTATTCGTAAGGCGAGATAGTACATGATACAACTACAATGGAGGATTTTTAATTTTATATCATTTATCTTTATACGAATAATAATATTTTCGGTAGGTGATAACATTTTTTACAGAGTACGAGCAGACAAGTTATTGTCTTTACACATTTAAGTGGCTTTTACAAAACTAGCACGGCTTGCTTGTACTAAGTATAACTTTTGTAAGTATTCCGTAATAAAAGAAAAATGTGTGTCATGTTCTTAGTGTCCTAATTATATGTCAAGTTACTTAACTCGCGAAAAGTTAACTTTTGCGTCTATTGTGCCACCGGCCTTAAGTACAAAAACTTTTATACAGCGTGGAATTTTAGTCGTTGTTATCCCGCACTTCCCGCAGTAAAATGATTCTATCTTTGTAGTAAAATAAATTAATAAAGTTCTTTTTTAGTTAAATCAAAAGTTTTACGATTATGATAGACGAAACGCGAACTAATAGTACTAGCAGCGTCATGGACGGTCACCGGCCGGGGTCATTGCCCTTCGCGTTTATCAAAAAAATGATGATTTACTATTTACTCACATTTAGTTTCCATTTTCCCATTATAATTTAAGAAAAATTACAAAAAAAAGTTGTAAAAAAATTTAAAAAAAAAATTCAAAAAAAAATTACTAGCATAACGATACCAGAAATATGAATTAACGTAAGGGACATTTTGGCGAAAATGAGTTATATATATCATTGGATTCAGAATTTTCTGCTCTATCGATTGGTGTTATTAAAAAAGTTCTATCGTTAAAAAAATGTCCCTTACAGTAAGATTTTTTGGCCTGCGTAAAACGTTTTATGCCAAGAAAAAATGATGTAACAGACGTTTACATTTTTTTGTCTCTGGTAAATAAAGTAAGTCAATAGTGTTAAATAATTTACACCCTTACCTTGTCCCTTACTTTAATTCGTGATTAGAGTTTTTTAAGAATTTAATTTAACCCCAGTTAAAGATACCCGAAATGACACATAGATAAAATACTAAATAGAAAAAGTTACACATTCTAATCACTTCAATTTCACCATTAAAAAAGTTTAATTTACCAATAGTTATATTTATCATCATAATCTGTCTGCCCATTCCTAATTATTTAATCTTGCAATCTATGTATATAAAAGAAAGTGGTCTTAGTTACACTATTTATAACTTAAGAACGGATGAACCGATTTGGCTGAAAATTGGTGAAGAGGTAGCTTCGAACCAGGATACGGACATATGATCCTTTGATGGGGGAAAGGAGGGGATAATTGAAAAAAAAATACGCGCGGGTGAAACCGCGAGGGCGACCCTAGTAATATATATTTCTAATATTAATATCACTTATATTTTTTTAATTCATTCATATTTCAGACAAAAATATTTTTTCATCTGTCTTTCGTTTTCAGTACATTCATTCAGTTACTTAATAAAAAGACTGTTTGATTAAGTCTGAGATTTTTTTAAATTTAATTTCTGATTTTAAAGCCAATGATATGTAATTATTAAAACAACAGATTTTGTCATAGGACTCTTAATTATAAGAGATCATAAAGTCAAATTATTATTTTTAATTGATAAGTAAAAGGTGTCTAATACTGCTAATAATTTAGGACATTTATTTAAACTCAACAAAAAGTTTAATAGACTGATTAGTGTGTTGAATTTATAATAACTACGCAGACACAAAAGTCGAACATGAAAAAAATATTAATAATAAATCGTTTTATTTTTGTCTCCCTAAATTTCATTTTAATCTGCGATAGCTAGGCTGAAACTAACATTTAATCATGCAAATAACCTATTTGCATGGTATTAAAATACTCTAAATTTAGTATTATTATAATCTTACATCAAATTGCAACACTGTAAAGTCCTTTACAATAGAATTTCGTATAATTTTCTATTTCTCTTGCTGCTTACGTTATGCTTGACGGTTTACAAATAAAATATTAGCAACGTAAGGTACAACAAAACGTATTTTTTTAATGTAAGGGACATGCTATTTTTTTAAGCACTGGGTATTTCTAAATAATTCGTTCATAGCATGAAAGAAGAGGAAATTCTAAGAAACTTTGCTCTAGACACAATTAAAATTGAAGCAGACAGTAAAAAGTTATAGAGAGATTTAATTTTTTTTTATAGTTTTTTGGCTCTCCTGAAAAACAGTGTTTTGTCCCTTACGTTAATTCATATTTCTGGTATCGATAAATCGATAGTACTACTGAAGGTAAAGCATTCTGCTGCGGGAAAACAACGACTAAAAAAACACGCAGTATAATCAAATATGAAAACTAAACTTTCCAAAGCATCTTAATTATTATATTTTTAAAGATTAAATATGTTGTAAATATCGTTTGAATTGCCCTTAGCGTGCACACAGTCACACACAGCAATAATGGCACGCGTAGGCAATGAGGTCACATTTTCTTCAACACGGTTTCAAGTGAATGCGACAGCACGTGATGCCGTAATCTATTGTTTGACGTGTGAATGCGGGCAATGGCGTGGCTTGAACTTCAGATAAAGCTTCGTCAGTAGCCAGGCTTTATGAGGAAAAGGGAAGTGCAAATGTGTGTGTTCTATGTCGCCGACGTAGGAATAGATTTGTTATGTATGACATGATAATTATTTATCTCTACTCGTGTACGCCAGAGATCGTTTTAATTCAGAGCTGCAAGTAAAAACCCCACTCAAAAACAATATTGCATTCACTACTCAATCACACCATTAAAAACCAATAGCCTTCCGTCTGCCTTCGCCCACTTCGAATTAGTAGTGGGTAATATCAGATTTTTACAATATCGAATCGAATCTATATATTGATATCTGATATCGGATTCTGAAACTATATATTATTTGAAACTATATATTGGTGTATCGGAGTATCGGACTGTATTTGGATACACTAAACCTATAAAACGATGTGTTCTGAAACTAGATACTGTATCATGACATGATATTATCATTGTGATTTATTTCTTAAAACTGTCTCGATTAGTTACTTTAGGTGTATTAAGGATGCTTTAATAGTATTTACTTAGTTATTTGTGTTTCAGTAAGTACTGCATTAATAAACATCGTATTTAGAACTTCTAAATACGATGTTTATTAATGCAGAACTCGTTAGTAGTAACTAAAAGCATGAAATACATAAACTTAATAATACCAACCACCGAATCAATTAATAGAATAACAAACATTAGACATGGATCACCAATGCTCAAGGACAAAGGTCAGTGAGAGTTACGTAAAATTGCAAATCGAAAATGCATCTTATTGCTGACAAAATAAGGTCTATTAAAAATGTGTCAAAATACACAAGAAAGTATTGAAACAACCTTATTCTTATACAAATAAGGTTTAGAATTGTACGAATACACGACTAATGCTATTTCACTCACTCACAAATCCTTTCTTTAGCTCGTATCGCAACGCGATACGGTTTAATATCCTGTATCGATAGGTCTTAGATATCGAGCTAGATATCAAATCGAGACGCATCGCATCGATCCAGCAATATCGTGTATCACCAAATATATAGTTTGGATACGCAGCGATATCGGATTTTACGATATTGGCCTGATATACGATTTAATATCTATATACGATTTGTATCGGCCATTCCTACTTCGAATATATGACGCTGTAGTCCAAGTGGGCCAACGCACTTACTGTACTTTACTTACTTTACGTTATCCTGTAGAAATATCACATTTGTTAAGATGATGAAAAGAAGTCTTTGATTCCTAAAGTTTAGCACACAAACTATTTCCATACTTAGTCGATCCGTCCTTGTAGCGAAATATTAAAATAAAATGTCCCGTTTTGCCTGGGCACTAGCTGTGCTACAAGAGTCTCGCAAAATTAGGCAACATTACATAAATACAATTACTTATCATATAAATGTATGTTTTTGGCTCATATGGCAGGTATGTAACATATTATTATATCTAATGTAAAACCCGTAGATTATAGAGCCGACAAAGTAGAGCCAATCCCATTCGCAAGAATTGTGATTTTCGAGCAATTTCGTGCAAACGTTAGAAATAAAATTATGTGCCAAACTTAACTTTCGACCTAGTGCAATGAACTCTACATCAACTTTTCTAGAAACTTCGCCGCATGATAGGAAATAATCCACGTTCTGCAATCACTATCGGCCTCACTGGAAGGTCGGGTTATTGCTAGTGGGTTGAAAGATATATACAATGTTACAAATTGAGTTATCAACAGATGCACTTTTGTGCAGTTTCGTGGACAGGAATCAAGGAGTTAAATAAAAGAATTTTTAAAGCTCATATACTCGCCAAGTAAGCCACCAAATTAAGTAGTAGGTAGTTAGTAGTATTTTTACTGAATTACATTTATTTAAAACTACAAAAAAGGTCGTTATTAATATGTTTAGTTTTTGTATGATTCATCGCCACTCTCCCACGCCAGAAATGGAAATATGCATATTCTAATTTATTGCCAATTTACTTAATGGGGAAACTTAGGCGGCAGCCCTTGTTTTTTATCGTATGTTTGTTGACAATAGTCAATCATGCGATGTTCGACAGCATAACGAATCACAGGAGTAATCATAATTTTATCGACCAGCTTCTAACAATGAAGGCGTTATCTTCCGACGAGAGTTTCCCCCATCGCATCGTGGTCCACCACGTGTCAGTAATATTGTGACAGGTTTGTTGTCTGAATAATTGGGATTTTATCTCTTTTTTATATGTACATCTTTATACTGACTTAGTCCATACATAATTATGTAAATATAGACTGTTATATGTGATCACTAGTGCACAGTGAGACTGTGAGAGATATTCATAGATAGGCTACTCTGATTTTCATGCCTTTAAGAAATACATTGCTATTCGGGGAGGGGCAATTTTCAGTAGATGTATATTGGCTGAAATGGTAATAATGATAAGGGAATAGATTTCAATGAATTAAGAGGGTAGGTAACATTAAGAACCAGATCTAATCGGCACAAACCAAAAATTTAACAACTCCGGTTTTTGCTACACATTGAAATTGCTGCTGTCAGGCCTCTATTGGTAGATCCTAAAGCCTAAATAATCCATTCACAGCCAGTATGATATCATAAGAAAGCATCGTAAGTTCCTTCAAAATATTTTAGATGAGTCAAAAAATATCTCTGTTTAATTAATAAAAGTAAAATACATTTCACTTCCTTATTACCTACTCTTTTGTTATCGCTTATTAGATATCATTGTAAGAAATATTGGCGCTAATAAATGTTTTTTTGTTTTAATTCTTCGACACTGCTGATAGTATGGAACGAAACCTTCTTTAAAAGAGTGCAAAATATAATTATGTCAACTTGTGAGGAGTGGTCATAGGGATAAGATAAAAAAAAAACATTCTTTTATCAGAGCTTTATTATTTCTGTTTTGCTCTTATCAAAGGTAGAGTGAATAAATTGCAATTAAATATTTTATATTATCAAACAGTCTTGTTAATGAAAGATAAATTGATAAATACATAAGTTATGTAGGTACAATGTAGGTACACATTGTATGTAGAACACGTATTTTTTTTATAATGGCTGCTTCGGCCTAATCTAGGTTTAGTAAGGAGATATCCTTACTAAACTTAAAGGCACCTGAATGTCTGAAAAGAATGATGATTCCGTGCTTCGCAATGCACGTTAAGCCGTTGGTCTCGACTATGTTCCAAGTAAGTCTGGTTTCCCTTGTAAGGGTTACGGAGGTCAGATGGCAATCGCTCATTTGTAATAACCAGGCTTGTCAAATCTAGGATCATAGTCCAAGCGGACCCTGAGCTCCATACTGGATGCAATCGGGAATACGCTAAGATGATGATGATGATGAGATATCCATGACATCGGACCAGGTCCTGGATCTGTGGTAGTCAGGTAGTTACAGACGTTTCACATGCGTGAGTTCCATGGTTCGGATCTCAGTGCGGCTATGGAGTTTTCTATGTGCGTATTTACCACAATAGTGCCACAGAATCAAGTTCTTATTACTAATTCTATGATTTAAGTGCATAGACAACAAAAAAACATCCTAACTGGACCACTGAACTTTCGCAACACTTTGAAAATTGAGACGACATTCTGAAACCGGATGGTAGAGTAACTCTGTAAGTTTGATAATTGACGATTCATAAGGGTACCATCATCATCAACGTGAATTAAGAATATTTTGATAAAATTTTCATTTTGATAGTTTATGCAGTTTATCTACACGTAGGTATTATAAAGAGGACAGATTTAGTAGTGTGATTTATTTGATACTGGCTCCGATTAATGAATGGACCGATATGAAAAAAGTCTCTCAGCACAGTTGGGATTTCACACTATTCCCGGGTGACATCGTCAGTACATAATATTTCTATGGGTGACATAGGCTATTTTATATTCATAAATAGTAGGGGTCCTAACTGAAACTCCAATAATGTAACCCCACATCAAATAATAGAAAATTTTTACCTGTCCTAAACCTGGTCGGGCCGATCGCTTATAATTAAGTGCGTAAATATTTAAAGAAATACAATTTTTACGATATATATCTTCTTGTTTCATGTTTTCCCCCAAAAAATATTATAAAATTCCACACTCCGAATTAGTTGTGACGTACATTCACTTTGCGAACGTCATCAAACCTCTTCCTAAATCCCGCAGCCATTTACGGCGAATTGCTTACAAACAAATATTGAGGAAAACGCGATCGGAAAGATTTTGTATCTATTTACGTATCGATGCGATTAATAAGACATTTCTGCATTTTATGGCAGCAATGGAAACGCACCACATATGTTAATGTTATAGGAAAAGTTTTCGCTATTATTTGTTGGTCTTTTGGATCTACATTCTAATTATAAAGCCTGAGTAGAGTTGTTTTATGCAGTGTAGCCTTATATTCTTTAAACGATCATTTTGGGAATTATAATTCTTTCACATTTCAAAGATGATTATGAAGCGTCGATTTTACAGAAGAACCTGCAAGAAACTCGATAATTAATCTTTAAACGAACAGAAAACTTCGTAGCACCTACAGTTTGTTATCCCTTAAACTTAATTTTTTTAATTTTCTACAGGCAAACTCTAAAATACTAGCTAGACTAGATAACGATGCATAAATAGTTGATTGCCGCTCCCTAACCCATTAAAAGGGCTGAAAAAGTTCGATCAGGGACTTTTTTGGCCAGTGTCACGCAGAAACACTACGCCTTCCTGCCGCTTAATAAATTTTTTTTTTTATGAATACAATCTCTGTTTAGCTAAATATAGTGAGAGGTGATAAAATTGTTTTTAGTTGCTAATTTATTAAGATTAGGTAATTAGCATTGCATGATCATGCTGTCAGATCAGCAGCGAAGGCAGTGTTCGTTGTGTGATGAAAAAAATCGTTTTAAGAAACTGATACGGATGTGATAACGGCCGTTATCACCTGCGTTAGGGTCAGTGGTTAAAGTGGTTAAACGAGCGTGGAAGGTTCTGGGTTTTGTTTCCAATTAGACTCTTTGGAAAATTACCAAGCGCTGCTGTGAAGAAACGGCTGTATATACTATAAAGCAGTGTCTAAGTGCCTGAAGCTTTGAAATATGCTGAATGACAACCATCTTGGTTGCATATATTAAATTATAAGTTCCGTCAATTTATTATGTTATAATTTTTTTTTATTTAGGTTTTTTATAGAATAAAGGTATTTTCTTTCTTTCATGTACTTAAATGCAACTTTTTAAAGTATTTACAACTTAACTAAGTATATGGGTATTACTGGGTGGTGGTTCATTGATTCTTAGCGAAACAAAGTATTATCTTAAGGTAAGGAAGTGGCGAGTACAAAAAAATGTATGAAAAGTAGAGGATATAGGCCGGTGGCGGCGTCTGTGTTTGAGACAGTGACCAGATTATCCAGATATTGGGAAAAGACATATAGGTCCCGCGATATAACTCAATTTCCATGACACAAGTTACATGAACAGAACTTTTGGTTTGTCTTATTCTTTTGCGTCAGAAAAACATGGCTGCAGTTTAGCAACGTATATTTCAGGCAGGCGAAGCCGCGGGCGCAAGAATAGTACTTTACAATGTAGGTTAGGTTATATAATAAAACCATACTGAACTGAATAATCTGAAAAACAGTTTATCTGGGAATTGAACTTTGACCCCACAATCGCGATTAAACCACTAAACCGACCGCATTGTCATTCATCGTAAGATTTTTGTAAAAGAGAGATCGAATTTCTTCCCTCTTTCTCTCTTGGTTGGGGATGGATCAATGTATGTGATGTTGTCTAAAATTTATTATTTAATTCAAATATAATTCAATGATATGGCTTCGCTTTACAGTTAGACATTGAATAGGCTAATACTAAGAAACATTTTATTAATTTAATTAGGGTATATTTAATAGTTGTTATGATTGTCGACTCGACCAATTGGATGAAGCAGTTCTTGAGCGTATTTAGTTATTTACCATTACCTCGGCAGTGAGAAACCTAAGAGTAGGTAGAGGTACGGACGGCAGCAGCAGATCAACCTACTGTAATCTTTCAAAAAATCTCAGTTGAAAGAGAACTCTATGTGATGTGAATAAAGCTGAAAATTGGTTGTAGAAATTTGACAGATTGGGGTAGTCTGATGTGCTGGCGACTGTACCTACTATCGAGGACACCCGCGCGTGATCACCATTAAGGCTAAAATCCTGTGCAGTATTTTCACGTTTACAAGCGCCGCTCCTAAGAAGTCACGATGCGCGTGCACGGTATATTTTTCCAAAAGTGATCACGCGCGGGTGACCGCGTTCGTACATCGATCAAGACATCGACATTACACTACTGGATTTTCAACCAAGCCACAATCAGTCTGGTTCGTTTGACAGGGGTTACGAAGGTCTGACGGGAGTAGCCAATGTAATAACTGGACTTGCCAATATGGGGTCATGATCCAATCGTACTGCGATTGTATCTGGACAAACCGCTCGGAAAATTAATGAAGTAGGTATGACGATAAAGAAACAATATTTTAATGTAAATATGTATTTCAGTCAACGATATTTAAAACAATAGATAGGTACGATCGAGGTCTCCCGCGCGTGATCACTTTTGGAAAAATATCATCGTGACTTCTTAGGAGCGGCGCTTGTAAACGTGAAAATACTGCACAGGATTTTAGCCAATTTTAGCCTTAAGGGTGATCTCGATAGTACGTTGTGTCCATATAATTTAATTAGTGTCGATTAGTCAGTGGTCGAAATCTGTGATGCCCTTTATTGACGTGGTACAGGCCCCGGCAAACTTCTTAACTTTCGGGGGGATTGCGCAGAAAACGAGTTTTGACATGCCTGCGCGCTATTTGGTCAGAACTCAGAAGCATACCTCTGACCAGTAGCGCGCGCTATTGGTCATGCGCAAATGCACTTATAGACCGACAAACTTATTAGTTCCGGTGGCGGCGTCGCTACTGTCCATTTAGAACTGTCATTAAATATAGTTTTTGCATTACATTTCACGTAGTTCCAATTTTGGCCACCGGAACAGATAAGTTTGTCAGTCTATACGCGAAATTTCCCCTACTCCGTCGACCGCGATGTTCACCAAAAGCTGCTAATTGGTATATTTTCGAGTTCAACAATAGGCGGCGCAATGATATCAAGTTTTATCATTATGAACGAGACAAAATCGCGCGATTTTTTCTAGTTTATTGTAATAAATCATGTTTACACTTTATTTATGTGTAACGTACAATCAAACATAATTAGCACTTCTTAAGAAATGCCGATAAGGGTAGAGAGAGTTGGTTTTTAATACTTTTAGTGTAGTAACCTACTGTTCATGATAAGGGTTGGATGGAAGGTAATGAGATCTACAAACGACTTTGTAAACTCTTTGTAATTTATCATTTCTTACAATTTGATTGGTACTTTTTCCATTATGAGTGAACTAATATTATAAACACATTTACATACTAAAATTATAAAAGCGAAAGTATCTTAGACTGTCTGTTACTTTTTCACCCATAACCACTGAACCGATTTGTGATGTACAGTCAAAAGCACGTCAGACGTAACACTTTGCACTTAGTAACACTCATGTCGGGGGCATAAGTGCTATTATCGAACTGAAAGTATTAACCGTGATGTGCTGTTGACTGTACATACGGATGCCAGCAGATCAACCTACACTAATCTGTCAAAAATTCTCAATTGAAAGAGAACTCTATGTAAAGTTAATAAAGCGGAAAATTGGTTGTAAAAATTTGACAGATTAGGGTAGTCTGAGGTGCTGGCGACTGTACATACATAGACTAGTCATTTTTTTTGCTGAGGAGGATGCGTTTTGAAACCATAAACGCAGGCTAGCTAGACCTGGGCTGATGAATAGCCACAAGTCTGGCACCGGCTCGACCCAATCGAGTGGAAAGGGGAATCTGGGGGAGTTTAATGGGTAGTGGGACGCTTTAGTCTCGAGTCCCACACACGGCCGCAGGCAAGGAATAACGTTTAAAGTCCACGTGGTCGAAGTAGACGCGAAAGCCTTGTATACCTAAACCTATCTAGTTTACTGAGAGCAAACATTCAAGTCTGTAATATTAGATAAAACGACGACTTTTAAGTTATGTCGTAAATAATACAAATACCATGACGAAAAAAGGGCTTACTACATGTCATAGATGAGGTTGTAACTGGTTATAACCGGATTCACGGATTCGGTCGTACCGTTATCTACCGGTCATTAATTAACTAGCAGCCGAGAGTGTGACTAAGAGATGTTCCCGCCTTTAGGAATATTTCGCGAACGCGTGCGCAGAGATAAACTAATAAGGCGTTAACAACCGCTGCCGTAGCGGCTTTGTTCCGGTTAGGTATATGCGAATTTAATTGCAAATTTAAGTTAAGAATTATTGGAAATGCTTGTGTATAAATAATCTACCAATTCACTTAAGAATGTTTCAGGCGAAAATAGCATAATATAGTAAAAAGTTCACAGAATATCTACATTGCTTTTGTTACAAAGATGCCTTATCCGTCATATTAAATTGTTAAACTGGACTTAGTGTTTTCAGTGCTAATAATGGACGTACGAAACTTATAGTGCGGAACTGGTTAGGTAATTACTACCTATAAAGTTAATTAATTGTCTTTCTATCTACTTGTAGTATTTTCCAAGGTTTGATATATTATTATCAACGAATTTGTTGTATATTATAAATAAAATGCATCGTCCCAACGAGATATTTTATCAGACAAAAATATCTTCTTTTCTTACTTTACTTTTTACCATCTTCGATGGTTGACGATCCACGAAAATGTTGTGAACTTTCAAGAACGGTATTTTTAATGTTTCGTTGGCATTTTGGAGCGATACTACTCGTACTTATATAAGAAATATTTTTGACATCTTCATTTTATTTTATTTGATTTCGGTTGTTACTGTTGGCAGACAGGCACGCAGCTCTCCTGATAGTAAGCGGCCTCTGCGGGCTATTTCATTGAGGGACACTTAATAGAAGCGTCACTCAATGTGCTGCCAAATTTTAGCTTCGATTCTTTGATTACAAGACGTGTAGGTACCGTATTAATTTTGACAATCTCTTTGTACTGATGTCATGTTCATATCAAATGAGTAATATTACACGAGATTGATAACTTTTTGATAGCAATCTATTGTTTAGTTAATGCGCAGTATAATTTTGATTTATATCGTGGCCGCTTAACTAACCTCACGTGTTTGTACTAATTAGCTTATCGTTGCTGGAATAGACATCTAATTTTATATTGCATTCAAGAAAGAAACATTGTGTAATGGTTTGACGACAGGAAATATAAGTGACTTCAGGTGACAGATAGGCAGTCCACCTGATTGTAAAACTACTCCGACCAATTCCATTGAAAGACAACACTAGGTCAGGTTCATCTGATTTTCGAACCATACATTTCAAATTTGCTGACTCCCATTAATATTGCCGGAACAAAGCCAAAGCTAATTATTTCTTCTGTGAAGAAACAAATTTGTGGAATTGCGCGCATTCATGTACTTAGATAAGTTTTGTTAAAAAATGTGGCGAAATTTCATCGGCTTTAATATCAACTTGTCGTTGCGAGTTTCGTCATCTTTGATATCTTCTTGTTATCTTTTAATTAAGTACACTATTACTTTCAATTTAATAAACTGTTAAAACATTTACAAAAATTGTACATGACTACTAGTAGTAGTATGATAAAGAGAATTTACATTGTAATGTTATTTCAAGTTCATTGTCTGTCCCTCACACTCTGTAACTGTATTTATAATAAAAAAACTGCGCTTACACTAACATGTCATTCAAAAATGTGAACAAAAGTTTGAATGCAAATAAAGAATTATGCATAAGATTAATTAAGCTTAAGGAAATGAGCAAAGTAATTCAATTTATCTATACTTGTGATTTTTATGAGAAGCAATTTTGACAATGATGGTAGGTAAATGATCACAACCGTTCATCCATGAGCGGAGGTAAGGCGGTGCCATAACGCAATATAACTTTACTATTACTTTTTTCTATTTTTGTAACGTTTTGATAATCATATTTACCTTCATATTTTTGTTCACACTTAGATCTTTTTATAGTACAGGATTTAGTTGCAGGTGTTAATTCGCGAGCGATAGATAAGATTACGAATGTGAGGGATCGATATTCGATATATTACAAAGAAAAACCCTTTATGAGAATAATAAAAATATGTTATAGCTAGGCATTGAGTTACAAGTACTTCGTAAGTAATTGTAGTTCAATGAAGCTAGGAGTTTCATACGTTTTCAATGGATGCAAGTAGGATTTTTTTCATAAAAGGAGGAGAATCACGATTATTATGATTACAGTTTTTTCGCATGTGGCCTTAATATCCGACATACAACACTGATCTGATAGATCTTTAATACATCTTAAAATTCCGGAGTTGTGTTACTTACTTAAAAACGCTAAAAAAATGTAGTGATTTGTGAATGTCAAAATGTTATTTGATATTAATATTTTCGCGTTTACTACCATTTATAATAAAGCAACCAAAACGGATCAAAATGCTTAATGCTACATTTCCAAAAATATTTATTTTAAATTTACGTCCTAGCTTGTTGTTTTATTCAAAAAAAAAAGTAAAAAAATGTCGCCTTGAAAACATTTCCACGGAACCTTCAAGCCAGTACTGCTCGTTTCTGCTTTTTCTGATGCAACAACGCCGGTGCCAAAATCAGTTATCTTCCGATCAAAACTTCCGTCGCCTATCTGCGATACCGAGACCATTGACTGAGTGAGAAGGTCAGGCTCAGTGGCTCACTCGCCCCACGCCTGATATTGCGTCAGCGAAAAACGTAGATTATGCTAAAAAAAGTCGCCCGCTATTTTTAGCAACTTACTGCGAAGTTATTGTGGATCTGCACAATGGTTTCATGATAATATGTATACCCTTTTATCTGTTAGAGTAGTAGGTAAGTGTAAAGCTATCTGCCAACGGCAAGTGAAGATTCATTCAAAAATGATTTTACATTACGATATATAATGATGCTACGTTTTACACTGAACACAGGATGTAGAACTTCTTTAGGATGCGAGACCCCGTGTTCGACTCCTGGGTTGCACCTTCAAAAGCTTTTACAATGTACCTACCTGGTGTTTTAAATATCAACCCCTTTTTTTTCTGGAGTAGAATGGGCTAAAACACTTGTTGAAACCTCTGGCTGTGTGTGGGACTCGAGTTTCACCATCCCACTTTTTTTATAAGTACCACATCAGTTGGCAGACAGACACGCAGCTCACCTGATGGTAAGCGGTAACTGCGGTCTAGTCCAATGAGGGACACTTCATCAGGAAGCGTCGCTCAATGTGTTGCCAGACTATAGGCTCATCTGATCTTCGAGCCTTTAATTTTATGTGTACTGGCTCCCACAATATTGCCGAAATACAGCCAGAGCTGTTATGGCGACAGATTTCACCTGTGGTGTGTGTGTGTGTGGTAGCTAGCCAGTCGGACTCGAAAAGTCCTACCACCAACCAGACCCAAGGCGGGAATCGAATCCACGACCTCCGGGTTTTCATACCCAAGCGGCTTAGTCACTGTTCCACGGAGGCGGTCACTTTCCACTAAACTACCCTGGTTACAGTACAGTTACCCCTTCACTAGAAGAAGTACAAGCCGATGCCTGCGTCGTTGTGGCGAATGGCGATTGACCGGCACATATTTAGAGCCAACCCTTGCATATCTTATAAAATTAAATGGATTATATTGTTCGTAAGCAAGCGTTATAGTTGACTTACGCATGTGGAATGATGACGCAAAACGATTTTCCAAACGATAGACTTGTCAACAATTACGAATGGAAACATTATAGGTAATCAAATCCACGAGATTATGGACTGGATTTTGTTTGAGGAGGTGTTTTTTTTTATTTATATGTAACCCACACCGACTTTCCAAAGGTAGTGAATTAAAATTTGATTTATGTGAGAAACTAAATTAATTATGGACGTAGACGCAGTTGTATGGCGATAATATCTGATGTGCCTAAATGAGAAATCCACCACATTTGATAAGCAAATGATCTGTAGGGCTGGCAGAGACAACTATTGAAAAGTTAAAAGTAATTAGAAGATATTAATTTGTATGGAAATTATATTAGTTCCGCTACGGCAAGTAGCGAAACTAATAGAAACAGTGGACGCTACTAACCGCTAAATTAATAAGGGAATCATACTAATTGTTTGGTTTGAATTAGGTAGGTACTACTAATTTCTTGATTCTCTTCCGTGCTAACCCTACTGAATTGACATCGTAATTCAACTGGAAATTGACTGTCCATTTAAAATATAAATGATAAAAGACTTAATGTAATACGATTTTTGTTTATTAAATCATGAATCATCCAACTGCGCCTTATTTTAATTTGTATCATTCCTTCGTTTGAAGAAATGAAATGTTAAAAACGGGCCAAGTGCCATTGTAAACGTAGTCGCTTAAATTCATAAAATGTATATTATCCGTCATCGTTAGTTTTTACCCGTGTTTAGGTACCTATTGACCGATACTGTAGATGAAAAAAGAGTCTGTCTGTTATGTTTCGAACCGATTTAGTGCAAAAGTGCAAACCTAGATAAGCCTAGTTGTAGTTAGTTAGTAGTAGTTCTAGAACTTGTGGAAGGACATAGGCTAATTTTTATCCCGGAATAGTGCTCGGTTCGATAGAAAAGTAAAACTAAAAGTGTTTTCGTTTGACCTTCTTTCAAATCGTAACGGCAACTTATCAACATGATTTTTGGTATGGAAATAGTTTGCGAGCCGGAGAGAGATATAAGTTACTTATTATCCCTGACAAAAATTACATTCCTGCGGGATTTTTCGAGTAGTGCTCTAAACCGCGATAACTGACTGGGCCTTTATCTGTAGGTAGCAATGGGTCTCTGTTTACTCGATACAATAAAGTAGTGTAAAATATTGAAGACCTTATTACTAAACATGGTCACTATGCGGAAGATTAGGGTGCTATACTTTAACCCTGGAAATTAGTATCGAAGGAGTTCTACTGATACCAACTTTGTGGTCACACCGTTGCTTAACCTAGATAGATAAACATGGTTACAGGGGTCTTAACGTGATGTTATTAATAGTTAAACGACCAAGGTTTTTAAATTCCATTGACCCAATTAGTCTGACTTATTAGGTGTACGATATCGGAGAGATATGGAGGTCGCGTGGGCACCCAACCTAGCTAGATTAGTCAATATTATGCAAAGATAAACTTACAGGTTAATTGTTTCAGGCTTTGACATTTTTATTACCGGTAATGGCAGTGATTCCCATGGTACCTTTCAGGGACTAACACAGGGACCATGAACAAACCTTTTTAAATTTGTTGGCTTATACTAAATTCAGGGACCACGGGTAGAATAATTCCCCGTGGTACCTTACAGGGACTATCACGGGCAATAAAGGTATATGACGAACTTTGGCGTTGCTAATGGTTGCACACCAAGAGTCAACCAAGAATCAAAATAAAATAATATTCTTTATAGCTTTCCGCCCGCGGTTTCACCCGCGCGTAATTTCTTTTTTTAAATATCCCGCGGGAATGAGACGTTTCCCGTAGGAATTTTTATAGCCTATGTTCTAGTTCGGGTTCTAAACTATACGTGTGCCAAATCTAATCTAAATCCGTTCAGCCGTTTAGGCGTGATTGAGTACCTAACAAACATCCAAACTATCAGACTTTCGCTTTTATAATTTAGTAGGAAGTAGGATTCTTCACATAAACTTTAAAGATGCACTTATGAATCGACAGATATTCACGTTACAGAGTGGCTCTACTTCCCGAATACGGAACGGTAAAGAATGTTGCTATCTATCCTATCGAGTACCACCGACTAGAAACTCGATAGGTAGGTACTCTTTTCAATCCCTAAAAGTTTTACAATATTTGACAATACAATCTTCATTTGTACATTACAATCATGTTCTGCTGTAGGTAGCTAGGTGTTTCGTTTATAAATACACATATTAACTATTTAAAATTCTGATTTTAAATGTATTAAGAAGTAAAGATCAAAACTTTACAACAAAAAATTGTTTTCAAAAGTACAATGTATAAAAAATAAAATAACAAACTTATAATATAAACTGTTTGATTTGACGTCAGCGTTTCCTCAATCAAACACATATTCAGATTTACTATCAATTTCAGAATTTTCGAGAGTACCAATTGTTACCAACTCTTATATCAAACATTGCTGTCTCGGGTTGATAATGAACACTAAATGATATTAATTAACCAATAACGTTTAAATAATATTATGAGATTGAAGATTGTATAAATTAAATAAATTGTATTTATTAAAACGATAAAAACAGTGTTTTTAAAAGGTTTTCTGTATTCAACAGACGCTTTTAGTTAAAAAACTGTATTTTTACTATTATAAGATGCTCCTTTCCTACTTTTTATCAGAAGACTACGGTTGCTATAAAGTATTTTGAGAAGTGAAAATAAAGTTCCTGCAATACTGAGCAACTGCATTTATTTTTATTTATTTAATACGTTTATTAGGTAGGTACTTGGCTGACAAAACAAGTAACACTCATTTACTAAAAAACAATCTAACAATGTTATGATCTAGAAAGTAACTCTAAATACGTGAAAATGCATTCAAGTTACGGGTTCAAAAATTTCGAAAACTTACTTAGTTAACTTTAGAATCACACTAACATTACAGTATTTAAACTAGAAAATGCTCAAATTGCGGTCATCGTTACGACTAACTCTTATCTCTTACGACTGACTAAAAAAAGAGATATCCGATTTGAGGACGGATCGTGCGGCTTCCGATAACATTATCATTATAATATAATTAAGTGAATATGAATGAATTTAATGAGTCGCAATATGGAGTGATGTCGAGACCTGGTGGCAGATATAAGTGATAAGCCTGCTGCGGGTGAGTGGCGGTGCGCTAACACAGCCGTCACTTATACATTTATTAAAGCTACTCATGGTCCCTCATGGAGGCATTACGTGATATGAAAGCTGAATAGCTTGGTAGAATCATGAAACATAGCATTCATTCTTTTACGTCTTAGATGCACGGGTAGGGTTGCCAGGTCGCCAAGCCACATAGCCGAACAGACCTTCCAGTTTGGCCGAACATGTGGGTAGAAAAGCGGGACAAATATTATTGAGGATTTTGCACGACATATTTTTTTTATGTAAAATCTCACTCGTTTGCGAATAATGTAAAAAGCTTATCAAAAGCCGGACAAGACGGACACCGTTTATTTTGGCCGTACACGCCAGACATCTGGCAACGCTATGCACAGGTCATTAACAAAATTAACTAACACTAATACAAGGAATCAGGACACGACAAAAAATAAATGCTAAACGAAGCTCTACTTGCAGATGACAACATCATAAATCTATGCGTTAAATATTAAGCTAAAAATTGGTTACTGAAACTGGTACTGTGTAAAGTAGGTGTTAAGAGGTAAAAATAAAAAGCTATGCAAATAATACTGCATTTTATAATTGTTGCAAAGCAGGACAAATGCTATGCACTAGCTTAATCCCCTTTTTTCGAAATATTATCAAACATCTACTAATTTCAACTACTGATAAAATAATATGTATGAATATCTGAAAAAAATTAAGTCATGAAATATTGGAATAGTCAATGAAGATTATATGAAATGCGTTGAAGAGCTTGGAAGATCCATTCCTGTAAAGATGGCACGATCTTTGATTAGTCGCAGTAACAATAACCCAGACAAGGAAAAAAATGTACATTATTAAGTCAGCATTGACCAGAGGTTACTTTAGAATAAAAATTGGTCTCAAATGAGTTTGCGAATTGCATCACTGGCTACGGTCATACACAAGGTGTTCTGATTAATACGCTTACAACGAAGCTGGTTCATTTATGTCAAAGTGTTTTATCGAGAAATGTGTTGATCTCTAAATAGAAATCTTAGAATCAATTAATTTTGCATTTCAATCTGACTGTAAATCTGCTTACATATTTTTATGGTACAACAATTTACATGATATTAAGATCAGGCATTACACTTGCTCCTTTGTAATCCATGTGATTATTTAAGCTCGAGTGTTTTTTGTTCTATTAATACTATGACTTTTCTTTTAACACTCAGAAAATTATAGAATTGTTGCAATTGTTCCTTGTACAGCTTGATTTGCATATTTCATATAAATAAAAATTTAAACAAAAAAATTAACGGTAAAATGTAGGTAAATTGAACGGAACAATATAATTTTTCCAACAAATTTCCCGAAGGAAAAATCCCACAGTCCAATACTCATAACTAATTCTTTTAAAAAGTGCTCTTGCAAGTAGTGGCTCAGAAAGGATTAAATAAGACTTCCTTACACTTACAATTAAAACTTACGTTAAAAACTCCCACAACATTTAGATAAAGCATCTCATTCAATTTCTCCAGACTTTACGTCATGTCCGCACAGATAATAAGGAACCGAAGCAAAAAATCAAACAGCAGACGTAAAAACGACCAGTCCAAATGCGAAAAGAATGTAAATAAGCAATAAAATTATTCTCGTCAATCGCCCGCGCCTCAAAGATTCGATAGACGCGCGCTACCTTAACCTTACCTAGTTATGATAATTTTACTACAATGAGCGTCGGCGGAGTGACATTGAGCCGCAGTCAACGAACCTGACCGCTATCACAATTCGGCGGGTTATCATGCACGCGCCAGATAACCCCAGCCTCTATATAATACGAGATGCTTAACAAAATCATCAGTACACTCACAAACGCCATACGATAAACCAGCTCCACAAAATATTCTAGAAATAGTTCTTCTATGCGTTATTTATAAACAATCTGCCGTAAGAAAGTGACAGTTGACAAACAAACGAAGACTGAAGTTGGTCACATTTATAATTTGACACACATTCGTGAAAGAAAAGAACTTGAAGATGAGGATCCTGCATCTCGTGGTGGTGTTTCTGGCGCTGATTCTGTGTGCAGAGGCTCGCCCCACCTACATCAGGAGCCACAAGCACAAGCGGTCGTCGCTGTGCTTCCTGAAACTGTGCAGCCTGTCCTACCCGCACAAAGTGCAGCGGCTGCACCACAAAATTAGGTAGCATCTACGCTCTGGAGACGGAATTCCGTCCGGTTGACTTCCAACTGTTGGTTATGAAATGCTGCCAGTCATGGAAGCAAATGGGGAAAGTGTCCTGATGGAAGAGGACGTTACAATTCGGATCTTCGGAAGGGGCAAGAAGATGGGTCTCCTCCAACCGAGCTGTAGAAAGATGTATATCGAGACATTGAAGAGTGAAGAAATGGATACGTGTTTAGCGTTGGTTTCCTTTAATATGCTTGAACCGAACCGACACTTACACGAAATTTTTTTTAAATTAAGTCATATTGGAGAAATTCTGTAATTTGATTTGGCTACTTTCGGTGGCAAATTAAATAATTTGATAGACACTTTCAATATTTTATTAATTTTAGTTAAATTTAAAGTTATGCCTTATACGAGTATTTACTCGCTAATTCGACCTATATTAGGTCACCGCCTAACAGAAGTAAATCTGTACTTAATTGAGACATGTAGTATTCAATACGTAATTATAATTGGGCCATGATTATTACAATACGATGTTGAACATTTCATGTTCTATTTGTATAATTGAAATAATTTATTTAAGCTCTGATATTTATGTAACAACTGTAGTATTGTTTTAGTTAGTGTATTAGAATAATATTTATTGTTTAGTTTAAGATAAACTTGTGTTGTTATTTAAGTATTGACAAAATAATAAATCTTATATAATTTATTTCCAACTTTTATTTTTATAATATCCCAATATAAAATAACATCTAATAACGTTTGCCTTTAAAAATATATTTACTGGCACACGTCGTCGTTTCTAAAAATAATTGATCAAATTATATTTATTTTCTCTTTATTCAACCTGATCCTAAATATAATATCCTAATATAAATCCAATGGACGAGTTTCCGTTAATATATCTGTCAGATATTTAAAACGTTGTCATATTTATCGGTTTTTAAAAAAGAAGACAATATCATTGCAGCAATAATCTTTCTAAGTTCTCTGATAGAAATATTATCAGGAACTTAACTGACAGAGGTGAAACTGGCCTATAATCTGAATATCACTATAGAATAATTGAAAATTATTTCTGTTTATAATAAATACTTTCTTTTTTACTAGTTAAAAGAATTCGTAAGTACCGAAAGCTCTTGGGTCCTTAAATGTAGGACGTGCAAGTATTTTCCCTGTAAAAGATTCAGCTTTGCCTAATTTACTTGTACGAGTTCAGTATTTTATTTGCTATATTTTAGTATTGCTCGAGACCTTATAAATTCTTGTTTTCGAATTTAATAAAAATATGAATGAAGTATCAAGATTTCGCGACGTCCTCATAATTAATGCCCTTTTGAAAAATTGAATATCAGTCTTATAATATCGATAATCCAGCACAATGCTTGAGTTCGTCTCCCACAATCACTATCTCTATATTAATAGCTCAATAAATCAGCATCATACGATATTGACCTATAGCTTCGCTCGTGCTAAGCAAGATTGAACCTTAACCCGTCGCAATAAGTACGTGCGGGTGACGCATGATCCCGCGACCCGCGGCGTCTTTGCTCCGAGATACGCCGTGGGTGGGGCACTTTCCTACCTAATAGATATTATATTAATCAACGCATGGATTAAACAAAGACTATTTACTTCATTACGATAAACATTATCCTAGCGTGCGTCATTTTAGCAACATGGTAAAATTTTAATGCATGGCAGATGTTGAGCCAAGTATGTTTCATCACATGTTTTATTATCATATTTTCTTGATACAGCACAGAACCATTACAAATGGCGTGACAGGGAGGATGCCTTTACCCAACAGTGGGTGGGCACGAAACCAGTATTTTAATGTCATACATAATTATGTGCAATATCGGCTACTGTTGATGTAATTAGATTGTATATTGGGTAAATTTGATAAGGGACCTTACCTTTAATCCACCTCCTCCCAGGAATCAGGATACAGCTAGCCACACCACGTGGCACGGAACACTATTTCCGTTGATGGAACGGGAGTATTCAAGAGCTGGTATCAAAAAGATCACAACAACATAAACACTTTATTTATTGTGACACGAAATAACACATGAAACCGACACGGAGTCACGTCACGATGCGCAGGAGATGTGGAAACGTTCCTTCTCCAAAGGCGATTGTTCTCGCCGTATTACACGATCGTAAAAGTAAAAATTTTATGTAAAATATCAATCTACCCACCACAATGACAAGATCAGTTCGTTCAGTAATGTGTCAACGTAATCGTAATGGTTAATTTTTGTCTTTTGCGAGGATTTCAATATTGGCGCCCAACGTGTTGAAGCTTAAAATGGCCAAGAATTAATCTATTATTATTTTGAATTTAGTGACTTCTTGAAACTTTTATTTTTTTTAATTGACGTACCTATCTACTTATTTATCGAATCGATGACTTTTATAATACAACATCATTGAAGCGTCCTCATTTTTTATTCAAAGAATAGTGAAATATTCTTTATCTTATCTTGAGAGTTTAAAAAAAGTATGACGTCAAAGATGAGATGGGAAGATATGATTCTGAAAGTAATATTTTTATAAAAACATAATATGAATACTGTCGTCTGACAATACCGCCAGAAGCTATGTATATAGGTAATTGTTATATAAATGTATACTTTGACGCACGAGATTATATTACTTATTCCTGATAAGTTTTAAAATACTATTTGAAATGTAAAATAGTATTTTTATAGTATGGCATATAGAAGCATTATGTATTTTATTTATAAATCTGTTTAAATTGATCTAACTAATGTTGGTTTCAACTTATAAATATCTAGAGAGTGGTGGTAAATTTATGATTAATAAATTAACTATATTTGTTTATTAATGTACTAACATAGGCACAATGTTTACTGATTGAGTCTTGAGATTGGTTGCAACTTTATTGCAACATGTGTCTTGCGGTGCGTGTAACCGTGTAAGTAGGTACACACATGGAAAATACAATAACATTGAGAAATAATATACATTTTACTCAAATATAGTTACAAAACTTAGACACTCTATCTGACATCACCAGCGAGAGAAACTCAAAGTGCGACACCGTACCTACTTAGGATCCTCTAATATCTTCGAGGTTTTGATTTCAGTGCACTGACTCAACTCGAATATCGTCAGAATACAGCCAGAGCTGTTACCCGGCAGATTTCATCAGAAAGGGTGGTAGTTAGGCAGTCGGACTATGAAATTCCTTCCATGAAAAATAAGAAACCTTCAAAACTGAAGAAAGGAACCCGTCCATCAAATTTCTATATTTGCCAACCAGAGAAGTCATCACATCACATTCCAATATCAAAGCTTTTGCTGTTAAAGCATTATTTACTGTAGATAAGTACATACATATCTCTCTCACTCGAGCCAGTGCAGATGCACCGAGCGAGTGCACTCGCACCCGTGCTGTTGCGGGTCAAGTGCACACGTAATACATGTAGGTACAGTAATAGCCATGTGCGTTTAATAGTTCACGGGCCAAGGCTGATCTGCTTACCACAAAAGTCAACAGAGACGACATTTATGCAGTTTCTGATAAAGCTTATGCATGTAGTCCTCTTCTAGAAGCTTCTGGATATAGTTAAATAAACAAAATGCGACGACTTGACAGCCATATCAGCCGTAGAACCGATAACCGTTGAGGTAAACGGGGTCTAGAGTGGAGACCGCGTCTCGGTAAACGAACGTTGTGTATCAGGCCAGGTGAAGTGGCAATTTGCGCACGACGGTTGGCAGTTGCAGTTGGCATAGAGCTCGGATGCGAGTGGCCGAGGATCGATCAGTGTGGCAAGCGTTTGGAGTTGGAGAGACCTAAGTCCAACAGTGGACTGCAATAAGCTGATCATGTGATGTCATGACGCAGTATTATTGTGTAGATTCTTATCATCGCCAATGATATTTGATTGATACGGGCTCCTCAGAATGTTCTTTTTTAATTTGTATCGCACACTTATAAGACGTAGGTACTTTTGCGTCTTCTAGGACCAAGTTTCCTTAGGACCCTATGAATATCGCCACGACCACTAAAATCAGTTTTCCTTGGGGTTGGCGTCATACTGGCATACACAAGTTAGCTGGATTCTATTGAATACGAGTGGCACAGGACCAATTGTATGGAGATCCTTGGAGTAGACCAATTTCCAGCAATGGACTTTTGGCTGAAATGATGAAAGCACACTTCTACCATGGCACTAAGAAGGAAGTTAGTTTCCCCAGTAATAACAGGTTCTTGATGCCTGTTTAAAATACGTTTGGTTTTTTTTTACAGTCTGATCAATCTAACGGTTATGGTCGTAAATTCGTAATAATGGTAATAATCATCTAGTCTTCGTGCGTCAGAAGCACATAATATAAGAATCACCTCCCTAACCATTATGCCTAATTAAGGTTGCAGGTGACACCTGGATTTGTCATAATGGTTAGGGAGTCAGAAACAGCAATAAACATTTTTTTTTTATGTCAATCAGCCCACCTTTTTTTACATCACCAGGAAGCGTCGCTCAATGTGTTGCCAGATTTTAGACATATCTGATCTTCGAGCCTGTGATTTCAAGTTTGCTGGCATGAACTACATTAATGTTGCCGTATACAGGCAAAGCTATTATAGCGACTGAACCTACCACCAGTGGCGTAGCGTGGGTGTCATTCTGCCGCCCTTTTGTTTTTTTTTTGCTCCTACTGTTGGCAAAGCAGCCCACCTGATGGTAAGTGGTCAAAGTTAAAGTTTTGCCGCCCCCTAAAAACTGCTGCTCAGGGCAGACCGCCCCCCTACCACCTACCAGACCCAAGTCGGAAATCGAACCCACGACCTCCGGGATCAAAAGTACCCTATGTAACCCAGAGATAGTGTAGCTTTTCAACAGGATAAGAATTTTCCAAATCGGTTCAGTACTTAGTTTCGGAGCATATTCAATACAAACAAAGAAAGAAACAAACAAACAAATCTTTCCTCTATATAATATTAGTGTAGATAAGACGCCTACATGAATTCGGGGGAATGACCTACTTTTAATAATAGTGTGGCGACGTCTAACTTGATCAACAGACAACTCGCCACCAACAGTTCTACCAACTGATAACAGAAGGCGCTAACTTAGGAACACGATTTAGTATGGGATCCTGCATCGCGCTAGTAGAGTTATTTCAGCCCGCTAGCATATATACAACAAACCAAAGATGGTACATTGGACCATGGTCCCCGAGCACAGTCGATCTAGCTCGGAGGAAGATCTTCCACTTTTAAGGAAGCATTAGATCTCCTAAATTGGTGACCCCGACGTGATGTGGGTGAGATCGCTTAACACCTTGGCGACCCCACATACTAGTGAGCATCCCGACATCATGTGGTCAAAATCGCTTCACACCTTGGCGACCACCACATTCCGTGAACATCGCATCAGCCTTCAGCGGGTCTTCGCATCCCTTCAGCCTCGTCTCACCCCCAGCAGGACTTCAGCAGTTAGTCACAGCAAGCCAGCCTCCAGCCACACGGAACCACCGCAGCTACGCAACAGCCTCCTGGTTCCCTGGCAGCTACTACGTGCCCACCAGGTCTTCACCGCCCCACGTCCGGACTCACTGGGCGCTCATCGGTCCTGGCAGCCATGCAGCCTGCGCATAGCACGCATCTCTTCACTCGTCCCGACGCACTGCGGACTCGAGTATCTACAAGCTCGTCCCGACTCACCGTGGACTCGAGTATCTTCAAGCTCGTCCCGACTCACCGCGGACTCGAGTATCTTCAAGCTCGTCCCGACGCACTGCGGACTCGAGTATCTACAAGCTCGTCCCGACTCACCGTGGACTCGAGTATCTTCAAGCTCGTCCCGACTCATCGCGGACTCGAGTATCTTCAAGCTCGTCCCGACTCACTGCGGACTCGAGCACCCGCTTCTACGCTCTCTTCCCAACTCACCGTGGAATTGAGACGCTCACTGGCATTCGAAGCTCTGACGTCCAGATTGCTGAGCCTCGGTCAACATTGGACCTCCGGTCTCCGGGGGGAGTGATGTGGCGACGTCTAACTTGATCAACAGACAACTCGCCACCAACAGTTCTACCAACTGATAACAGAAGGCGCTAACTTAGGAACACGATTTAGTATGGGATCCTGCATCGCGCTAGTAGAGTTATTTCAGCCCGCTAGCATATATACAACAAACCAAAGATGGTACATTGGACCATGGTCCCCGAGCACAGTCGATCTAGCTCGGAGGAAGATCTTCCACTTTTAAGGAAGCATTAGATCTCCTAAAATAGTAAAAACTAAAAATAGTCATAAAATTATACATAATCAAATTATTTAAATAATCCAGGCAGGTGTTTGGTTGGCAGATCCAATTACACAGATACTACTTACCTATTTTTGGCTTATTTATTGAGATTTCGTTATTTTTAATCGTACGACTTTTTCTAGTAGCATTGAACTTGGCAAAATGTTCTTGGTTCAAGGCTATTGTTTGTGTAATCGTTTTGGTTTATCTAATATTAGACCTCCTTAGCCACTCGCGCGTCCGGGCGACTAGAGCAGCCCAAAAAAAAATGGCGCGACGCGTCCGGGCGACTATAGTCGCCCAGCTGACCTTTTCTGTTTGAACTGTTTTATCTGTGATACCATAACGAATATGCTTTTTCTTGGATATAGCAATGGGTCTCTGTTAAATTAAGCGGCTTTTGGACCGGTAAAATAATACGACAACCCAAGTTTTCGATTTTTAAAAATTAAAATAAAATAAACATTTAGGGTGGCCATTGTGTTTTGTGTTTTTAAATTGAAGTATTTATTTACTTAATTAGATATACTACTTATGTTGTATATCAAATTATTCCTCAAGATGTATACTTTATGAATATCATTAAACATCTATATGTACAGAGTTGGAAATGACGATAAAATCGACTTGAAAAACATGGTTTTTTGCGCCGGTTTTACGTCATTTTTAGTTTTATATACATTTTTTAAGTACTTTAAAATAGTTATTGTCATCTAATAGTCATCAGTTAAATTTGAACAAAAACATTGGATAACATCACAAACATATTGATTTGACCCCAAAGTAGGTACAATAGATGTTGCTTACGCACTTGTATCGAGTATCAGAAACAACGAAGGCACGACAAACAAGTATATAATAAGTACATATTATTTTACATAAAAAAATACTACCAAAATCCATAGCAGTTACCTTATAATAATTATCTAAAGGTATCTAGAAATCTTCAGCAGTGACACAAACCAAGTGACTACAGTTGCTTCCAACCTAATAAATTACTTCCAACCCTGATTTTTTTTTGCGGGTGGAAAATGCAATTATCCAGAAGGGCTACAGGGCTATCCACATAGCTAGGGGAATCCTACGATTTCCCTACCAATTAAATAAATCCACCCGGTGTTCCCAAAGCGCCATGAGTGAAGGTGTAATGTGCATCCAGCAAAAGTCATTAGTATAAAGGTGAGTATAGACTACAACATTTCCTCAAGCGTTTTGGTGTAATTATATAACGTTCGTGCGAATGGTACAATACAGGTAAAAGCTCGGTTAGTCTCAACATTTCCATGTAATGTAACGTTCGTGCGAATGCTCGGCGTTTTGTTACGGGTAAATGCTTACAGCGAGTAAGCATTTACCCGTAACATTTTGTTGCCTACTCTGCGTTCATTCTTCTTTGAAATGTCGGATCTACAATGTTACACAAATATGCTCGTTGAAATGTTACACCATTATGCTCGTTGGTTTTTCAAAAGGTTGTGACAAAACATCAAGCGTCGTGTTCGAAGAAAGGTTCGAGTAAATTTAAAAACGGCGAATGCTCGATGTTCTGATACAAGTAAATGTTGTAGTCTATACTCACCTTTATACGCCCTCGGCGCACCAATTCTTGGATCTATAGATTATACGCGTCAAACAAGAGTTTATTCAATGATGGATTCGCAATCGTTAACCCATTGATTAATTTTCCTTAGCAGCAAACTATGAGCGCGCGTCAGGGCTCAAATGCGTTCTCAGCGGCGTATGCGCACGATGTTTTTAAACCAATTAACACACAACAATACACGCGACCAATATCAATACATACCTATATATATGTTACCGGCGAAACCCGATTTCAGACAAATTACTTTTGCCTAGGCTAAACGAGGTCTTTCTTATACGCGATAGAAATTTCTATCTGCGATCTGTAAGTAGGTACTTGTATGGATATAGGTAAGAAGGCTAGTCAGACTTGGTCGTTATTTCTTTTCTTGTCACCCAAGTTAGCTTTATGCGTAAAGGAAGAATTAGTTTGAACTAGGCAAAACTAGTTTGTCCTGAAATCGGATTTCGTCGGTAACATAAATATACAACTTGGCGTACCTACCTACAGCTCAACATTTTAATATCTTGTTTGTTTTATAATAGTTATCTGTTATAAGAAATGATTGACGATTTAACAACCTGCAGCGAAGATTGGTTATTGAACTGTTGCAATTAATTTTATTCTGCAAATAGATTCATAAATTATACTTTTAAACGTCTTTCTTTTATAGTTGTAATTTATAGTAGTTTTTTTAAATTAAAGTAAGAGAAATTAAGCATTAATCTTTATAAATAAAAATGAATTGCTGTTCGTTAGTTTCGTTAAAACTCGAGTACGGCTGAACCGATTTGACTAATTTTAGTCTTGAAATATTCGTGGAAGAAAATATGGAAAAATTGCTGGGAAAATACTAAAGTAAGCGATACGAAGTTCACCGGGTCGCTAGTTCCTTGATAAATTAAACACAAATTGTGAGTAAAACACAGTTTAATATCTCATTTAATTGTACAATCAATATTATACGAGATTACACCTAAACGAACATTACTTTCACAGCGAATCGAGAACAAAACATAATATTCACATTAATAGCTACAGATAAAACATTTTAGTAAAAACTCAATACAAATACATAAAGAGTTAAAATTATAATATTTACAAAATATAATTATCTCTCGTGAAAACAATTTTGATAACGCCACTGTGGTCGGTTACTATCTTTGAAAAAACTGTGATAGTTTTTATAAATTGTTTTTTAATTTCATTCATTTTATTTTTTATTATCTTAACTTGACTTTCACACAGTCAGAAGAGCACTAAAAGATCAAAAATACAATATGTCTTATACAAACATATATTTCACAAGTCCGACCGATTTTATTGAGATTTTATCGAGTGGGCCGTCTCGATTTCGTCAAAGAGGGAGGTAAAACAGCAAGAGTGACACCTGCAGATGATGATGAAGTGATCATCACTGCCCATGGACACATGCGACCGAGGTTGCAGATTACCTGCCCTTAAGAAAAGTAATATGGAGGGAGGGAGATGGAGATGAGAATGTGAAGACAGGGAAAGCCCTGGACGCTTAACACCGAAGGCATCACTCGTGGGTCGCTGACCCTGTTTCTAAACGCAAAAAGGTTCTGGGGGCTTAGACAAGATGACATCGCTTCATAGCTGGCGAATTTCGCTAAGTCCAATTAGTATGGATTTGACAGGTGCCTTAGAAAAGTCACGTGGTCAATCGATATTGAAATGTATGGGATTTGACATTCGCTATGGCAAATTGAGCGATGACGAACGTCATAAACGCGACTTGTCTAGGGGGGCTGTACGTTGCCAACACCATGCACTCGTCAAATGCGCTCTAGACATCTAATCTTACTCACCGTCAGAAACAACAGTTAGGAAGCGCTACTTACACTGTGTTCTTCTGTAAGGTGGAAGTGTTCAGTCTGTGCGTAATTTGGAAATATGATTCAGAATTGATGACAATCACAGATGAATAAACATTATCGACATAATAATCACTTCGTATACAGGTGGCTGATAGCGACACAAACAATCAAAATATTTGTCTAATAAGTATTATTATATAATAAGTACTATTTTGCGAATCATTATATGAGATCTAATCTTTTAAATGGGGTGATATTATTCCGCGTTAAAAATGTATGAAACTAAATGTCACAGAATTTTATTGAATGGTTGAATGATGACTAATATCTATTTATTTTACAATGATAAACATTAGGAAAGGGACTTAATTTGGCCTAACACGATGAATTGCACTAGTTTTCAGCTTAAAGTCAAAAAAAGCATGGAATTAAATTTCATGATTCCACAGAGTTTCCATTGCTGGCAAACTCAACTTTAGTGTTAAATCATCCGTTCTAAAAGTAGGTCATTTTTGAAAATTCAATATCTTCCGCTAAAAATATTGAAACTGAAACATCATTTGGGCGATAAGAACTAAAATAACTGTAAAATTCAAACACTCCTGTTTTTATTATTATAATCAAAATAATCATATTGCGTATTAGTAGATAAAATGTCTGACGTCGTACAGGGTTTTCTCATGTTCTCGGGAAGGCATCGACTTCTTGACGATTCAATTATTCACAATACATATTAAATTAGCTTCAACTACGCATTTTTTTTTATCAACGCACTAGAGTAATTATTTTTAAACACAATTTTAGATTAATTATATTGATCGGCCAAACTGCTGCCAGATTAATTCTTCGTAATTTATCATTCGGATATTAACTATGAAACAGTCTGCAACAAGTATCTAGAATTCTAGATGCTATATGCACCTACAGTTATTTACGGAGAGACATTCAGCTGTGACCGCATAAAGAGATACATGGTCCATTTCAACCAAAAGAAATCAAAATTTAATCATACTCACAAGTCACGAAATTACAAAAAAAAACATTTATTATAAAATAGCAGGTGTTTAATACTCACTTGCACGTAAAATACCTTTACTTGTATTCAATATTTAAATTCGTAATTGAAATATTTTCGTGAATATAATTTGTTTATCAGACTTTATATTTTGAAGAATTAATGAACATTTTTGAGTTTATGTGTTACATAAAACGTCCCATTTTTAAAAACAGTTTACCAATTGAACGAGTATTTAATTAGAACTACAATACACTAGCTGCCCAGCCCTACATCTTATCAAGACAATTAATCAAATAAAAGACTATCAAATTGAACTTTATGACTTGCCAATTACTAGTGAAGACAATGATTATGCATGGTAGAGGGTTAATGATTATTTTAGTTTTAATCATTTTTGGTTGAAAAGGACTATGACGCAACAAATACTGCACGTCATAGGTAAGCGACCCGAGCGATGTCTCCTCACATCACCTGGCCTCCTTGGGCGGTCCGCAGAGAAGAAGCCTGTCGAAGCGCTTCATCTGCCGAGCAGCCACTTCCACCTCCACGTCAGTCAGGAAGAACGCTTCGAAGTTGTTCAGCGGCCGAAGCATGGAGTACAGACGCTCTGCATACTTCCTGTCAAAGGTATACAAAATGTGAAGAAAAAGAGCGTTCTGCAAGTAAAAAAAATTTTTTACTCAAAGTTACCTACTTACGATAGAGGCGAGCCGATGCCTGCATTTTTAGTCTAATATAAAATAGCAAAAAAATAAAAAGTAATATTGTGTGTGATAATCTTTTATAAAAAAAAAACTTTTATCGCTTATTACAAAGTTCACTCCCTTTAATGAAGTGTAGTTTAGAATGGGTTAAAAAGCTCAAACAAAATTCTGCGCAGAACATCCATTAACGTTACCTGGTTTCAGTAGCCTTATCCTCGAGTAGCGCGGCTAGCGCGCGTAGTGCGTGTCTCCGTGCGCAGACGGCGCTGGGCGGCCGCGTGCGCAGGAGATCGCGCCCGCCGCCCGCCAGAGCGCAGCACACGACTAGAAGGCGGGCGGCCGCGCAGCGGACTAGAGGACTTTTGTGCCTGTACGAGATAATATTCATTAATGAATTTGTTATAGACATCTAACTTCCTATAGAAACGGTGAACGCATTTATTCACGCCCAAAGGGGTTCAAGAAATCGTCCTCGCCGAAAGAAGCGTTTTCATTCCTTTCTATACATCTGTCACCCTTTTTTTCGGTGGAGAATGCGTTTAAGTAAGTACCTTAATCGCAGGCTAGCGAGACCGGCAGCCGTCTCTCTTCACACCTTAAGAGGATAAGCCGGTGCCAACCTTGTAGCTATTCTCCGGGCCTGGATAGCTAATCATTGTGAAAGCGAGTGTAGGTATTTCTTCGTTAAAGGCTGGCAACGCAACTATGATGCAGATGGGCAGCAATCACTAGCTTTTAGGTAAACCACTTGCTCTTTGGTAATAAAGCCTCTTCCATAAAAAAGACCTTGCCATGTTCTGGCAGTTGCATTACGTCTCCGGTATGAAAGAAGAGAGAGAAGAGAATCGGGCAACGCTCCGTCAAGTTGGGTCGCGAGATCTGCCAGTAAAAATAGTATAAAAATGTACAGTATGATTATGACCTTCTCAAAAGTCTTTAAACACGATACCACCTTGTAATCGCGATGATGCAATGTTGTAAATTGTAATTGTACGTGGCGTGGCGTAGCGTGGCGTGGCACTCCCACAAAATAATTCGGAGATAAGATAATAATATACTTACTTAAAAATAGTTACAATGTTGTGTTATTGTGTCTGTCAGCCTATGATACATTGTACACTTGCGTGAAAAAGAAATTAGACGATAAAATTTGCTGAATTTTTCTGTTCATAATATTTTAGGCGTCCATAATAAGCATGGTTTACCTGATAGTAAGCGGCCACTGCGGCCTATTCCATTGAGGGTCGCTTCACCTGGAAACGTCCCTCAATGTTGTCAGACTGTAGACTCATCTGATCTTCGAGCCTCTGATTTCAAGTGTACTACTGGCTCCCACATTAATATTGCCGGAACACAGCCAGAGCTGTTATGGCGGCTGATTTCACCTGTGGTAGCTAGCCAGTCGGACTCTGAAAAAGCCCTACCACCAACCAAAACAAATGAGAAATTGTTTTAATATGAAGATAAAAGAATAAATAATTATGTGACCGGCATGTATAAATGAACTGATTCCCTATTTCCCAATTTATACGAAATTTCCCAAAGTTATACCAACCAATCAATAGATTTAGAATTTGAATTGATAGTGTCGTGCAAGTATCCTACTAATATTATAAATGTGAAAGTTTGGATGTTTGTTACACAATCACGCCTAAACGGCTAAACGGATTTAGATGAAAGGCGCACGTATTTGTAGCCCGGATTAGGACATGACTATAAAATTCCTACGAGAAACGTCTCATTCCCGTGGGATATTTGAAAAAAGAAATTACGTGCGGGTGAAACCGCGGGCGGAAAGCTAGTAAGATATTCAGGCGATTAAGCTATTTCTTCACACCCTTTCTCCAGTATTAAAAAGCTGTACGTATTTTATCAGACAATCCAAATAACACGATGATGATAACCTAAAGCAAATTAGAATGGCATGACTCAGACGAACTTTGCATATTTATTTAAGGCAATTAGTCTAGTCTAGACTAAACTATATTTGAGATTTATTAGAAGTCATGTTCTATTTTCTTTATCTACCTTATTTGACTATTGAACTATCAACTATTAACCCAATTGCCCTTTTTTACGGACATAGTTTTAGAGGCATTCAGTCCCAAAATAAAAAGTACTCTGTGGTCCCAAACTTTGTTTACTTCATTTCGATACTTAGCTCAATGCAAAAAAGTTTATATTAAAAACAGCCTAACTATAGTAGGAGACTATAAATCAAAGGTCTATATTTAATATATAAAAAAATGAATCACGAAAAAGTACCATAACGTCCATAACTTATGATTTACTAAAATGGATCATGGGCGCTACGATGCTACCTTTACGCGACCAAAAGATAGGTATGTATTTTTTAATCTTATTCTTCACGGAGTTCACTTTTTTGCACGTATATGATCGAATCTAGTAGGGCTGGCACAGAAGCACGAAAAATTAAAAGTAATTAGATTGGAAAATATATTAGTTCCGCTACTCTCCGTAGTGGCGCAATAGGAATTCCCAACCACACCTATTTCTAAATTCGACTTACTTTTCACTTTTCATGTGATTCGTGTCTGCATAAGGTGCTGTTTTTTTTTTTTTTTGCATCTTTCGTTCTTCTTCGTGCTAGTCTTACCGTTCATACGTTGGAATCATACGATTTTAAATCTGACAGTAACAGACGGGTATTTAAGGCGATTATAGTTCTCAACGACCTTGGACGTTTGAGTCTATCTCCCCGCGCCGTAACCGCGCACCCCGCACGAAAACACTTATCAAAGAATGCACGGGCGTAGCGTACAGAAGCGCACTTTTGTACACTACTATAATTATTATCAGAGCCTAATAGAATAATGTGATTGGTTCTACTTTTAAAATGCATCATAAGATGTGATTGTGATTATAAGAGGATGTCTATGGAATAATTATGCATAAAAATATATATAATTATATAAATATATACGAGTACGTATGCAGATAATGTATTTTAGCCAATACATTTAAACTTGTAACTACTTGTCCACCAGTGGGGACACCAACGCTACTGAAATCTTCTCGTTGGCCCCCACTGGTGGACACTGGGATGACATGAGTTGCTCGGATTACTAGGGGCAGACGTAACTAAAAGATTTCGACTGCCCCTACTGGTTATTTGGATAGGTAGGTAGGTAGCTACTAGCTACCCCAGTAGATGCCTATAGTACCGTGTGAACCATTGAACGCACAATACTTTCCTTGTCCTCGTTCAATAAAAAAAAATATAGCAAACGCTCGTTGATTAACTTTGCTGGTTAATTAAAATCCGTTATTTTGGTAAATGTCGATAAGGTCGAAAATCGCTGGCACCTGTTTTTATTGTTTGTCTATTGATTTGAACGAAAAAAAACAGGTGCAAGCGATTTTCAACCTTATTGACATTCAAAATTTTGTTGCTTTTTCGCAAACGCTTGTTGACTATCTTTGCTGGTTCATTAAAATCCGTTATTTTGGTAAATGTCGATAAGGTCGAAAATCGCTTGCACCTGTTTTTAATGTTTGTCTATTGATTTGAACGAAAAAAAAACAGGTGCAAGCGATTTTCAACCTTATTGACATTCAAAATTTTGTTGCTTTTTCGCAAACTCTTGTTGACTATCTTTGCTGGTTCATTAAAATCCGTTATTTTGGTAAATGTCGATAAGGTCGAAAATCGCTTGCACCTGTTTTTATTGTTTGTCTATTGATTTGAACGAAAAAAAACAGGTGCAAGCGATTTTCAACCTTATTGACATTCAAAATTTTGTTGCTTTTTCGCAAACGCTTGTTGACTATCTTTGCTGGTTCATTAAAATCCGTTATTTTGGTAAATGTCGATAAGGTTGAAAATCGTTTACACCTGTCTTTTTAACTTCAGATCAATAAACAGTGTTTTCCCGACATTCATTTGTTTTCCGAAATTTTTACACATTTTATTAAATGTATTTGCTCTTCTTCTTTTTTGAAATACAAATACAAATTAAATACATCGCTCTTCAGATATTTGCATTCAATGGTAATTGGACAGGCTACCTACCTCCCCATCTAAATAACCAGTAAGGGCAGTCGAAACTTTTTCGTTTCGTCTGCCCCTAGTGGGGGCAGACGGAATCTAAATTAGTTCCGTCTGGCCCCTAAACCTAAATACATGCATTCACCGCTTAAAAAAAAAAGCTAACAAAGTTTGGGAAGTTTGATGTGATTTCTAGGTTTCTGAGGGTGCTGACTAAACTAAAATTACTAAGAGGTCCCGATATCAATAAGTAAAACACGTAAATTAAAATTTATGTAAACTTTAATTCTCAAACACTAACTATTAAAATTTTCTATAGCACATAATATATTATCTTCTGCTTTTTATTTTGTCCTTCAGCTTCGTTGTGCTGTCTTTTTGATATTATGTTGAGATTTGTATGTTTTTATGTTTTGCATATCTCTTCATTTTTATTTTCTTCCTCTGTGGTTTTTAATTTTGTTTTTGCTTGTTTATTACTTCTAAATTATAAAATATTACGAACATGTAGTATTAAAAACAAGGTTTATAAATATTTTTACACTAATAATTATACACCGTCCCCGCACGCACCAAATCACAACGCAATCGTATTGCCTATCTCTGACTGCACTATTCTTTGAACACACTGACACGAAAAATACGCACACAAACAAAGGACAAACACGCGTGAGTAGTCATAAAAAAATTGCAGCGAGCGACACAGCCTTCCCGTCTGAACGCCAGCGGACGACTGCCGCCCGCGCCCGCACAGGCCACCCTCTGCAACCACTCTTTCGGAATTGCTTTATTTTGATATTTATACAGAAAATATTTATTCGATTTACAAAAGCATTGTTGCATTTTAAGATTAAGAAATTTTTTATATGATTGTGTAAAAAAATTTCCAAATAACATAGCCGTTTAGGAGCAGTAGGCATTTCAATATAAAAATCGACGTTTCGTAGATATTTTTTTTAGTGTACAAAATAAAGACTTAAAGAAATATCCAGTGTTTCAAATGTAGTGTAAGAACTGATGTTTAACATATATTTTTTTCATTTCTTTCTGACCAGTATTTAATGAGGAGTAGGCTTTACCAATTGCCCATTTTCAGGAATTGAGAAATCCAATCGCCTTAAACGTTTTCACGTCTCGACATGTTACCTGTTGTAAGATAAAGGTTAGCGCATGACAAGCCGATATTCACAGAGCAGGGAGATAAGTGCAAGATATGTGGTCAGACCACGCTCGATGCCACGTCATTTGATAAGACTACTGTGGTGGCTGGGTCGTGGACAACGGATAACGTTTGGTTAATAAAGTTGTATCTGGGAAACTTATACATATCGATTGTGGCAGATTTGGTCATATGTGTTTAAGACAAAAGTGGTGACTAGAAATGTGATAGATGTGTTTAACTTATTAAACTGTAACCTACCTCCTATGATCTAATCGGTCTTCCCTATTCACAAAAAAAAAAAACACTTTTCCTGTCTTCTTACTCATGAAGCTTTAATTTCTGTGAAGATACAAGTTTACACAGCAAAGTTCTTTTACAAGACAAAAATGATCACCAGTTCGAATGAAATAAATGAAGAGTACTTTAGACGATTCACGCAAAAGATCCAGCCACACGACCATCAAGTCGTTCTAGTTCAGTATACATAAATTACAAGTCCCCAAGTGCCTGCCTGTACCGAAGGCCGTGCCTTTTCATTCGAAGGAGAATGCGTTTTAGGCGTCATATCCACAGGCTTGCTAGACCTGCGGCCGTGTGTAGAACTCGAGACTAAAGCATACCAATACCCACTTAACTCTCCAAATTTGCCCCTTTCCGACCGATTGGGAGGGACTGGTTCCAGCGTTGTGACTATTAACCAGCCCACCGGAGGCCGTGCCTGCGATTAAGTACCGACGTCAGGCGCCGCACCGACCAGCTGAAGCTGCCATAATTGTTGGTGACGTCACAATGTCCTTACCACGCCGCAGACGATGCCGTCGAGCGCCACGTTGGCGCGCACCGGCCGGCTGAAGCTGCCACAACAGCTAGTGGTGACGTCACAAGGCTAACGCTGCCACAATAACTGTGACGTCACGATGTCCTTACCCCACGCCGTGGATGCAGAGCGCGGTGACGGCGTGCGTCAGTTCCACGCCGCAGACGATGCCGTCGAGCGCCACGTTGGCGGCGCGCCGTACCGGCCTGCTGAAGCTGCCCGTCTTCACCAACAGCGTCGTCACGGCTTCGTAGAAATCCTGGTGACATCAGGGAAGTATAGAAAAGGTTTCAGAGAGGTAGAGCATAGTGAAAATCATGTTCAAAGACGTGGAATTGGCGGGCGTGGTTTTGTCAGCAGGAAAAACCTTCTTTTTTCCTAACGTTACGGTTTGCCTTCAAATAACATGGTAGGCCACGCCACCAGTGTTATTTAAGCGTCCATAGGCGGATAGGCTACGGTAACCTGAGGATTGAGCGCCACCTTTGTGATATAAAAAAAATATAATCGTCAGACTTATTTGATCCTTGTCATGGAGATATCTGATTATTTTATTTCCGCGTATCACTAACGAGTGTCCCTAAACCTTTAAAAAATAAAAAGGTGAATTTATTTTTTGTTTGAATGTTGTAAATTACGTTGGCTTTTGACCGGCCTTGGCTTTTAATCAGCAAAGTACAACGTATTATAATCTGATGCAATACTTTTATATATTTCAGTGGCTTACCGGTTTCTTGGTGTAGTTCGTATTCTTCAATATGCACGCAAGCGTGTGGCAGGCGGATCGTGCCACCTGCGTTCGTGGGGAGTCCACGTGACAGCTCACCTACCGGGGAAAAAGGTGTAGAATAGGATAAAGGCATTCATTGACCATCAACAGACGCCAGATGTTTTGGAATTACTCATGAGCACAAGAAATACAGGATGTTTGGAAAATCATAGTTAATTTATGGATTGCACTGCAAAAATTTAACAACACAAAAGTTGGTGGCAGTGTAAAAATAACAACTTGGTTTGAATTTAGGTTCACACATTGCGAGCGCACTGCTATTTCTATGGTGGTTTTACGCATAACTATATATATATATATAAAAGAAAGTCGTGTTTGTTACAACACTTATAACTCGAGAACGGCTGGACCGATTGCCATAGTTTTTGATTTGTTGGATTTGTTTCCGTCCCGAATAGCAGAATACATCTTAAAAAAAGAAAGGATTTTGTTCAATTCCCACGGGAACGGGAACCACGCGGGTGAAACCGCGGGCGGCCGCTAGTATTGAATAAATACGAAGTACCCAGTCCATACTGCTAATGAATTGCAACATAAATAAATCAAAAAGTCTTTCAAGTTGATAAATTACTTAATCAAAGACAAATCAAATAACATGGACGCACTTGTCTAATAAGATCTGCAATCCGATGTTCAGAAATCACTCCCCAGAACTTCTCCATTACTTTTGGTATTTCTTCAAGCGTGTCAGCTATCTCAAACCTGAAAACAATTCAATGTTGGTAAAGGTCAATGATGCATTTTTTGTGTATAGTTAAGAGAGCTGGTGCACCGCCCAACGATGGTGGGCCATCCCAAATGGTGGAACATTGCACCGCCCAAGCGGAGTACTGCGGCGTACTAGGTCTAAATAAACTTTTCCAAGGGGTCAGTCAGACTCCCTACATTGTACGAATCTCTAAAAATTATATTTCACTCCCCCACCACGGTGCACCGTACAGTAGGAATTTGTAAGTGGCGTCTGCGCGTTTGCCTTTGGTGCAACAGCTCCAGCTATTTCTCATAAAGTCATAGGTACTTAAACACTCACGAATCACATCCTCCGCCTCCGTGCGCCTTCCAAGTGTTACGTTACGGTACATAATTATCGCATTCCGCAGATAAAAAAAAGGGTTAGCAATGCCAATAATAAAATAAAATACAACGACGAGACAAAAGGCATAACGAAAGATGGCACTCATTCCGTTATAGGCCTCAATAGAGCTTAGAAAACTGGCAGCAGATTAACCAAAGATGTAATACAATTTTTTGTTAGGGTTAGATGATTATAATTATTATTGTAAACCTATATTTATTATGGATGTTTAATTTATGTGTGAATTTTTAATAATTTATTTATTTACTTAAGTGCTTAATAATTTATAATGAATTATTTTTTGAATGTTTAATTTTAACTTCCGTTTTGAGTCGCTCGTTTGACTATTGTGAGACCGCCAATCAGAGCCGCCGACCAATCGGATGCGTCGGCCAATCACGGCCCACCACTGTGTGGTGGGGTGACTGAGCGAGGCACACGGCAGTCGGACCGTCAGGCAGTCGGAGTTTGACTTCGAACGGAATAACAAGTGTCGAAAGTGTAATGGTGTTACGTGATTTCTGAGGAATAAAGTGCTGAAAAGGTTTTTGGAGTTTACATTTCAGTCCTAACTCCACAGTTCAGAAGCGGGATTACCGAGAAAATCCTACATTTTCTAACGCCCACAGTTCGTACAAAACGTAAGTAATGGTTTCATAATTAATTATTCAGCACTAGCTTTAGCTTTTTTTTTCTCTTTTTTTTTTCTTTTCAAAAATAACGGTAATTAATTGAAAGCTAGAGTATTTTAACGCAAAAATGTTAGTAATAAAATAAGTTAATCGAAATATAACTTATTTTGAGTAAAATGAGGGCTAAAAATAGTTAATCTGAATTTTGGACATTAATTTATGTATAATAATATAATATTTTAATTTACATTTATTTATTTATTTATTTTTTATTTTTATTACTTGCCTACAATATTTAGTTTTTCTTTTATATCAGAGCTTTAGTAAACAAAATGGGGAGATACAGAAACAGTTGAACTGTCATTTTAAAGACAAATATACTTACTAATACATAATCATTAAATCATATTAATATATCGTAGTCCAAGGTAAACAAACATGTATTCATGATAATATGGTTTAATTTTTGTTTTCACTAGTATTGGTAATGACGTTTTTGGTATTAGCCTTGCTCTATGCACCAGGGGTCGAGAGTTCGAATTCCACTCAGGATAATTATTTATAAAATGAACATTTGTGTTTGTCCTGTGTCTGGATGTTTATTTGTATTTAAATATATATTAGTGATACGGTTATTACCGATAACCAAGATACATTGGGATCAGATTTATGGATTTAATATTGTCTTATATTTATTATTTAATGGTTTTTGCAATTAAAGTCGAAGGAAAATTATGTTATATGTACTAAGCTTTATTGTGGAAGTTTCAGATATAAGGAAGATGAGTGAAAGTAGCGATGAGTATGACCAAAGTGGAGCTAAGGACAGGAATGCCCCAAGTGGGGGGCCAATAAAGGTAAAAGCCCTAGGTGGAGGGTCTAAGGGAAGGAAAGCCCTAGGTGGAGGGTCTAAGGATAGGAAAGCCCTAGGTGGAGGGTCTAAGGATAGGAAAGCCCTAGGTGGAGGGTCTAAAGGAAAGAAAGCCCGAGGTGGAGGGCCTAAAGGAAAGAAAGCCCGAGGCGGAGGGCCGAGCATTAGCTCTGAGGAAGAACCCAAGGGAAGGGTTAGTGGTGGAAATTCGACTGATGAAGAAGGGTACGTGCGGTACGTAACAGAACATAGAAGAAAACGTTTATATCGGTCAAAATCGAGGCAGCGCTATACTTTATCGTCTGATACGGAACAAGAGCAACAACCAAAGAGGAAAAGAAGTTCGTCGAAGAGACAATATACTGGCGGTGTAAGGCGCCAACAACGCAACGTTTGTACATCGTCAGAATCGGACAACGAGGCATCGTCTTCAAAGAGAGTAAGACTATCAGGGAACAGGGAAGAGGGACGGGATGGTAAGTTAATAGATAGTTTTGTGACTTTTTTGGAAAAAGTTAAGAGTTCAGATAAACCTAGAATGACTTTTAATACAAATGTGATACCGGAGTTCGACCCCTTAACTAAAGAACAGTCCATTTTGACATGGATTACTAAGGTAGAAGAATGTGCCGAGATTTATGGTTGGGAAGAGAGGGAGATTATCCACTATTCCTTGCCTAAATTGGGCGGTGTCGCTAAAATATGGTATCAGGGTCTAACTTCGATATTACATACATGGTCTGAGTGGAAAAAGAAACTTATAGAATCTTTTCCATGTAGAGAGGATTACGCTGAACTTTTAACAGAAATGTTGGCTAAGAAGGCAAAATATGGCGAGTCATTGGAGCTTTATTACTATGCGAAAATTAATTTACTGAACAGATGTAAAATTACCGGCAAACAAGCAGTTGATTGTCTGCTTTACGGAATAGAGGACCGAGCGGTAAAAGTTGGTGCCCAAGCAGCTCAATTCAGAGAACCAGAACAGGTATTAAACTATTTTAAGAATGTAAAGAGCGGGTCAGGCAGGGACAACCAAGAGACCACGCAAAAAGGTAGGTTCGGTAACACCTTTAGTCGGACAGATTCATCAAGACCTGCCAACCCTACGATTAGATGCTTCATCTGCAATGAAATTGGTCACCCCAGTTTCAAATGTGGAAAAACAGTTTCTTCCGTGAAATGCTACAACTGCAATGAGGTAGGTCATCGTAGCAATATGTGCGAGAAATCTCCTTCCAAATGTACTCTATGTAATCAAGTCGGACATCTTACTTCCAACTGCTTTACAAATATAAGCAAACCTGTTACCGAAGCCGAAAAAAGTTCAACTTCAGGTAACGTTTATTAGTTGTATCCGAAGTAATGACTGAGGTAACAGGGATAAACAAATATGTAATAAAAATAAAAATAAATGGGTCCTTAATTTTTTGCCTCATAGATCTGGGTAGTCAATGTTCGCTTATTAGGATTAGTGATGCCAACACTTTAAACCTACCAATAACCTCTAGTTCTAACTTACCAATTCTCAGGGGTATAGGGGCCAGTATAGTCAATCCAATGGGTGTCATTAGTGCGAATGTTGAAGTTTAAGGCATTTCAGAAATAATAAACTTATACGTAGTGGAAGATACTAATGCACCCTGTTCTATTGGACCATTCATTCACGGTGAAACCGGATATTCTTATAATTCAGACCCCACAAGCTATACAATTTCAAAGAATACGACCTAGTAAAGTTAATTTAATAACTAATTTTGTCGTCGAAATTCCTTCTCAAACAATGAAAACCATACAGGTAATCTACTCACTAATCCTCAGTCTCGAACTTGTAAGGTTCACGTAAAAGGCATGTTGCATGGTCCAGAAGGTAAAGACTTGACGAAAAAAATAATTAAAAAGTCACTATATTACATTCTTCATTCTGAAATTATATGTATTAATTCTGTACTAGTTTGTATTCTCAAAAAAAAATATATTCAAAAAATAACGTAGTTTTTAAAATGTAATGTATGTGTGTAAATGTATGTGTAATGTATGTAATTTGTAAATGTAATTTATATGTACGGTTAACAGCACGTCACTGTTAACACTTGCAGTTCGATAATAGCACTTATACCCCCGACATAAGAGTGGTACAAAGTCCAAATTGTAACGTCTGACGTGTTTTTGACTGTACCAGTACCAGTTACAAATTTACAGAACTGTTAATTTTACGAATTGCATTAAGTTTAAGCCTAAATGATTGTGTAATAAATGTGTAAAAATATATACAATTAACGTAATAAATAAATGTACATAAATTATGTGTTTTGTAAAAAAAATGATACTATAAATTGTATTTAATCAAACAAAAGCGATGGGACTCGCTTTAAGTAGGATGGCCGAGCTGTTAGGGTTAGATGATTATAATTATTATTGTAAACCTATATTTATTATGGATGTTTAATTTATGTGTGAATTTTTAATAATTTATTTATTTACTTAAGTGCTTAATAATTTATAATGAATTATTTTTTGAATGTTTAATTTTAACTTCCGTTTTGAGTCGCTCGTTTGACTATTGTGAGACCGCCAATCAGAGCCGCCGACCAATCGGATGCGTCGGCCAATCACGGCCCACCACTGTGTGGTGGGGTGACTGAGCGAGGCACACGGCAGTCGGACCGTCAGGCCACGTCAGGCAGTCGGAGTTTGACTTCGAACGGAATAACAAGTGTCGAAAGTGTAATAGTGTTACGTGATTTCTGTCTGAGGAATAAAGTGCTGAAAAGGTTTTTGGAGTTTACATTTCAGTCCTAACTCCACATTTTGTTTAATGTTCTCTATGGATGTCACATACACGTACTCGCATCTAAAGAAATATTTAATACTGCCCGAAGTGCTTACCAAGAAGCGGATCGCAACCTCTTCAGCAGCTCGGCACAAAGCGCATCACAGCCTCGTTCTGCAATGTCTCCCAGTCTACTTTCATCAGGAGACGCACTGCCAGGAGACGCGCTTCTGCTCGTCTTGCTGTCTGTGGTCCTGGGAGTTTTACTTCTATAGTATATTATTGGATACTAGCCACGTGAATATGAAGTCAGCCCTCCCTTCTCGGTAGACACTTTTTGTGTCTACTGACCTACATTACATTAGTGAAATTACTGGGTATATGAGACCTAATAACTGTCGTCTCAGTGTAGCGGGCGCAGGGCGGTGCCAGACAGTAACTGCTTAGTCACTGTTTGGCACTAAACTGTCTAAGGTCAGACGTGGCGCTTACTATCAGGTGTACGATCTGCTCGTCTTGTTACACATTGCAATAAAAAAAAACATAAAAAGATTCGCCAAAAGATTTGCTCGCTTCTGTCTTTTCGCAACCTACAACGCAGTAGCTTCACGGTGCAATTTGGCTCATGCATCACTGAAGGAGGTTAGATGTAGAGTGGTACAATTTATGGCCGCTCTTGATTATGACGAGACTTAGTTGTTGCTCTCGAATATGTGAGTTTATACATTACGAAACACACACTACACACATACGCGCACACACCCCGTACGACATACTCTCACACATTTCACACAGATGCACACACACATTTATTTTTATAGTAATCTTTATATAATTATGTCACATATAATAATAATTTGTAATTTAATTGTATACTGGTTTCCCAAGATACAGGTCTGACCTAGTTTGGGAACCTCTGAACAGTTAGAGATAAGCTTGTTTCCTCCTCTGTATTAACTTTAGTTATTTTTAAGTGGTGCCAATAAAGATATATTATTATTATTATTATTATTATAGATACAATGATACCTGGTCTGCCGTGTGGGCAACAACAATTGAGTGTCTGCGTTTGTGCAGCGCCTAAATGAACTCAAGAAATGCTTGAGTTGAAAAAAGCGATTTGTTTATCGAAAGGTTGGCTCAAATGTAATGCTACAAGATGCGTTTTAATATGTGTACATAGCAGAGAGAGAGAGAGGGGTGGGTAATTTCACACAACTTTTTCTGTGATATCTACTGGCTACCTACATACATATATTCTAGCAGCTCTAGTACTCGTATTGTCTTATTTGTTGTTCTTTGTATTGCTCTATAGATATTGGCTTTTTTGGTTTTTTTGGCAACTTAATGTAGGTATTAGGTATATGTGTGACCAACGGATTTCTCCTTATATGTACAAGTTTCTTTAAGTCTAGCTTAAAACATTTCTGTTTTGGAGTAACATTAAGTTAAGGTTATCATGATGTTCTTTTTCAAGCACGCGCCCCTTATTTATTATTTTGATAGATTTACGAGTGGCTATATGATTTTAGTCTTATCTTCTGTATAACGAAACGTGCGAAAGGGCACGTTAGTGATTTAGATAAATACCTAAGTATAGCTAATTTTAAGGCGTCTAAAAATTACATATGGCATCACTACTTTAATCTATTTTGTACACCATACTTACGAGACATATTTAGGTTGCGGCCAATGTTTCAAGCTAGTGTTACTAATCATCTTCAGCTCCGTTATCTTATCCTTGATATTAATAGAGTCTTGCGTTCGGCTCGAAGAATCTTCACTCTTCTTCACACTAGTACAAGTATCACTTGCTTCATTTGTACTTTTCTGACTATTTTGACTGAAACTATGTTTGTATCCTTCGGCATGTATGGGTGGAAGTGACAGTAGTTCAGTTTTTTTCATTGGATCTATAATAAATAAATAATTATCCTTGTGTCAGTGATTTCTAACGCCATTTGTACTTGTGCGACCGCAATTTGTATTTTACTTGCCACTCAAAAGTACGACGACTTTTTACAATAGTATATTATTTAAATAGGTTCTACAGCATTAACATACATGTTTAAAACTGACTTACCACTTCTACCACTAATGAGAGGGCTTTCCCCTGCAGCCAAATCCTTCGTACCCATCTCCCACCTATCTCCTGTACACCATTCTCTATGTCCTTCTAAAGAATAAGGTTTGTTTGGAGGACGTTGCGTGTTACCAAACAGGAAATTTAAGTGAGGGCTAGTTGGACATGACTGGTTGTTCTTGATTGGTGGCAATCTCAAATTATCCTTATCAATCTTAGTTTCTTCGCTTGGTAAAGCTTTCACTTTGATACCGGTGCTGTTAGTGAAAACTAAGTATTTATCAGTCTCATCTTTCAAATCTTCGATTTTTACAGCAGAGATATTGCTGCAATTAGGTGTTATATCCATTATACTATCTGTATTTACTGTAACTTTTTCAGACTCCTCTGTCAATGGAGATAGCGTTATAAAGTGTGAAGGTTCCTGCTCACGGGCCCTTTCCATATTTACATTCATTTTTTCAGATAGCTTTTTGTATAAATCTTCAACGTCACTATCGATCGATTTTGGGACCTCACTTGTGTCACTGGTGTTATCGCCATTATACTGTTTACTTTCATTATATTCGTTGCACATTAAAGAATCTTCGTCTATATCTGTATCGGATTTTTCGAAGACACTGCTGTTATCAAACTGTGAATCTTTATTGTCATTCGACAGGTGTTCGCTGAATTCTTCATCATTAATAATTTTGATGACCTTATCATTGAGAGAACTGATGCTATTGTTACTTTTGGACTCATATGTTTTTTCATTGTCTGATTCTGACACTGGAAACTTAGAGGAATCATCATCTAACGATGTGGCTAAGACTTGTGCACAGGTAATATTGCAGAAATTGTTCTGGTTAACTTCTTCTAAGATACTATGTTCTACATGACTTTTAGTTTCGGCATGCGGTCCCGATACTTGTATTCTATACTCAACGGTTTTATTCTCTGATATGGAAATGAAGGAGGTCTGTGTTTCCAATGTTTTGTTGTCTATCGTTTTTCTGATGGATCTCTCTGTTTCTGCCAATTCGATTATAGTTTTGCTAGTCTGTGTGAAGATTTCTTGAGCTATGTGGAAACTGGCTGACGTAGATTTGCTGATTTTGTTGATTGCTTCACTGTGTAGCTTGAGCTGCCTAGGGTCTTTCAGGTTGATGACGCTCTGCTTCTCGTTGAGCTGGTAGGTCTCGCTGTCGCTGTCGTCGCACTCGATGATGTACGTCTCCTTGCCGGAGGAGTTGTGCTTGTCGGAGCTGCTGTCGGTGAAGTCCAGCGAGTACACGTTCGATGTGGCTACACTTTTCTGAGAATCTGTATATTTCACGTCACCGACAAGATCTTCGATTTCTTCATCCTACAATAAATCACAGTTCTACAATAACTCATTACCGAAGAAGTAAAAGAGGACGGGGGAAAGTACTCGATTCAATTTGATGCCATCCAACTCGATTATCTAATGCTCCAACTAAATAGTGTACCTAATGTACCAGTACCAGGGAATGAGTAGGTACTTAACCCTTTAACAAAAGCAGCAATCACAGTAAGATTTGTAAACAGCACTCAAAAACGAAAACAAGTTAACGTTGTTCCGGAAGCCTAGCTACTGATGAAATGATTTGTTGAGCTGCCATACGCTAGGCACAATTACTTAATAATGAAAGGCTCCTAGCGTGAATAAGTGGCAGGATTAACCCACATGATAAGCAGCAGTGCCAACATTAGAAATCATTCACCATAGTACAGGATATTTTGAACTCACCATGACGGGACAATTTAGAACAAAAATAATACAAATTACAACATCAGATCGCAGTGTAACCACCTAAACGCGTACCCTTACGTATTTATAAATATTTCAGTGCAATTCTGACGGGCCATGACAAATTTGAAGTCGGAAATGTCTAACGATTTTCTTTTTAATTTTAGGTGTGAAATTTTTTGAGGTATTAAAAAAAGTTTTCTTACTGATGTGTTTTTCTTCTTTCTTTAACACGTTTCATGGACATGCTATGTATATCTATCTTAGATTCTTGGAAGATAAAACAATTACAAGAATATGTACTTTTTTCTATTTATAAATAATTGTTTAGGAATTTTGTAGGTTTATCTGACTTTCAAGCTTTTGATTTCAACCTATTGGCACCTTTAATTATTTTGGAACACAATCAGAACAATCTCTTCGTCTTGCCTTTTGCATGTTACCTACTTATTATTAGAAGCAGATTTCAAGATGACTTCCATGATCTCTGAATCGGTTGCTGGTCGGTCATTTATTGTAATATACGTTCATAATAAAAAACAATAGAGTTTCAAACTAAACTGAAACTAGCAGTATGAGAAAGACTGTATTTCTGTATAAGAAAAAATAAATACATCGCGAATTTTTTTAGAGGACCTCATGATTTTGCATTTATCTAATGAAAAAGGGTCAGGGAGACGACAAAATCGTGCATAAAATAAAACAACAGTTACATTAAAATATGACAAACTATTTAATCCACTCCACGTCTAGTAAATTCTCCACCTACAGCTACTGCTGGTTCAGGTGTTAAATATCACAACAATAGATACCCATATCTGTTACGATGCCGCACGTCACCATAGATACGTCACACGATAATAAATACACGACATGATACAAACACTAACATTTTAAAATAATTAAATAATTACAAAAAATTAAACAATATTATACCTACTGCTTTTTTCCCGCAGGGGTAGACAAATACCAAATCCTTCATTGCTACGATCCTGGCTCAAAACTAACACATATTATAAGATAATAAAAATTATAATCAGTATTATTTAGGACCGTTATTTAAAAATTAAGATCTAATTTTAGATTTAAATAAACAGAAGGCAAGCTAATTCCTTCGTTATGAACAAATTTGCTTGCTCTGAAGTTAAACAAATGGTTCTAAATTGAGAAGTTTTTCTAAAAATACAATCGAATTACAGGTAAAATAAAATTAAGCTGTAAAATTCAATAATATAATGGGAAATGCAGTTTGATTTTAAAATGATAAGTTATTTTTAATCTGTTCATGTTTGTATCGCGTCTTAAAGGAATTATTATAGCATTTTATGATGAAACATGAGCTAACTTACATGTATTTCTTTGTTGAAACTTGCACACACATTGCGTCAGGTTTAATCATATTAATAAAAGAAAGGTAAAAATAAAAAATGGTGTATATTGATATTTATGTTTTAAGTAAATTCATCTATCATCTACATTTGTGAGATTTCTGGTAAACTAATTACCTTTGTAAAAAGCTACACAAAGAAACTCATATTTTCACCATAAAAGGCTATCGTCGTAGTTTTAATTTAGTTATGCATGAAGCCATTGTATCGTCACCCAACCATAGATATTATAGGCTTATTGTCTTTGACTTAAGAAAGAGATCTTAGTACATGGGTCAAATACAATAGGTATGCAGCTATGAACAATTAAGACCAACTATATATAACACGTAATATAATAGTAAATAGTATATAAAATACAATATCATACGCTCCTACCGAATATTGGGTTTGGCATCGATAAAAGAATACAAAGCTTATATTCAATACTACAATAATTATATCGGAGCTGAAGTTACGTTAACAAAATGTACAACTTGCGATAAGTCATTGAACTTAGCACCACAAGTATTTCTATAAGGTAAAATATGAGAGATGCCTCAAGCGCCAGTAATTTTATTGTTCTGCACGCATGTGTTAGTCTCCGCGAGTGTCGTTACTATCTTATTTACCGCCCCCGGCCCGCCCGCTCATACCTCAGAAAATGACTATCACGGACGCACAGATTTTATAATAGGCATTGTCAAGATCTAATAGGGCAGTTTTGAATTATTTTCTGTTTTAGTTAAAAACCTTCAGCTAGCGTAGTAAGGAACACTAATGTTGCTGTCTTTTTCTTTATTAATTTGATGGATATATTTTATATTGTTCTAACTGACTCTTAAAACTGGCCTTTTAAAATCTCAACAGGATGACTGTATTTAGTACTTTACAGCTTCACTGGGAACTAGCGTATTTTTTGACAAAGAAATACGAAACTTTAGCTATCTGCGTTGCAATAAAAAAAAAACGATACAGAGAATCTCTATCTGTGACAGAAAAGATGAAAGCGAGTCGTTTAACTTGATATGGGCATGTGATGAGAAGGAATGAAAGGCACGTTACGAAAAGAGATGATGTCCTCCCAGACGTTTCCGTCGACGGCGACACCCTTAGCTTGCGCTAGCCTGGGCCCTTGCATGGGCGCGAGCGTGACTAGCAAAACCAAATTTGGTTTTTTTACGAAAAGAATGATGAATATGGATGGAGAGGAAGAGGACGTCCGAAAAAGAGGTGGATAAATTGCGTGAAAGTTGATATGAGTGAAAAGGGAGTGGATAACAAGTGACAGGGATGAATGGAGGAGAAGAACATATTGCGCCGACTCCAAATAAATTGGAAACAGGGCAGGAGGAAGACGAGAGAATCTCTATCGCACTTTCAGATCTTAGATAAAACCTTAGGCTTAGTAACATCTGGGCTGGTCAACAGCCACAGGGCTGGCACCGGCTTGTCTCAATCGGGTGTGAAGGGGAAACCGGGGGATTTTAGTGGGTTGTGGACGCTTTAGTCTCGAGTCCCACACACGGTCGCCGGTCTAGCTAGCTTGCGGGTATGGTGCATAAACGCATTCTCCTCAAAAAAGGCTTAGTAACATTATTTATATTATTCAAACGCTCATATACGACTGAATTGAATATGAGGAATATGTTTTCTTTTAGTCGAATATATTTATAATGCAACTCTACGCTAGTCTCATTTCTTGCAAAGATTTTCCGTAGGTAGGCCAGTGTAGCTGTAAAGTTGGCACTATTAAAGCATTATTGTCCAAGAACTTTCATATTCGTAATAAATTGGCAGCTCATATTAACAATTTTGAAAGTAATTTCCCATCACAGAATCGATAGCTGCTTCCGATTTAATCGAAATTACATTAGTCTTGTGAATCCACTTACAAAATTGATAATTCTTTTATCAGCATTATTACAATATGATATTAAACATTTGAAAAACAAACACCTCACATATTTGTGTGCAATAGGATAAACTTATAGATGTACGTACAGATAAAAATGAAAGGACCCATAACTGTCACATTTCAGAATACAGCACAGCACACAGTCAATCTTAAGTCATAACATACAATTATAGGCATTCATACAAGCATAAATGTTTTTCATACATTTGCTAACACATCTAGTAACATAATATTATGTCATTCAAAAGACAGGCTCTGCCTAGTGTGGGTGTCACCGTTCCTCGAATGTAATCAGGCTATTCTGGTAAATAACGATATTTTATTTTATTTACATTTTTTTACTGTGTGCTATGCTGTTGGTGTACCTTTTAAAATGAATAAATAATGCGTAGTTACTCGCAAATGGTTCAAAATGCATTGAGGAAATTTTACAGTTCCTGAGGTGTAATCCATTAAAAATGTATATTGTGCGTGACAAGTTTTGTTCCAAAAAATATAAGTATGTTATAATTACGTAAATAAATTTTGTTGTGCACCTGTGTTAGTCAGCTATTATAAGTATCATAGATTGACGACTAATTCTGACCTTGTTCGCATATTCAGTACGATAATAGTATAGCTAAGCAATAATAGTAAGGTGGAGAAAACAACTTTGAACTTGAAGATATCTTTTTTTTATAAAATATACAGAAATTAACTTACATTACGTTCACGATCAGAAGTCCTCTAGCCGCTATATTGGTACTATTGTTTTTCAAAACTTTCAATCTGTTTTTTGACAGATTTACAAAGCGTAGGCAATGCTGCCAATTTAGCGGCTAAAGGACAACTTATGGTGAACAGAGTGTAGACGCTGTCTATTTTGACTATTTTAAACTTCATCACACTCATCACATCACTGTTGTCTGACAGATAGGTATATAATTACGAAGTTATCAAACAGCGGTGAAAACGGCTTTTAGTGAGCAAAAAAATAAAATTTTAGTACACTGAATGCTAGAGCTAACTAAAACTATTCAATACCAAAGAGAGCTGGATATATCTAAAGAAATGCACACAAATATGTTCCATTACGTCCTACCCATACAAATACTCGATAATACATTTCGATATAATTTAAAAGTCTCACACAATATTTATACAATAAATACCCTTTAATATCCAATAAATAATCGAAACTTAACATTAATCTACTAAAATTACATTTTTTTTTCTCAAAATGAGCACATTTAAAAGTAATGTATAAGAAGTACTTTTAATTCAATATAATAATGAATAAGTGTCGCCATAAAAATATGAGACACATCGATATTAAAATTTCGTTTCTAATACAGAAATACGTAATATCTCAATTGAATATCATTACAAATATAACTTAAAAATAATTCCGATATTATATTAAAACAACGAAACATCAAGATATACTACACAGAATGCATCTTTAAACTGCTACCAATGATAATTATTATTCTCTGCTACTTTATTTCGGCTTATATTTATCGACTTAAGCACTGTACAAACGTAGACACCATTCGTGTTTACGTACTTATGCCCGACCATTAAAATAAAAAACCTCGCCATATTGCGGAAAAATATTGGAACTAATTTCTTCAAGTGGCAACAATCAAATAAAAAAACAATAAGATGTCTTTCATGATGACCATAGTCTGTTGTCATACCCTATTAAGTATTATGTCAATGTTTTTGTTTATCTGTGGTCAATAAATGTATTTCTTTCTTTCTTCTTTCTTTCTTTCTTTCATTATCGCTGTCGTCAAAGTCTGATGTCAATTGTCAACCATGCCTTGTTATTTCTTGTTGTTTGTGAGTATAACCATAGCAACCAAGTGTTGCTATAACCACAGCTAATGTGTCGCCTCCAGAGCAGGTTTTTTATTTTCTTGGTCAGTGTGTGCACAAAATGTGCCTATATCTGCACAGCGCCTTAGGGTCGCCGAAAACCGGCCACCAGCCATAACCATTTACGGTTGTCGCCGGTGGCCGCCACACGCAGAAGCTTTTAGCTTTAGGTGACTTTTGTGGCTATGGCCATGTTCGGCCACCATTTCTGAAATAACAGTTTAATGCATTCTGCATTAGCCACATACCCTTTGTGATATGTAAAGCTCAATTTATATTATGTGTATATAGACAACAAGACGTTTTAAAACGAATAAAATCTTCAATAAATACAACGATCCCATAACGGCAGGTCCACACTAAGCCCCATTTTTCTTAGGTGTGTAGTCCAATGAACGTTAGCAACAAAGCGTAGAGGAACTGACTGAAGTTTGTGTTTAGCCAATGAGCTTGTAAACTAAATTATAATATGCGTTCTATATTCATGACATAAAAGTAAACTTTGGACTAAACAGTATATCAGCCGTCGAATTATCGAATACGTGTTTGTTTATTGTTTTCATATTTATATTGTACAATTATTAAGAAATAAAGTATGTACTTCATGGACCATGATTTTTTAAACAACATAATATTCTCAGACCAAACAACAGAGTTTGTATTATAGTTAAGGGCTTGTGAAACGGACTAGTGTGGACCTGACATAACTATACAGACAACGACATCCCGACCATTCCATGCCATTATTTAGTTTTATATTACCTACTCATTTAATATTTAACACTAAGAGGTTTTTAGTAGTACAATAAGGGCCATGTTCCTCTATAGTATCCTTTTCTTTGTTGGAAATTTACAAATAAACAGTGCATTTGCAGTGCAAAAAAACGTTTTATCTATCTATTACAGATACTGTATCTACTAGGCATCACTAAATTAAGCGACATGTGGACATAGATAAACACCCAGACTGATACAAACAGACATGTTCACGCACACAAATGTTTGTACCGTGCGGGAATCGAACCCTCGACCTCTGGTGTATTAACGATTTCTTAACCATTACACCAAATTGTAAAAATAATCTAAAAAAACAGTATTTCATATTTCATTTAACCATATCTCGATTATCGTTAAGATGAGTTGATTAACTAGATACTACAAAAGCCATAAGCCCCATTGTGTCATCTATTAAAAACAGTTTACCAAAGATCTAGCACTGGTCCTAAAGAAGATAATTCGAGATAGTTAAGACACCGCAAAGGTATACAAAATACACTTAAAACAACACCCACAGTCGTTTATGTATGACCTTATATATTAAGTCGATAAATGAACAAGGCGCCGATACACTTTCATTCTCATATAACCCGACCATTCAAATAAAAAACCTCGCCATATTGCGGAAAAATATTGGAACTAATTTCAAGTGGCAAGAATCAAATAAAAAAACATTTTGATGTCATTCATATTGCTGTCTGTCAAAGTGTGATGTCAATTGTCAACCGTGCCTTGTTTTTATTGGATAATAAGAGTTATTGTGAGTATAACCATAGCAACCAAGTGTTGCTATAACCATAGCTAATGTGGCGCCTCCAGAGCAGGTTTTTTATTTTCTTGGTCAGGCTATAACTTTCTATCTTCTTTTCCTTTCTCCGAGCGTTTTGTTCCTAACAGGGTACGCTTGCTCCATGATCTAGGACTTGGCAAGTCCAGTTATTATACCTTGTAAATTCCAGCATGAGCCCTGCGACAGGTGTCACAGTGACATTTCTAGTGACGTTGTCGTATTATAAATATATGTAAAATATTCGATAGTTAAGTAATCGATTCTTCTATCGATTTACATTGCAAGATTAAGAACTTTAAGAAATAATTGTTATTTTCGAATCTCATTCATATATTAAGATTTTGTAATCTACGACGATTTACTTTTAATCACATTGATTGATTTTTGATAACAGAATTTTACGTTTAAATTGATAAACAAAATAATTTTATCGATATGTTACACCTTCACAATCGATTATTACGTGTAAGCGAAAGATTTCAGCAATGGACATCCCTAAGTGGGCGGGGCCAGCCCATCACGAACGTTTTTTCTCTGCACACATTTGACAGTCAAAAATTGTGAAACTTTACTCCTGTCAAATCGATGACAGCTGTCGGAGAAATCATGCTGGATTTTACAAGGTATAAATTGAAGCGACTGCCGTTAGACCTCCTTTACCCTTAACAGAGGAACTAAACCAGTTACACAGCCATTTAAATATACAAGTTTCCTCAAGATGTGTATCGCAGCCTTAAAGTCGATATCCGAAGAGACATATACACAGATATATAGCACACGTCCCCAGATATCTAACAATTTGACACTTAAAAAGACAATGTAAAATCTCCTTAACTACATGATAAATGTATACAATATTTACGACAACAATTTTTGGAAGTATGATCCGTTATATTTGATCATTTTAATGATATATCTATTAAAATATAAACCGTAAAATCTAGATTACATCTGATCCATACAACAGTACGTAAATTAACTATACAATCAATTTAGAATAGTGATCGATATTCTATGTTTTATACAGGGCTAATCATTTCAGTGACACCAACATCTAATGGAACCTCAATCCTTCATTCGAACTCATGCTATAAAACGATTTTATTCAAAAACTTTTTAAAAAGTCTCAGAACAAAATTGTTCATGCAATATCAATTTACTTTGATCAACTTTACCAGAATCTAAATACAATTTTTTCGTCTAACCTTCTACGAAATAGACAAAACGCGGAATTACTTTAAGAGATATAAAAATTCTATACGTAGATGACCAATTACTGGGGCACATGGAGACTTAATAATCTAACAAGGTATAAATATTACATTAACGAGCGAGTCACCCGAATGAAACCTCTATATCCTATTAGCTGCCTCTAATTGTAACATTATCGTATTCTCATTTTAAGTTTAACATAAGGGCATGAGAGGGTGAAAAGTAACATTCTGACAATACTCATTTACGCACTTGTTAGAATGCGAGCGAATTGATCTGTTCAATCGCATCGCCCAGCGCCAAATTTAATGATACCCTACATAATTTATAATATCGATACTGATGATAAATCGAAGTAGACATCTGTAAGGGACTCATTCGAATGACTCACTCTGTATTAAAATTACGATAAAAATTTCTAGCTATGAACATCATTTAGATTAGTTTGAACGCAAAACTATCTTCCACCAGCTTTCAGTTTAATCTTAAATAAGATTTAGCTTTATTATGTCTGTATTGGATCACTCAGTATGAATTGTACCGACAGTCATGTTTTATAATAGACTTTTTTATATAACGTATCTCAAGACAGTATTGTCACAGTACATAATTATGATCGTTTAATTAGTATAGATTGATATCGCACAGGACTCGATACCGAGCGAAATGGCGCAGTACAGGCCACAGTCTGTCGGAGATGAATTGGCAATATAAACTAAGTATAATACGCGTCAACTTAATTGGCTTGCCTGAACATCGTGCGAGTATCTGCGCAGAACACAAATGTAGGTGTCAGAGCACCTGCGCAAACGACGCGACCAGCTAATTTCAGACAAGCCAATTAAGTTGACGCAGACTATACAAAAACAAGATATCGCGCTGAAAGTCTATACCGAGTACGAGTATATGTCTTAAGAACCACCATGTTGTTACAAAGTTTAGGAGCACACACAAGTAAGTCCACAGATATAGTATCGCGCAGGAGGTCCATACCGAGTATTACAGCGTAAGTCCCAGTACACACAGATCAAAGGTATCTTAGAGAAGGGGGCGTGGCCGTACCTTGGGGCGTGGCCGCCTAGTCCGGCGTGAGGTCGTTACATAAGTTTAGGAGCACAAGTAAGTCCACAGATAAAGTATCGCGCAAGAGGTCCATACCGAGTATTACAGCGTAAGTCCCAGTACACACAGATCATAAATGTATATCAGAACATCAAAGGTATCTTAGAGAAGGGGGCGTGGAAGTACCTTGGGGCGTGGCCGCCTAGTCCGGCGTGAGGTAGAGCCGGCGGCGGCCGCGCGACAATCAGCGCGGCGTGCGCGGCGGCGACACCGCCTCGCCGCAGCCCGCCATGTGCGAGCTGTGCAGGCGCACGATCTCGCACACGATCGCTGACTCGATGTCCACGCCTGAGAACAACGACGAACGTTTTACCACTCAAACTAGTCCACAATCACCTTACCTACTTTGTACAGACGGCAACAGATCAACCTACCCTAATCTGTCAAAAAATCTCAATTGGAAGAGAACTCTATGAGATGTGAATAAAGCTGATAATTGGTTGTAGAAATTTGACAGATTAGGGTAGTCTGATGTGCTGTCGACTGTACCTGCGGTAGCAGAGCCGTGGGCTTGCTCCCAATATAAAAAAGTCAAATGGAATGATTTACTAAATAGGTCCATACGGTAGCCAATGGGGAAGGGGTGAAATGTGACTTAACAGAACTGTCACACATGTTTTTAGGAAGGTAGAGCATTCTGGATCTGGATCTTCCACTCAACCCGCCCACTGAATTACCGACCACCCCATTTTATAACGTCAAATGCACAGTTCCCTTGTATTTTTATTATTAACATGAAGTAGGGGAGATAGAAAGGAACCTTGTGGTACGCCAACGTGGAACGTACATTATTTTACCAACGATTCAGTATGATGTGGTCGATTTTTAGGTCGATCGTAAACCAACAATTAACAAACAAAGGGGCATTTTAGGCAGTATTACGCCAGGAGGATTACAGACAATGGCCGGTGAAGTCTACCGAAAGCCTTCGCAATGTCAAGATTTATTTGTATAATTGTCTACTTCTTCAGTGGCATATCATGTGGATAAGAATTCGTTAATGATTTGATAAATCACCAATTGATTATTTATAAGGAATCAATTAATAATTTACATAAAAATATTTATTTTTAGTAAGGCTTATATTTGCTTACTCACCCGCATGTACTTCTTCCCTGGTGAGAACGATCTCCTGGCTGGCTTCCGGCGATACCAAGATTACTCTATGGTGACGCGTTTGTAAAAGATTAGCAATCACCATCTGTAATAAAACAGAAACAAATCACTTTATATTATCATATATCTTACTTCTTACTAATATTATAAATGCGAAAGTCTGGATGTTTGGATGTTTAGATGTTTGGATATTTGTTCCTCAATCACGCCTAAACGGCTGAACGGATTTAGATGAAATTTGGCACACGTATAGTTTATAACCTGGATTACATAGGGTATAAAATTCCTACGGGAAACGTCTCATTCCTGCGGGAATAATAATTTTGAAAATACTGAACCGATTTGAATAATTCTTTCACCGTTGGAAAGCTACACTATCCCCGGTGAACATAGGGTACTTTTGATCCCGGAAATGTGAGGGGAAGGGGGGATATTTGAAAAAAGAGATTACGCGCGGGTGAAACCGCGGGCGGAAGGCTAGTATTTAAATAAAATCATATCAAAAATAATGCAATGTGTTGGAAGTGTGACATCCGGGCAGGGGGTCATTAATAGTCTGATAATTAAGGCTATAGTAAGTTACTTACCCTATGCTTGTACTTGTCGAGGGCAGCCCTCGCCTTGGGGATAAGCAGGCTCTCGTCGGTCTCCAACTTGAAGGAGACGACGTACGCGGCCGGGACCCACAGGTTGACGAGTGGGGCCAGCATCTTCGGTACAAGATGGAGCTGGATGATGGGCGCGCCGCTCGCTGACTGCATCTTATGCGTCGGCTGCGAACGAACCGTACAATAGTGGTTTCACCAGTAAATTCTTGTATTGGGTCCAGCTTAGGTCTGAATATTGATAGGACGTTATTTAGAGTTCGACTGGCTAGCTACTTCCGCTAGGTGGAATCTGCCACGATGATAGATTTGGCTGTGTTTTGGCAATATCACTGTGGGAGCCAGTACACTTGGAACGAGAATCCTTAATTTTGGAGGCTAATGACCAGATCAGCGGCCGTGTGTGGGACTCGCGACCAAAGATATTCGTCCCACTACCCACAAAACTCCACGTTTCTTTTTCGCACGCACCTGGAAGGGGTGATCCCAGTGCCAGTCTGTGACGTTTGACCGACCCATCCTTGGGTACCATTGGTTAATGCGTAGACAAGGGTGGCGCCTAGCTGTCAGGAAAGCCTACAGTGTGATAGCATACTGAGCGATGCGAAATCCTCTGACCATCATCTGAAGTTTGTGCCTGCCTACCGCACAAAAAATCTCTTACTTACCACCCGGTCCTTCGGTATATAAAAGTCCGACACGGCAGCGGCGAGATAAAGCACGGCTCTTGAGCCCAGGTTGGCGAGGCACTCGCAGGCGGCGCGGATGAGCCAGAAGTAGTCCGACACCGTGGTGAAGGCCACGTGCAGGATCGCGCCCGCCGCGTGCGCCGCCTTGTACCGTAAAAGCACCGGCGCTAGCACGTCCACGCTGTCTGGTTTAACTAGAAAAAAATAATTTTACGATAAAATCTTCTGCTTTTGCTACAAATATCACAATCAAAAACAATAGAAAGCTACGAGAATCTGACTACTTTAGAGGATGTAGACAAGGTACAAGTAATAATTTGGTTTACAATGCATATTTTTTAATTGTCAACAATAATTCATCGGTCCTGTGCTGACCGCAGCCTGTCAAGATCGCAGCTAGATGCTGCGATCTTGACGAGATTGACGGTCCATCTTGCAGAGGTTGGGGACGCCACAGGTGCCAACAGTGATAATTTCATTTTCTAATATTATGTTCAAATAAAAACAATGAAGACTTACTGCTCATAATTTGTACTTTATGGCACTGTACTATGTCATGCTGACGAAAATAATAAAAATAATAGTTACAATAAAAAAAGAAAAAAAAAGGCAAGTTCTTTTTAAACCATAACAATATAATTAATTGTAGATACGTCTTAAAACTTTTGCACTGCGCAATATTTAATATGTTTTTGCTTACACAATAATATTCTGCTACAATAATTTCTAAGTCTGAGTAATAGGCTCGCGGATAAGATACGGTCGATATAACCAGCTTAAAGCGGAAAAGCGGTTGTTCCGCTTCGCTCGCAGCCAATTAGTTTACTTTTATTGCTGGGTGCGGACTGAAGAAAGAAAATCATTTGATTACTTTCTTCTGGCTTTATTATTTTTATAGCTGAGCGTGGCCTTCATTGTCGGCCAGTGTTAGCAGAGATGTTTTAAGACCGCGAAATGGCGGTCTTATTTAGGAGCAATCATTGTACATATATGGTCAAATAAACATTTTCTATTCCTAATAAATAAAAAGGTATAATATCATAGTAGGACTGTAATTGTTCTGTGTGGAATTCGAACTCAAAGCCCTTGGTGTATAGGGCAAGGTCACTATCAAATGAACCGGTTTATTTTCGTAAGACTCGTAGGCCATCCAGTGCACGGTACTGGGGTACCAGATAGAGAGTCCCACTTAACCCATGCTCTCCGGGAGGGTATGCTTAAGGATGCATCCGATTGCACCTCAGGTCGGCGTCATTTCCCTTGCAGTAAAATAAGGAACTGACTCGTCCCGTTTGGGTGTGAATAGAAAACCGGGGGTTATTCTCTAGTTCCACACAGATCTTGAGTTATGTCGCTTAAACGCATTCTTCTCCAGCAAAAAATCTTCTACAAAAATTACCATACCTGTGATAGTGGTATTCGGTCCTCTCTCCTGAATGTCCAGCATGTCGAGCAGCTTCTGCCCGCTGAAGTGCCTCGTGAAGGGCTCGAGCGACTTCTGGCGGTGCATGAAGATGACCGCGTATCCCTGCTCGAGGAAGTACTCGGCTGACGCGGAGCCGCGCGTGCCCGCGCTGAAGTTGTCCACGAAGCGAACTGTGTTGTGCTCCAGGGGGACTGTGGTGCCGCCCGACTGGAGGGATAACCATGAGAATCATATACATTGAACTGAACTCAAATTAGGCGATTCAAAGCAGTTAGAGGCAATGGAAGTAAACTATGACCACGACGTAGAACTAGATGTCAATCAAATATCAAGTTTTCTCACGTGAATTTTTAATACTTAACGGTCTCATTTCTGACACAAAGGTGCACTTATTTTTTGTGTCCTTCCACGCAGAAGCGAACCAAATCGTCACATTTACAACATTTTTTTGAATTTATAATGTCATAGATTGTTTTCGTCACTGTCCACGTTTGATGACAGAGATGTTAAAAAAAATCTAGGTATCTGCCCTAATAAGCTACATCTGCGCGTCTGTTAAAATAAGATAACGAAATCGATGTTTATGCAAGAACTTAAGAATTCTGTGGTCTGCATGAGCCCAAGCTACTTCTAAATAAAAAAACTAAACAAAGTTGCCTTATTACAGTGGGAAGTCTGGCTTTCGGCCACCTTAATGCTAATATAATGAAGGAAATCTATTTCAAAATCAAATTCGTAAACGATACTCACAGTAACAAGTACTATTTTATTCCCGTACTGGTCATGGCGCTCGCAGAACTCCTTGAGAAGAGAGCGGTTGTCCTCAAAGTCCGTGGGGGGAAGGTGGACGGCAAAGAACTCCTCCCACGAGCCGCTCGACATCGCGACTGCCGTATCTTCTCTCCTGGGACCAATGCATACATTTCTAAAGGGTCACCAGTAGCCACTGTGATTAGGCTATACATAATAAACGCGACCGGTTAATTACAACTTTTAATTAATGCAGGTAAAGCCTAGTAATTATGAAATTTGACGTTTCGGTGAGTTGACCTTTGACCTAGATTGCGAATTAACTGAAACACGACAGAGCTAAGTAGAGAAACGATAAGCCGGATTACAACTGGCTGCCTCAGTGGTGCAGTAGTTTTTAGGTCGATTACTTTAGCTCAACGCGTCGACTGCGCTCAAGACCCCTATTTTTTTGAAAACTCGGAATTAGGTACGGTCAACAGCACATCACGGTTAACACTTGCAGTTCGATAATAGCACTTATGCCCCCGACATAAGAATCGTGCAAAGTCCAAAGTGTTACGTCTGACTTGCTTTTGACTGTACAATACCTACTTGTTCGGAAATTTTAAGTTACAGTCCAGAGTGAATGGCAATTAAGAGTACTTGAGTCAGGTAAAAAACAAACTCAAATAACAATGTTTGAATCATAAGAGCAAACATACCACACAGTTGTAAGATGACATCATAAAAACACAAACAAAATGTAAAAATAGACTGGACTTTAAGCCACAGTTGACACTTTGACAGTAAGAGGATTATGCTGGTGATTGAAACTCGATATAGCAGTGATTTGCATGTACCAAGACTTCCGAAAACTTAGGGGGTTTCATTAAAAGGGCTTACTCACAAAATGCTGTGCTAGGGTTATTGAACTCAAAACCTAACTATTACTGCTGTTTTTATTTGTTTTATTCAAAATGGATAAGTGTTAGATATGGAACGCATCCATAGTTCTTTTTTTTATGTGTTCCTCCCTTGTCTGTGCCCTCTGGCAACACCGGTCTCTTCCTCCGCAAGCGTGTTAGCGGCTAGGCGTTTCACTAAAGCTTGTTATACATTTATTTCCGAATAAGTATTAATAAACCATTGTAATACAAAATAAGTGTAGTTTTCTTTCATGCAATCCAACTTTCTTCATGGTAGCAGAGCGTAGTTGGATCCGTGTGCATGAAAGAAAAGCTTCCGACAGTGCCGAACGCCCGAAAGAAAGTTTAAGGTTAGAACAGAACACGAGGTCGCAATTTCATCATCAAGATGAGCTCAAATACGTTTCAACTCGAGAAGCTCACCGGCCGAGACAACTTCACAACGTGGAAGTTCAGTATGAGAACGTATCTGGAGCACGAGGACCTGTGGAAATGCGTGGAACCAGTCCCCGGCGAACAAATCGACTCCCGCATGGACATCAAAGCAAAGGCAAAGTTAATTTTACTTTTAGACCCGCAGATCTATGTACACGTGCAAGAATGTACCACAGCCAAGGAGGTGTGGGACAACCTACTCAAAGCCTTTGACGACAATGGCTTAACAAGGAAGGTAGGTCTACTTAAAGATCTGATTAATACAACACTAGAGTCAAGCAATAGTGTCGAAGAATATGTTAGTAAAATTATGTCCACTGCCCACAAATTGCGGAATATAAATTTCGATGTCAATGATGAATGGCTGGGTACACTGATGTTGGCTGGGCTTCCTGATTTATACAAGCCTATGATAATGGGTCTGGAAAGTTCTGGTGCTAAAATCAGTGCAGATTTAGTTAAAAATAAGTTAATTCAAGAGGTGAATACTTCAGATCAGAGTTCTGCGCTGTATACTGTTAACACTAAGAAGAAGAATAATACAGCAACATCAAAATTTAGGCCACGATGCTTCAATTGCAATAAACATGGCCACTTTGCAAAGTTTTGTTCGAAGAAACCTGTAAAGAAGAACAATGAGTATAAAAAGGGGGAAAGTTCCAGTTTTGTTGCAGCATTTTCAGCCACTGCAGAGGAAGGAAAAGACAATTTATGGTATATTGATTCAGGTGCATCCATGCACATGTCGTGCCGCAGTGATTGGATGTATAATATCACCGAGCCATCTGTAAAACATATAACTGTGGCAAACCGAGAGCCACTAACTGTAAAGGGAGTAGGATACGTTGATATTCAATTGAATAAGGATGACAAAATACAGGTAAAAAATATTTTGTATGTACCTGGGTTGGCTGCTAATCTTCTTTCAGTCAGTACAATTGTCAAAAGTGGATACAAGGTCACTTTCAGAGACAAGAGATGTGAAATCTGTGATGGTAATGGGAAGGTTGTGTGCTCCGCAACATTACATAACAATTTGTACATTGTTGATAGTAAATATAGGTATGAGTCTGCCCACTTAACATTAAATGCAGGTAAAAGTGATGAATCTCACCTGTGGCATCTGCGGATGGCCCATTTAAATGTTACAGATGTGAAGAAGCTGCCAGATTGTGCTGAGGGTGTGAAACTGTCTCCAGAGAAAGGTGATGTCACCGGGTGTATCCAATGCATGGAAGGTAAACAATCAAGATTGCCGTTTAAAAATGTTGGCTCCAGAGCAACCAGGCCACTGGAACTAATACATTCAGACCTATGTGGCCCCATGGAGTCTACATCATATGGAGGTATGAGATATTTTATAACATTTATTGATGACTTTACACGCATGGCCCATGTTTACTTCATGAAAGACAAAATGAATGTTACTGATATATTTAAAGATTTTAAAATGAGAATGGAGAACAAGCTTGATCATAAAATTAAAATCATTAGGACTGATAATGGTAAAGAATATTGTAATGGTACATTTGAGAGTTTTTTGTCTGGGCATGGCATCACTCACCAAACTTCAACTCCATATACACCACAGCACAATGGCATGGCAGAACGAATGAACAGGACACTAGTAGAGAGGGTGAGATGCATGTTGTTTACTGCTGAATTGGACAAGCGCACTTGGGCTGAAGCTATAGCTACTGCAGCTTACATTTTTAATAGGTCTCCCAATAAAGCCTTGCATGGCAAAACGCCTTATGAGATGTGGGAAGGGAAAAAGCCCAATCTCTCTCACATGCGAATTTTTGGCTCTGTTGCAATGGTTCACGTTCCTAAAGAAAAACGTCTGAAATGGGACAAAAAGTCATTAAAAATGATACTAGTTGGCTACTGTGAGAACACTAAGGGCTACCGCTTAATGGATTTAAAAACTCATAAAATAACTAAGAGTAGGGATGTTGCATTTCTAGAAGATTATAAAAACATACATACTGCTTCTGAAAATAATGTTTCAGCTGATTTGCCATCAGAGAAAAATCCATCAAATAGTTCCAGTTCTCAACACAAAGATGAGCAGCAGGAGGTCATCTGTACCAGTCAGCAGCAGTCAAGTCACTCCGATGAGTCCAACATCCAGACACCTTCAGCCACTATACCACATAATGACTCCTATGAAAGGTATGATGAAGAAGACTCAAGTGAATACAACACTGATGCAGGTGAGCTTGATCAGCATGATGATACTTACTCTCCACCCTACCAAGTCCCGCAGACATCAAGAAGTAATGTCACCTTGAGACCACGTGATAAACTGCGTAGGCGTAATTCAGATAATACATTCTTCTGCTTATTTACTGATTTGACAGACCCTCAGACGGTCGAGGAGGCCATGTCATCTCCTCAGGCTACAGAATGGAAAAGGGCTATGAATGAAGAATATAATTCACTTGTCAAAAATGAAACTTGGAGTTTGACAGACCTGCCTGCAGGTCAAAGGGCACTACCCTGCAAGTGGGTATTTAAGACTAAAACTAATTTGAATGGAGATATAGTCCGTTATAAGGCTAGACTTGTAATCAAAGGATATGCTCAGGTTAAAGGTAGAGATTATGAGCAGATATTTTCACCTGTTGTTCGTTACACTACAATCCGTTACTTGTTTGCTTTAGCTGCCAGATATAGTCTCCAGATTGATCAAATGGATGCAGTGTCGGCCTTCCTGCAGGGGGAGATTGACAAAGATATTTATATGCAGCAGCCTGAAGAATTCAAAGAGGGAACACAGGTATGCCTTTTAAAGAAATCAATATATGGGCTCAAACAGGCCAGTCGCCTATGGAATATTAAACTTAATAATGTGCTATGTCAAATGGGAATGGAGCAATCTAAAACTGATCCCTGTGTTTATTTTAATATAAAGAAAAAGGCATTTATAGCTGTTTGGGTCGATGATCTCATTTTGTTTACATCCAATGAGGATGATAAAAATTGGTTAAAAGGAAGCTTAAAACAACATTTTGAAATGAAAGATCTGGGAGAGGCAAGTCAATGTGTTGGCTTGAATATTACTAGAGATGGTAATAAGGTAATGATAGATCAAGAAAAATATATCAAAGAGTTACTTACCAGATTCAGAATGTCAGATTGCAAGCCGGTCAAAACGCCAATAGAAGTAGGTCTTAAATTTAATGAAAATGTAGAAGAAGAAACATTGGATTGCCCTTATCAGCAAGCTATCGGCGCCCTACTCTATGTGGCACAAGGGACAAGACCAGATATTTCGTTTGCTGTTAACATGTTGAGCAGATACAATAAAACCCCTAAACTTGAACATTGGACAGCAGTAAAAAGGATTTTCAGATACTTACAAGGTACGAAAGACCTAAAGTTGGTATACACCAAAGATGGAGATGAGGAAATCACAGGGTACTGTGATGCAGATTGGGCCAGTGACGTGCGCGATCGCAAGTCGTGCACGGGCTACACTTTTATGTTACAGGGAGGTGCTATTTCCTGGCGCTCGCACAAGCAGCAGACCGTGGCGCTGTCGACGGCAGAAGCTGAGTACATGGCCATGTCTTCGGCGGCGCAAGAAGCCCTGTGGCTTCGGCAACTACATGGGGAGCTCGGACATCAGCAGGCCAGCCCAATGATCATCTTCAGCGACAATCAAAGTGCTATTAGACTATCTACTAATGATTGTTATTTACCTAGGTCGAGACATATTGATATACGCTATCATTTTTTGAAAGTTCATGTTAATAGTTTAAAGATAAAGTTTTGTTATATTTGTGGGGATAAAATGATTGCCGATATGTTAACTAAAGGAACTGTTGCTGTAAAACATTGTTTTTGTGTATCAAAAATGGGATTGCGTTCCAGGGGTGGGTGTTAGATATGGAACGCATCCATAGTTCTTTTTTTTATGTGTTCCTCCCTTGTCTGTGCCCTCTGGCAACACCGGTCTCTTCCTCCGCAAGCGTGTTAGCGGCTAGGCGTTTCACTAAAGCTTGTTATACATTTATTTCCGAATAAGTATTAATAAACCATTGTAATACAAAATAAGTGTAGTTTTCTTTCATGCAATCCAACTTTCTTCAATAAGCATTTGGCCACTATCTCACATGAGGGTAAGAGTGATGCAGCGTAAGGGTGGTAACTTACCTAAATAACCCAATACTCTATTCACTCTTGAGTAAAGTTATTTATTATCTGAGCCATTATTTATTATTTGCGGGTTCGATCCCCGCACGGTACAAACATTTGTGTGCATGAACATGTCTGTTTGTATCGGTCTGGGTGTTTCTATGTATAATATGTATGTATTTACAAAAAAAAAAAAGTATATAAGTAATGTTTATCCGTTGTCTGGCACCCATAGCACAAGCTAATGCTTAGTTTGGGGCTAGATGGCGCTGTGTGAATAATGTCCCAAGATATTTATTTATTTATTTATTTATTTATTTATTATCTTTTGAAATACAAAAAAACTGTTTTTGCATACATAATATGCTTAATGGTCCCCAAATGGAGTCCAACGTCAAAACTGTGCTTTATGTATAAATATTATAATTGCGAGTTAATATCGAGTTGTCCTAATCAAATAGTTTATACTTTAATTTTTTCAACTTTAGATATATCATTGTAATGACATGTGTGAATTTTTAGATGGCCTAACTAGTTTGTCCTGAAATCGGGTTTGGCCGATAACATATGTGAGTGGTTGACCAAAAAGGGACCTGGAGGGAGTGAAAAACCGTTATTTATTTATTTTTGAATTATTGAATCCGTGGTCTTTTAGCTTTGTTTTGGTCTAACCAGAATATTTTTAGGCACCGTAGATTTTTTTTTAAGAAATTTTTTTTGTGAGCCGAGGCGTAATACATCCTCTAAGAAAACACGAAACTTCAAACGCGATTTACTACTACTACTACTTTTAAAACTACTACCTTTTGTTTCTCTGTTCCGTGACTACTACTATGATGGCGCAGCGACCCAAAGAGAGTCTTGGCCTCCGATATTAATTTACGCCACCTCGGCCGGTCCTGCGCGAACGCGAAACGCGATTTACTCAAAATCAATTATTTTCCCTTGAGCTCCCTTTTTGGTCAACCACTCACATATACATAACAATAAGATTTATATTAATTTATCCAAAATAAACAGGTAACACATACTTAACCTATGTTGGGGCCTGAGCTTTGGGGGTTGTTTGTTAAGAATGATAGAGCTTGTTTAAGTAATATAAAATGTATTAAATGTTCCAAAAATGTTCTTAAATGTTAACTGTTAAAACTAATGTTAATGTTGATGAGTGCGCCCGATTGTACCGACGGCGAAATATGCACTAATTAATAGGTTTAACGTGTCGTACGACGCGAAGGTTGTTGACCTCATTACCGCGCGTACCTAACATCATAAAAGTATTGCAAAACATAAGTGTTCGTTCCGAACATATTCCCGGGCGAGGAAAATACCTTAAAAATGATACATCAATGATAGTTAGTAATGTTGATGAGACAAGATGATGAACAATTTGGTCTTTTATACTACTGAAAATGTTAGTACAATGTTTGTTAATGAGATAAAGCTAACAAATTTCTTAAATAATGCGGTTCCGTTTCACTGATCACTCACTATTCACTAAACACTAATTTTTTAGCCACCGACACTGGCTTTAACACCTTTAATTCGGTTTCACTGTTAAATTTACGCACTCGCGCACTACCACTATCACACTCACTGACTTCGTGTAGTTGACACATGCTGGTGGAGCGGGCGGCGCGGCGGGCGGGCGGCGGCGGCGTCGCCTGCTCGCCCGGCGCCGGCGCTGCTCCCTGCGCAGGCGACGCCGCGCCGAGCCTGCACACGCGCCGCCACCTCCGGCAGGCGACGATACCCGCCGACACTGCTGCCACAATTATGATTCCGTACAATAGCGTGTACTGATGTATATCATGATGAGATACTGAGTACAGGTCTAATGATGACTCAGCATCTCTTAGGCCTTGAATCTTTTTCTCTATCTCTTTATGAGCGGGATCGTTGCTTAGGCCTTGACTCTCATTCCAGCCATGTAAGGTGATCTGTTCCATGTTAAGGTTTATAATATGGTTAATTGGCGCTATTACATTAATTTCCAAATTTTCTTTAATGTTTATTGAACTTCTTCGGTCTTTATGAGTAAACACAGTAAAATTATCTGTTTTAATCAAGCAGTCCCCGTTAATGCTTATTATACTGGGATTCGTCAGCTGATGCGCTGTAACGCGATCCTTGCATATTGTGCGAACTTGACACTGCCCGCAGCAGGTGTATAAGTATGTGTTTACTTTTGTCAAACAATGCCACGTGCTTTGGCACGCGATCGTTTCTGTCTTACAGTTATTAAGGTCATGTTCATTTTTTATACATAAGTCTTGATCCCTTTTTAACTTATATACGGGTCTATTTAAGGCACAGATCAATGTTGAACTATCCTTGGCCATACAATTTTGAACGTCCTCTTGAGATATCGGAATGTAGGAGTCCTTTTGTAAATTTATAGCGATCTGCTTGGATATAGGTATGATGTTCCTCATATAATTACCAACATGTTGTGGGATTGGTATTAGTCTGTACAGGTCGTACGTATCTCGACTAATCAAAGGGATTTTGATCTCAAATATAAAGTACTCCTTGGTCATTTTGGCCTTTATCTTGAGTAGTTTATACATCTCTCTGACGTCAGATTCTATGTTGTTAATGGGAAGCGTTACTTCCGATGATAGTAATGCTGATATCGTATTTAGCTCTCCCTGTAGTTGTTGCGGTGTCAGCAGATGAATGTTGAAGTGACCATGGTATATGTCGGTCACCGTGTCCAGAAGAGTTTGTTGGATGTCTTTTAATGTTTGCAGCAACTGCTGAGCGGCTAAAGCGGATAAGGTGAAGTCTTCTTCTAGCGATACTCTATTAACTTGTTTTTCTAATGTCCCCAGAGCCTGGTCTATTTTTACTAAATGTTTATTAATAATTTTGTGCTGTTTTGACATTATATCTTCCGTCCTTTTCAACAAGTTATATTCCGATTCTAAAAGCGATGTTTGATTTTTCCAAAGGTTGTTTAGATGTGACTGACTTGCCCTTAATAGTTGAATGTCTTTCGTATACTGTACTGCGAATTGGTCATCCAATACTCCGAATAGCGCGTTCGCTATGTACCCGACACCATTGATAAGGCCTCTGCGCTGTCTGGAGTGAAACTTAAAATGCTGATTAAGTAACAGCTGATTGTAATATTGTAGCTCTAAGTAGTGGTGATTCAACTGTGGAACTATCATGTTACATTGGTTGTCTTGATGTAATTCGGCACATGTTGTTGTTAAATAATTGCGGATTTTTTCAAATGCGGTGTTGCCTTCCCAATAGGGGCTCATGTCATAATATACCACCAAGGTCCACGAGTCTCTGTTCAATTGGATTTTGGTTACGGGGTCGAAGTATAATGTTTGATTTTTGTCTAGCTCGGTGATAACACTCGTCCCGAACACGTGTGATAATAAACTAAGAAAATAAATCAATGTTAAGATGATCGACGAGAAGGTGTTTCGCTTACTCTTTGTTGCCCTTTTTTCTTGTTTTTCCTGATTTAGTAGTTCTGATGTTTCTTTTTCTTCCTGTTTTGATCGAACCGGCAAAAGTGATAATTTTGTAACTGGCCTTTTAATGTGTCCGTTTTTTGTTTTCAATGTAACGACTCTAACGTAGCCGTCACTGCCGGGGTGCGTCTCCATTACTCGACCTAGGGCCCATTTCCCAGCAGGCAAATTGTCTTCGTGAATCGTTACCAAGTCTCCTACTTGAATATTCTGTTGCGGCTTTAACCACTTCCTGCGCGCTGTTAATTGAGTAAGATATTCAGATTTCCACTTTTTCCAAATTTCTTGGAAGATTTTAGTTGTTAAATGCCATCTTGTTCGAGCGTCTTCTGCTGTTTCGATAACGGTCACGTCGGCTCTGCCGGTTAAGAAATGAGCTGGTGTTAAAATGTCTAAGTCTTCGATATCTTCTGTTAACGCACACAACGGTCTCGAGTTCAGACAAGCTTCTAGTTGCGTTAGGATAGTGGAGAATTCTTCGAACGTGAGCTTTTGTTCTCCGACTACACGTCTCAAGTGATGTTTCAAGCTCCGTACGGCCCTTTCCCATAATCCACCTGAGCTAGGCCAGGAGGGGGCGGTAAAGTGCCACTGAATCTGCATTTCTGTTATTTCTTTATAGAAGCTGTCGTTGAAGATACTCATAAGATTAAAATGTTCCGCTTGTAAAATGTTGTTTGCCCCATGGAAGTTCGTCCCGTTATCACTATAAATATGCGCCGGGGCTCCACGCCGCGCCGCCATCCTGCGTAGAGCTGCGATGAAGGCTGAGCTAGTTAAATCCGAGATTATCTCCAGGTGTACAGCTTTTGTTACCATACACACGAAGACGGCTACATAAGCTTTCAGAGTCCGTGCTCCACGGCCCTTGTTCATCTTAACGTCCATGCAGCCTGTGTAGTCCACTCCAGTGTGGTAAAAGGGAGGGGCCGGGTTGACCCTTGCTTCAGGCAGGTCACCCATGAGTTGGTTCATCTTGGATGAGTTTTGCTTTTGACAGGTAACACAGTCCCGTATCACCTTCTTGACAATGTTAACGCCTCCGGTTATCCAGTACTGCTGCCTCAGCTTAGCTAGTGTTAAGCGAGGTCCACCATGAAAGGTTTCCAGGTGAGCTTGGTTTATCAGAAGCGTAGCTAGGCGGCCGCTTGACGGGATTATGGCGGGATGCTTCATCTCTATGTTTTTGATGTTGCTATGTTTCAGTCTTCCACCGACTCGTAAGATGTTATCTTTGTCTATGATAGGATTTAGACTCAAAATTTTGCTGTTCGATTTCACAATTCCGTTTTTGTTTAGCTGTTGCATATCCGTTCCAAATTCATTTTTCTGTACATATTTTATTATAGTCAATTTAGCTTTATTCAACTCATGCAACGTGAGTTGACCTGGTAACTGCTTACGCTGCGGGTTCAACGTTCGCTGTAACCATGCTATAATTCTAATAATTTTTGTAATAGAATTATATTTATGCATGATTTTATAAATAATGTTGTCTTCGCTATCCGTTTGAATTATGTTTGTTTGTTTTGTATTTTTTGATCTTGTTTCCAAATCTGTAGTGTATTTCTTGTTATCCTTCAACGCATTAAGGTTCTTTTCAGAGAGCCATGATGGTCCTTCCCACCACAGGACATTATCCTTTAATTGAGAAGCATATAGTCCTCTACTTGCCATATCCGCAGGGTTGTCACTCGACTTTACGTAACTCCAACAGCTGACCGGAATTACGCTTGCTATTTTTTCTACTCTATTTGCTACGAATGTTTTCCATCTGCATGGTTCTCCTTGTATCCATCCTAATGCTGCTGTGGAGTCTATCCAACAATAGAGTTCTATGTTACAGTCTTTTAATGATAATTTTATTTTGTGTATTAATTTTGATAATAACAAGGCGCCACTGAGTTCTAATTTAGGTAAAGATAATGCTTTCTTGTGAGGGACCAGTTTACTTTTCGCGGCGACTATAATGACTTTTGTGGTATCCTTGATTTGTGCGTAAACAACACAAGCATACGCTTTTTCCGAGGCGTCACAAAAGCCATGTAATACGATTGTATCATTTGCCTTACATAATAACCATCTTGGTATTTTAATCTCACTGATTGTTGGAATACTTTGTTTTATTTTTAACCACTCTTGGTGTATGTCATCTGTGACTAGATCGTCCCATGTAAGGTTTAGTTTCCACAGCTTTTGGAAAAGAAGTTTTAACTTTGTTGAAAGTGGCGCTAACCATCCCAGAGGATCGAATAGTCTGGATATTTCGGATAACAGGTTTCGTTTTGTTGGTTTAAGGTTTTGTTTTGATGCTTTGTATTGAAAGGTGAACATATCTGTTGATGAATTCCAGGACAGTCCTAAAGTTTTGGATGTTTCTTCTGTGCTAAAATTGAACATTCTGTTTTCGTTGCTATTTCCTTCTTGTTGTATGTGTTCTAATAATTCCTTATTGTTCGATGACCACTTCCTCAGGTTCATTCCTCCGCGCTTGAGTAATGAAATTAGGTCTAATATTAGTTGTTTGCCTTCCTCTATAGAATAAGATCCATGAACAAGGTCATCCATGTAAAAAGATGTTTCGACTGTTTTTGCAGCTTCCACGAAGTTCTCCCTCTCATCTGCCGCTAATCGTCTCAGGGTCATAAGAGCTAAAAATGGGGCAGCCTTAGTCCCATAGGTTACTGTTAATAATTTATATGTTTTTAAGGGTTCTTGCGGTGAATCTCTCCAGACAATCTTTTGTAGTTCCTGATCTTGAGGGTTAACTAGTATCTGCCGATACATTTTTTCTATATCGGCAGTGAATGCGAATTCATACTGTCTCCATTTTATCAATAAAGCTTGTAAATCTTGTTGTAAGTTAGGGCCTGAATACATTACGTCATTCAGGCTCAATCCGGAAGTGGTTTTGGATGACGCATCGAATACAACCCGATATTTAGTGGTACTTGATTCCTCCCTTTGAACCCCGTGATGTGGTAAGTAACACTCGAGGGTGGTACTTGAGTTGTTGTCCAGAGCCATGTGGTTTAATGTTTTATATTCCTTCATGAATTCCTTATAATGCCTTGCCAGCTGTTCTTGTTTTTCAAATTTTTTCTCTAAATTACGAAATTGAGCTATACTCCTTTCCTTTGACGATCCTAGTTTTTGTTGAACGTTTGGTTTAAGAGGTAAACGGACTTCGTACCGACCATCTTCTTTCCTAAGGGTTGTAGAGGAATAGAAAGTCATACAACTCTGGTCTTCCACGGAAAGATTCGATGTTTCGGTTATTTCCTCGACGGTCCAAAATCTCTCTATTTCTGTAATGTTGTTTAATGCTACATTGCAGTGATAAGTTGTTGTTTTCGCATGACCGCATAGCAACCATCCTAGCTGTGTCTGTTGCGCAATAGGTAATGTTGGATCTTCCTTTTTGATAATTCCACTTAAAATTATGTTAGAATAAATATCTGCTCCGAATAATATATCTACGGGGCGGCTTTTGTAGAATTCGGGGTCTGCTAAATTCAAGTCTAACAAGAAATTCCAGGATGGTTTGTTAAATGAGCTATTTGGTAAATTTTTAATTAAATTGTTCATGATTAATACTTCTGCGGTAAAGGTAAATCCATTGTATTGCGAAGTACATTCAATGTTTATCATTCCCTTGCATGCATTTTCCTTTTGACCCACTCCAAATATTGTTCCCTTACATCTTTGCCTTTTTATTCCTAATAATTGAGCCGCGTTTTCCGTTATCAAGGATATCTGAGATCCTTGATCGATTAAGGCTCTCAGCTGCAGGTAGGTACCATCGGCTGCCCTGACCTGCAGCATCGCGGTGGCCAGTAGAATCTCAGATTCCCCATTCTGAGACACATGTGAGTGGTTGTTTGTGTTATCATTTTGTTTTTTGTTAAACGTGACCTTTGGCTGCGCCGTTTCCGTTGGGCGGATTGCATCATGCAATATTGTACTGTGCTGACCGTTGCATTTACGACATGACCTAGTTGAAATGCATGCGTTTCCATTGTGACTAAATAGACAGTTTATACATAATTTTAATTTATTAACTATTCTCAATTTTTGATCATTTGGCATCTCCAAAAAGTTTTTGCAATTGTAAATACCATGATCCTGATTACACAGAGGACATTTAAAGTTGGATGATACATGCAATGATTTAACAGGCTGTTGATTTCTTTGTTGTAGGTTGTTACTATGTGAGCTATTCCCGAACGATTCCTTGAAGTATCCTCGATTATGACCTAGATTAAATACTGGCTTATGTTGCGTGTCCCTGTTGAAGTTTAATGACCTGGGCTGTACTACCTTTTCCTGTTTCCGCCGGGATGACTCTAACGCAATGAATTTTGCTTCCAGAAAATCTAAAAACTCCTTTAATGATGGTAATTCTCGTGGATTCTTGACAGATTCTAGGTAGTTTCCATGGGTTTCCGAGTCTAACTTTTGGGACAGTAAGTGGACTAATATAGGATCCCACGTTGATATATCAATCCCTAAATTCTTGATCGCGTTAAGCGTTTCCTGTATAATGTCATGCATTTTCTTTATTTGTCCTCCTGATTGTTGTTGCATGTTTGAAAATCCTAGAAGTGTGTTCATGTGAGTTGTAAAAATCATCTTCCTATTGTTATAACGGTTTTGTAAAATATCCCAGCAAGTAGTGTAGTTTTCTGAACTAATCTGCAGATGTTGTATCAGTTTCTCAGCTTCTCCACGCACTTTACTTTTGAGAAACTGCATTTTTTGGGCGTTAGATAGAGAGTTATTTTTATCTATTGCCTCAGTAAATAGGTCCTTGAATGACACCCATTGATTGTAATTTCCGCTAAAGCTCGGGACATCTAACTTCGGAGTTGAATGTTCGCGATGTGCCACCGACCACATCTTAATGTTAATTGTTTTCTTCATGTCATTGAACTGTTTTTCATATAAATTAAATTTTGTTTCATAAGTAACGCTTTTTTCTCCTGTTTCAGCTACAATTTCCCAATGCAAATTATCAACGACCGACCAACGCGCCTGTAACGATTTCAGGGCATCCTCAAATTCCCATTTTTCAGTGATAGAATCTACGTCAATTAGGCCAATAGTTCTTTTAAATGCCATAAAGTTCGCTTCCTGTTTTCTTAACAACCGTTTCATCTCGCTTTGATCTGTGTCAGCAAGAGGCATCGGCGCCTCCTCCACCTGATTAACCGTGAACTTCGCTAAGTTTTGCTTAATTTCCCCGGTTCCCTTACTGGTACTAGGTTCGTATACTACTTTCTCACTATCAGTTTGAGTTTCCAAAAAATTTTCTATGTACTTTTTTGTTTCAGAATAAAATTTAATTGTTTGTTGGTAATAATTTTCCTTAAAATATTGGTACGCCAATTTATCTTCCACATCCTCCAGTCGCCTATGATTCATTTGAAACTCTGTCCAATATCCTTCCAGAGTTTCAAGTCTCCTTTTAATGTTAGATGGTGTTCTCCGGTCCAACGGATCCTTTTTAAAGTTGGTTAATAATTGCTCCATTGCCTGCATGATCTTGCTTTGAGATTCCATGACGTCTTCGTATTCTGCCATAGCGAAGAGTAATAAAAAGAACGACCTTACTTGTTAGATATTGTTGGTGGTTACCCGGCTCCCAAGCCAAGTGTCCTGCTCCTGGTGTTACAGCTGCAACTCCTGCTGCCGCCGATGTTGTGTAGGTGCAGTCGCCCTGACTGCCTCCTGTGTTGAATGTTGACTCCCAAAGCACACACACCACTGTTCACTGTTTCTTTCACCTCCTATCACCGATTTATCGCGCGCGAGGTTTTAGCTCGAAGGACCAAATGTTGGGGCCTGAGCTTTGGGGGTTGTTTGTTAAGAATGATAGAGCTTGTTTAAGTAATATAAAATGTATTAAATGTTCCAAAAATGTTCTTAAATGTTAACTGTTAAAACTAATGTTAATGTTGATGAGTGCGCCCGATTGTACCGACGGCGAAATATGCACTAATTAATAGGTTTAACGTGTCGTACGACGCGAAGGTTGTTGACCTCATTACCGCGCGTACCTAACATCATAAAAGTATTGCAAAACATAAGTGTTCGTTCCGAACAACCTAATTCAATGTTATCACTTTATCAGACTTGTAATGATTGAATTGCTAATAACATTATCTTTTATAACATGATATTTTAATGATTTGACCAGTTATAATAAATTGCCTGATAAATACAAGCACAGTTTTCTTATAAGAATAATTAATTTCATAATTAAATTGTGACTGTAAATGATCTCTCCATTTTGCCTATACTTATTTTAGACATAAATTAATTGATAAGCTGCAGGTAATACAATTATATTTAAATTATAAAATTCCAATCAGTTCAGTATTTTAAATAAAATTTTAACTATTACTGTAATAACAATAAAAAAGTAATAATTTAAACTTTGTATTAACACATTTTTTCAAATTAATTATTCTAAAGTGTATAATTATGTGCTTGACACCGAATGTCCATAAACATTTTATTAAACTTTTTAAAACTTTTACAAAATAAGTAAATAGTGGTACAGAAAATACATACAATTATATAAATGTTTATGCGGCAAGTCCACGCCGCTCCGTAACACTTGTTGGGCCCAGCCTTGTCACCAGCACCATCAAACGTTGTAGGCAACCCCCCAAAACCGAAGACCGACATACACGAGAGCGCGGCGGTTCAAAACAACCCATAAGACATTACGCGCGCCCTAATAATCCCGAACCAATATTTACTAGCCCGGTTTATAGAAAAATCAATGAGGAGCAAGATAACTTACGATATTGACGTTTGCAGCGACACATACACTATAATAATATACGGTTTGGGGTTGACGGGCGTTACCTTAGCAAGCGGCAGATGAAATCCTTGGACGTTGTTCACCGCAGAGCGACCCTGACCCCTTGCGGGTGCTGATAATTTACATTTATTGGTCGAGGAGGAGCAGCGGAGCACTAATCGTTATCACAAACTGACGTATGATAATGTAAAATGACTGACATTGACAGCTATTAGAGTTGTGTTTACGGAGACCGTTATAAAGCATGACAACAATGTCTGATTTATAAAAGTGTTATTCGAAAGTTAAATACAGTTAAATATTAACATCTGGATCCTGGACATAATATTTTGTTTATGAAGTCTTTACTTATAAACTTCTGCTAATAATAGCTTTGCTCTGACCGTGTTAATAAAAACGTAATTTTCGCCTTAGAGTTTTATAACGACTAGGTACCTTTACAAAACTTCTTGAAAGTCGTGCTCAAAATTTCAAATTCAGGAAATCCCCTTGCAAATAAGTAATTAATTCTGTGTCCCCTTGCTGAATAATATGCGACAGTAAAAATCATTTTTCTTGCACAGTGTAAACAGAATAGACATTTTTTTGAGAAGAGAATGCAATGCCATGCACGCTACAGCGGGTAGGCTGGCGACTAGCAAGACCTCGGCCGTGCTTTTGACTTAAAGACTTATGTGTGCCAAACCCATGGAATTAATATTTACGAGTATTTACGTTTATGGCCAAACCACTCCGCCTTTGATCGCCACTGTGGAACAATGGCTAAGCCACTCGGGTATAAAAACCCGGAGGTCGTGGGTTCGATTCCTGCCTTGGGTTTGTTTAATGGTAGGATTTTTTCAGAGTCCGACTGTCTAGTTACCATCCACAGGTGAAATCTACAGCCATAACATGTCACAACTACAGCCACACAATATGGGAGCCAGTAGAAAATTAAAGGCTCGAAGTTCAGATGAGCCTACAGTCTGGCAGCACATTGAGCGACGCTTCCTGATGAAGTGTCCCTCAATGGAATAGGCCGCAGTGACCGCTTACCATCAGGTGGGCTGCGTGTCTGTGCGTGCCAACTGACGTGGTATATAAAAAAACCATCGGCTTTAACTTCAATCCCGAAAGTGAATTTGTTTGCCTTGTGATAATTACTAATATTAGACACCTTGCTCAAAAAAAAAAACACTGTTTTAAGATTGTTATAAGAATAAATTATTAAATTATTATAATTTCTTAGTATAATTGAGATACATGAGTATTTATCATAGAAATAGAAAAAGAGATTTTTTTCTTGTTCTGTGGTATTTATTAAATTGTGTCCTCATCGTGCAATATTTCGTGTGGCGTGCTCACATCGCGGTCGTCCGGCAGAAACGACGCCACCACAGCTGACACTGCGATAACAAATACAAAAAAAGACATTTTAATTAATTTAAAAAAATACAGTTTAAAATTAGCTTCAAGAGTATGTATTTAGACCGCCTCCATGGAAGGTATAAAACGAAGAAGTCGTGGGTTCGTTTTCCCGCTCGGGTTCCTGATATTTTATTTATTTATTTATAAGTGCGAGTACTCGACCTATACGAGTACAACGGGATGATAAGTTTGCAAAATAATAATTACATTATTTTGAACACAGTAGTAAACTTGTAAATTGTCTAAATAAATAAATAAATAAATAAAAAAAGAAATCCATTATTCTGTTGAGATTCCACCTAGATGGATTTCTGGTTTTGTATTTAGAATAAAAAACATATTATGGTAAAAGTTTATTAAAACACTTACGAGCGAATACTGATCCGTAGACATAAAAGGCGACCTCACAGTCGTTCTTGAGGAGATAGTTGATGACCTGGATGGACGCGAAGTTGACTATCTTCCCGCCTGTCATCGTCAAAGTTACTGCCAAGGCCCTGGAGGTGAGGAAAAAGTAAATAGTAAAGTTGTAAGTTATTATTTACATTTTAGCCTTTAAGTCTTCAAGTTAAATTTCGTCTGTGGAAGCGTCTATACCAGTGGCGGATTAACACATTTGCCGCCAGTAGGCTATTCAAATTTTGCCGCCCCTTTTGACCTCTGTATTTTGATACCCATCATAACTTTTGAAAAAATAAGAACTAATGACAGTCATTCTAAACCTGTCCAGTAAATTTTCTAAACTAATAACATTTATTCTAAATCAGTTTAGTAAATTTTCTAAACTTCGAAATAATGTAATCCATGAAATCAATAAATACTAGAGGGCTTGCAGTACCGGAAGCGAACTGGATTTTCGAATTCCCGGGAATTTTCGATACTTCGGTACTGATTCCTTTCAACAATTCGTTATTATTTTAAGGATGTTTGAACTAAGCCAGCACTTGACCACAAAGTTGCCTAATGATATATTATAAGTTAAAAAAATCAACGATGAAGCGCGCTTGCATAGCAAAATCCCGCGTAGTCCGCCGCAAAAAAGACGAAGCAAATCCGTCTCTCGTCTCGACTGCATACGGATGGAGTCTCTGTCTGAGTCTATTCGTTCGGTTGTAACGGAGCTGGCGGAATCAAGTCGTGCAGTTGAGAAGCACACTCGCCATAGTGAAGTCTGTAAAAGACGAAGAGGCAAGCAATCCTCCTTCGATGATCGAGGCTCTGTAAGCTCTCAATCAAAGCATCGTCACCGATAAGTCTCTTTGCACGCTGCTAGAGTTGCACGTTGCACGCAATAGAGTCCAAGGCAGCTAACTGGTAACAAGCAGAACCATCCCAAAGATGGCAGCAATACTCCATGCAGGAAAGAACTTGAGCTCTGTAAAGGTTTAGGAACTGTTCCGCAGTGAAGTAGTGCCTGACTCTGGAATGGATGCCAAGCTTTTTAGACTCTATACAGCTCCCAAAATTAGGTAGATATTTCCATATTAAGGAGCTGTAGTCGCTCTAATAAAGGGACCTATACACCACGAAAAAAGAGGAAACTTTTTGGTGGAAACTAGACAAACCTACTTACGTTTTAGTGGATTTAAAGCTCAACAAATTGGCAGGTTATGGCTATTGTTTGATAATTTGAGGGGTCAGCACGGGTACCTTTTTAAAGCACAGGCTGCACCATAGCAAGTTTCCAGTTCCACGATTTTGGAACTAACACTCAGATTGGAGTCAGCTCGGGTGTACTACCGTTTGCCCCAACGGTTATTGGCTGATATAGCGATCCCATTGCCAATTCAGATCGCAAAGCCGGCGACTTGGGTTCTCTGCCGGATCACCTTATTTCGGAGCCGATCATAACTTTTTCCATTGCCTGCTCAGCGACTGTGGACCAGCCGAATAGTATCGGCCGATTACTTTCGAGTACGAATCGCACGTACTTTTATCGTGGTTGCGTTCGCGCGCCACACACGCAGTCTTAAATCGATTTTTTTACTAGAATTTTAGTGTTTGTGCAGTACCGGAAATTCCCGGAACATAGGTAGTTGTTATTTCTCGATACCAAAGATTTTTAAATTTAAATTATTTGGTTATTTGGCAAACCCTAATACTAACATACAGCAGCATACGAATCTCTGGTAAGCAAGATACTGACTTTTTAACATCATTGGATTCCAAAAATAACTGCACAGTTTCTAATACGATAAACTATATAAGAATACTTTTACTAATTTTTGATATAATAATGGTTGACAAAAAAAGATAAATAGTTTGAAAATCAATATCTTTCTCTCTTGCTCCCGAAGTCAATGCTGCCACACGTAACGTGACGTTCAGCTCCATCGGCGACCCGACCGCCCCCCGCGCTTTCATTTCGGCCAGACAGACCCTCTTACCCATTGTCCTAGGTGAACAGGATGAACAGGACGCGACAGTAGCACGGACAATAGCGACGAGACGCGATGCGACGTAAAGCGACCAATACTCACGCGGCTAGTGTCCTGTTTCATCTGAGGCCCGTTAGAGCGACAAACGCGGCAAATGTATCGGATTCGCTCCTATTTCAGTTCAGTACTGTTTACTATGGACAAGTATACTGTGTTGTTACTATAAAAATCCTAATTTTAAATACTTAGTTAGCATTACAGATATTTGCATTTAATTGGTAATTGGACATAAACTAGTCGCCGCGTCGTCGCGTTTTGTCGTGTAAAAAACAAGTCCGCATTCGTCGCAAACTCACTAACGCGAAAACGTAGGACACTATCATACACAACGACTATTTGATATTTTCGCGTTACGCCGCGTCGCGTCGCGTTGTCGCGTTTGTCGTTCACCTAGGACAACGGGTTAGCGAATGAATGATCGTCATTCGCTCCCGCACCGCACTCCGAATAATAGTATGAAAAATGTAATAACAGATTGAAATACGTCAAATTCCCCGCTTTGACAGGTTCAGTTAAGTGGTGAAATCTAATAACATTTGGGTATTCATTTATTTTTTATTTCTGTAAGACAAAAAAAATTTTTTTGGGACAAATTTGCCGCCCCCTAAAATCCGCCGCCCAAGGCTGAAGCCTTCTCAGCCTTATGGCTAATCCGCCACTGGTCTATACCTATTCAGGAAAAGCAGAGGTCCCACATTGTTACTCTCCCCAAGGCGTGTTAGGCGGTTACCACACTGCACCGCGCTCCGCTGTACGCGGGACGACAGATTTAATCATTGTATGCAAGTACCTCAGTTTGTACCTATAGAAAACACACGCGGCACAACAAACTGAAAACGCGCCCGCGTGCGGAATTTTTACTATGCAGCCCCGCGCTCCGCGACAGAGCGCGGCTCAGTGTGATTACCGCCTTATACATAAAGGGGAGAGCGCAGCTAGTCGGTGGCTTGACACAGGACAACTATATCCGCCAGTCTGCACTTGAGATGGTCACATTGGGGATTAGTTACTAAACCCTACTTACTAATTAATAGAGGACGACTCTGACTAATCTCAGCTGTTTCCCTAAGAGGCTGCCAGAAGAAGAAATGGAGATACTAACCTCAAATGGGTGGGAAAGAGAGCGGCGCACATCGCGGTGTACAGGCACATTACTACGAGGCCGAGCAGCAGCACGGTAAAGAAAGCCGCGATGGCTATGGCGTTGGCACCAGAGACTATCGAAAACCTACTGGCAAAAAGAAAGAAATGGAGATACGAACCTCAAGTGGGTGGGAAAGAGAGCGACGCACATCGCGGTGTACAGGCCGATCACGACGAGGCCGAGCAGCTGCGCGGTGAAGAGGACGGCGCTGGCTATGGCGTTAGGTATCAGGTTCACGAGCACGCCGCACGTGCCGCACACGGCTGTCACTATCATCGCCATGTTGCGTCGCCCCACGCGGCCCACTATCTAAGAAACGCCGATGCAGATGAAGAATTAATAAGAGCCACTGACTTCTGTTGTTGTGACATGTAAAGTACATACTTAACTATTTTCGTGATTAAGCAAATATTTCACCACTGTCAGATCAATACCTGATAGTTTAACGGTCAGATATCTTAGACACTCCCTCCTAAAATTTTCAAAAAAGAAGTCAGCGTGATTGCCGAACTAATCTGACAGCAATGAAACTGGTTATATATCAATCAATGTAATGCTACTTACCATGGTCACACCTGTGTTCGTTAAGGAGGTCAACACTGAGACCGACAGCACGATCAGAAGAGCACCAGTGTTTAATGCACACGAACCATTTGTCTGGAATTGTAAGATTTCAGAAAAATATAGGATAAAATGTTCACTTTTATCTTCACCTTTATTTAAGTAGGGTAAAGAACGTAGGCTAAAGTAAAGTAGCAGGACAAAGGCCATTAGGTATTTATGGAGGGGAATGCTATTATGCACCATAATCGCAGGCTAGCTAGACCTGCGGCCGTGTGTGGGACTCGAGACTAAAGCGACCAAAAAAGTTCCTTAAAAGTAATAGTATTACAGTAGTTTTATTTATCTTACATCGTCATCAGCTGCAAATTCTTCATCCAGCCTGGAAGCTATGACCTCGCAAAGTGTGAGGTTAGTGCCCTGTCCCGTTTCCAAGATCTGTACGAAGCGGTGTGCTATTGTTGGAAACCAGACCTTTAAGGCTGCTGTTCTGGCGGGAAAAGAATATTCTGTTAGCAAAATAAGCAAGGTTTTTTTTTGTAAAAAATCTTTGGCGACAACAAAACAATTGTCCAGTGCGTTTTCAACTGTCAGTACCTGTAACCATATTAGATTCATTCATAACTATTCACAGTTTTTGAATACAGATTGCAATTAAGTTGCAGTTTGATAGATACCTAGGAGTAGGTAATATATCTAACGAAAAACCGGGAAACTTAGGGCCTTGTGTGTCAGTATATCATTCGAGGGCCCAGCTGCAGTCCCAGCGGCGCGTCAAGTTACATACGTCACACAATATTCTTTGTTAAAGTTGTTTATATATTTACAAGATGAAAGGAACTTACCCATTTGTTCAAATATGAAAAGTGTAGACATAATGGCGGTGTATTTTACCAGAGGAGGCCTGAATAAGGACAGCACTAGCTGGCGGTTGGACATCAGGCTCTCTGTGAGGAGGACGGACCGTCCTCGCATCAGCCTTTTAACCTTGAAATGTGATGGAAAATGTTTGGATTCTAAGTTTAGGGCTATATGCACTGCGCGATACAGGACACACACAAATGTTCATCAAACAATTTTTGGTTTTAGGTAGGATTCGAACCCTCGACCCCTGGGGCATAGAGCAGGGTCACTACCAAATGCGCCATATCGTGCCAGTAAAAATATGCAACTTGTGATTTGCTACGACTAAATCTGGATGCTACCACATTTGTTACATTATTCTGTGTGACAAATAAAATCATGACGTGATGAAAATACATGCAACAAATGTATTTGCACATTGCCTGATGACTTATGAATCTCTGAAATATAGGTGAAGTTATCGATAACCTCTTTAATGCCACAGACGTCGACATTATTATCTCTTAGTGATTAACTCATATTAATCTTTATTTATTCAGACATTGTAGTTTGTACATAATCATGATTTAATAGAAAATTAACTTAGCAGTGATGCTAAGAAAACCATTAACTTTCTAAACCCAAATTCCCCCTCCCTATTCTCCATCTCCTTTTCCCATAGCCCTTAACTTTCCGCTCAAAGGCGGGCAACGCAACCATGAACGGTAGTGATAACTTACCATCAGGAGTCACATGTACTTGTTTGCCTGTACCACTCGTTCGTAAAACTATATATCTCTCTAGACATAACACACAGCTGCGCCGTCTTGTCCCAATCTAACAGACGAACGACCCATCGTTTGCGACCCTCGACGACTGCGGTGAGCGGCTGTCGTTCAGGGGGTCGTTTGTCTGTTAGATCCCTAAGCATATAGCTTGTACAGTCGACAGCACATCAGACTACGCTAATCTGTCCAATTTCTAAGACCAATTTTCAGCTTTATTCACATCACATAGTGTTCTCTTTCAATTGAGAATTTTTGGCAGATTAAGGTAGATCAGCTGCCGTCCGTACCTATGTATATCGAGTACTGGTTATCCGGTGTATACTCGTAGAACCCTTCTATGTGAAGAATTGGTTGTAGAAATATGACAGATTAGAGTAGTCTGATGTGCTGTCGATTGTACGTAAATAAATTATACATACTTATAAATACCCAGACCGGTACAAACAGACTCGCGACCTGAGAAATTGGTTTTCTTGGTGTGATAGCCAATTTCTCAGCTATTACACCAAATCAATCATTCCTTACTTTTTTACTTACCGGGTAAGCATCGAAACGCGTCATGTGATTGATTCTATGGATCGTCCTCAGAACCTCCATAGCTCGCTCATTTTCTCCCTTGGAATAGAGGAACTTGGGGCTCTCCCGCATCCAGCAGAGCCACAGTGCGGACACCAGGCTGGGTAGAGAGTAGATGAGGAGCAGGAGACGCCAGGAGTTCCACGTGATGCCCAGGTAGGGTATGTGGTAGGCAAAGGATAGTGGTATTATCGGCATTGCTAGGACTGTAACAAAAAAGAATAAAAAAATTGTTTATTTGTAAAGAAATATAGATTTTAATATTCACATTCAAGGTTTGAAGAGCCAAGGCTAAGCCCAATGGACAATGTGGCAACATTTTTGGGGAAATTCTACAGCTCGTCCTGTTAAAGTATGAAGGAGAAACCACGCTATTAGTTTAGAAAGTAGTGGGTCCTGAGTCCCAAATACGGCCGCAAGGCTACCTAACCTGCGGTAACGGTGCTTAAAAGCCTTCTCTTTAAGGTCATAGTGGCAAACAACATTCTTCTCCACAAAAACAAAACAAGTAGGTGATGTTTACTGTCCCGGAGATGGGCTGGTCAATAGCCACAAGGCTGCCACCGGCTCGTCCCAATCGGGTGTGAAGGGGAAACCGGGGGAGTTTAGAGGGTAGTGGACGCTTTAGTCTCGAGTCCCACACACGGCCGCGGGTCTAGCTAGCCTGTGATTAAGGTGCATAAACGCATTATCCTCCGAAAAAAAGGTAATGTTTACTGTACCCGCTATGACAGCCTGTGCGAGCAAGAATATGCTGGTGACGAGCATCACGACCAGGTTCCGCTTGGCGCGTGGCACGCTCTCGCTGAGCAGCGTCATGGCCAGGGAATAATGGCCTGCTATTCTGCAGAAGAAATAATCACTATGTTAAATTGCTATTGAACAAGTTTCAACACTGTCCTGACTGGCTGTGTTCTGACAATATTAAAGCGGGATCCAATACACTACAAAGAAAACAAAGGGTTAAAAAAAACGGTGATTGGTTTTTTTACCCAGAAAATACATTAAATTTACAGTCCGGTGCAGTGGCGTAGCGTGGGTGTCGGCCGCCCGGGGCGGAAGACCATTCTGCCGCCCTTTTTTTTTGCTCCTCCAGTTGGCAAAAGTTGGCAAAGCAGCCCACGGGGCGGAAGACGATTCTGTCGCCCTTTTTTACAATTCTGCCGCCTCCTTTTTGATTTTTTTTTTGCTCGTCCAGGAAATTTTGCCGCCCCCTCAAAAGTGCCGCCCGGGGCGGACCGCCCCCCCGCCCCCCCATCGCTACGCTACTGGTCCGGTGTCTGGAAGTTTGCAGGATAAAACATCCTCATGTCACGTAGCAAGAACACGGTTGACTTTTCAACTATTCTTCTACAGTCGTTTCAAACTGCTATCCCAAACTGTTATGGGAGTGAGTGACTGACGGAATAGAGAGTGCACCCTGTTCTTGCGCACTCATTTGAGCACACTAATAATTTTATCCTGCTTAGTTCGTTGATCGTAAAGACAGCCCGTCGTAGAAAAAACACGGTTAAAAGGACGTCATGTAAATGTAATAATATGCTTTATAATCTTACACCAAAGACGCCACGAACTGTAGTATGAGAAGCATAATCCAGTCTACAGACAAACTGGCCAAAGCGTTGACTGCAGCACCTAATAATAGCGAAATCATCAGTATGTTCTTCCTGCCGTACCGGTCTGCCAGGTAGCCCCACACCATGGCGCCGAATATCGCGCCTGCAGGAGAAAATGCATAGTTAGCTTTAATAGCAAAATGCACGTGTTTAATAATGACGAATTCTTTACTATTTCTTCTGATTGTGTGGGTGGTGAGGTGATAGGAAAATTATCAACTCAAAATTTTGAAAAACTTATACTTCGTCCAAACCTAGAGTTATAGATCGGAAGATCAATTTGACGATTAATTTCTTATACTAGTTAGTTTCATTATGTAGTGAACACCGGCTGAAATCAGGGAAGTTTAGTCCCAACCAGAGACCAACACATGGCCGCAGGTCTCGTTAGCCCGCGGTTGTTATGTTAGAGCGCGTTCGACTGTTCCACAAAAATAGGAATTTTCATAATAAACACCCTTCAGTCAAAATAGTTTAGCATCTCATCATCATCATTTTCCTGCCCTTATCCCACGCTAAGTAGGGTCGGCGAAACATGTTTTCCCCTTCCACACATTCCTATCAGCCGTCAATTCTACATTCACATCTTTCATTTCCATATCATAAGTACTTCACGCAATCCATCCATCTCTTTTTCGGCCTTCCTCTGCTTACACATCCGTCCACAAAATGGTTTAGCATCTAAAACACCAGAAATCTCTTTTACTTACCAACGATAGGTCCAGCAACAAGAATCCCTTGCTGAGCGCCGGTGGTGCCGAGGTCACAGGCGCTGACCGGCACGATGATGACCGTGGCGAAGAATATGCACGCGAAGGAGATGATGACGACCCCCGCCAGCCCACCGAGGAGGTAGCTGTACAGCCCAAACCCTGGACGTAAACGATCGGGATTTATACCACGAGTGTAGCGCTCAAGCAACGGGCCGATCTGACGGTAAGCCGTTTCCGTCGTCTATGACCACCAGAGCTTAATTAGACCTAACCTGACCTGATCTTTTTTTTATTGCAATGTGTAGCAAGACGAACAGATCGAACATCTGATGGTAAGTGCCACGTCTGCCCTTAGACAGTTCAGTGCGAAACAGTAACTATGCAGTTACTGTCTGGCACCGTCCTGCACCCGCTACACCGAGACGATAGTTATTGGGTCTCATATACCCAGTAATTTCACTATTAATTACGGTGTTAGAAAGGACGCTCTTTTAATTATTTAGGTTGTCGAGATTATCGTTATCACTTGTGATAATCACTAGCAAGGATAGCTAGAGCATTAAGGATCCGGAAAGTAAGATTTCGAGTTAAGAAATATGGACATTTACATGCCTAGAAAATAACACAATAAGTTAAATACAATTAAGTACTTGCATTGTGCTGATTTATAAAGACTTAATAAAGACATTGAACAGGCATTTGATGAGCATTTGACTGGCCTAAGCGTATTTGGTACTGACCCTGCCCGCCCTATGCGTCAGGGGTCATGGGTTCGAAACCCACCCAGGACAAACATTTATGTGATGAACATTTGTGTCTGTCTTGTGATCGTGATGTATTTGTATTTAAATTTGAGGTATCTACGTTATTTCTGATACTTATAACACAAGGTTCTTAAGCTTTGACTTTTACTTTAGGGTCAGATAAATGTATGTGAAGTTGTCTAATATTTTTTATTTATTTGTCTAGCACATGGGAGCAACATTTAAAAAGTTATTTTAATTAAAACGAATGACCTAATAATCACTGTAACACTGACAAAATAATTTAATGATTTCACTTGATTGTGCTAGGTAAAGAAAACGTATTTTTGTATCACAATAAATTAATATCCTAAAGAATTTAGTAAAATATAGGTACTATTGAAAACAAAAACGGCTTACTTACCAGCTCTGTCCAGGGCATCTTCAAATGACATTCGTTCTATATCTTCCACTATAAGGGACATATTGCACTTTCTAAGAAGTAGGTACCTAATCAGAAAAGCAATTGTCCACACTTTTCTATTTGTTTTAACACATGCAACTTTTTATTTCACAAAGAACGATTATTTAAAAAAAATACTTAATTATGTAACGAAATACATCATCTTAGCTCCACATAAAGAATAAATTAAAACACACACCAAAATAGCTGCACTGTATAAATAATACAATATTATTAACAATACTCGTAAATAATTATCTAATTAGTTATGTTTATATTGTTCATTTAACTTTTAAGTTGAGAAGTTAACACAGACTAAAAAATCAAGTTTACGAATTGTAAATTCAGATAACTGGGCGAATTAAAGCATTATTATCTAGAAATAGGACATTGCAATGACTTTATTAGTAAGTAGGTTAATGACTCCGCTGCATTCAAACTTGGCTATGATAGTTACTAATATATAAGCACTTTAATAATTTCTGATGATTACGATAAAACTACTTTCATTGGCGCTTATTAAAAACAACATTTTCAAAGCCGTGATTACAATCGTGATTACGCAATGACTAAGATGTGATACCTACGTCAAAGGATAGTCAAATTATTACATTTCTACCGTCACATATTATTTTATTAATTTGTGACGGTAGAAGTATTTTAAGAAATGTTCTTAATCAGACTGATTCAATAGTATTTTGAAGCTGCACAGTGCTATGATGTCCTTTGGGTTTTGGGTCTGTTGTAGGTATTAGCTGTTTTACGGGATCTCAACGCTAAGAAGGTTTATTAGACACGTCTACCGTATAAAAATTAGGATTCGATTTTTTTACTGGTTACTCTGCTCCGGTCGTAAATATCAATCAGGTGGGGCAACTGAAATGTCATACAAGTATCAGTTAGTAAATTATCACGTGGGTCTATCAAGTGGGTCTATCACAAAACAGAATCAAACCCGGATACTAACTAGGTATGTATTTGGTTTGCAAAACTATTTGACATGTCCATTATCCGACTCACCGTCAGTAATGATTAATAACAAGAAAGGTAGAATACATTTAATTTCTTATCATCAATATTATTTTTTATTTTTATTTTATTAAATAATTACTATATACAGTTGTCCACATAAACAATTCGAGGGAGGATACATTCAGGTTATTATAATCGAGTATCGTAATTGTTAGAATATGTCTTGTTCTCTAAAGCCTGTTTAGTAGTCTTTCTATCGTCAGGAAGTAAGGAAGCCACCACTGCTGACGCTGAAAATAAATTAATATGTATTTAATATCAAGATCCAATGTGCTAATCCAAATCGGAATCGCATTTGTCTTATATTTACTGCTTAATTTAGTTTAACCCGACATTGTTCTGTTCTTAGAATGCTCCTATGAATACATCCTTAAAATATGCGAAAATTGCTTTTTTTTCATCATTAAACTGCAATCTAAAGAAGCCACTATGTCTGGCGTGACAGAACCTCTTCATGAGTTAGCAGGTCTGTAACCTAGTCTAGTCTGTCAGCAACTCTTTGGGAAAGGCCGGTCAATTGCCAGGCTGGCACTGGCTTGTCCCTTCCGCTTGTAAAAGAGAAACCGGGGGAAAAGCCCACACACAACCGCAGGTCTTACTAGCCTGCGGTTAAGGTGCATCAAAGTTCTCAACTATCAAAAAAGACAGTAGAACCACAGTTTTTTGTAATACTGTGGTAGAACTCACATATACAGATAACGCCGAGTGCGTAGAAGCTGGCGTCGCAGTTGCTTTCGATGACGATGTTGAGGAGCTGAATGGCTATTACGTTGGCCACGCGTCCGCCTGACACCGCCACCGCCACTGCCATCGCTCTGGAGCACAAATTACCACAAATAATACGTGGAATTATAATAATATTGACATTTGAGAACGAAAGAAAGTCTCGGAATTATTTTCGGACACGTGGCTCTTTAACTTTTTAAGAAGTATACTTCTAATTGGATCATCCTCTCGAATTAGCCGCTCGTCTGGGGAAGTACATCCACTTTGCAGTGAAGTATAATACGATTCAACTTATTTGGCTTATCTGAACATCGTGCGAGTACCTGCGCAGAACACAAATGTAGGTGTCAGAGCACCTGCGCAAACGACGCGACCGGCTAACTTCAGACACGCCAGTTAAGTTGAATCGTATTATAGCACTTCATAACTGTTGTGTTGTGTTTCTGTCGGTGAGACCAGGTGAGACTGAGCTTTCGAGACCTTACCTCTAAAGCTCAGTTAGGGAAGAATGATGTAGGCAGCGGAAATAATCTTTTTAGTTTGCTGCCAACGTTTCTTTTTATTGGGTGCTTATTGTAAAAGTCCAAAAAAGTGCTTTAAAATCGTACCTATATTTATTTTGTCGCAAGGGAAACGTTACGTCTCGTAACGGGAAATAAGGCAGTGTGTTGGATTTCTGGTGCCCTTAAACAGGGCTCTGCTCCTCAGCGAAGAAAGGGCGAGTTGGATTACTTGTGTTAAATGAGACCTAATACTTGTCGTCTCGGTGTAGCGGGCGCAGGGCAGGGCCAGACAGTAACTGCTTAGTTACTGTTTGGCACTGGGGTGTCTAAAGGCAGACGTGGCGCTTACCATCGGCTGATAGTCTTGTTACTTGATTGCAATAAAAAAGTAACCAACCTGACTTGAGTGGGGAAGAGCGCGACTCCAATCGCCATGTAGACGCCGATGATCGTGTAGCCGAGCATGTAGACGATGAAGAACGCCGCGCTGGCCAGCGTGTTGGAGATCAGGTTCACCACGATGCCGCTGAGCCCGCAGATCGCAGTCAAACCGATCACGATGTTCCGCCGTCCTAGTATTTGCACCAGCTGCAATAACAACATTAATTATCTATTTGGTCTTTAAGAAGAGAGAGGGAGAGATTACTAGCTCAGGCTTGGGGCTAAACACATTTGTCTCACTACCCTTAGTGGGAGGCCTCCGCGTTGTCCCCTGCACAGACAGTTTGTAAAGACGGGTAAAATATGGGTACCGTTTTGCTTCCTTATGAACCAGCAATGTACAAATGATGCTTAATTTTATTTATAAATTCACCGCCGTCCGGCAGGTGACCGAGGTTTGCCTCATTTTTATGTAAAAAGGTGAGTTTGTATTGTCCCAGCTAAGGCATTTGATTTCAAAAGGCTCCAAGATTACTGTGCGAGCGGTATGGCAGAATACCAAACATTGTTTCATAATGAAAAGTCACCACACAACAACAATGTTAGGCGCATGTCTTTGGCAAATAATTATCAAAAGTTGAAATACCGCACTGATGAGAAGGTTGGCGGCTGACTGTAGCGCGCCGGACGCTAGGATGATCAACATTGCCGTATTGTTCAGAGAACAAGGGGCCACGTTGGACTGAAACAGAAATAACGATATTTTAACACCTTTTTCCAAGAGTTTAAACTAATTTAGAAAATCCTGGAAAGTTTCGACGATTCGACGATTTTGATATGCTGAAAAAAGAAAATTGTGTAGGTACGTTTGAAGTTAGGAGTTTTGTAGAAGTTTTTAATAAACTTTTACATTCACTTGAAGCAAATCCGGGGCCTTATACAACACGGATAGATATTTTCTGGTAAATGATTTCTAAAGTGAATTTGTCAGTTGACTCATTTGATGGTGCATACCTAAGCAGCGTATCTACAAGTAAACTACAACTTTACAAGTAGAATAATATAAAAAGAAATAGGTAAAATATCATAACATACATCTGCAGGCGTATCAGGTCGTGATCTGAGAACGTCACAAAGCGTCTGGTTCATTGGTGCTCCAGTCTCCACCATTTGCATGAACTGGTTAGCGAGCGTCGGGAACCAGATCTGAAGAGCTCCCACCCTGGAATCCACGGTTACAATTTAGACTAAACAACATACTTAGTTTATTTGCCTTGGCTGAGACAAACGCTTCTAAATCACCATCAGTTGACAGTTCCACCAGTTGTTGTGATATAATATGACAATATCGTTTTGATCTCTACCAAGATCATGGTATCTTATTGTCATTTTTAGGAATTGCTCCCAGATGAGCATTAATCCTTGGGCTTATGCAATAGTTTCCGTTTCACCCTAAGCCATAGAAAGAATTTTGTTTGTCTGTCGCCGTCGGCCTCGCAGGTACTAGTCATCTCCTGATGTATGTATGTGTGAGGCGGGACGGGGCAGGGCAACAATGGTCATGTAGACGGACTGATGGCTGCTTTTCCGTTTTTTTCTTCCTCCGTCCTACTTGGGAGGGATTAGAAGAATCGCTCAGTAGCAATTGTGTATACTATAATTTGTATACTAACTGTTCGAGTATTAGGAGTGTGGTCATTATGAGAAGATACTTGAGAAGAGGCGGCCTGAACAATGGCATGACTTGTTCCTTCCCTGACATTGGCTTGTCACTCTTCTGGACGTCTTTTATCAGCCTCATTACCTAGTACACAAAAAATAGAATTAAGTATGAAACTAGACAAATTAAACAAATTGTTAATAAGAAGAAGAATCTGCTGTACGTACTGGATATTCAACCTTTGATTTCATCTTGTTTCTCCTGTGTAACGTCCTTAATATTTCTAAAGCTCCCTCGTCGTCGCCACTGTTGAAAACGAACTTGGGACTCTCCGTCGTAAAGCACAAGCCGATGACTGCTATCACCGAGGGTACGGAGTATACCACCTGCAGCGTTCGCCAGGAGTTCCAGTAAATACCAAGAGCAGGAAGGTAGTATGAGAATGAGAGGGGTATTATCGGGCTCGCCATCACTGCAAAGACCAATTACTGATAGTAAATATTTCTGTCGAGTATGCAAACGGTGCAGAAATATAAAGAAAGCAAATGAGAATCAAGAATTGAAGTCAAGATAAGAAAGTAAAGTGTCTCATAATCATTCTAGCCGAAACACGTCCGCTGCTGGACTTAGGCTTACCCAGGATCTTCAAACCGAACCGTATCCTTTCCTTACAGGCCTGTAAGGGAACTGTGATGGAGGTTTCCATGGGCAACAGTGATCACTTACCATAAGGTGATCTACTTGCTCGTATGCCTTCCTCTAACATAAAAAATATGATCGGTTTTGTGCCAAAAAGTTGCCCCCTTACCTGCCAAAATTCCTTGCGCAGGAAGAAAGATACTGGTGACAAGAAGAACTGCTAGGTTCCTTTTAGCCATCGGCACGCACTCGCTTAGCAGAGTCATTGACAGCATGTACTGGCCTGCCCCACTGAAAATTACATAATTATAAATGTTATTGATGACCGTGCTAGTAGTTGAGAAAACGAGGTGGAGAAGCTTAGGACTTGCGCGAGCTCCACGTCGAAATTTGGAGGGAGGCGGCGCAAAATAGACTGGAGTGGACATCCTTATTGCTGGAGGCCAAGACTCTTATTGGGTCGCTGCGCCATCTTAGAAAGTATGTAAGTGCTAAGTTGTTACTTTTCATAACTGAGCCAATAAAGGAGGTTATGAGCATGACAACTTCAGCTACTTAAAAGACAATTAGTCGCCTGATTGTTTTGGAAAACGGATACTTAATGTATATTTATGTATGGGTCGCCTCCAACAAACTTAACAACAATAAACTTATTGTAGGTAGGTACTGGTAATTTAGATAGGAAGACCACGAGTAATATATTTTATTGCAGATAAAAAATTAAATACTGACTGCTTTTATCTCTCTAAAAGTCTAATAAATCTCAAAACGAGCAAGTCACAACAGACTTAAAATACCTACTTATTAATTCTTGCAGAATGATATCCGCCTATTTATGTCGCACGCTACAATACAAGTTACATAATCACAAACATGAGCTGAGTTCGAAAACACCGACCGAATCAAACCCGAGTTCACGGCTAGTATAACACGCGTCAGCTTAATTGGCTTGTCTGAACATCGTGCGAAAACCTGCGCAGAACACAAATGTAGGTGTCAGAGGTGTGCTGCCGCGCTCCGCAACTGCGCAAACGACGCTCGCAGCTAACTTCAGACAAGCCAGTTAAGTTGACGCGGACTATAACCAAACGCATATTTTGCTAGACCCGAAAAACTAACCCAAAACCCACTTGTTAATAATGCAGGTACATAGCAAATAATATTGTGACAGCTAGGACTGGGCGCAGGATCCGCCAGTCTCGTAATAAACCACTCGACTATCAGGGCGTCAGGGCTATACTTACACGAAGTTTACCAAGAGTTCCATGATGAGCAGCATGAACCAGTTGACCGAGATGGCTCGGATCATGTTTAGGCATATAGTTATCAGAATTGATAGAATCAACATATTCTTTCTCCCGCGTCTGTCCGCCAAGTAGCTCAGCGGAATTGCACCCACCAGCATTCCTGGTGGAGAAGGGATTATTTTGGCATAGGCTCAGCAGTGTAACTTAGTGCATGGTTTTGTGACGTATGAAGATCTTGTTTGCGCAAATCAGAATGGGGACGTATTTGATTGGCTGTCTTCTTGACGTCGATGTATGTTCAAACGTGCACTAATTTTCGCTGACTTGCGCTTGCGTTGGTGTCGTGTCTGTCGTAGTTATGTAGCATTCCGATAGGCGCTACAGTTTAAAATCAGAGGAATTAAAGTAAAATCATATTTAAGGAATGCATTATTTCGGTTTCTTACCGAATTTAAAAAAAGAGTTCCCGAAAGTTAGGGATTCCCGCCTGACCAACTTAATTTTTTTTGGTATGATTATGATTATGGTTTCTTTCTTTTAACCTGCAATTGGCGCAGCTCCGAGGAGTCCCTGCTGTCCGCTAGTGGTGGCGAGCTCGCAGGCACTGGTGGGGATGATGACGGCGTTGCTGTACGCATGACACGCGAACCCCAGGATCGTGAGCCCCGTTAGCACCACGTGGTAGTAACTGTAGACCCCGAACCCTGGCAAATGAAAGATAAAATAAATAATCCTGGACTGGAGCGCCGTCCAGCCCTAAACTAAGTGTGACGTATGAAGGTCATGTATCATGAAGTCAACGAAAAGGGAAGATCTTCCTCCGAGCTAGGTGTCTGTGCTCTGGGACCGCGGCCCAATGTACCGTCTTGGTGTGATTTAAAATTAGAAACACCCAGACCGAGACAAACTTACATGTTTATGTCGCAGGGATATGATAATAACAGGGATTTGGTCAATTCCCTAAGGGATTTGATCAAATCACGGAGGATGTTAAAATAGCAACACGATTTTATCATTTCCCTAAACAAATCTAGTGATTTGAACAAATCCCGAAATTGGTTCAGTGAAATGACAAAATTAAAGGTTTAAAAAAAAATAACAACGAAGGCTAAGGCTTCTAACCTATATACATACATCCGAGTCGATTTCCCCCTTAGTAAGAACTACTTATTTTGGGATTTGTTCAAATCACTAGATTCGTTTAGGGAAATTTTATTTTAACATCCTCCGTGATTTGATCAAATTCCTTAAAGAATTTACCAAATCCCGTTTTTATCACATCCCTGCGACATATACATACAATAATGTACAGTCAACAGCACGTCAGACGTAACACTTTGGACTTTGTACCGCTCTTATGTCGGGGGCATAAGCGCTATTATCGAACTGCAAGTGTATAACGTGATGTGCTGTTGACTGTACATGCACACAAAATGTTTCTATCATGCGGGGAATCGAACACGCGACCTCTGAGGTTGTAGCTGATTTGTCAACCATTGCACCAAGTCATTTCGGAAAATCTCATTCAAAATATGTATTAAATTACCTGTCGTTCTACATACGACATTAAAACCTTTATTCAAATTCAAATCATTTATTTCAGGCCAGGTAGCCCATATATAGTTAGTAACAATTTTTCTTAAAAAACTAATGTTAGTAAAATACGGTGTTAATTATACAGGGTGTTCGGAAGAACGTTGAACATACGATAATGGGGGGTAGTTGGGGTGGTCAGTTAACTAACTAGCTCAAAAGATTTTACCTAGGTCTCAAGATTTTTTTTTAATTATTTTTTTTATAAATTTCTATAATTTTTCGGTTTTGTACCTTTAAACCCGTCTAACTTTTTTTTTAATGACCAGATCCAAATAATTTTTTCATTATTGGAATTTTAGTGATTGGTAGGTTCCTTTAAATAAAAAGTTGTAAATTGCACATTGCTAGAAACAAAGTTATGGGCCCTCAAACATAAAATAAGAGTTGAAACAAATTTTGAATCTCAACTTCGCGTAGCATTTAAAAAATAAATAAAAGGGATGGATGACTTCTGATTTGTTAAAAACATCTCCAAAGTGTGAGCTTTTTAACGATATATCGTTTGTTTTGATATCTTTTTTGTAACTAAAATTATTCGATGTTTTCTACCCAGGCGGACCATTTCGACGAAAATCTACATACGTGAAAACTTAAATGTTTTGCGAAATTTATCAATGCAAAGGTCAAAATAACGAATTACTGGGATAGTGACATAAAGCAGGTCGATTTTTTCACACTCTTGCACAAATAACGGCTATCTTTTCTCTCTTTCACTCTGTGTGCAATGCGCGGCGAGTGACGCTTCCCAAGAAGGTAATAATAATAATCTTTCACTCTAGTACACTTACATCGTATCTTTCCTCTCTTTCGCCTCTTAAGTGAATTTGCTATTTTTTTCTGACAGTGAGTCAGGCTGCGTCTAACAAAATTTTATATGAAAATTTTGAATATCTCGAAAAGTATAAAAGATGGAACCAACGAGTTTGGGGATTATGTTAGACCTTATAAAGACCTAACTTTTGAATCTAGAACCAACCCTGTAAGTCTTTTATTTCTAAATGAAAAAGAGGTTGAAGCGAAAGAGAGGGAAGATACGATGTAAGTGTACTGGAGTGAAACATTAGTGTTATTACCTTCTTGGGAAGCGTCACTCGCCGCGCATTCCACACAGAGTGAAAGAGAGAAAAGATAGCCTTTATGTGTTCAAGAGTGAGAAAAAATCTACATTCTTTATGTCACTATCCCACTAATTTGTTATTTTGACTTTTGCATTGACAAATTTCGCAAAACATTTAAGTTTTCACAAAAGTAGATTTTCGTCGAAATGGTCCGCCTGGGCAGAAAACATCGAATAATTTTGGTTACAAAAAAGATATCAAAACAAACGATATATCGTTATAAAGCTCACACTTTGGAGATGTTTTTAACAAATCAGAAGTCATCCATCCCTTTTATTTATTTTTTAAATGCTACGCGAAGTTGAGATTCAAAATTTGTTTCAACTCTTATTTTATGTTTGAGGGCCCATAACTTTGTTTCTAGCAATGTGCAATTTACAACTTTTTATTTAAAGGGACCTACCAATCACTAAGATTCCAATAATGAAAAAATTATTTGGATCTGGTCATTAAAAAAAAAGTTAGACGGGTTTAAAGGTACAAAACCGAAAAATTATAGAAATTTATAAAAAAAATAATTAAAAAAAAATCTTGAGACCTAGGTGAAATCTTTTGAGCTAGTTAGTTAACAGACCACCCCAACTACCCCCCATTATCGTATGTTCAACGTTCTTCCGAACACCCTGTATAATAAAAATATTTCTTTTAATTATATTTTAATATATGGGTCCTCATCCATCTAGCAAGGAACGGTGAGTCCCAACGGTCAACAAAGACCTTGAGAATAGTGTTGATGCTGCCACGTACGCACACCTTTTTCTCATAATAGAATTATACTTACATATTTTTTATTCCTTAATCATGGTTCATACTTGCCTGCTATGTCCAGAGCTTCTTCCAAACTGACTTTAAATTTTTCATCACTATTTTTCACAGACATGTTGAACTTTTTAAATCCAACTGAAGCTAGGGTCTACTAAAAATATTTAAATTCACACCGAGGCCACGATACTTTCTCCGAAGCATCAATTTTCAATTGAAGACATCAAGAAAGGGAGAATAACATCTAGAGAACCATTGAAATTAGTTACATTCTTTTAATAAATTGATAAATAACATTGATCTGACACGATGACGACTCGCACTTACTTAGTTATTCAATCTCTTAAGTTTTAAAAATAATTAATCTTTAATTTATTAATCTTTTATTAGTTATATAAATAGAAACTTTTTGATATTTTTGCGGTACCTACCCCATAAGGGTTTGTCTGTTTCGGCGATTAAATCGCAATTGAGTTGGCGAATGAAGATTTATCTGTAGATTTTACGGAAAAAGATAAATTTATTTACGATGCAGTAAAGTTCTAAGTAGCAGTTTATTGCACGCTCAGATATAAAGATATCTGTTTGTTTATTTTATGTCATTTTCCACGTGAGTGAGGATTAAGCATTTATAAAAAAAAAGAACAGACAGAATGGATGCGAAAGAGTTAATGGTTTGTTGGCTTAGCAAGAGGGACTACAAAACCTGCAGAAGCTGCCGTCTTTGGCTAGGCAGTAATCTCGAAACCCGAACCTAAAAGTTTTGCCTAAGTAGGTACAATATGTAGCAACAAAACATTTAGTTACGGGTTTATAATAAATCTGCTTCTCTCAATTTTAAAATCAAATTTTGTTCTGTCTGGCGTATTAGAAAATACCACGGAAAATACAATCAAACTACAAACATAATTTATACTTAACTTTGTACTTTCAACCGTAAACGTACACATTTTTATGATTTTTAATTTTACTCAAACCTTATGCAGAAAAAACATTAAAATATTAATATTAACGTGAAAATTGTTTTACTTTAGTGTTTTCTATTATTGACTATTATTGAGTGATCACGGTTGCTGTAAACTAAAGCAATCGAAGTTTCTGGTTTAAAAAAATATAGAACATAATACACCGCTATTTAAAACCATATTCGTTAGTCGTATTTGTTTTGTTGATAAGTATTTATGTCTGATTTCATCAGTCATCGTGAAATAATGCAAATAAAGAATTAACTAATCCTTTTTGTCATTCTTCGGACAAAAGTATCATAAATTATGATAGGAATCTTATCTTATCTTACTAATATTATAAAGGCGAAAGTTTGTGAGTATGTTTATTACTCTTTCACACAAAAACTACTGGATGGATTTTAATGAAACTTTACAATATTATAGCTCATACATCAGAATAACACATAGGCTACATTTTATTAAGATTTTGTGTGAATTGTCTAAAATATGACGATTTTAATAGTTAAAGGTCGTAAATAACACATTTTTTGCGCTTACATTGCCAACGCTGGCTGAACCCTTCGAGATAGATCAAAATAATGTACTACAATATTGTACACCTTAAAAAGGTTTACAAAAAAGTTCGCGATGGTATATGTCTATCTCTTAGGGATAACCCAATACGCGGTGGCGGGCGAACCGGGCGGGGGCGGGGCAAGTTATCCCGTAGAATTCCTAAACTCTTTAGAATGGTCCGGGGTGCCATCACACAAGTTGGAATTAAAGGTAGGTGTACCCATTTTGTTAATGCGTAACCTGGACGCGCCAAGATTATGTAACGGTACTCGGTTGCGAGTTACCGAACTAGGAAGGCACATTGTGAAAGCCACAATTTTAACTGGAGAAGCTAAGGGAGACAATGTTCTTATACCGCGCATCCCAATTATACCCAACAACTTGCCATTCAATTTTAAACGCCTGCAGTTCCCATTGAAAGTCGCATTTTCAATGACGATAAACAAATCGCAGGGTCAGACCTTGAAGGTAGCAGGCATACATTTGGGCTCGCCATGTTTTTCTCACGGTCAGCTCTATGTGGCTTGCATACGTGTTTCCAAAGCGAAAAATCTACATGTTTATGGTGAAGGAAAAAAATCTTTTAATATAGTTTATAGGAGCATACTGCAATAGCTACCTTAACCCTATGATTAGGGCTCCGCAGTGCCAAATCCAATCATTCGCTGAAGAACACGAGAGGGGTAGCAGAGGAGTACGCGAGTTGATGTTCGAAACCGTAAAACCTCTTAGGCTACTAAAAGGTAGTCCACGCGGACGAAGTCGCGGGCAGAAGCTAGTTCAATAATAATTGATTGTCAATGTGATTGATTTTGATTGTTGAAAGTCTTTGACTTGGACCTAATTTTTCTTTGTGTTTGAATTCCTTGTGCGATTAAATTTGCAAAAATGATTTTCATTTTGATCGTTTTCTTTGTTTAAACTGTTTAAAACAAGCTTAAGCAACTAATCCTATGAAAATTCGTTACAAAAAATATAAACATTAAAAAAGACAGTCTAACTTAACATACTGATCACTTTTATAGCGCCTTTGTTATTGTAATAGTACCTACTTCATAAAATAAAATTTGCATAAAGTAAAAACAACCAATATCTGTTCATAATTTATTGTTTATTTAAGTCCTTAACTTATATACAAAATCTATATTAAACATGTATTTAAAAATATTTTTGAATCAAAATTAATCAACATTTTGTTAGTCTGTCAGGTACACGAAAACTTTTTTGGTTATTTAAAAATCAAATTATTCACAATCAAGCTTTATCAAAGAATTTATCAATCTAAATTTAGAAATCTTGAACAAAAATTATATTTTGAATTCGTTTATTATAAATTCCAAAGAGTTTTTTTTTTTATAAATGCTAAATCATTTGGCAGACAGAAACGCAGCCCACCTGAAGGTAGTTGCTACTGCGGCCTATTCCAATAACGGACTTTTATCCTCGAAGAGTCGCTAAAGGTGCTGTCACACTGTAGGCTCCTCTTATCTTCTAGCCTTTGATTCCAAGTGTAGGCTAGGGCTCCTACATTAATATTTCCGGAACACATTCACATGTTATGGCGGCAGATTTCGTCTTTGGGATTGGTTACTAGTCAATCGGACTCCCTGTCACCAACCAGACCCAAGGCAAGAAAATAACCCACGACTTCCGGGTTTTATACCCTCGCTCAGCCATTGTTCCACGAAGACGGTCAAAATGTTAACGATTAATTTCTTCTTTCTTTTTCTCAAATTAACCATTGTCCGTAATTAATGAGACCAATATTTTGTTGCCTAGACCGTATCCATTCAAGAAAAAGAAAAAGGAATTCTTATCTTATAATAAATATATTCTAACAGGTCGGTATCAGTACTTTGACCATATTTCATAGAAATTAACGGCCTATCTTTGCTCATTTATCCTCAGTATTTTTATAATCAGTCTTCTAAGCATACTGAATCTCTTGCATCTTATTTTATTTGAAGTGTTCATTTCTCGTCCTCAAGTTTTTGGTCTTGTGGCAGGAACCAAGCAACGGCAATAGCACCTGTAAAGATAATTAAAAGATTTAAAACATAAGGTATTAAAGATCTGAATATGGAACTAGTTAAGAATTTGGAAAAAAATAAGGTAAATTATTAAAAGATTGCTTTAAGTAACATTTAAAAAGATGTTTCTATACAATTCCTCTACAAAACGCAAAAGGTACTTACTGAATAGCAAAATGGCCCAGACGTAGAAGGTTGCTTCGCAGTCATAAGATATGAGGGCACCAATCGCGTTCACTCCTAAGAATGCGGCAGACCTGCCCAGCATCACCGACAAACAGGATGCCATTCCTCTGTGAAAGAAAATAATGATATAATACAATTTCCCTAAAAAATACTTTAAGGAGACTCATCTGATGAAGTTTACCTGAACCCTGTTGACAAGGAAGAAATTCCACTGAATACATTGCATACATAAATGTATACACAAGAAAGAAATATGACGAATTCTTACGGTGGTTGCTGACTTTACAAAGTATCAAATAGTTAATTTGAATAAGGCTGATAAAGTTTTTCAAAGAATTCAGTTTCATATCAAGTCATAAAGATTATAATCAAGCGAGGGATAATATTTTAGTGTGTCATAAATATAGATATTATAATATTCGCTCACCTCAGAGAAGTAGGATACAGTTCCACAAAGTAAACGCTCAAAATGCCCATGGTCAGCGCGCATAGAAGGAAGAAGAAGAAGAATATGCCTCCAGCGATAGGAATAGCCACTAGGTTGAGAAGTACAGCAGCAACTGCAGAGCCAGCGAGGATGCCCATCATGGCTAATCGCTTTCTAGCTCCGCAGGTGAGCGAGAGAACCAGGTTGATGGTACTGGCTAATGCGCCATAAGACATAGCGGAGAGTAGAGTCGTCTCTTGGATTGTGTCATTGCATACTTCAATAATGTCCTGTGAATAAAAAAAATAGGATTAGTTTCTATTCTATTTTCAAAGTGATCGATTACATTCTATAGCATTTTTTTTAATAAAACAGTTATAGTAAATGCAAAATACAAAAAAGAAAGCATTTTTACTTTTTTAAATGCTGTTTGAAAATATAATACATATAAATTATCGCAGTCACTAGTGACAATGAAAATATAATGTCTCACCGTGCCATTTCCAGAGGAACCAAAGTTCTCTTGCTCGGAGAATCTGATGACTTCGCAGAGGTTCATGCCAGCACCGCCGCCGGATTCCAGCACGGAGAACAGATTGTTCATAATGTAAGGCAGCCATAGAATGAAGCCGCTGCCACTGTTAAAGTAATAAACAACCATTAAGATATTTCACTAACACGTTACTTCATACATAAACTTCAAGGTGGTTTTGTCAATTTATCATAGTCAGTCGCAAGTTGCATCCTGAATATCCTGATCCATGAAAATTTGAAAAGAAATAATTACTTGAAGCTTTGCGTTTCTATGTAATTTTTGGATGTAGGTACTTACGTCATGTAAATGACGATAACCAAATAGAATAGCTTCAGCGTGCTCTTCAGTAGGGGAGGCCTGAACAGTGGTACTGTCTGCTGGACAATGGACTGAAGGAATGAGGCTTCATTCTTCACGGCTGGGTGTTCTTCATCATCTTCGATAAGTTTGGACACCTATAAAAAAGTCAACATTCTATTAACGAAGAGTTACAAAAAACGATTAAAAATATTTTTTTAATTTAAGTACGGTCAACAGCACATCACGGTAAACACTTGCAGTTCGATAATAGCACTTATGCCGCCGACATAAAAGTAGTACAAAGTCCAAATGTATAGTCTGACTGTTATACTTGTTTATTGAACTGACAGCAATAATTTAAAACTTACCGGGAACGTCTCAGGTTGTTGATTCGAGTTGCATGAGTAGATAGATTGAAGTACGATCAAAGCCTCATCGCCTCGGCCTTGCGAAGCCAAGAACTTGGGGCTCTCGTAGAAGCAGCGAAGGAGTAATGCGGTGGCCAAGCATGGCAGGGACATCACCAGAGCCAGAAGCCTCCAGGGGCGGTAGTTGATTCCCAGGAAATCGATCCAGTATGAGAACTCCATAGGAAGAATGGGGTAAGCAAAGACTGTAAAAGAGAGTTTAATCCATCAAGCCCCGGAAAACCAGACACAATAGAAAATCTATTGTTTACGCGACACCCGGCTTTCGGTCGGGTGTTTAAGAGTTAAGGTTATTGTATGAACAAAAGTGGTCCCATAATGGAACCCTGATCAACTCCGTGTTAAGTACACGGATTATTATCTAGACAAATGTAGGTCTGCTTGATTATGTGATTTGATTGCAGAACAGTTATTTTAATAAAATTAAATACATATTATGCATAATTATGTACTGTTAATTTTATAAGTTATGTTAAAACCAATGCAATCCAAAGCTCCTTAATAATTTGTTAAAAGAGTTAAAAAAATGGCTAAGCTACTCACCAGCAACGACAGCTTGTGAGCACATGAGTGCACATGTGCACAGCAGCATAGATCGGCCGCGAGCCCGGGCAGAGCAGCTCTCTCCCAGTAGTGTGTACGCGCCCGAATTACTTGCAGAAGTACTGTGAAAAAAGGATGGAATTATAAACAATGGTTATTCGTGAAACAAAAAACAGAAGACAAATTTTTAGACTGTTCAATTTGAAGAAATATGATAAGTTTTACTATAGTAGTAGATAAGGAAACCCATTGAAATGGCACTGTTGTATAAACTTAATGTTTCTATAGATGAGCATTGGGATATAATATGACTATGAATGTGAAAGATTTATTCAAATCTAACCGATCATAGTTACATATCAAAGCCAGCTCATCTTCATAATTATGGCGATGAATTGTGGTTTCAGCTAAACGCTTCTTTAACACAAAACTAAAAATATTTGTAGTATCAATCAACAACAGATATATTTATTTTGCCCTTTATATACTTATCGGAATTGAATACAATGTGCTATAATAATATAATAGGCTAATAACAGTCAGTTATTTATTTGCCATAGATAGTATCGGAACAATAAAACGGTAGATATTAGCTTCATAATAATAGCTAATCTAATACTCTTGGAAGGTTCCGCGTGAGTCGCAAGGAATTTCCGTACAAACATAATATCTAAGGGTAAAGCTTTGTTAACGTTCTAATAACAATGAAGACAAACATGTATGCTAAAACAAACTTCTATTGAAACCATTTTGTAAAATATAAGTGAGAGTAGTTAGTAGGATCTAGCGATTGAATAAAACCTTAATCAAAAAAATTTAGGTTAATGTTGTACGAGTATGTCTCCTTCTTACTTCGAGTAAAGATTTCTCAGGCAAACTGTTTAAGAATCATAATCCCTATGCCGATAGCTATAAAAATGTTGGAATTTTTTCTATGACTCTTCGCTTTGAACTCTTTTACTGCTTAAAGCCATATCTATAAGTAAATTTGAATTTCACTTATAAATATTAGTGTACAAACAAATTATTTCGTATTGGGTTTGACCTCTAACTCTCGTGACAAGCCTGAGGTTTATTCCAGTGATAATATTAGTTAACTAAAGGTGACAAAGTCACGTTTAACTGAATTTAAACTGAACTGAAACCAGCCACCTAGTTGCTGTTAGGCCATTTTTAAGGCTACCACACAATGTGTTGCGTACAGCGTAGTAGTTAAGATTGACGACTGCGTCTATTACATATACTTTTTGTCATGCGTGTAGATCTTGACCTTACTGCGTAGTCAACGTGCTCTCACATCGAGCAACCAACAATTATTTGTTTTGTCAATTCCAACACATGTCAGCATCTTGTACTCCCCAACATGTGAGGAGGGCTTCTACCTCCCGGTCGTTGCCTAACTGATGTAATTGATAAGGCATTACCGCTGATTATTCTGTCGTATCGTCGCTGTACAAACTCTTACCATGACGTATAGTCACACCACCTTTATTTATTTGGTTACTTCATTTACTCAGAGAGATTTAGTAGTTCATTTAAACAACGATAATTGCTGACATTTTTGGAAGACAAAAATTTCCACACGTTTTTGCAAATTACGCCTGGAGCTTATGTAATTTGTTTAACAGGATGTTCAAAGGATGTGCAATTAAGGTCATTGACCTAAAAATCTAATGCAGAAGAATTTTTTTTTTAAAATCACTCAACTGCTCTAGCTCCATACCAAGAAAATTTAGACAATAGCTACGTTCTGCTATACACCGCTTTTGTCATAAATCAGAAGCATGTAAATTAAAAAAATACTTACAAAGTAGACGAAATCAATTTGAGCACTGCCATAGTTATCCAGTCTGGCGAGAAACTGCTGAGGGCTGCAAAGACGAAGCCGATGGACATAGACAGTGTTAGCGTCAATTTTCGACCTTTGGTGTCGGAGATGTAACCCCAAAGCTGAGCGCCGGTCACCACTCCTGTAAATAAAAGAAGATTAAGTAAGAATATGGGAATCAGTTGTTTGTTAAGAGACACAATGTATAAAATGGACACATTAGTTTTCATGTCGAGCAATGCTTATTATTTAGAGATTTCAAGCTTGTAATGTAATTACACTTTGCTAGTGCTAAATTCGTGTTTTTTTACCGAAGAGTTCATCAAGAGATGTTAAAGAAGATAATTAAGACAAAATTAAGACATATCAATAGTCACCAACAGTGGAAGGGTAAAGGGTCAAAACGAGACATTACCACCCACAATCTAGTAACTATTTTAACCAATTAGGCTACTTATTCCCTTTTCAGCAAAACCTTTCCCTAAATTCGTACATAAACTAAGTATTTATAACAAGTTAATGGTTGTAAAGGTTTATTTTAGAAATAACGATCTAACTACTGTATGATTACATTGTGCGATAATACAAGAAAGAGATCACGGCTATTTTAGACTTAACTAATGTAATATGTTATCAGATAAGCGTCTCTCGTGTTTCATATCACTAAGTGCATAATGATCGCAGACAAAGTCAAGGGTAGTCTCTCGACCGTGGGGTCTTCTGACGTGGATCCAAACTTTCATCTGTTGACGTTTATTGCATCGGATTTTTAGTGCTTGTCTAAAGTGTTTATTGAGCTGATTGAATCTAGATATTTTCTAGTTAGAAAATCAATCAGTTAACTGTCCCCCTTATTTTTGTTATATTCTGCAATTTTACTATTATGGCATTCATTATAAAACCAGATACAAATTACAATCAAAGTAATGCAATCAAAGTTATGAAGGCATTCTTATTTGTCAATTAATTTATCAATAAGAACCTTCAGCTAGAAACTAAAAAAGTATACCTACATATTATATTGAACTATATTTTGAATATTCTTTTTAGTAAAAAAAAAAGAGATCGTAGATAATAATGTCTACAGCATAGATTTAGTATATTTTTTGGTCTACAGAGACATACTTACCTATTTTCAGAAAAATATCACGTCATTTAATCATATTTGTCATGAAAAGTCGTTAATAATAATAAAAAGGACTCACCGACTAAAGGCATGGCGGTAAGCAGAGCTCTTTGCTGCATGGTTAGATCCAGATCGCAGACCGCTGCGGCGACCACGAAGCTTGTTCCAAAGAGGTCCATGCCCATGGCCTGGAGCGTCCAGCTGCATACAAGGAGCAGGGAGAAGTTGTACTTTCCAAACCCTGGGAATAAAAAAGACATGATCAGTTATGTCTTGATTCCACACTGCAGAGAATAATATATATATAAATTATGTCCACTTATTATTCTGTGAACAGGGTGTGAATAGATTATTACCTGATCAAGGTGTATCGTTATTTTTTCGGAAAGTCGTCCTCGACTCTCTAAAAATCCCCCGGTATCCCACTGCGTTAATAGTAGCAAAAGCCTTTAGATCCATTTCACCCCCAGTGATTGCCCGATCCACGTGGCGGGATCTGCATGACCCCTACTGAGGTGCATATGGGAACAACTGACTAGTCCCATCCAACGAAGGTAAGGTGTAGTACTCGTATCTTTCTGGACCACCTTTACGTAACGAGATTTTGACTAATGGTTTGTGATTAACATTTTGGTAAATATGGTATCACATTTTTTCCATCAGGCGTCTGACACATGCTTGTTTAGAATACTCGTAAATAACAAAAGCTCAATCGCGAATCACTAGGTCATCTCAGTGGATTATCTGTGCGGTCGCATGCTGCTTCAGAAAATTATTTCACCCGCATCGCTTATTATGTGTATTATTTGTACTACAGTAACTTTTAGAAATTATTTTTTGAATAACTCAAATGTTTTAAATTTTTCATTGCCATCTAACTACGTAGTCTCAGTTTATTAACATCCTAGAGTGCGTTTTAGTCTCTTTTTAGTTTCTATCGATGATTAGCAAGAAGTTTTTTGTTATTGTTACGTTCTCAGACGGGTTTATTTTTTTTATTTTCTTTAAAGAATATGGTAGTCTAGTAAAACCATAGAAGAAAACATTTATTCAAAAATAAAATTAAAATGGAGCATTTATTAGGCGGAACAATAAAGATAATTATTTTACAACATTTTCTATACCTGTGAGTGTGAGGGCTTCTTCCATTGTTGCTGCATGATGTCCTTTCCTCTTCTCGACATCACCAGATTCTTTACCAATTCCCATATTTTGTTTCATTTTTGAAATATAATATATGAGAAAATTTGGGTAAGTTTTTAAAGGTGTCAATGGAATTAATTTAATAAAGTGGAGTGCTAATTTATTTTTGCATTTGCAAATATTTCTTTAGCTCTGCCCTCCACGACTTATATGACTGCCTGCTCCTAGATGTATATCTATCTCGGGGGAGACTTTTCTCTTTTATAGTTAGTGTAGATGCGTCAAGTCTGATAGCGTGAAGCATCATCATGGGAGGTAAGCGAAATTGCGATCAACAATACGTTTATTTGCAAGTCTCTTGATAACTTCTGTCGACATTTCTAAAATAGAAACAGGTGAACGTTTCATGTGATTAAAATACCCCGTTTGCTTTAGAAAATCCTTGTTGTCACACATTTGTTTGCAGAATCGAACGTCACTTGGAGCGTGATAGGGTGTGGGGTGATGTTGTATGGTAAAAATCAAGTCAGAAAGGTGCGATCTTGCAGACGAAAATAATATGACAGTGAAAAATTGCAATAGGTTTATGCTAGTATCCCATCGGCACTACTGCCATAGTTGCATCACAGGTTGCTATAAAACCCAAGATGTGACCAATGCCATTTGTATTGGTGACAATACAAATACATCCATCTTGTTAATCATGATTTTCAGAGTGCGTTTTTTCGATGCGTTGACAGGAAACCTAATACATGTATGCCTTGTTTCCAGACGGTAACAACTGTATAGTTAGTCTTATTTTGGTCTTCGAATATTTCCAATAGACTAGACAAGAATACCTTTTTTGGGATCAAAGCTTAATAATTATTTTAATATCCTAATTTAATATAACTAATAAGAATATAAACAACGAGACTTGTTTTAAGTGTTGCACGTAACCACTACACTTACAGAATACAATGAATCAGTCGTATCCTTTTAACCTAATTACTAGTTCTAGTTATTGATTGTCATTAGATACAGCAAAAATGATTATGCAATAAGTTCAGTAAAAAAAATACTATAGGTATTTTTAGGAGAGTCTTCTGAGGAGTATTTAATTTTACTCCTCTAAGGGAGAGTCTATCAATGTCAAGAACTTGTACCAGATAAAAAGTAGAAATCATAAAATAAGTTTTCACCGGATGCTGTAAAGACAACCTGTGCCGAAGGAAATGTATTGGCGATTGATGTAGTCACCAGGGTGGCCCCAGATCTTGGCCATGAACACCAAGAAGAAACTTACATTATCACGAAAAGGAAAGCCGTAGTTTCGTTTAGCCTACTTTACATAGTTAAGGGAGGAAAACGAGCGAGCGGGTCGCCTGATGGTAAGTTACTACTTACTACCGCTGCCAGTGAAAACCTGTAGCGTCTCTCTGAATGCGTTGCCCAGCTTCTTCTGATTCGCTCCTGAATCATCTTGTCGTGAAAATATTGGTACGCAAAAAAAAGGCCCGGAATTCCAGCGCTGACTCTCCCTAAAAATGGTCTCCAATGCCGTCTATCTCATCTTAGCTTATTTGTTATTATTTTATACTAGCGGTCGCCTAGGCGGTTTCACCCACGCGTAATTTCTTTTTTCAACTATCCCCTATGTCATCCGGGGATAGTCAAGCTTTCAAACAGTGAAAGAATTATTCAAATCGGTTCATTAGTCTCGAAGCCTATTCAATACAAACTATTAACAAACAATCAAATAAAAGTATTGATATTATATTTTTCAATTTAAGTCGACGTCGCCTGTACTTTATTATTTACTCGCGTTATTACAGTTTACACCATCGTAAAAGTCACAAAATTAATGCGTACATCCCGTTGACCTAGCATTCACAATAATATTTGACTTGATACCCCACCTGTTGTTTTTCATCTAATATCTAACAAGTGTTATTTACAAGATCAAAGACCTTTACTGCAAGGTTCCATTTTGATTTGCGTCGCTTATCTACGAGTAGTGCTGCAAAACCTTGGTTTTGATTTTACGTTCAATTGCTACTTGTGAAACTATCATGTTGATATCGGGTGATTGGGGAACTGGTCCGGTTAACAAACTACATACTGGAAGTATTTTTTTTTATTTATACTAAACTAGCACTTGGCCACAAAGATGCCTCGTGTTGAAAAACTATGCGGACTGCGGTCTACGAGGGTGAAAAGTTGAAAACCGTTAATTCTGGCTTTGAATAGCCCCTTTATTTAATGGTTAGGAAAGGCGGATTCAGGCAAAGAGATAATCCATCTGCTTCAATTTTCAGAATATCGCGTTTGCTCTACAGAGGAAGATATGGATAACATTTAAATGTTCATTTTTGATTCTGTAAGTCAGATTTTTTAGTCTAAAATTAATGGAAGTTTTTTTAATAGTCGATAATATTTACCTTTGTTCCAAAGAAAATTTGAAGTTAACTTAGAAAAGAAAAGTCTACCTTCATGGAAATCACTTTGCGTAGGTATAAAAAATTTTTCATTCAAACACACCTCAGTTCAGCATAGGATATAGACCTTCATAATTAAGTTGGCATTGTCATAACTACGTAATCGATATAAATACACACAATTATGAATACTGGCATTATTAACATACTTACTGAATGCGGGCAGACGATTATGGATATATATATAGATGTTACAGTTAAAACCCATTTTTTGTTAGAACGCGTTTTTCCTAGTTAGAACTAGTTTTTACTTAATGCCTTTGTTAATACTAGAATTGACTAATGTCTGAATCGAATATCAGTTAAAACGCGTTTTCCCGAAGCGAGTCAGTAAAAACTGTTTTAGACGCACACTCTTGGAAAAACTGGTAGGGGAAAATCGGCTCGGATGGATATAGGTTAGAAGGCTAAGGCGGGAGCGAAGCGAAGCGAGCTCCCGCCTTAGCCTTCGTGGTTATGTTTTTTTAAACCCTGAAAACCTTTTTTTATTTTCACTATAATGATATGTTTATTATTATAGTGAAAACAAGAAACGTTTACGATAATAAACATATCATTATAGTGAAAATAAAAAAAGGTTTTCAGGGTTTAAAAAAAAATAACCACGAAGGTTAAGGCGGGAGCTCGCTTCGCTTCGCTCCCGCCTTAGCCTTCTAACCTATATCCATCCGAGCCGATTTTCCCCTACCAGTTTATCCAAGAGTGTGCGTATAAAACAGTTTTTACTGACTCGGTTCGGGAAAACGCGTTTTAACTGATGTTCGATTCAGACATTAGTCAATTCTAGTATTATCAAAGGCATTAAGTAAAAACTAGTTCTAACTAGGAAAAACGCGTTCTATCTAATAACTAGTTTTAACTGTAACATAGTTAGATGCAGAAATTGTAACAAGAAAGCGTCGTGTAACGCGTAGCGACCTCTTGATCAGTAAATATCAAAAAACCGCTCGCTACAAAGAATTCTACAAACTGATGGCAGATGGCGCTGACCCTCATTCTGAATTAGTATCCTGCATCACGTAAGCAAAGCGCTCGTCGCCCGCTAGCATATTATACGACACACCAAAGATGATTCATTAAACCATAGAGTTTCCGATATTCCATCACGCACAAAGAAATTCGGTGACTCGTAGAAACGACAAAGAATTGTCGCACCACCAAAAAAGAAAATAGCCTACTAGCGCATGTATTCCCTCCTTCCAATGACATAGGATAGGGTCCTTCAAACGAGGCGTGAAGAGGCACTTTGTGGGCCGGCAGAGTGAGGGTGACTGATGCTACGTCCCTTACGTTGCACCAGTTGTCCTCGCGTCTGGCTGGACTTCATTTCTACTTAACATCAGGTGGAGTGGGGTCATTTGCGGGGCTAAGTATTAAAAAAAACCATGGTTCCCGAGCATAGTCGATTTAACTTGTATTAAGATTTAACAGTTTTAAGGAACATTAGATCTTCAATAAATCAATGATATTTACATCTCGTCATCTTGATCCGTTAAATCGTAAGCACAGCCTTACCAAGTTATTTTTATGCCATCTTAGCAGAAAGCCACATAGTCTACCTGATAGGTAAGCGGCCAAAGTGTCTTTTTTTAATTATACGACCCAACCAGAACGGGAGAAATACAGAGTAAAACGCTGTGGCATTGTGTCTGAAACTCAAGTCAAGTCTGTATTCTTTGATCGTGGTGTATTGCGACAACACTATTGCTACGAGGAACATCTGGAATATTGTAGGTTCTATAATCAGGTGTGCTGTGTGTCTGTCTGCTAACAGACCTAGCATTAAAAAAGACAGCCTCCCCTTTTTTTCGTTCGTGGCACATGGTGTAAGACCACTACACACTGTCGACTTTCTTGGGGTTTTCGCAACCCCACGGATTCTTACCCCCCACAGTGGAAATTGTTTTATCAACTAATTAAATACAAGTAGGTATCTCTGTTTGCATGTGTTGATGTAAATAAGATTTCTTGCAGTTTCAGAACCTCACGATGTCAGACATGCGTGAAGATTAAACCGAAACACGCTTTTCTGAGGCAATGTGTGATCAGTGTTTCCAAACCAAACACAAAAAGTCATCTCGGGAAAGTCATTCATTGTTACCAAGAGGTAAGTCGTAGATTACTTTGTGATTGTTACCACCCGTCCACTGAAAGGAAATCCGTAAGCAAATAAAGAATTTTTAAACAAAGAAATTATCTCACATTTTTGCAAAGTAACGTAAAGTTTTTTGGTAAAATATTCCGCTGGAAAAGCAAATACGAAGAAGTGATAAAAATAGCTTCTTTGTCGCCATGACTCCCGCAGTCGGCGGCTGTGGCGGTATCTGCCACTATTTGTTTGGCGAGCCTATCACCGGCTACTATCAACGCAAGGGGTCTGATAACGCGAAACCATACTAGAGTAAGGTTATTTTTGTTAAAGGATGTTTTTGGATTACAATAAATACATTTCAGATGTGGCGTCATGCTGCATTATGTACCGAATTTACCATGGGGAGTGTTCCAAGGAGCTATTCGAGCTTATCCCTGCCGCTGCATTCCGTCACCGATCTTCGCGACAAAAAATTCATCCCCACCATATCGATGCTTGGCAGTCCACAACTGTACGCTTTACGCGCAATTTTCTGCCTCGCACGACCAAGATATGGAATTCTTTGTCATCAGCGGTGTTTCCGATCAGATACGACTTGCAATTGTTTAAAAAAAGAGTGTATTCCTTCCTTAAAGGCCGGCAGCGCATCTGTGATTCCACATGATTCGCAGTTGTCTATGGGCGGCGGTTGTCACTTTCCATCAGGTGTGCCGCATGCTCGTCTGCCCGCTATACCATAAAAAAAAAAAAAAAATACATTTCAGCTGATGGAATTGCAGTTTGTCAATATTTTTTTATAGATAAGTCAGTTGGCGGACAGGCACGCAGCCCACCTGGTGGTAAGCGGCTACTGCGGCCTATTCCATTGAGAGACGCGTCACTTGGAAGCGTCGCTCAATGTGCTGCCAGACTGTAGGCTCATCTGATCTTCGAGCCTCTGATTTCAAGTGTACTGGCTCCCACATTAATTTTGTCGGAACACAGCCATAGCTGTTGGCCAGTCGAACTCTGAAAAAGCCCTACCACCAACCAGAACCAAGGTGGGAATCGAACTCACGACCTCCGTGTTTTTATACCCGAGCGGCTTAGCCACTGTTCCACGGAGGCGGTCAAAGTTTATTAGCCGAATTCCAGATTTCCAGTTACAGTTATCTTAATAACTAACTAATACATGATTATTGGGGACAAAATATGACCGTAGGAACGTGGGAGGATCTTATTATACTCGCAATTAAATTGTAATTTGTGAAACCTTTCTCACATATACATATGTACATATAAGTACAATTGTACATACTTAAATTATTTAATACCTACTCGGTACCCGGCACCATTAATAGGCTAACATTTACTAATTCTGAAAATCTGAGTAACATCTGATGTGAAAAACCTTAGCAGCCCGTTTAACTTCGGAAAGATATGTAAATAAAAATATAAATTAAGTGCCTAGGAAAGTTTGGAAAACATGATGATCACTTTCTGTTCATTTGAGGTATGCACTAAGTACCTACCGTAAATTTTTCTTTTTTTTACACAAGATCATTAAATAGAAATATATTTAACAGAAAAAGATAATCAATAATTGAGAATTAGTCATTATAACTAATCGAATGCGGTATGCCTGTTGCACCTTGTACACAGTTTGTATAAATTATCCAATGTGTTTGAAGATTGATAGAACCGTTTGTTATTTACAACCGGAATTCTGCGGTTAAAAACATAGTTAATTTGAATAAATATGTATCCTAATTGATAGTTACATCTATTCATAGATACGTACTAAGTACATCCTAGTCAAAAATTGAGGTAACTGATTTACTTCACACAAATTAGAACATGTCTACATAACGAAGCGTGATATTGATATACCACTTTTTTACTACATTACCGGTCCCTATATCGACTGGGAGTTCATTCATAGTCATAATTACTCTAGAACCAAATTGGTTGCATTATGAACTGTTTGAGAGAAACTCCCTCCCGCTTACGCTTAGACATCCTGCGAAGATTTTCTAAAGAGCATACCGCACGGGGTTTTTCAAGAAGGGTGGGAAAAGGGTTTTTTATAGGAAAGACGGTGATGCCTTTTGTGTTGCAAGCGTCAATACACGAAACTAAGGAAGTGAAATTGCTGGGTATATATTATTATGAGACCTAATAACTGTCGTCTCGGTGTAGCGGGCGCAGGGCAGTGCCAGACAGTAAATGCTTAGTTACTGTTTGGCACTGAACTGCTAAAGGTCAGACGTGGCGCTTACCATCAGGTGTACGATCTTCTCGTCTTGTTATACGTTGCAATAAAAAAAAAACTGCTGGCGCTTATGACCGACGTAGGTATATTTTGTAGTTTCTTTCAAAATTGTAAGCTAGAAGCATTTAGTCACTTCCCATATCCAACGCCATGTCGAGTTCTCTTGTTGTCTCCATTTGCGTATGCTTTACTTTGGTGCGTGCCTAATCCACTGATCAGCCGTTGATAATTTGCAACCTATTTGTATACATATTACCTACTGGGGTAGCAGTGGCAGACCCAGGATTATTTCCATGGATGCTGTCGGTGTTGTAGCGAATGCTCCAGAATCGCACAACATACCTAATTATTCTCTACTTTTTTCATAGCGTTTACACAGGTCACTGGTCTTACCTTTAGCCACCATGCTAGAGCTCCGTAAGTCAGAATGGACCTTACCATCATTACGTAAAGAAACCCATAAGTTTCTACAGTGTGAAATGATGTTGGTGTACCTAAGTAAATAAATAAATAAGATAATAAATATTAGACAAAATGCGATTCCAACGTGACGGGGTCTTGACGTCACCAACGCTCATTAGAATGTTTGCACTTGACTTAGGTATACACATTTTGGAGAACAAATATTGAATTTCAACCGGCATCATAACAGTAGTTAATAATCGTGAATGATGCTGGAATTTTTTTATTATTGTGCAATGTTTAACAATTAATGTTTGACCGCCTCCGTGGAACAGTGGCTAAGCCGCTCGGGTATAAAACCCGGAGGTCGTGGGTACGATTCCCGCCATTGGGTCTGGTTGGTGGTAGGACTTTTTCAGAGTCCGACTGGCTAGCTACCACCCCCACAGGTGAAATCTGCCGCCATAACAGCCCTGGCTGTGTTCCGGCAATATTGATGTGGGAGCCAGTACACTTGAAATTAAAAGGCTCGAAGATCAGATGAGATAGATAGATAGATATACTCTTTATTGCACAAAATTATAAAAGAAAAATATGTTACAAAATTGGATGATACAATGTAGGCGGACATATTGCTAATAACATCTCTTCCAGTCAACCTTAAGGTAGAGGAAAAGCTTACAGTCTGGCAGCACATTAAGCGACGCTTGCTGCCTGATGAAGTCTCTCAATGGAATAGGCCGCAGTAACCGCTTACCATTAGGTGTTTGCAACTGATGTTGTATAAGAAAAATTAATAATAATGTATTTAAAAACAAAAAATATATCTAGCTATATATCAATTCCGGAGCACAATCAGTCTAGTTCGGAGGAAGATAATGCACTATTAAGGGGCTTAAGATCTGAAAATACATTATCATGTAACTAGCGGCCCGCCCGCGCGGCTTCGCCCGCGTGAACTATAGGACGTTATCCCGCGGGAATTGAACTATAGGACGTTATCCCATGGGAATATCTTGTAAATTGTAGCCTATGTGTTATCCTTATGTATAAGCTATATTATTGTAAAATCAATTCAGTAGTTTTTACGTGAAAGAATAACAAAAGTTCATCCATCCGCTCCCCGGCCGGTACCGCCGCAACCGCTATGTCCCTGCATTTTAAATCTGTAATATCTTCGAAACTATTCATTTAAATTACATGATGTAAAGGGCCATATTGATCTATATTACATGCACAATTTATTTATGGTACTTTATTGGATAAGGATTAATACTGTATTGCTTAAAATCACTTTTTCGTAAATAAGCCATTATTTTATCGTAATAAGTAAAGGAAAATGGTTATTGTGGGTTATCCCTAAGAGATAGACATATACCATCGCGGACTTTTTTGTAAAACTTTTTAAGGTGTACAATAGTGTAGTACATTATTTTGATCTATCTCGTAGGGTTCAGCCAGCGTTTGCAATGTAAGCGCAAAAAAATGCGATTATTTACGACCTTTAATTAAAAACCTCTAAAGTTATCAGTGTTTCTCTACTATATTATGCATGTATTATACATATAAACCTTCCTCTTGAATCAGTCTATCTAATGAAAAAAACCGCATCAAAATCCGTTGCGTAGTTTCAAAGATTTAAGCATACAAAGGGACATAGGGACAGAAAAAGCGACTTTGTTTTATACTACATATGTAGTGATATAGGTAGGTATCTGGCCGTTTTGCTAGCGGCGATCTCTTTTAGGCAACTTGGAGTAAAGAAAAATTCCAATGAAATCTACATCTCATCATCTCGAACTGTAAATCGTAAGCACAGTCTTACCTATATATTTTGATGGTGCTTTAGTCGGTAGACAAGCGCATAGTCCTGCTGTTGGTAGGTATAATATATTTTATAGACAGAGCCTTGCGAAACACTATAATAGTAAAGACTAAATTCGCTAAAGCTGGCAACGTATTTCAGACCATAGTCACAGGTGTCTATTGACCAGCCCATCCCCGGGTACCCCGACTTGAGAGGCCTCAAGACGGGTGGCGCCTAGGGAGGATCACCCGAGAAACTAGACCCTCAGACTTGGCCCGGGCGACCTGTGCAATGCGGACGTTGGGAAGCTACCCCCGCCCGCAGGTCAATCCTCAGGCCGAAGATGGCGTGCTAAGTGAGCGCGCCTTCTCCAACCCGGCCGTCTACGTCGGAGGGGAGCAGCGATGGGGTCCTCCTCGCGCTCCCGATCCGTGCCTCCTTCTGCGACATTACTTTCTCGCAGAAGGAGGCGGCCGCCTCCCATTTATTTTTTATAAAGAGGCTGTCAGGCATGCATGCGACCATGGCGCGAAACATGGTCGCCCGGTAGTGATCACCCATCAGGTGTCCACGCTTGCTCGCTTGCCTCCCTCTTGATGATTGTAAAGGTCACTTTTACATAACGATATGAATTTTATTTATCTATTCTTTCGAAGAAGGAAAAAATACACTGGTAAAATCACAGATCACTATTAATGGTTTAAACAAAACAATTACTTATGTTTAGTGATAAGTTAATGATTAACCGTTGCATTGAACTTCACTGATAGACATTTATAGCCTAGACATATTATTAGAGGGACGGGACTCAGATAATCTTGGTTCGCGGGAGACACAACACTCAATGTTACTGCAAAAGTCAAGTTAAAACTATAAATCGGTGATTTTATGTGAATTTAATTAAAATTAAACTGTAAATCGTAGAATAGTGTCGGAAGTACGATTTAAATCATTGGATAACTAGGCTATTTATAGACTTAATTCCTTATAATATTGTTTAAGTTCAAAGTGTATGGGTACCTACAAGAGTGTACAGTACTTAGTGGTACATCCATATTTTCAAATTGGGTTTGATTGTAATAGTTCATACTGTATTATCTTAAACGAATGTTATCAACTGAATTATAAAAATAGTAGGTATGTATTGTTAGTACCACACTGATTTATGAAGTTAGTAGAGTAGAAGTAAGAAAGGTTGGCTTCGATCCATACCATAAAGCCACAAATACTAAAGAAATGACAAAATCAAAGACGGCTGTGTGCAAAAATCAAGAAGTAACCAGAGTGAACGAATACTTCGAGACAGACCTAGAAGAAGCCTTGGATATAGCAGGTTGGTATTATAATTTTCTTAAATAAATCAATCTTTATCCCTGGACACCATTTGCACAGCGCGATAGGTACCAGGCAGTTATTAAACACCAATACGTATTGCTTTTAAATGTAAAGCTGCAGGCGTATGTGTAATTGTGTATGTTTCTACATATGTGGTTTACAAACCTAAAATGAAGTCATAAGTAAGTTTCACTAATAAACTAAGACTAACAGTATACTTTTAAATAATCTTCCACTAGCCGAATCAATTAATTTGACACATTGACACTATTTTAGGTCAAAGATAATAATGAGACAAGCATTTATCAAAAGGAAGATTTCTCGTTCCTCTGATATGCTGATTTTGTCAGTTCAATGTGAATACTTCCTGTATTATTTTATTTATGACTAGCGGCCGCCCGCGGTTTCACCCGCGTGGTTCCAGTACCCCATGGGAATTGATCAAAATCCTTTCTTAGCGGATGCCTACGTCATAACATCTACCTGCATGCCAAATTTCAGCCCGATCCGTCCAGTAGTTTGGGCTGTGCGTTGATAGCTATCTATGTCAGTCAGTCAGTCACCTTTGAGTTTTTTTTTTAAATATTATAAAGATGGTAAGAAAAGTAAAGTTTCAGCACATTGTATCACCGGCTCGTCCCAATCGGGTGTGAAGAGGAAACCGGGGGAGTTTATTGGGTTGTGGGACTTAGTCTCGAGCCCCACACACGACCGCAGGCGTCACTAGCCTGCGGTCTAGAATGCGTTCTCCTCCGCCAAGAAAAATAAAGGAGAACTCCTCGATCCTTGCCTGTTGTTGGGTGTCAGATGAGAGATGGATGACAAGATATTTTATCTGTCTGCTCTGGTGACAAAAGTGGGACCTGGTTATCATAGATCACTGACTAAGCTTAGAAGACAAGTGTTATCTACAATATAGGTACGTGCACTATTATGAACGGAAAACTAGCTAGCGTATTCTATTTTTGGTCTGTATTGTTAATTTACTTTATCTGTTGGAAAAGTAGGGCTTAATATTTATAAAGCATCTATCTATTTTTAACATAAAATAATCATGTTGTTATTTACATAGATTTGTAATATTTGATGATCGACGACCGATTTGGTCTAGTGACTGTGAAGTCGGCTATTGTACCTGGTCAAACGCCACAAGGTGGGAACCAGCTGAGTGGGTAGTTGGACGAATACATTCAGTTCCGAGTTCGACACACGCAACAATTACCTATTTGTTCTCATGTTTTGTCCAAAACCTTTCTTTTTTTCCTTCGACAAATCACTGGCAATATCTGAACTCAGCGTTATTGCTCTTGAAATATTCCAGGCGCCGGCAAATACCAATGGCTGCACTGCAGCCTGATGGTGGCCACATTATGCGCAGCTCTGTTGGAGATCACCGGGAACGCGTTCATCCTGCCTGCAGCCGCCTGCGACCTGGCTTTGCCTGACCATTTGAAGGGGATCATCACATCTGTGCCTAATATTGGTAAGCCACGTGACTGATATTATACCTGCAACTCAAGTCAGCCGAGAATAACAACTGTATTATTCGCAACTGCCTAGCTACTACCCCTGTACCCCCATGGATGAAACCTGCCGCCGAAATTAAACAGCTCTAGCCGTGTTCCAACGATATTAATGTGAGAGCCAGTACAGTTGAAATCAAAGTCACGACGATCTGATGAACCGATAGAACATTGAGCGACGCTACCTGGTTAAGGGTCAGTAATGGAATAGATCGCAGTGGCCGCTTACTATAGGTAGGCTGCGTGGCAGTCTGTTTTTAAAAAGTAAGTATTGCCGACTAAAACTTTATTAACTTAGGTACTTCCTTTATCTTTCCTTGTTGATATGTCATAAATATTTTATAATAACTCTCCTCAGGGGTGATCGTGACTGCACCACTATGGGGTTGGGCAGCTGATTATTTTGGTCGCAAACCTATACTGTTGCTGTCATGCATGGCGTCAGGTACCATCGGCCTGGTGGCCACCTTCTCCTCCACGCTGACCAGCTACGCCATATGCAAGCTCATCGCATCGTTATTGTAAGTTCTTTGTTATTCTTATGTTTCAGTTTTAAACTCATTAAATAGGTGTAGTAACTAGTACCCCATAAGAAAACAGGAATTGATTCCTAAGCATTGTTTGTTTGTTCAACAGTGGTGATTTAAGTACTCGTAGTAAGGTCTTCCTCTTATCTGAGTTTTCGGCTACGGCGGACAATCTTTACTACCAACTACGACGCAGGATATAGAGTGCACAAGTGGGTGCGTTAACAGATGCACTTTCTATTCCCACACTTTCATAATTACGGCGGGACAACAGTCTGACACGATTCAAGATAGATCACAGACAGAGGCGCAGGATAGTCGTTAGCGCTATGGGTCAGTTGTACCATTGACTAGTACCATTGATGGTACAATTGATACAACTACCATTACTGCAATTACGTTACGACGATATTTAAATTTCTATGTAAACTTAATTGAATTTGCTTTTTACATTTCAGTTTATCATGTCCATCGTCGCTGGGGTGGGCGTACATAGGTGAAATGATGCCACGAAGGCGAAGGGATTCAACAATGCTGATTTGTAATGGATTTCTCGTACTGTCTTCAGTTTTAAGTCCTTGTAAGTACATAATTATTCCTCTGTGCATTTTGGCAGGTTTATTACGAGTATTACTACCGATGTCTCGTTTCAATTTTGAGTCAAAGGTGGTGGTTGGAGCAGCCAACTGGTTCTTGGTACACACTCAGAGTATACGAGCTATACGAGTATAACTTCTCCTAGGTCAGGCATATTAAATAGCTATGGCTGTTTTGGAAGAAAGGAGCCAGTTCAACTAGTAGACTTGAAGTCAAACGCTCTTCAAAATCGTAAACATCTTCGACCATCCAACAGGACATTGAGTTTTTTTTTAATAGTGTCGTCTGCGAAGCATCGATATAACGTGTTGCTACCTCTGAAAATATATTAATTCCTTCTCAATCACTGTTCTCCTCACTTCCAGTAATCGCATGGGTGGTCCTCCCAGACGAGTCCCAGTCCCTCGCGGCTGTCATCAGACCCTGGCGGCTGCTCACGGCGGTCTACGCGCTGCCGCTGATGCTGGTCGCGCTCGGAGTGCAGTACGCTGACGAGAGCCCCAAGTTCCTGGTCTCCCGGGGCAGGCGGCGCCAAGCCCTGCACGTGCTGAGGCGCGTGTATGCTGTCAATACTGGACTGCCTCCAGAGCGGTTTTGTGTAAGTGACTTAGAGAAATGGTTTCGGACATTTTTAGTGGATACAGTCCTCTTCCTCGCGTCGGTTAACTCAATGCTGAGACTCGTGATCATCCTGCGGACGGAGCACTTTGTTGCGAATTATTTGTCGCCATCTTCCTCTGTCCGTAGCAGAGCGGAGAGCATCGTGGACGGTATTGGATATACTATTTTCAAAATAATGTAAGACAGTTGACCCTTAAATGGTTGACCGCCTTCGTGGCATAGTGGCTAAAGTCGCTCAAGTAACCTGGAGATCGTGGGTTCAATGCCCCTTGAGTTTGGTTGTTGGTAGGACTTTTTTAGAGTCCAACTGGGTAGCAACCACTCCTACAGGTGAAATCTGCCGTCAAAGCAGCTCTGAAAACTGCAACTGATCATAAAAAAACCGGAAGTTATAATATTCCTTACTTTACTACATTTTGAAGTGCTCTGTGAAATATAATATCACGATGATTAATACTCAATGAAACTGTTTGTGACAAATCATCATTATGATAAATCTGAATTTAGCAAGCGTAGTGATCAAGCAAATATCCACGATTGTGACGATGATTTGATTTTAATTATGGGGGCCAGCAGTTACATAAGCTGGTACTACCTACCTTATTATGCTTAAGTTTTCTGATGATCTCCAGGTGACTTCCCTCCGTAATGAAAGCGAGCGGATGACAATAGAGCGTGGCGTTGGCTGCGTGGTCACCAAGTGGCGAGGAGACTCCACTCTGATGCTGCTGCGGCCTCCTCACGTGAAGTGGCTGGCGCTCACCGGCTTCCTTATGTTCGGATTATTCTCACAGTAAGCATGAATTAAATCTTGATTTAGCTATTGTTTAGCTCAAATGTACCTCGCTCAGGAGATAAAGTCTTTAACTGCCTTCGTGGAACAATAGTTAAGCTGCTGGGGGCGGTAAGCTCAGAGGCCGTAGGTCATGAAATAGGCCGCATTGGCCGCTTGCTATCAGGGGGGCTGCTGAAACGACATAACAAAAATACAATACCTAATAGCTTTCCTTATTTCATACTAACCGTCAGCCCGCGGTTTCACCCGCGCGTAATTTCTTTTTTCAAATATCCCCCCTTCCCCTCACATTTTCGGGATCAAAAGTACCCTATGTCCACCGGGGATAGTGTAGGTATCCAACAGTGAAAGAATTATTCAAATCGGTTCAGTAGTTTCGGAGCCTATTCAATTCAAACAAACAAACAAACATACAAACAAACAAACATACAAACAAACAAACAATCAAATCTTTCCTCTTTATAATATTAGTATAGAAATTAGAAACCCACCTTTAGGCTTTAATATAGATTCTACCGAATCTGGGAACTGATAAATGACTTAGCAAGAAAAACATTAGTGTACAGTTTGTTAACGACACTTCTTTTTTTTTTAGATTAAACGGTCTGTTCCTGTTAGTTCCAGACACAATCAACAAAGCCTTTAGCTCTTCAATTGAAGAGGGGAACATATGCGCCTACATTGACGAAGAGCCAACTGTAATTGCAAACCAGGTACTTACTTTCAAAAACTGCTCTTGCAAGAAATGTCAATTTTGTGTATTTTTTTAATGTAGGACAAATAAACACAATATTTTCAACTTTACTGAAGGGAGCGTAGTCTTAGAATAATAACATATTATTCTAAGAGCGTAGTACACTTTTAGACAATGCTGGGACATTTTCACCCAAAGCGCCAACCAGCCACAAACTAAGCATAGCTTGTACTATGTGTGCCAGACAATTGAAAACATTATTAATATACTTTGTTTTTAAATAGTTACGTATAATATTCACATCAGTACTCGAGCTACTTGACCAGATGTCAACCTGCGGCTCACGAGCCACATGAGTGAGACTTTTTGTACTTTAGTAAAAACACTTTATTTGTGCACGTACTTATTATTAGAATTGGCAAGGCGAAAAATACTGGCTCTTAAAAAACTTTCAAACATGTTGTAAATTGTTATTATTCATCCCTCTCAAAAGTTTGCCGACCCCTGCAATAGACTGGCGGAGGCGTTTTTATTACAGATCGTCAATGACGTTCAAATTGAACGTCATTGCAGATCGTTCACGATAAGAAGTCCTTTAGCCGCTATATTGGTACTATTGTTTTTCAATACATTCAATCTGCATTCAATCTGTTTTTTGACAGATTTACAAAGCGTAGGCAATGCTGCCAATATAGCGGCAAAAGGACAACTTATGGTGAACAGACACATAGATAATATTAATTCCTAATTCCATGGAACAGACTGTACTATATGAGGCGTCGACAATAGAAAATGACGTCTTCCGTCAAAATAAACAATTCACGGTTTAGTTGGACCTTTTGGGTATGTAGCGCCATCTAGCGGATTTTTCATTCTGAAAAAGAGTCAATATATTCTTATGGTCTTCGACAGACGTTGTCCAGCGAGGCATGCGTGGCGTCGATATCCCAGGCCACGTTCGCCATCACGACGATCACGACGCTGGTGTACGGCGCGCTGGTGCTGCTGGTGAGCGTGAGCGCGCTCAACAAGCGGACCGTGCTGATCAGCATGTTCGCCACCGTCGGCGGCACGTGCCTGCTGTCCAGCTTGCACAGGAATAGGTATACCTTTTTTATAGCGGGAGAAAACACCGAGGTAAGTATAACGGGGTAGGGACTACCCACTAAAAACTCCCAATATACGACTTACCTTATTTTTATCGAGGGGAATGCATACACGCACCATAACACGCCGGGGGGGGGGGGAGTAGACGAGCTGTGTGTGTGTAGGACTTACACATAAGTATAAAATATCTAAATGGTCTGTATCCTAAACTGCTATAGAGAACAACAGTTTAGTGATAACAGGCACCGCTGTGTAATTTTGTTGCTACAGGGTTAGGCACATTTGAGTCAGCGTTGCCAGAAGGTTACTTTTGTAACCTTTTAGGTGATTTTTGACTCCTTAAGGTTACTTCAAGGTTACACGACTCAAAAGGTCACTTTTAGGAGATTTTTTTGGAATTTGCGTGCGGAAAGCATTTTTCAAATTAAACCGTCCGTAACGTCTCATTCGTTCGTTTTTTTTGCTCACCAAAAAAATGGTAAAAGATTTTTTCAATCGTATTTGCTTGTATCTTGTCGTCGTTTTATTTTGCTCACCAAAAAAATTGTGAAAGGTTAGGTACTTTTCCTACAAAAAGGTTATTGTTTTGTACATCTCAGGTGACTTTCGACAAGACCACGCTGGCAACACTGATTTGAGTATCTACATGCACATTTTTATATTTTTTAAGAGTAGCATTTTATTTTACGTTCAATTTCAGAATGGTGGCTGGAATCGCCATGTCGTCGCTGATGCTGACCTCGCTCGGCATTGGTCCACTAACTGCCTACGCCGTTAATCTCTTCCCTACCACATTAAGGTGAGATTATAAAATTGTAATAAATATAGCAGGCAACATAAAAAATACACTAAGAACGACATTAATTAAAAAAGCTGGTTTTTAATCATAGGAACATTCTGCAAATCATAGCATTATAGGTACTGCATGTTAAACTATATCGGTATGGCAACCATCAATGGAAAAGGGGGTCGTGGTCGCTTGTAAAATAATATTTATATATGTATAGTTTTTCGTGCTAAAATGCAAGCCTTTGTTTATTAAATAAACTAATGTATTAAGTGACGACTTTAATATCATATAATTATAACGTTGCTTTGTGTATACCTATAACCGATGTTTTTTCATTAATTTGCGATAGTTAATTTACAAGTTACATAGATAGTTCTCCACCATGGACAGATATTTTCGTAATTATTTATCTGTCAGAAAACTAAGAGTAAGATGTCTTATTTTTAATTTTTCAGGAACTTGTGTCAATTGTAAAACTGGCCTCATGACTGAATTCTAACTTAATTCCTGTACTGTCTTACTTCTTCTTCTTCTTCTTTTCGTGTCGATGACAAACATACATATAAAGTCGGCCCAGTACTCGGCGACGCGTATGAATCGCGTTATCCGTCGCACTGATTAGCTCACTCACGGTACAGGTGACAGGGCACGTGGGGCAGGAAATTAAGTGGCGCATGGACTGGGGCGAGAAACCACATTCGCATGCGAGGTCCATCTCTCCGGTAAACCCCCACCTGAACCTGTTCTCCTTGCTACGGCCAACCTGGGTACGAAGTCTATTCAGATGGCAAACCCAAATCGTACTGACTTACTTAAAAATGTTTATAGAGGGAAAGCGCTGCTCTAATTGTTATGCTCAGGAGTCTAGTCTAAAACAATCTAGACTAAATTGTTTTGTCAATTTGGGTAGTTTTAATCAATTCCAAAGTACTTAATGTTTGTTACGATCGCACATAACAAGATTGTACGATTTATCTAATAAACATAACATTTATTTACTCAATGTATAAAGTTTATTATGAAACAGGTTTATCACGATTAACGTGAGAACATAATTGCTTTGAAAACAATAATATTTGTGAAACGGGAAGGGAACCCATTTATAAATAAGTAAATCTATTGTAAATAGAATTACCCATTGCAACTAGACGACCCACATTCAAAAAAACCCACACACTTCGCAAAGCTTAGTTAAATTGTAATTGTACTAAATTAAATTGTAAGGGTGCCAGAAACCGGATAAACATTTAGAAATATTGTCGTAAAAAAGAAGCTGATTCAATATCCCACTGCCCTAGTGTGTGGCAGATTCGTCAGTTTTGAGATGGTTCCCTTCTTCCCTAAGTGTGTTCGAAACACCTTTTTTTCGACAATTTATACATCGACAACCTTACACCGAAGCTTTCATAGTGCGATAGCTTGTTACTGCGAAGGTTTTTTTGTTCGACGTATCTGAACACCGAACATCAAACTTACTTATTTACTTGTATTTTATAAATATTATGTCTATTCTATTTTCTATTGTTGTAGGTAGGCTTGACTTTCCCCAATACTCCTCGTTTACTTTTATTTGAATACAGCTTCCGCCTTCCTCCCTCTAAAACGCTTCTAACTGCTAGCTATAAGTATAATATACCTATAGCATGTTGCACGGTTGACAGGGGGTCTGCAGTGGGCGCCATCCTGATGTTCGGGCGGCTGGGCTCCGTGATGGGCGCCAACACTGCGGGCTACTTCCTCACCATCGCTTGCGCACACACCTTTTACAGCTTCGCCGCTTTGCTGTTCTGTGAGTTTAGGTTTTTTTTAGAAAGGACGCAAGTACGACAATATTTAATGAATTCACCTCATTAGTTGAATGGTTTTTCTTTTTGGAACGGGTTAACATGTGGAAAAAATTTTTAAAGTTATGTAGTTATTGGAGTAGTCCTAATTCCGCTAAAATGATGAATAAAAGATGATAAAAGTTTATTAATTTTACATCTGAATCTCAACAGGTGTAAGCAATTTGCAGCACATTTTTTCCGTTTGCCGGACACATTCTTTGCTTCTGATTTCTCCATAGTAAAACTGAATCTGAGATAAAAGTTATAAGATATTTTTGTTTATCTTAACAGAGTCTTTTGGCAGGCTTTTGCCTGAGTTTTAAAACGATCTAGCTTTAAAGTATATTCTACTTTTTTCAGTATGCGCGGGGCTGAGCTTCCTTCTGCCAAACCATCATGACAGTTCAACATGTTCACGAGATGAGTACATCCACATAGGTGAAGGGTGATATGTTGTACACGACCTTTTGTAAATATAAATTACTCATTTCATACTCGTTTTATTTCTCTGTTAAAGTATTTTACATTATTTTTTTTGGGGGGAGGGGGGGAAGCTATTAAGTATGCAGCTGGGGGACACAGACTACCAGGTATCACTTACTTTAGTACTTTCCTCCCAATTTTTCCATATTTTCTCATCGTTTAAACCTTCCCTGGACTTCCACGAATATTTCAAGACTAAAATTAGTCAAATCGGTTCAGCCGTTCTCGAGTTTTGGCGAGACTAACGAACAGCAATTCATTTTTATTTATATATAGATATTACATCTGCCCAGCAACTTCTGAATTATTAATTTAATTAATTCACGAGTAATTTAAAAATCTAAATATTTAGGTATTTTAAAAATCCTTGTCTTCATCCAGAAGATATATAAATATGTACGAGTCTTGTGTTACGAAATCGCAGTAGGTAGGTAAATTACATAGTGACGTACAAATAATAATAATCTTCTATCATCTTATCAACAAGCTATCTATGTCTGTAATAATTGAAGTCGTCTCAAGGTAAAACTATTCAAGATATCAGTTCATTTAAGGAAATCATTGATAAACTGATTACTATATACGTGTCTTAATTAGGACGAATGTTATCTCGGAAATAATCTCTAGTATACACGTATATAAATTATTATTGTTTGTATTTATTATCAGTGGTACTAGTATATTTTTTATCAGAACAAAACCACGTTAATGGTATCTAAATTACTGTGACAAAACCAAGGGTTTCGGGCGGGGGATCGGCACCATTTTCTTATGTAGATATGTTCATCATTTCAGCCAAACGACGTCCACTGCTGGACATAGGCCTCTCCCAAGGATGTTTTTATGTATTGGAGGAAGGAAAACAAGCAATTCGGTCACCAGATGTTAAGTAATGACCGCTGCTTATGGATAAATTCAATCATAAAATTTCTCGATGTTCTAGGCTCAATTCTCAGGTCGTGCAAAAGTAACGGATTCTTCGAACACAACTGTAACTTGTTTCACCAATCCGCATTTGGCAAGCGTAGTTATTAAAGCCAGTACCGTCACTGGGCAGTATTACTTAGGTCATCGAAAAATATTAACGTTTTACGTACCCTGTTCAAACTTTATCTCTTCCGTGATGTTGACAGCAACTTCTCTGCTCCAGCATTATGTAAATGTTGCCATAATGATTAGTCAAAAATTATCATACGACAATGTCCTAAGTAATGTGGTAATACTCGTACTGTAGTCTCAAGTATCCCCTATTGACTGTACCCATCATTGTGACAATGAATTGATTTTAATGATGAAGGCATTTGCCCTTCTTTGGCTGACACTTCATAATATGCTTTGGTAAAGATAGCGCTGAAACTTGTCCAAGTGTTTATTATTATTTATTACACGTTACTAAATGCAATATCTAAGCATGCACTGGAACTGCCCTAGGTCAACATCGATGATTGTCAAAAGTCATACTATAATGTGTATCTTATAATCATTCCAGTAACACCATTACTACCACTAAGCAACATGATCATGATTATAAACGTTTCGATAAAACACAATTAGCAATTTTTTTATCGCGATAGGCATATAAGTACGTCAGAAATGGCAAAATCATCCGGAAGGGGTAATAAGGTCAGAGATAATTTCATTGATTGATAAATCTACTAAAATATGCAAAGTAACCAAAACAATTAATTATTCAATGAATGGAGGACCGAATCATTCGAAATCCGAATTCGACTTATAAGAGTAGAAGAAAATAATTAAAAAACAAACAAATATGGATGACATCCGTTTTGTTTTTTGTTTTCTTTTGTAAAGTTTACTCGTACAATCCTCCTTGGAAATTTCGCAAATGATGTAAATATTGTTATCTGTGATTGCTCTAGCTTTCGACTAATCCAATTCGCGAAGGAGTCAGAGATTTTATGGCTAGTAGTAATATAAGCAAGTTTATTCCATGAAAGAAATTCAATTGTGGATGATCGATTTTAAAAGCCCTATGTCAAAGTCAAAGTATTTATTTTGCAATTTGATTTACCAAGAAATTCTTTTGCACGTCATAAACTTTTTTTCCCTGGCCTGCTGCTGAGAAGAAGTGCCGCAAGAAACTCAACAGTTACATATGATAGCCTTTTTTAAATCATTTTGTGTTGACAATATTAACTTAATAATAATATAATGTCAACTTAATAATAATATAATAAGTACAATAAATAAGCATAAGAGTAGATGTGTTGTGGCCCCTGCTGTATAGCGGAACTGTCTGAAGAAAATTTGGGAGTGCTGAGGGCCAGATGGCCTCCAACGCGCATCTTCGTATGATGAGCACGTTTATTTATAGATTTAAAGGACCACCGTCATAAGACACAGCAACAAATTTTAATTTAAAGATGGATTAATGTACAATTTTTGGCTGAATGCTCTTAAAATATTTAAGTTGTAATTGCGCAACTAAATTAAGGGTCTGGTGTCGTCCCGTCATAAAAAAAATTTAATCATATCTATATAATATATTATGATGTTGTAAATTTATTAACATCAAAATACTTGAAGTAGAAGTAATTAATATTATGCAGCTGGTTACTTTATTTTATCAATTTGCAACGGAAGTGATATCAATTATAATAACCATTGTAATAGAAATGGAATAGTTTTTAATAAATCACGTTGAGTAATACAACAACTTTAGTATTGTTCTGTGACCAAAGTTCAAACTTAATCGGACAATGGCTAATTGCACGCCAAATTCTATTGAAAATGGGGTTTAGACTTTGTTTAGTTTTAACAGCCGTGGTAAAACATTGGTCTTTTTTATTTTTATAAATAAAATAACACAAATTAACTTTTTAATTATATTAAATATACAAACATAAGCAACACCCGAACCGCTACAATCAGACATGTTCAATTGTTCATACCCGCAAATATTTGTACCTTGCAGAAATCGAACCTGTTAACTCAGTATATAATAGCCGACTTCTCAGCCATCACACCAAATCAGTCGTCAAAACAATACTTACTGATAAAAAAACTTTCAAACAAGCTTTACAATGCGGTTATCAAAATATACGGATTTAATCCATCCGCCGACTGATTCATTTATCTAAGACCGGAAAATCTTCCGGACACAGTCAAGATAACGATAGTGAAGCAGGGTACAATGCCCCCTCACTTCTTAACTGCTTTCAGGTTGTACATATAAACATAGTTTAGTTTAGTTAGAGCAAAGTCGCTTCCCGCTGTCTGTCCATATGTAGATAAATGCTTAGATCTTTAAATTAAAACTACGCAACGGATTTCGATGTGTTTTTTTAAATAGATAGAGTGATTCAAGAGGTAGGTTTATATGTAAATACATGCATATACATAGTAGAGAAACACCACTGCATCCGTGCGAAGCCGGGGCGGGTCGCTGGTCAAAGATATTTCTCGGCCAGGGGTCGACAACATTTTGAGTCTAAGTAAGAGCTAAAAATTACAATTTACATTTAAGTTTTGTAGAGCATAAGATTTACAAAATGTCAATGGACTAACCATTGTTTTCATAAAAAGCCGCAGCTTCACATTCTAAATTGGGCCTGCCTCTAGTGCCTATTTGATTATCTCTTTTATAAATAATGTGAAAATGTCTGTTCGTATTATTCGTTAAAAAAAAAGTGTAATAATAGAACATTTATCCGTTGTCTGGCACTCGTAATACAAGGCTATGTTTAGTTTAGGGTTAGATACCGCTCTGTGAAAAATGTCCACAAAGATATTTTTAGGGTACCTATTTAATGGAAATCTTACTAATCTTACTAATATTATAAATGCGAAAGTCTGGATGTTTGGATGTTTAGATGTTTGGATGTTTGTTCCTCAATCACGCCTAAACGGCTGAACGGATTTAGATGAAATTTGGCACACGTATAGTTTATAACCCGGAATAGGACATACGCTATAAAATTCCTACGGGAAACGTCTCATTCCCGCGGGAATATCAATTTTAAAACTACTGAACCGATTTGAATAATTCCCTTTTGAAAAATCCCCGGTGAACATAGGGTACTTTTGATCCTGGAAATGTGGGGGGAAGGGGGGATATTTGAAAAAAGAGATAACGCGCGGGTGAAACCGCGAGCGGAGGCTAGTATTTAAATAATTTACTAAACCGAGTTTCTAACTCGACGCTCTACTTCTATACGGCTGTTCGCTGCAGTGTTCATTAGATATAATCATCGTGTTGCCCCTATATTAATCAGTTCTCGTCCACCAGCGTCATACTTAGGGCTGTTGGACCGCAGTGAAAAACACGCAAACACACGCAGCGGTTTCGAAACAGGTTAGTTACAACAATTCAATATAGGCTGGCAAAAAATAACGTTATTTGAATTTAAAAAAATAATTCGAAAATCGATTTTAATTATTACACTGCAGCACTGGCTAGATAAATTGTTATGTATTTTCTTTTCTTATTCAAAAAAACTTGACATTTTGTAATCTGTACTTTAAAAAAAATATGTTTTCATCCAGCATTAATAATAAGTTATGCAACCCTGTATCGAAAAATCGATCTTTATCATCTGATTGGTAACTAGCAATGCTAAGCAAGCATATTATATTTTGTCACAATATTACTCTAAAATCAGTATCCACACTCAGCGTTGAATCATGTTTCCTAACTGTACCTTCCCTCACTTCCGAGCCTATAATGTCAACGTTCCATTTTAAAATTATTATTTTATTAAGATAAAATAGTGGTCACTGAAATGACGTCACAGAAAAGTGAAGATCGTCCTCCGAACTAGGTGATGCTACATAATAATCCTTGTTAAATTATTTTCTATTTGTATGGAGCTCTTGACTCTTCCAAAATAGAAATTAACAAATGTAGTTAATATCATCGTCACTTCAAATCAAATACTCGTAAGTGCTGATAATACCATGATTATGTTATTAACATTCCATAAAACGACGCCACTTACCAGTATTGAGTTCGAATCAAGTAGATAGTCATTATTTTAATTAACCCAATTTACCTGTTTTCTTGAGATAAAGCAAATACTTACACTATTAATGAGAGGCTAGATCAGAAGAACACACAGCCTCAGATGGTAAGCGGCCACTCCGCCCTAATCCATTGAGGGTCACTTGATCAGTAAGCATCGTTCAAAGTGCTGCCACAGAATAATATGTGCTGCTATGCTGTAGAGTAATTTGATATTTTTGCCTGATTTAATGATTTCTGACTCCCACAATAATATTACCCATGTGCGGGGTGACTCTGGAGAATATAGTTACTTTGGATCTTTCGAACGACATATTGTCCCCCCAAATGTGACTAGTGCGACCGGTATCGAAAGAAACCTATTGAACGAAATATACATCTCTCTGGTCCAGTCGATAACAGCTTACTGTGTGTCAGTCTGGGGTGGTGCTCTTAAAACGCGTTTTTTGACTATTGAAAGGGCTCATCGCACCTTACTTAAGATAATGTATTTTAAAAAAAGAACATTCTCAACCCAAAGTCTTTACCAGATCAGTAAACTGTTATCAGTAAGAAAACTTTATATCTTAGGGTTAATATTAAACAAGCATAAAACTTTGACATATGATCCAGGCATTAAATATAGAAGAAACGCTCGCAAGTTCAAAGTAGCAGTCACTCCCAAGGTTAGAACAGAGTTTGCTAGAGTTCAATATGAATTCCGATCATCTCACTTATACAACAAAATAAATAAAGAACTGAATATATACAGGGTGGCCCTGAAAATCGTGGATCAAACGAAACAGGGAGATAAAGGGGGTTATTACCGACATAAACCCCTCAACAGTATGACCTCACATCGACTCTACAAAAAATTAAAGCTATTTTTTGTTTTGAAAAAAATAATGCCTTATTTTGTAATCAAATGGCAAAATAATGAAAACAGATTGTTTTTTCTTTCTTTTTTTTGTGTTCAATTATTGTCAAAGAAAGCATCTTTACATAAAAAGTATCTTTACCACTGTGGGGACACAAATTCGTGAGTAATGGCAACTTTCTTAAAAGAAATTAAGTTTTACGAAAAATCAATTCCAACTTCAAAACAGTACTGTGAAAAAAAAATGTATGACCGACAAGTGACCCTGTATCTAAAAAAATAGCCTGTTTTATCACCATTTAAATGAGGTATAACACTTGGCTATTTTGTAGTAAACTTATTTTACAAAACTTGTTTATTGGCGCCAAGTCTAACTTTCAATAAATTGAGCGACCAATAAAAATCGTTATTCGCGTTGATTATTTTCACTCTTAACAATCCTAGAGCTTTAACATTGGAATAAATACCCGGTATCTTTTGTCCTTTTCACACTCGGGTCGGGTACGTACCCGACTCGGGTCGTACATACGATCAATTGTTTTTTGGCTCAGGTACTTAGGTACCGCTTTGGCCCACCGCTCCCGCCGCGGCGGCGAATCAGTGACTCGCTACCGCTTTTTATTACGCACGTGTTCTGCCGGTTTGCTCTTCAACGTCTCCTGAACGGACTCGGATTTCTTGTCTAACTGTGATCTAAGCTTGCCATACGGACTGTGAGTCTTGCCAAACTGTGACCTAAGCTTGCCATGCGGACTCTGTGTGATTTTTTGCCAAACTGAGACCTAAGCTTTTCAATCGGACACTGATTCTTGAAGCCTTCCCTCATCAGCGAGAGTATGCTGACATGCATTACATCTAAGGCTTTTGTAATGGCCACTGTAAGAAGAGTGGAGTACAGTCAGCTGTACTCCACTCTTCTTACAGTGGCCATCTGGCGTATGGCGGATGGCAAGCTTAGGTCACAGTTTGGCAAGACGCACAGTCCGTATGGCAAGCTTAGATCACAGTTAGACAAGAAATCCGAGTCCGTTCAGGAGACGTTGAAGAGCAAACCGGCAGAACACGTGCTTAATAACAAGCGGGAGCGGTGGGCCAAACGTACGCGCAAGCGGTACCTAAGTACCTGAGCCAAAAAACAATGGATCGTATTTACGACCCGAGTCGGGTACGTACCCGACCCGAGTGTGAAAAGGACAAAAGATACCGGGTATTTATTCCAATGTTAAAGCTCTAGGATTGTTAAGAGTGAAAATAATCAACGCGAATAACGATTTTTATTGGTCGCTCAATTTATTGAACGTTAGACTTGGCGCCAATAAACAAGTTTTGTAAAATAAGTTAACTACAAAATAGCCAAGTGTTATACCTCATTTAAATGGTGATAAAACAGGCTAATTTTTTTGATACAGGGTCACTTGTCGGTCATACATTTTTTTTTCACAGTACTGTTTTGAAGTTGGAATTGATTTTTCGTAAAACTTAATTTTTTTTAAGAAAGTTGCCATTACTCACGAATTTGTGTCCCCACAGTGGTAAAGATACTTTTTATGTAAAGATGCTTTCTTTGACAATAATTGAACACAAAAAAAAGAAAGAAAAAACAATCTGTTTTCATTATTTTGCCATTTGATTACAAAATAAGGCATTATTTTTTTCAAAACAAAAAATAGCTTTAATTTTTTGTAGAGTCGATGTGAGGTCATACTGTTGAGGGGTTTATGTCGGTAATAACCTCCTTTATCTCCCTGTTTCGTTTGATCCACGATTTTCAGGGCCACCCTGTATAAGAAACCATTACCTGAGTGTAAACATACATTAAAAAGCTGGTTGCAAAATCTCAGCTATGATGAAACTGAGGCATTGCTTAAATCTGTCAGATAACAGTATGTACACATACAGATAAAAAACATCCACCTACACACACAATATGATTACACACCCTTTAATATGAAAATAATTATCACATTTACAGATTCGTGCACATTCATTTATATCTATAAATTTATAAACGTCATAAATTCATTACACAACAAACTTTTCTACATGTAAAAATTAGATTAATTTAAAATCAAAACTTTGTTAGTTATAAGACATTGTTTATTGTTATATTTAGTTGCTAAGCAGAGCGTTGTCTCCTGGCACAGGCATATCCAATGCCTAAAAGGAGGCTCCGGTACCTTGTTATTATGTAAATTTTTGTAAAGAAATAAACAATTTTGAATTTTGAATTTTGAATTTGAGTTACAATTTTAACGTTAGTTCTAAGATAATGCCGACGTCACGTCGCGACGGCGGAAAACAGCATCTTCATCACACAGCGCGTGTTCTACGATAGAATCGACCGAAGGTCTCGAAAACTGGCAAATGCGTGCAAGTGTGCCCAGAATGTTACTTTTGCCGTAATTTACGTTACTCTAACTAAACCCTCTTGATTACCTTCATGTATCACGAGTGTCACGACTTACTTGACTTTTTACGTCCTTATTTAACAATGCAACAGGTGTGTAGCATCGGAAAAGTTTCTTACAGGGCGCAGTGCCGATTCTTTCGGCGCGGTTGTTTCCTGCGGCGCGTTCAAATCTTTTGATGTGGAAAGATATGCGCGGTCAAAATTACTGCGATTCGTTTATTTTTGATAAATCATTGATCACTAATGTGCCTTTTACCTGTTATCTCATCGCAAAATTGCCGACAGACGGTTAATGATAGTGGTTTTAGAGAACACAGTTTTAACCATAATGTTGGAAGTCAGTCATAAGTTTCTTAAACTATCTTAAACCCTAAACTGTTGGTTATTAAGCATTTAGTTCAGATTACTATCATTTTAAATTAATCTAGTAATGTATGAACTGGTACTGGTACTAGCTTACCCAAATAAATAAATAATAACATCAGATATAAAGTGCACTTACCAATTGGGAGCATGGCTTCGCGTCTGGTCCTCCTTGACTCTGCCAATCTGAACTGATTAACATAGATACGTGTTTTTAATGGAATCATTTATGTACCTGTTTGTTAGTATGTTGCCTTATGCTTTTTTAAGTTCACTTAATTTTTTCTCTACACTGATGCGTTAAATAGACATCAGCTTATTCTTATCATTTTGTCTCCTATGTTGATGCATATATATAGGTTATATCTTTTTCGGTGTTTATGCACCATAAAACTCTCAACTACTCGACTCGAGACTAAACCATTCCTATACCCACTAAACTTCCTCGGTTTTCCCGATGGCGCATCTGGTAGAGTGACCCTGCCTTATACGCCAGGGGTCGTGGGTTCGAATCTCACCCAAGACAAATACTTATGTGATGAACATTTGTGTTTGATCTGTGTCTGGATGTTTATTTGTATTCAATTATATATTTGTGGTTCCTTCGTTGTTTCTGACACCCATAACACAAATGCTTACGCTACTTACTTTGGGGTCAGGTCAATGTATGCGATGTTGTCAAACAATTTTATTTATTTATTTAAATTCCCTTTCCGTCTGATTGGGACGAGCTGGCTCCAGCCTGTGGCTATTACCCAGCCCAACCCAACCCAGTTAACATTTTTAAAATGCCACACAAACTCGCGACCCTGGAATTGAATCCCGAATCATGTCCCGGTACTAAAACCGCTACATCGTCAAGGCGTTAAACTGTTTTCTAACATATTATCTTTAAAACTACAATCAGTAACATTTATCTGTTGAAAAGATAAATTCTACTCCACTGATACTAATAGGATTAAGAAGACAGAAAATAGTTAACTGGTACAAGGGTGAACCTTGTATTAGTTTTACTAATTATTTATTGTGTCACACTTAGTAAAATAGCAGAAGCTGTTAGATTATATTTATGTATAAATACCTCGCAAAATTGCAATTCAATATTATGTGCATAGCGGTTCATTAATTTGTTCATTCAATAATGCATTCTATTTCGTTAGGTTATAAATATTATAGGTGATTTAGCCAGCATCTATTTGAGTGGCTTTTGCTCTGCAGTAAGAAAGGCTGATTGTACTTTTCAATAAAATTAAAACCACTTAATATTATTTTATAAAACATTACAAAACTAGAGTTTGTAATGTTTTATATTATAACATAATATTTACCAACAGATGATCGTCATAATTTTTATCAGCAGTTCCTAATCAGTAGAATATTTTGGAGGCTCCCAGCGAAGGGCCACGATAGACAAACAAATAAACGAAAAGATAGTTATTTTATCTATGTTTTAATACAGCTTACCATACCTCTAATCACCTAAATCAAGCTGACGGTGTCGTTGTTTTTATTAGGGACATACACAAAGCAGTAGTTACAGAAATAGTTTTAGCTAACGCGTCTAGCCTAATGATAACTATAAATGGCATGACTATTATTTCCATCTATCGATCTCCATCAACACTAAACGCAGACGACTTCATATATTCACTAAGTCAAGTTTTAGACAACATCAAATTAGATAAAAACATAATTATAACGGGTGACATAAATATAAACTTGATATTTAACACGTTGATTGCGGCACCAAATTTACTGAACTTTCCCAGGGTGCGATATGAACTCCATGATTCTCACGCAGGACTCCACTGCGGTGCGTCATGAACATCATTTGTTCACATTAGTTAATAGATTCAAGAGGTCATAACTATTTGAAATTAAAACATTTTTGTGTGTTCTTTTTTTTAAAATGTAGATAATATGTAGTAGTTTCTACAGCATAAATCGTTTTTAATTCTGATTTGTACTTCCCCAGATTTAGGAGAAAATGTACTACCCTGATTTCATGAGAAACATTTTGCCATGCCGCACTGTGTTAATGAGACGTCTAACGAGTAATAGTGATGGGCAAGCAATAAAAACCAACAATACAAATCAACAATTCATCATAATCATTACAGTGTAACAGCCCAGTATGCTTAACTTAAATGAAATGTCTCTAAAATCGCAGTAATTAAGGAACTACAATCAAAATCAACAATTAAATGCTAATCATCATCATAACTTAAATTTAACGTTATTTAAATTTAAAGTTAACTTAAATGAAATATGTCTCTTATATCACAGTAATTATGGAACTAAAATTAAAACCCACAATGAAATATTAATCATCACATTTGCGTTTGATTTGATTTGTGCGCGGACGTTGTGCATCACTATGCGCGACTGGCGAGAATGGCGCGCCCGCATTCGGTGCGGCATGAGGTGCAGGGGCGTGACCATATACTGGCCATGCCGCACACAGCGCAAAAGTACACAACTCTGTGCGACGTGAACATTATTTTGCCATGCCTGTTTTTGATAAATTTAGAACCTTTTTTAAAATACACTCGGAAATATCTATTTGTTTCTTTCTTACTCATAGAACAACATATGAAAAACCCCCCCGCACCGTGGTGAGAAACACATTTTTCTGCACCGCACGCTGGTAAAGTCAAGCATGGCCCTATATTGGTCATGACGCATGGAACGTGTTAAGCAAGACGAACGCAAACAGGACCGGTGTAATAGAATAAACTATTTAAATATGCTGGCTATGCACGGCATGCTTCCTGGTCACTTATTGGCAACAAGGGGGACGAATTGTCTGGATCATTTCATTCTGAAATTAGATAATGGAAAAAACAAAGCTACGATCGCAATTCTGGAGACAACTATAACGGACCATTCTATGGTATTTCTTTTACTAGAAAATCAAACAAAACTCGACTTTAATAGAAAAGAGAATATAAAGGAAATCGTTAACTTTGAAACGGCTCTAGACTTACTTAAAACAAATAATAATTTGCTGGACTTATTGAAACTTGATAACCCTAATTTAATTGTAGAAACTCTAATAAGTACTCTCCAGAATTGCCTCCTTCTTAGCACCAGTCGAATTGTAATTAGTAGAAGTACTCGCACCATAAAGCCGTGGATAACTGTAGGTGTCCTTCGCTGTATTAATAACAGAAATAACATGCAGAAAAAGGTACGCTTAGAACCAGACAGTGAAATATTAAAAATCACGTACAAGCGTTACCGTAACTTCTGCAACAACTTGATTAAAAAACTAAAACGAAAGTACGATAAGGACCAATTAGACAGAGCCAATAAGAATCCAAAGAAATTATGGCAGGCTATTGACAAAATAACACAAAGAAAGCCAAAGAAATCGAAAAATTTAGATCTTTTACAAATAGCATCATCCCCTAAGGATTCAGTTGATATTGTTAATACGCACTTTTCGAATACTGGACGGCTTCTGGCTGAGGACATTCTTTCTAAACGTACAGCAGAACAAAAAATTAAAATAGATTCGACCGCTACAGATCATCCATCATCCTTCGTTTTATTTGATACCGACCCTGGAGAGGTTCAAGCGGTGATTATGTCCATGAAATCTGATAGTGCCCCGGGATGGGACAAGATACCAACATCGTTCCTAAAACTGGCACATAAAGAGGTAGTCCCGATCTTGGTACACCTAACTAATCTGTGTTTTGAGCAGGGCGTCTTTCCTACGACTTTAAAACAAGCAATCATAACTCCTGTGTACAAGAATGGGAATAGTACCGATCCATCGAATTATAGACCGATTTCAGTACTGTCTGTTTTGGCAAAGATTTTAGAAAAATTAATAAATACTAGACTGATAAAATACTTAATAAAATTTAAAGTACTGTCGGAGTCTCAATTTGGTTTCCGACAGAATCTTAGTACGGAAGATGCGGTATTGGCACTATCTTCTTTGATAGTAAATAGTGTTGATTCCGGGAAAAAATGCTTAGCGATATTTCTTGATCTAAAGAAGGCGTTTGATACCGTTTCTGTTCCCATTCTCCTAAACAATCTGCACGAGGCTGGTATTCGGGGGACGCCTCTTAACCTCTTTAAGGACTATCTCAGCTCTCGTAGCACCCGTGTCAAAATAGGAACGGATATTAGCTCCGAAACTAATGTTACTTATGGAGTTCCACAGGGCAGCGTACTGGGACCTACTTTATTTTTAATATACATAAAAAATCTTTGTAATATGCAAGTGGCTGGGGGCCAAATATTTTCATATGCCGATGATACGGCGATTGTTTTCTCGGCAAAAAATTGGGAACTAGTGAAGTCATGTGCTGAGACTGGCCTTGCTAAGGTAGCATCGTGGCTGAATACAAACCTCCTAACCCTTAATGTACAGAAAACGAACTATATGTGCTTTACAAAATATAATAACAGTCAACCCCCAGAAAATTACAAACTAGTGCTGCACTACTGTAGCGATCCAACATCATGCACATGCTCTGAACTCAAAAGAGTAAATAATATTAAATATCTAGGCATCATACTGGACCAGCGATTATCCTGGCATAGTCACATCGACCTTCTCATGAACAGGGTCAGAAAACTAATATGGACATTCAAAACATTGCGCCATGTTGCTTCGAAACGCCTCCTGCATCAAACTTATATTTCTTTGGCCCAATCAGTTATTTCCTATTGTGTGCCTGTATGGGGAGGAGCAACCAAGACACGATTCTTAGATTTAGAGAGGGCCCAGCGAGCTTTGATTAAGGTGATGTTCTTTAAACCGTACAGATATTCAACCACCGATTTATATGCTACAAGTGGGATAATGTCAGTACGGAAACTTTATTTATTGAACATTGTCTTGAAAAAGCATAATACACTGCATTATAAGCCAAATAATCTTGGTAAAAGAAGAGAGTATAACGCCGTTGTACCACCCCGAGTAAAGCGCCAATTCAACTATCAGTCAGCTAACCTTTATAATAAAATCAATAAAATACTAAATATTTACCCCCTCATTTACAAAAGTGCTAAAAGAGTTATAACTGAATGGTTAATTAAATTAAATTATGATGAAGTTGAATGTCTCATCGCTACTAATAGTACTTAATAAACACACACACACACACACACACACACACACACACACACACACACACACACACACACACACACACACACACACACACACACACACACACACACACACACACACATCACAGACACACAACATACACATCAGATAATTATGTATATCAATTATAGTTTATAAATAGTAATTATTGTATTAAGTTATCACTACGGGTTACTTATGTACTGTATTTGTTATGCAAGAGCGGAGTTTCCTAGCACAAGCAAATTTTTTTGCTTAAAAGGCAGCTCCTGACACTATTTATTGTAAATGTACCCAAGTTACGAATAAAGAATTTTTGATTTTTTTTGATTTTTTTTTTTTTAATTCGGTTAAGTACAAACTGTGTACTGTGTACAGAAAGATTTTTAACTTTTTTATAAGCTGTTATCGTAACTAAGGAATTCCGAATATACCATTGCAACGTATAACTAGCTGCCGCACGCGGCTTCGGCCGCATGGTTGATAAAATCTTGTGTTTTAATATCATGGTACTGTAAAATTTCAGGTTGATTCGTTTAGTGGTTTTTGCGTCAAAGAGTAACAAACACCCATCCATCCTTCTTCAGCACTTTTGCATTTATAGCAAAAGCAAATAATTCATCCGTAAAAAACGACGGATTTGCTGAAAAGTGCAGTAATTTTTCTTACAAAACAGAGTAGCATTTAGGCTACTTCATAACAATATACCTTTTTTATTTACCTGGAAAATACTTCACGGTCACCCCTCAGTCGGGGCAAGACGTTGGTGTGTGTGTGGGTCTCCCACGCTCAACATACCTACCAAAATTTACGTTGATCCGTTGCTACCAGTTGCTAGATTCCGACATGAAAGAAGAACACACCTAGGCACTTATGAACTATTTCTGATATCCCATGGGGTTTATCGCGTGAGAAACAAAGCCTATGTCCTTTTCTAAGGTCTAGTCTGTACCAAATTTTATGAAAATGTAATCGGTTCTGTGATTTTGTAGTGAAAGTGTAACAGAAAGACAGACAGACGATTTCTTCCGTATCTATAAAACTCAAAGGTGACTGACTGACTGACATAGATATCTATCAACGTACAGCCCAAACCACTGGACGGATCGGGCTGAAATTTGGCATACAGGTAGATGTTATGACGTAAGCATCCGCTAAGAAAGGATTTTGATCAATTCCCACGGGAACGGGAACCACGCTGGTGAAACCGCGGGCGGCCGCTAGTTTATAATAATTAAGTATGGATACTAATCAATCAGGATTAGTAAAGATTATGGATGTTACCTTGATTTACCTATCTTGTGACTACTGTTAATGATTTGCCTGAAAATCCGGGTTCTCTATCGTTCTTGGCCATTGATAGTAACTGTAGAGTTTTTTCCGGGTCTTCTCTATAGATAGCAACATTCCAAATACGGTGGTAGAGTCACTCTGTACAATTGGTATTGACGACATAATATTTTAAGCCTAGATGACTAAGAATATTTTGATTTTGAATAAGTAAATAAATAACTTCTGTAATTCCAATAAGAAATAATAATAAAAAAATCATCATCGCTTAGGACCCATTTAAAATCAAAATTAAAAATATCTTTATTCATAAAGGTATTCACAGGGGGCTTAGACAAGATGACATCGCTTCATAGCTGGCGAATTTCGTTAAGTCCAATTTGTACGTATTTGACAGATGCCGTAGAAAAGTCACGTGTTGAAAGTATAGGATTTGACATTCGCCATCGCAATTTGAGCTATAACGAACGTCATTAATGCCGCTTGTCTAGGGGGGCAGGAGCGCTTTCGAATCGTCAGAAACTACAAAAAATAATTTAATTTGACAGTACCACATACATAAGCTATGTTTGAGGATGTGAATATGATGTTTCATATATTATTTACTTACAAATACATATTTACCTCTTCTATGTTATTTCAGATCATATAGGTAAACCACTATGGCAGTGAAAGCAACTAAAAATGAGAAAATTTCTTTCGCCACCTTGGACGAGGCCATGATGCTTTCTGGTGAGTAAATACATATTTAAAATACATATTTGAATTTACATACATAGGTTATAAAATTTATAGCCATGGTCTTGTATCTACAAACGGTTCGTTTATGGTGATTTGAAAGCGTTTTTTGCAATGGAACTGTAATAACTATACTCGTAATATTACTACGCACACCTGCATCGCCATATTTTGAAAATCAGTCATATCTCGTTAGTAGAATCAAAGATGCAAAATCATTAATCGGCAATAAAAAGCAATATGATGTACTAGCCTTCTACGTGCGGCTTCAATGGCGTAGACAGAGGTTCCCAAAGTGGGCGATAACGCCCCCTGTGAGCACTGCAGGCCTAAAGGGGGTAAGAGACCCAGAAATCCAGAAATCTCTGCTAATATAGCTCACAACAATTAAAATGGGGGCGCTTAAAATTAATTTAATCTCAAAGTGGGCAGTAGACAAAATAAGTTTGGGAACTCCTGGCGTAGACGAACACGACGTTTTCCGGAAAAAACGAATTATTGCTCTGGAGTGAAAAGGCGCCTGTCCAATGATATTATCATTGCGCCTGTCCGTCCAACTCCCAAGCTATGACCATACAGGTACCGGCAAACTAGTTGAACATCGGTCGATGGAAAGGGGAAAAGTCCGCGCATGTGCACTTGCGCGTGACCAATAGCGCGCAGGGTTGACAAAATTCGTGTTCTGCGTAATCCCCACCCGATATTTAAGAAGTTTGCCGGGGCCAGTACCAGAAAATCATGTCGATCCGTCGCTACGATGAAGGACACGACACCAAAGAAGGACCAACAAAGACACTTCTATTTCGGATATCCCAGGATATAAGGAAGCCTAGGTCCTTTCCCAAAGTCAAGTCGGTCTTATTGTGGCCGATATTATCTCTCAAAACAAAATACACTCGTAGTTGAAACACGATACAGAGGTAATCAATCTCTTTTGCAACCAAAACCAATTACTTATCTTTATTAATAAGATATATCGACATGTAATATCTAAAAGTAGTCCTATCACTTAATCTGATCATTCAATCTTTAAGTATATGCCGATAAGTTTTTGTCCAGGATTCTTAACATTTAAAGTCCTTGCGGTTTTTTCGGAAAATCCAACGTTATAACATCCGGTTATGATTTCCTAAAATGAAAATTTGCATTTAAGCCTTCAGAAGTTTTAATAATCGTAATGTGAGTACTCTTTAAATTATTCAAATATAACAAGCTTCATGGTGTAATAATTAATAACTAACAAAACTTTAGTGCGCTTTGTGAATCTGATGTTTCAAGCTGAGCGCGATTGCTTATAAATAGTTTCCAGTATTTTGTCTGTGAGGTATCAATCCTATTTCAAAATTGACTGCAGCATCTAAGATATCTGAAAAATAAACTTTAAGAAACTTATGTATAAGATAAAAGTTAATAAAAATGTAGTTTTTCAAAAATTCTGCAGGTGCACCAATTTACATAATGCATAAATACTTCGACTTTTCATGCAGTCAATTAAATGTTATTGATGTATTGCAAAACGCTGTTTTTCAGTTTTCAATCAGTTTTTCAGAATAGGTCGTAGTTTCATTTTGTATTTGACTATATTTTTTGCAATACAACTCTCTCCTATAAACGATTAAATTCTAAACAACGAAAGGCACACGAATGCAAGTAAACTTGAATACGATGTTTGAGCGACTGTTATGATGCATCAATATTAAACGCCTCTTATGATGGTGAGATGGTCGAAATTGAACGGAGACAGTGTCAATTCTTGTATTTTTTTTTCATTCTAAAAGCCAGCTCATCCACTTATAAACTTTTGCCAGGTTTTGACATCCAGTTTTGACATCCAGCAGCTGAAAAGTACCTCTACTCCGAAAAACTTAAATAAAAGTCACAGCCATTTAAAATTTCGTTTACCCATTAAAATAAAAATCTAATTTCAATTATAAGCCTGTCTCGCGTTGATAATAATAAACAATCTAAATTGATTTATCGTGCAATTATTCATATGCAAATGCGCATAAGATGCAGTGTGAAAACATTGGCTGACCCCCGATAGCCGATGATCGCGACCCAAACCTACTGAGGAGGTATCTAGGGCAAGATATCGGCCAAATTATTCCATTGTTTTAGTTCTAACGACCTTAAAATCAGGGCTTGCTTTGAAGTTTGGACATAGCTTCGACGACCTCTTTAGTAAAGACATGATTTAGTTCTGAGATTGAACTTAAACTTAAATATATTTTTTAAAATGGAACATTGGAATAATTACTCAGGCTTGTTCTTTAGAAACACTTAGCTTCAATGACTTAGCTTAGTATTATTTCCATGGGTGTTTCACGCCATAATAGTTCTTAAAAAGAGTAAAGAGACTGCACGATGTCATTATTAACTGATTACACAATTTTGCAATTTACACACCGAACGTCAATGATATTATAATAAAAGTTTAAGTGTTTGGAAAAAATATCATCGTTTAAATATTTTATAAATCCCCTATCATCGTTTCTATCTTCACATTATCTTCCAACATTGCACTTATTTTAGCATCGGTCAAAATTTTAGGAATATTCCGTATTGCCGTATAAAATTCTAAGTTTAGGCTTATAATTGCTTTCAAAATGAAAAGACATTCAATAAGTATATTAAATTAAGTAATGATCTCCCAGAGTCCCAATTTGTATCTACCCAACCCTACATAGATCAAAAATTCGTCCACCGATTTCCTTTCAGCTTGTGTCGAGCTTATCCCAACGGCCATCAGTCTTCGACAGACATGGTTAGGCCCGCAGTGAGGTCCCAGAGCTTGAGGCGAGGGCCGGACTTAGGACCCTCAAGAGGATCAGGGCTCCTGGCCATCGTTACTATAATCCTTCGATTGGTGGTAACGTAGCCTCCCAAGTAAGTAGCCACTTCATTGAAAGACATTTTGTCTAGTATTCAATTTATATGCTAATGTTCCCAAGTTAATCAACGTTACAACAGATTTCCAGAATTGTCAATTTAATTTAACACATTTTGAACCTTTTGGCGATGCTTTATTATGGTTCAAGATTGGTTGCACAATTTTGACAGTTCAGATAAGCCTGGTACGCAGTTGTCTATTTAGGCATCATAATTAAAATCACGATCTAATCATTAAAACCTTTTTTAATACCTACCTAGAATAGTTATTTATGTGACTGCTGCATAACGAGGGTCATTAAAATACGAATGTGGTTTTATGAAACGAACGAAGTGAGTTTCATAAAAGAATCACATGAGTATTTTAATGACTAATTATGTACAGTCACATACATAACTTTATATTCATTCATACGATAATATGTCTATTTTATAGTCAGGATTGATGAGCAAACGCCCTAGTTACCAACTTAATCTGTATCACAGATCTGTATGTAAAAGTTAGTACTGACATAATGACTGACGTTTGTAGTTTTTAAAATCCATAAACAATCTAGACTCGAGTTGATTTCGATTCTCAAATCGATTGTTATAATTTCAGCATCGAATTAAATGTATAGGAATGGAACATAAAATTACTAATCGACTAATTCGATAATCGAAAAAACCTATTAATTTTTACTTTTAAAGAAGACGTTCGAAATTTGAACGAAATTAAGTATCGGTTACCGACACTAAAATGTAAACATTTCAATGCAGCCACAGATACTTATATCTAAATGTAGGGCGTTTGCTCATCGCTCCTGAATATAAAATAGACATATTATGGTATGGATGTAGATAAAGAATATTTTTGGTGCATCGATTTTTAGACGATGAGATGATAATTATAGCCACAATATCGGAATTTAATTTTCGAAGAACGGACTCGAATTCCGGTGCCTTTTTTGAATGCCAACTAAAAAGTCCAAAACCTAAAACTAAAACTATTCAGACTCAAATTAAACAAATATATTCTATATAATTTTGAGAAACCTCTGTCTACTTAATGAATTTCTATTTCTTGCTATAATTAACTATGCACATTAAGATGAGCTAACCATATCAGATTTATTTGTTTATATTTGGTTCACATCATGCACATGATGCAAAGTTTAAGTAGGCAGTGATTAAATTAATGCAAGTTAGATAAATATGCCCCCAACGAGTGCACGCATTAGTCATAAGAACCCATCTGCTACATAACGCAATGATAAGCATTATTTCATACTAGATAACGCGCATCATGTTTACCAACATTATATTTGAATGGAATTTTTTAAATCACACGAAATCACTAATCTTATCAATGAAAAACTTTGATAACTGATGAAAGTCTATCCTCCTTTCCTTTTTACTTAATGTGTACTTATTATGTATTTAAGAAATATCTTTATTTCATAATTACTAACTTGTCTTACAGCAATATACAGTTAGCAACTTTCTATTTTATGACAATATAAATATAGGGAGGAACGGCATTTTGCCTAAATATTTGAGACTGGAAATACAATCAATGATCTTAGAGGAGCAAAATGTGCAAAAATTTGTATGCAAATTGTAAAACTTAAACCAACTGCTGGCAATGGGCAAGCCATGACAAGACATATAACTCGCAACACGTGCATTGATAAAAATCTCATAGCAGGCAATGACATAGAAAATTCAAACATTACCAAAACCATTTTATGGCTTGCTCTAAAATATTTTTCAGTTCATCGCATGATTTCTTTATTAACTGAAGAAAACAGTTTAGAAGTTCGCAGTTTCTATTAACGCAATCTACGCACTTCTAAACACCGTATTGTTTTCTCCATTCATCTGACTGTTGACAAAGTCGTAAATTTCAGTACTGGCTTTAATGCTAAGACTAAACAAACATTCTTCAACTCAGCAAATATTGTTTCGGAATTCCCAGCGATAAGCATCGCTTCCAAATAGATGAATCTGATGCTTTTACAATCTATTTGGGAAACCCTATCGTGATATGTCGAGCACCCGTATGCGAATGATAAACAGTTTTATGTCATTTTGTTGGGTTCTTGAGATTTAATTACCCGTATTTACTGTCATGTTTTCTCCTTCTGGCACTTTCATCACTAGGACATTTTTAAAAGGCATATTCCAACATTCCAAAAGATATGTTTGCTTCATGATTTTAGCATATAGAATTTGTAACATGATTTATGTTTAACAAACTTTCAACAAAAACATTATTTAAATCAATAAAAACAAAAGTAGTTTTTTTGGCAATAGCACTGTCTTAGTTCTTACTTTTGTATGTCGTAGTTAATATCGCTTTTTAAATGTCATGAAATTGGAGTAGTGTTTTCAACATTTCAATAGAGTTATTTCCAATATCCTTATAATAAAATTATTAGTCTTCGATTAACTTGTATCCATTGAACTACAATAGCGTACTTGTATCTTTTCATTTCTCACTCATATTTAAGTTTCTAAAATATACCAATCACTGCGTCCTTCCCTGAATATCCTTTTATCAAACAGAGACCTTTGTAACACTCTTGCTCTTTTCCAGGTTTTGGGGCGTACAATGTTCTCCATATGTTGATGTGTGGGATCATACTGATGGGGGTCATCATGCAGAGTCTGGCCCTAGGGTACGTCATGCCAGCAGCACAGTGTGACTTGAACTTAACGTTGCAGCAACGTGGCTGGCTTGCCGCTATTCCGTTTGCAGGTAAGCCTGGAACTATTTTACTGCAGACGATTTTTGCTGGATATCCAATTGTAGTAGTGACATTTTACCCGTGTCCTACTTACTAGTTCTGCTGCCAGTAACATATTTTACTTTGTGGTATTCGGCTTGTCATTGACGCTGCAAAGGTGATCACTGCTATGAGTTGCAGTTGCCGATTTCCAACTGCCATTCTGGATGCATAATGTGAGTCAACTCCAATTCCTATTGTTTGATACGACTTAGCTCACGTTGCAGGATTGCTCCAATTAGTATGTATGTTATATTGACGTCATCATCCAATCTGTCCTTGCCCATTCCTACACAGTGTGACTTGAAGCTGACACACTCAGCTGCGGCAGCTGACTGACTCGTCACGACACGACTGTTCCAAATTATTATCACAGTCATGCACTTGGTGACAACACAATGCCTTGTGACACCATCATGCTAAAAGATGCCTGATACAGCGTGGCAGATATGGTATATCATGTCCACTGATCTCGAGTCTTACAGTCAAGTATTAAATACGCTCTGTCATGCATGTCTTTAACCGAAATACACTATTATCATCAGATCTGATTTGATTGGACCGTCTGACATACGTCGACCGATAATTTTTGGATAAAACAGTATTAACTATTTATAAACTCCATTTAGAAGATAATATTGTCGTGACTTCTATCATCTCTTGCAACGTCATTGTTAATTGAATAATGAAATCAAATATCCGTATACGAGATAATTTCCTTGTAAATTACTTACTATAATAATTACGATCTGATATAACAAAGAGATTACACACGAACGCAAAGAACATTAGCTAGAATAAGTTACACGCTTTTCTCGTATAACATTCAAAAACAACAAAGACTATTAAAGCATACCTTAAAAAGTATTTTGTACTGTTTTTGGAAATAAAGATTTTTATTATTATTATTATTATTTTCTTTTTTATGTTTTTTATCTCAGCGATTTGCTGGCATTTTGATGCAATTTACGGGCAAAGCCAAGTAAATTGCATACCTAATTGTTGGATCTTGAAACTGTTGTGCCGGCGTTTTCAGAGCTGCCTTCGTCTATTTGAAGGAATTTCCTGACAATGCGACATGTATTCAATATTGCAGCTTTTTGCATTTGAATGTAGGTGTTGGGTTTCAGGGCAATAAGTTTATTATTATTATTATTATATAGTTACTTTTCTGTAATTAACTTCTTATAATATACAGTCAAGGAAATATATTATACGAATACGAAATATCTACTAGTTTAAGTCCCGCTAGCTATCCCCCCACAGGTGAAATCTACGCCATCAAAGATTTGGATGTATTCCGGCAACATTAACCAGGTCCAGTACATATGAAAGCAAATTGAGTGAAGCTTCCTTGTTAACTATCCCTGAAATAGGCTGACGTGGTGGCTTACCATCAGACGAGCTGCAAGCCTTTCTACCAACTGAAGTAACACCATCTTTATCTTTCCAGCTATAATTCTAACATCCTACGTCTGGGGCTGGCTAGCCGACACTCAAGGAAGAAGACCAGTGATGCTTTTCTCCATGTTGTTGTCGTCCATCTTCTCCATTCTGACTAGCTTCTCACCTACGCTCATCTGTTTTGCTGTTTTGCAGTTCATATCTTCAATATTGTAAGTATTCATAGGCCCGTTACGTTAATATTACGTTATTTATAATTAGAATTATTTTATACCATGAATCTGTTGAACCTAACACTAGCCCACGAAGTAAAATTTCGACAATTAAGAAGTCTTCTGAGCTACGAGTTTATGGGACTGATCATATAGCAAAATATATTTTTGCTAGGTGCGATAGCATGAGTTACAATATAATAAGCCCATGTCTTAATCGGTTCAGTATTTTCGGCTTGCTTGGCTACGTACGACTGAAGCGAATGAAGACACAATGATTTCGCTATTCGACATCAGGTCTATCATCTAAATAAAGTAAATAAAGGGAATATCATCTGAATAAAGTAAAGATTTAATCAGTGCTTTCTGTAGGAAATATTTTAGTGTTCTAGAAACGTGTGAAAAACCAAAAGGTGTCAATATTCATGGAAATGTTATTGATAATGATCAAAATGTATTATGTCGTCTGACAAAGAGAACAATGACAAATATTGTAGTTCAATTGATAATATATTGCGTGAGGTCGATGACGAAGCTTTTCTGCGTCTCAAATCTATTTATCATATAATAATAAACTATTTGTGATGTCATAAGTGTGCGGGTATATTTTTAGTTACCTTCTTTCGTACTTGTTTATATTTAAATTAGTTTACATTTAAATTTATTCTTTCTAAAAATGTTTGTTCTCTCATAAGTTAGTTACCACCACCTCTTACTTAGTTAATAAGAAAAACTTATTCTTTTTCAGCATGGCAGGGCCATCAGCTGTAGTATACACTTACCTTGGGGAATTTAATAACCTTCGCCACAGAGACAAGATGGTCGCTTTCGGCTCTGCCTTCGTCGGCATCGGCACCGTCGTTTTACCTGGTAATTGATAATGAATACTAAATATTATTGGATATCACGTACCATTTGCCATGTATTCCCCTTACACAGAATTTCCCTCGGAAAACTATGTAATGTCTTCCGCTTGAATACATGTCCCATTCTTTCAATTTCCTAGGGGGCTTGCTGAAGGTACTGCAATTATTTTCTGTCAATACCATAAAACTAAAACACTTTCTTATGAGCTTGACTGTACTCTATAATACCTACCACAAGAAAACAAATATTTAAGATATCATGCCATATAAAAAACCAATTGACATTGACATTATTTGTAGTTATGATATAATTTTTCGTCATAATATATGTTATTTTGTACTTTTTTCATTTTTTTTAACATAGGCATAAGCTGGCTCATCCTCCCCCTCGACTTCTACTATTCAATGAGCTTCTTAAACATCGCGTACCGCCCCTGGCGTCTCCTGGTGGTAGCCTGCGCCATGCCCTACGCCGTCAGCACCATCTTTCTCATCTTCGCTCCGGAGAGCCCCAAGTTCCTCAACGCCATTGGCAACCAGGACGAGTGCTTGGAAGTCGTGAAGACGATATACTCCGTTAACCAGAGGATGCCTAGAGACAGTTTCCTGGTGGGTATAAATCTTCATCATCTATTGAAAAATTTTAAGCATTTTTTTCGTCTATTCCCAGTTTCCCCCGAATGATTCCCCCGAACGGGGGAAAATGGGAATTTTGTTCCCAGTTTCCCCCGATTATGACTTCGGGGGAAACTGGGATCAGAATGGTCCCATCTTCCCCCGAAATATTATTTAATTCATAAATCCATTTTGGCTACTAAAATCGCGTTTTTTACAGGAATGTATTAAAACAAAGTTTGGTGTTGTATCAATTTTTTTATAAATAAATCTGTATTTTCCATTTTTATAGTGTAGCGATTCTTCCACTTAAAATATTAACAGTTGTTCCTAGTAATAATCAGAATAATGTTAAACAGGCTTTAAGGCGCTCTATCTAAAATCAGTCTATGATTTATTAAAAAACGTTCGAAATCCGTTTTTTCTTAATCAGTAAAATTTACCATTGCAACAATAACTTTATAAAATCAACAATTATACAAATTAATAAGTATATAATATAATAACATGAAATGAATCTTAAGATTAGATTAACACACACACACACACAACACACACAAAAACACACACAGCATGCAAATCACAGAATAGTCGTATTGATTAAAAATATTTTGTGTAAAGAAGTGTTTTAACTCCTTAATTTCCTTATTTTCTAATGATCTTTTCGACAAAACTTTTCTAATCAATATTACCATTCTGTGATTTTGCGTGTTGTGATAAACATGGCTATTAGTTTGTAAGGCCTACTTATTGTATTTATTTATTTACAAGTGTAAGTAGAAGAGATTTTAATTATAATAATATTTTTTTAAAGATTTTTTTAAGAAACAAAGATTGAGAACATATGTATTACCTATAGTTGAGTTTTTATCTAAGATTGATTTCATGTTATTATATTTATACTTATTGATTTGTATAATTGTTGATATTATATAGTTAAGTAGGTATTGTTGCAATGGTAAATTTTACTGATTAAGAAAAAACGGATTACGAACGTTTTTTAATAAATCATAGACTGATTTTAGATAGAGCGCCTTGAAGCCTGTTTAACATTATTCTGATAATTACTAGTAACAACTGTTAATATTTTAAGTGGAAGAATCACTACACTATAAAATGGAAAATACAGATTTATTTATAAAAAAATTGATACAACACCAAACTTTGTTTTAATACATTCCTGTAAAAAACTCCAACTATTTATTTCATTAATACCAATAGGCAAGTAGCGCGATTTTAGTAGCCAAAATGGATTTATGAATTAAATAATATTTCGGGGGAAGATGGGACCATTCTGTTCCCAGTTTCCCCCGAAGTCATAATCGGGGGAAACTGGGAACAAAATTCCCATTTTCCCCCGTTCGGGGGATTCATTCGGGGGAAACTGGGAATAGACCATTTTTTTCATTAACGAATGAGGCGAACAAGTAAGTGTGACAGCTAAGTAAGTGATCATTACCGCTCATGGACACCTGCAACTAGGGTCTCAGATGCATTGACGAATCCGGTGGTAGAGTCACTCTGTAATTGACGATTCATAAATACTTGATACAATGTACATGAATAAAGAATAGTTTGATTTGATTTGATTTGCCCGCCTTTAAGAAAAGGTGGGATATATAGATATGAGCGAAGTAAAAAGGGAGGGTTTGTAGGGGTGAAGAAGGAGGAGAAGGAGGGTTGCAACTACAGTAAAAAATCATCCACGCTGTCCATCCAATGGAGAGCGACATGAACAAGGAAAGAAAGAAAGAAAGAAAAACGTTTATTGACCATAACCAAACAAAAAAAAACAAACAACGAAAAATACAAAAATTAGAATACACAAAAAATACAATTAAATAAAATATAAATCATAAAAAAAAGAAGTTAAACAAAAAAGAAAATAAACAAATAAAAACACAATGGATGGTATGGCCAATAGGGTTCTTACCTCAGCATAAGCTGCTAAGCAAGGAAGTCCTAACATAATCTGCACTTCAAGACGTTAATTTAAAGCGAGAGTCAGTCTCAAAAATGTATGCTTGGCTTGCCAAAGCCGTTATTGCATATTTTACTTGTTTATACATATGGTAAATAGGTGATTTAAGCATTGATCAAAAGATATAAAAACTTAAGAATACATCAGGGTGCAGAATGGAGTGAAGAAGAATGGAGATTGGAATCATGTCTAACGCTAAAAGTACCTTTCATCCTTACCAGGTTAAATCACTAGTAGTGGAGAATCAGAGCAGCAAAGATGGCGTTAACAACGGACTCGGGGCGGTGCTGAGGTCCATGCGAGACCAGACCCTGCCGCTGTTTAGAAGGCCACTGCTGCCCTGGATCTGCCTCACATGCTTCGTGCAGTTTGGAATATTTGCAACGTTAGTACATCATCATCATCTTCCTGCTGTGTTCCCAATTTATTTGTGGTCGGCGCAATATGTTTTCCGCTTCCAGTCATCCCTGTCACTCGTCAATAGTACATAATATGCGAAAACACAGTAAAGAAATGATGTATTATCATCGTGTTAAATAGCCACAACCTATTCTCAGCTTAATTCTATTGACGCTTTCAGACAATCACATCAACCTACCCTAGGTTGATGTCTTATTGCATTCTATAAGTACAAAAGAAAGATATGTTAATAAAATAAACAACATAACGAATAAGCGCTAATTTATGGTAATTATTTTATGGTAACAACTTAGCAAAGAAATTATGACAACTTACCCAGCTCAGTCAGGTTACATAGTAAGCACTATAAAATAATATAAAAATAATAATTTCAGAACAAACGGCTTTTATGTGTGGTTTCCTTCCATCCTTAACTCGCTGGCAAACCACGATGGAGGGGAGGCGAGCATATGCGACATCCTGGATGCTACGAAACTACCGACCAGCAACGGCACTGTGGTGGGTTAACAAGAAAACTTCTTTCTGACATGGAACATGTGTGTTTAGCATTATTTCTGGCTAGCACGAACAACCTTCGTAAAGTAAAAAGTCGTTCAAATGGAGTATATTCTTTCGGAATTTTGTTAGCTACGCTACTTTCCGCGATGGCGCTACTAGAATTTTCTATAGTCCAAACGCTCAATCGAGTTAATCAAGTCACTTCTGAAATAGTTTCAGTTACATAAATAAGATTATCCTTACAATGCAATAAAGGTATAAAAGATAATACAAAACTTAGTGAAATTCTCCTCTTCCAGACGGAATGTAACGACACCATGAACACGGTGACCTTCGAGCGCTCCATCTATATAGGCCTGGTCTTCTCCTCCATGTACATCATTGTGGGCTTCCTCGTTGACTTCGTGGGCAAGAAGCTCATCCTTGTGGTGGTGCTCGCCACCACCGGGGTCTGTGGGATATGTGCGCACATCGTCACCAGCTCCCAGCTGGGAGTGGTTCTCTTCGCGATCTTCCAGATGTCCGGAGCCTGTATCGGGCTCATGACTGCTGTTGCTGTGGAGATTTTCCCAACTAAATATAGGTAAAAACCACCGCTGTAACTAAGACTTATAGGTACAGTTTTCGTGTATATATTTCAAAGATAGATTGGGCTACCGACCAATTCCTTAACCTATTCACAAGTATGACTCTCAATCATCTGCCTGCACCTTAAGCCAATGTACATAATAACCATAATTATGTCACGAAACGTCGAAGAATAGTTGGTGTGCATCGCGTCAATCCTACTGATGAGCAGTATTTCTCTTTCTTATTTACTGGCACGTCTTAGTATTAACAGTTTGTGAAGTGTTGACGCCAAACACTTGCTAAGTAGTAAGGTATAAAAAATTTGCAAACTCAATGTAAAACTAATTTATATTTCTATCGTCTGTACATAATAGGAACTGGTTATAAAACAGATCCTTGCTTGTTGCAGAGCGATGGCGGTGTGCCTGTCCATGATGATGGGCCGCGTGGGCTCCATGGCCGGCTCCAACCTGATCGGCGTGTTCCTGCAGACCAACTGCGGCGTCAGCTTCTACCTCTTCGGAGGCATCATCATCTGTGAGTACATTCATCTTTACTTCAGGGGCACCATTATTTATGAGTACAATCTTTACTGCAGGTACCTCTTTAGATGCACCATAATCTTAGGTTTAGGTTTAGGTTAGCAGGGGATTTTTCCGCACTTGGCCTCTAAAGTGGGCCATTGTACGTGAGAAATACATTACCACCACCGTCACTCAAACCATCTGAGCTCTGTCCAGAGCTCCAGCACTGCTGTGATGTCCCGGAGCACCTCCCGCAGGGTGCCGCTGTTGGGTAGCAGGCGTGCTCGATGGTGGTCCACACTCTTGCACTGCAGTAGTACGTGGGCCGGTGTTTCTTCAGCGTCCATGCAGCCTCTGCATAGCGGGCTGTCCGTCATGCCGATGTTGAACATGTGCTTATTTAGCGTGCAGTGGCCCGTTATAATGCCCACTGCGTGTCGTAGGTTCACCTTGGACAGTTTCAGTAGACAACGCGTCAGTCGTCTGTCTAGGGACGGGAAGACTTCCTTTGTCTGCTTGCACCCATCCATTGCTGTCCACAGGCGTTCATGATTGTTTTTTGTTCTCTCCTGTAACCATGCAGCTATTTGACTGTAGGGTAGAGGCACTATCGGCTCAGGTCCGAATATTGTGGTTGCTGAGCCCCTTCTTGCGAGCTGGTCAGCTGCGTCGTTGCCTAACGAGTTGCTGTGGCCTTTTATCCACTGCAGCGTTATCTCGTTTTGTTGTGAAATTTCTTCAAGTTCGCGGTGGCATTCTAAGATGAGCCCGCTGTTCATACGGTTGCTGTTGAGAGCTTGTAGTACTGCAGCGCTGTCCGAGATGATGCGAACCGATTGTCCGCATACTCTTCTGGCCTTTACATGCACCATAATCTATGAGTACTAAAATCTTGCAACTACTTCTGGTGTGTGATGCATCATTAGATGTTAACTATAAACATTTTTACTGCGAGAACCTCATCGAAAACATGATTTACTCGTAGGTGACTAGTATTAGGTTTTGGGCAAGCCCGACAAAACCTGATTATAATTTTCGATTTGTTTAGTGTTCGTCTAGACCTAGCTGCAAAACAGTTATTACTCTAAACGCTACTCACAAAATTAACCTTTAAGTTATTAATGTAGTCAGGTACATATCTACCTATAATCGTTTTTGGAGATACAACGTTATGATACACGTTGCATTACTATTCCTGAAGTGCGAAGGCAACGATGTCCAATTTTGGGCAAAAATTTTGTCCTCGTTCGTAATACATAATTATGCTCCCGATATATCATTGCTATCATCTTTTGCATTCCAGTGAATTCTGTCTTCTGTCTTACTCTTCCCGGCAAGAAGAACAGCATCAAGCCACCCAAAGAATTAGCAGCTCAGCCGACGCAGAACGAGACCCACGAGCCGGTATGAGCGGACTTGAGCGAAGCATCAGCTCGCAGCCCACTTGCAATCAGTATTAGAAGAGCTGTCACAAGTAGAGGAACTATGTGACACGAGTGGGGTTCACATGTGTCGACTTTTGAGGGAAATAAATACCCATTTAACAGAACCTGATTAAAGGTTTTTTCTCCGATTGGTACGGCGCAAAGCAATAGAACGGATAAGTTTAAGTGGCTCAACGTTCTAATAAAATAATAAATACGGACGTCTTATTTTGGTTACATAAATATTTTGTATTAAAATAAGAATTTAACCAGACCAGTTCATTTAGAACTAGATAAAATACTATCTCTAGTAGTAATTTTCAGTCTACATAATTTATGTAGAATAATAGTACCTATAGGTACTATTATTCTTCTCAGAATTTTCTAATAAACTCAAGTTCATTGACCAAAATAAAAAGGAAAATAACAGGTTTATTAGGTTAAGAATTCTATGACTCCTAAAGTATCTAAGACCCAAAAAAACTGACGACGAAGAGATAATATAGTCCAGGAAAACATTCTACTTACTTATTTTGAAAAGCATTTTAAAATCCAGATCTGTATTTGGTCCTAGACCTGTAATGGGCTGTACCTAGAAAGAGAACTACAGCTACTACTATGTAGCATATTAAACTTAAGTTTTAATAATATTTTATAAATCTTTGACGAAATTTTATACTATTTTATTTCAATCAAGACTGTTTTGTTTGTGTAAAAATAATAGGTAAATTGTAATAATTATAAGAAAGTAATGCATCAAATTCATAAATAAGATTATCTGCCGAACTCAGAGACATCATTTTACTTTAATGTCAATTATAGCAAACCGCTACTTAACATCATGAAAATAAAGACTATTATTCAATGACAAAATGAGTAAATCCGAGATTAGCGTTAATTGGCGTCTCTGTGCGGCAGTAAGACTGTTTGATATGATACGATGGCTAAATTTATTAAAATACATATTATTTTGTGTCGAATGCCGAGTTTTCATTTCTTTACCTTCAACACGACCGGTCGGTGCAAGACGGAAAACATTGTCTGCGACAAGGCAATTCCTGCAGCGCCACAAAGTAGACACACATCTATAAAATAACAATAAAAAGAATATTTAAAATAATTATGTTCAATTGACTTTTCCATAATTATCATAATATTTTACAAATCGAATCAGTCCAATCCGTTTGAATCTGTGGCAAATGTTTTGTTTTGAATTTCGTCTAGATACAATCGAGATAATATTAATTCCATGGATACAATACCAACCTGTTGCGCTGCGCAGAAAAGATGCGCAGTAACCTCACCTATGAACAGAGCATCCTAAGATCCTACTTCAGATGGAGATTTTCAAGTATTTCAGATATTATTTTCAGTACGCCGGAGAGCCATGGAAACGGGAATCTACTTCCGACTGCCCTAGAGAGCGGATGTGAAAGGTTTTCACTTCCGGAAAACCGGGATGAGGGCAGGAAAATTTCAGTTTTGTGGGCGGCGGTACCAGGCGTGCAGAGGTCGTGAGAAGTCGCGCGTCGCCAATCGCCATGGACACCTGTGGGCGCGCATGCGTTAACTTATTGATTTTAAGACGCCCGTTCCCTCATAGCAAAGAGTAACAAAATGTAGATATGGTGACTTATGTTATGAGTTAGCGGCATCTACTAAGTTGAGTTGTACTGTGTAAAATATATGACCCTCAGGTACACACCCTGAGTGCAGTCTTAACGTTAGATATACATTAACGGTCTTAACGTTTATATTATAATACATAGATTGTATGTAGGTACACAACACGGATTAAGTCTAAAGAAATATATCTAATTATCTAATGACAAAACTGTCGAGCCGGATCTGTCTGTTTAGGTACTAAAGTACCTACCTACCTACTATACCCATCTAGGATGAAAAAGCACAAAAGCTTCTTAGCTGGAATAGGCAAATAACAAACATAAAAAGTAATGCTTTGATTCCTGATTAATCTACTCACTGTCATTTAAAATTTGCCAAATTACCACCTCCAAAAATATTCGATTCCTCCCTTTTCTTAACTCTGTATTGCATTCTCTGCCGCATATTTGAACTTTCCAAATCTTATGCCGGCCTGGTAACTCAGATGTCGCGAAAACTTTCCTGCAAAGATCTCAGACGCCTGTCCAAGTGGAAAATCTTTTGTTAAAAAGAAAAAAATCAATGTCTTCCTCCGCTTTATTCAACTGCTTGAGTTTCTTATTCCGGCCAGGGATATAATTGCGACAATTTCCGCGTTAGAGAAACAAAAAAACATGAGGAAAAAGAATGAAAATTCCTTGCAATCCACAAAACCAGCTGTCAAAACTACGGAGTTCTGACATCCACTCTGTTACCATCAACTGGTTGACGGATCCGCCATTTTAGGCAGAATTACCAGGAGCCCAGAAATCGCGTGGAGGTTATTGATTTTCCCACTGTGCGTGCGAGCGGGAGGGCTTTCCGCGGAAGCGAGATGAAATAAGGGGGTTGGTGTTCGACATCACTTTTACTCAACTCATCCTCTTGTTGAGACGCAACAAGTTGGAACATTCCTTCGCAGGTTATGAAGTCTTGGTATCTGCACGATTTGGACCCCAATATTCGCGCCCCAATCGTTAGGGAAACAGAGGGTGTCGCACGTCCCCTTTCATGCACGAGTAAGATAAGATTAGTCGAATTATAATATCAAAATATTTTAATTTTTTCGTCAAACATTAATTAAATTGACTGCCACTAAACATTTACTGCGCTTAAAATTTCATTGTAATTTAATTTCAGCCACAATTATAAAATGTACCAATTATGATATAATACTATTGCAGCACAATATTGCGTGTACGAGTATAGTCCAGATTCCACCTTAAATACCTACTTACCTAAAATTTTCTGTGACAATAAAATGAGTTGCTTCTATAATCAAAATAAGTATGTACTTTAAATTAAACAACCTTTTAGTAATCGCACCTTCACGAAAGCACAGAGAATAAACATTCATTTTCTAAAAGAGAAACCCATGCTAAACCCATGCTGCTATTGAGTGCATTCACATTTTCAGAATTTGATTGATTACTCGCCTACAACGAATAAGATAGAGATCCACTCATACAAAGTAATCTAACAGTTATAAATAAAAATATTGGAACTTTTCTGTTCGAGAAAATCACGTATCATCCTGATTTATGGAAAAAAAATATTCAATCTGTACAGTCATCCTAAAAAGCCGTTTACATTGTAGGTAATGTCTGCTGTCATTGATGTTGTAAAGAGTATGTTGTATAGGGGTAGGGTTTTTATCGCACGATAAAATACAAAACTGTAATCACATTTTGTCTTTCATTTCCACTTTTATGATTTCATAGTACAGGTAATGACAATCTCGTTATTATAGCACGATGAGCTAGCGTGTCATCTGGTCGAATTATCGTGACAACGCGAAGCTGTGACGATAAGAATTCAGGCAATCCATAGCTGATACATTTTACTATTGTTTGGTTGCCAAGCACACTTTTACATAATGTATACCTGAACAGCAGACTAGCGAAACCTGGGACCGTGTGCATTTGGCACAAATATAACGAACATAAACAAATTCTCAGTATCGGTCGTCAAAAAAAACCTAAATTTATGCTTCGCCCTGTGGGAGCCAGTGGTTTCAAACGCCTCTTCGCATGCATGAAGTCAATACTTTGAGTCTCGGCGCGCCCAATGGTTTTTATTGTACTCATTTACCACTAGGTCGCCGTTGACGGAAAACAGCGTGAGGAAATCTACAAAATCAGACATAACTTGCCAAATATGGCAGTGGAAATATGGAAGTGATTCTTATTAATTTTACTACTACTACTAAGGCTACTTTTCACCCCGAAATAAAATTCAGTTCCCATGGGATACCAAAAATAAAAATGATTTCCTTCGTGCTTCTTTTACGTCGCGAGTCAACGGAGCAACGTATTTAAATGATTTTTGGGATAAGAATTTGAACTTGAGAGGCTTTTTTACCAGCATTTATAAGCCCAGAAAAATATTAAACGTCGCGTGTAGTCCACGCGGGTAAAGCGGTGGACGGGAGGCTCGGGAGGCTATATATATATACTATAAAAATATTATTTAAAACTTCAGAAGTAACGGATATAGTTATTTGGCGTTAGTTTTTAATTTTTTTGCGTGGCCACTAGTTGCAAACGGCAATATTACAATACATACCAAGATTCCAGAAGCATTTTCTTTGGTGAAACAAAATAAAAAATTCCGCCCTGATAAAAATTAATATTTGACGGAAAATACTAAAAATACTCCAGAATGAACTCAATCAATGACAAATCACATCATTGATATCTTCCGTATCTCACTATAACACTTGAGATTTTACCCCATCATCTCCATTAGTGCCAAAATCTTCGATAAGTGCCGTCTAGAGATAACCAAATTGTGATAAATAACTAATGTTGGCCACCTTTCGGTCACAGAAAGTCCCAGTCACTCGGGACTAGTGGTAGACGCCGAGGGTTGCTCACTGCCTATAACACTTATCAAAGTGCCTGGTGGTGAAGCAAGTTTTTTTAATATCCAAGCAAAAGTTCTTAAACGGGATAGTTTGGATTATTAAAAATTACCTCAACACCATAAAAGTGAAAACGCAATATCCATACTTTCATTAGAAGATTTAAGAGAAGAGAAACAAGATGGCCGTTATACAACAGAAACAGAAGGAAGCTCCAGTGAAGAGGCTGATCTTAGATGAAGCTATAGAAAGGACTGGTATGTAGAAGTGATATTTTACTTTCATCTCTTTCACGACACAATGATGATCGACCTCTATCATCATCAGAACTTTTGTTCTCTTTTTGCCAAAATAAAGGTCTCATCTGTTTCCTTTCAATATAACTAGCAGATATTTTTTGAAACTAAGTCATTCGCTCGATTCCCCTGCGCTAATTGCAGGTACCATAACCACATTCGTATTAAACAAGCCTGTGTTCCGAAGAGGAGACGTCACATAAAAATACATCTCCCATTATGTGGCTTCGATATCACATACTTCATCTGCAATCAAATGGAGACCAATCTTTCATCACTGATCAAATACACGTAGTTGGTATATGTTTCGTCTACATTCAAGTATGTAGTTGCTTCCCCCTTAAATCAAACTGGTACCATATCTTTCATCTTCGATACAAAAAAAAATAATTAAACCGACTTCAAAAAAAAAACAAAAAAAAACTACCTAAAAACACTGAAAAGCAAAAAATAATTTTAATAAGACATTCATCAAATGCGCTTATTGTCTAAGCCTATTAATAACATTAAATTGTATTTACGTGCTAGGTAGGTACCTACTAATCTGTTTGAAGTCGGTGCCAAGCCAAATAGTAGGTACCCAGACTACGTACCTACGTCCGCGGATTATTTGTAACCCTGTATAATACATAAATTATTAGGTATGTATCATTTTTCATTACTTTTGGCTTGGCACCGACTTCAAACAGATTAGTAGGTACCTACCTAGCACGTAAATACAATTTAATGTTATTAATAGGCTTAGACAATAAGCGCATTTGATGAATGTCTTATTAAAATTATTTTTTGCTTTTCAGTGTTTTTAGGTAGTTTTTTTTTTGTTTTTTTTTTTTGAAGTCGGTTTAATTTTTTTTTAAAAAAGTTTGTTTATTTTTCTATTTTTAGTGTGAATAATACGTAGGAGTGAGTAAAACTCTCTCATAATATTGATAACGAAAATACGAGTAAAATAGTAGAATTGTATTATTTGACAATATTAGGTATTCATTAAGTGTTCAGCACCATTCAGTAGACCAACTAAAGATGCAGCCCGCAAGAGGGACATAAGAATTAAGAAGTCGTACCCTTTAGCTTCCATCATCATAGTTGTACCTTCCATCATCAGCTTAGCTCCAAAAGTACATGAAATACAACTAACGGTCCACATATTCCTACAACACTGAAATAATTATCCCCTAACTCCTAACCGTTAAGGAGTTGTACCTTCCATCATCAGCTCATCAACATAAAGTGATGTCTATAGGACGCAAAAACTTAAATGGCTTCAGAAAAAACAAGTAACGCGTAGTGTGCGCCTATAAAATTTGAGGTTTGCCCTTGATTTTCCCGGGATCCCATCATCAGATCCTGACATGGTGACAATGGGACCACCTCGGAACTATGCACTTTCAAATAAAAAAAGAATTATTTAAATCGGTCCACAATTGACGGAGAAATCGACGGACATACATAAAAAAAAAAAAAAAAAAAAAAAAAAAAAAAAAAAATACATACAGTCGAACATAGAACCTCCTCCTTTTTTGAAGTCGGTTAAAAATTGCAAGTCACGGTTGTAAAATAGAATTTTGTAAACGCTATTAGTAGAAGATCCGAACTAAGGTCGATCTTCACCGAGTTGATAAATAGAATGAAACTTATTTTATCATGAATTTAGCATATTAGAAAACATATTAAAAATGGGTTGCCTAAAAAAATCCTGGACCGACCAATTTTTCTTTTTTTTTTAATTATTTTAAACAAAATTTTGCAATAACAAGATAATAAGAAAATTATGTCCTGACTTAACGTACAAAACGTATAGAATGTGCAGCCGTTGGGTTTTCTATTATTTACGTGGGGGGACTACTGGGTTGTCACTTTGTCAGGTATGTGTCGATACTAGTTAATTTCACCTAATTGGATAATAGATTTTTTTTAATATCATCATAAGCGCTGTTTTATTATGAACACGTTGATATATGGTTGTCTGAAAAAAAATGGGATTTTGTTAAAAAAAAATTTAAAATACAATTAAACATACTCGGTCCAGGATTTTTTTAGGCAACCCATTTTTAATATGATTTCTAATATGCTAAATTCATAATAAAATAAGTTTCATTCTATTATCAACTCGGTGAAGATCGACCTTAGTTCGGATCTTAGACTATATAGTTTAAATATCATTTAGGTTTTGGAAAATACAACCTTGGTATGCTGGCGACATGCTGCCTGCTGATCTTGGCGATGTACCTGGACATGTTTGGAATCTCCGTCGTGCTGCCGGCCGTGGCCTGCGACATGCGCCTCACAACCATGCAACAAGGGTTGCTGTCAGCCATCCCACTTATTGGTGAGTCAATATTCCCAGAGTACAGCAATTGAACTCTATCGACCAAATCGAAAGCTGGAAAGTCGCAGTCTTTTATAGCCAGACAATCATAGAAAAATTTTACTCACAAGGAGCAGACAATGTAGTATGTAATACGATTTCACCAGTAAAAAGAATAATTATTTGTCCCTTACAACTTAAATATAGAAGAAAAGACCTTAGCTAAGCTAACTCCAAGTGGATAATCTGAATGAAAGTTTTAATTAACATGTTTTGCTTCTGTCTTATTGCGATTGGGCGATTTATGCTGTTAGCAAATGAGAATATGTTGATCATAATCATAATCTTTATTTGCTATTCTTATGTTTAGGGCATTGTGTATTCAAGTTTTAATGTTTGACAGGTATAATGATATCTTCGTACGCTTGGGGCCTGTGCGCTGATGTAATAGGTCGCCGAAAGACCTTGCTCTACGCAATGCCGATCGGCGTTTTCTTGAGCATGGCTTCAAGCATGGCGCCTACTTACCCCACACTCGCTGCCCTGAAGTTCTTATCCGCCGGATTGTAAGTATTCTGTAAATTAATTTTTCCATTTAATACTTAACGACGCAATTTAATAGTCACATTGATGATTTTTGTGATACAGATCACTACCCAACTGATTGGACTAAAAAATAACTCTCTCATTAGAAATAAACACGATCACAATCGTGATCAGATGATCTAACTTGGACTAAAAATAGCATAATGAGTATAACCTTTGGTGGGAAGAAGTAAGAAATGGCCCTAAGAGTTAATTATCCTATCCTATAATAGTTCCTAAAAGCCTTAATTTGTCACCAGTACATCATCAGCAAACGCGGCCGCCTTCGTGCTGGTTGGCGAATGTGCGCCGGCCAGGTACCGCAGCAAGTTCATGTTCCTCATGGCAAGCGCTACCATGTTCGAGCAGCTTATCATCTGTGGTAAGTACTTTTCAGTCACCAATGTTGTCAAAAAAAAAAGTATTCTGCTAGAAAGTAGGTAATAAGCACTGAGGTCCATTATAATACGCGCGGCGTAGTATTATGTAATTAATGTCTATCAAATGGCGTTGGTGTAGCTGACTTGAGCCAGATGCGCTGAGATTTCGCACGACCTTTTTAACTGTGTTCTGACTTCTGAGCAAATAAAGAATTTGTATTTGACTGTGAAATAATTTTAAATCCATCATAAACTAGCAAAAAATCTTTTAACAGGATTCGCTCTGCCGATACTCTCAATGACATTCAGAATGGACATCCCATGGCTGATGGTGACTTTCCGACCCTGGAGGCTTCTGCTGCAGGTCATCAGCGTGCCCGGGATAATTGGATGCATCGGTATCCTATCATTCCACGAGAGCCCAAAGTTCCTGCTTAGCAAGGGTCAAGAAGATAAGGCTATGGTTGTTCTGCAATCCATGTACAGCTGGAATACTGGAATGGCCTACGAAGATTTCCCTGTAAGTCAACAAAAATATTAATTTACCTAACATCTGTATATGAACAGTTTGTAAGACAAGACGGTCTTTTTACATATTTCATTTGGAAAATATACCTACATTTTACTAATATCATAATCTTTGTTTTAGGTTCAATCTGTCTACCTAGAGGAAATAACTAAAAAGAAGGACGACTCTCAGAGCAGCTTCGTCAAAAAAATGTATAATCACACTGCTCCCCTGTTCAAGCCCCCACTACTCGTCAACTCTCTCAAGATTTACTACATCCTGTTATGCGCATACATGACGTAAGTCTATCAGGATTTTCTGTCACTACTGTAAAATGCAGCCAACTTGCACATTTTTATAGTAACAAAACAATTTACTCGCAAATTAACCTAAACAACAGTGATTTGTGCAAAACGCCGAACTGACTTCCCAATTATTGTTGAGTGCAGTAGCCTAATTTATGGTATTATTTTGTTCAAAAGATCTACGGGCTACACGATGTGGGTGCCAACGATGACAAACGCTTACTTTGATGGCTCGGACAACTCCGGACAGAGTTTCTGCCAAGTCGCCAGCAGGGCAGGAAACGTGGAAAATTTGGTGAGTTCTAAAATGACCTCACATTACACAATACACTCCAGATTAATTTTTCCAAGGTAATCATTCATTTTTTTTTTATTAAATTTGCCCTCGACAACAAAAGAGGAAGAAGATCATTCATCAATAGTAATTACCTACCTGTAACAAATGCAGTAACAATTTTGGATAATGATAAATTAATTTGTTTGAAAATATTTTTTTTCTTTAGCTTACTGAAGATTGCGACCGCACCATCCAACCACTCACACTCTATGCCGTCATGGTCTACTCCGGAGGATCAGGAGTGCTCTCCATCATGCTGTCTTACCTCGTGGGTCCTTTGGGCTTGAAGCGCACAACGATGCTTGTCTTCTTCGTGGCGGCCATAGCAGGTGTCTTCCTGATGTTTGTGAAGGCTCCACTACTCAGCATTGGGCTGTTCTACATCTTCCTCTACGTTTCACTGATCTTAGGAAACGTTAACACATATTTAGTGGAATTGAATCCAACACATTTGAGGTGAGTAAATAAATAAATTATTGATATTTAGTTTCAATTAGTCTCAATCGTTGATATTCAAATAATTCAATCACTACACGATCATTTTCATGATCTCAGAGAGTGAACACTTCCCAAGATAATTTCTGATCCTTCAAAACATTTTAGTAGCTTTCATAGTCAGATGTAATTTGAACATCCATGTAATATCTAATGCTTGATTCAGGGGCATGGCCACGTGCCTCTCCGTAGCAGTCGCCAGAGGGTTCGGCTTCTTCAGCGTGCAGCTCATCGCGGCGATGCTTGCCGATCATTGCACGCCCATGATGTTCGGATACGTCGCCTTAGTTATCAGTAAGTATTACATCATCAAATATAACTTCATCTTTACCTTTGGTTTTATTATCTTGAAATGTACCTTTTTTTTGATGAATAAAATTAATCTTGTCTATAATGTTTGTATAGTAGCTTATTTTTTGCCATCTTTAAACATCTTCTAGATTATATTGGTCACATTTTTCAACCTATGATTGACTTTTAGTCACTGCAAAAGAACATACTTGTTAAGAACCACATTTTACAAAACCTTTTATAACTTAATTATGTATTATATATTTTTCTTATTCCTCATTCTTGTTACAGGTGGATTTGTAGCATCCATGTTCTTACCTGCTGACACCAGACAAGTGGGAAAAGACACATCATCTCCCTCATGAGTGAAGACATGTTAAGGGCGGCTTTTCAATCATCAGACAGGATTTAACACTCAGTAAAGTATAATACAACTAAAAATATAGGGCCACTATTTATTTTACGAAAAGACTGCCTAGTGACATTCTATAAGTCGTCGTATAATACTTTACTGGGTGTTGTCAATATCTGGCGATTGGAAAGTCTGCCTTTGGGATATTGATAAGCTGTGATATATTTTAAGGCCTATTGTAAATAGATGATGATTAATGAAGTATGAGTAGGTATTGCTAAATGCGGCGTCGCCTATGGCTCGGTAGCTGATGACTTTAAATGTTCGAAGGAATTTAAATAAATGAGTTATTTTTAATGTATGATCTTTTTATTTTGAAGTTCACCTTGCACCTCCAAAGTATTCTACATGATTATAGAACAAAATTATAAATCAATATAAAAATAATAGATGATCTTTAAAATATGATTACAATTTTTGTAGATACTGTTATGTCTAAATACGATTTCAAATCCTTTATATGTATAGATAAACTTTTTCTAATATCATAGTTTACTAAAGAAACGTAGTTGTATTTGTAGAAATTACACTAAGAAACTTCCCGTTATCATAAGATAAATATAGTATTATACCAAAATTGACAAATTAGAAAAAAAGAATATAAATAAATATTACAAATGCCGATGCGACTAGGGTGATAGATGTATTGCACGTTATGATGCATTGTTCATGAATCGTGAGGGAGGAGTGTAGGTAGGTGCTGACGTTTTCTTTATCTCGTACAAACAAACAACCGAATCGCACGGTAATCTTTGTTTATCGTTCACAACTTCACAAATAGCAGTGGGATTAGTTGAATTGAGTTATGCACTCACTTATTGCATCTAGGTATAAGTAATTCTTTGAAACTAATCTATTTACATACCCAACACTTGTTATAGGGTTACGTATTTGCTTTCTTTTTCGATTACGGCCACAATAGTGATAAATTCCAAAGTTACTCAGTCTGTTTAGCATAATAGAAATAGGATCGTCTTTGTCAAATTGCAATGAAGCAACCGATCTCTGTCTCCCATTATCGTGTTTCACATCGAAATTTCTATTTATTTTATTCCGTGTCCATCTTATCCGAAATACTCTAGAATAAGCAGCTCTCACACAGACCACAAACTTAGTACTAGTAGCACTCGAGTCCTAGAAGTTGGAAGTATGAATGGGGGGGGGTTTGTTTTCTTTTTCTAGAAAACAAAATGTAGAGTCTGTGTCCTAAAGTTAGAAATAACAGAACACAAAATTCTTTTACAACTTTAAAATAAGGTTCAAATAATATGTCGGGTTATACCTTCAATCTTCATCTTCTTTATCGAAAAAGGAATCGTTGAAGCACCATAACCGTATTCTAGCGAGACCAGCGACTGCGTGTAAGACTCAGGCAGGACTAAAGATGTTCGGCCCACCCACTACCCACTAAACTTATCCGGTTTCCCTTTTACTCCTAGGAGATCGCGATCTCCAATATCTCTTCATATGGTGCCGTCTTCTTACGAAGGTTGGCGATCATGATGGCGATCACAACTTTAGATACCGCCGCTCGGAACAGTGATCGGGTACTCTTGTTGTGTACCATTGGCGTAAGTTCTTCAGCCATGATGTTCTTCGTCTACCTCGTGGTCTATTACCCTGGATTTTACCCTAGATGATCAGTTGCAGAAGACTGTACTTTTCGTTCCGCATTATGTCCCAGGTATTGCAGTTTACGCGTCTTAACTGTGTCTAAGACCTCCACGTCCTTATTCATCGGTTCCAGTAACGAAACCCACACACCACGACACTCGCAACATCCTTCCCCTTACCCACGAAATTCTCAACATCCTTCTGTACACCCACATTTCGAAAGCTTGAAGTTTTTTGCTGGTAGTTTCTGTGAGTGTCATCTCCAATATAAACAGCTGATAATCTTTTCAAAAATCACACTAAATCGGTCGTCAGAAAAGGTTAATTTCGAAAGATCTACAAGACGTTGCAGCCCTACGGTCCACGTGCTTACATACATGTGCCAACACGTGTTATGCACAATGTGTTATCTCCACCAGAGCCCAACTCTTGGCTGACCACCACATAACACTTGTGGTGGTTAAACTGCCCAGTGGTGGTCAAGAGATTTAGGTCGATTAGGAAATCGATCCAAAGTTTTTTTTTTATTTGTAAGTTGAGATGGTTCTTTAACGGTATCTTTAAGATTGATATTGAACATTTGCTTATATTAAACTCATAACAATTTATGTACACCGCCTATTAAAGACAATCAATTACCGAAGTGATATTTTAACCTTTTGGAACCGAAGTTTAGTGTAACTGCTAACAGTTACACGAATCGGTAGAAAAGTCCAACTAAGATGTAAATTCATAATAAATAAATAATTAATAACTACCTCGAAAGTATGAGATTAAGTAGTGTGTGTAAGTGAGCAAAAGAATTTAATTGTAAATGAAATTGCAAAATAAATACTTTGACTTTGAGTAATGCATTAGCCGCGTGCTTATTGACGAGAAGCAAGGGACATAAGTTCGATTTATTCTGAATTCCGATTCATTTAATCCGGAAAATTATAACTGCGCCATTATTTTCAGATACAACTTGGGCATATTAAATACCTTTGTTTTATTTAAATGCGTTTCAACAAATTGGAAGAATTACCTTTTAACAAAGTGTAGGTATTACTCTGCTAACTAAAATGACTAGAACGGCGGATGCAACGGAAAAATCATCAGAAATCTCCATGAAAAGATCAATTTTCGATGACGCAATTGAAAAAACCGGTGAGTGAACATTTAATGATCCTTTTTTTAGGACGACACCAATTTATCTATTTAAATTTTAATGCTTAAGTATACTGTTAAATTACATAGAGAGCTGTTTTTACTTATACTTAAATTTTCTTTCCTTTCAAGGGGAAAAACAAACCTGAACTCGGAAATGCGATATCGTAAATCAGTTGATAGACAGACCATAAGGTCTGAGAGTGAAAGAAAGAAAAAAGTTTCTTTGTTTGAAAATAGATAATAGTGGCAGCATCTGAGTTATCTAACAGATAAAATAACACGAATTTGTCTGTCTGTGATGAAACTTTTTATGAAACGTTTTATGGGTTTTCCAAAATTCGGTTTATCATGCAACGATTGATATCATACTATCACAGATTTTAATTCCGAACACTTCAAAATTCGTCGGTAACTTTGAGATACATCGGATAAGAGGATGTAAAGATCATATCTACCTTGTGACACAATCAGATCCCACGCGCAGCACACTGCGCACTTTTCTTAAGCTGGCATCTATTCTACCCCATTTTCAGCTACCCTCCCTCATCATCATTTCAGCCATAAGATAGATAAATCAAAAACTAGCCTTCCGGCCGCGGTTTCACCCGCGCCCCCCTTTCCCCCCACATTTCCGGGATCAAAAGTACCCAATGTTCACGGGGGATAGTGTAGATTTTCAACAGTGAAAGTAGTGTTGCCCAAATTCAGTCTTGGTCTTGCAGTCTTGGTCTTGTTCTTGCGTTTTTGCAAGACCAAGACCAAGAACAAGACCGCGTATTTTTAGCAAGACCAAGACCAAGACTGACCGTGCAAGACTTGAGCAAGAACAAGACATAGCCTGCAAGACTCTTGCGTCTTGCAGCTAGGACTTAGCGCTATTTCACTGAGTAGTTAGGTGTAACAGTTCGGTGTATAGGTAGGTACGCTTAGGAATTCTATGAGACGCAAAAAACTGTATCAAAGAATATGAAAAACTGGACCTATGCGCATTACGACCAATACCATAAACATAGCGAATAAAAAAATATCTATTAAAATCAAACTGAGTGCATGCATAGTTATGTTTTAACCATCGGCACTTTGATAATGCGGCATCAAAGGTTTTGTACTTACTTCTCAAAGAAATTTGCCGCTTTTCGGAAGTACATGGTTATGATACACGCGCCGCGGCGGCTTCTTTTGAAATCTAAAACAATCGTTGCCGCCACGCCGAAATCATAACATTTGACACTATTTGATTGCCGCCATAGGGCGTAGGTATACTCATGCAAAATAATTTCGAATTTTAAGACTACCTACAGTTGTTCCAAAGAATAAATAAGTTTCAAAATGCTTAGAATGAAAATGAATACATTATACTGATCACGCAAGAGTAGTATTATGATTAGGATAAAATGGTAAGGATAGTAGATGTCATATTAATTCATTCTAGTAAGTATATATTATAATATTGATTACTTATATGGTTTTAAACTAATTACTTAGGTACTATTATTGTACATTTAGTCATTATATTTCTTAAGTTTTTACAAGAAAAAATAGCAAAAAAGTATTCAAATATCACCCGTTTAATAAATATTGTAGCCACTGCAAATGTAAGCTTATAAATCATAAATGTTTATTAAGAAACAGTTACTTCCATGGAAAACGACATATAGGTCAGTTGATTTTTCGAATTTCTTATCAAATCTTCAGTTATTTATTAATCTGCTTGATCTTTACTATGGCTATGTTAATTCAAGCTCACAATGTTCCAATTCTAATACGTTTTTCTAAGATTTAAAGTAAACTTTAATAAATAGTAATAGACTAAATAGGTAATTGCAAGACTTGCAAGACTCTTGCTGCAAGACCAAGACCAAGACCAAGACTGGGAGCGCAAGACCAAGACCAAGACCAAGACTGGCTAAGTCTCGTCTTGTTCTTGCATTTGGGCAACACTAAGTGAAAGAATTATTCAAATCGGTTCAGTAGTTTCAAAGGTATGCATCTAAATCCGTTTAGCCATTTAGGCGTGATTGAGGAACAAACAAACATCCAGACTTTCGCATTTATAATATTAGTAGGATAATAAAAATACTGTCCTTCCAATCCGACCAACTGAAACGGATATACCTATAGGCGTTCCCCAAAGGTTTCAAAACCCTGCACCATCTGCCAACAGTAGATTCCTACGACTTAGCTTAGAGATCATCGGTCCAATTTATAACCAACCACAACAGAGTGCGTCTCCCTATACGTCTACCATTCGAGGAACTTTCCGCCTCAACGGCTGTCATGCCTTTTTGCCTACTGGCACTTTTGTTCTTGTATAAAGATAAGCGTTTTATTATTTTTATGTATTAAAAATTGAATGCTGGCTAAATTGTTTAGAAATCTTTATACGCCATTAAAGAAAAAAAAAATTAGGTAATTTACTTTTTATTACTGCCAAATTTCAGAAGCACTGTTGCCAGTGCCTCTTTAAAATAAAGAAGGTCTTTTCTAAACTTTTTGATATTCCTTTTTAAAGATTTGCTTTTTATTGCTGTCAAATTATTCGTAACTCTGTTGCCAGTTACATTGAAAAAATCAAGCAGGTTATTATGCAAATTTTTCATTTGATGCTGGCTAGATTCTTCAGACAAAAATCTCAAAAATCTAAACGCCACTATAGGAAGCTCAGAACAAGAACTATTGTAATTAGTTCTTGTTCTGAGATAGGAAGTATAGGAAAAAGAAACAATTATTTTCTTTTTATTACTGTCAAAATGAAAATTATGCTGCTAGCGTTTTTAATAATCCAATAAAGGTTGCATGTCATTTGAAAAGAATGATATGAGATACAAAAAAAATCTATTCAACTATGAACTAAAATTTAGTATTATACCCAACGATATTAAATTGATTATGTATACTATACCTATAATAATAGTCGAAACAACAAATATTTGGTCATAATATTATGACCAATGACCTGACCTGAGGAAATCATCATTTGTTTGTTTGTTTGTATTGAATAGGCTCCGAAACTACTGATCCGATTTGAATTTTTTTTTATTGTTGGAAAGCTAAACTATTCCCGGGCGACATAGGGTACCCTACTTTTTATCCCGGAAATGTGTTATGTGAGGGGAAGGGGGGGGACATTTGAAAAAACAATTTACGCGCGGGTGAAACCGCGGAGGCGGCCGCTAGTTCAATAATAAAAATAATTCAATAATTTTACTTTTCTGAGTTATGGATTAAAACACTTTGCCCTGTAGGATCGTTGCCTGTAGGGCTCTTAAAGGGCCTAAAGATTTGAGTTTTAATGTTGAAGTGATATATTTTGGAAAGTTACTGGCTTGACTTGATATTTAAATAACTGCGGAGCGATTTCTCGTCTTTCGCCGACCAAAGAGGAATCTGATTAGAACAATATCCTAGACTAAAAGTCTTTATGTGCGTCTGTATGTGCTTTAATGTATTTTTGTAGTCAAACTGTTATTGTTAATTCTTAATCCGTACAGTTGGTTTTACGTTTCCTATTTCAATGTTAACCAGGATTCGGGAAGTACAACGTAGGCCTTCTAGCGACATGCTGCCTGCTCATCCTGGCCATGTACCTGGACATCTTCGGCTTCTCCGTGGTGCTGCCGGCCGTGGCCTGTGACATGCATCTCACCACCTCACAGCAGGCGCTGCTGTCTGCTGTTCCACTTATTGGTGGGTATACATATGTACCCTTTACATAATTGGTGGGGATATAACCTTTACATATCAGTAGCCGTCCGTCCGAGGCTTTTATCGCGTGGACTATATCTCGCGGCACGAAAGTTTTAGCGCTGACCGTTATGCGCAGAAGTCAAAAATAAGGTATTTTGGACCTTGCGCCATACCACTAACATGCGCAGCCGTAACGGTCAGCGCTAAACTTTCGTGCCGCAAGTTATACCTAGGTATACGACTAGACAAAAACTGCTTTGCGCATGTCGCATCTCTTTACGATGTAAAAAACACACTTAATTATTTATAATTATAACTATTACTATTACACCAAACATCCCCGGGTTTGATCCCCGGACGGTATATGTGTACAGGAACAGTGGAACATAAGTATATAACACGTCGTCTCGCTACTATTATAGCTGTTCCGTAGGACGGCTATTTGTCAAGAAATCAGTCCAAACCATGAGGTTTAGCATTTTTGGTTTATTGTTCTTAGGTCCAAACAGAACAAGCCGTGTTTAACTAATGTGTGACACTTGGTGTTGCAGGCGACCAGATAACTACGGTAACCGTCGGTACCATCAGACAGGCTGTATTTCTTACTTAATTACCACCTTCACGGTATGAAAATTTTTTAAAATTATGCCGACAGGTGTAATGCTATCGTCGTACGCGTGGGGCCTGTGCGCGGACACGATGGGTCGACGCAAGACGCTGCTCGTGGCCATGCCGATCGGGGTAGTCCTCAACCTGGCTGCCAGCATGGCGCCTACCTACACGTCCCTTGCTGTCCTGAAGTTCCTGTCCGCTTGCTTGTAAGTCAAGTATTTTTTGTCGCATCTGTTGGCAGACATGCAAACACCCGATCATGACACCTGTGACTAGTGCCTCAGATGCGTTGGCAGCCGTTAAGAAAATAAGGGAAATATTTAAGTGTATATCCAAAAAAGGCTGAAACGTGCACCAAAATAAACCAAGGCACACCAAAGGTTAGGTTAGGTTAGCAATTCAATTATTTTGGTGCACTTTTTAGCCTTTTTTGGTGTACGTTCAGCCTTTTTTGGTGTACGGTTAAATACAAGCCATAAAATAATATGAATAGAGGGAGAAAGGATCTGGAGGATGGGAGAAAGGCAGGGAGAGAAAGTGAACAAAACGAAGCGCAATAATAAAGCTATTACTCAAACGTTGATTCCAGTACATCATCAGCGAACGCGGCTGCCTTCGTGTTGTTAGGCGAGAGCGCGCCGGCCCGATACCGCAGCCGATTCATGTTCCTGATGGCCAGCGCTACCATGTTCGTGCAACTCATCATATGCGGTAAAAAAATCAATGTTTTTGATATTGGATAATTGAGATTGGAGAAGCCGTTGTATAGACTCGACTCAAAAGAGATGAGGCGCAGGAGCAAGGGCTTTTTTTTCATGTTAATTAAACAATATTTAATTAATATATATTTAATTTAACAAGGCTTCGTACATGCTTTCCGAGTCCCGGAGTCACCCGCCAACTTCCAGATTCCGAATTTTTACTGCGTATTTTTTCTTACTGAAAAGCCCAATCACAAATACCTACATTACCTACAAATAGACATATATTATAATTTAAAAATACTAGGTACTAAAGAAAGCGCTCTCCACAGCATTTGCCCTGCCAATATTCCGCCTGAGGTTCAGAGAACACATCCCCTGGCTGATGCTGGTCTACCGGCCCTGGAGGCTGTTGCTTCAAGTCATCAGCCTTCCCGGGGCAGTTGGGTGCTTCGGTATGCTGGCCGTCCATGAGAGCCCTAAGTACCTGCTCAGCAAGGATCGGGAAGACGAAACTATTGATGTTCTGAGTTCAATGTACAGCTGGAATACTGGGAAGAGTAAAGATAATTTTCCTGTAAGTAATACTTACTACTTTAAATTACCTACTTATCTGATGTAATCAGCTGTCACTTTTCTCAAGTGACTATTACATCGAATACTAGATATTGTTTTTCAGGTGAAATCGGTGTACCTAGAGGAAAGCAAGAAGATTGACGATACCCACAGCAGCTTTGTCAGAAAAATGTGGAACCAAACCGCTCCCCTGTTCAAGCCCCCACTACTTATACACTCCCTCAAACTTTACTACATTTTGCCTTGCGCATACATGACGTAAGTATTCATCCAACAAACCAAGAGTATGCTGTTATTCTGACTATGTTAGAGCTTTACATTCGTGAGGGTCGATGGTTCCTCAATGTTTAATTAAAAAAACTTTTTATTCCGTAGTTCAACAGGTTACACAATGTGGGTACCAACTATGACTAACGCCTATTTCGACGGTCCGCAAAATAAAGGGCAGACTTTCTGCGAAGTCGCCAGCAGGGCTGGAAAGGCTCCAGACAGGGTACGTACTATAATCAGTACCTCTCTATGACACACATTTTTAATGTACTTGTATTCCCAAAGGAGCCCTAAATGGGCTAAATGCTAAGAACCTTTCAAATGAATAGTACGACTACTTTGCTATCCAAAAGCACATCACGGTTAACACTTGCAGTTCGATAATAGCACTTAAGCCCCCGACATAACAGTGGTACAAAGTCCAAAGTGTTACGTCTGACGTGCTTTTGACTGTCCATCAGGACAAAATTATATTGAACACGTCCATGAGCATCCGTGTTCAGTCAGTTGTGTTACGTTAGTTTATACTTATGTGGTTGTGTGGTGGATGCCCACTATTGCCCACCTAGCCCCAAACTACTTAAATAGCCGTATTAGGTATGTTTAGTATAGGGCTAGATGGCGCTGAGTGAATAAAGGGTAGGCGGTTAACTTCGCCTATGAATATAAAATAATTTATTATTTTCAGCAGTTACACGATTGTGACCACGCCATCCAGCCACTTACTCTCTACGCTGTGATGGTCTACTCCGGCTCTTCGGGAGTGCTCACCATCCTGCTATCCTTCCTCGTGGGTCCGCTGGGCAAGAAGCGCACCACGATGCTGGTCTTCATCGTGGCTATCCTGGCTGGTGTGCTCCTTCCGTTCATGAGGATCCCGCTATTCAGCATTGCACTCTTCTATGTCTTCCTCTACGTGGCTTTGATCTTGGGGAATGTTAACACTTATCTGGTGGAGCTGAATCCAACGCATTTGCGGTGCGTTTCATGATTATTATGTTTAAGGGTTTATTTAGATGACACTTAACTCAATGGGTTGGTGGTCACTTAAGTCTCAAATTAAACTGAGCTAGGCGCCTCACGATACCCTCCCTAGCAAAAAGGAGGCGATGGAATGGGCTGGAAGCATTGTCGCCATCTCTATTTGACTGTGACAAAGATTCGTGCAATGCAGGCTTGCCCCCGCACCTCTGCTGATCCCCTTCTAAAAGGCCCGGGACTCTAGCCCCTCCTTCATGCCACAAATGCGGTGTGGCCCCGCTTTAGCCGCCGATGCGCATGGGTGTTAAGAAACCCAAAAAAAAAGGTTGCTGCCATTTATGCAGGAACATTAGAGCGAAATATCCATAAAGTCTTTTGTTTGTGCAGAGGAATGGCGACTTGCCTGTCAGTGGTAGTAGCGCGAGGATTCGGCTTCTTCAGCGTGCAGCTCATCGGGGCTCTGCTGGCTGACCACTGCACGCCCATGATATCGGGATATGTCGTTTTAGTCATCAGTAAGTATCGCCTCGTAGGATTTTACTACATGTACTACTACTTCTACTAATTACTGTTGATATTTCACATAATTAATAGATACGTGTAAAATAAAACTGACCACATTTTTTTACTTACAGGTGGTTTGCTGGTCTCCATGTTCTTACCTGCTGATAGAAAGCAAGAAAGTGATACATCTCCTACATGAGTTTTTTTTATATAATTATGAAAATCTGTGATATATTTTTTTATTATGATATTTTGTTATTATTAGGCATTTAGATAATAAATACGAGTTAATTAAATATAGATAACTTTATTCAAAGATATACAACTTTTAATATGATTAGAAGAACTCTTTCGAGGGTATTTTAAACATAAAAATTTGTTCACTTAATTTAAGTACGATTTTATCTTAAAATTATACAGAATAGAATATATTAGGTTCTATTCTATTCTAAAATAAATACTCTATTAAGAGTCAACCCTGATCAACTCAGCTCCTTTTATCTCAGTTAATAACCCTATCCTTCATTCCGTTGTTCCTTCCCTATTTTATTTATCTTATCCCACCATAAACGTAATATAACTAACTAGACAATATTATTTCCATGTATCCCACTGACAATAATAATTATTAAAAATAAACAAGAAACAAAACAAGACATAACAAGAAACGAAACGTGTTTTTAATTTTTTCTTTATGGCAACACCAGTACCACTGTCATCGACGGAAAACTGTCAAACTGTCATTCATTTTTGTGGAACGGCCAGCCAGCGAAATGTCTGATTCTGCCGGCGATAATTCAAAGCCACGAGTTGTGGTTTTAGGAGGTATTTAAGCAATAAACTATCGTTATCACCATTCTGCTACTTAGTGTAGTTTGTTGTTATTTCTTTAGTGCTAAAGCGAAGTGCCTGTGACTTTTTTTTTCAATCTTGTAACGGTCTTCAGTCCGTCTTAGTCATCGCAGTGACTTGTGAATGTTGCTGACCGGCGGCTGTTTCAGGGTGCGGCTTCATCGGGCGCAACCTGGTGGAGTACCTGGTCACCAACGACCTGGTAAGCGGGGTGCGGGTGGTGGACAAGACACCGCCGCAACTGGCCTTTCTAAACCCGACCCACAGTAAAGTTTTTGAAGACCCCCGCGTGGAATACAAGAGCGCCAACCTCATTAATCCTGGTATGTTAATCAGAATATTATTTGAAAGTGAGTTCTGCAACTTCGACCATTCTTTATACTTTATATGTGCTTTACAAGCAAGCTGACATCTTTCGGCATATTCTGGAAAAATTGCTAGATATTCTTTTGATATCTGTATCATGCACTTTATAGCTATCAAACAAGTTTTTGCCAAGTCCCTTGATGAACTGTAAAGTATGTATAACACATTTAAAGTATATATTTAATATGTGCAAACTCAGTTTTATTTGAATACAGGTGCTCATTAAGCTTAAACATACTTTCCCTAAATTTTCATCAAAAGAAATCATCTCAATTATTCACAGATGATTTGGTTATGAAGTGGTCATGATTTATGTGTTGTGATTTGAATAGGACTGAATTCAAAACACCAACATGTAAACTATATCCTTATATTTATTGATATTGGTCAAGCAACTTTTCCTGTTGACTCCAAACAGTCCATATTTAATAACAGATTTTACACACACAATTGAAAGGTGCTCAGTTATTCCTGTAATAAAAGCCTTGGTAGATAATTGGATTTGTTCTCTTTGCCTCAAGCATCTACATTTTAAAGGTTTCCAGCTATTATCAAGCATATAAATGGGTGGTAGGGTAGTAGTTATAAATAATTTATTGTTTATGTTAAAGTTCTTATCTTGCTCAATTATATTGGTAGACATACATATTTATTTATCTCAACAGGGTTTATGAATATTATATGCATTATTGGGATTAACATGATTGTCACATTACTATTATATTATAATAATTAATCAATCATTCGTTGATGGAGGAATTCATGCTTTAACAAGCAGAATATTACAAAAGGAAATAATATGCAAAACACCATATTAAGTTGTAAAATATCCTGTCATTGACTTCTCTAGCACCGAGATAAGCTATCAAGAGGGGGATGATGAGTCATTTCCACTTCTACTTATAATGACATTTATCTGAGCTGCAGTAAAAATCTGAAAGTATTTAACATTATTTCTTTCGGTTTTATTGAATAATGAATACTATGAGAGACATTGACGGGTAAAATTTATGTGTCTGATCAATCAGCCAATAGCCACCACACATTTTAGAGTTACTTAAGAATTGCTCATTCTATTGACTTTACCAAGTACGGTCAACGGCACATTACGATAAACACTTGCAGTTCGATAATAGCACTTATGCCTCCGACATAAGAGTAGTACAAAGTCCAAAGTGTGTAGTCTGACGTGCTTTTGACTGTACCTAACTAATAATAGTCAAGCTTTTTTTCACTCGAGTTGCAAATTCAGATGAACAAATAACAAACCATTTGTGTATGCTTTTTGAATATTTTAAACTGTTCATTGATGGAACTCATGAATGGAACCGTTATATTAGTGGAACTCTCTAGAATTAGGGGTCATTAAACCTCGAATATGTGAGCAAATGCACTGATGGGTTATTAAATAGCAATTATAACAGTAGTTGCACTATTCATTTACTTTCCCCCAGCTCTCAAACCTTTTCATATAATAAGTAATATACCCCGAATTTACTTTGTTATGAATTAACTGTAAACTGCAAAAAAGTTGTATAATAGGCTAAGCTGCTACTGAACATTTATAGGTATATTACAGCAGCTCTTTATCATATAGATAGCCTTTCGTAATAGCGGCCGGTGTTGCAAAACCGATATACCTAATTGCCCTGCTATTTGACTAATAGTGCCAGTGATTTAGTGTGTTGCTTTTATGCACTGAGCTGAATGTATTTGAATTTGACCCCTTTCTTTCTTTATTTTGCCAGTATTAAAAGTGGTTAAGGTACACCTGTATGTCTATTCTGCTGCCACTAGAGGGAAGCTTTATATCTTACGTGAGGAAAGGTGTTTTTACTCTTTCAAGAACGACTAAACGATTTTGGATAAATCTTTATAGTTAATAGCTTACACATCAGAATAATGCATTACATAAGCTAGCTATTTACCTATTTATCAATATAACACGCGCGCGAAGGCGACAGCTATTAGGTATTTTTTTGCTGTAGAAAGTTTTGATAAAAACTATAAATAATTTAAAGTTCAAGGTCTCATTACATTTTGAGCTGAGTCACGAGTAAAAGCTGGTTGCTTATTCGTAAACCAAAAAAATGCGAAAGATACGAAATACCTACTACCCAAGAAATAAAAAATTACCTTGTTGTAAAATTTCGCAAAACTTCAGAATTTTGATAGTGTCAAGGTCTATTTTAACTAGTCGACTCATTATTTCGTAATCACATTATACAGTGTTTTTATATTATTTACTTTGCCTGTATAAAGGTAAATGTCTCGATTTACCTTTTCGTCCGACCACCAGACAACGCTAGTACGGTCAGGCCGGCGCATTGTTTAATAATGGATTGTTATAACAAAAATAGTACACCGCCCATTGTCTTCGCCCGGCTTGCGTGCGACATGCATACTAAACACCAAGATGTATGGAAAGACACACGGGTTTTTGATATGCTCATTCGTATTGCTATTATTAGGTTGATTAAAATCGTTTTCGTAGAAATGTCCTTGACTGCTTTTTTGAAAGTACAATGTGGAAGTTTCCCACGCAGCGGATATTGTTGTCTGTTTCTACTATTCTTCGCACTTGCTTTGATCACCATTGTCTCTGTCACTGATCTCAGGGTCGGTAGTTCTATTTCCATTTCCAACAAAACCTGTTATCTGTTAATTCCAACGGTTTTATTTGCTTTCCGAGGACCAAAAAATAGAAAATGCTTTGAGCCACCAGAACCAAAGACTATCAAGACTTCGAATTTGTCCCAACACTTATTAAACACCGTTTCGGGCGGGACAAGCTGGTACACGCCCGGGGGGCGTTACTACCAGTCCAGGGATCTCGAACCTTTTGCGCAGCCATAAAATGAACCTATCAGCCGCTACGCCATCAAAGCGCTTCTAAAAATATGTATAATGTATGTTTGACGAGCCATTTGGTGTAATGGCCGAGAAGTCGGCTGTTACACCAGCAGAGGTCGCGGGTTCGATCCCTGCACGCACGGTACAAACATTTGTGTGCATGAACATGTCTGTTTGTATCGGCCTGGATGTTTCTATGTATAATATGTATGTATTTATAAAAAAAAAAGTATATAAGTAATGTTTATCCATTGTCTGGCACCCATAGCACAAGCTAATGCTTAGTTTGGGGCTAGATGGCGCTGTGAATAATGTCCAGCGATATTTATTTACTTATTTATTTATCTTCTATAGTATCATGCCAGTCCGCGTTGGACCCTGGCGACGGCGAGCCATGGGGACTGGTGGTGAACTGTGCGGGCGAGACGCGCGTGGGGCAGACGGAGGCGGTGTACGCGGAGGGCATCGTGACGCTCAGCACGAACGTGGCCAAGCGGTGCGCCGCGCTGCGAGTGCCGCGTTTAGTTGAGATCAGCAGCGGACACATGTACAGCAGCGACAAGGTAGGCTCTCATGTGTGACGCCACGCCAGGCAGCACTGGACTCAGGTCAAGGAGCCGTGGGGCAGACGTAGACACTTTTTGTTGCCGGCACGCCACTGTAACGTATGTAATCTACGTCTGCGTAGGGGAGGCTTATTTCATATTCACTGGTAGCTGGTATCCGACACAAGACATAAAGTGTCTAGAGCTGTAATGTTAATTAGCAAATAGGCACTCCTCACCTGATGATAAGCAGACCCTTCTCGCTATTCAATAAGACCCAACACCAGAAAGCATGGCTCAGTGTTTGCCTTTTTGTCCATAGTATTTATGTACAAAAATGTATTTTAGTCTTATTTACAACTGCTTAGTTTGGACTAGAGAGAACTGTTGGAAAAATGTTCTAGGAAATAGAATTAGAAGTTATAGGAAATAAAAATAGATTAAATTGGAAAAAAATGTCAAACCAAACCTGCTTTTTGCAAGGTTGTCTTGATGATTTTACCTATTCATTATAGCCTCACAAAGAGGATGACCCCGTGGAGCCCTGGACAGTGGAAGCGCGGATGAAACACAAAGTGGAGCAGGAGCTGAAGAAGCTGGAGCCAGAGCTGGACTACACCATCCTGCGGCCCGCCATCGTCTACGGCATCGGTGATAGGAGGAGTCTAAGTAAGTTCAAACACTAGTATTATCTGATTCAAATGCTATTAGGATAATACCTTTTGAAATTGAGCGAAAAATGACATCAACTGCACTTGTCCGTAACGTTAGCCACCAATAGCAATGCATTATTTATCTGTGTCTGTGTAAGTCATCACTGTGTCGCGTCACGCAACTTGAGAAGGTTGTATCATAATAGCATTTGAACCAGATAGTACAGGTTTCGCCGTGACAGTGATACGGCATGGGGACAGCGGCAGGGTTGTTTGGGGTACCAATGGTACCAATCCGACAGGGGAACCAGACAAATGAAGTTGTTTAGAATTATAAATTCCGCTAGATGGCGCTGCGTAGCCATAAGGCCCAACTTAAATGTGATTGGTTTATTTTGACGGAAGACGTCAAACCGCCATTTTGAATGTCAAAAAACCAATGATTGTTTGAGCTCTATGGCTACGAATAGCAGATATTTTATTCCGAAACACTCTTATTTATTTATTTATTTATTTATTACAAACATCTTATTAGCTGACAGAATCAATCCAAAGCGCACAATAAGATTAGGTATAATAATCAGGATACAATACAATTAAATCATAAAACTAATGACATAATAGGAAATTCAATATAAATAATATAAAATCTGATATAAATTTAAGCGGAAGAATCCTTGTCACAATACAACCAAATATAATAAAACAACATTAACATACAATAAATTAGCACATTAATTTGTCACTTACAATAATAATAATAATTTAAAAGAAAAAGATAAAACCATTACATTCCAAGTTATTAGATAATTAGTAAATTCAAAAATTATATGTCCAAATGATCTAAAAATTTGCAAAAAAGGTAACAAAGTCGTCCCAAACTATCAGCGAACAAATCTATTTCGTCGTGTTGAGCAAGTATGTCCCCGATAAGCCGCAAGGCCCGGTTGGTAGGCGCGTGAGCGCCGCGCCGGGTGCGCGCGACGGGCGGCGCCAGCAGGCGCGGGCGGCGGCGCGGCGCCACTAGCCCCGCGGAGTCCCACGAGATTGCAGGAACTGACAGACGGAAACTCGCAAGCCTATCCGGGTCATCGATCCTCCGATGCAATATCGACAGATAATGTAATACGAGAAGCACAGCTCTTCTGTACTTCAGAGTGTCGACGCCGACCATTCCCGAGACGAATAGAGATGGATACATGTACGGGTAATACCCGTATTGCTTTTTGTAAAGCCATCGGGTGAATTTCCGCTGTATCCTCTCGAGCATCTGCGCATACTTCCCTTCGAGGGGGTCCCATATTATAGCTCCGTACTCGAGCTTGCTGCGAACATACGCAGAGTATAATACTCTAGCGACTGATGTATTGTCAAAATGTGATGCTGTGCGAATGACAAAACCCAGCATCTTGTGGGCCGATTTGCATACAGATAATGCGTGCTTGTGAAAGTCTAATTTACAATCTAAAACTATACCTAAATCTCTAATGTCAGATACTTTTTCCAAAGGAACGTCAGATAAATTATAATAATATTTTACCGGTCTTAATTTCCGAGTAAAAGTAATAACTTTGCATTTTTCGTTGTTCAACGGAAGATGATTTTCTTGACTCCATTGAGACACCATATCTATATCTCTCTGGAGATTGGCTGCATCTTCTTCATTTTCTATGCCCATACACAACTTCAGGTCATCAGCGAACAGAATACATTTAGAAGTGGATACAATGCTGGGCAAGTCATTGACAAAAATTAAAAATAATATTGGGCCTAGCGTACTGCCTTGACTTACCCCAGATCTCGTAAAATAATCATTTGAATAATAGCCGTTTAGATGCACGTATTGGGAACGATCTCGTAGATAACATGCAAAAAATTGCACCAGTTTGGGTGCTAAACCTATTTTTGCCAATTTTTGTAGCAGCCTATCATTTTCTACAAGATCGAAGGCCTTCTTAAAATCAAAGTAAGCTGCGTCCACTTGCTTACCACAGTCCATCTGCGCGGAGACACTTATTGCTTCATTGCTACTGAACTATTTCGACCTAACACTGCATTATCTTCCAGCACCTCGCCTCCTCTACGGCGGCATATACAAGCACCTCGGCGAAACGATGAAGCTTCTCTGGACAGCTGACTTGAAGATGAACACGGTCCACGTTCGCGATGTATGCCGCGCGGCCTGGACGCTCGGACGCTGCGCGCGCGCTTCCCGCCAGACGTACAACGTCGTGGACGAAGCGCGCAGTACGCAGGGCAGTTTGGCCGACCTCGTGGCCGATATATTCAACATCGCCCACGACTACTACGGGACCGCTATATCTACTCTGGCTAAGGTGGGTAGACTTTATGACATAGGGGGCGGAAGAACACCATAACCTGAAGTGAGGTACAGTGCAGCTTCATGCCTCAGTCTTTAAAAAAAACTGGTGAACAGGAATTCCCACCAAACCCCTCCTGAATCGCAGTACGAATCCTCCCCAGGGTTTTTCATGAGCCTATCACGACCTGCTCACGCTTGTTTAGGTTATATTATGACGTCCAATTTTTTTCCATGGTATGTCTGTAGTATCGGATCAGCGAGATGCTTTAATGTTGCCATCCTACATTTCTGTTACAGAACGACATAGCATCAGTAGCAGAGGAGGCTAACGACAAACACTTAACGGCTTGGGCGGACATCTGCCGCACGTACTCGCTGCCGCACACGCCGCTCGAACCCAGCGCCGGCGCGGACCTGCTGCTAAACAAGAAGCTGTGCCTAGATGGAACCAAGCTTATGGAGATTATGCAGCTCGACGTGCCTAAACCCACGCGGGAGAAGCTGTTAGAGGTAATTACAGCATATCACAGTGTCAAGACTAAAAAGTAAGTTTTTTTTTTTTATGGGAAGCAAACGAGCAAATGATCTGATCGTTTGCCTTCCTCCTGCAGCCTAAAGTTAAGCGATCACTACTGACACAATTAGCACCTGCGACTAGGACTTAAATTGAATGACACAATTTTAAACGGATAAAATTCGTTGTTTGTAATTACGTAGTAACTAAAAACCAGACGTTTTGAATGCTTTTCTTTAATGGTGATCACGATATGACTAAGGGTTTATGCGTCAAATGGATATTTAAATTTTTATATCTACATTGCTACGTTTCAACGTCAGCCTAGGGGGAAACTAAGCCTTTCTTATTCAAGCCATCGGCATGAGCACTATGAGCAGCAAGCAGCTATTCCACAGTATTTAAAAAAAAATACACGTCTTTCAGGTACTCGAAGACTACGCATCAATGAATCTCTTCCCCAAGGAGCTCCTCCTATGACCAGATACGTAAGCACTTGACACTTAGCGGGCCCAGAGCGCAATGACAACTTAGCTTACGTCAAGGATACGGAACGTCACGATGACGGTCTTACTGCGAATATACCGATTTTAAATAACCCATTTGAATCATGTCATAAGAAAACATTAATCACCTTTTATGAATGTGGGTTATCTTATTTATAATTTGTAATATGCATTTTTATATGAGGCGTCGAAAACGCGGCTCGTAGTTACATAGTTATATCGAACAATGATATAAGTAAGAAATATACTGTTAGCATCTATGTATATAAAAGAAAGTGGTGTTAGTTACACCATTTATAACTCGAGAACGGATGAACTGATTTGGCTGAAAAATGGTGGAGAGGTAGCTTAGAACCAGGAGACGGACATACGATACTTTTTATCCCGGAAAAGTGGGGGAAAGGGGGGGATAGTTGAAAATGGAAATAACGCGCGGGTGAAACCGCGAGGGCGACCGCTAGTTAACCCTTTCAACGCCCATGTCTGATATATCAGACAAACCATTTTCGTGCCCACCACGCCAATGACTAATATATCAGACAAAAAAACAGGATCAAGAAACGTTGTATTTTTACTTGCCTGAATGAGTTGAGTATAACTTAATAATTTTTTGGAATTTTTTTTAATGGTCGTGGCGTTAGTGGCACCATTTTCGGAAAAAAGCGTGGCGGGAAAAGGGTTAAATATAAAAAAGGGATTACTACTTTTTCAAAAACCCGACGCGAAAGCTATCGACATTTTTGTATTTTCGCAGTAAGACGATAACCATGTAGATTTTACGTTTTAGTTGAGCTTTAACGGTCATTGTATGTTAACCATTGAAACCGTAGTTCCCATTATGACCAATTGCAACGTTTAGTTTGTTTCTATAAAGTCGTCTATCGACGTACTAGCTCAGTTTTTGATGTATTTTTGTATTCCTATAACGTATCACTGTGATAAATACAATTTAGATTCTAAATATTGCGTCCCTAAACGTTTTGGTCTAATATTTTTTATAAGAATTTGTGACTGGACAATAAAGTCTGAACGAAGAAAAATACATTTTTGGCAAACTAACCGTCGTCTATTTGTAAGGAATCAAAGACTGTGGATACCAAAAAGCAGTTGTGAAAAATTTGCTTTTTCCCTAATTCTAATGACATTCTAACGGTTCTTTCTAAAACATTTACTTTGCAGAGGGAATAAATTATACTGAGATTTTATACAAAAAACTTGAAAATTAGTTTCTTTTAATTTAGTACTTAATTTTTTTTCCTACTATTTCTTTATATTACTTTAAAATTACATATTATTGACTAGTTACATTTTTATTAAAGCATTAAATATTTTGTGTGAAAAGTCACCATATATAGTTATGCTTGATTGAATACAGTAGAATCGGTTAAAAATAGTAATTAGGACTTATTGCCTTTTAGATTTAACACTAGAGGGCCTTGGACGAATGAAACAAAAGTATTCGATCGAGTCAATTCATTTGATATTGGATGAATGGAATTTCAGTAGGTGGTTAAAAATTCGGTGTACCTACACGCTTTTTTATTCAATGGATAAACTTTAATCACCGTGTTACGGCCGGTTCACACATGGTCCGTTTTACTGTTCCGTTTTATCGTATACGTTTTTTTTTTCATCGATGGCGTATGTAGTTGTATGAGCGACTTCACACATGGCACAGTATTCTGTATACAGTAATACATACGCCATCGACAAAAAAAGACGTACACGATTAACCGGAACAGTAAAACGGATCATGTGTGAACCGGGCGTAACTTACATTTAACGCCCAAGCGTACAGCATGTTTAAATTAAAAAAAAAAGGAAATAGATTTTATCAATATGTATAGGCATCATAATGTCGCTTGCATAATAAACTACCTATGTATTTTAATTTCGTCATTAGTATATAAGTGTCAATGAATAAATTTATTTAATTGTATAAGATACATGTCAAAAATTTATTGATTTATGTATTAAATATATTAGGGCTTCCTTGGCGTGATTGAATTCTATTTTAGTGTCATGGTTTTAATATTCAAAATTGACAGTATTTGAGAAGTATTCATTCCTTTTATTACGAAGTTTAATACTACGAGGCTTTGTTCATCTCATCCCGCTAAACTTATCCCGCGGGATAAGTTGTCCACATTAATATTTTTATTATTTTTCTTTGGTCAACTCATCCCGCTTTAAAAAAGAGGTATAATCTTCTACACAACTTATTGTAGAAATCGATCAAATACTATTGAAAAAGCTACGTTAGTAGTTCTTTAAAAATGATATTTATTGCGCTGTAAAAAGGTATACAATTGCCTGACTCAAAAACAGTACGAAAATGAGTGATTGCTATTGGTCAGTCACATGATCACTTCATTGTAATCTGAAGAGTGGTGTAGTATTTGTACTTTGATAAACAAATTACTTTACTCTTACTAATTCCGAAGCTTGCATTTGTAAATTATAAGAAAAGTATTTGAATTGTTTGTATTGCTCAAGAGATATTAAAATAGTTTTATGAAAATTATGTTCTCATTTAGCATTATAAGAGCTTAACGTATTTTATTGCTAATAGAAGTAAACAATTATAAGCGTCCGGCATACGTTTCTAATTTTACTGTTAATTTCCTTCTTTAATCCTTAACAACCTGTTTACCCTGAGAATTCTAATCTCTAGTTATTTTTTTCAAGAGTATTTTTAGGAATGTTTTAAAATGTATCCTAAATGTAAATGGTATCCTTATTTGTCCTCTATACCTATTGTAAGTTAACCCGTATTTAAAAATGTAACTAAAAATGATGTTCTGTTATTTTAATTATTTAATTCAGAGAGTAGTAGTGTACGCCTAGCGTCATAAATTCGTATGTTATCCTCTTAGTAAGTTTTGTGGACTTCCACGGCCACAAACACTCCCACGATTGTCGAGAGCTTATTAATTGTAAAATATATATTATTTGTATGCCATGTGAATTTTTAATATTTTTTGGCAATATTCATTGTATGTAATACATATTTTTATTTGCAAAGCTGGATTTTATTTACGCGAATCACCTTGACAGCTTGTCATAATTGTATGTCATCTATTTATGTTAGGACATACATAGGACGATGGAAGCGTCAAGACTGGATGCCTTTGCCAATAATACAAGCTACATAATGTTTTGAATTATTTTATTAAGGATCAAATATTACATCTCTATCCATGTAATATATTACAGTCTTAAGACCAACAACGATTGCACTTTATAACAACAAAGTGTATAACTTGCTATTACAATTAGGCACAACTAAATCTTTGAATCGCAGACACCTAAAATAGATTATAAGTAATTAACAATCGGGAAGCCATAATTACAGGCAGTTGGGAAATGAATAAAAATTTATTTTATACGGACCTGCATATTTCCAATTAGCTCAACAAACCAGGATCCCAAATATTGATTCCTGATATCCATACTTACTAAAGCCCCCCTTCTCTAACATCGTAAAAAGTTTCTGGGCCTTCACAAGTTCACACGCCGTTAATTTATTATAACTTTACACATTACCCAACAAGTCTCAACCACCAATCTTCCTTAGCCACAGCTATAGCCTTATAAGACGAACCTCTATAGTGAAGAACCTTCGATACTTTTTCATAAAACGCAATCGCAAAAACTTCAAACCAGCACTAACGTACACACATAGTAAAGAGAGGAGACACAAAAATCACATAATATTCAAGCGATATTCAAAATTCAGTCACAAGCAAGTAGAATATTAGAGCTAATACGAGAGTAGTTGGCAAATAATTCTTAACAAAAGACTTTTTTGACTGTATTGTGTTGACATTCATATTCATCATTATTATTCACAATAAAATTCTTATGTCGTCTTTTGATATTATAAAAAGGACACTTAGGGCCTTTTTATTATATATTTAATTTTTCATGCCAGGTAGAAAACATTTACACAAAATAACCCTTGCGTGGATTGAGGGGAAGGTTAAATGTTAATGAATGCTTTTATGGTATAAACAAGATATATTCACAAAGAAAACAAATATTTTTGTAACAAATTAAAAACAATTGAATTACAGATAATTATGTCGAATATCATGTTAGCCAGTAGGTTTAAAAAAACCAGTAAAATGCTTATTTGACCACCACAGTTTTATAAACAACTTTTGTTACATATGCATACTCAGCATAATCGTGAATCAATGTTACATAATTAAAAAATGTTACATACCATTCATCATTGATTTTATCTATTTTAAAAAATGACTATAATTCTCTGAAAGTATATAGTTTCTATACTTTTAAAGAATTAAAATAAATTATATTAGTAAAGAAATATTTCAATACTTATTAACAAAATGTATTAACTTATTTGTCAACCAAATAATGCACTTAACTCCGAACTACCGAAACTCTTATAATAAAATTGCCAGCCGACTATCGACAGTAAAAATAATAACATATTTATTAATTTGACTAATTATTAAATTCTATGATTTATTAAGTACTAACAACTCCAAGAATATCTTAGCGACCTTCATCGTAAACTCATTCATTGCTATTCGAATAGACAACCCAGAACTGTCAAATATGGTAATTTTTTTTTTTTTTATATTTTGATGGCTATATTGCAAAAATTCTCGAGAAGGAAAGGTCCTCGAGTGGTGGCCACGTACTGGGAAACGCAACGCAGCCGTGGTAGACCTCCCACAAGGTGGACCGACCGATGATCTTATAAAGGTCGCCGGAATCCACTGGATGCGGGTGGCGCAGGACTGATCGGTTTGGAGATCCTTGGGGGAGGCCTATGTCTAGCAGTGGACATCTTTCGGCTGAAATGATGATGATTGCAAAGTTTAAAAGCATTGGTGTAAACTAATACTGAATATATTTGGCGCAAAGTTCGAACATGAAGGCACCACTGCCTAATCATAATGTAACACTTTTGCCTTTAGAAGTCTTTAGCATCTTAATATTTAGATTTTAGATATAAATATTATGTTTTACTTAGTTTATAACTGTTAAATTTTCCCGATTTACATAATATAATGACGTGTCGTAATGCCGAACTAGTTAAATATGAATTGGGCGGAACTTGAGTGATGTTGCGAAATGGGCGGGGCTTGTGGCTTAATGGCCACCCCACGAATTCGTCATTTCAACTATAGTACACGTTAGAGGGGCCGTTCAAATATTACGTAAGCAGATTTATTGCAAATTTTTACCCCCCCACCCCCCTTGTCAGCAAAAATAAGCAAAGCTCTTACCCCCTCCCCCTATGCTTACGTAAACATTTTTCAATTATAATTTTTTTATATACTACCTATAATTATAATGTTATAATTATAACTTTATACATAAGAAAATAGATTTAGGATAGAGATTAGATTTTACTTATACAGTATTCAACATAGAGTAAGGGACAAAAATATTATAATCTTACGAACATAAACTTATTTTAACGTTTTAGTACACATCATCATCATCATCAGCCTGTGATAGTCCACTGCTGGACATAGGCCTCTCCAAATGCTCGCCACGCTGATCGATCCTCGGCCACTCGCATCCAGCTCCTGCCAGCCATCTTGCGCAGATCATCGCTCCACCTGGCCTGAGGGCGTCCTACACTACGTTTACCGAGACGCGGTCTCCACTCTAGAACCCGTTTACCCCAACGGCTATCGGTTCTGCGGCTGATATGGCCAGCCCACTGTCACTTCTATAGACGTGGCTTAGGAAATGGTTCGATAGTTCTTCAACAGGCTTTTGTCACTATTTTTAAAGAACAGGACGACCACACTCCTGCTCCACGCCTTTGGAGTTCCCTCCAGCCTTTAGCAGCTCAGTAGTACCTAACGCCGTCTTCTCCATCGTTTTCCATTCATCCCGCCGTTTTCCATTTTTAAGCTGCCCAAGAGCAATCTCGATTTCGCCAACGCTCACTTTTGGCAGGTCTTCAGTGTAATAGGGATTTAACGTGGCTCTAGAGTCCTCATTTTCGGGATCAGGTCGACATGCATGCGAAGCGTATAACCGGCCATAAAAGTCCTCTACCTCCGAACGGACTGCCGGCTTTCAGGCAACAACTTCTCCACTTGCTGTGGTCAGCTTCGTCAGGTGGCTTCTTCCGAGAGATTGTACGAACACCTTAGACCCCCGATTTTGCTCTATAGCTCTTTCGATCGAAAGAGTATTAAAGCACCGGACACATATTAAACATTGGTACACATATTAAATAAAAATTTACAGTCTTCAGTCCATGAAACCCGAATCCATGATTCTAAGTTTTCGCTGACATTGGATTGCTTAGATTGCTGCTCAGTGTTGTGAGTCTGCTAACTTTCATCCGATTTTGGAATGTCTACGTCTTCTCACATCATGGTGCTCTAACTAAAATGTAATCTTGCTTTGGTATACTTACAATACGTCTACTCGCTATAGTATCCAAACGAAACAATACACTGACAGAGGAAATTTAGACAACTGAGTAGCGCACGGTAATTCCCCTAATCGGTTCTAAAGCGAGTGCCTAAACGTATGCATTTTATTTATTTATTTATTTGTATAAGGTACATTATTTGCGGGTATCCCCGAAAATGGGTTTCGTTTTCAAGCATAGGCAATGTGAGGGTTGCCATTGGTGTAAAAAAGTAAATAACTACCGATGACGTAATCATCATCTAGACCCCCCTACCCCCCATGTCATCCAAAATAAGCAAAACAAAGACCCCCCCACCCCCCCATAGTGCTTACGTAATACTTGAACGGCCCCAGAGTATAAAATGCGTCTATAGTTCTGTCAACAATATCTTGGGGTTGTCACAATCATATATAATAAAAAGCAGTAATAATAAATAGATCGAAAAGCTATAAATGAAAAGATTATAAATAATCACGAATTTTGCATTAATTTTCACCGGGCCGAGATCTCGAGGTCCTGGGTTCAATTCCCGGGTCGAGCTACTTTGTGTCGGTTTTTTCGGACACAGCTCGGGTTTGTGATCACGGATCACCAACCCGCATTTGACAAGCGTGGTGATTAAGCCAATACCCATCATTGTAGCGATAACTTGATTTCAAGGATGGAGGCCTTTGCCCTGCAGTGGGACATTAATAGGCTGATACTTTACTTTACTTTATAATTATCTTGAATGACGCTTTTCATAATTTTCCAGTTAGCCAACTCATATTGCACATTTTCTTACTATATATTTAGGCACTCGGTTATTAAGCTGATCAAATAACAATTAAAAAAATATTGCACTTAGCATATTATTTATGATATTATGTTGATTGTATGAAGGGTACCTTTGATATTTAATGCATACAACAAAACCATACACACGCCACATATTTTTTACTGCGTTTGAAAATATTATGGCTTTTTACCTATTCTTTTGATTTTCTAAACTGTCAAGGATCCATTCCAAGATACACTTTCATTAAATTTATAATAGCCGTAAAAATAACGTTTTATTACAATTAAAAACGAGTGAAAGGTCTTCTTTGTATCTGTTAAAATAAGGTTACTTTATATATAGTATGTAATGGACAAAATATTAAGCTAAAAATATAAATAAACATTATCTAGCATAGCACAACAAGAAACGCAAGTAGTACCTAAAACGAACAAATATGAACTATTATTCTTGAAGCAATCCTTGTAGAAGCACTCACTTAAATCTTCCGATATTTACAGAGTCCGGCAAACATCTTGACGCACGTCCGACGGAGTGGGGGAAAGTTCGCGCATGTGCACTTGCGCATGACCAATAGCGCGCGCTTATCTCTTGTCGCCCGCATACCATGATATTTATGTCCAGAGATATTTATTATTAGCTGAGAGATCCAAAGATATTTATTAATAGCTGTTTGTACCAATATATATTTGTAAAGAAATTTTATTAGATTGTCTTATATATTATATAGCTGTTCTGCGCAATCCCCTACCCGATTTTAAGATGTTTGACGGCACTGTACCGGCTTTTGCTTGGCACGCACAAGAGTCGCCCGCAGTGGGGCCTCCCGCAGGCCGGGCAAGCAAGGCTAGGCCCGTGCAGGCTAAGCTAGGCCCGTCTAGGCTAGGCCCGTGCAGGCTAGGCTAGGCCCGTGCAGGTCAGGCTAGACCCGCGTGGGCCTAGACCCATACGGCGCAGGAGCGGCGCGGCGGCCGCGGTCACATGGCGGGCTCGCTGGGCGCTCCCACGTGGCAGTAGTCAGTCAGAGGAACTATCACTACTTGTATCTGTAAACCAAAACATTATTCATTAACATTATAAAACATCATTCGGGTTTACTCCGTTTACTTGCTTCTGCTGTCAACAGATGATCATAATTTCGACATCGATTAATAATCCCCTAAACCCACTGATCTCCATAGACAACTGGATAGGCGATTGGTATCAAATATTTGATCCGATTTGAAAATCACCATATTGGCGCTGAGAGCAGTAGTTAGTGTACTTGGAACTAATAATAGTGCTGACTTTCGCAGATAATGCTGTCATTGTCAATGTCAATGGCTGTCCATTTGAAGGCATTTTAGTTCCCAGTACACTATTGGGGGCGCTTCAAATCGACAGAAAAAATAACTGTCATTTCAATGTCTATAGCCACTCCAGCGTAATACGCCGTATTATAATGGACCTCAGTCCTAAGCCTTATTTAACCGGTGACCGGTGTCATTCGGCTAAACGCCAAATGAAAAAGCATAAAAATAAATTATTATATGAAATGTTAAAATCAGGACCACCAGTTAAATAAGGCTTAGTTGGTGGCACATATTTGAGTCTTTAGTTTAGGTTTATATGATAGTGTACTAAATCTACATTATTGTAGCACACTTACCCGTAGTTGATCCCGGTTCGGCCCCAGTAAATGCCGAGGCTCGGCTTCTTCATCTGAATCACTGCATTTTGGGCAACGGCTGAAATGGCAAGTATGTACATTTTATATATGATGCGTGCAGTACACGAACGAGAGTTAAAATTATCATACGCATATCGACGGAACCGTTAAATATAAAAAAATTTCCACTGATTAAAAGAGTAACTATCAAATTTCTTTATGGTTCTTTTCGATAGATAGTTACATTACAACGGTTGGTTATTGGCTTCTACGATTATATATACCGAATATAGGTACCGTTTTCACGTTATTTATTACAATAAAAAATACAATATTAATTGGGGTGACTCTTCGATCACTAATAAGAACTAGATACACAATCAGCGGCCAAAAGTGTCCTCACCGAAAGAGCTCCTAAAATCAACATTTAGGTGGACTTTTATCTTAGTAGCATTCGAACGCTCCGACAATAAACATGCCTAAATGCTCCTTTTAAAAGTGCAAAAATCACCCATCCAAGACGAAAAAAAAGGATGGACTTTCATATTTTCGGGAAGTAATAATATTATCATTAATTATTATTATCACTTTTATTAAAAAATCATCGTAATATCATTTTTAAAAATTAAATTGAAATAAATACCAGTAGTTATAACGCAACTCAATTGTAAAGACTCAAGCCCACTTAAATTGTTTGGGTTATGTTCGTTGTTACTCGGTTCCATTAATCCGTGGAGACGCTATTGTTTGTAATTTTTTTTTATTATTAAAATACAACTGTATTGTTTTTTTGTTTAATAAGAGTTTGGTACTTTTTAAAAGTAAATATTATACAAACATATTATAATAAATTAAATTTTTAGTGGATGTAATATATTTTAACATGTGAGATTTTATTGGAGTTTATCCCATATGAGTCGATATAAGAGGCCCTCCTATAGAAATTTTAATGAGGAGGGGAAATACAAAGGATGATGTTACAAATGTTCATCATTGTATTAATGTATGTTGTGGTGCTTAAAGTTCTGAAATAAATTTATTATAATATAATTTATATAAAGGTGTGAAAATAGTATAAGTGTGACCTGTGAGTGTGACTCACTTAATGTTATTATTTTTTTTTTTCAATTTTTAATATAAATACATAATTAATGATATCTGTGTATATTTATTTCATTAATAAATAAATGTTGTGACTGTGTAACTAAAACTAAAATAAACCCATTCCAAAAATCCCATACCAATATTTACAATAAAAACAAAAAAATACTTTTGAACAATTCGACTCCACCCCGTTCCCTGTCCTTGCGGCGAGCCTAGGTCGTAAAATTTTTATGGTATTTGGCGCACTGTGATTCGTCGAGCGCGAGCACTCGTAATAGCTTTGCGAAATACAACTTCACGCATTGCACGTAAGGTTGAGTTTACATTATTCCATCTAGAATTTTGCGAGAAAGAGAAAGAACTAGATTTTCGACCGTTTTGAGGCGACTTTTGCATGGCATTGTGTATCTAGTTCTTTATTAGTGATCGATGGGGTGACTTCAATCTTTACATTAATAAAAATTGTAAAGATTGAAGTCAGCCAAAAGGAACGATTCTTGTAGATAACAATAAATAAATAATAAATTTTAATTTTCTTCGACACAGTAACAATAAAAATACTGTGTACTAATCATTGTGTTAACAAATAAATTATAAAATACAAGCTATGGCGGTCGCCCTTATAAGTATGTATTTTCTCACGTCGGCCAATCGCGTGGGAGCGCGGCTACGTGCTGCCGCAGTCGACAATATTAACACGCTGCGATTGGCGGACACGGCACCGTACGAGCGCGGCAAGTCTACGATTGGTCGAGGCGAGGAGTCGTTTTAGGTCTCGAGTCCTTAATGTGCGTTAAAAAATTAAATTATTTAAAAATCTTGATAGGAATGTTCCTTACCTTGCGCCCTTGTGTGCGTAGGAGGCAGTCTCGTGGTCCGGCCTCGGTCCACTGGTGGCGGACGCCATGGGCGTGTATAGCGGAGTGTTCAGCTCGTCAAAATCTAGGGCTCCGTCGATGTTTAGCACCCTGCGGCAAGATGTTTCTAATTGTAGGGCAATTAGGCGAAATGCTATAAGCGGGAATTACTGTGTCAGATTACCTACTGTTCCACTAAGGATATAGGGAGTCGAGTCATTTGGTGTATTGGTTGTGAGTCGGTTATTACCAAGAGGTCAACGAGAGGTAGGCGTTGTATTGGGTCCGTAATGTTTAAGATTGGCCACCGTATTTGAAACTTAGCTAGGAGCTACTCAGCTGGTAACAGTAAAATACGATAATGAATAAATATTATAATAATTATACTTCTTTTTTTGTAAAAACAAACGAACCCGCGACCTCTCGTTGACCTCTTGGTAATAACCGACTTCACAACCAATACACCAAATGACTCGTCGGGGCTTATTACTGTACTTCACCATTTCTTAACATTTACTAAGGCGAACGTGACTAGATAATAACTTGAGACGATGAAAGAGGATCAGTAAGTCAGAACTCACCTATTCTGAGAAGAAAACCGATGGACTCGTTCCACTACCGAAGTGACGTGCTCCACGCCTTTCTGTACGCCCCACACTAAGATTCCAATCTGAACCCAAACATTTTAGTATAAATTAATGAAATGAAACATAATGAATGAGTAATTACTGTGGTTGAATGAAATTATAAGAAAAAATAATGAATAATATAGGTATTTATATTTAACCTGATTTACAAACTTGGAAAATATAAGTATCTTTATCAGTTTGAGCATCAGATTATCATATACTGTAAAATTGCAAAGGATATAAGATAATTATTATGAATTAGTAATCAGTAATGTTTGACCGAAGGTGGATATTTCACCGTCGAAGCCGAATCTTTGGTTTGGGGGGAATTCCGCGACCTTCGTGATGGAATAATACACTTTTTAACTATTAAACCAAATTGGTCTTCAAATTGTCAATTTAGGCAATCAATCCTCAATTTAGTCAATCAATTATTTATCAACTTAGTCAAGCAACCTTCAAATTAGTCAATCATCAATATAAATGAATTGTCAATTTAGTCAATATGTTAATCGTCGATTTAGTCAATTAATCCTCAATTTAGTCAATCAATTGTCAATTTAGTAAAGCAACCTTCAAGTTAGTCAATCGTCAATATAAATGAATCGTCAATAGGCTATTTGACTCATATCTTATTTCATATAATAAATGAGTATTTCGTACAGTATTTTGCCTAGAGAAAGTAAATATGTTGATTTTAATTATTAAAATCGCAAGATTAATTAAATAATCCAGTTTGAAAAAAAAATTTTTTTTTTTACTTTGAATCGCCAAAAACGCTGTCGGCCATGATATGACGTCATACAATATGTAAACAAACAAACGTCATCTGTATCTGTATGCACGGTTGCCAGATTGGGTATTTTTTCTCTCAATTCTGGGTAAAAATTTGGATCCTGGAGAAATGTTTGGAGAAAAAAAAAATACTTGTGTGTGGAGAATTCTCGGTAGTAAAATTTTTAGTTTTAAAACGCATCCGTTTTTTATGAAACAATTAAGCAATTTACAAACGCGTCTATTATAAAAAGTTTCAAGTAATAATAAGTCTCCTGCCGTGATGTTGATACTACTATGAAAATCAAAATCAAAACACTACTTCCCATTCGACGGCAGGGGACTTGTACTTTAATGCCTTTTGTTCTTAGTATTACTGGTAGAACCAAGGACAAAAATATTGCCTTTGGTTTGGTTATTATCAGTAGAAATACGACATAGAACCACGGGCAAAAAAAAGCAAATTGGTACTTTTGGGTAAAAGTAAAGAAAATAGTTAGTCTAAGATCCGAACTAAGGTCGATCTTCACCGAGTTGATAATAGAATGGAACTTATTTTATTATGAATTTAGCATATTAGAAAACATTTTAAAAATGGGTTGCCTAAAAAAATCCTGGACCGAGTATGTTTAATAGTATTTAAAAAAAAAAAATTTAACAAAATCCCAATTTTTTGCAGACAACCATATATCAACGTGTTCATAATAAAACAGCGCTTATGATGATATTAAAAAAAATCTATTATCCAATTAGGTGAAATTAACTGGTATCGACACATACGTGTTTATACCTGACAACCCAGTAGTCCCCCCACGAAAATAATAGAAAACCCAACGGCTGCACATTCTATACGTTTTGTACGTTAAGTCAGGACATAATTTTCTTATTATCTTGTTATTGCAAAATTTTGTTTCAAAGCATTAAAAATAAGAAAAATTGGTCGGTCCAGGATTTTTTTAGGCAACCCATTTTTAATATGTTTTCTAATATGCTAAATTCATGATAAAATAAGTTTCATTCTATTATCAACTCGGTGAAGATCGACCTTAGTTCGGATCTTCTACTAAGTGTCGTTTTGGAGAAAAATAATTGAAAATTTGGGGAGAAATAGAAAATCGCATCTGGCAACCCTGTCTGTATGTCACTTGTGATTTATACGTAGCGTGGTGTTTTTAAGTTCAATAATTAATGTAAAAAATCTCAGATACCAGCGTGAAAAGTTACTGTTTTGTTGTTTTATTGAAAAAATAACATGGACGTAGGATTTGTAAAAGCAGAAAGTACAAAGGACGATGGGCAAAAATGTATGGGCTCCGTCCCCACCCACCAACACACATGAAACTGATACGGATATGTTCCTATAGTGCCCCCTATCTGATTAAAATACTTTGTTTTGGATAAATCAATGGGAATTATATAAAAAAAAAACAATTTGTATTTATTAATTAACGTATATTTTTATTTTACACTTGTAAGTTATTTTAACATTATAGTTATATTACAGTACTAAAACTAAATATGATTAAGTATACAAACAAGTATATTAATCCATTTGGTGTAATGGTCGAGAAGTCGGCTATTACACCAGGTCGCGGGTTCGATCTCCGCACGGTACAAACATTTGTGTGCATGAACATGTCTGTTTGTATCGGTCTGGGTGTTTCTATGTATAATATGTATGTATTTACTAGCGTTGAAAAAAGCGGGAAATTTTCCCGTTTTTTTCAAATTCCGTCGTTTTTATACAAGTTTTTTTCGAAAGTTTCAAGAAAAATAAGAATGAAATATTTCATGTTTTTTATTAATGAAACAGAAAAATATGAATGAAACCGAAAAATATGAAAGAAACGGAAAAATTTTATAAGAAAAGTATTGATGTTGTATAGTGGAATATTTATATTATGTTATGGATTGGAGGGTAGTGTGTTTTTTTTTCTTGGTTCGTTGTCATGCGCTCATTCCGGCCCACAGATAGTTCATATCACGCACGGCCTACATACTATTATCACTGCAAGCATTTATAATACATAGTTTTGACGAGCCATTTGGTGTAATGGTCGAGAAGTCGGCTATTACACCAGAGGTCGCGGGTTCGATCCCCGCACGGTACAAACATTTGTGTGCATGAACATGTCTGTTTGTATCGGTCTGGGTGTTTCTATGTATAATATGTATGTATTTACAAAAAAAAAAGTATATAAGTAATGTTTATCCGTTGTCTAGCACCCATAGCACAAGCTCATGCTTAGTTTGGGGCTAGATGGCGCTGTGTGAATAATGTCCAGAGATGTCCAGAGAGAGATATTTATAGTTAGAATTACAATATTGTTTGTATTTACATTACAATCAATACATTGTATAAAAAATTGGTAAGAGAATTGTTTTTTCTCAATTGTTTTTTTTATTTTTCGAAACAAAGGACGAAAATTTCAATAAAATTGGTTTTTTTCAATCGTTTTTTTTTAATTTTTCGAAACAAACGACGAAAATTTCAATAAAATTGTTTTTTTTCCGAAGGTATTTTTCTGATATATTTCAATCAAATAAACCAATAAAACGGTAAAAAACGAAGAAACGTTTCTTTCACCGAAAAAAACAATTTGTTTCTTTCGGAATTTTCAACGCTAGTATTTACGAAAAAAAAGTATATAAGTAATGTTTATCCGTTGTCTAGCACCCATAGCACAAGCTAATGCTTAGTTTGGGGCTAGATGGCGCTGTGTGAATAATGTCCAGAGATATTATTATGCATATTATTATTATGCATTATTATATATATATTCTTAAAATGCTCATAGTAGGCAAATAAAAATAGTGAAGGCACGGTAATATTACCGTGGTGAAGGCCTCTTTCACAAGCTTCGTAAAGTTCTAAATAAGCTAAATAGAACTTATTTACTTAGTTAGGTACTTAATTAGAAGTTGTGCTCATATCATATTTATTATAATTATGGTACATTTCATTTTTACTCGTCAATTATAATGCTGTCTAACAGCTGCGCTGGCAGATTAAAATCTGTGTGACGACCTATTCCCATGTACCATATAATGGATATGTTATGAGCACAACTTCATACAGTGCGACTGCCAGTCAAGCAAGTACAGTAATGGGCAATAGCATGTCTATCAGTAGCATTCCCATCAACTAGCACATACGAATAATATATGCGTGACCTAACATGTCTAGATTGTATTCGCGCTCTTAACCACTCAAAGCCGAACGCCGCACTCGCTTGCCGCTTAACAATAGATTTTCTATTGTGTCTGGTTTTCCGGGGCTAGAAGGATTAACAGCCACGCATTATTTATCTTAATATTGCATCTTGACAAGTCATTCAATGCATTTTCGCGATATAGCTCAATAATGTATAGTCGGGCGACTAGCTACCTGCGCAGGAGCGTGGGTGTAGGGGAGCGGGGGAGGGGGTTATTTGTAACCGGTAAGTGCATGCGCCGCTGCTGTGCACTAATGAATAGATAAATAAGTAGATATTTTGCAATTAATCATCAAAAATACGTCAACGAGATATTTGTTTAAACGTGAGATACCATGAGAACCCCATGGATTTGGGCAAAGTCGCCATAGTAAAAAAATATCAACTTGCCATTAGCTATCAATTGAGCTACATTTCATTTCTGTTGATGGGTGGGGACGAAACCGCCCATGGTCCTTTGCCAAGAATTGACACGATGATGGTTGGTAATTTTTTTGCCATGAATCCAGACTTCTGCTCTGCCGAGCTAAGAAACGTCAAGACTTCTATGTAAGTACTGTGCTTTTTTAAATAGTAGGCATTAAAGGGAAGAATAATTGAACTCACATATTCTTCCTTTTCAAAACTGATTCAAATCTAACTAGCTAACATTTAAATAATATATTATCTGATACCTATTCTATTTCTTACAGATCCGCAAGGGAATCGTACGGCGATGATGCCGTAGGATACGTCCAACTGAAACGAGATGGTAATATCTGCACAGTAAAATCTAAATTATGTCCTGAACATAAGGTACGCTCCAAGCAATACACAGTGTCAGTACTAGTAGATGAAGCAGAAGAAAAGATTATAAGTGCTCTCTGTGAAGATTGCCCTGCGGCCACAGGTGGATGCAAACATGCTATTGCATTTTTATTTTGGTTACACCGTCGCAGTGAAGAGCCTGCTTGTACATCCGTAGAATGTTACTGGAAAAAATCCAATCTATCAAAAGTTGGATCATCATTGAAAATATTAACGGCTAAGGACATGTGCAAACGACAACATCAGGATCCAGTACCAGATATAAGTGTGTTAAAAGAATTTATAGAAGAATGTAAAAAGAAAAAAATTGAAACTTGCCAGTTTTTAAAACATACCGAAAATTATATAGATAGTAAATCAGTATTATCACTGCATAACTTAATAAGCACATATACTGATTCTGATTGTCAAAGCTTTTTGGAAAAAGTCAGAGATATATTCACTGATGAAAACTTAAAATATGCTGAAATTAACACTAGAACTCAATATAAAAGCAACTTATGGTTTGAGCTTCGTTATGGGAGAATAACAGCATCCAAGAGCTATGAAGTAAGCCGCTGCAAAACATCTGATGGTTCTTTGGTTTCATTGATTTTTGGTGCAAGAACAGTGCAAACACCAATGATAAAGCGTGGCCAAAAGTTAGAGGACGAAGTGGGAGAAGTTGCAGAAGAAAAATTAGGAATAAAATTCACAAAATGTGGCCTCTTCATTTCTAATGAGTATCCCATGATTGCTGGATCACCAGATGGTATAAGTAATAAAAGTCTTATTGAAATCAAATGCCCGTCTACGGCAAAACATTTTGAAAATTATATAAAAGGCGGTAATATAACCAAAAAATGCTTAGCCCAAGTACAAATTCAAATGTTTTGTGCAAAAGTAAATCTTACTTATTTTTGTGTCGCCAGCAGTGATTTTGAAATTACTAAAAAAGTGTCAATATTACCTATTACATATAATGATAAATATGTTAGAGAATTAATTGTGCACTTAGTCTCATTTTGGGAACTCAATATTTTTCCTAAATTATATGAAAGTGTCACTATGTAACAATGTAAAATAAAATGCACTTTGTACTGGTATTATGATATTTTATTTAATAAGTGAGTCTTGTAGATTTATTAAAGCACAGGCTGTGATTACACAGAAATCTAATACATGTAATAAATTTAAATTTACTACTGAATGTGGTTTTAGGATTGAGAACTCTCGAATTCTTCTAACGACTCTTTCTACATGAATTCGAAGGCTTGCAATTTCCTTAGTTTGTTTTGCCTCACTTTTGGTCAATTTTAAGCCAGCATTAACACTTGGAGGTCTTAACAAAGTAAAGCCTCTGTTCTTTAAGTACATTTCAATATTTTTAAAACCTCTATCCGCTAAAATGTAAGAGTTTGGTTCCAAACTGTCCAGAAATTTACTATGTTCGAGTAAATTTATATCGCTCACTCTTCCTCCATATCCACTGGACACAAAGCTAACCAACCCATCAGGTGTACAGGATATGAGGTATTTATAGGTATTCGCTTTTTTATATTCTGACCAAGTCAACGCCTGATGAATGGCTTTTTTTGGTTTTTGTATTTCAATCTCTAGACAATCTATAATACAATTAATTTTGTTATATTTATGGCGAAATGCTATAGGCAGATTCTTTTTAATGGTTGTTCTAGTGAAACTTTTTACAAAAGGCGAAAGCACACTAACAATTAAAGGTACTTTATTATAAAATATCTTACTCGCTTGAGACAGTGAAATGTCAAAATCATCAGCTAACTGTGAAAATGTTTTATTTAACCGTATTTTCATTAAACACAGTAAAATATATTTCTCTGACAGTTTGGTGTGTTTTGAAATGAGAGCAACTATAAAATAAAGCTCAGCTGGTATTCCAATGTATAGTCTTGGATTTTTATTTATCTTAGTTAGAGTGCTCTGTAAATTTAATTTCTCATCTTTAATAATCATTTCCTGTAAGCTGTCTACAGTAGTTTTGCTTGATGGTTCTGATGGAGATGAGTCAATGGATGAACCTCCATGAGATAATGTATATGATACATCACTGTCATATTTTTCATCAGTAAAAATCAACTTTCTTTTTGAAAATGATTGACCAGATATAGAGGGTTTGTTACTCTTTCTGCCTGATGGTTTAAGAGGAGATGTTGCAGTTGACTGGTAGGCAATAGGTTGAATTGGTGAAGATACAGCATCTTTCACAGCCGCACTGAACTGTACCTGTTTACTTCTATAGTGTTTTAATATACTAGTTTGAGTCACTTTGTGAGCATAGCATTGTGTTGTTTGACAAGATACATGTTCTTGTATAGGTTTAACTTGTACTGCTTTCTCGTGGACCCTCTCAAGAGAGGAGGAACATGAAGGTAAGACACTTTCCGTATTGAGTAAGTCTGAAAACAAAAAATTGATTGAAAGATTTCTTCAATGCACTTGCAACAACAGCTTCATAATAATAAGACTAGCTAGATAGAATAATATAATCATTTTATCATTACCTTCATGAAATGATGATGTCGATATTTCCATAGGGCAGACTCTCCTCTTTTCTTCCATTCCTCTTTTCTTGGCATCATCTTGCTGATCCAGAGTTGGGCTATGTTTGCGTTTTTTATTACTCTGACTCTCAAATCTGGATGGGACACAGCCTGGTTTCATTCGAATTCTTTTTACGGAGCCCATTATTTTGTATCGTACGTAATTTTCCATGTCATTTTCTAACTAAAAGGTAAATAACACGAACTTTATTTTGTTTACTGACTTGATACATAACCTAAAAAATGTATTATTAATCTAACTGTAAAGTTTCTATACATTGTTGAGTAGGTACTTACATCAAAGTGATCTTCGCAAAAATAAATCTGAGTAACAGTCGATAAAGATTCAGGATCCCTTTGAGCAAGTCTTAACCAGGTGTTACGTATATTTGTTTCACTGGGCACTCTAATCCACAACTTTTCTGGAGTCTTTATCGATGTGTTTTTGCATTCTCGGACGATGCAATAACGATAATTACTATATTTCTCATGTAGACTAGTAGAAGTCATGTTTTATTTAATTATAACTTTGTAAGGTTAAGTTCGTGTTGCTGTCAAATGTTTGTTTACAATAATTATGACGTCAGAACATGGCGGACAGCGTTTTCGTTCGTTCAGGAAAATTAAAATTTTAAATTACAGTTTTTCGGTTTTCTAAGTATCAAAAAAATATTTTAATATTTTTTTTGCTTTAATAGAGGGAATAGTTATTATTTAAGACCTACTTCAAAAAAGAGTCAAGTAGCCTATTTAGTCAATGAATCCTTAATTTACTCAATAAATCCTCAATTTAGTCAATCAATCGTCAATATAAGTGTAGTGATACATACCTTAACGCGCACATCAGGCTCGACGCGGTCGGAATCGCGGTCGGGGTCGCGGTCGGGGTCCAGCGGGCGGTCGGGGCAGTTCTGGCACGTGATGCTGATGCGCACCGTGCGCAGCACCACCTCCGGCACCTGCCAAGCGAATATCTATACCCGACACGTACTGCTGCTCTCCGGCTACTACTGGCGACCTACTACTACCCCTGCCATGCTGCCAACTTACAAAAGTTACAACCAATGACATTATAATAAAAAATCGGTAGATAGGTTACTTGAGCTAAAAACGTGGCACCCGAAAACTAAGCTAATTAGCAAACCCGAGCTCAGTCTCGCGAAAGCATTGACAGTTTGATAGGTATAGACCGACAAACTTATATACCGGTGGCGGCGTCACAACTGTCGTTTTAGTACTGTCATTAAATATCGTTTTTGCATTGCAAAAATTGACATTTCACGTAGTTCCAATTTTGGCCACCGGAACAGATAACTTTGTCGGTCTATACGTACGCAGTGTTTTTTTTTTGTCTTCGCTTCAGTACTGACATAACCTATCTACCTCTTTTTTATTATAATATCATTGGTTACAACTATATAGGATAGGTGTCGGCAACCTGCAGCTCGCAAGTCACATATTTGGACGTGAAACTGGCTTTTTGGTTACACATGCAAATTTTTGGCAAGAATATTGTTCGTGACTTCAAAAACTTTGGTAATTTTTGACTCTTTCAACTTCAAAGGTTGCCGACCCCTGGTATAGGGTAAACCGTATAGCTATTGCCCGCTTAGGAATTTCTTTATTCTTTTAAAGCGGGCAATCACTGTCTGATTTACCGTACTCTTACATAGCGAAAAAAGCGACTAAACACTACGAATAAAGGGCAGCACCGTCTTTGCAAGACGTTAACGTTCAATTGATTTGTTTTTATTTTTTAAATCAAATATTTTCACTATGCTTTCCTCAAAAAATTAAATATTTCGGCGGCGGAGATGGCAAATATATTTACTACATAAAAACCACGTAAACGCAATTAATTGTATCAAAACTTTAAGTCAGAAAATGCAGTTTTCAATTACCTCAATACGTTATGAGACCGAAATCTTTTTTTTTTTTTATACTATGTCAGTTGGCAGACAGGCACGCAGCCCACCTGATGGTAAGCGGCCACTGCGGCCTATTCCATCGAGGGACGCTTCACCTGGAAACGTCCCTCAATGTGCTGCCAGACTATAGACTCATCTGATCTTCGAGCCTCTGATTTCAAGTAATATCTAATTGGGTAAAAAAAAGACCGTGTATGTATAGATAAGAGTGTGTGTGAGTGTGGGTGCTTACGTCATACGTGCCGGCCCAGACGATGAGCAGGCTCTTGCGGAACCATACACCCTTGGGGTACAGGTCCACCGTCCACTCCGTCAGCTTGTCCTGTTGCGACACGTCCGCGATCGACGATCTGCTGCAAACACTCGACATATTAACTTTCAAGTGTCCCATCTTGTGTTAAAGTCACACGGGGTAAATGTGCTAAATTTGCCACATAGGGCGCAAAATTGTGCCAAATTTGCTACACAGTGGGCAAAAATGTGCCAGAATTGCTACACGAGGGCGGCGGGCGTCCGCGAGCGGGTTTGTTTCTACAAATCAGACATCACTCTGATTTGTAGAAACAAACCCGCGAGCTGAGTACAACTATAAACATCGATACAACACACGCTCGAGATCAAAATTATACCTACTAGCAGTGCTAAATAAGACGGGCCCTCGCGACGGGTGCCCGCTCGCGGATTCGTGGCCCCCGGCGGACTTCCGACGCGTCCACCCGCGTCCGCATCCGCCCGCGTTAGCGTTCGCCCTAAGTCCCGAGTTCCATACTACATACTTGTAGGTCTCTCTTGCGATTAAGGTACTTAACCGCATGCTTTTTTTTATTTTTGGGTATTGTGTTGGACGATTAATGCTCGTGGGCTAATCATATCGATAAAGTCTGCAATAAGGTGAACTCTTTTGTGTATGCACTATGGCGACTGACCAAAATCACCAGTGAGGGAGTTGCGGTTCAGGCTTATCATGGATATGTGGGTAGTATATTGAGATATGGTATTGTTCTGTGGGGAAACTCGTGTCATATCAATCGAGCGTTTATAGCGCAAAAACAATGTGTTAGAGCAATTTGCAATGCAGATTCACGAACCTCTTGTAGACCCCTCTTCAGGAAGCTAAGCCTTCTGACAGTTCCTTGCATGTACATATATGAAATGTGCATGTTTGTGAAAAAATATCCTAATTTATTTAAAACGCGAATGGAAACGTACAGGTGTAGAACAAGATACCCCCATAAACTTATGCTAACTCCAGTAACAACAGAGCTTTACAGTAAAAATAGTTTTCAAATGGCAGTGAAAATCTTTAACAGACTGAGTGACGACATAAAGTCTTTACCTATGGGCATGTTCAGGGGAAGACTAAGAAGATGGCTCATAGAAAATTGTTTTTACTCTGTTGACTTTTTTAAAATGTAATCATTATTATTGACATTCTCCTCTTATTTATTAATTTAATTATGTAATAAAATAGTAAAAATATATTTTGAAATGTAATTATAATACACAAAAATTTGCATGCCAGGTACTGGCAAAATGTGTGAAACACTTTAGTTTTTAAGATCACCATGTACCACATTTTTATGCAAATAAATTGAATTGAATTGAATTGAATTGAATGCTTCCAAGGACACTGCTGCAACTGATCTGGGCCTGACCTGGTGGAGAAGATGAAGGTCCTGGTGTGGTAGCAGGCCAGCGAGTGGAAGTTGTCCACGCCCAGCACGGAGCCCCACGTGTCCTCCGTGTACAGCCGCGGCGTGAACAGCATGCGCCCGCCCTCCGACTGCTGCACCTCTGCCACTCGCTCGAACTGACCTGGTGGTTGCAATATCCACGTTCGAACATTGATTGATGTGAATCCACACTCAAAGATTAGCTCCAGGTGTTCGAAATATAATTTTTCGATTTACTCAATGACGTTCAATTAAAAAACTAGACTCCCAATCACGCTCAAATATTGTCCGAAGTAAAAGTCTGCCCACCCGACTATTGGGCAGAGTTTTCGTTTCGTTGTATACAATTGACATTAAACACTAACTGCCACGAGATAAGGTGTTAATTTGAACGAATGTGTTAATGTCATCTGTGTCAAAGCCGCTCGGACGTTTTTTGAGGAATTTTTCTTAGAGATTGGGTGTCTAGTTGTATATTGAACGTCATTGGATTTACTATTTGAATTATTATTAAGTTTCCCTATTTCACCCACAAAGGTTTGAATTTTCAGTAACTCTGGCAATAATGAAAATAAACTAGCAATTTTTTATTTTTTAAATTTTTGGCCGGGTTACTTTCAAAGGAACAATAAATAATGTCCCTTTGAAGGCAAATATTCGTGGGATACTCCTTGCACACTTTGCTCAGTCATCGTTCGAAATCCTCTCCATTCTTCATCTATCATTACCCCTACCTACGTTCCTTTCTACGCACTTCATTCCTTTTCACATATCTATCATATTTCAAACACCTCCTACATTGCTTACCAGACTGATAGCTCATGGCGATGGCCATCCTCTCCATGAAGAACTCCTTGTGCTCCTGCGTGAGCGGGCACAGCAACAGGTTCGCTAACTGGTTCGGACACATCATGGGGAACCTACGACACACATGCATTGTTACGTTAAATTGTGCTACAAGAAATGTTAAGAAAAATTGTATCTTCCGATTTAGTGGTATTTTTTTTAATTCTCTGTCTGACAGAGCGAGCATTTGTGTAAGATGTAAACGGAGAGAATGAAGATAGATAAATTATTGGATAAGTGCATGTTAATTATATTGCCATTCGCGAATGGATACAAAGTGTATTGCCCCATTTGTGCGTTTCGCTGCTGCTTCGACATTTTCATTATATTTTTTATGACATGACATTATACCGATGCGTCGTCGCGTTCAACGTTTCGACGACGTGCGACGGGAGATGAAGCGGGAGTTGGAGGGTAGGTTGCGTCGTGTGACATACAAAGCGGTCATTCACGACGCGGTGTAACGGTGATCCCAAACGGGCGCGTTGCGCTGCGCTGCGGTGACGGAGCGACGTCGATGCGTTATATTTCATACAAATTGAACGGCATGCCACACGGTCCGTTGTGGCGACGCGCGTCGCCGTAACGCGTGCGCAACGGACTTGTAGGCAAGAGACGAAGCGGGGGAGTGGTGCAGCGCTCCGATACCACGCTTGGACAAGGCAGCGCATTGCGACGACGCATCGGATCGTGTGGCACCCATTCCGTCAAGAGCTTGCGGTGCGTCGTCGCAACGCAGCGCAACGCGCCCGTGTGGCATCACCCTAACGAAATAATGGGGCATCCATCTAACCCAACGCACCGCGCTCCGTCACGGATCACGAGAACGCATAGTAAGATAAGCGTGTTTTCTATACAAAATGAGTATGTAAGTCATCTTAAGGTATTCATGTAGATGCTCAAGGCTGTACTGGGTTCAACAGTTCGCCATAGAGCAATAAGGCAGGGGGACAGACCACCGAGTAAATACTAATCGGAGACGCCGTATCGTGTTTTCCATTAAGAATTATGTGAAGCAATTGTAGCTTATTTTGTTTTTTAAAGTTGTCCAAATGAAATTGGGACCACAAGACCATACGTATTATTTGCTATGTGAGGCAAACCTGACGTGCGAGAAGACGGCGGCGATGAGCGACTCCCAGTGCAGCTTTAGGTCCTGCTCGTCGAGCCCGCTACCCTCTAGCCGCAAGCGCTGCTTCGACAGCCACCGCACCACGAAACTGCAACCACCAAGACTATAAGTACGCCTTCGTTCGCTCCCGCTCGAAATTCGAGACAGAGGAATAAGTGCGTGCCAAGATCGTATCAATTTCATGCATACTCTATAATTTAGAAGTAAATCCAATTTTTTTGGACATTATCTATGTGTGACCACACCCATCCAGGTTCCACTTCACGAAGCACTGACACGCCTGGCTAGAGATGTGCGGACTCACTGGTAGAGGCTCATCTCGTTGTGCAGCACGAGGTCGCTCTGCTGCAGCAGCTGGCACAGCGTCTCGCCGTCCAGCTCGCCGAGCTCGCCGTCCGACCACACCCACTCCAGGTTCCACTTCACGAAGCACTGACACGCCTGGCTAGAGATGTGCTGACTCACTGGTAGAGGCTCATCTCGTTGTGCAGCACGAGGTCGCTCTGCTGCAGCAGCTGGCACAGCGTCTCGCCGTCCAGCTCGCCGAGCTCGCCGTCCGACCACACCCACTCCAGGTTCCACTTCACGAAGTTCTGACACGCCTGCCAAGTAAACAAAGGCATAGTTCAGGAACTTTTACTAACGTTTACTGAAAACAGGTTTTAGAAACCATTTATAGCCTAACCAAGAAAAAAAAACCTGCTCAGGAGGCGCCACATTAGCTATGGTTATAGCAACACTTGGTTGCTGTGGTTATACTCACAAATAACTCACAATATCCAATAATAACAAGGCACGGTTGACAATAATTGACATCACACTTTGACAGACAGCAATAAGAATTATAAATGTCTAATATTTTGATAAGAATGACATCTCATTGTTTTTTTATTTGATTGCCACTTGAAGAAATTACTTCCAATATATTTCCGCAATATGGCGAGATTTTTAATTTTAATGGTTGGGCTACACAGGAGTTTTAGTTTTCGATTTTACCACAAACAAATAAATATCAATGTCATTTTTTTTCACATCGTAGAATGTCTAGCCAGCTGAAATAGTTTTTTTTTATATACCAGGTCAGTTGGCATACAGGCACGCAGCCCACCTGATGGTAAGCGGCCACTGCGGCCTATTCTATTGAGGGTCACTTTACCACCGTCGCTAAATGTGCTGCCAGCCTGCAGGCTCATCTGATCTTCGAGCCTTTGATTTCAAGTGTACTGGCTCCCACATTTATGTTGCCGGAACACAGCCTGAGCTGTTATGGCGGCAGATTTCACCTGTGGGGGTGGTAGCTAGCCAGTCGGACTCTGGAAAAGCCCTACCACCTCCGAGTTCGAGTTTTATACCCGAGCGGCTTAGCCACTGTTCCACGGAGGCAGTCAATATTATTATACAGGGTTATTGGTAATGTGTCTTGATCCTTTCAAGGGCATGTAGAGGAGGTCCCCAGCTAGCAATTGACCCATTAAAGTGCAGGTCAAAAGTGAACCAATAATGAGATATTTTTTTTTAAATATTTTTTCGGAAAATTCGGGATTCACAACTTTAAAAATTTATTAAAAAAAAACTACAACATATTTTAATGTAATTATTTATGATTAAGTTAGAGCTTAGTCTAGTACATAATAAAACACACTAGGATAACTGAAAGTTTTGTTAATTTTGAAATAAGAGATCAAAAACTAGAATTTTTTTACGACGCTTATAATTTTGTTTACAATAAAGTATCATTTTCTTCAAAAAATCACCTAATTACTTGGACGGCGAAACATTTCAAAAACATCTTCATATCAATGGCTATCCAACAAGATACAATGTACACTTAAAAAATTTATAACAACTGTAAAAACAACTAACGAGCATAAAAGGGTAATAAATCTCTATACATATGTTTTCGCTATATCGGTGTATTTTTCAACCAGATGACAATCAATAGACAAACGACACTTGATTAAACCATGAATGGATGAAAGAGACCGGTCAAGAGATAACTTATCATCAAAAAAAAAAATTCCGGGAATTAGTTTCATATCTGCTTTTGTTATGTCAAAACGTTTTATTCCAATGATGTCTTAAGGACACTCACTTGAAATTTTGCAATGCACCTAAAGAAGGTTTCTTCCCGCCTGACCCCACCAATTCTGCCTTTAGTGGGGGCAGTCGAAACTTTTTAGTTTTGCCTGCCCCCCCCCCCCCCCATCCCCCACTAGGGGCAGACGAAACTAAAAAGAAGGAACCGAAATTAGTAGTTGGTTTAAACTAAAAAGTTTCAACTGCCCCCACTGGTGGCAGAATTGGTGGGGTCAGGTGGGAATGAACCTTCTTTAAGTGCATTGAAAAATTTAAGTTTGTGCCAGTGGGGGCAGTCGAAACTTTTTAGTTTAAACTAACTACTAATTTAGGTTCCGTCTTTTTTGTTTCGTCTGCCCCTAGGGTGGGGGGGGGGCATGCAAAACTAAAAGTTTCGACTGCCCCCACTAAAGGCAGAATTGGTGGGGTCAGGCGGGAAGAAACCTTCTTTAGGTGCATTGCAAAATTTCAAGTGAGTGTCCTTAAGACATCATTGGAATAAAACGTTTTGACATAACAAAAGCAGATATGAAACTAATTCCCGGAATTTTTTTTTGATGATAAGTCATCTCTTGACCTGTCTCTTTTATCCATTCATGGTTTAATCAAGTGTCGTTTGTCTATTGATTGTCATCTGGTTGAAAAATACACCGATATAGCGAAAACATATGTATAGAGATTTATTACCCTTTTATGCTCGTTAGTTGTTTTTACAGTTGTTATAAATTTTTTAAGTGTACATTGTATCTTGTTGGATAGCCATTGATATGAAGATGTTTTTGAAATGTTCCGCCGTCCAAGTAATTAGGTGATTTTTTGAAGAAAATGATACTTTATTGTAAACAAAATTATAAGCGTCATAAAAAAATTCTAGTTTTTGATCTCTTATTTCAAAATTAACAAAACTTTCAGTTATCCTAGTGTGTTTTATTATGTACTAGACTAAGCTCTAACTTAATCATAAATAATTACATTAAAATATGTTGTAGTTTTTTTTTAATAAATTTTTAAAGTTGTGAATCCCGATTTTTCCGAAAACATATTAAAAAAAAAATATCTCATTATTGGTTCACTTTTGACCTGCACTTTAATGGGTCAATTGCTAGCTGGGGACCTCCTCTACATGCCCTTAAAAGGATCAAGACACATTACCAATAACCCTGTATAGTATATAAAGCTAACCTTAGCGACGTCGTTGTGCCCGCAAGCCATGGTGTACTGCATCCACGAGATGAGCTGCCCGCTCTTGGCGGCGCCGGCGATGTGCTGCGACATGTAGCCGAGGCACAGCGTCACCAGGTCCTGGAAACAATACAATGAACAATCATAAATAAATATCTCTAGACATTATTGACACAGCAATTGGTGACACATCTCAACCATTACAACAATTTGGTTGTATTTTTTTTATGAGTGATCTAGGCAATCGGGTAAGGATGACACCTGAGGCCGCAAGACAAGCGGCACTTATGACTTTCGTTATCGCTCAATTTGCGATAGCGAATGTCAAAATCCGTACTTTTAATATCGATTGACTACGCGACTTTTCTAAGGCACCTGTCAAATCCATACAATTTGAAGTTGCTGTCAAAATGTTACTTTGTCTAGGACCCCTGATCGTAAGTTATCACTATAAATGTAGCGAAACGCCTTTGAATAAGAATATGTTGGAAGAAGCTCGGAAGGAAAGGATTACAGGAAAATGAAATGGTAGAAAAAGGTACCAAGGGATATGGCCTCCGGCAGTCTCGCTCACTAAAAGCAAAACTACTACTTATACTATCTCGGTTGTTCGGTTTTCTATATGAGGATGCTACTTGCCTGTACGATGACTCTGGCCCTGCCCATTATAACTTACAGATAAAAATACCGTAAAAAAACGAATTTGATGAATACATATTAGCAGATTTCATTACATCAAAGAAATGAATAAGACAAAGGTGATAAGGGTATTGTCAAAGAACATACCTTAACATTATATTTGTCAGCTAATGATAGTACAGGGAGGACTGTGTGATAAGATATTCTAATTTGACCAGTGTAGAAGTACCTGAAAGCAAAAAGAGGATTGAATATTTTATGTTTTCACACAGTTTGTCTACATGTCATGTCTTTACAAAATGAAGTACGGTCAACGGCACATCACGGTAAACACTTGCAGTTCGATAATAGCACTTATGCCCCCGACATAAGAGTGGTACAAAGTCCAAAGTGTATAGTCTGATGTGCTTTTGACTGTATGTATTACTTCAAAAAGTGTGGGAAGACGGCAGATGCAGTGGGTGTCTCCTGCAACACGATGCGACTCTCGCGCCACTCGCTCCACTCCCGATTCATCAGCATCACCTAGGCAAAGAAACACCTATTTTAACCAACTTCAAAAAAAGAAAAAGGTTTTGAATTTGATTTATTTTGTGTGTTATCTCATTTTACTCTAAGGTTGTGTCAATTTTGATGCTTCTTTTTTTATTTAAAAAGTGATGTTAAATTTTTTAAAATTCAGCAAGTTCAGACAAGTTCTTTTTTAGTTTTATATAATAGTGTCTTTCATTGATTTCTACATAAATATTGATGATGATATTGATGATGTATTGTGTTGTTAAGCATGGCATGGCCCACAAATCACCTTAACTTATAAATAATATCAGAATATTAATAAAATCTTACCTGGAAAACCTCACTACTAGCACAAAGTATGAGCCGGTGCGCAGGGTAGCCCACACCCCCCACCTCGAGTGTGAGATCGCTCATCAGTTGCTCTGCATACAAGTTGGCGATCTTAAGCAGCACACTCATTGAATTGTCCACCTATTAAACATTTCCACACACATCATTTTTTTTTTTCTTTGTGATATCATGCAATCATATTATTTATCACACACATCATTAAAAAAAATATTATATTAAAATTATAATGAAAGAGGTCCAGGTTATAATCTTAACTGTAACTCTTTTCATTAAATAGATTTATAACATAATTCAAATGATCGCTGTCTCTTGAATATGTTAAAAATATATGCATCGATTTTGTAAAAAATATAATATATTATGTTAAAAAAGATTGTTTTACTTTTTTTCTATTTCTTGTATTTTGTTTATAATAGAGAACATAGAACTTAATTCCTAGAAGTATGTAGCAAATAAATCAATCTAATTTAAACTAACTCACTGTAAATAAAAAAAAAAATTTTTTATTTAGTAAAGATACATACTGCTGTTTTATGTGTTGTTAATGAATATTTTTTATAATAACTGGACGTTATTCTGTGCAGGCTAAGCAAGAGCTCTGGTATAATAATAATTTGCATAAACCTCTTCAGTCAGAACAACACCAATAAATGTAACCTTGATGTACAATGATGACTGTTTATACATATACATGCAGAACAGAATTGACTGTAGTTACTCGATCATCAATCATAACCTAGTGTAACACACATCAAATGCCAACTCATCAAGAAGAGTTATTATAAAGTGGAAGACTATCTAAATGATAAAAGTCTGTAGAAGTGAGTAGTATTGTTGCCGCTCCTCTGCCTGCGCCTTTGTTATAATTGACATGATCTTTTGTATTGACATTAATATTTTCAGTGACATAAATTTATTTTGTATTGTATTATTAAGCATACCTCAACGACAAGGAAGCTTGGACTCGCGCCTTTGCATTGTATAGAATCCCGATAGTATCAACAATGTTAACTTTGCTATACAGTAACACATTAAATGTTATAATTCAATATAAAATTAAATTTATTTTTCATTCAAAGAATCCTGAAGAGTTTGTAACCTTGGCGGTCATGCTCGCTAAAATGTGCGTGGGGTGGTGGCGTTATGTGTCGGGTGGTTACATTCCCTATAATATGGTTGAGTGAAATTATGGCTGGCACATACGTCATACTTGTGCTGCAGGTGCCACCTTTGGGCACTGGTCTTCCAGGGCTCACGGATTTTTCTCGATTATAGTCTCATTCTTATACTTTATACTGTATGGCTTGGTATTCTAAAACTAATCAGAATTGTAACAAATAAATTGTAAACAAACATGGCGATGAAAAAGAGTAACTGTCGAGTTTCTTGCCGGTTCTTCTCGGCAGATGACTGCATTCCGATACCGGTGGTAGAGTCACTCTGTAATTGACGATTCATAAATACTTGATACAAGTTTACATGAATAAAGAATATTTTGATTTTGATTTTGATTTTTTTGAGTGTATGGAATTATAACTATTAGCATTACATACCTCAAGATCCTCATTGTTGTCCTTTTCGTCTCCAGACTTCTCTGCACTACCATTAGCACCCGAAGGCTGCCGCTCCACCGTTAGGTAACTCATTTTTACTACTGATAGTTACAAGCCCATTTCAAACAAACACATTAAGTATTATGTTTTCAAGGCGTATGTATTGTATTGAAAGATTTTCTGAATTCCTCATCAATAAATTCACCAACACGGCCGTTTGACTCAAAGTAATAAAATTGGTGCGTTTGTTATATCTGTGGTACAGGGGGCCAACCTCAGATGACATGACATTTCGTAATCTGTGGTCGTAACCCCTCTCCCCCGCCAGCTCGCTTAAGGGTCTGCTGACATGCTTTGACAGAGTGAGATAGTCTTATTGAGATTCCTGTAAGAGGAAATAGAATAGAGAAGAGTTCAAACTTCAAATCAAACTGAATCAAACTGAGCAAAAAAATCATTAAAGTGCCAAAGAAATTAAAGGTTTTGTGGATTACTACCTAAATTAATATGATTTAATCGAATGTGGAACGTTTGTGTCTAGCATACAAAATGGTAGAGTGTTCAATATTTGGCTTCAAAAGCAACAATCAAAGAGAAAAAGCGGGTGTTACATTTCATACGTAAGTACACTGTTTTATAAATTTTGATCACGTATTTCTTTCTCAAATCTCACAGGAACCAAGTTTCTGCGCTAAATCATTAGTTATATCTAGAGATGGGTAAGTAGCCGGCTAGTTTGGATTATTAGCGATTATTATCCATTAGTAGCCATTAATAGCCATGCAATGGCTAATAACCCTGCTATTAATGTATTTGAAAGTAATAAATGTATTTTTTTTGTTTTATTCTAATTTTGACATTACTAACCAATAAAAATCATCAAATTTCGCATCAAACATCATCACCATTCGCATATTTTTGTTGGAATCCGAAATATTCGTTTCATTATTTCACGTAATTTGAATGTATACCCGTGTTTGGTTATTTAGTATTGTATAAATTACATTATTCATTTGTATTCATTTACAAATTAATGTTACGAAGTCATTCAATTTTTAAAATCAACACAAGCTTTGTTTTTTTGCGGAGGAAAACGCATTTACGCGCCATAATCGCAGGCTAGCGACGCCTGCGGTCGTGTGTGGGGCTACGTCCCACTGCCCACTAAACTCCCCCGGTTTTCCCTTAACACCCGATTGGGACGAGCCGATGCCAGCCTTGTGGCTATTGACCAGCCCATTCCCGGGTACCCCGACTTGAGAGGATTCAAGTCTTGGTGGCGCCTAGGGAGGGCCACCCAAAAAACAAGGTGACTCTCAGAATTGGCTCGGGCGACCTGTGCAATGCGGGCGTTGGGGAGCTACCCCCGCCCGCAGGTGAACCCTCAGGCCGAAGAAGGCGTGCTAAGTGAACTCGCCTTCTCCGGCCCGGCCGTCTACGCCTTGCTGCCTCCTTCTGCGACATAACTTCCTCGCAGAAGGAGGCGGCTGCCTCCCACACGCACCTGTTGGCAACCATGGCACGAACCATGGTCGCCAACGAGAGGTGTCCTCCGCCTAGCGCTGTGATAAGTTCGCGACGATCGTGTCGCCAGGCCGAGCACTCAAGGAGAGTGTGCTCGGCCGTGTTGTCGGGAGCGTCGGAGTGATGACACTGCGGCGTCTCCTTCCGACGGGGGACACGGTACAGATAGTCTGAAACATCCATGTGCGGACAAAACCTGCGACAGGCGGTAGGTGAGGCAGCCGTGCCGGCGCTCCACTCACTCCCTCTACACCGGACCAATGGCCTCAATCGTCCAGTGGCCGGCACTTGGAGAGCTTCCGTCCATTTGGCCAGCACCTCTTCCAAGCGTGGTCGCTCCCCCCGCATCCTTGCCGCGACCCGCATTCGATGCACCTGGGCCAGAACCAGGGCGTCGAATTCCCACGGCGTTGTGCCTGCTTAGACGCAGGGAGCCCCGTGGGAAACTGTGCGGTAAGCCCGCACAGCCCGAGTTGCGATGTTCTTCTGCAGTCTTCGCAAGAGGGCTCTCAGCTAGGGGGAGAGGCTGTCCGAGTGTCCGCTCAAACAAGGGCTCCGTAAAGTGCCATCACCCCATGATAAAGCCGACAGCACTCGGGTTCTGAACCCCTACGTTGGGAAGGACCCGTCCGAGAGCTGCAGCCGCGGCACACAGTCATGGAGCAAGGAGCTGAAAATGCTCCTCAAAATTCCACCGGGGGTCCAGGATCGTACTTGAAGTGAACCTCGATCGGGAACCGGACCCCCTCTACCCGGACTTAGAGCCCCCGTGGGGTCCTGCGGCGTGGGGCGTGGAACGGCATGGCCCTTGTTTTCTCAAGGGCCACCCTCAGCCCCAAGGAGCGGATGCACCGGACGACAAGGGAAGTGCCGACCGACGCAAGGTGAACCGCATCCTCCCATTCGCTTGCCCTCGCCATGACATCCATCCGCGGCAAGAATGAGCCTAGCAGGACTCAGTTTTACCCCAGGTTCCATAGCAGAGGTCTGACCCCAGGGGAACGGACCCCTGGGGCACACCCGCCGCCATCAAATCAACACAACCATGGTAAAACAAATTTTAAGAGTGTGTTACCAGGAAATCGTTAAAACCATTTTTAGGACATCAAATTAACGACTGGCGAATTTATTGAGGTAAGGGAAAAAGTAGCAGGTTCCTGCGCTCCCGTGGTTCCCCTGATAAGTTTTTAAGTAACGTACACGGCGTCACGATTGCGCGTTTGTTTGCAAAAATATTTAAAAGGAAAGAGTGAAAAATTTTAGTGTTCCTAAATTTCCGTCATTGCCATTTGCTAAAACTGGGAAGTAGGTACACAGTTTTACGAATTTCATAAAATTTTATCAATAATTAAGCGTTAAGCAGTGACATTTTGAACTGTTTTGAAATTCAAAATCGTTTTGTAACTATTTAGAAAATTTTATCAAATTATGCATTATGTCGGATAACGTCCATATTGATGATTACAAAGACCGTTTTAACGACACGTTGGTTTAAACGCTTGCATTATTATTTTGAAGCTATTCCTACATTATGGACGAGCAACCGAGCTACATTTACACCCCTTCTTGACGACGACACGCCGTTATATAAATATTATCACCATTCGCGTCATTACCGTTTATTTCCATGGAATCGTGATGGGGGGGGGGGGGGGGGTTGTAAATGGTAATGACGTATGCGTGCTTATTCAATAGTATTTCAATAATTTTTACACATTTTTCCAGTGATATTTTGATAATAACTTCATGGTAGATAGATACAGTGTCTGTGTACAATATTGTGTATGAGCGAAGTATGGTACCCACGTTACCAGATATAATATAGGTACTTACGTAGAAGCCCATTAAACCATACTGATACAATTACAATACAATAAATAAATAAAAAAAACATAAATTTCTCTAAGATACATTAATAGCAGGGTTATCATCCAAAATCGGCTATTAATGGCTATTAACTGCTTTTAATCGATTAATATCCATGATGTTATTAACCGGATTATTAGCATTACCCATCACTAGTTATATCATCAAAAACTTGATAAATGGGAAATATCTAAAAATTATTTCTAAATATAACCTCTAAAACATCTGACATGCAAACCGGTAAAATAATTGCTTATTATTACAAATTTACATCAGAAGCCAGCATAATAATTATCATAGATGTCTATGTACTGAAATTTTATTAATAATTAGTAGATTCATAATTCGATTTCCGGATGCCTAATGAAAGGAAAAATTTCCCCAAAATTACCCCATATTTCAGGGAATTTCAAGCGATTTGTTGTTTCCAGATTTCCGACTGATGATAAAACTCGTGAGAAATGGATTTATGCAACAGGAATACTATTAATAACATTTTGAAAGGGACTGACGTGTTTACAAAGGAGAAAATTACCAAATAATATGCAACAGAAGGATTAATTATTACAAAAAGAAATTGAAAAATAAATCAATTAATAAGTAATTAACTTGTTTTATTTTGTTTTTCACCTAAATAGTCTTCTTAAAATGATCTTTTTTGGCTCAAATTTGAAATAAAAGGGAATTCATGTATCGGGTATATGAAATTATGAATTCCCTTTTATTTCAAATAGGGTAATCCTGCAAATAATACACCAAAATAAATAAAGTGGCTGTTTGAATAGAATGCCTTTGCATTTGACACCACCACAATTTAAAAAAAAAAGAGCTGTCATATATCACTGGCCCCCTTTTCCGTAAAGCCCATGTTTAAAGTATGTACGTGAGTCGGTTGTCTGATTTATCTTTTTTTTTTTTTTTTTTTTTTTTTTTTTTTTTTTTTTTTTTTTTTTTTTTTGTGGCTTCGCACGGTTTGTGCATTTAGCCAATGACGATTTATAAAAGGTTGGGAAACGTAATATATGGGAACAAATAGGAAAGAAAGACGCGGATCAGGATCAGGAAAGGAGAATATTATGGATATAGTATCATAATAAAATATAATAAATCATATTTTAATATTATTATCAATTATAAATAAAGATAATGCTTTGTATATATCGTAAGTATTAGTAGATAAAAGGAACGGTATGGAAACAGGGAATGGAACACGGAGAGAAATAAGAGATTTAATAAAAGTAGAGCGGTTATAGTTTTGACAAGCAAAAAACAGATGGTTCAAATCTCCCACGTCAGCGCCGCAGTCACACATTTGGTTATTAACAATTTTTAGTCGAGTTAAATGTTCAGGAGTGCAAACATGTCCTAAACGCATCCTAATCAATATAGAAGTAGCTAACTTATCCAGCTTCCAACTAGCAAACCATGGCTTGATAGGTATTACGGTTTGAATGCTTCTATAAAGTTTGCCTTTAATTAGGCTACTATTGTTCCAATCCTTTTCCCAGGTCTCTCGTAAAGAATCCTTGGCAAAAGATGCCAAGTCGTGACAATAGTTCTTGTAAGGAAACAGGTCACCACAAATAATGGCATCATTCGCCAGCCGGTCTGCAATTTCATTTCCTAAAATGCCAGAATGACTGGGTATCCACCCAAAAGCTACATATCCTTTTGATGCACATTTAAAAAGAAGATTTCTACAATCAATAATCGTAGGAAAACAGTTTGCTTTAAAAGGAAATTTGACTAAAGCTTCTAGCGAACTTTTAGAATCTGAAAAAATAATGGTTTTCTTTAATTTCATGAGTAAGACATATTCTAAAGCTTTGTATAAACCATAAATTTCTCCTGTAAAAACTGATGATTCAGGAGGAAATTTCACCTTCTGATTGATTTTATATTGTTGATGATATACACCAACGCCAACATGAGAGTTTGGGGAATGCTTTGAAGCATCACAAAAGATGTGATGGTAATCAGGAAACTTTTCGGCAACCATTTTATTGAATTTAACATTAGAAGACGGGTCTGTTTTAGGAATATTCAAATCAAAATGAACCACTGGACGGTGTAATAAAGCTTGAAAATCAATAGAAAACAAAGGAAGATTTGAACATTTGTGTGTAGGAGCTTCGAGGGCTGAAAATTTACGAAAACTTATAACGGAACATGGTAAGGGTTTATTCGACCACCAGTATGGACTGGTTTCAATAAGCTCTGACAACTTCTCAAGTTTACTGTATAGAGGATGATTATAATATTGGAGTGTCCGGAATATAAATCTGTCACTTAAGTATTGACGTCTTAATCTCAGAGGTGGATCACCACATTCAACTTGTAGGGCATTATTAGGGGTAGACTTCATAGCCCCGACCACAATTCTAAGGGCTCTTGTTTGGACGACATCTAATTTTTTAAGACCAACTGCACTACAGGGTTCTAAAAAGTAAGTACCATAATCAAGAGTACTTCTTATAAGGGCATTATATAAGAGTTTTAAAGAGAAGGGATGGGCTCCCCACCACACCCCAGACAAACATCGTAAAATATTTATGTGACGTTCACATTTAGCGGTTATATAATAACAATGTGACAAACCTGATAATTTGGAGTCTAGAATAACTCCGAGAAATTTGGCCTCTTTTTTCACAGGGATAGTGTAGTTGTCATATAAAACAGAAATTGGAGGTGGGCAACGCATTCTAGAAAATAATACTACTGAACTTTTAGGTACAGAAAGACTGAGACCATTATTATCTAACCAAGTTTTTAGATATTGAAGGGAAGTGGTCAATGACAAACACAAGTTTTGAATGTTACTACCAGATATGTATAATAACAAATCATCAGCATATTGGAGAATATTAACGTTGTTGGGAAGAGAACGTTCTAAATCGTGTGAGTAAATGTTAAAGAGGATTGGGCTTAACACCGAACCTTGAGGAAGGCCTTGCCATAATAACCTTGTATGTTTATGAGAATCATCTAAAACAATATCAATAATACGCTCAGAGAGAAGATTTACAATAAAATTAACCAGTATCACTGGAACATTCAGATCAAGCAATTTATTTTTAAGAATAGATATCGAAACGTTGTCATATGCAGCAGTAATATCAATGAATGCAGCGATCAGTGATTCGTTACATGAAAAAGCGAGACGAATATCAGTACAAAAAATAGCAATACTGTCCATAGTGCTTTTACCCTTTCTAAACCCAAACTTGTTATTACTTAGTAACTTTCCGTTTTCTAAAAACCACTCTAATCGGTTTTTTACTAAATGTTCTGCTATTTTAACAATAACTAAAGAAAGAGCAATAGGGCGATATGAGTCGGCGTGATCAGACGGTTTATTCGGTTTAAGTATTGGAATTACCTCTTGTTGCCTCCAATGAGAAGGAATGCAACCAGTGCGCATTATTGAGTTTATAATATCTAAGAAGTACATAAGACTAGAATCACTGAGATGAGAGAAGAACGAATAAGGTATTCCATCGCTACCAGGGGCAGAGTCTTTAACGTAGGAAAGAACTCCTTTGAGCTCAGATAAGCTAAATGGAGCGCCTAAACCAGATGGGTCCATATCTCCGGTAGATGGAGTCACAAATGTGATGTTTTCTGGTACAAAAGAAGGGGCTAGTTTATCCAAAAACTTCTCAACTAAGGGTTCATGAAGGGTATGAGGAGAAGATTCTTTAAAAACAGACCGGAATCTTCTAATATTAGTCCAAACAGTGGATGGATCGGTATTTGGTGAGATAGAAGAACAAAAAGTTCTCCAACCCTCCCATTTTTTCTGTTTAAACAGTTTGCGAGTGCTGACAATGATTTCAGAAAGTTCGTTAAAGTTTTCTGTTGTAGTGTGGGCACGGTACTTAACTTCAGCCTCTTTTCTCTTTTTTACTGCATTATGGCATTCCGTATCCCACCAAGGCGGACAAGGGATTTTTTTACGACCATGTTTTACTGGAAAAATATCTTCAGCAGTTTTCAATAAGAGAGAAGCCAGAGCTTCAGCACATGCTGATTGATTGTTATCAGTGACAATAGGGAGCGAGGAAACACTCTGTTCCACCCTCTCTCTATACAGTTGCCAATCAGCATTTAACAGCTTGAATTTCATGCGTGGACCACGAGCATTAAACGATTTATTAGAAGGTGGAAATGAAATGAGAACAGGGAAATGATCACTGCCAAATGAAGATTGCAATGTAGCCCATGTCAGAGACGAAGCGAGATGTGGAGAACAAAGGGTCAAATCTGGAGCACTAATGCCTTCGTGTGGTTGAGTACGACGAGTAGGACAACCAGTGTTTAGTATGCAAAGATTATTACTGTCTAAAATTTCTAAAATACGACTCCCATAGTGATTCGAACTGGAGCTTCCCCAAGATCGGTGTTGAGCATTAAAATCGCCCATTACTACTAACGGCTTGGGTAAGATATTAAAAATTAATTCTATTTCATCGTATATTACAGAAGAAGGATGAGGGATATATATAGAAACAAAAGAAATATCATTTACACGAATAGCCACTATAGAATAATCACAACGGTGATTAGGTGTAGGAATATGTACAAATGGTATAGAACGCTTTACAAGTAAAGCTACGCCACCGTAGCTGTCAGCCCGGTCCTCTCGGACACAAGAGAAACCGGGAATCTTAAAAAAGGAATCTGGCCGAAGCCAGGTTTCCTGAAGTGCAATAATAAATGGAGAATACTTATTAATCATAAAGTACAAGTCGGATTTCCTATTTTGGATGCTCCGACAATTCCACTGGATCACTGTTTCGTACTGATCCATTATGGACTTTTGTTAAATCTAAAATTTCCTGAGCAGGTATGGCAACGTTGGACGGTGAAGCTTTTAAGTCAGATTGAGTCAAATATGTAATTAATGCAATAATTAAGTCTTTGATTGGTAGATCCTCAAGAGATCTTTTTCCATTATTATTTGTCAAAATATTTTTAGCAGGTGCAAAGGGAGTACTATAATCTTTAGTCAAAAGATCGTGCGTTACGCGATCATAACCTTTTACAGGTTTTGATGGCGATTTCGGTTTTAAAAAGACTGTCTTTTTGTAGGACTTATTATTAGAAACATGTTTAGTAGAAAAATCAATATTTGAATCATTACGTGAAACTGGCGGAGAAGCAAGAGTATCTGCATAGGTTTTCAGAATGGGAGGATGGCGCTTTAAAGCTTCGGAATAAGTTATACAGTTAGAAGCCATAGTTTCTTTAATATTTTTTTGCCTAAAGAACTCTGGGCAATTTCTACTAGTGGCCACGTGAGGACCACCACATAAACAACAGGTAATGCTTTCTTCTTCGACTTGGCAATTATCACCAGAGTGACCATGCCCACATTTAAAACACCGGGGCGTTGACCGACACTGGGCTTTAATATGCCCATACCTACAACAATTGTAACACTGTATAGTTGGGTATATGTACAAATCTACTGGTAATGAATTGAAACATAAAAATACTCTCTTAGGAAGGGTCTGGCCGTCAAAAGTGAGAATTACGGTTTCTATTGGAACAAATTCTGGCTTCCCATTGATGACTGTTTTTCTTTTTATGCGTCTGGCTTTTAATACGTGACCAACTCCTATCGGAACTGATATATTTTTTATAATTTCGTCCTCAGACCAATCAGTTGGAACTCCCCTAACTACACCCATTCGAATGACATTGAAGGTTGGTATAAAAGCTTTGAAATTACTTTTCCTTAACACATCATTCACCAAAAAGGCATTTGCATCCTCAAAATCAGAAAATGAAATTGCTAATCTATTCCTTCCTATTTTTTTCAAACTCCCGTTAACAATGTTTTTAATAGCATTCTTTTTTAAGAAGTGACCGAAAGAAACTGGATGAATAGTGCGATTATCATTAGGTGACACTTGTTCTTTTTGTACATGAACCGTATAGGGTGCTAAGTCTGAAGCCAGATAAATGAGCCTACCAATAGGAGTACGTGAATTATTATCAGCCGGAGTATCACGTAATGCATTTGGCGCTGATGAAGAAACATTTGAAACATTTGAGATATTGTTCGGAACATTTTGTTTTTCTTTAAAATGACTATGATTGCATTGACAATCATGTTCATTCCCAGAACCTGCCGTAGCTCCTTCTTTGCAATGAACTTTCCTTTTTTTACAATGCTTACAGACTTTTCTAGCGGATGTTCTTTTACGCTTGGGAGCAGTAAAAGATCCGTCCGTGTCTTGTTGTGAACCTTCTGTCTCCATACCCGAGTTAGCTAAAGAGATAGTAACATAACTAGCGACCGGGGGGACCGTGCCCCCCGGATCTTCAGGCTCGTTCATGCAAACTAATAAAGAGTAAAAACTCACCAGATGCTTGCAGAGAAATACACAAATAAATAAAATATATATGAAATGAACTTAGAACAACAATACTAAATCACTTTCCTGATCCAATAAATGATTTTTAAAATAAAATTTAGAAAACGCTGAAAAAAGTCGACCGCTCAACTTGACGTTTCCCGCGCTTTTTCTGATTTATCTTCTATCTAGTCTGTGTTCACCAAAATAACTTCCACAAATCCACTTCCCATAGAAAAATTTTACTCACTGTCAAGTTGACAGTGTCAAGCAGGGTTGCCAGATGTAATTTTCCATTTCTCCCCAAATTTAAAATTATTTTTCTCCAAAACGATACTATTTTCTTTAGTTTTACCCAAAAGCCAAAAACAAAAAAAAAAAAAAAAAAACACTTTTGCCCGGGGTTCTATGTCGTATTTCTACTGATAATAACCAACCAAACTTCTAACAATAAGGTCGAAAACTCAAAATCAGTTGGTTACGGCATTTTAAATATGACAATTTCCCATGGCCTCACCTAGATTCGCGAGATTCTGGATGAAGAATAGTCAATAATTTTAATAGACGCGTTCGTAAATTTTTTCTCCAAATATTTCTCCAAAGTTTCTTTTTCTCCAAAATTTCTCCAGGAGCCAAATTTTTACCCAGAATTGCGAGAAAAATACCCAATCTGGCAACCGTGGTGTCAAGCAAGATAGGAATTTGACAGTATTGTTTTTAATAACGTTCAAATGCTGTGTCGATTAAACAGCCAGCCAATGACGTTCCAGCCAGCACAATTTGTTCCAACTATGCTTGACGTACCTTTTTTCTCCGAAGTTGAAATGTCAATTGTCAACATATCTGTAAAGAAACGTGTTTTCCCATGTTTTCCTTCCCGTGTTTTTGTTGTGCGTGTTTTGAAGATGTAAAATTAATTTCATCTTTTATTAATAAATCAAATTGGTCTGGCTTCTTACAGAAAATCAAATAAATTGTATTTAAAACCATTTATCTTCTGTAATAACTAAATGCATTGCAACTAGCTTACAAGAAAACATGCCAAGTTGATATCAAGTGCTCTATTTGCAGAAGATTACAATACATATTTATTTGCTGTCTAAGCAGACAATATTTGTCGACGTAGCAATGGGTTTCAAAAAGAAAAAGAATGTGATCGCCCTTACAATATGTATGGTAATGAGTTTTATTTTATACCAGTTGTACTTCTTCCTTACAATAACCTCGGAGGCGGCGGCCGGTAATAGGATAATTCCAGTGCTGGAGCACTCCAAAATGAAGGATATTAAAGAACACATCCGATCAGAAGCGGACAGATTCATCAACGAAAATGGTATCATTCGAGGAGTGCATTATTCACTGATGCCTAAATTCCGGCCAGATTCAAATAAAAAATTCAAATGTTTGAATTCAGAGCAAAGAATACCATTTGAATTCTTAAATGATGATTACTGTGACTGTGATGATGCTACAGATGAACCCAGCACGAATGCCTGTGTAAATGGGACATTTTACTGTGACACTCAGTATCCCGGTAAACAAATAGCTCCCAACATAGTCCCATCAGGGAAAGTTAATGATGGAATCTGCGACTGTTGTGATGGTTCAGATGAGTGGCTGCAGGGACCTGACCAGAAGCTGTTATCTCAAAGTTCACCAAGGCACTATAGACATTATGTAATAAAGTGTCATAGTAACTGTTTTAAGTGATATTTCTTCTCATTAAATTTTTGCAATTTCAATTGTGGCTTTGATAGCTACTTTGCATATTACTGAAACTTAACCACTCAACGCCGAACCGGCACTCGGGTGCCGCATAACAATAGATTTTCTATTGTGTCTAGTAATCCGGGGCTAGAAGGATTAACAGTTTTAGCACTGTTTTATTATTTCTTTTAAGTAAATCTTCTTAAATTGTTTTGTATAAAACAATGGAAGACCTGCATTTTCAAATAATAGTAGTATTCCATAGTAAATAGATTGTCTTTTCAAATTTTTATTGATGTAATGTGATTTTGTAAATAGTGTTCCTATCTAGCTCTTGAAAATTGTTAAAATTTTTATTCATTTTACCGTTGGACTTTTTTAATTACAAAGATACTTATTAAATTAGAATGTAAATTCTTGAAATTAATAATGATGTCATAGTGAAGACTGAATATAAATAATTTATTGAAAGTATGTAATAACTATACATCGTTATCGCGCGGGCAGTTTCGGGGCGACGCGTGGATACTGATGAATAGGGTTGCCACGCATGGATCTTTTTTTTTAAATTATATTTGAACAATAAAAATATCGATTTTTAAATCGATATTATGCATTGAATCTATTTGTAATCCTAAATCGACCACTGACACAACAATGTTACCTTACGATTTTTTTCGGTTTCGATAACTTAACCAATTTTATGAAAATGTTATTTTTATCCTAATTACTCATTTATAGCTGTATGATGTCAATTTCTGACTTACTGGACTGAATCAACCCTCAGAGAAAGTGTTGCTAACTTAAACAACGCTTCTACACTACTTTGTCCCAATTTTGAATACAATATCAAAATAGAAATAATATTATATTTATCCTCATAAGGTATTTATCCTCATAAGGAATATACATAACATGAAAGGCTTTAATTTAAAGAATAAAAAAACATGCAAATATTCTAATACTCGTTATATACGTGTGACAGCCCTTCGGTCATCTATGCGTCGCCCCCAAACTGCCCGCGCGATAACGATGTATAGTAATAACTCTGTTTTATTTTATTTTATTATATCAAAGATAAAAAAAAACACTAATTAATGTAATAATGTTCCTGCCAAATACATCCATAATATACTCGACAGGTGGTTCCCTCTGCCCCGTCAGACAGGGTTTAGGGGCTGAATGTGCGGTGGCATTTCCTTCATTGCACAGCTTACAGGTCTTGGAGATGAATCAAAGTACCTACTCTGTGGAGATGACTGGTAATGGAGCGTAATTTTTGTTCCTCTCCTGTATGGGGAGGGGGAGGGATTTAGTAGCGCGGTGGTGAAAGACAAGGCCTGGGCTTGATCCCCATGACACCCTCGGACAAGGAAGAGCGCTTCGGGGTTTGGTGGGTATGAATATTAACCAATTCTGTTCAAGGACTAAATCCGACCGGATATGTATTCAATTTAATTATGAAAATAATGCTTGAATAGATGAGATTCTAAAAGATAATCCTATTTTAATACCAGGCAGAACACGTAAAACGGAACGTTGAATCTGCGCACTCATATTTTTACTTAATTACATACCATGGAAATAATATTGTCTATGTCGTTTATGTTACATACAAAAAATAGAAAGAGAAGAATGAAGAATGCTGCATTGACATCTAGAAAATTCCATAGAGCCAAAGCAATACTTTTTAGTTTTTAGTCTATGACACTGTTTTGTGTTGCCTGTTATTGTTTTTTACCATTTTATAGGGTACTAGCACAGTTAAAAAGTCTATGGGACAAGGAGGGAGACTTAAAATGTGAGTCTACGACTGCGATACGAGACAAGTATTTATTTTTCTTTGAGAAAACTGGCTTGACTGTTTATCGCCTACACTTTGTATACTTACTTACTCCGATGGCTCAGCGACCCAAAATGTGTCTTGGCCTCCGATACAAGAATTCGCCAGTCCTCACGATCTTGTGTTCTTGCACGCCAGTCTCCAGCTTGCAACTCGCGAAGATCAGCCTCCACAACATCGCTCCAGCGATACCTAGGGCGGCCAACCGGCCGACGGCACGTCGGCCGGCCCAGATAGGCTCTCTTGACGCTGCGATCTTCTCCCATTCTTTCGACGTGACCAAGCCACCGGAGTCTGTGTGATTTAATCTCCCCAATGATGTTAGGCTCAGCCACGAGTTCTTCAATCTCGGCATTTTTTAGCACCCTCACACTACCATCGGGCCTTGGCACCAGCCCCAGAATCTTTCTTAGGATCTTTCTTTCGGTGATCAGAAGCCTGTCCTCCTCTTTCAGCGTCATTGTCCAAGTTTCGCAACCGTACATTAATATAGGCCGTATAACAGTTTTATAGCCACGGATCTTTCAAGTGTGTCTGCTTAAGGCTGTGTAGTTCCGCAGATGCCGCGCGTATGGTTTTTAAAAGCCACCTGAGACATACAAATCAGTGTTTTCAATTCTAAAAAAAATATATGTATCAGTTAAGGATCTGATCTAGTTAAAATCACATTCAATTACATGTTTTTATAAACTTCACTCGATATAAAAAAATCCCAAAGTTACCCCTTTTTTTAACGATTTTCGTATTTTATGTCTAAGCTCCTGCCAATTAACATTTGAATTTTCACTCAATTATAGCCACTAAATATTTACAGATAAATTCGCAGAGTTTGACTTGATAAAATTAGTGTCTCGTTTACTATGTTTAAAAAACTACGAAATGTGCGAGCGCCGCGCCATATTTGGACGTCGCATAATATAAAAATTTTACCTTCCAATAAAATTTGTATTATGTTTCCTAAGACGTCCGAAGTCCTTTATGAGAGAGTACACCGTTTTCTTACGTCACAGCCGCTAGATGTCGCTAGTTTCCCGTCACGTGACCCGCACCTGGGCGCCCCCTAGCGTCTTCTTTGTGAAACTATGCTTGAACAAATTTGTTAGCCGCCATATTTGCTTCATTGTTCGGCTCATAAAGATTATAAAGTAGGCCAGGTAGACCTTACTTGGACTTCGGACGTCTTAGGAAACATAATACAAATTTTATGGGAAGGTAAAATTTTTATATTATGTGTTCCGCTTGACGTCCGAAGTCCTTTATGAGAGATGTGTTTGTTATCTCCTGGCGGCTTGTGATAAATGAAAGTAGACGCAATAATGTGATTGAAACAATATTTATTTGTTACTTCTATTAATCAGATATAATTTGACTTACAGTTTTAATGTTACTGTTAGAGATATTTCTTTCAAAACATAATCAATTTGTTATCCTAGGTACAGAGAAATATCTAGATAAAGATTTTTCTGTAGCAGTTCCGTTTGTTGTCCTAATATGTTTTTGATAAAACTTTCTAAATGTGCATTCATGTTGCCAGTTAGCCTTAGCGAGAATGTCATTAATGGGGTAGTTTTCAATAAAGTTAAGAGACGAAACTGCCGACCGGCAGCTACCAGGGGACGCATGAATACCAGCATCTTTTAAAACACTTTTGACCCATCCTCCAATTATAGTAGGCGTGGCTGCTTTAGCCGGAGTTCTAGATGTTATAAATAAATTAGTAAGGTGACCTCTAAGATCCTTTGTAACATTTACTAAAGTTCTAAGCCAAAAAACTGGATTTAAATTTTTATCTGGAGAAGCCAGTAATGTCCAACTAGATTGTTGATATGTAGAAGAATCTGTCTTAGAGCCAAATACAGGATGTAGGGTAATAGAATCTATGTTATCGATGAAATGATCTGGATCGCAATGTAACAGGGACAAATCATGAACCCTACGACCTGATGCTAGCAACAAAATAGTAGCTGTATGTCTCAAAATGTTGTATAATGAATTAGTGGGGTCACTATTCTTTAAATGTTGAATAACGACTCTTGCATCCCATATAGGAAGTTTGGGAGCTATTGGTTTAGCTAATGAAATTGCTTTAAGAATATGTTTTACGATATGACTATTAGAGATTTTTACATTGGAAACGGTTTCACAAACGGATGCTATCGTTGATTTATGCACTAGAATTGTACGATATGCGAGGTTTCTAGACAAATATAAATGTGCTAAATATTTTGCTACTTGACATGGCGGTGGTGAGTGTGACAATACGTTGTTTTCTTGACACCAGACTTTCCATTTAGTCCATATCGGAGCATATGTTTTTAGAGTTGACGGTCTCCAGCATGATTCGAGAAGTTTCTTCTCTTCAGTAGACCAGGTCGTGGTTAGTGCGTCCCACCCAAAATGAGCCAAGCCTCCAATTGCAGGTTGTTGATCTGTGCCGGAGGTCTGTTGGTCACTGTATCCACCAGGGTGGTCTGAAGGTTTCGGATCTTCATTGGTCGTGTTAATGCACGAGACTTCAGGTCTGGGCGCCAAAATGGCTTTTTCCATTTGGGGGTTACCAGTATGAAGCGACCCCATGCAGAGTTGAGATGATGAAGTACTCGAGGGATTAATCCCGGCGGAGGAAACACCCAAGCCAGGTCGTAACACCAATACTTGCTGAAGGCGTCGTGATAACAGGCGTTCGAGTCTGACAAGTCTAGCGTAACATAGCTCGGTACGACGTGCGCTGTTTTTGAGGCGAATAGATCGATGCTTGGTGTTCCCCACACATTGAAAATGTTTAGCGTTGCTTCGTTTTGTAGATGCCATTCCGATCCGACGCGCTTGCGTGAGATGTGATCGGCTTCCATGTTGTATATTCCGGGAAGGTGGTGAGGAATGAGTACAACATTTAGACTGTCCGTCAGAGCAAACAATTCCTCTGTCAATCTCAGCAGCAGGGGCGATTTCGTCCCGCCCTCGTTCTTGATGTAGGACACTACTGTCCTGTTGTCGCTCTGTAGAATCACCGTGGAGTTTTTGAGAGCTACAGCCTCTTTTGTCATGGTGGCAAGTACAGCGTACATCTCCTTGGCGTTGCAGTGCCAGTTTCTCTGTGCACTGCTCCAACTTCCTTGGACTTTCTTGTTGTTTACTAGAGCCCCCCATTGTACATCTGAGGCATCGGTGATCACATAATTTGGAGTTAACATTTTTTGATGTATTTGTGTCTTCTTCGCTATGTTTCCTTGCCACCATTCGAGCTCGATCTTCACTTCGTTCGGAAATCGGACAAGTTTGAGTGGTGTTTTTCGCAGCAAATTGATATGACGCTGAAGATTTGACGCTGAAGATTTTCGACGAGCCATTTGGTGTAATGGTCGAGAAGTCGGCTATTACACCAAAAGGTCGCGGGTTCGATCCCCGCACGGTACAAACATTTGTGTGCATGAACATGTCTGTTTGTATCGGTCTGGGTGTTTCTATGTATTATATGCAGATTATATGTATGTATTTACAAAAAAAAAGTATATAAGTAATGTATATCCGTTGCCTGGCACCCATAGCACAAGCTTATGCTTAGTTTGGGGCTAGATGGCGCTGTGTGAATAATGTCCCAAGATATTTATTTATTTATTTATAGATGACGGCAATGTAACCTTCCCCGGAGGGTGATGAAGGTCGCAAAAGTCAGACAACCTAAGAGGCGTTGCGCCTGCTTGAGGGTCCAACTGCCGGTGGCGAGGCGGATCGACAGGCTCTGACGGATTCTGGTGGTTTTCTCCCTGGGGAGGGACTTGGTGTTGATTAATGTGTCCCAGCAGATGCCCAGGTATTCGATCGTTTGGGTTGGAGTTGTGATCGATTTTTGCAGATTGACACACCAGCCTAGTTTCGATAGAAAAGTCAAGGCAGTTTGTATCTGTGTTCTGAGTACATTCTGGTCTTGGTGTACCAAACAGTAGTCGTCCAGATATACTATAACTCGTATTCCCTTGGAACGAAGAATTTCGGCTGTCCAATTTGTAATGGAGGAGAACATTCTTGGCGCTGCCGCCAGGCCGAACGGTAGGCAGGTCATTTGATAAAGACAACCCTTGTAACTGATGCGCAGGAAGCGTCGGTGGCGAGTCTTTATAGGGACGTGATAGTAAGCTTGGCTGATATCTAATTTTGTCATCCAATCGCCCATCTGAAGGAATCTTGGCATGTGATGATGATGAAATAGGTGAAAGTGCTTTGGGGCCATGTATTGGTTTAAGGCTTTTAAGTTGAAAATGACGCGATTCTTTCCGTTGGCTTTTGTTTTTAAGAATAGGGGTGAGATGAAAGACGGAGACATCGGAGCTGGTTCCAGAATGCCGTTGCGAATCATGTCCTGAATTTCGAGTGTCATTTCTGTTGAAACTGGCGTTTGAAACTGCGCTAATACATCTGTGGTTGGCAAAATTAAAGGCGGTGTCTGTGTGAAAGGTATTAAAGCTCCGCTTATCATTTCTAGGATAGCTTTGGGTGGATTGAAAAGAGCCCAAACTTTTTGATAATGCCTTAAACAGCCGCCCGAAAACCTTATTGAGTCATTTGTGCTTTTTAGGGTTACCACGGGTTCCCCTGTTATTTCGCTCCCCCTCTTTTTTGAAGTTAGGGTTTTCGTTACTTTTTCGAAAGCGCGGGTTACTTTTATTACTGCTCTTTGGTCGTGGTGGACCTGTGTGAAAAGACCTCTCCTGGAAGGATGTCGAGGGTTCGGGAGATTTCGGCCGCGTAGGGCGGGGTGGCTTACTCTGTTTGGTTAGCTTATCAGCGCCTCCCACTTTTTGAATGTATTCAGCTAAAGCTTGTGGGTTAAACAAGTATTCCGAAGACGGTGGGATTTTCCCTATGTCCTCGCGGAGGTATTTATCTTTTAAAGGTTTCAAAAGTGCTTTACGTCGATGCTCTAAAACTTCAGCACGTTTTCCGCAAATCATTTGCAAGATGTCATGAGAAGCGATGTTATAATTTGAATCCTTACCAAATAATTCACACAATTTTTCATATAGAGAATTGGGGTTTAAGTTAACCTCTGAGCCATTGGACCAATCAATAAGTGCCTGAAGAGCGGTATTTACAGCTTCATTTTGTGATAAAGTAGCGTTGGATAGTGCTGCAAAACTACGTTCCATGTGAAACCATCGAAAAGGAGGAAAAGGTTCCTCGAGGCGTCTTAACTCTTCATTAACCTTCAGTTCAGCAAAGGCTGGGAACGCTACATACTTTTTTTGAATGTCAGTGTAACGAACCGCATTCCAATCGGATGAATCAAATCTTTGCATATTTGAAATTTTTGCAACTCGGTCCGGAATAGCTTTTGCCAGTGCTGGGTCCTTGATTGAAACATTAAGATCAGCGATGTTATCAATTTTCGTTGACGGTTGGGGCAAATCACGTTCCTTCCCCGTGTCGGTAGGTGGAATAATTTCCGAAGAATTTCGCGGTAAACTCGATGCGGGAACGGCAGGAGCGGCGTTCGTCAGCAAAAAATTGTTAATTTGACTCACCAGTTGCTGGGACAATAAATCAAACCTCCATTCCAAGTCGCGCTCCCGCACGTAGCCCCGCCGGCGCCGGCGTTTGGCGCGCGGCGCTGCCGGTGCGGCGCGGCGCGGCGGCGGCTCCGCCTGTTCCGACTCCGACGGCGATGAGTCTCTTTCGCTGCCGCTGTTGCTCCTACTAGACGATGAACTCGATTCCGAACGCGATCTTTTCTTCGACGAAGTTGATAACGCGGGTAGACTACTCATTTTATAATTACGTTATACGTAACGGGAAATCACAAATATGTGTGAATATCACTAATGTATTTACACTAGAAACTAAATTTTCTACTTTAATCTCGAAAATTTATAAAGATATAAAATAAATTTTGATTTATTTTTACGGCGTGTGCACGATTTGAAAAACGACGCAACAATGAAGCAAATATGGCGGCTAACAAATTTGTTCAAGCATAGTTTCACAAAGAAGACGCTAGGGGGCGCCCAGGTGCGGGTCACGTGACGGGAAACTAGCGACATCTAGCGGCTGTGACGTAAGAAAACGGTGTACTCTCTCATAAAGGACTTCGGACGTCAAGCGGAACACATAATACAGACCTACAAACTTATCTGTTCCGGTGGCCAAAATTGGAACTACGTGAAATACAATGCAAAAACGATATTTAATGACAGTTCTAAATAGACAGTAGCGACGCCGCCACCGGAACAGATAAGTTTGTCGGTCTATACCTCTTTTATGTACTCCCACCCCCCCTTAAAAGCTTGGACACTAATACCTTGTGTAGAGCAGCACTACATCGCAGGGCATTCTGAACACGGATCTCTATTTCTTCTTCCCGAGAGTTGGTATCAGTAATGGTGCACCCTAGGTATCTGCACTTGGCACCCCTTTGAAGACTTTACTTCCAACATGAAGATCTTTACGTTTAATGCGAATGTTCTTGTATCGCTTTGTACACTTTGTATACTTTATTCATTTTATCAAGTCTAAATACACTATCACAATAATATTTACTATACACTTAAATAAAAATCCATTATTAACTTGAAACTTAAGTTAAGGTAAATATTAATTTTTAATTTGTAGTTGAAAAAGTTTTATTTCGAGGAATTATAAAATACCACATAGCAACACTGAAACCGAGCGAGAGGAGCGAGCTTAGAGTAGAACTACTCTAAGGGAGCGAGCGGATACCGAAAGATACCGACCGACCGGACCTCAGAATAAGGAGTCCTTATTCTGAGGACCGGACCGGCCACGGTTGCCAACTTAGGGGTTTTCCCCCCAGATTTAGGGGGTAAATAAGTGAGATGGGATTTTTTTAGGGGTGTTATATTTTTAGGGGTATTTTTAGGGATTTTTATAACTTTAAATATATTTTTATTTATTCCAAATTCAGCAAAATAAAGGTGAGTATAGTCTCCATAGCCTTGGGATAATCCAATCCAGCGAATCATGTTCATTTTTATACATATCGCCTTAGCGACATCTATAGTGCGATTGTTTGAGTTGAATAAAAAATAAAACACGAATTCCACCATGTTGTATAAGACAAATATGGCAATGACATTTATAACCACACTCAGGGTCCGCCATTTTTGTTTACGAGGCACTTGTCAGTTGACGGGATTATAGAAGAGTAAAAACAAATTATATTACTGTACATTTCTTATTAACCCTTTCCCCGCCACGCTTTTTTTCCGAAAATGGTGCCGCATACGCCACGACCATTAAAAAAAAAATTCCAAAAAACTATTAGGTTATACTCAACTCATTCAGGCAAGTAAAAATACAACGTTTCTTGATCCTGTTTTTTTGTCTGATATATCAGACATTGGCGTGGTGGGCACGAAAATGGTTTGTCTGATATATCATTATCAGACATTGGCGTTGAAAGGGTTAATTAATTGTCATTATTTTTATTAAATATTTTTGGGGGGATTTTCAAGCAATTGAGGTGATTTTAGGGGGTTTTGACTTAGGTTTAGGGATAAATATTTTTTAGAGTTGGCAACCCTGGGACCGGCACGCATTTTAAGTTTTCCGGAAAATTCATTTCTGCAAGGACCAGGCTGATTTCACTCCGAACAAGTGACGGATTGTATGAATCAAATTGTACTTAAGGACTTTAACGCTAGATGTCACTAATTGACAAAAATTTATAGTTACTTTTTTTTTGTTGGTATCTTTTCCTCTAACTTCTGTTTGCTGGCATTACTGCTTTTACGGTTCATTCTAAGTAACAACAATAATCAGAGTCAATATAATTTTATGATTATTTTATATATGAACAACCATTAATTCTAAATTATAATATAAATTACTTAAATTTTAAAATAAAAGCTAATAATTGTGTCGGTCTTTATATTTAAATGAATATTTAACCTTTTTGAATTAAAGTAATCTATGGAACGAAACGTAATAAATGTCAGCCGTGTTTCTTTCTTTACTGACAGACGTCAAACATATTGTATTGAATGCGAAAGTGTTTTTATGTTTTCTGCTATTTATTTAATATTTATACGACTTGGATTTACACGACGACTTTAGTGTTTCCCTTGGACTCCGATAACCCTGCCCTTTGTGTTGTGATCGACTATTGCTGTTGCATATTGGACTTGATCTGCCTTACGATTCGGATACCGGCGACAATGGTTATTCTTCTCCTATGTTGCGTTTCTAAGTTATTCTTATTAGAAAGTGCTTGTGTACCAAATAAAATTTTAAAAAGCTTACGACAGGACATGGATAAAAACGATAGTGTTAAAAAAATGTGTCATGATTATTTTAATAAAAGAAATAAATGGCTTTCGCATAATATTTTGATGTTTTTTTCAGTTTATACTTGAATGCTCAATGCTAATTTATTTAATTTTTCTATATTAATTTATTCATTCATTGAGCATTCAAGTATTTAATTTTATAACCTAAAATCTCAGACCAAATAAAAAACCAAGACGGAACCTAACGAACAACGCATTGAAGACAGAAAAAGCTGACGTAGCTGTGTACATACACAAAAACTGACGTAGTTTTTACATGTGTGCGTGTCACCAGCCAATCACAGATCGCGAGGGTCACGAGTCATTCAATCATCAATATCACTGAAAATATGCCCAGTTGTGTAGTGAAACGGTGTAAAAACCATTCCGGAAAAAATAAAAAGCTGGATGCAATCACATTTCACACGTAAGTCAAATTGTAAACTAATATTTTCACAACAAATTAAATGATGTCCATCTGTCAACTGTCAAATAACGTCAAATGTTATCAACGCAAGTGTTGCCATGCAAATTAAAATTATTTCTACCTGTTATTTGGGTAACATGCAACGTAACGTAACGTTATAACGTTATTTGTGATTATTATTAAATGTTTATAAAACTAATCGAATTTGGTATGTTAATTGTATTTAAAGGATTAATTGTTATATTTAATGTTAGACGTTCATTTTTAGATTTCCAAATAAAGATCCAAGTTTATTAAACTAATCGAATTTGGTATGTTAATTGTATTTAAAGGATTAATTGTCATATTTAATGTTTAACATTAGAACAACACATAGGCTACAATTTATAAAGATATTCCCGCGGGATTACATCCTATAGTTCACGCGGGCGAAGCCGCGGGCGGAAGGCTAGTAGGTACTCTAAATATAAACGAAACTTAAATACTCGTAAGTTTTATTTTTACTAAGTTTTTCCTATTTTCTTCATACTTCCGCCACTACTTTTATAATATACTTAAACCTTAAGTCAGAATAATTAGTGACCTGAGAACGTGTTTTTATTCCAATTCGATAAATAACGTTATTACGTTATTAATTTTATAACAATTTAATAACGTTATAACAACTTAAATAACTTTGGGGTAATATGAATTCATATGGCATCACCGGCACGCACACATCGAATGCAAAAAACTGTCTTCAGTGCGATGTTCGGTAGGTTCCGTCTTGGTTTTTTATTTGGTCTGAGCCTAAAATATAAAAATATAAAACTTATATGAGTACCCGTATGTAGGTATGTATAGGTATACGTTGTTGTGCATCTATCTATAGTTATGTTATTAAAAAAAATAGTTTTGGACTTAATCGCTTGGCGCGCTGCAGTCGCAATCCTTGACTGACAGCTCTATTTCTGGTATATTCATTTATACTCTATGGCGAGGACGACGAAAACCAACGAAAACGTGCTCATTCTAATAAGATCAGCCGCGCGTATTATAATTGACCTCAGTGAATAAGATATAATTTTGAAGTTATTCTTACACGCAGTAAGATATTCAATTAGAAACAATGACTGTTGACGAGGGCGTTGACATTTCCAAGGCCGGAGACCGCGGTGTGTTGAAGAGGATCATCAAGGAAGGAGTTGGGACTGATACTCCGAACCCAGGTTGCCAGGTCACAGTTCACTACACCGGGACACTGCTCGACGGCACCAAGTTCGACTCCAGCAAAGACAGGAACGAGCCATTTGAATTCAATTTGGGAAAAGGTTAGGATTTTTATATCTTAAAAAACGCGGTAGATTTTCCTCGGTAAAACTTACATTTTTATTTTATTCAAAGTTTCTTGTGGTCTTACGTTTTTCCTAAAATATATTACTAATTTATTTGTCTTACTTTTACTGTTTACACATACTTTTGATTTTTCCTTCAGGCTTGTTTCCCATCTTATTGATTGAGGGATTTTACTGGCATTTAGTTACATTTATTTAGTTAAAATAATACCTACATAGCTTATAAAACCAAAATACAGCTAACTTGGTACAATACAGGCCTTTTTATACATTTTTTACATATTGTTTTTAACCACATGTGTGTATTTGGAGCCAGGCAATGCATTGAAAATAAAAATGGGTAGATTAAATATAGTGCACATATTCAAAATATTTTTTATTTGGCAATTCTCTAGGGTCATGGAATATAAAGGAATGTTCCAATCAATCTGCATGGTTAATTTATTAGTGGAATTTTAATTATATTCACAGTACTCAGTTTTCATGAAGGTCAAAGTTTATTTGAATTACTTAAAACCTGAAGGTTAATAAACTTCGCAAGGGGCATGAGTTACTACAAAGTCACAATTTTTGACCAAATTTTATACAGTGACTGGCGCTCTGACTGAACCATTATATTGGAAACAGTTTCTTAGACATTTCTTGTAAGTGACAATGTGAAGTAAGACACACTTTACACTATTAATCACCCCTTAATCTTTCGAGCCCCGGATTACCAGACACAATAGAAAATCTATTGTTACGCGGCACCCGAGTGCCGGTTCGGGATTGAGTGGTTAAAGATTTGCCGAACATCAAAATTGTCAAGCACATGGATCACATTGACCAGTGTTACATAATAATTGCATCCTTCTTATCGTATATTTGAGGTATTGATTTTGTATAAGAAAACAAATTTTTGTTCTAATATGTACTCGTATTGATATTGGGTACATTAGTTGATTTAATACTTTGTTTTGTAGAGAAGTGCCTTTATCATACTGCTTGGCCACCAGGTAATATGAAATGTAAGCTGCATTCCATCATGAAATAAAAGCACTGAATTGGGTCGCAATTTCGTTTTTTTTTACAATTACATGTAACTATAATTTTATACAACAAAATTGAATAGAAAGGCTATCTTCAAAGGTGCAATATTAATACTTATTAAATATCTGTCTTTATAGTACGAAGTTATTGCAACACAAGTTGACATTTCACCAGGTTCGGTGATCAAAGCATGGGACATAGGCGTGGCGACGATGAAGAAGGGCGAGGTGTGCGTGCTGACCTGCGCGCCGGAGTACGCGTACGGCGCCGCCGGGAGCCCGCCTAAGATCCCGCCCAACTCCACGCTACAGTTTGAGGTCAAGCATATTATTATTTTGTGATTAATGTTAGAATTTACATAATAGATGAAAATAGATGTCATTATGATGTTGGTAGTTTAAGGTGTAATTTTGTCATAACATACATAACATAAATTACTGGCACTGATTAGTATCAGCCTATTAAATATTCAATTTGGTGGTCACAGCTTGTGTGAAATACACACTAGAATTTTTATTTAGTAATGGAACTCGATGTTTATCATACTTTGCTTATCTTTTGTGGTTCTTAGCCACAATATCCTTAGATTACAGTTTTTTTCCCACACATGTTTTTCCACTACAATTAAATTTACCTATCTAGCCACTATTTATAATATTAATCATCATCACCCGAAACCCTTATTGTCCCGTTGGTGGGTATAGGCCCCCTTTTTGAACCTCAACATGCTTAACGATACAATACCTATACCTCACTTGTGGTTTTCTGGCCAACATTATCCCAACCACTTCAGACTCGCAATTAGAGCTGAACTTCGGTTCTTTTGGAATTTACAATTGCAAACTTGGTCTGGAAGTTGGATAACAATAATTATAACATTCGTTTTGTTTGATTGTCGTAGATCGAAATGATTGATTGGAAAGTAGAAGACCTGAGCCCTAACAAGAATAAAGGAATTCTTCGTCACATCATTGAACAAGGCACAGGATACGACAGCCCCAACGACGGAGCACTTGTTACTGGTAAGTGGACATGTTTACATGAAACTGTGTTAAACCCATGGGGCATAATGAAGATGTTTCATAGGACATACATAGTTCATACTTACTAAAATAGAGACAAGTATAGAGCAAATTCTAGGTAGAGTAGAGTAGCTGTATTGTGTACAGGGCATGTGAAGCAAACGGGAGGGGTAACGCGGGGTTTTATGCATTATACTGTTATAAGTAATTATGAAGTTACATGTAGAAATATATTATTTTCTGCCCGTTTACATTATTTGTGCATGTATGTGGCTTTTACAGTTACAAACTTAATGCACTAAGAATACTGTTTAATAAAAAAAAAAGATGTCAGGCCTAAATTGAAGGAAGATAGGCTTTATTGCATTGACCAGTAACTAGTAACTATTGAGTTCTCTGCTGGATTCTTCTTTAAAGAAACAGTCTTCTGAAGTCGCGGCGGTAGAATCGCATTATTATTACTTGACTTAACTAGGTATTTACAGTCTTATGTCTAAAGAAATTTGGGGTTTGACTAACCATGTACATTATGAGGTTTCTCTCTAGTACAGAGCTTAAAACATTGATATTAGTTTTCGTTTTATTTTTTCAGGAAACACAAAACCGTAAATAACTGTCTTTGTTATCTCTTCAGTAATTTATTAGGACCCGTTATTTAACGATGTATATTTCAAGTTGCAAATTGGTTCTAGACGCTTCTAAAACATGACCCAATTACGATTTCCCTTCAACGTTACGATTAGTTAATTGTTTACTTGTGATAAACGATAAAGCATCGAATAACTATGTCTAAGTAACATGTTGAAGCGAATTCTCTATGTAAGAGTTATCTTGTAGTCTTTGATAAACAAAAACAGTTGAAGGCTGGTTTCAGAGTAACGCTGGCGGCACGCGCGTAGCGTTATACACTGCCGGTTTTCTTTGCAGTTCAAATCGTCGCTATCTTACAAGAACAGCGATACTTGCTGATACGCGCACTGTTCGCATGCTTGTCGGGGTGACTCTGAAACCAGCCTTAACTAGATAAGAGCTAGTTCAGTTGTAGACTGTTCAATGAATTTAAATAAAACTAGCTTCCGCGCGCGACTTCGCCCGTGTAAAAGTTGTAGACTTTGTGTAATTCTGATGATGTTTAAGTTAAGTTGCAGTAGTTTTTGCGTAAAAAAGTAACCAACATCCATCCATCCGTCCGGTTCCTAGCGAGATGTTTAAACCGGTATCACATTTCTAGCTTTCTAGTTTATATTGTGAATGAGGATGCGGTGAATCCTGTGCTGCGGATTTGGTTACACTAGAGAAAGCGTCGAGCAAGTTTGATGAGATGTATTGTACTGTCGTTCGTACAATTTTTACGAACAATAGTTCGCAACTGTATGCTTGGATGAACTAAAAATGGTAGCACTACTTGACTTGTATATTTCTTTTTGCGATTGTAAAGTGTATTTTATCATGCATGCATGCCCTTAGATGCGTAAATGTATTTCACCACTCTTATGTGTTACGCTTTCACTCCTGAATTTGGGAAAGGACAGGCTAGTTATCCCGGGGTATTGCCCAGCACCGTACGTCCGTAGGCGGAATCTAGATTACCATAACTTATAACAATGACCTATGTAATTAACTTCTTAGCACAAGTAAATTTCTTGAAACCTTTAATTAAAACTAACGAGAAAAAATTTACAGAGAGAGTTGAGACCGAAACAGTTCCAGAAACACATGCATATCATACTTATTTAATGAACTATCCTTGCAGTTGAGCTGGAAGGCAGACTGGTCGCAGACGGCAAGGTGTTCGACACGCGCACGGTGACGTTCCCGCTCGGGGAAGGGAGCGAGAACAACATCTGCGAGGGCGTCGAGCGCGCGTTGGAGAAGTTCCTCAAGGGCGAGAAGTCCAGGATCACCATCCAGCCCAAGTATGCCTTCAAGTCCGAAGGTGAGGACTGATGACTGTCGATTGTTAACCGACTTTAAAAAAGGAGGAGGTTCTTAATTTAATCTCTTTTTATGTATGTACAGTACACCAATTACTTCCAGGTTTCGGAACATAATAATTGTTGTTTTCTTTTTCTTGTTACATGCGAAGTTCCTGATTGGTCCCATAAAAAACTGATCTAATTTGCATTTTTGCTAACGTAAACGACACATTTTTATTACTACATTTGACAGGGTTTGGCACAAGGGTCTTATGTGCAAAATAAAATTGTTGCTACCCCACACTTTCTACAATGTATTGAACTCGTACCTATCAGAAAGAATATTCCAGGTGAAGGTGGATGATTCCACTTCAGGATTTCATTCAATACAAGCTGGAGTTCCACAGGGCTCCGTCCTTGGCCCCATACTTTACACAATATTCACATCGGATTTACCACAGACAGCAGGAGTTACTGTTGGAACTTATGCAGATGACACTGCGGTTCTCGCCGTAAACCAATGTCCCAGAGAAGCCTCAAATGCTCTGCAATATGGCCTGAATAGCATTGACTCATGGCTCAAGAAATGGAGGATTAAAACCTGCTCAGCGAAATCAGTGCAGGTTACATTCACACTTAGAAAAGAAGACTGCCCACCAGTTAAAATGGGTGGTAACCAGCTCCCCCAACGTGAATCGGTGAAGTACCTGGGCATGCACCTCGATCGCAGACTAACATGGAGGAAGCACATAGCCACCAAAAGAGACGAACTAAACCTAAAATCTCGACAGCTGAACTGGCTGATAGGTCGAAACTCGAAACTATCTGTGGACAACAAGCTTTTAATATACAATATTGTGCTTAGGCCAGTCTGGACCTATGGTATCCAGCTCTGGGGGTCAGCCTGCGACTCCAACATCCTGATAATGCAAAGAGCTCAGAATAGCATCTTAAAGCACATAGCAAATGCTCCGTGGTTTATAAAGACTGATGAACTGCACAAGTACCTAAATATAGCAACAGTAAAGGAAGAGATCAGATCCCATAGCTCCAAATACAAAACAAGGCTGAAAAACCATCCAAATCAGCTGGCGTTGCAACTTACGACTCAAGATGTCGGGGGGCGGCTAAAGAGACGTAAAATCATGAACCTAGATAACCTTCGGTAGAAGGCATGAAGTAATTTGAAGAGTTGCGTCCTGGTGGGGATGAACTCAGCATGCCAATCTGCACACCAAACATCTGCTCATAGTCTACGACTGATTGCACGATTAAAAACATCTAGACACTCACGCACTCAGATCAGATCGTAGTATACCGATGACTTAAAAATTGCGGAACCGATTTACACACGCACAAAAAGAAGAAAAAAAAATTGAAAAAAACCGACCTCAGACTAAAAACCGTAAAATAAATAATTTATAAAAAAATTAAATGTGCTGGATAGGTAAGGACTACGACCATTAAAGGGATGTTACTTTACTTTTGTAATGTCTTTCTAGGTAACGCAGAACTGGGCGTGCCCCCCAACGCAGCAGTAGAGTACACAGTAACGTTGACCAACTTCGAAAAGGCGAAGGAGTCGTGGTCCATGGACGGCTCTGAGAAACTCGAACAGGCCAAGATCTTCAAGGAGAAGGGCACAAACTACTTCAAAGCAAGCAAGTTCCAGTTGGCCATCAAAATGTACAAGAGGGTCGTGTCGTTACTTGATGGTAAGTTCGTAGGGCATTTTTTTAGAGTCCGACTGGCTAGCTACCACCCCCACAGGTGAAATCTGCCGCCATAACATCTCTGGCTGTGTTCCGGCAGTATTAATGTGGGAGCCAGTACACTTGAAATCAAAGGCTCGAAGATCAGATGAGTGTACAGTCTGGCAGCACATTGAGCGACGCTTCCTGGTGAAGTGTCCCTCAATGGAATAGGCCGCAGTGGCCGCTTATTATCAGGTGGGCGGCGTATCTGTCTGCCAACTGACATAGTATGAAAAAAAGTTTGTTGTTGTAGATTAGATTTTTTTAGTGTGTTGAATAAATAATGTCCAAGTCTAATTTTTGGCTACGGTGGTCATCTTAATGATTAACTAGCAACACAGGATATATTATGTATAGTGCACACGTGAATGCGCAAGCACAGGTGCACTCCCCTACTTCCTCCCTTTCATAATACGGTGGACTGTACAGCAGCCTGTTTTACACTGCCGACTTCCAGACTTCTGATTTTGACTGAGTATTATCTGAACAGAAAAACCCAATCACAAATGTTTGGTCTGACCCAGGATCCTTGGAACTGTCGCGTAAAGTGTGTGACTTACTAGCCACTGCATAACAGAGATAAACTGATGTACATATGTATAGGTTTTTTTTTATTATTTCTATGTGTAACAAGACGAGCAGATCGCACACCCGATGTAAGCGCCACGTCTGCCCATAGACAATTCAGTGCCAAACAGTAACTAAGCAGATACTGCCTGGCACCGCCCTGCGCCCACTACACCGAGACGACATTATTAGGTCTCATATACCCAGTAATTTCACTAGCTAGGCAGTGTCCTTTCCCCGAAACACAGAAGTGCTTGACACACTTCTATTTCATGGGAAAGTATCTGGCACTGCGGTGGTATCCACCTAGACGGCCCAAAAAATTTACAGTATATGTTATATTACAGTAAAATTATTGTTTATTCATTTGCAGACATGCTAGAAGACAGCAGCGAGAGCGAAGACAACAAGACCCTCGCCCGCGAGCTGGTCCTATCCTCGCACCTGAACCTGTCGCTAGTGTACCTGAAGGTGTCCCCGGCGCACCACCTGTCGTCGCGCGACCACGCCTGCCGCGCGCTGCGCCTGCAGCCCACCAGCGTGAAGGCGCTGTTCCGGCGCGGACAGGCGCTGCTGGGCCTGGGCGAGGCCGACGCTGCGCTCAAGGACTTCCGGACTATCGTCGATATGGAGCCGCAGAATAAGGTAAAAATTTTTTGAGAGATGAAATGCTTTTACTTATTACCTATGGCTTATGGGAGACTGCATCGCTTGCTGGGTAGGATTGTGGAGATCGAGGCTCTAACCGAATCTCCACAAAACTTTCGACACACCATGGTTGAGCACCCAGGGGTTTAGTAGGCAGACCCTCCCGTTAAGAGTGGTTAGTAAACCTCCCCGTTTAGAGTGGGGGTGTCCCACACTTCACCCTCTGCCCCCTGAAGGAGGAGGAACAGATTGAAGTAGATAGTAATACGGTATTTTACACCATGCAAGAAAAAATATAAAAGTGAATGTTTATTATAGATTTCGTATAATATAAACGAGAAACGTTGATATTAATTCATAAAAATGCATTATTAATTTTATATTTCCAATTTTAAAATCGAATTTTTTAATCTGTTTTTGAAATGTCAAAAACGCCGTTCGCCATAATGGGTTCCGACGTGACGTCACTCCGTTAGTAAACACAGTCGTGCTTTGAGAAGATTTGTAAAAATTGTCAAGTTATTATGTTTGTGAACGTTTATCTATTGTTCTATCATTTGTTTTATTAACATCGCATCATGGAAGACGGATTTTTGAAAGCAGAAAGTACAAATCTACCAATGATAAAAACTTTTGCGTCCAATCCCGATTTCTGTTCTGGAGAGTTGAAAAATGTTAAAACAGTTTATGTAGGTACCTATTGCATCAAGTACATATTACAATACCTAAGTAAAATCACACGATCAACACGATAACATAATATATGAAATTTCAATTCACTACATAACATAACCTATAAATAATACATTGACGCAAAACATGATGTTTGTTTTGTAACTTAATGAAGTTTTCTGATATTTATTCAATAGTAAAGGTAAAACACCACACAATTACTTACATCAAAGTGGTCTTCACAGAAATAAAGCCTAGTCTTTGTGGACAATGATTTTAGATCTCTTCTTGCCAGTTCCAACCAAGTGTTTCTCATAGTAATATCACTTGGAAGTTGAATCCACAATTTTTCTGGCGTTTTTATACTCGTATTCTTGCATCCAGGCACAAGACACCAATGATAAGGGTTTTAACTCATTATTTTCGAAAATATTTTCATTTGGTCTCTAACAACATCGTATTGTTTACTAACGGAGTGACGTCAAAAGTCGAAACAGCATGGCGGCTACTGTTTCCGCGCGCAATTTCAAAATCATAAATAAAAAGTAGATTTTATGGCATTTTTCGGTAATTTAAAATTAAAATAAAATTTCTACTGGTTCAGTACAACTTCAAGATTGATTTAAACCAGTTTTCAAAAAAGTGTGTAATAGCCTATTTACGGCTCTTTACTGAGCATGTTTAACTCGTTGATAATTTTTATAGGGCTGGCTCAACTGTAACCGTTAATTTCGCGGTCGAGCCCGGGCTTGTAAGTTTAAACTGGTAGTAGCAGAATACTGGCCAGCATAAACTGAACCATAGTAAAAAAAAAACATTGTAATACAGGCGAAACCCATGAAAATTTCCAATAACTATACTGGTTAACGGGTATCCAATCTGTATTAATTTGTTCCAGGCCGCAGCTAACCAGATCCTAGTGTGCCGTGCAACCATCCAGAAGCAGAAAGAGAAGGAGAAGCAACTCTACGCGAACATGTTCGACAAGTTCGCCAAGCACGACTCGGAGGTAAAAGGTTCGCTTCCCGCTCGCTTTCTACTCGTACACTAGGCTAGGCTTCATGCTACGTATAATTGCATAATATGAACTGTATACTTGGCTACTTACTGCATGAGTAATGAAATTTAATCAGGAAACCAATATTTATAGTAAATAGATAAATTAATCATTTTACTCTACATAACTATAAGAGTCTATATGTATACAAAACTGTATCATGTCACTGAAAGGTGATTAGTTTTGCAATATATTATTATTTTCTTATGTCCAGAGATATTTATTTATTTATTTTCTGATTGGTAATTTGGAGCTCTTCAAGTCTAGAAATAATGGGATTCTTCTAGGCAAGCTTCGTAAAGTACATCATTGTTTAAAAAAGAAAATGAAAATGTTTATGGATCATGCAAAAAGATTATGCTCAAATACTGGATTATATTAAAAAAATATACAAAGATATTCTCTGAGATTTTATCTGCATCAATGACGTTCAATTAAACAACTAGACACCCAATCTCTAAGAAAAATTCCTCAAAAAACGTCCGAGCGGCGATGACACAGATGACATCAACACATTCGTTCAAATTAACACCTTATCTCGTGGCAGTTAGTGTTTAATGTCAATTGTATATAACTAAACGGAAATTCTGCCCAATAGTTGGGTGGGCAGACTTTTGCTTCGGACAATATTTGAGCGGGAGTCTAGTTGTATATTGAACGTCATTGATCTGCATGAATAAGTTCATTGTTAAAAAGCTTACTTCCAGTTAGTGTTCACAACCTTCATCATAAAATCTCTTATTCCCCACAGCTGGAGAAACAACGAGCTAAAGAGGAAGTGGACGTGATCGGCGAGAAGGTGGGCGAGTGGGGCGCGGGCGAGGGCGAGTGGACGGACCGCCAGCGCGACCGCAAGCCCACGCACTTCGAGCGGGAGAACCCCAACATCCTCATGCTGGACAAGGACGGCCGGTTCCAGAACATGTGAGCGTGCACTCGGGGAACACGGAGCTCCAGTGACGGGCACACATCAAGCCGCCGAGTGGGATGTGAGTTGTAGTAGTATATTTTAATAGGCCACATTTGACAGTTCATTACTATGTTCCAAGTAGGTCTGGTTTCCCTTGTAAGGGTTACGGAGGTCGGATGGCAATCGCTCCATTGTAATAACCAGGCTTGTCAAATCTAGGATCATAGTCGAAGCAGACCCTGAGCTCCATACTGGATGCAATCGGAAATACGCTGAGATGATGATGATGATGATTTGACAGTTCATTTATGCTAAGAAAAGTGCTACTTATGTACATCAGGGTAGAGTCTAATTTTCTAAATAAATAATTATTTTAATAAGAACTGATATATGTTTCATTGCATAAAATATGAACTGTCAAATGTGACCTATTAAAATGACTACTATACTACACGCTTAGTTTTAGTTAAAAAGTTTTAATAGTACAAATTAATCAGGATGGCAGAAAGTGTTTTCATATTCAATATTGGCTAAAAAAATTACATTGAAATTGTTTGCTTATTAAATTGCCATCTCATTTTATTTTATTAAATGAAATATAAATAACATCTTAACTATTTTACTCATAATGTTCATATTCGCCGGAGTGACTTGATTAGTATAGGATGTTTTTGAACACAATTTTATTTTATTCTTTGTGGACTTGATGTGTGCACTGTGTTAATTACCAAATCAGTTTATTCTAGATTTCTACAGTACGTAGATTAATATTCATACTCTCATGTTCTTGTATTATATTCGTAATCATTTGGTGAGATCTCTAAAATTGTTAACGTAAAATCATTCCTGTCCTGTAAGATGTGTGTTAAGGTCCACTTTCTAATCGTACTTGTGTCGCGTTGTTATAAGCTATTCCAGGAGCTTAGATGTAAGATAGTCTTAACGACAGTGATATTTATTAGTCGGGTGTTTTGAAGAAATCTCAGATTGGTTTTCCAAGGTGTTATTTTTTTGTGAAATATCTAATATCTACTGGACTACTAGTCTAAAGTACACGTTTGGCTATTTCCGATTTGTGCTTTGAAGCGTTTATCAAGACTTTTGTAAACTAGATAGCGTTAATACCAGGAAATAAGATAATGAGAAAGTTTCTCGTCTTTTAGGATTCTAAAAAATCCGAATCCATCACATATAAAGCTTTCGTGATAGTAGCTCCATCTAGTTTCTACGCTTAAACATTACCAAAAACTCTGCGTACCTTTCTCATAAGGCATCGCAAATCCGCCTCTTCTACACAGAATGTTCTTGAACTTGTCCATGATCTTTGAACAGAAAATTGTGGTTAGTCAAAGTATCTGGGTGATTTATAGCAATTTAATGGCTGACCCCACATAATGGCGGGCGCGGTTGTGGAGCGGGCTCCGTGTTCGCCGCGAGCCCGCCGGATGGGATCAGCCAAACATTGCTCCTGGAATATGTAGTTACTCTTATGTACGGGAAGCGTCTAGCCACGGGTCAAGAACTTGCTACATTTTACCAAGGGTTAATAGATAAATCAAGGAGTATTTGTTTTGCAACTCAATGAAATTATTTTGCACGATGAAATTCCTTTGCAAAATGTAATATTTTAACGTCTATTAGTTCTGCTTAGGTTTACATTTCGATATACACACGAATTTTAGCGTAAGACAGCATTGTCGCTGTATGAAATGTCAAATTACTTTCGTTTTCGACTAATTAAATTAGTATTTAAATGCAGCTCGTGGCCGACGCTCCCCCTTTATGTTATTAATAGTGTTTTCTTCGTTATAGATTAATATTGCGGGTTTATTTTCTACATTTGGTTTATGAATTATCCAATAAACTGTTAAAACGAGTTTGTGTGTTTTTATATATTCCTTTTAACTTAATTAGCATGTACTTATATTTAATTTTATTCAATAAACCCTTTTGATGCAAACGGAAATCGGAATGCGACTTAAAAATTTAAAACTTTAAGAAGGTGATATTATGGTGCACTAATAAAACACAGATTACATTCACGTAGTATATAATGTATCATAATGTTTAAAAACCATGTAACACGATCCAATTCAGATTGAGTGGCATTCTACAATAACCGGAACGAAACATCATGCGTACATTATGCAAAGTTGCAATATCTTATTATGTAAAACCTACTTCCCTTACAAATATCTGCTTTATAATAATAACGTACAAAATATAGGTATATAATGTGTAAACTGTAAAGTTATATTGTATTTATAACAAAAACTAACTGTATCCATGGAGGCATGTGGAGGTAGTTCGGTATATTATAACTATTATTTACTGAGCCTATATAAATATAAAAACCATTGCTATTTGCGCCTGTAGGCGACGATAAACGTGACCAAGGGACCAAGGACGTATCACATATCAAACTTAGAGCCTATACAGGTTATCAAGCTGGTACGAATATGAAACATGCGATATATTGATACTTAACATTTGGTGCATAGTATACTCATATTCTGACGACAATAACATTATCTAATAATGAATAACCCTGTATAACAGTTGTATAATGATACAGAGTAGGTTCATGCGGTATTAGAGCGAAGCGGGATTGGAATGTTTTTGTTACGTAAAATGGTGATACAGAGTCCGGCAAACATCTTGACGCTAGTTCGACGGAGTGGGGAAAAGTTCGCGTATGCGCACTTGCCCATGACCAATAGCGCGCCGGCATCTCCAGTCACCCTCATACCTCCCGCCACGCATATCCAAATTCGCGTTCTGCGCAATCTCCACCCGATTTCAAAATGTTTGCCGTGAACTGTAAACTTCAGTCGAGTTGTATGACAGCTCTATGTCAACCCTCCCGCATATCCGGCTAAATATAAGCGTGTCCGGCTTTTGTTAGGTTTTTGTTTAGCGATGAACCATGATAAATTGCGCCTGTAGAACGAACGCAACGCGCGGGGAATTAGAAAAAACGTACGACCAGTGGCGACCAGCTAAAAAAGAAAAAAGGTCGCTATTGTCGCTAAACGAGCGGCCCACCCCGGTCCGGCTTTTAGAGCAAAATGTCCAGCCTTTTAAAGAGTAGAGTCCGGCTTTTTTGTTTTAGGAGCTGGCAAGCCTACTTCCGCACCGCTCTGCCCCCGCAGGAACCAACTCAGTTTATAGCTACGCCTGTAGTCAGTAAAATTAATGCGATCGTACCAGATATAATACCTATAACTTATTGCGTTTGAATCCTTGGTCACCTAGGTCACTATGGCTTGAAATATATTTAACATTAACCAGTAGAAGGCGAGTACTCACTAGCAAGCTGTGTCAAAACTTAGGTATAATCGTAGACCCGTGATACGAATCTAGATTCTAAAACTGTTTTACAATTGCTCCCTACTGTATAACGGTTAGGACTCAAATGTGCTTGCTTTAAATGTCCTTAAATTCAAGTATTCTTAAATTGATAAAAAAAACGCTTATTATAAAATCAATTTGTAGCAACTTAACATAAGGTCAAAACATCTAAGGCAGTCAAAATCATCTATTTAGTATTGCGGGAAATCTGTGTACACTTATATTATACAACTCATACAGTAAATTATGGTAGATTCTTTTACATATAATAATGGCATATTATATGGACCAGAATCTAACGTGGTTATTGTAAAGTGTGTACATATTGATCTGTCTGCATAAATTAATGTTGCACACGGTAAGTAACAGTATATAAAACAACGGTGAAGTAAACAAATAATAATATTGTAAAAATGTAACATTAACAAGTAAAAAACATGAAACTTGCGTCGACTACCTTAGAGGTTTTGATTATCTTAACTAAGTTTTACATAGGAGCCACTATGAGCCTTAAAAACAATGGTTACAACTTGTAAGAGAATACCCGCCCGCTATAACTTCTGTAATATATAAAACGATGCGCTTAGACAACCTAATTCTTAAAACATCCCAGTAGTACTCAAGTGAGGAAACGTTTAACAGCAATTTCTATTTACAAGAAGCGTGACGCACAAAAATACGATATCTTAAAGTATACATTTCTTTTTCAAACATGAAGCGAAAGCTGTGAATTATCCTTCCCACCATCGGCCAGGCGTGGCCAACCTGCTCCTACGCTACTCGGGACATCCCCAGGGGCGTAACTTACAACAACCTTTCAACTATCGTAGACAGCACCATATCCAGACAGCCGAAGTTCAACTTCAACAGAATGGACAATTCCTTATTTCCGACCCCTGACCTACCTATTTGGCCCGCGAATTAAACAAGTCACCTTAGGCCGATACCCTTCATTGGACACGTGTACGGCCAACGGCGCAACAGACGTTTCAAATTGAAATTCTTAAATTGATTTTGAATCATAATCTGTAGATGGTCAGATAGACATTTGTCGGGAACACCGTTGGCTGTACAATGGATCTTAAAATAATAGTCATTAATTTTTATAACTTAATTAATGAAATTTCTTTATTATTTTTCGCACGCGCAATACTTTTAACTTGCTTATGTGCGAACATCTATGCCCAATAGGGTTAATAAATGCATCAAGATCACAGCTCTATCTTTCAACAATTTGGCCACGTTACACGCTTCACGAGGCAGGCAATACCCGGGAAGTTGACCATTCAAGTTCTCAATCTGAATGTTAACATCTTACTTCTGCGATGGCAAGGATAATTTTAAGAAATAATCTATTTACACGTATAAAAAAAAACACAAAAAATGAAATTAATAATGTATCGCCGTAACGTTTCTTTAAAAAATACCATAGTATTATTATTTATTATGCATTTTAAAAGCGCTAAAATATTATGTTCCAATGAAAAGAAATTTAGATTACTACACGTAACATCGACCGGGTTTAGACATATTTTTTTTGTATTTTTTTATAATTTTATTTTTGACATCGATATGATGCGATTTGAACTTTCATGCCACTCACATACAAGTGCTTTAAAAAATACATATTTCCACTATTTCTAAAAATATCTTAATATGTGGCACTAAAGTAGATTTTCAAAAGTAAAATCATCGTAGAAAGCACAATATTCCCACGCCAGAGATGGGTCCGCACAGTCATCCTGCACTCGATACACCTACTACAATATGAATAGTTATAGACTTTTACAACTAAAGAGATAAAACCCGGTCAAAAACCTTACATTTTAAAGACAGTTTTAGATGGAAACTATATGTTACACGTGTTGGGTATTGGGGTAGTATTATGCAACCATCTGCTATGTCGGATGATGTGAATCACTTACTACTTGAGTTATAACGCTTCCGTTAAAATAGAACCACAATACCCTGTGCTCGTTCTAACCTAACACCTAAAAGCTAGGGACAAATACGGTCGCAAAGGGCACGACGACTATATTTCACGTGTACTCTAGTCCTTAAACTGCTGAGGTAGATGCACTCGCTACAAATTGTAAATAGGTAATTTTTAAATATTTAATACAAACTTATCGTCTATTTCAATATTCTCAATATACCCACATTGTACGTATTATCATTTATACTAACTTACTTTATTACAGTATTTTATAATTTTATGAAAAAATATTGTACGAATCGTTCCCTTTGCGACGAAATTTACATCGAAATGGTATAATTTGAATTATTATGATTATAGAAGCTTGAATAAGTACTATTATTTACTGATAAATGAAAGCCTCTGCAGAGGTTAATATGATTAAATTATGCTATTTACTGTCACAAGCTCTCCGCGTCGACAGCGTCGATTAGATGCAGTAGAGTAAGGCCGGTGCACTGTATGCTACTGCACATAATCTCGGTTTTATCAATCTAGCGTGATTGCTGGCTGCGGCTGCGGTGGGGGCGCGGCTAGCCGGGCGTGGCCAAAGAATAAGGGATTTAAGACGTTATTCAAATACTTAATTTATCGATAATACTTTTTCTCCACCATGCACCAATCTCCCAACTGACACGAACATGTTTAGCAACACAGCCCTTATCCCCGCCACTCGCCAGCTAGCCCCGCCCCTCAGCGAGTGCCGCGCGTTCAGGCGCCGCCCCGCGACGGTCGCGTCCGGGACGACGGATAATTTTCAACGTTAATTTCGAAGCATGGAGTCCGAGACTCACCCATGCGACTCCAAATAGTCTGTCTCGTCTAGTGTTCAATCTGCATCTGCCTGCTGTACCTTTTGTACGTGAATGAGGCGCCAATTTTGCACTTTCTTTTAACAATTTTAATCGATTTCGTGTCGAAGCCTATGATTTTAATTAGCTACACCGTGGTCTATTACAATATTTGCTTTCGCGCATCTGACTTTATTCCGCATTATATCCCTGACTTATAAGTCGAATTCAAGTTCAAAGAACTTATAATACCTAACAGTCTTTGGATACGTTTATCACTAAGACCCTCGCCTCAACTTGTAAATATCTCTCTCCAAAATATATTTCGGAGTTTATATTCATATATTTTTCTTTCTTTTTTTACTATACATCAACTTTTTAAAGACGTATTTTTATTTAACAAATCTCTTCGTTGAAGAGAATTGTCTCGTATATCGGTGGCTAAGCACCTGGGTAGATTTGATTTAGAACGCATATGGACACACCGGAATTAAGTCGTTTTCTTATCTGTGCACTACTCTCTTATAAGTTTATAACGTATAGTTTCTGTACTTCCATATGCGTGTTTGTGTTGTCGTGTCCTTATTCTGCGAAGCGGCTTGCCTCCTCGAGGCGATGAGCGAGAAATTACGTCACTTAAGTAACCAGTTGACTTCACACTTCATAATCTTCTACGAAGTCAAAATATGATCTTAAATGACAACCAGACGTAGGTAATATCCAAGCCAACTTCGACTGGTTGCGGTATAAGAAGTTATATAATTCAAAATTGGTTTTCTTGTAATTTTAATTATTTATAGGCGATCAGTTTTTGTTCAGAATGTTATAGAAAATCCAGATTTTAATCTTACAAAAATATTTTTGGTCTATAGTTAATTAAAACTTTACTGTTTTTAATACCACTTAATACCATGAGTAATCAAAAAATAAGTAAATATTGATTATGAATATATTTTTTTATCTATTTCCATATTCCATTTCCGGTTACTTAAATGAGGTAATTCCCGCCTGGTCCGCCCGTCCGTGCGAGCGAGACGGCGCATGGCGGTCAGCACGTGCGAGCGAGACGGCGCATGGCGGTCAGCCCGTGCGAGCGAGACGGCGCACGGCGGTCAGTACGTGCGAGCCGCGTTGACGCACTCCAGAATCGGTACGACTCTAATCGTTGAATATTCCGAATTCCGTATATTTGTTCACATAAATAACATTACCTTTGTACTCACTCTTTACGCTCACTAATCTTATTACTAGATGTACATAAAAATATCACAGCACTATCGATTCACTTACGCTAAAACCGAGACGCTTGGCGTCTCCGTTCACAATATAATAACATTAAAAGGAATCGAAATAGAAATGCAATGGTGCACTGTCGCTGGACGCAACGACGCACTACACACATTGTTAGGCAAATTAACATTGCACACGAGACATATAAACCTGGCCCTAAACTACATCCCTGTAGATGACCAGACACCATCCATATCCGGAACAATTTTGAAAAGTTATACCTAGAGTGAAATTCAAGTCTTATGGCGTAGGCGTAAGGTTCACAAAGTTTTAGAAGTTAAATTCAAAATCACACTTACAAAAATTCTCAGTGAGTTAGTTTCTTTGCACAATGGGTGGTGTACCGCAAGGCACTGCAACACTTTGGGAACCCTTACCTTACCTTGTTAACATTTCAATTATCATTTCACTTCTTAGCTTAAAAATTTCTAATATATAAGAAATACATCAAACAATTTGGCTTGATTAACTTTCATCATGTAAAGTTCCTTGACAAAAATAGATCCAGACACACTACATTTACTAATTTAGGTAAACCTTTTCTCCAAAATAAAATGCCTAAAACATGTGTCTTTTGTTGTAATTACTTTAAGATAATCTTAATTATTAAGTTGGCTACTGAATGATGGATGTACGACAATTCTGATGATATGAATGTTACGAAGTGGCCAACTTGTTTCTTCGTTACCATATTTAATAGGTGACGTCCAACGACAGCGTCAAAGTAAGCCGAATTGAAATGCAAAACTAAGTGCCGCAAATACCAATTATTTACAAAGCTCTGGATGCCGAAACTTAACTAACTTTGGATCGAATCTAATTAAAAAATCAAAGAACGCAGAAACGTTAAAAGAAATTCCCTTCAAAAGCAAAACTACTAATTCTTAGTGCTCATAACGAAACCAGGCTATCGGTCGACAGCTGAATACAAAACATCTGCCGTTTGCATACACTGACATGGCACAAAACATAAACCAACTCTTCCAATAACAGATGACGATACACTCGTCAAAATGTAAGCAAATAATAATAAAAAATAGTCTTAAACTAAAGTGAGGTAGCATTATTATGAATATTATTAATCATCTAATGTTTGGTGGGATACACGTTAATAATGTATAATCAACAGTTACTCTACAAAATAGCTCCTATGGATTATGAGGTATATACTCGTTTCTGCCTGAGGTAGATGTGAGGCCGGCGCACTGCCGGCGAAGACCGTCGCCGCCAGTCCGTCGCTATAGATACGAATCGTGCGACGAGTCGAGACGAATCGATTCCAATTAAAACAATCGATAGAGATTAAAAATCAAAAATGTTCCTTCTTCTATGTTCTATAAACAGTGATGCGACTACTAAATGGAGTATTTTCGATGTAACAAATCGAAACGATTAGTTGAGTTACAGAAAAGAAAGCAAATTCCAAAAATCTACTTAATCTTTCGGCTGATTCCAGGTGGGCGAAAAACATCTTACATTCACTCACTCAAGTTAAAAGTCCACCCGGAATCAGCCTCGAGATCCGTCGACTCGCCGCCGCTTCAACAATACTATTAACACTAACTAACGTTCAACAACGGGCATGGGCGTAGCCAGTCCTGGGCTCAGGGTGGGGCAGCAGTCTAAAATATGTAACTGGCAAACTATACTCGCGGCAGGGCGGGGCAAGTGTCCTACCCTGCCTCACGGCTACGCCCATGACAACGGGGGAGGGGGAGGCTTTAGAATATGTCTGTGTTCACCGCGTACCTGGCGTCGAGGTCCGCCGCGTACTGGTAGTCGGGGTAGATCTTGGTGAAGACGGGCGGCTCCCACGGGGGGTCTGCCTGGACTGGCGGGGGGTGGGCGGGTAGTCTAGCGGCGTCGGTGATGGTGAGCCGCGGGTCGATGTGCGGCAGCAGGTGGTCGTCCAGGCTGATGTAGTGCCCGCCGGAGGGCAGGCCGGGAGCGTTGACGAACTCGGGCCCGTACTCGCGCGGAACGCCCGCGGGCTCCGGACCGGCGCCAGACTCCGTCAGGAAGGACAGCGAGGACGCTGCCGACAGACACTTTTATCATCCAATGTTTTTTTTTTATTTGGACTAAGCTAGCACTTGACCACAAAGTTGCCTGATGATAAACAACTATGCGGTCTACGATGTAGTAGCGCGCTTGCTTAGGAAAAGCCCGTTAATTCTGGCCTTGAAGAGCCCCAAGTTATATTGTGTAGGAAAGTCAGATCCCGGCAGAGAATTCCACGCCCACGCAGTCCCTATCAAGAAAGATGAAGCAAATCGCTTAGTTCGTACGCGCGGTATCCCCACTGTATACGGATCGAGTCCTTGACCGAGTCTAGTAGTTGGATGATGGAATGAAGCTGGTGGAACCAAATCGTGCAGCCGAGCAGCACAATCGGCAATGTAATTTTAAAGTACCAGAATGGCAATCAAATTCAAGTATTTATTTTGCAGGTGCCTGATGAGAAGAGTCCTACAAACACTACTCAAAAAACTTGGCTACTTTTGTTTATAGGACGTAGCTTCCGAATTGGTGCCAATTGTAAAATGAAATTAAGTTAACTTGTCTCATTTCATCAAAAGTAAAACTAATTATTTAACTTACACTTATACTAACGTAACAGAACTTGAGTTGAAAATCAAATCATTGGAAAGTGATAAAAGAAAGAATAACCTAGTGTTCTTTGGAGTGGAGGAGAAAGGAAAAAATGAGACGGAGCTGATAGACTATATAAAAGACACCGTAGAAGACATAGGAGTACACATAAACAGCCAAGAGATTAGTCAAGTCTATAGAATTGGAAGAAAGACAGAAAATAAAAACCGACCGGTTGTAGTCTCGCTCACAACAATTTGGAAAAAACATCTTATACTCAAAAACAAGTCAAATTTCCCACCCAACATCTATATAAAGGAGGATTATTCCAAGGAAACCCTAGAAATACGAAAACAACTTCAACCCCAAGTGGAGGAAGAAAAGAAGAAGGGAAACATCGCCTATTTAAAAAAGGACAAACTTATAGTGATCAAACCGAAAGATATCCCTAGAGAAAAGAGGAAGCGAGAAATTTCAAGTTCTCCCAAACATTCAACACTGAAGAAAGCCAGCACAAATAATTCCTCGAATAAAATAACCCAACCTCCTACTAAAGCTCAAAGGAACGAAATCATCAGACCAAACAAACTGAATTTTGTCGAAAAAACAAGATCTGACTCCCAACTAAATAATCCAAAAAACTAATTAAGGCCCCGAAAAACCGGAAACAAACACAAACAAAAACTGCTACAAAAATTTGTTATAAACAAAAACAACAAACAAATCGTCTCCCACTACGGCTGGTCCCCGCGGGAGCACTAGACCAAAACCCTCCAGCAAAAAGAAGTGAAGCATTCTATATTGCAACACTTAATACGAGAACCCTCAGGAAACAAGAAAGTTTGCTAGAATTAGATGAACCTTCCAGGGAAGTCGACCGCCACCCTCCAACAAACCCTATTAAAAATGGGATACAAAAACTAAGTAGACTATACCTATGTACACTAAACACGCGAACATTGAGAACACCAGAAAGTCTGCAAGAGCTGGAGTTAGCTATTGGAAACATCAAGTGGGACATTTTGGGAATAAGCGAAATGCGAAGATTAGGTGAAGGAATAGAAGAGAGAAGCCACTTTATTATGTATCACAAAGGCGAAGTTGCGGGACAAAGAGGAGTAGGATTCTTAGTAAAGCTAAACCTAAAGAGCCAGATCATTGGTTTCGAAGGCATATCAGATAGAATAGCGGCAATTCATATTAACTTACCAAAATATCCAAAAAAATGGACAGTCATCCAAGTTTACTCGCCGACAGAACAAGCAACAAAAACAGACATAGATAGTTTCTACGAAAAACTAAGGGAAATCACTGAAAAATATTCGGAAAATAATCTAGTACTCATGGGGGACTTCAACGCCCAAGTCGGCGCTCGACTAGCTGGGGAAGAACATATAATAGGCAAGTACGGAAATGGCAAGAGAAGCAAAAACGGTGAAAAACTAGTTGAATTCTTGCTTGAGAATAACTTAACACTTCTCAATTCCATGTTCCGCAAAAAGCCCAAAAACAAATGGACTTGGATATCTCCAGATGGAAAGACTAGAAATGAGATTGACTACATACTAACCAACAAAGTAAGGTCTTTCAGCGATACAGGAATAATACAAAAACTAAACTTCAATACTAACCACCGTATGGTACGCAGCTGTCTCAATGAAAGTAACACAAAAAAAATCTAGACCAAAAGAAATTCAAAGGAACTACTTACAAACAATTAGCGAAAAAAGGAACTCAAACAACACCACAGAAGACCTAATGGAAGTAGTCTCCTCAGATATGGATTTAAACGAAAGATACAACAAAATAGAAAGTAAGCTTAAAGAACAGGCAATCATAAAAATAAACAAGACCCAAGAATCTTATCTAAGTGAAAAATCTACAAAACTAATTGAGGACAGAAGAAATTTAATAATGAAAAAGAATAGGAAAGAAAATGAAAAGGAGATCTCCAACTTAAGTAAACAGATTCGCGAAAATATGAGAAAGGACAGGAAAACCAGAAGAATCAAAATCTTAGAGGATTACATTACTAGAACGGGAGGCACGAGAAAAGCGCTCAAGGAACTTCGAGAGCAGGGAAAAGAATGGATACCTAAGTTAAGAGACAAACAATTACCAACTACATCTCGCAGCAAAATCCAAAGTATAGCAACAAACTACTATCGCTTACTATACAAAGAGCACAGCTCACAGACAAATATACAATTGCCCGACAGAGACCATGATGGCACGCAGGGCAATAGAATCGAAGATGCAGAAGTTATCCCAGAAATACTAGTATCGGAAGTGGAAACAGCCATAAAAAGTCAAAAGATGGAAAAAGCCCCTGGCCCGGATAGAATTACAAACGAACTCATGAGAGGGAATGTTAAAGAACTAAGCCCAATACTAACAAAGATCTTCAATGAGTCTCTGTATACCGGCTGCGTCCCTAGACAGTGGGCAGAATCACACATAATACTAATACACAAGAAAGGACCAAAAGACGAAATAGGAAATTACAGGCCCATTTCACTCATTTCGAATGTATATAAAGTTTTTGCCAAAGTGATTCTGAACAGAATATCACACACACTCGACGAAAATCAACCTGTGGAGCAAGCAGGGTTCAGGAAAGACTTCAGCACAATTGATCATATACATACAGTCAAACAGCTCCTACAAAAATACAACGAGTACAACAAAACCATTTACCTGGCCTTTATTGACTATGCCAAGGCTTTTGATAGCCTTAATCACAACTCTGTATGGCAGAGTCTAAGAGAGCAGGGTGTACAAAACGCTTACATCAACATTATCAAAAGCATCTACAGCGAAAGTAAAGCTAGAATCAGGTTAGAATCCACAGGAGATGTCTTTCAAATCGAGAGAGGCGTTAGGCAAGGCGACCCACTCTCACCAAAGCTGTTTACAGCAGTGCTCGAACAAATGTTCAGAAAATTGGAATGGGAACATCTGGGGCTAAACATAAATGGAGCACGACTGAGTCATCTAAGATTTGCTGACGACCTGGTTATATTTGAAGAGGACCCACTAACACTGGAATCCATGATACAAACCCTAGTTGACAGAAGTAAAGAAGTAGGTCTAGAAATTAACATAAGCAAAACTAAAATGATGACCAACTCACTACCCACAGACATAACCATCAACGGACAGAAACTCGATTACGTAGAAGAGTATGTATATTTAGGCCAGATAATATCGCCAAATGACCAAATGTCCAAAGAAATAGGCAAAAGAATTGCGACAGGGTGGAAAAAGTATTGGGCCTTGAAAGAAATCATGAAAAGTAAAGAACTGGGCTTGAAGATCAAGAAGAAGACTTTTGATACCTGTGTCCTACCCTGCATCACATACGGGTGTGAAACCTGGGCGTTGACGAAAAGCCACAGAGACAAACTAGCAAGATGCCAAAGAAGCATGGAAAGAAGCATGCTAGGTTTGAAACTAGTGGACAAAGTCAGAAGCACAGACATCAGGCGTAAAACGAAATTAACAGACATATTGTCACGCATTGATCAACTTAAATGGAGATGGACTGGGCACATGCTCCGTTGCAAAAAAGAAAAGTGGAGCAAAAGAGTCACGGTTTGGTATCCATGGGACGGCACTAGGAGTAGAGGTCGTCAAGCAAGAAGATGGGAGGATGACCTGAAAATGACTTTAGGACCCTTTTGGTTAAGAGTAGCGGCAGACAGAGAACAGTGGAAAGAGTTGGAGGAGGCCTTTGCCATAAGGCACACCGAAATAAGAGATATTTTATAAGTGCAGCTGTTCAAACTACAATAATCTATTTTACTGTCTTATTTTGTTTATACTTTAAATGCTTTTACTTGTTATTTTTACTATGTATTTCGGAAAATAAAGGCTTTATTATTATTATTATTAAAACTAATTATTTCAACCTTAAATCTAGTCGCAGGTGTCTATGGGCGGTTACCATCGGGTGTTTGCTTAAGAATTATTTTTCTAGAATGAATGAAAGATAAAGTGTGAACGAATGTATAGATTAGATATAAATCGAATTTGCAAGAATACATAAATTACAGTTCTGTGAAATTGCTCACCTGTTGGAATACTCGGACTCTGCGGCCAGAGGGCATTTTCTAAATCAGTGATATCACCAGCGCTTGTGTCGATGGAATCAATGGGACCTATCTTTTCCTCCAGCAATTCCAACACGCTTGGATCTATACCCTCCGTCTTCCAACTGGATTCATCAGTATTTTCAAAACTTGGCGTTTCATAAACATCTTCAATAATTTTCGCTGGTTCGACATTAATTGCATTGTTATTATCGAGTGTATCATTCGATTCTTCATTTGGATTTTCCTCATTAAAATCTTCGATTGTGTTCAATATCTTTTCAATTCTTGTATTAGGTTTGGGATTTGGAACTTTCGTCGTTTTATTAGGGTTGTACACAAGCTTTATGTCTATCTTGGTAATGTTGTGCATGCATTTCATATGTTTGACCAGGTTGGGGTGACTGGCGAAAGTTTTCGAGCAAACGGTGCATGAGTATGGTCTGAGGCCGGTGTGGATGTTGGTATGCTGCTTTAGGAGGTATGACTTGGTGAAACTCTTGCCGCAGTAGGAGCATTTGTGGCCTTTCTCTTCGTTATGGCCTTTCATGTGGTGGTTAAGACGAGAGCGTGCGTTGTACACCTTGAAAAGAAATTGAGTTCCTATTTATAATGCTTGAACTGATGTACAGTCAAAAGCACGTCAGACGTAACACTTTGGACTTTGTACCACTCTTATGTCGGGGGCATAAGTGCTATTATCGAACTGCAAGTGTTTACCATGATGTGCTGTTGACCATACATCAAAAGGTTTATTTTTTTATTCGGATTTTCATGAGTACGTTTATTTTATACAACATCAGTTGGCAGACAGGCACGCAGCCCACCTGATAGTAAGCGGTCACTGGAGCCTATTCCATTGAGGGACACTTCACCAGGAAACGTCGGTCAATGTGCTGCCAGACTGTAGGCGCATCTGATCTTCGAGCATTAAAATTCAAGTGTACTGGGTCCCACATTAATATTGAAGGAACACAGTCAGACTGTTATGGTGGCAGATTTCACCCGTGTGGGTGGTAGCTAGTCAGTCGGACTCTGAAAAAGTTCTACCACCAACCAGACTCAAGGCGGGAATCGGACCACGACATCGGGGTTTTATACCCGAGCGACGTAGCCACTGTTCCACTTGAGGCTTGATAACTATCATATCAATTACAATGTTGTACATGAGCATTTTACTAATATTGTATGTTTCGTCAATAGATAGACTTTGTTTAAAAAAGGAGTAGATAGAATTTTGAAAATTGCTTAAATGTCATCTTGAGCATTAAGCTACAATTTGGTCATATTGCAATTAGCTATTATACGATTCACGATTCGCGATATATTATAATTGTTAGAGATGGGAACAAAGTAATGGGCTCACAAATGAAAGTGTTCACGAAATTGCCCAATGATTACATTAAGTTTTATTAAGATACGAGTTGGAGTACCTTCCCGCAGATCTTGCATATATGCAGCACGGAGCAGAAGTGTTGAGTGACGTGCTTCATGACGAGGTACTTCTCCGCGTAGGCGCGGTCGCACACCGGGCAGCGGAACTGCGCGCGGCGGTGCAGCGGCAAGTGGCGCGCGGCCGCCGCCGCCGAGCACAGCCGCAGCCCGCAGGCCCGGCACGAGCGCCCGGCCCCGCCTGCGCCCGCCCCGCCTGTGCCCGCCCCGCCTGCGCCCGCCCCGCCTGTGCCCGCCCCGCCTGCGCCCGCCCCGCCTGTGCCCGCCCCGCCTGCGCCCGCCCCGCCTGTGCCCGCCCCGCCTGTGCCCGCCCCGCCTGGAGCAGCGTGCGCCTGCGCGTGACGCGACAGCTCCGCCGCACTGCTGGAGCTGTGACAACAATGGTCAACTTAGCACAGGCTCGCCCCGAAGACAGAGACTTTACAGTGCTTCAAGATTAATAATGGGCATTGGAAAACTTTGGAAACAATAGTAACACATTATAGAAACTATTATAAAAAATATTTATCCCAATTTTTATCTCAAATATGGTCAATAGTGTAAGTATAAAATAAATTAATCAATCGCTCTGCAAAGTACTGAAACAATCGCTTTATGCATATGATATTTATCAACTTAAATAAATTTAAGGTTAAACTATTAGGCAGGCATACAGGATCCCAGAAAACTGTGAAAAACGTAACCCAACAGTTACACAAGCAGTTCTTTTTATTTTATCTAAGGCTTCTTCAGATGTTAGCTATGATTATGCATCAATGGCTTACAGTCTATGACTATATAGCAGAGAAGTTTGATCACATGTGTGACAAAGTCTGCACCTACTCAAGTCGCACTGTATCTTGTAAGGGTCTACAAACTTACATCTTCTTGCACGTCTTATCTGGGCACTGGTGGGAAGTAGAATAATGCACGGATTGCTGATGGTACTGGAGCCGGCGTCGAGTCTTAAAGCCGCGCGAGCACTGATTGCAGTTGAATGACAGCTGTTCGTCGCCCGCGTCAGCGTGGTACGCCGCCACGTGCGACACGAGCAGCGAGAGGCGGGGGAAGCACTTGAAGCACTTCTCGCATCTGGAAGAAGCCATTTAAATCATCAACTTTGCTGTTGACTATTTGTTTGGAAATGTATAGACGCACAGCACAGTATTCAAGATGCCTGATCCTGTTTTATCCAAGGCATGTGGTAGTAATCTACACAAGTACACAATTAACTAAAATTAACTTGACCTTATTCAGCGTAGCAATTTTTCTTTTGTAGTATACTATCAAAACAATTTTTTTTTTCAGTATATATTTTAAACACTAGTTAAATATTTAATAATCATACAAAATATTTGTACTATAAGGGAACTATTCAAAGAAAAATATTACTATACTTTAATGTTACTGATACTTACTGGTATCTGCCCCTGGCATAATGGTCATAGCAATGATTGGCAAACAAGTTGTATTTATCATATTCCTTCCCACAAATGTTGCAGACATACACAATAGGTTTATCAACATGGTCTAATACGTAATGGTTATCAAATTCAGGTCTGGCCTTATAGGTTTGGTCACAGAGGCTGCAGAAAATGCCACCCAAAAGATCTATTGAACTATCATTCTTTATTTCAGTTATTTCCTCTTCATCATTAGCCAGGTCTTCAGTAAGTACATTGCCAAAATGCTTTGTCAAATGACTAGCATCATTTTTAATATCGGAGATTGTCTCGTCGCAGATGGGGCATGTGTAGGTCATGTTGCAATGATCTTCTACGTGCTGTTCGCAATCGTCAGTGCTGTCTATTTTTTGGCCACATGTTCCACAGTCATATGGTGGGCCCTGGTCATTTTTATGCACAATTTGATGTAATGTAAGTTCTTTTTTACTTTGGAATCTAAAAAAAATACAATAAGTCATTAAACAACAGCTTTAATTATAATAACACTGCTTTAAGCTGTCCAAAAGACAGTAGTGGTATCTCAATCCTTTTTATTAATAATTTATGAATCTTATTCATATTTGTTCTAAATATGTTTTTTTATAGCAAATAGAATAAAATACATTCATACAATTACCAGGCAAATAATATACTAATTAGAAGATGAAAATAAATTATCTGATTATGGAAAGAAACTTACTCTTTATTGCAGGTAACACATTTGTACTGGTGTAAAGCTTTTATATGGCTGTTGAGGGAACAGAGTTTAGAGAAGACTTTGTCACACTGTTCGCATCTAAAAATTAAGAACATGGCAAATTAAATAAATTATTTTTATGGTAAAAATTTTGGTAATTGAATGAATATTAATATGATTATACTGACTTGAATTTATCTTTTGTGACATGTTGTAGGTAGCAGTGGCCACGGAAGCTTGGATACCCTGCTATCTCTTTGTGGCACACCACACAAGTGTATACTATGGCTGCATTGCCCAGACCATGCTTTTCATAATGGCTATCATATTCCTTCTTGTTTCCAAATGTTATGTGACAAATGTGGCAATAGATACCACCAATCTTGTCTATCGTAGTGAGTTTTAAAGGCATCTTATTTTTCTCCAATTGGTTGGGAGCATCCCCTATAGGGACCCACTTAGAGAGCGCGGCCATGGTGCTATGTATGATTCATCTGTTACTATTGCATATCAAATGGATTGAGGTAATGTTGCTATTGTTGAAATCATAATAGCGTGCTGTTTTACTGAAAGCTACATGTTTATGATTTTTTTATTGCCTGAAAATAAAAATTATTATGTAAATAACAACTCCTTTTACTTTACCAAGTCAATGCATTATAACCACTACCAAAATATATCAATTCGTGTAGGTACCTTAGGGGGCAAATAGAGAAGTCGGAATGGCATTTTGTCTACCTGAGACCACCTCTTGTTTTATATCCACATCTTTCAATTTAAGCACACATGCATGCCGGTTTCTTGGTATTTACGCTTCACAGCTGTTTACAATACACATAAACGTAACACACATATCAAACGGAACTTCATTCTTCTATAAATGCGCTATCGAACATGTACTAATTACAGCACCTCCTTGTCATAGATAAATTCGTAGGTTGTTCAGCCATTATCCGAAAGCAAACCCAATGCTCTGCAACAATCGATCTAAGTACTTACGAAACCACAAGAAAATTTGCAGATGAACATCAGTTAAATGTACCACTACATTTTACATAACAACAGACTAATGAAAGTTAAACTTTAATAAAAATGCAATACCGGATAACAAACAACGCCAAGAAAACGTGTGAATTTTGATTTTGAGTTTTTGACAGATACTAAATAAAAATCGATGGAAATAATTGCCATGTTCATCTAAATCTAGGTAGTGCCATGGACAGTTAAACGACGCTTACTTAAAAAAACGGCACTTTTTGTTTCACCCCCCGCGAGTGTAAAGCGATCAAAAGCGATGAAAATTATTGACATTTTTTTTTTTTTGTATATCTGTATTCTGTCCAATTCTGTCTGTCTATTTGTCTATTTATCTTCTAACTAGTCTGTGGTCTGTCTGTTTTGCGTTGGATGGATTGGACAAGTGAATTTTATGTATTTTTGAGCAAATAATTTAAAAAACTAATAGGGTTTTGTAGTTTTATTAAAATAATCTTCTACAAACAAGGGAAATTAATTAGGTATTTAAAAAAATATATACCCATTGTTGTATCTCACAAAATATGCAATAGAAACAGTGGATAAAAGCCTGGTTATACTATTCGTATTCAATTTAGTTTGGTTCGCAGTTGGTGAGTCTAATTCCAATATTTAATTTTACTATAGTGGGTCTGTTGGTAATGTGTGTAAAAATATTCCACTAAACGAATTTATATATTTTTTATGTTAAGAACCGCCAATCGTGGTAACAGCTTAAGCGAAATTCTTTACATTTTAATTCATTAGCTATGTACCCAATTTGTCGCGTCTTCAACGTATTACTTACTCCATTTCATAGTACATACTATCTTTCTGGCCATTCTTAATTGAAATACGAGTCTGTTGTGGATAAAAGTTATGTTTTGTAATCAAACTAGTTGGCAGCGCGCCAACAGAACTCCAGAAATAGTGCGCGTCTATGAGTAGTTTACGTTATTTCATTGCGAATGATTGAGCTTCGCGTCCGTTCCTCCGAGAGATATCGTCTGCGATGGATCGGCGCAACCCCCTGCACTCCAGCTTCCATGGCTCCATGAGGAGCAGAGACTCCTCATCGACAGCAGGCAGTGAGGATCCAAGAGAAAAAATCAAAGACTGCTTCAGGAAATTCATAGCTTTTATGTTTACACAAGTGGGTGTTGGTGCACTAGTTGTATGCTATGCGATACTTGGAGCAGCAAGCTTCATGCACATTGAGAAGGACAACCCTGACAAACAGTTGAATGATGTGAGGGAGTGGAGACAGAAGTGTGCTGAGAAATTGTGGAACATAACAGTCTCTGTGAATGTATTTAATGAGACAGCATTTGTGAAAAAGGCTGATGAAGTTCTGAAGGTGTTTCAGAGTAATATTACGGCAGCAATACACACAGGGTACAGTGGTCGATCAGCAGAAGATATCTGGTCATTCCCAGCTGCACTGATGTACTCTTTATCGGTGTTCACTATGATAGGCTACGGCAACGTCTTTCCAAAGACAGTTTGGGGTAAACTTGTCACAGTGGCGTATGCTTGTTTCGGTATACCAATATACATCTTGTACTTTTGCAACATGGGGAAAGTTCTTGCAAAATCTTTCAAATGGTTGTACATAACTGCTCATGAGTGCAGCCGGAGAGATGATGCCTTGTTTGAAGACGGCGAGATACCTGTGAAGAGGAAAATAACAGTTCCATCGACAGCTTGTCTGTGGGTCATATCATTTTACATACTCACTGGTACTATAATGTTTGGAGCATGGGAGAAGTGGAACTATCTGGATTCCACATATTTTTGTGTGATTAGTTTATGCAAGATTGGCTTTGGTGATTTTGTTCCGGGAGCTAATATAGCCGACTCAGCAGGTGGTTCTCACCTGAAGCTTGTCATCAACTTCATCTATGTCCTGCTGGGCATGGGCTTGGTTGCCATGTGCTATAATTTGATGCGTGAGGATGTGAGGGTCAAAGTAAGGGAGCTAAGAGAGGACCTGAAGAACTGTCTTGATGATATCACATTGAAAATAACAGTGTGCATGAATGACACAAAATATTACCATCACAAACAAACCAGGAACATAAAATAATGTTTTAACTTATAATAAATATTATTAGAAAAATATACATAGTTAAAACTAAAGTTATTAATTTATAATAATATACATATAAATAAGTTTTGTCAATAACTTACTATTGCAAGTAGCTACTTATTAAATGAAAACATAAAAATAATAATTATAAGAGAAATGTGTTTTTTATCTTTTTTTAACTAGGTTACAAATTTAATTTTTATTGCAATAAATACATATTTTCCATACAATTTTGTTTTTCTCTCTTTTTATTCACATTAGTAAGGTTGTAAGGATGGATGGATATTTGTAACTCATTCACGCTAAAACTACTGAATGAATTAAGAAAAAACTTACAGTGATACAGCTTATATACCAAGAATACTACTTTTTCACAATTTGTGAATGTCTTTTTTCGGACAATTATGCGTTAAGTCACCATAACCGTGGGCTAGCTAGACCTGATAGTTCCCACACCGATTAAACTTCCCTGATTTCCCCTTTTCACCCGACGGGACGAGCTGGTTCCAGTCTTATGGCTATTAACCAGCCCAATGCTATAAAACAGTGTTATTAGTAGCCATTTTTATCTTAAACAAAAAAATACATTTCCACCTACCCGTTTCTCGGACATGTAACGAGTTTTTTGCCTACCAGAGACAAACGCGCGCATCTAGTACCATGAGTCATGGTTTAGATGCGCGCGATGTCATGGTCCATGACAAGCTCTTGAGCCGCTCGGAGGCAGGAAGGTACAGGGATAAACAAGTTGATAAGCATTTCGGCCACCAAAATAGTTAGAAGGCTTATGGGCTGGTTAATAGCCACAAGGCTGGCACCGGCTCGTCCTAATCGGGTGTGAAGGGGAAACCGGGGGAGTTAAGTGGGTAGTGGACGCTTCAGTCTCGAGTCCCACACACGGCCGCGGGTCTAGCTAGCCTGCGTTTATGGTGCGTAAACGTATTCTCCTCCGAGATAAAAAGATTCTTTACTTTTTTTATATTCCAGTGTGTGATGTGGTCCCGGGCGGGTTGAGAGGCGGGATGCTGCCGCTGCGGCTGCGGCGCGTGGCGGGGCACGAGGGCCGGCTCAACGACGCGCTGTTCCAGCCCGCCGCGCGCAAGCCGCCCCACCACCACCAGCAGACGCTCGTCTACTTCGGCGGCGACGTGCAGGTACGTGCACATCTACAGTTGGCTATCGATTAAAATCGAAAGCAAACACTAATCCAGTGTGGGTGGACTAGTTTTACGTCTACGTGTAGCGCCCGTCACTTCGTGCTATGTCGTGTATCACGTAGGGCTTTTTCACAGTCCTACTGGCTAGCTACCACCCCCACAGGCGAAATCTGCCGCCATAACAGCTCTGGCTGTGTTTCGGCAGTATTAATGTGGGAGCCAGGACACTTGAAATCAGAGGCTCGAAGATCAGATGAGCCTACAGTCTGGCAGCACATTGAGCGACGCTTCCTGGTGAAGTGTCCCTAGTGTTGATTCGAATTTCGTCTATCGCAATCGGAAAACTTTTAATTTAACTAAAAAAAAAAAACTTTATAAATCTATTGTACTACCAAAATAGAATCATTTTACTGCGGGAAAACAATGACTAAAATGTCACGCAGTATAAATTAGTCTTGCAAAGAGAATTCAATGCAAAGATTAATGTAGTACCGATTCAAATTATAAAATACTTTTATTCTCCTATCAGGACTACCCTGAGGTGATGCAGGCGCACCGCGACAACAGGAACTACTTGAAGTGGAATCTGGAGAACACAGCGCGCATGCTCGGACACAACTTCCCCTACAAGCACATACTCGTCGTCAGACCTTCTAGGTAAGCAGGTTGCAAATATTACCCACAAAACAATAAAAAGGTGTATGTAATACTAGCCATCCGTCCGCAGTTTCACCCGCGCGTTATTTCTTTTTTCAAATATCCCCCCCTTCCCCCCACATTTCCGGGATCAAAAGTACCCTATGTTCACCGGGGATAGTGTAGCTATCCAACAGTGAAAGAATTATTCAAATCGGTTCAGTAGTTTAGCAGCCTATTCAATTCAAACAAACAAACAATCAAATCTTACCTCTTTATAATATTAGTATAGAAGTATAGATAATTGTATTGTAACAGGATAGAGTACAAAAGCTTCAGCTGCTACGACAACTTCGTGCCGAGCAACAACGCCGGCGTGCCCGACCACACGCCCACGCACAGCGCGCTGCACCACCTCGAGAGGTAAGCCATAACTAGCCTTCGGCGTAATCCCGGAGGAATGGGATATTTTTTCAGGATAAAAACTATAAAAACTCTTCTAAACCCCTCCCAAATGTAACTGCTCCGTTCGCGTTACGACGTGAGATAGATAAGACCAAAAAAGCACTTCCCTCTTCCCTTTCTATACCTATTTGTTATTCCCGTAGGAACGGGATAATAAATAGCCTATCATCGATTGACCTATTGTAAAGATTGACCGTCTTAGCCGAAATTGGAACTATTATGATAATAATAATATGGATGCACGCATGCTTTAAAGGACCGGGTCCACATGGGCCCGAGATCTTCAAAAGTACCAACATAATAATAATAAATAGTGTTGGATCTGTATCCCCACATACGTCTTCCAAAAGGACCGGCCTCTGTGCCTTGATATCCCGTAGGAGAGATACAATAATAATAATATATTATTATTATGTTTATTGCACAAAAGAAATACAAACACATTAAAAAAACAGAATATTATGCCCGAAATTCGAAATATGACTACATATTTTGTCTGGAGCCCTTGGCCTTTAATAATTCACAATGGTGAAGCAAGTTATTCTGAATGTTAATTTTCCACCAGGTTGTTGCAAGGAGTGAGCACGAGGTTAAAAGCGCTCCCAACCACTGAGTTACTAGAAGCGGTTTCCTCTGTGTCTCTGCCTGAAGAAATCGATATCGAAGATTTACATGTAAGACCATTTCGTTACAAGTGACAATAAAAATTCTTTATTTTTAAGCCTTATGTATGTGTTTCAAAATTAGAGGAATGTTGACATTTATTTTCTATAAAAAGAAAATGACATCTGATGTCACCGCCGTTTATTTGCACGGGTTATCCCCACCACCATACAGCTGCTCCCACATAATCCAATATTTGAAATTTGTTGGTTAATATTAATAAATTGTGTAAATTTTATTGAGAAAGGAAATATCATTATATTTATTATTCTTTTTTTCCCTTTTTTTTTGTAAAAGTGAAACACAGTCAAGTACCAAATTTATGGAATTAGGGCTCTTTCAAATTAGACGTTTCGTGTAAAAATTAAAACCGTCTGTACGCGGAGCGGCAAACGCGCGGCTACCGTACCGCAGCCGTCCGACACAAAACGTCTAATTTGAAAGAGCCCGTCTTAGTGAATTGATACTATTACGTGATGTTGTCAGGCTGCGTCGCTGCCGGCGGCGGCCAACGGCGCTAAACCCGCGCAGGCGCTACACAAGCCGTGAGTAGGTTTTGTTCCAATGGATGTCGTGATTCTACTACTCTACTCTACCTAATGTTACAGTTTATACTAAATAATAGAAAAACTAATCGCATCTGCATCCCTGAAAACGCTGAGTGAAGAGTGACACATTTCTGTCCTCAATTCCCGATTTGGATCGAGGCGACTTTAAGCAATCAACAGAATAAAAAAAAGTCACGTATTGGCTTTTTTAATACGTATAAGATTTTAAGGAAATAAATATAAATAATTATAGATATTAATATCTAAACCTATTATTGTTATCGAATACGAATAATTGAGTGCATATTAAATTCAAAGGATTTTCCAATACTAGGTCAGTTGGCAGACTGATACGCAGCCCACCTGATGGTAAGCGGCCACTGCGGCCTATTCCACTGAGGGACACTTCGCCTGGAAGCGTCGCTCAATGTGCTGCCAAACTGTAGGCTTATCTGATCTTCGAGCCTCTGATTTCAAGTGTACTGGCTCCCACATTAATAGGGGTGATACCTTATGCCTGTAAGTAAGTTTAGTAACACATGGGGTAGTAAATCATGTCTGATGAATGTGTCATAGAGAGGAACCGCTGTGGTGGCGTGAAGGCCTGGCGTTGGACGAGACGAGGCTGACGCTGGCGGGCTTCAGCAAGGGCTGCGTCGTGCTCAACCAGCTCATCTACGAGTTCCACTACACCAAGACCCTCACGCCCGGAGACGCGCACATGATGAGGTATGAAAGAGTCCGGCAAACATCCTGCTTATATAAAACATTAGTTATGTTAAAAAAAACAGGTGAATGTAAACAACACCGATATACCTGTTTATAGCAGGCAACCCTAACGATGCGGCCGACTGAGAGCTGGCAACCATTGTTTTTTTTTCAATTTGTGTGTGAGATTATTATATTTCAGATGTCGTAAAATTCATTAAAAAAACATATAGTTGCAATTTCAAGTAGCGAATTAATTTTATCAAAATTAATTACAGGTAATTGCGCTTAATTTTTTATAGGTAACCTATCCCTAATCCATTATCTACTTCCTTAACATTCATTTAAAATTAGTTGTATCAAAAAAAACAGATACCTGCAGTATTGAGCAGTGGGATTTAGACTATAAGTGATGTATTGTATTCGCAGGTTCATGGAACGCATCGAAGACATGTACTGGCTGGACGGCGGGCACGCGGGCGGCAAGAACACGTGGATCACGTCGCGCAGCCTGCTCGAGACGCTCACCAGGCTCGGTCGGTTGCCCTTCTGTTATGCTGGCCATACACCATCATGCCTATCGTCAAGTCGGCATGATGCGATCGATTGGATCAAGTAGACTTGACCGTGTGTGGGCGGTTTGATCCAATCGATCGCATCATCTGATCTAAGATCAGATGATCTTCGAGCCTTAAATTTCAAGTGTACTGGTTCCCTTATTATTGTTGCCGAAACTCAGCATTTATATCTTTGAAAATTTAAAATTTGCTGTCTTTGATAAGAATAAGATTTATTTGTTGGCAGATGTGAATATCTTTGTACACGTTAGCCCGTACCAAGTGCAAGACGAGGGCCGGCCGTGGATCGGACGGGAGGAGAAAGCTTTCACCAGTTTACTTCAGAAACTTGGAGCCAAGGTACGTTCACATTTTTATAATAGTTAGTAATCCTTACTTTATAGGATACACTATGGCACAGCTTACGGTGACTCGGTGACTTACCGAGCCTAGATTACGGGGCCCTGGGTTCAATAGCCGGGTCAAGTTAACTTTGTGGCGGCTTTTTCGTACACAGCTCGGGTTTGTGGTCACAACCCGATATAAAAGTTGCTTGGTTTTCAAGATATTGCCAATTTAAACTTTTTCTTCACGTTTTCTAACATGTTCAGTGCAAGCATTAAGTTAGATAGCCCTCATGTATGGATTTTTTGTACTCTTGTTGCAAATATTAGGTAAGATAATAGAAGTGTTATTTTGTCGATAACTAAAAAAATTTGAAAATTTAGAAAAGGTTAAAATTGGCAATATTTTGAAAACCTAGCAACTTTTACTGAGGTCATGTTAGGCTTGTGCCTCTTGTGCTGGCCTACCTCCAGTGTCACTGTGACGTGTAATTTTTGGGACACCCTGTATAATAGGCTGATATTTTATGAGTTGCTATTGTGTCCAGATTCGCCGCTACCTGCACGAGCAGTCGGGCTCGCCGCAGTCGCTGCAGATGCACTTCGACGTGCTCGCCAGCTTCAAGCGCGTGCAGGACGCGCCCGCTCCCGCTCCCGCTTCCGCCTCTGACACGGACGACGACGACTCCTGAACCCGAGGACAGAGACCCTATGTGATCGTCGAGCCAGTGTTCCACCGTGTTGGGGGTATGCGTTAATTTAGTAGGTGATTCACAATGTGAATTGGCTCGTTTTCCACCAGAAGATAGATGAAGTCTAGTAGGGGCCGGAAAAGTATGTGATGGATTAACGATAACCACACACATTTACGATAACCAAATAAGGCAGTGACAAAATATTACCCACCGTAATTGGAATCTTATTGGACTTGTAGTATTGGCGAAAATCAATGAAAAATTGGCTTAAGCCTTTATACTCGAAAAGGGTTAATTTTGTAAGAGAATAAGCTCGTTTTCCGCCAGAAATTTGGTGAAGTCTTACTTCGCACCAAAAGGATGAATGTGCAGATAAATACGCTCCAAAAATGTTTAAATATATTTTTTTAACTTTTGATGAAAAGAGGAACGACTATACTGTAATAATATCGATACTATCGACGGCACTGTCGAAATTGTTACCCGTTTTTAAGGTCAAATATCGATATAAATATTATATTGGCATATTCTAATTATCTAAACTATTGACAAGCTAGGAGACATTATAAACATGTGTTTGTTTTCTAACATGCCACGATGAGTGCAATTAAAACGCTCTTCAGAGCGTTTTAATTGCACGCATCGTGGCATCTCTGATGGAAAAGTAGTTATGGATTTAACCGAATCGAAAGTTGTCTATATATTCATAATTAATATATTTAGTAGCTCAGTGCCACTTCATCTAAATATCGGGTTTGGATTGCAAAATATGGACTCAAATGCGGCGATTTCGCCTCTTTAACGATGGATTGAGACTGAAAAGTTCTAACAACGATTCAGAGGTTGCAGACTTTAGTTTTCCCTACGTCTAGAAATGCCTTCCAAAGAATGAATGAAATATTTTTACAGCTGTTTGCTACATATCCGAGCACTGGCGTGACTATTTAGCTAAAACTTTAGGTTTTTTATTTTCAGTAAATCACTGCCTGAAGCTTCCAAATATTTGTGTGAATCTTTTGTCAATTAGCTAGTCTTCGTTTTGCTCCAATTTTATATCATGGTTAAAGAGTTTCATAACCCCAATAAACTTGAAAGGTTTCCTCGAGAGAATTCCCTTCAACGCCAAGCTAGTTTCAAATTACGCACTACGAAATTTCCTAGCAAATTTAAAATTGGAGGCATAGGATTAAAAGAACTGAATTATAATAATTATTGTGACCCCTTTCGCTACGTTACGCCACTGCACCTTTCGAGTCTGCATCCGACCGTACAAGATTTAAATAAATTTAATAGTAACGCTTCAAAGCACTGAGCTCTATGATAAATACGCTCAGCGCTTCAAAGTGAAGTTTCTGTTGTTTTTCAGTATTCGTCGTAAGATAATAAGATGTTTAGCTTGATGTTAAACTAATGTTTTATGTATAGGTTATTCAAATCGCGACTAAATGGCCGCTGTTGCTGTTAACATGACAAATCAAATTGTAGAGATGTTAGTTGATAAATTAAAAGTGAAATATTTTTATATAGGATTAAGAAATCTGAGATTCTACAACAATTATTTTTTGTGCTTACCTCCTTTCTTATTTTTTATGAAAATAAGCATCTTTTTAATTTCGAAAACGTTATTAGACAATTGGTTTTAATCAAAGAATTTCTCTAATTTTTTTACCGCATTTTTGCGTTAAAAATTATATAGAAGTTAAAATATAATGCGTCAGGAGAGTGTCATCGTAATCGGAAATAAAAATATTATCCTTCAAAAATTTACTATAGATTTACATCTAGTTTGTATATTTAAATAGTTATTTATGTGACTGCTGCATAATGAGGGTCATTAAAATACGAATGTGGTTTTATGAAACGAACGAAGTGAGTTTCATAAAAGAATCACATGAGTATTTTCATAGAAAAGAAAAATGGTTAGAATGATAAAGTGGGCGGGGTCGGTCGGCCATGCATATGATCAAATGATCATATCCTACGTCAAACTGGTCTCAGTCTTTGCCCAATTGCACGATTTTCGCACGTGTTTCGCACTAAACACAAAGGCTAAAAACTCACGGTGCGATTTTTATACCTCCCGCCCGCGCCGGTTAATTGCGGTTGCCCGCCAAGTTACCGCAGCTGGCGCGGTTTTTAATCACGCCCGCATCGGTTGCGGGGTCACATCCTCTAAAGAATATTGATTTATATGAAAAAGCGCTCTGCGATCGCTTGACACAGAAATCTGGCGCAATTTTGCACTAGTGACATTGGCAACGTGACGTACCAAAAGACAACATTATCGTGGACGGTTTGTAACCGCACGACAACCGCGGCGTCGCCGAAATTGCACAAAAAACCGCGCCGTGAATTCTTAGCCTTAATCGGCAACTCTGTGCAATTTTCGGCTTGACTTTTAGTGCTTGCATGTTATCGATAGTTTTATCGATGGCACATTTTTGTTAAGTTTTTGGTGTACGTGAAATGTGTACGGTGTGCATCAACTTACATTCAATCATAACATAAGATAAAATTTTCGAGTAAGATATAAATAGTTCAATTAAATAGCCTATCAGTAAAGTTTTGTATGTTTCAGTTTTTCAACAAACTATGATATAATTGCAAAATGAATGAATGCAACCGGGAATAAAGCATTAAAGCATTCTAATTGTAGAAAGCACAAGGTAGAAAAATATAATGTAAATATATCTAAGAAAAGAGACTCCACGTGGATTTCACCGTGGGCATGGCCGTGGGAACATTAGGGGAAGAATTAAGCGTTCTTGTCGTTTAATCAGCGAATTGTGATGGAATTTTCTTAATAGGTCCAGTAGTGTTTAAGTTTACACAAACAAACTGAATTTTGCTATCTTAACACTATTATAAATTATAAACAAGTATAATAACCTATCGATATCGAATTGTGAAATGACAAGGCGCTACACTATTCCAGTGATGCAAGCACGGAAAATTTCTTTAAAAATAATTGATTTAACATATTTACATCGTTTGTATTGCATATTTTTATACTGAAACATGTATTTCAAACATTTGCACACAAATGTTATTACTTGCCCATTTGAAAAATGTAGGAGTAAGAGTTGACGAAATGCATTATATACATGGTTATTACAGCTGGTAACACAAGCTTGTGTATTATCGTAAAATTAACCCTATTACTAAGATAAGAAGGATTAGTTTTGTTAGAAGTTTTTTAGCCAATGAATGCATCGTTTTCCTTGTGTGCTGTGTGAAGAAGTGGCGCGTTCGGTTCTGGTACAAAGGTAGGGACGTTATCATTCTAACCTCAGAGAGAAAATTTTCTTTGTTCTGTGAGTATTTTAATGACTAATTATGTACAGTCACATACATAACTTTATCTTCATTCATACGATAATATGTCTATTTTATAGTCAGGATCGATGAGCAAATTAGTACAAAATCATGTCATAATTTGTAGGTCAATTTGAATAAATGACGTTTGTAGTTTTTAAAATCCATAAACAATCTAGACTCGAGTTGATTTCGATTCTCAAATCGATTGTTATAATTTCAGCATCGAATTAAATGTATAGGAATGGAACATAAAATTACTAATCGACTAATAATAAACTTTAAAAAATTAATAAACCTTGTATGTATCAATAAGTCTTTGTTATTTTTGTTGTTGTTTTTTGTGAAGAGAAAAATAAATACAGTTTTTATTTTTATTTTTATTTATTAAATTTATAATTCGATAATCGAAAAAACCTATTAATTTTTACTTTTAAAGAAGACGTTCGAAGTTTGAATGTAATTAAAGTGTCGGTTACCGACACTAAAATGTAAACATTTCAATGCAGCCACAGATACTTATATCTAAATGTAGGGCGTTTGCTCATCGCTCCTGAATATAAAATAGACATATTATGGTATGGATGTAGATAAAACTTATTTGCTATTATAATACGAGTATGCATCAGTCTTGTAAAGACCATGTGACGAAAGTCCTTTGTAATGCACTTTTTAGACCTTAAACTAGCGGAAAGGAAAAAACAATAATTAAATCATTGTGTATCTTGTTTTTACAAAGGCTTCTCGGTAAATACTCTTCTATGGCGCATTTTTGAATTTATTATTAAAATAAAAACCATTGCGTTGTGAAATGTTGTAATATTATCTTCAATTTTGGTTATAGAATTTTCTATATGTACAAATAGGCCTAATGGATTGATGATATTATATACTAAAATTTAGATATACGTTTTAATTTATTAAAAACTAAGGGGTTTTTTACTTATCGTAGTAAACATATTGTGTACATGTAAATGTACCAAATAATGGAATAATTATGTGTATAGTGTAAATAAGGCAGCTTGAAAAATTCTATGGATTTATAAATTGATCTCATGTTTTAATGATAATGGCTATGTATTTTGGGAATAAATCTATTTTGGATGTACTTGTGTGTTTCAATTAGAATAACAATGCTTAATTTTTATAACTAAAATTCAAGTTTCACAATTTAGAAACAAACTTATGGACGTAACATTTTAATTGATAAATAACAGTAGGATAAAAACATTGGAATTGCCTATATTCTTTGCAGCGATCAATGGTTAGGTTTTGGAATAAAACTACTAAATTGAGGTAAGTATCATTTATTACCATCAAATTGCGAACCTTACAACTATTTATATATATTTTATTTAACTAAACTGGCTTTTAACATGAAATAATGGCGATTTAACTACATCAGTGTTCAGGATAGTGCCACGTATGTCACAAAAAGATTAGCATAGGAAGAAACAAAAACACATTTTACATATCGAAAGTTTATCGTCACGCAATTCTTAAGGGGTCCCTACAAGTAGATAAAGCATTCGTACTAGTCTGTATAATGCCCGTCTTTTTGTGATACATAATTATAATAGGACATGCGATGTGCATGCTGTTATCCTTCAGCGTCGTCCGACTGATGTCCAACCAGCCAGACTTCGGTCTTAATCTAGTGTTATAAATATAAATAAATCTGTACTAGTAGATTGTGACATTTTCGATGCAAGCTATACTTAAATTACAAAGTTACTGGTACGAACGTACAATAAAACGTTTAGGTCGCGTCATAGTGACACCGTCTCGCCTTTCTCGAAAGAATCTTTTATCTCGATACTTCGCAGGCACAAGCAAACAAGGTACGCGACAGAAATAAGAGAAACGCAACTTTCCGAAATGTTTCCCAGAATTAATATAGAAAAATGTTAAATAATATTTGGAAGTACAACTAGAGGAAGCCAGCTAAACCTACAGATTACACGAACTGTTAAAACCGTTACGATCCGTTTTTGTAAAAATTACTCTCCTTAGCCGATATTTTACTATGAATCCCGCTTATCCATACACTGACTAGACGTAAAAAATTAAGACATACACTCAGGTATGCCAGCAGTTTTACTCGGAAGCGATGAGACATTCCCTTTAACTATATTATTATTATTATGAAAAATATACAAATTGTATTATGGTAACCTTACTTACTAGGATTATCGTGTGAAATATTTACAATGAAGGTCACGTGAGTGCCACCACATAATAATTTCCAGCAAGAATTATACAATATTCTTGACCGAAGATTGCTCGTAGTGACATTGCAACTCGGTACGATAGCTACGTGGCTTGTTAAAAATTTGAATTGTTTTAATCGACGTTATTGTACTAATGTCGTTTAACTTCTTGAGGAATGGACAGATGTAATCGAGAACGCGATATAAGTGTTAGTAGGACTGGAAAAGTTTCCCTAGGACAATTTTAATTAACTTTGAGTATGCCATACTTATAATAAGTGCCTCGAGACGGTTGCTCACATATTTTCAATCTCAAATGCCTGCATTTTGTTTACAAATTATTTCACTTTATACAAAATTGTTACATGGTTATAAAAATAATATTTTACCAGCTTTGTAAAAGGATGTGGAATTGTCTTTCTTTTAATAGAAGATGCCTATATAAACTAAATTAGCAGTCAATATGAAAAGATTATGACATATTTTGTAGATAATATATAAAGTTTAGTCCTATGTGAATAAATGCAACAAATATACAATAAAACTACTACAAATAATATAAAATCATAAGGAATCACTAACATGGTTTCACTCAAACATCTATCAAAGTACAACATTAAAAATAAATTGAACAAATATTTTAGTCAAATTTGGAAGTTGTATCATATCTTTCAATATTCTGTAATGAGGAGAAAAATCAAAGATGAAATTGATTTTCAAATCTATGTTTTGGACATAATGAACTATAATTTCAAAACTGGTGCAGTTTTAGTCAAAAGACTCGTTATAGTCTTCAGGATACATAAATCATTTAGCAAAATATCCATTACTCGTACATTTTGATTAACATTCCCATGTTTACATGCCATGGCTAATGTGTGAATTACTTCTTATATTCACAACATATCGTTTTAATATAATCGACTTTTGGTTTTAATAATATAGGATATAGATAAATAGTTACATCCTATTGATAAATTGTTTAGTATACTGAGATGTTACATACACCATTTAATTGATGTACCATTTTGATTCGTACGCATCATTATTTATGAAAATCAACATAAATCATCTTTTACATTCACTTTTATTGCGACATTTTATATATTCAACGAATTACGAAGAAATATTTCAGTCATCAATAAATTTATGATATAAGAAAGTTAAATTCGATAGATCACTTCATCGCGAAGTCCATCAAAGCATTGCATGTTAGATATTAGTCCATTCTAATTCTAAGAGTTCATTTGACCGTTTACTTGTTTCCTGGAGAATACCCTAGTGTTAGTCGGTTTCTTAGAAGTGCTAGGTGTCTGGGTGTTGACCCTCGCGGGCGTAGACTTAGGCCGCAAGCTGGGAATCTGAGAAACCCTAATTCCGATAGCGGATTTCTGTTTCTGAGCGCTGGTCACCTGGCTCTGCTTCGGTTGTCCTTCGAAAGTAGAACTTCTAATCAGTTTAGGAGGCTCCGTTTTATCGCTCTCGATCCACACTCGCTTGTCCGGCTTGGTCGGCTGCTTTTTGCTCTGTTCCACCCGTTTCCAGAGGCTGGCTATCTTGCTCTCGACGTCTTTCGTAGCTTTTGAAGACTGGACCGAGTTGACGCTCGACGTGCTCCCCTGCCGAGACCCTCGCGACGCCAGCGTCACAGTTTTCCCGCTATCGTTGCTCTGCAAGCTGTGATTCGAAGGGGAATTCTTCATCGGAGTCTCGGCTGGCCTCTTCGTGACTTTGCCGGCTGGTTTAGGTGGAGTAGACAGTCCCGCCTTCGCTGGCCGGGAGTAGCGGTTCAGCTGCGGCAACCTCGACGGAGACGTGTTGGCGGTCGACTTGGTCGGCGACGTTGCCTTGCCGTATTGAGGCGCGCCGCTCTTCCCGCTCGATACGGGTAAGTCTTTCGGAGGAACTGTGCTCTCCTCTTTTGTAAACGTTCCCTGTCGTTCGAGAGGCAGGGGTTTGGCGCCCGATAGCGGAATAGCAACAGGCTTCTGCTGCGCCATCTTTGTCGGAGATCGGTGGGGTATGGATTTCTTAGGCGACGTATTAGCGCTTGGAGTTTTCGAGGCAGTGGGCGTTCTGTTTGGTATTTTGGCACTAGAGGGAGCTTTGGCCGAGCTCGTCGCCGTTTTCGGAGGTTGGATAGTTTTTGAAGTCGCTTTGGGGGGAGTCGCTGCGGGCTTCTTGGCAGCTGGAGTTGTCCGCCTGTAGGGGGACACGTACATCGCTTTCTTCCTGCCCCTAATCGCTTTAGGTGCCTCGTGCTCCTTGTCCAGGGACTCGTTGCTGTCGAGACTCTCGTCTCTCCTCGGATTGCTGGGTTTGATGATTTTCGGTTTCGGGCGAGGAGATTCCTGGTCGGATTCCGACTGCGGGCGGTCCTCCGAGTTGCTGTCGCCTTCGTAGCTGGCGAAGTCGCTGCTGCTCGGGTGGTTCTTCTCGGCCTGCATGGTCCGCCGGTAGGACGCGGTCATCTCGATATTCTTTAAGTTATTGACGACGCACATGTCGACGGCGGCGGGGCTTTCGATGACGGGCAGGTAGTTCCTGAAGCTCTTCGTGTAGGTCTGCATCTGCGTGGAGTTGAGCTCGAAGTCATCCTCGTTGTGGCCGCTATCCGCGTCCCGCGAGAACACGTCATCGTCCCGCGGCCGCTCGTCGAGGATCTGCTGGTGGTTCAGCTCAGTCGAAGATAGACTGTCGTACCCGGTCGTCGTTTCGACATTCTCAAAATTAGCATCCTTGGTGACGAAAGTCGGAGAGGGAGGAATGTCCTCGCTGAGCGTTCGCGTCCTAAACCTTTCCGCGTCCTCTATCCTCTTCTGCTTCATCGTCTTCTTTGCCGCTAATCGCTGCTTCAAACTCTCTATATGCGGGTCGGGCTGAGGAGTGTGCTCCATTATGTTCTGAATGTTAACGGTCTGAGTCTGGTACCTAGCTCGGTCCTCTAACCTCCTCTGCTTTGCGCTAACCTTCCTCTTAGATTTGGAATCAGAACAAGCAGTTACGTACTCCTCGGACCGGTCGCTCTCCGACTTCGTCCACGTCATGAACTCTTCGTCAACTTCTAGGGCGATTTCACTCTCAGCGGCGGGGTCTGTGATAGTGTACGTTTGGTATCTATCTTTGGAATAATACCTTTTCTCCTTCGGCGTCAAGTAAGTGGAGTCCCTCTGACGCTTCGGCGTGGACTCCACGCTGCTAATATCGGATGGCAGTGGAGTACAATTCTCCGATCCGGATGGAATATCGGTCACGACATTTAGCGTATTAGACCCACAGTCGTCGTAAATTTGCTGCGCCGTCGTGGGCTCGGTTTCGACCGTGGACTCGGCCATCTCGTCGAACAGGGACGGCGGGTTCACCTGGTCCAGATCATGGAACATGGTAAACGCGCTGCAGAGCGGGAAGTCCTGGATGGGTTGCTTCAAGTCGAACACGACGGGCGTCTTTTCGCGTATCTCCGCGACTTCGGACACGAGGCTCGACACGGACACCATGCTTCCCTCCATGTCGAGGTGTTCCATCTCGGAAGGCGGCTTTACGTTGTCAAGGAAGCTGATTGGTGAGCTGTCGAGGTGCTCCGAGCTGCCCTGGTGCATGGAATTGCCGAGGGCCCGCTTCACCATAAGTGCGACTGGAAGGGACTTCTTTCGACTTCGCTGGGATTTTCGGCTTGTTGGTGCATTGGATTCGTCCCAGTGGCCGGACGCGCTAAGCGACAGCAGGCTGCCAAGGTGCGAGGGCGGGTGCACGTGGTCGAGATCCAGTGATGCGAGGGAGGACACACTGGCCTGCATACCAAATTGGGCGTTCCTTAGCTGCGCCGCAAGTCGGGCGGCCTCCCGCTCGATGGCGGACGATACGAGCGAGTCGAACCGCGGACCGTCGTCGAGTGACGCGAACGAAGGTTCCGCGACCTCCTCGAGTCGACTTCTCGACTCCTCATCGTGACTTTCCAGCTTGTCTGTTAAGTCCGGGCGCGAGAGGGAAATGCTGACGACGTCACTCTTCTCAAGTAAATCCGGCAGGGCGGAAGCGGGGTCAACGACCTCGCTGCGGATGGACGAGACGAGGTGCACGGAGCCGCTGATGGTGGGGAAGGTGACGTCGTCGGGGCAGGTGTCGTCGTTCCAGGTGTCGCGGTCGGGCGGCGGACGGCCAGCAGGATCAATGTCGACCCACTCGAGATCGCGGCGAGTCCGGCGGGTGAGAGTGCCGTAGTGGACGACGCCAGGGGAGGCGGGCTCGCTCCAGGACCCGTCGGTGACGTCGGCGTACGACTCGTTGGAGCGGTCGAGATCATCGGGTGGCAGGGAGTCAAGGGTGGTATTGGCGGAGCGCGGCGCAAGGCACTCGTTGGAGCCGCGCGAGGCGGACAGCGGGTCTATAGACGGCGCTAGAGAAGTCTTCAGCGGCGTCTGTTCGAGTAGGCGCAGTAACTCAGCGGTATCCTGAGCGTCTTGAAGGGCCGGGGCCGCGTCGAAGTCCACGTCGGTGATGTTCACCGTAAGGTCCTTCGCCTCGCCGTCGATGCTGATCGTGAACGACTCCCGCCGAATCTTAGGGATCGCCACCTCTGAACTCTCGCAGTCAGCCGGATTTATCTCGAGGGAATCCTCCAACTGTTGTATCTCGGTGATCTGTTCGTTTTCACTCGAGTTAGATTCCGGGGTGACCTTAGTGTTAGCGGGGGATGTGACCTCGACGTCAAGTGTATTGGAGACTTGAGGCGGTGAAGTTTCGACGGGAGGAATTTGACTCTCGTTCTCTTCGATATGTAGGACACAGGGAGTCTGATTTGTTGGCTCACCTGAAAGGTGGTCCGGACTGGTGGTGTCCTTCTCGACACGAGGTTGGTCTGTGTCGTCAGATGGTTGGCTGAAAATAGAAATTTTGTCGTAAATAATAATAAATAAATATTTTGTATAAAATTTAAAACCACTTTGGACCAGGACACATGTTATAAGTGTACGTTAATAATATTAGTTGAAACATCGTGGGGTAAAAGAAGTCTTCTAGCGTTTTTTTAGCGTCAGCCCTTAGATGCCGACGTAGCACACGCGCAAAGGCGCGGTTTAAGGCTGCCTGCTCATTGGAGCAAAGAAACGGAGAGAAATATTGATCAATAGATATTTAACTAATTAAACTTCCTCTGTCTGACCGAAGATTTTATTGTAATCGTACTGGTTAGTATTTCTTAATTTCTCCATTTCGCTGCCTCGCTCCATTCCGGTGGATAGGTGTCCTGGGGATTTTCCGCACTTAGCTTCAAGGACGGGCCACTGGGTGTGAATACCGCTAGCCTGAGGCTGCCTGTCCACCGAAGCGGAGAAACGGTGAAATATTTACCAACAAGATTAATAATAATATAATAATAATAATAGTTTATTTCTCACCATAATCTTACAGGCATATTTAAATTCTTAATTATTACAATAATATAATTATGGTAACTATCTTAAAATTGAATAACAATATTTAATAAATTATTCTAAGCTATGGCATTGCTACAAGATTATGGCGGATCGACACCTGAACTAGGACTGGTCCTGTATTTCAGGTCGTCGACCCTCCACCCCGTACCATTACAGGATTTCTTTAAATTACTTTTATTTTCAAACAATAGAACAATGTGCGAGTAACAACATTAATCAGCCTATGCGTTAAAAATTAGCTACACATACCCACCAAAGAACACACGAATATGTGAGAGGGTAGATTTCGAGTTATTATATATAAAATATTATACAAAATCTCCGCTCAGACATAAAATTACAAACGTATTAGTTAATATTTCTTCGTTTCTCCGCTCCGCTGCCTCACTCCGCTTCGGGGGACCGGCAGCCTAACTCGGGCGCCTGGAGCTTGCAAGGTGCCGGTCGTCGGTAAGATGTCGACGCTCCAAGAATGCCAGGGCAGAGTGTCTCCAGGACACGTTTACAGCGAGTCAGTGATCGTACCTGCTAGAGCCAGGTGTCGTGCGCGGCGGGCAGGCGTCCCCGCCTGCGGGCGCGCGGGCCGCAGACGGCGACGTCGTGTTTTTTGCCCGCGCTCGGGTGGCGGCCGCCGCGCCGCGCTCGATGACGTCCCGCAGCAGCGCGCGGTCGGCGGACGCGCGGCGCTCGCGCTCGTCGCGGGCGCGCGGGTGGCGCGTGCGGCCGCGCCGGTCGGCGGAGCGCGGGCGGCGGCTGCGCGCGGGGTCGGCGACCGAGCCCGACATGCCGAGGCGCACGCAGCGCTCGAACACCTGGTACACAAGATATAGAACAGTGTAACTTTTTTCTTCCTATTGACACTTATTAAAAAAAAGATTATTTCTTCAATTTGAAATAAAAAGAAAGTAGTAAAAAATACTATCTTATCTTTCTTTTCATGTCAATGATTTTATCAAAACATAAATAAATCAAACGAACAAAATCGGCCCAGTACTACGGCGACTTGTATCGCATTATCTGTAGAATTCATTAGCTCACTCTGGGTACAGGTGACAAAGCACATAGGACAGAAAATTAAAAAAAAAGCATAGACGGGGAGAAAAACCACATTTGCACGCATTCAAAATACTTAATTATGTAATATAATCATTATGAAAAAAATATTTTATAATATAATAAAATAATTTCAATAGTAAACAAAAAACAATTTTCCTCCTCCACATGTAATCTCAACAAAAATAAAAAACAGTTCCGAGTCCATGAGTACTGACCTCCTTGTCAGTGGAGCCGAAGGAGTCGTTGCTGAGCGAGCTGAGCGACCCGTCCCGCGGCGGCGATCGCGGCGGGACGGCTTGTCCCGGCAGCCCCGCCTTCACCGTCTCCTCGAATATCTCGCGGTCGGTGGAGCCGAACGAGTCCAGGCTGAGCGAACTGGCCGAGTCTGTGCGACCCAGCGACCCGCGTTCGGCGCGACGCACGCGGTCCACTTGACGGTTTTCTCTACGACCTAAATAAATGAATAATAAAAGATTTTTAAAGATAAGGTGGCTGTAATACGTAACCAATCTAATAGTTTGTGATATATTTTATAAACTATCGTAACTTCAATATTTTGATAGTAACACACAAGATTACTATTTTAAAATAATAATTGTATTGTTTACGCTCCAGTATTTTAGTTAAAACCTTAAAACATGGAAAGTTTTCTTAATTTTCTCGTTTATATGCGTTTCCTTTTTTTATTAGTCCGTTTTGTAATTGACAATTATTCCGATATGTTAAAATTGCGTCAAATTAAAAATCAAGGTATGAATTATGTTCCAGGGAAATTATCAGAAAAGCGTATTTCCTTTAGCAAACAAAACTTACACCAAATAAATATTAATTTTGAAATTATTGTCCAACTGGACTCGCCACCTCTTGGATCATGCAAACTTTCCCTGACTAGAAAATGCTCGGAGAAAATAGAAGTAATAATCCTTCAACCATAATTGGATCAAAATTGGTCAAAGAATAAAAAATAATAATCTCTGGACATTATTTAGACAAACAGACATGTTCATGCACACTTGAGTTATGAATATGGCTGAAGGGCATAATGTTTGTACCGTGCGGGCATCAAACCTGCGACCTCTGTTGTAATAGCCGACTTCTTGACCATTACACCAAATGGCTCGTCAATAAGAATAACTATAATAATTCAAAGGCTCGAAGATCAGATGAGTCTACAGTCTGGCAGCACATTGAGCGACGCTTCCTGGTGAAGTGTCCCTCAATGGAATAGGCCGCAGTGGCCGCTTACCATCAGGTGGGCTGCGTGTATGTCTGCCAACTGACTCAGTATATTAAAAAAAAAATGTGGAAGACTATAAAGTTGTAATAAACCACACTACTCACCATCAGGATGGGGGTGGTCGTCAGGCGGCGGCGGGCGCGGCGGCGGGCCGGAGTGGCTGGCCTTGGGCGGCAGCGGCGGCGGCGGCGAACCTTCTACGCCCACTGCACCCCGTTCTGAGCTACAGCTGCGGCTGAGGGGAGACATTGTTCTGTCACTCAAGCTATACTCAACGCAAAGACTCGTGACAGAAGGAGCGAAAAAATGTGCAAATGAATCAGCGCACATTATGTTCTCGTTCACACTTGCACTGTTGTTGCACTGTGTGTTGTGTGTTTATGGATGACGTCACACAGTCACAGACACAGAACTGCGCGTTGCTTCTATACCTGCGCTCACGACAATACCGCGTCTGTGCGTTGAATATTGACTCGCTAAATCAGAGACACTACGCACCTAACTTACTGCGGGTCGTACAAGTGAATGGTCTTGAATTATCAAAAAACGTATTTTAAATACTTATTCATACTTTTTTTAAATAGTTACAGTCATCCTATGCGGGCGATAACAGCCTAGTACCAGAAGGTTGCTGCCTGCCCCCGTAAGGAGAATTTGATTTATTTGTGGAACACTGCCACCAAGAAAGACGTACGTGGAATTTATGGGATTTTGTGAGTATAAATAAATAAATATCTCTGGACATTATTCACACAGCGCCATCTAGCCCCAAAACTAAGCATTAGCTTGTGCTATGGGTGCTAGACAACGGAAAATAAAAGTACGAGTTCAGTGTTACGCGTTTTGTTATTATTAATAATGAAAGGAAACAATCAAATAGCCCATTGAACCACATAAAACATCAATAACTCACCTATCACGAACGTTCCTAGCGAACTCGTGCGACATCTTCACAGTTTCGGTCGAAGAACGCAGGTACGGCGGCAGAGAACGCTGTTAAAAACAATAGATTTTATCACATCAGAATTATTGAAATATAAGTGTGTCGTTATAAGTTTTACTCACGTAGACATCTCCTCGCACTGTGTATGGGGCTGATGATACATCCGATGGGGGGCCTTTGTTCTTCACCACCTGAGGATTACCGTTGAAGATTAATTTATGCTGGGAGATACTACAAATATTTATTTCGTAACAGTTCCATAAGGCGCTGCGGAGACTTACGACACTTTTGTGTCCTATGTCGGATACTAGCCACCAGTAAATATTATGTAATCAATCAGCCCTCCCTGCGCAGACTTAAGACACTTTTTGGGTCCATGGTAAGGTCTACTTTTGCACAGCGCCTTATACACTGAAGTACACAAACAGAGAAGTATACTGGCCGTCAACTTAATTGGCTTGTCTGAACATCGTGCGCGAACCAGCGCAGAACACAAATGCAGGTGTCAGAGCGCACCTGCGCAGACGACGCGTCCAGCTAACTTCAGCCAAGCCAATTAAGTTGAAGCGGACTATACAGTATTGTTCGTGACGGATTTATGGATGACGTCACGTGATCCGTAAATCCGTCATGAACTACTCAATGCGGCTAGACATACCTTGGCGATGCCCTTCTGGATGCACTCCTCGAGCAGATCCCCCGCGTCGCTCAGGTTGGAGATGTCCGACGTGTCGTGCGCGTGCTCGTCGCGTGCATTGCGCGCGTCGGGCACGTCACCTGGGGCGGACTAGACATACCTTGGCGATGCCCTTCTGGATGCACTCCTCGAGCAGGTCCCCCGCGTCGCTCAGGTTGGAGCTGTCCGACGTGTCGTGCGCGTGCTCGTCGCGTGCATTGCGCGCGTCGGGCACGTCACCTGGGGCGGACTAGACATACCTTGGCGATGCCCTTCTGGATGCACTCCTCGAGCAGGTCCCCCGCGTCGCTCAGGTTGGAGCTGTCCGACGTGTCGTGCGCGTGCTCGTCGCGTGCATTGCGCGCGTCGGGCACGTCACCTGGGGCGGACTAGACATACCTTGGCGATGCCCTTCTGGATGCACTCCTCGAGCAGGTCCCCCGCGTCGCTCAGGTTGGAGCTGTCCGACGTGTCGTGCGCGTGCTCGTCGCGTGCATTGCGCGCGTCGGGCACGTCACCTGGGGCGGACTAGACATACCTTGGCGATGCCCTTCTGGATGCACTCCTCGAGCAGGTCCCCCGCGTCGCTCAGGTTGGAGCTGTCCGACGTGTCGTGCGCGTGCTCGTCGCGTGCATTGCGCGCGTCGGGCACGTCACCTGGGGCGGACTAGACATACCTTGGCGATGCCCTTCTGGATGCACTCCTCGAGCAGGTCCCCCGCGTCGCTCAGGTTGGAGCTGTCCGACGTGTCGTGCGCGTGCTCGTCGCGTGCATTGCGCGCGTCGGGCACGTCACCTGGGGCGGACTAGACATACCTTGGCGATGCCCTTCTGGATGCACTCCTCGAGCAGGTCCCCCGCGTCGCTCAGGTTGGAGCTGTCCGACGTGTCGTGCGCGTGCTCGTCGCGTGCATTGCGCGCGTCGGGCACGTCACCTGGGGCGGACTAGACATACCTTGGCGATGCCCTTCTGGATGCACTCCTCGAGCAGGTCCCCCGCGTCGCTCAGGTTGGAGCTGTCCGACGTGTCGTGCGCGTGCTCGTCGCGTGCATTGCGCGCGTCGGGCACGTCACCTGGGGCGGACTAGACATACCTTGGCGATGCCCTTCTGGATGCACTCCTCGAGCAGGTCCCCCGCGTCGCTCAGGTTGGAGCTGTCCGACGTGTCGTGCGCGTGCTCGTCGCGTGCATTGCGCGCGTCGGGCACGTCACCTGGGGCGGACTAGACATACCTTGGCGATGCCCTTCTGGATGCACTCCTCGAGCAGGTCCCCCGCGTCGCTCAGGTTGGAGCTGTCCGACGTGTCGTGCGCGTGCTCGTCGCGTGCATTGCGCGCGTCGGGCACGTCACCCGCAATGGGGCCTGGCGCCGACTCGATAGACAGCGCGGATAAGTTGCTGTTGCTGCCCGCTTTGGAGAGGATGGCTGGAGTGTCCTCGGTGAAGTACACTTTGCACACGTCGCTTGGTGTCTGCGAGCCTGAGGGCCGATCGGAGTGGTGAGAAGAAACCACTATTTAGCAATTTTGAAAAATTAGGAAATAGTGCTATTAACAGTTTTTTTTATAACTACACTAAATGCAAGTTTTACAATTTTCTTAAGATCTAGTTATTTTTACATGCCTGACCTAATAAATTCTGAGTTTCAAGCAAAAAAAGATTTATTAATCTTTTTTTTTATGAGATCGCCACTTGGCTTCTGTGCGGACCTTAATCAAGAAAGGCAGTGACGAAATAATAAGTCATACCTTTATAAACTGCATTAGGTGTTGAACTCGACGGAGGTAAATGATGAACGTGATCCCTGAAACAAATATATCAAATTTAAGAAATTCGCCTTTTGTCAACTTTATAAACTAAAAAATTGCAACGTTATGTTGATCATTGGATTGGCTACATCGTGACATACTTGGGATATATACGCTGACATCTCATGATCTGTCCGGATAAATCGCGATGGGTCCAGTTAGATCAACGTATTTGTCAATATCCCCGACTATAAACTGAGGATAACTAAGAAATCTGAAGTGTATAAAATCACCTGATTTCATCTGATTCCGTTTCCAGTGGGTCTTCGATGTCGACTGGTCTCAAAGATTGCTCTTGCGGTCGCTCTCTTATGAGTTTGAGTGAGGGCTGAAAATTAATTAATTACATAAAAAAATTAAAATAAAATTAATTACATATTTAGATACATTAAAGAAGTCTAGGGAATTCTTGTCTATTACTTGAGCATGTATAAGTGCCCTTTTGTAGCCTATTTGAATAAAGAAATTTTGATTTTTGAGTCAACTCTAGTTCATACGGACATTGCACAGCATTCAATGTGATACATACCTTCTCCCGTGGCTCATCGTCGATGGTGAGGCTGCTCAGGCTGGTGGCGGCGGAGAACTGCGCCGGCGTGTGCTCCACCACGAAGCGGGACACGCGCTCCTCGAACACTGACACCGTCTGCCCTGGTTCTACAAGTAGGAAGTGGGAAATAAGGTTGTTATTTTTTTTATTGCAGTGTGTAACAAGACGAGCGGATCGTATACCTAATGATAAACGCCACGTCTGCCTGTAGACAGTTCAGTGCCAAGCAGTAACTAAGCAGTTACCGGCTGGCACTGCCCTCACTGTTATCTACCAGATAATGCCATGATGTATTACTTTTGTAACTTATATGATGTGTATGTAGTGTACAGCACCACCTGTCCATTCCGAAAATTATATTTAAAGATATAAATTTTTGATAGATTTTTAATAGTACTTTTCCAGACTTTTGAACCACTCTAGAAAGTTATTCTGTAACTAGAGCTAGAATGAATAGGTATTTAAATTTCTTCATTTTATAATAATCCGATTTTTCTACGACTTCAGCAATATCAAAATTCAGTTACTGATTTTCCAGGCCCTCAATTTCTTTTACTTTTTCTGATCACATGAGTTTTCCTGATTTTTCAGCAAGTAGACATCTCGTTGAAGATCGCGGCGATCCACTGCATGCGGGTGGCGCAGGACTGAACACTGACCAGTGAGGGAATCCTTCGGGGAGGCCTTTGTCTAGCAGTGGACGTCTTATGGCTGATGATGGTAGACACTCTGATTAATATGATGCTTACCAGGACGAGTATATGCTTACCAGGTGGAGGGGAGGTCGGATCCGACTGCAGCGGGGCGCGGTCCGGCCTCGGCGAGTGCGACACGCTCTGCCCCGGCGAATCCGGTATCTCGCTCGGTGATATGCATCCTGATGGCAGCCGGCTGTACCACATAACAAGTTTTTTTTTTATTTTTTTTTTTATAGGGGGGCAAACGAGCAAGTGGGTCACCTGATGATAAGTGATCACCGCCGCCCATAAGCACCCGGGACCCCCTTGGGGTCTCAGGCGCGTTGCCCGCCTTAAGAGGCGACAGTTATTAGGTCTCATATACCCAGTAATTTCACTATCTTCAGTGCCCTTTCCCCGAAACACAGAAATGCTTGACACACTTCTATTTCACGGGAAAATATCTGGCACTGCGGTGGTACCCACCTAGACGGCCCAGTACAGGAACCTACCACCTGGTGTGGTAAGATAACAAAAAAAAAAAAGCAAGACATAGTGATTGAGAAGTATTAATATTAAGCTGACATACAGGCATGCCGCCCACCTGATGGGAAGCGGCCACTGCGGCCACATTGTCACTTTGAGTGATCAATGTGTTGCCACACTGTAGGGTCATGTGATTTTCGAGCCTTTAATTTTAGAGGGTTTTAAGTGGGTCCCACATTTATCTTGCAGTAACATAGTCAGAGCTGTTATGGCGGCACATTTTACCTGTGGGGGTGGTACCTAGCCAGTCGGACTCTGAAAACGTCCTACAACCAACCAGACTCAAGGCGGAAATCGAACCCCCCCCCCCCGGGTTTTATACCCCAGCAGCTTAGCTACTGGTCCACAGAGGCGATCAAATCTAGTAAATAAGAGCACATTTTACTAAGCTTAAGAGCTTGTGTTATGGGTAAGAGAATAGGGTATTTGACAACAATGTTTTTATACAGTTTATTTAATAAACAGCAGTAAGCTTTTGAAATATCTTTTGTATTTTCGGAGTTAGAGAGTTGTAAACTTCACGATTAGACAAGGAGAGCGCTACATGCATGTGACGTCACATAACAGTAGCACCATACACGCGCCATATAAAATTTTGTTTTAGAAAGAGACAGATATACTGGAAATAAATTGCTTTGTAACTTACTTAATTTTTAACCGATTTTAAATATTTTTTCAATGATATTATACTTCTGTGTTGTATTATCGAATACATTCACAAAATAATAAAATTTCAACTACAGTCAAATACCCTATTGTAGTTACCTGAACTCAGAGAGCACGGAGCCCTGGTCGTCGTGCGAGCAGTCCGGCAGAGAGCCCAGCGAGCTGCAGCGCGAGAACATGAGCGGCGTCTCCTGCACGAAGCCGGGCGACGCGCCGCCCGACGCCGCCGCCGGCACCGGCGACCGCGCGAACGTCACCGCCTTCGACCCTGCACACCCAACGACTAGTCTAAACCACCCAATTTAAATATGTATGATGGTATAGCCCGACCAATAAAATAAAAAGCCTCGCCATATTGTGGAAAAATATTGGAACTAATTTCTTCAAGCGGCAACAATCCAATAAAAAACAATAAGATGTCATTCATTATTATTCTGTCAAAGTGTGATGTCAATTGTCAACCGTGCCTTGCTATTGGATATTGTAAGTTATTTGTGTGTGAGTATAACCATAGCAACCAAGTGTTGCTATAACCATAGCTAATGTGGATGCGTCCAGAGCAGGTTTTTTATTTTCCTAGTCAGGCTACAAGCTAAAACTATGACGTGCAAATAAACCAACTATTATTATGCTTTTATTTATGCTTAAATAGAGAAACAAAAAAGATGATTTAATCTCCAACTGCCGAGCAAATAGTGGACACTGGCTCAATCATCACGCTTATTAGCGATTCAATCGGGAATCGAACCAAAACCTGAAAATTATGCCCCGATACTCAAACCACTGGATCATTGAGGCATAACACAATATAGTACATTTATTTTTTAAGTCAACCATTAACAGAATAAGCCAAACAATTAAACTAACCTTCTTTGTCTTTAGCCGAGTTGCTGATGTTAGGTTCCTGTGGACTCGGCTCGACGTTGATTGTGGCCATTGCGTTCTTCTTGGCCAGGCAGTCCTCTTCAGTCGGTTCGCCCACACTGCTTAACGAGCTGACTCGTGAGAAGTACCCCGGGGTACCCTCGTCGCAGTAGTTGACCGGCTTCTCTGGGCTAATCATGCCGGAGCTGAACTTCGTGTCGAACACACGCTTCTCCTCAGATTCCGACAGAGTAGCTTGTGGAGTAGTAGCCGCCAAGTCGTTGTCGTGCCGGGGCGGGTCCTCGATCGAACAAGTATCTTTCTCATCCGAGTGCGTCATAGCTTCGGGATTCTCTTTCGTACTTGGCGTTTTCGGTTTCCCGTCTTTGCCGATCACTCGAAGATCAGACATCGATGTTGCCGTCGAGAAAATTATCGGTGTTTCGTACGGAGTACCCTCGGTCGCGAAGTGTTTGATGGTGTCCGAAGGCCCGGGCGGCTCGGACAAATCTGAACCAGTCTCTGATTGATGCTCTGCGTAACGCAACGAGTAATCAGTCGGTTGATCCAGATCAGTCTCTTGGTAATCTCCGAAGGTGCTCGAGCTGTCCTTCTTAGAATACTTCTTCGTCCCCTCTGATGGTTTCGCCTTTTCTATAAGTGGCTCGGTATCAGCCGTTTTAGTTTCTGAATACTTCCTGCTGTAGTCCACGGGTTGGTCACAGGAATCTTGGTCGACGTCATAACCAGATTCCGGGAAGCTGGTTCTTATATCGGTGGTACTTCTCGGAGGAGGTATCGGCGGTTGGGTGGGGTACCGAAGGTAGCCGTCCTTTGCGAGCGGCTTGGACATCTTAAACCCGTCGCCACCGGACTCGCTCTTCATCAAGTCTTTACTCCTGGGTGTCGGCACGGGAACTTTGCCTGTGCGCATGACCCGTTCGAAGACAGAATCTGAATGAGTACTCGTCACAGAATCTTTGCTGTCCGATCTGTTTACGTTGTTCGAACTACCGCCCGTGGCGGAGCGCGTCACTAATGCACCTTTCAGTAATGTGTTACTGCAGCTCAAATAGCTCGCCAAATGCGCGCTATGGCTCAAAGATATTTGTGAGGTCAGAGTTCCCATGAGAGGCGAACTGGATGTCATTCTATGCCTTTCAAGGTTCATGGCGATTTGTCTTTCAGTTGCCGTAAAGAGGTTCTTCTCATCTCGGTTGCTAGTTGTTGGCGACGTGGCTGGTTCAATGTTATCACAGGTTTCAGCCAAGTTTTGGTCTAATTCTTGTTCTAACGCTTTCTGTTTACGTGCCCCGAGAGTTGGGAGAGCTGGCAAGTTCATACTTCTCGCCGTAGTATCAAGAGATATTATGTGCGTTTTCCCTGGTTTCGAATTCAGTAAGTTTTTAAGGGCTGCGCTGGAGCCCATAGCTATCATCTTATGTTTGGAATGGATCAAACTTCTGAGCATCGGCACCGCTCCGTGATCCCACAGAAACTCCTGGTCTAGTGGACATCTCGCGGATAGGTTCCACAGAGTGCCGCACGAGTTGCTGACCACTGTCAAACTGGGGGATTTCAGGTGCTGCAGTAAGACACTGAGGCAATTTCTCTCCCGGAGAATTTGTCTGTAATCTTCTCTGACCGCTATGTGACTAGACACATTTCTCATGATGCCACCTGCGTTTTCCACGATTGCTAGTGTTTTGGTCGGCGAATTGTAGCTGAGCATGTCGACCAAAAATCCTAGAGCTCCGTCGACAGAACATAATGCCACTTTATTCATAGAGCAATGAGCTGTCAAGTTCCAAAGAGCTGAAAGGACAGATTTGAGCGTCGCTTCCTTTTGGCAGGTCATAGCTGCTTTTGTCAAACCTTTAACAGCCCCTACTTCTCTGAGGACTTGTTTGCTGTTGGTATCTGCTCTCCAGGAAAGGTTTCGGAGTACAGCTGCTGTGACCTGTAAACAATTAAAAAATATTAATGTCTGTTAATCCAACCATTTACTTATAATGTAAAACATAATTTCAAAAGTAGGGAAACGTACCTGTCGCATGTCATCATTAGGTGATTCCAGTTGTTCAACCAATGCTAACATGAAATCTTTAAATGAACATAGCAGTGATTTATTATTTCCGTCGCCGAATGTCAGATTTGTCAATGTCATGCCTGCGTACTTCCTCATCGTCAGGCACGTGTTGTCATCAGTTCTGCTTCCGTGCGCGGCCTGGTCGCCGCTGACGAGCGCCGCCAGCGCTTGCAAGCCGCCTAGTTGACAGACCACATGCCTATGTTCTTCGTCGAAAGACAACTTCATCAGTGCGGCGACGCTCTGACTCGGATGTTTCGTGGCGTCATCTTCAATCACTTCCTTTCCTTCCTTTCTCGATTCAACAACATCTTCTAAAACATAACAGTATTCTCTTACTTGTTCTAGTAACCTCCACACCCTCGCTTCTCTCCTTCCTGCTTTGTCGTCGGTCTGTGTGTGGATGATATTACGTAAAGCTTTCGCAGCCCGGTCCCGCGTATCCCTTGGCACCTTTGAGTGTATAAGTTGCACTAATAAAGGTATACAACCAGCTTGCCGCATCGCAATGCAACTTTCTACTGATCGACTCATATCTAACAAAGGCGCACTTAAGTCTGCGTTGTTTTCGGGAGACAAACTCAATAAAGAAATCAGAGAGAAAACGCAGTCCATTTTATTGTCCAAGTTGGAAGATGGTCTCGGGCAATCAGCAGACCCGTTGCTAGAGAAACTTCGAACGCTTGACGTGTCATGACCTGTCCAGACGTCGCGTTCTCCTGGCCAGGTCCCCCGATAGAGTTGGGAAGCCCGTTTATCTCGTTCACTAGATCTCGCTGCACTTTCAAGCCCATAATGCAGTGTGCTTCTATAGGTGGTCCTGTGTGGTCGTTCTTCGTGTGTCGAGTAGGTAGAGGTCTGTGGCCTCATGGGCCGCTTGGGAAGGGCCCCAACTTTCTTTTGTGCTATGTTATCATCGCCGTCGACCTCATCGTCCAGGAAATTCGGATTGGTGATATCGCTACGTTCATCAAACTCGTCAGGCGATGGCGAATGATCTAGGAAATGTGGTTTTGGAATGCGGCATTCGATGTTCGATTTTGACGGGGGTTGGTAGTCTTCGTCGAGGAAGTGTGGCCGACGAGGGAGAGGATCAGGCTCTAGTGTCTCCAGTTCGAGCGTGAGGTCTCGAGACCGCGCCTTGTCTGTAGTTTTCGGGAGGAGATTTCTAGGGGGAATTGTTTTGGCAACTTTCGGGTTGGATAAGCGGCGCGAATCTGGAGAAAGTGGAGACGCATCGAGAGGTCCTCGGGGGGGTTCACTCGACGTGGATGGGGTGCAGTCTTCGCTGGCAGATGGTCCGGAGTCAGTTAACGGTGAATTCGAGGAGTCCATACTGCTCCAAGGATCAACCATCACTTCGTTCTCCAACTGCAACAAGTTGAAAGACAGCAGTTTAAAGTCTGACCGTTTATGGATATACGAGTCAAGGTAAAGGTCCACAAGTGTCGTAAGGTAATCAGCTGGAGAGTGCTGGCCGAAATGAGTAAGCGCAGTTAATCGCCTGGTCAAGGTTAGTAAGTACCGCAAGCATGTAATGTCGTTTATTTTGGGATGTTTGTAAAATAACATTAAACGTGAGCTCAAATTGTGCATAATAAAACAACTATAAAATTAGAGTAATCAAAGTTTGTCTTGGATATATTTTAATAAAAAGAAACCGTTACACAATATCACTGATTTACATACGGTTAACATATAGCGGTACAAGTGTGCGATGCATTCTAATGCGGTAGGTGTCATCAAAAGTGAGTCATCAATTTCAAGAAAACTCAAAGTTTAAGTAAAAAGAATTTCTTAGAAGTCAAGGTGAAGATTTTGAAGAACAACCGTTTTCATTGCAAAATATTTTTATATCTGTCTCAACAAAACTTTTACAATAAAATATCGTGTTACATTAATACGGGGATTACAAGGCTCTGTCCCTATTATACTCTCCCAGGGCTCACTGAGTTCAGGCTATAATTAGCCCTAGTATTAGCTAAGCGTAGCTTTAGGCAGGAGGAACAGTGAGTCACTTACAAGAGCTAACTGCGCATGTTACAGTCGTTACGTGAGGCGACGTCACTTCAATTTGTGCGTCCCCTTGCATGGCAGGAGTGTGGCCCACATGGCCGTGGCAGGGATTAATTACGGGCCAAGCGATGGGAGTGACATTATTAAATAAACACTCTGTTTATTGCTTTGTAACAGGCGTTATTATTTTTGAAATATCTGCTAAGCGATTGTATTATGGATAACTTTATTGGGAGATGTAGGCAGGATTTAGTCAGGCTTGATTAATGAAGACAATTCTGTCGCTAGTTCATTTGTTTTTGATAGATGAAGTCATAAAAGCGTTAAGCAACAGAAATCCGGCACGTAACAAATGAATTTGTTTAATTTATCGACATATCTGCGACTACAGCTCAAAGCGAAGCAATTGTCAACAGTACATTAGCTCGCTGACGCACAATGAGCGGCAATTCTTCGGAAACAGTCGATTCTCCGCGCAGAATAGACAATGGTTGTTGTTCTGCTGCAAAAAGCCGCTAGCTCTTGACGAAGTCAGGGCTGACACACAGGCTTTGATAAGACAGATGAAGCAGGAATTATTTCCTCAGGAGAAAAATATAAAATGATGACGTTGAAGGATGACTTAGAAAAATACCTTTAATTTTGGTAGTGTGTAAAGTTCTTCAAACACTACTAGGTATTCCGAGGGCTGTTCCAGGTTGTTTTCTTTTGTTTAAAGAAATTTCATACACTGTGATAGTGATAACGGATTTGATATTTTTGACTATCATGAGAAAAAGAATCAAAGGAAAATCTGAATATCATCATCCGTTAAATAAAGCAAGTCTTTGGTTGCAGTATATTTTCATATCGATATTTTACTTCAAAATAATTCTGAACCCTGAGCAAGTTTGTCATGCCCACTCGTTTTAATCGAGATTTGCATTTGGCGTAATACATAATTTCCTTTACAGGGAGGGTCGACGAACTATGCCCAAGTCAAAACACATTACGTCTAAATTGGGCAATATTTCTTTTACATTAATGGGCCTTAAATTGGAAGTAATGGACGCATAGAGACTCGCCTTGGCATTAACCATTTAACCACAATATTTTGTAATTACCTTCAGGTACAAAATACCTACACGGTTGTTTCGTGTTTTGGATGTAAAACAAAAAAAAACAAGTAGTTCGTTACACTAATTATGTAATAAGGTTGGATATTGGTTGCATTGTTTTAAAAGGAATAATTTAAAAGGATATTATCTTTCTTGCTATCCGTAAACTTTAAGTTAAAAGAGAAATGAAAATTATCTCGTTACTTATCTATTGTTAGTGCCAATTTCTGCTTTTACCATGCTTTTGTACTATATTCATCAATTTTTAAATCTTAATAAAATTTAAATTGCAACCTGTAATAATAGTTTTAAAGGGTTTCCGCCAAATCCCATAGAAAAAAACCCCAGTCCCGGCGCAAAAGAATTGTATCCCAGATTTTAGATAATTATTAGTAGAAACAATATCAAGTGTCACTATTTCCGGATTTGGTGGCTAACATGGTTATTTTGCCCAGAGAAGTTTCATAGGCGCTACATACAAACATGACACTTTTTAGGAAAAACTTCATGTTACTGTACTAATTGACATTGAATTGGCAAAAAAATGAATAAAACACACACATATACCCTAGTACATAATGTTGTTATCGAGTTTATTGTTGTTATGTTGTGTTTCTGTGTTGTTTGAGGGACATGTTTATATCGAATGTAATGTATATAAAAATACAAAAAATAATAAGTCCTGCTATAGAGAAAGGTTAAACACCGGTTACTAAAGGCGGCAGGTATGCGCATAATCTTTTCCTTATAAAACAAAGATAACTACAAAATGTATATAATTATGATGTTATACATATCAGTGTGTACGCATATGTACCTATTATATTCATTTTTTGCAATTACCTACACGTTTGTGTTGTTAATGAGTTAATTAAAACAGTAAAATTAAGTTTTTCAAAAAAACGGCCTTTGTATAGGAACATTATATTACATGTAATAATGTATTTATATCATGTTTTTATTCATTTTTTGCCAATTCAATGTCAATTAGTACAGTAAAATGAAGTTTTTCCTAAAAAAGTGTCATGTTTGCATGTAGCCTATGAAACTTCTCTGGGCAAAAAAAAACATGTTAGCCACCGAATCTGGAAATAGCGACACCTGATATTGTTTCTACTAATAATTATCTAAAATCTGAGATACAATTCTTTTGCGCCGGGACTGGGGCAATTTTGGCGGATACCCTTAGTGAAATAAAAATGTCCATAGCTAATAATAATTCAGACTAGGTATTTCGAAAGGAAAAAACAGTAAAACGAATTTTTATATCGATTGAGAGAATTCCTAGCTTGAAAGTATTAAAAATGCAATTTCATTGTTTGCCAGATAACAAGTCACGGCGCCCATTTTACATACAGTTATGCGTCCCTGATTACATTCTACACTTACCAAGTCGGTATCATTAGAGGCCGTTACGTCATCAAGAGGGTTCCCGTTTTCCATGTCCACACCCGAATCATTGGGGTCACCGATCCTTCTTCTGGCCTCCTTCCTAGCTAACTCCTGGAAGTTATTCCTGATCGGGTTGAAGTTCATGCGCAGGTCTGTGGTGAAATCGTCGTACAGTTTAAACTGGTTCGCGTTGAACTCCGTTTCGTTGTCTAGCACGCAGTCCAGGGTGGACATTTTGGCACGGTCAGAGTCTTTGCTTGTGAACGTCACTTTGTAATAATCGCGGGAACTCATTTTCGATGATGTCACTATCTCTCTTGATCACTTTTTGATTTTACATTGTATTATTTATTTAACTGTGAACGGGACGAAATTCAAGATAATGTTGGAGAACTGAGGTGGTTTGCTTGGTAGGCAGGTAGGTGTATTGGATACCGTCATAATTCGCGTAAGTGTCAGTGATCTGTTTTGACCAATTGCAGCTGTTTCGGCACAAACAAACAATCTGTATTTGTAACAAGTATAAAGCGATCCCAGTTAAACTTCTAAAATAACTCGCAGAACGCTTTATATTATCTTGCTCCAGATTACGTTTGCAAAATAGGTCGGTAATAAACAAAAATATATTTAGAACACCGAAGGGTTCTTACGGGCGATAGGAATTTTATTTATTACTTACACTTGGTAACGAAACATCTATTCTGTTCTGGAACAATGCCAGCGGTTGATGAAAAATTATCCAAAACTATGAGTTTAAACTTTTACAAAGCTTTTAAAATAATGAAACAGACGATGTTTACGCGAAATTTATGAATGAAAACGCAGTGCAGTAGACGGAACTGGCATTTTCGTTTGAGTGAATAATGTTCGTGCAATTTAAGTAATTGGACGCATGAGAAATGTACGAGTCGAAACGCTATTGCGAGGAAATCTGAACTAAAGCGAGTATATTAAATGTACAATGCAAGCTACTTCTTACACATGTCATATTCAACTTAACATAAGTAAGGCGAATGGCAAATATTTATTTTCTAAGGTCATTTTAAAAGGGTTAAATTGAATTTTGACAAGAGTAACAAACAAAATAGGCTCCTACCTATGGTATGGCTGAAGATCAGCATCAGTAAGTGTTTCTCAATGTATTAGGCGATGTAGCCAATTTCCCATTCATTCGCTAATCGAACCAGAATATAAAGCTTTTTGTGTCTAAATTGTGTTCACTCGACCAAAATTTATCGTAGGATGTCGCTTCAGATTATCTATTCTTTAACTATCTTGACGTCTTTCGCTGCAGAATGTATAAATATTAAACGTAATTAAAATGACAAAGTTAATACAAAGACAAATGTGCCTCGTTGCATAACTGAGGGATTCGACAGAAAAGCGCCATATGTCGAACACGTTAGTGCGGGACAGAAATACGACGTTACACACGACAGAGATCGTTAGCGTAATGCCTGGAATAAACTTGTGTTTATTTGTACTTCACGCGGGCAAGGTTGAATTTTATTTTATATCGTAAATTAACGTAGAATTTTTCGTGCTTTCGCCTTCATCCGTGTAATTAAATCCTGTTTCAGTCTTCTTTAATTTGAGATATTATCTCAAAAAGTTTTAAATCTTTAGATCTTCATGAGCTTTATTTAATTACAATATTTCATTTCTCCATTACATTAACACGGCCGTTGCATGAGTTTTTACTTACATAAATTTTAAAATTATTGCAAAGAAAATTGAAATACCTTCAAATAAATCTCAGTTCAATTTAGACATCGTAAGAAGCGGGGAAGTTTCAAAGGTCTTTCATACTGTGTCTAGTTATTTAGGTCTCTTGACCCGCATCCCGCGCTTTGAGATATTTCGATGGCTCTTTACTCCCTTCCTCTTAACTTCGAAGTCCTATAGGCTGTATTAACACGAACATCATTTAATAATACAATATCTTAAATAACGTACAAAAACCACCTTTAGAAGAAAATGCACTATCACAAAAATAAAATGGATCTCGTAAGCTGAGAAAGCACAACTTTTGGCCTTGACAATGATACAACAAAAGATAATCAAAAAGATAATAATAATTTACATAAAATTAAAGAATTTAGGCCACACAAACCAATTAATATTAGAAACAATGAACCAACAGATTCAACGAATAATTAAAACGATGAAACAACTTCATCCAATGATTATAACTCAAATGTGGCGTGACAAATTAGGTCACCCAAGGCGACTAATACGAGACTTGTGTCAACGAACTATTACGCAAATGAAAACTATAGCAAAAAGGTCGTTCCGGTGGTTTCGTGCGCGTACTAGTACTAGCTACGACCAGAACAATTAGGCACTCTGTTCCTTCAAAAAGCCATACTAGAAAGGGTTTAACAAAGTTGGACGAAACGTAAGGTGGTTGTTATGGATTTAGGCCATCCTGACCGCGAGTTGCGGTGCAGTAATTGATGCTTTCAAAGCTTTAAAGAAAGTTTAAAACTGTTAAAAGGTATGCGAGATAGCAAGTTTTTTAAAGGAAATTAGAAATGACCTTTCTATTCTAGTTTTAAACCGGTACTAATTTTCTATATCGTGTACATCACTTAGAATACCAAAATACGTCATAATTATTGTCCTGTTGTCCAGTGTAGGTTTCAAATCTAAGAAGGAGTATTTATAACAATAATTCTTTTCTTGTACTCGTAATCCCAACCCAGTAACTCTGACGCATTTATTTGTCGTCACAATCCTATCCATTACCTATTTCTATTGGAGGTGTCGCGTGACAAAGAACATGCAAACGTAAATATGATAGATAGATAGATACTCTTTATTGCACAAAACACTTTAGGACAAACATGTAACATATAATAGCTGTACAATATAGGCGGACTTATCGCTAAACAGCGATCTCTTCGATGATAATATTATAACTGACATAAACGTACAACAGATTGCTATGTTTGTCTTTTTAACCTTTGTAGTAGCAAAGTCTTGCAGTAAATTTTTACTTTAGCAATATTATATAAAATATTTGCAATGAGTTACTAAATATCATACCATTGATGATCCCACCTTGATATTAAAGACTTCTAAATGTCCATTCTTAGACATTATTGTGTTATAAATGTTATAATTCAACTTTACTTTCAATTTTAGCCTTCTTTACTTTCGCAATAAATATTGTCTTCAAGTCTTTCGAAGTTCTGTGCAAGTCGGTCACTATTAGTATAAATGGGCTCTTCTTATTACTCTCGATTAACGTTTACTAAGGAATTACGTTAAAACTTAGTAGAGTTGCCGAAAATTGCTTGATAATTAAATAGACTGACTTAAAATGATAATCACCCATGCGGAAATAGCAGATTTCTAAGAAAAAATATAATTTTAACGTAAAATGTAGTAATTTCACAGTTTTCAACAAGTCGACAGTTTTGGAGCGGTGACAAAACCCTTGTTGTGCAGGAAGTGGCGAGTATAAATAGACCCGATGTTTTCGAAGTGAACGGTTCGTGCCTTCGACTTTCATGGTGGTCACGGGTAAAAGGGCTTGGATTCACATGACTTTAGATTCACTTTCAAGTGTTTTGGTCTAATGGTAATTGCCCTATAGAGACAATTCCTTAAGAGATTTTGGAACAGTCCGTTCGGAAAAAGTTTTATTTGAAACACAGTGGACTTTTGATGACTAGTCAACGAATTTAATATCGTTGTGACTAGTTGACGCATAATAGTAATAGTGACATACATATGTATGTGATTAAGACTTTTTGTAATAAAAGGCAGCCGAGCACACGGGTTACCTAATGTAAAGTGACTGACTACAAATTTTCACAACACTTACTAGGGTGGTCATATAGATCTAAATAATATATCTATGAGGGTGGTGAAAATATTAAAATTAACATTGATTTCAACACATTATCGACATTTTAAATACAAACGCTGAAGCCGTCATAAAATAACATTCTGATCTATCGAGAGCTAAGTAGCTAAGTATAAAAAAATTGTGTCACAGTGTGTAAAAAATAACAATTAAGAAGCTGAAGTAGTGCACCATATAGAAATATACTACACAACATTCAAGGTCAAAACTTAATGTGTGATGTTATCTTCATCTAACGACGGCAATGGTAAACTGTTAATACTTAATGGTCTTTTCACTCATAATAGTTATGGCAGAAATTCTCATGAAACTTCTGACTGGCACTTTACTCTGAAGGATAAACATGACTTATCTTTTTTATAACAGCCATTGCAGGTATTTGCAAGTTGTGAGGCAAAAGCAGAGTTCAAGCAACTATGACAAGGGTAAGATGTGATCCTATGAACTGTTCCACAAAACATTTTAACGCAAAAAGCCTTTAAGCCTACGTCGCTATCGCCAAATAAAATAAATGGAGTGATAATAATATAACATAAGAAAAAAGAATCAAATGAACCAATAATATTGCAAGGCGTGTGTTGAAAACGCTCGGTTTCCTTGTTACACATTCGGATAAATATTGGGGCCGTGTATGCGAATGAAAATAATCGTAAAGCGGCTGTAAAAATCGCACCTCATAAAGCTGGCTTGAAAAGCCGAAACGTAAAGCATATCTCCACCCATTAGCTGCATGAAAGCAAAGCGGGCACTCACAGTGGTGAAAGTGTTGTGGTTATGGAATTTCGCGATGCACCCGACTATTACGGTAATTGGAGTGAGACGTCGGCTAGACAACATCATGTGATGGATGAGCCAGGCGTTGTCGAGAATGCACCGACCATGCCATGACTTCATACCTGATGGTAAGTTTAATCTTAACATTAATCATTACGAAACAACACGCGGACTGCTCAGATTGAGAAGCTATCATCGTGATAATCATTGTTGCAAGTGTAAATAATTAGGTATATAATTTACAATATTATTCAGTTTGAATCTATACTTACTTTTTTTCTATTCGGAGAATTTCATGTCGAAAAATAATACAACATTACAAAGGCAGGTTGGCGCCAGCCTCGATAAAAGAGTCTTACAAATTATCTTTGTTCTACGACAAATTTTCAAACAAAACACAATAAAAAGTCGCGTTTTTTAATAAACTTTTATCAATATTTTAACTTTTATTACTTTGTGAGTAGAATGATAAAAAATATGAAACATACTAACATTACACATTGGCACCGAATCAAGGATGTTAAAGTTCCAAGCTTTAGAAGCTTTCTGATGGAAATAATATTGAAAATTTCGAAGAAATGTGACCATTATGAACGACCTCCGTCGAAAAACAACATCATTAATCCTTCTACAAGTTGTTCGCAAAGATTATTCCATATTCGGAGATAATGTCGACCCTGGACGAACTGAACTGAACAGAACACAAGAACCTTTATGTTGACAGCTAAATTATTCAATGTAGGACAGTCTTAAACCATGAATGTGTTTATTTAACACATGTTTATTTTATTTTATTAATGATTTCAGAACATTTTGAATCGAAAAATTAAGCGCTTGATCACCCTTACCCATAAATATGAACGTATCAAAAAAAAAGACTTGACAGCACTAGCTGTATTGCGTTAAGAGGTTCCAATACTTCACTCTCTTATTGCTTAAAAAACTGTAAAGAACACTTAGAGGAGAAAGTAAATTGCATGGCAAGTGATGACATGAATGAAGCGCATATATCAATTGATGTAACAATAAAATGATATAATAGCCCGCCGTGGCGAAGCGATGATACCGAACAACGAATGGAGAGAAAACACCGGGGATTCATAGCATTGGTATAATTGTTTTAGAACGGAAAGAATCCAAAGAAGTGCTTCAGGAACTGTTTATAAAATAATGAAATTCATTTATGTTATATAACTTAATGAACATCTTTTCCCTTCTGTTAATTTAGAATAAAAAACAGTTGAAAAAAGAATTTGGGAAGGACGGTCGTATCGCTAGCAACTGTAGCACATTTAGGCAACTTTTATTCTGCAGATTCAGCTTATGCTACAAATGTTCTAAGTCTCTCCAAAAATCCGAAAATTGCTGTTGCTAAGATGAGAGGGAAACTTCGAATTTTCGAGCTTTTGAAGCTCTAATCTTATGTAAACCTTGTTAAATCTGCATTGCATTGCGGCATTGAATTTGTTTCTCATAAAATGGTATATGTACCTACTTGTACGCCATCATCATCATCATCATCCCAGCGTATTCCCGATTGCATCCAGTATGGAGCTCAGGGTCCGCTTCGACTATGATCCTAGATTTGACAAGCCTGGTTATTACAATGGAGCGATTGCCATCTGACCTCCGTTACCCTACAAGGGAACGGCATCTACTTGTACGCCATCGAATAGCACAATACGCTTTGATAGACCAAAATCTTGGCTTTTCTGAGCTTATTATATTTTATAGAGCAGAAAGTGCAACCGGTCCGGGGCCTGGATGAAGGGCGGGTCAGCGAGCTGCAATGCGGCGTGCCTATCGCATTCTTGGCGCCGCGTCCTTGGCACTACACATCTCGGGATGCGCATACGGGTCATCCGACTGAAAACTATGTGCTCTTGGATAATCGAGCTGACTCACATCTGAATAAGCGATGACGTTACCAAAAGTATAATTAAAAATAAACATTCCATTGTTGAATCTTTGCTAGACTTCCATGACTGTAAAAGGGGCCGTCCATATATTACGTCATTCTAAATTAGGGGGGGGGGGGTTGGTCTGCGGATGACGGCAAATGATAGATGGGGGGGGGGGGGGTGTTTCAAAATTGACGTCATTCTTATTTATTTATTTATAGTTTATTGTTCACGTACAAAAAGATTATTTCTAAAAAGAAATTTCTTCCAGTACACCTAGTAAGTGAGACTGCAAATGTGAGAGGCGGCTAAGGCGCGTACAGTACTAAAATAACTGAAACATACATAATGCAACATAGATGTACACAAATACAGTAATAACTACAGATAAAAAACTCTGGAGGAATCGAGCCAAAACGAATATCGGGAGGATACGGAGATATTACCCGTGATCCAGAATTTAAAAGAATGGGTGAAAACTCCGTGGGAGTTATCCAAAGAAAAGTAAAAAATAGGAAATAATAATATATAATATTATTATTCCCTATTTTTTACTTTTATATTATATTATACCGATGATTATTGCCAAAGTAAAAATAATAAAAGGTGATTCTATAATCAAGTGTTTTAATCATTAATACCCTATTTTTCTCAAATCTGCAATGTTTTAATTTTGTCAAACTGGTAATGACGTCAATTTTGGGAGAAGGGGGGGGGGGTCATTAAGAAATGACGATAGGATGATTGTAGGGGGGGGGGGTCTAAAATCTGAAAAAATCGATGACGTAATTTATGGACGGCCCCAAAGCCAGCTAATACCACATTTGTGTGGTCTCCAGCATTTTTCAAAGCGATTTATGTTTAAAAATTAAACATAGTATCCTGTATAGAAACAGGATTAACAACATTAAGAATATGGTGCACCGTTATTTTCCCAGAAGCTAAAATTTATCAGAATTTAAATATCCCACAGTAGGAGTAATTTTATACGATAACGTCTATCGTGTTTTCTAAACTCAAAATTGTATGACAAAACCAAAGCTACCTAACCAATCCAGTAACTAAATATGGATATCATCTCAATAATAAAACATTAGCAAACGAACCGTAAAGAAGTACTGTCAATGACATAGGTATTTTATGTTTTTTTTAGATCCAATTTGAATATAATTCAACCGGTGGTGTTACGTATGCAAAAAAAAATCATGTTTTCCATTTCATTATTAGTCATACACGCACGACTTCATTTAAATATCAATAGCTTAATTACCGTGATTGATTTTACAAGACAACATAATTGATATCTCGCCGTCAGGGGGACATGCAATGATGCAGTGCGACACACGCAATCTAATAATAGACTGTTTTTTTTATTAACCAATAGATGAAAATGAATAAACAATAGACACACGTTATGTGTACGTTATATTATGACCTGGGGAAAATTCACGCCTCGTCCCGACGTTTACGAGCCATTAGGAGAGGATTCAACAAGATCGTAAATTGGTTAATGGTCAAGCTGATTAAAGATGTTTTATGCACAGCATTGGACCATAAGCCTTCCGATGTTACATTTTCACAAAACATTTATAAACTTTTTGTCTTTGGTAAAGACAGCTTTTTAAATGAACTGAAATAGACAAAGCGTAAAAATGCATTAAGCAGTATTGTAGACACGAGTAGCATGAAAAGTGGCTCAAATTAACTTGGAACAATAAATCACAAAGCAAAAACTACGCTAAATTTTACTAAAATTAGCATACCAGTTAATGCAAATTTATACAGCGATAAAATGCAATTAATTGTTGCACAATGAGGAAATTCAAGAGACAAGTTGAGTTTACTCATGCGTAAATAATAACGAGGAAAAAGTTCATCACTTAACCTATACACAGATAAGACAAATTAAATGAACAACAAATCAAAGGGAGGAACCGTGTATGATAACTATGTAAACAATGTTGACAATAATCGACGTGTGACTGAGGTCATCAAACTTTGAGACTAGCTGTTCTTTTACGTTAGGTCATATAAAATATAAAATACATTCTCCGTTGGGAAGCAACGGAAGACTAAGTGGTTATGAGAAATATGAACCCGCCTGTCCTATGGAATCTCAGCAGTATCCGAAGCAGTGCCCTTACAATAACATCCACATATTGACGGAAGGTAAGGAACATGCGCACTCAATAGTTTCTGAAGCTGACTTATACCTTATTAAATGTTTTCATGAACCGAAGCATGACCATGTAAAAATTTGTATATCCTTCGTGATACAGAAGACAGGAATGCAAATACCATCATATTTTATTAAAAATCGCCGACTTTTCAATGTCATTGAACTCTTACACAACAGCTGTAGTAATGAAAACAATTACTTCTAATTAACAAGACGACACGAAGGGGAAAAAAGTCTGCGGAACGAAAAATTTAATAGAAAGTAACTACAGGCGAGGTAACGTTGCATTAGAATAATTACAACGTATGTACCTACGCATATTACAGAAGATAATACCCCAGTCAAATAGACAACAGTGAAAAAATCCCGCCTCATACCCATACTGCCTTAAAAATCTATTATGTCTAACTTTTACATTTACAAACACAGTTACAAACCTATCATAGCAGTCTAGAACAGTTTCCTATACTTGATTGTACCACAACAGAAAGATCGCATTAGTATCTCTAGGATGGACAACGTTATAGCTATCTCGTAAATATTTAGCGGTGAGCTAAAAAGCGACCCACTGCGCAAATCTTAAAGCGTATGAGTACTAATATCAAGCAAGTTTTGTTGCTTTTTAACCGACTTCAAAAAAGGAGGAGGTTCTATGTTCGACTGTATGTATATTTTTTTTTTTTTTTTTTTTTTTTTATGTATGTCCGTCGATTTCTCCGTCAATTGTGGACCGATTTAAATAATTCTTTTTTTATTTGAAAGTGCATAGTTCCGAGGTGGTCCCATTGTCACCATGTCAGGATCTGATGATGGGATCCCGGAAAAATCAAGGGCAAACCTCAAATTTTATAGGCGCACACTACGCGTTACTTGTTTTTTCTGAAGCCATTTAAGTTTTTGCGTCCTATAGACATCACTTTATGTTGATGAGCTGATGATGGAAGGTACAACTCCTTAACGGTTAGGAGTTAGGGGATAATTCTTTCAGTGTTGTAGGAATATGTGGACCGTTAGTTGTATTCCATGTACTTTTGCAGCTAAGCTGATGATGGAAGGTACAACTATGATGATGGAAGCTAAAGGGTACGACTTCTTAATTCTTATGTCCCTCTTGCGGGCTGCATCTTTAGTTGGTCTACTGAATGGTGCTGAACACTTAATGAATACCTAATATTGTCAAATAATACAATTCTACTATTTTACTCGTATTTTCGTTATCAATATTATGAGAGAGTTTTACTCACTCCTACGTATTATTCACACTAAAAATAGAAAAATAAACAAACTTTTTTAAAAAAAAATTAAACCGACTTCAAAAAAAAAAAAAAACAAAAAAAAAACTACCTAAAAACACTGAAAAGCAAAAAATAATTTTAATAAGACATTCATCAAATGCGCTTATTGTCTAAGCCTATTAATAACATTAAATTGTATTTACGTGCTAGGTATAATACGATTCAACTAAACTGGCCCGTCCGAACATCGTGCGAGAACCTGCGCAGAACACAAATGTAGGTGTTAGAGGGGTGCAGCCGCGCCCCGCACCTGCGCAAACGACGCTTGCAGCTAACTTCGGACGGGCCAGTTTAGTTGAATCGTATTATAGCAGTGTTGGGCAAAATGTAATTAATTACTAATTACAAATTACAATTACAAAATGTAATTGAAAACTTCAATTACAAATTACTTGTAATTGTTAAAAGTAATTCAATTAACAATTACAATTTGTAATTGTAATTGGTAATTGCAATTACTCAATTACTTTTTCGTTTCTTTTAAAGTTTAGGTAGTATTTAAATAAAATAATTAAGTAATGATTCATCAAAAGTATATTTACGGAAAACAGATCAAACCAAGGTATGTTTTCGAAAAATTAAATGTGATAATTTCTTCAAACATCTGATCAGTTGTTGATTTTGGTACATTTATTATATCGCTATAGTATATGAAAATCCACCTCATCTTCCGAGATCGGATCTGAAAGTATTTGATTTGCTCTGCTACTTGTACATACTTGTCTGATTAAAGCAACAGCTTCATCTCCTTCGGATTCAGATCCTTCGGCAATAAAATCAGAAGATTCTTCGTCAAAACCAAATTCTTTAAAGGCTTTTTTTTATACTAGGTCAGTTGGCCGACAGGCACGCAGCCCCCCTGATGGTAAGCGGCCACTGCGGCCTATTCCGTTGAGGGACGCTTCACCTAGAAGCGTCCGTCAATGTGCTGCCAGACTGTAGGCTCATCTGATTTTCGAGTCTCTGATTTCAAGTGTACTTGGCTCCTCCTCTTCTTTTTACGCGTGTCGATGGCTAATTTATTAGCCATCGTGGTGAAAAGATTAGTAAATCTGCGTTACCGATTGTACTATATTCCGCAGATTCAAAGCCATGCCATGGTGCGCCGGGCGTATAGGGAGGGCGTATCCCATATTAATTTTGCCGGAACACAGCCGGAGCTGTTATGGCGACAGATTTCACCTGTGGTGGTGGAAGTTAGCCAGTCGGACTCTGAAAAAGCCCTACCACCAACCAGACCCAAGGCGGGAATCAAACCCAAGACCTCTGTGTTTTTATACCCGAGCGGCTTAGCCACTGTTCTACGGAGGTGGTCAGAAATGTGCCATTATAAGAAACATTGGCAAAATAAATGCTCTTTTATAACAAGTTATAAGAGACATTGGAAAACTAAATGCTCTTTTATAACAAGTATAAGTGTTTAGATTGTTTGTTGTTTGTTAAAGTAATTGAGTAATTACAATTACAAATTAATGTAATTATAATTACCAATTACTTATGTAATTCAATTACAGTAATTGCAATTACATGTAATTACAATTAAAGTAATTGAATTACTTTTGGTTCAATTATTAATTAAATTACAAAAGTAATTAATTACGCCCAACACTGCTAGGTAGGTACCTACTAATCTGTTTGAAGTCGGTGCCAAGCCAAAGGTAATGAAAAATGATACATACCTAATAATTTATGTATTATACAGGGTTACAAATAATCCGCGGACGTAGGTACGTAGTCTGGGTACCTACTATTTGGCTTGGCACCGACTTCAAACAGATTAGTAGGTACCTACCTAGCACGTAAATACAATTTAATGTTATTAATAGGCTTAGACAATAAGCGCATTTGATGAATGTCTTATTAAAATTATTTTTTGCTTTTCAGTGTTTTTAGGTAGTTTTTTTTTTGTTTTTTTTTTTTTTTGAAGTCGGTTTAATTTTTTTTTAAAAAAGTTTTGCTTCTTGCTCACTTGCGGGATTAGTGAATGTGGCATAGCCAATTTCCCATAACTCTAACGATGGGAATATTGTAGTTAATTTATAACAATAATTAGGTACAATTCTAACATTATGTTTCGATCTTCACAATTTCATCATACAAAAATTGCGCTTGAAAGAACTTCCGCCAATGTTACTTACTGTATTCTTACTATACTGCATTAAGCTTGTTATGAGATTAAAACGTAGTAAAAAATCGTACCCAACTAGGAAAATTAACGTCAAAGAGACTTACCTAATAACACATAACAAAGAGCAGTTACCACAGATGAAGGAACAAACTATACAATGCATAATCGAGCAGAAAACAATGAACAACGTAACACATGCATAATTGCTCTATCTAGTTTTTAGGGAGCTTTAATAAGTCATCTCGATGGGAATATCGTATGAAAACACGGAAATGTTTTTTGTGTAACCAAGGAGTCAAGAGAAAAAGCATGATTATATAACGACACGAATATCGATAGAAAATCTTGCCTTTCACATTTTGCCGCAAAACAATACCAAAAGCTCTCTGGCACACATATATCAACCTGTCATTCCAAGACAAAAGAAATGGGTGGTGATTTGAAAGCAATTGTGTTTTTTTTAATAGAAAATCAAATTTATTTTGTGATCTCTGTCTACCATTTGATTTTCACATAATTAGTTACGGCAAAACACAGACTTAAAATGTGGGTACAGCTTATTTTTTACAATGATTTTTAATTACGCTTCTCACGTCGAGAAACTGTGCTAGGAACTATCTCACGTTCGGTTTATTTTAAAAGGCTTATCTAGCCGTGAAGTGCCTGCGATTCTGCGTAAAATATCTTTACAAAATAATGTTCTATGCGTGTATTGGTGGTGCGTACAGAGGAATGAAAAATTTTTGCTAGAAGCTCCAATACAATTATGTTACAATTTTTATATGGATTTTATTACTAATATATTATGAAGAACAAGAAGGTACACAGAATTTACAGATAACAACTGAAAGCGTTGAATCTTACGTACGTATAATATGATTTGTATATTTATTAGTTCAAAACGTGTAATTCTTTTCATCAGTGTACAGACTACAGACAAAACGACTTTATATTGTAGCAAATGCGCTGTCAAATTGTAAATAATGGCGTAATTGCAGCATTTGTTCAACAACTAAAGACATAATTCTCCACAATTTGCCTCAGACTCATTGTAGACGGTGGAAGTGATCGGTGGTAATGCGAGCCGCTCGGAGTCAGGGCAGTCACGCCATTAACCATTTTGCTCTGCAAAAAATGTATTCAAAGACAATACCAGCGAGACAAAAACGAAATGAAAAATGCAGGTGAATGAGCAGCGAATAATGAGTAGAGATAATTACTCGCAGATGCGATAATACGAAAGTGAGAGTGCTGATACACATCACGATTCACGTACTCTCGCCAGCGCCGAATTATGGATAGTGAAATTACCGTGGACTACAGATTGACCTTGCATAAAGTATCGCCTTATTACATTGTCATTAATTTCCATATTTTTCCCCATAGTACATAATTATTGTTAACAATTTGCTGATACACATTTAAAAGGCTTGTCCGGTCTCCCACGATACCACAAGGCCACGAGGAGCACCTCAGGATTTGTTAAATTGCCTTGTAAGAGTGTGCGTTAGGAGGTCCACATGAAGAGTAAACGTACAAGTATTACCCGGCAAAAACGTTAAATTCTTTATAGCCAAGGGTTACGGAGGTCAGATGGCAATCGCTCCATTGTAAATACCAGGCTTTTCAAATCTAGGATCACAGTTGAAGCGGACCCTGAGCTCCATACTGGATGCAATCGGAAATACGCTGAGATGATGATGATGACTTTATAGCCAAGTATAAAGTGAAGGTAGATTGCGACCATGGAAGCTCATACCTTCTACTCTGCCCTATGGTGAGAATCGAGTTCATAACACTCTGAGTGACACTATCCCACAAGTAATTCAGAACCATACATCGGAAGTTTACATTTATGTAACCATATACAAAACAAGTTATGAGCATTGAATTCCGCTCCATTGCATCACAGTGCAACTTTTTCGTGTGACCATAGTGAATGTAGAACACATTATTGCTACAATGCGTCGTTATTTGATAAATCTAATGTTTCAGGCGTTAACATTTACCTTGTTATAACTATAATCGTATGTCATCACGCGATTCTCATGGAGTGGTCGCCTGTTGGAATCCAATTATTTGGCGCTAAAAATACTCAAAGGAAGTTTTTTTTGTGTACACAAACGTTGGTTTTTCCACTTCACATGAATTTTAACAAGTATAACAGAAAAAGTATGCTTATTTAGTCTGATTATGCTTAAGCCATTTTGATATAACAATCTATAAAAAGCTTCTACATAGAACATTACAAACAAAGGCTGAAACAGGGGTTTTAGATGTATTACCATTAACAAAAAGAACAAACCATCAATGACTGGACTAAGCAACTAAAAAGACCTAGAGGAATACCCTCGAATTGTTGGAAGGATTGTTTGGAAAAAGATTAAAAGTCCTAAAGTGCGAATAGACCGACGCCTAACCCGAAACCATCATAAAGATTTAGCCCGTGATTCCGCATTAGCCGAAGTGAATAGTAATTTCCCGTCGACGAGGCCATGGTGTCTGGTGGTCATGACTAGGCGTGAAGTCGGGAAGGAAGTGGCGACCCCTCGGGCGAGGTTTCGGAAGTCCATCCGAGATATTGATCCTAATGGACTACCAGAGTGTTCGCGCAAATACTATCAAGAGGAAAGAAATTTTCCATGTGACTATTGGCTATAGAATTTTTTAAAAGAAATGTATCTAAACAGACCAATTTTACCAATCCAGTTTCATTTCTCGAACAAAGCAATGTTATTAAAATAGGATAAACATACCACCAGCAAGTGCTAATTACACTCGCGATTTCATGCAGACATCAAACGCCTCTCAATGTGTTGTCAATCACATTCATGTAAGTAAATATCAATAAAAAGCGACTGCGAAGACGCTCTATAAGGTATCGAATATTTCAATGTTGAATACAAATGAACGCGTAGGCCGAGCAAGATAATGTGGAATTGCAGCAGGATACCAAAACTGTTAAGATTAGGGTTTCCATCTTTAAGTTGGAAATTTAGCAAATACCAGAAGCAGGTACGATGAGAGTAGTGCAATAATATTTGTTTTATTATTAAATAACATTAATAATAATAGAAAAATCTACGCGTCCGATTGGTTGTAGACAGAATTAGATTATAATATAGTCATTGGCGTTTGGTATTGATAATTTCTAAGCCGACGAGTAGGTATGCTAATCTAATTGGTCTTTAACTAGCTTTTTGTAAGCTTGTAAGCTTCTACGTATTACAATGAAGTAATTTAAAAATAAGTAGTTTCAAAATCCTAGGAAATATACTCATTGAAAAAGAGTTCATTAAACTCTTAAAACAATGCATGGTAACGAGACAGTTGGTATTGTTGGTAACCCTAATTTAGATGGCAGATGAAATGTGAGGCGTGGGTGCGCAGGATTGTAGCTTAACACCATTAGCTAAACAGAACGGATTAAAGGGGCATTACGTAATTCGGGTTAAATCCTAATTTAAACACAACATGAACACAATAGAAAGTTACGTTACAATTTGTAAATACGAGTACATGATGGAGAATATGGCGATGATTCTGCTGAAGTTATCAAGTGTAATCTGGTAAATTGTAAATTTGCATCTGATAGATAAAAATTGGTCTTTTTTTGAACTTTCCTAAACCCTACAGTTCACTGTTTAGAATTGCCGAAAATACTCGTAGTTTAGGTTGATCACCAATAGGCACGGTTATACCAAAATATTAACTATTACTAACTTCAATGATGACGTGCTCTCCTTTTTTTATTTCAATTTAGACTACGGATTAGTATAGGCTAATCAAAGCGAAGATCGACTTTTACTCCTACTAGAAATAAAAGAACCCAATATGATTCTAAACAATTGAAATAAATTGCTACTATTTTCGACCGCGGCGATCTAAAACAATTCGTTCCGTAGAATTGATTATATCGATCAGTGAAAGTTAAGTTATTATGTCAGCATAACAGCTTTAATGAAGAATTTGAAACGATACTGATAAAAATCTTTTAAACAGCAGCGTCAGGTTTCCATTCGAGACTGTTGAATATTGTGAAATTAAACAAGTTTATGAAACATTCCAAGTTGTTTAAATACAGTACGAGTATGTGTTCGGTTAACAAAAAGAACAGTTAAATGTATAATAACATTAAAATTAAATGAAGCTTTTCAGCTCGTTACAAAATTTCTACAAAACCTCTTAAACATAGTGAATACCAACATAGAATTTAATAACAGTATTGAACTTAAACTAAAATACATAAAGAGATTAGAGAACAACCGAGATAAAATAAAACTTGAGTTTGCAGCTCCATTTCAAGCACTCGACTGCAAAATGTGCAAGAAAGCAACCGATTACTTTAAGCAAAAATTTTGTTCTTCAACTTAATTATCCACTCATACGTCCACTGTAACCACAGTTACAGAGACCATATACCTCAGGACAGTCCGTGTAACTACAGTTACATTTTTAAGAATTCGCGCCCGCCGATTGTTTTTTTCTTTTTCTTATCGCTGTGGATGTTTATAGTCTGTAGTGTTGCTGGTTTTTGACGCTCTATGATATGTACCACACCTTATTTCAAGTGGAACATAATTTCGGCTCATGGCTACAAAAAAAATAAATTGTCAAGTTGCTTGTTGTTTTTGTGGATCAGTGCGCGAGTGACTCCAGCTATTTTATTCGAGAAATCATGCCGTAAGTAATAAAATATTATTGTTTTGTATATCAAAATATTTATAATCTTACATATTTTCATATTTTATAACATTATGTGCGATTCCAGTCAGATTTTAAGTAAAAATTTGGATTAAAAATAGGTCGGTGACTCTGTGTTTTTATTAGTGAATAATTGGAAGATCTAAAAAAGTTCTTATATTATATCGTAATTAAATGTTTTAATATGAAAACTTATTAATATTATAGCCTGGTTATTACCATACTTTCTTGAAATATTCCATATTTCATTCTGGATTAGACAATTTACCATACGTGAACTTCGATTTCACAGATCATGTAGCTTTAGTTTTTATTTTATTTGTAATATTTTTAAGATGATTTATAATGGGATTTTGGTTCCAAATGAAAGACCATTAAATTACCTAAAACCCAAAATTGTTTTAATACTGTAAACGTCAAAAATATCTAATAAAATAAATATTTAAATTGAAAACTAGGACAAAATTAGCATTTCTTAAAGTTCACTGTAAGATTATTAATAGAATATAATGTTAAAATCAAACATAACTATTGCCTATAAATCGTCAACTAATGAGCCTTTCATTAGTATTTTTCATTTTGCGATATTTGAGTTATTTACTGAGTAATAAGCATTTATTTAGCATACGTCTCCTATCGATTTTATTTTGCGCGTATCACGTGACTCGCGGACTGTCCTGACAACCTAGCGAAACGCGCGCGGACGTTTGAGTGGTTATCTAATGAAATACCGATACATAGCCGATTCCAGAAAAGACAACAGTTAATTTATTTTTTAGACAAACTGTTCGTACCTAAAGACATCAAATCAAACTGCACAACATCATAAATCCTGTATACCGATGCCGAAACAAATCACGCCTCTACGCAAGATAATCCGATACAAGTGTTACGTATCGGTTGAATGGCATAATTTCGCAGCATCGCATTCACTGCAGTCCCGACGAGCCGAACCGGTCGCCGCCCACCGCCCTGACTCACTCCAGGTAAGGTGATGCAATCGGAAAGGTCGACAGACAGACGGACAGACGCATTGCACCAACGAGATCGTAATGGCTGTTCATGGGTGATGAAGGTGAAATAGAAAATTGGAATACGATTTACGAAATATTAATACAAAGGTTTATGATTGAAAGCATGGTGATGGTGGTGAAATGGAAGCTTAAAAACCATGGAGCTTTGGAGAGGATAACAGTATTTTATGATACCTTAGAATAAAAAGAGAAACAACTGATCAGATGAAAGTAATCAGTTAACAGTGATACAAGAATGAAATTCTTGAACGAAGTACTGAATAAATCAAGATTTTGTCAATTGAAACTATCAAAATTATCAGGTAATCTTTTGTCGTAATCTTTAAAAATATTAAATATTTAAAAGCAATTTGCAATAAAAGAAAATGATATTTGAAACAGGAAAGTAACCACGTAATTGTAGTACATTACGTTAAATACAAAATTAAAATCAGCATATTTCCTGATTCAAATGATATATATGACAAGTTATTAAAATAAAATGTTACTAAAAGCCGTTACGCAGAAGACATTTTATAATACGGCTAGTATTTTCTTGGCTATTGTACAAAACATGATTTATAGGCCTCTGGTGAAATCGGATATTATGAGTAATTCTCAGTCTAGTTATGTAATATCGCTGGGTATTATAGTAATTACATCTCGATCAGAGTATAATAAAATAGAATTTGGACGATGTCCAAAAATATGTTTTAGCTAAATGATTAATCAAAGAATAAGCACTTTGCCTGTATAACACCATTATGTTGGCTGTGGATCAAAACGAAATGATTCCATTGTCAGATCCATAAACATTAAAAAAATGATTGATGTGAGTTTTAATATTAATTTTGCAGTTAAAACAGTACAGATTATACAACTGTTGTCCTGTACAATTATATATAACTTATTCATACACTATGTGGACTTAAAATTTTAACAATGGCAGCATAAGAATTCTTTGAAGATGACGAATGGTCAGCCACCAAAACAAAGTCATTGAAATTAAGTTATGTTCCACATACGCATAATGCTCTTGTGAATAAGAAACTGAACAAAATTATCATTGTTCGTGACTGACTTACTGTAGTTACGTTGTAAGAGGGCTTTTTTGAAATTTACATAACTTACTTTTCACAGAAATAACCTGTCATAGGCTGACTATGTTTCAGGTTAGCAATGTTGCACAATAAGAAAAGATGATGCTGTATGCCTACAGAAAGAAATGATAACTATGTACAATTTCTTTCTGTAGTAATATAAAAACACAATTTTGTTTAGATGAAAACAAATGGAAATAAATACCTTGTTGTATGTATTTATGTTACAAGCAAGTAAGGAATAAGTGAAACTGAATGGGTGGTTGTAAACATTGACACATAACTTGCTAAAACTAGGTGCTAAAATATACAGGCATGTTGAAGTTAAAAACAAGAAATACAGTGTGTTTATCGTGATAGCGTGACAGGATTTACTTCGACGATAGGACTTATGGATTCTACATGCGTGCTAAAGACCAGTTTTCGAACCTGGCGACAGATAAGCTATAACTTTGGCCTCGTAGGCCATTTATGTTCGACAATTTTAAAAAACTATGCAGTATGTAGACAGGATTGTTATGTGCTCTCAATATCTTAATATCAAAGCTCAGATATGAATACTGTGGGAACACAGATATTATGTGGCACCAGATTTCACCGTTGGTGGTAGCTGAGAATCAATATAACAGGTGTATTCAAACTAAACAAAATCAAACTTTCATATATGTTTATAGTTTTGCATACTCAATTATTTCGTGACATGACATTACAGTATAACATGATTGTTGTCTGGAAAAGCTTGCTCTAGTGATCTAAATGGTTCCAGCTGACAACGATGAGTCACCGCCCGGGGCAGACGCCCGGCCGCCATTTGCGGACCACCCGTTCACCTGCGCATGATTCACTTCGCCACAATCAAGTAAACGACAGCGAGATGGTGTCACTATGACCTTGGTACAATAAAGTATACTCGTATCCGAATACAAATATACGTAATGTGTAAACTTTAGAATGGTTGATGACCGTTACTTCAAAATGCGATAAAAAATGATTCCCTGTTAATTTTTATGTACTCACCCCGTACGCAAGTGGCTCTTAACTCAGATACTACCAATTTAGCAATCCGTCTGTGGACCGTAATTCTGTAAGATTAACATCTATTAGCACGAGAAGTCAACAATTTTCCTCACTAATAACAATTATTTTTTATCTAAACAAGATAACTTCAGAAAATTAAGTTGCTGCTCTTACTGTTCTCTTCATGTTTTGATTGCGCAGGCGCCGGCCGGCCGGTGTTGGCCAATTGTTGCAGCTTTTAAACTTAGATCAGATAATTATAAAAGGTAGTGTACCTATATTAATATTATGAGAAATTGGATTATTATAAAATGAAACGATTGCACTATAATTTTAAAGAAGTTTACTTCAATCCTTCGTAACAATGATAAATAAATGTTACCTTTCGTCTAAGAACTTTCTATAATTGTATTTATTTATTGATTCATTAACAATAGACAGGTATATAACCCATTGACAAGTGCTAAGTTTTTGGTTCTCTGGATACAGATCAATCAATGTGACGTTGCCTAATATTTTTTTATCTTATGCTCATCTCTCTTACTTAGCTAGAATATAACTAATTTAAAACAAAAACTCTTAAATTACCACATAAAAAAGTTGTCAATGCTCTCCATTCTTTAATTACCAATTAATTGGATCATGGAGATAAAATTTGAATAATTTTACTTTTATTAAATCAAGTTCCGGTTTCAATCAAGTTTGGTTATTTTTCAAAGTTTTCAAACAGTTATTTATATAAGCGATACATTTGGCTGCTCTGAGCAGGACTCGGGAAACTTTCTCTTTGAAATATTGCATTTATTACATACATATTTCTGCAAAGATGAAAAGATGAAAGCCAGCTAAAAGACGTCAATTATAATAAATTGGACTGCAGATACATTACACTGGTTATTTATTACTCGTGAGACAAGTTTAATTAGTCGAAAGCGTATCTAATGAATCATTTCATCTTGATGAGAATTATGATTTTCTTCTTGATATTGTGAATCAAAGCTTCCTATACTTCCTTTGCTGAAAAGCTACCATGTTAACAACTGATCTGGTGCATTTTATCAATTGAAAACAACAGTTATTTCTAACCTAACCTAAATCTGTCAATTACCAAAACCAATTTTCAGCTTCACGTCCATCGCATAGATTTTAATGTCAAATGGGATGCTCTGACAGATTTGGGTATGTTGATGTTATTCTGATAGTATGCACAGTAACCAGCAAATGTCTGACTGTACAGTACAGTTCATATTAAAATCAAAAATATATATCGGAAGTTTGATACCCAATGGTACAAGCTTCACACTAAGTTTGAGTTAGACGGTGCTGTAAGAAAAATATAATAACCATCGTTTGGAAAATTGAAAGTTGAGCACGACAAAGATTTTTTGCAAAATTTTAAAGGAACTATAACTTAGTCGAAACTGCAAGTGAGACATTAAAGCTCATAAATAAGATTACCAGTATAACGACGGGCAACGTTCGCTGTAATACGTTAGGTAATTACGTTATTTTTAAACGTAGGTCAAGATCGTGAGCGAGTTCACTTTCCACTGATCATGAAGAAAGCCACTTCAATTAAATACATAGTAGAGAAGAATGGATAATGGTTTAAATTGTTTGATTGCTGTAGGTGGGTTATTTTGCAGTATTGTACAGTGCAACACGACTTAGTTGTGTCGAGAATTTCACTACACTTACTCTACAGCCACTATAAAATGTATTTGTTTTTTTGTAAAAGAGGGAGGCAAACGGGTAAATGTGACATCCGATGGACACTACCGCCCATGGATACCTGCGACTAGGGTGTCCAATGCGTTGCCCACATTCCACAATGGACATATACCATATTTTGGAAGAATCTTTGCATTTGGAAGATGTTTTTGTACCGTAACTAAATTATTCTGGATAGATAAATGAAATATCATAACTGATAACTATTTTTGCGATCAAAAACCCACTACTTGCTTCAGACATTTTAATTCAAAGGACAGTTACAAGTAGCAGCTAAGCAGTCGCCATGAATTAATGTATGAAGCCAACCAGCGCCCAGTAGCGCTGACATGCGCCCAACACGACAAGTCGTATGTCTTCATGTTAAGGCTTCGCAAGCGCATTTATCTGCATAATATGAGCTAAGAAAAGCAATTCGCGTATTATCCAAGCTAGCAACTATATTGGGAATAAGTGCTTTTCATTCCCTACACGATTTTATTAAGGCCAAGCTTGTTGGCGAGTCACAAGAATAACTCGCCAATGATACATTGTCAAAGTCATTATTTACTTTTATCATGACATTGGTTTTTGGATGACTCGATGTAGGATAATAAACAATTTGAAGTCACTACGAAGGAAAGGATTCATGACAGTAAGATTACATCTAAGGATTTCGCACTTCTAGTATCAAAACCGTAAATACATTATGCAAGGTCTACCTTGAGCTGTATTTGTTTAGGATATCAATTAGCAAATAAACAAGACGTGAACATTTTATCTAACGCCTTCGTTTTAATAACATCTTGAGCCTAATAAAGCGTGATATACGCCGAGTAATGTAATCAAATTCAGTTGACTGCAGAACGCATACCAAGATAAATAGTTGTTCAGGAATTGCACAATTAGGCTTATCCGCAAAGCAAATTAAAAGGCTTAACTATCTTTCACGTACGACATCATCATTAGACAAGATACCATTGTATTCCGTATTCTTCTTTAACATTTTGCTCTTTTACCATTTTACGAGGGTTTAACATTCTGCGCTTTTGACATTATGCGCCGAAACGTTATCTTAGACATCAGTTCATTCGAAATGATTTTGTTCGTTGATTTTTGCCACATTCTAGCCGTGTATTTTCTTTAAGGTGCTATACATTAACTGCACCGTAAACCGTAAATCATTTTTATTTGAGGCAACATCGACCACTATCGTAGTCACCATGCTGAAACTTTCTAAGATGCGATCATGCTATACACTGAAAAAAAAAAAGAGGAATTGTTGTGAGCCCGTCTATATCGTATTGATAATGAAAAATATCATATTCATATGTTGATTTTCTATCTTCAATATTATCACTAGGCCTATAACTCCACGTTTCGCTCCACAGCGTTGACAAGTGTCATAATATCTTGAATTTAGTCCAGCAGTAATGCGATTTGTAGCTCACTGTCGCTACAACAATAGAACATATCCCAGACAAAGAGAGCAGCATTGTAGCAATCGCAGCTAAGCAACATCATTTAATGCTATTGCTCTTGTTTGCCCGCGCCACCCGTTATGCTATAACTCCGAGTATTAGCCTCAATGCACTCTGGTCAGGTTTCTAAATGACACTTTAGCGAGTTGACGACGTCTTAGAAAAGTGGGATTTCACCCGTTTTAAAGATATCGAGAGAAAACGATCGTTATAAATCAAGATATCAGGTGAGATTCAGTAATGAGGACGGTGCTGTACCATCTCAGACAGACACACGCTTGGGTACTGTGTTAAGCGTAAGCATTTGATATTAAAATCGATTAGAAACTGTATGCAGCCATCAAAGAGGTTCATCAGTGCAAGCTCAATAATTGTGAAAACAAATATGTTTTTACAAATTGACAGCACTGCTTAGGCTTACGTATAAAGCGATCCCTAAAGACAAAAGAAGAAAAATATCTAGATCAATTATTTACTGATGAGTAGAGAGAAAGACACAAACGCAAAAGAAAAAGATGGCTATACTTAATTTTATTAATTGGTCAAACAAAAACCATCGTTAGTTTACAATGACGCAGCACAAGCAACTAAATATGAGGTCTTTTCGAGTTTCAAATGGGATGCACATTGACACAAATCTGTAATTTAATATCATTGATACAGATTCTAGAATTCAATTCAATTCCATTAAAAATTGTCGAGTTCAATCAAGTTCAGGCAGCTATTAATGAACTACGATATATTGCAAGCAGGAATGCACACATTATGAGAACTTAGGATCAGGTTTAAGTATTACCTGTGATTTATTTGTGTCACGGTCCTTAGTGCTTTAGTCAGATAAATTCGTTTCACTGCCCCAATTTTTGATCTTAGAATTTTATGCGGTAGTTAGCATTTACGATAAATACGACGGTATTATTATAATTATCTACAGTTTGTCAATAATTAGCATCCTTAGTTCTCCTAAGTTAATAAATAACAAAGAAATACCCTGTGAAATTTTCAAACGTCGTCATAATATCCCCAAACTAAGCCAAACTTGTATCATAGTAAAATGTTTAATGGCACACTCAACACACTCGTTGAAGATGAAGGTAATTGATCACTATTTACTGCCTTAAGCCACATAATACATTTAAAGAGTTTCTAGTTAACCTGAATTGCGCAGCCTCACACCAAAACCAAGACATGAGCACTTAATCAAAATCGCAAATGACGTGATAATCAAATATTTGCACGAAGCAGGCACCGAGCTCGTGTCGTGCGCTGCTTGGTATTCCGAATACCTCTCATTCGGGGAACCGTTAGACAATGCATTCGATTCCGAAGTTCATTTAACGCAATTGAAATTCTACCTTATGAATAATTCTTGAGGCTAATTTACCAATAGATTTATTTAATTTTATTGTTTTTTTTTAATAACGGTCCTCTTCTTCAAAACAATCACCGTAAAAGAGTGTCAGACAATAATAACTGAGGGATATTTCCGGAACAATAAAATCCAAGATGTTTAAAAAGTTGTTTTAGCAACACTTAAAGATTCCATGAATGTAGCAGGAATAATCCCCTCATCGTCAATACAGTAAACAAGGTATTACAGAGCGTGAACCCATTACCACATTCATCAACCCAAAATATAAATAGCCGTGTACATCCCACTGTTCATTTTCGAACAGTTTTAAAAATACACCCATCGCAGATGAAAAAATGAAATAATACAATATTGGGCTTTATCACCATGACTTAAGACTAAAGGGTTCGTCCAAGACCATTTTAATTTGTAGGAAGTGCAATTTTGAACTCTATCTCAACTCGTTAAGGGCGGAGACGGAGGGTGCATCAGGGTGCAACAATAACCCCGGTATAATATAAACATCCGGTTGTTAAACCCACGTTTTCATTCGACAGAGTGTCTTTTCTTGTAGGAACTGGCTGCTTGGAATGAGTTTCCGGATTTCTTTTGAGGTAAAAGTGTTTAACTTTACACGTTAAGTGCTACACGTAGTGCATTTCTTGATACCATTATGTTAGGAATGTTAAATACTTAGGTACTCTTATGTCATACTTTCATTGTGTCACCCAGTCTAGTTGGATTAGTATTACGAGTAGAGTGCTTGGTATATTTGGTACGTACCCCTAAGAAGCGCGAGGAATGCTGCTTTGGTTAAACCATTATAACACATTATAAAGTTTAACGAACTATAGCATTATTACATCATAATACTGCTAAGTGGTCATTTGATAAACCATGTTTAAAGTCAATATAAGATTCACTTCATGCGTTTCTTTTAACGTTTATTTTAACCTGAAGGCTAACGTGTTTCCATTCATAAATCAAGCAACTTTACAACAGAACGTAAAGATAAAAAAAAAGTACAAACAAACGTAATTATAACGGTATATCAATCGGGTGCAGCCGCCGTAAAACAAAAGGCGGTGAGGCCTGAAATTGACAGATGTACCCACAACCAGCGGTCAGTCCTCCAAGATGGTCTTGTGCCGAATCGGTGGTGCGAAACGATTTCTACGCATTCCGCCGATAAAGTGATTATTTATTCAATTAATTAACCCCTATTTTTTTCATTGGGATAAAAAGCGCACTGTCACTTGTTTGTCACTGGTTGGTTTAACACTCGAGTTTGTTTGGGAAAAAATAAATCACATTTTGAAGTTATTTTTTTAGACAATATCGCGTCGCGATGTGCGAATGGCGCGGGAGTCGGAACGGAACCTGCGCACGCGCGGCGTTGAAGCGGTGACTGACTGGCGCGCACGCACTGAGCGGCGAGCGCAAGCACCAGACACTGGTGGGATATTGTTTCGAGCAGTGCAAGATAACCATGAAGTTCATTTGCACCGCATCTGGTTAATATTTGACTTTCGAAAATAGATTATCTCAGTTTTGTGTGTATTATTTAATCCACCGCACGGTTGTGGGAACGGAAGGGAGCAAATTATCGGAGTTATGCGAGTAGATTATGAGTAATATTACATTGAATATTCCTAAGGGCCAATTTCAACAAAGTCAGATAAATGTTTTATCCGAAAATAGTGACGTTGGCCTTAAGACATAATATGTATGAAATACCTATTAGCATCATTCTTTGCTTTAAAAGCGTGCCCCAAATCATACAGGTATTGAAAAAGTATGGCAAGCTTTTCTGTTGAACTATCATCTAAACCAGTAGAAAAAATAAAAGAAGGTGAATGTAAATTTAACAAAAAAAAAAAATATAAGGTTTAGTAAACGTTCGAATTCGTAAATATAGGTAAATGGATGAAAATCTTCTTACTTTTTGCAAGTAAGGTCAATAATACACACAATAGCAAGCAGTAACGATGCGTGAACGCAACTCAGACGCACGCAAGAAAGCGCATAAAGATTGAGTTCGTTGGAACCGCGCCGAACGCGCCGACGCGTGCGCCATCAATCTGCAGAGCATCGATTAGATCTATCGATCACAAATCGCTTTGTTATCGATTTACGATACTCGATTTGCACCGTGGTGACATGAGGTCTCTCGTAATGTAACTTACTTTACTACTTTTACATGCAAACTGGAGTTTAGAAAGTAAGATTGATAAAGTTTTGTTATATGTGGATACTCATTACCTTTAGGAGTAATCGTTCATGATTTCTTTTAGCGATTTTCTGTCACACTGCAACTGATTAGACTTGGTGACAGAAGCCGAGGTCGTACCATCAGTGTTTCCGTTTTAAAAAATGTAAAACGGAAAACTAATTACCATACAATAATTAGAATATCCTCATTTCCGGTACATAACATCACCCATGTAATTACAATTTATCATCATAATAAGATAACACGTTAAAACTAAAAAAAATATAAACATTGTTAGAAGATTTATTCATGAAGGCTTCAGAGTTGCAGTTATGAATCGTCAACTTATCAATGTAGCGAATGGCAGGGTCACTAGAAGAAGCACAATTACGTTAGACAAATAAAGTGGAATTGTAAAACACGAACACGAGATAGACCAAGTCAATCACACGTTGAAAGAGAAACCAATTGACTTTCAAGAATGCCAGTGGAGAGTAGCAAGCGATCGCACATTGGGGTTGCGACGACTGACAAGACACGCTCTGAATGGCGCCCGGTGAACAATACACGACATAGGCATGGGAAGTGCTATTTGTCAACTTCATAGTGGGCGAACGTTTCCTTCTAATAAACTGTATAACATTGTAACTGTGCATTTAAATGCTACATTATTGCTGATAGACTAGCTTAGTCACCTTTGCTAGCCATTTTATGGACTGTATAAAATTCAGATTTGGGATAGGTTTTTACCTGTACATAGGCCATTCAATGATGTAGGGAAAACTAAAGGAGTTCTGTGGGTATTCTTTGGTTCTTCTCGACAGATAACGACATTCCGAATCCGGTGGTCAATTCATAAATATACTTTATACAAGATTACATGAATAAAGAATATTTTGATTTGATTTGATTAATGGGACAAACATCTTTAATCTTGTGTCCCACAGGCCACACACGAACGCAAGTCTCGATAGGTAGTTTATGGTGCATAAACGATTTCTTCATATTAAAAACATACATACATATTTACCTAACCATAAAGAAGTCATAATCGGGGGAAACTGGGAACAAAATTCCCATTTTCCCCCGTTCGGGGGAACTATTCGGGGGAAACTGGGAATAGACCGTTAAAATTAATGGCAATAATGCATGCTATCACATTATAATCATTTAAATCCGTGCAGCTTTAGCGAGAGAGTAACAAACATCCATCATTCCATTCCCACAAACTTTCACGTCTATAATATTAGTAGGAAATAGGATGTGGATGCGACGTAATAATTATCTTCCGAGTTGATAATTTACATGTAATAGAGTAATCTCAGTGTATCAGCAACATCTAAAACATTGATCTTAACTTCAGCAAGCAAAGCCAAGTTTAGTTTTTAACTTTTAATGGACATTAGAAACAACGAAGGTACCACTTATAATGTTGCCAAACTCCATCATTTAAATAAAGTTACTGATACAATGATGGGTTTGAATCACTATGCTGCAATACAAATATTTGCTCAAGATAGTTATTAAGCTCTAGCCACGATACGACAAAGAATATTTTTTGTGTAAAATCCTTAGGTAAAATCATGTTCATGACCCACGGTGCATAGAGCATCGAACAATAGTTGTAGATGTTGTATTGCACTATGAATCTCACCTCACAGGAAAGTAAAAAGCAGCGAGAAACGAAGCACATTTAATAAATTAAATAAAAGGTTCGGTCACCCCCTAGGGCTAATGGAAGTGTCGAGACATTACGATAGCTGTAGTGAAGTTAAATCGATAAAAACTGGGGATCTCAACCCGTAGTAGGTAGGCGGGAAATAATTTTAAGAATCATTGATCGAATGTACTCTGTCAGAATCCTAACATGGGTCAGGTAGTACCGTCGTGATGGTAAGTTTAGCAAGATTGGCAGTTCGTTTCCAAGTCAAAATTGGGTAATTTTATTCGGAACTCATCAGGTTACAAATTACTCAGCTTTTGGCTAACGTGCAATGACGATTGCACTTAGGAATATTGGAATGTAAATTGTGTTACTAATTATGCAGTAGCTGCATATGCTAATTGACTTTCGTCGCGAAATATACCTACGTGAATGGCGAGAAAATTGTAGCATATTTTTGCAGTTAATTTTAATGTTATAAAATTTTATTCTTATTACAGTCTGAAGCGAAAAATTTAGTGATGTGACTATAGGTACAATCTTATTAAGCTTCAGTTGGTAAGCATGGGGAGCTAATCTACATTAAAAGATTGTATTCCTAGCGTGTGGGCTGGTCTGGCAACTAAAGTAGTAATAAAAAATTAATATAGTACTTTAACTGTCCTCGTAGTGTACTTTGATATAAAAGTTTTTAGACATTTACGTAATTGCAAGTTCATTTCAGACAGGCGCACAGAAAGGGCAAGGTGCCACGTCTGCAAAAGACATTCAAGTTTGCGAAGGTTATCTTATAAAAGGTTTTCGTGTTGCCATTGAACGACAATGAGCATTTGCGTGTTACCACGACTACATAGTTCGTTTTCGATTTTGCCGCCGAACCAGCCAAATAGTAGGTAATGTTAATTCGTAAAACCAATAGAAAATTTCATCCTCATCTCAAAACTTGGAAGTCAGGCACGAAGCTCATTTATCCTCAAAAGCTTGTGATTGCGCACTCGCTTGTGCACTATAATAATATTATAGGTATCCTGGGTAGTTGGCTGATCGTAAAAGATTGGCCGCTGTAGCCGAAAACTCTGCTAGGAGGACATTTCTCAAGCAACCTCACAGGCACACTTAATACTTTTATAATATCGTTTACTTTTCTATAATATCGTTTACTTTCAAATAAAAAATACCTAGCTTAAGTTTTTTTTCTAAGTGCTTGTTAAATTCTCAAATTATCAAAAGTAGTTTGTATGTAAGTTAGTTACTTTTATGTAACACGGAAGAGCATCTTGTCGATATTGTATCATATTCAACTAATTAGAAGATAGCCAGGCATAGAAATTCTAGTCATGCAATTAATGCATGGGGTAACGATTACAGCGAATGGCGCCTCGAAGCTCGAGGTAAATGCTGATTACTTGCCACGCTAATCGCTGCGAAATGCTTCCCTTGATACGACTCGAACCTTAATTGACTACACTCGACTAAACAGCTGATTACAGAAGATGTTAGGTTCATACGCGGAATGATAGACTGGCAGAAGATTTCCTTATTGCCTTTCCGGGAGCAGTCTTCAACCTTTCTTCCGCGTGAATCAATCTTGTAAATGTTCCAAAATCTGTAGTAGGCCATGCAGTACATTCACTCCAACATGACGTCTGACACCGAAGTCTCAAGCGTACCTACCTAAATACATGAGTTTTTTAATTAAAATAATTTTCCTAAAAATCCGAAATTCTGATAGTCCTGCTCGTGATCCCTCCCTGTTTAAGGCTGGGACAGTTCCCCCGGGGCTATAAGGGTAATGAAATTGGGAGCACACCTTCGTGCTTGCTCGGTTGGGCACGATATATACTGCATCGTCGGGTAAGCAAGGTACCTACTCTCATACAGGACCGTGTTTTCAGAATATTCTAGCTACACTGGGACTTCGCTATTACCAGTCAAATTGCCGCTATTTCTCATTTGGGAAAGTATTTGGACGGTAACGTTTGGATCGTCTTCTTAATTAATACTTTTCTTGAATTGAGGCTGGCACAATCTGTTATTTTTTATTGAACAGGGATAAGCAAAAATATGAAGAAAAAGTCAGCTATGTGAAATTATAGATCCTAAAAGAAGTTAGATAGAAATAGGTATGGTATAAACCTGTGACGTTATTCGATGTATAGGATACGATAACAAACGATAGATGTTAATCAGATTATGTTTCAGAAGACAATACATTTGACCTTGTTCTACATAAAGGCCACGGTCGCAATGCAAGTTCAGTAGGTATACCGGGACGGATTTTAGAAGTTGAAACGTTTTGACTTAATTGGATTTTGAACTGTCATTTGTTGGTTTACTGGATCATAGTGAGTTAAAACAATGATATAATTTTTAGGAATAACACACCTATGTATTTAAAATAAATAATTAAACCAGTTTTTATTTAGATGAATATCATTCTTAACAACGAACTATGGAAGTTACATCTAGTGACAACAAAGCAGCAACATTGGATTGTTAAATCAAATGTAGAACATTTAAAAGAACTTCCTTGTAACCATGAACAAACATTAATAACAGGAAAATGTGTGGCGAAATTAAAAACATTGTCGAAATAAATGTCAAACCACCCCGGTACCAGGGCGGCCTTCTACCGAAATGGAGGCGATAATTTTTGTTTCGAATTATGCTGCCAGCAAATTCAGCGTAGAAAATTGAATTTTGGAATAACAGACGAACGAAGGCACCTTGCTCTAAGGGCCGGTATTTCAATATATACTTATCTTGATCCTAATCCGGGATTGATAATATGTATGACTTAAGTGTATTTCATTATAGGATTAAAGTTAAGCGGCACCTAAAGTAATACTCTTTTACCTGTCAAAAGTAATACTTATCTTAAATGTTATACTTAACTTAAGCAATAAGATAAGGTTACATTGAAATACCGGCCCTTAGTATTATTTCTTATAAGTTCCTCTTAGCAATACGAAAAGTCTAAACGATCGATTACAAAGTTGCATATCATACATCTTCCCGATCAATTTAAGAATAGTCACATTATGTGACATTTATTTGAATTTTTTAGCTCTGTCAAGGCACAGGTACAGGCAAGGTGCCCACCGGCCTGATAGTAAGTGGCCATTGCGGCCCGTTTAGGCGCAGAATGTCCAAGTTGCAAAATGTCAAGTGGTATCAAAACGTCCAAGTCTCAAAATGTCCAAGTCGCAAAATGTCCAAGTCGCAAAATGTCCAAGTTTCAAAATGTCCAAGTTGCAAAAGGTCAAAATCTCAGCAATTAAATGAAATGAACTCTGCTATTGTAATCGTTTTTATTATTAATCAAAAAATATAATTATACATATCGCACCTTCGGTAGAACCGTAGGATTTCAGATTGTTGACGATATGTGACTGCTGATTACAAAGTTTTGATGTCTTTTTTGTGAAAAGTTACCGTAAAATGTTCAATGTATAAGAAAATACAACACTTACGCAAAAACACGCTGTTTCTAGTCAAAAAAGATGCCAACTTAAGCTTAAATATGGTCATATTTAATGATTTAATTGTTGGTGGAACAAGGGCACAAATGTGTAAATGTGTAATGTAAGGGCATAAAACTACCGGTTTTTAATTCTTGTAAACCACGCACTTAAAAAGAATATAGTATGTAGTTTATGTCATGCAAAGGAGAATAACTTTAGTATGATATTGATAGAGCTAGGCCACATTCAATACAAAAAATATCTTAAAATGGCTCTCCTGTAAAATTGCAAAACCTGCAGTTCCTGCCTTTGTTCTACCGAAGGTGGTGCGATATGTATTTTAATTATATTTTTTGATTAATAATAAAAACTATTACAGTAACAGAGTTCATTTCATTTAATTGCTGAGATTTTGACCTTTTGCAACTTGGACATTTTGAAACTTGGTCATTTTGTGACTTGGACATTTTGCAACTTGGACATTTTGAGACTTGGACGTTTTGATACCACTTGACATTTTGCAACTTGGACATTCTGCGCCTAAACGTTGCGGCCTATTTAGCTGAGGGACACCCAAACAGAAAGCGTTCCTGGCTGCCACACTGTTGGCTCTTCCGATCTTTGAGCCTTCGATTTTAAGTACACTGGCTTCCAGATTTAATATTAACGGAACACTGCCAGAGCTGTTATGGTAGCAGATTTTACCTATAGGGGTGGTAGCTAGCCTGTCGGGTCGGACTCTGAAATTATTTTGGTTTAGATTAAGAAATATTAACAGTTTATTATTATTCGTATGTACTCGGTCTCCCATGATTCTCAGCACAAACGTATTTATTGCAGGCACAAGACAGAAAATACGTGGGTCAAGTTTATTGGCAGAATAAAACAAAAATAGGCCTCACATTCTCCTCGACCAGAATGAATGGTCCTTCGCCCCATTTAAAATGTACGACGGTACAATCGAATGTTTATTGGCTTACCCACCCCTTGCATAATAAAAAATAGGAAACAAAACAACACACATACTTCGCAAAACAGATTAGTGGACAGTGGACACATTATATTATGATAATATTACGCCAAGTTTTCACTTAATAAGCGTGTCACTTCGTGGTCACTTCATACGAAATGAGCAGCTTTTACAAATTAAAAATTGTAAAAACTATCGAAAGCAATACCAAAGGTTATAAAATAATTTATTTTTGACTTAAGTTATTGGGTGACGCTGCAAAACTCATTTGCAAGTTAAATTATACATTCATAAACTTAACACGCGCTTTGTAACATCCAAGCCATTGTTATCTGAACAGAAAAATAAATAAGCCATAACAGCTGACAATCTGGCGAGAAGCCAGGGTCGAGCGGGGGACCACGCGGCAGACTTGCGCATTGCGCCTGTAAACATGGCCGTATTGACAACTCACCACTCGGCCGCTTCCACACGAATGCAGATATCGATAAAGATACTGACGATATCAACCCATTCACTGATGCTATTGTTGGAGGACTACATGATAACAAGGCAAGTTCCGATTCGAACAGGATATCTAATATTAACGTTGCTGCATTGGTGCAAGGTGCGCACTGTGAACTAATTTGCTCTAATAAAACAATTGACGGAGAATTTGTACGTGCCGTTATACTTTGAAGACAGTCATCTGTTATCGAGGATGACAGTATTACGTCAGCGTGTAGCGTGATAAATTGCAGCCACTTTCATCGTAATAGATTATCTTTTCGACCAGCTGCTAATGGTAATGGATTTGCATTTAATAAACCAAGTCACGCAATTTTGCAAGGGCCGGTATTCGGTCCGCTTCTTTTGAATGTGTCTAGTCAACTATATTGTGCACGTTGCTATTTTTTGTTCCCTGACCGAAACCTGCAGTTCCAATCCAAAGCTTGTTTGTCTCACACAGACAAAAGCGATTTTGCATATTGCGTACCTAACTACAAGCGAACACACGACGATATCCAATACATCAAAATTTCCAAACAATACCTCTTTATAAAAGCCTCCTGACTAAACAATAATACTGTAAATACCTATAGACTAAGCTGGAAAACTAAGCACGCTCCAAACGGTTGCAGAAAGATCGCGAAAACGGAAGCGGTAATTCGTCACTAAGTTCCAATTTCAATATTTATATAACAAGCTCGTAGAACCACTGAAAACATCACTGTTGATACATCACTTCCTTGACAGTCCGATAGTATCCACAAACAGAGGAATTTTCTATCACCATCAATAAATGAGCACAAAATGAATCTCAACGAAATTAACCACTCGAGTTAAAAACGAGAAATTATTTTACAAAGCGCCACCGGGTCTCCTTGCTCGAGGAAGGAGATGGTGGTTATTTTTCTTTTCCGTTTTATATTTATTTTCAGTTCGATCTGGTAATAGGAACGCGCCCGGGCCGCGCCGGCGAGCGACTGGAAGGATCGACCGTGCCAACCCTAGGGGAGGCTGCGTATTGGTGCGCGACCACCTTCACGTTATCAACTTTGCTCACTTCACATTACGGTTCCATTTGGTTTGAACAGATTCCAGTCATCAAATATTTGCTACTAGGTTCTAAAACAGCGTAAAAGACGGGGGGTTTGTCAAAATGCGCCCATATGTACTAAAGGCGTTTTATTGGGTGCAGAAACAAAGTTAGGGATGAGGCGCGGTCGCTGTGAAGTGAATGGGGGTGTAAGCGACACGGAGGGACATAGGGCGTTGTTTCCCGTAGAGAGCTGTTACCGGGCGCTTTCATTAAACTCACTTTGTTAGCTCGCCAATATAACCGGGTATGCGAATACCTCCATTGCTCCACTGAGTAAAATGCAGTTCACATTCATGGCCACGTAATTTGTTATATCCCTAAACATTAGTGATGGTACCGACGAGGTAATTGTTTGTTTTACTGTTACTGGTCCTGAATTTGTATTGCCACGGACAGGTTTTAGCTTTAAAACTTAACACCAGTTTTTTTTTCTAATAACATATTTATAGCTCTTAAATCAATAAATCCAAGGCGAGCAATGTAAGTCATATTAGTATTTCAGTATAGCAGCAATTACGAACGAAATACAAATCACTGTAATACAATGGTTACGCTGAATGAAAGACTCAATCATAACAATTAGTAGAAACAAGAAGAAACTTTAAAAGTCAAAACCCCATAGGTCACATTGCCTTGCCTAAGATTTTACCTTAATTAAATTTCATAACAGCAACAGCTTTTGACTTCCATAATTGGCCCGCTGTTCTATAAATATTATTGAGTACGTCAACGTCACGAAGGAACAATGAATTCCTGTCACGTAACCAGCGAAGGAAGCCGCAGCAGACGAATATAAATGGCAGCAAAATAATAAGAACGAAAGGTGCAAAACTGACCGACCCGATCTTTGAGATGATAACAAAATAATTCATAGGAATTCATTAAACAATACTAAGTACTTTTCGTTACAATACTGCACTATTTAGTTAAACAATCCATCGCAGAGTTAATTTACTACAGGGAAAGAGAAAAGAGAATGAGGAAAAAGAAAAAACGCAACACAAAATGCCACCAATAATGGCTCCGAAGAAAGTAACGAGTTTCTTTCCACTGGTTTAGCGGACACAAGCTCTCGAGATAATGAAACAATTCTGAAAGTTCTGTTCACTAAATAATCTTCATCCAGCCCCTAGCACGTCTTAGCAGATTATCTTGTTGCTTTAACCTGTTTTGACCTCCTTATCAATGAGGCTATCCACAATGCATATCGGCGCATCTAGCATAGCTTGCAATATCTGAAGCCGCATAAAGTTATGTGTACATTGCACACATTCACGTGAATCATGCCCACGTGTCTTATCGATTCTCGGGCAATGCAGTAGATATCTGAACTCTTAACATGAAGATACTAGAGCTCATTATTACAAGTATTGTTTCGGATGTGGTGTTGGAAGTTGATGCATTTGGAATGAACTTTGAAATATGCATGATTCTGAAAATTGGATTAGTATAGATATAGAACCTGACCGTCTAGGCAAGCAAGCAACAGACAGACAGTTACTTTCGCATTTATTATGTTAGAATGGATTGGAAACACTCATTTTTGAGATTTTAGGCGAATTTCAATTAAATAAAGCTTATACTGAAGACACTCATCGAATATTGTGTCTGACATGAAAATAAGAACTTATTTTCTTTCAATGCCTTGGGGTCGTCATCCCAAAATAATTTGATAAGTCAAATCTTTAGGGGGACCGGGATTACAACGTATTGCACGGGGATGACTCCCGAGCTAATCTCCCACCCCGCTCTGTAAAATCCCGTGCTATTAGCGTCACTGTTGATAACTTTGTTACATTTATATTTGACAGAATACTTTGCGGCGAAGAATTTATGAATAGGGTGTTCTCAGTTAATAACTCGTTCAGTATTCATTGCTTCTAATTTGCAAGTGGAAGTTGAAGGCGCTTGCAAGCGAATTTATGGCTATTTTATGTACTACCAAGACTTATCTGAAATATGTGTCTAGACGATGTTTTGATCTACAAAGTACGTTCCGGTAAAAGTTGTAACGGCAACAGAGATGGAGCGGTGTTTATTGAGCAATTATGTTCTTACGTGTCCATCAATCGCATTGTTTTTGACCAGTATGACCCAAACAGAAATTACAAAGCGCGCAGCAAATCCGCGCACACCACTGATTGAATGAATCTTAACTAATACAAAACAATCGTCCCACTAGCCGCTACATTGAAATGCATCTAGGACGTCTTGATTGATTGCACATCAAGATGCCCATCAAATGAGACTGTACATAGAGGAAAACTCAGTATGTAATCATATGCACTGGCCATATAGCAAGACTGATGGTTCCAGTTGAATGAGTTTGCATGAACCTGTAGCTCCGTAAAGCGAAGGTGCATCAAGAATTTATAAGCGGGCGTTGCTACTTGTATATATACCTGAATCGTCCATAAGGAAAGAAAAATTAGAACACGGGTTCGTATAGCGTTTTAAGGATTCGGATTATATATCGATCTTGGCATTGCACCCCATTCCATACACCCATCGATTGAGTGTTCACGTGTTTCAATACAAACAGCTAAGTACGGGTAACTTAGTACGTTCAATCACAATGGGGCTCGAACATGGAGTATGTCACGTGACTCAGGGCTAGCAATATGGATGAAGGATTAGAATTACCCTCTGGATTTAGACGCTTTCTGTTTTGTCGACAATGTAAATACATGGGATGAGATCAAAATTTTCTTATAAATATCCGCTGTGCCCGCGTGGAAAAAGCGTAACCTTTTATCGTGTTCCCGTGGGGTTGTTAAGTAGTCCAGGATAAAATGTCTCTTCCCAGGGTCCAAAATAAAAAAGTTGGCATTCTGAGCATAAACGAACATAGACAGTAGTTTTGCAATGATAGTAGCTTCGAATGCCACTCGCACATGGTAGGTACCATAAAAAAATAGAGATCTTTTGCTTTCTAAAAAACATAAGTTTCAAAGTTCAAAAGTAATACGTATTAGTAAGACCAATATAGATGGATGAGTGAAAATCAAAATATTAAACGTTTCTATTTAAAGTTACGATGATACAAATTTCAAAAGCGACATCTACTCTCTTTATAGTTATAAAAACTAAAAAACAAACGAAAACCTAAAAATAATATATTTCTTCAGATTACACTAAATAGACTGACAAGTAAAGAAAAATAAACGCCACAGGGTGTTTCCATCGACCCTATCATTAGCGCCCCTTGATATATGGGTAGTATTGAACACTCGCTCAATGGCACGCGTGGAGCAAATCACATGGGGACGTGGACACGTGACTTCGCTCACTACACGGGGTGTGTTGATGGGAATTCGTTATGAATTATGTGTACCAGTAGATAAAAAATTAACAGAGAAAGAGATGTATGTTGCGTTTGGGGTATTTAGAGATGATAATGTAAAGAATATTTTTAAATTTTTGATTTTAATTTTTAGCAGTTTAAGTTTGTGCTCCTTCGAAGAGTTTGAATCGATTGCGACTTTTGTTATAAAATAAAGAGTATCATCCTATTTCCTACTTCGTATTACTGATAAGGACAACAAATCACAAAGTTTATTTTGAATGTTTTGGATATTCAACACAAGATTTAAATCTTATACATCATACTAGTCCTTGGTATTTACGCGACATTATAAAGCTTCCTCTGTAGGGAAACATTCCTATCGCGCAGTTTCGATGACATTACCCACATTATTCATGAGTCATTTCACCGATGCTGAAGGTAGAATGCACAATGGATATGCCTATAAGACTATTCAAGTATTCATAGACCCAACTTCCAAACAAATACTTCCTTCTAGCTGAGAGAACTTTAATAAAATTATCTTGAACCGTATCACAGGATGAACTTCCCAACGGAAATTGTATAGAAGTTTATACGTCCTGAATAAGATTAAGATTTCAAAGATTATAAGAAAAGTCGTATTAAATCATTGGTGATACTTGTTGTGCTAGTAATTCAAAACTTGTATTTTGCTCCTCAGGTGGCAAAATCAAGAGACCTGATCGAACTGACTGACTTTACTGAATCCTTTGATTTTAAGTTTGAAAGATTTTGTGTGGCAGATTAAATATTATGAAGACCATAATTTAACAAACACTATGAATGCATAGCTAAAACTCTACAGTGTAGGAAACAAAAGTTTCGCATTGAACTTTTAGGTATCCGCCACGAGATTTTTAGCAAATCTACCATTCGAAGGAAGGTGGGCGACCAGGGCGACTAATTCCATTGCAAATAATTCTCGTGCGATTCAAGAAGACTCACTCGGCAGACAAAAGCCTGTGTCATGTTTATGTCATCTGCCACTTTCAAGACTTCTTCGTTTTATTTTATAAGATAATAGCTTAGCTATATCTATACTAATCTATACCTACTAAAACTAGAACTTTAAGGAGGAAAGATTTGATTGTTTGTTTGTATTTAATAGACTCCGAAACTATTGAACCGATTTGAATAATTCTTTCACTGTTGGGAAGCTGCACTATGCCCGGGTGACATAGGGTACTTTTGATCCCGGAAATGTGGGAGGAAGGGAGGGATATTTGAAAAAAGAAGATACGCGCGGGTAAAACCGCGAAGGCGACCGCTATTATATTCTATTTTTTTCAACAAGAAATGTACTTTGACCTTTCTCGTCATAAACTTTGTACCAACATGATTTTATTCAACTGCCTACGTCAAACGTAGTTATTGTTTTTCACATTCAATGTTAACACAGGTCAACAAACTTAAGCAGAGTGCATCAAAAACCATAAAACTCCCGACGGGCACGGTAAAATATTTGCAGGTTTTGGCTGTGTGCGTTGGTCGGGGAACTCGGGGATTAACCCCATGGGGTATCGATCCGGACTGCACACACCCGCACAACAATCCTACCTACATGCTCTTATAACGTATGGCATAGAGTTGAAAATAGAGCAGCAATTTTATTCCAAAGTCTTTAGAAATAGGGAAACAAACTTTCGGTGCTTTCGAAGATGCGTTCTGGGCGTTTTCTAAGATATTCTTGTTAGTTTTGTCAACGTTCGCTCTTAAACTTGGGGATGGCTGTTTGTTTCTTGGAGTTGGAAAGCTTAATGTCTTTCTCTAAAATATACAGTAGAAAGGGGAACGGACAATAAAGTCAATTGAGCCTCTTAAGTTGGATGTTCAAATCCATTATTCCATGGATTAAGAGTAATGCTATAAAAATTCTTTAGTTCATCAAAATGACTTATATTATAATCAACGATGTTAGAACTTTAAGCCAGTGCTTGTGTTGTCTTGCCTGCCCATACTGACTTATTACTTTTCAATGGATAATCGTCTCGGTCAGTTGCATAGGTATGTGTGTTTAGGTGAATTCAGGTGCAAGTGTGGAATACTTACGTAAATCATTTATATTTATAAAGTAATTAATAATCAGCAAATAAAATAGAATAAAATAAGATTGACTGGGAAGGAATGCCATGAGGCATTAAGTCCGCCTTTTGTACTTGATTTGTGCAATGAAGCTTAAATAAATAATAAATAAATAAAATTGATCCGATTGGCAAACCCAATAACAGGTCATAATTATTCCAGAAGTTGAATAATCAATCCAATATTGTGTCAGCCTTCAGTATTTAAATATTCGGCTACTTCCCATTTGGTAAACTTCCCATTTGGTAAACCTCAATCTGTGCCTACTCAAAAGTTGCATTTGGTAAACATTTTATTTACTTCATACGTTTTTCATACATTTAGTCCCATTTGGTAAACTATCGAAATGGGACTAAATGTATGAAGTAAATAAAATGTTTACCAAACGCAACTTTTGAGTAAGCACAGATTGAGGTTTACCAAATGGGAAGTTTACCAAATGGGAAGTAGCCAAATATTCTTATCATTTTGGAACCACGTCGATCCATAAAAAATAACAACATACCTTTTAAAAACCAAGTCTGCGTGGATTCCATCTGGTCTGCCAAGAAGTCACGTGACGCACAGACAACACCTCCCTTTGAGAGTGACCTGCATAGTTAAAAATATTTATTTATTAGATCCCTATCGTGAATCTTTTTCTGACGTAGGTATAATCCATTCAGACCATTTGATTAATCTATGGTGCTATTTTTACAAGTCATCTCTTCAGGCTTCATACATTACCTATTTGTTCTTCCGTCTAAGCTCAAAGTATCCGACTAAATAAATTCGACCATCACTTTAAAATTGGAGAGTTCGGCTAGAAACTTTTAAGATATCTATTGCATTTTTCATCATTGTCGTTAAATAAGATTTGCTGTAGTGTGAATGAAGAATGAAAGAAGACAGCCGCGATCCAATAGATCTAGTGCCCCTCTAATGGATTAAGAATATCAGATGGCAGTTGCTCCACTGTAATAATAACTGAACTCTGAAAGCGGATCTAGATCGGGACAAAACAAACGTAGAAAGAAGAAGAGGGCTTTTTAAAGTCCGACTGGCTAGCTAGTAGCTACCATCCCCACAGGTGAAATCTGCCGCCATAACAGCTCTGGTTGTGTTCCGTCAATATGAATGTGGAAGCCAGTACACTTGAAATCGGAGGTTCGAAGATCAGATGATCCTACAGTTTGGCAGCGTTTGAGCGACGCTTCCAGGTGAAGCGTCTCTCAATGGTATAGGCCGAAAAGGCCGCTTACCATCAGGGGCTGCGTGCCTGTCTGTCAAGTCTGTCGAAAAGGTAACCATTCTTATTGATCAATAGTTTTGAAAGATCTAGTATTGCTAAGTTATAGCTACTTACTCGAGGAGCAGGTCGGTGCTCGGGAGGGGGCGGGGAGCGGGCGCGCTCAGCGAGCCGCACCGACGCCTTCGGCCCCCGCCTGCAACACAACACCCCGTGAGATCGGATTCTAACCTCATCTATGACTTATGGATTAGATACGTACAAGAAAATGACATAGAAAAATAACGTCAATCAGTCAATTCCGTTGAACAGTGCGGCCAGCACGCACCATAACCTCAGGTTACTAGCGAGATTTAAATCAACATCAAAATCATTTTTATTTGCAATAAATAGGGATACGCCCGTGACTCGGGAGTGAAGCGTCCCACTAGATACCCACTAACTTCCCCGGTTTCCCTTTACAACCGAAGAGGGAAGCGCCTGTGCTGGTGTTTAAGGGTACTTCTATTGAATATTGGGCTGGCTAGCCTTATCCGTTCATATGATGAACCCTAATGGGTTGGTAATCCAAGACAATAAATTGTATAGAAGATAGGTACCTTTATTTGATTTTTGCAAAGATTCGCCGTCAACGGATTATACCAATGATGTCCTCTACCACGTGAGGCCATTCATCATCGTCACTTATTATCAATATTGCCAGAACATTATGATAGTTTAGTAGTAGTACCATTTCCTTAAATATAGCGATACCTCCTTAAATTTAAAAACACAAGCATAATATTTAGGCAATAAAATTAGCATGATATTTATTACCACTGATATTTTTTAATTATAGTTGTAGATACCCACGACATCTGAAAATATCTGACTCGTTTCCGCAGGATCAATCAAAGAACACATTTTTCATCCTATTCTTAGTTTCACCACACCATTCGTCACAGTGGGTTAAATAAAGAAAACATCACATCTTCTGAAATCTTCAAAAGTCACGTCGAAAGTTATAAATAAATTAAGGGCCATCGCGAACTAAGGCTAGGGTTGCCCTATGTTAACTTTACAAGTTAAAGTAAAGAAAATAAGATGGCTTTAAGTTCTTTTAATGTACTTTTATTCTCTTTAAGTACTGCAGTATAAATTTATACTAATACTGAAAAGTATATTTCTAGTTCTTTTGTTATTTACAAAAAATAACAAAAACTAAAATGTGTGTGTGGATGGACCTTTGCTCTTATTGGTGGAGCATGAGCAATATTCATTTTATAATAATTATGTTAACAACAACAGTTCGAAACTAAACTAATATTGGTCCACTCTGACAACCTTAACTGGAGTGAAGTATTTCCGTAGGCAGGTGACGCACGCGCCGGGTATAATTTATTGGCCCTCCATCTTCGGATGTTTATCAAATTCTAGATATCCCGCCCGCACTCGTAATGCGTGCAAAAACAATTGAGCTATAGTGCAAACAATCGTAGGAATTATTTGCGTAATGAAGTCCGACCGGTTTCGGCTATGGCGCCTACTTCGACTCGATAAATATAATTATGGTGCACCCGAAGATGGCTAAAGTAGCTAATCTTGTTGGTAAATATCCAAAGGCAAAGGAGTATTTTTTATTATTATTATTAGAGGCTTAGGGCCGGTATTTCAATATATACTTATCTTGATCTTAATCCGGGATTGATAATAAGTATGACTTAAGTGTATTTCATTATAGGATTAAAGTTAAGCGGCACTAAAGTCATACACTTTTACCTGTCAAAAGTAATACTTATCTTAAATGTTATACTTAACTTAAGCAATAAGATAAGGTTACATTGAAATACCGGCCCTTAGTGTCTTCACAGTCACTGCGACAAATTCTGATCTATTGTAAACACCACTTAGATTACAATTCCTCTTCAAGCCCTACCTCTTCTACGAAGAGGAGGACATTCTTCAGGAGGATATCTTTACCCTCGTCTGGTTGTAGAATGTGCTTCACCAGAATAAGGCTACGTTTGTGCATCAATGGCTCGCAGTCCGTGAGTATATGCAGAGGTATTTCGTCACTAGTGTGACAGAATCTGCATTTCCTCAACTTTCCTTTTTTGACTTTTCTGTATAAAGGTTTTTGGGGATTCTACAGATTGGCTCTGGGCCACGTTGTGTTGCCTCTACAAAAGCCAGCCAAGGGGTATGTGAATTTACCTTTATGCATAGGCTTTAAATTGACTATAACTAATGAAAGAATTAAGACTTCTTTCTGAAAACAGAAACCCTAATATTTATCTTTTATGTGATAGTTTTCTTTATTGTAAATAAATTAATAAGTAGCACTTTTCATGTTTGATAGGAGTCACTTGGCCTCTGACCAGATTCTATAGCAGCTTCTTAGCATTTAGTTTGTGGCTAATGCAAAGCCAATAAACAATGGTTCAGTGTTGTTTAGTAATGTTAAAAACAAATTACCTTTTTTCAACGATCTTCTTAATAAATGGACAACATCACATTATATGTATGTTAATATGATCCCGAAGTGAACTTAAGCATACATTGGATTCATATAAATATCCTGACACAGAACACAAATGTTCATCAGATTAATTATTTTCCTGGGTATTATTTGAATTGAACCCACAACTCCTGGTGTATGGGGGTAGTACGAGCCCCGATGCAAAATAGTTCGTCTAGTCCGAAAAACGTGAAAAAATATTTTTTCTAACTTAATTATTTTTGTCCAGTTACGTAAACAGAAAAACTATTTTACCATCTCATGTTCCACAACTTATGCACGATTTAATGTTGAAGCAATAAAATATTTCAGCCTTTTAAATCAAGAGATATCCTGCTTTTAAGTCGAGCAAATGGTAAGCAAAATAGTTCATCTAGTTGTTAATCGATGCAAAAGAGTTCGTCTATCATTGAGTTAAATACTTTTTTTCCCTTTTTAAAATTTATTTTGAAAAATTTAAGTTTGGAAAAGTAATTCTGAGTTGTTTTGTCAAGTGGGATAGTATAAATTCTGAAAAATTCTGTTAATTTCTTCAGTTTTCAAGAAAAAATGGGTCGTGGCAAACCAGTGGGTGAAGAACTTCGAAAGCGAATAGTTTGTGGGATTGAGGCGGGCAAATCAAGTTACCAAATCTCGAAAGACTTGACACTGCCCAGATCTACAGTGCAATCTATCATTCAGCACTATAAAAAGAATGGAAATACTTCTTGCTTGAAGAAAACTGGGCGACCCCGTATCACCAGTGAAGCAGAAAACAGAATCCTTAAGAAAATTATCAAAAAAAATCGTCGTGCTCGAGCTGGAGAACTCACGGTGCAATGGAGAGACATGATTGACAAAGGTGTCTCAGTTGATACCTGCAAAAGAGTGTTGAAAAGAATGGGCTACGGATTTTACACAGCTAAGGAGAAACCACTATTGACTGCCTTACAAAAGAAAAAGAGATTAAAGTTTGCTTGTGATCACTTAAATTGGACTTCTGATCAGTGGCGTAGTATCATATGGAGTGACGAGTCCAAATTTGAAGTCACAGTCGGCGATGAAAGAAAAAAAGTGGTTCGAAATAAACATGAAGCATTTCATACTGATTGCATTAAACGAAAAGTTAAGTTTCCAGCGTCTCTTATGTTATGGGGCTGCATGTCTGCACAAGGTGTTGGTGGGATGCAGTTTGTGGATGGTTCCATCAATGCAACAAGATATCAAATTATTTTGGAAGAAAGTCTACTGCCCTCCATTCCGTCACTCAAACATCAAGATTCTTTCATTTTTCAACAAGACGGTGCTTCCTGCCATACTGCAAGGACAACAAAGACATGGCTGCTGTCAAAGAGCATCCCAACCATCGAATGGCCATCTAACAGCCCGGACTTATCACCGATTGAGACCCTATGGTGGAAAATGAAGAAAGCCCTTCGCAAAAATCCATCAAGATCGAAGAGCGACTTTAAGGCTAAACTCTTGGCTGTGTGGGAGTCAATTACGACCGACGAGTGTGCAGCGTTGGTTGCGACCATGCCTCTTCGCATTAAAGCCGTAATTGAAAGCAAAGGCGACACAACTAAGTGGTAGACGAACTATTTTGCGTGAGAGCCAATGGTAGACGAACACTTTTGCGACATGTGTTTCAGTATATTTTTTTATTTATTTATTTTATGTAAGGTCTTAAAAGATTTTCAGTTAAGTTTAAATAAACTTTAGAATATTACTCAAATTGAGGTTAACTTTCTTCATAACTTTCTTAATAACTTTACCCAAATACACTTCACATTATTTCATATTATCTTATTTTTCATACTAGACGAACTATTCTGCATCGGGGCTCGTATGTAGGGACTAAATGAGCTTATTTGCCAGTCTGTAATTAAAATTCACCTTCATATTAGATAAGGTTAATTGCACTGTCACTTCCCACACTGTTGAGGAAAATAATATTTATTTTTGTAATGTGGTTTAAAAAGCTAAAATTTTATAATAATGGTAGGATTTGCATTTCAAGTCTTCATTCTTGTTATACTTTAAAATTAACATCTCAATCAACATAACTTTAAAAAAAAAATTATACTGAAAAAACAGTGGATAGTGTTTCAAGGTTAGTAAGATATTTTTTAACAAGTATTATTTTTACAACAAATCCAAGTATTGACTTGAAAATTTCCCTTCTTATGTTAAGATTAAAGTAAAGGGAAGGGTGTATTGTCAATCTAGTTGGATATTTGGGTTCAAACAAATTTTGAAATAAAAATAAAATGTTGAAAATTAAGAGAAATGCTAATATTTAAATACAAACATGCTTTTAATCAAAAGTATAAAACGTTATGGCAATAACAGAAGGTCCTGAAGACACTATAAAAATAACTATTAGTAGATTGAAGCTCTAAATGTTCTAATTTGTGGTTATATCCTATATGGATATTATGCCTTATAAGACATCACATAGGAAAATAACCTAGACTACATACTAATAAGTTCAATCGTGTAAACGATACAATTAAGTAGGTACCCGATAAGATGCGAATTGCGATAAAATAAATGTAAAAAAAAAGCACAGCATTGTTTCAATACTGAAGGTAGGTAAGAAATTTGGAAGTCAAACAATGGGAATGGTTGTATTGTGGTATAAAAAGAAGAAAAACGTTGTATTCTTTATCCAGAAAATGTTAAATAAACAAAGAACTTAAAAGATTTTTTGTACTATAGCTCAAAATCGTTAACAGTCCACTGTCAAAATGCATTTGAAAATTCACGACGGAGGCATTTAATGTATATTTATTTGTGTATCAAACATTCAACGTTATGAACTCACCATTGCAGGTAATAAAAATTCCTGTTTCAGTAAATTTACTAACAAAATAAAACACAAATCACAACAAATCTCCCACGCACTGCCGCTTTGCAATTTTTTTTTTTTTTTTTAATTATGGTTTAACGGCCATAGACAGTGTCCATTTCAGCCAATTCTTTAGTTTCTATAATCTTCATTATTTGTATTACATTATAATCATTATTCTTTATTTATTTTCCAAATTCTTCTGTTCTGCTTGTTTCATTCTTTTATTTATTTCCAATTTTGTTACGTGCTTGCTATAGTTGTTGTGATATATGTATATAAATATGTATATGTTTCCATGTTCTGCAAGATAGATGGCAACTGGCGGGGAATATTTTCTTTAGTTTTATAAATCTTTAGTAAGCCATCTATCAGGAGTAATCTCTGTAGAGTGAAGGCTGGACAATGTAGCACGAGATGATCTAAATCAGCCACTTCATCTGTATTGCAATATTCGCATTTGTCACTATTAGCCAATTTGATTTTCTTCAAATGCGCTGGAAATCGTCCGTGTCCGAATCTCATTCTATTTATTGCCACAATAAATTTTCTTGGAGCCGACTTCAGTAGAAAGTACCAAGGTTTTCTAGGTATTTTTGTTTGTATTTGCGCGTACCAGGAACCTTTCAACATCTTCTTAGTTTCCCAGTCGTCATGCCAATGTTTATACATTCTTTCTTTTATTATTGCCTGATAATCAGTCATTGGAACGGGTGGAAGAGACTTTTGAAGATTTAACTCGATGTTATGTCGTATTTTTAATAATTTGTCTACTGTTTCATTTCCAGTTATGCCTGAATGAGATGGCACCCATAAAAATTCTATAATTCTTCCAGTATCTTGCAGATGTTTCAATATTTCTCTTATACTATTTATGTAATAATTGTTCTTGTAAGACAGTTTAACCGTTTCTAGGCACTTTATTACGCTGAGTGAATCCGTTACTATCAGATATTTCCTGTCTGTATCTTTATTCAAAATATATTTCAAAGCTTGGTTCACAGCAAATGCTTCAGCCGAGAAAATTGAGGTGTTTGTATCTAGTGTAAAGCATCTTCCAAATTTACAACTAGAGTCATAGTATGCAGCTTTAACTGTATCGAGCGTTTTTGATCCGTCTGTATAAATTTTTATATAACCCTGCTTCTTGGTAGATGTATATATTAGATAATCTTCATTATTTTGCACTCTTTTTTCATTAACGACTGCTTTTAACAGCTGTACCTCTAAGGAACCATATTCCCATTTTTCATGCTTCTCTATGTTTTCACATTTCTCTGAAAGTTCTAATTTGCGAGTTTCTTCCATAAAAATGGAGTTCTTAAAGTACTCCTTATTATATTGAGAATTACATAAAACCTTTAAAAAGAATTTTTCGCTTAAATATTTACATCTAATGTGTATGGGTGGAATACCCGCTTCTATTTCTAAAGAATTAATTGGAGTCGAACACATGGCTCCTGTTATTAATCTAAGACCTTTGTTTTGGACAACTTCTATTTTACGAATTAAGTGACTATGAAGAAAAGAACTATATACAATGAGTCCGTAGTCATAGTGACTGCGTACAATAGATTTAAATAACATATTTACAATCTTAGGGTCCATTCCCCAGTTAACACTTGTTAGATATCTTAAAATATTTACAGATTTTTGCATTTTATTTACAACATTATTTACATGTGTCCTAAACGTCATTTTACAATCAAACACTAAACCTAAAAATTTCTTTTCTGAGACAGTTTTGATATTTTCGGAATTAATCTTAACATTTAGAATAGATTCATTATGAGTTTTTGAGAATATCATAGCAGAACTTTTATTTGGATTAATATCTAGCTTCAATCTTTTATAATATACATGTAGTTCATTTAATACACTATTGAGCTCAATTTGAGCTTGTAAGACATTTCTATGTGAAATATAAACAACAATATCATCGGCATATTGCAAAGCTTTTGCCTTGGTTAAATTTACAAATCTATGTATTTCAGCAGTATAAAGTGCATATAATAAAGGAGAGAGTGTCGCGCCTTGCAAAATCCCTCTGTTAACAATTTTAGGACCATAAAAAGTATTATTTTTTACATAAACTTTACGCGCATGAAAGAAATTATAAATCCAATAAAGAACTTTTCCAGGTATATTATATGAATGAAGAATCTGAATTAGAATACCTAAGTCAACATTATCAAAAGCACCTTGTATATCGAGAAATACGCTTATAAGATTATACTTGTTTAAATCTTTGATGATCTCTGCGACAGCTGTCATCGATTTGACAGCTGTTAAATTTCACAATTTTTGTCTGACAAATGTATGAAGAGAAATAACGTTCATGATTGTGGGTTCCCGCCCACTTAGAGATGTTCATTGCTTTTATCATTCGCTTACACGTAATAATCGATTATGAAATTTTAAAACATCGGAAAATTTTCATTTTGTTTATCTCTTAAAACGTACAATTTTATAATAAAAAATCAATTAATTTAATTAGAAGTATGTAAGTCGGTTTGGATAAAACAATTTGAATATGATCGAAGTCCGAAATTCGAAAATAATAATTTCAGTATCTCCGACAAACAACCAAACTATATCACATCACATACATTGAGCTGATCCCAAAGTTAGTGTAAAAGAGCACATGAGCATGACATGTGTTACGTACGAGTATCAAAAATAACGAAGTTACCACAAATTGGTACTTATACTTCAGAATTCGTCCTCAATATTAGTATAATGTACACTTGTAGTATCGCTTTTATGTGTTTCCACTTAGCACACAATTTTAGAGTATTTATATAAAAATACCATTTATTTTAAAAAATATATTAAAAATTTTATTCGTTACATACTTCCGTTCGTATTAATATTTCTGACACATCCGTTTCCCGCCAAATTACCATCGGCGCCACCTTTCCTTTGCCGCCATTTTCTATGAACCTTCATTCGCTATTTGTGCTTCGCCACAAACGCACGCAAACGTTACTCAAAATTTAAATTCTTTTCTTAAAAGTTTAAATTTGAAACTGTGTTTTACATTGCAGTAAATATGTGATACGAAGAATCCATCTACTGGTTATATTGTTCAAATTCGCACTCAGGACTGCCAGCAGGGCTTTCCACGCGAACCCCAAAGTTTTATGCACCAGGACGCCAGCTAGTGGCTATCCGACGCTAAGACTAGAACAATCTACCGCTCAATTTTCAAATTCGCACTCAGGACTGCCAGCAGGGCTTTTCACGCGAACCCCAAAGTTTTATGCACCAGGACGCCAGCTAGTGGCTATCCGACGCTAAGACTAGAACAATCTACCGCTCAATTTTTCAAATTCGCACTCAGGACTGCCAGCAGGGCTTTCCACGCGAACCCCAAAGTTTTATGCACTCAGGACGCCAGTTTGTGACGATCCGACACAAAAACTTGAACATAGCGACGTGCCAAACGGCCGAAGGAGACATCGCCAGAGCCGTCACGCCACGCGCCGAGCCCTGCCACAGCCGCCGACCGCCGCAGCCACAGCTACGATTCACGGGCGGACAGGTATGAATTCTGAATTATTCATCATCCTCGCCTCGATCTTAATCATTAATCGATGACGAACTGGTTTCACAAATTAATGTGCAAACTTCACTACTAATTATCTAGTTCGATAGACTTATCGACTCATAGCAACACAGCAAACGAGTTGACTCGTGAAAACGACTCTCTCGAAGTTAAGAGAGAACGATGAAGTCGAAGCAAATACCCTATGGTTATAATGTCCAGTTTCGACGAGGTCCTGGCGTGTCAGCTCGGCCAAACACGACCGTGGATTATTCCAACGCCCGGTGACCACGACACGGCCCCGGGCAGGACCTCCTGGAAAAACCCGCGTAAGCGGTAAGTAGATCAAAAGTGTTGACTTGACTATAAAATATTGTGCAGAGTGCCGATGACTCAGTTGAGTCCCCATATTATAAACATTAGTTTTCTTATAATTTAAGCATAATGTCTGCTTAATGGTGAAATATTTCCGTGTATCGGGCGGGGATCGAATCCGCACTCCGATGTCCGATGTGCGCCCACCTACATTATTTTAATTAGGTACTTCTGCTTGCTTTGAGTTTCTATCTAGTTTTGATGTTTTTTGTGATTGTAAATATTTTTTATTTAAACAAATAAAATATATTGTGAATAAAATGGGAATTGTTCAATAAAAATGCAGGTTTTCTATAAGTAGATTTAATTAAAAACCATGGTTATAAGAATATGTTTTGATTTAAGTCTTTATACCTAATAAATCAGTTTTATGCGACTGAAAAATACTTGCGCCTCGACTGAGACGTTTTAATTTAATAGTATAAAAACAACATTCTTAGATAAAACTTAATCATAAATTGTTTTTGGAAACATGGACATAAGTACTTGTACTTATTTTTATAACAAAAATCGCACGCTCGCTGTTTAAAACAAGACGCTGTCCGTTTGTCACTGCGGCTGTGCGGCACATCCGCGCGCGACTAGTTGCACCCGGAGCGCACCCCGAGATCGGAGGCGCGCAGGGTGTCTCGCGCGCGCCCGTTTGTATGAAGTTGGACTACTGTATATATCATTACCGTGGTCGGGGCCTCCGTCCTTTGAAACGAGTTATCGTTGCAATGATCGGTACTGGTTTAAACACCACGATTGTCGAATACGGATTGGTAGTCGGGAAAAAACCGACACAAAGTTATCTCAAACCGTGAATTAAACTCGGGACGCTGAAATCGCACCCCGGTGCTTAGACCATCAAGACGTTTTGTTTCGAAAATGTTGAATATTATTTTTATTTGATATCGAGGAAAGGCATATTTTATATGCCTTAATATTAAATATTTACTTTATACTCACGTAAAACACGTCGTCACATTTTCATATAAAAGTACTACGAATTCAAAGTTACGATTCGGGTTGTAAATTGCTCATTAACGAGATTAATTATAAAATTCAAACGATTGGTTTATGCATGATTCTCATATAAGAAAAAGACATTGAATTAATATGATGTTTTTTTTAAGAAGAATGATTATTTCATTCGACTTTTTTAAGGACTTTAAGTACATACTAAGAACATAATCACTCCACCAACCCGCACTAGGCCGGTGTGGTGGAGTGTGGCCCCCACTATCTCACAATTGAGATAGAGGCTGCTGATGATGAAGAACATAAGAAACATTACAATAATAAATTAAATATCTCTCCAGAGAGAAATTAAATATCGAATTATAGGACGTTGTCACGTCTTGGTATTGAAAAATTAATACCGGTCCATATTGCTGTTAATACAGTAAGATACGCTCCAAGTAATTGGAAAGAATATTTTTCATTTTTATAAAAGAACACAACGATCAAAATTTTTTTTGGTTAAATAATTTTTTAATGATAAAACTTGAATACATAATTATTGTATTGATTAAGATTCATTCATGGACACGATTGAATGTCGTTTATTGTTGGGAGAGAATATATTTATACAAAAAAAAAAAAATAAAAAAAAATAAAAAAAAAAAAAAAAAAAAAAAACCTCTCAAAAAAAAAAAAAAAAAAAACCTCTCAAAAAGGGATGCCGAGTCGACAGATGGTCACATTTAGTGGTCGGAACGCATAACTACAAAATATAGGATAGTTCCTTCTTCCCCGTACATTTCGTTCCGGGCTGGTCAGGGTATACTTACACCATGATCCAGGACTTGGTGGGTCTAGTTATTGCATTGGATTGACTTCCGTAACTGACCTTCGTGATCCTTCCTTAACAGAGGAGTGCGACCAATTGTATCAAAACTACTCAATCATTATACTCACGATGTTTTTTTCCATCACCGCTGAGCTCGTGGTGAATACGTACGGTCAACAGCACATCACGGTTAACACTTGCAGTTCGATAATAGCACTTATGCCCCCGACATAAGAGCGGTACAAAGTCTAAAGTGTTACGTCTGACGTGCTTTTGACTGTACATGGAAAAGTCCATGCGTGCCAAGATCCGAACCATCAACATCGCGTATGTGATTGGACATTTGATACCAATCTGCTATCACAGATCTTAATAAGAATATAAAATAGTATGATTTATATTAATTTATTTTGCAAGAAATGTTTTGCAATGGTTTATAGCTGTATAAAACATAGCAACTATGTAATTCTTATTTTTTACGCCCATATTACGGGTAGAGAATGTTTTTTTTTTCGGCATTAGGTTCGCTAATTGTATGTACTTGTTTCGTGGTTACTTAAGATATTTGTTTCTAAGCTGCTGAATGACACGAGTATGCGTATCGGCATGTAGAACTTCTCTCGTTAAATAACAATAATACTTCGGGTTGCTCGAGGTTATTTGTTGGTAAGACGTGTCAACGTTATATGTAACAATTATGCGTAATGGTTAGAGGATTATCAAAATTAGATTTATTTTACTTTATTGCTTCTCATTTTCGCACAAAAAACATTCAAAATACATCGTCAATGAAAAAGTAAAGAAGCTTGTAGCACTGTATTCTAAAGGCAATTTCTCATATTGTACATAGCAATACCATATGAGTATAATGACTAGTAGAATTGTTATGATCATTATTGAATTCCAATATCCTTATGTCATTAAAATTAAATAAAACAATTTACAATATGTATTTATTTTCAGGCAAATATATTGTTATTTGCCAGTCGCCGCGAACTTATTCGTTAGTACAAAGAAACCTGTCACTATGATTAAAAGCAACATTGTAAATAGCTATATTTTATAGAATATTGTTACGTTGAATTTGGAAGGTGCATACAAGTTATGCAGGTAATTTATATTTTATTTCTAAAATGCTTTGAAAAGCGAAAGTAGCAACTATAAATAGTTATAAAGCTGCTTTAACGTAAGTTTTACGGGCAATATAGAATATTAAGTTGATCACCAGAATTTTCGTAGAGCATTTTATACGCCCCAGCTTACAAAACTGAATTATAATATAACATGAAAGGCAGAATGTTTTTGTTTTTGTAGTTTTTTCAGGGTCATTGTATATTCTCATAAACACCTGTCATTAGAAAAATGTTCTGCTTCTATAATTTTGTTTTTGGAGACAGTTCATAGAATTCAAATGGAGACAGTTCATAGAAGTCAAATAGAGGGAGTTCAAATTTAATTAGTTTTTACATGTTTAAATAAACATTACTTTGACAAAAATAAAATTCGTGATTAAAACGATATCGTTCGGGATCAACGCAACCTTTTTATGAACTTACCCTTTGTTCTAAAGATACCTAAGATAAAATAGATTAAGCTAAAAATGCTTCAATGATACAGTAGACATAATAAAATATGTCTGTTTGTAGTAGTATGTCTGTGACCTGGAATGTTGCCTGGATTTCGAGAACGAGTTAGTCAAACTCCCATACACGACCATCTTTTACGAGTGATCTATATAATATAAATATTATATCAAAAGTTGTACTAAATTTACTAGACCAGAATTTACTAGATGTAAGAGAAATAAATAAGACGTCATGATATTTCCTGACTATGCTCTAAACATCTACAAGTGTACATTATACTAATATTGAGGACGAATTCTGAAGTATAATTAATGATTAAACGAACTTACCTTAAGTGAAGTTCAATCATAATTATACGAAGAATTCGTCCGAAGATATTAGTCTCCCTCCCACCCTTATATTCATTGAATCAATAAAATCCCAGCAGGAAATATCAAACGTTGCAGTCCACTACTGGACATGCCCTCTGCCAGTACTTGCACGCTTATTTCTATTCTCAGCTTCTAGCTGAAGATATCAAACGCAACTCTAAACTAAATGAAGGTTCATAGAAAATGGCGGCAAAGGAAAGGTGGCGCCGATGGTAATTTGGCGGGAAACGGATGTGTCAGAAATATTAATACGAACGGAAGTATGTAACGAATAAAATTTTTATTATACTTCGGGATTCGTCCTCAATATTAGTATTATGTACACTTGTAGTATCGCATTTATGTGTTACTGCCACTAGCACTTAATTTTAGAGTATTTTATAATAAATAAAAATTTATTTAAAAATTTATTCGTTACTTCCGGTTGTTTAAAATATATTTGGTTATTTTAATTCTATGAAACTTCCGTTTCCGCTAAATATTATTTTAATTTGTAAAATTTCATTGGCCACTTCCGACTGTACAAATTCTCCGTCGCTCCAATCACCGACACTTCCGTTCCCGCCAAGCGTTCCCCTTTTTACCTCCATTTTCCATGAACATTCATTCGCTATTTTGTGCTTCGCCACGATCGCACGTACCTACATACGTTAATAGATTTGAAAATTAGAAATAATGCCTAAGCGCAAAAGTGGAGATACCTTAAACTATATTGTGAAAAAATTAAAATTTCTGGAAAAAGAAGTGAAACGTTCTAAACACCGTTCGCGTTATCGACGCTCATCTTCATCATCATCGAGTGATACGGCGAGTTCCCGATCTTCGGGCACTAATTCATCTCGACAAAGCGAGAAAGAAACGAACGGTTAGTGTGTTTTAAATTTTTAATATTTACCCAATACCCATGGGCAGTCCCATGGGTCGCCTTATGTTCAATTTCGCGATCTAAAGCGAAACTCAAGGTCTTATGCACTCAGGGACATCAGCAGGATGATCCCACGCAAAGACTAACGAACTGTGTGTCTGCTTGCAGACCCAGCTCGAATTGAACATGGCGATATTAACCCATGGGTCGTTTTGTTCAATTTCGCGATCTAAAGCGAAACTCAAGGTCTTATGCACTCAGGGACATCAGCAGGATGATCCCACGCAAAGACTAACGAACTGTGTGTCTGCTTGCAGACCCAGCTCGAATTGAACATGGCGATATTAACCCATGGGTCGCTTTGTTCAATTTCGCGATCTAAAGCGAAACTCAAGGTCTTATGCACTCAGGGACATCAGCAGGATGATCCCACGCAAAGACTAACGAACTGTGTGCCTGCTTGCAGACCCAGCGCGAAATGAACATGGCGATATTAAAATTCGCAATCAGGACAGTTACCAAGACTGTTGCAATTACCAGAACTGTTCTACAACGAACTAAAAGTTCTTTGGCGCTATAAAGGCGCTATAAAATTCACAATCGATGTGTTTAATAGAATGATTTTCTGTTACCAAAAGTTTTATGCACTCGGAATAATAAAAAGGATTATTCCACGCAAAAACTTAAACAACGTGTTTCTGTTACAGAACATGACATATGGGCATCACTACCTCCTCAACCGGAATATTCACAATCACCTCCGAGGGCGACATCACCGGTACCGTCAACGTCACGGGCCGAAGCCCCGCAGCCGACGGCTTCGTCGCAGCTTTCCGCAACCGATGGTGGTACCGCGGCGCATTCACAGCAGCAGTCGACGCTTGCGGATGCAGATATGGAGGTACGACCGACAGAAAAGGAGATACAAGGCGATGCAGGTATGCACCCTGATATTTTGAATATTCTCGGTTTCGACCCTAATGCAATAATCGAGCACGGACCGGCCATCAATGATGAGCTGGCGCGTAGACTGAATTACATCGTAACCTCAGGACTTAAAATAGAAGAACGGAGAGAATTCGCTAAAAAGTATTTAGTCCCAGAAAATTGTCAATTAATAGCCCCTCCGCAACTGAATGCCGAGATTAAAGTAACCTTTGCGGAATCATCACTCAAAAGAGATAGGGCAATAGAAATTAGACAAAGATCCAATGCTACGGCTATAGCCTGTCTTGGGAAAATTATCACGACCCAACTTGGGTCGGTTAAACCTGACCATGAGTTGCTTCAGCATTTGATAGACGCAACGCGCATACTATGCGATTTACAGCACAGTGATTCGGTAGCACGTAGATTTTTCTCTACAGCAAATTGCAAAAAAGAGATTAAAACTAATTTAATAAATACAAAGATCGGCAAGTATTTGTTTGGTGACAATCTCGGAGAGACAATCAGGACTGCTAAAGCAGTAAATAAATCGGGTGCCGAATTGAAGGATTCAAGGAAAAAACATTTAAACTGGAAAGCGGCGGGCGGAACACGCAAGCCGGCCGTGGGCCCGACAGCACGCCGCCCGCCGCCTGCGACGACAGCGGCGCCTACACAGCGGCAGCAATACCGCCAGAACCCGCCGCCAGCGCCCGGGACATCCTCCGGAGCCTTGACGCGCCGTCCACCGTTCAGCCGCACCCAGCGCTAACTCAAGGACATGAGGTATGTTACGCGGGGCGACTCACGCGCTTTGTGCAGCAGTGGTCTCGGATAACTACCGACCGAACCCTTCTGTCATGGGTGATCGGCTATAAAATATTATTCAGTAAACCGGTGGCACAATTAAGTCCTCGTATTACGACTATTCGCTCTGAGACGGAGTATGAACAGTTCGATGTCGCCATAAATCGATTGCTAGTCATAGGTGCCATAGCCGAGTGTGATCCATGCCCAGGTCAATTTGTATCACGAGTTTTTCTGATTCCTAAATCGAATGGTACGATGAGACTCATTTTGAATTTAAAGGAACTAAATAAATTCATTCGGACGAACCATTTCAAAATGGAGGATGTTAGAACCGTTTTAAAACTTTTATCTAGAGGTTCTTTCATGGCAACTTTAGATTTAAAAGATGCTTACATGCTCATAAACATAGATCCTGATTCTCGTAAATATTTAAGATTTTGTATAGCTAGGGACGGAGAACCGAACTCACAAAAATTGTATGAATTTAAAGTATTACCTTTTGGTTTATGTACAGCCCCATACATTTTTACAAAATTGTTGAAACCAGTTTTAAGATTATTAAGGGCGTGTGGACACCTATCGTCATGTTATTTAGATGACATTTGTTTACTGGGTACTACCTTTAATAATTGTAAACGTAATGTGGAAGTTACAGAGAATTTATTAAAAGAATTGGGCTTCATTTTGAATTCGGAAAAGAGTTGCACCACACCGTCCCAGAGTTGTAATTATCTCGGATTTATTATAAACTCAAAAGATTGGCTTATAATGCTCCCACAGGAAAAAAGAATTCGTATTAGAGATGAATTAAATTATTTTCTACAGATTAAACGATGTACAAATAGAAGATTTGCTAGATTGGTGGGCTTATTAATATCTTCATGTCCTGCTATTGAATATGGTTGGATGTATACCAAGGAATTAGAAAGATGTAAATTTTTGAATTTAATGAATCACAACGACTATGACACATACATGAATGTACCAAATTATATATTACCGAAAATTCATTGGTGGATAGATAATATTGACAAATCCGTACATCGTATTAAGGATAACATATATTATCGCGAGATATATTCTGACGCATCAAAAACGGGATGGGGCGCAGCTTGTGGGAATGAGTCGACAGGTGGTCAATGGTCTGACCTCGAAAAACAACAACATATAAATTATTTAGAATTACTAGCAGCATATTTTGCTTTAAAAGTGTTTGCAAGAGATTGTTATCATTGTCAATTACTTTTGAGAGTAGACAACACAACAGCGGTCAGTTACATTAACCGTATGGGCGGGATACGATTTCCTCACCTCACTAAGGTCACTAGAGATATTTGGCAATGGTGCGAGCAACGGGGAATATATATTACAGCGTCGTATATAAAGTCTGCTCAAAATGTGGTGGCAGACAAAGAGTCTCGACGTTGTCATCCGGATACTGAATGGAAACTTTTAAATACGGGATTTGATTTGATAGTTGGCAATTTCGGGCTTCCAGAAATAGATTTATTCGCAAGTCGTATAAACGCAAAATGTATCAAATATGTATCTTGGCAATTAGACCCGGACGCTTTTGTTATAGATGCATTTACATTAAGTTGGGCTGAAATTTTCTTTTACGCGTTTCCACCGATCTCTTGTATACTTAAAGCATTGAGAAAAATAATAAACGATAAGGCAGAAGGCATTATGGTCGTACCGGCTTGGCCATCACAGCCTTGGTACCCTATGTTCACAAGTCTTGCGATAACAAAGATGTTGACATTGAACTCATCTCACTTTGTTATTCCTCATTCCAGCACACGGAATATTCAGTCGACTACCCTGGTGGCCGCAGTATTATCAGGACGTCGTTGTTGAGGAAAGGAGTTCCATTATCCGCAATAGACATAATGATATCGTCACTTGCGGACAATACTTTGAAACAATATGATGTCTGTTTAAAAAAATGGTTTGATTACTGTCATAATCATAGTGTTAATTTGTATCAACCATCAATGGCTGTTATCTTAGATTTTCTTTCTGATATATTTAATAAGGGCAGCCAATATAGTACTATTAATAGTTATAGAGCTGCTTTAGCATTGATTTTGGGAAAGATTATGGAAGAAAAAGTTATTTCTAGATTTTGTAAAGGCGTTTTTAGGCTTCGGCCATCACAACCGAAATATAATATAACATGGGATGTAGATATTGTTTTAGAACACTTGGGTTCTTTATATCCTCATGAACAAGTCTCAATAGAAAAGATGGCCAAAAAATGTTCAACTCTTATTGCTTTAGTGACAGCACATAGAATTCAAACAATTTCTAAAATTTTGTTAAAAAATATTATGATATCAGAACAACATATTTTGATAAAAATTACTGATTTGATTAAAACATCACGGCCGGGTGCTGTGCAACCCATTTTAAATTTGCCTTTCTTTTTAGAAAAACCTCAGATTTGTCCAGCCAATGCTTTGATTTCCTATATAGATAAAACAAAGAATCTCAGAAAATGTAATCAGTTATTTATATCTTTTAAAAAACCTTATAAGGCTGTAACAACGCAAACTATTAGTAGATGGATTAAGTGTACATTGCAAGATAGTGGGATTGATGTATCCATTTTTTCCGCGCATAGCACGCGACACGCATCAACATCAGCGGCTTTCAATCGCGGTGTGAATATTGACTTAATTCGGAAAACTGCAGGTTGGTCAGACAATTCCACTACCTTTGCACGTTTCTACAATAGAGTAATTACTAATAGTAACGATTGTAATGAATTTGCTAGATCTGTCTATTGCTGATGAGAATTATAATTTATATTAATAAACAATATATTGATATTTCCTGACTTTATACTCTAAACATCTACAAGTGTACATAATACTAATATTGAGGACGAATCCCGAAGTATAATTAATGATTAAACGAACTTACCTTAAGTGAAGTTCAATCATAATTATACGAGGGATTCGTCCGAAGATATTAGTACCCCCACCCACCCTAATGTTTGTTGTCAACAAACACCCATTTTTCTCAGGAAACATCAACTGATCAAGGGTAGCTCTGAACTAAATGAATGTTCATGGAAAATGGAGGTAAAAAGGGGAACGCTTGGCGGGAACGGAAGTGTCGGTGATTGGAGCGACGGAGAATTTGTACAGTCGGAAGTGGCCAATGAAATTTTACAAATTAAAATAATATTTAGCGGAAACGGAAGTTTCATAGAATTAAAATAACCAAATATATTTTAAACAACCGGAAGTAACGAATAAATTTTTAAATAAATTTTTATTTATTATAAAATACTCTAAAATTAAGTGCTAGTGGCAGTAACACATAAATGCGATACTACAAGTGTACATAATACTAATATTGAGGACGAATCCCTCGTATAATTATGATTGAACTTCACTTAAGGTAAGTTCGTTTAATCATTAAATATATTTTTTAAAATAAATGGTATTTTTATATAAATACTCTAAAATTGTGTGCTAAGTGGAAACACATAAAAGCGATACTACAAGTGTACATTATACTAATATCTTCGGACGAATTCTTCGTATAATTATGATTGAACTTCACTTAAGGTAAGTTCGTTTAATCATTAATTATTACTTATTAACATCCAGACACAGGACAAACACAAATCTTTATCACCTAAATGTTTTCGCAGTCATAGAGCATGCCAAATGTGTCCTTTGTTTAAAATCACTTTTATTAGAGGTCCTCAATCGTTCAGTGTAGATCGATAGAAGAATCGATTACTTACGAATCGAAGTTTTAACATTCGTTTATGGTAAGACTACGCCTCTAGAAATGTCACTGCGACACCTGTCGCAGAGATCATCAAAGATTTAATAAAGTATAGAATAATTTAATAAAGATGATTGAATGTCCTCGCTAAATTTAAGGAGACTGTCCACACTACTTTTACCTTTTTGGAATCCATATTGTTCCATGGGTATAACTTTATTTGATTCGATGAAAAACTCTAATCTATTTTTGATTATGTTTTCAAATAGTTTTGCTAAGCATGATGCTAAGGAAATTGGTCGATATGAACTCGCTAAAAGAGGGTCTTTATCTGGTTTTAATATTGGAACTATTGAAACAGACTTCCAGGAATTCGGTATAACGTTATTGTTCCATAAGTTATTAAAAATTTGTAACAAAACTGTTTTGCCGTTTGGGTGTAATTTTTTAATAAGAATGTACGGGATGTCATCTAAGCCAGGAGTGGTATCTTTGCGGGTATCTAACGCTAAGTCAAATTCTGATTGAGTAAACGGTTTATTTAATTGCAAATTAACAGAACTTTCATTAAAATACGGGCTCAAATCGTCGTGTTCTGAATCAGATTCTGAAGCAAGTTTGTTTAAAAAGTCGTCAATCCAACTATCATCTTTAATGTTATTTTTAGGTCGTCTATTATTAAACTTTTTGATAAAATTCCATATTCTGGATATGGGTGTGGTTCTATCAAAACTGGAACTTAAAGAAATCCAGCTTTGTTTCTTTTGTTCCTTGATTATAAGTTTTTTCTCGGCATCAATTTTTCTGTAAATAACATAATTTTCTATAGTTGGAAATCTTCTATAATTTAAAAGAGCTAATTTACTTCTTTTAACCGCTTCAGAGCACAATTCATTCCACCATGGTGATAATTTGTGTTTTTTAGGATGTTGTGAATTGGAACAAGAGTTAGAGTGTAAAGGAACGCATCTGGATTTCAAAAAGTTGACATATCCAATAAATCTGTCATAATCTTCCAAACAATTATTTGTTAAGATAAAATCTGAAAAAATACTTTGGGATAGAATATAATAATCTTCCCATTTCGCCTTATTATATAAATATCGAGTTGAGCCTGCTGTATCGTCGTACATATCAGGCTGAATCTCTATTTCTACCATAGTCGGAAAGTGTAAACTGCCCATGCAGTCAGAGTCGACTGACCAACTACAGAGAGGAGCAATGCTTAAAGAAACAAGGCTAATATCTATGGCGGAGGGTGCATTACCTGGACGATTTACAGTGGTGCTAGTACCATCATTCAAGATGAACAGATTCAATTCTTCCAACATATCATATACCTGATTACCTCTTGGTTTGTTGTAGACGCTACCAAATGCTGTATGATGTGCGTTAAGGTCTCCCATCAATAAAACTGGAGCTGATAAGCTGTTAATAATATTCTTAAGACTTCCAATCGGAAAACGACCCCTACGTGGTGGACAATACAAGCCTAAAATACTTAGTTCTCCTATATTAGTTTTGATCTTAATAGCAATACTTTGTATTATATCAGAATAATGAACGTTAATAAGGTTACATTTAATGTGCTCTTTATGAAATATAGCTACACCTCCATATCCATTATGTGAATCTCTACGCAATAATGTATATCCTGATATATTAACATTATTCTGAGGCTTAAGCCAAGTTTCATTCAAAATTAAAATGTCTATGTCATTTGAGTAAAGGTATTGTTTTACCAGTGGTAACTTTGGTTTAAGACTCTGAATATTGTGTTGACATATTTTTAAAGATTTAATAGAGGACCTTTCCCCCATTAAATATTTATATTTTTAATAAAAATTTCTTTAATATTTTGTGTATTTACTGGTAATTTATTGTTTTTGTCTAAAAGAGTTGTGAATGTTTTAATAAATGCATTCATCATAACATCACTATTAATAAATTGTAGTACCCAGTCTTTATCATTTTTTACTTGTTTGGGCTTGGAAACAGAAGCTGCTTTGGAAAAAGATGGCTTGTTCAACTGTGGAAACTGAGAATTTACAGAGTTATTATACATTATTTTTTGTTTATTTTCCTCAATCTTTTGACTTTTTATTGGACAAGTCTTAGAAATTGCAATATGACTGCCTTTGCAATTAACACAAAATGGCATATCTGAATTGTTACATTCTTTAAAAGAGTGTGACTGTGCACAAATTGAACAAACTATCGGTTTTTTACAAAATTTAGACAAATGCCCAAAGTTCAAGCAATTGTAACATTGAAGAACAGGTCGAATGTACGGTTCTACTCGCATGGCGCATAATTCATATGTAACAAAGTCAGGCAACATGTTCCCTGCGAATGTAATTGATACTGTTTGTAGTGGCACAATACCTTCTTCTGTCTTCTTCGTGAATCTACGCACCGCCAATATTTCCTGGCTAGATACCAGCTTGTCGAAAAGATGTTTATTGGTAAGCTCTGTAGGGACGTACCGGATGACACCAATTGCCTCTGCCTGGGTAGCTGGAATGTAGGCTTTTAAATCTTGATTTAATAAAAAGTTAGTATTGTTGAGGAGTGCATTTGCATTTTTTGGGTTATCAAAAATCGCTGCATACTTTTTAGCATTAATTCTTTTTAGCTGTTTAACACCTTTTACAAATCGGCTGAAAATGTTGTTTAAAAATACTGGGCTTTTATTACCTAGCTTTTCCTCATCTTTAGTACTTTCTATGAATACCGAGAATGTTGCATTTGCTGAGTTTTCTGGGTAAGTACGAACGTGATTCGTCTTCCTGTATGCTGCAAAGTTTGGCTGTTCTTCATCCGATAAATCTTAAGAAGGGTCACTCATTTTGTGCCTTTTAGTGCCCTTTTTTTTTACTTGTACTTGCACCGCCGCTTTCACTTCCCATTTTAAGCGACTTTAAACGTCAATTAATGCAAGATATTAATTTATTTCAATTTAGCGTGAAAAATTTAAACTTCCCGCAAAGAAGATTTCCCGCCAATCTCCGCTTTGCAATTTTTTTTTTTTTATATTATGGTTTAACGGCCATAGACAGTGTCCATTTCAGCCAATTCTTTAGTTTCTTTATATCTTCATTAATTCTATTACATTAAAATCATTATTCTTTATTTATTTTCCAAATTCTTCTGTTCTGCTTGTTTCATTCTTTAATTTATTTCCAATTTTGTCACATGCTTGCCATAGTTGTTGTGATATATGTATATAAATATGTATATGTTTCAATGTTCTGCAAGATAGATGGCAACTGGCGGGGAATATTTTCTTTAGTTTTATAAATCTTTAGTAAGCCATCTATCAGGAGTAATCTCTGTAGAGTGAAGGCTGGACAATGTAGCACGAGATGATCTAAATCAGCCACTTCATCTGTATTGCAATATTCACATTTGTCACTATTGGCCAATTTGATTTTCTTCAAATGAGCTGGAAATCGTCCGTGTCCGAATCTCATTCTATTTAATGCCACAATAAATTTTCTTGGAGCCGACTTCAGTAGAAAGTACCAAGGCTTTCTAGGTATTTTTGTTTGTATTTGAGCGTACCATGAACCTTTCGATGTCTTCTTAGTTTCCCAGTCTTCACACCAATGTTTATACATTCTTTCTTTTAATAATGACTGATAATCGGTCATTGGAACCGGTGGAAGAGACTTTTGAAGATTTAACTCGATGTTATGTCGTATTTTTAATAATTTGTCTACTGTTTCATTTCCAGTTATGCCTGAATGAGATGGCACCCATAAAAATTCTACAATTCTTCCAGTATCTTGCAGATGCTTCAATATTTCTCTTATACTATTTATGTAATAATTGTTCTTGTAAGACAGTTTAACCGTTTCTAGGCACTTTATTACGCTGAGTGAATCCGTTACTATCAGATATTTTCTGTCTGTATCTTTATTCAAAATATATTTCAAAGCTTGATTTACAGCAAATGCTTCAGCCGAAAAAATTGAGGTGTTTGTATCTAGTGTAAAGCATCTTCCAAATTTACAACTAGAGTCATAGTATGCAGCTTTAACTGTATCAACCGTTTTTGATCCGTCTGTATAAATCTTTATATAACCCTGCTTCTTGGTAGATGTATATAATAGATATTCTTCATTATTTTGCACTCTTTTTTCATTTACTACTGCTTTTAACAGCTGTACCTCTAAGGAACCATATTCCCATTTTTCATGCTTCTCTATGTTTTCACATTTGTCTGAAAGTTCTAATTTGCGAGTTTCTTCCATAAATATGGAGTTCTTAAAGTACTCCTTATTAAATCGAGAATTACATAAGACCTTTAAAAAGAATTTTTCGCTTAAATATTTACATCTAATGTGTATGGGTGGAATACCCGCTTCTATTTCTAAAGAATTAATTGGAGTCGAACACATGGCTCCTGTTATTAATCTAAGACCTTTGTTTTGGACAACTTCTATTTTACGAATTAAATTATTATGAAGAAAAGAACTATATACAATGAGTCCGTAGTCATAATGACTGCGTACAATAGATTTAAATAACATATTTACAATCTTAGGGTCCATTCCCCAGTTAACGCTTGTTAGATATCTTAAAATATTTACAGATTTTTGCATTTTATTTACAACATTATTTACATGTGTCCTAAACGTCATTAACCGACTTCAAAAAAGGAGGAGGTTATATGTTCGACTGTATGTATTTTTTTTTTTTTTTTTTTTTTTTTTTTTATGTATGTCCGTCGATTTCTCCGTCAATTGTGGACCGATTTAAATAATTCTTTTTTTATTTGAAAGTGCATAGTTCAGAGGTGGTCCCATTGTCACCATGTCAGGATCTGATGATGGGATCCCGCAAAAATCAAGGGAAAACCTCAAATTTTATAGGCTGCGCCTACGCGTTACTTGTTTTTTCTGAAGCCATTCAAGTTTTTGCGTCCGATAGACATCATTTTATGTTGATGAGCTGATGATGGAAGGTACAACTCCTTAACGGTTAGGAGTTAGGGGATAATTCTTTCAGTATTGTAGGAATATGTGGACCGTTAGTTGTATTTTATGTACTTTTGCAGCTAAGGTGATGATGGAAAGTACAACTCCTTAACGGTTAGGAGTTAGGGGATAATTCTTTCATCGTTGTAGGAATATGTGGAACGTTAGTTGTATTTCATGTACTTTTGCAGCTAAGCTGATGATTACCCGGGGATGGGCTGGTCACTAGCCAATAAGGTTAGCACCGGCTCGTCCTAATCGGGTGTGAAGGAGAAACCGGGGGAGTGTAGTGGGTAGCGGACGCTTCGGTCTCGAGTCCCACACACGGCCGCGGGTCTAGCTAGCCTGCGGTTATGGTGCATAAACGCATTCTCCTCCTACCCATGGTGCTGAACACTTAATGAATACCTAATATTATTATCAAATAATACAATTACTCGTATTTTCGCTATCATTATTATGAAAGAGTTGTACTCACTACCTACGTGTTATTCACACTAAAAATAGAAAAATAAACAAACTTTTTTTAAAAAAAATTAAACCGACTTCAAAAAAAAAGAAACAAAAAAACTACCTAAAAAACTGAAAAGCAAAAAATAATTTTAATAAGACATTCATCAAATGCGCTTATTGTCTAAGCCTATTAATTAAATTGTATTTTACGTGCTAGGTAGGTACCTACTAATCTGTTTGAAGTCGGTGCCAAGCCAAAGGTAATCAAAAATGATATATAATAATAATGTATTATAAAGGGTTACTTATTAATCCGCGGACGTAGGTACGTAATCTGGGTACCTACTATTTGGCTTGGCACCGACTTCAAACAGATTAGTAGGTACCTACCTAGCACGTAAAATACAATTTAATTAATAGGCTTAGACAATAAGCGCATTTGATGAATGTCTTATTAAAATTATTTTTTGCTTTTCAGTTTTTTAGGTAGTTTTTTTGTTTCTTTTTTTTTAGAATCAAACACTAAACCTAGAAATTTCTTCTCTGAGACAGTTTTTATACTTTCGGAATTAATCTTTACATTTAAATTAGATTCATTATGAGTTTTTGAGAATATCATAGCAGAACTTTTATTTGGATTAATATCTAGGTTTAGACTTTTATAATATACATAAAGTTCATTTAATACACTATTGAGCTCAATTTGAGCTTGTACGACATTTCTATGTGAAGTATAAACAACAATATCATCGGCATATTGCAACACTTTTGCCTTGGTTAAATTTACATATCTATGTATTTCAGCAGTATATAGTGCGTATAATAAAGGAGAGAGTGTTGCGCCTTGCAAAATCCCTCTGTTAACAATTTTAGGACCATAAAAAGTATTATTAAATTTTACATAAACTTTACGCGCATGAAAGAAATTATAAATCCAATATAGAACTTTACCAGGTATATTATATGAATGAAGAATCTGAATTAGAATACCTAAGTCAACATTATCAAAAGCACCTTGTATATCAAGAAATACACTTATAAGATTAGAATAATTTAATAATGATGATTGAATGTCCTCGCTAAATTTAAGGAGACTGTCCACACTACTTTTACCTTTTTGGAATCCATATTGTTCCATGGGTATAACATTATTTGATTCGATGAAAAACTCTAATCTGTTTTTTATTATGTTTTCAAATATTTTTGCTAAGCATGATGCTAACGAAATTGGTCGATATGAACTCGCTAAAAGAGGGTCTTTATCTGGCTTTAATATTGGAACTATTGATACAGACTTCCAGGAATTCGGTATGACATTATTGTTCCACAAGTTATTGAAAATTTGTAACAAAACTGTTTTGCCGTTTGGGTGTAATTTTTTAATAAGAATGTACGGGATGTCATCTAAGCCAGGAGTGGTATCTTTGCGGGTATCTAATGCTAAATCAAATTCGGATTGAGAACGGTTTATTTAATTGCAAATTAACAGAACTTTCATTAAAATACGGGCTCAAATCATCGTGTTCTGAATCAGATTCTGAAGCAAGTTTGTTCAAAAAGTCGTCAATCCAACTATCATCTTTAATAATATTTTTAGGTCGTCTATTATTAAACTTTTTGATAAAACTCCATATTCTGGATATGGGTGTGGTTCTATCAAAACTGGAACATAAAGAAATCCAGCTTTGTTTCTTTTGTTCCTTGATTATAAGTTTTTTCTCGGCATCAATTTTTCTATATATAATATAATTTTCTATAGTCGGAAATCTTCTATAATTTAAAAGAGCTAATTTACTTCTTTTAACCGCTTCAGAACACAATTCATTCCACCATGGTGATAATTTGTGTTTTTTAGGATGTTGTGAATTGGAACATGAATTAGAGTGAAAAGGAACGCATCTGGATTTCAAAAAGTTGACATAACCAATAAATCTGTCATAATCTTCCAAACAATTATTTGATACGATGAATTCTGAAAAAATACTTTGGGATAGATTATAATAGTCTTCCCATTTCGCCTTATTATATAAATATCGAGTTGAGCCTGCTGTATCGTCGTACATATCAGGCTGAATCTCTATTTCTACCATAGTCGGAAAGTGTAAACTGCCCATGCAGTCGTTGTCGACTGACCAACTACAGAGAGGAGCAATGCTTATAGAAACAAGGCTAATATCTATAGCGGAGGGTGCATTACCTGGACGATTTACAGTGGTGCTAGTACCATCATTCAAAATGAACAGATTCAATTCTTCCAACATATCATATACTTGATTACCTCTTGGTTTGTTGTAGACGCTACCAAATGCTGTATGATGTGCGTTAAGGTCTCCCATCAATAAAACTGGAGCTGATAAACTGTTAATAATATTCTTAAGACTTCCAATTGGAAAACGACCCCTACGTGGTGGACAATACAGACCTAAAATACTTAGTTCTCCTATATTAGTTTGGATCTTAATAGCAATACTTTGAATTATATCAGAATAATGAACATTAATAAGGTTACATTTAATGTGCTCTTTGTGAAATATAGCTACACCTCCATATCCATTATGTGAATCTCTACGCAATAATGTATATCCTGATATATTAACATTATTCTGAGGCTTAAGCCAAGTTTCATTCAAAATTAAAATGTCTATGTCATTTGAGTAAAGATATTGTTTTACCAGTGGTAACTTTGGTTTAAGACTCTGAATATTGTGTTGACATATTTTTAAAGATTTAATAGAGGACCTTTCCCCCATTAAATACTTATATTTTTAATAACAATTTCTTTAATATTTTGTGTATTTACTGGTAATTTATTGTTTTTGTCTAAAAGAGTTGTGAATGTTTTAATAAATGCATTCATCATAACATCACTATTTATAAATTGCAGTACCCAGTCTTTATCATCTTTTACTTGTTTGGGCTTGGAAACAGAAGCTGCTTTGGAAAAAGATGGCTTGTTCAACTGTGGAAACTGAGAATTAACAGAGTTATTATACATAATTTTTTGTTTGTTTTCCTCAATCTTTTGACTTTTAATTGGACAAGTCTTAGAAATTGCAATATGACTGCCTTTGCAGTTTACACAAAATGGTGTATCTGAATTGTTACATTCTTTAAAAGAGTGTGACTGTGCACAAATTGAACAAACTATCGGTTTTTTACAAAATTTAGACAAATGCCCAAAGTTTAAGCAATTGTAACATTGAAGAACAGGTCGAATGTACGGTTCTACTCGCATTGCGCATAATTCATAATGTCACAAAGTCAGGCAACATGTTCCCTGCGAATGTAATTGATACTGTTTGTAGTGGCACAATACCTTCTTCTGTCTTCTTCGTGAATCTACGGACCGCCAATATTTCCTGACTCGATACCAGCTTGTCGAAAAGATGTTTATTGGTAAGCTCTGTAGGGACGTACCGGATGACACCAACTGCCTCTGCCTGGGTAGCTGGAATGTAGGCTTTTAAATCTTGATTTAATAAAAAGTTAGAATTGTTGAGGAGTGCATTTGCATTTTTTGGGTTATCAAAAATCGCTGCATACTTTTTAGCATTAATTCTTTTTAGCTGTTTAACACCTTTTACGAATCGGCTGAAAATGTTGTTTAAATATACTGGGCTTTTATTACCTAGCTTTTCCTCGTCTTTAGTACTTTCTAAGAATACAGAGAATGTTGCATTTGCTGAGTTTTCTGGATAAGTACGAACGTGATTCGTCTTCCTGTATACTGCAAAGTTTGGCTGTTCTTCATCCGACAAATCTGAAGAAGGGTCACTCATTTTGTGCCTTTTAGTGCCCTTTTTTTTACTTGTACTTATACCGCCGCTTTCACTTCCCATTTTTAGCGACTTTAAACGTCAATTAATGCAATAAATTAATTTATTTCAATTTAGCGTGAAAAATTTAAACTTCCCGCAAAGAAGATTTCCCGCCAATCTCCGCTTTGCAATTTTCAAGAAATAGTGATGTGTATGTATTTGATGATTGACATTATGTCCAAACTCCAAATCTAGAATCGAATATTTTTCTTAAAACAGTAAAAAAAGTTGCCCTCTGAGGGGGCGGGTGGATCTACGTAGAATGTTATTTTTGATAAAAAATTTAGATTTTTTATCAACCCACGTGCAGAGCTTCAGTACAATATAGGATCTATAGTTTTCAAGATTCTAAGCAATTGTATATTAAAAGCACACAAATCCGACCTATACTAATCAAAATATTGACAAAAGAAGAAAAAAATACGTTCAGAATAATGACTGCGTATTAGGAAAATGATATTTCTGTAAAGAACAATGACCAGTGTTGATAACAATGACAAACTTATAAATGTTTTTGAAATATCAGGAATAAAACCCAATTTTGTAGGAAACATGATTTTAATCATGAGTACCTAGTAACAATCTGTTGTTTTTAATTTATATAATTTCCTAACCTTTCGCCCGCGGCTTCGCCCGCGTGAACTATAGGACGTTATCCCGCGGGATTTTTATAAATTATAGCCTGTGTTATTCTGATGTATACTATATTATTGCCTCAACCGCTATGTCCCTGCATTGTAAAACTGTTATCTTCGAAAATATTCATTTAAATTACATGCTTTAAAGGGCCACATTGATCTATATTCTTCTTCTTCTTTGTCGTCACACTCTTGGCAGAGTGGTCGTCACATCAGGGGTGGTAGCAACCTTTACAATCCGCCACCACTCATCTCGTACTTTAGCTCTTCTTGTGCATTCATGGAGTGGACCATTGAATGTAGCCTTGACTTGGTCGGTCCATCGCATCGGCGATCTACTGCGCGCTCTAGCGCCTTCGACTCTCCCCTGCACCACAAGTCGCTCCATAGAGATCTATGAAGACAGATGTCTTCTCGACGTATGATATGTCCAAAGAAAGTGAGAATACGACATTGGACGATGGAAGAAAGACTCTGTTTGATGTCGAGTTCTTGGATGATTGAATCGTTGGTTTGGAACTGTGTCCAAATAGTATAGGTACCAAGCAGGTACCAAACCCATAGCCATATAACCTCTGTATTTGGAAAGGTGTTTGAGCGGATAATCAACTCCCAACTTGTCCGCTAACTAGAAGATCATTACTACATGACCGACAGTATAGTTTCAGACCAAAACGGTCCACGGGTGATCTTCTAGCTTACGTATCGCACCTCTGGGGGGAGGATATGGAGAAGCATGGTGAATCTATGGCTATTAGCCTGGATATTGCCAAGGCTTTTGACCGTGTTTGACATTGCTCGCTTTTTTCCAAGCTTCCGGCATATAGTCTGCCAACTCGCTTATTATGCGACTGGATTGCGGGATTTCTGGAGGGTCGCAGGATTCGTGTCCTCCGTGATGGACGCGCTTCTCGCTTCCTCCCAATAAATTCCGGAGTGCCTCAATGCCTGTCGCCGACTTTGTTTCTTCTGCATATCAATGACATGTTATCACTAGGTAATATTCATTGCTATGCGGATGACAGCACTGTCCACGCACGATATTTCGGAAGACTTGCGGCTAAACAGACCGAAACCGAGGAAAACAGGAATCTTCTTGTCGCCGAGCTTGACGAGGTCCTGGACCGCATATCCAAATGGGTTGCCAGCAATCTCATCGAGTTCAATGCCAAGAAAACACCTGACAGGTGTGTTTGTTTTCTGCAAATCTTCTCCTTTTCTTTCCCATTCCACTCTTCAGATCACGCATTGGCATCGATGTTCGTAGCAACTTGAACCAACGGGAATAATATATCAAGAGCGTCATCAGAACAGCTTCCCGTAAACTCGGAATGAACAGTATGAGACGATTTTTCACTCCGGTGCAGCTTTGTCTCTTATACAAGGCACAGGTTCGCCCGTGTGTGGAATATTGCTCTCATCTCTGGGATGGTTCCGCAAAGTACTTATTGGAGGCCCTCGACAGGTTGACGACGTGATATCCGTATTGTCGATAATCAAGAAGTGACTAAGACCCTAGAACCTCTTCAGTTACGTAGAGACGTTGCTAGTCTTAGTGTTCTCTACCGTCTCTATAATGGGGAATGCTCTGAAGAGTTATTCCAACTCATCCCGTCCTCCCCTTTTCACTCCCGAACAACACGCGCCGGACTGCGTTGCCATCCCCATACCATCCAGACACTGGTGGCCCGTACCAAGAGGTATAGTTCCTCTTTTTTGCCCCGTGCCATTAGGTCATGGAATGCCCTTCCGGCTCATGTGTTTCCTTCCTCCTATAATCCAGGGCTTTTTAGGCGGGGCGTGAAGCGGCATCTAAGCAGGCCTTCAGGGTGAGGGTGACTGGCTCAATGGGTACTTTGTTCTATTGAGCCAGTCAGCCTTAATTTTTATTTTATTTGGACCTTACTTCCGCTTACCATCAGGTGGAGTGAGGTCATCCAGACTGCTCCCATATAAAAAAAATTCAGACCGATATCAAGGCTAACTTGCTCCATTTTACTCAACAGGGATTATCTTTAATATTGCCGATGCTTGTTGCAAATAGGGTTGTGTCATCTGCATACTGCAAATTTTAAATTCTATAACCTCCAATTGTGATTCCGTCTGACCAATTCTCGAGTGCTATTCTCATAATGAATTCTGTGTAGGTGTTAAACAGCAATGGTGATAAAATGCAGCCCTGACGGACCCCGGCACTTGGATGAAAGTGATTTGACGACACGTCGTTCGTTCTCACCGATGCTGTTCCTTCTTCATAAAGCTTCCAAGAAAGGTGCACCAGATGTTTAGGTGTTCCCATAGCCAGGAGAGTCTCCCAAAATACTGGCCACCTCACTGAGTTGAACGCCTTTGAGAAGTCAACAAAGCAAATATAGGTCGGCTTGTTGAACTTTCTGGCTTTTTCAATGATCTGGCGCACATTCAGAATCTTCTCACGAGTACCCCTCCCTTTCACAAAACCAGCCTGTTCAGGAGAAATTTCCTTAGATTTATATGCAGTAGAATTTTACTTGCATGTGAAATTAAGGCTATTAGGCGGTAGTTACTGCATATTTTAGTGGAGCCCTTTTTATGTAGAGGTACGAAGACTGTGTGAGTCCACTTCGGGGCCAGATTCCTGATTCCCAAATTTTGTTACACAGGGTATGAAAGATATCGACACCATACTCCCCTGATGCTTTGATGGTTTCAATTGGTATGGCATCTCTTCCTGTAGCTTTTCCGCTTTTTAGTCGCCTGATAGCGACCCGAACTTCGTCCCTCAATACATGTACTCAGTACATGGCTCTTTTTCTTCGTCATGGGCTCTGTCAGGAAATAGTTGTGAGCATGAGGATCTCCAAACAAAGACTGACAGTCCAGGTCCTTCCAGGTTTCAGATATTGCATCTATTTCAGTCAGTAGTTCGCATTGTGGGTTCTCTAATAGCCCATGTTTTAGAAGAAAGGGTTTTGGTGATGGATCTTATTTTTTGATGCAGGTCGCCTGTTTGGTGACTATCAGCATGTAGCAGCAATACGTGATAGGTTAGTTTCATAGCGATATCAAGGAAATATTACTGTAAAAAGAAATAAAATCATTATTCTCAACGCAAGTCATTGTCATAAACAACATTTGTCATTATTCTCAACCAGCGTCATTGTCACCTTCATCAAGATTTAGAACAATGACGTTCAGACAAATGATGAATTTGAAAAGGACAAGTCGAAACACGTCTAAAAGGCGTGGCAGCTAGTTAATGTTATGATTACGTTATTAAACACTTGTATCTTTATTCTAAATTGTTGCAAAAGAACGTAGGCATGAATATAAATTGAATTTAGATAGAGAAATAACAATGACTATAGAAGTGTCAATTGTTGTAGAATGAACTTTAAAAACTTATCAGAGCCAACAACGTGCGTTTTTCCGCGGTGAAGTGCGTTGATCGACTGGGGAGCAGGGCGGGGTGTCTGGTCACACACTTAAGTGTTCTACCTTATGTCTCAAAGTTGCGATAATCTTGAAAACAAGAACTGCGCTGACCAATGACTTAATTTTGTAAACTTTTTTTGATCCAATATTTAGAGAACTAAATGGTTCGATAACTATTTTTGTTTTTTATTAATCGGTAGTGTTATAAACGTTATATATATTTCTTAGAAAATGTGTGCTCAAAACAGTTATGATGATTTAATATAATTAATTGAACGAGCAGTAGTGCTTTTCGGACATGGCAAAAATCTTAATATTTGGGCATATTTTATTAATCACGTTTTTATTTATTTCTTTATAGCCGTAAATTTATAAAAACCTTGTTCATTACTTATATAAGAACCGAATGACTGTTTTATTGAAATATAAATTGAATGGTTATTGAGTAAACACGTAGGACATGACATTTGACCGCCCTCGTAGATCCACCCGGGCGATGCCTGAGGGGGAAACTGGGAATAACCCCGTTTGACCACGGTTTATACCTGTCAGAAAATCCCCATTAACCAGATTATTGATTTCTTCTTTCCTTGAATTCCTTGAATGAATGGACAACACTAAATAGCGTTTAGTTATCGCTACGTAAACTTTCATTACAAAATATGTTAGAAGAATTTTTGTTTTTATTTTGAATACACAATATTTTATGTAATGTGAATCATTTGAAAATTTAATACAACTTATTATAATACAGCATCATGATAACCACTTCATAAATAAAATAATCTCAGAAAAAGTTTTTGGCCTTATGAAAATTACGTTTTGTTTATAATTTCAGTAAACTAATCTATCGAAAAAAGGTACTGTCAATCAACTGTCAATTGTCATCATTTGTCACTTTTGTCAGACAAAAAATTATATTTCAATGATTTAAAAACATTTATTTCAATAAACTTTATATAAAATAAGTTCTATACGAAGGTAAATTTATAGGATAATTTGTTAGATTGTTGCACTGCTTATTTCCTAAAAGAAAGATAAAAGTTCCAATGTTGTGATGTAAGATGATGTGTTTTATTGAGTTTTAGCCGATTTTCCTATTAAATAAACATAAATGTATGGTAATAAAGGTAATTTTCGTGATAAAGGCTTGTTTGATAATGAACTCAATCATCGTATTTGTTTTAGATGTTGAAATTCAGTGGTGCTGTGATTTGGAGGTTAGGTGCGAGAGCCACTATTCGTAAATACTCCGGTCCAGGGGCCACGGTTTTGAAAACAGATAAAAGTGATTCCTCCAGAAGTGTTTCTGACAAATCTGCGCCAGCTGCCCCTGAAGATGGTAGGGATAGTTCAGGTAAAAACAAAGGTGGGCCATAAATGATATTGGTAGTTAGTGTAAACCACTAATTTGTCATGAAAATTTTATGGCTTTATATCAATTAGTTGGCTCGTTAAGTGTACAAACATTTTTATTTAAATCAGATACTAATTTACTCGTAGATATCTGTAAGTTTTTAGAACTGAAGTACGGTCAACAGCACCTCACGGTAAACACTTGCAGTTCGATAATAGCACTTATGCCCCCGACATAAGAGCTGTACAAAGTCCAAAGTGTTAAGTCTGACGTGCTTTTGACTGTACTATACTCCCTTGCAAAAACTGTCCATGAATGATAGACAAATATCTGTTGTTGCTATCTGAACTTCTTTTATCAATGATATTTCAAGTAGGTAATATAGTTTTACCTTGTCTTAAAATCTGTGCCTCCTAGCTTAACACTAATAAATTTTATACATCACATAAGGGAAAAGATGGCTATGTAATCTTTAGTACAAAAAAGGATTTCAAACCAATTACAAAGTATGGTTTCTTTTATAGTGCCAATATAGGCACCTTTATAACATATCTATAATATAATATTATTGTTTTATAATCAATTTGCAATTTAGGGAATGGTCCAGTACACTTAGCACTAGCACTTAGCATAATTATTATGTTTTATTCTTTGCATATGTGTTTCCTGTGTGTATTAGCACTTTGGCTTTTTTTAGTACTGTTATGTTATGTAATTACCTATTTATTTATTAAAACTCCTTAGAATAAATATCATTTATTGTATGTCATAAATATACCAGAAATAATAGAAGTTTTAATTGTTTAAATGTATGAATATATTTATCCCACTAGGTTCCTTTTATCATACTATTGGACAATAATTCAAGTAGAGGATAGTAAATTACAATAGAATGTTTCATTCTAAAATCTTACAAAGTAAGAGATTCTGTTAATAATATTCTTAGGTTTGGTAGCTGCAGCATTTGCATCATTAAGTTCACCCGAGGTGGAAGAAAAAAAGAAGCCAAGCCACAAATCAGTCAAGCAGAATAAGAACCAAATTCTTGACAGCCAAATACAGAAAGCTAGTGACATTGACAGTCTCCTAGTTGCTGCGGAGAATTCTGTAATTTCCAGGCGACATGCTCTAAAGGTATAGTATAGTTATTAAAATCAAACATAATAATAAATAATAATAGTCTTGAAATGCATTGTGTGTATGTACATTTAAGTAAGAACTAACTTTTTCAATAAAACATTCCTTGTTTCTCAGATGGTGTCCATGTTGTCTGATTGGTCGAACAGCAACAAAGTCAAACTGGCTGACTTTGAGAAGGATCCACGCTTTCTCAAGCTATGTCGCATCCTAGCTAGGACACCCACTACACAGGCAGTAAGCTCTCTGACCATGGCGGAGGATTTGAGCACCGTGCTCGGCATCACAGGGGATGACGAAGCTGCAAGGCTGATTGCTAATTTGACGTTACCACAAATGATTAAGGTTTGGTCTATTAATTGGTGACACTTATTCCTTATTGAAATTCTAATCATAGTACAGTCAACAGCACGTCACGGTATACACTTGCAGCTCGATAATAGCGCTTATGCCTCTGACATAAGAGCGGTACAAAGTCCAAAGTGTTACGTCTGACGTGCTTTTGACTGTACATTGTTTAAGCTGTTTGTTAATGTGTCTCAGTGATCAAAATCAAAAATGCTTAGAGGCTTCAAACATGCTATAAAATCGTGTCATGAAAATGAAGTCAGCTTTCTTTTTTATTTAGATATTTTAAGATATGTGACAGAAAGTCACTGATGGTCTATTGTTTTTCCAGGTAATGAAAGCGCTCCAACAGAAAGGTCGCCGCAGCACGCCGCTGCTGCGCGCGCTGTCGCACAATATTACGCGGCAGGCCGAGGTCATCGACCTCAAGAAATCAGCTGACTTGCTCTTCTCCATGGCTTCGCTGAACTTCCCCGACCCAGTGCTTTTGGATCGGATATGCAAGTAAGTTTAATATTAGTTTAAGTTTAGGGATGCTTCTCTGCGTAATTTCGTTATCAAAGTTTATTTTTTGTTGTTATTGATAATCCAACAGGATTCCTAGTTCCTTCTTGAAATACTTAATCATGCAGTCTTATTTAAAAAGTTTAACTAGCTATAGTTTTTAGTAGATGATATATTTTTCTTTCACTAAGTGTTTTTTCCCGAATTGTTTAGGATGTGCTTGCACCATGGTCCAAGATTTGGTCATTCCAGTTATTATGATCTGACTTTCTCTGACACAGGACTAATAAAAAATATTTTATTACATAATTGTTTGTCTTGAGAGGGTTTCGCGCCCATGACCCTCTTTTTGTGCGAGGGTTAATGTGGTGTATAAACACTACAACCAAAGGCTAGCGATGCCACTTCTCACTTAACTCCGGTTCACTCCCGAAGAGGAATAAATCGGTGCCCGCCCTATCGCGATTGACCAGTCAAGTCAACCTTATATGTAAGCCCTGGCCTGGCGCAATGGGCCCTGCCCGACTAACTCACTGTCAAATGCGCCATCGGGCCAGTCAAAACATTTATGTTATCAATTTCAGCGACGTGATAGACACCCTTCCGTCGAACAAGGACCGTCCGTCCGTGGTGACGTCGATCCTGGTCTCACTCGGGCTGCTGCGGTACCGGCACGAGGCAGCGCTGACGGCGCTGGCGGACTGGCTGCAGCGCCGCCGCGCCGTCTGCCGCGCCGGCGACGTCGCCTCGGCCGTCGTCACCTACGCCACGCTGGACTACGTGCCGCCTGGCAGCGACGCGCTGGCAGAGGTCAGATATCACACTGCTCCTCCCGTCCGTGGTGTCTCTGGCTGCTGCGGTACCGTCTGCCGCGCCGGCGACGTCGCCTCGGCCGTCGTCACCTACGCCACGCTGGACTACGTGCCGCCTGGCAGCGACGCGCTGGCAGAGGTCAGATATCACACTGCTCCTCCCGTCCGTGGTGTCTCTGGCTGCTGCGGTACCGTCTGCCGCGCCGGCGACGTCGCCTCGGCCGTCGTCACCTACGCCACGCTGGACTACGTGCCGCCTGGCAGCGACGCGCTGGCAGAGGTCAGATATCACACTGCTCCTCCCGTCCGTGGTGTCTCTGGCTGCTGCGGTACCGTCTGCCGCGCCGGCGACGTCGCCTCGGCCGTCGTCACCTACGCCACGCTGGACTACGTGCCGCCTGGCAGCGACGCGCTGGCAGAGGTCAGATATCACACTGCTCCTCCCGTCCGTGGTGTCTCTGGCTGCTGCGGTACCGTCTGCCGCGCCGGCGACGTCGCCTCGGCCGTCGTCACCTACGCCACGCTGGACTACGTGCCGCCTGGCAGCGACGCGCTGGCAGAGGTCAGATATCACACTGCTCCTCCCGTCCGTGGTGTCTCTGGCTGCTGCGGTACCGTCTGCCGCGCCGGCGACGTCGCCTCGGCCGTCGTCACCTACGCCACGCTGGACTACGTGCCGCCTGGCAGCGACGCGCTGGCAGAGGTCAGATATCACACTGCTCCTCCCGTCCGTGGTGTCTCTGGCTGCTGCGGTACCGTCTGCCGCGCCGGCGACGTCGCCTCGGCCGTCGTCACCTACGCCACGCTGGACTACGTGCCGCCTGGCAGCGACGCGCTGGCAGAGGTCAGATATCACACTGCTCCTCCCGTCCGTGGTGTCTCTGGCTGCTGCGGTACCGTCTGCCGCGCCGGCGACGTCGCCTCGGCCGTCGTCACCTACGCCACGCTGGACTACGTGCCGCCTGGCAGCGACGCGCTGGCAGAGGTCAGATATCACACTGCTCCTCCCGTCCGTGGTGTCTCTGGCTGCTGCGGTACCGTCTGCCGCGCCGGCGACGTCGCCTCGGCCGTCGTCACCTACGCCACGCTGGACTACGTGCCGCCTGGCAGCGACGCGCTGGCAGAGGTCAGATATCACACTGCTCCTCCCGTCCGTGGTGTTTCTGGCTGCTGCGGTACCGTCTGCCGCGCCGGCGACGTCGCCTCGGCCGTCGTCACCTACGCCACGCTGGACTACGTGCCGCCTGGCAGCGACGCGCTGGCAGAGGTCAGATATCACACTGCTCCTCCCGTCCGTGGTGTCTCTGGCTGCTGCGGTACCGTCTGCCGCGCCGGCGACGTCGCCTCGGCCGTCGTCACCTACGCCACGCTGGACTACGTGCCGCCTGGCAGCGACGCGCTGGCAGAGGTCAGATATCACACTGCTCCTCCCGTCCGTGGTGTCTCTGGCTGCTGCGGTACCGTCTGCCGCGCCGGCGACGTCGCCTCGGCCGTCGTCACCTACGCCACGCTGGACTACGTGCCGCCTGGCAGCGACGCGCTGGCAGAGGTCAGATATCACACTGCTCCTCCCGTCCGTGGTGTCTCTGGCTGCTGCGGTACCGTCTGCCGCGCCGGCGACGTCGCCTCGGCCGTCGTCACCTACGCCACGCTGGACTACGTGCCGCCTGGCAGCGACGCGCTGGCAGAGGTCAGATATCACACTGCTCCTCCCGTCCGTGGTGTCTCTGGCTGCTGCGGTACCGTCTGCCGCGCCGGCGACGTCGCCTCGGCCGTCGTCACCTACGCCACGCTGGACTACGTGCCGCCTGGCAGCGACGCGCTGGCAGAGGTCAGATATCACACTGCTCCTCCCGTCCGTGGTGTCTCTGGCTGCTGCGGTACCGTCTGCCGCGCCGGCGACGTCGCCTCGGCCGTCGTCACCTACGCCACGCTGGACTACGTGCCGCCTGGCAGCGACGCGCTGGCAGAGGTCAGATATCACACTGCTCCTCCCGTCCGTGGTGTCTCTGGCTGCTGCGGTACCGTCTGCCGCGCCGGCGACGTCGCCTCGGCCGTCGTCACCTACGCCACGCTGGACTACGTGCCGCCTGGCAGCGACGCGCTGGCAGAGGTCAGATATCACACTGCTCCTCCCGTCCGTGGTGTCTCTGGCTGCTGCGGTACCGTCTGCCGCGCCGGCGACGTCGCCTCGGCCGTCGTCACCTACGCCACGCTGGACTACGTGCCGCCTGGCAGCGACGCGCTGGCAGAGGTCAGATATCACACTGCTCCTCCCGTCCGTGGTGTCTCTGGCTGCTGCGGTACCGTCTGCCGCGCCGGCGACGTCGCCTCGGCCGTCGTCACCTACGCCACGCTGGACTACGTGCCGCCTGGCAGCGACGCGCTGGCAGAGGTCAGATATCACACTGCTCCTCCCGTCCGTGGTGTCTCTGGCTGCTGCGGTACCGTCTGCCGCGCCGGCGACGTCGCCTCGGCCGTCGTCACCTACGCCACGCTGGACTACGTGCCGCCTGGCAGCGACGCGCTGGCAGAGGTCAGATATCACACTGCTCCTCCCGTCCGTGGTGTCTCTGGCTGCTGCGGTACCGTCTGCCGCGCCGGCGACGTCGCCTCGGCCGTCGTCACCTACGCCACGCTGGACTACGTGCCGCCTGGCAGCGACGCGCTGGCAGAGGTCAGATATCACACTGCTCCTCCCGTCCGTGGTGTCTCTGGCTGCTGCGGTACCGTCTGCCGCGCCGGCGACGTCGCCTCGGCCGTCGTCACCTACGCCACGCTGGACTACGTGCCGCCTGGCAGCGACGCGCTGGCAGAGGTCAGATATCACACTGCTCCTCCCGTCCGTGGTGTCTCTGGCTGCTGCGGTACCGTCTGCCGCGCCGGCGACGTCGCCTCGGCCGTCGTCACCTACGCCACGCTGGACTACGTGCCGCCTGGCAGCGACGCGCTGGCAGAGGTCAGATATCACACTGCTCCTCCCGTCCGTGGTGTCTCTGGCTGCTGCGGTACCGTCTGCCGCGCCGGCGACGTCGCCTCGGCCGTCGTCACCTACGCCACGCTGGACTACGTGCCGCCTGGCAGCGACGCGCTGGCAGAGGTCAGATATCACACTGCTCCTCCCGTCCGTGGTGTCTCTGGCTGCTGCGGTACCGTCTGCCGCGCCGGCGACGTCGCCTCGGCCGTCGTCACCTACGCCACGCTGGACTACGTGCCGCCTGGCAGCGACGCGCTGGCAGAGGTCAGATATCACACTGCTCCTCCCGTCCGTGGTGTCTCTGGCTGCTGCGGTACCGTCTGCCGCGCCGGCGACGTCGCCTCGGCCGTCGTCACCTACGCCACGCTGGACTACGTGCCGCCTGGCAGCGACGCGCTGGCAGAGGTCAGATATCACACTGCTCCTCCCGTCCGTGGTGTCTCTGGCTGCTGCGGTACCGTCTGCCGCGCCGGCGACGTCGCCTCGGCCGTCGTCACCTACGCCACGCTGGACTACGTGCCGCCTGGCAGCGACGCGCTGGCAGAGGTCAGATATCACACTGCTCCTCCCGTCCGTGGTGTCTCTGGCTGCTGCGGTACCGTCTGCCGCGCCGGCGACGTCGCCTCGGCCGTCGTCACCTACGCCACGCTGGACTACGTGCCGCCTGGCAGCGACGCGCTGGCAGAGGTCAGATATCACACTGCTCCTCCCGTCCGTGGTGTCTCTGGCTGCTGCGGTACCGTCTGCCGCGCCGGCGACGTCGCCTCGGCCGTCGTCACCTACGCCACGCTGGACTACGTGCCGCCTGGCAGCGACGCGCTGGCAGAGGTCAGATATCACACTGCTCCTCCCGTCCGTGGTGTCTCTGGCTGCTGCGGTACCGTCTGCCGCGCCGGCGACGTCGCCTCGGCCGTCGTCACCTACGCCACGCTGGACTACGTGCCGCCTGGCAGCGACGCGCTGGCAGAGGTCAGATATCACACTGCTCCTCCCGTCCGTGGTGTCTCTGGCTGCTGCGGTACCGTCTGCCGCGCCGGCGACGTCGCCTCGGCCGTCGTCACCTACGCCACGCTGGACTACGTGCCGCCTGGCAGCGACGCGCTGGCAGAGGTCAGATATCACACTGCTCCTCCCGTCCGTGGTGTCTCTGGCTGCTGCGGTACCGTCTGCCGCGCCGGCGACGTCGCCTCGGCCGTCGTCACCTACGCCACGCTGGACTACGTGCCGCCTGGCAGCGACGCGCTGGCAGAGGTCAGATATCACACTGCTCCTCCCGTCCGTGGTGTCTCTGGCTGCTGCGGTACCGTCTGCCGCGCCGGCGACGTCGCCTCGGCCGTCGTCACCTACGCCACGCTGGACTACGTGCCGCCTGGCAGCGACGCGCTGGCAGAGGTCAGATATCACACTGCTCCTCCCGTCCGTGGTGTCTCTGGCTGCTGCGGTACCGTCTGCCGCGCCGGCGACGTCGCCTCGGCCGTCGTCACCTACGCCACGCTGGACTACGTGCCGCCTGGCAGCGACGCGCTGGCAGAGGTCAGATATCACACTGCTCCTCCCGTCCGTGGTGTCTCTGGCTGCTGCAATAACGCAAACTTCACTACTGACCTGTGAAGTTCGTGTGAAATAAAATGCTACTGGTTGTTTGATTATTTTACCAAATTCTTATTAATTATTCTCAGAAAGGATTAATTTCATTGTTATTCGTATTGTGTAAAATATTGTCAAAAATTGAACTCAGTACATTATTCTTCCAGACGGCAATAGCTCTGAACGAGGAGGAGATGTCGAAGTCGTCAGCGTGGCTGGACCTGGTGTTCTCGCTGCTCGTCCTGGGCAAGGCGGAGAGGCACCACCTCGAGTCCACCGTCAAGCCCGAGTTCATCGATAAACTGTTCTCAGCTGGAGGTGAGTTAAGTGTAGAGTTTATACCAGGTGGTAGGTTCCTGTACTGGGCCGTCTAGGTGGTACCACCGCAGTGTCAGATATTTTCCCGTGAAATAGAAGTGTGTGTGTCAAGCACTTCTGTGTTGTGAAAGGGCACTGTAGCTAGTGAAATTACTGGGTATATGAGACCTAATAACTGTCGTCTCGGTGTAGCGGGCGCAGGGCGGTACCAGACAGTAACTTCTTAGTTACTGTTTGACACTGAACTGTCTGAGGGCAGACGTGCGCTTACCATCAGGTGTACGATCTGCTCGTCTTGTTACACATTGCAATAAAAAAAATCTGTTTTGTGTATAAGGTGTCTTCAATGTATTTCCAGAAATTCCAATCCCATCCCGTCGTAAGCTGATGATGATCGACGCATATCTGCAGCTTGCGCACGCGTCGCCGCTGCGATTGGCTGAAGACGTGACAGTGGGCGTGCCAGTAATGCACACCAAGGAGAAAACTGCCTATGTGCAGACCATCATGGACACCTTCAAGACTATCGTGTCTGCTGAGGCCTTCTTGAAGAAGGACTGCAACTCTGGCATGGGGTTTGTGTATGGTAAGTATCTAAAATGTCACTTCAGTAGGCAGATAAGCTGTTTAAGAACAGTGTTAGAGTGAGACTCCACCAAAGCGGAGATGTGTCGAGCGGAGAGGAGATGTTTTTTAAACAACCAATAGAATTGCGTTATTACAAATAGGATAAAACAAACAATAGAATAATTGTGTTAAAAACACAGCACACAGCACGCCGCACACATCTCCGCTTTGGTGGAAACCCGGCCTTAGACTGTAAAAATTTCTACTTAATAATATTAGAACCATGACATGAGACTTGCCATAAATGATTTGTTTGTTTGTTTTTTGTTTGTTTTAAAAAAATCGATACGGTATGTAAAATTCCATGGGAGTTGTATGTGGTTTTCATTGACATTTTTGTTCACAGACGCAGAATTTGCGGTAGATGAGAAATGCCACCCAGTTCCATTAGAAAAAGCTGCAAATGACAAAAGGTGAGAAATAAATAAACTATGTTTTGAGGCTAAATATCGCATTTTTTTAGTACAGAGTCCGGAAAAAAATTTGATGGTCGTTTAACGGAGTGGGGGTAAGTTCGCGCATGTGCACTTGCGCATGACCAATAGCGCGCGCGCATCTCTTGTCGCCCGCATACCTTTGACCAATAGCGCCCGCTCATCTCTTGTCGCCCGCATACCTTTGACCAATAGCGCGCGCGCATCTCTTGTCGCTCGCATATCTCTGACCAATAGCGCGCGAGCATCTCCTGTCGCCCGCATACCTCTGACCAATAGCGCGCGCGCATCTCCTGTCGCCCGCATACCTCTGACCAATAGCACGCGCGCATCTCAAAATTCGCGTTCTGTGCAATCCCCACCCGATTTCAAGATGTTTGCCGGACACTGTACACAATATATTTCGATGATAATAACATTATTGTTGTTTGTGTGGCAGCAAGTTCCGGATAGCAGTGCTGGGGCTGGACTACCACGACATGACGCGCAAAGTGGTATCACCGCTGGGTTTGCAGCAGCTCTACACGTGTCTGCTAGAGCTCAAGGTACTGTCACGTTCATCTTCCTCTTCTTCTTGTACTGCCGCGTGTTAGCGCGGCAGTTTAACTGGCAGTACACTCCTGTTTCTAAGGATTACTGCTGCCATTTTCATGTATATTTTGATGACTCAAGTGTTCTTAAAACGCCGCACACCACAACTCGCGTTGTAGGTGAACGCATTCAAAAATATTTGGAAATACACGAAGCATTTCCCACCGAAACCAACGCCATCTTGGGCGCAACTACTGGCACGTTCTATAAGGCTGGGTCATAGTAATGTTGCAAGGAATCGCCCATTTGAGTCGCACAAGGAGGTGCTGCTAAATGCCGTAGCGTGCTGCATAGTACCGTAACGTGCTGTCGAGTGTTGTTGCATGCTATCGCGTGCTGTTCTATGCTGTCGCGTGCTAAAGAATGCTACCGCTATAGTACTCTCATTATAGCTTGATACCTGCGACAGCTGTCATTGGATTGACACGAAAAGTTTTAATAATAATCTTCTGCACTGCATAACTAGTGAACTCTTCATGATAGCTGTCACAGGTATCAAGCTATTTTGTGACTACTATAGTGGTTGCCTGTAGCACGCGCCAACGATCCGCCTTTCTTGCTAATACCTTCGCTCTCTCATTCAATCAATTTACACCGAATAAGAGCTAACATTAATAATTCTTCTCTTATTTCAGGGCTTCAAAGTCCTCCAGATCCCGTACACAGAGTTCAACCCTAAGGACAAGCTGGTGACACGAGTCCAGTACATCAACGATCGGCTGAAGCAACTAGTATTAGAGAAGCCCGCATCGTAGTCCACTCGCATACATACATGCTTTGTACAAAGTAAGTTCATGTCAGCCCTCTTACGTTAAACCTCCTCTTACGTTGACTTAGTGTAATGGTTGAGAATCAAAGGCAAACATCTGATGAGCCTACATTGTAACAACCACTGATCTCCATAGACAACTGGATAGGCGATTGGTACCAAATATTTGATCCGATTTGAAAATCGCCATATTGGCGCTGAGAGCAGTAGTTAGTGTACTTGGAACTAATAATAGTGCTGACTTTTGCAGATAAACTTCGATAATGCTGTCATTGTCAATGTCAATGGCTGTCCATTTGAAGTCATTTTAGTTCCCATTACACTATTGAGGGCGCTTCAAATCGACAGAAAAAATAGCTGTCATTTCAATGTCTATAGCCACTCCAGCGTAATACGCTGAGCGTATTATCATGGAGCTCAGTGGTAACAACACAATTACTTCCTCGTGAAGTGTCCCTTAATGGAATAGGCCGCAGTGGCCCCTTACCATCAGGTAAGCTGCGTACCTGTCTGCCAATTGCTCTAGCATTAGAAAAAACTCGCGTCGGCCACTCTGACCAAGCACTTAAGTACGAGAGAGTTGGCATATGCACGAACAGTAAACTTAATATCTGGTCTATGAATAAAAAAAAAGTATTCATAACACAGTAAACAAAAGAAAGTAAGCCAATATTGATCAATAAATGAGGGTGTTATGAAATAACCTCTACTGCATGGCAAACGTCAAAGATATGTCAAAATGAACCAATCGTGTAATAGTTTGACCTGACGGAATGTATCGACACTTAATGCGGTACTTATGAATATTCTGTTACAAAAACTCATATTTAGTCAACAAATATCTGACCGAGATAGTACAAATGAAATCAAAGGCGTTTCACCGTTGTTATGTCAGTTATTCTTAATTTAAAAAAAATACAAAAGAGACAGCATCTAAGTTATCTATTAGATAAATTTTATAAACTTACCAGTATGTGATGTAACCGGTTCTTAGGCTGACACTTTTAGGACAAATTCATTGAACTACAATAAAATTACTAGCGTATAGAACCGACACCGCAAACAAAATTTTTGCGCGATGCTTTGTTGCCGTTACCATGGTTACGGCAACAACTCATTCAAGATCTATGAGATAGGCATTTCGAACAAAACGCGTAAGCGCCTTGCTTTGCATGGCGCTTACGACGTTTTGGTCGCCAGAAAAATATACTCTGTAAGCAATCTATAGCGCTGCAAGTTTTATAGTTTGGTTAGACGACATCCGCTGTAGCAAATACATCAGTCAGTCCAGTCATCATTTTGCGACACATTTTTTGTTCCGTATAGCATCTCTATACGTAGTACTTGTAACTCAATGGACAAATTACATTTCTAATTTTCACTATTGTACTGTTTGTAAGAATGAATGCAGTAAGCATTTTATTTGAGAGAGGGCTTTGAAAATTGTGATATTTCTCTGTCCTATGATAGTAAAGCGCAAACATTGTATGTAGTATTACATCGTCGTTGCGTCATGGCGACGCAGGTACAACGTAAATACATTAGTTTAATAATCTATTAAATATTCTACGTTGTTAATAGTATCAAAGGAATTAACTCCAGTTATCATCATAGTCAGCAATGAAATAATGAATGAAGCCTGAACTTTGAGGCATAGCCTGTAGCTCCTTGACACTTTTATTAGTAATTGTACAAAATCGAAATAGATTGGTGTTAGACTAGCTGAGGTTGGCAGCACATTTAGCTGCCTCCAAGTTAAGTGCCCCTCAATGGAATAGGCCGCAGTGGCCGCTTACCATGGCTACACTTAAGCGGCTTTTATTGCTGACTGTAGGGGATCATTTTAATGTTATTTTCTATTGTACGTAATCTATAGTTATTTATAACACTATTTTTGGCTTGTTATGTCATGTTCAAAGTTCATAGGAATTCTTAGTAGCTTTTACTTGTAGAAATTATCATAATTAAATGAATCCGACAGAAAAAGGTATTTTATACTGTACAGAAAGTACCACAAAGACCTACACTAAAAAAATATCCACAACCGATTCAACTTTCTGTCAATAGCAGTTCAGTTTATCGTTTATTGACTGGGTATATGAGACCTAATAACTGTCGCCACGGTGTAGCGGGCGCAGGGCGGTGCCAGACAGTAACTGCTTAGTTACTGTTTGGCACTGAACTGTCTAAGGGCAGACGTGGCGTTTACCATCAGGTGTACGATCTGCTCGTCTTGGTACACATTTCAATAAAAAAAAACTTAATTAATTGACGTTTAAACAGGGTAGGTTGATGTGCTTCTTGCTGTAAATAAATACAAATTAAACAGATTAATAAATTTAGCCAATACGAAACCTATTCCTTTTCTGTTTGTAGTATTGTCCGTGTGTTTGAAATCATAAGTCATAACTTTATTAATATTTGTTGTCAGTACTAAATGTATTTTGTTATCATTCGTTTGAAAATATTTTTTTGTAAAAAGGTTCATGTTAAACTATCGAGATTAGTCAATTTCATAAGCTCCTAAAAACTAAGAATTTGACGATTCACCCATGTAAATTAATTTATACAAAATGTGTGTTGAGATTGTGTAAATGGGGGTATGTATAGTTGTTAATATTATTTAAATAAACGAAAATTACTTAAAATTGTTTTATTATTTAATTAAATAACAATATAGCTATATGTACAATACTCAGACCAGCGCTTCTAACATAGGAATCTTTTATTAGAGTGGGTGTTTAGTTAAGTCGTCAGTTTGTGGAGGGTAATATAATATATATTATAACAAGCAATGTGTACATAATTTAAATGAGTATAAATAAAGTGTCAAAAAAGCGACAAACGTAAATTTAACATTGCTTTTCTTATGTTTCTTGAAATAAATGTGAAAACTGGTTCCGCAGTGTTGTTCTATCTCAAGAGTAGTCGAGTGGTTCCAAGCGTCGCTTCGTTTGCGTGAGAATAGTGGTTCGAATCTCCGCGTGTATAATACGCTTCAACTTAATTGTCTTGTCTGAACATCGTGCGCGAACCAGCGCAGAACACTAATGTAGGTGTCAGAGGGACGCAGCGTGCCCCGCACCTGCGCAGACGACGCGACCAGCTAACTTCAGACAAGCCAATTAAGTTGACGCGGACTATACTTGTATTTACCAACTTGGTCTGTATTTCACTAGCTTGGTCGACGGTGACTGAAAACATCGGGGGGAAACCTGCAGTCTAATGGCCCATGACCCAAAACGTCTAGTTCCTCCGTTAAGGGTTCCTATTAGATGCTCCAAGAAGTCTCTACGTTGGAAGTTGGAAGTCGATATGGTCTATATGTTTTGCATTATTATTTATTACTCTAAACTTATACCGAATTTTAGCCGTTTTACCTCCCATTCGACCTAAGTCCATGTGTCACGAATCTGGAAAGACAATAGATTGTAAGATAAAGGCTAAGCAGTCACTATATTCCGGTAATTTTAAGCTTAATTTTTTTTTTAACCTAACGTTCAATGGCTGAAAAGCTGTTGGATCACTTCCGATGAGCTTACCCTGAGTTAGAATAAGTTCTAAAGTTTATTCAGTCCTATTTTAGTATTCCTTTTTTCCTGGGGGAGGAGAAAGCGTTTACGGTCCGTAGCTGCAAGGTAGCTATAATTACAGGGTTATTGGTAATGTGTCTTGATCCTTTTAAGAGCATGTAGAGGAGGTCCCCAGCTAGCAATTAACCCATTAAAATGCAGGTCAAAAGTGAACCAATAATGAGATATTTTTTTTAAAGTATTTTTTATTAGGAATCCCTGCGACCTTGTGTAGGGCGCGGGACTAGAGGCATTCGTCCAACTACCCACTAAACCCCTCCCAGTTTTTGTCTTTCCACCCGAAAAGAGACGAGCCTAGACCAAATAATCTAGAGGTTTAACGTGCTTCCTTTTAAGATAATATCTATCAGAATTAGTTCGGGGGCCTAAGTGGGAGCTGGAAGAGCAAAAATAATTTCCAAACTTTTTAAAATTATTTCCGGTTGTGAGACCCAAGACCCCCTTTGCATCTTTGCACTTTAGGGGCCTCTGTTGCCTGAGGGCCCTGTATTACACAGCTGATACGGCGGTAGCTACGCCCACCGACCGAAGGTCTACTTACGTGGTAACATTTCTGAAGAATCCCGTGACGAGGTTGATGACCTCGTCGAAGAAGAGGACGATCTGCGGCGTGTAGAGGTGTGTGGTGCCAGGTCGGAACACTAGGTGGTGGTTCAGCCTCTGCAGGCTCCTGAAGTTGTGCCGGCCCACTCCCACCTTGCCGAACACGCGGTACTGGCAACAAGTTATTTTTTTTTTGCAGACAGCAACTGTGCTAAGAATTCATAAGCTTTCATTTCTGGCTGTGTTCCAGCAAAATAAAAGGGTTGTTTTTAAGCGTACACCAAAAAAGGCTGAATGTACACCAAAAAAGGCTGAAAGGTGCACCAAAAAAAAATTTAATGCTAACCTAACCTTTGGTTTGCCTTTGGTTTATTTTGGTGCACGTTTCAGCCTTTTTTGGATATACACTTAAATATTTCCCAATATGAATGTGTACACTTGAATCACACTTGAAAGGCTCGAGGATCAGATGAGCCTAGTGTGGCAGCACTAGCAGCACATGGAGCTTCCTGGTAAAGTGTCCATCAGGAGGGCTGCTAGTCTGCCAACTGCTTTAGCAAAAAAACAAAATTTGGAGGTCGTGAGTTCGATTTCCGCCGGGTCGGATTATTCCCGACTGCCCCTACCAAATCTGCCCTAGTAGGGGCAGACAGAAATCAAAAGTTTCGACTGCCCCTACTGGTTATTTAGATAGGTAGGTAGGTAGCTACCCCAGTAGATGCCTGCCCTGGCAATATTTGTGTACCTATTTATTTTAAACTTAAAGTTCGGAAGATCGGGTTAGTAGTCGATGGAAGATCATAGGAACCCACTGTGTGGCAGGACATTGGGCGATGTTTTCTCGAGTTAAGCGTTAGATTGATGGACGGAATAGGCTGCAGTGGCTGCTAAAAAAGCGCAATTGTACTCACGTCAGCGTCGGACAGGTAGATAGGTTTTTCAAATATGATCCATATCACCGCCTCGTTGCACTCCGGCGAGGTCAGCGACCCCGCGTACGTGTAGTACGATTCTCTGTTCGTACTCAGTAACTTCCTGGAAAAAAAAATAGTGTAGCATTCATCGATCTCTAATAAATTAGTGATCGATGGTAGCATTCGACAGTGGACCATGTATTTCAATAATGATTAAAATTAGGTCGCGCGTTTGGTCCGATCTACCTATTCAGGTAACGTTTGCACCCGAAATTCGGTAAGTCCAGTTATTTTATTGGAACCATCTGACCTCCGTAACCCTTAATAGAGGAATAGCTGAGTAGCCATGGCCCGGCCATTTGGATGATGGCTACCATACAGTATAATGAATAAATGGCGGTGGGGAAGTCACGTACTCAGCCATTAGACTGTGCCGCTTTCCTCACGATGTTTTCCGTCACCGGCAGAGTGGTTCTGCGTTTTTGTTTACCACTTACTCGACGCGGTCTGGCGGGTAAGTGGTAAACAAATAATCTTCGGACAACAGGCCTCACGCATATGAGGCGACATTTGAAACCACAGCTCATCATAAGTTACAATACCATTAAAAAAGAAACACGACGCAGGCGAAGCAAAGGGGAACTGCTAGTGGCCAATAAAACCAAAATTACTTCCAGGCGTCGTATGTCCTCCTTATTTGAGCATTCCAAACAGTTTATTTCCTGATTAAGACGAAATTGACAATTAAACCCCGAATAAACGGAGCAAAGTCACTTTGGAGTCTTATTAATTCTTACCGGGTTATAATAGAGGTACCTACTTACTTGCTTTAGCTTTGAAGACACATGAGCAGTCCCTCAAATAATTATGTTTTGAAACATATGTCTAATAGGGACTAGCATCATGGCATGGCAATAGTTTAAAACAGAACCGGAGCTGTAAAAAAATATTGTTAGTTAAGCACTAATTGTTAACTCACCCATAGTTTTGCAATACAGGTCTTCGAGCCTAGTGCAATTACTACAGCAATTCTTTATTTGTAAGTGCTTTTATGTAATAAACATTTTATTTCGGATTTCCGCATTTAGGTACTAATTTAGGTAATAATAATTATAGGTACATACAGTTCTAATGGACCGAAAAAGTTTTATTACCGACCAGACTTAAGGCCGAATCGGACACAACCCTTTTTTATCACCCTTTTTTATATGTAGAACACTCCGAAAATTCTAATTCCCGAAAAACTTATTCCACTGAGACGACCAAGGGTTTTATTAAGCCTTCGCAAGCATTTGTATTCACATGTTTCATTTATCATCCCATTGGCAAATTACGCGTTTCTTTAAAATCTTTAATCTTAATAATCTTTAATGCTTTATAAATCGTCAATTAAAAAGGTAACAGTGACTCTATCACCGGATTCGGAATGTTTTTAATTATTCATTAAGAACCAACTTATGACTAGAACTTATTTACATACTGTATTTATTTTTCTCTTTACAAAAACAACAAAAACTTACCTATTGGTTACATAAGGTATAGCGGCCGCCTCCGCGGTTTCACACGCGCGTAATTTCTTTTTTCAAGTGTTCCTTCCCTGGCCTTCCCCCTACATTTCCGGGATAAAAATTACCTTATGTCCGAGAATAGTTTAGCTTCCCAACAATGAAAGAATTTTTTAAATCGGTTCAGTAGTTTCATTCAATGACCAAATATTTTTCGACTATTAAAATACTAATACCTATTTTAGTATCGATTTACTCGTATTATTATTTTGTTGTATCTCATTATCATTTTTTTCAAATAACATGCAACCTTTTTGGTTTATTAAAAACGCTAGCAGCTTAGTTTATATTTCGACAGTAATAAAAAGAAAATAATTGTTTCTTTTTCCTTTATAGGCGTTAAGATTTTTTTTCTGAAGAATCTAGCCAGCACCAAATGCTTGGTTTTTTCAATGTAACTGGCATCAGAGTTACGATTAATTTGACAGCAATAAAAAGCAAATCTTATTTATTTAAAGAAATTTAAAAAAGTTTTGAAAAGACGTTGACCTTCTTTAATTTAAAGAGACACTGGCAACAATGCTTCTGAAATTTGACAGCAATAAAAAGCCAGCATTAAATTTTTAAAAACTTATATTAACCTGCTTGGTTTGATGTATCCTTCGTGGTTATTTGCCACAAAAGTTTGACAGTAAAAAAAAGTAAATTTAAAGTTTTGTTTTTCTTTTACATACATAGCGTTTCGAATTTTCCTGGCGTTTTCTGTGACACTGCCGGCTAGGTATTCTTTGAAAAGGTCGTTGCTATTATGTTTCTTCATTCATCTTGACTTATATGTATTTACGCAGTCTATATAGTTATCAAGTAATTTCTTTTTTCAAATATAAGAGGATATTTCCGGGATAAAAAGTACCCTATGTTCACCGGGGATAGTGTAGCTTTCGAACAGTGAAAGAATTATTCAAATCGGTTCAGTATTTTCGGAGCCTATTCAATACAAACAAACAAACAATCAAATCTCTCCTCTTTTTATTATTAGTATAGATTGGTTTAAAATTTATGAAGAGACTAGTCCCTGATAAAGGCAATAAAAGAGCCTGTGCATACTATACTCATACTAAAATATTGTTTTATTTTCGTGAAATATGAATGCGCATACCATTTATAAATGAATGGAGTAAACGTGTTGTTTGACTGGCAACAGAAGTAGCACGTTATGTAAACAATCTCATTCAACGTGTGATTATGGAAGTAGACAATCAAATACTAGACTTTTCATAAAATGTAGACAATACTTTTCAATTTCAATACAATTTTCGATGAGTGGGTTTTCTGGACAAAACTTTGTAGAGTCTAGGGAAGGATTACCCTTGTCTCTACAAAGATTAGCATCCATATTTTTTTCTATTACTGCGTAAAAATTTGATATTTTTCCAAGATTAGGGGATAATGGGAACCATCCATTGTTATTTTATAGTTCAATCTAATCAGTTTTGAAAAGATTTCCGATACGAATAAAATTGGAATTTCTAGATAAGTCCTATTATTTACGTACTTAATACACACGTACGAATCTTAAGCCGAAGGAATGACTCTTGCAACTTAAATAAAAGCAGTACAGTACTGTAGCAGCAGTACAGCAAAAAGTTGTGCCTCTTTGGCTGCAATCCGGCTGGATAAGTTCTGCAGTGCACACTCTGGCGCTTTAGCCTTTGGGAATAATCGGCTCCAAAGCTCCTAAGCGTTGCTCCTAAGCAACTAGTTTGTGCTAGTTGGGGTAGATCAGTTTTTATAACTGCCTCCGTGGTACAGTGGTTAGAGCTTTGGGCTCTAATTTCGGAGGTCGTGGGTTCGAATCCCGCGGGGAGCATCACTTTGTGTGATTGTTTCCAGTTTGGTTAGGACATTGCAGGCTTGAATAACCTGCATGTCTGAAAAGAATGATGATTCCGTGCTTTGAAAGGCACGCTAAGCCGTTGGTCCTGCGCCTGATCCCTCTTCGGTCGTGTCAGACTGCTGTCCGACCGTGTTATGAGAGTGAGGGATTAGGGAGTGCACCTTTGCTTACGCACTCACTTGTGCACTATAATAATATCCTGCGAAGTTGGCTGATCGTAAAAGATCGGCCGCTGTAGCCGAAAACTCGGCTAGGAGGACATTATTAGATCAGTTTTATAAGTAGTATTCAAGACACTTTGTCGTTAAATGACTCACGTCATGTCCAGTAGCACCCCGCTGATCCTGTCTCCCGTCTCCAGGAGTTTGGGGATGTACTCCATAATCTCTTCCGACGCCGCCTTCTCCTTGTCATTCAGCTCTGCTTGTACCTGGATAGAACAGTTTTACATAATGATACAACTTAATAACAAAATCAAAATATTTTTTTTAAATATTCAGGTCAGATTTAAGAAGTGCTCTTATGAATCGTCAATCATCAAGATGGCAGAGTGACTACTTACCACCGGCTGCAGAATTATCTATCCCCAAGAAACCAGATAGTTACGATTTTCACTAAGTCATAGAATTTTCTATGTAAAATTAAAAAATAATAGTTTTTGTCCCAGCCCAGTCCCCAAACGTGCCACCTGATTTTACGAGTATATGTATGACGTAAACATATACATATAGCAAGTATCTGTAGGCCCTATTTATTTTTGGCACGTCATGAATCATATAATTTAAGGTCTACAAATTCGATACTTAACAATGGCTAATTATAAAGTATACGAGGTACTTTTTGGTTTTATTAATCGACTAGCAGTGATATTATGCGGTCGTGAAAAGAATTCAATTAAACTGTCAGTTACAAAAATAATTATGAATGAATGAAACATTTAAGTACGATACTTGAGGCACATTTGTATGCTTCCGCGGTATATTATATACTTGTAGTATTGACTGATTGAGCACTGTAAGTACAGAGATGATTACATCAGTCACTTGAAACAAAATGGACGAAGAGATTAGCAGTAAAAGTATAATCCATGGAATTAATTACAGCCACAGGTATTATACATTGATTTCTACATAATTATGTATATTTTAAGGTCTATGTAGGTATGTTCGATCTTGTGAAGGTAGCAGGAAACCGCGGGCTGCGTGCAGCGCAAGAACAGTTATTACGGAGATCCTTGGGGGAGGTCTATGCCCAGCACACTTGAAATCAAAACGCTTGAAGATGAGACTAGCTTATAGTCTGGCAGTGCATGAGGCGACTCTCCCTGGTTAAGAGTTCCATAATGGAATAAGCCGCAGTGGCCGCTTACCATCAGGCGGGTACCATTTGGATGTTCCATGCTAAGGGTGCCTGTCCACCAGCGCGGAACGAGGCAGCGGAGCGGAGAAAAGGAAAAACATTATCCAATAGGATTGCAACTTCCTGTCTGAGCGGAGTTTTTGTGCAATGCTATTAGTTCATGTTTCTCCGTTACTCCGCTCCGCTGCCTAGCTCCGCTCCGGTGGACAGGCAGCGTAACGATGGAGCGGAATCAAGACTCACGTTGCAGAAGACGGAGACGATGGCCAGACCGTCCTTGCTGCCCAGCGCGTCTCCGACTGACAGATCAGACCGCACGTGCACGAAGTGGATCTCCATCGGAAACCTGCGAGAGAAAAAGTGTAAGAGTACCTACAAATCAGTCTAGTACCTAATGTCCTTATGGCAAAGACTGAACGTAGAGCCAGCAAAGGTGGTGTTCGCCGAAGGGCTCCTAGAGCAAGAACTTCGCTGATGCTACGGGTGTCAGCAGATTACAGTGGGATTTTATGGGTAAACCCTGGCCGACCTTCCATTTTTGGCACAGGAACAACACACCCTTATCAGGGCGTCAGGAGTCCATCACATAGCCCTGTCATTTTCTCCCTACAATTTGTTTGCGTGACATTTATTTGTTTTCCTGACATTCACTTGTTTTTCCGACATTCACTTGTTTTAATGCTATTAAAAAAACTGTCAAATAATATTAACCAAGGGAACAGCCAAGGGTACACAGGAAAATAAGCGAAAAATACTCAGTGTGACATTGACTTTATGTAATTTTATTTAAAGGGGATTCTGATGAATTTATGAGTTCACGGGGATCCCCTGGGGGATCGGGTTGGAGGATCCTAGTGAACTTACCCCTACTAAAGGGTCTTATTAATGTTATAGATAAGTCAGAATCCACTCAGGTACCACAAGAATCCAGACACATGACTAGATATGTTTATCTCCTGAGTGGGATTCAAACCCGGGACCCTAGGCGCATAGGGCATAAGGTCAAAACAAAATGTGCCATCGGGCCAAGCCTGTGTATGCGATTTTGTGTGCCTTATAGTTACTTTCCTAATATGTAGTTTCAGCCTGCAGGACATTTCATCTGCTGATTAAAAACTCTCCAAGCCTAGGTGGACCAGTTGCACGATTCATTTGACATTAGCGGCCTACTTAAAACTTGTGGTAAGGTAAAAGAAGGATGTAGCTTACTTGACTCCATCAACAGAGTGCTCAGACAGCCAGTGGAAGTGCAGCTGTTCCAGCCGGTAGCGGTGGTCCAGCGGCCCCCCCGTGAGGGTGGGGTGGATGGCCTCCTCCCCCTCCGTGCTGAATTGAACTGCAATGTAACTTAAACTGTTATTTACATGGTGACTATGTCATTCGCATTAAGTAAGATAAGAAGAGTCTCGAAACAAAATTGTTAACTTATGTGATTTTGGTAATTAAGTGGCTCCTTTGAGTAACGCCACGGTAATAGATAACATTACCGTGGTAACGCCATCTGAAAGTGTTGCTCAATGAAGGAATAAGAAACTTAAGTTACACAGTAGGAAAATGTCATTGGTTCATTTAGAATTGAATAAGGTTTGGGTTTATCTTACGGTGCTGGCCACTAGTTTGCCGTTAAAAGTCGTAAAAATATGAATGTTAATGCTTACTCAAACTACTCGTACATATCTTTAAAAAACCCTGACATAACATTTTATGTCAAACCTAGGAATCGAATTTTGATACTTGCGATTACGGCCACTGGTCATGTATCAAATTTCAAGGTGGCCTAGTTTTTAGGGTTCCGTAGCCAAATGGCAAAAAACGGAACCCTTATGGATTCGTCATGTCTGTCTGTCTGTCTGTCTGTCTGTCTGTCTGTCTGTCTGTCTGTCCGTCCGTATGTCACAGCCACTTTTTACCGAAACTATAAGAGCTATACTGTTAAAAATTAGTAAGTAGATGTATTCTGTGAACCGCATTAAGATTTTCATACAAAAATAGAAAAATAATAATAAATTTTGGGGGCTCTCCATACTTAGAACTGAAACTCAAAAATTTTTTTTTCATCTAATCCTTACGTGTGGGGTATCTATGGATAGGTCTTTTAAAATGATAATAAGGTTTCTTATATCATTTTTTTCTAAACTGAATAGTTTGCGCGAGAGACCCTTCCAAAGTGGCAAAATGTTGGTCCCCCCCCCTGTAACTTCTAAAATAAGAGAACGATACATCTATAAAAAATATATGATGTACATTATTATGCAAACTTCCATTGAAAATTGGTTTGAACGAGATCAAGTAATTAGTTTATAAATTTTTGGGGCTTCCCATACTTCGAACTGAAACTTAAAAAATTTTTTTTCTTCAGACCCTTACGTGTGGGGTATCTATAGATAGGTCTTTAAAAATGATAATAAGGTTTCTTATATCATTTTTTTCTAAACGGAATAGTTTGCGCGAGAGACACTTCCAAAGTGGTAAAATGTTGGTCACCCCCCCTCTAACTTCTAAAATAAGAGAACGATAAAACTAAAAAATATATATGATGTAGATTACCATGCAAACTTTCATTGAAAATTGGTTTGAACGAGATGAAGTAATAAGTTTTTTTTAAAACGTCACAAATCGTAAACCGCAATTTTCGTCTCATTCAATCAACTCAAATATAAAAACGTCGATCAAACTTACAAAGAACTACAAGAACTTTTATATTATGATGATACTTGCTGCTACGGAACCCTTCATGGGCGAGTCCGACTCGCACTTGGCCGGTTTTTGTATATGTGAATTATAAACATCCATCAATTAACTAGAAACTAAATCTTAACATCCTGTCTTGATATTCATTACTGATAGTCATTCTAGGATTCAGTACTTAGGTAGAGCCACGTATAATAAAATGTTAATGTAAGACTTATGAGCAAGCTATAAGGTTCAAATTGAAATCACTACTTATATGTTATCTTATTGATCGTAACTACAGGTATACGTGTATTCTCTTTAATTTCCGATTAATGTAACAATTTTTATTCGAGGTTAAAAGTTAAGCAGCAAATTGGCTTTTATTACTTCAATTATCATATTCGACTTTTAGAGGAACAATCGAACCAATTCAATCGATTTGCAGTTAGCACATCCTAATTTGTCACTGCGTCGCGCCCTGTAGGTTTTGATCTCGCGTTGCCGACCATGTAATTTGAGAGAAAAACTTACATTTCGCAGCAAAAAAAGAAGTTTTTCCTGCTGCTAACACTAGACCTTACTCAGCGACAGAAACATAGTACCTACAAAGTTACGAAGTGCTACATCACTGTGGTGTCCCGTAGTGAGGTATTCCTCTAGAATAGCGACTCATTTGCGTGGAAGATCAGTCATCATTGCTCATTTGAGTGAAGGTTCTTAGTGAAGCATAGTGATGCTCTACTTCTCTTACACATCAATGGGTCCTTACTCCTTACCAGTGTGTCCATTATTGATACCGGAGACCAGCACCCGGTGGTAGCCGCTGAACTGCAGCGCGCCGTGCTTGATGAACTGCTTCGCGTAGTCTTTGATCACGTCGGCAGTTCGGATGTCGATGGGCGACTGCCGCTTGCCCCCCTCCCGGCAGTTCAGGCCAGGCCAGTTGGTCTCGTCTGACAACAGTCACACAGGGTTAGGCAGTGGCACCACTGAATAATTAAAGGCCGGCAACGCATCAGCGATCCTTCTGGTGTTGCAGATGTCCATGGGCGGCGGTGATTGCTTACCATCAGGCGAACCGCTGCAGATCGTTTGCCGCCTCTGACATAAAAAAATAATTTAAAGAGTATTGTCTGTGGTTGGCACAATCTAAGATTTGTTCAACAATCATGGGTGTAGCTCTAGATTTGATTTTTGGGTTGGTTCCAAAATGTACAAAGATTTATGTTACTATTTATTTATATAATTTATCTTGTATACCTATAATCAGAGGCCAAACCTTTACTGATGCATGCGGTAGGCACCAGGATTTGTCAGTTGAAATCTCACCCAGGACAAACATTTATCTTGTCTGGATGTTTATTTGTATTTTAATTTGGTGGTAACTGCGTTGTTTCTGATACCAAGTAGATACTCAAGCTACTTACTTTGGGGTCAGATCAATGTAAATATTGGATTTTGTCCAAAATATAATGATTTATTTTAATTCAGTTCTGTTAAAGAAATAAATTCCAATTTTGTAAAAAATTCATCATATTAAAAGAACCTTGTTACTTGCGAAATCGTGTGAAAAGAACAACTTTGTAAGAGTAAAGAAATCTGGTGCCTTTGATTCAAAGGCAAAGGGACTGAAACAAACGCATTAAAGTATTAATATGACTTACCGTCGTAGGTCCAAAGAGGCTCTTTGTAAGTTATAGAGACGACGATTTCTAGAAAAACACAAAGAGAAAAATATTATACAAAGTGCTTTAGGTCAGTTCATATTGCCGGCGCTATATTTTCAGTATTCGGATTGGTTCTTATTGTTTTAATTACATATTTCTTAAACTAACAAAATTGCTAAGAATTTTTCAGTAGTACAAAATCAGAAAGAAGATCTGAATACTATTTTTCTCCTTAAAAATAAATAAGTAAAACGTTCTGGCATTATCACTACATTGAGTTAATAACAGATATCTAAAGAAGGGACGGCACGACATAGTCTCAGGTTTGAAAGTACCTACATACCAGATGAATGTATGTTTAATGAAAGAAAAATACAAAATATCAATAAAATTACATAAAAACCAAGGTAAAGCTTATTAACATCCCACTGCAGGGCCATGTACCATTTTGTGAGGTATGCTACACATTATCCATAGGGGCTACCAAGGGTTATGTGGGGCAGGAATCGAACCCACGACCTCCTGGTTTTTATACCCGAGCGGCTTAGCCACTGTTCCACGGAGGCGGTCAAAATATTTATTATTGATTTATTTGGTATTTCACACCAGCTTCTCCACCCAGGCAAGGAAGTAAACCTAATAGGTACGGTTGTAGTTTTTATTGGTTTTTAAGGGCTTAAGTGATCCTTCTTTCGGCTCTTGGATGTAATAATGCAATAGAAAACTTAGCTCAAACTTTAAAGAACTTATGTATCACTGTTACCTACCAAATGTCATAGCAACGATAATATATTTGGTCATATTCACTGTCACCACTGCACTGACAAACTTCAAGAGATGACTGAAACACGAACAATGGTCAGAAGTCATTTATAACGAGTAAGAAAGTTAAATGATGTGTTTAATAAACAACGTTATTGTTTGCGATAATGTATTGTTAAGATGAATCGGCCACTGCGGAAACAAACATGTTTTTACCATGCTCTCCCACACGAGCCCTGTTCCGGGATCTGGTCAAGTTATTGAGACAACTGCAGGCTTTATTATAGCAGAAAAGTTATGATGAACAGTGAATTAATTTTTCAACTTATGCCTATGTGAATGTAGCCAAATGGCCAAGCGGCATATTTTGTCTAAGGTGTAGACTGTAGAGTCTGCGAAGTTAGGCATTGTAGAGTTAGAGCGTGTAGAGTGTAAAGCTTGGCTCTACATGAGATCTGTTAATTTTTTGACATTGCGAGTCATTATGGTCTCGTCTTGGCAACATTTTACATGAAAATGTTTTTGGTGTGATACAAATGTCTTTATTTGTGTGAGTTAACTATAAGTTATTCCATCAAATTATAAAGTCGCCAGTAAGCGTTAGTAATGTCTCTGGTGTTACAAGCGTCTATAAGCCAGCTAACGCTGGCACCGGCTCGTCCCAATCGGGTGTGAAGGGGAACCGGGGGAGTTTAGTGGGTAGTGGACGCTTTAGTCTCGAGTCCCACACACGCGCACGGCCGCAGGTTTAGCTACCCTGCGGTTATGTTATGGTGCATAAACCGCATTCTCCTCCGAAAAAAAAAAGGTAAGTACCGCTTACTTACCACCAGGCAGACAGTAGGCTTAAGCGCCCTTGTGGTATAAAAAAAAATATACAAAAATACAAAGTCAATAAACACTATTAATACTATTAGTCAAATTAAGAATAATGTCACGTTATCTATAATTTTGTTGAATATAATGATGCTATTATTTGGATTAGTAAAGGGTGTCAGTTGTGGCGCCTAAACTTCTTCTTTTATTTATCTTGGATTCTACAGCACATTTCTGGCCAAATAATTTTTCTGGACATTATTCACACAGCGCCATCTAGCCCAAAACTAAGTATTAGCTATGGGTGTATATACTATTTTTTTGTAAATACATAATTATAAATAGAAACACCCAGACCGATACAAACAGACATGTTCATGCACACAAATGTTTGTACCGTGCGGGGATTGAACCCGACCTCTGGTGTAATAGCCGACTTCTCGACCATTACACCAAGTGGCTCGTCAAAACATTAAGACTCTTTTTGGTAAATGAATGGTGCTCCAATGAAATGGAGGCGATTTTTGACTTATTATTATGCACCTTGATCGTCCATCGGGGGGAGATGGTAGGTTGAGGGGAAGGAAGTGTGTGTGGGACTACCACCGCCTTGGAAAAAGAGGAGACGCAATGCCTTGACTTCCACGAAGATCTAAGCTAATTGACATCAAGCTTAATATCGACTGAAGTTACGCAAAAGTCTGAATTACCACACTATAAAACGCCCTCAGGAAAGAGGCTATTTCCTCTGTGTCAAGGTTCGAGTTGGCACCTGCGGTCATTGAGACCCCGGGTGTGTGACAAGCGGTCTATTGTGAAGGGTCCCATTGACCCATTATCTACTTGAGCAAATCGCCACGCGTCGTGCTGAGGCATTTATATGTTAGTGGTTTGATAAATAGGTTTAATGGAATGTCACGTGTTGATTCCTTTTGACCACTTCGGTTGATCGGTCGGTTTGGGCGCTCGGGTCCAATCATGATGGTCATGGATTTAAGTTTGTACCCACGTGTTTGAAACCTTATGTGAAATGGATGGTGCATTCTTTTTCTCGTTTTATAAAAGTAGCACAAGTTATAATGAAGTAAAAATATTCTTCAGTCTTGTAGACTTCATAGATGCACTTATGTATCGTCAAGTATCAATCATCATCATCATCAGCCTGTGATAGTCCACTGCTGGACATAGGCCTCTCCAAATGCACGCCACGCTGATCGATCCTCGGCCACTCGCATCCAGCTCCTGCCAGCCATCTTGCGCAGATCATCGCTCCACCTGGCCTGAGGGCGTCCTACACTACGTTTACCGAGACGCGGTCTCCACTCTAGAACCCGTTTACCCCAACGGTTATCGGTTCTACGGCTGATATGGCCAGCCCACTGCCACTTCAGCTGGCTAATCCGGCGAGCTATGTCGGAGACTTTGGTTCTCTGCCGAATCACATCATTTCGGATGCGATCCCGCAGAGAGACGCCGAGCATAGCTCTTTCCATAGCCCGCTCAGCGACTTTAAACTTGTGGACTAGCCGTGCCGTAAGTGTCCACGTTTCGGCTCCGTATGTCATGACGGGTATCAATGATACTGTGTAACTTTACCACCAGCTTTGTAATGTTGCTAAGTACCTATCGAGAAGAACCGCCAAGAAACTCAATAGTTACTCGTTTCAACCTTAATTTGAATATTTACTACATAAATGAACCAGTAATACAATCTTCAGCGTAAAGGTAGAATTACAAAAAATATTTCAAGAATATATTGGGTTCCAGCCGACCAGAGTTATTTGTGTCAGCTATTATCGCACTCAAATTTTTATTAAAGGGAATGTAATAACGCGCCACGCAGCCCCATCAACCAAAAAACATTTTAGTGAACATGACATGACCTCTGGAAGTCGGATTTTATCAAAAATAAAAAAATATATGAAATTAAAGAATTGGCCGTACGATGATTTTTAATCTAGTCTATTCCCGTGACGCTATCAGTCTAGCTCAATCTGGACGTCCGCTAGGCACTGGCCGGTCTAGAAACAATCAGATCTAAAGTAGTATTTTATTGGGATATCCTTCAGCGGCGACGCAGGAAATTATGGCCATTTGCATTTCCCGACGCCGAATTTAGTAATGTCGTGATTTTGAACTTTTGAAGACGAGGAACACTTTAGCGCATCTTATATATTTTAAACTTGCCACGTGGGAGAAGTCAGATAATGTAATACTTTATTCGAAACAATACAATAGAAAGCATGATAGACAGACATAATTAGTTTGGCGTTTATAATATCAGTATGGATAAACTATTGTGTTTTATAATTACTCTTAATAAATAATACCTTAGGGTATTCCCTAAGGTATTATTTATTAAGAGTAATTATAATTTTATGATCCAAAATTCAAGTTAATTTAGAGCATTCATTGGCTGGCCACAAACCTGATTTAGGTGGGCCGGGGGAACTCTTCTATTTTCCCCTGAAATGTTAACTTTAAAACTTATCAATATTTTTAGGTACATTTACGAGCTACATTACAGTAGCAGAAAATTGCAGACATATTTATATAGCGTGTCAAAGTAACACGCATGTATCATTCACATATTTTTGATAAAAATTGCAATAAACGTGTCTGTTTGCTAACAGTTAGTACTATAAATCAATATGAAAGACCGTAACCTTTTTATTACTTTCACTATCAGTCAGGACCATAACTTGATATCTTTAAATAATTATCAAATATTACGTCTTTATGACTTGGTGCAAATAATATTACAGTAAGTAAATTATGAAGATGAGATCATCATCATGACCATGCATTCTGTTACTATTTTTTTTATTAAACAGGGATGCTTTCTTATTAAGCGAAATCATATAATTTGACATTTACCCAATATTTTTACCTTAGGTAAGTCGAAACTCCAAGGCGAGTCGATGCCCGCGCAATGTAAATACATACCTACATTTTATGCATAAAAACACCCAGACCAGTTCAGTTCATTCATATGCACAAATGTTTTTACAGTGCGGGGATCGAATCTGCGACTTGAACTTCTAGTGTAATAGTTTTTTTTAAAAGTATCCTATGTCCGTCTCCTGGTTCTAAGCTACCTCTCCACCAATTTTCAGCCAAATCGGTTTCAATCAATCTAACCACGATGAGGCCTGAAAACAGGCGGATCGCCACAGTCAATTGGGGTGAATAACACCATGGCACCCCATGATCTCGTGGCGACGGTGAGGAAGTACTGGGAGTTAAGTGGGTAGTTCCCCTGCCGGTGCCTCATCCAACCTAAGGCTGGATGGGGCAGCGGGAGAGACGGAGAGTCCCACACATCCCCACCCCAACCACCAACGGAGTGGGTAGTAATGTGTAAACGCATTCTCCCAGTATAAAAAAAAGGTGGGCTGCTGCGTGCCTGTCTGCCAACTGAACTAGAATAAAAAAATTGAAATATTAGTTTTTTTGTTTTTCTTTCTTTATCGTTGCTACTTATTATCCCGGAAAAATAATATATACCTGCGGGACAACGTACATTAGGTAGTGCATGCAAACGAAGCCGCGGGCGCCATAAAATGACGCAATATACAGAATTTAATATTTAAACGTCTCCAAAAAGGAAGGAAGGATGGAGAGGTAAATATTTCGATAAAAAATTGTAATCATAGTTATTATATTTATTTATTCTTTTTGATAATGTGAGTCTAAAATCAAAAGATTTAATTTTAAATATACAAAAATATACATTCAAAATAATAAATTAAAACTACTCCAGCATGATTTAACAGCGGGAATAATATCTTAATAAATAACTTAATTAAAATAGGAACAGCATAAACTTCTTTAAAAGAAAATAACAATAAATGTGTCTAATATCAATTATTTTTTACGATATAATTATGGAATGTCTACTTACATTGGAATCATAACTTAAATAATATATATTAAAATAACATGCTATTTACAACTGATAACAGCTATAATAAAACACATATAACTTATTGACTTGTACAAAAAAAGGAATTTCAAAAACTTATATTTTACTAAATAGAGATGCTGAATGTTTTTATCTTAAATGTTGTTTTTCACATGCATCTTATTAATGTTAGTTAGAGTGATTAGGGAAATCTGAATCTATAAACATATTTTTGTGTAGGTTGTGCTTGTAGGATAATATTTTTCAACCGATGCAATGTCATGTTTTCACTTCTTTTAATTGTGGTACATAAATGTCTTGTACCATATATATTCAGTCAGTGGAAAATCTACAGCAATTAATGTGTTACTGAAAATTTCACTGGTTTGTACCAAATTAGATCGCAATATTTCACACCGTGAAGTCCATTTTGTTGACCAAATAAATGGTTAATAATAATAAGTAATGTTTAAATAAGTCAACTCAATTATCCGTTTTAAAGCGCCTGAAAATTACTAAGTTTACATAGGCATATTGTGGTCTAAATAGTGCTAGATTATGCACAATAAACCTATTAGTAATATTATTTTATTGAATCTATTCTCTATTTTATTACGAACCGACTAAATTAATATCCGTACAGTCATTCATCTAATTTACAATCCGAATTTATCTGGTTATCTCAGATAAACTTGTATTCGGTTTACTACTTACTATAAAAGGTCATCGATTTGGCTAGCCCAATATATCTGACGCATTTTATAGTCTACACTAGATACCTATTGTTTTATCAGGTTATATTTTGAAGATATTTAGAGTTGACTGATAATATTTAGTTGGCCAGTAAAGTTTATTAAGAGTTTAAATTGACGTCACTATCTGTTTTAATAAACATTGATAAATGCAATTCTCTATTCTAACTTCTAAGATCATTAACGCTGATGTAAAGCGGCCACTGCGGCCTATTCCATTGAGGGACACTTCACCAGGAAGCATCGCTCAATGTGCTGCCAGACTGTAGACTCATCTGATCTTCGAGCCTTTGATTTCAAGTGTAACTTCCATTTATACCCATAAATGGAAGATTATTATAATACTATGAATATACCTAATTAAATGGTAATAGAAAAATCTTTGTTTCTATTTTGACAGCTGCTCACTTAAAGAAAAACATTACTACAAAAGTCGTGCTGCTGACTTCAACCTTTATCTGTCACGTTCCTAAAACCAATTTTTACCTTACTGTACATTTCATCGAATTTTATTTCAATTAATACTTTTTGGATTAGAGTAAGTTAATCCGCTGCTGACTGTACATCATAGTAGGGCAGCATTTTTAAAAGTAAAGATTTTTGTAGACAGTATTGTTGTGTATATAGTCAGAGTCAGATTACATTTAGAGATTAATATTGTGATAAATTTTTGCATTAAAATTTAAGCCTTACCTACTACTAAGTTAGAATAACGTTAAATGTAGTTAAATCGTATTTTATAATAAAGCTTAATAATAATAACAATAAATGGTAACATTTTTTTTTGTTTTTCGCTGTGACTTCAACCAAACATGCTATAAAATATATGACATTTTCGTAAAATGCAATACCATGTACTATTAAAAGGAATTTTATCACAGCCTTAATTGTAATAAATAATTAACTACAATTTGAATACGAATTTAACTGTCTTTTGATTTGTTTTAATAAAAAACAAATAAAAGGTGGGATCTTGTAAATCAGACTTATGAAATAATCATCATTGATTTTAACGTCTGATTTATTAAATTAGCGCAATTTGCTATAATTAATCAATTTGCGTCCCTACATAAAATATCCTAGATACTCAATAAACGAGTTTCTGGATAATTTTTGACACATATTAAGATTGGAAAAACATTTCGATTGAGCATTATGCTCTAGATTTATAAATAATTTTAATAAAACATTAGGTAAACAGGTACCTTTTGCTTGATAGTACACTTATATACTTTGGCAGTATTATTTTAATGTCAAAATTAGAGATCTAAATTCTTAAAAATAATCAACTCTGGGGTTTATTTGCTCTACAACATTTTTTAACAAAATCAACTAATTTTTAAAATTTACTAAACAGATAGGAAGTATTTTATGGATACAAATTACAATTGCTTTGTAACTCTTGCACGCTCATTTACAAAACTCTAGCTGAAAACTGGCAGATTAACGTGTTTCAGTTGAAATTACACTTTTTTATAAAGATTTTACGATTTATTTAATCCGTGCACTTATGATAACAATTTTGTTGAATATTAGGTTTGTCAAAAATTGGACCGAACATTTAGCCAAATGATTTTACCCAGAATACATGTTCGGCCCATCCCTATTACTCACAAAGTAATAAATTTATGTCCAGTTATTATAATAAAAACGAAAAAACTCAACAGTACGCTAAACCTGCAACGAATTCCTCTAATCAGCTTCCCTCTCAATCTTCCCAAAGAACCGTTTCTTCGCATCCAACAAGTTGCTAAGTCCACCGAGTAACGTCGAGGATGCCTTGGATCCGAGACAGGCGAGCAGCGCCGCGAGCGACGCGAGCAGCGACGGACCGGCGCGTGCGCACGCGGCCGACACGGCCGGCGAGCGGTATACCAGGCGCTGGCCGAGTGGTTGCACTGAGCGGTCGTTGTTGATGCCGCTTAGGTCCACTCGAGTGAGGTTTTTGTACTGTTTGAAAGAATATGTCTGGTAAGTATTGTTAGAATATAAGCGCGGTAAACCTATCTGTCAATCTCCCCGACTAGTGCGGGGAACCGTAAGCGGTGACCATAGTGATGTGTTAATCGAGTGAACCAATTATTCGTCTAACAGTATATAGAGTTGAGGAATTACTGAGTACTCAGAGTAAATGTACGAGTATGGGTACGCAATGCAGCATCAAATTATTTAAAGTACTTAATTGCGAAGTTCGAGACCACATCGAACGACCGACTATGTATATTAAGTATATTTTGTTATCTGATATGATAGAGTTAAATGTTTTGAGACTGGTTGGACCCAATCTATTTTTGAAATAATTTTAAATTCTACCTGAACATAGATTTTCAAACTGAATTATGCCGAAATGGCTGCTTAGCTTACTATCAGGTAGGCAGCCTAACTGAAAGAACACCTTGTCAAGACACACCGAGATGCACAATGCACATGAAACAACGGCTTTGACTATCCCCTAGAACAGGGTGCATAAAGCTACCTATACACGCGTTAATATAAAAGAGTTGTCAACCTTTTATTCTAGCTTTTCATTCGTATTCGCATTCTGTGTCGGTTGTATTTAGGTCGTTCCTAGGTCATCCCATTCTGAGAGCTACATTGAGCAGTAATGCTTTTGAAAGACGTGACCTGTTGCTACTTCTTTGAATGACAAATGAATGATGAAAGTCAATAGAGCAACATTTAATACAAACCAGAATTAAACTTGTATGGTGAAAATCTTCATTTATAGAATTTTTTCTTTTTTCGATCATGGCTGACCATTTGTAATTGCCCCTAAATCCACTTAAATCCATTGCAAAGATCCCTTGATGGATCTTTTTCCACTATCTTGTCCACTTTAATCCTTTACTCGGAATTCTTTGGTATCCTCACGGTGTTTTCCATCGCCGTTATGGCTTATTAATAGTGATGAATGTAAAAGCTCACGATAATGATGAGCGAGCACCTAAGTATATCAATATTTCAGAAAAAAAATATTTCTGACCTATTTCATAGACACTTTTTGTCCACTAACAATGTAACGATGGTGTCCAGTGTCGGCAAAAAATGTTTACGTCTGCAGCAGCTTACTGAAGTAACATATACTCACATGTTCGTGAGAGACGGTGGTGGGCCTGTCCATGACTATCCAGGTGACTACTTCAGGACACAGGGGGACAGTCAGCGACCCGTGGTACGTGTAGAACGCCTGCATGTTCGGGCTGAACAGCCGCCTGAGGGAAAACTTTCAATTAGATTCGAGGCTTAATACTTAGCATTATGTACATTTTAGGAACTAGAACACGTAATGGTATCGTCAGTAGTGGTGGTGGTTGAATCCATTATTATGCCAAAGTAACTCGGTCTGTTAAGTAGCCCTACCTAAGTCACTGATTTGATATTGATGAAGGTACTCAGACAAGAACTAGACCTTGTGAAAGGCTACTTATCCGGGATAATGCTCGGTTCCCCAGACGATAACAGAAATAGAAATGCTTTCACGTCGGGAGGCTTTTGGGACCGGGACCGCGGTCCCGAAAGCCCCTTTTTGATTTTAATACATTTTTGCAGGGTCATTCGGGACCGCGACAGGTGGTCCCGAAAGCCACCTTATATTTAATAATTATTTTGAGTGGTAAGTTGGGACCACAAACATTGGCCATAGTTCGAAAGCCAAAGCCTCCGTGGAACAGTGGCTAAGCCGCTCGGGTATAAAACCCGGAGTTTGTTCGATTCCCACCTAGGGTCTGGTTGGTGGTAGGGCCTTTTCAGAGTCCGACTGGCTAGCTACCACTCCCACAGGTGAAATCTGCCGCCATAATAGTTCTGGCTGTGTTCCGGCAGTATTAATGTGGGAGCCAGTACACTTGAAATCAAGGCTCGAAGATCAGATGAGTATACAGTCTGGCAGCACATTGAGCGACGCTTCCTGGTGAAGTGTCCTTCAACGGAATAGGCCGCAGTGGCCGCTTACCGTCAGGTGGGCTGCGTGTCTGTCTGCCAACTGACTTAGTATAAAAAAGTTTCTTTTATTTATTTTCTATCAGGATAGTACAAACAAAGAAAAAAACAGCTGTAGTAATTTAAAAATATCACTTCTATTTGAATAATCACAGCTTTTAATTAAAATTAAACCTTATTAAGAAAACATCATGATTTACATATTATAATTATAATGATTTACTAAATGATTAAAATATGGTCGCCACGACATAATGCTGAGCGGGGGCCTTTTTGGTACTTTACGTACTAATATTTAGTTTTAATTGTTGTCATATAAATTGTATTGTAATCCTATATTTAAGTACCAAATAAACGTTATTCTATTCTATTACACTAAAACTTTATTTATTTAGAATCACAACTTTTAATTAAAGGTAAACCAAAATAACAAAATAAGTTTTATGGTTTTTACTAATTAAAACCAGTCGTAGCCAGTCGGACTCTGAAAAGGCCCTACCACCAACCAGACCCTAGGTGGGAATCGAACAAACTCCGGGTTTTATACCCGAGCGGCTTAGCCACTGTTCCACGGAGGCTTTGGCTTTCGAACTATGGCCAATGTTTGTGGTCCCAACATACCACTCAAAATAATTATTAAATATAAGGTGGCTTTCGGGACCACCTGTCGCGGTCCCGAATGACCCTGCAAAAATGTATTAAAATCAAAAAGGGGCTTTCGGGACCGCGGTCCCGGTCCCAAAAGCCTCCCGACCCGGAAAAGAGCAGCTGATCGAATAGATTTTTTATTTGTAGATAGTTTGAGAGCTATAATGACTTGAGTGACTTTTTATCTCTAATAAAGTGCATGCCTGCGGGAACGTGACACAGTCCATGCGAGCATAGGTACACGCGAGTAATAAGCTAGTAACTAAAGTTTTACGTAAACATCCTGCTATATAGTAGTAAAAGAGAAACCACGTGGAAACTGCTGATTAATACACTATTCTCAAACAGTCTCTGGTATATTTCCGCAAATAATCCATCAATGGTGTAGCAAACGCGCCTCATCATCCGCCATGGGATAGCCATAGCCAGCCATTATCCGCTGCTACTCAAGCATGGAGAAAGATCATTGTCGCTTTGTCGATTCGGCATAGGCCCGCACTGCCAAGGGTTGCCAACAGTACTATACAGCGTGTTAGGTAACCCGAGGGACATATTTAAGGACAGTGTTCTTCAGAATCCGATTTAGAGTCCAATTCGCTATATAAAATGTATCCTAATTTTTTGCATAATTATCCTTATAATTTAGGTACGCATGAACTACCTAAAAATCCCGTGTGCCAGTCAGCCGGTTACGCCCCAAACTCAAATTGTACGCGAGTACAATTTTAGTCGTACTTGAACGAGTGCACAAAATACTGTGAAGGGAAGAGTTCCCGCACGCGGATTTTCAGGATAATTTCGACTAAGGTTATTGACAGATATTTACTAGAGTTTTTATTGGTTTATACTTATTTTGTTAGATGAAAGCATGAACTATTTGGGGTATAAATATGTCCCTCGCATTTCCTGTCATACTATACTACACGAAAAATAGTACACGAAAAATAGTATATTTCAGTGTGATAGATCAATAATAAATTCAATAGTGTAACGTGTGTATATGTATTTTGCAACACAAACTGCGATAAAGCTTAAAATGCCTTTTGTATCTTGTGTTGTGCCTGTGTATAATTATGCAAATAAATGATTTATCTATCTATCTTGTTTTATTGAAGAATTGCAAGAAAGTTATTAACTTTCTAATCTTTTTTTAATTATTATCATAAAATAATATAATTTATGAAGCGTACTATATTTTTGAGAGCTTTTGAAAAAAAGTATTTAGACAATAAAATGTGGGCAACCCTAGCATGCAGTGGCTATCGTGTACACATAATAGTCGTATGACGGAGTTAACTGATTGTCTAACAATTGAGTCGGGTGCCGCGCCGGATCGGTGCCATTCGCTTCACTATCTTTGTGTGAAGCAGGGTCTTGTACTATTAGCAATGACATTGAACCACTTTACGAGTACAGCTTCTTACATAAATGTTTTCTCTAGGTGATCTACACATTTGACTAGAAAAAAATATCGGTTGTTTGCTTAAGTTCTATCATTATTACTAGTAGCCTTCCACTCGTGTGGACTATACAACGTTATTCCGCAGGAATAATATATGTTTTCCCAAGATAAAAATTGGCTATGTAACTTTCCACTTTCCTCGCCTAGTCACCATGCTTGCAAATTGCGTTCTTTAAATCTGGAATTGAACCCAAGATCCCGAGATCATACTGGTACTGATACTTAAACCACTAGACTCTCAAGGCATTTTAAATGCCAACATCTATTTGGATTTACAATAGAATTTGGGAAAAACGAGTTAATGCCTAAAATACTAACACTAAAGAAAAAATCGTGCAGTCCATGAAAAGGTCGGTTTTCATGGACTGCACGATTTTTTCTTTAATACTGAGAGCAAGTGCAATGTCTTTAACACTTACGTGAGATCAACTGTGAAAGGTGATGATTCTTCGCTTGTCCTAATAGTGATGATGTCCACGGCTGGCAGCATGTCATCGAGTACATGGCTGTTGCTGTTCGATGCCACCTAAGTATTTAATCATATTGTTATTCGTATACAGAAAGGCCGTCTATGCACCTTACAAATAATAATAAATGGACATTTAAAATCAAAAGCTGAACATCAGAGAAGCCTTCAGCTTGAGACAGCTGCATTGAGCGACGCATATGGGTAAGCGTATCTCATTGGAAAGGACAGGCCGTAGTGATTTACCATCAGGTAGTCTGCGGCCTGCGTGCCATTCTCATACTTGAAGTTTTTTTATATCTCAAGAATGGTAATAATGGTGGCTAAAGACTACCGTCTATAATTAAACATGACACATATCATTAAAAAAGTTTAAAAATAATAAAACTTTGTCATTGAATTTCTTTATAATATGTTATTTACCTGAGCTAGGACTCCAACGACTGCCACTCCGTCCCTCTGCAGCAAGGCTTCATCGTATGTCAGCCCGTACTTTAGATGTACGAAGTGGATCTCCAGAGGATACCTGAGAAAGTTATGTAAGTGTGGTGGAGCCATGCTACAGTTGCTGTCTGTCAGTCGAAATGGGCCGACTCGACCATGGATGTACCACCATCTCACAGGGACTTCTGACGTTTATGTAATCTTTGCTATTATAATTGCGCTTCATTTAGTAACGAGTTTCTTCTATTTCCTCTTCCCCATCCTCCTCATATTCTAACAAAGGTGGGCAAAGTATTCTAGACCAAGTCGAAGATGTACGGGCGGCAGCAGAGCAACCTACCCCAATCTGTCAAAAATTCTCAATTGAAAAAGAACTCTATGTGAAGCGAATAAAGCTGAAAATTGGTTGTAGAAATTTGACAGATTAGGGTAGTCTGATGTGCTGTTGACTGTACATGGGCGGTAGTGATCCACTGATCAGTTACCTACAGGTCTCCCACTTGCTTGTCGGATTGCCCGATTAGTGAAAAGGTAAAAAATACTGTTTTTCGAATACGTTTAGGCACAAACACACATTTAGTAAAACATTGTTATTATAAATCAGACTTACTTGATACCGTTGATGCTGTGTTCGGACAGCCAGTGGAAGTGGATTTCCGCAAAGGTGTAGTTGCTCCGCAGAGGTCCCCCGGAGAGCACTGGGGTCGGATCCCCAGGCACCGCCGACCATCGGACTATGGGAATATACAATCGTTTAATATTTTTAAATAGCATATTTTTTTGACTCTGAGGAACACTTTTGCGCTCTTAGGGGAATTAATTGCGCGGCTAAAAGAACAATTAATTATTGTTATCACCCTATTTATGTCACACCGTTCACACGGCAGTGTAAGGGCCTCCATCCTTCAAGTCATCGCCACAATTATAGGTGTACTGTTGACTTAATATAGACTGACATACATTAATATACATATTAATATCTATTAGGTAACCGTCCGACAAGTGAAAATATTGTTATACGAAGGGTTCCGTGTAAAAGGTTTGTCAACACAAACACTGCGTTAATAATAATAATAATAATAATAATAATAATAATAATAATATTTATTTATTCTCTCACACAAACAAGCAATGTACAATGAGAACAATTTAGTGACAACAATCTGTATAAGACAATACTTGTTCGTGGAGACTGGTGACCTATGGTAAGTAAAATAATACTTGTGGTACAGGCCACCAGGTCTCCACCCCCTGGCACTGTCAACGACACGTCAAACCACATTCTTTATATTTTGTACCGCCCTTTTGTGACAGGGGCACAGCGCAAGTAACTTAATCAAAATATTTTCCGAGACGTGCCGCTGACCCATAGATCCAGAATAACAAATAGCTATAATAGGTATACAAATTACATAATAATAATAGGTATACAAATAACATAGGTAATTGATAAGTTAATTGGTATACAAATAAAGTAGGACACCTAATCCTTAGCATGCAATTAACATTAACATTATTACTCATTAAATAAATCATTATGTAACATTATTACGCTAACAAAATATCAGTAACTTATATATTTATTTTCTTAATTAAATCCTCGGTTTGCTGGTATGATAAAGAATTTAGCCATTGAGTCAATATCTTCTTACATTCATGTTTGTGTTTAGGGTGAATATTTAACGACATATTGATTGAATCGTATAGCTTTGGACCCTGAACACAGAAGAATCTGTTTGCAAAAGATGTATTAAAATACTCTACGTGACATAACTTTTTATATCTGCGGCCAGAAGTTTCGGTGTGTGGAGTAAAATTTGTCACTTTATGTTGCATTAATACGGTGTGTAAAACATATAATTGGCGTACAGTTAACACTGCACTATCATCGTACAGTGCTTTAGTAGGATACAATAATGGCTTGAACAAGCAAATCTTTAATATTAATCTTTGAGCCCTTTCTATTTTTATGAGATTACTTTTAGCTGCCCCTCCCCAGACTGTGATACAGTACAACAAGATTGACTGACACAATGCTACATAAATATATTTAAGGGTTTTATCAGCAGTAATATGTCGCAGTTGCTTAAATATATATACTAATTTTCTAACCTTTTGTGTCAATTCCAAAATGTGTTCTCTAAAACAAAGGGTGTCATCCAAAGTAACTCCAAGATACTTGAAACTTTGTACACGCTCAAGAATTTCACAAGAGCAGTCGCTTTGAGGAGGATATGCGCAAGTGTGGGCAACAAGGTGCAAACCAGTAAAAACATCCTGGTTACGTCGCAAAGCAAAAGGAATATATTTAGTTTTAGAAGAATTTAGTGTTAACGAATTCGCGGCTAGCCACTGACATACGGTATTAAAACCTTGCTGTGCCTTAGTAAACACTTCCTCCCAAGTATCACCATAGAACGTAAGAGAAGTATCGTCAGCATATGCTATAATCTTACAGTTATCCAGCTTTAGGTTACATAATTCATTTAGGTAACATAGGAACAATGTTGGGCCCAATACACTTCCTTGTGGGACACCAAACAAAATGTCCATTTCTTCACTTAAGACATCACCAATTTTAACCCTTTGGGTTCTATTTTTGAGATAATCAGTGAATAAGAGAAGCGGTAATCCACGTACCCCCAGAGCCTCAAGTTTTTTTATCAGTACTGGCACAGAAACCGTATCAAAAGCTTTCCTAAGGTCTAAAAATATGGTTAAGCACCGCTTCTTTTCGTCTATTTTACGTACAACAAAATCAGTAAGGTCGTGTACCGCATCACTGGTAGATTTACCTCTTCTAAAACCGTACTGTGAATTTGCCAATAATGAGTTTGATTCTAAATAAGAATAAAATCTGTTATTAATGATTTTTTCAAATATTTTCGAAAATGTGGTTAGAATTGCTATTGGACGATAATTGTCAATAGAGCTTTTATCTCCTGACTTATGGATAGGTACTATCACTGATTTTTTAAAGGCATCCGGAAATATTCCCTTTTCCATACAGGCATTATAGATATGTACAAGATTCTCGGTAATAACACTATCAATATTTTTTAGAACCTTTGCTGTTATGCCATCATATCCCGCAGAACATTCGCTTTTCAGACCTCTTATAATACTGGTTACTTCCTGGCAGTCTGTAGCGTATAGGGCAAATGAGTGGTATGGAGCTCTTGTTGTTTCTGAATGCGGTTGTAAACAGTAGGGAATTTTGTTAGCTAATTCCTTGCCAATAGAAACCAGGTTAACAATGTTGATTTTACAAACTGCTAGTTCAGTTTGTTTTATTAATAAAGATCATCTGAACTAAAAATAAACGCTGTAGTAATCCAAACATACTAGCTAAGCATAAAAATAAGAAATAACTGGCATTTGTTATCATTCATTCAAGGGAAAAAAATAATAATTAAAATACAGGAAAAAAAAACAATGGCGTGTTGTATGTGTTTCGTAGTGATGCAAAAGACAGACAGTCAGTCGCCACAAGGCAGGCTCTGGGTCAACCGGGTGACCCAGAGCTCGGGTGTGAATGGGTAACCAGAGGAGGATAGTAGGGCTGCTATAATCCCGAGTTCTACGCACGGCTTTAGTTTTCGCTAGCCTGCGGTTATGGTATCTTTTTTTTATACTATTTCAGTTGGCAGACAGACACGCAGCCCACCTGATGGTAAGCGGCTACTGCAGCCTATACCACTGAGGGACACTTCGCCTAGAAGCGTTGCTTAATGTGCTGCCAAACTATCTGATCTTCGAGCCTCTGATTTCAAGTGTAGGTTTATGAAAATTTTGATAAAATAAAATGTTGTAGGTATCGGTGTCGTAATGATTGAAAAGGCAGCCAATTCAGCAATACGATAAAGTAGCAATTTTTGCTGATTGATAACTACGAATATCCATGCCTAAATCCACACCTAAATGATACGAAACTGAAGAAAGGGCTAATGCATCAGATTGCAAATAGTTTCTAAAGTAAGAAGATACTTCGTACGCAGTAACTATCATAAGTAATATTATTATACAATGACTTAGGTGGAAGTGTTACATAAAACCAGTATCGTATGTCAACAGTGCAGAGTGCAGACTGATTTCGATGATGTTACCAAACCAGGAAAAACGTTGGCCGACCAATCGCCTCAAAGCTGGCATCAGCTTATTCCTTCTAGGAAATGGAAAACCGGGGGATTTAGTGGGTAGTGGGACTAACGTCTTTTGGTCCCGAGTCTCAAATACGGCCGCAGGTTTTGCTAGCCTGTGGTTATTGTTTATCGATGCATCCTCTTCCAAAATAAAGAATGGAGTCAGTATTTACCTACTGAGTTTTAAGTTTGGATACCTATGACTACATAGTTATAAGATTCCTATGTGTAAATTGCAACTTTACGTTACTGAAGTTGCTAGTCAGTCACTTAACAGACTGCTTAGATATAAAGTTGTAGTTGCTACAATCGTGGACAAGACAGCCCAATCACAGCGACTATGACTTATTCAATAGGTTATAGAGGCTTAAGCTGTCTAGACGTGTGACTACTATCTACTAGATTACTTTTTATAGATACGATACATTACATTGAATTTGAAATTAATCTTGATTGGTGGATTATGGCTTAGTATTAAGTCATTGGCTTTTATAATCACTAAAGTATCACATCTCACGTGTGTTCTTATCAATATGTTTAATTGCCAGTTTAACGCTTTGGCCTGCATAAAGTCGAATTAAAAGGATTAGATTGCGATACCCTAAGATCCGTTATTGACCGATTAGATAGTAGGTACTTGAAAATTTGCAGCATAAACGAAATATTTATTTATTTATTTATAAAAACTTTATTGACCACACAAATTGGGTACAAAAGGCGGACTTAACGCTAAAAGCATTCTCTACCAGTCAACCTTTGGGAAAAACGAAACGATTGAATGCGGCAAAGAGCAAACTATTAAAAAAAATAACTCTTAAAGATATACAATGTTACCAAAACGATATAATAATTGTAAAATAAAAATACACAAATCCTAACTTAAATAATAATATAATATACACATACATACACCTTATATTGATGATGAAGTCCTAAATAATAAGGAAGTGAAAACCTAGATGAAGATCCACGTCAGGCTTATAACAGGAATTCACGAACCTGCCTTTTAAACGCAAACTTATTTGGAGCTTTCCTAATACTGTCAGGGAGACTATTCCAGAGACGTGTAGCGTTAAGAGTGAAGGAGTCGGACATGAAGCCCGTAGAAAAAGGGGAGTAGTGAGCGCCAATGAGCTAGCTGATCGAAGTTGACGGTCATGAGAATCGCAGAGAAATTTAAACTTACTAAACACCTCACTAAATATATCATCATTAGGTACGTAAGTAAATGCATCTTAATATTAAAGATCTCTGCTATTGTTGGTCGAGTATTTCCTTTTGTTTATAAATACTACCAGCACATTCTTTAAGGTGCATTTTCTTGTTTATGCAGTTAAGAGGCCTTTCTCTTAACTGCATAAATTAGAAAAATGTTCATGAACTAGTTTTTTATGTTAAAGCAATTAGCAGACAGGCACGCACTCCTCCTGATGGTCAGCAATCACTACGCCCTATTACATTGAATAGAAAGTATCGCTAAATGTACTTCTGAACTCTACGCAAAAGAAACTAAACAAATGGGGAAGATACAAGGGCGTCGCCAGCTTATGATTAAGGGGGGGGGGGCAATGGAACAGCTTATGATTAAGGGGGGGGGCAATGGGGCAATATTGTTTAGGAGAAAAAATATGAACGCCGAGGGCATGAAGCGTTACCGCTTTGCGGCTAGCTACATTTGATCTCTAGGGGGGGGCAGCTGCCCCCCCTGCCCCCCCCTTGGCGACGCCCTTGGGAAAATACGATCAAAAATTAAATTAACATAACATTTGCAAAGAAGAGCCTTCTATAATTCCCCATTGAGGAGCTATGACAAAAAGGGAGGCCAAAGCTCAGCGGTGGGATGATGGCCACAGTCTTGCGCTATTCTGGTCCGGGTTTGAACCATGACCTTGATTAAATCGACCACTCATAGTGCTGCTGGACGACGGTCACTATTTTTAATGCAAATCATTATAGGGAGATGCACTAGGTATGAAATTAAACAAACAACAACATTTACCTCTAACTGCCTCTGTGGAACTGTGGCTAAGCCGCTCGGGTATAAAACCCAGAGGTCGTGGGTTCGATTCCCGCCTTGTGTGACCCTCACAGATGAAATCCACCGCCATAATAGTTTAAGTTGTGTTCCGGCAGTATTAATGTGGGAGCCAGTACACTTGAAACTAAAAACTCGTAACTTGAAATCATAATTACGAGCCTGCAGTTTGGCAGCACAATGCGATGCTTCCTGGTAAAGTGTCCCTTAATGGAATAAGTCGCATTGACTGCTTATCATCAGGTGGGCTGCGTGTCTGGCTGCCAACGGACATAGTTTAAAAAAACAGTCGCTAAAGAAGGTTTAAACAACCAATAAAAATAAACATACGTTTATAGCCAGTGTTCCTCGCAGTGACCCTCACGTTGGAGTAGCCCCGGAAAACCAGGTCGCCCCTGATGTGGGCGCGGTGGAGGTCAGCCAGGCTCTCGTGCGGCCTGATGTCGATGGGCGACTGCTCCACGCCCACGTGACACTGGCCTGGCCATGCGGCTTCGTCTGGAAGAAGACAAACAACTTAGCTGCTGATATGCTGATATTTTGACGAGCCATTTGGTGGAATGGTTGGGAAGTCGGCAATGCACCAAGACGCGGGTATGATCCCCGCACAGTACAAACATATTTTGTGCGCATGGAAATATCAACATGTTTGTATGAGTCTGGGTGTTGGTCGGTTCAGTTGGTCGGATTGGAAGGACAAGTATAAAAGTATGTATTGACAAAACGAAAATGTATTAAGTCTTAGAATAATAACTAGGTCATTTTTACTTATCCGTTGTCTCGCACCCATAGCACAATGCTTAGTTTGGGGCGATTAGTGTCCAGATATTTTTTATTTACGCGATTACTACTCATTAAACACAACTACTTGTAACAGAGAAAAAATATGGAAACGGATTGTACAGCAATTGTACTGTCGGGTTTTGTAATAATAACGAGTAACTAAGTATGAGAACCGCGAATTTTCTTTCATCCGTTTTAAGTTGTTTGATGAAAGAGAAATCGAAACTGTAAAAACTATGTTGATACGAGTACGAAATACAAATGAGAATAATAATTAACAATGTCTGTCAATCAAGGAATATACAAAAACTGTAATCTGGAAGCCACACGCTGAACTAAAAACTCGTGAAATTGATTGGAACCCCACCCATCTCTTTCTAACATGCTAATATTATGATTTGGATTTATATTTGATGCATTCGATAAAAGTTGCTTCTAGCTACACCAGTGGCTTGTCTCTCCCAGGTGTAGACGAAAACCGAGGGGGTTTAGTGGGTAGTAACACAATATTAGGTCCCGAATCTCAGGTTTCGTTAATTTGCGGTTATCTGTGCTTGCGGTTATGGTGCTTAGATATCCCTTTAGAGGCAGAGGTATTTTCATTGGTTTGCGCTGATATTACAAGTGGTTTAAAATATGATGAGCACTCTTTTGCCATTGCCTTATAAGGGCTTATTTTCCACGCAAAAAAATGCAATACCTTAACCGTACCTACTCTTGGAGGCGCGACCGCGGCGTCAGCTGATAAACGATGTAAAAGTACAGTTTACTTGTGCATATGATATGATTTATTGTTATGTAATTTAAATAGTGGAGCGGTGGAAAAAATACCGAAACACCCGTTTGTTCGAGGCAAATAGTTCTTTGTAGAGTTCTACAATGTGCCAGTGAAAACGGAGCATCTATTGTCAAAGTTGGTTTTGTATGAGTAATGTAGATTTATCACGGACTCCATTGAAAAGACAAAGCATTCTAATCGAGAAATTAGTATGGGAATTTAAGTAACGTCACTCCAGTAGTGAAATTTATAGAATTCCCATACAAATTAATTGAATCGAATTACTTTTCACTCTTATATAGTTGTCTGTGCTAGGTCTAAACTGAAAGTTTTTTACTAGTTATACGACGTTATCCGGTAGCAATATGATTTTAAGTCCGTTCATAAGGTCTAGTTGGTGTGTATCAAATATCATCAATATCGGTTTAGGCGTGAAATCGTAACAGACAGACATACAAATACTTTCGCATTTATAATATGAGTATGGATGGATGTTGTCGATATTTATAGAAACCCATGGGCGTACCGATGGGGGGGGGCAGGGGGGGGGGCAGCTGCCCCCCCCTGGAAATCTCGCAGAACATGTACGAACTCGCCTAAATACTACTAATCAAAGTATAATCGGGGCCTTATGCTCCATCTTTTAAATTTTGTTTGCTCAGTGTACAATATAATACTGAACTGAACTGTTTAAAAAACAGTATATGGGCGATTCTTTCACGGACGACCTTATAAACCGTTTTGTAGAAGATTAATTATTATTATAATTTTGATTTACAATTAAGCGATTCAAATAAAATTATTTTGTAACTGTTTTTTAATCATTTATTTCTGGATAAAACATTCAGCGTATTTCGCTTTTTGACATCTTTTCTTACAAATAATTTTTCACTCTATCTGATAGTGTAACCTTTGAGGGCTTAAGCGTGTCTTAATAAAAATTTCGTACGATTTTTTATTTTAACTTCAAATTGGGACAATTTGCTGCCAAGACAGCTCGCCATATAAACCGTCGGCCACTCCCATCCAGCTCCTGACAGCCATCTTGCGCAGATCATAGCTCCACCTGGTCTGAGGGCGTCCTACACTACGTTTACCGAGACGCGGTCTCCACTCTAGAACCCGGTTACCCCAGCGGTTTTCGGTTCTACGGCTGATTTATGGCCAGCCCACTGCCACTTCAGCTAGCTAATCCGTCGCCCAATGTCGGTGACTTTGGTTCACTGCCAGATCACCTCATTTCAGATACGATTCCACAGAGAAACGCCGAGCATAGCTCTTTCCATAGCCCGCTGAGCGACTTTAAACTTCTGGACCAGCCGTGCCGTAAGAGTCCACTTTTCTGATTGAAGACGTTCGTCTTTAGTCAATATGGAATCGGCGATGAGAAGACTCGACGTAGTTTTCCAAACGCTGCCCTGCTCCACGACGACGCCGAAATCCGAAAATTAACCGAATTGAGCGTAGAAGTTTTACCTCACCCACCATACGGTCTACTCTTCAGACCTCTCGTCAATCGCCTACGACCTTATCAAGCACTTCGATAACTTTCTAGAAACAACATTAATATTTTGTCAACATAATCGAATCCCGAAAACCAAATCGACGCTTGGAAGAAATAAATGACTAATAAAAGCGACGAGTTGTAATGTTTGGAAAAAATCATAAAAAATTGCAATGACACAAGTGCATTTAAAACTGATTCTGCATTCCGCGGAATTCCCCCCCCCCCCCCCCCCGTCACCGGCTCGTCAAGTGGCCTTGCCCCCCCCCTAGGCCAAAAGCTGGGTACGCCCATGTAGAAACCATTATTGGTTTAATTCCTAAGCGCCAATCTCTTCTGATCCTATTGAATACAGTGTTTGTACCACAGAGATAGATTCAACTCTGTGGTTTGTACCTACTCTGTATGTGTTCTTTGTTATGTAGTTTAAAGGGCTACTTCCCATTTGGTAAACTTCCCATTTGGTAAACCTCAAACTGTATGGAATTAAATGTATGAAGTAACAATTTTAGTAGGTAAACTTTGAGGTTTACCAAATGGGAAGTTTACCAAATGGGAAGTAGCCGTTTAAAGTAATTGTGTCAGCCTCCTAATATCCCACTGCAGGGCCAAGGCCTCTTACCATTGGCTTTTGTCAAATTAGTGATCATAAGCCTCAGCTGTCTCCAAAAAAACTGAGGACAATTTAACCCAGGACTCCGAGATTACGGCCGAGGCCAACGAGGCGTTACGGAGATTTTATTAACATCATATTTTACGTAATTGCATAAGCCTATTTCAAGAACAAAATACGGAATAACCCAATTATATATAATATTTATTTTTGCGTGACAAACGAACTGTAAAGTATTTTCGTTCGAAAGTCCTATTATTATGTCTTATGTAAAACTAATTTACTTTATACAAAAATGATACGGAACCTGTTCAGTGTAGATCTCACTCAAACTTGGTCGGATGTCTTTTATCGCGGTGCGCTTGCAAGAATGACACTGAATATTTAACATAGATACAAAATTTTAAATATAAGTCTGTTAATATTTTTTATAATGATATAAAAGTAATTTGCCTTCGAGTTATGAAATAATAAAGTTTTTTTCCCATTCAAATTGTCTTTGAAAACATATTTTGTTCGCGAAATGTCTATTTGGCAATCGGAGTAGGTAGGTATGAGGCAGATGAGAAGGTTTGTGGTCCTAAAGAAGTAGAAAATAAAATATGTAGAGAATTAAAAAAAATATTATCAAAGTTAGGATACCTTTCTCAAATGTTAATTGATTGTTTATCCTTTGGTAGTTACATACATACATGTATTATTTACTCATGGTCCAATTGGTAAGGTTACGGAGGTCAGATGGAAAAAGAGATACCCACATTCAAGATTTTTTACTTCTTTAAAAGAGATATAATCAAAATCAATGTTTAATTAGGTAATAAGAAATACATAAATAACTAGGTAGGTTGTTGGTAGGGCCAATAACTCAACAAAGCCAATCACATGTTATAATAGACAATCTATCAAGCAAGCACATTATAGTACAACAATAATATTATTACACTAACTGCTAAGTAATTAAAGGTAACAGAAAGTAGCCTTGCAGTGTTATTTATCACTCCGGGGATAGGTATAACTATTATCTATTACGAAGCAATGATACATTTACAAGTAGGTATTTGGTATGTGAGGGCCACTGCTTACTTTTATGTATGACTTGAGAATGTAAAATGACACCTTGGAGCATAGAGATAAGGCGTTTTTATTACTCTATGCCTTGGAGCAAAGCTACTTGGGTTGTACTCCAAAAAGGAACGGTGGTCAAGCCTACGACCCTGGGCTGGGGGTACGCAGTGACCTATGGACACTTGTGACATCAGAGGTATTAAAATACAAAAAAAATGAAAACAAAATAGTGTACTTCAAGTACACCATTTTGTTTTAATTTTTTTTTTGCATTAAGCAAAACCGAAATTGAATCAAACATTTTTTTCTTTAAATATATTTTAGTGTTTATAATTTAAACTTTTACTATGTAACCGATAGCGGAAAACAAATAGTGTTAATCTTTGTTGTATAAATTGAAATCTAATTATCAAGTGTTAATTAGATTACTTAGGTGCTGTAATGTAATTAATCGTTTCAATACAATTAAAGCGGGTGCGATTGGCTGCGGTAACACAGTTTAGCGTAGTATATATTCGAGGTCGAGGGCTTTTGTAACTAGGTACATGTTAAAATCTAAAGTCTAGAAGTTGGCACTGTTAAATGCCTGCCAACACACCCTTTTTTTGTTGACGGAGGAGAATGCGTTTAAGTATAACCGTAGGCTAAGAACTTTAGTAGAAGTAAGACTTTCGGCAGCGTTTGGGATTCGGGACTAAAATATGATCATCCTAATTCCCACTAAACTTACGTTAGTCCTATTATATTTTCTGTGCCTTCATACCAAAAAGCCGGTGCCCCCCTTGTGGAAATAGTTTGCCTAACGATCTCATAGTCTAAAAAAATTTTTCTCGGCCAAAATACTATTTTCATACTACCTATATTGTAAGAAAAGACTGATTTCATTTGTACATACTACAACGCCACGTCACTCATTTTGAAACTATTACTATCGTCTAGCGATCACAATAACATTTACTAACCCTCTTATTACAGAACGTGGTTTAAAAATTAAACCGAGCTTAGTACTACACTTACTCTGGACTAAAGTCAAACGCTATTACAAAACGAAGTTTTACTTCATTTCGAGTACTAAAGTTAGACCCAAGAAAGTCCGCCGATGCCCCTAGTTTTACTATGGACTAACTTTCAAACGTCAAAACGATATCACTTTTAAATTTCGCTCCGTTCTACGCATGGAAAGACAATTTTTGAAAAAAAATCACTTAATTTGTGAACAGAAAATTAAAAATATATGTTACTTTTTCTTACATTACTAAAACACATTTTTAATAAAAGAATTATTATTTTTACTATCTTATTTAAAGATTTTAAAACATGTCATAAAACAAAGTCTTGTAAAATGAAACGCACTGAACGAGTTAGTACCAGTAAATTATTCTTATGTTGGTATTTGTTTTGTAATAAGGAATATAGTCCGGACTTGTTACCTGTACTAACTAGTACAGATCTAAACCTGTTTTAACTATTGTTTTTTGTAATAAGAGGGTAAAAGTTAAAATTGTGTTTTCGCTTCATTTTACAAATCATAATATTGGCATATTCTGAATTGTTAAGTACTGAAATACAGCATTTTACCTAATCTTGCTGTAGCTAGAGTTTACCAACCCCACCTTATCGCGGTGTTTTAATAAGAGATTTACACTCTCGCCTCGTACCTCGTCTCGTGCTTCGTCTCGTATTCACAGCTCGCCTCGCGTGATCGATGGTAAATGTTCACATTCTCGCGGTAAGTTCACACCTCGCTCGCGTTTGTTGCGAGGTCCTTTGACTCGTGCCCAAAAACCGCTCCGGACGCGAGCGCTGCGAGGCGTTTATACTCTCACCTTGTGCCTCGCGAGTGTAAATGACTTTAAGAGAAATAATAGTCGATCTTTCACTCGAATTGGCTTCTCATCTTGGGAAGTATTTACCTCCTTATAGAAGACCACAGTGAAGTACCACTTTGGTCTTCTGTGCTGTCTGTCGGTGAGTAAGGTCTCCAGAGCTCTATTGAGAAGGGCATAGTTGGAAATAAAAAGCACTTTTTGTTTTCCGTTTAATTACAGGGTCGGCGACGTGCTATTGATGCCTCTGGTTTCACAAGCGTACATAGGAGACGATCGCCGCTTACCATCAGATAAAGAAAACAGTCCGTTGGCAGACAGACACGCAGCCCACCTGATGGTAAGCGGTCATTGCGGCCTATGCCATTGAGGGACACTTCATCTGGAAGCGTCGCTCAATGTGCTGCCAGACTGTAGGCTTATCTGATCTTCGAGCCTCTTATTTCAAGTGTACTGGCTCCCACATTAATATTGCCGTAACACAGCCAGAGCGGTTATGGCGGCAGATTTTTTCAAAAGTTTAACAAAAATTACTTGTTGAAAAAATACTAGAATACTAGATAGGTACGACACGACTTTTTAATGCCAGATCTGTTGGCAGGTAGGCTAGCACGGCCACGATGGTAAGCGGCCACTGCGGCCTATGCCATGTAGAAACACTTCACTAAAAAGCGTCGCTCAATGTTCTGCCACAATGTAGGCTCATCTGATCTTTGAGCCTTTGATTTAAATTTTACTGATTACACTTGTACCAAATGTTAGCTATAAATAAAAAAGAACTTGTTGAACTATTTTCCCGAATCCTATTTTAATTGAAGCTGCGAGTAGTGGTCCGTCAGGGATGGACGGGATGATTCCAACATCACTTTAAAGGTCACTTTATATTCAGGGGTCGGGCGCCACGTGGTCGTTATCTCAAACTTTCATGGACCACGGACGCTGAATTTTAACTGTGTTTTAGATTGCATTTGGGATGTTTTAGTTTTAGGGTATACGTAGTTTTGATCCGTCAATGTCGTTTGATATTCTGGTCACGGGTTTTTAATTTAAATTAGTCCAGTTGATGGTCAAACTCGTGTAGAGTAAAGGTCGTGTAATTTTGGTCTTGTCTTGACTAATAAAATAATATTATCAGTATGCGTGTATGTAGTATTAGTAAACTCTTGAATGAAAATTATTAGTTCCGTTACTCGTCGCAGTGGTGCTTCTTAAATTCCCATGCAAATTCATTCATGCTTTTTACTATTCCATTTTGTCAATGCGTACAGTGAAAGAGTGAGTTATTATCGTCATCGACGTTAAATCTTAATTTGAAAAATCCCTAATCTCAGAGACGGATTTCACGTAGGTATATTAAAATAATATGGTTCGTTTCCCTTTAGTTATTAATTATCTCTGGTTCGGGATTCAATTCTTGAAAATATATGCACCCTCGGCTGACTCAGCTTAACGACCCTCCAAATGTTCTCTACCACAGAAAAAGTAATAAAATACGTTCAGTAACGATGTTAATTATGAAATGTATCATAATTTTTAATGTGGTAAAATTGGCTTGACTGGTTCTATGTCGCATTTGGGTCGAGGTTTGAGTCCACAGGACAAACACTAATGTGATGAATAAATTGTGTTCATTTTGGGTCTGGATATTTTTATGTCCTAATCCGGGCTATTTTAAACTATACGTGTGCCAAATTTCATATAAATCCCTTCAGCGTTTAGACGTGATTGAGGAACAAACAAACATCCAAACATCTAAACATCCAGACTTTCGCATTTATAATATTAGTTGGAAGTAGGATAAGTAATACTTACAATGTATTTAATGTTCGATATATAACATTTATTTAAAATTAGTTCACGATATGTTGGTCTGGGTCAGCGTTAATTTGCAGTGATGTTAATTAACGCTGACCAAGAGGAAGACGCATGCGTTGCGTCATACATCGATTTTGCTGTCGTAGTGAAACACGAGACGACAATGCGTCATTTCAAAACCTTCTTCGTTATTTTGCTAAGAACCTGTAATAAAATAATAAAATTAAATAAAATACTTACTGTGATGACTCCATTGGACGTCGGCTGCGTTGATGATACCTGCAACAAAAACGAAAAACATGAAATATCATGAAAAAGTCACATAGTTTCAGAATGTCCGTCCTTAGAGGGCTATCAAATATTTATTATAGAAAAACATATAAACATCTGGTAGCCGATGTTATTAAATCCGAGTAATCACATCACAGATGAGATTGACGAGCCATTTGGGATAACGATTGAGAAGTTTGCTATTACACCTCTAAGCTTGGTCACAGAACATACCTAATAAAGTATAGGTAGTAGAGGTCGCGGGTTCGATCCCGCGCGGTACAAACATTTGTGTGCATGATCATGAACATGTCTGTTTGTACCGGTCTGGGTGTTTCTATGTATAATATGTATGTATTTACAAAAAAAAGTATTTAAGCAATGTTTATCCGTTGTTTGGTATCCATAGTGTCCAGGAATATTTATTTATTTATAATTGCCGCCATCAGAATTTTTCAAACCTCTCTCTTCTTTTAATATTGTGCCTCCTGGAACTTAATCTTGGACCTAACCGAAGAAAAATAATCTAGATGGCGAAGTGATAAGTGATGGCTTGTTAATAAAGTACCTAACTATCCGTGTAATTGGTGCACACGTGCGTGCAACGAATGCCTGCGTTTGTTTGTAAATACAAAATGTTAACATTATACAATCTACCTGTTTGGCGTCGATTGAATACCTATCTTTGATTCTCGTGATTACTCATCATAAAAAAGTTAAGTATCAGCCTATGTATGGCACAATCCAGGTCAAAGGCCTATAACGTTGAAATCAAGTCATCGCTAAAATGTCATAATCACCACGCTTGCCGAATGCGGATTGGTGATCACAAACCTGAGCTCTGATCAAAAAAGCAACACAAGTTGCTTTTATTGCCAATTCTGGGTAACCAGAATCCCGAATTTACAGCCAGGTATTTAAACACCAATTAGTTAATTCCATACAGTTTGAGGTTTACCAAATGGGAAGTTTACCAAATGGGAAGTAGCCTAAAGATTAAGGCTTCTTAACTAATCACTTTAGAAGCAAAGTATAATATCAATCGAATATTTCGGCCCTGAACGATGCTCATGCAACTACATAGTTTAGTTCATACATTAACGTCCATTTAGTATGAACTAGGATGATCTTACAAGCAATGGAAACACATGAAAAGGTTACTGTGTTCGTAGCTAATTTATTTAGAGTGCTCTCAACTTAATAGAAATACCGTTATTGCAAAAAAGCTCTATCACTATTATACTTTGGGTGTTTTAAGTGATCGATTGTGTCATCGGTCGTAAGATTCCACTTGTGAGTAGTGGAATGATCTCTATATGAAGGCTAGTAATGGTTTACTGTATTGGGTACTTAAAAGGTCAATTAACTATGCTAGCCATGTCTAGCGGCTTAATCATAAGTCTTCATCTCTCATCTCTTCATCTTCACAAGCGCGGGTCGAAATTTTAACGTTATGCTAATACGGAAGAACGTTATGATATTAAGAAATTAACAAAAAATGTTTTTGTAACATCACTTTATAAAAATTATAAGTTAAACTATGCTATAGTAAAATTAAACTAAAAAGTAAGAGAGTAGTTGCGGAATAATGGACCTTTCTGACACAGGTGTCCTTTCACTTAATAGAAGAAGTCAATTCTATCCTATGATATGTATAATTTTGGTTCATCCCTAAAAGAAGTTTATTTACACAGGACACTTTAATTACACAGGGCTGTCCAGACCCAAACCACAGATAATAATAATACTAGTACCTAAACTAAGCAATCTAAGCATAGCTTGTAGTGTGGATGCAAAACAACGGATTAATATTACTCATAAGTACTTTTATTTGTAAACACATACATGTTATGTAGAATAGAAACACCTAGACCGATATATTATGATGAAATTAATTACTTTGTACTTATTTTGTATTTGATATTACCTAAAGCGAGTTGTTTTATGCTATTAGAAACATTTAACTACTTTCACACGTGAATATTTTATGGCGGAGGATTGGTGCATTGGCTTGTTCTCAATGAACGGACATTAAAATTAACTTATTAGTAAAAGTTAAACAATAAATAGACACTTTCGTTGATTTGATACCCAAAATACAAGTAAAAGCTTACTTATAGGATCGGATCATAGTATACTTCTAAACATTTTCAACGATAAACGAATATCCTGGTGCACAGAATCACAGTTTGATTACATAGTTGTAGTAAGTAAAACTTGCTTTAAAAGCAAAGGAAGAAATTCACAACGAAAACTCTCTATTTCCGACTTTTATTCAAAGGCTTATTCTTATTTTAATATTTTTTACTTTAATCGCGACATGAACGTTAGTTTTCTTAAAATTTAAAAAGTAATCATTATTTTGCTTACCTGCCAAACTGATTAAAACTGTCACAATTAAAAACATAATTGTAATTTATTTATTCACTTTTTAATACTTTATTAAAGTTATTTTAATTTTATCTTAAAGTAGACCGGCACTGAAGCACTCACTATCGTCAACTGCGTCCTGGCCACTAAATGTCAACTTTTTATACATTTTTTAAATTTAAAAAATACAAAGTTTTTTCGCGCCACGAAGTCGCGTGGCTGTCAGCGCGGACGATACATTATAACCTGTGGTATCGCGATTCGCGCCAACCGCGCCGGCAAGTAAAGGCGGGAAGGATGGCGAGCGAAGGTCGATATTGGCCGCGGTTTTACTTATTGCAAAGTAATATCTGTTTCCGTTAATCAGAGATTGTCTTAGATTTGAAGAGAAAAAAATGTTTTTGGTGAGTAACGTAATTCATTAGTAAATCATATTAATATTATAGTAGAGTACTATGGCAACAATTGGCGCGCCGTGGTTAAAATCTATAGAGTTACTTAAGTCCATCGCTTATTTCCATAAAAAACTATAATTCAAAAACATTTAAATAAACTTTACTTATTTTTTTTTGGTTTAATTGATACAAACAGATGTTTTTTATGTTTATGTACATAAATGTTTAACGCTGCAAGCCGAAACCTCCACCATTACACCAAATCGGTCACAAATAGTTAGAACTTTACAGAAGAAGAAAGCAAGATACTTCCAATCTCGGCAAAAAGAGTAAAGTTTGTCCCTGCATTGTTTATTTGGTCTGCCTCTTTGCCGTCTTTCATCACCACCAACAACTGAACCTCCGCCGTTGGTAGTGCTATCGCGTTTGAAACACTCGAAGGTGCTATACGATGTCATGTCGTGTTTTGGTGGATATTATTTAGCGCGATCGCTCTAGGTTTCCAAGTTGTAGCGGCTTTGGCCCAGTGCTTAGTCCTACAAACATCCACTTCAATTTGGCCTACTTACATCCATTAGTTTGGTCTTAACTTTAATATGGTTAAACCACCCTTAGGGTTGAACCTTAAGATGATTTGTATAAAGTCTCGACTATTTCTCCAGTTGTTTACGTATTTCTAGACAAACTGGCCCCAACCAAATACGTTTCGTTTATGTTATTTTATTCATCTTATTTCTTTATCTTCCTTTCCAGACTACTTTGACGTACGGTGGTCAAAAAGAAACCGACAAAACATATATTTAACTAATGATTTTATCACTGTTTGTACTACTATATTCGTGTATTTATATTACAGATTGAATTATAAAGTGATATTAATGATACTATCTAAGTATGCTCATTACTCATCTATTCTGCTTAGTTATCGAACTATAATCTTATTGGGACAGTGGTCAAAATAGTATTTTGAAGGTTTAGAATAATATTCTAAGTTTGAAGGTTATTTCTTTATAAATCGTTTGTGATAATGAACGGTTACCAAAATATATTCGTTCTTTTAAAATATCTTTGACGGTTACTGTAGCTTCTATTCTGATAGACATGACTATGTTGCCAATATGCTGCCACAAGCTTTAGTGGGTTTGAATTGGAATGATCCCATATTCTACAGATTTGTGAAAAAAGTCTTTGTCGATATTTTACATTGCACTCGGCATTTTTTGTTCTGAGCTATCAATACCTTATATGCTTATCGGTGACGATGACATTGTAAATCTTTGGTAAATATACACTTCACTTCGCAGATAACATTAAATATCAGTAATCAAATGATAAAGATAAACTTTATGAGTGTCATTAAAAGTTTAAGGATTGCATTTATTTTTGATAGACGTTAAGTTTGGTTAAAATACAATCAAACTTAGGTATTTTAGCTGCATTTCAAATTTTTCGAAGCATTTCATAACATTATACGAAAATGAATTCATTTCACTTCAATTCACTCTGGAAGTGAACTAAGTAAGAATTAGTTTCTTCATTCTTTTAGAATTCAACTGAATTTTTTATAGAATTTCTTCGGCAATTTTTTTATAATTATGTTCGTCTGATCCGTTGACCATTCTTTCCCGCAGTGTGTCCCATTAACTTTGTCAAGTAGCGCTGTGCGCAGGTCTCCTAATTTACTAATAAAATAACACTAGGGAAGCTGATAGATGCACGGCTATTTTTAGATAGGATGTTGCACTTATCCCATTTAGAATAACTACAACTAATGCACTCTGCAAGCGGAATGTGGGTCAGTGGTGGTGCATTGTTTTATCCGCTCCATTGGATCTGATTTGTCGGAATGCATTTGATTTGTTTGTGTTTCGTAAAGATGCCATATATTTTTGTTTTTGGATAATGGTTATATTTGACTGCCTTCGTGGTGCACTGGTTAGCAGGTCGCGCCTGGAGTTGTGGGTTCAAATCCCAGGTCGGACGGAAAATTTGTGATTGGGTTTGCAAGTTGACGGCGTAAAACACGAAAAGCCTTTGGTCCTCGCCTGATCTCTCTTCATTCGTGTCAGGTGGCTGATCCACCGTGCTGTGAGTGAAAGTTTAAGGGGGGCACCTGTGTTTGCGTACTAACTAACTGCAGCATGTCGAGCCCTGTGGTCTCAAAATATAAAATAAATAGTTATTAAACTGACTTTTTTAAAATATGTTCAAATTTTTTTTTAATAAATTTAATTTTTTTTTAGATTAGGTATGTACGTATTAAAAAGTATATTACTTGAAAAGGAAAAAGACAAATTGTACAACGTACACTTATGGCCAGAATAACAAGCGAACAAAATAATTTTAACACAGTCGTCCGTCATACATATCAAGCGGAACACTTTTCAATCATTTTTGTCTCACAAACATTTTTGTAAGCCTTATTCGTTTCTTTATTTAAGTAAACCTTTGCTTCACTCTATTAATAGATTCTTTCTAAAACAAAAGCGTTCAATTCAAGCTATTTATTACCAAGACAAGACTGAAGAGGTTTAATCTTCCTATTAGTTAGGTATGTCCAAAACTGGTATTAAGAAGTGAAATTTTTGTCAATAGTTATAACATTAATACTCTGCTTTTATTATACATGCAAATGTAACTCTATTTGTTTGTCTGTAATGCTTGTACGCCTAATTCACTCAACTGATTTTGATGAAAGACCCAGACTTAGTCTAGGCAACTGTTGAATCACCAGAACCGTAGTCCAGCGAGACCAGCGGCTGTGTGTGGGACTCGGGATTACTTCCTCTCACCACTTACTAAACTAGACTGGCCCGATGGCGCATTTGATAGTGACCCTGCTCTATGCGCCAGGGGTCGTGGGTTCGAATCACACCCAGGACAAACACTTATGTGATGAACATTTGTGTTTGTTCTGTGTCTGGATGTTTATTTGTATGTAAGTATATATTTGTGGTACCTTCGTTGTTTCGACACCCATAACACAACTGCTTACGATACTTACTTTGGGGTCAGATCAATGTATGTGATGTTGTCCAATATTTATCTATATATATAATAAAACTCAAAGCTGACTGACTGACTGACTGACATAGATATCTATCAACGCACAGCCCAAACCACTGGACGGATTGGGCTGAAATTTGGCATGCAGGTAGATGTTATGACGTAGGCATCCGCTAAGAAAGGATTTTGATCAATTCTCACGGGAACGGAAACCACGCGGGTGAAACCGCGGGCGGCCGCTAGTTTATTTATAAACTCTCTCGGTTTGCCCTCAAACCTAAAAAGAGAGAGGAACCGGTGTCATCCTTGTTCTTTGCCTTGAATAAAATTTAGTGTAGACCTTGGAAAATACCTTGGACATTAGCTACTTTTTATCATGATATAATCCTCAGCTCGCCATAAAATATGTACGCGTTATTCCCTAATTTTGTCCAGCACTGTATTTCAGCAATCGCAACTGTCATGTCGTAACTGTAGAGTTTATTGCCGGTATCATCTTCTTAAAAACAACCGAACCGGTTATGAAATAATATGTAATTAATTCAGGTAGTTTAACACGTTGATTGCGGCACCAAATTTACTGAACTTACCCAGGGAGCGACATGAACTCCATGATTCTCACGCAGGACTCCACTGCGGTGCGTCATGAACATCATTTGTTCACATTAGTTAATAGATTCAAGAGGTCATAACTATTTGAAATTAAAACATTTTTGTGTGTTCTTTTTTTTAAAATGTAGGTAATATGTAGTAGTTTCTACAGCATAAATCGTTTTTAATTCTGATTTGTACTTCCCCAGATTTAGGAGAAAATGTACTACCCTGATTTCATGAGAAACATTTTGCCATGCCGCACTGTGTTAATGAGACGCCTAACGAGTAATAGTGATGGGCAAGCAATAAAAACCAACAATACAAATCAACAATTCATCATAATCATTACAGTGTAACAGCCCAGTATGCTTAACTTAAATGAAATGTCTCTAAAATCGCAGTAATTAAGGAACTACAATCAAAATCAACAATTAAATGCTAATCATCATCATAACTTAAATTTAACGTTATTTAAATTTAAAGTTAACTTAAATGAAATATGGTCTCTTATATCACAGTAATTAAGGAACTAAAATTAAAACCCACAATGAAATATTAATCATCACATTTGCGTTTGATTTGATTTGTGTGCGGACGTTGTGCATCACTATGCGCGACTGGCGAGAATAGCGCGCCCGCATTCGGTGCGGCATGAGGTGCAGGGGCGTGACCATATACTGGCCATGCCGCACACAGCGCAAAAGTACACAACTCTGTGCGACGTGAACATTATTTTGCCATGTCTGTTTTTGATAAATTTAGAACCTTTTTAAAAAAACACTCGGAAATATCTATTTGTTTCTTTCTTACTCATAGAACAACATATGAAAAACCCCCCCGCACCGTGGTGAGAAACACATTTTTCTGCACCGCACGCTGGTAAAGTCAAGCATGGCCCTATATTGGTCATGACGCATGGAACGTGTTAATGACTTGACCTTGACCAACAGTTTGACATCTTAACTGTTTGCAATCCATACAAGGAAGAGGTCATGGCTGTTTGGTTTTAATACATTGAAGTAATGGTAGAGTAGATTGCATTAAAAAGTCATCTTAAATCTAAAAACCGCTGTGCCAACGCCCCAAAGAGCCGTTGGTCTAGTATTTAAGATGGATTCTGCCTTCCGGTTTAATTTTCCGAGCCAAACAACATTTGTTTTTTAATTTTATATTCCGATAACTGATGGCAGACCTTATTAAATAAAATAAAACTTCATAAAACAAGCACGAACAATTTATCACACGCATTGTTCCTATTAAGCTTTATAAGACGCCCTTTTCAAGGCAGCCAAGATCACCTCTAGTAGTAGTATTATATTATCTTTGCCTCAAGTTTACACATGAGAACAATCGCAATGTCACATACAGGTCGCGACGGTAACGATGTACGGAAATGCGCCATAAAGCCCACAGGTTTGGCCGAACCCGAAAAATAATGGAGCCATTAATATCAGCTTGCATTTGAAGGGCTAACGGATCATTTGTTATGGAACAAATGACTGCTTAACCAAAACAAACCTTTCGATAAAAAATATTGCACGGACTCCCTCCACTCTTCTACCGTGGTAGAAGAGTCTTTTCTAGAGGGCCAAACAAAATCTATTCGCAAACAATATCGTTTTCTCCTATTTATAACAGGCTGCACTTGGAACTACAATGCGCTACATAATAGAAACAGTCTGGCCTGTGTGACCCTGGCCTTAGCCGTTGAACTTGCATGCGCATGAGTTCAATCAAATGTCTTTGCTCCACAATTGCTTAGCGGCCTTTCTTAACGCCCTTGCTTCGTTTACCGACATGTTCGCTTAATTGATAATATGTTGATGACGGTATGTAAGTGATTGTATCTTTAAAATTGACAAGAAAGTGTTCGTTTTGTTATCAGTCGATTAATACTCGTATCAAGATTCCGTCGGTAGAGTCACTTTCAACATCAATAATATAGATAATTTATAAGATCATCTTTGAAGCATAAATTAATTAATATTAATTATGTATGTTTTGATGATACAGTTTTAAGATATTGAATTTATTAATGGGTTGGATAAAGTACGCTTTGATATTTTGGAACGTGTTTAATTAAAAGTGTTTCATGTTTATATTTACAAAAAATTATAATTATGTAAAATTTAATTTGTTGCACCCATAGCACTAACCATGATTAGTCTGAAGCTAGATGACCGTGTTTAAATAACGTCTATGGATTTTGACGTGACAACGTCTTATAAATTGGTTTGCCGGGTGACACTTCAAGAAACTGCGTTACGCTCCGCTCATGTTATGCGCTCACAATGAGAGCGAGTGAGAGGCACGCGTCCCGCCTAAGAGCGAGAGAGACAGACATAAAAAGTCGTTGTCACGTAAAACTTTCGCCCGTATACCGACTTTACAGGCAACCAATTTTTTATCAAATTTATTTATTGCGTACTAAAGGATTTATCATGCAGCAAATGTGTGGGGATCCAAGCAGAGCAGGTGTAAATCAAATGTCGGGTCGGTCGAGTGTGAACCCATTTTAACTGGATTAAGAGGAACATGAAGCAACACACGAAATATTCTAGTGTGGATATGGCCCTAACTAGATTAATGACTGAAACTTGACTGAAGAAAGACTTTACCTTTAACTGTTAAGAAATGTTACCTTTGTTTTTGTAAGAATATATTTTTGATTATGCCAATATATTTGGATTCAATTTCTGGGTCGGAAAAAATTTGTATCGGATTTTTCAGGTTGTGATTTTGTGATCACAAACCTGAACTGAGTTTGGCAGAACCGCATTTAGCAACTTATTATTTTTAATGATGGCTTGATTTCAATGATGAAGTCTTTTCCCTGCAGTTGGGACATTTAATTACCTGATAATTTACTTTTTTTATTTTTTATACAGATTAGTATATATTTTTTTATTATTAATAGCGGCTTAATGTTTCTACAGTTACTGCGACCAATTCTGATCTATTGTGAACGCCACTTAGATTACAGTTCTTCTCCTAGCCCAACCTCTTCTACGAAGAGGAGGATATTCTTGGGGAGAATATCTTTAGCCTCGTCTGATTGTAGAATGTGCTTCCCTAGAATAAGGCTACGTTTGTGGATCAATGGCTCGCAGTCCGTCAGAATATGCAGAGGTGTTATTCGTCGCTAGTGTGACAGAATCTGCATTTCCTCGACGCTTCCAGGTGAAGCGTCCCTCAATCGAATAGGCCACAGTGGCCGCTTATCATCAGGTGGGCTGCGTGTCTCTCTGCCAACAGAACTAATATAAAAAAAGAACAAATCAGCGGAATGTCAAATTAGTTTTATTAAAACCTACTCCAATCGCAACACGTATCGTAGCTCGGCGTTCTCTACCAGACAGAATGAGTGACGTTGCCTTAGTTATCTAGTAATGGACAAGTGGAGCTGCGTATCCACTAAGTTTAATTACGAACTAGACACGAGGCAGAAGGTGGATGTGCAAAGTCAAGTTTGAGAGACCTTATTCAGTGACAGCTTTAAAATTGTTATATTATTTTTGGAGCCAGGACCCATGAAATCCTCGAAGAACAGATGAACCTGCAGTATGGCAGCACAATGAGTGACGCTTCCTGGTCAAATGTCCCACAATGAAATAGGTCTACTTGATGGTCGCTTACCATCAAGTAGGCTGCGTGCCTGTCTGCCAATGGAAAGTAAAAAAAAAGTCGGACCCCAGCCATATAATTGTTATGGGCAGGATTTGTCAGTATATAGATCAAAGCAAATAAACAGTAAGTAAGCAAATTCTTCGTCCTTTGACAAGTCCTCAATTATATGAAAAGCTTCAGAGATATGATGTACAGTCAAAAGCACGTCAGACGTAACACTTTGGACTTTGTACCGCTCTTATGTCGGGGGCATAAGTGCTATTATCGAACTGCAAGTGTTTACCGTGATGTGCTGTTGACCGTACTTAAGAATCATCAGTTACTAAGTCATGCAGTTTACTGTGTTTATTTATTTATTAGATTATTAGACAAAGATAGATTATAAAGTATATCGGATTGGGTCCCAGCCGAACAGTGCCCTGAGGTGGCACCTTTATGACGTCTGTGACAGCCATCATTTCACTCAACCATATCATAGGAAATGTCATTGACCAGCCAAACCACCACCACAGACATTTTAGTAAACATGCATGAAATCAAAATCAAAATCAAAATATTCTTTATTCATGTAAACTTGTATCAAGTATTTATGAATCGTCAATTACAGTGTGACTCTACCACCGGCTTCGGAATGCAGTCATCTGCCGAGAAGAACCGGCAACAAACTCAAGAAACGACATGAATAAAGACTGGTCATCTAATTATAATAATATCAATGAAATATTATAGGTAATCTAAAGCCGAGGCGCTCGTGGCGCAGCTGTGACAGTGGTTCGTTAGCGATAACGAAAGTCAAGCTACCTATGCCGCGGTCGGTTAATGGATGGGTGACCATTCTGACCATATTTAGTGACATTAATTTCGAGCGTCTCCGTGCTTCGGAAGGCACGTTAAGCTGTTGGTCCCGGCTGATATTTACTATAATGTAAATATTAGTCGTCAAGCCTAGTCAGAGGCCATTTGGCGGCTTGATAACATCTGACATTAAGGTTGGTCACTTGCCTTACGCACCCCTCCACCAACCCGCACTAGGCCAGCGTGGTGGAGTATGGCCCACACTATCTCACAATTGAGATAAGGCCTGTGTCCCGCAGTGGGAACGTATATAGGCTGATGATGATGATGATGAATCTAAAGCCTTCTCCATCGTTTCGTACCTGGACGGCAGCTACTAGACAGACCCAGTGCCGATGCCCTAGTTCTAGATAATAAGAGTAGTTGTGCTGCAGACTTAATTAACTTCTAGAGATGGAATATGATGCGAATGATTCATTTAGCGTGGGTATTTCTGTTTTGTACAAGATAAATACTTGATCCGATCTGAGCACTTGTGTTATGGGTACCAGAAGGATCGAAGAATCGAAATATTACTAAAAGACAAATAAACATCCAGACACAGGACATGAAAAAAAATTTATCACATAAATGTTTGCTCTGGATGGAATTCGAACTCACGACTCTTGGCGTATACTGTACTAACAAAATATGCGCCATCTTTCTGGCCAGCCAAGTTTTTAAACGGTTATTTAGTGAATTATGGTATGTGCCTACCATAAAGCTAGCAAAATGATAATATTATAATGGGGTTAACAATTCTAATATTAAGATATGAAAGTATTTATGCCAATATTTTTACAGTCGCGACAGTCCAACAATGACCGAAGAATGTTAAAAGCACAGATAGTATAATACTAGGTTAAAAGGCTATAACTTATAACTAAGCACGTGTCATGAATGACCATAAAAGTATATAATATTTGAGTGATAAACACGTAGACACTACTGATATCCGTATGTAAAGTGACTTTGTAGATTTTGGTCAGTCTTTAAAATTTAAACTTTAACATTTAATGTCTACACTTCTACAGACAATTTTTTTAATCCTATATCAATTGAAACCTAACACCAATCGATCGATCGTCAATCGACGAGTTCGGTCAACGTCGATTTAAGTTGGTCGATGGATCTGGTTGATCGTCTGGTATGGGAGAGAATATCGATCGACGTCGTCTTATCCATTCTATCATCGACTGATGCCGTCAATCGACGATCGATCGATTGGTGTGGTAACACCCTAAGTATCTTTTTTATGTCAGAGGCGGCAAACGAGCCAGCGGGTCACCTGATGGTAAGCAATCACCGCTGCCCATGGACATTTGCAACACCAGAGGGATCGCTATGCGTTGCCGGCCTATGGGGGTATGGGGTGTGTGGGCCTCCGGCACTCTCACAAACCAGACTAAACACAATAGTATTTACTATTATTTCACGCTGGTGTTAGGTGAGAGGGTGGCACTTCCTCGGACGAGCCGGCCAATTCGTGCTGTAAAGCAGCATGGCTCCACCACTAAAAAACCACCACTCTTCCACAGCTTGATAAACATTTTACCCCAAGTCAAATTGATGAGCAAATGCTCTTACTTATGACATTTTGCCTTTTTGAATAACTCTTTAGTCTTTTCGTTTTTGAAGGCATGACGGCACTGAATGACAGTAGCGTAGCGATGGGGGGGGGGGGGGGGGGGGAGCGGTCCGCCCCGGGCGGCACTTTTTAGGGGGCGGCAAAATTTCCTGGAGGAGCAAAAAAAGAAAAACAGGGGCGGCAGAATTGTCAAAAAGGGCGGCAGAATCGTCTTTCGCCTCGTGGGCTGCTTTGCCAACTGGAGGAGCAAAAAAAAAAAAAGGGCGGCAGAATAATTGTCTTCCGCCCCGGGCGGCTGACACCCACGCTACGCCACTGCTGAATGATCACAGGAACATTAAGTGCGGTCAACTCTACCCTATATGTACAGTTTGTACAGATTGCAGTGGCCGCTCATCATCAGGTGGGCTGCTTGTTTGTCTGCCAAATGGAGTAAAATTTAAAAAAAAGTGGCTATAACATGCAATAAAGTACTCGTACAAGCTACTCTACAGTCTACGCAAAATTTAGTGATAATAATTTAAATCTTTATGAGCCAACAAATCCGCTTTCACGACACTTAGCTGACCAACTCAATAAATTTATAAGTCTTTATAAAGTGTCCTGACGTAATTTCGAATGATAAAGCTAGACAATTTCTAATCGTCGCGTGATAATAGTATATAATATATTGTCCTCGTACGATTAGGCCAATCGTTACGACTAACCAATTAGGTATGCAGGACAAATAAAATCTTCAACTACAAGTTTGTAACTTAAAAAACTTATGAATTTTCATACCAACCAGCAACCTCTATTTGGTTCAATAAGAGGGTTCCCTTAGGGGGCTGGTCAATAGCAACAAAACTGGCAACGGCTCGTCCCAATCGGGTAGAAAGGGGGAACTGGAGGAGTTTATTGGGTAGTGGGAACGTCTCTAGTCTCGAGCATCACACAGCAGCAGGTGCACCTAGCCTGCGGTTATGGCGCTAAACGCGTTTTCCTCCGACAAACAAAATTGTTGAATTCATAGCTCGGTGGGACAGCAACCTTCAGGCTCAGCACCAATGGCTTTTCGTGCTTTCCGAGGCAAAGGCAAAGACTTTTGGAAAGCGGACTGCAAGGAAGTTATAGAACAGGTAAATGTCTGTCAGACGCCGAATTTGAACCTTAGGCTGGTCAATAGCCACAAGGCTGGCACCGGCTCGTCCCAACCGGGTGTGAAGGGGAAACCGGGGGAGTTTAGTGGGTGGTGAACGCGTCAGTCTCGAGTCCCACACACGGCCGCGGGTCTAGCTAGCCTGCGGTTTATTGTGCATAAACGCATTCTCCTCCGAGAAAAAAAAGAATTTAAACTTTGGACCTCCCACACTCGCCGCCGCAGTGTACATAGCGTGATGCGCGATAGGAGAGCGAGCTACTCGTATCATGACGTCCTTAAGTGGACATACCTAATTACCTATACATATATAAAACTTAAGCTGGATAGTAAAATAAACGTAATTTGAATATACCTACCTAATCTAAGTGGCATCGATGATTGCTATAAATAGCAATATTTATGTATTTTATAAGGATGATTATTTATCAATACAGTATTTATTATCGTTAATTGCTTTCCTTGTACCGTAACTTAAATTTAAAAATATCAGAAGCGAGGTTGATTTTTTTATTTAGCAGTTTCTAGGTACATACCTATTGTGATTTTAAATATTACCGAAAACTCACAAAAATAAGTAAGTATGTTAGATAGGTATATCAGCCTATTTAAAGTCCCACTGCAAGGCAAAGACTTCCTTCATTGAAATCGAGTGATAGTGAAATTACTGGGTGTATGAGACTTAATAACTGGTCGTCTCGGTGTAGCGGGCGCAGCCGCTCAGGGCGGTGCCAGACAGTAACTGCTAGTTACTGTTTGGCACTGAACTGTCTAATGGCAGACGTGACGTGAGGCGCTCGCTTACCATCAGCTGTACGATCTGCTCGTCTTGTTACACATTGCAATAAAAAAAGTGATTATAGATACGTGAATAGTAAGCAATCAAATACATAATAGTTACTCATGATGAATTTTAAACTGATTTCAATAGAACCCTCGAGACACGAGTACTACCAGATTCTTGTCTTTTTGTTCTTTACTGACGGTAATAATGATATTTTTTTCATGGCCGTTTCATAAACAAACATAGCGCCATTTAACCTTTACCACACCTGTAATGATACAAATGCAGTTTGATTATTTTATTTTGTACAATATAGATTATAGAGTATAAACTAAAGGACAGAGGACGGACAAATGCAGGACAAAGGCCTTCATTATGAAATCAATTTTTTTTTTATTACATTGTGTAACAAGACGGGCAGATCGTACACCTGCTGGTAAGCGTCACGTCTGCCATTAGACAGCTCAGTGCCAAACAGGAACTAAGCAGTTACTGTCTGGCACCGCCCTGCGCCCACCGAGTCGACAGTTATTAGGTCCCATATACCCAGTTATTTCACTAGCTTCAGTGCCCTTTCCCCAAAACACAGAAGTGCTTGACACACTTCTATTTGGGTCCGGCCGTTATGCCCCCATTCCGGTTTGCCCCCGGCCGGTATGCCCCCACAATTTTAAGTAAATTTGTTCCAGTTTGCCGTTAAAACGTGGGGGCACACCGGCCGGGGGCAAACCGGAATGGGGGCATAACGGCCGGACCCTTCTATTTCACGGAAAAATATCTGGCACAGCGGTGGTACCCACCTAGACGGTCCAGAACAGGAACCTACCACCTGATAAATTAGTCATCAGTTATCGTTACAATGACATAATTGTAAACCGGTACCCAGGTACCGGCTTAATCACAAGGTTTATCAAATGCAGATTAATTTATCCCACAACCCGAGCAGTGTTCGAAAAATGCGACACACACTATTAGTCACGACCGACGCGGGAATCGAACCCAAGACCACGAGATCATGGTACAGTCAGCGCCAAAATGACCTCAGCGTTCAAACCTATCAAACTATCTGAACATTTGACAAAAATCACTCTTAGCACAATACTTTTTGGTGTAAATCGTTTGTTGTTATTTTTGTCAAATGTTCAGATATTTTTGGTGATTTTGAACGCTCTGATCATTTTGACGCTGACTGTACCACTAGACTATCGAGGCGTTCCGTTCCGAAATAACAATATATTCATAACGACACGTGTTAAAGTTCTTATAGCAATAATAAAAGGTTCCTGAATCAGATATAGTGAAGTCATCAAATATTGAATAGGCCTAGTGCGACTAGGGATCGGAAGTTCTTTGTAGCGAACAATGCGACACGTGACCTGACCTTCGGACTGTACCAGTACTGACTTCGGACTGTAACAACTGAGCATGGATATAGTGTGGTAAAATACTGTAATTGTAAAGAAATAATGTTTTTTCAATCGTGTCTCGTACTCGCATTTAATCAATTCAAACGACTAGACCATCGCGTCAACAATATTATTAGTCTAGAGATAAAACTTGATCGATTTATATGAAATTGTTTGACGGACTACTCGTTGGTAAAGGACAGAATTCTTTCTATCTAGGGTGAGGGTGCTTAGTTCCTCATGAGATGGGATGTAAAGAGAAGTGAAAACCACGGACGGAGGCAAAGGGAATTGGGTACTACCGTAATAATGGTTCTTAGATTTCTACCTGAGTCACTGCCTAGAGAATACTTGTTTTTATAGTATTAATCTAAAAGCCTACAATATTTGTTGCAGCAAACTTTGGCTCGTCACTTCCGTTCAACATATTGACATCAGGCGTTTATAAAATAACCTAGCCCTTAAATAAATTGTAAATGCCATATCGTTAATTGTAATAAATTGTGGCTTATCAGTTTCTGGTCTTTTATAAAAATTATTTTTGAATAAGATGTATAAGTAAAATGTTCAAATTCTAACTCACATCGTACGAAACAGAAATCACGTGTGTCGAAGCAGCTTCCAAAATGTCCTAGTCTAGTCATATCGGTATTTATGTATAAATAAAAAAATAGGAATTGATAACCGCTTCGTTTTTGCAGTCGGTTAAAAACAATGACAAATCACTATTGAATATGTCTCGAGACTGTGTCTTTCAGTCACGTTTCTGAAACATATACTCGTATGTATAATTCTTGATAGGTACTGTGTGCGGAGTCTGTTGTCTTAGGCTTAAAATCATGTCAAGTGGGGTTGTACATAATTATTATTACTATAAATTGTGTATAATGGAAATATTTAATAAGAAACGCATTAACTTGGTGAAACGTTTCATTATGGTGTTTAGAAAAATTAGGGTAGGTAAAATTATGGGTAGGGAGGTAGGTATTACTTTTTGGAAGGGATGATACACAGTCGACTGTTAACTTATTCAAATTATAATTTTCTTTGCTGATAAGGTAGTCATAAATTATGAACCTACGTATGGGAAAAAACCTGATGGAGTCACACTAGTTATGCAATTTCAGAGGCCTCTACTACAGCTTTTCCAATTACAGCCTTCTTAGTATCAAAATAAATACAATTTTCGTTATATTAATTATTATTTTTTATATAAACACGCTAGATGGTAGTACATAAATATAAGAATGAGATAGTAATTATTAAATCGCGGTGCAACGAGTATTAAGAAAACAATGATAGTAATGCAACTAGATCACTATCACTGATCTAGTCACTAACGTCAATAGAATCATACTTCTTCATGCAATAAACTATTGCATAAAATACATTCTTAATAAAATCTACAAACTAATTTGATAGTTGGCACGCGTGATTTTATAGTTAAGAACAAAGTTATATACGTGGGGAACTTTGACTAAGAATACTAGTAGGGAAATACACATACTATCATTAAAAGTAGTGTATTAGTAGAGTCATATTTCAGACAGTTCCTGTCTATAAAATGAGTCGGTTTGACCGGAAAAGTAGTACCTACCACTCTTATATCAGAAGTCCGACGTGTGAGTAGTTGCTTCGCTATTGCGCTCCGTTTTGTGGCAGAGTGTCGAAAGCCTGATACAGGCTGTCCCAAAAATGACTCGTCACAGTGACACTGGGGGTAGGCCAGCACAGGGGCATCGAACAAGTCTAACATGACCTCAGTAAAAGTTGCTCGGTTTTCAAGATATTGCCAATTTAAACTTTTTCTAGAATTTCACGGTTTTTAACGTGTTCAGTGCTAGCATTAGGTTAGATAGCCCTTATTTTTGGATTTTTTTTGTACTCTTGTTGCGAATAGACTTGGTTACGATGATAGAGTTAAGATGTTATTTTGTCGATAACTGAAAAACGTGAAAATTTTGAAAAAGTTTAATTTTTAATTTTTAATTTTTTTTATATTATAGGGGGGCAAACGAGCAAGTGGGTCACCTGATGATAAGTGATCACCGCCGCCCATAAGCACCCGGGACCCCCTTGGGGTCTCCGGCGCGTTGCCCGCCTTAAGAGACGACAGTTATTAGGTCTCATATACCCAGTAATTTCACTAGCTTCAGTGCCCTTTCCCCGAAACACAGAAATGCTTGACACACTTTTATTTCACGGGAAAATATCTGGCACTGCGGTGGTACCCACCTAGACGGCCCAGTACAGGAACCTACCACCTGGTAAAATTGGCAATAATTCTCTTGAAAACCGTGCAACTTTCACTGATGTCATGTAAGGCTTGTTCGATGCCTCTTTTGCTGGTCTACCTCCAGTGTCAATGTGACGTGTCATTTTTGGGACATTCTGTATCTATAGATTTTTAACAAACAAAACAGAGATTTTGATAAATGTACACAAGTAATGTAAAGTTTTGTCAGGAAAAAAAAGGCTTAGAGAAGCGAATGAACTACAAATATTTTCGGCCTTCTCTTGCAAGACTTATGCAACTCCAATCAGATATCTAAGACATCTAAGTAATTACCGTCTCAGATGTTTATCATTTATTTAGTTTCGTCACTTTGCCGTTCGCGAATGTAAACATTGAATGATAAGGTGCTCATAATTTTATATAATGAGTTAATAATTATTAAATAAATCTTGAGTTCGTATCTTCATTCCCATGGAGGCTGAACTGGGAGGGGACGTATGAAATTAATTGTTTAGAAGAAGTGATTAGTTTTAGGAAGTGTCCAATAATAAAACAAAATGATGAAACAAGATAAAGTGCCGTTTGAGGAGGCAATGAATATGACAGGTAATTTAGTTTTAATTATACTAATAGGCTAACGAAAGAAATATAAATAAGGGGAGTGTGAATAGAGTTGTTAGAAGGGGAAGGCCTAGAAGGACATTCCATGACCAAATAGGAGATGTCCTGAGGAAAGGTCAGGTCAGAAGTACCCTAAACCGACGGGCATGTATGAGTAGACTTATGAATGTGGAGGAAGCGAAAGTTGTGCGTGTGTCAGGATCGTAGCAAGTGGAAGGATTTGATCTCTGCCTGCCCCTGTGGGAAAAAGGCGTGACTGTATGTATATACTAATCTAATAAGTTGCGTGTAATTGACCTGTAGTTAAATTCTATAAAGATATCGTGTAAAGAAATAAACAGAATTATTCTTCTTGACGAGGGAATATAAAATGTATGTTAAAATAATAATTATTGTGATAAGGAAAGCATTTATGTTACATGCATCTCTTATGATAATCTCTTATGAAAGATAACGGATCAATTATATTTTCATTCTCAATTAGTGCTAAAAATAGTAATGAGCTATTTATAAAAAGCGTATAAAAAGATCTATAATCCGATTAAAATGACGTCAACAAAATAATAGGCTGACAAATACATCATTGTACACCTATCACCGAGTCATGTCAAGTGCAAGGTTGATTCTGCCACAACTTGGCAATAGCCACAAGGCTGGCAGGCTGGTACCGGCGCGTCCCAATCGTGTGTGAAGGAGAAAGCGGGGGAGTTTAGTGGGTAGTGGACGCTTTGTCTCGAGACCCACACACGACCGCAGGTCTAGCTAGCCTGCGGTTATAGCACATAAACGCATTCTCCTCCGAAAAAAAAGGTTGATTCTGCTACAAAAACGTAACGTTATTATCTTGATCTAGCATGGGGCGTATTTCCGGGCCATGACTTGGGAGCACAATGCGGATGGAAGAGCCGCTGTGGTTTTAGTTGGTGTGCTCGGTTTGATTCCTGGGGAGAGGCTAACACTACCTTTCGCGCTCCGGTTTGGATGGTGTGTGCTTTAGGGTGCCGTGCGCCTCGTAGCGAGTACCCAGTAGCGATGTGATAAAGAAAGAAATGTTTTGGTAAAGATTCAGTCGTGGTTAATGAAATGAAATCATGAATTGAAATCACATCATGAACACACACGATGCGACGCACGCGCATCGTTCTATGGCTACATTTAGTTCGACTTCTCAACGATTACAACAAATAGGTACTTTTTTTTTCTTTTTCTTTCATCATAATTTTAGCGTATTCCCGATTGAATCCAGTATGGAGCTCAGGGTCCGTTTCGACTATGATCCTAAATTCAAAAAGCCTGGTTTATTAGCGATGGCTATATTATGACCTCCATAACCCCTACAAGAGAAACCAGACCTAATAGTCGGGACCAACGATTTAACAAGTTTTTCTTTCTTTATTTCTTCAAAGTATACATACATTATGTCTATAATATTTTTTTATTTATTTATTTTTCAGGTTTCGGCATGTTCAACGTGATGACGTTCTTGCTGTGCAGCAGCATCATAGCGGGCATGGTGTTCGAGATCTTCTCCGTCTCCTTCTTGGTACCAGCCAGCGCGTGCCAGCTCATGACGACCAGCAGCCAGCAGGGGCTCATGGCAGGCGTCCCACTAGTAGGTACGTTTAAGGAGCAAGAGAGGGAGAGAAGAGAGAGAGAGAGGGGAAGAGAGGAATAGAGAGGGGAAGAGAGGGGATAGAGATATTATACATGTCTAAGTTTTTAATTAGGTTTTTAATGGCATCATCATTAGTCAGAAGATGTTGCATCCAAAATGGCCAGATTAGAGGAGGCCTATGTGGACTGCAACAACAATCAATCCCCTGTAGGGGCTGTATATTAAGACAGCGCCCGCCGTCTAGCCTTAAATTAAAATCATGCTTGTACGGGTGTCAGACAACGGATGAACTTGTTTAAAAGTAGATCTGAGAATATGAGAACGAAAGTTGAGATGTACATCTTCCAAGACTACTTGCTGAAAGTAAGTAGGTATGGATGTCACCGAAGAGGTACACAAAATTATGCGCAAATTAAATCACCGCCCAAATAATTACTTACACACTGGTAAAACAAAATCATCTTTTTTAATTAATACAGGTGACACTTTTGTGTTCCTAGCGGCTTAATTGCTTACTTTACTTCGTATAATTGACTACTGTAGTTTTGTTTGGTAACAAATGTAGTTAATTCTTATGTAAGCAATTGAATTAGAAGATAAGAGTATTTTTTTGAATAGTAAAATACTCGTTTTTCCTAGTCTTTGCCAGTCAAGTAAAATGTTTTAAATGAAATTATACCTACAACAGTGTGTCTTTAATCATTAGATCATTTTGGTGGCAAGCAACCGCTGTGGCATTATTACTATCATGGAACTGGAGGCATCTCTCAATCTTCTACTTATACCACACTGTCTGATCTTTGAGCCTTTCGAAATATGTAATGGCACCCACAATAATATTGAGGGAACACAGCCAGAGTTGTTATGGCGGTAGATTTCATCTGTGGGGGCGGTAACTAGTCAGTCTGATTCTAAGAAAGCCCTATCACCAATCGGATCCAAGGCGGGAATCTAATGTAAAATACCTCCGGGTTATACACGAGTTGCTTAGTAACTGTTCCCCGGAGACGGTCAAAAACTACAAAAACTATTTGTAAATGATTTATATAAAATCCTCCTTTATCCTCTTCAGGTATAATAGCGACGTCTCACTTCTGGGGCTACCTGGCCGACACCAGGGGCCGTAAGAAGGTGCTCTGCTTCTCTATGATGCTGGCGTGTGTTTGCGGCGCAGTGGCAGCTCTCTCGCCTAACTGGATCTTCTTCAGCGCCTTTAAGTTCTTGTCATCAAGCTCGTAAGTAAATTGATCCCTGATGATGTATCTAAGGTCCTGTCTGTAGAGAATGAAACTGTTGTTTTTGTTGTTGTACAACCTTCTGTTGTTGTTGTCAACCAATGTTTCTCGTACAACCGTTATCATTAGAATCACTAGCACAATCTCCAAGGATGTCTGAACGTATGTCACTATACTTATAAGTGAAACAATAAACAAATATGCATGGTGCGCAAATGCACCTTGTGAGCGGTGGTCTTTGTCTTAAACTAACTATTTATAATGTATGCTAAATCGAATAGTGGAGTAATGCAAAATTCGGTAGACCTTCCCTTGTTAATTATAGCTACTATAGTGTGGTCTACTGTAAGTTGAAAGAGAAGTGGCCTGAGAGAAGCGTCTCTTTCGAGTGGAAGATTCTCTACACTCCTACTTTTTTCCATTTTTGGAACATAGCTTTCCACCTATCTTTATGGGTCATATTAGTTTAATTTATACTTTTATACCGCCTGATCCCACTTTTCCAGGGTTGCAGGAGCATTCGCGTTGTCCATCACATTACTGAGCGAGTGCACTCCTGAGGCAAAGCGATTCGCTTTCCTTGTCTTTACCACGACTGTCTTCTTCTGCTGCAACGGTTTAATGGCATGTAAGTCAAACAGATTAACTACATACAATCGTATTTTACTACAAATACCTATAGGTACTTGTACGTAGTTCGTTCTGGATTGGATGTTTTTATCTGTTTAAAGATATTAAACTTTAAATCCTTTAATTTTGTGGAATTGAATATCTGCCAAACCGTCTCATTGCATTGATCTATGTGTCTGGATGTTTATAAGTATTTATTTATGATTTTTGTGATATTATCTTCATTGCATTTGATACCCGTAACACGAGTGCTTGCGCTTCTTACTTTGGTGTTAAGTCATGTAGGTAGGTATGTGAAGTTGTTCAAAATATTCTATTCAGATGAATGTTTAATCTTACAAACTATTATTTTTCTGTCCAGTGATAGCCATCCCGACGCTTCCCCTCACATTCTCCTACTATGTGCCAGTAGTGGGCATCTACCTGACCTCCTGGCGACTCTTGGCCCTCATCTTCTGCATACCAAGCGCCATGAGCTCCATAGGCCTGATGTTCGCGTACGAGAGTCCGAAGTACCTTCTCAGTGTCGGCCAGGATGAAAAGGCTCTGGAAATTTTGAAAGCCATCTTCGTTATAAATACTCATAAAAGTGGCGAGGAATATCCGGTAAGCGCAAAGTTATAAAAGTTCCTGTTTCTATGCAGTAGGTAAACCTTGAAAATTGTAAGTTAGTAATCCCCTCATTTAAGCTGATGGCTGACAATAACGTGAGATATTATTTATAATCTGCACCCAAACTGTTCCTGATTGTAGAAGACGCTTCGAAATAGAAATGGAACTCATTTAAAAAATCTAATTGGTTTAAACATGTGCTGTAAAACAACAGTAATAAAATGCAGAAGAAAAACCAGTACGAATTTTCAAATAAAAAAATAGTCCATAAGTAAGTAAACATGTTTCTTTGTATAGATCAGGCTGTTACTGTCCTTTTCTTTCTTCGTTAGTATTGTTTTTTATACACAATGATAATCCAATTGTGTCTCATACATTAAACAAAAATACAGGTAAATTCGGTGTCGTTAAATGAAGACAGAAACGCATCGGCTTCGAAAGGATTCTGGGCGTCTCTGGCCGCCCAGACCCTGCCACTGTTCAAGCCACCGCTGCTGAGAAATACTATCCTGCTTTCTGTCCTATACGTCATCGTGTATATTGGGTAAGACTTCTTAAATCTTATTCAACATTTTATCGGTACCTACTGTTAAATGTAATGTCTCGTTACTCTAGAGATCTATGTGCCTGATCTCAAAGTTAATTCCTGGGTCGATTAAAATTGGTGTCGGTTTTTTTTAAATATAGTTCGGGTTTGTGATCGTTAATTCGCGGATTGCAAAAGTATTTTTATTAATCTATTTGCAGGTTTTTTTTTCATATGGTGGTGATTGAGCTCTTACCCATCATTGTTACGATGACTTCAATGATGTCGGCATTGCCTTGATGTTATGCTAAGAATTATTTTTGTAATTTAATTGAATTTATTATTTTAGCCTCAACCCTTTCATGACGTGGTTGCCATTCATCACTGATGGGCTGATGACGTCGGTAGAACGAGGAGACGAGGGCCTGACCTTCTGTCAGCGGATACAGGCCTCACTGAATACTACTAATATTGAACTGGTAAATAAATAAATGTAGACATTACAATGTACAAAGGTGTGTTTAGACTTATCGTACCTATAGTGTTAGACGAAATAGATAGACGCCACAAGCAATTAACCAAATCACAGAATACATATATACCTACTACGTAGCCAAATGAAAGACTCACTTTACAATACTTTCCAAAAAATGTGATGCGTGCTTATTGTTTATAATCTGAACATCGTGCGAGTACCTGCGCAGAACACAAATGTAGGTGTCAGATCACCTGTGTAAACGACGCGACCAGCTAACTTCAGACAAGCCAATTAAGTTGAAGAGAACTATAACTTTCATTATTTCGACTGTTTTAAGGATAATTTGGATCAGGAAATTATCTAATGCTATCGAAAGTTATGTGAAAGGTTGAGATTATTTTTTTATGCAAATTTTATTTTGCGCTGTTTTTTCCTCAGGAGGTTGATGAATGTGCACTGAATAAGTTCGCCATGACCATGACGTGCTTGATAGGCGTCCTCCTGGCCGTCATCAACACCGCCGTTACCTTCGTCATCAAGTACATCAGCAGGAAAACTCTTCTCATCACCATTCAGGTATTTACTAGTTTTCTGGAATAAAAATATCTTACAAAATCACTTGCTTTTCCATTTCTCAGTACCTATTCACATGTTTTTTTATTATTTATAAATAGCTTTTCTAATTCCCAATAATAATTCTACAAGTAAACCTGGACATAACTTAAACAAGTCACCAGTGTCAGTGCTGTGCTTTCTATCATATCCGAAGGCTACACCTTCGGACATGAAAGAAAGAAGATTCGCAACCAAGAAAATAATTTAAGTAGAATTGTTTATAGGGCTACTAAAGGGTTCTGTTCTTCAGTTCTCTCTATATTTGTTGAATATAGCGAGAAATTACAAAGTATTGTCTTTATGGTTACATAAACAATTTGTATATTAACTTTATCTATATCCTCCACCAGTTCGTGGCAGGTTTGGCTGGTCTGCTGGTGAACACGAGCACGTCGTGGATACTCGGCGCGCTGTTCTTCATCACGTTCATCTCTGGTGTCCTCAACTTTGGCTTCCTCTCCACCTTCTCCGTCGACATCTTCCCTACTTACGTCAAGTGAGTCAAATTCTGTTGTGTTATAATTTAGAAAACATTGATGATATAAGATTAAACAACCGAAACGTCTATTATATCGGGGTCATTCTTGATTTAAATAAATATTTATTTTATGTGAATTGAATAATATGTTTCAGCCTTAAAAAAGTTCTAATCGAAGTTAATGATTTATTGGATGATGGCGTTACTTACTGCGATTTGTTTTCTGTTAGACTGTAAAGTTGGCAGCAGATCAACTCTAAAAGTCTCGATTGAAATAGAACCTATAATGCGATTGATATTCAGCTGAAAATTATGGATAAAGGATGGAGTTTTATTTATGTTATTTATTATGTAGTGTTCCAACAGGTGTCTCACGAATATTGTTTCATTTGTGATATTTTCAGAGCAATGGCTGTCTGCATAACGCTGATGGTGGGTCGTGGCAGTGCGTTCTTCGGAATCAATCTGCTTAAGGAGATGCTCCATACTAACTGTGAAGCGTCCTTCTACGTATTTGGAAGCATCACTGTCCGTTAGTATAATAAACTTGTGTAGTTAATACCTATGGCCATTCTGTGTTTTGATTTGATTGATCGGAGGTTGCAGTGATATTGGCTGCAAGAAAGCTGCAAGGTTTGGAAAAGTTGTTAAAACTGCATTGTAATTGGCCATGTCTATTGTCCATATTAGTATAACTAATTAATGCCAGGTGAAACAAGCTGCTAGTTCTAGCAATATTAATATGGGAGCCAGTAAACTTGAAATCAGGCTCGGAGATCAGATCAGTCTGTAGTATGTAAGCACATTGAGAGCTGTTCTTCCTGATTTAGTGTTCCTTAATGGAATAGGCCACCGTGCCCGTTTACCATCACAAGGACTGGGTGTTTGTCTGCCATTGTCTTGAAATGTCATAAATAAAGTCGTTCTTTCCTTTTTCAGTGGGAGGCATTATAGGCTTTCTTCTTCCTGGAGAAAGGAAACCTATCCAGAGGAAATGCCCGGAAACTTGAGAAACACCGTCGCTTCTGCGTGGTTTTAATAAAAGCAACGAGTTTAGAAGATAAGGCGTTAAAGACTGTTTTCTTAAAGTGAAAATAAATTACATAAATGAGTGTACCAATGACTACAAATACTTGTAATATTTTTTGTATCGCTTCTTTACCTTCTTAATGATTTAATTTATAGCAAAAAAGCCTACAAATGAAGCAGTGTCTCTACTTATTTTTTTATAACTGTCGAGTTTCTTGCCGGTTTTTCTCGGCAGATGACTGCATTCCGAAGCCGGTGGTAGAGTCACTCTGTAATTGACGATTCATAAATACTTGATACAAGTTAACATGAATAAAGAATATTTTGATTTTGATTTTGATTTCAAAATGTAAAAAAGATTTTGATACGACAGGATATTAAATTATTTATTTCAGTCATTAATGTGTATTCTGATTTTATTGTCCCTTAAAGAGTATAGTAATTATTTATTATACAGTTTGATGAGCCATTTGGTGTAATGGTCGAGGAGTCGGCTATTATATCAGAGGTCGCGGGTTCGATCCCCGCATGGTACAAACATTTGTGTGCCTGTTTGTATCGGTCTGGGTGTTTCTATGTATAATAAACTCACCGGCAATATAACTAGGACACTTTTTTCATACAAACATGGTCCTTTAGCGTCTCATAGATAGAAAACTATATGGATGTGATGGCAATTTTTGAAACTGTGATTCGACAATCGGTCGTTTGGCCTCTCCATTGACGTAATAATCATTGCACAGCTGCAAATAGTTTTCTATCTATGAGACGTTAAAGTTACCATGTTTGTATGAAAAAAGCCCAGTGGGCAAGTTTTATTGCCGGTGAGTGTAGGTACCTACGTATTTACAAAAAAGCGTATAAGTACTAATGTTTAACCTTTAACCGTTGTCTGGCACCCATAGCACAAGCTAATGCTTAGTTTGGGGCTAGATGGCGCTGTGTGAATAATGTCCTGAGTTATTTATTATTCAGCATAAAATAATATTAATATAAGGTGGCACGTACGCCCCTTAGTGATTTACAGTTGTCAGTTGTTAGAAAATTCTTTAGTCCATCACACCACCGACAAGCATTCGAGTAATGCACGTGGAGGTACCCCTGCACCTCCAGCCCGCTAATGAATTTTAATTTATTTAATTATGTAAATGTTTACAAGAAGTTTACACTGAAAATATAGCACATCCGACACTTTGCCTGTCCGCATACAAAATATACATACATTATGTCGATATATAGAAGAATCTCCTCCCCTGGCAAAAAATTGACACATATTGTCGACAAGCTTGATCCTTCCTAGTCCTACTGTCAGATAGCCCATAAATAAATAAACTTAATACACACCATAATTATGATAATGTTTCATAATGACTAGACAATCTTTTCTACTACAGATTTTAGTTTTTCATACAATTCACGCGAATTTGTGAAGATAATTATCTATACAAATATTAAAGGTATTACAAGGCTCGTGATTAAACACACGCTGATATGGTATACATGTTATACAAATAATTTATCAACTTCCTCGATGGTTACGCAAGTCACCATTATGTATCCATTACAATCTGCTACCTATATTAGATACTGCGACTGAGATATTTATATTTTAACTGATTCGGTGGCACATAATTATGTATGTAATGATATTTGTCTCGATCTACTTGATAAATTTAGCAAGGCTTATCTTTTGTTTGTTGAGAGGTGTGGAGTGATTTCAAGCTTCGTTTTCTTTTAAACCCTGGTCTGGATCTTGGTGCAAGCGTACCTACCCAGATTAGATCGGGATAAAACCCTGGAAAAAAGATCATTTGGTGTTTTCAGTTTGAAGGCTAATTAGTGTTTTAGCTTATATCTTGCCACAAACTATCAAAATCAAAATATTCAGTACTCCAGAGACATTTTATTTATTGAGCATGACTATGTCTAGCCTTGGTTCTTGTTTATGCAGAATACATGGAAGCTCAAGTTAGTTTATCTTGTGTTAAGTCTTATTTAGTTATTATTTCCCAAAGTGCGGGAATCAGATCAAATAAACTAATGAAATAATTTGATATTTTTTGATGCCCGCGCAATATATCCCAGCTCTCAGTCACGTCCACTCCTAGGTGTCAGCTGCATCTTACCGTGATAAATCTTAGCTTCTAGGCTGGCTGCGCTCGGGTATACCTATTAAAACGAGAGTTGTTGAAAATATAATTACAAAACTTTTTAATATGTTAATATCTATTGCACCTACCTATTAGGTACCTATTGCAAAAACCGTTAGATGAGTATATTTTATAACTACGCGAGATTGTAAACAACTAACGACAAAATATCGTTAGCCCGTACAAATTAACTATCTTTTGATTCATTATGGATCGTGCCCGCTTACAATTTATCGATAGATTATAATCTAGCGAATCTAATTATATAAAACTCAAAGCTGACTGACTGACATAGATATCTATCAACGCACAGCCCAAACCACTGGACGGATCGGGCTGAAATTTGGCATGCAGGTAGATGTTATAACGTAGGCATCCGCTAAGAAAGATTTTAATCAATTCCCACGGGAACGGGAACCACGCGGGTGAAATCGCGGGCGGCCGCTAGTTATTTTATTTATAATATGTAGTTTCTGCGCTTTTACGGTGACAAGTACCTACCTGTGTAGGAAAAAAAGATTAATAAAAATCCGTTAAGTAGACAACAGTTGACTAAATCTTATTTTTGGCTTCTGTTATGTATGTATGAAGACTCCTCTGTTACAGTTATCCACCCAGCATCTGTAAGATGGAGAAAATATTGTTGTTATCTTTTGAATTATATGAGACTTCCACAGCTACTTTTTTACAATACGTTGTGCAACTGAAATGCGTACATAATATTATGTCATATCTTTAGAGATGTTTGTATATAATTAGTTATTATTTAGTATTATCATCTTGCAAACATTTGCAGATAAGATTTTTATATAACCAGCAGGAAGATGTTTTTAGATGATAGTATGTATTACTCACGAGGACGCTGACTGACTGGTTTTTAAAAAAGTGTTGTGAGTTTTAAGTTAACGAGCTATTGTGAAAGACTTTCAATAATAGGATTTTGTTTTGTGATGTGTTAAAGACCGATACAAGATGACGAAACTAGAAAATGTGCCATTTGAAGAGGCGTTGAACTTAACAGGTAGGTATCGAATTAAAACTATCGATCTCAGTTAGCCCTTTTTCAGAGGATCATGCATTTAAGAAACGTACTTAATCAAAGATTAGCCAGACTTGCAGCGTGGGATTTGGTGCTAAAGACGTTCGTTTTACTACTAATAAATACTCGGTAAAGTGTGAAGGGGAAGCCCCCAGACTATAAATTAATAATAAATATTTTAGGAACTAATTAATTAAACAAAGAAAAAAGTATTGCAGATGCAAAATCTGCTCATAATAATTAATGCTATAATTTAATTTAGTCGAATCACCTACTTACGATTACTGGAGCGGCTCTTATCAGAATTCAGCACCTTTTGCAAACATAGACCAACTAAATCATGATTACAGGTCTAGAATTACCTACTTGACTTTTTATTCAAAATACTTTTCATCACCTATATACTAGGCTAAAATTCTAACGAATTCTGCTTGTCCTGTCATCAATTGATAGACAGATCGATAAAACGTTAAGTTTCATCTGGCACACCATGGTCACAAAAAGAGCAGGTTATAGTTTATAGCATGAAAGCTGCAAATAGGAGATGTCCTGAGGAAAGGTCAGGTCAGAAGTACCCTAAACCGACGGGCATGTATGAGTAGACTTATGAATGTGGAGGAAGCGAAAGTTGTGTGTCAGGATCGTAGCAAGTGGAAGGATTTGATCTCTGCCTGCCCCTGTGGGAAAAAGGCGCGACTGCATGTATGTATGAAAGCTGCTGTAATGCATTTATATTCTGTATTCAGGGTTCGGCAAGTTCAACCTCCTCACGTTCCTGCTGGTCAGCAGCATCACCGCCGGCATGGTGTTCGAGACCTTGTCCGTGTCCTACCTGGTCCCCGCCAGTGCGTGCGAGCTGATGACGACCAGCAGTCAGCAGGGGTTCATGGCAGGAGTTCCGCTTACTGGTAACTATATCCTTTAACGATGAAATTGTTAAACATTTATTTGATGTAAAAGAGGGAAAGGAACAAGTGTGACATCAGATGGTGAGTAATCATTTCTTCCCAGGCTGCTATAACGTAAAAAAGTACCAGACGCTTTTGCCCGCGTCAAAAATATTTGAAGGAGAAGTTGGAGGTTGAGGTATGGGAAGAGGAGAGGAAAGGGGGAGGTGGTCCGGCCTCCGGAATTTAAACAAAGTTAGAACATCAGTGTTCTGTGATAGGTTGGTACTCCCCGACTGAAAAAGAATGATATTCGTAATGTACATTTTTCAAAAATAGCGAGAATCGGACTTTTTTTTTCCAAGCCATGTGCTGTTCCATTTTCTCTACTGTTCATTATATTCGAAAACGAATATATTATAATAAAACTTTATCAGAGAGAGAAAAAACACCGTTCAAAACGCACTATTCAAGTTACGTCCTGCGGTGCAAAGAGAAGAGACTCTTGAAGTTACTTTGGATGGATATACTTAACGTATGGATTGCCCACAGGCATTATAGCGACGTCGCACTTCTGGGGCTACCTGGCCGACACACGCGGCCGACGGAAGGTGCTCTGCTTCTCCATGATGCTGTCATGCGTCTGCGGCGCCGTGGCTACTGTCTCGCCCCATTGGATCTTCTTCAGTGTCTGCAAGTTTCTTTCTTGTAGCGCGTAAGTTTCCACGGATTCAGTTACTGAATGGATTTTTAATGGCAGAAAGTATCTGATTGACGAAAGAAGATTGTACGAAAATAAGGTGTGTTATCTTAGCTAGAGAGTTATAATTGCATCTGAGGATACGTAGTACCACACTAAACTTCCTTTTTGTGATTTGCACTGTTTTATTCAATAATTTTAAGAAATTTTATACCGTAAATGGAATCGCTACAATGTCGAACTACATATTCACTAATAAGGGAATGTTGACAACAATCGAAGCTGAGGAGGATAAAATTTCACCATGGAACTTTTAAGTCCTTGATCTTAGATGATAACCCTAAAAGCTTTTGTAAAATTGTAGCTTTTGTTTCAGAATCGCAGGAGCTCTTCCTTTGTCTATCACACTGCTGAGCGAATGCACTCCTGCCGAGAAGCGATTTACACTCATTATCATCACGACTACAGTATTGTTCCTCTGCAACAGTATTATGGCATGTATGTGCAACAACAAATATACAACGTTACAATTTAAAAAAATCCGATCGATTTGATTATTTATTTATTGATCATCAAATATTATGCCAGTACATATTTTGAAATCAGGCTCAAATATAAGTGAAGCCAAGAATATGGCAGTAGATCGGAGTGGCTGCTTACTATTTATCTGAAAATGTGTACTTTTTTTACATTTTAAAGTTTTATTTTGCAGAAAGGAATCTCACGATAATCTCTGTTTCTTTTTCCTCAGTGATAACCATCCCAATACTTCCCCTCTCCTTTTCTTACCACGTACCCAGCCTGGGGATCTACCTTAACTCCTGGCGGCTCCTGTGCCTCATCTTCTGCGTGCCAAGTGCCATCAGCTCCATCGGTCTCATGTTCGCCTACGAGAGCCCGAAGTACCTCCTGAGTGTCGGCCAGGAAGACGAAGCTTTGAAGACCTTGAGAGCCATTTTTACTATCAACAACAACAAAAGCGGTGACGAATTTACGGTTAGTCGTTTTGACCAGGTTTTAGCTATAGCGGCAAATAGTGTAGTAAGTATTTAGATATTAATATAAGGTAGGTAACGTCACACACGTTGAGCAAGTAGCTTTATCACTTGTGTCAGATGGGTATCCGAAACCCATATCACTCTCACTCCTCTCTCCCCTGCCTCTTCCCTCAATATTATCTTCTCAAAAGAAGGCAACGTATCTGAGAAACTAGTAGCAACTTTCCATGGGCGGTAGTGATAAATTATCATCAGGTATCACTTTTGACCGTCTGCCTCTTTCATAAACAGGAATGAATAATAGTTAGAAAGTGACTAATGTGTGATCGACTGCGTTATGATTACATGAGATTTAGTGATTATTTTTTCTGGTTTATTCCTAGGTGATGTCATTGACTCTAGATGAAGAAAGAAATGAGTCAGCCGCAAAAGGTTTCTGGCCCTCGCTGAAAGCACAGACATTCCCACTGTTCAAGCCGCCGCTCTTGAGGAACACTATCTTACTTTCAATCGTCTACGTTGTAGTTTATATGTGGTAAGAATCAAGTGTTCATTCTAGCTCGTAATGCTTCTTTATTGTTCATAGTCTTCATTTCAAACTTGAGTGAAATTGGTCGCCATAATAGCTTTGGCTTGTTCCGGAAATATTTATGTGGGAGCTGGTACACTCGAAATGAAACTGGAGCGCGGCAACAGTTTGAGCGATACATCCTAGTGGAACTTTCTTCAATGGAATAAGGCGTAACGGCCTCATACATACCATAAGGTGGAACAGGCAAAGTACCCTTAATTAGCTATTAAGGTCAAGAAGTTTCAGGTCTTTTTAACTTTCTTTCATTAGTTGTGGTATACTATAAATTAAATTTAACCAATTAAATTATGAATATCTCTCTCTCTTCATCTCAAAAATGTAATTAAGTAAGATTTATTGCATAATAACTGTGTAACAAATGTTTGCATTCTAGCCTCAACTCGTATTTCACATGGCTGCCATTTATTACCGACGGGCTCATGACATCTGTGGAGCGAGGTGATGAGGGCCTGACCTTCTGCCAGCGGATACAGGCCTCTCAAGTACAGGTCTCAAGGAACGCCACAAATATTGAACAGGTGAATAACAGAGTTCTTAATTTGCCTTTTTTATGTTTTCCAGTCGATGTACTCGTAGCTCTACAAAATGCTTGTGCTAATTAATCAGGCGTTTACAATATGCAAGATGCCATGCTTTTGTGAGTCAGTGGCAAGTCATGATCACATATAACCGTTTTAGTCGTTTCTTCCTAATTAAAGGCTAGTCTGACATATTCTCAGCAGCTTCCCCAAGTGCTGGTATCAAGAAGTTTTACCACTGGAAAAAATGTAAAGATCAACCTTTACCATGGTAGTGAGAGAAAATCTCGATCCGAAATTTTCATCATTAGATTACGCTTTATTATTATCGAAGCAATTGGTCTAATTTAAAGAAATTAGACCAAAGAACACATTTAGAGATAAAGAACACATTAAGTATTTGGTTTGTTATCTTCTGAATGACGATACAAATTTTTTAACAGCCACTTTGTCGTCGTAATAATATTTGAAACGTTGACTGTACCTAATGACTAATTTCAGATAGACGACTGCTCACTGAACAAGTTCGCCATGACCATGACCGCGTTGATCGGCGTTCTCCTCGCCATCATCAACACTGTCATGACTTGCATCATGAAATATGTCGGCAGAAAAAATCTTCTCATCATTATACAGGTTTACATATAGATTTAACTATTCATTTTTGTTATACTTACTATTGTCTTAAAAGTTACTTATAATATCATGTCTGTAAAAGTGTATCATACGTAATGACGTTTGAATCTTTGTTCATGTAATATTGCACCTGTACGCACAGGATTTGATTTGGCTAATCGAGCAAGACGGTTTTGACGTGATAACGTCTTATAATTCAAAGGAGCCGGCTGCACGCACGAAAAAACATGACTCATGCGGCGTTACCTCGCTCTGAGGCTCCATTTAGGATGGCCGCCAAATAAGGCCCGCAACTAAGCACGTTGCGTTTGTTGTTGCGTTTGCCGTGGATATTGGATATCATGTGCAATTTTTTATGAGGTAATGACAACGATAACTAAATGTTTACATATAATTAAATTATATTTATATAATATAAAAAAATTACTTAAATATTAAAACTAAACTCAAAACAATTTTCTTATGACGTTGTCACGTTCAACTATCGTCAGTAAACCGACTTTACAGACAACCGATTTTTTAATAATGATTTGCGACTTAGGTACCTACGTTCATATCTATGGCAAACAAAACCTTTATATATTTTGGCTTGTCTTACTTAAGAACAGATTCAATGGATACTATCATACTATAATAAAATATTAAAATTACTAAAATTTCCTATTCTCAGTTCGTGTCAGGGTTGGCGGGTCTGCTGGTGAACATAAGCACATCGTGGATAGTGGGTGCGGTGTTCTTTATCACGTTTATCTCTGGTGTTCTCAACTTCGGCTTCCTCTCCACCTTCTCCGTCGACATCTTCCCCACCTACGTCAAGTGAGTCAATGTAGATATCAACATTTCTTCGAGTGATTTGTCTCGTTTTAGTCGGGGTACACTTAAATCATGTGCCAGAAATTGGCAATTAAGTCCATTACCCAGACAGTCTTCATTTATTTGGAACCCTTGATAAAAGCCCACATCATAGTCAGCCCAGGAAAAGACTTATTAAAGTCTCTCATATATAATAATATGAGAGACTGTCATCAGACATACGTAACCCTTGATAAAGTATTCAGACCAATGGATCATAGTTATACAGCCAGCCAGCTAGCCAACAAAATGGTTACTTGTTGAGTATTTAGGCAGACGCCTTGTAATACAAATTCACCATCCGCCCAAGCATTTGAATGTGTCAAAGTGAAAGCATTTATCAATTTGATTTTAATGGGGCCTGTTGATTCTTGCTTTATTTTACAGGGCCGTGGCTGTCTGCATTACCCTAATGGTGGGCCGCGGTAGCTCCGTCTTTGGGATCAATCTCGTTAAAGAAATGCTTCAGTTCAATTGTGAAACATCGTTTTACATTTTTGGGAGTATTACGATTTGTAAGTACCTATGTAATTTCTACTCTATTTATAGTTGTCATTTGTCTGGTTGTGCTAGTAATTTGGAAAACGGATCCTGGACACAGCACACATTTTGAGCAACTTATAATTACAAAAAAAAAACACTACACAAATGTTACGTGATGAGATTTAGACCTTATTTTTTTTATCGGAGAATAGCCTTGCCTGTCAACTTTTAAAAGGCCAATTCTGTCATTTTATTGACTTAATATTTAACTATAAAGAAAATATTATATTCTTCAAAATCAAATATAGTCACTGACTGTATTACTTTGTAATTAGTGCTTAACGCCATCTATGCTCGATGTAAAGCTTTAGCTTAAACAACATTTTCCTAAGTAAGTTATACAAGTATGTACCTAGTCAATAGTCATAAAGATGGCGCTAAAAGTGCAAAAGTGTCTGGTTTTCTTAAAACGGTTTCAAGCCAGTGTGCCGCTGTCAGAAAAGTGATATAAAAACATAGAAAGTAATTTTTAAAATAATTTAAGATGCAGCACTTATAATGGAATTTGTGTTTTTTTTTCCAGTGGGAGGCATCCTTGGTTTTCTTCTGCCTGGTGAGAGAAAACCAACAGAAAAGAAATGAGTGGAATTATACTCCGTTTGTGTAAATATGTAAAGACTGAATGCTTAAGGATGAATCAAATATTTAATTAGTAAATAAATATTAAATATATTTTAAATTACATATTATCTGCTTGTTTTATTTATATAACCTCTAGAATTTAAGACACAGTAAACAGAACGATTATAAAACGTATTACATATATAAAACTGTTAATGTAACACTGTAACGTACTCATGTAAACTGTTAACATTTCAAAAAGCTGTAAAGTTAGTTTTATTAATATCAGTTCCCTTTTCTGAACGCAATTTTATAGTATTTCTTATTTCGTACTACCCTCACTCGAAAATATTTATAGTAAAGATTAATGTCAAATCCGATCTTTCATTTCAAAGCCAGGCTGCGGTAGACGCGTGCGCAGAAAATTATGCCGATTTTTTGGATTTTACTATAATTTAAATAAATACTGAACTGTTTTATCGCCGAGAAAATGACACCTTTTCAAGTTATATTAAACATATTTGTTTACGTTGCGGTCGTTTGTCCGGTCATCGAGGTGTTATCTCAAGCACATGGGAGACCAAAAGGAAGATTTGGAGCTCGTAATGATGGTAAAATAATACTTTTTAAGTTTTTTTGTCGGTTTTATATAAGTAGTTACATATCTTAGTATTAACAATTAAACACATTATAGATTTGAAATAAAATAAGAAGGTACGTACGTCCCTGTTTAAAACACGCAGGTTAGTTTGTTTTCAAGTATAATTATAGGGAAGTAGGTTTGAATTAGTGCCATAAAATGTTCTTGGTTAGATTCCAGTTTAAGACTAATATCGCACAATCTTACACAAATAAAGAATGTCAGTGTGCTTCTATAAATTGTAGTGCAGCTTGGAAATATGTATAGATATAAATTTTTGTCTTTTTAATCACTTAATTTTACTTTAATAATTTTTAAAAGTGAGTTTATTCCTAAATCGACATAAAAATCGGTACATAAATCGATTCATGGTGTTTTTTTGCCCCTGCTGTTGTTTTTTCTGCCACTCCCGTCAGTTCTTAACTCACACCTCAGAGTAGGTATTACTAGTACGTTAGTACTAACTATAAAATTATTCGGAGATTAACTCCGATTTACCTACATACACTAATAAAATTTAACATTAAACAAAAAAAAAATGAAATAAAAACAACCAGTTACTAATAAAATACTCGTATTTGTTCATGATTTCAAACCTCTTTCGAGGTAAAACGTTTTTTATAATCCATAGGAAAAAGTTTGGAATTTAAAAATAAAATGTAAGGCAGTATTTTGTTTTTTTAAAAAGGTGTTTTTATAAATACAATAATTATGTACATAATTAAGATAATAAATATAATGTGAGCAGAAATGTCGTGCGTTAATTAGTTAGTTAATACCTATAGTTAAGTTTTTATTTAGATAATCTATGGCGGTAAGTCTTATCTTATCTACATTTTATTTTAGTGTAAAGGCTTATGGACTTTATTTTCGAGTTAAACACACAAAACACATTCCATATAATTGTAAATGTATATAAATTATTTATCTACTACCGGGCTATTTCATAAATCATAAATCATTTATTTGCGAGGAAACATGGTAATAGGTACAGATGTATGGTCCACAATAATATAGCACATCACATTTCGCCTAGTCGGCATGCAAATATAATTTTAATCACACAGATAGCAAAATATTCTAGAATAATTAACATTTATATAATCACAACATAACGTACAATTTCAAATTTAGCTAATATCCATTATATATAATTGAATCATGTCACACTAATGTTACAATTTAAAATGTCAATAAGTAATACATGTAATTTAAAGGTATGTCAAAGATAATAATTTAATAAACTCGTACAGGTCAAAATTTCAATGTCATTCTATTCCGTCAAAGGGTATTATGCCTCTAAATATTCCCTAATGGTATAAAAACATCATTTATTTATTTACGTCCTAGCTAGTTTTCATTTAGGTACCCGTTGGTATTAATTAATTTAAAATATTTAGTAATTAAAGATAAAAGATCGCATAAAGGTACGCTTGCAATACGATCCAGAATTTGACATGTCCAGTTATTACATTGGAGTGCCAGAGGAAATCAATTAAATCAAGCCATGATTGGTTTTGTAGGTTTCCTCACGATGTTTACTGTCACTATCATTTCTGATACCACCAGCTATCCCATATGGATAACTAGTATCTATACCTACCTACTTATCTCTATCTAATACCTTACTAATATTTTCTTTATTATTATTATAAGAGGGAAGATTTGATTGTTTGTTTGTTTGTATTGAATAGGCTCCGAAACTACTGAATCGATTTTATAATGCTTTCACTGTTGGAAAGCTACGCTATCCCCGGTGAACATAGGGTACTTTTGATCCCGGAAAAATGAGGGGAAGGGGGGGATATATGAAAAAGAAATAACGCGCGGATTCCGTGGGCGGAAGGCAAGTCTGGAATAAAATACATTTTTAAGAACATTTTATATCTAGGGCACGCACATGTACAAGAGCCTCCCTGCGCAGTGTGCCCCCGTCAGGGCCGCTGCGTGCCGTTGGTGCAGTGCCCCGCGCGTTTGAGACCCGGTTCGAACAACCCTTTCTGCCACCTGAAAGGCAGCAATGTGCTCGGCGTCTGCTGCTTCACTGGCAGCCATCATGCAGGTTAGTATCACCATTATGCTGGTGAGTAAAACTTATTGTGCTGGCCTTTTTTATACCCCATCAGTTGGCAGACAGGCTCGCAGCCCACCTGATGGTAAGCGGTCACTACAGCCTATTCCGTTTCCATTGAGGGAAACTTCATCAGGAAGCGTCGTTCAATGTGCTGCCAGACTGTAGGTTCTGATCTTCGAGCCTTAGATTTCAAGTGTACTGTCAAACAAAAGTACTTATTAGGATTTTTGACCCACGGGTGGTCAAAAGTCTTAATGGTCACAGCAGTGACGAGAACTGGCTTAATTACTAATTGCCAAATATTTGGGATCGAAACATCAGGATCGGGTCTTCACAGGATTTTTTCTGTGATGATTGAGCGTTATCTGGTGTCATTTTTATGATTCCAAAACTGTCCTAGAACTAGCCATCCAGCGCGGAAATGTGTCAAATCTAATGTCCTAGGGAACAGCCCTATAGACGGGGTCTTTCATTGTAAAATTTTGAGCTTTTATTTAGGTATTTTATTCCATTCCTTTTTTTATTCAATAAATAACCAAATCCCTAGATTTAGGTAGGTATACTGCAATATGAAATAAAATGATGTAGGTATAATGAATAGGCAATCTAGATTACTGATTTGATTGCTTGTTGTTTAAAAATCACCCAAATTGCATCTAATCAACTTGACTTTTACTAGGCTTGATTTTATGACTTTCAACGAAACAGAGAAACATAATTAATTAATCGAAAATAATGAACTTTAAATAAACTAGATCGCTAAAGCTAAGACATTGCCTGGAGGAAACCCTAACTTATAAACATGGTTATAAACTTACAAGTTAAGTTACGGATACATAAACTATATTAGAAACTAAAACGCATAGTTGCTTAAATAATATATCCATAGACATAGAACTGAAACAGAGAAATGAACCAGGTCAAAGAAACCGGATGCTATTAAATGGTCTTCTCTGCAGCTGAATCAGACCACCAAGCTCGGAAGTCGTCGGCACCCAACGCTGAAGATGTGAAGACAGTCCACCACCGGTCCAGGGAGAAGTTGCAGCAGTGGCTCACCAGGGAGAAGAGACTTCTGGACAACCCCGATCACGTGCTTGTCAAGTCAAGTTCTCCCAGTTTCGCCCACCATCTGGTAACTCTTTTTTTATACCACGAAATAAAATGAAATTAAATAATTTATTCTGCAAATAGATTGCTAAGAAATACACTTGAAATCAAAGGCTCGAAGATCGGATGAGCCTACAGTCTGGCAGCACATTGAGCGACGCCTCCTGGTGAAGTGTCCCTCAATGCAATAAGCCGCAGTGGCCGATTACCATCAGGTGGGCTGCGTGTCTGCCTGCCAACTGACTTAGTTTTAAAAAAAAAACTTTTGCACACCAATAATTTTTCCCCAAGCAGCACTTCGACGTCCATGGCTTGTTGAGAAAAAGTGCCGAAAGGAACTCAACAGTTTGCCTTTTTAAAAGGAATTACGAATACTCTGATGGTATTCCAACCACATACAATTTACTTCCACATACCTAAGCTCTTCTATGCTTGGTCGAATTCTATTAGTCACAAGAAAAAAGCTTCAGCAGAGAGGTCTAAGGTCATAAATGGTTTTGAAAGACGGACCCCGAAAACAATACTTTAGCTTCTATCATTAACTGTACACTCTATGAGAGTCCATATCGTATATCTTCTAGGAGTTGTTTTTTTCAGTCTATGGTGACATACGATAAGCGAGCAGATGAGCTAGGCCGAGGTGGTCTCCTTAACCTGTTCGCAGCCCAGGAGCTGAGGGCGCGTGACGCTTTATCTGATAACGAATTGTCTCTTGGCCTAACGGACCATACAGATGGTAAGTACAAGCTTAGTTCTTAACTGCCTACGTAGTGCAGTGGCTGTAGTTAGAAGTGAAGTCCGCGCCATGACCATTTTGAGCCCAGGTCAAATCCCCAGTCGAGCTGAAAATTCGTGATTGGGTGTTTCCGTTTGGGAAATACTAGGTCACAGTCGGAGCCTCGGAAAGCACGTACATACCTGTTTATCCTACGCATGATCTCTCCGCGGTCGTGTTAGACGGCTGTTCCACCATTCTATCAGAGTGAGGGAGTAGGAAGTGTGCACTTACCAATACATCCTGCGTAATTGGTTCATCGTACAGATTGGAGGCTGTGACCGAGATTAGGTACTTAGTACATTTTAACTGTCAATTATTTAGGAGCTTCTGAATGTCCAATATGTCATTTCTGTTTACTGGATTGAAACTCTCTCTATTACTCACAGTACCAATTTTAACGTTATATAATAAATGTTAAGGAAATTCTATTTCTGGATTAGATTAAAGTGTTTACCTCGGTTTCATATCTTTGTTAATATTGTTAGACTTTCAATGTAAAATACGTTTGCATTTAGACGTTTGTGAGCCAAACATGTAAATTGTAATTAGTTTTTCAAGGCGTGTTGTTTTAAATGTTTCGAAAATAGATAGGAGTATTTAGCTATAAACAAGCATTTTGTTAAAAATAAAAGATCGCGTCCAATGATTTATCCTACTAATATTATAAATGCGAAAGTCTGGATGTTTGGATGTTTGGATGTTTGGATGTTTAGATGTTTTGATGTTTGTTGCTCAATCACGCCTAAACGGCTGAACGGATTTAGATGAAATTTGGCACACGTGTAGTTTAGAACCCAGAATATGACATAGGCTATAAAATTCCTACGGGAAACGTCTTATTCCCGCGGGAATAACAATTTTGAAACTACTGAACCGATTTGAATAATTCTTTCACTGTTGGAAAGCTACACCATAAGTAGCCAATTTCCCGGTAAACATTGGGTACTTTTGATCCTGAAAATGTGGGGGGAAGAGGAGATATTTGAAAAAAGAGATTACGCGCGGGTGAAACCGCGGGCGGAAGGCTAGTTTAAAAATAAAATGCCATCGTTATCATCGTCATCAGCGTACATTGGTCCATTGCTGGACATAGGCCATATATCACGTTATTTCTGATGTTAATGATTCCATTCAGGACCATTCTGCCCGCCGCCCTCAACCTGCCCGCGGCAGCCGAGTCGCTACCGAAGCATCGGCGGAGAGTGCAACAACCCCAAGTCCACCAGCTGGGGAGCTGTGCACACTGGATACGAGAGGCTGCTGCCCCCGGACTATAGCGATGGTGAATGAGTATAAAAACACTTGTACAATCCATTAAATATAGTACTTACATTCGAGATATTGATGTGCAAAAAAGGACAAGGGATAAAAATTAATTTCTTAACAATGATGGAACCTTGACTATTTTTTTGGTTATATTTTACCAGTGGTGGAAATGAAGCATCACACACGACGTAAAAGAAGAGGAAAGATTTTCTTTTATAGCGCCTTGTCCCACCCAATCTAATTAGGGTTATAATTGAATTGCGATCTCTGATTTGATCTAACTGAGTCACAGTAACTTAGTTCATTACAATCGAGCGTCTGCCATCTGTCGTCCTTAGCTCTTATCAGAGGAACCATACCATTTGAATCATGATTACGCAGCTGTTGTGATCTGCATGTGCAGGTTTCTTTATCTTACAGCTAAAGGGCTGTGAAGCCATGACTCAATAGGTTTACTTCCCCGGTTGAGGGTTACGAAGGTCAGATAGTAGTCGCTCGAGTGTAATAAAATCATGGATGGATCATGTTGCGATCGTTCCCCTGACTAAGTTGGAATAAAATGCAAAAGAAAGAAGAAAAAGAAGCCCCTTATTATAAACTAGCGGGCGCCCGCGGTTTCACCCGCGATGTTCCCGTTCCCGTGGGAATTGATCAAAATCCTTTCTTATCGGATGCCTACGTCATAACATCTACCTGCATGCCAAATTTCAGCCTGATCCGTCCAGTGGTTTGGGCTGTACGTTGATATCTATCTATATCAGTCAGTCACCTTTGAGTTTTATATATTAAGATATTTATTATATTCATTATAAATATACTCTTTTAACAGGAACATGGTCCATGCGAGCGTCCAGCACTGGTCTGCCGCTCCCAAGCGCGCGCGCAGTCAGCAGCGCTCTCATCCTGGACGGGAGCCATCCTGATCCTACACACAACCTCATGTTCATGCAGTTCGGCCAGTTCATATCCCACGATACCACCGCTGGAGTCGTCTTCACTATTGGTAAGGTTTCTTACAACGAATGTGCCTGAGTATTTTTAGACGAGGCCTCACTAAGGGCTGATTTTAAAGTCAAGCTGATGCGCGTAAAAGACAGCTTTTTCGGTTTTCTTTACAGTTTAGACAGTTGCTATCTTACAAAAACATCGATACTTGCTTGTCAGTGTGACTCTCAAATCAGCCTTATTGATATCCAAACGGCCCGAGGAAGTATCTAGGATATTTTTGACTAATTATCTTCATTCAGGCATTAACAAACTGAAGGTCTTCTCTGATCCTTTTTTTTACTGGATTATACTAAGCACCCCGAACAAGCTTTCTCTCATTTGAATACAGCGATCTTTGGATGGGGATGCAGCACTTGACATTAAAAGGCCATCCTATATTTCCGACTTTCTTTAGGATGCTAGACGTAAGACGGTGTTGGATTGGGCCGGTCAATCGACACAGAGCGGGCACCGGCTCGTCCTCTCCGGATGAAAGGGGAACCGGGGGAGTTTAGTGGGTAGTTCCCACTACGCTTGGGTCCCGAGTCCCACACACGGCCGCAGGTCTCGCTAGCCTGCGGTTAAGGTGCATAAACGCATTCTCCTCCGGAAGAAAAAAAAGGACGGTGTTGGATTGGAAGCAATATCCTTTCCAGGATTGCTATGTAAGTAGCTAATAATGCTACTAATACTAATAACTCGATGTAACGTAATTGCTTGAGAAAAATATTATCTATCTTGTAAGAAAGTGGTCAGCGAATTTAATTGCAGTGATCATTTACTTGTGAAATGGTTAAACTTGTATTACGCATGTTCTTGGAAGCGGTTCTGTAAGTGTAATTCCTGATACAGGTTCCCTCGAGTTGTCCAATTAGTCATTAAGGTAAACATCAGGTGTCATAGAGGTATACCTATAGATAATAATAATAATAATAATAATAATAATCTTTATTTCCGAAAACAGTACAAAAAACTTCTTAAGATAGCGACTTCTGCACTAAGCAAACAATTGCTTGTATCGCAGTAGTCCGGTGACAATTACCAAAACCTTTGGATTGTACAATATGGCCGGGGTTTACTAACAGAATTAAACTAATGAGAAAATATAAAAAATTAAGTTGATAATAACATTGTGCCAAAGTGAAATGAAATGTTATAATAAGATGAATTCATTTGAATTAGAATTAATTAACATTGAGCTTTTATAATATACATTAAAATGAAAATTACTATTTTTCAAAAGATACACTTAATTAAGAATCTAAAAATACTTATGATTACTATAAATATTTTCTTTAATTACATTATTAAATCTATCGCTAGTGTGTATGTTTTGTATGTTTGTACGTGTGTTTAGGTGTTGTGAGTGAGTGTATGTGTGTGTTAATGTGTCAGAAAGTTCTCGGTTTGCAGGTAGTCTAGTTCCATCAACCATGTCTCGACAATCCGTTTCGTTTCACGTCGAGTAGCTTTCGTGATTTTAAAAAGGCGACAAATTTTGTTGAAAATTCGCGGTAACAGGTAGAATGGGTGACGCTTCGCGAATGTTGTGCGGACTACTGGGACGGGGACGACGTTATGCACACGTCTCTTCTTCACTCGTTCGTGATCCTTTGAGCTTATAAAGGCTCTGTGTCCAGCCATGGCCGCCCTTAGAATAAACAGTTGGCGTACCCTTAGAACCTTGCATTCCTTGTAAAGCAGGTTAGTATCGAACCGGAATGGTTTGGACAGCATCACTTTCAGGACCATTCGTTGAGCTCTTTCGAGTTGGATGAAAGTTGATTTAATGGACCCGCCCCACGCCTTGATGCAATAAATCAATATTGATTGGCAGAGTGACTTATACACCATCATTAAAACCTCTCTGTTGGCCGAGTGTCTGAGAGCCTTCAGAATAAAGGCGGTTTTTCTAACTCGGGCAGACAAAGTTGCTATATGGTGTCCGTATGATAATTTCTCGTCCAAAACAACTCCCAGGTATCTTATTTTCTTCGTGTGGACAATATGTGGACAGTCACAAGTATTATAATGTTGCCCCAGGCAGCTATGTAGCTTCAGGAGATTCGTTGGAGGGGGCTGCGAGGCCTTTGTCTTATGAAAGGCCAGGAGCGCTGTCTTATTGACATTTAGTGTTAGCAGGTTTTTTCTAAGCCAGTCGAGGACAGACACCATGCCTCTCTGTGCTATTTCATATGTGTCGTTCCACGTTGGTCCCTGAAACAGTATGACTGTATCATCTGCGTAGCATACCATGTTAGCCCCTTCAATTGGGAGATGAAGAAGGTCACACATGTAGACAAGAAAGAGTGTGGGGCCGAGAATGCTACCCTGAGGCACTCCAAATGCCACAGGAAGTTCGCCGCTGACATCGTTGCCCACTCGTATTCGCTGTTTTCGCCCAGTGAGGTAGCTATTCAGCCACTCCTGACTCAGTCCCCTAAAGCCAAGGTTATATAACTTTTTAAGCAGTATTGGTATCGAGACGGTATCAAATGCTTTTGACAGGTCTACAAAGATACCTAGGCAGTTCCTGCCTCTGTCCAAGGCTTTGGAGACAATGTCATCTACCATCGCTACCGCGTCTTCGGTGGATTTACCACGTCGGAAGCCAAATTGCATGGCCGGTATGATATTGTGTTTTTCGAGGTAGGACACCATCCTCCTGTTCACAATCTTTTCCAGTAGTTTCGAAAATATTGTGAGCAGTGATATAGGACGGTAGTTTGATGGGTTACGCTTGTCTCCGTTCTTGTGGATTGGTATGACTAACGCTGTTTTCCAGCATTCAGGGAAAACGCCAAATGAAAGACTCAGGTTGAAAATGTGCGTTAGTGGTCGTAAAATCAAATCCTTCAACTGCTTGATAAGCTTTGGGGTGCACTTGTCGATTCCAGGAGAACTATCCGGCTTCAAGTCCGCTATTAAGTTGTCAACTTCGTTCACGTCAGTGGGTGTCAGGAAGAAGGATTGTGGTCTGGGAGTGTGCTCTTTAACTGTAGCGGCGAGGGATTCTTGAGTGGCAGAGATTTGGTCAAGAATTCTGTTTGCGAGAGTTTTGCCCACACTTGTGAAGAATTCGTTACACTGGTTTAGTGAGGAGATTGGGTCGGATTTAATTTGGCAAAGTTCTGTGTTCGTATCCAAGGGTTTCCTTAGATGGCAAATTTCCTTGATAGTATTCCAAAGCTTTTTCGGGTTGTTTTTATTGTTTGTAAGAGTTTGATTTTCGTAGCTCTTTTTAAGTTTCCGTAATAAGTTATTTAAAAAATTGCGATATCTTTTGTAGCTCATTTGTATTATCTCATTAGTGGGATTTTGTCTAGCCTGTAGGTGCAATTCATCTCTATGCTTTTGGCATCTGATTAACCCTGGCGTTATCCAGGGTTTCAGGTTGTATTTCGAACGGCTCATTGTAACGTCTTTAGTGTTGTCGTCGATGGCGGAAGTAATGATCCTATTAAACATCGAGGTAGCCTTGTTCACGTCTTGACATTCCTCCACACTTGTCCAGTCTGCCTGTCGAAGAGCATCTTGTACAGCACCATAGTCTGTTTTGCGGCAGGAACGTTTCTTGGTTGACTTAATTGGGCCGATTCTCGTTGATACTAGACAGATGTAGTGGTCGGTTATGTCAGTAACACATACCATTCCCAGCGTATGCGTTGGACGTCTCACAAAGCAGTGATCCAGACAGGCTAACCCTCTTGTGGGTTTCGTTATTGCCGGTAGTAACTGATGTTGAGCCATCAGAGACAAGTAATCTGTGGTCTGTTCGCTTAGAGCATCCAGACCAATATCCATATTCAGATCACCAACAACGAAGACATCTCTTTTGTCATGAGCATCCCGTAGAACTTCGTCTAGTGAAATCATAAAGCTATTTGCGTCTATGAAGGACGGAGACCTATATATGCCCAACACCAACACCTTGGAATCAATGTCAATTTCTAAGCAGTTGCAGTCTACGCAAGAGGACTCGACCACATTCATGTTTAGGTTTTCCGAAACATAAGCCACTACTCCGCCGCTTTTATTTATTTGTTTATGCGTTCGGAATGAAACGTACCCAGGCAGTTGAGGAACCAATGAGTTTTCGTTAAGCCAACATTCCGTCAGGATAATTAGATCCGGAGCAATGCCCATTCGTTTCAGAGTAACCTGAAAGGCATCAAAGTTATGTTGAATGCTACGTATGTTGAGGGTGAGTAATTTGAAGTTATGAAGGGAAGAGATAAATTCCTTGCAACTCTCTATCTTATCAAGTTGTAAGCAGTCTATGGAAAGGGTTTCGTCGAGATCTACTGTGTGGTTATTTATATTAAAATTATACTTTTACTAATTGAGAAAAAATTGTGACTTGTGAGTGATTTTGCATTTAGACTGCATTTTGTGTGAATTATCTCTTCCTTAGGTTGAGTTTTCGTTGAAAGTGTGTTTGAATATGAGAGCGTGCGGTGTGTTGTTGTAGATATGTATGAGTGGGAGTGTACAAAGATTTGTTTCCATTGATACAATTTATAAGACATATTATTTGTACAAAATAAGGTTACCAAAGAGATCATAAATACTCGTAAAGACGCTGTTATAAAAGTGATTCTATTCCTTAACTGCTTCTTGTTCTGCCGCTTTTGTTGGTCCGACTTTTTTGTCCAGGTCTGCCAGGTTGAAGATACGTATAGCTTGTCTGCCGTCGGCCTTTCTAACGAATATTCCTCCATTTCGAACCCAGCAATATCTGAAATCATATTCCTTCGAACGATGTCTGGCGTGACGAAATAACTGCCGGTTTGGTTTTGTAAGTCTCTCGTTGATGAATAATGGAGTGGGTTGGCCATCTACAATGTTCTCTGATGTCGTATTTCGTCTGCTCTTCGCGGCTTTAAGAATTTCATCACGCTTGCGCTTTCTGACAAGTTTTACCACGATAGGCCGTGGTTTTAAACTGAAAGTTTTCTGGTTAGTGTTTCCTTTTGTTACCTCACGTGTTTTAGGACCCACTCTCATAACATCATTAATGTCTGTTTCAGATACTTGCACACCAATTTTTTGAGAGGTTGCAATAACTATTCTGACGAGGCTTTCATTCTCCTGCTCGGCCAGCCCTGTAATTTCTAAGTCGTTGTTCATGTGGTCCTGCTCACGGTCAGCCAGTTGCTGTTGAAGAATTGCAACTGTCGTCTTAAGGCTGTCTATTTCAAGTTGCGTGTTTCTTAGTATAGTAGAATGTTCATTAAGTGTTTGTGTTAAGTGCCCATTAATGGAGGCCATTTGTTGCTTTATTTCAGCATTTTGCGATTTCACCTCACTCACTTCCTGTCTCAGCTGGCGTATTTCATTCAGTAACATGGATATTTCGGTACTCTTTGGTAAGTCCTTGAGTAGCTGTGGTCGGCTGCCTCTCAAAGTGTTTACGTTGTCACATGTGAAGGTATCGTCATAGTGCCCCAATGATGAATTATGGCGTACGGGCGTCGAGGTGTTATCACCTTTAGGCCGGGCGCACACACATGTGGGGCACCACCAGTCGTCCTTATTAGTTTGTGTAAACTTTTGGTATTCATCCTTTGACATATTTATGCAGATTAGATCATAAGTGTCCTTACACTTTGCACATTCCATGTAAAAGAGGTCTTTGATTAAAGAGTTACAGCCAGAACATTTAGATGCCATTTTTTTTTTATCCGTAGCTAAGTATTACACGCAAGCCTTTGGCAGTTTTATGCGCGCGCAGCGAGAGCAGTAGCAAACAAAGCAATTCGTACCCGAACAGTTCCAGCGCGGAGACGATCACGGGGCGAGCGCGCTCGATGATAGCCGAGTGACGCACGCGCAGCCTCGGTGACACGACGAGTAGGATCGGTGCTCGGCTCCGCGCACGAAAGTGATGATTCACGCGCAGCGGAATGATGGTTAAATCTTGAACGGTTTTTTGGCGTAATAAAATTGAGATTATTCCCCCATTATTGAATGCAATCGAAAACCAATGCGTGCATTGCATGGACAGGGATAAGGGCTACGCGATTATGTAATTTTTGTTACGTGTTTTGCGGATTTAATAACTAAATTGATTTTTTTAATGACGAGCGACAAGAAGTACGTGTTGTCGCGCGTAGACCCGCGGCCGCGATCATCAGATAATATTTTATGTTACAAAATAAGGTATTAGAAATTTGTTATTCCATGAGTGTGATAATTTGATAAAGTATGGTTTTAATGAGAGTAGCCCTGTGGAGTAGCATTTTAAATTCAGCACAAGTCAGAAAATTTTAATGGGTACTAATCCAGTTGATCTTAGAAGTTGTTTTTGGTTTAACAAAAAAAGCGTTCAATCCCCGGCTATAAACCTACACGTGTTTTTCTTTTGTTATCTTTTCAATTAACTATATTAGAATTACTTAGAAATAATGACTTGTCACGAGTTTATCCGTGCAATTACGAAGACTAGGTTAATTTTAGCGTAATATGAATTCATTCCCAAAATGTTCCCCCTACATCTTAATGTACAAATTGCAAACGCACGATGTATAATAACGATATTTGCATTTTAAGTGTCATTATTTTTTCCATTCCTTATCCCACACTTAGTAGGTTCGATGCAAGATGTTTTGTCCTTCGTCAATTATTTTACAATCACTCTTTTTATGTCCTTAACATACTTCACGCAATCCATCGCCTTGTATCGTCTATATCATGCCAGCTTGGCATTTCTAACCTTAAGCGCTGCACAGACACTTTAATAGAATTATATTATTATTTTGGACTAAGCTAGCACTTGACCACAAAGTTGCCTGATGTTAAACAACTATGCGGTCTACGATGAAGCGCGCTTGCATTGAAAAGCCCGTTAATTCTGGCCTTGAAGAGCCCCAAGTTATATTGAGAAGGAAAGACAGATTCGAACAGAGAATTCCACTCCCGCGCAGTCCGTATCAAGAAAGATAACTAAACTAAAGCATATCGCTTAGTTTGTGCGGTATTTCCCTTATGTGTCTTGTTTCGTATATTAGTCACCAATATAAAATCGCCTGCGCAGACGAAGACACAAATTTTGTCCACTTACTTATGTACATACTATGTCAGTAGTGTCTGGATCAAAACGTCTGGGCAGCGCCTTTTTCTCTTATGTGTGCCACAATCAGGCTTCCTTTTATGTACTCGAATACCATCATTACTTGTCATCAAGGCAACGGCAGCGCCATATCTTGCTGCTCGGAGAACGGCGAGGAGTTCCTCCCCCCAGACCTGCAGCACTGGGCCTGCGCGCCCATCGCTTCTGGACCTGAGGACGACTTCTACAGCCAGTTCCGCCACCAGTGCCTCAATATGGTGCGCACTCAGCTAGCGCCGTCTAGTGACTGCTCCGTGGGGTATGCTAAACAGGTGAGGGTTCCATTCTATCTGCTTCTAAATGTTGGTGCGTATTTTAATTAGCTTCAGTTGGTTGGTTGGCAGTTGGTTCACAAGATGATAAGTAGGTATTTATACGTCAACGAAGTGGCAGCTTCGCGTCGCGCGCTATGACCGACTAAAGTTCATGACTGAGTGTAACAAGCAAATTAACTAATTAGGTAGTTTCATTCTTACTCTAGTGCACAAAAAGTACTAAGCTCGCACAAACATCTCTGTTAACAGCTGTGTTGACTCAATAACAATTACTTGAAAGCTTTTTCAAAACGCTGGAAACATAGAAGGCCTTAAAATCAGAGATTTGCAGCATATTGTCGGTTACTTGCTAATGGTAGACTCCGTCTTCCTGTTATAATGACTCCTAGTATAGAGCACACGTATCCAAAAAGATTTTCATTGGTGTTTATAATTTGTTATTCTCAGATGAACGGCGTCACTCACTTCCCCGATCTCTCTCACCTATACGGAAGTTCGCCAGAGAGAATGAATCTATTGCGAGCGCCTGGAGGGTTGCTGAAGACATTCTCCGATTACGGGAGGGAGTTGCCTCCTCTTACAGAGAGGAAGGAGTGCTTGACGGAGAAGGAAGGAGCAGTGTGCTTTGATTCAGGTTCCACTAACTGTTCTCTTAAACTAAGTAATTAAGCACTTGAGAATTTAGAACTAAATATCGGACGACACCAGCATATTCTGACTATGCTCTGACCTCCAAGCAACGAAAGCGATATTTTTAAGATTATAAGAAACAACGAAGGTGCCACAAATATACCTACTTTAATACAAGACACAGGACAAACATAAATGTTTATCACATAAATATTATTTTGCCCTGTCCTTGGGGCATCATGGGACCAGTCTATAGTATTTCTTTGAAAATCTGTCGTCAGGAGCAACGTTGACTTGCCAAGCACATTATTTTCATTCTCGTCAAACTTTGAAGTACTAATAAGTTTCAAATGCTATTAGGATAATACCTTTTGGATTGAGCGACAACTGACGTCAACTGCGCCTGTCCGTAACATTAGCAACGCACAAGAACTGTATGACTTGGTGGTAATGGGTTCCCAGTCCTACATGAATAAAGAATTTTTTGATTTTGAGTGTGTGGGTAAGTCATCACTGTCGATAACGCAACTCCAAAAGATATTATTTTAATAGCATCTGAATCGGATAGTATAATTGTAGTATGATAGTCTATTTCAGACATCGAAATATTATGTACTAGTAGCTCAATGATTTCAGACCCCTTAGATTAGTTCCGTTTGTTACCAGTTCTCATACAATAAAATACATAATTTAACATTAGTAATTCGTCATTCAATACAGGTGACAGCCACGGCAACCAGATCATCTCGTTGACAGTCCTCCACACGCTATGGACCAGGGAGCACAACCGCGTCGCCCGAGCGCTCGCCAGGCTCAACCCGGGCTGGGACGAGGACAGGATCTTCTGGGAGACCAGAAGAATTCTGCAGGCTGTGTTCCAGAATATAATTTATACCGAATGGCTGCCTTTGCTCTTAGGTAAGAACTTTTATCGGTGGAGCATTTTTTTTCTCCTGTTCATTAGATGGAATCAATGTCGACCTCGGCAATGATCAAACTATACTCGTCACATAACTAAATTGAATGTATGCTTTATATCTTTTAAGAATTTGAAATATTTTTTTAGAAATCTGTATTTGAGTGACTATATTGGTGAGTGCCCAATTCATCTTCTTTTTTATACTTAGAACCATTTGGAGGAAAATTATGATGGACATCTTCAATTAATTTAAATGTCTCGGAATGTTCCCAAGACACCCGTTCATTGACTTGTTAGATTAGTTTTCTAATCAAAATATTTTGATGGTGAGGTGAGCCTCAAAGTCTTTCAATCTTCTGCAGGTCCTCAAACTGTGCAAGCGTTTGGGCTTCTTCCGTCTCCAGGCTACTCCTCATCTTACGACCCTCATGTGAACCCTTCGCTCACATCTGAATTTGCTACCGCAGCCATGAGGTTTGGTCATTCTGTCGTCGATGGAAAGATTATGTAAGTTTAATAGATTTTTTTACCTGGACGACTTTATAAATGGTAATAGTTTACTTATGTACCATTTTGCTGATTCCTTTTGTTTTTAAACTGATCAATCGGTAAAATTGGTAAAATGATTGATATTTGGTTTGACATTAGTTAATTCACTAAATTCAGTTAATTACGATGAAGTATTAGTGATCCACAGTTTGAGCTTTCATAGGAAAACCAAATTAGGATATAGGCATGTTACGATTATTTAAGATTATCTATTAGGTTTTTTTTGCAGGTTGCCAAGCTCAAAGTCAGGCGGGTTATACGAAACGATATCGATCCCAGAGGTAATGTTCCAGCCGTCGCGGATGCGTCTTCGTCCGTTCTTGGACCGCCTGATCTCCGGCCTTTCCTGGCAGCCGATGCAGTCAGTCGATCCTTTTGTCACTGAAGGGGTAGGTACCTAAACAAATAAACCCCCAGATAATGTTCATCATCTTGCTTAAACTGTCTTTTTGATTGCAAGATTACTATTTCTGTGTGATTTGAGTTTTTGAACACATAGGTACTCAATTTAATTGGGAACAAATTAAATGACCACCAAAAAACACAATCGTTACCCAAACAGCCTCATCCAAAATAAATATAATATGTACAAATAAACGAAACCTGTACCAAAATATTTCGGGCTATCTAAGTCATGCCTGCACTACAAAAACTTTTCGTAACCCAAAAAGGCCCCGCGTGCACCAAATTTTAACTAGCAAAGTTTTGTGTCAGTCTTACCCAAATATATCATTACGTTTGCCATAAAATGTATTCATATAACCAAGTATATTAAATTGATTGATAAGATTTGTGTTAGGTTAGGTTAGAACTGAATTCTACCCATTTTATTCGGTCGGGACAGAGAGAAAAAGATTTTGTTTATTTACTATCAATCGTCAAATGGTATAAAGTATCGGTAAATCTTTAGAACTTCATTTATATTTTTTGGGTACACAATGATTTTTGTACGCATTACTTTAATTTATTAGGATAAAAATATGTAACATATTTGGATGAAATTTTTAAATACAATGCGAGTACAAATTTGGTGCACGCGTGGCCTTTTTGGGTAGCTCAGCGATTATTCTGACGATACTTACATTTGTTAGGTTAGCAGACTTAACGTTTATTGGTGATCATTTCATAATAAAATGGGGATTAAATTCTGGTAAGTACCTATTTAGGATTTTTTGGGCGTTATATTTCATTATATCTGGTGGTTGCTTAAACCTAAGCCAATTTAATTGAGGAAAGTGAATGTTCGTGCCATCTTGAAAATAAGCAAACACCGCACGAATTTATTTCTCACATGTGATTCAGTGTAAGCGTTGTTAGGCTCATGCATATCCTAAGCTTCCTATCGGTTATCAATTTTCTGTGCACCTATCGTTAAAAGCACTTAAAGAATAACGAATATATTTGTACAGCAAGTGCAGCAGAAAGTTAGTTGAATTCTGAAAAATGTATACCACCACGAATTTAGAGATTGCGACCACTTAACGCTGAACCAGGAGATTAGAACCAATTACTCACCAGGTGTTTTAGGCTTTTGCAACGTAAAAAGTGAATGCTAATCTGGTTATCTAGTTGACACGGTACCTGTTCCACGGCGGCAACGCGTTTGGGCTGGACCTGGCGTCCATCAACATTCAGCGTGGCCGCGACCACGGCGTCAGGTCTTACAACGAATACAGGCGGCTGCTCGGCCTGCAGCCTTTGGAGGACTTCAAGCAATTTGCGCCTAACGTGAGTAGATACCTACTTACCTTTACTGTCAATAAAACATCTTTAGGAGATCCTTAAGACATATTAAAACAGTTTGCACCAAACGTTAGTATTTCCTTAAAATGTATTAATCAAAGTCCAGGTCCTTAAATCTAAAATATTATTTTCAGTTGCAAGATTTCCTTTGGCCTCGATTTTAGCTTTCTTTTGAAAAGTCCAGCTATATCCACTACGATGCGTATTTTGGTAATATTATTATTCATTGCTTTATGTTATTTTCTGCATAGTTACGCCTAAGGATAGTCTATTTTGTTTGAACGATCTCATTTTAAAGTTTCCACATGACACTAGTCTGCCACATGATACTATTTTGTGCCAGCTGCTGCCAGTAGACGACGACGTTTAAGTCGTTCCGCCATCTTTGCCTAGGCTTGCAACGCCAAACAGGATGTAACCATACATTTACTGTTCTGCAACTCCAAACAGGACTTGTCTAACCATAAATTTTCTGTCATTCGCAGGCAGCCAGTCGTTTAGCTTCAGTGTACCAGAGCCCAGAGGACATCGACCTCTGGGTAGGCTGTCTCCTGGAGGAGCCCGAGGACGGGGCGGTGGTGGGGCCCACGTTCGCCCACATCATCGCCGACCAGTTCTCCAGGATCAAGCGCGGCGACCGGTACTTCTACGAGAATGGACCAGATATCAACCCTGGAGCATTCACTCCACGTAAGTACAAATTAATTTGTACACATTGAGGAATAGGAGACAATTATTTTAGATAGATCGTGTATATCGTGATAGTGTCAGCCGCCCGGGGCGGAAGACAATTTTGGCGCCCTTTTTTTACACGCAGCCCACCTTATGGTAAGTGGTCACTGCGGCCTATTCCATTTTACCTTCAACTTCAACTTTTAATTGTATACTACAAAAATAAATAGTTGCGATAAAAATATTAAATGTTTTTTTAAATTATTTATTGTGCAATTTTGCCGCCCCCTAAAAGTATTTTTCCTTAAATAAGTTATTTTGTTTATTCAAGTGTTATAATATTTTGTTTAGACCAATTAGATGAGATCAAGAAATCATCCCTTGCCCGGATCATCTGCGACAACAAGGACGGCATAGAGTTGCTGGCGCAGTCGCCAAACGCCTTCGTCAGGGCTGATCTGCCCGGGTGAGTGGACTTTTTTTTTATTGCGATGCATAACAAGACGAGCAGATTGTATACCTGGTGGTAAGCGCCACGTCTGCCCTTAGACAGTTCAGCAGAAGGTTGTATGGCACCGCTCTGCGCCCGCTACACCGAGACGACAGTTATTAGGTCTCATATACCCAGTAATTTCACTAGATTCAGTGCCCTATCCCTCCTTTCTTTTTTACGTTTTAAACTATTAGATTATTTAATCAGGTTAATTAACTTGTCAAATGCGAACTGTTGATCACTTTAATGATTAACATTTCCATTGAAACAAACATATTCACAAATCTGTTCCAAGTATTGAGTTTAAACTTTTAGTTGTCTAATCCATGTAATGTTTACGTTATGAGTGCTTGGAAGTAGTTAGATTTTTTTGCTTGCTAACCAATTATATACTGTGTAGAAGTGGTAATGGGTTGTCTTGTGCTATACTGGATGACTTTTTTTACCGTCAGGAAAATTTGCGTGTGAGATAGGTAAATGATATAGGAATGATAGAGGTGACGATAGCATGAAATACATTATTTTTTTTTAAATATTTTTGCGAACGAGTAAACGCGCTCGCATAAAACTCGGGCGAATTCATTGATGTCATTCATTGATGATGTGATTCAAATTTTCCTGACGGTAAAAAAAAGTCATCCAGTATTGAGCATGTTTGATTAGTTACTTTTATCAACATGACTCAATTTAACTTTCAGAAATGAGCCGGTACCATGTGACAGCCTTGTTATACCAGCTATGGACCTAAGCAGATTCAAAGAAATTTAAACTTAAAAAATACATCAAATGTTTTATGATTAGGGTCAAATTCAATCGCTGTGTTGCCAGTTTGCAATTATACACAACATTAATGTCAATTCAAAACTTTTAAACATTTAACAGTATCTGTATCACTTTACATTTTTAGTGTTGCACGTAGGTTATTAGATGGGATGTGTATTTATTAATCAGGTTCATTAAGTTCGATTTCTCCAGCATTTCTTCTTGTATCTTACTATCGTCTGTTCTTCTCTCTTTTCTTTCATCTATTTCGATTATTACAATTCTTGCTTCTATTGGAAAAGCGCTCAATCTTCCTCTTTTCTTTGATTATGCATGATTCACCTTTTACAATAGAATCAGTATGTAATATTTGCCAATGATTTATCTAATGACGTATAATGATGTAGTTTAAGACACAAGTCTTTTGGCATTTGAGCAAGCAATATTATTGAATCATCTTGTCCTCTGATCCTCATTGGAGCCCGAACGATGAGTGTTCAGAAAACAATAAAAAGTGCCGTAGGACTTGTGTTTAAAACTAATTTTACGATGATTACAATAAATTACGATAATGATGCGTCGATTATCAAGATTTATTCTTCCTACGCTATATTGTTGTTGGAATTGGACTTAATCAGGATGGACAAAGTACTTGATTCAATGTTTTTTTCCGTATAAAAAATCCAGGAATCAGGGGTTAAAACGGTGGTACGGCAATACTAAAAATGTCAACTTTACTGATGGTTTAAAAGTATAATATTTAAATGAAAAAATAACTTTGATATTTACAGAGAAAGCCTATTTAGTCACAGATGCAAACGTGGATGTGTTAGGACACTAGAGATTTGGTGATTTTAATTGTATGTACAATTGTAGAATATTGCAATTAATTAATTTATCAGTATGAACTATAATGGTGTATGTGATTGTACGGAAATAATTTGAATAATAGTATAGTAGTTATCAATTCTTCCCGAAAATGGCTCCGATTGCATGTAAGTAGCTATAAAATAATTATAAGCTCAATAAAAATGTTTAATCTTGAAATGTATTTTAACGAATTGATAATATGGCAACATTGTTCCTTACTTATTGTATTGTAAATTATGGTTCATTTGTACATAATGTATTGTGTAGGTACTTATAGTGTGCATGTTTATAATTAATGGTATGAAATGATTCTAATCAATTGTTACACTTTTTGTAATATCACGGAATGTTTGTGAATGCATAAGATTGTACGACAATATGCGGAGCTCCTATTCAAGATGATTTTGTAATTCAAATCAAGTAAAATAAAATGTATTAATTAATTTGTACAAGTATTTTTTTGTATTGTTTTTTTATCGTCCGCAAAGTACGACTCTACTTATAGTTGAAAAAAAATACAAATTAACCTATCGACAGGTTTTCGTGTGGGCCTATTTTTATGGTGCTATAACTACCTTGTTCTGTTGTGATTCCATCATAGTATTCGATTATATCAAGTATACAGAGGTGACGCTACCACCGGATTCGAAACTTGCAAGAAACCAATATACCTAGTTCCTTTTTTTAATCGCGCAAGTTTTACAATAATATATTCAGGATTGATTCAGGACCTTGAAATCATAGCCCGGTTCTTAAAATACTGACGCATATCCACTATAACAAACAAAAATTCATAACAGAGTTGACAGTTTATGATGATACCACTTAATGGCAGAAGCGGTATTGTCTTATAGTTCATTTAATAACGTGTAAAGATGTGACTTTCAACTTGACTTCCACGCGCGGGTTCAAATGTTTGCTCGCAGGCAATTAGAAAATTACCTCGTGGCTTGAGCTGGAAACTTGCCGCTTTCAACCATCGTGGACGTATTCTGGCACGCTCGACGTGTGTCAAGGTTAGCTTGGTGGTTTATGGCAATAAAGGTATGGGTTAGATTGAGTTGAATTTAGAACATCTACCTTTTATTCTAATTATCTTTCATCTATTTGACCGGCTCCGTCGAAAAGTGGTTATGCCACTCGGTTATAAATGGAGGTCGTGGGTCTTTTAGAGTAAGACTTGTTAGCTACCTCCCTCACAGGTGAAATCTGCCGTCATAACAGCATCCAGTGTTCCGGCAATATTAATAGTCTAAGATCCGAACTAAGGTCGATCGATCTTCATCGAGTTGATAATAGAATGAAACTTATTTTATTATGAATTTAGCATATTAGAAAACATATTAAAAAATTGGTTGCCTAAAAAAATCCTGGACAGAGTATGTTTAATTATTTTTTTAATTTTTTTTAACAAAATCCCAATTTTTTGCTTACAGCCATATATCAACGTGTTCATAATAAAACAGCGCTTATGATGATATTAAAAAAAATCTATTATCCAATTAGGTGAAATTAACTGGTATCGACACATACGTGTTTATACCTACCTGACAACCCAGTAGATAGTCCCCCCACGTAAATAATAAAAAACCCAACGGCTGCACATTCTATACGTTTTGTACGTTAAGTTAGGACATAATTTTCTTATTATCTTGTTATTGCAAAATTTTGTTTAAAATCATTAAAAAAAAAGAAAAATTGGTCGGTCCAGGATTTTTAGGCAACCCATTTTTAACGTGTTTTCTAATATGCTAAATTCATAATAAAATAAGTTTCATTCTATTATCAACTCGACGAAGGTCGACCTTAGTTCGGATCTTCTACTATAAAGTGGGAGCCAGTTCACTTGAAGGAAAATCGGAAATCAAAGGTTCGAAGATCAGATGTGTTTACAGTGTGGCAGCACATTGAGCGACGCTTCCTGTTGAAGTTTCCCTCAATGGAACAGAGCGCAGTGGCCGCTTACTATCAGGTATCAGCTTAGAAAAATACTACCAACTAGCTATAAGATGAAGATAGTATTTTTGGTGCGGAGGCAAATGAATGCGTTTAAGCAGTACATTAACCGAAATGTGACCTATGGCCGTGTGACTCGGGACTAAATACGTCGACACCTAAGTCTCTTAATTTGTATTTATTTGGGTGCAGAATACCTCCACCTTAAAAATTATAAATTTTTTATGATGTAAGTCAGACGTCAAGTTATTTATATCATAATAATAAATATATATTTTACTAGCCTTCCGCCCGCGGTTTCAACCGCGCGTAATCTCTTTCTCAAAATATCCCTCCCTTCCAACCACATTTCCGGGATCAAAAGTACCCTATGTTCACGGGGGATAGTGTAGCTTTCCAACAGTGAAAGAATTATTCAAATCGGTTCAGTAGTTTCATAATTGTTATTGCCGCGGGAATGAGACGTTTCCCATAGGAATTTTATAGCCTATGTCCTAATCCGGGTTATAAACTATATGTGTGCCGAATTTCATCTGAATCCGTCCGTTCAGCCGTTTAGGCGTGATTGAGGAAAAAACAAACATCCAAACATCCAGACTTTCGCATTTATAATATTAGTAGGATGTATAGAAGAAATCATGAAAGTCGACAGTAAAATATGTAATAGATTCTTTAAATGAACGAAAGTATATTATTTATAGCCAGGTATAGAATAAAGACGCAATTGGAGAATTAATTGTGCAAATTAAACTATTACAGTGCGACTATTATCTTATTGACGAGTGATACAACTGTAAATTAGAAATGACTAAAGCTAGAAAACGGGCCATAAAATCAGTCTATAATCTTTAAAATATATCGCTTCCTTGTACGTTGGTGGTTAGTAAAGTGCTTAAGCACTTGTGTTATACATAAATATACATACATACATTTCGATAAATAATCTAGGCACAGAAAAAAGAAATGTTTATTACATGTAGGTACGTTTGTCCTTGATGGTTTGTTGAACCCATGACCACTTTTTTTTTCTCGGAGTAGAATGCGTTTATGCACCATAACCGCAGGCTAGCTAGACCCGCCGTGTGTGGTACTCGAGACAGTAGCGTCCACTACCCACTAAACTTTCCCGGTTTCTCCTTCACACCCGATTAGGACGAGCCGGTGCTAGCCTTATGGCTATTGACTATTGACCAGCCCATCCCCGGGTACCCCGACTTGTGAACCCATGACCCCTGGGCGTAGGGTACGGTCTGCTAACTTTGAAGCGACTGCCAGGAAACCTTCTCCTTTAACAAAGGAACTAGATCAATTGGATCATGGCTACACAGCCATCTGATAATGCAACAAGTTTTTAATTATGTGTAACTAGCGGCCGCCCGCGGTTTCACCTGCGTGGTTACAGTTCCCGTGGGAATTGATCAAAAACCTTTCTTAGCGGATGCCTACGTCATAACATCTACCTGCATGCCAAATTTCAGCCCGATCCGTCCAGTGGTTTGGGCTGTGCGTTGATATCTATCTATGTCAGTCAGTCACCTTCGAGTTTATATATATATAGATATATATTAATGGCCTGAATACTTATGTACTCCTCACACCTTTTTTTTTCGGCGGAGAATGCGTTTATGCACCAACGAGAAAATGTTGGTTAATTAGTGCCTTAACCAATTTTCTGTGTTCGGGGAGTGTTAACCGTCTCTCATTTCAATAGACACTTACTCCTCTCACCTGATCACATACACATTTTTGCTTTTAAATGTTTTCCAAAAAGAAACATAGCCCTTTGTTCCCGGCTTAGCAACAACAAAAATCAAGGCTATTTATAACACTTCCAAAAATATATCCAATCTCGACGGGCCGTCTGCTAAATAACGCAGCGCAAATATGCGCCGGCGCAGTGACAGCTGTTATTATAAATCCCGGTTGGAGCTCTTCCTGGAATCGAACCTCGGTCTGAGCGCTTAAAGCTTGCGAGAAATTGGCTGATGTAACTTAATGTTCTTTTACTGTACTGGTTTTGGACGCCTCTTCCTTATTGATATTATAAATCTTAACGAAATTTTGTTTATTACCTTTATAAATACGATGTTATTTGTTACAAATATCAACAAATTTTATTTATTGTGATTAAAAAGGGCGTGATTACTTATTTAATTCTTTTTATATTTGGGAAAATGTGTATTTGAAAACATATTAGGTATACTTAGCAATTTAGAATTATTCTAAGTATATAAAATCAAAGGTGACTGACTGACTGACTGACAGACATAGATAGCTATCAACGCACAGCCCAAACTACTGGACGGATCGGGCTGAAATTTGTCATGCAGGTAGATGTTATGACGTAGGCATCCGCTAAGAAAGGATTTTGATCAATTCCCACGGGAACTGGAACCACGCGGGTGAAACAGCGGGCGGCCGCTATTCTAAGTACCTATAAGGATGTAAAGTTTTGACTTAAATCTATATAATATCAGTAGCTACTATCACTTTGTTTTTCGTTGGAGTAACTTTACAGGCAACAAAAAAGTCTTATCTCAATCTCCGTTATAAATTGGATAATTTTAAAAAGAAAATCTGTGTGGAAGAGGTTCTATGCTTTTTGTATACTAGATCAATTGTTGGCAGATCTTCCTTCACGAAGTTGCAAAGTGTGACGTAATTTTCAATAGTTATTGTCACCCTTGACCGGTGGAGGTGGTGGATCAGGGAGGCCATATTGGCAGGGGCACACACATAAGTGTCAGTGCGGGCCGCGTTGTAAGGCACCACGCATTTTGGGCGCGGGCCGCAAACACACGGCAAATTGGTTTGCTCTTACTTCTGTTTCTGCGAATGTTTCCAGCGGTGTATGCTCGCACACGAAACCTATTTCATTTTAATTACGAGTATATTGGACTTATTTCTCAACTGCGTCTCCATCAAAGTGATATCGGGACACAGCTAGCCAAAATAAGTTCTAACAAAATCGTCATTCAGTTTTTATTTTGAGTAATTTATGTTTATCCTTTTTTTTACTCGGGAAACCTTACTGTCACCCTCGGTTGGGATCGAAGGCGGTGTGTGAGAGAGGGTTGTGATGTTATACTCGTAATACTGATGTAATATTTAACATCATCACCATGATCATATTTTTTTATTATTCGTAAGCCGTCAAAACATCTTTATTATTCCGCGTACAAGTACCTATAGTTAAAGATATTATAATTTAACTATAAGGGTAGCTCTTTTGAAGTGCTTGACACAAACATATGCTTTCAAAAGTGTACGATGAATACGAAAATCGTACACTTTAAGAGTACACTTTGGAAGATACAGTAGTTGTCATTAAGTAAATTGGATATAGCAAAACGACAGTCGTTGAAACCCGATACGTCTATCAGTTTTCTTAGAACATCGATGCAATTGACCCAGCTTTCCTTGCGGGAAATTGTAGTGGACAGCAGCGGATAAACATCGCCATATTAACAACTTTTACTTTATCCGAAGATGGGTATTCGGAGCAGAAGCAAAAGAAGAAAACTATTGGATTCAAGTATATTTATGAAAGACCTGCTTGGTATACAGCAAAGGATATGAAAATGGTGCGTCAGATTTTTACCATCTTTCACGTAATAATGAACTAGGTAGGAACAATTATTTGTATATAAACAATTTCATTGAATTTCTTGATTAACAGGTTTCACTCGTAAAGAATGCTGAGCGGCTTGTACGCATATAAATATGATGTACTAATAGTAGCTCAATGCTTGTAAGCCGTTATTACATTAATTCAAATATTAATTTATCTTCTTATCTATCCTTTTTTATGAGAAGGTAAGTTTCATAATATAGTAGAAACAAGTTTTATGAAATCTTTGAAAGAATAATTATAATTTCGCTTTTATAATAAAAGTAAATTGCATAACACTTTTCTTCAGAAGTGTGCAAGTTCAAAGTCAAGGCGCGCCTTACGTTATAGCATGTTGGCGGATGATTTACGGCTTCTGTGACCGGCTGTACTCGGGTTCATTACAACAAGGGTGGCCTGGAATCGAATGTATAAAATTGGGACATTTGACCAGGAATTTAGAGCCCTGTATCATAAGGACGCCATGGCCACGTCGCCGGCCACCGTATCGTCAGATCGTTTTTTTATACTATATCAGTTGGCAGACAAACGCGCAGCCCACCTGGTGGTAAGCGGCCACTGCGGCCTATACCATTGAGGGACACTTTACCAGCGTCGCTCAATGTGCTGCCACACTGTAGGCTCATCTGATCTTCGAGCCTTTGATTTCAAGTGTACTGGCTCCCACATTAATTTTGCCAGAACACAGCCAAAGATGTTATGGCGGCAGATTTCACCTGTGGGGGTGATAGCTAGTAAATCGTCGCCACGTGAGGAAGGTCCTATAAATTCCCATCATAACTGCCTGGATACGGTCATCACCATGGCGTCCTGATGAGGCAGGGCTTTTAGAGTACGCTTGCAATAATAATATTAATTAAATAAAATAAAAAATAAATAAATATGATCCAGGATTTGGCAAGTCTAGTTATTACATTAGAACGACTGCTATCTGAAAAGGGGATTAATCTATCACCATGATCACGATGTTTTCCGTCACTGCTGACCTAGTGGTAAATACGTTTAATATGTACGTCGTACATAAAAGATAAATAGAACCTCCGAGATATGAATCATTGACCTCACGCATAGGGAAATGACGCTCGCAACCACTTGGCAACCACGGTTCTTCTCTTTTTCGATATTAAATAACGTATTTATAAAATATATTAATTTTATAATTAATTAATTACCAAAATAAATTAATTGTAAACTACTTGTTTTAGTCTCTCTGTTACCTAGTTAACAATAAATTAATTTTCTAAAATAATGTTTATATTCTTCTACAAGTTTTTTATTCATCATCTTTCTTAATTTGACTCTCAATTAGACAAACATTTTCTGGACGAACGTTTGTGTTTAATGACGTGGGTGCGAGTCGATAACAATAAATTAATGTAAATAAATTGTAGTTCAAACATAAATTATAATAATTATTCCACAAGCCAGCTCTTGAAAAACAATCACATGCTAAAATTTATTTTTAGACCGTTAACACGATTAGAACGTCATTAGGAATTATGTACGCATTTTGTACCCCATGTTGTACAATGATGTTTAAATAAATTAACAATTTGACTTTTATCTTTACCTATTAGCCTAAATTGCATAAATAAATAAGATTGTTGATTTTTTTGTTTAACCCTTTGTGCGGCTCTTTTATGCCTCAGCTCCGTAGTGATAAGTTATTCGAATCGAGAAGTTACTAGGTATGTTAATTTTAGTAGCATCGCAGTAGCGAGTAGCCGTATTTGATTTAATTTTCACACTTTTCGGTAGTTTGCCTTCGCCGTACAGGACTATCCTGCTACTATGGAATTTATGGTCCTAACAAGACGCCCGCTAATTTCTATAGCGGTCCGTAGCGCCATCCTTCGATCAACCTGGTATACAAAGATGGTTTCTATACAATTGACATCCACATTTAGGTATTTGCTGACTCGTCGCGGACGGTAACCGGCCGGGATCATTGCTTTTCGCGCTTATTAAAAAGATGATAAATTCACTATTTAATAACATTTGAAAAAAATATAAATTGCATGAATCCTTAAGGACTATTATTACTAGCATAAACATTGAGTTACAAGTACGCTAGTAATAGTACTTAGTTCAATGAGTATAAAACGTTCTGCTGCGAGAAAACAACGACTAAAAAGTCACGCTGTATTAGTATACCTACGTTCTTGGAGAAAGTCCTGTCACCAATTAGGCTCGGAACTCGGATATAACAGTTGGTCCTGATGAAGATGCTGATGATAATTCGCATTTTATTATAATAGCATTTAGATTTTTTTGTGGTTTCCCAATGGGGCAAATTTAGAACAAAATGATGAACTAGTTATTTTGGGATTTGTTCAAATCACTAGATTTGTTTAGGGAAATGATAAAATCGTGTTGTTATTTTAACATCCTCCGTGATTTGATCAAATCCCTTAGGGAATTGACCAAATCCCTGTTTTTATCAATCCCTGCCACATAAATAATTTTTTGGGTCCTTCGTTGTTTTAGATGAAATCACAATAACTCAAGGTACTTATGCTATTTTCTTTGTAATATTTTTTTTTTAAAAAACGAGACCGGGTGTCATAAAATAAATGCTATAAATTCTAAAATTCATTAACAACCGACTAATCGCTGTAATAAAAAATACCTAGTTATTCCCGTGATCCCGTCATTGAATTACGGCCTAAGCGCATGCCTGATCAAACGAGTATTCAGATGGAACCTGTGTGGCGTTGCGGTACTCCCGGCTATTTCTGGATCCAGGTTCACCCGCGATTACTGGTCCTTAGTCTTAGAGATAGCCGCATATAGGAGAAAGCAATTTATAACGTAGATTGCTTTAGTAAGGGCTACGTAATGGTATTCTCTTATCATACCTAACTCCTGACAGCATATAGTTAATTTAAGCACCTATAATATTCAAATTATTTTTCACCTAGCAGTCGAGTATATATTTTTCATTGAAGTTCGACCCTGTGGTAAAATTGTATTTGATGTGGATGACCATTGACTGGTTAAGGGTTAAACTCCCTCACGAGGAGGTTCTTCCCGTATGTGAGGAGAGCCTACCGTTTCTTTCTAATGTTATCCAAATTCTTTGAGAATCACGTGCTCAACTGTCTCTGGGCCCAGAGACAGTTAAGCACGTCCTCTGCAACTGCCCCATATAATATAGGTCAGCTCACAAAAAACAAAAAGGGCGCTGAAACCTTCATGAGGTACGCAGAGGAAATTGTACTACGAGTCATAAATAAAAAGAAATAATAATTAAGGTCCAACTTACAAAATATTTAAGATAATTTATTATAGCATAGGGTGGGAAAACATTAAAAAGAAGAAATATTATACGAAATAAAGACGGTTCTGATCTTTAGCAGAAAAATTGATTCAATTTAAGTTTATGAAATTAGTATAAAAAATAAATCAATAACATAAATAAGTCCCCCGAACATTAAATATCGGGGAAGCTGATTAGCTAAAACACTATTAAAAAAAAGGGTTAAACTGCCTACATGTATTGTAAAATGCCGATAAATAAGACGTATGAGTATAAGACCGTTCAGTAGTCGATCGATGACAATTAAGCGTCAGAACCAAATCTTTTGCCTCACTCTCTTTCATAAAACAGAGCATCCCGATACACATAGATAACTTCATGATGTTAATTATCTAAATTAATTTTAATCAAATATAATAACATTGGTGGTCAGCTCTTGGACTAAACTATTCCTGCGGGCCAGCAGGCTATTGGTATAATTGTCAGTTAGATATTTTATAATGAATCCCTTCTTTATTGCTCACGATTAACATTAGTAGGCGCTTAGTGCAGTCTATTACTATTTTAACACAGCTTTAACAGCGAATGTGTTACATTTATGAAAATTATCTATTAGTTATCAGCACAAAAGTTTATAATCTGCATTTAATGGTCAGTTTAGCCACTTGTACATATAAGTTCGTGATAGAAAACTTGAATGCTGTCGATCAAATCAATTCAAAAAAAGAAAATTACTTCATGAATGAATGATGGACCATGGAAAAAGAAAAGGAAATTATCAGAAACTTAATAGAAAACCTTCAAGAAGCGAGCATATTTCACCCTTAAAGGCAGGCAACGCGCCTGCGACCCCACGGGGGTCTCGGGTGCTTATTAGCGGCGGTGACCACTTAACATCAGGTATCCCACTTGCTCGTTTGCCCCCTATAATATAAAAAGAGTTTAAACTAGCAGTTAGTGTTACCAAAATTTTTGATTAAGTAAAATTATGAGGATTCGATCGAATGCGAGCATGAACATTTAAAAACTATCGATATCACTTTCGGTGGCACAACCCGTGAATACAATTTATAAAATTTGCAATAAACACGCTAAGGTCACTCTTACTGCATTGTTAATAAAGACTACGGAATTAGTGTTCGGACAATAAAATACTAATTAATTCCTATAGACTTTGTACTGTTGAAAAAAATGTCTACCAACTACTCCGGTTTTTCCTAATGGCCGAAAACTATTGAATTAAAGAGAATCAACTTCACAACAACAATCTTAGTATGATTTCCATACAGTATTAGAACAATATCAACCGGACCCAAGGGCGAGATTGAACTCGTAGCCTTCGTAGGTAATTTATTTAGAACTAGCCTTCCGCCCGCGGTTTCACCCGCAAGTAATTTCTTTTTTCATATATCCCTACCTTCCCCCCCACATTTTTGGGATTAAAAGTACCCTATGTCACCCGGGGATAGTGTAGCATTCCGACAGTGAAAGAATTATTCAAATCGATTCAGTAGTTTCGGAGCCTATTCAATACAAACCTCGTATAGAAAATCATATTTTACCTAGTTATTGTTATATAAATATGTCACTAAGAAGATTGCCTACAGGTTTGGGAAGTATGTTTTTGCAATGGAGTGAAGACACCGTGTGAAGATTATTATGTTTTTCACGAAGTAACTATGGTGGGTTTATAACAATATTTTAAGTTGAGATAATTTAAATGCAATCAACTTTTTATACGACGAACGTAAGTAGCTCCAATCGTTTTAGCGGTCATATTGAGAATATTTTTTTTCGTTATGTTTTCCCTATATATATTACAGAACTGCGACTCTCGAGTGATGCCTCTGCAGCTCTGGCAACGGTTTTACCAGGTGGTAGGTTCCTGTACTGGGCCGTCTAGGTGGGTGAAATAGAAGTGTGTCAAGCACTTCTGTGTTTCGGGGAAAGGGCACTGAAGCTAGTAAAATTACTGGGTATATGAGACCTAATAACTGTCGTCTCGGTGTAGCGGGCGCAGGGCGGTGCCAGACAGTAACTGCTTAGTTACTGTTTGGGACTGAACTGTCTAAGGGCAGACATGGCGCTTACCATCAGGTGTACGATCTGCTCGTCTTGTTACACATTGCAAAAAAAAAAACCGGTAACCATCAAGATACTCAAAAAAAACAGTATCAATATAGATAAATGAAAATAAAAAACAATGTACGGTCAGCAGCACATAACGGTTAACACTTGAAGTTCGATAATAGCACTTATGCCCCCGACATAAGAGTGGTACAAAGTCCAAAGTGTTACGTCTGACGTGCTTTTGACTGTACATACCTTTTTATTTTTTTTTAAATAAAATCAATGATCTTTTGTTTGTATATAATATCATTGTATAAAATAGATGGCAGACGAGTGAGCATAGAGCATATCCAATGATAAATGACTATAGCCGCCCACAGACATCTGCAACACCCAGAAGAGTTTCAAATTACTTAGGTAATATACATACATAGGTATTCAATAATACACAAAGTTTTGATTTAGCTGTAACAATACTTTCTTAAGTGTATACTTCTATTTTAATGATTCTTTTCTGATAACAACGTGACTAATCATTGAAACAAAATATACTGAATCAGATAAACTGTTGGTTTGTAAATATGTATATTTTTACTAACGTGGACTTTAGATTACTTTGCAGAACTCGTGTAAATGCGGACTTTGATTATTATTTCAGTTGGAAGATTAGCACGTAGCTCACCTGATGAGAAGCGGCCTATTCAAGTAAGGGTTTTTTTTTAATGTACTACTTCCACTAACTTCATCTGGTTGTTAAAAACATGGTCTAGTGATGATGGTAAAACGACACTGCGGCATACCTTTACTCTTTACCAGTCCCTTTTAACCCATCCAACAGAGCTCGTAATAAGGGGAATTGGTAGCATTTTTATTTCTTTATTGATACATTAGCGCCGTAATTTCTCTTTTCAAATATCTTCCCGTTACTCCCACATTTCCGGGATAAAAAGTACCCTATATCACTTGAGGATAGTGTACCTTTCCAACAGTGTAAAAATTTTCCAATCGGTTCAGTAGTTTCGGAGCCCATTCAATACAAACAAACAATCAATCAAAATCTTTTCTCTATATAATATTAATATAGATTACTATTTCTTTGGATTTATGATTTTTGTTATGTAAGACCGCAAACTTGTAAAATATTTTGCGATTGAAAATTGAAAAGAGCAACTTTCTAGTTTCTTCTCGATAGAAATGGTACTTATTCCAAAACCGGTGGGTGAATCTTATTATTTGACGAGCCATTTGGTGTAATGGTCGAGAAGTCGGCTATAACACCAGAGGTCGCGGGTTCGATCCCCGCACGGTACAAACATTTGTGTGCATGAACATGTCTGTTTGTATCGGTCTGGGTGTTTCTATGTATAATATGTATGTATTACAAAAAAAGGATATGAGCAATGTTTATCCGTTGTCTGGCACCCATAGCACAAGCTAATGCTTAGTTTGGGGCTAGATGGCGCTGTGTGAATAGTGTCCAAAGATATTTTTTTTATTTTTATGTTATTTATTTAACGATTGAAAATTGAAAAGAGCAACTTTCGAGTTTCTACTCGATAGAAATGGTACTTATTCCAAAAGCGGTGGGTGAATCATAATTCATAATATAACTTGATGATATGTAAATTGCTTTTCGTAGCCTATAAAAATAAAGGCGTTTCGACTTTGACTTTGAACTTACGGCTGTTGACTGGACACTATCACCTATCAATGTGATTGTTTTGTTTACCGTTCATATTTGTGGCAACGGAGACTTCCAAACTTGGCTTTGTTGTGGTAAAAATAACATGATGACCCACCTCCATCAAACACTGTGTCGTGGACCAAATTAGCCGCCATTTGGACGTCAAGTCGGACAAAAGTTTGGAGTGGCATTGTGCGAATCGTGTTTTAATTTATTTTATGACTAGCTTTCCGCCCGCGGCTTCGCCCTTGTGGACTACAAAACTTTCATCCCCTATTTTATCCGCTTGGGGGGTAGAATTGATCAAAACCCTTTCTTAGCGGTTGCCTACGTCATAAAATCTACCTGCATGCCAAATTTTAGCGCAATCCGTCCAGTGGTTTGGGCTGTGCGTTGATAGATTACTATGTGAGTCAGTCTGTCACCTTTGAGTTATAATATATGTATTTAGATTGTAGATATTTGTAGTTGTTTTCAATGATCGCTGATGCCACAGAATATATAATAGTACTAACGTATTGATGCTATGGAAACTGGGTGTTCCCAAATTATAAGTCACGTGCATGTAAAATTCCATTGATTACAAAGAGTAACTAAAGAAGAAGTTCATGCCGTTTTTTTTTTCTTGATTAAAATAGCAATCCGAAGCTAAAGTTTTATGATGAGCTCTCAAATTATTATGCCCATGATATTAAATGAATATATTGTGTCTGTGTTGTTTTAATACTATATCATATCATTTTCTTGTTCACTTTTGTGCCAACTGTAAAATTTGTGATAGGTAAAAAATGTTTTTCTTCCTTTCTTTACGCATCAAGCCGGCCGCATTCTCCGCTAGCTGCACTGCAGAGAAATGCAGTATTAATAATCGCTTCTGGAAGTGAAAGTGCACTGATTGGCGATCTCGTGGATGCTGGTTATTACCCATTGCGCTAAGCGAACCGTCGGTGCATAAGAAAATGATTGTACGTTGCATCAGCCGACGACGCTATGAAATATCGCATCGAATTTTGATATAAATTTGCCCCTAGCAAATTATTTATATATAAACTAGCCTTCCGTCCGCGGATTCACCCGCGCTTAATTTCTTTTTTCAAATCAACGCCCCTTCCCCCCACATTTCCGAGATCAAATGTACCTTATGTTCACCGGGGATAGTGTAGCTATCCAACAGTGAAAGAATTATTCAAATCGGTTCAGTAGTTACGGAGCCTATTCAATTCAAACAAACAAACAATCAAAGCTTTCCTCTTTATAATATTAGTATAGATCAATGGCTCGAAGATCAGAAGAGTACGGTCAACGGCACATCACGGTAAACACTTGCAGTTCGATAATAGCTCTTATGCCCCCGACATAAGAGTGGTACAAAGTCCAAAGTGAATAGGCTGTGGTGGTTGCTTACCATCAGGTAGGTGGGCTGCTTGTCTGTCTGTAGACTGAAGTGATATAAAAGTGTCCTTCTGATTAAATATTATCAGCTCCGGCGACCTTACAATTTTCCAATTACGCAGGATATTAGTATGGTGGACCGGTCAATCACCACAAAGCGGGCACCGGTTGGTCCCTCTTCGGTTGAACGAAAACCGAGGGAGTTTAGTGGGTAGTAAGACCCATAAGGTCATGTATGGGTAGAGTCCCATACACAGCCGCAGGGTCTTGCCTATGCCTTAAACGCAATCTCTTCCTAAAAAGAATAAATAATAATTTTGAATATTGCATGTAAGTCTGCATGCAATATTATTGGTTAAAGTTTAGCGAAACGTCTGACGACGAGCTAACCACTGCTTAGTAGGTACTATTTTATTTATTTATTCAAACTTTAATGCACAATCAAGAGTACATAAGGCGGACCTAATGCCTAATGGTATTCTCTGCCAGCCAACCTTTGGGCCAAGCAGAAAAAAAAGTATTATAATATGTATATTGTGCCACTGCTTTGCTATCACTACCTTCATTGATCGACCATGGTACTTTGCTTGTACTTAGTATTTGTAACTAATTTTGTTTTATCTATGGGCGTAGTGACAGTGCTGTTTAAAATGTGCAAGGTTATTACATTTAATTTTATGAGAGTACAAAAATAAAAAGGCAATAAGTGATCCTCAACAATGTGACAGTAAAATAAAATGGAAAGTGGGCCTAACTGTTTCTTGAATTTGTTATTATTTCGTCCCACTTTCGGTCCACTTTGGCCCACATACTGTAAATGTTCTTGAAGTCGAATGTTTGTTACTCCTTACTCTTTTTATTGCTGAGGCTTCTTCGTATTTAGTTTCATACTTCGTCAAAGTACGATTAGATATATTAATAAAACAAAATTAATAAAATTTAAAATCATTACATACATTGGTTTGATCTCAAAGTAAGTAGCGTAAACGCTTGTGTTACAAGTCCGTAGTTGCAATACGTATAAACTTCCAGACACAGTACAAACACAACTGTTTGCCCTGGGTGGGATTCGAACTCACGATCCCTGCCGCATAATGCAGGGTCCACTATCAAATTTAACCAGGTGGTAGGTTCCTGTACTAGGCCGTCTAGGTTGGTACCACCGCAGTGCCAGATATTTTCCCGTGAAATAGAAGTGTGTCAAGCACTTCTGTATCGGGGAAAGGGCACTGAAGCTAGTGAAATTACTGGGTATATGAGACCTAATAACTGTCGTCTCTTAGGGCACTGAAGCTAGTGAAATTACTGGGTATATGAGACCTAATGCAACGTGCACGTGTAAGGGCAGCGGTGATGGTTTATTCCGGAAATCCCCACTGGTAGGGATTTTTCGGTGGGGATTTCCGGAATAAACCGCGGTGATCACTTAAATCATCAGGTGACCCACTTGTTCGTTTGCTCCCCTATAATATAAAAAAAAATGCGCCTTTGAGTCCTATAAGGATGACATCGTCATTACCATTGTTTTAGTTATCATCTTAAATAATAATTTTTCTCAGTTAACTGTAAACTTCGGACTGCCGAAGTTTAGTATGAATATTGATGGGGATGGGCCGGTCAATCGCCAAAGGTGGGCACAGGTTCCTATGTACTCGTAGTAGGACGAACGTCTTTAGTCCTCTGAGTCCACCGTTGACAAATAAACGCATTCTACTCGGAGAAAAAAACGCAGGTCCACAATTCTTTTAAATAAAAAAAACAAACAAATATGTACCTTTGGTATTAGTTTTTGGTATTGGGTTATTGTTTTTTTCTTATTCGAAAATTGCTGAATCTGTTTCCATCCAACCTACGAAAGGAATGTGGCTCTTTTTCTTTTTTCGAGAATTATCGAATCTGTTTCCAGCCAGCAACCGAATAGACCGTAGTTCCATATTCGCAAGTGAAACTGGGCCCAGTAGGCTCAGCTGTTTCGCCCTTTACCCCCGCATTTTTTCGAAAACAACTCAATCTGTTTCCAGTCAATGGACCGTGGTCCCATATCCGCGGGTGAAACTGGGCCCAGTAGGCTCGGGCTGTTTCGCCCTGGAGCGATGGCGGCGGCGTCAGTCCGCCTCTACGCGTCGACATCGTCGCGCGGGCACGTCCAACCGCTTACACTCGTAGTGCCATATTACTGTAGTTCACATTTTCACAACATGGTGTGCAAAGTCGTGCCGAAGGTGTCATCTCGTAAGTGATTTTTTTATTTCTGGACAATTGTGCGTCAATTTTTTTGCGGGTTTGGTTTATTAGCGATAAAATAAAATAGTGTTTTTTTAAGTTGTAAATATTGTGTGAATAATTTAGGTAAATTGTGTGTTATAAAAGAATAGTTCTTGTTAATTTTATAATTTCTAAGTATTTTTTTGAAACCGGAATAAGTAAATTAATGAGCAAAAAACGGAATTAGTGGTTTTTTAATTGAGACGTAAATCGGAGTAATAACGCTTAGGTATTTTATAAAGGTTTGAAATTAAACTTTTTAGTGATAAACAATAAAAGCTGTTGAACTAATAATATCAATTAAAATTCGCAATGAGAATAATTTTTATTTATAAGTATTTTATTTAGTTTCACCGAAGTCAGATAAATATTCTGATAATTTATTTGTACAATGTTGAAAGACGCAAATTTTTTATTGACAATAAAAAGACGGCAATTATAACATTTTAACTGACTGATAATTTAGCTGGATATTATTTCTGAGAATAGTGAAACTAGCCCTTTATACCTGTATTAGTAACTTTTTTTTACACATTCTGTACATAAATTACTTATCAGTTTATCTCAAGTTTTTATTAGTACTTAAGTTGTGTGTGTTTTGTTATATCTTAATCATCATAAATTTCATTCAACACCCAATTTGCGCTAAATGTAGCTTCAGCGTTCATAACTTTTGCGGTTCACATTCGTGTAATCGCAGCGGCTAATTTCGTAGTAGATTCGATTCCCGTGTTGCGTTCATGTGTAGGTATATTAAATAAGTAACAATGAATTTGTGTAAATAATTACAACTATGTGTAACTTAATGATTGCATTAATCAGTAGGCAACCGATCTTAAACTGTATTAATGTCATAATAGAAATGTAAATGTAAGTAGGTATTCCGTAGATATTTAGCTAAAAATTGATTATGGTAAGTTGATTGGTAAAAGTAAGTGTTGTTGACCAATCGCCACATGGTGGGAACCGGCTGGTCCCTTTAGGGTGTGAAGGGGAAACCGGGGTGTTCAGAGGGTAGCGGGATGAACTTCTTTAGTCTACACACCTCCTGTCTCACTAGCTTGCAGATAGATATCTTGCTCAAACGCATCTCCTCAGCACAAAAAACATATTCTTCATAATCATATTCTGTAACATAACATAATTATATTATGGTACTATCGAGGTCACCCGCGCGTGATCACCCTTAAGGCTAAAATCCTGTGCAGTATTTTCACGTTTACAAGCGCCGCTCCTAAGAAGTCACGATGCGCGTGCACGGTATATTTGTCCAAAAGTGATCACGCGCGGGAGACCTCGATCGTACCTACTATTACTCGTATAACTTCACTTTAAGGCCGTTGAACCTATTTATATGGCAATCGTTATTCATTAGAATTGGCAAAAAATTTATAGGTACCTACTAACTTCTTAATTTTATAGATTTATTAATAGACAAATAGGAGATTGTGTAAGTATAGTTTATGAAATCATTGGAAATTGAAAATAGTAACTACCGAGTATATTTCCGGTTCTCAGTAACAACTGTCACATGTGACGAATATAGGCACAACAACCCAGCAAAAAAAGCCACCGAACACCTACTAGGTATAATATTTCTGTGAATAGATACCTAAATAAATTCGTTGATTGATTGAACACGACTAGAAAAAGTAAAATTTATCTTTTACCGTGAAAAAAAGTTTAATATAGTAACAAATTATTTATCTTATTTATTTATTGAATCTAGCAATAATTTTATATTTTTTAAGGTATGTTGAAAATCTTTGGAACTACTAACAACAATAGACATTAGGTAGATTAGTAGATATCACACGGAAAGCAAAAAACGTTGACGTCCAAACTCAAGTCACATTATCTAGAAATCAATGCCTAGTAAATCAGAGATGTGATCACTGATTTACTAGGCATTGACTCTGTTATTTTGACGTCAAAAAAACATAAGTATTATAATACATACATATTTATACATAATATATTACATAAATACATTGTTACACTAGCTGACCCAGTGAACTTCGTAACACTACTAGTACTAGTATTATATTGTCTGTGGTATCACTTAGTTTAGTATTTTCCTCGCAATTTTTTTTTTCATATTTTTACATTGTTAAGGTAAACTTTCCCTGGACTTCCACAAACATTTCAAGACTAAAATTAATCAAATCGGTTCAGCCGTTCTCGAGTTTTAGCGAGACTAACGAACAGCAATTAATTTTTATTTATAATAATAGATATTTAAAAAGTATCTTTTTATGTCGTTTTTCTCGATAGAGTGTCGGTTTATTTATTTATTTTTATAATATATCTTGGGCATAAAAGTGTTACCTCGATGGTTAGTTTATACGAGTATAAACTTCTAAGCTACCAAATCCAATGTCATGTCATTTTGTGCTAATGGGAAAAAAATGATTTTATTATATTATATAATTATTAGTTATAGTGTTTTAAAAACTTGGCCATGATCTTACGGGTTCAATTCCCGAGGCGAGAAAAATTCGTATCAGAATTTTTGAACACAGCTGGTTCATGATCATCAATTCACGTTAGGCAAACGTGATGATTATGCCGGTACACATCATTGTGAGTATTGTGACTGACTGACTTCATTTCAGTGATGGAGGCCTTTGCCCTCTGAATACATACATACAAATTATACACAGATTACAGAAACACCCAAACCGTCACAAACTTAATACTCTTAATAGTAAATGCATACAAGTTTGTAATCGAAAGGTGCCAACTCGCGGGCGTCCGCGAGTTTCGCGCCCGCGAGTTGACGACTAAGTCGTACTATCACAGTAAGCTGATAATAGCCTCTCCTCACCCATTGAACTAAATAAGACGTCAAAAAAAAGTAGAATTACATAATTTTAATTTATACCCCGACCATTAAAATAAATAACCTCGGCATATTGCGGAAAAATATTGGAACTAATTTCTTCAAGTGGCAACAATCAAATAAAAAAACAATAAGATGTCATTCATTATTGCTGTCTGACAGTGTGATGTCAATTGTCAACCGTGCCTTGTTACTATTGGATATTGTTAGTTATTAGTTAGTATAACCATAGCAACCAAGTGTTGCTATAACCCTATCTGAGCAGGTTTTTTATTTTCTTGGTCAGGCTATATTTAAAGTTAATTTGTTTCGAAACTCTCGTATTATGTATGCCTACGACATACTAAACTAAGCATTAGTTAGTTTCTCATATTTTGGTTTTCTGCGAGAGGGTGATACCTCCCCAGCCTACCCAATTCAAAACATAGACAGGAACTTTCTGTAGCATGTACTACACCTGTACTGTACCTACTGTAGCATGTACACCTTTTTTTTCGGAGGAGAATGCGTTTATGCACCACCAGCTTCCCGACCGCGACCCCCCCCCTTATCCCCTTGGGGGTAGAATTGATCATATCCTTTCTTAGCGGATGCCTACGTCATAACATCTACCTGCATGCCAAATTTCAGCCCGATCCGTCCAGTGGTTTGGGCTGTGTGGTTAATAGATCACTATGTCAGTCAGTCAGTTACCTTTGAGTTATATATAATATTCATATCTCTCTCATATATATATAACTAGGTTTATATATTATTACCGCAGGCTAGGTAGCCCTACCGTGTGTGGGACTCGAGACTAAAGCGTCCACTACACAAATAAACTCCCCCGGTTTTCCCTTCACACCCGATTGGGACGAGGCGGTGCCAGCTCTACTATGACTAGTATTTACTTTTTAATATTCAAATATTCATTTATGAATGAATCATTAACAGTTCTTTTCAATAACGTTACTGAATTCATTATAAGTTTAGGTAGTAAGTTTCTTTTATTTTAATTGTAAGATGTAATCATACATAGTTATTAGTTTCCTTTTTGGAATAATTAACTTTTTTTTGTATAGGAAAAAGTATATTCTACGTCATAGTTACTGTAGTCATGCGACCTAAGTAATTAGAGACAAAAAGTAATTCATATTATATTCTAATACAATTTATATTATATATTATAATCTAATACAATTTATAAATACAAAAGTAACTAATTGTTTGTTACGCTTTACGCCTAAACTACCTATTATAATGAAAATGGGTACAGACCTAGACTAGATATTGGTTAAGGTTTTAGACTACTCATTATCCCCGAATAATCTGCATTTCCGTGTTTGAGTAGTGGTAGAGTACTTAGAGTAGTAAATTGGTTCGTGACGGCCCGGTGACGGCGGCGGTGGACGAACGCTCATACTTTGGGAGCTGGAGAGTGAAAAAGTTTACTTTTAATCGCGGAAAAGTATCACATTCCTTAATTTTACGTAGAGGAAATGCACTTTCCCGCTGATGTAGTGTACAGAGGCGGGATATTAAGGGCTAGGCAACAAAGGGGCACTACAAACAAAACACATCACATTCCTACGAGTTAACGTCGTATATTTCACACGGACATAAGGCTAGTATATATATAATATATATTTTTGTTCTAGCAACACATAGAGGGGCGAGGAACGAAACCCAAGACTCACAGTCACAAGGAGTAGCTGACTATGAGACTGCCCTGGACACAGCTGGTAAGTAAAAACAAAATCACAAACATACGACCATACACACAGTTGTATTTCTGTGTGTATGGTCGTAACCATCGACATGCCCATGCAAACACGTGTTTGCACTGCACGAGATGTAAACCCGCGTGTCCGACCGCACCTTCAGCTTTGACTTCGGCCGAAGTTTGGCCAATTTGGCATAAAATTGGCAGAATCCGAAGGTTTAAAATTTTATGTAAAACTTTAACTAGTTTTTAAAATCAAACATGTTGAAACGACATATTTGACCTAAATAACGAATAAAAGAGTTATGTAATGAATTCCTGAAAAAAACCAGAAGTTTTCTAAAACGTAAGCTTTGACTTCAGCTATCTCATCTTCGGTCGCATACTAGTCTTATGGCGTAGTAACATCAATCGTTACATCTATATCATATTTAACGCACATTACAAATGTTATTAAACATAAGATAACGCAGTGTGAAAATTCCGCACATTATAATCGTGAAACGGCGCGTGCACGTTTGGCGCTGAACGCGCGTGACGTCAGCGGCGCCCGCGCATCTCGACGGAATGACACGTTTCGCGGCAACAATGCACGTAGGCCTAGTGCTCAGCCTATCGCGGTAGATTAGAAAGACCAAGATCATCGATTTTTTATTTTGTTCTTGTAAAAGTTAGTTTGTTGTTTGTAGAGATAAACGAAAAAAAATCGTCTTTAGTCGCAGATTCGATTCTCAGCCAGACAAATATTGATGTGACAAATATTTGTAGCCAAATCCAAGCATAGAAACCCAAAGCCAAATTCGTCGTGTGCTTCTTATTGTAATTTGTTACAAATCATGTCATCGTTATATTATTGGATACTGATTTAATCACCACGCTTCCCAAAAGCGGGTTAGTGATCACAAACGAATTCTGCCCGACCCAGGAATTGAACCCAGGGAAGCCAAAATCTAACATTCTAATGCAAAAGACATTTTACCAATTTCAAATGGCCACCTACTTTTACGGTCTGCAAAGGTTAGTATAAAAATACACCTAACTTTATTACTTTAGACTTCGACAGACTAAATAAGATAATGGTCTTGCAACAATAGTTTAATTCATTAGATCTTCGATCCCTGTCTCGCATTCGTCTGCCATTCATCTCGTATCTTAGACCGACTGTTTTGAAACACTACATTAGTATGTCAAATAGTTTATATCCCTACAGTGTGCCTAAGACCACTTGTGTTATTGTATGCGCAGATGGAACTCCAAATATTATTACAATTTACAATACCAGAGTGTGTTATACAAAAACAGTTATTCACCAACTGTAGCGTGTAGGTAGATCAAGTTTAACTATGAGCAATGTGTGGTTGTTAACTTTCTTATATAATTTTACTGGAAAATTCTACTTTCTTTTTACAATAAATTAAGTGTAAACAACTCAAAGCATAAAATGAGTTAGGACCAGTTTTACTACCGACAGATAAAATTATTCTTTCTTTTAAAAGCTTCTAAGTTATTGAACAGATAATAAATAATCACGAACATAGTGGTGAAGAAACTGGCCTTAATAAAAAAGATCACATGAATGTTTCCCCCGGTTGATAGCGAACCCGGCGCAACTCGCCCGTGGGCCGCGGCCCAGTTTACACTGTTTGAAATGAGTAGTGGAAAAGTGGGCCGAGGAATGGGCGAGTTTATCACTTTTTACACCAAAAATAACATTAAAATCGTGCTTCAAAAAGTGAAATCAAACAATTAGATCCAGATTAATAACATTTTACTAAGCAATACTTTTGATTATTTTGGTTTGTTTTTAATTATTTGCCTCACTTTAATAAAAAAAATCCACTACTCGTTTCAAACAGTGTAAAATGGGCCGCGGCCCACGGGCGAGTTGCCCCCCAAGCCTCATGTAAAGTCAGTCACTACCTATCAAATTCACTATCGAGACTTTCGATAGTAAAATAGGTAACAAACATTTGTTTACTTAACATAAAATACAATGTCAATACGAGAGGGACGAAACATGTCGACTCGTGGGCAATGCGCGAAGGAATGGATGTAGGTATAACGATGTTTTCATATCGTTATTGGTGAGTTATTTCCACAGGTTATTTCAATAAAACAAACATTGCATTACGCTCGTAGAGTAAACAGTAACAGAGTACTCCTTTCAAGTCATCTTGACCTGCCTTTATTGTAACGAAAAACTTCTTGTCAAAGTAATGATAACACACTTCTTTCTTCAATTTTTTCCTTATGTAGTCAGGGTATGCTAGCACTAGGGTTCAGGATTTTTATAACAAAGTACGACCACACTGTGGAACCAGCTCCCTGCAGCTACTTTAGTATATATTCTGTGCTGCAGCGGTATTTACGGACCGATATGACATGGCAATCTTCTAGAGACGAGCATATCTCCGTACCTACTTGTGACTCCTCTGGTGTGGTATTTATGGGCGGCGGTGATTGCTTACCATTAGGTAACCAACTTGCTCGTTGCCTCCCTCTGACATAAAGAAAAAAAGGAGCGGTTAAGCCACCTGACCTCCGTAACCTCAGGGTAACTACATAAATGTTAACGGATCGTGGCTACAACTCTCTCGCAGAAGAACGATGAGTAAATAGTTTTGCTATTTCGCTTAGTTTAGTGAGTGAGAGTTCCACCAGAGAGTGTACTAGTAGCAGATGGTGGATGACGGATCAGTTGTCACATGTGCTCGTTTACCTCCTCTTTCTTAAAAATACGTCTAATGATATTCGTAATCTACTCAATCAATTCAATACATAGTTTATACTTCATTGATCAAAATTATTTTACATAAGAGATTAGAGGCGCTCGTGGCGCAGCTGTGACAGTGGTTCGTTAGCGATAACGAAAGTCAAGCTACCTACGCCGCGGTCGGTTAATGGATGGGTGACCATTCTGACCATATTTAGTGACATTAATTTCGAGCGTCTCCGTGCTTCGGAAGGCACGTTAAGCTGTTGGTCCCGGCTGATATTTACTATAATGTAAATATTAGTCGTCAAGCCTAGTCAGAGGCCATTTGGCGGCTTGATAACATCTGACATTAAGGTCACTTGCCTTACGCACCCCTCCACCAACCCGCACTAGGCCAGCGTGGTGGAGTATGGCCCACACTATCTCACAATTGAGATAAGGCCTGTGTCCCAGCAGTGGGAACGTATATAGGCTGATGATGATGATGATGATCAAAATTATTTTACAAATGAGATAAGATAGATTAAATTTTTATCAAGACAACCATAATTTTTTCGAGAAGACTCCCCATAAGGAACGAAAATAAAAAGCCAATATAAGACAATGCGACCATTAACAACCATTTTATACGACGTCACCGCTACACAGTTTATCGCTGCGGTTGTTTTACGATTGCTATCCTCACTCGAGTGTGTTCGCTTCATATTCTATTATACGTTTATGTCGTATTGTCTCTTGAATTTTCGATTAATATGATTATTGGTGGAATGGGAGATAAAGCTAAATAAATAAAGTAAATGTAAATACTCGCACACTTTATATTTCTAGCCTTTTAGCCCCAAATTAAACACAGCAATAGGAACTGTACTACAGGAACTTGTAAACATTTAGATATAAGAAACATCTAAGCCGACAACCGGAGGGAGCATAGTGGATAGTGTGGGACACCATAGCCCTAATAGGGGAAAAAAAGATTGACGTGCAAAAGTATTAAAAAAAATCTATTTTCAGAATAAATTATTTCATTTTATTTTAATTATTTCATTACATTTCATTTCTAATCCACTTATATGCATTCTCGTCTGAAACGATTAATACAAAAGGACATATTCTTTTTTGTACTCAAAATGTTGGGTGCGTTTGAGATGGTAGCCAAATGCCGACTTTTCCCCTAAGTATGTCAGGAAAAACTCACGCGCAGTTTTTACAATGATATCACTTACAAAGCCGATGAATGGGCTGAGGAAAATAACGTGAGAAAAGGCTCCCACTAATCAACCATTGACAATAACAAATCACTCACAATTTGCGTGTGAATCGTGACAGTTCTTACTACAACGTCGTAATATCTGTCACCACTTCAAAAAAAACACGAGCCTTCTTATAGTCGCTCCAATGGAAATAACTAGACTAGCTGAATCGTGGATCGTGGTGACTCTGTACCTTGACTAGTTCGGCACCAACCCTCGTTGAAAGAAGCATTGTAGACGATTATTCCTGTTCAAGTGTTGTGACGAGATCTGTGCTGGACTTTTACATTTTTTATATCACTTTAGTTGGCAAAAAGGGACGCAGCCCACCTGATGGTAAGCGGCCATTTCGGCCCTAACGCATCTCTACACTAGGCTCCTCTGATATTCGTGCCATTACTGACTGACTTCCATACTTATATTGCCGGAACACAGTCAGAGCTGTTATAGCAGCAGATTTCACCTAAGGAAGAGGTAGCTAGCCAGTCAGACCCAAAAAAAGTCATACTACTAAAAGTCCTAGAACCAAGGCCACGATCTCCGGGTTCCACAGAGGCGGTCAAGTGAAAAAGTCTTGTGTATTTGATTTGTGCTGGCCATTTAAGTACTTTCAGTTTCTTTTAACTCACTTTCACTCACTCACTTCACTTTTTCCGATATTATGGAATCTGACAATTTTAAAGAAGCTTTTCGGCAGTTCTATGATACGATCCGTCTGTTTTACGAGTTGTGTTTTCCCAATATTAAGGTCAAAATAAACAATAGACCAACTAAGCTAAGATGGGTTACGAAAGGTTTAAGGAAATGTAGCAAAATCAAAAGGAAACTATATTTAAAATATCGTTTATCAAATATAGATAAAAAAACTCATAAGACTAAGTTCCAAAAATATGGGAAAATTCTTAAAAAATGCATTATGACTGCACAAAGATTAAGTAATAATAAATTTATCCACACGAGCAAAAATAAAGGTAAAGCAACCTGGGATACTATTTCTACGACTATTTCAGGTAAATTAAATGCTAATGATATTGATATGATAAATTTTAATAATATGACATACACCGATCCCCTTGACATTAGCAATTTATTTAATAATTATTTTATTAATTTGACCGAACAATTCAATTCTAATAATGACACGACACATAATAATATCGACATAAATGCTAATTCGCGAACAATTTATTTAAAACCAATACATGAAAGTGAAACATATAATATAATCATGTCCCTAAAAAATAGCAGAGCAAGCGGATTTGACGGTATTGTTACGAGGGTGTTGAAATCTTGTGCGAGTTACATATGTCAACCCCTTACGCATATCATAAATCTGTCTTTCACTGAAGGTGTCTTCCCAGATGATCTGAAATTCTCGGTTGTTAAACCTCTATATAAAAAAGGTGACAAAAGAGATCCCAGAAATTATAGGCCCATTACTCTAGGCTCTGTATTGTCAAAGGTTTTTGAAAGGGCGATGTTGAATAGGTTAAATGACTTTATTGCCACATGTAACTTGCTACAACCACAACAGTTTGGCTTTTGCAAGGGAAGCTCGACGTCTCTTGCATGCTTTGAACTTATAAAGTATGTTGTAGAGAGTATTAATAATAATATAAAGGTAATGTCAGTGTTTCTCGACATGAGTAGCGCATTTGACTTTGTAAATCATGACAAACTTTTAAACAAACTGTACTTATATGGCATTAGAGGAAAAGCACACAGCTGGCTGGAAAGTTACCTTAGGAACCGAAGTCAATGCACAGAAATTACAAAAATTGTTAAAAAACATAATAAACTCGTAAAGGAAACATCCAGGTCAAAATTATTAATTAAAAATTCGGGTGTTCCACAAGGAAGTATTTTGGGGCCTATGTTTTTTCTTTTGTACGTGAATGACCTACCAAATGCTACCGACCAAAAGTGTATACTTTTCGCAGATGACACTACTGTTGTGGTTAGGGGTGAAGACAGCAGCTCCCTAGAGTCCATTGCGAATGGTGCTCTGGCGGATATTATTGGATGGTTGAACTCTAATGACTTAAAAATAAATCTAAGTAAAACCAAAGTTATGCAATTTCGGTCGTACAATACCACAAAGCAACCGTTAAATATTCAGTTCGGTAATGAAATTATAGAAGAAGTAGATAATTTAAAATTTTTAGGCATACATCTAGACACACATTTGAATTGGAAAGATCACATCAATATCACATGCAAAAAACTCGAGCGTTTTGCATTTGCTATAAGAAAATTGCGACAAACGGTGTCCGTTGAAGCAGCCCTCACGGCTTATCATGGCTATGTTTCCTCGATACTTAATTATGGTATTGTTATGTGGGGTAACTCAGTGGATATAGATAGAGTTTTTAAAATACAGAAGAGATGCATTCGCGCCTTGAGTAACGCCTGGTATCTGGACAGTTGCAGGCCTCTCTTTAGAAAATTTAGCTTGCTCCCATTACCTTGTCTCTACATCAGGGAAGCTAGTATTTTTGTGAAAAACTTTCCTAAATACTATAAAACACGTAGAGAAGTCACGACGAGGCAGTTGAGACAGCAATACGCGAGCCTAATACATCAACCTCCCTGTCGCAAAGATATTTATAAAAGAAACGCTTACAATATGTCCATAACAGTGTATAACTTGCTTCCGGAGGAACTAAAGGTGCTAGAAGGAAATACATTTAAAAAAAAACTGACTGCTTGGCTACTTGACAAATGTTTTTATAATTTTAAAGAATATTTTAACTGGCGACATAATGTATAATTAATATTGAATAATTATTTTAGATATTGTGTAGTCATTATCATTTTTTGAATTGAATTTGTTCTACGATTGATTTTGCATGCCTGCGAGCAGGCTGAACACATTGGACTTAAATATTTGTAAGAACTGTAATATTACTGTGTTTCTAGCAAATAAAAGGATTATTATTATTATTTAATATTTTGTCTTTTGCCCCAGGCTACGGCAGCTTCAGCCGGAGCGCGCTGGGTGCGTGCGCATGCGCATTCTTCACGACGGGCGTGGGCAACTGCGCCATGTCGTACGTGCTGCCCTCGGCCAAGTGCGAGCTGCAGCTCACCACATACCAGGCCGGGCTCATCAACATGGCCTTCATGAGCGGTGAGGAATTAATAAATATATATATTTTTTATACTAGCTCAGTTGGCAGACAAATATATATATTTTTTATACTAGCTCAGTTGGCAGACAGGCACGCAGCCCACCTGATGGTAAGCGGCCACTGCGGCATATTCCATTGAGGGTCGCTTCACTTGGAATCGTCCCTCAATGTGCTGCCAGACTGTAGATTCATCTGATCTTCGAGCCTCTAATTTCAAGTGTACTAGCTCCCACATTAATATTGCCGAAACACAGCCAGAGCTATTATGGCGGCAGATTTCACCTGTGGTGGTAGCTAGCCAATCGGACTCTGAAAAAGCCCTACCACCAACCAAACTAACCACTAGACCATATCACATACATTGTCTATATATCTGTCTATACCTTTAATAGGCGATATCTTGATGAAGTCAGGTCAAAAGTACCATAACCGACGAGGATGTATGTATATAAGCATGTAGAAGAGGCAAATGTTGTGATCCAAGGGCCCAAGATCGTAGCAAATGTAAGGATTTCATCTGTGCCTACCCTTGCGGGAAAAAGGCATTATGTATGTATCCAAATATGCTCTGACCCCAAAGTGACTCAAGCACTTGTGTTATGGGTGTCAGAAACAACAATAATACCACAAATGTATGCTTTAATACAAATAAACATCCAGGCTCAGGACAAACAAAAATGTTCATCATATAAGTGTTTGTCCTGCGTGGGGATTCAAACTCCCAAACTCTGGCGTAAAGCACAGGGTCAGTATAATCGGATGGTCTCATAGTAGACTGAGTTTCAAGTAGACCTCTTACAAACCAAGAAATGCTTTTCTCGAAAGGTCAACTTCGACAAACTTAGCCGACACAATTCCACAGTTAGCTTTGCGGAACTAACTTTTCTTCTTTCCAGGAGGAGTGGCGAGCGCATTCTTCTGGGGAATAGTGGGAGACGTGTTCGGGCGACGGAATATCCTCAGCATGACGCTGCTGCTGGACGGTTTTTTGACCCTGGCGCAAAGCATGGTGTCTGATTACCGCATCCTGCTGGCTGCGAGGTCGATCAATGGATTTTTAATAGGTAAATACATAGTGTTAGCAGAAGGTCAACAGTAAGGAGTTTGATTGTGACATACTTGAAGACTTGTTGCTTATCACATCAGGACTATTGGGACAACTTCAACCGTAGACGGCTATTATGTATTGCTTTCTATCTACTATACATTTTTGAACCCAAGTGTAAAATGGGGTGTCCGTTCATATGACAAAAAACGAATGACAAATTTTCATTTGACAAACAACGTTTGACAAAATTTTACTTGATTTTATTATTTTACAAACTTTTGTTTAATAAACTACGCATTAGACAATCTGTTTACAAAAAAAAAATGTTATGCCAAAACATCCATTTACAAATTGATTATTTTCTAAACATGTTACTTGGCAAAACAACGTAAAGCATAAATAACATTTGACAAAATGCATTGCTTGGTAATATTTACGTTAATACAAGGTAGTTAGCTAGATAAAGTACGTGTAAATTATTACTTTATAAAAATAACATATTTAATTACACATATGGAATATTTTACTTTAAGCACGAAATCATATAATATGTGTAGGGTCAACTGAAACAATGGTCGGTTAGGTTAGGTTAGAACTGCGAGCACAAGCACGAGCCGAGCGAGCGAAGCGAGCGTGCCGCGGCAGCGGCCGGCGAGTGCCAGGGCCGAATTCTACTTATTTCTCTTAATTCAGGCAGTGTGTATTTTTTTTAAAGACTAAAGTTTCTATGGAAAAAGTATTAATACAAAATTATTACTTGCCTAGAAATAATCTGTCCAAGGTGAAAATTGCATCCCTGCAATTTAATATTTTCAAAATTTGATTTATTATATATTTGAAAAAATAGTTATTTTTAAAAACTTATAATTTATGTTCTAACTTTTTGTAAAATCATCAATTTGTCTTACGAATTATTTAGTCATGTGATTATTTTTAAAATAAAACTTTAACAATTTAATAATTTAATATTTAAAGCATTTGCGAAACCTGTATTTTGTCAAATGATGTTTTTTAAAGTAATATGTTTGCGAAATGAAAGTTTGTCAAATGAATAGTTTTTCAAACGTTGTTTGTAAAATGATCGTTTTTCATACGTTTTTTGTCATTCAATAGTAAACCGTAAAATGGATCGGCGTCCAAGTTCTAGTACGAGTATAGCAGCACCACCTTGTTATTCCTGTTTTCAACAGATTAACTAAGTTGTGACTACAGTGATTTTCATCGTGCTATTTTCTGCACCTTAATTTATTGAAGCTATCACTTGTATGTCCTGCATTCAAGATTGTTCCGTTAACTATCACCCACCCTACATAATCAGAATTTTAAATGACCGACTGAATCAATGTTACAATGTTTTAAATGACTTTCTCCAGAGGTACCTACAATAGTTACTTACTCGTTCATTTATTAAATCATTGATCTGCAGATGTATGTACATTTGCATTTCTAATTATTCTAACATTTGCAGGTGGCCCCTCAACCTTAGTGTTTACATACCTCTCTGACCTGGTCGGGGTGAAGAAGAGACAATTCTACCTGAACATCACCGGCATGAGCTTCGTAGCTGCGTGGCTCATTCTACCAGGTAAAATCATGTTTATAAACATAAGATTATATCATTTATAGTAGCTTAGTTAGAAGTTATGTAGAAGTAGGTACACTTGAAATCAAAGGCTCGAAGATCTGAAAAGCTTACAGTGTGTAGCAAATTGAACCACGCTTTTCTGGTGAAGTATCTCTCAATGGAATTGGTTGCAGTGGTCGCTTAGTCTTATCAGGACGCAGTATAGGTACTGCGTTCTTGTTTGCTAACTAATCTAGTATAAAAAAAGTTGGTCTCCACTTAAATGTCTATTCATTTAAAATAAATAAATATTGGCATGCAATGCTATACCTCTGGTGGGTGTTGCAAATGTCACAAAAAGACAATGGCATCAAGAGATTCGTTTTCGAGGATTCAGGCGACTGGGACCACTACATAACTGGGACCGCGGTCCCAGTTGCCTGATTAGTTTTTATTTGTTTATTTTGTCAGGCGAGTGGGACCACCCGTAATTTTAACCACAAATCCATTGTTGAAATACAAGATTTAGTACAGTTAGCAGAAAAGGTGTCACAAATAAAACAAAGTTAATTTTTGCAAAGGTAAGTTAGTTTTTGTATTACCTACTTAAACAGTATAACAGTCTTAATTATGTTTTAAAAATCACGTTGGCTCATATTATGCCTACTTAACTAGTAATTCTAAGTAAACATTCAACAGAAATCTCCTCAAAACAATAATATAAAAATCAGTCTTATTGTCTCTTAACTTTATACACCATAAAGTAAGTACTCATTACTCCTATTATATATTTATAATAAAGTCAGAAGATGCACATATCGTGATGTAATATTTATTTGCAATGACAATCATCTCCTCATAACAATGCTAAGTAGCAACCGAATGTCACTTTTATGACAAATCCATACTGACACAACGCCGCACCGGCTGTCTACTCTCCATCCGTCTTACGAATTTTCGATCTAACTACTCTTTGGTGTTTATGGGCGCCTGGTACTTCAAATAGAAGTTTTGCATCACTTCGCTTTTATTTTACATGAATTTTATTCACCACACTGCCATTTTAGGATGAAATATTCCGTGTGATTTACTCTTCGGTACTTATGGGCGCCTGGTACTTCAAATAGAAGTTTTGCATCACTCGCTTTTATTTCCATGAAATTCTACTCCGCCATTAGATATTCCGTGTGACTTAAATTCTTTGGTGTTTCTGGGCGCCTATAACTTCGACGAGCATGGCGAATCAATCTTACTAATCTGTCGCGAGTTTAACATTTTTTCCCCATAAAAAAAGTGTACAACGCCGCTAAAGAAGTTTTCACTTCAAAAATACTTGACCGTAATACTAAATAAAATAAAATCCTGAGTTATAACTTGATTTTTCTGTTAACTGTACATTAAAGGAAATTAGGTATATGGTCCCAGTCGACCGATTCAAAAATGTTATCAGGTAACTGGGACCGCGGTCCCAGTTTTATTTGGTCCCAGTCGCCTGAATCCTCTCGTTTTCCAGTTTGCCTACTATTTTTATAAAAAATATGCAGGTAGGTACTCATTTTTTTACATGAATACAAAAATTTAGATGTAAATGCTATAGTTTTGTATTTTATGGTGTCCATACATAGTATAATGGTGGATCGTTTTCCAGCCCAGTGCGCCGTAAAGACTGACCGTCCATTGTGCTAGTATGACAGACCAACGAAATTGATTGCAATAGATTGGCGATAGAAAACCGTTGATGCAGCTTTGTAACATTGTAATAATGCCTAAAACTCAGATGTTTGACCTCTGCAGAAAGTATTCGTTCCTATAATAGTAAAGAAGAAATATAGAACAAACAAAGCCAAGAAATTAAAGCCAGATATAGGCCCGCAACAACGAACTTTGTTGATAGTTCGTCGGTCCATAAATCTGAGGAAGAAATCCCGAGCTCGTATAACGTTATTAAATAAAGACTAACTTTTATTTAAAAAAAATATGTGCTGAAACTTTTTTAACTTGAAGAAGTATTTCTTTCTCCAAAGAAAAAAACACTGAATTCGTATTCAAAATAAATGTAGCAAAACCATTTTAAATATACACCCAATCTCAAATCTCGACATTGATTTACACTTGTCCATCCTTCTCTGACAAACGAACTGTGACCCATAAATTGAGTACGGTTCAATGATAAATCATTTGCGCAGGTCCCGTTATATAAATTCGAGAGTATTTGCGCACGCGACGTCTTGACGTTTGCGCGGGATTCGATGAAAAAACTGACAGCTCCGCGTGTGAATAATAGAGTTGCCGAAATGTCGATAGTTATACTACACACACGATAGTGATTGAGTTGTCATATGTTACGTCATAAACCAAAAACTAAAAACTGATAGAGGTTAAGAAATATAAAAAGAGCTTTTCGTAAAAGAAAATAATAATATTAATAATTTTCTTTGTTAGAAAAATTGAAAAGCAAACCATTAAAATAGACACTTCATAAAACAGTCTACATAGAAAAAGTACCTAGGTATTTATTATGTTGTATTGTGTTTGTGTCTAGAATTTACTTGTTCGTGTTAAAATGAGGATTTTTATAGTTACAACCTTATTATCAAACTACTATTTCTTTACCTACTATTGTTACTATAGGTAGAAAACTATTGTTTTTCTAGTAAAACCTACTTGACTTAAAATTATAAAAATACACACATTCTTGCATAAAAAAGTCACACAATACCTATGCTATATACGTATGTACTCATACATATGTACACAGTACGACAAAGTTATCGACACCTTGGTATGGTTTCGAAAAACTATCGACAATCGACTATTGCACAACACTAGCGACCTGACACGACCGAGTTACATCCTAAATGAATACGGTTAATTTGTTGCTTGTTTAAAAATTTTAGCCTAGTAAATTCAATACCTAGTTTGTAGTGTCAGTACAGCCGTGTTTGACGTCAACTTTCTTAGATCTCTGACCTCAGTGCTAAATAGTCACAGTCTTTTTTTTACAACTTGATTTACTTTCTCTACGATACTTTCGTTTAAATATTATAAACATTTTTTTATGTCTTTTTCCTACCAGATTTCAAATAGTCAAGTAGTAGTATTTAGGCATTGGTTGAGAAAGGATTTTGTGGACGTCTAGACTTTGCCGATTCCTATGGGATGCATGTCACACACTCTGGCCTGTTTAGTGGGTAGTTCTGAGTCCCACATAATTATGGGGATATGGGGTGGGGACCCCAACTGCCAAGAGAATCACATTTGGTCGTTTGTGTCCCACATAATAAGCCCCTTTTTTCTTTCTCTATGATAGAGAAACAATATAACGCTTAACTCCACGACGTGAAGATAACACACAATACACACGTTATTTACCTCACAAAACATGATTCCAGCGGTCGCCTGGCTCGTGATACCCTTCAAGCCAGTGGGCACAGACACTATCCTGCCGGTGTACTCCTGGCGGCTGTTCCTCGCCCTGGGCAGCATCCCAGGGTTCGTCAGCGGCATCTGGATGCTGCTGCTTCCGGAGAGCCCACGCCTGCTGGCTGACACCAACCGGAGCGAGAAAGCACTGGAACTGCTGGCTCAGATACATAGGAAGAATCATGCGAAAGGGACTGAGTTTAAGGTGGGTTCTTTGGAGTTTATGGTATGTTTTTGATCATAGGGTTAAAGGTTAATACTTACTTACTTACTAACACGGCGCAGCGACCCAAAATGAGTCTTGGCCTCCAGCAATAAGGATCTCCACTCCGGGTTTTTTTGCGCCGCCTCCTTCCAATTCTCGACGTGGAGCTCGCGCAGGTCCTTCTCCACCTCGTCCCCCCAGCGGTACCTGGGGCGACCAACCGGTCGTCGACCACTCGGTCGTCCCATGTAAGCTCTCTTCACCGCCCGATCCTCACCCATTCTTTCCAGGTGGCCGAGCCAGCGAAGTCTGTGAGCTTTAACTTCACCGATGATATTCAGAATTGGAAAGGTTAATACGTTGTCTAATATTTTTTTGATATTTTAACGACATTTATTTATTGCAAAAAATTATTAGGTCCGCGATTCGAGATTAGTGTACCTACATCGTATAGGTACTGATTTCTGCTTCCTACTTTTTACAATCGTACTTCCTACGTACAATCATGAATAATTTCTCCTTTTACTTTTGAAGTCCATGGTACAGTCAAAAGCATGTCAGACGTAACACTTTGGACTTTGTACCGCTCTTATGTCGGGGGAATAAGTCCTATTTTCGAACTGCAAGTGTATACCGTGATGTGCTGTTGACCGTACATTATCTCTAAGGATAAAATAAACTTTACTTCTGTTGAGTTTGCTGCGAAACTTCTTTTTAACAGGGTTTTTATGTCGAAGTGCTATTAGGATAAAAAGTTTTTACGTTAAAATGAATTTAGTTTTAACGCGGTTGGAAATATAAACTATGGCTTTAAAATTAGATGTAATTACTGTTTGTAGTGAACTATTTTATATAATTTCAGATAAAAAAGCTGATCCAAGACAACATTTTCGTGGAAAAATCGATGAGTGGTGAACAAAACAGAACTAAGGCACTGTTTATAGGAGTCCTGAAGGATCTCAAAATGTTTGTGTCTAAGACCTACGCGTTCAAGTCTAGTCTCATTCTGTTCGTCTTTTTCGCGAATATGGCTGCGTAAGTTATTTTAAATAAATTTATTTTTAACAGTTTTTACCTTGTTAGATTTTATACTAGTGCGTCCTCAGGCAATACTTATCTGTATTTTTAAAACTCAAAGTTGACTGACTGACTGACTGACATAGATAGATATCAACGCACAGCCCAAACCACTGGACGGAACGGGCTGAAATTTGGCATGCAGGTAGATGTTACGACGAAGGCATTCGCTAGGAAAGGATTTTGAACAATTCCCACGGGAACGGGAACCACGCGGGTGAAACCGCGGGCGGCCGCTAGTATATTTTAAAGTTATGCCTAGACTAGTAGTGCAGTGAATCTTATTTTAAAAAAGTGTGAAATCTGTGTTAGTTTTAATTTTTTTTTTCAATTTTCAGCGGCTTTGGCCTAAACCTATGGATCCCAGAGCTACTCCTCCGCATGCAAGGCAAAGAGTGCGCGTACGCAAGGTTATCCTTGAGGCCGGAGCACGCTCGACTGGTGAACGCTACCGACGCAAGCGACCAGACCAGGCTCGATGAGGGCCTGGACCCAGTCGGGTTCAACAACAGTCTGCTCCAGCATGAGGTGGTCCGGGAGCCGTGTAGCAGTGACATGGATGATGACGTAAGGAATTAAAACAGCTTCAAAGATGCACTTAACCAACGTCAACATTCAGTTGAGTCTACCGTCAGGTCAGGAATGTTGCTGCCTATCGAGAAGAACCGACACAAATCTCAACCGTACAGTTTATTTTGTACCATTATTAAGTCATAAAGTCTACTGTGTTAAAGCGTTTACAGTTTACACACTACGCCGCGCAGCGGCAGCGGTATCGCCGCCGCCGCGGTACCGATGCATTAGTCCCCCTTGGATTTATATGGATCCATGCATATGACGCCGCAGCGGCGGCGGCGAGCTTATATACCAGGGCCAAGTCAGCAAAAAACGCTGCCGCTGCGGCGTAATGTGTAAACGCACTTAAGGTGCTAGGAGGAATTGTTCGGACTTATACCTTCTGCAGGGTTTCATCACTGTACAACTTGTCACAAACTGAAGTTTCACTCACATCACCTTGACGAGTGGCAATCTACTAGGTATACGTTTCACTCGAAACTTCATACCACGTACGACCAAACTGTGGAACCAGCTCCCTGCAGCGGTATTTCCGGACCGATATGACATGGTTATTTTCAAGAGACGAGCATATCTCTTTCTTAAAGGCTGGCAACGTACTTGTGACTCCTCTGGTGTTGCGGGTATTTACGTGTATGGGCGGCGGTGATTGCTTACCATCAGGTGACCCGCCTGCTCGTTGCCTTCCTCTAACATAAAAAAAATTAGGTGCTAAGTAGTCTTCTGTAAGGTGGAGGTACTTCCCCAGAAAAAAGGCTTATTCGTGTGCTCATTATGCTTTACCTCAATTAAATATGGATTTGTGTCACTTTTTGAATCTTGATTCAGTGTCTTTCGGGTTTCTTCCATATCTAACCTAACATTTAGAAGCGCTACCAAAATGTGCTTAAAACCGTTCCAGTTGTCTGACACCGGCATTTATTCCAGGTGTTCACATCAGGCCTGATCGTAGGCGCGTGCTGCGTGCTAGGCAACGCAGCCTGCGCGCTCCTCTGCGCGCGTGGAGGGGCACGAGGCGTCCGGCGCGCAGCCGCAGCCTGCGCACTGGCCTGCGCGCTCGCGTGCGCCTGCCTGGCCGCTTGCGCGTGCGCGTGCTCGCAGAGCAACAAGATAGCCGTGGCGGCCGCTGCGGCGCTCAATGCGGCTTCGCTGAACGGGAATGTGCTGCTGATTAGGTTGCTGTTGCACGCGCTGCCGGCTAAATTGAGGTAACTATTATGATGCTTCAGCTATCGATAGATCAGGCCAAATCGGATTATTCTCACTAGTTCCAGTCAAAATAGTTCCGGCGGAACTATTGATACTTTTCTCTCTCATTTGTCCCTTGTCATTTTGACTGAAGTACCGGTGGAACTAGTGATACTTTTCTTCTCATAAGTTCTTCTATGAGATATTGGTAAATATGTATCGGACTATCAGGTAAGTTTACGGTTTTAGACAACCAGAGAAGTCATAAATATGCTGCCTGCTAGCAATTTACGAACTCAGAGGAGCATACTTACGACAGCCCATGAAGCAACTCTCACCGTTGAAGGCTTTTTCAATGAAACTGGTAGCGAAAACTGCGGCTTTCACCCTACTCCATAAAGACAATGACATGACATATTTTTGATGAAGTAGAAGAATAAGTCAGTTAAAATCGCCTTCCTGGTTAAGGCTCTAGCTCGAAGGAAGATCTTCCTTTTTCGCTGACGTCATGATAGGGACCATCATATTATGTCACAAGTTATTAAGTTGATTTGTCTCGGTTTCCCAGCGGTCTGGGCGTGTGCTGGGGCGCGTGGTGGGGCCGCGCGGGCGGCATGGCCTCCAACCTGGCGGTGGGCGTGCTGCTCGACTTCTCCTGCCAGGCGCCGTTCATCGCCGTCGCTGCTTTACTCACATGTAAGTTATTAAAATAAAATAAATAAATAAATATCTCTGGACGTTATTCACACAGCGCCATCTAGCCCCAAACTGCCCAGTGGCCAGGTTTTATTGCCGGCGAGTTTATACTCCAAATTATGTAAAAAAAATACATATTATAATGTAAACGTAGTTTAAAGTTGAAGATGGGATTGGATAGCTGAAGTGACCAACTCGCGCTTGACCCCAATGATATCACATTTCAGTCCACGTTCAAGGTCCCTAATTTCAGATGTCAATCTTCAGGCCATTGTGCTCGTAATACCAACATAATTACTTTCGCCTAATCGCAAAGCCAACAAAAGGTAATTTATCAAAATTTGACAGGCAATCATAATGTGATATCATTATTATTATTCGTTTTAGGATTATTAACGCATGGTTATGTATTTTGATACCTACGTGTTCTGAAATAGAGTAATAGGAAAATACCTAATGGGAGAGGCTATAATTTGAATTAAGTTTTTTTTAATCTTTGTAATCCATAACTATAAAATACCAGCAAATCCGAAGGGAAAGGAGAATGCAAAACTTGCTAAGAACAATGGGCCCAAAAATGTTTTTAAAGTTTAATGGGCAGAGATGAGATGTATTATAATATGTAAAAGACCACACACACACCATCAACTTTTATTATGATGACACCATAATCGGTCCCTAATAATTTATTATTTTTATATGAACATAAAAAATTATTAACATAATAAACATATTTTTTTTTCACTGGTACCAATTTTGTCGACGCCATAATAAAAGTTTCTTCACAACATTCAAATCTGCACAAAATTTTTTTTGGGCTCAGTCTTTTGCATTGTCCTTTATAAATTACCGATTACCGACACAAATTACCGATTGTAAGTCATGTGACAGATAAATTATAAGTAACTAATTTGACCGCGATGAAACCGTGTCTAATTTTTTAATTTTATTTTTCCAGTATCCATAGGTGCCATCTTGGTGATAAGTATAGACAATCAGCAACCCGTAAAAGAAGAAGAAGAGAACGACCAAGAGAAGAACACAGGCCTAGACAGATACATATCCACGCATATGTAAATAGTAATTTACTGCACTGGTTGTACTGGTAACTCTGGTAAATGCATTTTACTTTGTGCTATAGATAGTTGTGGAAAGAGTCACGAGTCTGCCTCGAATTTCGCGTAAGCGAGAGCGGTAGCGGAAGCAGGAGCGGAAGCGGTTATGTCACGAGCAGTGCGCTGCCGTCAAGCGCCCCCGTGCGCCTGCGTGCGGGCGTCGCCCGCCCCGCTCCCGCTTACGCGACATTCGAGGCAGAGGGCTTATTAACTCCTGTCAGGGTATGCTATATGCACGAAATAGAATCGAATCTAGCGTTTTTTTTTTGTAAAATCAAGCGAATTTTTAAATTATTTTATTAAAGCCGAGCCAAATTATCCATAATGGATTTTTGCAAATGCCGCAGCGGCCTTATACGGTTTGTAACTAGCAAACTACCTATACATTTTTTTTGTGTCGAATGAGGACTGTTGAATGTGAACTTTCGGATTAAGTATCGTAGTCAGTACCTAGATAATTTAGTTTTGAATATTTTTTTAAGTACCTTACAGGTCAAAGCAAATGCAGGTTTAGTCCGAGTGGCTAGCTACCACCTCCAGAGTACCAATAACAAGACCAGAAAATGTAACTAGTACATAGGTAGCTGGCTATTTTTAAACTAATACAGACTGACACTATAAAAGTAAATATTGATTAAGTAAGAGTCAGTGCGGAAGAGTTCAATGGTTATATGAAATGAAACTAGTTTCGGTATTAATAGACTTTATAAATGTGCCTACGAATCGTGAAATAATTCAATGCACAAATTATGTCAGTTCCTTTTTATGCTAAGGATGAATTATAGATAATGTTGTGATAAGAAAATTATAAAAAGATTGTGTAGTGCGATACATATTGATGTTAAAAATGTGTGTGATTTAAATACGATAACGTGTTTGATCTCGTAATTTTGAAAGATGTTTTTCAAGAATAACGATATGTAAAAAAAGAAAGAAACATGTTGCTTCTTTTTTAACACAAATATTATCATATTATTATAGTCACATACATATTCATTATGATTCTAGCATAATCCCGGTTGCGTCCTTACGTGGCCCGGGACCGCTTCAATATGGGTTATTCCACAAATCCCCATCGGAAATCCCCCTTAAATGGGGATTTCTGAACTTTTAGTTCACTAATCCTCATGATGTCTCATGATGGGGATTTGTGGAAAAAAGATGTTGATAAAGTTCAGAAATCCCCATGTAGGTAAATAAAAACAATGTTTTTATTGTTTCAATGCCTCTACTCATGTTTTGGTAACTAATATTGATTTATTTTAATAATCAATGTGAACACAAATTAGCCTTGTGTAGGTAGGTACAGTTGGCCCCAAAAGTGGCTAAATATTTGTAGAGCCTTAATTAAACAACTAAAAACTGGTATAATAACGGTTATCACACTGCATTTATACAAAAGCTAAAGTTTTAGTTGTAGATATATAGAATTTAACCGCATTTTCAATCCGTCAATCAATCAGTGATCGCGTAAATATCAGTCACCACTTTAGTTTGTATTGGCATTTTTTTCTACTATCTTTTTGTATACCTGCGGCCGACTGTACTTAAGATAACTTTTATAGATAAATAAAACTTAGAATTACAATCTATATAATTTATTGTACAGTCACAAATATTAAACAATATTTTTATAATAAAACAATACGAAGTTTTATAACTTTATACAAAATGTATTATATTATACTCATAAATGTACTTTTATACAATGTATCTTTTGTATTGAAATACTATACATTCCTTGATCATCCGAACTGTGATTTGAAAAGCGTATGACAACTGAACTTATTATATTTTAGATTAATATTTTATATGTTAGATGTAAGTAAATAAAGTTCAATTAAGTATTTATTTGCAATTTAGACTTTTATTTTGCCATACACTATAATAATAATACATTAGTGTATTCCCGTTGTCCCCATTGGGCCTGTCCCCATTTATGGGGACAGCGGGAAATCAATAAAAAAAATTAGATTACTTCCCCTTGTCTCCATTTGTTTTCACTGTTTTATTGATACCAAAATATGTAGCTACATAATGTACCATGGTAATAGGTTTTCATTTAGTGTTGACCGTCAAATCTTTGGATTTTTAAACAAGTCCATCAATTAATTGATAAAACTAAACAATCTGTCAAAGTGTGATGTCAATATACTGTCAACCGTGCCTTGAGTTGTTACTATTGAATATTGTAAGTTATTTGCGAGTATAACCACAGTAACCAAGTGTTGCTATAACCAGTCAGGCTACAAATACATCAATAAATGTATTTTTTCGATGTATGTTTAAGACTGGAATAAGACTGTGCCTGCATAACGCCCGATAATTATAATAACGACTTTATATAAATAAGGGGGTTAGTAGTCGATTCGCACGAAAATAATTCGCTGCACGAAAGTGCGAATCGACCACTTTCAAAAATAACATTATTTTTAGTCTTTAACCTAGATGTTTAGCCTCGTTAAATGTAGGTATTTACCTACCTTAAAAATATAAAAATAAATATAACACGCAATTTATTTCAAATGTTTGGGATATCTACTCATTTGCAATTTAATTGTCAAACTTTTATATCAACCATTTACGTAGGTATGAGGATGTTCTATACAAACACTATTTTTACAATTTGTTCCACGATAATTTACCTCGCAAATTATTTTCACACTATTTATAGGTTAATATAATTTATCTTTTCTAATCAAATACATTACCTTTATTCTTTAAAGGTCCAATCTATTTTACAAACGACGGAATCAACTTTTAAAACGAGCAATTATTGATAATATTCTATATTATAAATACGTCTTATATAAAATAAAATATACGCATACTAAATTATTATAAAACATTAATTCTATTTTGCTACTTTGTAACTATTTATTAAACTACGGTAGTTCATCACCAAATGCAAATAGATCTTTCTAGCATTTATACAAAATCACGAACATACACTTTTAAAGGTTGTCTGTACAAAGATAAACGCACACTTGTTCGACCACCGAAGAAATCGAAAGAAAAGATTTTAAATCCGAAAAACCTTGCATGCTTTACCGTGCTGTATCGTCCGAATCGTAAGAAGACTATTATTTAATAATCTGGTTAACTGGTATTCTAAATTCCCTATTTTAATACAGCTAACTCTCGCTGCATTTCACCCATAATAAAATTAGTCAGAACATATCAATAAGTCAACGTTGGAAATGACAGCGCGCAATTGTACCACCGAATCAATCTAATCGATCAGGATTCTTAAGTATTCTTTGTCATCCTTTACAAAGTTTTGACCCTACCGTCATGTGTAGGTACTGTTTTACGTATTAAGTGACTTTTCGTCAAAGTAATGACTTTTCGTCAAAGTAATGACTTTTCGTCAAAGTAATGACTTTTCGTCAAAGTAATGACTTTTCGTCAAAGTCATGACTTTTAGTCCAGTCAACGAAGCTCTAACTTTGCCATTTTAGAGGAAAAGCTGAAACCGGTGCCAAAATTTTCGTAAATGACCCCGTAATAACATACAAAAAATGCAAGGTCGTGAGTCACCGGGGTCATACGAAAAAAAAATGGAAAAGGTTGAAAAAATGACTTTTTCCCAAAAATCTCGAAAACTAAAAGAGATATGAGAAAAAGTTTTAGACAAAAGTTGTAGGAAATTACTTTGTCTATAAAAAAGGTTATTATCAATTTACGCGTATCGCGCACCGTTTGCTAGGAAATCGCGTACAAAGGGCGAAAATTCACAAAACCGATGTTTTTCGCTATTTATATAGGGATTTTTTTTAATTTTCCTACTGAGAATGATTTTTATGCGTTCTTTGATATCCCCAAAGAGATTTCTTTTTAATTTTTATTGATTTGGGTCAACTTCAACACGTGCGTTTTTTGCAAGTTTTGGTGCGCGATTTTTTTTAGGTTTTTAAAATAAATATAGCCATAATCCCTAATTTAAAGGTGATTATTTTCTTATATTTTCTAGTTAAACCAATAAATATTAACGTCTTATATTTTAGATTGCCACCACATCTGAAAATTTGTCACCTGATATGATATTGCGCCGACAGTTCTTAATATGTATGACAATCGGAAGTAACACAATGGAAAGACATACAGATATAGATAATAGAAAAAGCAAAAAGAGTGCAAACGAAAAAAAGAACAGATAGAAATGGGTCCGTTACGCAACCAACAGCTCTTAATCTTGCCCACAAACACTAAAAACTTCAAAAACATAGTAATTTAAAGTATAAAGTATAAAGAGGAAAGATTTGATTGTTTGTTTGTTTGTTTGTTTGAATTGAATAGGTTCCGAAACTACTGAACCGATTTGGATAATTCTTTCACTGTTGGATAGCTACACTATCCCCGGTGAACATAGGGTACTTTTAATCCGGGAAATGTGGGGGGAAGAGGGGGATATTTGAAAAAAGAAATTACGCGCGGGTGAAACCGGAAGCGGCGGAAGGCTATGCACCATAACCGCAGGCTAACTAAACCTACTGTTCACGCGGGCGAAGCCGCGGGCGGAAGGCTAGAACATAGATAAAACAACACTTCCATGTTCTGCAAGAAGAAAGTAAGGGGCCGTCCATTAATCACGTGAGGTCATTTTTCTCATTTTTTGACCCCCCCCTCCCCCCTGGTGATATTTGGTGAGGTTTGGGACCACCCCCTCCTCCCCCCCTCTGGATCACGTGTATTTTTTTGGAAGTCTATGTAAAGGCTATTTTTGACTGGAAAAAAATATTAAAAAAATTGCGTTTTGATTCGAAAAACATTTATATGTATTTGTAATAAAATTAATGAATAATTAATTAATGTTGTCTTCGTCCCACGGAGTGGCAAGACTTTCATTTAAGGTTACAACTGGTAAAGCTTCTTCTTCACTGGCAGTTGTTATTGGCTGAGAGGTTTTTCGCGCCGTTCAACATTTCGGTTCAGAAATAGCGCTTTTTGACAAAAAATAAATAAAATTAATACACGTGATGTCTAACGAGACCCCCCCTCCCCCCTCGTGATGTTTCGTGATGTTTTCCGTACCCCCCCCCCCCCTTTTGAGCCTCACGTGATTAATGGACGGCCCCTAATTCGTTTGCGTGATTATTGCGTTCATCAATAACCAAAAGAAATGAGCGTCCAGCTGCAAAACAATTGCAGCTCTTGGGTGCCGTTGGGGTTAAAGGTGGGTTTGGCTAAGTTGAAACAAAGAATATGCAAATTTAAAAAGGATATTTTTAAGTGTACATCAAAAAAATATTGAAATGTACATCAGAATAACTGATTGCACACCAATTGGCAAAGCAATTCAGTATTTTTTTTATGCACAATCAGTATTTTTTGATGTGCAGTTAAATACAACCCATTAAAAAAATGGAAAAACAAAAGAAAACTTTACTTTACTGTTGGTCTGCAAAACTGCCATCAAGATTACCGATTTTATATCAAAAGCATACGAGTATTCATCATACTTATACAATTGTCATGGTTTCAATACTAGAAATAAATAAATAGACAAGTAGTTTTCCTTTCTATATGGTGCAATGTATATGCAAGGAACTACATGAAGTATTATTAAATGAAATTTTAGATTTAAAAGCCTTTTTAACAAATACATATTGGTTTTTGGAAACATTATGCAGAGTAAGAAGTTTGAATTTTGACACCAACGCCACCAAAAGAATTAAAAGAAGTTGATAATAGAAGAGATATTTGAGTCACTTTTTCGGTTATAATTTTAGAATAGGGAATATGCATTTGGATTAAATTGAATTGATTTTTTTTCCCTGAATCCATATCGTCCTGAAATCGTATCTGAACCATTATTTCCTTATTTAGTTTGTTTTAAATTGCATAAAAAATTAAAAAATTAAAACATGCAAAATATGCGAGTGAAATTCGAATTTTCGAAACGCATCACCATTGGTCGAACCGAAACGTGACGTCACATACCATGTTGGCGTTGCTGTTTGTATGGCGTCTGAAAGAAAAATTAATTTTATTTGGGTTTCTGTGTGTTTATCTTTTGGAACAGGAATTTTTATTTTTTTTATTTTTTAGTGTTTTGCACAAGGGTACAAGACAATATCTATAAAATGGTCTTTCAACTTTTTCCATGGCGTAAATAACTTTTAAAACTGAAACTTTCTATAAAAGAACCAAAAGTATCATAGTCAACAAACACTGGTAGTGGTTTGTGACGTCAATCAAGGCCCGCGAAAGATGGCGGCGTTCAAACAGATCAAATTTAAGCGACGTTTTAAATATTTTTTTAAAAAAAAATTTGAGCTTTTCCAACAGTATTTATATTTGTTACTATTTTATAACGATGTAAATAGTAAATTAAAATTATAAAAAAAAGTACATGCATATTCCCTATTAATAAGACTACAAATTATAAATACCCTGCTGTAACTTACAAATGGTTGAGTAAGAGTAAGACCATGACTGATCAAATTGCGTATCCAAACCATTTTATGGCTAATGTTCATCAATAACCAAAAGAAATGAGCGTCCAGCTGCAAAACAATTGCAGCTCTTGGGTGCCGTTGGGGTTAAAGGTGGGTTTGGCTAAGTTGAAACAAAGAATATGCAAATTTAAAAAGGATATTTTTAAGTGGACATCAAAAAAATATTGAAATGTACATCAGAATAACTGATTGCACACCAAAGGTTAGGTTAGGTTAGCAATTCAGTATTTTTTTTATGCACAATCAGTATTTTTTGATGTGCAGTTAAATACAACCCATTAAAAAAACATTTTATGGCTAGCACGTCGTACGTGCTAAAATTTTGCCAACTTAACTTATAGTTTTGCCTGGACAAGCTTGATTAACTGTCATTTGTATATTCAAAAAGGTATAATAATGCAGTTTTACAAAAACGTGACTCCAAAATGTAAAGTTTTACAATAAGAGCGCTCGTACTTTGAACTGAAATATAACAACCCATTTAGGTGATATTGCTACAATTTTTATTTTATTTTAAAGTACATTTTATAACGCTATTTCTTCTTCTTCATCCCAGCGTATTCCCGATTGCATCCAGTATGGAGCTCAGGGTCCGCTTCGAGTATGATCCTAGATTGGACAAGCCTGGTTATTACAATTGAGCGATTGCCATCTGACCTCCGTAACCCTTCCAAGGGAAACCAGACCCACTTGGAACATAGTCGGGACCAACGGCTTAACGTGCCTTCCGAAGCACGGAATCATCATTCTTTTCAGACATTTAGTTGATCCAAGCCTGCAATGTCCTAACCAAACTGGAAACATTCACACAAACTTCCCGCGGGATTCGAACCCACGACCTTCGGGTTTTAGAGCCCAACGCTCCAACCACTATGCCACGGAGGCAGTTGTGGCAATATCACCTATACGGGTTATTTTATTCCATTTTAAAGTTCGATCGCTCTCAATGAAAAACCCTATATATCAATCGATTCAGAATAAAAAACTGAATTAACTGCATCTAACGCATTTATATATAATTATATATGTCGATTCTGTTTGTTATGTGGTGCAATCGATTCAGAGCGAACGAGCTTTTTGTTGCTTAACGGACCCATTTCTATCTGTTCTTTTTTTCTTTGCACTCTTTTTGCTTTTTCTATTATCTATATCTGTATATCTTTCCATTGTGATACTTCCGATTGTCATACATATTAAGAACTGGTGGCGCAATATCATATCAGGTGACAAATTTTCAGATGTGGTGGCAATCTAAAATATAAGATGTTAATATTTATTGGTTTAACTAGAAAATATAAGAAAATAATCACCTTTAAATTAGGGATTATGGCAATATTTATTTTAAAAACCTAAAAAAATCGCGCATCAAAACTTGCAAAAAACGCACGTGTTGAAGTTGACCCAAATCAATAAAAATTAGAAAGAAATCTCTTTGGGGATATCGGAGAACGCATAAAAATCATTCTCAGTAGGAAAATTTTAAAAAATCCCTATTTAAATAGCGAAAAACATCGGTTTTGTGAATTTTCGCCCTTTGTACGCGATTTCCTAGCAAACGGTGCGCGATACGCGTAAATTGATAATGACCTTTTTTATAGACAAAGTAATTTCCTACAACTTTTGTCTAAAACTTTTTCTCATATCTCTTTTAGTTTTCGAGATTTTTGGGAAAAAGTCATTTTTTCAACCTTTTCCATTTTTTTTTCGTATGACCCCGGTGACTCACGACCCTGCATTTTTTGTATGTTATTACGGGATCATTAACGAAAATTTTGGCACCGGTTTCAGCTTTTCCTCTAAAATGGCAAAGTTAGAGCTTCGTTGACTGGACTATTTTCGTCAAAGTCATGACTTTTCGTCAAAGTAATGACTTTTCGTCAAAGTAATGACTTTTCGTCAAAGTAATGACTTTTCGTCAAAGTAATGACTTTTCGTCAAAGTAATGACTTTTCGTCAAAGTAATGACTTTTCGTCAAAGTAATGTTACGATGCGACATGTGTCTAGAAAGTTTTTTTTTTCCACGTCACCAATTCTTTCGTCTCGCGGTCGATTCTTTCGATGCAGATATAAAATGACTTCGATTCGTTCGACCCGTTCAGTTCGTATACTTAAATGTGCGCTCACCTTAAGCTATTAAACATTTGCATAAAAACCACCTTCAAAACTATGCGTAAAAAACAATCACAGAAAATGCCTTCATTTCCTCAACCACGATTCACTAAAATAAAACTAAAAAATAATATATTAAAATCACAGACAATTTCATTAACTTTTCTCTTCTAACAGTTTACTCTGATTACTGTCGCATCGGGGCCTTGTCGGGCGGCAGGAACCAGGCCACGAACACACTACCTGTAAGTCAATAAATATGAATATAAGACAACCTCACCTAAATGACACCTGATAATGTAAATTAATCGCATGACGACAAAATGTTTGCTTATCGTTAATCGGTAAAACATGCATGCCCAAACTCGTATTTTATAAGATCTTAATTTATGCAAATAAAGAAATCTATCTATCTATCTAAAAATGATCTTGCCTAAAATCGAGTTACCCAACTACACGTTTTAGGAAAAGGATTATAGTAGGAAAAGAAGGTAGGTAATCTTTTTCAGGAAAAAAAGTTGTCTATATCTGACAAAACTAATCTCTAAAAAAGAAATCGCTTCGCTCCGTTGAGAAATAGGACGAACAAAAACACTTCTATTTCTGTTATCCTATGGATTCCGAGATAAATAGTACTCTTTCTCAAGACCTGGCTTATGCTTGTAGCAAATTTTATCAAAATCGGTTCAGTAGTATGGACTTGACACGTAACATTACAGCCAGAGCTTCTTTCGCATTTATAATATTAGTACGGTTCATGATTTTTTAAATAATGAGGTAGCCACTTTGCGGCCATGCGCTTCCAAAAAAATTTGTGTCGTAGTATAATACCAAGTCAAAGGATGCCGTCTAATAAGACATAATTATTTTACGACTTATGTGAAAAGAAAAAAAAACTTACTTAATACGAGCAGCGACCAGAGGTAGAAGGTCAGCTGGCAGTGGTGGAAGATGAGGTTGCCCACCAGGTTGATACCGACGAAGGTGCTGGTGCGCCCCACCATGATGCTCAGACACGCCACCATGCCTCTGGAAAACGACCAGTATAAAAATAAATGTGGGTTTCAGATGTAATGATGACGTACCTATTTCCATCAAAATTTGTAACACTGTCTAACTGTCTATCCGGCTTGGATACAGGAGCAACAACATCCCGGGCGTCACATATATGATCGGGTTTTTTATTTTCTTAGTCAGGCTATACTTAGAAATTTGTAGTAAATGGGGAAAAGCGTTTGAAAGAAAAAAGAAGACGCGATAGACAATAAAGTTCCATGCTTCTTCCGATATTCTCAATTTATGCCAGGCACAAGCAAGCTATGGAATGAGTTACCTTCAGCAGTATTTCCGATAAGAAACAGCTGACCTTCAAGAAAAGACCGTATCCTCCTCCCAAAAGGATCGGCAACGCATATGCGATGGTGTTGCAAACGTTCATGGGCGATGGTAATTATTTACGAACAGATCTGTTTGCTAGTTTGCTTCTTTTTATTATTAAGAAAAATAAACTTCTATTCAGCCCCATGAGTGGTAGCGCCGGCAAATCACAAGGTGGCCACCAGCTCGTCCCTTCTAAGTGTAAAGGTAAACTGGAAGAATTAAGTGGGTAGTGAGTGAGGTAGTCTTTAGCCCAAAGCCGCACACATTGACACAGGTCTCGCTATGGTTATGGTGCATCAACGCATACTCCTCCGAAACAAAAAGGCTGGTACTACAAATACTGACCTGTAGGAAGTGGGGAACAGATCGACGAAGTACGAGGCGAGGATGCCCATCCCGAGGCAGGTGCAGGTGAAGGTGACGAAGAAGAATACGCTGGAGATGGCGTCGGGCGTGAGGTTCAGCGCCACGCCGCCCGTCGCCGACAGGCACAGGATGCACATCAGCACCGCTTTCCGTCTGGAGTTCAATTTGGCAATGATTAAATTGAGATTAAACTATACCAAATCCTTGATAACCCAAGTCAACAAATGTTAATCAGTGAATTCTTAAGATTGCGAGAATGCAAGTATTATAGATTATGAAGATGTTGAAGATGTTGAAGAAAATACAATCATAATAGAATCAGAATAAGAATAAGTTGATAACGTATAAGAATATTGAGTAGCCAAGGATCGAGTAAAGTCGCTAGCTAGCATTAATGAAAGGTCTATGCATAGCAGTGGACTGCGAGAGGGTGATGACTGATGATGATGGTGTACAAGGATAAGTTCCTAACAATTTATCTGTCAGATATAATAGATGCTGTCTGTATTGTCAATTTACAAAAAAGGCAGACGTTATTGACATCTGGGACCTAATAAAAAACACTGATACATAATTAGATTTTTATTGCGTTCGCACATTACCTGTTGGGCAGATACGAGATGATAAAGTTTAGGATGGAAAAGATGGACTGAGAGGCTATGAGAGTCAGCATCACATTTTCTTCAATTGTTCCCAGGCATACTTCGGGTGACTGAAAAAAAAGTAAATGTATTAAATTCTCTAATAAGCGTATATGTAAGACCTAAGGAGGAAAATGGGAGTACTTTCTCATTTGCAAAACTAATCAACTAATTTCACCTATCTAGCTACGTTGTATGTTATTGCACTCGTATTAGGTAAATATTAATGTAACATACAAATTATTATTATTATTTTGCGGCTCTTCTTTTCCTCACACATGGAAAAGCGAGAAGTTAAAAAGTTTGAAGTGTAAAATTGTTTAGTTGTGAAAGGCATAATTTGATTTTTTTAAATAAAAGCTTTCAACCGTCTTAAAGTTTTCAACCGTGTTACTTCAGTTTATCCTAGTCTAATAAAGAAGTGGTATACTCACCACTACAGTAATGTTTGACGACATAGTGCTGTTGACTACAGTTTCTTGCTCTTCCGAGGAGATCAGAGCGCAGATGTTCCCTTGAGGTGCTCCTTCTTTCTCCATCGACAGTCTGATCAAGTTCAGGATATGCGGCAGCCAGACCAGGAAGCTGTTGTTACTGGAAAAAAGAAAATTTTGTTTTTCAAGATACAAATTAACTTCTTTCAGATGGGTTGGTGTAAATAAATTTGTATTGTCTGACGACCTCTAGCTTTAATAATTAGGTAAATTGTTCTATGAACTGACCACAGACGGTGCTAAATAACGATAGCCAAATAGTTTAGAATCCTAAATCGTGCAAGCAAAGTAGTAGTCGTCCACTAGCATTTTAAAAACTCAATATAGATATCATTTAGACCTGGGTCCGTCCGCGAGCATAGTTCAGAAGATGATCTAGCTCAGAAGATGATCTTTCACTTTTAATTCGACGTTAGATCTCCTACAAGATTAGCTACTAAAACCCGTGTAGGCGAACTTCTTTCGTATAGCGTAAGATCCAATCAAGCCCAGTTCGGATGATTTGGGAAGTCCATTAATTACATCAGAGCGTTTGCCACTCATCAGATCATGGCTACGCAGCCTATACTGCAAATTTCTGACGATTCCTCACTGCCGAGCTAGCGTGGTACGCACATAGAACAATGGATAGGTGCCCGCCGTCTTTACGCATGTGAAATCAGCTATCACAGCTCTCGGCTAAAGATCATTACTATCATTACTATGGGTTACTCAGTCGGTCATAAAACCTGTTCTCACGTGATGTACACGACGAACACGATGTAGAACAGCTGCAGTGTGCGCCAGACGTACGGCGGCCGGAACAGCGGCGCGCTCTGCTCGTACACTGTGCGTATCAACGAGCTCTCCTTCTTCGCTGTCGCTTCTTCCAGGTAAAGGGACTTCACCTGGGAATTGCAAATGTTGTTGCTGCAACAATTTTTCGTAAAGAAGTAAATTCTTTGTTTTTTCCTGGTTGTTGGTGGTCTTAAAGTGTATCTTGGCCTATCCTGGGGTATCCCACTCAAACAATTGGGTCCTTCTTCTTTTGTTATATCAGTGGTACGCAACCGATTTGATGAAAAGCAGCTACTAAGCCCTATTTCATTAATGGACACTCGAAAAGCTTTGCACTAATTGACCTATTTGTAGCAGAAAGTTGAAAAATGAAATAGTATAGATAGAGGACTGCCCCTCAGTGTCATAGTCTTAGTAGGTTGCCCATAATGACGAAGGCTTTCTCATGGATTATAGTCCGAAGTCTGGATTGTAGTTCCATAGAGCTGTAAGGGACTAACTGAAGTGCATCTGTACTTGCGTACTAACCCTGATGTATCCTGCTAAATTTTTTTTTTTTTTTCTATGCCATAAAGTTGGCAATCAAGCATACGGCCCACCTGATGTTAAGCGGTTACTGTAGCCTATGAACGCCTGCAACACCTGGGTTATCACGTTCGCATTGCCGACCTGTAAAAAACTTTTTCACGCCCTTCTTGAAGGACCCCATACTGTAGCCCCGTGGGAACACCTCGCCCGGGAGCTCATTCCACAACCTTAGCGTACGTGGCAGAAAGTTTCTTTCAAAACGCACAGTACGCGACCATTTAGGTTCTAGTGTGTGTGGATGAATTCCTCGCCGATGGCGAGCGGTGCGATGGTGGAAAGTGGCTGTAGGCATCATGTCAAACAATTCCCCGGAGCACTCCCCTTGCCAACTTGCCCCAATTTGCTTGTGAGTGGGGTTGATAACGGTATTGCTTACCTCATATTCCACCTTAGATCCTCTATGGTTAATCCTGTATATAGACTTTAACACATCCAGAGCCTCGTCGTTTCTTCCGCAGTTGGCCAGGAACTTCGGGGACTCGTAGAAGAAGTAGATGCAGATGGCTCCAATCCCAGAGGGCAGGGCCAAGACGATGGTCAGCAGACGCCACGGTCGGAATATTATGCCGAACCATAACTCTAGTTCAAAGTCCAGTTTCAGCGTAGGGTATGTTAGCACTAGAAAATAAGATGTGTTTATTATTTTATTAGTTAATTAGTTAGTTAAAGTTCTAATTTTCATGATGACATAATCTATTTTTTGCCAATGTTAATTTTATACTCTACTGTCTAGAATTATGTTAATTTTGTTATTGAGAAAGAATGGAACTTTTTGGAAACCTACCTACTCGACCTACTCACATTATGTGGATTATGGATATACGCAATGCTCTTATGGCTACTAAAGGTATTTATTTATTCGTATCTAGGCGATGACGGAAAACATCATGACTTGATCATGACGGGTTACCCCGTCAACTGTAACAGTGATGTGATTACAGTTTTTTAATCATTTTACCTTCGATCGTTTTCGAAGGAGATCAGGAGAAACGAGACAAGTACAAAAAAAACAAAAAACGATTATTTTAGATCTTACTCAGGAATTAATTAAATAAGTAATAAGGTAGTATTGTCCTCGAGAGGTGGACACAAATCGGGAAATGCAGCAGTGGTATGCCTCCAAGGTGGACCGCTGATTTCATATAGATCACGGGAATTCAATCGGGTGGCATAGGACCGAACGGTTTAGAAATCCTTAGGGGAGCCTATGTCCAGCAGTTCACGCCTTTCAGATGACGATGATGAATAAAAAAGTACCTCCAGCAGCTGCAGGAGACAGAAGAATGAGACAGGTCATCAACAGCATGTATTTGCTCCTCACTCTCTGGACGCACGATTCTCCCACCAGGGTATAAGTGACTGAGTTCGCTGCGCATGAGCTGAAACATGCAAATTTTAATAGTTTATTGGTTTGGTACATTTTCCTGTCAGATTTGAGCATTGAGCCTAAAATTGCCAGATCCAATACCTACCAAAAGGTGTAGATAGAAGTACCTACTCGTAGAATTACAAACACCGAAAAACAGGCAATTTTGATGATGATCGACCTAGAACCTAGGTAACCTACTTGTATTTATTATCATATTTTTTTGGGTTTTTTTTTCGGACATACCGTTTTGTGTCTCGAGTTTTCAGTCGGCCGAAAACTCGAGGAGACAAAGGTTTCATATACACACAGTACAGGAATTATCTATGAACAATAAAACTTGTCTGTTCATATTGGCCTTGGTGTTACTAATGTATTTTAAATACTATTAAAAGTATCAATATCGTAGTTGTCTGATACCCATTGTGTATTATTAGTTTAAGGCTACATATTGCCATGTGATAAGGATATTTACAACGAACCTATAACCCCTTAACGACAAAGCTATAATAGCTACACCCAAGTGCACTCTTGCATAACAAGTTCAGTGGTATCAGTTCATTCCACTAATGAGTTACGAGACAAATGACGGGCGTCATTCGTCTATGCCGGGCGGTGACGTCACAGCGAAATGGCGCACGTGAATGAATCTTGGCGGGACACCAAGCTTTGGAACAAAGATTTAATTTTATTTCATAACAAAGATTTACTCTATTGCTTTTCATCTGAATGTTATGAAAATCACTATCTCTATGTCGGAAAAGGTGCAACTAGGATCTCAGATACGTTGCCTGGCTTTGAGAATATAATTTATAGAGACAGGGACTTCTCCCATAGCCGATCGGTTATGAGGGATGGGGATGGAGAGGAGGTAGGGGAAGGGAGATTCAGCTCCCTTACTACCGAAAAGAAGTGCATAAGCAAAGCTACCACTACTTATAATTTTGGTTTTCTGTGTGGTACTACCCCGGTCCCGGTCGAGTCGGCCCATTTCAACTGACAGACAGAAACTGTCTACTTTAGAGAAGAAAAAAGGTCACATCATCATCACTACATAGTATAAAACAAAGTCGCTTTCTCTGTCCCTATGTCCCTTTGTATGCTTAAATCTTTGAAACTACGCATCGGATTTTGATGCGGTTTTTTTCATTAGATAGACTGATTCAAGAGGAAGGTTTATATGTATAATACATGCACAATATAGTAGAGAAACACTGATAATTTTAGAGGTTTTTAATTTAAGGTCGTAAATAATCGCATTTTTTTGCGCTTACATTGCAAACGCTGGCTGAACCCTACGAGATAGATCAAAATAATGTACTACACTATTGCACAGCTTAATAAGTTTTACAAAAAAGTCCGCAATGGTATATGTCTATCTCTTAGGGATAACCCACAATAACCATTTTCCTTTACTTATTACGGTAAAATAATGGCTTATTTACGAAAAAGTGATTTTAAGCAATACAGTATTAATCCTTATCCAATAAAGTACCATAAATAAATTGTGCATGTAATATAGATCAATATGGCCCTTTACATCATGTAATTTATATGAATAGTTTCGAAGATATTACAGATTTAAAATGCAGGGACAGGTTGCGGCGGTACCGGCCGGGGAGCGGATGGATGAACTTTTGTTATTCTTTCACGTTAAAACTACTGAATTGATTTTAATGAAACTTTACAATAATATAGCTTATACATAAGGATAACACATAGGCTACAATTTACAAGATATTCCCGCGGGATAACGTCCTATAGTTCACGCGGGCGAAGCCGCGGGCGGAAGGCTAGTTTTTTATATTTATTGTTGGCTGCACCACAGGTGGCCGAAGCAATATAGCATTGATTTGTGTTAACAGGAATAAATTGCACCCTATAAGAACTACAATATTCAATCCAATATTTGCTTGGATCAGTTTAAACAAGTTGCAGTAACAAGAAGCAAACACTCTTTCTATGGTGTCGTGGAAAACAATGAACGTTGTTTGTCATTTTCTTTAATAACAAAGAAATACACGCTCTACCCGGAACCCTGCTGTAACAATTGTGTAAATTTCTGAAAAAGTATAAAGTAGATAGGTACCTACTTCTAATATTTACTGCAATGAAGGTGTGAGCGGAACGAGTTTTTTTTACATTTTATATCCTTTATTATAAATCGTTGACTTAATTGCGTAAAGTAGTTATCTTTAACTACTACCATTTTGGTTACTTAAAATATATTTATATACGTAACATTTTAAGATTCGGCTACGACAGTAAATGTCACAGGCAGTATATGGAACACCAGGATTCAAATCGTAAAGAATAAGAAATCATGACATTTGACCCATCGATTAATTTATATAACTAGCAATATTTTTCTCTTGCGTGGTATATCGTGTCTTTCACTCTACTTTTCAGTGAGACATGTCAGTCAACGATGATTAGAAAAAGCAATTTCGTCACAAATTACAAGTTGAAGTGACATAAAATTTATTTAAATTATTTCAAGCTAACATCAAGCACTTAACAGATTTGTGCACATGGCGTATTACTCGTACAACAAACACTCATTCATTTTTATTGTAAAATTTAATTGTTACTGTTGCTTTGCTATTAATCGCGTAAGCGTCCGATTTTTAATATTTTGTTTAAATTCAGTTTTGTTAACCTGTAGATAGTGTATTTTACTACATAATTATTAATTTCCGAACATGAAGCCAATGTTATTGCTTAACCATTATTATGCAATATTTTATAATTCCTTAAAAACAATTTAAACTTCTCGTATATCGAATAGATTGGTAAATGAAACAATAGATTTATGAACCCATGCCGATAGCACAATTTGTTTCTTGTTAGTGTCACTTGTGTTTGTGCCTACATTTGAATCAATATAGATAGTTATTGATTCAACATCAATGATAGTTTAAAAGTCAACATTATTATTTCTTTACTTCGTATTTAACATGTATATTTTTCTAAAGGGTTTGTAATATAGCGGTATGAAATATATAAGGCGGAAACCGGCCCGCCCCTTCCAGGAGTAAACGGATAAAATGAGGGAGTTTAGTGGATAGTGCGACGAATGTCTTTTCCGACTTTCCCCTGTTTCAATTCCTTTTCCCTCTCACACTGATTGATCTCCATAGACAACTGGATAGGCGATTGGTACCAAATATTTGATCCGATTTGAAAATCGCCATATTAGCGCTGAGAGCAGTAGTTAGTGTACTTGGAACTAATAGGTAATAGTGCCGACTTTCGCAAATAAACTTCGATAATGCTGTCATTGTCAATGTCAATGGCTGTCCATTTGAAGTCATTTTAGTTCCCAGTACACTATTGGGGGCGCTTCAAATCGACAGAAAAAATAGTTGTCATTTCAATGTCTATAGCCACTCCAGCGAAATACGCCGTATTATAATCGAGCTCAGTGCCCTCTCAATTAAATGACAAGACTTTGTGAATATGAAACATAATTACTTCTCTGCACATCTACTCATAATTATGCTTATTTATTGTACTTGTTATATTATTACTAAGATGACATTGTAAAACGCATAATTATTTTAAAAAAGGCTATATCTTATCTGTTGACTATCTTGCGGCACTTCTCAACAGGCCATTCACGTTGATGTGCTGGTAGGATAAAAAAGTTTTGACGTGCAAAAGAATTTCATGGTAAATAAAATTGCAAAAAAAAATACTTTGACTTTGACTTTTCTCTTGCTTTTTCTGGACAAAGTGCACAAAAAATAGGTGAAATTGGCCCAAATGTCCTCGGTGGAATGAGTGATTTCGTACACATGTCACTTACAAAAATTAAATAGTCTTGACATCGGCTCGAGTCGTAACATCTATTTGTGTCAACAAAGTTTGTTCTTGGCATTCAAATTAATTATAGATCGCACGTGGCCGAGCTAGTTAGCAGCGGGTCATATTAATTGTTCTTCGGTTTCACTGTTAATTGTGCGGAGATAAATAAGGCGGAAGAATCAACATTGTAAGCGGATCAATTTGATCGATCAAGCACTGAACTTGGGACTTTTCATCATACAACAATTGGACTTTTTAGTAACATGTAGTGTTATCTTGAAACCACCTCCAAAATGAGGTGATCCGGCAGAGAATCAAAGTCACCAACATAGATAGATACTCTTTATTGCACAAAACACTTTAGGACAAACATGTAACATATAATAGCTGTACAATATAGGCGGACTTATCGCTAAACAGCGATCTCTTCCAGTCATAGTCATAGCCAGTCAGAACATAGTTCGCCGGATTAGCCAACTGAAGTGGCAGTGGGCTGGCCATAGCAGCCGTAGAACCGATGCGTCTTTCCATTCTATACAATGCCAGAACGCAGCCATAGGAAACTGCTGCAGTATATATTGTAAATAACTTTTTTACTAAGTTCTTCCAATCCATACAAGAGCAGTACGCAAATAATCGCATATACTTCGTAGTAACGAACAAGTTTTTCTTGTTCCATAATCTACAGCGCCAGTGCGCTTACGGACTAATCGTGTATATGTCGCGCAGGCAATTTGTATTATTTCGCCGTTTATATACGGCGTACTGAGAGAAATTAAGTTAAAAAAAACACATCGGAGGCGGAAAGCGACTCGGATGGATATAGGTTAGAAGGCTAAGGCGGGAGCGAAGCGAAGCGGAGCTCCCGCCTTGGTCTTCCTGGTTATTTTTTTTTAAACCTGAAAAAAAATTGCTACAGAAAACAGAATACTAGCAGGCCGGCCTTCAACACCCACCGCGACAAAAAATGGAAAAAGGAAACACGACCTAGCATTCAACTTATTAATATTGATAATGCTCGTTGAAAAGCACTTTTTAATCAAAATAAATATGATTAGTAATTGTTTTGTATTTATTTCTACCTAATAAAGTTAAAATACAATTCCATATTTTACTAAAAAACTAGACTGAAAACTTGTCAAGTGTAAGTAAGTTTGTAGTATAGTTTGGAACAAAGACGCGAGAATCCACGATACAAACAAACTATACACGATCAATACACAAAATTCGTGTATGCATTGTAATAACAGAGTTAAAAACAGCATTACAATATACATATACTCGAGCAGTTTCAATGGCTGCGTTCTGGCCTTGTATAGAATGGAAAGACGCAGAACCGATAACCGTTTAGAGTGGAAATTGCGTCTCGGTAAACGTAGTGTAGGACGCCCTCAGGCCAGGTGGAGCGATGATCTGCGCAAGACGGCCTGACAGGAGCTGGAGGCGAGTGACCGAGGATCGATCAGTGTGGCGAGCATTTGGAGAGGCCTATGGACAGCAGCGGACTGTTACGGATGATGAATGTCATCCAATCCGAGTTTTCGGCTACGTCTGCGAATTTTTACGAGTAACCAAATACACATGATGTAAGATTAGAGTGCTCGAGTGCACAGTGCATTTACCTAGGTTCCGTAGCTTTACGTGCTTCTTTCAGACTTCGGACTATAACTAATTATTCTCCTAGCAGAAAAAACTAATTACAATTTTTTGTCAGACTCGGGATTTGAACCCAACACCTGTCCTAGCCAGCACACATACTTGTGTAAAACTAAAGTTCCAATTTATTGAAAAGAAAGTATTTATAAAATAACATTTCGAGTTTTAATCAATTTAATATTCGTCCAAAATGGTAACTTCGTGATTCCGTTAAATACCTATGTCATTTATCTATTCAAATTTTAACTTTTTACCTCTGTTATCGATAATTTACTGAAAACATTTTCAACCAACTTTTTTATGAATTTAAATGATGTAATTAAAAATAGTGAGTAATGACTTAATGAGTTTAGATCAAGAAGACGAAAGTGTTGAAAATGTTTTTCTATTCTTTCGAGTATAAAAGCCGTCATAGGTATTATTTTCACCTTGTCAATACCAAACAGGTAAACTGTGTGCCTGTCTGCCAACGAATACATCATTAAACTAACTCATCATCATCATTTTCTTGCCCTTCTCCAATGACGTTCAATTAAAAAACTAGACTCCCAATCACGCTCAAATATTGTCCGAAGCAAAAGTCTGCCCACCCGACTATTGGGCAGAGTTTTCGTTTAGTTGTATACAATTGACATTAAACACTAGCTGCCACGAGATAAGGTGTTAATTTGATCGAATGTGTTAATGTCATCACATTAACACATTCTCGGACGTTTTTTGAGGAATTTTTCTTAGAGATTGGGTGTCTAGTTGTATATTGAACGTCATTGCCCTTGTCCCACGCTAAGTACTTAGGGTCTTTTATAATGCGCACAGCCAAAGAGTGATATTCCCTGCCTGCGACTGTATTTCCGAGTGCTCGCTTCATCGTAGATCCCATCTCTGCTCTAGAGCAAGATTGGGGTCAAGAGCAAGCCCATTCAGAATAAAAAAAAAAGTAGGGTCGGCACAACATGTTTTTTCCTTCCACACACTCATATCAGCCGTCAATTCTACAATCATAAAACTAACTACTGTTTTATAAATGATCAGATACAGGAGAACAGAGAAAACATCGTGAGGAAAAAGACACAGTTGTTGGCTGTGTAACCATGATCCAATTGGTCTCGGTTTCCCTGGCGGTAAGATGGCACTCCAAACAATGTACAACTAGAGAGGCATGCGGCGACTGGGAACGCAATCAACTAGGACCGCGGTCCCAGTTGCCGGATTAATTACATTTTGTAATTTTCCTTTCGGTGACTGGGACTTACCAAATCCTGGTAATAAGTCAACTGGGACCGCGGTCCCAGTTATATTGTAGTCCCAGTCGCCTGAATCCTCGGATGTGGCGCATGCGTAACTTAACCAGATCGTGACAAAACGCTTGATGAATGTATATAGATAGACCATATTCCTTTTTGTGCTCTCTGTTTTTTCTTTTTCTTTCTTTCTTTCTTTTTAAAGATGGCTTCAATATATCGTGGTGCAAGCCTAATCTAACTGCGAGTAAATCAAGACGCTCAGAAAAATTAGAGTCTGAATTACTTCTTGTGCTCTCTGTTTTTAATCTAGCTACTGTATGGGTGTCTAATAGTGTTTATTATTCCTAAAGGCGGCAAAGACAAAAGTGAATACTCACAAGCAAACAGAGAAGAACTTGACAATGCCCAGCACGATCCAGTTGGGGCAGAAGCAGCAGAGGCAGGAGAGGACGAAGCCGGCCTGCATGCAGATCACCAGCGTCAGCCGCCGCCCCCGCGTGTCCGAGATGTAGCCCCATAGGTACGACACGAAGAGGATTCCTGGGAATAAGGAATCAAGAAAGAAATAAAATACATTTAACTATTGACCACAGACAACATTAGTACACAAACACAATAAAAGAAAAAGCAAAAAACATTGACAAATAATAAATTAAATTAATAAAATAAAACAAGAAAGAATATCTATGGTCAAGTGGACTTGGTCTCAGCATGTGCTGCAACAGAGCAGGATCCGCTGCAGCGCTGGTTTTCAGACCAGACCCAGAGTGACTTAAAAACCTAAGTAAATATCGGAGACGAGCAAGCAAGGATGCGCACTATGCGCAGTAGGGTGCCAAGGGAAAGGGATGTCCAAACTACAACTCTTGTCGTTAGAGCAATTTCTACTTCTAATTGTGCGTGAACTGTCTGAACATCTATGTATCAGGGATCGAGGGTTCGAATATACTAGTGTCTATAAATATATTTTGTCTGGCTTTTTATATCTATTTGTGGTACCTTCGTTGTTTTCAAACCGCTAGCACAAATGCTCACGCTACTTACTTTGATGACAATGTATGTTTGATGTTGTCTAATATTTTCAATTATAAAATTTTTTCTTTGCTTTGCTTTCAATCCCTCTAAAATATCTTCTTGAACCTACTGTTTTATTAACATTGCTATACATTTTATTGTTCCATGAAAGAAGAGGCTAAATCGGCCGCAAAAACAGTGCAATGTGCAGGCGATGTATGAATGTAATTATAACGAGATTAATTAGAAGTCAAACTCATTTATTGAATTTTAATACAGCACATAATTGATCGTATTATACCTGAATGTCAAAAATTTAAAAATGAATTCAAGAATGAATGTTCGATGAGATGCGGTTCGAAAGTTTATTGATTAGAAAAAGTCTAGCTAGCCTGAGGTTATTGGTGCCTAAATACATTCTCCTCCAAAAAAATAAGGGTCCATTTTTGAAATTCACGTCGATGATATCTACCATGATAATTTTATATTATGATGATGATTTTACCAGGTGGTAGGTTCCTGTACTGAACCGTCTAGGTGGGTACCACTAGATATTAACCCATGAAATAGAAGTGTGTCAAGCACTTCTGTGTTTCGGGGAAAGGGCACTGAAGCTAGTGAAATTACTGGGTATATGAGACCTAATAACTGTTGTCTCGGTGTAGCAGGCGCAGGGCGGTGCCATACAGTAACTGCTTAGTTACTGTTTGGCACTGAACTGTCTAAGGGCAGACGTGGCGCTTATCATCAGGTGTACGATCTGCTCGTCTTGTTTCACATTGTAATAAAACAAAAAAAAACTTGAGTGAAGGTAGCTTACCGATGAAAGGCACTGAAGTGAGGATCCCCTTCCTGGTGACGTTGAGGTCGAGGTCGCAGGCTGCGGTCACCACCAGGCTGAAGCCGAACAGGTCTACCCCGATGGCCAGCAGGATCAGCGAACTGGTGGCCAGCAGCAAGATATTGTATAGGCCATTCCCTGAACACAAACAGTCAGATGAAAATTATATTCATCGTCTGCTGGCTTAATCACCACGCTTTCCAAATGTGGATTAGTGATCACAAACCCGAGCTGTGTCCGAAAAAACCGATGCAAAATTAGCTCGACCCGGGAATTGAACACAGGACCCCGAGATCTCGGCCCGATATTTAAATCACTAGACCTTTGAGACGTTACTTAATTATTTTTTTTACGGACCAAAAATTATTCTATGACGTAAATTTATAAAAAAATTACTGAACTAAAATATGAACAGCATGAGACAGTACGCTTTTCCATGGAAACGTCATATTCCGAACAAAAGCGCTTGATTAACAGTTGTTTTACAAACAAAAAGACAACTTATTTGATACAATTTCGCGCAATAAGTAAAACGCGTAATTAAAACAAACATTAAGTGACTATTCAATAAAATTCTGCATGTACAGTGACGTGAACTCACATGTATCCAAATTCATTGAATATAATAAACCTTCAAACGCATGACCATTATAGGTCATTACTAAACGTTAATTAAAAACTTAGGTTAATCTTAATTTATTTGTATTAATCAATATAAAATTATTTAATAACTTATCGCGTAATGACGCGTTTATAATTGTCAGAATATTCAAGACTACTTAAAACTTTTATTTTAAAGTACGAATCTAGGGGCCTGTCCAGATTACGCGTTTTTTGCGCGATTTGACTCGCGCGTTTGGAATTTTATTGAACAAAAGAAAAACGCGCGACTGCGTGCGACTGCATGTGGACGGGATGTATGAGGCTCTAGTATCTCGCGACTCGCGCGTCTCGAAACGCGCGAGTGAAACGCCTCATCTGGGCAGGGCCTAAAGGGATAACAAAAATACTTATATAAGTCCGTGAATGGCTTTCAGCTTGATTAATGCTTTAACGCTTTTTATTCACGCTGATAGTATTAAGCAAAATAGTACGCATTATTTGAAATATATGTAGTAACACCTTTCACGTTTTGACCGCCGTCCACACGGAATAGAAAAAACAAATTAAAAGTCTAATCACACATCAGAAATAGTCTGAAAAGAATAACCTGCAAATCAATAAATTAAAAATATGTAACTAATGTTTATCCGTTGGTAGGACTAGGTACCCATCATGGTATAGTACGAGTAAAAGTTATATATTATAATATAATCGAGAGAATCAATAAAAGGTTTTTCAAATGGGTAAGTAAAAGTCAACTGGACATTTAGTACATTTTTTGTTAAATGAAACTATGTATTATGCTTAAGAGTAAATCATTCTAGTATAATGGAACTACTGAAAGAGTAAAATTCCGGCACTTCTATGGAACTGAATGATAGAACTACTGAGATTTGGCGTTTATATAACCCAGAACTTAGTGCTAAAAATCATTGTCAGGACAGTCCCTTACCAAGACAGTATTTTTTTTTTTGAAGATTAGGACCCTATTAAATCTTTCTAAAATACTCTTCACAAATAATTAAAAAAAAGACTACCACTATAAAATTAATAAATTTAAACAATCACAAACACTTTTTTGAGGATACTATCGCAATATTATATTTGTTGTAATAATAAATGTATTAACCCAAAATTGTAGGTAGTCCGTATATATCCTTCAAGTCAGATTTTCTATTCAAGGTTTATAGAGAACGAATTTACACTACAAAAAAAAAAACAAAATTCGTGATATCTTCTGAATTTTCTGTCCGATTTGAGTAATTTACAATGTTATCCAAGCAGTAGTATTAGGTACATAGAAAGAAACGTTTCTGATTTACATTGTTAGTTACCGTTTACAAAATTCTTTTAATGCTACCCTCCTAATATTTGGTACACTATGCTTGCCGACACAAATTTCAACTTATTTTGTCAAATTGTTTTCTCTATGTTTGGTTTTGTAAATCTTTTGAGAAAATTTTCTATAAACCTAAAAAATATATGTTTCCCAAAATGGCAAACACATCCGCAACGTTTTTTTTTTAATTTCCAACATAAGGAGGTTCAAGGAGTCTTTTCCAGAACACTTTCGAAATTAAGGGAATGAAAAACTGAAAAAAATATTCACAAACAATGACAAATTGTTTTTCACAGGACGCGAGGTTTTTGTAAAAAAAATGTCCAACATTGGGGGTAATTAGTCCGTGTTTCTACCCGGTTACAAGTTCCAGAATCCCGTAGAAGGGTTATAATGACAACAAACATCACTACATTCAACTGACAGAACTTTCGTAAACAATGACAAACACTTTTCGGAAACCCCACAATCGGAGAGTTCTCGTATAAATTCACACGAAATAGGGGGGTTACCGGTCTTCTCCAAAGCCTCCTCGAAGGGGGTGGCGTCCGTCTTAAGATCGCTGACGGCCATCGCTGCGGCGGGAAGCAGCGCTCAGGTCGCGTTTCGGAGTATCACTGAACAAAAGCTCGCGGGCAGCACTGCGCTTGGCGCGGGCGCGACGCATACTGAGCTCAGTTAACGCTAGGGCAGATTGAACGTTTTCTCTCTTTATACATGGATAAGTCACCTTTATTCGTCACATTGTGACTGGTTGAGAATAACTTACTATCATCTAACACTGGATCGTCAACAAATCTCAACGAGTAACAGACTAACCCGATGCGAATTTTTATTTCTTTCCAGTAACACTGGAATGTGAATAAACAAATCTCACGAGCAACAGTCTCACTCGATGAGAATTTATTTTATTATTGGACGTTAAAGTTTCAAACATATTCGGTTTGGTTAGGACATTGCAGGTTGGAATCACCTGAATGTCTGAAAAAAATGATGATTCCGTGCTTTGGAAAGCACGTTAAGCCGAACATGTTCCAAGTAGGTCTGATTTCCGTTGTAAGGGTTGCGAAAGTCAGTTGGCAATCGCTCTATTTTAATAACCAGACTTGAAGAATCTAGGATCATAGTCGAAGCGGACCCTGAAAACCATACTGGATGCAATCGGGAACACGCTGAAATGATAATGATGATAGTTTGGGAACTGGAGTTAAGCTATTTTCCTGAAATAATATGATATAACGTTCCAGCGGGAAAAGATCGTGTAGTCGACGCAGACGAGGCCGCGGGCGAAAGACTAGTCTGTATAAAGTTAATATCTCGAGTATTAATAGGTTTTAGAATTCGAAAGTAACTAATTATATTTTACGTACATAAATATGCAAAAAAACAAGTAAGGTAGGTATTAATTTTAGTGTGCGTTGTTCGTTACACGGGTCAATTTGTACTTCAGCATAGAAAATAGTTTTCAGAGAGGAATCAAATGCAATACGCCGTATACACTACGTATTTTGATCTATTATCTTAAAACTTTTAGTTATAAGAGTGAGCATTGGATGAGAGAACACGATGGTAAATAGAATTGAGATGAATCTATGGCAGTATGCCAAATAGGAACAAAATCACACACAAGGCCAGTGACACAAAGTAATCAAATACAGAAGGTTCATATTCGTGAAGAGAAATTGTTTTCAGATTTATTTAAAGATTTTTTTTATTAATAACGGCCTTGCGTGTTTGGGTCCTAAAATACTTCTAAGCTGGACCTTGGAACTTCCGATGCAATGGACAAATCAACCAAGTAACCCATAAGACATAATTATTTTTATTATAATAATTATGTACTTGAAAAAAGCCTAAAACATAAAGCCCTAAGGCCTTTGCCACACTTGACGAAAACTCCGTTGCGGATCTTCCGCGACGGAACGCCAACACATTTTATTGCATATAAATTACAAACAGCGGGCACACTACGCGGAAGATCGGTCGCTCCGTCGTGGACGGTTTTATATGAAATTATTTCCGTCGCGGACGATCCGCGGCGGAATTTCCGTCAAGTGTGGCGCTGGGCTAAGTCGTAGACGTTTTTCGGTCAATGATGATCATTTATTAGCAATAAAATTCTTTATGAAAATTCGACAAAGAACCTTCTGAATTTCCTTTTTCAACTATCCTCCCCTTCACCCATCAAAGAATCCTATGTATGTCCGTCACCTGGTTCTAAGCTAACTCTCCACCAAGTTTCAGCCAAATCGGTTCATCCGTTTTTGAGTTATAAATAGTGTAATTAACACCACTATATAGATTAGTGTTGGTTTTATCTCTATTGTATGCAGTCATTACCTGATAATTAATAGGTACATTTATTTTTTTGTATTATGTACTGCAAGCAAATGAGTTTCGAATATTATTTTGCGATGTGAATAAATAAATAAATAAATTTTATCGAATAAGAAGAAAATCAACTTCTGTATCATAACATTTCCTTGTCATTTGATGACGAGTGAAGTCAATGTGTATGATTTCAGTGCAAGCGTGTGTACACAGCGAGAAGAAAGTTGTTGTTTACGTCCAAAACGCCACGATTATAAATAGCGCAGTTTGAAGAGAACATCGCCTTTGTTCAAAATTCAAGCTTAAACCTAAGTACTGAAGTACCTACTATCGGGGTCTCTCGTGCGTGATCACCCTAAAGGCTAAAATCCTGTGCAGTATTTTCACGCTTACAAGCGCCGCTCCTAACAAGTCACGCACGATGCGCGTGCACGGTATATTTTTCCAAAAGTGATCACGCGCGGGTGTCCTCGATGGTACCTAATATAAAAGGTCGAAGAGGTATCCTGTCGCTTCTTACAAAGGTACCTACCATACTTCTTACTTTCATCGGCCTGTAATAATTGTGTCATCTAAAATCTTAACCACTCAAAGCCGAACCGGCACTCGCGTGCCGCTTAACAATAGATTTTCTATTGTGTCTGGTTTTCCGGGGCTAGAAGGATTAAATAATGTACAATTGGCCGCAAAAGTATCTGCACATTTTTAGCGACTAAACAGTCTTATTCCCACTGCAATAAGGCTTTTTGTTAAAGTGTAGCTACTTTTGCGGCCGACTGCACATTGTCAACAGTTGGTTTCCAGGCTTCTATAGCACATAGTTGCTCAGCTCTGCAGTTGTAAAGATCGATTCACTCGTTAAGCTTTGCGGAGGCTATTATAACTTGGTCCTTTTATCGGAGGGAGGAGAATCCTTATTACACCATATAGGTACTGTTACACATGCTTATATTATGCTAATTAAGCGCGGACCAGAAGTTTCTGTGTCGACATTCTAGCAAGTTCTCTGCCAGTATTCCAGTGAAAATGGAAAACCAAATGGCCCCTTACCAGGAAATTTAATAAGTCACCGTTTTGGTTGCAATACAATGTGACCAAAAACTCGATTGATACTTACTAGCATACCTGTTTAGACGCCCTCAAAACACGCCCCCTTCCACCCGTGCTGCAGGTAGCATGCCCAAAAATTGAACGACTGTCGATTTTTGAGCAAACTCGAAATAAGCATGCTCATTATAAGCAACGTTTTGACACACTTGCTACTTAGCAGCAACTGCTCAATAGTGGCATGCTTTCATGCTAGTAGTGAGCATGTGTAACTGTACTTTAACTGCAAGCTAGCTGATACCTGCTGCCGTGTGTGGGATTAAACAAGTTCATCCTAGTACCGTAAAATCCTCGGATTTACCTTCATACCCGAAGACTTTTTGATCCTGTTTGGGTATCTAGCTTTTAATTTAATAGTATAAGATTGCATTATATGGTAAACAAACCTGGTATGTGGAGCCTTAACAAGTTAATAGGCGAATCCTCTCCCTTCCATAATCGTCCGAACTTTCTTCGGGTCAGGCCATAGCAGCATGAGAAGCGTGGATCCTGTAACAATATTGAATGTAGCATTAGAATTCATTTACGCCAAATAACTACATTACCTATATCCGAATTTAATTCAAACAAGTGAGAGCTGAAGCACAGGTGAACTCCCTAACCTCCCTCTCTTTTTACTATATATACCTCTGGTAGCTAAATAGAGGAAACATGATTAAAGAAGCTTTTCGCCAGTGTAGCAGTTTTACCCGCGCGTAATTTCTTTTTTTTTAAATATCCGGCGGGAATGAGACTTTTCCCGTAGAAATTTTATAGCCATGTCCGTCCGTGTCCGTGTTATAAACTATACGTGTGCCAAATTTCATCTTTTAGATTTAAATTTCCAATTAGTAGGATGAGGGGGAAACGAAGAGAAGGCCAGCTTTTGGCACTCTCACTCACTTAACGAAGCTCAATAGCTATAGGTTTAATTACCGCTGTCTACTGTGGGAAGTTGGTGCTTCACAGTTGACACAGGAACTGCCATGCACCATAACTCTACTACATAATTATAATGTACTATCGAGGTCACCCGCGCGTGATCACCCTTAAGGCTAAAATCCTGTGCAGTATTTTCACGTTTACAAGCGCCGCTCCTAAGAAGTCACGATGCGCGTGCACGGTATATTTTTCTAAAAGTGATCACGCGCGGGAGACCTCAATCGTACAGTTTTCCAAACATTTCCAAGTGTTTTGCTTACAAATCCGCTTTTTCAAAAGGTAATGACTAAACCAGAAACTATCATTGGCACGCCTATGCTATATTACCTGCAGTGACGAGGCTGTTCATGCAGAAGATTACGATGCAATTCTGCCGCAGGCCGAGCCCGATTAGGTTGGCTCCTGCAGCTGCACCCGACCGACCCAGCATGTAGAGAGTGCACAGGGCCAAAGCTCTGCAACGATTTAATAATTTTAACCATTTCGGTTTTAAACTAAAATTTCACGTTAGAACGTATAGGGACTTGTTGGTAGAGTCCAAGGGCGATGCCCTTAAACAAGAAAAAAAGAATTAAAACATTTTTTTTTAGAACTATAGGCCTTCAAGTATGCGGTCCACCTGATGGTACGCTTGCAACGTGGCACGTTGGCCACCCTGTAAAAAACCTAAACCTTTTCACGCTTTTCTTGAAGAACCCAAATAGACTCTTGAAAAAACCTCGGCAGGATGTTCATTCCACAGATAGTTCTAAAGTACGAAGACGGACTTCCAATCGACTGTTTCATTCCATATTGATCGATGACAAACTCATCGGTATAATTGATCGATTGGTACCTATAGTCTGTCTCAATCCAATTTAATGAAAAGGTAAACAAACCTTTCTCATTAAAAATTCTCATACTTTCGGCCACTAAATGGATTTAAAAACACATTCATAAGTAATTAGAAGGTTTCAACTTATATCTCACAAATTATTGCAAAGATCGTAGTTTTTTTAACACTTTTAAAATGCAGTTGAAAATTTTAAGATGAAAAGTGAGGTTATTTATCGAAGCAAAAATATTGTCTAATCTGTGGCCGCATAGTGCTTGACGTAAAATGTCTAACAGATAGTTCAATTATTTGTTCAATTATATCGATTGTGAATCGATGTTATGTTATCAAAGATAAAATATTACTGTATTTATTGATAAAAATTATCACTTATTATATGAATAATGTAATCTTATAATAATGATCTTATTTTACTTTTATTCAAAATAATCCATATTTGTCAAAAACGTGAAAACCAACATAACACAGTATTCAATTAATTGAATCGAAGCAATCAATTAATCTATCAATTTATAAATGTCTATTTTTTACCACATCACTAAATAGTCTATGGTCGGAATAATGGCGTCTTTGTTTACATTTTCATTAAATTGGATTGAGACAGACTATAATATACGAGTTCAAGTCAAGGCCACAATGTACACGGGAGACATTATTGCGTAAGATGGCCAGTAGGAGATGGATGCGAGTAGCCCAGGATGAAGCATTGGCGAGAATTAGCATAATTAACTTAAATGTAATTAAATATATTCTCATAAGTTTATTCGTTACCTAAATTATTGTAACTATAACTCTGTAATTGTGTTTTTAGTGGGTTCGTGTAAGGTTTTTTATTTTTTCCCCCCCGATGGGCCATCACCTTGTCGCGGTGGGGGGGCTTAGTAGCCGGGTGGGCTCCGGTGAACTAAGAGTGGCCGACGGGTCTGCCTGCGACGCGAGGGGAGCGGACAGTATCCATTTTACTGTCTGCTCAGCGCGCCCTCGGCCGCGTGGTGGGGAGGTGGGGGCCGCGGTGCGCAACCGGTTGGAGGGGGCCGGTGTTACGTTGCCGTTCCCCCCTGCGCATCGGCGGCCCAAGCGGGGCCACACCGCAGGTCGTGGCATGGCGGAGGTATAGGGGGCCAGTAGGCCCCCCGTGTCGGGCGGTAGCTGCCAAGTGCTGCTCCCCACCCTCCAAAGCGGAGGGTGCGAGGGACCCGCTGGTAGTGTCACAGATGCAAGGCTATGCCGATTCCTGTGACACTACCATTAAGGCGTCTGATGGGCACTGTGGGGTTTAGTGGGTATACCTACCCCTCGGGTAGGAGAGTCCCACATAACCCTCTGACAGGTAGTGTTGTCGCTTCTCGCCAGCACCACCTGGCCGAGGGTATGCGTAAAGCATTCCCCACAATAAAAAAAAAAGGTTATGTATTTTTTGGACTCGGACAGAGACCATCCTAGAGTAGAGAATCCGCGCGGACTAAGCGATTTGCTTCGCCTTTTTTTTTATACGGCCTGCGCGGGAGTGGAACTCTCTCTGGTTACCTGCCTTTCCTATCCATTATATAACTTTACTAGCACTCCATCGTGAACGTATGTGGTTCAATATAAAAAAAATAACATGTATATGTGATTATAACCTTCCGTGTGGTTGAAATAAATTATATTATAATATTTATTAGAAGCTTATCACCAGCAGTGGACTATGACAGGATGATGATCATAATATGATACAGGCAGTAGGTATGGCCTTATCGTGACGAAGTCATTTGTCACCTGACACTGGTGGGGAACACTTCCACAGCGATGGCGGCGAGGATTGAAGCTGCGATTCCACTGGTGAGGGTCAAGATGAACATGATGATGGCCACTATAGGCTGCGGAACAGCTCCAGCTACCAGCAGCAGTGATGATGTTGACGCCAGCAAGCTACCTGCAAGTCATTTAAACATTGACCGCCTCCGTAGAATTATGGTCTATAGTAGAGTTGCCACGAATAGTGATTTGGCCGAATACCGAATACCGAATATTCGGCAACGCTGTCGGCCGAAGCGCCGAATATTCGGCGGCCGAATATTCGGCACAAAATATATTATGTTTAGCGAGCGCGTAAACAAGAACCAACCTGTCTCCCTGCAAATGAGTTAGATTGTTTTTGAAAACTATTCGTCTAGATCGGAAGGCTGATCCTTACAAGTGGTGGTCAGTAAATTAAAAACAATAACCAAATCTCTCGAAATTTGCTGAAGTTTATCTTTCTTCTCCTGGGAGTAGCGTGTACAGCGAGAGGTTATTTTCCGAAGCTGGTATCATTTACGATGAAAAGCGTAATCGTTTGCTACCAACAAATGCTGAAAAACTTGTTTTCATCCATCATGGTCAATTTTACTTACTAAGAGATTGTAATTTGTTAATAAATACATAGAATCTTGAGTAATATGACGTGTCTTTTTTCATGATTAGGTATTCGGTATTCGGCCGAATAGTATGTATTATTCGGCCGAATACCGAATATTAAAAAAATTGGCCGAATAGGCCGAATACCGAATAGTAGCCGAATATTCGTGACATCTCTAGTCTATAGGTATTTAGACATGGTTCTCAAAGTAAAAGGCAGAACGTTCATATTCTTATTATAAGATTTTAACAAATATTTTGAATGTATTTGTTCTTTTTCACTTTTATTTGGGCTAAAACTATGTGGTACTAAATTAAAATTTCAACAGTAACTTAATTATAATATTAATTTTGCAGCATTCGAAGAGTCAAAATGCTATTAGTGGGATAAGTTCTTTTTTCTCTGTTTTTTTTTATTTTTTTGGCTTTGTACTGTTTGTACTTTCTTTAAATCGAAGTTAAAATATTGGGTACAGTCATCAATATAATCGTACTGTATTTTTGCATTTTAATTTTATGTATGAATCATAACAAAATAACAATCGCGGTATTGTTTACATTATAAAAGTTATTTCTCATAGAAAATTAAATATTTTTAAAAATTTAATCGGTTACTACTTCATGGTTGTCAAATTATAGACCGTATCTTATAGTAAAGATTTTTATCGTTATTCGTATCGAAATAATAACACAAAAGTATTAGCACGTTTCATATAATATCTAGCATTAAAATACTTTAATATTTAACTTCGTTTACTACATAACGGTCTACTTACACATTATAACAATAAATTGTTATTATAATTAAATTAATAAATCCCTGAAGATTATCCCCTCAGCCGCGTTTTGTTTGGTACAAGCAAGCTATTATAAGCATAGCTTACGTATGATGCAATTGCATTTTTTTTATTTTTGTAACTACGTCATACACGAAAAAACTATTGTATATTTCGACCATAAACTAGGACTAATTACTGGCATGGTGTATGTACTCGTGGTTTTATAAATAAAATAAGTTACGACTTCATGCGAGGCGCAGCGGTTTGTAAATCACTCGCACGTTTAGTCAAGAAGGCCATGGAAAATTTAATGCGTATTAGACAGATTTTTGACTTATTTAGTTTTAGTGTTGAAGCTGGAACTAATGAGATGGATATAATTATAGTAATTACTACTATTTCAATCGTGGCTAAAATCTCTGTGCACTAGGCTCTATTAATCTTGGAGCGTTTGCCATCAGGTTGATGTCAAGTTGGCTGTGTTCCAGCAGTATTAATGTGGGAGCCAGTACACTTGAAATCAAAAGGCTCGAAGATCAGTGAAGCCTACAGTCTGGCAGCACATTCAGCGACGCTTCCTGGTGAAGTGTCCCTCAATGGAATAGGGCGCAGTGGCCGCTTAACGTCAGGTGGGCATCATCTCTGTGCACAAGGCTCTACTACTTTTGGAGTCTTTGCCTACAAGTTGATGTTATTATGGTGAGTGGCTTACAGTAGATGACGATCTTGTTGGATGGGCGCATGGCGTACCCCGTGCCAATGTACGTGATGGAACAGGCTACACCCACCACCATCAGCAGCGGGTACACCATGGGGTTCAGCGTCTTCACGTCGCAGGCTTCTGTTACATTCTACAACACACAATGTTTAGGTTATTGAGTGCCTTCCATATCAAGAAAATATAGTCTAGAGTACAGCCGGCCGCAAATGTAGATTATCATTTGACGTTGTCAAAATGCCTTTTTTTTCATAATAATTAAGTACATAGTATAATATGGTAGCAGAAAATATGCAGCTACTTTTGCAGCCGACTGTACTATAGGCGGAGCAGCGCGAGAGGAAATTTGTTTCTCCAAAATCAGTCAAAACTTCTGGTTGCCTTCACGACTGTTTATCACGTGTACTCTGACACGTCACCTTCCCGCAACTCTACTACCGCAGAAATCTACTCAGTTAAACGTTTTGCCAGAAATGAAAATTATCTCCGAAACCAGGTGGTAAGTTCCTGTACTGGGCCGTCTAGGTGGGTGGGTACCACCGCAGTGCCAGATAATTTCTCGTGGAATAGAAGTGTGTCAAGCACTTCTGTGTTTCGGGGAAAGGGCACTGAAGCTAGTGAAATTACTGGGTATATGAGACCTAATACTGTCGTCTCGGTGTAGCAGGCGCAGGGCGGTGCCGTACAGTAACTGCTTAGTTACTGTTTGGCACTGAACTGTCTAAGGGCAGACGTGGCGCTTACTATCAGGTGTACGATTGCAATAAAAAAAATGAAACCAGTGAGACCCCGACGAAATGATTTTCAACTTTAAATATTGAAAAGCATAGGTTCCATTTTTTCTTACCTGTGTGAGCCTGTATCTCTCCAGCATGATAGAGCACATGCTTCGTGGTTTCTTGACGTTGTTCAGCATCTCGTTCAAGATGAATGGCATCCAGGTGTACAGCCCACTTGACCTAAACAACCATCATTAAAGTCATCTCTACAGTGATAGGTGCCAAATGCAGCTATGTTCCAAAATTATAAAAAAAAAACCCCGGGAAATGAAGCCAGATGCACTTGATAAACTTATTAAATTTTGAACCTTATTGCATCAGAAATGAAATGAAATAAAAGAATTAATTTCAGACCGGGGTCCATACTTATGAATAAGAAGACTTTACTTCTACAGTTTGATGTGTGTGAAGATGAAATCTTAAGTAGTGAATTTTATTGGCAATGTGTCTTAATGTTATAGTACTCGTAATAAGGGTATATGTAACAATCGTTCAAAGACTTTTTGATCGTACTTACGAGTATTGGGCTGAGGTTTTATGTCACCGAGACACTCTAATAGAAAAAGAAGCTGTCAGCGAACCATAAATTGTATTGATGTGGTAAAAAGTCAACAACTTTGCAAAAGAACACGGGTTTCATCAAAGTACAAACAAACGTTATTAAAAGTTATTTTTTCAAGTTCGAAAATCTCTTTTTGTCAATCTACAAACAAAGAAGACAGACACATAATTTGACAGACACTTAATCAAAAACTTATCTGTCAATGGAAACTGACCCTTAGTAGGTATATTTCATCTATACATATATCGATAATATTATGTGATACATAAACACACATAAAGTAGGTTCTGACAAATCGTAAAATAATCATGTGATTCCCTTGAACATAATAGAGTCTCAGTGATGCAAGAGGCTTAATATTGCAATCAATATATCATTCGAATCAATAAGCTGTTTTGGGGCAATGGTTCATTGAGAGTGGAATATTACAGACCTCCATACTGAAGTCTAGATCGTTCTACTACACACGCGAAGGAATTCGAAAGACATTAAATAGATAGATTTATTTTATAATTATTGGAAAGTTTTTACACATGTCTTTTAATACAGCAGCTCTAAAGCTCGGATACATGTAGAGAAAATGTCGCGAGAAGCGTGCAGTTGTAGATAAACAAACAAGTGTCGAGGTTATTGCGTTTCCGACTTTAATGGTATATCGCAAAGAAAGGTGAAGTGTCTGCAGCAGGAATAAGTCGCTGGTACTCAAGCCTATTGCCCACTTAACCACTCAACGCCGAACCGGCACTCGGGTGCCACATAACAATAGATTTTCTATTGTGTCTAGTAATCCGGGGCTAGAAGGATTAATGGTCAGCGATTGCTGTCGCTTATGGTCGCTTAGAAGAAAAGGAAGACAGGGATCAGAAAACGTTGGCAGCAGAAAATAAGGTTCTGCATCCAATTCCCAATTGAGCTCTGGGGATAATTATTACCAACAAAAACAGTTATAAAGTACTATTTCACTATGGTCTCCTGTACTGCGGAGGAACTACCACAAATGAGCGGTTTTTTCAGAGTAAGATTCACTGTGCTCTACCTGTTTTTTCATCACAACACTTCACGAAACGTAGGTAGGTAGAATAGATAATGCTGATTTTTTTTATGAACTGTAAATGTAGTAAAGGATATTAAACAGACATTCATGAATACCTACATACCCATACAACAAAAGATTAACAAGCGTCGCCAGACATATTTAAACAATATTAATTCATATTTATCTTTCAGCCTGTCTAAAGCCATTAGCTATTGCCGCCAAACATAAAAAAACCATTGAGATAATAATTAAGTTAAGTTTACTTACTCATACAACCATTGAACTAAATTGAATAATTACTTGCGTGGTTCACTTAGTTTGTACTTGTTATATTAGTCTGTACCTAAATGCCCATTTAATATGCGTGTCTTTATATCAATAAGGTTTAAGGTTTTCATAGTAAGGACATCTTTTTCTATTTCTGTTTGTGATTATTTGACACTTGTAACAAAATATGAAATGTATCGATAGGGCAAATCACAGATAATATGCAAATAAACTACTTAGTACTATTGAACGGCAAACAAAAGTATCGATAATTTTAATAAGTATGACGTCAAAATATCGATAGCCAACTCTACGAAAAAAATGCAACAATATCTAGGTGCTTCCAAATTATTGTATTTATTTACAAAAAATGATCATCCGTTGTCACACACCCATAAACCCATGTGAGTGTCTAAGTATATTTATTGAATTTATTAATATTAAGTCCTGCTCTCCCAATGGTCAAAAATTCGAATCATATCAGCGTTGCCAGACGTCCCGATTTTGGCGGGACGTCCCGATTTTTAAATCAAAATTAAATGTCCCGCGCGGGACAGGCTCAGTCCCGCTTTTCGAGGAGAACTCGTTCGTTCAGAGTGCTGAGCAAGAAAAGCGCTTAATGAAGATAGGAGTGTGGGAGAGAGAGGCTACTTGGGATGGCTACTTTTGCTATCTATTGTCACGTGAACGTAATTTTAAGTCAAATTAAAAGATAAATACATATTTGAAAACCTTTGATTATATACGTTTTTTTGCCATGCATGTGCCGCTTTTGACGAAAGAATCCCGCTATTTTCACTCAGAAAGTACCAAAGTCCCCACTTGGCAAAAATAAAAACTGGTAACGCTGAATCATATCGACATTCATGTGATGATATTAATGTAATTAACATTTATGTTTGCACCGGGTAGACGATACTCTTATAAATAGTTAATGGGCGATGATGACAAGTTATTCTGATCCAAATAGGGCGCCTTCTTTCGTGTCCGATATTAGTGGTTTTATATGGGTTAATTGTTTTATTAATGTTCTTTTTAGACACATAGGTACTTGTCATTAGTGTTCAAGAATGTCTATAGTAGGTACCTATTTTTTGTCGCTGTGATAGCTGAGTGCTTACCACCAGGCGGCCCGTAGGCTTTGACGCTACCCTCGTTGTATTAAAATATATAAAAAAGGTACTTACAGCATGAATACCATGAACATGGAGAAGTGCGATATGAGAACGCATCGACGCAGCGGCGCGCGCATCAGCTGACCGAAGTTAGAGAACGCTTTGCAAAAGCCTCGTTGAGCAATCGCAGGTGACACAAGCGTAATAGATTTCACCTACAACCACGTCAAAAGTTGAAATTAAGCAAAATAAAGGCTTGATGATTGGACGAGCCTACCTACACTGTGGCAGCACTCACACAACACAACCAATGAGCTCTATGATAATACGCTCAGCGTATTACGCTGGAGTGGCTATGAACATTGAAATGACAGATAATTTTTCTGTCGATTTGAAGCGCCCCCAATAGTGTACTGGGAACTAAAATGACTTCAAATGGCTCAGAACATGAGTCAAATGGACAGCCATTGACATGGACAATGACAGCATTATCGAAGTTTATCTGCGAAAGTCAGCACTATTATTAGTTCCAAGAAATGGTTCCAAGTACCTACACTAACTACTGCTCTCAGCGCCAATATGGCGATTTTCAAATCGGATCAAATATTTGGTACCAATCGCCTATCCAGTGGTCTATGGAAATCAGTGAACACAACTCACAACATTGTTTTTTTTATATACAACGTCAAGTTGGCGCTATTTATTTATCGGCCACAGAGGTTTTATTTCATTTTATACCAACATACCGAAGTGCATCTGTAAAGCCTAAATGATTATAGAATATTTTAATTTCGTTTAACCACTCAACGCCGAACCGGTACTCGGGTGCCGCATAACAATAGATTTTCTATTGTGTCTAGTAATCCGGGGCTAGAAGGATTAAATTAATATTATTATATTTCAAAAGACATTTTGCACAATTAATCAAATTATTGGCCTTCTTAAGCAATTCATGCAGGTGCATCTCTAGAATAAACCCTAATCCTTACCGGAAAATCTTCCTTCTTCATAGCCCGATGGTTCCACGCGTATATCCTGGCCAGAACCGGTAAGGCCGCCGCCTGGCCCTTCGCCACGTACAGGTACCGGGGGCTCTCCGGGAGGAAGAACAGGATGGCTCCCGCCACCAGGCCCGGGGTGCACCACGACCAGATGAACACCCGCCACGGCACCACTCGCACGCTGCCGATGTGGAACGACCACTTGCCGGGGAGGATCACCCATGCTAGGACTGCGGAATAAATAAAATAAATAACTCTGGACATTATTCACATAGCGCCATCTAGCTCCAAACTAAGCATTAGCTTGTGCTATGGGTGCCAGTCAACGGATAAACATGACTTAAATATACACTTTTTTTTGTAAATACATATATAAATAATATATAGAAACACCCAGACCGATACAGACATGTTCATTCACACAAATGTTTGTAACGTGCGGGGATCGAACCCGCGACCTCTGGTGTAACAGCCGACTTCTCGACCATTACACCAAATGGCTCGTCAATGGAATGTTATATATTATGTAGATTAGTTTCTATCAGTTGGTAGACAGGCCTAACGGTATACAATTGAGATCTATTCCATTGACACAATATAACCAAGAAGCATCGCTAAATGTGCTGCCCATAGCAGACTCATCTGATCTTCGAGTCTTTGATTTCAAGGGTACTGTGTAATAATATTGCTGGAATACAGGCAGATGAGGCAGAGCTGTTATGGCGGCAGCTTTCACCAATAAGGGTGGTCGCTAGCCAGTGGACTCTGAAAAAGTCCTACAACCAATCACAGCTACCAGTGCGGAAATGGAACCCACAACCTCCGAGTTTTATAGGTACCCGTGCGGATACTGCGGATTGGCCACTGTTCCCCGGAGGCGGTCAAATGTCAAAATTGATTCATGAACCAAACCTTGTATGACGAACCTAACACCCACAACATGGCTAATCCATGACAAATTGGGTTACAAAAGTCGCCAGCACACATTTTTGCTTTAAATTGATAGCAATTACATAAGTTTTAAAATTAAGCGTGCCAACTCTAGCCAAGCGATTGTGTGCCAAACTTTTGCAGACAAAATAGTCCATATTTTTCTTTAATAGCAAATGCACTAAACTTGGTCATGACATAATACTCTCGTTTAGAAATAAGTCTTACTTTCAGCAACCCCATTTTGGCTTAATTCGGCATTGCATTACTGCATTTCACCTACATTATGTAAGCTATCGGACTTATTAGATACTGTTAGAATACCTTTACCTTTAATTGTACCTACTTACCAGACCCAGAAGTAAGTAAGTACATAAGTAGGTATACTTTTGCTGTGGGGAAATACGTAAAAGTTTTTATATAGGTACTAGTAACAGACCAATTCTTACTTGATAGAAGAATGAAAGTTAGCGCGATAAACGTAGACCCGTAGGCGATGGCGGATGCACGCTTTTCGTCCGTATGCATTTCAGCTAAGTATGCGTATACTGTTGCACTCGATGCGGATACTCTGTATAATATTATTAAATAAACAACGTTATTTTTAAATAATTCATCAACTTAGTTATAAAATCACTATGTCTTACGAAGATACAGGGGCATTAACGCCTATTACCCGTGGTCCCACGGCTATGACCCACAGTGGGTCCACGGGCAATATTTTTTCCCCGTGGACCCACTGCTCCAGGTTATAATTAATTATTTTCAGTTCGCGAGTTTTCGTGGGTCTACGGGTCATACTGCAAATAATCACATTCCCCGTGGACCCACTACTAACTCAAAATTATAAATGCATCTTTGTTTCGCCTTGTGGGTCCAAACGTTCGGTTTGTCCACTTGTCCCTACCAGTGTCTCCACTAGTAGAGACAAGTCCACTTTTTTGTCCACTTGTCCCTACCAAGTGTTGTCGGTATAGACAAGTCCACTTTTTTGTCTACTTGTCTCCACCGGATTGTAATTAAATGGTTTTTATTCCCGGTCGTCCCCACTGGATACGACTGGGAAAAAAACGCTTTGTTCGTCCCACTCGTTCCGTTATAGAGAGAGAGTCAAATAATAGGTTCGTTGACACTAATACCATAATACAGTTCCATGATGGAACTCCAATTCTGGAAAACAAATGAATGTCGGGAAAACAAATGAATGTCGGGGAAACAAATGAATGTCGGGAAAACAAATGAACGTCGGGAAAACAAGTGAAGGTAGGAAAGCATTGTCTATTGATCTGAAGTAAAAAAAACAGGTGCAAGCGATTTTCGACCTTATTGACATTTAAAATTTTGTTGCTTTTTCGCAACCGCTTGTCGACTCTTTTTTTGCTAGTTCATTAAAATCAGTTATTTTGGTAAATGTCGATAAGGTCGAAAATCGCTTGCACCTGTTTTTTTTACTTCAGATCAATAAACAATGCTTTCCTACCTTCACTTGTTTTCCCGACGTTCATTTGTTTTCCCGACATTCATTTGTTTTCCCGAAATTCATTTGTTTTCCCGAAATGCATTTGTTTAAAAACGACTAAAATGTTTCAGTGATTTACGGACACCGAAATAATACTACATTTGTTCTTCCGCTTTTTACTGAAAGTCCAAATAGATGTTGGAGTATTTTTATTATCTTTATGTTTATAAAATTGGTATCCGTTATGTAACATCACATTTCCACCTTTACTCCGTATAATTTTAATTTCCGCAGTCATTTTGCAAAATGTATTTTTAAGAATAGTAAAATTATTATAGACTACGTGTCTTTCAAATGACATAATGACGTAGGGCATAAACTGGGAAATGCAAAGAGATTGTATTATACCTAATGATCCAACCTGTTTAATCTTCTTGACAAGACCGCAGTGCAGTGGACCACGGGTAAAAAGCAGTTTTGTTTCAATTACCCGTGGTCCCATTCTAGAGCAGTGGGTCCACGGGGAAAAAAAACTGCCCGTGGACCCACTGTGGGTCATAGCCGTGGGACCACGGGTAATAGGCGATTATTAATTGTATGCCATATTTTAATGATCTTAGATGTACCTATTTAATTTGTTACTTTTTGTCTCTGACACTTCTTTCCGTTTATTTTATTTATGTATAGTTTTTATTTTTGTAATTCATTGATAGATAAGAATAAGTCTCACGTTTTTGTATTGTTGTTAAATAGAATATAATAAATATGTTAGACCCTTTTCTGCCTGAAACACAGGTAAATCCTAGTTCAGGCACATATATTTCCCTGAGCTTTTAGTTTAATGTAGATTTTAAGATCAAATATTGTGAGTTAAGTTTTTAATAAAGATTTTTTTTTTTTTATTTTTTTTTTAAAGGAAATACGCGACTTTTCCCCTCCGACGTACTATTACAGCCCATTTCATATAACGCCTGAAACAATTACAACCGCAAAGTGTTTTTATTGAGCAAAACTATCTTAAAATTTAGAAAGGCGTAAGCTAGAGTACTCACAGACATCCAGTTAGCAGTCTCAGAAGAAACAGGGTGAGGAAGTCTCCGGAGAGAGAGGAGGCGAAGGAGACCAGGGTGCCCGCTCCGATGGCCGGGATCATCACCGCGCGCCTCCCGTACCGGTCGCTCAGGTAGCCCCAGAAGATCGCCATCATGAAAATACCTGGTATTGTAAGCACTTAAATACAGTATCAACCTATTTATCTCCCACTTGAAACGCCTCGATAGTCTAGTGGTTTATGTACCGGGCCTAGATCTCAGGGTCCTGGGTTCAATTCCCGTGTCGAGCTAACTTTGTGTCGGTTTTTCGAACACTGCTCGGGTTTTCGTTCGCATCCAAAGATACAAGCCGGCTTTTCACTGGCCCTTAATATCCCTTGTCAAATGTGTTTTCGTTAAATAATGTTGCTAGCACGAATCAGGATCGAATATCTGATTGGCTTTCTCAGTCACGTGCGCGTCACGAGTCTTGATGCCGATGTTTTCATGTGCTTAATTGAGCTAGTATTACCTACTACGTTAGTAGGTACATAACATGCATAGATTAAATAATAAATTTCTATGATTACATAATATTTCTATGACACGTCGTGCGCTTTTCGCCGACTTGCAATCTTGCGTTGGTGTCGTCGGTCTGTCGTATTTTTTTTACTACATTAGTTGGCAGACAGACGCGTACCCTGCCTGGTGGTAAGCGGCCACTGCGGCCTATTCTATGGAGGGACACCTCACCAGAAGCGTCGCTCAATGTGCTACCAGACTGTAAGGCTAGCGGCAGATTTCACCTGGGTAGCTAGCCAGTCGGAACTCGGAAATCGAAGTGAAATAGAAGTGTGTCAAGCACTTCTGTGTTTCGGAGAAAGGGCACGAGCTAGTGAAATTACTGGGTATATGAGACCTAATAACTGTCGTCTCGGTGTAGCAGGCGCAGGGCGGTGCCATACAGTAACTGCTTAGTTACTGTTTGGCACTGAACTGTCTAACGTGGCACTTACCATAAGGTGTACGATCTGATCGTCTTGTTTTTTTTATGTTGTAGGGGGGCAAACCAGCAAGTGGGTCACCTGATGGCAAGTGATCACCGCCGCCCATAAGCACCCGAGACTCCCGTGGGGTCGCAAGCACGTTGCCCGCCTTTAGGGGGATTTGAGCTTCGGGCTATCTCACTCACCAGACGAAACACAATAGCTAGGCTATTACTATAACGCCAGACTTCTGTGAGACTTCCCCGGTCGAGCCGGCCCACTCATGTTGCAGGCAAACTGTCTGCAAAAACATTACAATAAAAAAAATCGGAAGGAGTCGGAAGATACTACAGATAGACATGTTGAATACCAATGAAGGCAGCAGCGTTGATCAACCCCTTCTGGCTGGGGGTGAGGCGCAGGTCGCACTCGGCGAGCGCGATCACGTACCCCACCCCCAGCGACTCCATCATCACGTACAGCAGCACCAGGCCGCTGGTCAGCAGGACGATGTGATTGAACGCCCCATGGCCTGTGAACAACGGTTAGAGCCAGTTTCACTACGGTCAGGTAAATTACAGATTCATATTTCAGATATCAAAGGCCCTTCGTACACAAGTCTACGCAAATCTTCAATACTCGACGATTTTAGTCTCCAAGCGACTACCGCCATAGAAACGTGAGTCGCGGGACGTGATGGTCGGCGACACCTAGTGTACGAGCCTCAATGAATTTGTATGGCGGTAGTCGCTTGGAGACCAAAATCGTCGAGTATCGAAGGTTTGCGTAGCCTTGTGTACGAAGGGCCTAACACTCCATTCAGATTGTAAAACAACAAACCAAAAGTCAATGAATCACCTCAACTCTTCATACTCGCTTGCCTTTACATGAAGCCTAAGAAGTTGTGCTTTAATTATCAACCCTGGTACTGTTTAATCCGAATTTGATCTTTGTTTTGGGATTTCGTCGCAAAAGAGCCTCGAGTGTAAAATAATCTTATCGGTAAGCGCGGTCATTGCGGCCTATTCCATTGAGGGACACTAAACTTCATCACGAAGCGTCGCTCAATGTGCTGCCAGACTGTAGGCTCACTGATCTTCGAGCCTTTAATTTCAAGTGTACTGGCTCCCACATTAATACACATGGCCACATGGCGGGAATCTGGCCACTGTTCCACGGAGGCGGTCTTGTTGGTACATATTGGCCACATGACACATCTTTGCAAATCGGCACAATAACTCTGTGACATTTATTAAATATTAAGTGGCCAACATGGCAGTTTATATTTACAAAATAAGGAAACAAAGGATTGTTATAAATATTTACCAGTTTTCTCAAATGCTTCTTCAAATGTTGACATGGAATTTTGACATCTCTAAAAGATTTTCTACAGAATTTTGACAGTATAGAACGCTGACTTGACGATATTTCTGGTTAGGTTTTAATTCTTTGTTTTAGGCTATGGTACCTATTAGACCATTCTATTCTCAGCACTGAGGTCCATTATAATACGCGCGGCGTATTCTCAGGCTTTTTATTTGGTCTGCTGAGATTCAATTTTAAATGAAGGACTAGCTAATTGGAATGTAAATTTATGATTTTAAGATTCTTTAATGAAATAGCGGACAGCCAAGCATGGGACACACCATAGTAAGAGTGACTACCGCCGCCCATAGATATTAGCAACACAGGAGCAATAAAAAATGCGCTACCGGATTTTTGATCTTTTTAAACCACTCGACCAACGGCGTCTCAATTTGTGTGTGTGTGTAAACAGTACAATGCGAAATACTAGGTGAAATAACTGGATTCATTGTAATTTGTAATTACTTGTCTATTATTTATGAGATGAGTTATCTATAGCCACTTTGATAACAATGGAGCACGAAGGCAGAGATGCGATCATTGATGATGTTATTAGAGGTCAATAACCTCTTTTAGAATTACTTCCGTGACTAACTCAGTGCCTAAAAAACGGTTGTACAGTCATCATCAAATCTGTGTACAAGTTTTTTTAAATAAGAAAAAGTATCTAAATAGCTTTTATTACTTGGGCGAAAGACAATTCTGCCGCTCTTTTTTTTGCACCTGTTAATTTTGCCGCCCCCCCAAAAAGTGCCGCCCGGGGCGGACCGCCAATCGCTACCACTGATCCCCGCACACTTAATATTAGAAGCGGAGGGAACATCTTAGGAGCGCCGAAAGTCAACAAAAAGTAAAAGAAAACAACAAATTCATATCACAAAAAAAGCTAAGAAATACAAAACACACCACATACTCTTCGTAACACAACATTCTTTGTGGAATGATTTTATTTCTTTATACATTTTTGAGCGCGACTGTATTTTAAGTCGGCAAATTGTCAACTAGACCAATGCTTAACAAATACTTCCTCCGCCTAATCAAATAACTGTTCCTCAGACTCCTTTGGTGGCCCAGCATTAGTTAATAAAGAATTTCAATCCTTTTAATTTGAGTTATTCGGATTGTGAGAACCATCACTATCAGTAGGCATTTATAATATAACTAAATATTAAATTACAAAGAGCCATTTATTCCCACATTAAGCAAATCTTATGTTATAAGTCAGTCCATTAAATAAGTCTTCACCTCAATATATGTATGCCATGACCTGCCGTGGCAAACGTGGAGTCCTAAACGGTTGAGGACTCAAGTCGACCGTTGCAAGGAAAACCTGACGAACTGGGGATACATAGAACCAGCCAAAAACACGTGTGACTGTGGTGCCTCCCCGCAAACCATGGCCCATCTGCTTGTCCCGCGTGCCCTGACACAGTGTTCAGGAAGACTTGCTGCGCGCTAACAGGAATGCTGTTCGGGTGGCGGAGTACTGGTCTGGTATAACCTCCTCCTTTTTTGAAGTCGGTTAAAAATTTAGCCATCGACTCGCTAAGAAGAAGACCTCAATATATGACCAAACGTATGAGTATTTTATTTTAGCTTTGCTATGGTGATTCGTTTGGTACCTAAGGTGTGGCTCTTACGCTCCCCCATCCCCATTTTCCATAACTCTTCGCCTTTCCTCTCTCGTATTATTTTCTCAAAGACAATCCACGCATCTGAAACCATGTCGTAGGTGTCCATGGGCGGTAGAGATCACTTAAATTACCATCAGGTGTAAGACAACGGATAAACAAAAGGTCTAATAATTTAAACAAATATGATTATCTGTTGCAGGAAATACCTGTTAGGTAATAAAAAGATTTTACATTACCTTTGGAATAAGTTTTGTGTGAGTGGTATTTGATGTACACTAAGTAAGTAGGTAATATTAAATTTTCCAGTTTAAGATGATTCGTAAGTGCTTCTTCAAATGCCTATTTGAATATTAGGAATTCAATGAATATTTGGACACGAAGAAATTGGTCCAGGTATACCACAGCCATTCTCGCTAATTTAACTAAGAATCCCATTTAGCAATTCAAATTTAAAAAATAAGTTATTTTTCATTCAAAGTATGTATTATTATAGAATTAACCAAACCAGTTTTATAATAGGCCTGTATATTTATAGTAAAAAATATTAATACCGGTTTTAATATTTATATAGGTATTTTTTTTATTAAAATGTCCCTTCCCGTAAGCTTATGCCACCATTTTTCGTCTACCTGATCAAACCCCAACATAGTGCAATCAATGACAGTAAGCTGTCTGCCCGATGAAGTGCAGCGCGTGAGTGGAAAGGAGTGAAAGACTGTCCACCGGCGCCGCGGAGGAAGCAAAGCGGAGCGGAGAAACGGAGAAATATACGGAAGGGACAGGCACCATAAAGGACGGGAACTGCGTAAAGCGGGACCCGCGCGTGGATAGTAATCCATTGCTGGTATTTAAAATAAATTTGGTTGGTGGTAGGGCTTTTCCACAGTTCGACTGGCTAGCTACCACCCCCGCAGGTAAAATCTGCCGCCATAACAGCTCTGGCTGTACACTTGAAATCAAAGGCTCGAAGATCAGATGAGCCTACAGTCTAGCAGCACATTGAGCGACGCTGCCTGGTGAAGTGTCCCTCAATGGAATAGGTCGCAGTGGCCGCTTACCATCATGTGGGCTGCGTGTCTAGACAGACAGACACATCACACCACATCAGTTGGCAGACGCCAACTGATGTGGTATAAAAAAAAGATTTCGTCTGTACTAAACACGCAATGTCTTAACAATCCGCGCTCGGCTCCCAATCGACAACCTTGTCAAACACAAAACCTTGTCCATAACAGCTTAACTGAAAATGTAACTTTATCAATAAGTTAGCAATTAAAGCTTTAAAATACAATTTACAAGTTTTTTTGACAACAAAGATAATGGTTAGTAACTTATGTTATGACACAATAAATGATATATAAAAGGGTAGTTCAGCACAGGTTTCATTTCATCATTTTGTTTTATTCTTAATTTAAAATTATGTAAGTGTTTTTTTTTATATGATTCACACATTTACGAAGAATGTAAGTGTTAATGCAACTAAATGCTCTATATTTGCCATTTAGAATTCCGTTGCAGGGCTTCACATAAATTATGCAGTTGCACCTATCAAATATTATGTTAGACCTTTGCATCATAATTATAAATGGTGATTCTAAAAAGCTAAAAATGGGTAAAAAAAACAGTTGTGATTCCATATTTTTTCCCGTAAGTAAAGTTGGTTAACGGCATAGCTCAGCTCACCTCCTCTACAGTAACAAGGATTTTTTATTTACTTTTTTATGCAGTACTATGACAATAAGGCAGATAGAATCACAGAAAAGAAACCTTTTTTCTTTTCTGTGGTTACAATAAATGCTCCCCTACTAGTGTCATTCATCTCACATAATACTTAAAGTAGTATGCAAGAGTGTAGGTACAAGGGTGGTGTTTTTTTAATGCATTCACAAAAGCCACCGTAAGCAAGAAGCTTTCAAAGACCTTGTCCCTATTTTTTTTAAGATGGAGATAAGGTTACTATTGCCCATGCACACCAGCGACACAAAGTTAAGTCTATAATGTGTGTACCAAATGTCTTCAAAATTTGTTCAGTAGATTAAGCGTGCAGGTCATAGATAACAGAATAGGTAGATCTCTATGGTGCAGGCATAAAACTGTCGCTTTAAAATATTGGGCATAAAAAAATATACTTCCTCCGCCCAGTTAGGACTTAGGGGTTAAAGTTAAAAGATTATTGCCCTTGCAAGCGTATTCAATAGGCTAGTGTTAACAAACAAAAATTAAAGAATTACAATAAAATTCCATTGACGCTGCCATACCATGAGACAGGTGTTACTGCCTTACTGCTACCCACACACTGGACCTTGGATATGCGATACACGAAGGTACTGACACTTTATTTGATTAAAGATTAATACGTAGGTAGTATAGACGTCCCATAAGACATAAGTAGGAGCTGATATTACCATGAATTAATTATCTCTTTGGTGAAGCTATTATTAATGACAGAATGGTATTATAGAACACGCCTGGATGTTCTAGTGGTTTAAGTACCGGGGCTTGATAACAGGGTCCAGGGTCATATTTTTGGTTTTTGGAATTAGGTCCTTTAGATTGAATAAGCGCAAGATAACTGGCAGGAGCTGGATGCGAGTGGCCGAGGATCGATCAGCGTGGCGAGCATTTGGAGAGGCCTATGTCCAGCAGTGGACTGTCACAGGCTGATGATGATGAAGTGTTTTTATACTAAATCCGTTGGCAGACAGACACACAGCCTATCTGAGGAGTGGGCTGTGTCTGCCACTCTCTCTCTCTCACCCTGGCTCCAACCAGACCAAAGGCGGGAATCGAACCTTAGACCACTGTTCACCATCCTAGAATGTAATATTTTTCATAAGTAGATTGAAAATAACCAATGTCACATTCTAGCTTCCAAAATATCCCCGTACAAAAATAACGTCGTCGATCCTGCTGGATCCGTTGTTCCGCTCCGACATGAAAAGAGAATTAACAAAAACACTTCTATTTCTAGAGTATCGACTAATACTCTTGAAATTGAAATGACATTACCATATTTATAATAATATTGCTGTGTAATCAAAAAGTTAATTGAAAGTAAATTACCTTTACAACATTATTTTGTAATGTCTCGTTATTGTTTCCAGTGTTTTCCGATACGCATAAGTTATCTTGAAGTATTTAATTGTAAACCACAAATGTTAAGATGAACGTTTGAACGACTACGCGGTGTAATTCGTCTAATGTGCTAACATTTACTGCTGTAAATAAATATCATAATAAATACGAATCAAACATATCTGGCTTTGTCTCACTCTCAATAGGTTACACCTTTTTTGTTTCGGAGGAGACTGTGGGGACTCGGAACTAAAGCGTCTCACTTTCCACAAAATTCCCCTATCCACCCGAATGAAGTGAGCTAGTTTCAGCCTGTTAGGTACACGTACGATATTTTGGAATGAGAACTTAATGACATTTTATGTAACAGTTAATATTATTCCACGTTCGCGTAAATAGATTAATCCAATAAACTAATCAGCTAGGTTAGTGACCGCGTTATTACGTCGATATCGATGAGTCATTGTCTCATTGCTGTTACCCTTGTTGTATGTATTATCTTGAAAAAAAAAAATGTGCGCTATGTCATTTTAAATTTTCTCAGGTACAAAATTTAGGAGTGTGGCCTAGTAAATTATAATTATGTAATAATTACTAGTGGTATCCTTATTGTAGTTTCTGACCGCCTCCGTGGAAATGTGGCTAAGCCGCTCGGGTATAAAACCCGAAGGTCGTGGGTTTGATTCCCACCTTGGGTCTGGTTGGTGGTAGGACTTTTTCAAAGTCCGACTGGCTAGCTACAGCAGGGTGCCACAGGTGAAATCTCCCGCATAACAGCTCTGGCTATGTTCCGGCAATATTAATGTGGGAGCCAGTACACTTGAAATCACAGGCACGAAGATCAGATGAGCCTACAGTCTGGCAGCACATTGGGCAACGCTGGTGAAGTGTCCCTCAATGAAATAGGCCGCAGTGGCCGCTTACCACAAGGTGGGCTGCGTTTCTGTCTGCCAACTGATATATTATAAAAAAATATATGTGCCAATGATAGATTAGTGTGGAGAGTACATTGTACATTTTACTGCTCCGTGGTACAGTGGTAAGAGCGTTCGGCTCTAATACCCGGAGGTCGTGGGTTCGAATCCCACGGGGAACATCACTTTGTGTGATTGTTTCCAGTTTGGTTAGGACATTGCAGGCATAAATCACCTAAATGTCTGAAAAGAATGATGATTCCGTGCTTCGGAAGGCACGTTAAGCAGTTGGTCCCGACTATGTTCCAAGTAGGTCTGGTTTCCCTTGTAAGGGTTACGGAGGTCAGATGGCAATCGCTCCATTGTAATAACCAGGCTTGTCAAATCTAGGATCATAGTCGAAGCGGACCCTGAGCTCCTTAATGGATGCAATCGGGAATACGCTGGGATGATGATGATGAGTACATTGTACATTTTGTAGTGACCCTTCCCTATTTTCACTGGTCTAAATATTGTTTTCTTCTTAAAGCTTTAATTAATTTTTTTATTTTATTTTCTGTAACCTTTTCTATTTTAAGCAACTTACTTTTAGATCGTAATTCTGATAAACATAACAACTGGGAGAGGCCTAAGTCCAGCTGGACATGGACTGAGACAGGCTGATCAGATGATGATGATAACAATTCACACTCTGCCTTTATCAAGAACTTGTTCAGTTTAGTATTGCCACCAAACGTAAATAACATAGGTCAAACCCCTATAAAAAAGGTCACGATAAGATAAACAGTATCTCCAGTAACAGGGTATTATCAGCTCTTACTCTCGGGTGGCCCTCCCTAGGCGCCACCCCGACTTGAGGCCTCTCAAGTCGGGGTACCCGGGGATGGGCTGGTCAATAGCCTTAAGGCTGGCACCGGCTCGTCCCAATCGGGTGTAAAGGGGAACCGGGGGAGTTTAGTGGGTAGTGGACGCTTTAGTCTCGAGTCCCACACACGGCCGCAGGTTTAGCTAGCCAGCGGTTAGGTTTAGGTTTAAGACAAAGCGGTTATGGTGCATAAACGCATTGTCCTCCGAAAAAAATAAAATAAAAGGGTATTATCAGCTCTTTATCAGTCCGCGTGTTAAACCGGCATCGGCGCAAGCGCAACGTTCGTCTCCGTACTAGCTTCACTCACTATATTTAGTACATTCCGAGAATCCGTCGCCTTAGCACGCATGCGACCTACATCGACACGCGTATTTACAATTAGAAAATAGTTGAATGAAACCAACCATGTTTCTACATTTTTAACCTTAAATTCATCAGAATAAGAATCAATTTTAATGTGACAAAATGCTCAGTTTACATTCGAAAACGTACCGTGAATAGTTTAAATGATAGTGTGAACTTTACCAGTGAGTAAATGTTAAAGTATTGAAAATACTGTGTTATTTGGAACAAACATGAAGAAGGAAAACGAGAAAACAGGCTCTGATTGTGAGAAGAATTTTGAAGAAGATGAAATTTTCTTTGAAGATGCGTTTGAATTGGCTGGTGAGTGAAATAAATTAAAGGATTAATGTGTTTCGTTTCCCAGAATTTTTGTCTGACCTACGGACTAGTTTTGTTTGGCACTGCGTTTCACAGAATTTTCGTCTTACCTCAGGACGTCTTACCCACTGACTAGTTCTGTTTAACACTGATTTTCAAATATTTTTTGTAATGCCTACGAGTAATACCTATTAAAACAAATACAAAGTCTTGAGTATTAAAACCTTGCTTTTTAAACCATCTGTTATTTTTTTTTAACAGTTTCTATTCTTTAAATATAAGTTTGGTATTTTTGTATGTACATTGTGAGTTTACCTCCAAAAATTATTTATTTTAGAATAAGAACTTAGAAAAATAACATTCTAAGAATAAAAATATTCTATTTCTACCAGTTTAATCTGGTAAGATTGGTGTCCTACCAGATAGTAAGGCCCTTCGTACACAAGGCTACGCAAATCTTCGTTGCTCGACGATTTTAGTCGTATCCAGCCAGTATCGAAGATTTGCGTAGCCTTGTGTACGAAGGGCCTAAGTGGCCGTGTCCTACTTCATTGAGGGACACTTTACTAGAAAGTAGGTATCGCTCGCTCCTTCATCTTTGAATCCAGTAGCTTCTTGTAGAACTTTCAAAAAGCCCTACCACCAACCATATCCAAGGCAAATGGTACAATAAAGATAAAATAAGTCCATGACAATATAATAAACAAATAACAAATCGCAGTAGATTAGATTTGACTGATGCAACAATTGTCCACTCGTAATCACTAGGAAAGCATTTATGAGAACTTGAGAAGATAAGCCAAAGTAATCCACATCATAGGATATAAGAGATATGAACTAAAAGAAAGGTGAATGTGCTGCTCAGCTGCACGATTTGGTTTCACCAGCTCCGTTCCATCAGCGAACTACTAGACTCGGTCAGAGACTCCATCCGTATACAGTGGAGATACTTTCTGGTCAAGTGCTAGCTTAGTACAAATATAAAAAAAGGAATTTTCATGAACCTTTTCCAATAGATTTTGTAAATTAAAAGTACCTATATCCTCCTAACCGAGTTTCGACTACGGCAGCTACTAGTTTTTACGATGAACCGACTACGCTGGACTTCAAGACTGTGACTGATTAATTTTCGAATAGAAAAACTCAACCACATTTTTTGTCAGACTAAAGATTTAAGCCAAGTACCCCTTGCATTGTTTTTTACAAACTGACAAAGACCAAACCCTGCATCGCGCAAGCAAAGTTTAGTCCGCTAGCAAAAACACATCAAAGACTGATGGTGGACTCCATCACGTAATACAAGACACAAATAGGTATCATTCGCCACAAGACCGAACACGTTTAGCAGGTAGTGCAACGAACACCTTCAATACACACACGGCCGCAGGCCTTGCAAGCCTGCGGTTAAGGTGTTAACTGTTAACGCATTCTCCTCCGCAAAATGAGATACTCCTAACGATGCTCGTTACGTACACATATTATCGATTAGGCTGCCCACCCACGCGAGACTTTTTGAAGGACCGATAATCGGGCCGATTTTGTTTCTTTTCTTTCGTTATGGTATTTCATACCTTCTTTTTGTAGGACGTGTGCGTTGTTCAATTGCTATCAGTACGTTCTATTTTTCTTCACCAAAAATCGGTCACCGATTATCGGACGTGGGCGAGCAGCCTAGGCTGCAACGCACACGACCTACAAAAAGTAGGTCAGAAATACCATCTTCTTCTTCTTCTTAGCGAGTCGATGGCTAAATTTTACCAGACCAGTACTCCGCCACCCGAACAGCATTACTGTTAGCGCGCAGCAAGTCTTCCTGAACACATGTGTCAGGGCACGCGGGACAAGAAAGCAGATGGGCCATGCTTTGCGGGGAGGCATCACAGTCACACGTGTTTTTGGCTGGTTCTATGTATCCCCAGTTCGTCAGGTTTTCCTTGCAACGGCCGACTTGAGTCCTCAATCTGTTTAGGGTAGAAATACCATAACGAAGGAAAAGAAATAAAATCGGCCCGATTATCGGTCCTACGAAAGTCTGACGTAGGTGGGCAGCCTTAGAGTGGTGAAGCCTTACTGAGTTAATTTAAGAACTGTTATTAGAAGATTCGCAAAACAAGTTAGGTACCTACCTAATCAATTTTGTTTGTTTCGTTAGGTGCCCCGATGTGCGGCGTCTCAATTTCCAAGGGTATCGAATGTTTGTTTACTCTTGATTGGAATCGCAAATTGTCCTTGTTTTTTACCTAACCATTGTAATTTGACTATTTTTATCTGGTCAGTGATTATTACTGATTATATTGGAGGGCTTACAAAAACTTTATTATTTGAAGACAAAGGAATTAAGGACCTTCCAGCTGCCAACACCGTAACAGCCCTTTCACACGGCATTCAGTTTTGCAGGACCGGCTTTTTACTGTATCCTGCAAAACTGGACGGTGTGTTCACACGGCAGTTCAGTTTTGCGGGATCCAGTAAAAAGCCGGTCCTGCAAAACTGGACTGCCTTGTGAACACTGCTATATAAATATTTGTGCGACTAATTCAGTTTTGCAGGATCCAGTAAAAAGCCGGTCCTGCAAAACTGGACTGATGCCGTGTGAACACTGCTATATAAATATTTGTGCGACTAAACGGGATCCCGCTTTTTACTGGACGACGGATCCAGTTTCTAGTGACAAAACCGAATGCCGGATCGGGTTTTTGCAGTATCCCGCATGCGGGATGCTCGTGTGAACGCTATCATATAAACACATTCGCCATCAAACGGGATCCTGCAAAAAACGGGATCCTGCAAAAAACTGGACTGCCCGTGTGAAAGCGCTGTAAGGCTTATATACCTACTAGTAGACTAGGGCTTCAAACTGACAGGGCGTTTTGACGCACGGTGATAAAATTCTCGGTGACGGAAAACAATGTGAGGGAACCTGCAGAGTCGGAAAAACGGTAGATCAGGAAAAACGCTCGGCGTAAGAAGAATTGAGTTTTTTTTTACAAAAACGTCATGTTGTTAACACATACATTACAATGTTTTTAGGAAAACATACAGTCAGCGCGCTAAAAGCACGCCAAAATGATCTAAGCGTTCAAACCTACCAAAACCTACCAAAAATATCTGAGCATAGGTATTTGACAAAAAAGCACTCTTATCACGATACTTTTAGGTGTTAATATCGTTTGAAGTCAAATGTTCTTAAAAAACAAATGAGATAGATTGTAAACTCATCTAAAGATAGATTACCTCGTCAAATATATTATAATTAGTATGTTCTTGGATAACAACAATATATTAGGCTTTTACAGGGCAGAGGCCTAGAGGCCATTGAAATCAAAACATAAACTCTAACAATGATACTATAATTATCATATTGTTAAAATGAAGATATCCTCAGATTTGATAATTTTGCCGGTTAGAAGTTACAGGCACCTGGCTTATAATAAAAAAATTGTTGGCGTGGGGTTTGGTCTCGGGATCACGGATTCAACTGCTGAGACAAGTGAGGTGTTTAAGCTAGTTTTTTAATAATAACTAACATAACATATTTATCAAATCCTTTAGTGAAAAAATAACATTATGTTTATTTTAAACAAAACAAAAATGATCTCTTCGACACGGGTATCGCAGTCAACATCTCTAGTATTGTAATAACTGTGTCTAGGTCAATGCCACTTTAACTATAGACCGACAAACTTATGTGTTCCGGTGGCCAAAATTGGAACTACGTGAAATGCAATGCAAAAACGATATTTAATGACAGTTCTGTATCGACAGTAGCGACGCCACTACCGGAACAGATAAGTTTGTCGGTCTATACCTAGCCTAGACTGAAGCGTAGACAGGCAATATCACAGATCATGATCACAGAATACCAATATAATCATGATCTATTGCTCTAATTGGATTGATTGGTTACCAAAACAATAGTGATCCCCACTCGCTGGCGTGCAAGAGTGTGGCGGGTTCGATCCCCGCACAGTACCAAAATAAATGTCTGAATAAACATTTTAATGTATAAGATAGTAGTATAATGATAGATGCGTGCTTAATCACCACGCTTGCCAAATGCGAGTTAATTATTCTGAGCGTAGTCCGAAAAAACCGACGCAAATTTTGCTTGACCGGGGAATTGAACCCGGGACCTCGAGATAGCGTCCAGTTATGATAGACCAAAGAGGCATTCGATCGAATAATAAACTCATTTAACCACTCAACGCCGAACCGGCACTCGGGTGCCGCATAACAATAGATTTTCTATTGTGTCTAGTAATCCGGGGCTAGAAGGATTAAATTAAATAAAAATAAACATAACACAGAACAAACACAAAAACACATTACATGAATCACACTGTCCTGGGTGTGACGCGATTACATGACGACAAAATAATTTATGTTCTTAAAATGTCTTATTCAACTTTTTGTTTAAATTAGAACGGTACATTTTTACTGAGTTCCTTGAGTAATGTTTCTTGTTTATTTAAATATTTCTGTAAATAGAAGTGGATATTTATTACAGCATCATGTTGTGTTATTTTTTGTTTCGTTATCTTTCATAATTTATTTGAAACTAGCTTTCCGCCCCCGCGGTTTCACCCGCGCGTAATTTCTTTTCTCAAATATTCCATGGGAGTGAGATGTTTCCTGTAGGAATTTTATAGCTTATGTCCTAATCCGGGTTATAAACTATACGTGTGCCAAATTTCATCTAAATCCGTTCAGCCGTTTAGGCGTAATTGAGTAACAAACAAACATCCAAACATCCAGACTTTCGCATTTATAATATTAGGAGGATATTAATTTTGTAGGTATGTCTAAACTATAGTTTTTAAGGTAAGCCAAATACATATATTTTTTTATTAATATGGCACTCAGATCAATGGTTTAGGTGCAAGCTTCGATGAGCTTAATGATTGTTTGTAGGTTATACCTACCAAAGCGGCCGCAATATAAAAATTCAAATTTTATACATATTTGTACCTCTACGTCTGTGAAAACATGATCTAGTTTTAAATTAAATATTTCAAGCAACATTATTTGGTATTTATTTGATTGTCTTTACCCACATCATTTCCCTTTTTTTCGCGATAGGGAATTCTTTTGCGCACATCCTCAGCCACTGGGTTGGCTGAGGGGGGTGTGGGACTCGTGTCTGCCCCATTGCTCAACTCGATTGCTCAACTGGTTGAGCAGTTGAGCATTAGGACATAGTTTGTATTACCGAATATTTTATGCTCTATAGCTCAACTATTTATTGCTCAACTCAGTTGATCTGTGGGACATATTTGTTGTTTAATTAAACATATGACCTACCGCTCAACTTACTCCCGCAGGGTGCGGACTAACCACAGAACCACATCGAGTCCCAGTAGGTCGCATTGTCAGCACTCTCTGGTCTCATGCCTGAGGCCATTATCATTTACCTGCCATAAAGGCAGCCCACGCAAGGGCAACATATTCTTTCCTCCCACACACTCCTATCAGCCGTCGATTCTACATTCAGTTATTTTATGTCCATTCCAGTGGCAGTGGTAGTAGGCTGGCCATATCAGCTGTAGAACCGATAACCGTTAGTGGAGACCGCGTCTCGGTAAAGGTAGTGTAGGACGCCCTCAGGCCAGGTGGAGCGATGATCTGCGCAAGATGGCTGGCAGGAACTGGATGCGAGTGGCCGAGGACCGATCGGCGTGGCGAGCATTTGGAGAGGCCTATGTCCAGCAGTGGACTATCACAGGCTGATGATGATGATGATGTCCATTCCATAAATCATACTTCACGCAATCCATCCATCTCTTTTCAGCCTTTATCTGCTTACATCTCATACATAACTCTAATTATCTTTGTATTATCTTTTTAATTAACTAAGTTAAATCTCTTTGTTATACTAATAAGCTGATTACAGTAGTACTATTACACGTGGAAGTTGTAGGTAAAGTATTGTAGTAACTTGATAACACAGTTACTATGAACGTCAAATTCATTGATAACCGACCGACACTGATACGAGTGTATATAGAATGATTATTACGAGCATGATGCACGTTCATTGTTATCAGACATTATTAATTTCGAACCAAATAAATAAATCAAAATACGTTTTATTTATTGGCAACTGATATAATAATATAACATAGGAACTTCGTCTAGAACTCTAGACAATCTAAAAGACAATAAACAAATATTATCTAATTCGGTGCATTATATTTTTTATCGCCGCTCCATTTTTTTTATTTATGTATTCGTTATTAGCTCGGCGATGACGGAAAATATCGTGAGGAAATCTGTACAGGTACAGTCATAGAGAGGCGTTTTTATTACTCTATGGGTACAGTAGAGATTATATGGCAGTCGCTCCATGTAATAACTGAATTTGTCAAATTGACGAGCCATTTGGTGTACACTCTGTTCCACATAAGTTGTCCTTTAGCCGCTATTTGGCAGCATTGCCTACGCTTTGTAAATCTGTCAAAAAACAGATTGAGATAATACCTATTAAATTAATTCCATGTTGAAAGTATTGAAAAACAGTAGTACCAATATAGCGGCTAGAGGACTTCTTATGTGGAACAGAGTGTATCGAGAAGTCGACTCTTACACCAGAGGTCGCGGGTTCGATCCCTGCACGCCACACGGTACAAACATTCGTGTGCATGAACATGTCTGTTTGTATCGATCGGTGTTTCTATGTATAATGTGTATGTTTTTACAAAAAAAAGTATAATAAGTAATGTTTATCCGTTTTCTGGCACCCATAGCACAAGCTAATGCTTAGTTTGGGGCTAGAGCTAGCGGTGTTGTGTGAATAATATTTATTTATAAAATTCTGAATCATGGTGAAAGTGTAACAAGTACCCTGAGTAGTTCGGGACGAAATTCTTAGAGAATTACTGAATAGAAAAATACACGCTACTGTGTTATTACTACCGTCATAGTACAGAATAAATATTAGGTACGCACAAAAGCATCGTCCCAGATGTTATTGAAAATTTAAGCAGTCTGTACTGCAACCTAATTCCTTCAAAATCCCTTGAAATTCTATCCTAATCTAATAAACGGACTAGGCGTTATAGTAAAACAGTGATGGCTACACTCGGTCGCCTTAAATGTGGTTAAGTCATCTACACTTTATATTTCAAGTTAACACTACTATTTATTAACTATTAACTATCTATAGAGCTTTTATTGCACAAAAGAAATGTATAAGGGCAATTTGTGGAATTTCCCAACGTAGGTACGTCTTGCCGTCCTTTATTTGAAAAACACGGCATACTGACATTGACTTCCCTGTACTTATTTGAGTGATCTGTTTACCCTATTTACTGCAAATAAATCTATATCTTATCTTATCATTTAAATCCTCGATAACCTAAAACGGTACAGTTCCCAGCTTCCCAGGTTGGGCAAATTGGTGTCGGTTTTTTCGATCGGTTGTTCGATCGATCTGTTGTTGTAAGAATTAAATAAAATGCAAACTCGCTCATTTTGTTTAGTTACATAAAATGGTTTTCGGCAAGTAGAATTCACACTATTTTATTATAAATTATATATTATTATATTGCTTGTGGAATTGAAAGTGGAGTGAACAGTGATGGTCGACACAGGTGAGATCAGTTTTGTGAAAGACATTTTGCTGGATGAAGCACTTCAGTTAGCTGGTAAGATCATCGAAATAACTACTACTAGGGCAAGAGGTACAATATCAAAACCTATTTGTCCAATTTCGTTTAAAGTAGAAACATTTCAATTAATGGTGCAATATTGCTTGCAAACAGTCGTTAGGTATCCCAATAAACAGCGATTAAAACAAAGTAAGATGTAGAACATAAATGCCACGAGAGAGGTCATTGATCTTTAAATCCTAGTTTTATTGCAATTGACACAATGTTGTAAGAAAACACCAAATAAGAGTCTAGACTTTATTGCGCGGTTATTTGGGTGTGTAAAAACTACTTAGGAAGATAAGTCGAGCCGAGAGTACAAGCTAACGTCGTCTACATATTAATGTTATAAAAATATGAGGTGTGTGTTTTCCGTTTACACATCAACACCGCTTAACGTTCTGAGATTTTTTAATCCTGATTCCTGAGTACTAGTACGGATCTTGGTCCGTTGCAGCCAAGGATTAATTTTTGTTTTATTTTTATTTTATTTTTTTTTTTTTTTATTTGGGATTAAAAACAATTGTACAATTCCATTTGTATATCAAGTAGTAGGTACATAATAATAATGTTATTGTACAACCAACACCATTATCCACAGGTTAATTATAAAAAATATGAACATTAACATAAATCAAAGTATGGACTTTTATATGGTACAAAGAGGTGTCAGATCGCCCAGCAATTAGAATAAATAGATAAATTAGCTGATAGATGTCTAAATGTGAACTGCTGAGCAATCCCACTACCCAGACCAGAAAGTAAGAGAAAAAAAAATTGAAAAATGATAAGTAATCCATAACCATTAAGTGGTTTTACACTCAAGGGCTTGAGTGACGTGTTTTTTATACAAAGATGATGTATAATTAAAGATATCAATGTTGTAAAGATCTGTGTTATATATTTCTAGCAGTCTATATAAAGGAGATCGTTCCCCAGCATTAGTCTTACACCGAGGGAGTGAGAACGAACGATGATGATAATTTTGTTGTATTCTTTTGGATCCACTGGGTATTCGATAATGTATCTTATCAATTTATATTAATGCAATCAAAACTGTCGTGACATACAGGAACATGGAACTCAGAAGTGATCTTCTGTTTTGTAGTGAGGTAAGTGTAAATTTATCCAACAGTTCCCTGTAAGAAGTCTTTGAACGGTAAAATTTAAAATTTATATGTCTAAGAAACTTTCGCTGAACTGACTCAAGCTGTTTGTGGTATTTGTCGTAGAGCGGGTTCCAAACAATGACTCCGTATTCCATCTGTGATCTAATTAACGATTTGAAAAGATATATAAATGTACTAGGACGCTTAAAATCGGAGCAGGACCGTGTGACAAAGCCAAAAAGTTTGTATGCTTTACTAGTGATGTGATCTATGTGAAAATTTAAGTGTAGTTTTGAATCTAAGAGGATTCCTAGATCACGAATTAGTGAGACACTTTCGAGGGGGGTATTATTTAAATGATATGTGTGTTTTATATAATTCTTCTTTTTAGTAAAAGTTATTGATTTACATTTTGTCAGACTTAGGTACAATTTATTGCTATTACAGTAATGTGACAAACGATCTAAATCCTCTTGAAGCTTCAAGCAATCATTTAAGCAATCTATAGTACGGTATACCTTCAAGTCGTCAGCATATAAGAGGAAGTTACTGTTGATAAAACACTGCGATAAGTCGTTGATAAATAAAATGAAAAATAATGGGCCTAATATTGAGCCTTGTGCCACACCGGATGTTACATTAATAGTTGAGGAGGCAAAACCGTTTAGTACTACCTTTTGTGTCCTGTTTGTTATGTATGACTGAAACCATCGGAAGAGATTACCCCGGATTCCATTATAAGCGATTTTACGCAACAGCAGAGCATGATCAACCTTGTCGAAGGCCTTGCAGAAGTCGGTATACACGGAATCCACTTGCTTACGATCATCCAAAAAAAAAACTCTACAAATGTACAGTCAACTTTTATTCTACAAAAGAGGTGTTTACGTATTATTTACAATATGTATGCAGATGAGACTCTTAGAAATGTTTTTAAAGAAAATAATTACCTAACGTTAACCAACATTTATATACTAGAAATCACTTCATTCATTAAACGAAATAGTGATTGCTTTCAAAATAAATCTTCCTTACGATCAAACTTGCGCAGCAAATATAAAAATGATGTTATTCTACCTAGGCCTTACAACCATATTTTTTATAAAAGTTCTTGTTATGCAGGTACCAAAATATTCAACCATCTACCTAATCATATTAAGCTTTTGAACTTTCCTAAATTTAGACACGAGCTTAAACGTTGGTTAATAAATAATGTATTCTATAATTTAACAGAATATTTTGATTCTAAGCATTAGTATTAATTATTAATATTAATATGAATAAGTATTGCATGCCCGATGTGGGTAACTGTTGAAACACAATTTTGTATCTCCACCTTTTTGTACACAGTTTATAGCAATAAAGAATTATTATTATTATTATTATTATTGTATCTCTCCTATGGGATATCACGGCACATAGGCCGGTCCTTTTGGAAGGCGTACGTGGGGATACAGATCCAACACGCAGAGGCCTCTTTGAGACACAATTATCTAAAGTGGGATACGTACACCTAGCGGGTACTGTCTCTGACTTGTATCATGGGAAAGATACAGCCAAAGACAGCACCGGCTAAGTGCAGGGACTATCGCAGAGAGAAGGGAAACTAATGCGGGTCTATGGTGAGGTAGTTGCTGGACTGGTTGCCGGGATATTGATGAGACAGCGGGACGCCTGCCATATCAAATGTCTCATCTTGATAATCATGGCAGACGGTGACTCGCCTCCCACTAGATGGGCTCCCGAAAACAGGCACCACTCAGCGCGGCCACTAGGGTCGCGGGCAGCACGGGCGCAACACCGGCGTGGTCGGCTAAGGGTGCCGAGAGGTGTGCACCGGTTTCTGGATCGCGGTAATCCGGTCAGCCGTTCCCCGTTATTACGCAGATTGAGCACTTCCACCCTTTCGAGCATATAGCTCTTGCGCTCCACTCTGGACAGCCAACTAAGGCAAGCCAGAGATGGGGGATAAGATGGTAAGTTCCCCCGGGAGGTCTCGGGTCCGTGGTGTCGCCACACACCAACAGCTCGCCACAAGCTGCCCTGCGGAGACTAACTGCACTGGTAAACCAGTGGGCGATGGGGTCGTCACATCCCTACGCACTTATTATTATTATTATTATCCATGGATTCGAACAAGAAAGTGGAGTACAAGAACAGATTAGTATTAGTTGAACGCTTCTTTACAAACCCATGTTGTTCCGGTATAATTTTAGAATGAAGACTTGGGTAGATGGCATTGTGTACAAGTCTCCCAAGCACCTTCGACAAGGTTGACAGCAGAGAAATAGGTCGATAGTTTTCTACATCATGTTTGGATCCGCTTTTGTGAACAGGAACTACATTTGCAGTTTTCCAGGCCGAAGGTAGCGATCCCTCACGTATGCTTTGATTAAAGAGTATAAATAAAGGTACACATATGGTATGCGCTGTCAATTTGAAAAAGAGAGGGGGAATGCCGTCTGGGCCGGCACCCTTGGTGACATCCAGTTGTTTAAGTGCTTTGGTTACTGCGTCAATTGTGAAATAAATATTAGAAATAGAAGTATCAGAGTTATTGTCATTAAGAGAGGATGTGTCACCGAGGTTACTCAGATCAGAAGGTTCGTACACGGAACTAAAGAATTTGGAAAACAATTCACATGCTACCCCTGGATCATCAGTTTGAGAACTTTGATATTTAATTTCATTTGGTATACCATTTTTTGATTTACGGTTCTTAACGTAAGACCAAAATACACGAATATCGTCACGCATACCATCCTCCACTGAGTTTATGTAGGTATTTAAACATGTCTGGCACATAGTTTTAAATCTTTTACGGTACATTGCAAATATTTCATAGTCCGATTGATTGTTAAATTTTTTCCAATTTATCCACGCACGGTTTTTGTCTTTAAAAATATGTATAAGGGGCTTGGTGAACCAATTAGGAAACTCATTGCTTTTGAATGGGCGCGCGGGTACATGTTCTTTTATCGTTCTATATATATATTCGTAAAAGATATTTACTGCTTCATCAATAGATCGGTTTTGTAAAATTTTGTGCCAGTGGAGGATATGTCATTGTTTATCAAGGTATAATCAGCTTCAATATATCTATAACGAGGTGTGGAGTTCCGTAACATAGGTTTGGTATTAAAATTATGCGAAATACTAATCAACATTGCGGGGTGTGAAGGATCTTCTGGTACTAAAGAAAGACTAGGTGAGTCACAAGTGCTAGTCGGGTTACCGGTAATAAATAGGTCCAAGATACGATTTTTATTATTTTTTAAATGATTAAATTGGTATGCATTTAGATAACTTAAGAAATTTACAATATATTTGTCTATATTTCCAGCGTCCTTTGACAAACACGGGTTTAGCGAGTTGGTATTACTAGGAACCCAATCCAGGGTTGGAATGTTAAAATCTCCTATTAGATAAAAATCGCTAATATCACTCGACATAAACATGCTCTGTACAATGTCAAGAAAGGTTTTATAAGTACTAGGTATATTGTTGATTCGGTGGTATATAAGTTGCACAGAGTATTTGTCGAACATGTTTTTGCGGAGAGAACTCAACAATAACGTAGTCAATGAGAGAATCGACTCGAGGATCACAGTCAGTTCGTAAAGAGTGCGGCGCACCGGCACCGGGAGACGCATGCCGCGGCAGCGAGCATCGAGACGCGGCCAGGCTACGCCTTACCGCCACGAGCGTCCCACCACCATCCTTTCTTCCCGTGGCCACTCGATCACGGTCACATCTAAATACAGTATAGCGAGAGTCAATAAATAAACTATCCGGTATGTCCGGCACCAGCCATGTCTCAGTGAGAATTATTACGTCATAACATTCTGAAAGTATATTCATATACAAAGTATTTAGCTTTGTTCTTATGCCACGACAGTTCTGATAATAAAAAGTAATTTTAGTATCCATCGCGAAAAGAAAAACATTGATTACGTATTACTTTGCGGTCTTGGGGTAATGTTTTACATACATAAAATACACAGTAGATCACACCATAAAACTGATACGGAGAAGGTATTACACAGTTATTTCTTGTTGTAGTTAATTTAAGTATACAAATAATTATCGTCAGAATAAAGAAAGAAGCTGTAACGTAGGCTAAACACCGGTCATAATCGCTAACTTGATAATATTGATAAATATTGATTTTATTTACTATTTCCGGTTTGGGGAACAAAATTATTACTTTAAATGAAATGATTAAACTATAAAAGATCCAAAAAAATAACAAAATAACACAGTTAATTTTTTTAAATGAAGTGTCGGTAGTTGGTCTGGAGTTATACACGTCATTCAAAACACTTACTTGCACAGAGTAACGCGAAGTTGAGAGACTCGTTGAGTCACGCAGGTAAACATCGCTACGATTGTAAACAATACTGCACTGAGGTAAATGGAAATTAATTTTAGCACTTAAAGACGTAAACAACTTAAAATCCTCAAACAGGCCGAACTTTGAGTTTGGAAAGGTCCTCTTCATTGCGCACTGCAAATATAGGGGTTGTTTCAGATGAGCGAAGCAGGATGGTTCCATTTTTGATCCATACGAATTTGATTCCTTTTTCTTTTGCGATTTCTCGGGATTCGCGAAACAACTTCTTGTTTCTGAGAGTTAAATGTTCATTGATGTAGATCCTTTGAGGTGGTCCAGGAATATTCAGTTGATCACTCATAACTCCCTTGTTACGTCGAACCGCAGATATGAAGTTGTCCCGCAGAACTCGGCTGGAGAACTTGACAATTACGTTCTTTGGGCGCGTACTTGTTGGGCTGGCGTGGGGCACGCGATGGATCGCTATGATTTCTTGATTTGCGACAGGCTGTCTTATAATGTTTCCTATATTCTGAATGATTCTAATGAGTTCCTCATTCTTTTTTTCCGGTAAGTTATTGATTTCTATATTACATTGCCGGGCCTGCTGCTCCATGGTGTCAATTTTAGACTCTAAATGGGATACCAGTTGTTTCTGCTGTTCAACCTGATTTAATCTGTCAGCTATAGACGTCACTTCAGCCTTGATATCCGTGGTCCTCTGGTTGAGGTCTTCATAATCCTTATTGATATGCACAATTGATGACTTCATGCTCTCAAATTCATTCAGAAAGCGATTGAATTTTTCGTCTTGCTTTGTAAACCACGTTTCAAGCATTGTATGTGTAGTCACTTGAAATGCTCTGAATTCTCTGGTCAGGCTGTCGGATTCTTCTTTTTTGTTGCGAAGGGTGACGTATGAAGGAGGCATTGAAGGCAGCGATTTCTGCGAGTCTGTGTTGTCCCCCTCCTGCGAAGCCATGCTCACGTCGTGATTATCTTCCTTGCCTTCCGAGTGGATGAATGTACAGTTCATGTCCTCCATATGGTAACCTCTGTACGCGCAGCTACTCTGTGTCGAAATCAGTCTGTTTACTCGTAGTCGCGCGTCGGCAGCGCAGCTTATCTATGCTTATAGTTGTGTATGCACGAGTGCAGGCAGCGAGCGCGGGCACAACCGGTTAGCCACGGAGCGTACGACGGAATGAATTTGTTGGTGGTAGAACTTTTTTATTGTCCGACTGACTAGCTACAACCACAGACGAAATCTACCGCCATAATAGTCTAAGATCCCACTGCTCGATTCTGCAGGTAGGTATCTGTTATTTTGATACAACCAATAATTTTAAGTGAATGTAAAGGAAGTATGAATAGATTAGGGATAGGTTGCCTATACAGCGTGTTAGGTAACCCGAAGGACATATTTAAGGAGAGTGTTCAGAATCCGATTTAGAGTCCAATTCGCTATAAAAAATATATCCTTAATTTTTTTCATAATTATCCTCATAATTTATGTATGCATGAAGTACCTAAAAATCCTGTGTGCTGAGCGGCCGGTTACGCCCCAAACTCAAATTGTTCGCGAGTACAATTGAGTTGTACTTGAACGAGTGCACGAAATAGGTACTGTGAAGGGAAGAGTACCCGCACGCTACGCGGATTTTCAGGTTTCGACTAAGGTTATTGACAGATTTTTACCAGAGTTTTTATTGATTTATACTTATTTTGTTATATGGAAGCATGAACTATTTAGGGTTTAAATATGTCCCTCGCATTTCCTGTCATACTGTATAAAATTAGCCGCAATTACCTGTAATTAATTTTGCTATATTTAGTTCTCTTATATGACATATAACTTGCAAGTGTTGCAACAACATACATATATGTCTTTTTTAATGAATTTGACGACAAAAAATGGTTGCCAGCTTTCAGTCAGCCGCAGCGTTAGGGTTGCCAGCTGTAAACAGGTATATCAGTGTTAATTGTTAACACTCACCTTATTTTTGCTGGCAACCATTTTTTTTTTCAATTTGTGACATTAATATCTATCAAATGTCGTAGATTTATAAAAAAACATATAGTTGCAAGTTATACCAAAATTAATTACAGGTAATTGCGGCTATTATTTTATAGGCAACCTATCCCTAATCCATTGCATATATCCTTAACATTCATTAAAAATTAGTTGCATCAAAAAACAGATACCTGCAGAATCGAGCAGTGGGATCCTGTACTATGAGTCCCTCAATGGAAAGGGCTGCACTGCCCACTTGCCATCAGGTTGGTTGCGTGCTTGTCTGCCAACTGATCTTGAGAAATAATATCTCTATCTCCAGGTCATGGCAAGTTCAACTACCTGGTACTCCTGACGAGCGGGCTGATCCTGCTCAGCGTGTCCATGGAGTCAGTTGGCATGAGCTACGTGGTCACTGCTGCCGAGTGCGATCTGAACCTCAGCAGCGAGGACAAGGGCCTCGTCACTGCTGCTGCTTTTATTGGTAAGCAACCTCTTTTTCCAGGTCAGGGCAAGTTCAAATACCTGTTGCTCTTGACAAGGCTGATGCTCCTCAGCGTGTCCATGGAGTCAGTTGGGTTGAGCTACGTGGTCACTGCAACCGAGAGCGATATGGACCTCAGCAACGAGGATAAGGGCCTTGTCACTGCTGCTGCTTTTATTGGTGGTATATTCGGTGCCATCAGGTGGGCGTGCCTGTCTGCCAACTGACCTAGTATAATAAAAATATCTAAGATGCGATGCCCACATTCATTTATGGGAAGTTTATTTACTTTTTTTGGAGAGGCATATGTCATTTGTGGACTGCGAGAGGCTAATGATGATGTGACGTATTCCAGGGATAATTTCCACGTCCTTCCTGTGGGGGTACCTCGGGGACCGCGTGGGCCGGCGGGCGGTGATGCTGCCCGCCATGGTAGCTTCGGCCGTGGTCTCCATCTCCTCCGCCTTCTCCACCCAGACCTGGATGCTGCTGGTGCTCAGGATATTGACTGGATGTTTGTAAGTCAGCTTATATTGACACAAAGGTGTAATGGTTGAGAAGTCGGCTATTAAACAAGTTGGTTTCGGGTTCGATCCCAAACATTTGTGTGTATGAAGAGAAAATGTCTACCAGTATCTGATGTTTACGTGATTACTATCTACTCATTACATAAAACAACTTAAACGGATAACGGCAATTGCTGCAGAGCAGTCAAAACGTCTGTTTTTTTTTTAAATGTAGGGAAGAAACAGCGTTGTTTTATTTACTGAACATGTCTGTTTGTACCGATGAGGGTGCTTCTATGTAGAGGACACTTCCACAAAGTTCGTCCAGGGCTAAGCGTGACAGACAACAATTAAACATTTCTTATTTACTTTTTTTGTAAATACATACACATTAAAATTAAAATCTACGAGGTCATTAGTCTAATTTAAACTACATACTATTCCACTTATTAAAATAAGACTGAAGAACTTTAAATGCATCTTGACAACAACATAAAATAAAAATTGTGTCCTTTATATTTTTATTACACCTGTCTCGAGTTAAAAAGTGTAGAGGCTAAAAGTAAGATAAAGCTGCTTTTCAACTAGACATAATTCAAAATATACAATAAAAAATCAGCATCTTGTCAGACGTGCTGAATATATTTTACGAATCATTAAAATCTTGTTATTGATCTTTATCAAAGTTATTAATTGTAAGGTGTAACCAACGAATTTGAATACCATCGTTGGGTGTAACGTTTAAAATTATCGCACGCAGATAAAGTCTCGGGTGAATTTTAGTAAGGCTGCTTTTAGAGTCACGCTTAGCGCTTATCGACATACACGCTCGATTTGTTTTTGTTCGAGTGAAAAAGCAGCATAAGACCTTTCCTACACTTGGCAGAAATTACCTACGTCGCTGATCTTTCGCGACGGAATGCCAATACAATGTAATTGCATACCTATAACATTGTCCGCGACGGAGGGACCCACAGAACAAGAAAATTGAGGGACCGATCTTCCGCGTAGTGTGCCCGCTATTTGTAATATATATGCAATTACATGAGTATTGGCGTTCCCTCGCGAAAGATCCGCAACGTAATTTTCGCAAAGTGTGTCGCCGGCCTAACAACTCGAAAAAGGTATATATTTGCATTTTTATTGACGAATATTAAAAGGTTATAAATAATTTTGATTGAGTGTCGTTTTTGAATACATTTGCATGTCTATTTGTCTGGCTCGAATGCATATTTTGTATCAGAATCAATATGTACTTAAATACATAGATAAATATCTTGACACCACCCAGGACAAACATTTGTGTAGGGGGACTTGAACCCACGAAAAAATTTAATGGTACATAGGATTAAGCCACTTTCTAATGCGCTTTCGGGCTAGTCTTACTTCGTGAGAGCCTAGGTACACTTGAAATCAAATGCTCGAAGATCAGATAAGCCAATAGTGTAGCAGCACATTAAGCGACGCTTCCTATACCTATAGTGCAGTGTTCCTCAATGAAATAATCCGCAGTGTCCATCATTAAGCTGGACTGCGTGCCTTTCTGAAAACTGATCTAGAATAAAAAAGAAACTATTATTTATCACCGCCTGATCTTTTTTTTATACGATCACATCAATTGCAGACAGACACGCAGCCCACCTGATGGTAAGCGGCCACTGCGGCCTATTCCATTGAGAGACACTTCACTAGGAAGCTGTCAGACTGTAGGCTCATCTGATCTTCGAGTCTTTGACTTCAAGTGTACTATCTCTAAAATACTCATGCATTATGTTGCAGGGTGTCAGCTTCCAGTGCAACAGTGTATGCGTACTTAGGGGAGATGCATATGAACTCGCGGCGGGCATCAGCCATCGCTTGGGGATCAGTGTTCATATCATTCTCCTTCATTACGTTACCAGGTGTGTATTTACTTTCACCTGTTTAGAGATGACTAAGGAATATAAATGGCAATATCCCGTTGACGTCTGTAACTGCAGACAACACCGTCTGGAGCCCGCAGTTAGGGGTCAATGTGCCGTCGACATATTTTGTTGATTGCGGCACCAACAAAATGTCGACGGTAGTAGCTTTAGCGTGCCCCGACGTTTATACGTCGACGGCTAGCCGCCTGGTGTCTTCGACGGCAGCTTAGAGATAATACCGCTGAGAGAATAGGTAAGGTTTCACCCATTTACCCTGTCGACACAAAAGCCCGACCTGGAAATTAACCCAAGACTCCGCGATTACGCCCTGGCCCCTCCACCAACCCAACCACTACACCATCGAGGCGTCTTCGAAAGACTTGACACACTTTTAAAGTTAGATAGATAGATACTCTTTATTGCACAAAACACTTTAGGACAAACATGTATCATATAATAGCTGTACAATATAGGCGGACTTATCGCTAATAGCGATCTCTTCCAGTCAACCTTAGGAAAGAGGAAAGTATGAAAATAGTTTGAACAGAATAAAGGGCAGTGCAAGACAGAGAAAGAAAAAAGAAAAGTTTTTGGTCATAGCAAAATCTTTACAGAATACTACTTCAACCGCAATTGAATATGAATTATCAACTGACCCATTCTAGGGCAATCACGTGTCAAACGTAGATAACCTCCATGCTTAGATAATTTGTACATAATATTGATATGTTATGTAGGTGCCCATATCAATACAGCAAATACTAATACTCGTATTAAACTCGTTTAAAAACTCACCGGCAAATCCATGTATGGAGCGTTGAGTTCGGTTTATTGTTTTTCCTTTTTGAGAAAATTGAGCGGTTTTTGGCAATTTTTGAAACTGTGATTCGACAATTGGGCGTTTGGCCTCTCCATTGACGTAATAATCATTGCACAGCTGCAAATAGTTTTCTATCTATGAGACGTTAAAGTTACCATGTTTGTATGAAAAAAGCCCAGTGGCCAAGTTTTATTGCCGGTGAGTGTATTATAGTAGTCTCATAACAAAAAATATTTATTAATAATAACAGGCAATTGGATAACATCACATCTTATCCCAAAGTATCTCACATTTAACACCCAGAAACAAAATTTTCATAAATGTTTGCCCTGGATTCAAAACCACTACCCCTGGCTTATTGGGCAGGCTCACTACACTTCAACATTTGAATGTTTTTTCTGATATAGCTATTTATACTTAAAACATCAAGCTCATCAATTTTTAAAAAAATATGATTAAGTCAAAAACATCTTTTAATTTTATTTAATTATTCGTTGTTTTATTTTTAGTCATGGAACTCATGGATCAAACGACTGAGATCGTTAAATGTTATAGAAGAACTTTCAGGCGATAGGATAGGAGTATAAAAATACAAAAACGTGACAATTATTGCAAATAACAAGAGATAACCTTTAGATAACTTTTGACCAGTCGCTCTCCGTAGGTTTATTGATGAAAATCCTTGGTAAGCAGCTCCCTATGTTCGTATTTCATTGAATGGATACGTAAAACTGGCTAAGAAGAGATGGAAGTGAAATATTTTCTATAATTATATTTTCTATAGGTATTCTAATGCAACAGTACCTATCCCGCTTTGGATTTTGCCAGATAGGATAAATCTAATAAAATATAATAATAAAGTTTTCCGAGTTTCAGCTACGGCGGCAAAGCTTTACAATAAATAAAGTACTTATGTAAATAAATAAAGTCCTCTTTCCAAAGAGAAATCAGGCGCAGCACCATCTGTTTTATGTGGTTTGCAAGGTTCAAAGGTTTGTGTCCTACCAATTTCTAGACTTCGGACTGTTTTTTTCTAAATAGAATAAATAACCCAATCATTTCAAAAATGTTTGGTCTGTCCCCTTTTTCTAAATACAGTAAAATTAAATACTCCAAAAATGTGTTTGACTCATAATAATTTTCTAATATTTCCAGGCTTAGCATGGATAATAATCCCCGGCAAGTGGTCGTTTCCCCTGGGCACCCTGACCGTGGTGCCATGGCGGGTGTTCATCGCGTCCTGGTGCGTGCCAGGGCTGGCTGCAGCCCTGCTCCTGCTGTTCCTGCCGGAGAGCCCCAGGTTCCTGCTGGCAGCGAAGGGCCCTGATGCTGCCCTGCCTGTCTTGGCGCAGATATACTCGTGGAATCATGGTGCTTCGCCTTTTAGTTTCCCAGTGAGTTCTTGAGATTTGGGACTTCAATATATTATAATGCTTGAGTTGTTGACTCTTTGATTTTATGTGTTAATACGACTATAATATGATCATTTTATTGATTAACCAGAACAACCTTGATGTCGACTTTCGCGGTTACATATTCAAGAATCCCTTTGATTTTTGTTTGTATAAAGTAGCTTAGCCAAAACTTCATGACTGCTTAGAGCTGAAAATGGTCAAAATTCTTCTCTTGGATAGCAGCTTTATTTGCGGATATAAGTGTGTGATACGTTCTTTCCGAATAGATTTAATAAGGTTTAGTAAATTTCACGCTAGACGCTGAAGAATTCCAACAACGATGCAGGTCAAAGAAGTTCCTTTCTCATTCTTTGTCCAACTGCATACTCAATCATAATTTCTTGTCAGGTGAAGAAGATAGCTTCCGGCAGTATAGACGCGAGCAAGATAACAGGCATCGCGGGGGCGCTGAAGAACTTCTCGCAGCTGTTCCGGCCACCGCTCCTGCGATGTGTGGCCATCTCGCATGTGTCCATGTTTGCCGTCTTCATGCTGTAAATTTTTCTTTATTTTTCACCTTCTTGAAATTTAAGTGGATCCCTCTTGTGCTTTGGAGATTAATAAATAGAATTCGGATACAGATAGTTTTCAACGCATCTTCATCAATGTTCGTTCGGTGACTGTAAATGGAAGAAATGCCACAGAGAGCTATCACACATTGTTATAAATGTCATCTTAGATTGCACTTGATTGCACTTCTTTGAAGCTTGTGTCTTGTAGCTAAACAATGCAGAATGAAATTCTTCTCCTTTCTATTTGGTAAATAATCATACCAACGTGAAAGTAAATATTTTCGTCTCATAAACATTGCACTCTATTTCAGTTCCAGTGGTCTTTACGTATGGGTGCCAGATATTCTCAACAACATATTGAAGAATACCAGCGAAAAAAGTGTCACAATCTGCAGCATCATTCAAGATAAGATTATGTTGCAGAGAAACCATTCGGTAAGAACACTTCTCTTTTATGTAAATGGCAAAGAAAATATTAGGTCTAGTTTCTGATGCGGTAAGATCAGTTGCACTGACAAAAATATGCCAACAAATAAACGAGCTTCATTAGTTTGCTTTAGTTGTAAGAGTGTTGATAGTTACGCTGCGTTACTCGATATACTTGTTTAAAATGTTTGTAATAATTTATCCTTGTTTCAGTTGCTGTCTGTCGAAGAGTCCTGCAAGTCAGAAGTGTCGATAGGAGTGTTCCCGATTTCCATGGCGATGGGAGCGGTGTTCGCTCTCACTTACTTGGCAATAGGTGTCTTCATCAACAAAATTGGGAAGAAAACTTTGTACTGTAAGTAAATCTTTAAAAAAGTTTGCCTCAAGAGAGGCGTGGATTGATCACGTTATGGAAGACTAAAGCAATGAGGAGCTAGAGATCTCATTAACTGCTACTGAATGTGATGGGTTCGGGTTTCCGGCGCTCTCACTTCTCTCACCAAACGAAGCGTAACCAAAGCCAGTCTTTTGTGAGTAGGTAATACTTCCTCAGCCACACCGGTCAATTTCGTCTTAGACAGAAACTGTCTGGAGCATTGCTCTACCACATTAACCAATCACTAAGACGTCTTTCTTTTTCAGCTTCCTTGCGAAACCCTATCGTGTGGTTAGTTTATAGAGAGCATAATCTCTAAATTCTCTCTCGTTTCTTTGTCGCACCTCCAAAAAATGGAATAGTCTACCCTCGCATGTATTCCCTCCTTCCTATGATATAGGGTCCTACAAACGAGTCGTGAAGAGGCACTTTGTGGGCCGGCACAGTGAGGGTGACTGATGTTACGTCCCTTACGTTGCACCAGTTGTACTTGCGTCTGGACTTCACTTCCACTTAACATAATATATCAGGTGGAGTGGGGTCATTTGCCGGGCTACGTATAAAAAAAAACTTCTCTCTCTTCCAGGCGGCATCATGTTTGGCTGCGGGCTGACGACCACGGCAGCGGCGTTTGTGCCCCAAGGGGCTGCGGCCACCGCGCTGCTCATCATCGCGCTCTGCTCCGGCTGTGCTGCCTCCATCCTCGCTGCTATTGCTGTTGATGTGTTCCCCACTAGCTTGAGGTAACTTACTTACTTACTTACTTAATCCTGTGGCTCAGCGACCCAAAGTGTGTCTAGGCCTCCGATACAAGATAACGCCACATATCTCGGTCTCCTGCGGTTTCGTGCCAGTCTCCCGGTTCAAGCTCTTGGAGGTCTGCATCCACAGCGTCACTCTACCATAGCGAGGGCGACCGACCGGCCGTCGACCAACAGGTTTGCCGAAATATGCTTTCTTGACACTTCGATCTGAAGACATTCTCTCAATATGACCGAGCTATCGGAGTCTGTGTGCTTTGGGTCTCTCCAATAATGTTGGGCTCAGCCATCAGTTCTTCTAGCTCAGCATTTTTCAGGATCCTCCAGTTTCCATTCTCTGTTCTCTTGGGTCCAAACATTTTATTTAGCTTGAGGTAAGGATTTTTTAATATTTAACCAGGCTTAGGACTTTAGTATATATTCTGTGGCTTAGGTGTGTAATGCGGTGTTTCATCACTGCCACATCAGTTCCTTGTATTTATTTACACAGATATTAGTGATCATGGGCTGGTTTATAGTCACAAGGCTAAAACCAGCTCGTCCCATTCGGGTGTAAAGGAGAACCCGGGGGATTTTAGTGGGTAGTGGTAACGCTTTTTTCCCAAATAACCAGAGAGTTCTAGTGCCTAACTTTTAGGGTGCTCCAGAGTAAAAGAACCTCTTGTTTCCAGGGCTATGGCGATGTGCGTGATGTACATGGTGGGCCGGACCGGCGCCGCCACGGGGTCGTACCTACTTGGCGCGACCCTCACCAGACACTGCCTCGCCGCCTTCAGCGTGCTCGGTGTTTTTAGTGCCGGTAAGATGAACACACACAACACACACAAAAAGCCAAACAGACATAATATTTTCACCCATCGCATACTTTTTGTTAACGGTTTGTTTAACTAAAAAGTAGATTTTCATAGAAGTAGGAATAATACAGAAGGAGTGACGCGCGCTAAACCTGGGGCAGTGAAAACTCTACATTTTCGTAGAGTTTCGCTCAGTCGCCGTCAGTCGCGGTTTGTGACATTTCGATCGTGACGTATTGCACGTGTGCGAAAAAAAAATAAACATGCCGTCCTGCGTTGTTCCCACCTGCCGAAACAATCCTAATCTGACAAAAAAAGAACACGGGATCACGTTTCACACGTAAGTAACCGATAATACAGCACCTTCATTTTATTATTTAATATTTAACCTCTTCTAATTTATCAAGGAAAAAACTTCACTCATTCTTACAGTGTTGCCAGTAAATGAAAAAATAGTACCCCAAATTTTTTACCATTAATATATTGTAGTAACTGATATTGTTTAAAAAAAAAGGAATGTTATGAACTGTGTTGTTAAAATAAAATGGAAAACTATTTAAACGATAAAAGTCTGTAGATGCGAATAGTTGGCGCTGGCTGATTATAAATATTGTATTGACATTACCCTTCGTATTGTATTGATATCATAATTTATTATTTCGACATTACTATTGTGTTGTTAAAATGTTTGTGATATGTATTTTATTATTTGTAAAAAAGGCAAAGTGTTGAGTTTCTTGCTGGTAGGAAAAAAAGATCGACGTGCAAAAGTATTTTTTTTAAATTCTATTTGCTGAATAAGTTATTTCATTTCATTAAACTATTTCATTGACATTATTCTTTTGATTCCTTGTATTGATATTATTATGTATGACATTATTAATTATATCGACATAAAATTATTATTGTGTTGTTAAAATGTTTTTGATTTTTAATTACATATTTATTATTATTCTTTTATAAAAAGCAAAGTGTGAGTTTCTTGCGGCACTTCTTCTTCACAGGTAATTGGCGTGACGTGAAGTGCTGAAAGGGTAAAAAAGATTGACAAGTAAAACTTGCTTAATAAGTTATTTTATAAAAATTTTATTTTTATAATATTAAAAATATTTATATTTAATTTACTGGACTATTTTTTATTTATTAACAACTACTTATTATCGTAATGCCACAGTATCCATTTACCCCAAAAAGTTTACCCCAAAAAATTGGGAAACGGCTTGCCCGAGTTTTGACCTGGCAATAAAACGCGGGGCCGAAGTGAGGTAGGTGCGGGGGGCACGCAGCGTTTCTGGACCATGGAATTAATATTATCTTCTGGACACACCTTGGCGTTTGATTTTGACAACCGAACGTTCTATCTATATTTTATTTCTTTAATCTATGTAGATTTTGTATTTAGCCTTGTAAATCTTGTAATATAGTATTTGACAAAAAAAAAAATTATATGCTTTTTATACAGTTTTTCCAATAAGAAACACTGCGACTTTTAAAATTTTAAAATACCTAATATCTTTTGTATTTTCGAAGATATTGTAAACTTCACGATTATACAAGGAGACCGCTACATGCACGTGACGTCACTTAAGTGTAGCACCATACGCGCCTTAAAAAAATATGTTGTTTTAGAGTGAGACAGATTGTATAATGGAAATTAATTGCTTTGTAACTCACTTGATTTTTAAGTGGTTTTTTAATTGGTGTTATGTCCTATACTTGTCCTATTATTTTAGTTCGACGGAATTTATAAAGATTTGCGAAGCGTTTAAAAATTATTTTTTTTCTTTTTAGTTTAGGAAATTTTCTTTTTGCCAACGTACTTTAACCAAATACCAGTAAATGATAAAACAAAGTAAGCCCCATTTCTTTGGCATCACTGCTTGGTTTTGTAGTTGTAGTACCTAATGAAAACGATTTATCTTGCAGGATCCACAATCCTAATGGTGTTTTGGCCTAAACCAGAAGAAGTCAGAGACAAAATGGAGCAAAGAGGCCTCACGTACTGAATAGTATAGCGTTAAGTAAAAGGTATATTTACTATAATATAATTTGTAATTACAGATTGTTTTTATGTGCATTGAAGCCATCGATCACTAATAAAGAACTAGATACACAATGCCATGCAAAAGTCGCCTCAAAACGGTCGAAAATCTAGTTCTTTCTCTTTCTCGCAAAATTCTAGATGGAATAATGTAAACTCAACCTTACGTGCAATGCGTGAAGTTGTATTTCGCAAAGCTATTACGAGTGCTCGCGCTCGACGAATCACAGTGCGCCAAATACCATAAAAATTTTACGACCTAGGCTCGCCGCAAGGACAGGGAACGGGGTGGAGTCGAATTGTTCAAAAGTATTTTTTTGTTTTTATTGTAAATATTGGTATGGGATTTTTGGAATAGGTTTATTAAATAGTTTTAGTTACACAGTCACAACATTTATTTATTAATGAAATAAATATACACAGATATTATTAATTATGTATTTATATTAAAAATTGAAAAAAAAAATAACATTAAGTGAGTCACGCTCACAGGTCACACTTATACTATTTTCACACCTTTATATAAATTATATTATAATAAATTTATTTCAGAACTTTAAGCAACATACATTAATACAATGATGAACATTTGTAACATAATCCTTTGTATTTCCCCTCCTCATTAAATAAGGAGGGCCTCTTATATCGACTCTTAGGGGATAAACTCCAATAAAATCTCACATTGTATGTTAAATTTATTACATCCACTAAAAATTTAATTTATTATAAAATGTTTGTATAATATTTACTTTTAAAAAGTACCAAAGTCTTATTAAACAAAAAAACAATACAGTTGTATTTTAATAATAAAAAATTTTTACAAACAATAGCGTCTCCACGGATTAATGGAACCGAGTAAACGAACATAACCCAAACAATTTAAGTGGGCTTGAGGTCTTTACAATTGAGTTGCGTTATAACTACTGGTATTTATTTCAATTTAATTTTTAAAAATGATATTACGATGTTTTTTAATAAAAGTGATAATAATAATTAATGATAATATTAATACTTCCCGAAAATATGAAAGTCCATCCTTTTTTTTCGTCTTGGATGGGTGATTTTTGCACTTTTAAAAGGAGCATTTAGGCATGTTTATTGTCGGAGCGTTCGAATGCTACTAAGATAAAAGTCCACCTAAATGTTGATTTTAGGAGCTCTTTCGGTGAGGACACTTTTGGCCACTGATTGTGTATCTAGTTCTTATTAGTGATCGAAGATTGAAGCACATACAGTGTATATGCAGGGTAATTATTTTTAGTGCCTGAAGAATGGAATAAGAAAGATGCCACTGAAGATTATGAAAAATATTATTTACCTACTTACCCTCAGATTTTATCTAGTTTTCTTGGGTAAAAAGAATGCCTGTGTGAGTTTTTTGGTCATTATATAATGTTTTTGATGGCATATAAAACACAAAATATCATATTCTTATTTTGTACAAATGAAAAAATAATAGTCTAAAAGTTTTCAAAACGCCTCTAGATAGCGTTTCGAAGGTGAAATATTGCTGAAACTTCATTAATTTATTAGCACTGAGCTCTATGATAATACGCTCAGCGTATCTTTGGAAATCAGTGTTTATTAGTATATAATTTTGATTTTAGATAACAAATGGCGAATTTATTCCATTTTTTACTTCTACTGCATTTACAAATTGTTTTAACCAATTCGTAGAATAAAAGTTTATCTTAGTAAGTAAAAACCCATAAAATCGAGCGTAAGAAAATAATGGAATAAGATAAAACGTAAATACAGTTATGATAATGGTATGTCGTACCCTACACATAACAAAACAATGTGTAACGTGAACTGTTTGAGACAAACATCTGTTTTACCGTATAATACGATTTATACGATAGATGGTACTTACCAGTAAATAATTAATATTTATTTATTTTGAAGCGCTTTTAGGAAGAAGTAAACAGTTTAGTTGATAAGCCAAATTAGTAAAAAAAAAAAATTGCGTGAATTTGGATGATTTGACCTTCAGCTTTACTTATTCACTTTCATAAGAATCATGTAGTACTTTGTATTAAATTATACGTCAAAAGCAGTATAAATTTTAAAACCATAACAATCTCCCACGGAGCTTTGCTAAAATGAACAAACACCTATAATCATTTTTCTACTTTCTTCAATTTATAAAGTTATTCCTCCTAATAGTAACGCCATCTAGAGGAAGATTGGAAACTTTCTTTTCTAGCGCTAATATAGCGCTAGAAAATAATAAAATATTTGTTTGATTGCAAGAACCTACTGAGAAGTGTGTAGATATCTTTGAAAATTGTTCCAATAGTTTTTAAAGTGTTTTCTTCACAATTAAGACTGATTTTTTATCCTTAGTGCATTGCTTATACCTAGTAAGCATGCTAAACCGCTGAAGTTTTTTTCAATACTCCGAATTGTTACGTTTTTGGAATATTATTCTTGGATCTGCAAAATATGTATTTAATGAGAAATCAGAATGAAAATAATATTATACTTTTAGTAATTACATAAAATGTTTTATTTTCCCACTGCCATCTATATTTAGATATTTGAGTTAAATATCCGCAGTTTAACGTGACCAGGCTTACTATTTAATACTAAATATCATAAATAGAGGGCGCTAGCTTTTTCAAAATATAAAAACTAAGGAACTTTGGTGAAAAGTTTAAAAAATAACAAACCTCGTTATAGGTCTTAGGTTAGGGCTTATTTTGTAAACTAATTTTTTTTTTGAAAGTGTGTTATGGAATTCCACAGATCTCTGTTCATTTATGGGACGCAAGACGAAAGCTTATTAGGTATAATTATTATTCTATCCTGGGCTGACGAGAAAGGTTCCGTCAGTTTTTTTTTCTGCGGAAAATACCTACGTAGCACCTTATCTATCAATTATTCTGCCTGGGCTGGCGAGAAGCGAAAAAGACCGGCGGCCGTGGGAGGGACTGTGGACTAAAGATTCCCACTACCCATTAAAAACCCCCGGTTTCCCCTTCACACCCGAAAGGAGAACCGTATGCCCATTTTATGGTGATTGCCTGGCCACACAGACGCGATCCTAAAAAGTTACGTTATTTCTTGATCATTTCTAGATCAGCGGTGCTAATGATTCGTTAACAAGGTGCTAGCAAAAAATATATGTCATTATAGTCCCTCAAAACAATAGGGAAGGGTTGAAGCCAAAGGTGACAAATGTCTGTATCATTATTTAGCGATCAAGATAATCGCTATCCGATCCAGTTGACACCTTTTTTGGCCTTGTTAGCCACCTGAGAAAAAAAAGGTGTGGATTTTGACGCGAGCCTAAGTCATTTTCTAGTATGTCCGTTATTTTCATTTATACCGGCTTTGATCTTAAATAATTTGAGCCGTTATTTCAAAGGCCAAGTGTAATAACAAACCACAACGTAGTAGCATATGCAATGTGGTCAACTTTTTTGTTACTTCGTATGCATTCGCGAATGGGAACTAAATAATAAAATGTAGGAGTAAAAAAATTGACCGCCTCAGTGGAACAGTGGCTAAGCCGCTCGGGTATAAAACCCGGAGGTCGTGGGTTTAATTCCCACCTGGGGTCTGGTTCGTGGTAGGGCTTTTTCAGAGTCCGACTGGCCAGCTACCACACCCGCAGGTGAAATCTGCCGCCATAATAGCTCTGGCTGTGTTCCGGCAGTATTAATGTGGGAGCCAGTACACTCGAAATCAAACGCTCGAAGATCAGATGAGTCTACAGTCTGGCAGCACATTGAGCGACGCTTCCTGGTGAAGTGTCCCTCAATAGAATAGGCCGCAGTGGCAGCTTACCATCAGGTGGTCTGCGTGTTTGACTGCCAACTGACATAGTATAAAAAAAATTGTGGTCCCGACGTCAATCTTTCTGAAAAGTTCTTCTTCTTTGAAATCAAGTCATCGTTTCAATAATGGCAACTTGTTTAATCACAACGCTGGCCAAATGCGGATTGGTCATCACAAACACGAGTTCATAAAATTCAACACACTTTTGTTTCGGAACCGGGAATTGACCCCAGGTCAAAGCTCGGTACTTAAAATACTAGACCATCGCAAACATACGAATAACAAGAAAAGCTTAAAATATTATATGAAGAAGTAGAGTAAACTGACCCTAGGAAATAATATTAATATATTATATTTTACGACGTAACTTTTAAGTATGTATATAAAAAGGTTGAAAAACAAGAGAGGCGCCCGCTGAACCCAGCACGGGTTTTAGCGAGCAACCGAGCAACTCTCTTGTTTTCCAATCACAATCTCAATAAAAAAATACAACAACTATTAGCACGGTAATAGATAACATAACCGTGGCTCTAGCAAACATGTTAAGAGTTAGTTTGAAGCAGTTTTACTGAAGTTTTGCTCGTACATACATTTCGACAACCGTGAAAATGTCACATACAATTTTATTAGGGACATACATTTAAAAAAAAAAAAAAAATAACAGCAAAATGATCGTACACCCGGGAGCGAAACGTAGTATCACTAAAAAACTTCTTGGTCAATCATCTCGGGTCGGGAATGTTGTGATAAACATTTTATGGAGAAATAATAGCGACTAGATATCACCCTTAAAAAACAACCCTTGGTAAAAAAGTGAGGCAGGTAGAGGTATTACGGATTGGATCGAGGTGCAGGGGAATTTTGCTGACTCTTGAAGATTTGATGTCATTTTGGTTTTCGAGTTTTATTTGAGTTTACACAACTTTATGAAGGTCTAGTCGTATAAGAACTTATTAGTGATCTCGCACTTATTGACGTGAAAACATAATTGTTTAATATCTGTTGACCCACTTCCTTCAACTTTCCCAGTAATAATTATGTATCCTAAAGCGGACCCCGGGCTCCGCAAGGGCGCAACCGGGATAACGCTGGGATGATGATGATGATTTATGTATGGAAGTGATCTCTATTACTACTACTATACTTTGCTACTGTTAAGTTGTGTAACATCATATTATGTTATTCTTTTTATGCAATAAATTATGTGTTTTGTACAAAACTGTACATACCTAGAAGTCGAAGACAAGATAAATAACCCACCCAACGGCAAACAACTATAATTTAACAAATTTTGATCAAGGTGGAAATTAATATAGCTATATAATATACATATGTATACCCTTTTATATACACAGAGACCATTTTGTACGTCGGTTGGCTAATTAAAATACTTCCACAGGCCAGGGGCAGTGCGGAGGGGTCATATACGTTACTGTTTACCCTTCAATTTAGGGGGTGTATTCTGGTAGCAAGAGAAAACAGTCTGCAATTTTTCTGGAAACGATTATGACCAAAGTAAATGGCGAAATTTTTTCTTGTTTAATTTTTGATAGATTTGCCTGTATCTAAGTACTGTTTATGTCCTGAGGAAACTCTTAGCTATTAATTATCAAAGTAACCTACCGTGCTAATAGGTGATACGAAAGGAAGCAATAAGTTAACTGCATATTTAAAGGTTATTAATAATTTTGTTGTAATAAAGATTTGGATTAATAAGGAAATAAAGATTTATAGTATGTTTAATTCAAGTCACTAGTAATTTATGGTTTTTGCATTGTTTAACTTGACAATTGGATACATCATTTCTCTTGCATCATGTGCCGAAACTTTTGCTCTACATACCAGTAAAACATGTCGATGTAGTAATGTAGAGCTAGATGTATTTATATCCATAAAATAAAAGGTAAGTAATTAAAATTTGAACTGTAATATTGTAGAATAGTCCCCTTGCACCCTCAACCCCACGCTACCCGCGATAATAATTTATTCAATATTGTTGACCTTGGTGACTTACTGACTTTATGATTTTATGCTGTTAAATTAATATGATGCTTAGGGGCACTTGTGGGTGGCCATTTGTTGTTAAAGATGCACTTGGTAAGTTGGTATGCAAGAGAAATGATTTCGATCCCCTTGCACAAACAAAAACCCAATTTTATTCCATTTTGCTGTCTGGAATTTAGGGACAAACCTACTATGTACTTATAATATAGCCTAAAATAATAAATATTAGGGTTTGCTGCGCCTTTCCGAAGCACGTTTTATGGATTTACAATTTATTTACTTATTATTGTTATTTATTAATCTTAATCTCCAAATATTAAAGAAAAAATATTTTGGTGTTTTGTAGGTGTTTAGCGAAGCTTAAGCCATAGCCAATATAAATTGTATTATTTTTATTATACAATATCAACCAATAGTAAGTATAGCTTACAACAGTATTATCTTTTCTAAAAAGTAGATTTATCTTTAAAAAACCTTTGCTTCCCAGCACGTGTGGCGGCTCAGGTGGGCATGACACGTGTAACGGCCGGCCCATATGCCACCGGTCGCGGGTTCGGACCCCGGCTAATTGACTATTGCGATGTTTTTGTGGAATTGGCTAGGCCAATTACTGTGTCTGTATGTGCAGTGGTGTGATGTTAATTTATAGTTGTTGAAGTTTGACCTTGCGAATTTTCAGTTAGATAGATATATATACTTTATTGCACTACTGCACACAACATAGAAAACATGTAACATAATGAAACTGTAAAATATTTATCTTATCGCTAACAGCGATCTCTTCCAGTCATTCTTAGGATAGAGGACAGTATGACAAAATAATAAGAACAAGAAATTTTAAAATGTTTTAAGATTTTGTCGCGAAATAATTGTGAAGTTATTTGTTTAGGTATAAAAATTTTTTTTTTTGGAAAACTACTATTTTGTTTAATGTTTCAGCATGTTTCCTTTTAGGTGTTCGTAAAAGCAGTGAGCACTGAAAAACCAGTTTTTGGAAATAAGGGTTCAGTATTCATGAAACTAGAAAAAAACACAAATTTCATTACATGAATGTTTAAGATGGGATTAGGACCCACGACATGGTGTACTCTTACCACATATACCATCGATCTAGTCAACATAATGTCACCTTTTTACTTATTCTTAGGTTCCTATGTCGCACCCTGTTTGGACTGAACAAATTATTGACCACTTTGAAGATCCTTAGAAAGGCCTTTTGGCTGATCTTGAAGATGCGCTTTCGCTCGTTTAAGTTACATTACATTCCCTCCCAAATTCCTTGCCCTCCAGAATTTCCAAAGACCAGAGGGTGAGTCCTCAAGGGTAGAGGGTGCGCCCTCAACACATCTGCTTCGTGATAGCATCTAATGTATAACGTATTCGTCATGGTCTCCTGGGCTCCGATTATCATATAAACGGTATTGCACACCCGGTAGCGATGTGTCGGAATGCTGACCTCGTTGTAGAGCGTAAGGTAGCGGGTCAGTGGTCAGTGCATCTGCTTATTAAATAAATATAAATAAAAAGCGAAAGATCGACGTCTCTGAAGCGAATTGGGGAAGGCCTTTGAAAGTAGAAGCTAACAAAAAAAAAACAGGACATGTTTTACACAGCACCGTCTAGCTAAGCTTGTACTATGGGTGTCACACAACAGATAATTTAATTATGTACATTACATTATACATAAAAATAGACATATTATGTCTTTTTTTTAATACATTCATGATACATAGAGACCGAAAAAACAGTCATGTTCATGCATACAATAACTTTTGTACTGTGTGGGGATCGAACCTGTTACTTCTTGGTAAAATAGCGGACTTCTCAACCATTAAACTTAATCAAAATGCTCAATATAAATCGGGATGTGTTTCGGAATACTAACCCAAATATTCTTGTAGGACTCATATTGTGAGTACACAGGTTCGAAGATCAGAGAAGCCTACATAAAGTGTGGCAACGCATCCTGGTTAAGTTTCTCTCAATGGAATAGGCCAGGGTAATCGCTTACTATTTTACTATCAATTAAACTAAAATTCCTATTGCACGCTGAAGAAATAATATTAACTATTAGTGTCCGACCGAAGGTTCGGTTTCGGTTTCGGTTTCGGCCGAGTTTCGGCCAAAAATCAAGTTTCGGCGGCAGTTTCGGTTTCGGCCAAAATTGGCCGAAACTTTTGCCGAAACCGAAACTGATTTCGGAAGTTGTCGTGCACGCTCGCCTAACTTCGTTTCTCGCGGCAACGCTTTGGCGGCGGCGCAACTGTTTGGGAATTATTGTCTTGCGTCGTTCGGATAGCTCTGTAGCAACACAACATAGTCAGTGCGTTAAACAGTAACAATTAGTGATTCGATTATTGATAACTGATAAACATTTTACTATAAGAACTTGATTTGAAAAAAAAGTAAAAGTATTATTAATATGTTTTTTTGTATCTATAGGTACTAATATTAAAAAGAGGAAAGATTTGTTGTTTGTTTGTATTGAAGAGGCTCCGCAACTACTGAACTGATTTGAATAATCTTTCACTATTTGAAAGCTAGACTATCCCCGGGTGACATAGTTAGAATACTTTTTCTCGGAAATGTGGGGGAAGGGAAGGATATTTAAAAAAGGAATTACGCGCGGGTGAGACCGCGGGCAAAAGGCTAGTCCTCTATATAAATGGGAGAAAATGGACTGACTGAATGAATTCCTGACTGACAATCAACGCCCAGCCCAAAGCACAAGACCCAGGAATTTGAAATTTCGTACAAGAATTCTTTATAATGTGTTAGTTTCCACTAAGAAGAGGTTTTTCGAAATTAACCCCAAGGGGGTAAAAAGAGGGTTGGGAAATTGTATGAAACTTTGTCATTTTAAAAGTTACAGTCTTAAAATTCGTGAAATATATTTTAGTTTGATGTCAGCTTCAAATAAAAAGGTGGTAAAAAATAAAAAAAATCATCCCCAAAGGAGTAAATAAGGGGTTGAAAAATAAATTTTTCCAAATTTGTACTGGGTTTTTTTTTTGTAATGTGTAAGCTCCCAGTAAGAAAGGGTTTTTGAATATTTCACCCCTTTAATGGTGTTAAAAAATGGTTTTATCTTTTTACTTTAAATCTAAAAGCGTGCTTTATAATGTGTAAACTAAGAAGGGGGTTTTCGAAGTTACCTGCAGGGTTTCATAGTGGTTTAAAGTGTAGCCTACGCCAGCGAAGCCAGGGGCGAAAGTCTAGTATTAAATAAATGATTACAACAAAATTAATATACTGTGATTCCATTTCGTGACCCAATTAATGCAGAAAATGGGTAAAATGCATAAATTTTCAATATTTTAAGGAATTTCATTCTTGACCACGTGAGTTTCGGTTTCGGTTTCGGTTTCGGCCGAAACTGAAGCCAAGGCCGAATATTCGGTTACGGTTTCGGTTTCGGCCGGAAAACCAGTTTCGGTCGGACTCTATTAACTATACAAAATTATAAAAGGATTTCACGGCTACTTCCCATTTGGTAAACTTCCCATTTGGTAAACCTCAATCAGTGCCTTCTCAAAAGTTGCGTTTGGTAAACATTTTATTTACTTCATACATTTAGTCCCATTTCGATAGTTTACCAAATGGGACTAAATGTATGAAAAACGTATGTAGTAAATAAATGTTTACCAAACGCAACTTTTGAGTAGGCACTGATTGAGGTTTACCAAATGGGAAGTTTACCAAATGGGAAGTAGCCGATTTCACCAGCCTTACAGGTATAGCCCGGTCTATGTAAAGTACAGTAAGGCACAGTTGGCCCGTGGGAACCGCGCCACCTGTCGATGTGTTCGTCTTAGCCTGGCTTTCCCATAAGGCACGCTCACTTACCGTGACCTTGCACCCCCTGTGCGCTATGGGAAAATAATGGGTGGCAATTGCGTTTCTTTTTTTTTGTGCATAAAACGCTCGTTTAGGGTTTTTGTGAGGTCTGTTTAAAGACTTTAGGTACGATCTACAGCACATCACGGTTAACACTTGCAGTTTGATAATAGCACTTATGCCCCCACATAAGAACGGTACATAATACATAACTTACATTTTAAATGCAAAAAATACTTTGGAATAATATGTATATAATATGTAAATATGTATATAATATACAATGTATTGTTAAATGTGTAAACTAGTAGAGTTCATATGTTTGAGATTCGGATCTCGATCTCGGTGGTTAAGTCATGAAAACAATGTAAAAAAAGGTGTGAATATACGAGGGGTGTTCAAAAAGTAATGAGAATGGTTAGGTTCGAAGTCAGTTAGATTAAACATAATTTTATTTTTTTACGTATTCACCCTTTAGGTTAATATATTTGAAATATCTTTTGTCTGGAGCTAAAATTAAATTTATAAAAAAATATTTATCTTGGGTACTTAAAAAATCGATTACGGCGGATTTCACCTCTTCGTCATCATCAAATTTTATGCCATGAAAATATTTTTTAGGGATAAAAAAAGGTAGAAATCACTGGAAGGCTTGTCCAGTGAATATGGCGGAAGCTCAAGTATCTCAAAGCCTGCAATCTTGGATTGCAGCCATGGCAACTGCAGCCTTGTGAACCGGTGCGTTGTCCCGAAGGAACAAAATTTTTTGCGAGTTTGCCTCGTCGTTTTTTTCCAAAATTCGTGAGTGTTTCTTCATCAGCAATAAAACGTACTATTTACACGACGATATTCCAAAACAATTTTTTAACTTTTTTGACCATTTCCTGAGTAACCGTTGTCGAAGGGCGGCCCGAACGAGCTTCAACTTTAACCGTTGTTCTTCCACGTCTAAACTTTGCACACCAATGGAGGACCACTTTCTCCTAATGCCCCATACAATACTAAAAAAACTTGTTTCTTAGTAAAATTTTTCAAGAAAAAATATTTTGTCACCGCGCGGATTTCAATTTTATCCATTTTTTTATCAAAACGTGTTGACTAGTCTTAAAAAATGAGTACCACAACTGTCACCGTTGATATAAAAAAATAATTATTTATAGGTATTTTGCCAAAGACCTGATCTATATGAAACAATAATTATTTTGTCAATGTACATCCGATTAATATGTCATTCTCATTACTTATTGAACGCCCCTCGTACATAGATAGATATCTTATGACTCAAAGTATAACCACAGATTATTAAATAGTTACTAAATTACTCCTTGTACTTAAGCTACATTTAAGACCAGAGCTAGTAAATATCTGCCAATTATCAAAGATGCTTTTTCTTCTAAATTGACAAAGACACATCACAGCTCACGAGGAATTTATCTGAAATAGGTAAAACTATTTACCCTAGAAAGCTTAGGGGTAGTTTTACCTTCTCATTGCACCTAACCGAAAAAACTGCACTATCAAAACCTGGTTTCCCCGCGTCTCAATCAAGCCGACACTTAAGGCGCTGAGGCTGCACCGCAATCGATTAAACAAACATCCGCCGGAATCGCCTTCGCGCCATAAATCATTCGCTTCTGATTGGCTACACACAGACTATGCTTCAGGGTGTACAGAAGGGATAATGTAAGAGATGTCATGAAGGTGCTTTATGTTTTTTTTTGGTACACAAACGTTTATACACGTCTATTTTATACATTAAGCCTAGCTTGATGGCGCATTTGGTAGCTTTACCATCCTGGGGCAGTGGGTTCGATTCCCACCCGGGACAACATTCATATGAAGAACATTTGTTAGCGTTCGTGAAACAGCTCAAATTACTCGAGCTTAGCCAGTCAAAATCAAAATAATGTATTGCATTTTTTTAATTTTTTCATATTCCTTATTATTTTGACATGTTCTGGTAATAACTAATAACACCATGGTAGTCTTAGAAAGGCACAATTAAAAATAAAAGAGTCAAAAGAGTCTACAGTATGTCATCATAAGCTATCTCCGTATCCAAAATGTGGAAGTGGTCTTTCATGAGTTAACCTGAATTGCTCCAGAAATGATAAAGGGCTATTCGTATTGGGCCATACTGAGCGATAGAATTGCTGGTGAATTTAATTAATTTACCTGAGTTAGCCTCTCAATAACAAAAGAGTCTTTGCTAATCAAAAAAATTGACGAGCCATTTGGTGTAATGGTCGAGTAGTCGGCTATTACACCAGAGGTCGCGGGTTCGATCCCCGCACGGTACAAACATTTGTGTGCATGAACATGTTTGTTTGTATCGGTCTGGGTGTTTCTATGTATAATATGTATGTATTTACAAAAAAAAAGTATATAAGTAATGTTTATCCGTTGTCTAGCACCCATAGCACAAGCTAATGCTTAGTTTGGGGCTAGATGGTATAAAAAAAAAAACATCTGAGTACTCACTTTATATGACATGTCCTTTCTGTAGTGAGTATAAGCGCGTGCGCCTCTCTGGCAATCGAACGGGATCGAGCTATATCGGCGCGTCATCTCACACCGATGCAGGATGCGCCGAAATTAACACGAAGAATGGACCATTGTGGGAATTACGCTTTTTATGAACTCTGGAACAACTGATAAAGTATGAATTTACATAAAGTATTATTTAAGATACTTACTTATTTCTTGGGAGGGTTGAGTTGAAATAAATTTAAATGTAAGTCTATTTTCTATCCCGACATGGCTGTTAGGCATGAATTACTCAAGTCATAGTTTCTATAAGCTGGTTTGGTCTGGGATCGTATTAGAGCGCTAGATTTTACCAACTAAGAAATTCCTACCACTAAATTAAAATACTGAGACCTAAGGTACGAATTAACCATTTTACATGTCCAGCTATTATTTTTAATATTACAAAATGAATTAATTGTGACAGTGCCTGAAGCACCTAGCAATTATAAAATACTTGTCTACGATTGCTGGCGAACTTCCTTGAGTGTTTTAGAGTTGTACAAAAAAAAATCTATATTTTTCTGGACATTATTCAAACAGTGGCTAGCCCCAAAATGATGAGTGCCAGACAACGATTAAACATTATTTAGTCCAGTTGAACCTCTTTCAGATACCTTTCAGATTTTGGGTTAGTTAAGGAACCAGCGACCTCTGGTGTAATTGCTGACTTATCCAATTCCATTACACCAGAGCGGTCTTCAAAATGACCATTAGCAGATATTACACCAGGGTCTATAATATCTCGCTATTAAGGCTTATGGGCTCTCGAACACGTTTTTTTCGCTAAAACAAAACATTTTTAACGCCCACTGTTGGTTTTACAATATTACTCAATCTCGCCTCTGAGGAAAAAAGAGAAAAAATGGCGCCAAAAATTAGGGATGTTTTTTGTTATGTCTGTTTTGTAAAAAAACTTTATTGGTCAGTTTATGGTGGTATATGCGAGGCTTGTTATAATGCTTCTAAGAATTATCTGAAATGATGATGAGGAAGCCAAACGGTGACCACAAAACAATTATTATTTTGTTTACTTTAATTAGTGATTGGCTTAGCGTGTGAACTCAACGGTTATTTATAAAAAAAAGTTGGATCTTTCCTTTTGTAAATGGATAAAATAGCATTTTAGTGTTTGCTAGAAAGAAAAGGCAGAATTGTAAAACATAATCAAAAAGAGAATTTGAATCATATTATAGTATAAACACAATTATTACAACAACGACATTATATTGTACTAATAATATTATTACTGTTGTTTGAATATGTAATTTAAATACCAAAAATCATTTGAAAATTATTCAAATTTATTGAAAATTTTAAGATAAGAAGAAGATAAGATATGACGGAAAAATGTAACCAATATAGCTTTTTCAAGCATTCTAATCTAATATTTTTTCCAATATACAAATGTCACGTCACTGATTCATTGTTTAGTTTTCTATAAAAACTAGATTTTACACATACTTCAAATTACAGATTTCACTTGCCTTTCAAGTGATAATAAAAAAAAATTCTTACTTGGAATTATTTTTAATATTGTTTTCAATAAAAACAAACGTTTCCACAATTATTAAAATTATTTTGCGTGAATAGGTAGTAAGAGGTCGTGTGCCTAATACCATACTTCCTATGATTGAGCGAAATAACAGACTTTTTCCTTTCCATCCGTACAAAAATTGCTACCAGTCCCAAAAAAGTAACCGAAAAAAATTGCGTTACAAAAACAAAAACAAACAGAACGGCTATAATTCATTATATTTACACCGATCTCGTTTAAATTGGGAACCGCCAAATTCTAACCGAAAAATGCCTATAATCGAGAATCGAACCTGCACCCAATAATCAGGGTTAATCACTTTGTTTGACCGCCTTGTTACGGAGCGTGGTAGAAAAAATTTAATTTTTAGCTAGTGGAATAATAAACTTAGGAAATGTTTTTATATTTTAAGTATCTTTCTATCTGAATCTGTAATGTATAATCCTATCAAACTAAGATAGAACAATGCATGAGTTCAGAACGTCTGGATCAATTTAGAATGTTCTTTATTTTTGTGTTTGTTGATAACAACATGATGACCAGTTTCTCTCGTGTTTTCACTACCCTTGGGAAGCCGGGCAGGCAGGAAGTACATAATATAAATATCGAGTAAAATAGCGACCTCAAATCGATTGATAATCGTTTTCTGACACCTATTATGTTTAGCTATCAACGAATTTAAATATCGTTGTATGCTATGCTTAATTTTGCGGTGCTGTTCAAAATAATGTCCAAGGGATTTCTAAATTTATTTATGTAAACTCCAAAAAACTATGTTGGACATTCTAATTGGCAATTTATCAAACTGTAATTAATACTATGATCTATGTTTATATTATATCAAATAAGAAATGAAAAACGTTCACAAAACAGAATAATACAATACTATGTAGCAGTTCCTACTCAAACGTACAAATACGATTGTCCAAAAAAATCAACAAACCATATTTTTTCTCCAAACACAGATTCAGCGAAAATATTATTTGCTCGTACCAATTCCCGGTGTAATTTGCCAAAAACTGTCAGCCGACCAAATATTAGTTATTAAAACTAATATTTGCTCAACCACTTCCGAAAGGACTCTAATTTTCATTTTTTCCAGATCTATGACAAAACATTATTTACCTAATGAAGTGTGCCGTAATTATCAAATATTCGTCAAAGTTACTGTTTAAATTAAACTATATCTTACACTAAAGAAATAAGGTATTCAATCTTTTGCATTTGCATCTTTGCCAAAATTGTTTCTACAATTAGAAAACGACATAAATCAAAAATATTTTTCATTTTAAAGGCAGTCTTGTTTTAATGGCAATAAAGGCTTAATTTCTAAGTTTGTAACGATAAAATCTGCATTGTGTTTGGTAATAGATACTCTTGCGGTTTGCGACAAAGCTTTTTTTCTTAGCAGAACCCGAGGTGGCCTGTGCTTACGCACTGACTTGCAAATTGCATTGTTTGAGCGTCTGTTTGTATTGTTTCGGTCCCTTTTGTCTTTTTTTGTGGATAGTTATCCCAATTAGACATGGTTATGACGGATAAAATTATTGTTTTTATTTTGTATTTGGAATTACTTGGATGAATAGTTTTACGTACTTCTCTTGAAAACTAGTTGTACACTATCAGATGCGTGATAAATAATGTCAGATGATCCTGTTTTGATTTATTGAAAAGTGATAACTTACTTGTTTTCTAATAATAACATTATTCTGCGTATGTCATTAATCGTAGAGAATGGCCGCCGTAGCCGAAAACTCGGCTAGAAAGACATTACTTATTGGTTAAGTTAAACCATGACTTTTCTTTACGTTCGAAGTTTGTTTCATGGCGTGATCCTAATTGTTTTTTGACCTCTAATCCTATCAAATCATTTTAAAATCGAAATCTTTTAAATCGACTCTAAGCTTTGATCAATTAACTTAATAACTATAAGTAGTGTTTGATTTGAGACCAGAAAACGAAAGTGTTGAATTGTTAAATGCCCCCTCGGGGTGTAATTCACACCTCACAGACGCCTAACACGTTTTTTCGCGTTACGTTTACGTTTTGAATACGGACGAGGATTTGAGGGAAATGTTAGATAACCCATGTTAGCCTCAAAACTGCGAAAAGACTACAGAGTTAGAACAGTTGCACATATTAGCGATTTGAATCTAACATGTCGGTTTTTGTAACGATTTTATGCACGAAATTTTGATTGATACGTTTTTGTGAGTCATCTACTTTTATTTTAATTTAAAAATAAATTTTGTGTTGGCGCCATTATTATTTTAAAACAAAACAACAATGGCCACAGGATTGAGTATTTTTGCTTATCGAAACATGTTTTTCAGTCTGCAATAAGGTATTACATAACAAAGACCAAAAGTTTCATAATACTCCTTACAAGGGTTCTTCTACCTTGCCAGCTATTCACCCAAGATCATGGAATAGCTTTATGAAGGATTACCAAATACGCCTACGAAACCCATATGAACCATACAAGAATAATTTTCAAGTGTGATTGAAAATAAACGTTTCTTTTATATCGCTTTACCTTCACGAAGTCTCCGCTCTCTTTCTCAAGGTTTCATAAATATACTCTTGCTCAAGTATGACTTGAATGCATGCACTATACCCCCATAGCACCCAGATCTTTTGTATTCCAGAATACATACAGCGATTCCAAAAAACTGACCTTAACGTGAAAATACAAAAAAATGGCCTTGCTCCTTTATTTAATACAATATAAAAGGAGCAATTTATTAATTTCTTCCCAAGGATGCCGCAATCACGCGATGTTTTTTTAACTCGTAATATTTTTTTTTGCTTTCCAGGCCCGATCGATAACGACAGCAAGGAATATTTGATTGAAATCCGAGCTACTTTGTTGCATTCCGATTGTTGGATAGTGTAAATTACCTTATTTTTTACCAAATGCCCCATTGAACCAGTAGGGTTGAAGTAAAATATCAACTTAATAACTTCCCGCTGCAGGGCAATCCCAATCATGCAATGATGGACATTGAAATTAAATCGTCGACTCAATACACGGTACAAATGTTGTGTGTATGAATGACTGTTTGTACAGGTTACAGCCCGTTCACACTAGTCGTAAGTCGCATAAGACTAAAAGTCGAATGCTCTGGTCACCATACACTTAGACTAAAAATCGCGTCTCATCCAATGTGAACAGCTCCATATAAAGTGTATGGTGACCAGAGCATTCGACTTTTAGTCTTATGCGACTTACGACTAGTGTGAACGGGCTGTCAGGGGGTTGATTTGTTATAAAAAGGTATGTAGGTAAATAATGTTTATCTTGTAGAAGCTATGCTTAGTTCAGCACAGTGAAGCAGCACTTTATAATTTTGGTGTCTTGCTTCTGTCGCGATGTCGGCGGGTTACGGCGTGCCACGTATTGGATGCGGGAAGAATCATATTTTCTTACCAACGGAATAGGTATTTCACTTTAAAATAAAGGTGATGGTTTTAAAAACGTGCATAGGCCACGGTAACCGCTTACCATGAGGCGGGCCACAGCCTTGAGCTCCAACTTCGTGGTATAAAAGTCATAAATGTCTAAGGATATTTTTTTTTATATTAACGAGGAGGACGCTTCACATACATTGAGAGAAGTGTGTCATCCACGTCACGCACAAGACCCCACGTGTCTCGCGACCGAGACCCCGAAATAACCTTACATGACTCCCGTTTTCAATGCAACATCGAGCCTCAATACCTTTTGTAGGGAGCCATTTAAGCCCAACCCTTTCTTCGAAACTAGGACAGTCGTGATTACAAAGTTGTGGTGCTGCAATATTTCTAAAGGATATTTTACAAGTTTTCGCAAATTTTGGGGTAAATTACTTGCAGTTTTTGACTTAAAAGTTAAAGAAACGATAACTGTATTTTGTTACTTTCAACTCAACACTTCTCATTACCGTTATTACGATACCGCATTCATTTATTTTTTATTTTTTTATTTTATTTGGTTTGCAAAACAAGTTTCAGGCCACACTGTATTAGCAGTAGGTCCCAAATTCGAAGTCAATCGATCGAGGTCTTGAAGGCAGTTTTTTTTTACCCCACCTCCTACTAGTACGCGATCATGTTTATTCGGGGAAACCATGTCCAATACTCAGGAGTCAAGGAGGCACTTGAAGACAGATCTAATTTATCAAGGAAATTGCAGCAGTTCTCCACGGTCTGCTGGTACCGTACTAACGCTCCTGCATTCCGGGGGAATTGCGCAAATCGACAATCATTTGCCATTGTAGGTACGCACGCGCACTTAACGGGGACCATTTCACTCGCGATGCGTCGTATTAGGTACGTAGGATGTTCATAAAATAGCCTTCTAATTCTAAATGATATATGAATATTGGATAAGTAGCATGGCTTCTATATTGAATTATAATTATGTTGCACTAAAGTACCTAAAGTTTCAGATTTTATTTTTCGGAGGAGAATGCTTTTATGCACCGTCCGCAGGGTAGCTAGACCTGCGGCCGTGTGTGGGACTCCAGACTGAAGCGTCCACTACCCACTAAACACCCCTGGTTTCCCCTTTTTTTTGGCATGGCATGAACCATGGTCGCTGCCTAAAGTTTCAGCCTATTTATGTTACACTGATAGGCAAAGGTCCGATCTTTGAAACCAAAATATCGTAACAATTATGGATACTTGTAAAATTCGGATTTGATGACAAACCCGAGCTGTGTTTGAAAAAATATACACGACCCGGGAATTCAGCACAGGACGTTTAGTAGTTTTTTACAGTAGTCTATGGCAATATTATCAGCTAAACCAATTTAATAGATGCCATTAAATCTTGATTCATCCATCAGTTATTTATTTATACCTCCCAGGAGGACAAAAACTAGGCGTCAAATCTATCAGTTTTCTGCCGCCCTGTAATTTGCTAAACGTCGGTTTGTCTGTCACGGGGTTGATGTCCCGCTTGTATGTAATTTAGCTATTGACCCCAGCTTCCGATTTCGTATTGTCATTTCCTTTTACTACTTGTGTGGCATTCCTCTTTTGATAGGTCTTAAAATATATAGAAATATTTTTGGACATATTTTTTTTATGAAATAATACATATTCCTGGACACAGCGTCATCCAGCCCTGAAATAAGCAATATCTTGTACTATGGGTCCCAGACAAAGGATAAACATTACTTATATACTTGTTTTTTGTAAAACCAAACGTATTATACTTACGACCAATACAAACAAACAATAAATGTTCATACACAACAAATGTTTGTACTATGCGGGGCGAAATCTTGCTACATTGCCTCAAATAATGTCAGGGGCGTTTCAACGAAAAGAACCACTAATCTGGTAGGCAGAAAATGTGGGACATGTACTTCTAAACGCCAAATTAGTGAGTACAAAAACTTCTTTTCGTCTCAAAAATTAAAACATATCTCATGTTACATTTTACAACCGAGAAGCTTCCACCAATCTTCGAATTATGTTTGATAACTCTATTCCCCAAATCGCTCGTCTCAATCACCAGTAATATTTAATGACAATTAGCTAATCCATCAAAATTACTCAGAAGTAGGTCTGTTAGCTTCTACGAACTTCATTTAGAGCCATTTGTCTGATCTAAGAGCACGACAAATTGTTAAGCCAAGTTCTTTAGATAAGATTATGCTTACAGATCACCGCGCAATGCAAAATCTTTTATATAATTATAACTCAATTAAATACTTTCGAAGATGTTTTTAAATATTGGGAGTTTGAAAATGATAACCAATTAATTGACCTTCTCGATTCTATCAATTTTATTCTTTCGATTTGGCAGTAAAATATTATAAAGACTTTCTATATTTTGATGCTTTATGTAGAAAAAACTTATATATTCATAAGAACACAACGGTTTTATTATATATATATTTGAATAGTAATAAAGATATTAAACTAGGTACTCCTACTGCACTGGCTCAGCTACCTCGCAAAACTTGTCATCATTTCAATATCCTGCAAATACCTATGTTTCTATTCATTGTTGCTCTTAGTTTAACTACGAGTATGTTTGATAAATATTTAGGGTTAGTTTCACCATTGATAAGTCGGTTCCTGATAATTATCTGTTAGATAACAGTAGTGCTTTCTCGATTTAAGTTATCTGACAAATAAATTATCTATTATAAATTAGATACCTGTCATTTTTAAAACTGGATTTAAGTCTAGATAACTTTACAATTGACTGCATAAAAAGATCTTGGCTATAAATTTACATTAGCCAGCATGGGATCTGTTTAACAAAAGATGTAGGTATAAATATTCATGAATTCCCTATCCGCGGATTCACCCGGTTCTTTATTATGTTATCAAAATTATGTTAATTCACTTAGAACAAGATCAATGATTTGTTGTGGGCCACACACAGACAGGGCGAGCACAATTTGTGATAATGAGAAGATATGTTTGTTAGTCAATTTTTAGCGATCAGCTTTACCTTACGATTTTTGACGCACGCCTGAAATCTTTGCAAGTAATTTGTGAAGTGGTTTATAAATAAAATAAATTGTGTTTTTTGAAACTAACTAAATAAACAGATTGGAAGAAGGTCTTTGGAACAGGATTATGCTCCTCATTACGGTGTTTGAGGTTTAAAAAAAATGCACCATCTGGCCAGATTCTTTGACTGTAAGGACTAGTCTTTTGGGACCAGTATAATTATTTTATAAAAAATAACCAACCGAAAATTGTATTACTTATGGAGATTAAATTGATAAACGTTGTAAAAATCTAAGTGATTGGAAACAGTAGCTATCGTGTTTCGTGGTAGAGTCAATTCTTAAGTGCATCTTTGAAGGCTACATTTCTAAAGAATATTTTGATTTTGATTATGTGAAAAATCAATGGGGCTGTTGAGTTCATGATCCGGTAACAAACAATATTATATTATTTTTTTATACTAGGTCAGTTGGCAGACATGCACGCAGCCCACCTAATGGTAAGCGGCCACAATCGTTTTGGTATTAAGTAGGTACATTAATAGGTATAGAAAAAACCTGCTTTTTCGACTGACCCAGTAGACGAACCCGTCAACCCGGGGCATCCAGTCGGAAGTCACCCCGGAACGGATCGCCTAACGGTCCAACCCTTGCCAACCGTATACTGTTACTCTGGACCCTCTTCGTGTGTTTTTTGGTAATTCTTCACACTCCACCGACTCGGTGTCCCGTTACGATGGTTTCCACGTTTAGCTATTGCGGTGATGTTATGGTTAAGGTCATGGGGTTAAAATAGTTGGCTACCTTTTTTATTCTTTAAAAAAAACTTGGATTTTATGCGATCATCATTCATTAAATAGAACGGTTTCAATTCGCGGTGTAATGTTACATTTTTACAAAATATTAAAGCATAAAACGTCGATTTTTGTAAAAAAAATAGTAAAATTAAACCGTGTATTTCATTAGTTTTAGGTTGTTTTATTTAAATATTGCCTAAAATATAATCAACAAACCAATTTATTGTTATAATTTAATTTGATAAGAAAGCTAAAATTTTTAATCAATGTAAGTATGTAATTGAAGTAATAAATGAAAACCAGTACTGTACGACTTTTGGGATATTATTTCTTGAAATGCAAAAATATATAGGCATTAGCCAATTTTCACTATCTGTTTTTAAACTTGACTGGAAATTAACTTGAAAAACGTATACTTTTGTCAAGGTCGTAATTTATACTTTTTAATAAGTAAAAGAAATCTACTAGCAACAATTTTTTTAAGTTTACCGTACAAAGTTGCGGGTCCCATAGACCCTTGTCGTTTTTTAGTGAGTCGCGACGCGAAACACGAGCCTGCCGAGGGTTAATGGCGCGTGAAGCGGTTCAAACAGCTCTTGACCCGGACGTGACATCTTAATATTTAGACAGATACATCTCATAGTTTAAAGATTTTGATAGTATAAAGTATCAGTCTATTTGATGTCCTACTGCAGGGCAAAGCCCTCAATCACCAAAATCAAAACACTGTCACAATTTAAGGGTTAGTACTGACTCAATCGGCACGTTTGGTGCAAACAAAAAAATAACCAGCAAACAAACGGATCACTTGATGTTAAGTGATTACCATCATCCACGGACATTTGTAAAAACAGGAGGAGAAGGAGGCAGTCGCGTCCGCGGTTTCTCCCGCGCGTAATTTCTTTTTTCAATTCCCCCCCCTTCCCCCACATTTCCGGGATCAAAAGACCACTGTCATAGTGTAGGTTGCCAACAGTAAAATAATTATTTAAATCGCTTCAGTGGTTTCGAAGCCTTTTCAATATAAACAAATAATAAAATCTTAATGTTAAATAATGTTAGTATAGATTGGTGATCTAAGCCCCGAACTGTGATAAAAAATCTGACACGAAAATCGAAATAAGGATCCCGAGATGACAGCCTAGTACTTAAACCACTAGACCATTGATGTTTTTCAACAAGGCGAGATTTGCTACCCTAGAAACGTTCTTAATTAAACTTCACGCCTATAGTTATCTACTATGAAGATCACTACATTATTCAACAAAAATATTCACGCCATTCTTGTGTCAGAAACTTGGCTTAATCCTTGTCTTCCATCCTCGTCCTTCTCTCTTCCAGGGTTCCAACTTGTACGGAATGATCGTATTATCAGATCTGGAGGTGGTATTGCAATTTATATTCGCTCCTATATTCCCTTTTCTATAGTAAATGTCTCTTCTCCAACATCTTCATCAGAAGTAGCACAGCACCTCTTTGTTGAGCTTACTCTCTCACATTGCAAAATTCTTCTCGGAGTCTTCTACAGTCCTTCTCTAAGGGTAGACTATTTTTCTACTCTGGAGAAGCTGTTAGAGGATCTGACTCCCCTTTATAGCCACACGATCCTTATGGGCGACTTTAATACTTGTCTTCTTAAAAACGACTCTCGTTCTTCTCGACTTAAATCTATCATAAATGCTAGCAACCTTAATATTCTTCCGCTTGACGCTACTCATTATTTTCCGAATTGTTCTCCTTCTCTTTTAGACCTAATTATTGTATCCTCCAGCGATCACGTTGCCAAGCATGGTCAATGTAATGCCGAGGCCTTTTCTTTCCATGATCTTATTTACTTATCATACAAGGTCCGACCTCCTAAGTCTAAAGTGAAGGTCGCCTTGCAACGCAATTTTGGTGGCATGAACATTGAAGAACTACGACGGGATGCTATTGGTATGGACTGGTCTATTGTTTATAATTCTAATTCTGTTGATGAGAAAGTAAACACTTTCAATTCATTATTGATCCAGCTCTTTGATAAGCACGCGCCAGTTCGGCCTGTTAAGATAAAACACTCTCCTGCTCCTTGGCTCTCTGATGAGTTAAAAACACTCCGAGATAGGAAACATGCGGCAAAGTCTAAGTATAAAATGGACCCGTCCGACAGAAACCGAGAAAAGTATAAGTTGATAAGGAACCGATGCAATAGATTGTGTAGGGATGCTCAACGACGCTACATTCACGCATCAGTAGAGAATGAAAATCCGGCCAAAGTCTGGAAATTTCTAAAGTCGCTTGGAATTGGTAAGACATCTAACAGTTCCTTTCCTATAGATATCAACATCGACCACTTAAACAAGCATTTTTCATCATCATCTGTAATTGATAGTAATACTAAAACTAAAACATTAAATGATCTTTCATCTCTTCCAATTCCTGACTACTCATCTTTTGTCTTTGATCAACTAACCGATTGTGATGTTAAGAAGAACATTTTAGCTATAGCCTCTAACGCTGTTGGCAGTGACAGTGTTAGCCGTAAAATGATCATTCCTCTCCTTGACCTTTTGACTCCCATCATTACCCATATCCTAAATTACTCCTTGTCCACGAGTATCTTTCCGACTTCTTGGAAACATGCTCAAATCGTTCCACTCCCAAAGAAAGTGAATCCATCTTCCTTTTCAGATTTCCGTCCTATATCCATTTTGCCATTCCTATCCAAAGTCCTGGAGCGTGTGGTTTATCAACAGCTCAGCTTTTTCCTGTCTAAAAATAACCTTTTAAATCCTTTTCAATCTGGTTTCCGTCGTGGTCATAGTACGGTCACGGCTTTAGTTAAGATCACCGATGACATCCGCCTTGCCATGGACAGTAGACGTCTAACGGTGCTGGTGTTGCTGGATTTCAGTGATGCTTTCAACTGTGTTGACTTCGACATCCTGCTTGGACTGTTACGCTCTCTTAACATATCTCCAACGGTAGTTGATTGGTTTCATAGTTATCTGTATGGTCGCCGGCAACGTATTCGTATTGACGATTCCTTTTCAGCATGGAATGATGTCAATGCTGGTGTACCTCAGGGTGGCGTCTTGTCTCCTCTTCTTTTTTCTACTTTTATCAATGGTATCACCCTTGGACTATCTTCTTCCTACCATCTTTATGCAGACGACCTTCAACTTTACTCCCACGGTGATCGTGATGAGCTTTCGAGTATTATTGGGGCAATTAATGACGATTTAGATCGTATTTCGGTTTGGAGCAAGTCTTTTGGGCTTAAAGTCAATCCTGCAAAAACGCAAGTAATACTAGTTGGTGGATCAGGGATGATCAAACGGGTTGACTATGGTTCTTTACCACCAATTTTACTTGACGGTGTCCATATAGCTTTAAGCCAAGTGGTTAAAAACCTGGGTGTTTATGTAGACAGCACTCTGTCTTGGGATAAGCAAATTGGGGAGGTGAGCAGGAGGGTGTTTGCTTCAGCTCGTTCTGTAAACAGACTTCGCAATTTTTTACCAGTACCCACCAAAATTGTGCTTGTGCAGGCCCTTTTGCTGCCGTTACTCGATTACGCAGACTGTTGCTATGTCGATCTTTGCGAATCATCTCTTGATAAGCTGGAACGGCTGCAAAACTTTTGCATTCGTATTATTTTTGGCCTTCGTAAATATGATCATGTGTCTTAGTACCGAGCACAGCTTGGTTGGCTTCCTATACGGCGTCGCCGTGACTTACACGTTCTCAGTCTACTTTTTTCTATACTATTTAACCCTTTATCTCCTCCTTATCTAAAAGAACGTTTCAATTTCTTGCAATTATCCACCAGAGGTCATGATTTGCGTTCTTCCCGTAAGCTGCATCTAAATTGTCCATCCCACTCCACACAGTTTTACTCTCAATCTTTCACTATCAAATCTATTCACCTTTGGAACTCTCTGCCCCTATCTATCCGTGAATCCCAGACACCTCACATTTTTAAATCCCGTGTCAAATCCTATTTTCTTTCCCTCCCTTAACTTCCGCGAGACTAGGTAACTCAATTGTTTTCTTTCTTTTTTTCTAATTCCATCTTCATGGTTTACTTTTGTCAGCTGTTTCTTTTGTGTGAAATCCATGGTTATTATTTTCTATGTATTTATTTTACTAAGTCGGTATGTATGTATGTATGTATAAGTATGTGTATGTGTATGCCTATATAAGTAAGTATATGTTATATTTTATTTTTTTTGTATTGTTTTTTTTTCTCTTACTTTTTTGAGAAGTTTGAATTGTGTTCTACTTGTATTTATTTCTTGTTCTTGAGTTTTGCACTGCCTACTTTTTAAAATTAATTTAGAATTTTCCTCTACCTTAAGGTTGACTGGAAGAGATTGCTATTAGCAATAAGTCCGCCTACATTGTATCACCCATTTTTGTAACATATTTTCTTTTATAATTTTGTGCAATAAAGAGTATATCTATCTATCTATCACTACATTATTTATTTTAAAGGCTTTTTAATCGGAATGCGAATATTTAATTATGTTATTGTAACCAGTAAATTACCTACCAACCTGCACTGGGCCCGCGTGGACACTATCTCAACACTCAACAATTGAGATAAGGCCTGTGTCCCAGCAGTGGGAACGTATATAGGCTGATGATGATAATCCATTAAATCATTGTCGCTAGATGGGGTTTCTCCCACGGATTTATTAAGCGAGCGACTACTTCCCCGGTAGGCAAACTGTTAGCGGCCGACTGAGTGAGCCGCAAATTTGTGGCAAACTGTTTCAAAACAATTTTCGTCAACTAAAACGGGTTTTTGAAGGGAGTCGGCCGCTCACTGAGATAGGCGCGCGTAACGCTGCAAACTGCGTACAGTGAGCGCAAAACTAGCAAGCTGTGGACACTCCATTTGTAATATATGGAAAGGCGTACTAAATCGATAAGCCGCAAACTGTCAAACTGTTAGTCTGCCGCTAAGTTTGCCTACTGGGGACGTAGCCTTAAAGCATCTTAGAGCGTGGCTTACTTCCTATATTAATAAGTAACCCAATAAAGTCTTATTAAAATTAACAATTGGCGAAGAGCCGTGATTTCGTGAGAAGTGATCGGACCACCGGCGTTTGAAGATGCTCCCACCAGAAGCTACGAAACTAGGATTTAAAAACATGTCAACCAGACGTAGACTGGGGTCATCATTTTTGACGAGCCGTCTTTGGTTAAGAAGTCGGTTAATACACCAGAGGTCGCGGGTTCGATCCCCGCTCGGTACATTTGTGTGCATGAACATGTTTGTTTGTATCGGTCTAGGTGTTTCTATGTATAGTTTTTAAATGGATGGAAAATGAATAAATAACATTTAATGTCTGATAATCAATTTCTTACAAAGATTCATAAAGTTCCAAAATATCAACTGAAACGTTGATTGTTGAATAAGAGGATAAAATTAAAATAAAACACTCTACTGAAACGTTACATCGGTGAATTAGTTAAATGTATGTAGGTATTTGTGTAAATATCAGACTATATAATCAAAATGACGAACCCTTTAAAAATCAGATCATAAGCTTTTACTATTATTGCGTACTATCCGGTTCAGATGCTATTAAGATAATACCTTTTGGAATGGGGCCAAAAATGACGTCAACTGCGCTTATCCGTAGCGTTAGCAACGCAAAATAATATATGTGTGTGTATAAGTCGTCAATCATCATGCAGTTGACGTAATTTTTTGCTCAATTCCAAAAGGTATTATCCTAATAGCATTTGAAAATTTCGCATTTTCGGACTTGTCACATCCAATAGCTTAGTTTAGTCGCTCCGCGTCCCGTAAGGCCACCTACATCAGGCAGTCTTGAGTTTCACCCACCTCGCGCACGCAGTGGAAAGCGATTCATTCGGGGTTCGATTCCCGCCGGTGTCGTGTTGAGACTGGTTCACTTCAGCTGAAGATGCGTCTGCGGAATTTTTTCTACGATAATTATTTATAATTACCGGTGAATGGATGCGACGGTGTTTGTTGACATAAAATAAAAATAAAATAAAAGATAGTTTTAAGAAAAAAAGTTTACTAAAAGGACGACATCATAAATAAATTGATGCTCGAATCGAAGCTAATGCTTTGCATGGTTTTAACGTTTCATTGTTGGATTAAGTACCTACCAATATTCCAGCAATAGTCCCTTATTAACAAAACAATTAGGTTAGCAAAACATAAAAAATATTATTTAATTGATTTGATATGTAAGTATTATAACTTTACTATGCATAACTGATTCGCGTAACTTTGTGCATTCACTTCAATTCACTTACAAGCATTTGAACTTTTTATGCTTTAAGCTAACACAATAAAAGAAAACATTTTAATATTTTTCAATGGTCAATTGTTAATATAACAACTTCATCTTAATTTTCATTTGTTTTTTAAATAAATTAAAGAAATATTATTGTGTGATATCAAAGGTTTGATCAATCAAAAGATTTATCAAAGTCTAGTTATTATTGCGAAGTAAAAAAAAGCATTATTTTTGCTACTGTTTTAATTACTTAACTCAAATAATTTATTTTGCAAATAGATTCATGGTAAATAGGTACTTTTGCTCGTCAATATTTACTAAATAACTATTTCGCAAAATCAGACAAACCATTACGTGGTACGAATACTACGTTTTATGTATTCTGTGCCATTACTTTAGGCGACTATTGTGCCATGTGCAAGGGTCATAAGTTAACAATAACATTAATTGCGGACCTATCACGTAACTCCGAACCCACAAAATAGAGTCCCGGTAAAAACGAGCCGACTATCAAACAATACCGAATATCAGCACACGCACTGCCAGGGGAGGAAATAATTAATGATGATTGGCCTTAAATTACCCTCTCGAAGCCTTTTGCCGTCTCGCTCACACGCGGTCATCCCGGCCTCCTACCCTTTCCCGCTAAACGGGACCCTATATAAGCGAAACAGGTAAGGCCCGAGGTTAGACCCCTGTGGGACACCTCGCCGAACGCACCTGTGTCAGCCATGGCCACCGACACGTACGGACATCGCTTGATTTACGAGAAGGATATGTTTACGACTGACGTGATGATGGAGTATACCACAGATGACTGCTACCTCTCCTGGCCGAGATCTCCTGACTCCGGCCGGTCAAGCTTGGAGCCTACACCTTCTATCGATGGCAGCGTCAACCAAGATTCGTCAACCCATATCGCGTACAGAGGGTTATCGCGCGACATTGTTTTGGAAGACAGTGCTGAGGACTCTGAAATTCTGGAAGGATCTGGAAAAAGAAGGGGACGTGCTACCAGTGCCGCTGTGTTGAGGAGACGGCGCCTTGCAGCGAATGCTCGCGAGAGACGAAGAATGCAGAACTTGAATAAGGCTTTCGACAGACTTCGAGGACATCTGCCTTCGTTGGGGGCTGACCGTCAGCTCTCCAAGTACGAAACTCTTCAGATGGCGCAGACCTACATCGCAGCTCTGTACGAATTGCTACAATAGGTAGGTCAGTGTCTCAGTGAAGAATTGAGTTAAGTAGTCGTATTGAAATGTTTTAAATTTTGCATAAAGTCGCGACATTTCGATCTATTTATACTAGTTTAGTGTAGTCTCAAATTGTCGTTGAACAATTATATTTGCCAAATTTTGAGTCTATTTCCCTTTTATTGGTAGGCGTACTATTTGTATATTATGTTCGCTTCAATAATAGGGTCTAGGTATTATAAAGTACAGGGATATAATAAGTACCAGAGAATACTCAGTGTTACCAAGTAGGTGTACATTTTTAACTTAAAATCTTATTATAATTTTAAGTCTCTCGAGATTTTATGCAGTTTCGGATTTGCGGTGTCATGTTTCGTTAAAAATACTTACGCTTATTAAATTTTACATTGTATTTAGTTTATAAGTGATTTTTGCCAGTATTGTCCGTCCTTAGTTTAAAGTTGAAATCATCTTGCCAACGAAAGTATTATGCCCAAACGTTTGTATTAGTTGGACTTAGCGCCAGTATTGTGTAAATTGTTGTTATTAGAATACTATAGAATAGTAAGTTGTTTGTGAATAATGTATCTGATTTTAATGATGCGATGTTTTATTTGTAAATATACGAATTATGTTTGTAATTTATATTTTTTCTTTTCCTATACCTCTATGTCGTCGGGGATTGAGTTCTTTGAACGTTACAGTATGTATGTCTTTTACTAATATTAGTAATTTTTAAAGTTAAAGTAGACAGTTGAACACAAAACGATAGCGGTAAGTACATACACAATTTTTATAATGAACAAATTTTTGAAAGTGTTAAATACACAGCGAGGGGCGCGGGTTTGAGTCCCGCCTGATACCTGGACGAGTTGATTTTTTTCTAACATTTAGGTAAATATTTTAAACTTCGATTTTTGAAACGGAGTATTTATTAATGTATTAAGATTTAAAAAAAAAGAAAATCTTATTACTTGCCGATTCCCCTCATTACATTTATCATTATGAAGCCGAGAGTGGTAGAGTCACTCTGTAACTTTGATATTGATAATATTTATAATATTTTGATTTGGCAAATATGTGCAACTGAATAATTAAAATTTAAATGACATGATCCTTTTCATCATCAATATACCTACACTATATTATAGAAAAAAAAAGATTTGATTTTTTGTTTGTTTGTTTATATTGAATAGGCTCCGAAGGTACTGTACTGATTTTAAAAATTCTTTTACCATTATTATAGAAGCGAAAATGATCCCTATTGAACATAGGCTACTTTTGCCTCGAGAAAATGCAATTTTTTTTTTCATACAGAATAATTTATGATTTTTTATTCAATGAGGGCCTTTTTGACGACCACTTTATCGAAGCGTTCAGACTGGACACTAAATACATAAAATGTTTGTTTGTCTAAATTTTAAGTATTTCACAATGAAGGGTTTTTTTATATTTGGACTAAGCTAGCACTTGACCACAAAGTTGCCTGATGTTAAACAACTATGCAGTCTACGATGTAGCGCTTGCTTAGGAAAAGCGCTTCGAAGAGCCCCACCTGTATTGTGTTGTATAATAATAAAATGTCCTCCTTGCCGAATTTTCAGCTACGGCAGCCAATCTTTAAACTACGCGAGATATATTACCTACTAGCCTTCCGCCCGCGATTTCACCCGCGTGTAATCTCTTTTTTCAAATATCCCCCCTTCCCCCCACATTTCCAGGATCAAAAGGACCCTATGTTCACCGGGGATAGTGTAGCTTTCCAACAGTGAAAGAATTATATTAAATCGGTTCAGTAGTTTCAAAATTGTTATTCCCGCGGGAATGAGACGTTTCCCGTAGGAATTTTAAAGCCTATGTCCTAATCCGGGTTATAAACTATACGTATGCCAAATTTCATCTAAATTCGTTCAGCCGTTTAGGCGTGATTGAGTAACAAACATCCAAACATCTAAACATCCAAACATCCAGACTTTCGCATTTATAATATTAGTAGGATATATTTATAGTGCACAATCGAGTGCGCAAGCACGAATAAGGGCATACTTACGTTATTATTAAAACATACATACTTAATATAATTCTGTCAGTCGAGCCAGAGGCGGAAGCTAGTTCAAAAATAAAACATTATTCAATAATAACATATGCATTTCCAATATCAGTTTCGCTATCTACTAAAGACGTCAAACCTTTCCCTTGGCAGGACAATCATTCAGAACTATGCTAATGTAGGCAGATGCATACAAAACGCACCCGTACTTTACAACCAAAATAGATAAGCGAGTAAGCATTTTCAACCTTATCCCTTTGACTTAAGAGCACGGAGAAGGCTGTGTAAATAGTTTGGGTTTAACAATGCAATGAAGCAAATTGGACTTTATCAAGCGGAAGACTGATCGGAATAACGAAATGGGCATGTTGGTGGAAGATATTGGCACGATAATTTTGCTACTTTGTGTACGCGATCGAGTTTTCGATTCCCACAAAAAAAACAGTGTAGAAGTGCCAGAAAATCAATATAGATTTTTAAGAGTCTGAATGAGTAGCTACCCTGCTCGTGAAATCTTTCGCCAAGATCCTGGCTGTATTTCAATGTTGCCTCAACGATAAAAAAAGCTTACAGTATGGAGGCTCCACAGAGCAAATAATATGTAGAGCTACTGTATCGTATTTTTATAGAACATCATGTGAAGCCAGCAGAAGGGGTGGCAAGGGACATTATGCAAAGCTGCAGCTAATTATTTCAACCTAATTACGAATTTTTACTTTGAAAGGTTATGATTTCTGTTTTTTGTAAATTTTTACTGTTATGTATACTACTAGTAATAATTGATACTACTCTTTTATTACTAATTTTTTGAGTTTTTAAGGAACTTGCTGTCATGAAAAATTAAATCGTTGGGCCAGGTCCACAAAATAACAGTTTACAAAAAAAAAGTTTTAGTGAGAAAATAAATGCCATCCAAAAGAGAAACGTACCAATTAATTGTATAATTAAAACGGGCTAATAACTGTATTTATAACCGAATGAAAATGTAATATTCATAACATCTAGAAACGTTTTACCAGAATTTTTACTAAAAAACTGATCATTTTCTACTTTTTGACCTCACCCTTAAAACGGGTGTGATTAAAATATTTCCATAATCAAGAATTACGTTCGCACCCCGCTCTGTTATTAAAACGCGTAACGCGTCCGTAATCAGGGGTTCTGTCATATTTTTGACAGCTCCTCAAAGATGGCGAAGTCTTAATTCCGCCGGAGCTGTCAAAAGTGACAACTACGTCAAATGCGCCGAGTCACGCGCGATTCTGTGCTGCGATGAAAGGGAGTATGTGTTTTATTATAGTAGTCAGGAGTAAGATCTTGAATAAACATGGGTTCCGTAGAACAAAAAAAGTCTATCGAGAACGCTATTTTTGTAAATATGGTTTCGCCAGTTTATAAATTGTAGCCTTGTGTCCACACTTGTGTTATTCTTATGTATAACCTACGTTATGTAAAGTTTTATCTAGATCGATCAGTAGCTTCTGCATCAAAAAATAGCAAACCTTCATTCAATTTATTCAATATTATATTTAAGAAGAAGACACAAAATTCAACGGATATAAGAAAAAGTTGAAGTTAAGACATACAGATTCAAGGGTTTTTTAATAATCCAAGGACCTCCAATCATCTTACGCCCTTTCGCACTAAGCGAGCCCATCGCGAACTCGTTGGGCATACGATAAGCTATCATTTAGGGTGTCATTTACATCGTTAAAATAACCATACCGGTTATTTTTTTGCATGACCATCATTTTTGGCTGTGAGAATTTCCCTATTTAAAAGTTTAAGGTTTTTGATAAATAGTTATGAGAAATAAATTCTGTTTAAATGTAAAAAATAATCATAGTCTTTACCGGTCAAAGTGGCTTATTTAAATTATGGACATATTTATAAATGCGTGCGCAACAATCAAATTCAAATTCAAATTCTTTATTTGTAAACACAGGTTACATAAATGGTGTAAAGGTGACATACATAGATCCTGCTGTGTTTGCCTGTGCAGGCATACAAATTTAAAAATATATTTGCTTATACAGTCCGACATTACTAATCTTCGTCATAATAAAATTATCAATACATTAAACATTATTTTTAATAATTTCTACAGACAGCCATATAAAATTCAATTATTATAATAGTTATTGGTAAAAATACATTTTATAAAGGATCATTGAGGTAGTCATGAACACTGTAATACACTTTATTGTTTAAAAAAGTGAAAAGTTTTTTCTTAAACAGATTAAGATCTTCAGTGTTTCTAATGTCACTCGGGACCTTATGAAATATTTATTTAAACTACAACGGTGCTGTCATCGGCAAATAGAACCATTGCGTGCAAATAAAAAAAACAATAAGATGTCATTCATTTCTCATTCTGTCAAAGTGTGATGTCAATTGTTAACGGTGCCTTGTTACCACTTGTTACTACTTTTTTTTTTCTCTTGAGGAGAATGCGTTTATGCACCATAACCGCAGGCTAGCTAGTCCCGCGGCCGTGTGTGGGACTCGAGAGTGAAGCGTCCACTACCCACTAAACTCCCCCGGATTCTCCTTCACACCCGATTAGGACGAGCCGGTGCTAGCCTTATGGCTATTGAATTGACCAGCCCATCCCCGGGTACCCCGACTTGAGAGGCCTCAAGTCAGGGTGGCGCCTAGGGATTATGATTGTAAGTATAACCATAGCGATCAAGTGTTCCTATAACCAATGTTGGTGCCTCCAGAGCAGGTTTTTTATTTTCCTGGTCAGGCTATAATTGACCTTAGTTTCAGGAATTTAGTTTAACTCCACCTTTAACCTTTGAAGTAGTACTTCCTATCAAAATCTCTACATGCCGTGGTATGTAGAGTGGGTGATTGTCGGGCGTGCGCTATGGGCCCGTTGTGATTGGCCGCGGCTGGACCAATCACGGCGCGCGCATTGATAGTTACAGCGCATGCGCAATTGAATTCAAATAGGCGAGGCTTTGGGGCCGGGCTTGAGGTCTCTACATAGAGTTACTCTACCAAGAATTTGACTCAATGTTTTTTTTTTTTTTTTTAATAAGGCATCAATCATTTAGAGGTTTAAATACCAGTCCATGATTCAGGGTAGTGTGTATAATTCTCAGGTGGGACAAATTGAAGTCTGATTTTATTGAACACAGCTCCAGTGATCACCAATCCGCATTTGGCAAGCGGTGATTAAGCCAGGATCTATCATTGTAACAATTACTTGATTTCAATGACATTATCGTTGTGTAGTGGGACATAATGAATAAGGCTGATACTTAGAATAATTATTCTGGGGGCTGATACTTTATTAAATATTATTAAGTGCGATTCTGGTTTAATGATATTGGGGTGAAAACAATATAATTCTACGAGCTCTCCCGGCTGAGAATTGAGATGTGATTCGAATAAAATTTGAAAAAAATTAAACCGACTTCAAAAAAAAAAGAAACAAAAAAAAACTACCTAAAAAACTGAAAAGCAAAAAATAATTTTAATAAGACATTCATCAAATGCGCTTATTGTCTAAGCCTATTAATTAAATTGTATTTTACGTGCTAGGTAGGTACCTACTAATCTGTTTGAAGACGGTGCCAAGCCAAATAGTAGGTACCCAGATTACGTACCTACGTCCGCGGATTAATAAGTAACCCTTTATAATACATAATATTATTATATATCATTTTTTATTACCTTTGGCTTGGCACCGACTTCAAACAGATTAGTAGGTACCTACCTAGCACGTAAAATACAATTTAATTAATAGGCTTAGACAATAAGCGCATTTGATGAATGTCTTATTAAAATTATTTTTTGCTTTTCAGTTTTTTAGGTAGTTTTTTTTTGTTTCTTTTTTTTTTTGAAGTCGGTTTAATTTTTTTTAAAAAAAGTTTGTTTATTTTTCTATTTTTAGTGTGAATAACACGTAGGTAGTGAGTAAAACTCTTTCATAATAATGATAGCGAAAATACGAGTAGAATTGTATTATTTGATAATAAATAATAATATTAGGTATTCATTAAGTGTTCAGCACCATGGGTAGGAGGAGAATGCGTTTATGCACCATAACCGCAGGCTAGCTAGACCCGCGGCCGTGTGTGGGACTCGAGACCGAAGCGTCCGCTACCCACTACACTCCCCCGGTTTCTCCTTCACACCCGATTAGGACGAGCCGGTGCTAACCTTATTGGCTAGTGACCAGCCCATCCCCGGGTAATCATCAGCTTAGCTGCAAAAGTACATGAAATACAACTAACGTTCCACATATTCCTACAACACTGAAAGAATTATCCCCTAACTCCTAACCGTTAAGGAGTTGTACTTTCCATCATCACCTTAGCTGCAAAAGTACATGAAATACAACTAACGGTCCACATATTCCTACAATACTGAAGGAATTATCCCCTAACTCCTAACCGTTAAGGAGTTGTACATTCCATCATCAGCTCATCAACATAAAATGATGTCTATCGGACGCAAAAACTTGAATGGCTTCAGAAAAAACAAGTAACGCGTAGGCGCAGCCTATAAAACTTGAGGTTTTGATTTTTCCGGGATCCCATCATCAGATCCTGACATGGTGACAATGGGACCACCTCGAAACTATGCACTTTCAAATAAAAAAAGAATTATTTAAATCGGTCCACAATTGACGGAGAAATCGACGGACATACATAAAAAAAAAAAAAAAAAAAAAAATACATACAGTCGAACATATAACCTCCTCCTTTTTTGAAGTCGGTTAAAAAGAATGCCATAAAAAAATCTGCGATGTTCCTTCACCTATACACCTGTACTTCTTACCATTTATAATTTTAACGTTATTCAATTGTTAAGTGTAAGAGGGTTAATAGTCAAATATCTCGCTCAATCCACCTGTCTCGCCTTTAACCCGAAAGCAATCGCGTCTAATTTGAACTTCAAGTGAGTTACCGGGACAGCGTAATTGCGACGCATCCTGCCTGCCTGCGCTTGCGCCTGTGAACACCACAGTGTGTGAGAAGACAGTAAGACTGGTCTCAAGGACGTAGGTCATAACTCAAGCGTTTTGATTGCCTTCTAGCGGGGCTTGGCTACGAGCATTAAGATGTGCACAAATTCATTCAAACATGAATCTTACCACAATCGTATTAGACATATTGTGTACAAAAATTTGCAGGTGACTGTACTGTACTGACTGGCCGCTGCCATAATAGTTTTTATTCATTTAAGTTTCCGAGATCAATAAATTAGGCAAGTTAAAAAGTTAGAGGCTTCGGAATGTTTGATAGACAAACGAGACGAACCGGCAAGAAACACGATAGTTACTAGGTACTTAAAACAAAATTTAGGTAAAGCTACTACTCATTGTTCTACTACATATAGAATAAGTTATAAAACAACTAAGTATATAAAATATCGGTTAAACTAAAAATAGGGAGTTACATTTTTAAGAAAAATAGAGTGAGTGTTCCGACTGTCTCGATTATAATCATCTTAATCTGACCCCATTAACAAACAGAGACAATTAGAACCACCAGTTTAAAAAATAAATATAAAAAAATTCTTCTCGCTATAATTTCTCTTCGAAAACTTTCATTTAAAAATAAAATGACAATTCACAATTCATAAAAGCAAAACTTTGTTTAAAGTTTAAAGAAGATAAAACATGCTGATGTTAATTCACGTATGTCTCTCACTGCTCTTCAAAGCACTGCGGCATTGCACCTCCTATTAAGATAAATTTCGAGCCTTCGATGTAATTGTTGGATTAAAAGGAACGATAATTTGGTTAATAATTATCTCTTGAACTGAATGAAGCTTAAAGTGCGTTACTTAAGTAAATTTTGCGTAGGTACCAACAATTATGCTTAAAGTCTGTAAGATTCGGGAGAGAATACAAGCATTTTTTGTAAGAATGAAGAATGAACTAAACCTGGTGCAGAAAATTAGGTTATTCAAGGGGTAGTAATTAAAGTGTATGACTTAGTAATAAGTATTTTAAGGAAGATTTCATTTAAAAAGAACTACCTATCGAGTTTCTTGCCGGTTATTTTCGAACCATATAAAAAATCCGAATGCGATGGTAGAGTCTATCTTTAACATTAATAAATGATGATTCATGAGTGCATCTTCCAATTCTACATGAATAATTATTATTTTGATTTAGATTTTTAGCTGGACTGGTTTTATCTTTACTCTTTTAATTAAGATTATTTAGATTTTGATTTATTTTATTTATAAAAGAGAGCTACACTTTTGTCTTCATTAAGTACTCCCACTTGCTATTAAAGCATATCTACAAACCAAACCTCGGTTTTCTGTAAGGGGGCGGTACTGCATCTGACTGCAGCATTGCAGTAGTAAGATGGCTCTTTTGACGGCTCTACCAAACAAACAAAAATAGTTCGAACACCATTTTCTGTCTTGCATTGTTTCAAACTTAGGTCATGTGTGTGGTTAGATTTTATTCAGAATTTGTCTTAGTAACTATTACATTAAAAATGATATATTTGCCTACAAAAGAGAAGCTATTAGATCAACAAGTCATTATAAAAAGTTATGATTATTTCCAAGTGCAACTTTTTGCGTAGTGACGATTAAAAAATAAATAATGATATCATGGCAACACCCCCACAGTAGCAGAAATGAGTTATGACAACATTATTAGAATTAATCCCTGCGCAGGAAGCAAGGCGGGGCTTAGCCCATCAATACTAACTAAATTAAAAATACAAAAATTGTAAAAAACGGTAAAAAACGGAATACTTTCGGTAAACGGCGGATGATTGAAATCTCTTAATTAAGAAAGAATTATTTCCGTAATTTAATTGTTTTTTATTTTTTATTTCTTTAGATGTGTTTTATAAGATGATATACAACGGGTGGTAACAACAAAAATGATTAAGCCTTGTGCCAAATAAATGTATTTTACTCATTAGAAAGTATTTATGAAAATATTAAATTATGGTTTTATATCCATTGTCTCTGGACAAAATAAAATAACGTGTTAAACAATTAGAACTACTTCTAATACAGTACAGAAAGTTCTCAGTTAAAAAATTGTTTTTTCGTTTAGCTTACTTCTGACGGTTTTTTAATTCGGTTATTCGGCTTTGATATTCGGTTACAACTTTAAAAGGTTAGCGTTATCTCAAAATATACAAATAAAACTATCATATCTGAGGTATTGTTTGTTTGTCCACCTGTCAACAGGGGCCACTTACAAATTGCCACCACGCGTATCTATGAAACAATCTATGAAAAGTAGCGTACTAAATTTATCGCTTATAAAACCAGAAACTTATCTTCGAACAGATCACCATCGAAATAAAATAAAAAAGTCGAAACGTCACGCCAGAAAGAGACGATGCCTTACAAGGGAAGAAGACAGACTATCTGTGGCGCTTCTTCCGGTTGAGCAGGCGCAGGTGACACAAAATTTATTCCGAATTTGAAAACCGAAAGATATTTTATTCGAAATGATTCAAACGACTTTTTAAATATGGACATCTTTTATGTTGCGGCGGCGGTTGACAGTTTTATATTTGTCGTCAATGTAATGGTGGAAAAAAGATGCTTGATTTATACGAAAATAATGCAGTGCCTATCTGCGCAGGAGTTGGGCAAAGATTAAAGCCAATTAGAAGGGAATTAGAAAAACTTCAACTGGCACTGCATTGCATACCAAACGCTTTGTATTGTTCACAAAATTCAATTATTTATTTATGAGAGCATGTTTACAGAGAAGATTCAACATAATATTCAATTATCTAGATAATTTCATGAGACACTATTTTATGTCGTCTAGACACTGAGGGTCAGTTTTAACCATTTTATTACACATAAGGTCGTGATAATTTGTAGTTTTCAGATCTAGCTTTCTTAATTAAATTATGTTACAAAATCAAGTAATTTTCCTAATATTGAGCTATATTTTATTTGGAGGAACAACATTGACTTTTCCTAAATATTATTATATTCTTTAAGGGGGGGTGGGAGTACATAAAAGAGGCATAGACCGACAAACTTATCTGTTCCGGTGGCGGCGTCGCTACTGTCTATTTAGAACTGTCATTAAATATCGTTTTTGCATTGTATTTCACGTAGTTCCAATTTTGGCCACCGGAACAGATAAGTTTGTAGGTCTGTATTATGCGACGTCCAAATATGGCGCCGCGCTCGCACATTTCGTAGTTTTTTAAACATAGTAAACGAGACACTAATTTTATCAAGTCAAACTCTGCGAATTTATCTGTAAATATTTAGTGGCTATAATTGAGTGAAAATTCAAATGTTAATTGGCAGGAGCTTAGACATAAAATACGAAAATCGTTAAAAAAAGGGGTAACTTTGGGATTTTTTTCTATCGAGTGAAGTTTATATAAACATGTAATTGAATGCGATTTTAACTAGATCAGATCCTTAACTGATACATATATTTTTTTTAGAATTGAAAACACTGATTTGTATGTCTCAGGTGGCTTTTAAAAACCATACGCGCGGCATCTGCGGAACTACACAGCCTTAAGATAATGAGACTTTAGCTATTGACTTTCTTTAAAAGGATATAAGTAACTGCGATTAACAATTCATCATCATATTTGCAACAAACAATTGTTCGTAGCATTATGATCAAACTATCGAAGATGAGACTGAATTAGCAGTGAACAGGCCCTTCTGTACCACTCTACATCTATGTCGAGCATAATTAATAAATCATCGATAAGTTACCGTGGGATCGCCGACACTTCAGCCGCCCTAATCGGCTCGGTGCAGCTCAGATTATTATCTTTTTCTTTCTTTCTCTGCTCCGAGGCTAATATCTGCACTACTGATTGTATCTTTCGTTTTGTTTGCACTTTTGTTTTCAGCTGTACGCGTTTTTTGGTTGTTGCAATTGTTTTTTGCTAGTGTATTAAAATTCCTATCAGATTTTGTGGTCTATTTTAAACCGTGTTTTGTTGTATGAATAATATTATAATATTTTACCGCTGTTTTTGTCGCTGACCATCTATGTTAAGGTCTAAAGAAACCTGCTTAGTCAAATGGCTGTATAGCCGTGATCTTTTGGTCTACTTCCCCTATTAAGTTATTGAGATCAGAGGCAGTCAGCATCATGGTGCAATCATGGTGCAAGCGCAACCCGAATGAATATTTTGGTATTGCGAGATTGAGTATTTATTTAACTCTATACTAATATTCAGAGGAAAGATTTGATTGGCTCCGAAACTACTGAATAATTCTTCCACTGTTGGAAAGCTACATTATCCCCGGTGAACACAGGGTACTTTTGATGCCGGAAATGTGGGGGGAAGGGGGGGATTTTTAAAAAAAAAGGCTAGTTGCCTATACAAATGCTAATCAGTCATTCTAATCCAAGCAAATCGAATCCAAGACCATTCGCAGAATAAGATCTAAATCTAGACTTACTTAGACTCCTTGATTGACCAGGTGTGGCGAATAAGGATACACCTGCGATGAATCATTTATTTATTATGACATTCATCGGCTTATAGAACTACTTTATTACGTAAATGTGTTAAGAATTGAGTACTTTATTCGCATGTTGCTGTGGGCTTGTTACTTGGTGTTTACTGTTGATGACACTTTCGAGGGTTCGATTCTCGGGCCAAATCTTAAATTTTATATGACTTTTTCTTTAATGACGTAAACATTAATAATACCTATGACTTTTTCTTTATTGAAGTAAAGTAAAAGTTTCGGTCTAAATAGTTAAACTAAGGTTTGCAGTAAAAGTATAGTATAGTCATCTAGTTTTCTCGTAAAATCTACATGCTCTTGAATTTTGTATTGAATTTGGAGATGATTGTAAAGATTTTTAATAACCAACTGAAAAATGATTATTTAAGCCATGACCTGTCATTGTGATGATGTCTTGATTTAGATGATGGAGGACTGCCGTGCATTGGGAATTTAAATGTATGATTTCACATGAACTTAGGGATACGTAACCTTAGGGCTGAATGAATAAGCCAAAGCAAATAAGATCTATAACGTGCTCGTTCATAGTAAAAAGAACAAGATTCTCAGCTTTCTGGCAACACATTTAAACACATTATTTCCAGTATTATCCTGCACCTTATCCGGAAGCTGTCCAATTTGTCATGCGCCGCGCAGGCCGCCTTCCGGTCCGGCGCAAGCGCACGATACAGAGCGCGTCCCGCGGTTCTGTCCGGGTGAGTTAATGCCCCAGACCTTATTTATAGGTGACTGACTGTCTTCGCGAACAGGGACTTCCTTGGATCGTCTGGGACAAGGTATTGTGGGAACCAGTTTTTTAAACCACGTTTGTACTTTTTAAGGGACTTTTTGTCGAGTACTGGGCAGATTTTATATGATTTCTTTATTGAATTTTCCATCGACACAAAAAGAAGAATCTCACGGAAGGCTCTATGGTATCATAGTCGTGTGGATTGTATTATTTTCGTGAAATTTTTACACGAGGGTGGGGAATGGTGACTATGCCAAAGCGATAGATTGTGAGGTCGAATTGGTTTCAATGATTGGAGTGGCCTTATAGTGGGAAACTAACACACTTGATTTAAATGATGGACGCTTTTGTCCTGTTGTGGAACATTGATAGGCTATTATACTACATTATATTTTCTGAGGGATCTGAGCATGGCAGTGAAAGTAACTGAGGCACTAATTTACTTAGTTGTTACAACTGTATTTTACAAGAAAAGGCACATTTTTTTTTATAACAAAAAAGAGTACCGATAAATGCAATATCGAACTAAGAATCTCTGCGAAGAAATTCAGAATCATAAAGTTTTTATACTTTCTTTCTATATCGGTTTATCTTTTGTCAATTCTCATATGATTTACTGCTAATTGAGTCGAGATGTCCCCAACGGTGGTATGTGAGAAATGCGAAGAACTACAAAGGGTTACCTTTTATGTTCTCTTAAGAACCCTTAATTTGTCAGCCGTGACCGTATTAATATAAATAGCAAAAATATGATAATTCAGCTACTTATACGAACAAACTATTGGAGCTATTAAAATGTAATATTTGTGTTTTTTTAATCGATTTTCGGGGAGCTCCTATCTCTACGGGGGATGTCATAATCGATGATGTTTTTATTTCTGTTTGTTCTTCTGTACTTTTTAAATCAGCCTGTTTAATGTCCCACTTCAAGGCAAAAGCTTCTATCATTTGAATGAAGATGTCTTTACTATTATGGGCACTAGGTTAATTACCACGTTTGTCAAATGCGAATTGGTGATCATTTACCCGAGCTGCGTTCGAAAAAATCTGACCCAATTGTATTATAATTATGTAGATTAGAGGTATTCTCTTAAAAACCCTTCCCGCTTGGGGCGAATATTAGTATGGATATGATGATATGTATCGTGTGTGTGTGCGTGGTTAATTAAAATTATTCTACATACAGTATACCTATTATATTGTAATTGTAAACAAATTTCCCAATGCCTAGCAAAGATTACTCGTAAGCTCCCATTAGTCTACTAAAGAATATCATGTTAAACTGCAGATTAACAAAAGAAAATCGTTTATAACATAATAATCATATAATTCAATCAAATCAAGTCCAGATTACTGCCCATTGGCTCCATCAAGTTGCCTGCCATTTGGTTAATTTGAAGTTTCAGTAGCACGAATATTGATCAGGATAACCTCACGAATTCCTATCAAGGAACTAAAGAATAACCTGGGAAATTGAGATGGGCGTCAGTCGATGTTGTGTTTGCGTGAGTACTATGGTGTATTCAAATTGGCAGGGTAAAGTTGTCGCTTGAAGACATGAGGTCGAGATGTATTGGCGTGTAGATTAGTGAAAGGAACAGAGCAAACAATAAAAATGTGGACTCTACACCCTTTCCAAAAGTACAAACTTTCTTTTTGTATTTAGTATCCTCGTCTATACATATAGTCTAAAAATATAAATCATAAAAATATATTTGTAAAGCTGTGGCTGTCGAGTGAGATGTGAAATCTCGCACACATATGGATTTTTATGTACATTTTGCGTATTTAACCAACTAATAGTTCAGCAGTCATAGAAAACATCCAGAAGATTTTCGGGTCGGCTGTCTAGTTATGATCCAATTGGCCTTGTTTCCCTGTCCAGGGTTACAGAGATCAAATTTAATGACTGTCACTTCAATGGATGGATTATGTTACGTAGGTACCCTGGTTAGAGTGGGACAAAACTCTTTAACAGTTTGACAGCCGATCACGTACTGGGTACGCACTTTAGTACTATTATTTAAATGCCGGCTGTCAAGGAGTTAATTTCTTTTCAGCCATGGAAAAACATCTTAACATGAGTAAAATTTTTTGATTTTGATTCTTAGCTTTTTCTGTAGCTCGCCCTACCCTGCGCATGCTAAGTGGTCAGTCGTCAGGCTACCGCGCTATAAACGCTGCCCGCGGCGCCGCTCGATTGAATATCACGCGCGCGCGTCACGCACATCGTTCATCGATCAATATCATTCATTTGTTCCGCTAACTTACATACGAGATTGTAATTATGAAGATTTTGGTCTTACTCGGGAGTCGAACTTGGGACCTCGAGGTTATTATTAGGAGCCTATAGTGTCCCACTGCAGGGCAAAGGCCTCCCTACCCTCCTTCCATTGTTCGCGGTCTTGGGCAATGGTGTGCCAGTTGGTATGAATTGAGTCGAGCTCATCTTGCTACCTCCTAGGTCTACTGCGAGGTTTATACTAAACTTTAATAGAAACTGCGGCTTTTCGCCTGGGTGATATATACGACATACCTAATCCCGGATGAATATGGTATTTTACTCATTATAGTAGGTATTTTACTTATTTTTTTTTGATTCCGTGGCCTTGTAGTGGCCCAATCACAGAGATGTTTTAATCTCTGGTCTGTGGGCCCAATTTTAAAATTATTACACCCTTTCAAACAATCACTTTTCTAACGGTCGGTACAGAAATTTTAGAACTGTTCTTTCAAAATCAAAATATTCTTTATTCATGTAGACCTCAGAGATGCACTCATCAATTATCCACATCATTATGTAGATAGAGTCACTACTCTACCACCGTATTCGGAATGTTGTTATCTAACGAGTAGAACCGTCAAGAACTCGCTAGTTACTTTTTTAAATCGCTTTTGTGTTTAAATACCAATAAATTGGAAATTAATAATGTCTCATTTTCTTAATCAACACAAAACATGCGCCCTAACCTTAGTGGGTACTTAAATGCACCATATCGCGTACTCGCTTTGGACAGGAAGAGCCAAATTACCGATCATCTTCTTTTCATAAATCAATATTGTTGTAATCGGTAATTATAATGAGGATAAAGAAAACAAGGGAAAGAAAGACTTTCAGTTTATTGAAAAACGTGGCCACTAAAACGGCGTGTAAAGTAGCTTCGGTGATATTATATTTATGATATATTTGCGTGTGTTACACTCGATGATCAAGTTGTTTCACATAACATAAATATCTTTGCAACAAATGAAAAAACAAATACAGTAAAAATGGCGTAAGTTAAAGGTTTAAATACCGGGTATTGGAGAGGGCACTGTGAAGTTGCCATTCCCTATCAGCGCCCAAGGTATGTATTAAGGTTGCAAAGATCGTTATATCGGTAGCATTTTTGTCGTCATAGTTTTTTGAGGTGCCTCTTTTTTATTTCAGAGGCAGCAAACGAGCCAGCGGGTCGCCTGGGATGGTTAGCAATCACCGCCGCCCATGGACATCAGCAACGCCAGAGGATCGCTGATGCGTTGCCGGCCTATGGGGGTATTAGGCACCCCCCATGGGCCTCCGGCACTCTCACAAACCAGACGAAACACTAGTAGTTAGGTACTATTATTTCACGCTGGTGTTAGGTGAGAGGGTGGTACTTCCCCGGACAAGCCGGCTTGCTCTACCACTATACCACTGCAAAAATGCACTAAAATATTACTTTCCATAAAGAGTTCCTTTAACGTAGTTATTTTTTAATTATGCACAAACATTGATCTCCAATGAAACGCTGTTTTAAAGGCTCTAAAGGTAGAAGCGAGTGCCGACCGCAACTTTCTTCCGTGACAGTAATACCTATAATGTTGCCCCATTAGCGAGCGATTTCCAACTTAAATCGATACGTTTCTTCCGACGAATAAAGAAGCATCCTGTATTATAAAAGGCCTGGTACAATGCTTGGAATTAGCAACAATGTTTTCTTTTTTAAACATATAACGTTTGGTTATGAGCTTCTGTCGATAAACTTGAGGCCCATGACAGATCCACAGTTTTACATTGTAATACTGTGACAGATCTGTGCTTTCCCTGGGAAGTTTTATATTTTGTACATTGTGTAGGAGTGAAAGTAGGTGTTAACTTTTATAAGAGACAATTTAATTACGCATACAATACGCGTTAAAAAGTAACAAACATCCATCCATTCTTAAAAACTTTCGCATATTTAATCAATAGTAAAGGAATCAGGTATCCTACATGTGAATGTAATGTTTACTTCCACGTAAACATCAGAAAAGTTATAAAAGATACATAAACGTAAATATTTTCGGGATATAACTAGTCATTATCAAGACGTTGCGACGTGAAGGAAGGATAAAAACACTTTGATTTTTACTATCCAAAAGTGCCAAATTATGACAAATTATGTTTAGTGGTTATGGCTTAAAACTATTGTAGGCGCAGTACTTAGAAGTTCAGTATAAAGAAAGACTATTTGATACATTGTATCTTTTAAAACTTTATTCCCAAGTTATGATAAAAAAAAAGAATAATTGCAGTCAAAAACTGCAGATGCACATTGATTTTGAGAAGTCAAAAGAAACCCGCGAATTAGGAGAAGTGACTGAATTCATTCAAATGCACCCACTAACAAAAGTGTGTACATCAGCCTCTTTTGTGCAGTCGGTTAATGAATTCGGTTAAATCATTACAATGCATGGTTAACCAAAACCACAGCTCCTTCCACAAATCAAGTTGTGGTCTCGAACATTACACTTCACTTGAGGGTTTTGTTAACCAGATTACATATATTGTAAAGACGGAGTACATTGTTTCACTTTTTGAAGTAAGCTGCCTTATGTTAAAAAGTACCTTCCAACCGAACCTTCGGGTTTGGCCGAAGTTTGGCCATTTTAACACCTTGGGCTTGGGCTAAAATCAGCCGAAGGTTTCGCCGCCATATGCGGTCGAATCCGCATGATAACAGCTGTACATTTGTGTAGTTCGTTGGTTCGTACGGCCACAGATAAAATATAACTCTAAGGCCTACTTTCCACGGCGGCGTAGCTTCATAGACGCGTATTCGTCATAATACTCTTGGTGTACGCCTGCTTGCAGCTTACATACAAAACTATGTAACTCTGTCGACGGAGCGTCAAAGCCTGCATGCAGCGACGCGAGCGCGACGTGGCCTAAGCTATTAGATGGGTTGGTAAAAAGTAAAAATTATAAAATTAATATTAATAATGTTGTGATGAATACTCGTGTTTATCAATTGAGTCTACATATTTGTTTTTTTAAGCATTATTTGAAATATAACCTCAACTCGGTACTGACCAGAAAAAAATTAACACATGAATGTCTCGATCTGGATGAGCTTTGAACTAACGATATATAACACGTTTGTTTGAACCAAAACGTTTACAATTGAACTAGTCAAGAGGTAATTTGTACAAGGCCCAATAATGGTATCTATTTTAGTCGCAAGCGGCGGTCAATAAAGCAAGTCTAGACCCTCGTGATTAGTGCGTCCTAATCTTGATCTAGCCCAGGTGTGGGCGGCGATAAGCCGAGCGGAACCGGCACCTGCGCGAGCGCCACGCGCCCTCTAGTGCTGCGACAAATCTGTCGATAAAACCGAATCCGCTTTTAAAAAACTATTCCGTCTAGAGATGTTAAAGTAAAATATGACCCTTTTATTCATTTTGTGTATCTTACAAGTATCAGCCTATTAATGTCCCACTGCAGGGCAAAGCCCTCCATCCTTGAAATTAAGTTATCGCTACAATGATGGGTATTGGCTTAATCATCACGCTTATCTTAATCACCACGCTTATGTCGTATCTTACAAGCATAAAAAAGATCATTGCTTGGAGGTGTGTAGGTTTCCTGGTTTAATTTTAAATATATACCTATCTACTTGTATTCATTTAATTTAGTTCGTTCAGTCAGAGCTTATAGACTCCGAGCCTACTTATAAAATCGTGTGATGTTATGTTTAAGACTGCTCCACATTATTTATGGGTTTGAATACATAATTTAAAGTATGTCAATAGAGTTAACGAAGAAAGCATACATAAAAAAATTGGGACATTAAATGTATATCGATGAAACCGTTACATCACTAGCACACCCTACGATGCGAGGGAAGATACTGATGCGTACGACAGGGCGCGTGCCACAATTTTTTCTTTATTTTTCACTTACGTACCTTCACAACTGACTGGACTTCCCATCGTCATAGCATTTTGAACATTATGCTTTCGGCTTAAAGTTGAAAATCAATTAGCGAAATATGGTTTAGGGGGTGTTTTTTATTCAAATGCGAATAAAATAATTGTTTCGGAATACACAGTAATGTTTTGTTAATTTGAATACAGGGTGTTTTGGGGCGAGGGTCAGACGTGCGCACGCGTCGATAAGAGGTTAATTACTTAGAACTAATTCAGGGTTGAAGGGAATTCCGTTGCTTTTGAATTTTGTATGGAGGAATTTGCATGTCCGTTAGATCTTGGAGATCAATGAATACATGTCATTAGGTTGGTAAGAATACTTATATGTTTTTTACAGAGAAAATAGAGTTTTTTTAAGAGTGCACCTTTTAAACAAATAAAAAAGATTGAAAGGAAGTTTTAGCCAAGTTTTACAAATATAAAGATAATAGAGTAGGTAATGTTAATTTGTCAAATGGGTAGTAAAAGCATGTGAAGATAACAAAAATTTACAAAAACATTTGGTAGCTTTTTTCTTTCTGTGGTACGTTAGTCCACTACTTTAATCGCATTCATTTATTTTTCTGTGTTTAGAAAAAGCTAACAAGATATTTTGTTCTTCAAGCAATAAAGGTATTATAATAGGTTTAATTTCAGCTTTTTAGTCTTAAGTTAAAATTAACGTTGTTATAAACAACGTCAGGACAAATAATCGTGTAAAGGTACCCTTTTTTTTTTTTTTTTTTTTCGGAGGAGAATGCGTTTATGCACCATAACCGCAGGCTAGCTAGACCCGCGGCCGTGTGTGGGACTCGAGACTTAAGCGTCCACTACCCACTAAACTCCCCCGGTTTCCCCTTCACCCCCGATTGGGACGAGCCGGTGCCAGCCTTGTGGCTATTGACCAGCCCGTGTAAAGGTACCCTAACTGCAGAACTGACCACACTTTTTGTAATTAATACAGTCCTCAACCCCTCTTTGCTGATGGGTCTCAATCCCGTGATGGATTTAATTGGCAACGTCAAGGGGCATTTACACAGACAGATATTGAATGAATGAATTATTTTTAAATGTATTTCAAGTTACAATGACTCGTTTTGTTACTAGTGAAAAGTGAGTAGAGAGTAGTTTTGTAAAGTGAGTGAGTCAAAGGCTCGAAGATCAGATGAGCCTGCAGTCTGGCAGCACATTGAACGACGCTTTCTGGTGAAGTGTCCCTCAATGGAATAGGTCGCAATGACCGCTTACCTCAGGTAGGCTGCGTGCCAGTCTGCCAACTGAACTAAACTTGCACAAAAATTATTCACTAACATAAGATTATTTATAAGATATTTAGAAACAGCAGTACTAAGTTCAAATTTCTTTAAAATGTATGGTACCTACTTTTATTATACTTAATTATTATATGAGTGTAACTATTTTAGTGAATAATTTCACTTTATTTTAAACTTTTAATTCTGTTTCTGTACCACTCCGAAACGATATTTGGCCAAGTCACGTGTAAAATTTTAGTCTTGTAGTTTAAATTAAGTACCAGGCCATGATCTCGGGGTAGTAGCTTCAACTTTCGAGTCGGGCAACATTTTTGTCGGATTTTTCGAACACAGTGCAATCCTGAATGAATGTAATAGCACTGTGGATAGGACCCTAAAATCATGGCCAGGTAAGTATTTTATTTATTTTTAATATTGTATTGTATATTTGTAACCAAATTGGCAATTTTACATTAGTAATTTATCGTTGTATGATTAATTTTATTTTTATACAGGGAATCCTATGTAGTTATACAGATTGGTCGTATGGTGTAAACACTTCAGCATGGATGGAGGCTGATTAACCCCCCTCCCCCCACTGGTGATCGCGTGACGCTGCAGTACATTAGGCATATTGCCGCACGTGCGGCGCGTGCGCAGCCAAATTGCCTCCCGCTCGAATGCCTGACAGATCGTAATTGGCTTTCAATTGATGCACCGTGTACCCTTGTTGTGATGTATCGTAAATATGGGTCAAAAGTATACATTTCGTGTCCATATTTCAAATTCGAATTAAAAATTATTTTATTATCATAAGGGTCAGTTTCACTACTGTTAAATAGGTTTATCGTAATTTATCTCTCAGGTATCAATGATAAGATATTCCCTTACTCATGGCACGATGGGACAGCAGTCTGACTAAAGAAAAGTAAGGTGCAAGAAGGTTCTAAGTGCTTACCGAGGCACGGGGGTGTAAGTACCTATGTCTCTAATATCTCTGGACATTATTCACACAGCGCCATCTAGCCCCAATCTAAGCATTAGCTTGTGCTATGAGTGCCAGACAACGGATAAACATTACTTATATACTTTTTTTTTGACGTGACAACGTCTTATAAATTGGTTTGCCGGGTGACACTTCAAGAAACTGCGTTACGCTCCGCTCACGTTATGCGCTCACAATGAGAGCGAGTGAGAGGCACGCGTCCCGCCTAAGAGCGAGAGAGACAGACATAAAAAGTCGTTGTCACGTAAAACTTTCGCCCGTATACCGACTTTACAGGCAACCAATTTTTTTGTAAATACATACATACTATACATAGAAACACCCAGACCTATACAAACAGACAATGTTCATGCACACTAATGTTTGTACCGTGCGGGGATCGAACCCGCAACCTCTGGTGTAATAGCCGACTTCTCGACCATTACACCAAATGGCTCGTCAAATACAAATGTACTTCCCGATTCCAGACTGTAACTGATTATTTTGCGAACGGAAATACCCAATCGCAAATAATAATGAAATTAGTTATCGAACTAAAGGTGCGCTAAAAGTCATGAAGGAAAAAAACCGTATTTATCCAAAAATGTGCTCAAAAGTAAAAAAATAATCATGAATCTTGTATGTAAGATTTATAATATTGTTATTTTTGGAGTCATACATATTATTCTACTTTTGAGTGCATTATTTTGTATGAAGTCGGTTTTTTGTCGTTAACAAACTTATGTAGTTTTACTGGACAACACTAGAAGTGATAAATGGTGTGGAAAAATAGGTAGTGTGACAAACAAGAAAAAAATCTTGTTTGTCATACTGGTGTGAAAATCTGGTGTGACTACGAGTCGGGCCTGAATTTATTTTGTGTATGACTTTCAACAACTTAAACTCAGCACATACGAGGATCAATAGGTATCTCACTTCATAACTGTTCGATAAAAAGTCGTAACAATTTTCCAATAAAATGTATTTTACCGAAGTACATTATTCGTCTCTGACAGCCATACGAGCTGTTAATGCACTTTCAATTGAGGGGGATGGCCCCCTCCTACAGGACTCAATGACCCGGGACTAATGCGAGACACGCCCTGCTGTGGCTTATGACCATTTGATGACAAGATGGCTTTTGTAAATAAAGTGTGCCCGAACATGCAAGTGGCACTAAAATGGCGAGGCCAGTTCGAAACTTATTAGAATAGTAGAGTTGCCGTTTTGTCTTTTCCATGCCACATTATGTAAAGCTAGTGGAAGGATAGCGCGTGGCGATACGCGATGCCACTGCCAATATTTAAAGTTAATAAGAAGTAAGTATGTAATTTAAAGTCACTATTTATCATTATTTTTTGTGTTTTTAAGTTAATGCACTAAACATACGTTCAATCAAAATATCCTGTAATCGGAACTATGTTGTAGTAATGTGACCATATTGTTTTGCTTATTTTGGGCTTGACGGCGCCGAAGTATATTATTATTTATATTGTTTTAATCTAACATGAAAATTTTAATTGCATTAATCAATATTTATTCATATTACCGAGAGCAAAGACGGAAGCCAACAAAAAATACCATGGCCAAGTTTATACGTGGCATGGTAACATATCACGAGCTCTACCTAAAAACACTGATACCTAGATGACATGAGCAAATGCGACAAAAACAACCGCTGCAGAGACAATGCAGGCTGCAGCGTCATCGAGTATGCGCAGAGCACACAGCCGCTCATGAGCGCCGCCGTATGCGAGCCAATTTGACGAACAATGCCGGATGAAATTTTGTGGCAACTAGTGGGGGCGTCAACCTTTTGGCACGCTTAGATAGAAGAGGATTCAGGCGACTGGGACCACTACATAGCTGGGACTGTGGTCCCAGTTGCCTGATTATTAGTTTTTATTTATTTATTTCGTCAGGCGAGTGGGACCACCCGTTTATTTTAACCACAAATCCATTGTTGAAGAACAAGATTTAGTACAGTTAGCAGAAAAGGTGTCATAAATAAAACAAAGTTATGGTCCCAGACGACCGATTCAAAAATGTTAACGGGTAACTGGGACCGCAGTCCCAGTTTCATATGGTCCCAGTCGCCTGAATCCTCAGATAGACAATTTCCGAAATTGGTGGCAGTAATGGCACAAGCTATGGAACATTATAAAATATAGCTCCTTTAACTTTGTCAGCAAACATCAAGTTCCGCTCGCTACTCAATTATACAAACTGATGAAAAGGCGATTACCAAATATGTAGGTATGGAATCCTGCATCGCGTCAGCAAAGTAATTGTCGCCCGCTAGCATATACACGACACACAAGAAATGATACATAAACCATAGTCCCCTAGCACAATCGATCTGGATCGTAGGAAAAACTTCTACTTTAAAGGAACATCGGTACGGAATCTTATTTTTTTTTGTTTTTTCCACAAGTGTGACATAATACGTAATTACGGCGGTAGTCGCGTGCTAGAGGATTCAGGCGACTGGGACCAAATAAAACTGGGACCGCGGTCCCAGTTACCTGATAACATTTTTGAATCGGTCGACTGGGACCATATACCTAATTTCCTTTAATGTACAGTTAACAGAAAAATCAAGTTATAATTCAGGATTTTATTTTATTTAGTATTACGGTCAAGTATTTTTGAAGTGAAAACTTCTTTAGCGGCGTTGTACACTTTTTTATGGGGAAAAAATGTTAAACTCGCGACAGATTAGTAAGATTGATTCGCCATGCTCGTCGAAGTTATAGGCGCCCAGAAACACCAAAGAGTTTAAGTCACACGGAATATCTAATGACGGTGTAGAATTTCATGGAAATAAAAGCGAGTGATGCAAAACTTCTATTTGAAGTACCAGGCGCCCATAAGTACCGAAGAGTAATCACACGAAATATTTCATCCTAAAATGGCAGCGTGGTGAATAAAATTCATGTAAAATAAAAGCGAAGTGATGCAAAACTTCTATTTGAAGTACCAGGCGCCCATAAACACCAAAGAGTAGATCGAAAATTCGTAAGACGGATGGAGAGTAGACAGCCGGTACGGCGTTGTGTCAGTATGGATTTGTCATAAAAGTGACATTCGGTTGCTAAGTAACATTGTTATGAGGAGATGATTGTCATTGCAAATAAATATTACACCACGATATGTGCATCTTCTGACTTTATTATAAATATATAATATGAGTAATGAGTACTTACTTTATGGTGTATAAAGTTAAGTTAAGAGACATTAATACTGATTTTTATATTATTGTTTTGAGGAGATTTCTGTTGAATGTTTACTTAGAATTACTAGTTAAGTAGGCATATGAGCCAACGTGATTTTTAATACATAATTAAGACTGTTATACTGTTTATGTAGGTTATACAAAATCTAACTTACCTTTGCAAAAATTAACTTTGTTTTATTTGTGACACCTTTTCTGCTAACTGTACTAAATCTTGTATTTCAACAATGGATTTGTGGTTAAAATTACGGGTGGTCCCACTCGCCTGACGAAATAAACAAATAAAAACTAATCAGGCAACTGGGACCGCGGTCCCAGTTATATAGTGGTCCCAGTCGCCTGAATCCTCGCGTGCTAAGTAAGTGTAGACCGGTTCGCATCTCAGGTCTCGACAGACGATTATGACAATTGCCAAATATGAAGAAGAAATTATGATGGATTTTCAAGTTGTTTTTTCTTGCCAACTTTATAATATTATGGTAACAAGGTTGAAGTATTACCAACATCCCGAAACCAGTGGTAGAGGTACATTGGTCATACTATGTAGTTAACTCTGCTCTGAGGCATAAAAAGTGTAAAGGGTAAAAATTTAATATACTTAGTATTGTACTTTAAGTTGTAAAAATTATCCATGTAATGTTAGAAGTATGTCTTGCAATCTTTTAAAACGCATAAGTGTAAGCTTCTAATTGACTTAAATTGTTTGCGTTTTCCATGGACTACAAAATAATAAAATGCATGAAAGTCCTTATCAACTTTATTTTATTTTAATCGAATTGTGGATTAAGTAACCTTATCTACTTGTTACAGAGACTTATTTTGTAGACTTAATTTGAAGAAATAATTGATAGACACTTACCATAAAATATGTTGGCAAGCCCTGTCGCGGGCGCGATAAACAGTGCTCCGCTCATCAAACATTGTCCCGGCGGAAGCTGAAAATATAAACAGTACGCTTAAAGCGAAGCTCCCTCTAAAATAACCAATTTTGATAATATTTGTTACGTTTTGGATGATATAAATTTTTTTACTTAAATTAGAAAACACACAACATTTAAATAATTGAAAGCAAATTAACCTTGATAGAGTGCCTGTACGATCAGTTATTTTTACAAGCTTTAGCAGACAGGAAGGCAGTCTACCAATAGTAAATGACCACTGCGGCCTATTCCATTGAGGGACACTTCACCAGCGTCGCTCAATGTGCTGCCAGACTATAGGCTCATCTAATCTTCGAGCCTTTGATTTCAAGTGTACTGGCTCCCACAATAATATTGCCGGAACACAGCTAGAGTTGTTATGGCGGCAGATTTCACCTGTGGGGGTGGAGGAAAATGCCATCATATGCCTTTAACTGCCTCCGTGGTACAGCGGTTAGAGCGTTGCCCAACCAGCTGGTTGGTTGGTTGGTTTTTAAGCTATCCCAGGAGGATGAATCTTTAGGACTATATGAGAATTATATCCGAATATAAGTCCGGGAAAAGGCCCACTTTTTAAGTGTACTTTTGATTATAACACATTTATATTAGACCGCTAAAATGCTTGTTTACGCCTATATAACTCCTGTAATAGAATTACGAAAATGCAGTTACTCCTGCAAATCAATAATATAATCAATATAAGTAAGTTATAGTCGTAAGTAAGACTAATGCGCTCCTTGCAATGCTGATTTAAGCTCATTTTGGTGAACGAATGAACGAACGAACAGTATAATGTGTTGCGCTGTGTTGGCCTCTGTCATAATTTTTTTAACAGCTTGAATAAGGAAGTGGTATTTATCTTTATCAGAATTTATTATTGTCAGCCATAGTAGAAAAACAACATCTTATTGTTGTTAGTTAGTCTTATTAATATTCGTAGGGGAATGTGAATTTTCTGTGAAATTAGTCATAGTTTTAAACAAAATTTTAGAGCGCCTCTTCACTTGCCTTTATTTACATTTGAGTAATTATTTATTTATCAAAAAAAATGCTACGAAGGGCTGCCATTTTTTCGGTAAGCATTTCCAAGTGTGACATAGTGCCATCATAAGTTTATTTGGTTCTATATTGGCAAGTGTCAAAACTGCAGAAGATTCGCCATTTTGTATACCAATTTTAAGATAACGTTGACAATAACACTACTGTGGAATGCCAATATAAATATGTCTAGACTTGTAACGGCTTAAGACAAATCTATATAGAGAACATTTTATCCTACTAAATGCTGTTATAATCTTAGTGATTTATTATTTTTGAAACGCTGATATTAAATCCGCATAAACCTTAATTTCAAGCTTATGTAAAACAAAAACAAGAAATATAAATGCTATTCAGTTGTTTAACTGGAAGTTACTTATATTAGCCATACAATTTTAGCTTATATCACATTATAAGTAAAAGTAACTAGTGTGATTGCTCCTCAGTGTATCCTATCCTGGTAGATGCTTCTAGAGGAGGCCTAAGATTTAAATGCCTCTAAGATGTTATCTTATAGGCACATATAAGTCTTCGTTACCGGAGTAATTACACCTGAGAGTAATTACTCTTATTTAATGCCTTTATAGGAGTCCTAGACTATAATAGCCACGATATTTGATCCTATATGCCGATATAAGACCAAATTATAGAATTAAACATACTCAAGTGAAAATAGCACCATTTTATGCAGTTAAAAGCGTAGTAGCAAATACCAAAACCATTATCGGAGCTCTATAAGTCCATATAGCATTACCAATTGACCATTTTGCTAGTTGGGTGGGCTCTGAAACCCGGAGGTCGTGTGTCCCACGGGAAGCATCACTTTGTGTGATTGTTTCCAGTTTGGTTAGGACATTGCAGGCTTGAATCACCTGAATGTCTAAAAAAGAATAATGATTCCGTGCTTCGAAAGGCACGTTAAGCCGTTGGTCCCGACTATGTTCCAAGTAGGTCTGTTTTCCCTTGTAAGAGTTACGGAGGTCAGATGGCAATCGCTCCATTGTAATAACCAGGCTTGTCAAATCTAGGATCATAGCCGAAGCGGACCCTGAGCTCCATACTGGATGCCATCGGGAATAATGATGCATAGGTATAATTATGCCCCTTAACAGCAGCAGGTAGGTTGTGCAAACAGCCCTCGGTGTCATCAGCGCTGACGCGAATTCGCATTAATGTTTGAGAGCTCGCAGACCGCGGCCTCCACATATAGCCTACATTGCTTTAACATAATTTTTCAAGTAGGTAGATATATTCCTATAGGCTTTATAGCATAGTAATATTAGTAATATAGTTTTGTTGTCTTCAAAATATAATAAAATATGCAGACAAACGTCATGGGGCTTTCCGAAACCCCCACCGAGGTTTTCACCATCAACTTCCAGACTTCGGACTTTGACTGAGTATTTACACAACTCATCAACGTAGTCATCAACATCAAGTCAGTAAAGTGCGGAAAAATCATTTTCAATTACAAGTGTGACGTACAGTCACGAGCACTTACCTGTGTACAGACTCATTCGAATATGAACCTTATCGCAATCGCAAACGAACTCATGTGTGTGCATTTTTTTTACGTGACTGTAACGCGTTATCGGATTGCGGAAGTCGCGTGCTCCAGCCACCGTGTTAAGTATAGGCCGGTTCGATTCCCGGCGAGACAGGCGTTTAAAACAATTGCCGAATATGACGAAGAAATTATAAGCGTTGGAAGTGTTAAAGCGATCGTCCTTTTGACACTTTAAAAATAATTTTGAGAAAAATAACCCTTGCTGTTAATTGTGTTCTGGTTATATAATTAGTGGTTAAGGTCAGGTATCTGGCCAAGATACTGGTTTCAATTCCTGGTTTGGGTAAAATTTGTGATTGAATTATGGAGCACAGCTTCTGTGTTTTATCAGTTAGTAATCTTAACTAATAATATGATTGTTGATTGTTGTTTGTTTGTTTGTTTGTGTGTTTGTTTGTATTGAATGGGCTCCGAAACTACTGAACCGATTTGAATAATTGTTTTACTGTTGGAAAGCTACACAATCCCCGGTGAACAAAGGGTACTTATGATCCCGGAAATGTGGAGAAACGGGGGATATTTGAAAAAAGATATTACGCGCGAGTGGGTATATCAGTCCACACCGGCTTCGCACGGATGAAATATTTTTACTAAACCAAAGTTCCTACCTAAATCTAAACCTTATCTTGATAATAAGTATAACAAACACAAAAAATATGACCTGATGTTTGCGGCCACTGTAACAATTGAGGGACACTTTTTAGTGAGCTTTGCTTAATGTAGGCCTCTCTGATTTTCAACCCTTTTTTCATTTATGTGTCCCTTTTTATTGCGTAAAAGAAAGCATTGTTATCGAGCTAGACCTGCAGACGTCTATAGGACTCGGGACCATTTCATCCCACTAAACTCCCCCGGTTTCCCCTAATGCCCGATTGAAACGATCTGGTACCAGCCTTATGGCTAATGATCAGCCCTCATTTCTGTGTATTGGCTTCGACATTAATTATATCATTTATAGGTCCTTCAGGCTGTATGGGGATGCTTCAGGCCGTAAGCAGGCTCTTGTAAGATATTTCCGCGGTGAATATTACGACTTCTGAGTACCCTGTTAGCGCCAACTGCCGACCAGACTGCTGTTCTAATTTGTTAAGACAATTAGTAAATAACCTTCAATTTTGCCCTTGTTTTAGGGATGTAGTTAATGTCTTAAACGCTTTATCGATAAATGTTAAAATATTTCGCAAATGACATCGCTGTTAGGTTAAGCAATAATTTTATTATTATTTATATTTTAATTGATGAATTTGATTTCTCGGCTTACAATAAAGTATGTTTGGGGTTTTTTGATTTGCTATCAACTTTTGGTAAGTGTGGTAATCAAGTTCTTTACCGGCAAGCGATGAAGTCTCATCATGGACATGCAGTAACTGTTTGGTGTAGAACTGTGTGAATGTTAAAGCATATTATAACTGTTTTTGAATCTCTTATACAATTATCCACTTCTTCTTCGTCCTAGCGTTTTCCCATCCTAGTGCCGGGGTCCGCTTTCCTGCTTAACTTTCTCCACTTTGCCCGGTCTTCTGCGTCCTTAGGAGTGAGATCGTTCTCTGTTTCGTCATACAATTATCCACTATTCATTTTTAATTATCTCGAGGAATGTCATAGGATATTAAGAAGCTTTTTGACATTGTTACATGATTTTGTCATCATGGGAATTGTTTCTAGACAAGGACCAATAATCCAAAACAAGTTAAATCCGAACAGGAATTTAAAAAGGGTTTCGGAGATCTAAAATTCGGAGTTGAGAGTTGGATTTAAAAAACTGGTTCAAAAACTTTGTTATTTTGATTAAGTATCGATATCGATATATCGAATCATAACAACACACCGCCCAGAATGCCGTAAGCACCGCATTCGTCACATTTTGTCTTTGCTAAATGAAATTATGTATTATCCATTTCGCCTACAACCACGTTTATGCAAATTTAAGGGGTTATTATGACACCTCCCCGGAATGCGCTCACATGCCATTGCACTTACAAAGTTAATTTCATGTTCAGTGCTGTCAAAATTGAGATAAGTAGATACATCTTGGAAAAGGTGTTTAATCGTTGTCTTTAGTTTAGCTTTATAATTAATTTCTTTTGATATTTGTACATGATTGCTACTACATATTTACGTCAATTTTTTTTGATTGAAGTGTCTTTAATCAAATCATTTTTGAACACTAATAGATCATTCATTTGTTTCGTAATAGAGTTACGAAGAAACATGAATGCGTTGACTACAATAAAATATTCAAACGATGTGGTGGTGTTCAGAAGTTTAAATACTATTTTAAAACTTATCATTGCTTGATGTAAATTAAAACTGTTTCGGTGATAGGATCGTACAAAATGTAAAAATTTTTGTTCAACTTGTTGCTTACAATAAATCCACAAAATTTCTTAAAAAGCTTCAAACATGAAAGGAAAATATGTTAAAGAGGTGTAAATTAATAATAACATAAGGTTTCCAAGGATGTTTTCTCGGAGACCACTAATGACAGCACACGTGCTCGCGACAGTTGCGCGCGCGCCGATGTTCGGTAAAAAACGCGTCAGATGGCTGAAGTGGGGTGGCTGGAGGAAGCAAGGACAGAAGGAGAGTCTCGTAGAAATAGCATCTAACACTCGTATCTACAGATTTGTCAAAGTATTATTTGATCTAAGCACATTATTAAAATAACCATTTTTATAAAATAAACGAGCTGACAATAGTAAGAATATAATTCTTGACTAGGTATTTTTGGTTTTGGACTTTCTTACTTCATTAAAAACATCGTTTTTTGTATAAAAACGACAACTTAAATCATGTCTTAGACTCAAGCAATACTATGGCTCCTTTATTAATAAGGGTGTAAGTATAGGAGAATGTTGCATCGCCCTTCGCCGATCCGATCTGAGGTACATACTTGTAAGGCTGAAAATCAGTGTATTTGCCTTCCTGATGAATATTACTAAGCCTTGACCTGTTCGTGCATTGGTACATGAGTGCAGAATTGGTTTATATCAGTTATTATTTGTAATATTCTGTATGCACATAATATTATGTGCCGTATCTGAATAAACGATTCATCCATCTAATTAAAGTACTTGTTAATAAAACTAATGCATTGTTATTAAGCGCACAATTTGAGGACAACTGGATTAATCAGCTAACAAGAAAGCATACATTATGCCACCCAGGACTGACTCATGGAACAATAACTGCTTGTTCCACAAATCAGTGCGTGTGAAAAACGTTCCAGAGAAATAAATAGAAGTGTTGGTACGACGACATCAGATGGACAGCAGGGGAATAAATGGATATGGGTCGCACAAGACTGTGAGATGTGCTGATTGCAAGAGGCCTACAACCGAAGGGTAGAGACTGAAGAGAGAGAGGTTTTAAATTTTCGTTCAAAGAAAACCAATCAAATTATGTGGAAAATAGTAAAAAATCACAAAAACCGGAGCTGTATGTATTTCTAAACTGTTTCCCGGCCTTAAAGCATTGCACATCACATCAATGCAAAACTATAAAATCTAAGGAGGGAAATAATCGGGGCATCTATGTAGTATAATGTAAAATTCTAAGTCAATCTTGGCTAATCTGTCATACATAAAATTTACCTTCACACTGCGAACGTGCCTTAAAATGTCCCTTCTGTAATGTATTAAATCTTATAGTCACCCAAAGATAGAGGAAGTGATTTCACGCATACAACAACAATACCAAACTCTTATTTATATAAAGAGGATGTATTAATTTATATAATCGTTATTGTTAACCCTTTGGACGCAAACATATGTTGGGGGCAGGGTTGATTGAGGTTGTTGGGTTGTTTAATTTCGAATTTATTTTTATTGGCTCTCCGTTTCCTGAGGAAGTTTCTTATTTTCGGAAGGATTGTGAAAATTATTTTGTTTTATGTCTTTATTTGTTGGGGTACGTATAATTTTAGAAAACATGCCATCTCTCTCTATATTGTCCCACATGAAGCACTAGATAATAATACTATACACACTGCAATTAAAATTTTCAAAATTAATAAATCTGCTTGGTCCTTGCCGATTCCTTTAACATAATAAGTTACAGTCAAGTAAAAGCATAGTACCTATCTATGAATATTTTTTAAATAATTTAAAAGTGCAATTTGTTACATTAATATTTACTGCGCGTTTTTTATTTTGTTTAAATGCCTAAAAACAAAAATACAGTAAATATATTAATTTAAGACTGCTCCCCTACCTTTTTAAAACACACCCAACAGTCAATTTATGTAAAAAGAGAGTCATTCCAATATTATTTAATGAAATCAATTTTTTTACAATATTTAGTGTAACAAAGACCTCACAGACAGTTATTCCTAAATCACCAATATTTATGCAAGCGGAGCCATAAAGGCTCTCTCCCATGAAGGGCTATTGAGTGTGAAAGCTCGTGTGGCTTAGCAGGTGAGGCAAAGTGAAATCATGAAACCGTAAGGAAATTTTAAATATAATATGTTTATTACCTACGTATGTAGGTCAATCTAATATTGACCAGATTCTAATGAGAATGGCTTATTTTAAATGCATGTAGGAATTGGTCTTTCATTAAATACTGGTACATAGTAGAAATGAAAACAGGAACCACGATTTCTTAAAGCTTAAGAGTAACACTAAATTATTGTTCATCAATATAATATGAGTATATCATTAAAATTATAATATAATTCACAATAAAATGTGAATTTCATAAATTTTCTGTAAAAAGATGTTGTGTATTACTGCTATTGATTTTACTGTGCAAGCGCGAACCAGCGGGATGCCAAAAATAACCCTAAGTTTTGATTTTTATTAATTCTTTGCGACTAAGTATCACAATTTACTTTGATTTTGGACGAAAAAGTATATTTGTTTGTTTTTTCAATGCCTCATTTATTTCAATGCCTCTTTTGTTTTAACGACTCTTGATTGAAGGCTTTTTATCTTTTTTGATGTTTGTACTTTATAATAGCGGTATAAGATACAACTCAAAACTGACATCATACCAATAGTTTTTTATTAAGTTGGCGTATGTCACATTTATTTTGTCTTATAAAAAAGTATTTTATTATGTTAATATAATATTTCGCCATCCAAACGTTAATTTAGCATCACATTTAGCTCAAAAATTAAAAGTATAATTAACTGCTTTAGTGCTAAAGCAGTTATTTGGACAGCAAAAGTATAACTTATTCTAAGGTGAAACGTAAAATTTTCAGCCCATTATTAAATTTAAAAAAAAAATATTTTATAAAGTCCATATCGTATTAACCCGCACCATACCGCTAGTCTACGGTTATATTAATTATTGTGTGGTCTGTTAGACCACATTTTTCACGACACCGGAAGACCAATTCCACCGTCATATCAATTGGCGAGCTATAAATCAACCGCATGAACAAAACGACCTCTCACCGCGTAGCTGAAAACAATGAGCAACATCTTTTAACCTAACCCTCTAGCGCTGCGGGACATTTTTTATTAAAAAACCAACTTAAAGTTCCCGTGCGCATTTTCGGGTTAACTTTTACCACACAATAATAAAGGCGATTTTTCAATAATTCCACAAATTAGTAAAAAATGATGTTTTAAATAAAAAATGGTTTGATATCAAAAGCTCTTTGATATAGTTAATTTTTGGCCAATTGTGTATCGTAGCGGTAAAACTGTCTTTTGTGTGGTTTTAATAGTGTTGTCATTGTGGTCCAAAGTACCTTTTATGTTAAAAGTTATCGTTTGAAAGGATTCTGACGTTTCGCGTGAAAAGACCGATTTTCAACGGTTTTATTGTGATTTATTATGATAAACCGTATATATTTTGGCAATGTTATTGTTATAAAACTTTTTGATAAAATTCTTGTTTATGCCTTTTATAGTACAATATTTGTATGGATTGGCTAATTTTATTTATTTTTGAAACATGCGAAGACGATTTGAATTAAAATTAATTAGTGAGGCTTGCCTTGTATAATTTACTATAGATATAGCTAAGCATTGAAATTTTGGCTTTTTAAATGCCTAAACAGACTCTAAAATAATATTATAACCATTTGGGACAACTATTTAAATAAAAATAATTAAAAGTTCCTAATATTATAAAACCACATTCCCACGTTTAAGGAACATAATATTTTTTTTGGTATACTAACAATTTAATTAAAAATGCTGGCGGCATCTTAATACCTGTCACTTTTTGATTATTTAGCTAAACACTCAACACTTAAGTGGCGCAAATGTTTGCTTTAGCTACCGTCACTAGTTTTTGTGCCCACCCTCAAGATTTGGACCTATATTTCTATACCGTCTGATATTTTTATAAACTATTGGCTGTTTAGCAGTGAACAGTTCAACACTGGTTTATTTTAACGGGAGGAGTTCCGGATTTCTGACGAAAGTCGGAGTACCTAATTATGAATTCCCAAATTTTAAACAAATCTTTGTTTTCGTTTTCACTATTTAAGTAGTCAGAATTTTATTACGCGCGAACGCAAATAATTCAATTTGGCGAGGTACTAGGGCTTCACATTAAGTCCAATTCCAAATCTATTCAAATTACATTTTTTTTTTGCGATTACGTACAAGTAAATGATGTTATAAATAACTAGCCTTCCGCCCGCGGTTTCACCAGCGCGTAATTTTTTTTTCAAATACCACATTTCCGGGATCAAAAGTACCCTATGTTACCCGCGGATAGTGTAGCTTTCCAACAGTGAAAGAATTATTCAAATCGGCTCAGTAGTTTCGGAGCCTATTACAAACAATCAAATCTTTCCTCTTTATAATATTAGTATAGATTAGATTAGATGCTATGAGGCTTAGTTTAAGAGAAGGTTTATCTAAGAGTCTAGTTTAATTTGGCGGTGCTGTTCAAGATGGCTCCCAAATGCAAGTTGACAAACCTGTCACCTCCAAATTGAGTCGTCAGGTAGGCTCGTTATTTTGTGAGCTCGCGAACTTTCCCAAGTCATCGTTTTTTGAGCGCTTTTTAACACCACGTTTTTTATGCTTTGAACTGTGCAAGTCACTGGCGGTAAAGTAGAAAGAGTCTACTTCCTAACAACGCTGTAGAGTTCCGTGAGAAGTAACTCTAATTTTGATATTTGCTTCTTTTTTTCAATAAATTAGTTGCATAACTTTAGTTATCTCAAAATATAATAAGAACATTATAATTTGAATTTCCTTAGTGGATTGGCAATTAGGATCAAAAATACCAAATAGAGTAAAAATTGTAAATTCACAAAATGTAATTTATAAATACGGATCCCTCGCATAAAATAATCACACGAACTTTTTTCCTACTACGGGTGGCCATCACCCATTACTTTTATCCCCATCCGCGAATATTGCCTCTCACTCCATCTTTACATAACTGAAAGAGAACAATGATTATTTTTTAACCATTTTCGATATTTCCTAGCTCATAACTTAATTTTGTTATCAATTTGTTAGGCTTTATGATGACTTTTTACTTTTTAGAGTTGACCGTGACGAAAGAGTGGCTGATTTTGGCGCCTCTTGTGAGAAAATGTTAAGTTTTTAACGACCCCTTTGACAGAGAATGGGTCTTTATTGTGATTTAGGTTAATGAAATTGGTTGCTTTTTTGCCAATCTTCGTGGTGGGCAATAATTGGTGAGAAAAAGGAAATTTTTGATAAATCTCTTGATCTATTTTGTCGTTAGCGACTCGACTCGACGTTGTCTCTCCGGGAAACTAAAAACTACTTTCTGATAATATTATCATGTTTCATAATATGTATAACCTGAAACTGAAATAATTAAAATCTAAAAAATTAATTTAATTTGGTATTGTTACAAGACGGAAAGGTTTCGTCAAATACATAAGTACCTACATTCGTAAGACCAGTTTCACCTCTTAGAAATAAGTTCGCGTTTTTTTCTGTCAATAAACAAAAAAAAAAACAGCGTTGTTGGTATCAGTCAGATTACTATCACGAACTTATTTGCCAGTGATTTAAGTGGACTTAGACTTATCAATCAGATTTTTTTAAAGGTAAAAATATTCATACTTCCCACTCCTTTTAGTGACAAAGGTTTATGAAGTAAGGAAGCTATAATTTAATAGAAATATAATTATAAGTATTGTTATTGTGTTTTCTTAGAAGAACAGGGATGGCGGCAGGACGTCATTATAGCAGGTATAATAGTTCTCTGAGGAGAGAGCACACTGGGTGAATCTTTGGAACAGCCCTTTTTATAAAATACCTACTCGTAGAGCTTTCGTACTAGCCATTGGAATTCATAAAACAGATCGAGTTTATGACACTTAATTTGCATGACATAAATATTTAGATACTAGTAGTAATGTAGTTAGTTGTTTCATGATTTAGATGGAAAAAATAATAATGATAGACAACTTATACCCCTAAATTTGTTAAAGCATTATTTTTAAACCAACGACGTTACTCTAAAATAAATATAACATTATGACAAAGTTACACACATTGATCTAACCACTATTTTGATTGATCATTTATCATTTTTTTAATTGATGAGCCATTTGGTGTAATGGTCGAGAAGTTGGCTACTACACCAAAGGTCGCGGGTTCGATCCCCGCACGGTACAAACATTTGTGTGTATAAACATGTCTGTTTGTATCGGTCTGGGTGTTTCTATGTATAATATGTATTTATTTACAAAAAAAAAAGTATTTAAGTAATGTTTATTCGTTGTCTGGCACCCACAAGCTGATGCTTAGTTTGGGGCTAGATGGCGCTGTGTAAATAATGTCCAGAGATATTTATTATTATAATTATTTAAAAAAAAATATTATAAAAATATACAAAAGGTCATCATTAAGTGAATATTTGTCCTAGAATCCATAGATAAACACCATATTAGTATGCCATAATGGCCTTTAGTTCATTTTAATTTAATAACAATTTGTTTTGCCGCGCTTGGTGTACCGCAGCCCGATGGACCGGATGCAACCGCGGAACTCTTCCTCTTCTTTCATACATCTTGAAAAAACCCGAAAAAAACATGTTCCCACAGGATCTGTGGGATCGACATGAAAGTTTATGTCGCGGACTAATCTAATGGGAAGCGTTGTAATGGCCGCGATTAATATCTGTTGTAAACACAATTTATACGCTATGGTTACTGTAAGAGGCTTTTGAGTTTATCTATACTGGGTGACTTTTTTTACCGTCAGGAAAATTTTCGTGTGAGATAGGTAAATGATATAGGTGACGATAGCATGGTGACTGACTGACATAGATAGATATCAACGCACAGCCCAAACCACTGGACGGATCGGGCTGAAATTTAGCATGCAGGTAGATGTTATGACGTAGGCATCCACCAAGAAAGGATTTTGATCAATTCCCACGGGAACGGGAACCACGCGGGTGAAACCGCGGGCGCCCGCTAGTTTTTTATAAATGTCTGACTTACCCGATAGCGTATTTGGTAGCGCCCTATGCGTCAATACTATGAATATCTGAATTAGAAAACCACTAATGACGATTGTATTGATAAATATTGCAAAAGTTCATTAAAATTTAATAATAATAAAATTGTTTAATAATTTATTATTAAATGAACTAAAATTCATTTACCTACTATCCAGCTACTTCTTCAACCGGGTCTTTTTAAGTAGATACATAGGTATCAACATTCGGTGAAGGAATTATCAAGATTCTGAAGTGGTAGAGTGTTCCATTGATAATAATTAACGATTCATTTACCTATGTATTATATTTTTATTTTGTAGTTATAGACTTTTGATATTGTCCAAATTAATTTTTTTATAAAGTTTCGGTTTTGAGTACATATTTTTACTTACAAATATACTGGATGACTTTTTTTACCGTCAGGAAATTTTGCGTGAAATAATAGGTAACGAGGGCATGATTACTTTAAAAAAAAACTATTTTCTTGCGAACGAGTATACGCGCCCGCGTAAACCTCGGGTGAATTTATTGATGTTTATTCATTGATATTTGGTCAGTTTCGTGTTTTTTTAATGAGAATGGGTAATTAATTAAAAGAAAAAAAATGTTATTTTTTTAAAGTAATCAACCTGTCGTCATCTATATCATTTATCTATCTCTCACGCAAATTTTCCTGACGGTAAAAAAGTCACCCAGTATATCACACGAACGTTTATCTTGAAGAAGTTCTCATCCCAGGCGAAGTTAATTTTTTAATCGCTTCCAGTTGACACGCCGTGTGGCGTGCGCAGGCGCATCGCAAAACAACGAGTCGCCTAATGAGGCGTGAGACGGCGCCGCCCGCGTGGCGAAGCCCTACGCCTCACCTACTAGCCTACTGCCGTTTAGCGGAGTTTTGTTTTATTGTTGCTACTGATTGTTAAGAGAATTGATGTGGTGTGGTCGATGACCTTTTAGTATCGTTGCAAGCGATGAAGTGTTAGAAACTCATATTTATTTACCTTTATCGCATTCGTATAACAAACAAACCTTTAATAGCAAGATTTTCTTTCACTTTACATTTCTTACTGCACTTAGTAATAAAATATCGTAACGTAATATGTTGAATTAGGGAACACTATGATTTATGCCCAAATAAAGTAACACTTCACAATTTTGTTTTTTTTTTGTACCTACTTCAATTGATTATCGTTAGCTTTCTGCACACAGCTGCGTCAGCTTGAATTTTACGCCTTGTCCAATAGAAACTTACTATATTTCTAGGAAAAAAAGTAGCTCAACCCACTGTCCAAATACCTACTCGTACCAAACTAACATTTTCAAATCGACAAGCACGTCGATTTGCTGCTACGTGAAAGGACAAAAAAACAGAAACGTTACCCAATGTAAAAAGTAAGCTTGTATCCCTAAGTTCTGATTATTACGTCTGTTCCAAAAATTTGTTCAGTAGCTTGGCATAAAAGCATAGCAAGCTAGCGTATGCAGCATAGATTGTTACTTTGGCATTTAAAATATTAGTGGTGGATAAAACAGTCTTCGTTAAAAAGGCCAATTTAAAAATTAAAAATTTAATTTAGAAAGAATTAGGTATAAACCTAACCTTAAGAAGACAAATGCACAAAATTTATTTGCCTACGATCTCGCCAAAAATTTTCCCACAATCCCGATTGACCTACATCTGTCACAAAATTCACACGAATAGGTACCAAAAATACCAGCTCATCAGCTGATTACCCGTTTAATTGCACAATTACTTAGCTAATTAACTTCGAAGCTGAGATTTACCAGCAAAAAATCGTAGCATCTGCTTTAAAATTGATAAAAAGTCGGCCATGTTGGATGGAAATAAGAAAAAGGCGGGAAAAATGACAGTTGGTTTCGAGTCGACCGCAATGGCTGCTGTGAGGCTTCCGCGCATGCGTACTGCAGGTGGTTTGCAATTGGCTAGCAAATGGCGCGTCTGCAAACTACTAAAATAGATAGGTATTCAAAATGTCGGTACTATTGCCACGAATGTACTACTCCAAAAAGAATCCAGTTTCTCTTTCTAATCCAGTAAGCATAAATAAAAACAAGTTCTAGCAATAAATATAATATAATTTAATAAAAAAGAAGGGTACAAAAGGCGTAGTTCTTATGATAATCAAAATGCGCCAAAAAGCGAAAAGAGCATTTTTTATATACTGCCCGTATATTCAAAATCTAAGCGTAGCTTACTCACTCCAACCTTTAAAGTCATTAAGTCAAACTTATCATCATTTCACAATTATTATAGTACAAATACTGTGAAATATGTGATTAACTGAAGTGTGAGAAAAAGAAAATAACAAAATAAAAAATAATATTGCTGGCAACTCTTTTTTTAATTGTATAATAAACACAAAGTTCAAATGGACTAGCTCCCTCTTCAACGTCATTCCATTTTCAAAAGTCTAATTACCCATTTTGCCGAAGAGCCATTTGGTGTAATGGTCAAAAAAGTCGACTATTACACCAGAGGTCGTGTGTTCGATCCCCGCACGATACAAACATTTGTGTCCATAAACATGTCTGTTTGTATCGGTCTGGGTGTTTCTATGTATAATATGTATGTATTTACAAAAAAAAAAGTATATTAGTAAAAGTATATTTTTAATGTTTATCTGTTGTCTGGCACCCATATCTCAAGCTAATGCCTAGTTTGGGCATAGTATAATTATGAGTACGTTTGGGGCTAGATGGCGCTGTGTGAATAATGTCCAGACATATTTTAATTTCCGAATGAAACTCAAACGCATTAACACCAGGTAGGTACATATAAGTTGGCAGCATTCCTGCTAATCGAAGTGACGCAGAGCAGGGAGAAGCGAGGTGTCCGTTACAGGAGGGCGTCAATTGGGAGTTCGTACAATTTCCTAACGCGATGGGTTTCGCCGGAACCAGGTATTTGTAGGATATCGCGCTTCCGGGACTAATAGCCGATCATGTAATAAGCTTACGACGCTGCACAGTTTTGATACTTGCGAAATAATCTCTACTAATTGTAAGGTTTAATATTTTAAAAATACAAAATAATTTATATACCACAATTAATCACTAGTCAAATGTGTGACTTTAAAAAGTAAAAGGGTGGCAACATTGGAAAAAAAGGGTGGGCAACCCTGAAATGGCGACACGTCATTCAATTTGGGGAACGCGACGCGGGGAATAGGGAAAAATAAGGATTAATGAATAATCGGGTGTTCGTGTTAGAAACATTGTAAATAACTATAATAGTAATCCATTGTAAACAAGGATAGAATATAATGTTTGAATCGTATGTGGAGTTTAATTTCTAATAAGTCCGAAGTGGAAAGTGCAGCGCCCATGCCGCGCCGGCGTTTTTATTGTAGGTTATATTTTATGTAAATTAATGGCAGAGATTGCCTCTGTGTCTACACTCAATAGACGAAAAGGCGTGGAGGTATTTCAATACATTTAAAAAAAAAATGAAGAAGAAATCAGGTATGATGACGAATTTATAAATTTGTTCCAAAGTCACTTCTCTCCGAAAACCAACCTGACATAAGAATTTCATAACTTCGTATCGCACAAACAAGCCGATAATGAATCAAAACTTTGCCTGTATACTAAAATTAATGTCGTAAAACTGTGACCTTGGATTGGACAGCTACAGGAACGGCTTATAAAAAAAATCATGTTCATCTGCAATATGAATAACATACCTAGATAACTACTTAGGAGAAAAATTGTTAATGGAAGATCAACTCAATCTAGACAAGAAATGGCAAAAGCTATGGTGGCGTCCAGAAGCCAAACAGATGAACTACAAGGACTTGTAGGAGGACAAAGTTATTAAAATAGAAAATAAGTGATAACAATACACAAAATATCAAGAACAAGTGTTATCAGATCCACAATGAATGGATAAACAACAAATTTTTAACAAAACTGATCGCTGTCTGTCAAACTGGATACATCAACAACGGATTTACTGGGGAGTATATACTTATTTATTTCTTTAAAGTTTATTTATTTATTATTAATTTAAGCTTCATTGCACAAATCAAGTACAAAAGGCGGACTTAATGCCTCATGGCATTCTCTCCCAGTTTATCAATATTGGAATAGAAAATTCAATAAATAGTTTCTATTAAAGTAATTAGTTACATACAGACTTCCCTTGTAGGTTATTTTAATTGCAAGAGTTTGTTTACTTCCACTATAAATTATTTCTCTATTAAATTCTAATACATTTACTTCTAGTAATTATAGCTTATATTCTGAAGAAAAATATCTACCCTCCACAGCCTGGTAAAAAGAGAATAGTTGCTTTAGAGTTCATTTTCTGTTTCTAGCATGAGCACTGGTGCAACATCTTCAAAGATGATGACTAGGAGGGCTACTGCGGCAGACAGATTAAGATGTTCCCTCGAAGAACTCAAACAATTAAAAGAGGAGAATAGTCAGTCGAGATCCAAGTCTACAAATACAAGAAAATATGTCAGTGAAGTATGTTCAGTCAAATACAGAGATGCAACAGGTACAGTCAGAACAAAATTAAAATTCAGTCATCTAAGTCAATGTCAAGGTGAGTGGACAATAAATTAATTAATAAGTAGGTATGGTATAAATAACTTGCAAATAAATTGTATCATTGATACAGGTAGTGATGTCAATATTATGTCAAAAAGTGTTTATGATTCACTTCATATTAAGAATTCATTGTCTAAAACTGATGTTGAAATTTAGTCATACATTGGCAATAGTCTAGATGTCCTAGGTCAGCAAAACTTGGAATGTAAATTTCAGTTTAATTAGTCATTTTATTTATTTTTTTATTTACATTTATGTGAATTCTCCAACTGTACTAGGTAAACTTTCTTGTTCAGAAATTGGTTTAATTAAAAGAGTTTTTTGTGTGAATACTACAAACATGCAAATGTCAGAAAATAATATTAGTCAAAAGGAGTCAAATTTAAGTCAAGTAATGTATCATAAAGCTACAAGGAGTCAGTCACAGTCAAGTCAGTAACAGTCATACCCACATGATGTAACATTACTGCCATGGGAAAAAGTTGGTGTTGATTTTATAGATTATAAATTTATAACACAGTCAAAAGCACGTCAGATGTAACACTTTGACCTCTGTACCACTCTTATGTCGGGGGCATAAGTGCTATTATCGAATTGCAATTGTTTACTGTGATGTGCCGTTGACTGTACAGGATTATTACTCAAATTATATTGAAATTAATGCCAGTGGCAAGTAGTACTTATGCCAAAACAGTAATGGTTTGTCTTAAAAATATATTTAGTAGACATGGCATACCAGTAGAGTTATTCTCAGACAATGGACCGCCATTTAATTAGGCAAAGTTAAAGAATTTTATTTTTGAATGGGGAATACACCTAGAGGAAACTTACTTTCTCCAGCACAATTGTTAATGTTACATTCACTTAGAACACAGCCATCAAGCCAAGAATTGTCAAATTTCAAGAATATATATATATAAAAATAACCAAATACCATGATCTCGCCATAGAGCTGAAACGACAATGGCAGGCACAAATTGTCTACGTTCTCCCAATAGTCATATCGTCAACTGGCATAGTTCCTAAAGTTTTAAATAAAAGCCTGGAAGCCCTCAACATTCCGATTAAAACAGTTAATTTAATACAATTTTAAACACATGCAGAATCACACGAAATTTCCTTTCTTCTGACTCTTCTTCTTCATTCAACGCCGTTATGCTTGGCTAACGCCCGCATACGGTGGTATCGCCCATTTTTATAAATGGAGAAAATAATCTTTGAAAATAATAATAATAAGGAAGAAAATAAGAATATAATAAAATACTACCATGACAGAAAGACTAAATTATTACCAAGACTACAAGAAGATGATAAAGTATATATTAAGAAAATGCCAGATACTCCATGGATTCCAGGTACGAAAAGAAACAAATGTGAACAGCCTAGGCTTTATACAGTTGAAGTGTCAGATGGATTTATAGGAAGGAGGAATAGACAGCATGTTTTAAAGCCGCTACAGTCTCCTCAAACTGTATCACACAAGAGTTCAAATATCGGGATGTCTCCTAGGTCTGATATGGTAGTACCATTTATGGAAGAACATACAGCTCCGGTTAATATGCACACTGGGTGTAGGGAAATTGTAGGACCACCAAGACGGTTGGATTTTTATGAGTGTTTAATGTAATAGACAAATATAAAAGTTAAGTAAACATTTTGGTGGTGACTGACTGTGAGGTATTATAATGTTATGTCGTATGAATGTTGTTATATGACAAAGTTATGTCTAATATATTGTGGGATTTGGGATGATATGTATATAAGAGTTAAAAGTTATATAAAAGATTTTTTTTGGGTGACTCCTGTCAATGACTGATTAATACATATTAACTGCATGACTGCAAGTCCAGTATGTGGTTTTATTGGTATAAAGTCTTTAAGTCAAGTCTACTATATAGTCTTATTGTTGAATTATTTAAGTTAAGTAGTCCTTGTTGTCAAGAGCTTATGTTAAAAGTCGAGTCGGTTCTAACTGTAAAATTGAAAATAATGTTTATCTAACAGGGGAGATGTTGTGAGCATGTATGGTATGACACAACTCTGATTAAGTGAGGCATCTGTCAATTACTGGCAACACTGTGCACGCTTTGGGATGGCGTCTAAACCTGAACATGTATCTCTGTGTTACTTTTAAGTCTATAAAAGAAAGCCAATCATATAACAGCATATAGCCAGCTATAATAAACCAATACACCGGGTGTGCCTTATACTTGAAAATGTTAGAAGTTTAAAAGTATATATTCATATCAATATTTGTTTCTATGAAGCACCTCCTGATAATCCTACTAATATTATAAATGCGAAAGTCTGGATGTTTGGATGTTTAAATGTTTGGATGTTTGTTACTCAATGACGCCTAAACGGCTGAACGGATTTAGATGAAATTTGGCACACGTATAGTTTATAACCCGGAATAGGACATAGCTATAAAATTCCTACGGGAAACGTCTCATTCCGCGGGAATATAAATTTTGAAACTACTGAACCGATTTGAATAATTCTTTCACTGTTGGAAAGCTTCACTATCCCCGGTGAAAAAAGGGTACTTTTGATCCTGGAAATTTGGGGGAAAGGGGGGATATTTGAAAGGGGAGATTACGCGCGGGTGAAACCGCGGGCGGAAGGCCAGTTTACAGATAAATACCTTTATATTTTAATTCAAAGACTTCGTTCTAGTAATTTGCAGGAAATATATCATGGATTTATATTCCCATTGGTAACGTTTTATTTAGCAATGAGATTTATGTCGTATGTATTATTTTGAAACCTGAACGACGTTAGGCATTGCGTTGAACATGTTATTACGGTCTGATGAGTTATGGAACTTGGATTATCCTTATTTTTAACTAAGTTAAAACTTGTATTTTAAATGGACAACAGAAGCTCTTACTTAGGTAATTGTCGCGTGTTGTATTGAATATGTACATAGTTGTTTTGTTTCGAGTTTCAGACAAGGTGACTCTCGGTCTCGCGGAGACATCCGGTCGCTTTGAGCCAGGGCGAGGACACCGGGATGAGAGCGGACGCGGTCGTGGCCGCGCCTGCAGCGGTGTTGCTCCCGAGCGTTGGCGGACGCGTCGTGGTGAGCGTCTCCGGTCGCGTTGGGCCAGGGCGAGGACATGGGGATGGAAGCGGACGCGGTCGTCGCCGTACCCGCAGCGGCGCTGCTCCCGAGCGTCGGCGGAGGCGTCGTGGTGAGCGTCGCAGTCCTCGCGGGATTCGACGGGCTGCTGGAGTGGAGAGGGGGATGGAGCGAGCGAGCGCGACGGCGAGGCCTTCAGGAGGATGGAAACGAGGCTGCGTTCGGCGCTCCGTGAGTGGACCCCAGAGACGAAGTCAGAGGCGAAGCCAGAGACGAAGTCGAGACCAGGTCAGAGACCAGGTCAGAGACAAGGTCAGAGGCAAGGTCAGAGACAAGGTCAGAGACAAAGTCATCTTTTCTATTTTTTTTACTTATTTATAGTCATTATATCAGTCACAGAACTATCATGTGATTCATATGTTCAAATTGATAATAACTTTGATATACATAGGACTTCCATGTGAATGATATGTCCAGATTGTAGTAGGTTTGATATGAATAGGGCGTTTGATATGAATTTGATACGAAATATCATTTGATTGATATGCCCAATGGAGAATAACTATGTTACGATGAAGAATATCGTATGATTGATATTATCATATTATATCTTTATGAAAAATAATTATCCTATGAATAAGACTATCATGTGTTTAAAGATGATAAGTCATAAAGAGAAATGTACATTTATTTTAACCAAATATCAGTGAAAAGATTTGTTTTGTATGTGCATTTTATTTTCCTTTTAGTAATTAATTAAGTAGTGTATTAAAGATTCTTATTATTAGAATGAAATAGAAAATAATTTCGGTATAATTTTATATTAGCTAGTCGGAATATGAAATAATTGAAGATTTAAAGAACACCCGGTTATTACAATACGATATACTATTATAGGTTGTAATCATTTTTTTTACTGAACCTTAAAATGTTAATTTGTTTATATTTTTAATTATAAATAAATAGGCAGCGCTTCTTGGATGGTTGCTGAGTATGGTGTCGATTGCTTTTACACAACGTTAAGGAAGCGCTGCTCATCCTTAAACCGCAGGGTTCAGGGCAGCCCCAATACCATCTTAGAAATGTTCTCTCGTGGGTTTGACTGTCTGTACGTGAACCATTGTTCTATGGTCCATATACTGACAAATAAACAAATTATCGGAGTAAAACTGCAATGAATTTGATTTGACATTTAAGTTTAAATTGACATCTTTTTGACATTGTTTTATTCGAATTGCAATTTTAATCTGTTTTTAACAATGATGTTGTTTTTATATAATATCATTGGTTTTTAATTTATTCTTATATTGGTTATTGTATATTATTTGTAATTTATTGTGTTATTTTGAATTTTATGTGTTGCTTGTGACATTTTTGTGAAATTCGATTTAATGTGTGATTTTTATAACATTTGAAATTTGTTTGTTTATTTTATATAATTATGATCCTTGATGGTTGAAATAAATGTATTCATTCATAAGGGCGGAACGTTGACATAATTATGAGAATGGATGGGTTCATAATTTTGTCGCATCGCAGCCTTGGTGGCAAGAATGGATGGGTTTGTGATCAGGGTTGCGAGGCGGTCCGTTAGAAATGGGCTCCATTTGTAAGAATGGATGGGTTTGCAAATGGAACTTATTCAACTTATGACAATGAAGAAGGGTATAATCTGTCTGTGAGAGTGGATGGGTTCACAGAGATTATGTATTTTTATTGTGCATGAGGACATGCACTTAAGGTTAATAAGTACGGAACGTTGACATAATTATGAGAATGGATGGGTTCATAATTTTGTCGCATCGCAGCCTTGGTGGCAAGAATGGATGGGTTTGTGATCAGGGTTGCGAGGCGGTCCGTTAGAAATGGGTCCCATTTGTAAGAATGGATGGGTTTGCAAATGGAACTTATTCAACTTGTGACAATGATGAAGGATATAATCTGTCTGTGAGAAAGGATGGGTTCACAGAGATTATATATTTTTATTGTGCATAAGGACATGCAATTAAGGTTAATTTGTTTACTGTTGTGTAATTATAAATAATAATGATGAAGGATATAATATGTCTGTGAGAAAGGATGGGTTCACAGAGATTATATATTTTTATTGTGCATAAGGACATGCACATAAGGTTAATTTGTTTACTGTTGTGTAATTATGAATAATAAATCAGTTAAAAGTATTGATATTTGTACTTGGGGTTAATAATGCATAATGCACTATTATGGTATATTTTGTAAATAAGTAATTAAGGGAGCATTTAATTAGTGTGAATTATTGTTGTTGAATGTTCATTTCGGAGATTCTTACTAGAACTGGATGGGTTAGTAAGAAATAATACTAAGTACCTTTAGGTTAATTACGGAGATTCATGCTAGAATTGGATGGGTTAGCATGATTTAATATTGCGAGAATTGGATGGGTTCGCAATGTTATCTTGATTTGTCATCTTGTAAGAATTGGATGGGTTTACGGTCATGAATGATGTTAAATGATCCTGTAAGAATTGGATGGGTTTACAGGATTATTAACAAAGTTGGTGATCATTATATTTGTTGTTTCATAAGATTATGTTAAGTTGTTCATTGTCGTTACGTATAAAATGTTGTTGTTGACCTCATATACCCATATTAAATGATAATTTATGAATCTTGTTAGTGCCACCCCGCCGAGTGTAAGGTAGATTATCATATTTTATTATAATATCATTGATAATAATCCGTCCTGAAACCGTGTATGGGGACATACACGAAGGTCAGGATGGACGAGTGTAAGGTTTAATATTTTAAAAATACAAAATAATTTATATACCACAATTAATCACTAGTCAAATGTGTGACTTTAAAAAGTAAAAGGGTGGCAACATTGGAAAAAAAGGGTGGGCAACCCTGAAATGGCGACACGTCATTCAATTTGGGGAACGCGACGCGGGGAATAGGGAAAAATAAGGATTAATGAATAATCGGGTGTTCGTGTTAGAAACATTGTAAATAACTATAATAGTAATCCATTGTAAACAAGGATAGAATATAATGTTTGAATCGTATGTGGAGTTTAATTTATAATATAATATTATAAAGGCGAAAGTATCAGTCTGTCTGTTTATAACAAACTTTTTTTGCGCTCAAACCAATTCCCGAACAGATACAGAATAGTACCTGTTACAAAGAAACATAGAGCACTTGTTGTCCTAGTATGATGGTCGGTTCCCTTGGGTTTGCCTTGTTAGTAATTAAATGAGTACTACTAGCGGCTATGACGTAGGTAAATTCATTTGAAATGATCACTAGTATTCGACAATTAAATTAAAAGGCGCCTCGCACATGATTTCAATAGAAGACAACTTTAAAAATACACAATTTTTTTTTCATAAGTAACAGGCGGAAATATTATAATTTTTTATCATTTTATTAAAAACATACAAAAATGACAAAAAAAAAATCACTGTTCAAGTATTTCAATATGTTTTATATATTTTCCTTGAAACAGCCTTTTACATAATTATCATCATCATCATCATCAGCCTGTGATAGTCCACTGCTGGACATAGGCCTCTCCAAATGCTCGCCACGCCGATCGGTCCTCGGCCACTCGCATCCAGCTCCTGCCAGCCATCTTGCGCAGATCATCGCTCCACCTGGCCTGAGGGCGTCCTACACTACGTTTACCGAGACGCGGTCTCCACTCTAGAACCCATAACATTTTACATAATACCTAACAAAATAATTAATAAACTAGCATAGCGCAGCAAACAAGTGAGTGTTGGGAGCGACAATGAGTAGATTAATAAACACTAATTAATTACTTGACAGGTAACATTTTATTTAATTTTACTATGAAGTATCAAGACATATTTAAGCCGTACACAGCGAAGCGGACATCCAGCAATGTTCCCCGGGCCGTGATGAAAATTTTGCACGCGCCAATGGGCCGAAAGTTCCCGGAACGGAGAAAAAAATTCACGGTCAAACGACGAGTATTGACAACTGAGTGGCAAAAACCTACAGCAAATTACTCAGACCAGTAAACCAAACTTCTCAGATGACAAATTATAATGCTCTCAGCATTGGAACTCGTTTAATATTTACGAATTTCGAATTTCTGACATTTATTAAATAATTTTAAACGAGTAAGATTGAAAGTGTATTTGGTAGTTTTGTTGAATATTTATGATAAGATCCTTATCTTTTTATAATACGTGATGCATGCATGTGACTGGTTGTTTATATCTTAATTGGCCGTATAGACTAGATTGAAACAGTGGCTTAGCCGCCTGCGCATAAAACCCGAAGATCTGTAGTTCCGTCTTGGGTCTGCTTGGGGGTAGGACTCTATCAGATTCTAGGTCAGCGGCAGGTAGCTGACCTAGAATATAACCGCTATAGATGAAATCTGCCGCCACAGCAAACTTGGCTGATTTTCGCAAGCCATTTGCAACCAAGCAATCAAACTCTACAATTAATACGAGATTATTCTTCAATACCGAAAAGAAATTAGTTCAGCCTGCGGCGACCAAAGACTAGACAACTCTATCTGTCTTCTTTATGCCGTTTTTACACGGTGGCCCGTTAAATCGACCCCTACCACACTAATTTTAAATTAATGTGAATTCGTGAAATTATAGCTCATAATGTTAATAGCATAGATAATTTTACGCATTTTATAATTATCCCATGTGTGCTAAAATGGGTTATGAATTTCTTCACCACTGGCATATAAATCCGAGATGATTTAACTGACAGATAACTTACAGATGCTGTCTCTTTAGTAAGATAGTAGTTTAAAAAAAAATGAAGGCAGCGTCATTGTTGGGCGATTAAAAAAATTTAACAGCAGCATTGTTATCTCTTTAGTTACAAGTTTTTAAACAACTTTCATGTTAATTTATGGTTGATATGGACTCATCTTGACCAACTTAGGCTATTAGTTATTTTAAGATTCTGATTTTTGTCGTAAAAGCTCTTGTAGGAACAAAACATGCAAAAATATTTTCTAAAATTCTATATGCAAAATAAATGATTTTACTTCATTTCATTTATTTAATGATTATTGAATGACGGAGTAATAAAAAAAGTGACTTACATTCGAATACAGATCGATGCCTCCAATGAACACTACGCTAACTTCAAAAGTGCAGGTTTACAGGAGGAGCTCTTGAAAGAAAAAAGTTGATAAACTCTTTATTTTTGTAGTTATTTTCTTGATATTTTTTGTGTGAGTAACTAATTTACTGATGCTTAAGATCCGCATAGTAACATTTAAAAAAACTTATGGGTTTTTTAATTAGCCTCACTTAGCGGGATGTAACGCAGAAAGCTCTAATTTAAGATCGGGATACACTCCGCCAATCCTAAGTTAGCGGAATATATTCGGGAATATTACAGGCTACAAAATAATAAATTAAATGTATACAACATAAAATAAAATTAATAATTACATTTAAAACTTCATTACCAATTTAGAGTATTTTGAACAATGTTTTTATTATAATAAGATCGTAATTTATGAAAAAGAAAAGTTAGCGTTTTGTAGTAGGACAAGCCGAAAATCGTTGAGCCGTTATACAAGCCGCTAACAAATAAATAGCGTAGAGTATCTTAACTGTGTCATTACTTAGCGGCCTTTCATCCATATTGGTAACTAAGCTTATGTAACCAGTTCCAAAAAATATTATTTTTCCGTTGGTGTTTTAAGTAGTTGTGAGGAAAGGATTATTTTTCCACTTCGTAGATTAAATTATTTCCATTATAGTAACCCGAGACATTGTGCAAAAAATCCCGATATGATGTCGGATTGTTGTGATATACAACTGGCTCGGTGTAGTTGATTTGAATTAAAACGTACTATGCAAAACACTTTTAAATCATTTATTAATACTTAGAAAAATTTTAGGCAGTGGCCTACTGTAATGTCTTAAATTTTTAATTGCTAAATAGTTGCACTTATTTCTGTGTCAATTTCATGATAATTATTTGGTATTTTTTCGTTTTTAACTGCTGAATTTATTTATTAAATTTTTGTTTCCTTCATTAGAATGCCCAACACTTATGCGATGGATGGGTTATTATTTTCCACAAAACGATTAATTCTAGCATGCCATCCTTCCAAATGGCTGCCATCCTTAATACTGCTTAACTGTTCCCCTTCACAACACCAGATTTTAATGAATCTTGTAGCCAGTTACGATCGAAGTAAAAATTTAATGGTGCTATTAGATCAGCTAATATATTTTATAAGCAATTGGGCCAAACCTGCACATCTTGCAACATGCCGCCTCTGAGCTGGCTTGATACGCTTACTTAGCTGTTAAGCTTTTTTAAAAAGACTTTGACTAAAGTGGTTAAAACAATCTTTTACATCTGTTTGGGGATATGGTTTCTGAATGCCGTTAAAAGCAAATCTTCAAAAGCAACAAGCATTTTACGTAGTTTCCAGAGAGGAAATTTAGTTTTGATTTTTTGTAAAGGATTTTTTTTTCTTGTCTTGGTTTTGGAGGATGGCAAAAAACAATGGTACTATTTTTGGGTAATAACAATCTACCTGTGAATGGTAAAGTAAAAAAAATCAAAAGTGCAAGTAACAACTTTTTCGTCAAAATTCTAACGTCATTTATTTAATCAGCCAATAAAAATCTGAAAAACAATCGTTTCCTCCATAACTAATAAAATTCACAATTATTAATATTTGGTTTCCTTGACACCCAACACATAGTATAATAAACAATCATTATAAATGACTGTAAGTCATTATACTAATAATTATTTTCCGATAGAAGTGGCCAGTCACAAACATTTAACGTTCATAATAGATAGCAAAAAGTTACAAAAATGGAAAAATTATTCTTCTTCCACAACTAGGTAGTTACCAAACAGCAAAAAAAATTATTTTGTAACTAGTTACATAAGCTTAGTTACCAATATGGACGAAGGGCTAAGCGGTTCGTTTTATACTAGAAAACAAAACTCTTGTATTATAATTGTAGCATTTCATGCAGCTATTTTCGATTTTAATTTACTACAAGTTAGTGAAAATTATTAAACTTAGTCATGTTTAACTCTGATTTACACTACGTTATATAATTATTTTTTCAAAAGTGCATTCAACGGGCGACACACACCGCTAACTGTCACATGAACAAACACTTTCCCGCGCAACACCCCGCCAACTCCTAGTTGGCGGCGTATCTCCTGCGGGCCGGCAGTCGCGCTAGCCGAATACACACCGCTATATTAAGACAGCGGCTTGTCCACCCCGTAATTGAAGAAAGTACCTTTACTTGGCGTTATGTAAATCTCAAAACTTTTTTGTTTTTAAAGATATTGTCATGAAAATTTGGGGGCATAATATTAGTAAAAAAGTGGGTCGATTTCTATAAAAAACGAAAAATGGCAAATTTTGAGTTAGCGTAGTGTTCATTGGAGGTATCGAGATGAAGACACGACCCGCTACATAATCCATGAGTTAAGGTTCAAATCTCGGCACACTTTTTGGATTTTCCTGTTTGTTTTTACCACTAGCACTATATAAAATGAGAGAAAACCCACACACTCAGATAATATAGTTTTTGTATTGCAAAACACGTAGTTCCAATTTTGGCCACCGGAACAGAAAAGTTTGTCGGTCTATACTCTGATTTACCTATCGACATTTTTGCAGGTTGATGGCACCGCAGAAATCTAAAACTACCCTCAATAACGCGAAATATTCCGCACCGATTTTTATTTAATAGCGTAATAACGCCTATTCATATTTGTGTGTTGGCACTGAATTTTAACTTATCAGTGATACCATATACAATTAATAGTATTTATTTAAGATATTAATCATTAGCTGTTTAGTTTTTTAAGTCAAAATGTACTTTTCCCTTTGTTTTAGGTATGCATTTCAGCTTCTGAAATATCTTTTCTAAACTAGAAATAATCACATTAAGTAATAATGAACCAAGCATCGTTAAAAATAAATCGTCATATATGCAAAATACTTAGGGTCAAAAATGAAATGCGTGTCAGAATAATGTGACATTTCTAACTTTTTCTTCGACATTTGCTAACAACGTCCCCTGAAACGACCAAAAAAATCACGTGGCTGTCATCAGCGTCTAATTCAATAATGGCAAAATTGTTGAATGTGGCTCATGACCATGTTTAGGACAAATTAAGGCCACGGTGCGGTTAGAAAATATGTAATTTTCAACTTGGCGGCCTCTCTGTGTTTGCGAATCTCTAATTCAATTAGATACGTCTGATTTTAGAACTTTTTTGGATAGTTTCGAAGTTGAATGGGTTCTCGATATTTTAGTAATACATTTTTTCAATGTTAAATGATCTGTTTTAAAAAAAAATAATAACTCAATGACACTATTTATTTTGTCAATTCAGTTAACTCATAGGCACACTAATCCGATAGTAAGCTAACCAGGAAGTCATAATTATTATAATAATGTCCTTCTAAACCTGCATTAAGCTTCAGAACGTCTGCTGGTGTGATATGCCCATCCATAGTCCTTCAACTCTAGATAGGCAGACCTTGGGTTGGCCTGCGGGCGGGGGTAGCTCCCCAACGTTCGCATTGCACAGGTCACCCGAGCGAAGTCTGAAGGTCACCTAGTTTCTCGGGTGACCCTCCCTAGGCGTCACTGACTTGAGGCCTCTCTAGTCGGGGTACCCGGGGATTGGCTGGTTGATAGCCATAAGGCTGGCACCGGCTCGTCCCAATCGGGTGTGAAGGAGAAACCGGGGGAGTTTAGTGGGTTATGGACGCTTTAGTCTCGAGTCCCACACACGGCCGTAGGTGTAGCTAGCCTGCGGTTATGGTGCATATACGCATTCTCCTCCGAAAAAAAATAGGCAGACCTGATTAGGACCAACCGCTTTCCTACACAGGATGTGCCGTATTGTCTTCTCTGTCATAGCGAGTTTTTGACAAGTCCTAAGCTACCGTTGTCTTCTTATGGAACCCTAAACTACCGCAGTCTTGTTAAGGCACCTCGCCAACTTGATTGCGATTTGATGACAACTTGCGAGATTTTTTCTATTCTGAAATTCACTAATAGAATTTAATTTCGTGTGATTTGTCAAATTATATAATATTATGTTTCGTCTTTTTATTCATTAGAACTTCCTGTTTTGGACGAAAAAAGTGGGGAGAGGCAACGATCTCGATGGTATAATAATTGTGTCCCTGCATCGATTTCGGATTTGGTCAATTCAGTATTATATTTTGTACATAATGCTGAATTTACCTAATTAGGATCCTAATAACGAAACTATGTAGCAAAAAAATATTTATTCATGTTTCACTTGATTTTTTTATTTTATTTTTTATTTTAGTTTTAACTTTAAAAGTCCAAAATAAGACCGTAGCACAAATAGACTCTACCCTAAATAGAAATTTCATACGACATTCTTAAAAAAAAACCCCGTCAACTCTCGCCCGCTCAAAGGGTCCGCTTGACCCGATCGATTAACTTTTTGCCACACGCGCGCCCTCAAATAAAATCATAAATTCACCATGGCTCGGTGGCAAAAAATCACGCCCGCGGCTCCGGGCGGGGCCTGGTCAATTTATGACTATATCTCGTGGTCATTTCGACCGCTTTGCCGTTGCAGGGTTAAGCGTGTAATGATTTGTGAATTTGACGTAATGTGGTGAAAAAAAATGGTAGCTGGGTGGTTTTATGTTTCTGGCCGTAAATTGTGTGTGAAGTATTTGCTTTCCTGTTATACCAAGTTTATTTGTTCTGTAAAGAATTTTAATATTACTTAATAAGCACAAAAGATATAGGTACTTCCAAATTTTATTGCAAAGTTGTTTACATTTTCTCTCTGTCTTTGGCGGTTTAGGCTCTCCGTGAATCGTCAACCAGCTTTCATGTTAGTAACGGATAAAATTATACTTGAGTATCGTTTTAATCTTTCACGAATGTTAAAATATTGACGATTCGATTATTAGTATGTGCAACATTAATCACAATAATACAGTTGAGAGAAAAGGTATGTACGTAAATCTCCAGAGCATCTATCGCAAAGAAAATTAAATTATATAAAAGAATACATACGTGACTACTATAAAATTACTATCTCCAATTATTACTCTAAAGAATCATCTACATAACTCTCCATCACTGTCAAATTCCTTTTAAACGGCAAACATTATTAAGTAACATAATTACACCAGATTTAATACCTATAATTAAAGGAAATGCTACCCATTAACTTCGGATTCAAATTGAAATAAATCCTTAGAAATAGTAGGAGGGATAGAGCACCGCCCTTACGCACTCCGACTTTTAAAATGCTATATTTCAGAAAAAAACGTGCATATTTTGATGTTTCGCAACCGCATAATAGATGGGTGGGCTTAGGAGTAGTAATTAAAAGCAAATTTGGTTCAATAGAGCTAATCGATGATCTTGGATTTCAAATAGCTATTGTATTTTTTTTACCACACAAGTTGTGAGACTGTTGTATCAGAAGTTCTGTGTATTGTGTGTAACTGATGATTACGTTAATTTGACAGATCTTCTGTCAATCTGTCAGTCAATCAGTCATTTCTGAGGTGAAGTATACTTGCAGTTGTGTACCAACGAAAGGAGAATTATTTTAAAGAGCCTTAAATAATGAAAACCCAATACATTTTGAAACTTCTGACAATGGACTTGAACATGAATGAACTTATAATAAGTCCGTAAATTGGTGTAAGGAAACCTTTCAGCGACTACTTAAACAGAATGAATTATAAAAAAATCATTCTTAAAAATGGTTAAACTCTGCAGGAATTCAATAGTTTTTCTTAATCTGAAACGAATTATGAACTAATCATTATACATATTTAAAAATAGTTTTATTTTTATCAATAAACGCTTGATAAGATACCTACCTATTTTCAAAGGTAACAGAAGTCAACAGGAGTTTGAAATTTATTGGAAAAAATACAAACGCGTGACAAAATAAAAAAGTCATCACTTTCACTAATCAAGCTATCCATTTTAAGATAAGAATACTTTGTAATAGCCACTTCATCTTCCTAAACCATTCACAAGCTAATATATTTTACACTCACAAAAGGAAGAGACATTTTAAAGTTATCAGCATCAAATTAAGTATTTAAAAGAGTGACCATAGACTCCATTCAAAGGCCATAAAGAAGGATTTATAGTTTCCACGCGTCGATAATGTTCGACAAAATGGTCACACTCGCATTTAGTGTAACAATAGATCGGGGTGTGACAACCCTTACAATCCAGAATTTATTCAAATATCAACCTTCTACTTGATACGTTTAAACTCATTTCGACTTGTCCGTTGTCTCCTTTTAGTGTCACAATTGCAATAAGCATAAAAATATACGAAAATGATTCTTATTCGTTATGTGTTACATGTGCTTTTTGTATGGATTTAAGATGAGTTTAAGGCTTTTGGGGGTGAAGGTGTCGATATCTAGAAGGAATTAACACATTAGGTGTAAAGTTATTGCGTTTTGTTTGGCGACATCGAACGCTTTGTGTAGCCGCTGATTTTCTAGTGAAATAAGATTAACATCTTAATTATGATCGCATTAACAGAGAAAGTGTTTTTAAATGAATGGCCTTAAAACAAATACCTATAGTTTGTCGAGTGATTAACAATTTGAAACATTTCGATCTATAAACGTCTTTCGGGAATTTTTGTCAGTGCAATGTCTTCTAATATTTATGCAAAAGGATCACTAAGGAATCTTTCTTTTATCTGTCTTTCCACCACCAACATTCAGCTTACAACCCATGGTTGAGGCACAGAATATATACTAAGTTGAGGTGGCTTACTGCACTTATTGAATACAACACATTTAAATGAACGAACTAGTGGTTTGTGTAAACTATATTTTTAATTCCTGAAGTAGAGACATCGAAACGTTGGATTTATTTAATTATTCTCAGCATCTAGGAAACTCGTAGAACAAATCTTCTTGTCATTTACCATTATTCGGAGAGAAACCACAGTCCTCGACTTAAAAAAACTAACCGTTTAGCGCCTGGGGCAAAAGTAATAAACCTTTTTAGCGACACTAAAAAAGCGGAACCAAATAGTTTTTTGGCGAATTTTTATGGGTTATTAAAACAAATTAGAGTTGGGACACGGCGTGTTGAAAAAGAGCAATATTTATACGTTTCCTAAGCAATAAAACAACGCTATCTTCGTATCTAAATGGCGGTAGTGAGTTAGTAGGCTACTGAACCGGTGGGGACCCTAAAAACTATTTTATTGGAAAAATCTTGCAAAAACGAAATTTGGGCTGAATTTATTCTACAATTTTATTGTTCTATTTTTTTATTAAGTACTTATCACTATGATTTTTTGGTCGACTTAGTCTATAAGCTTGGAGTTCAGAGCTGAATCACTACTAGGTACTAGGTTTAAAGGACCTATTGTTTGATAATACATTTTGCGTCATTAGCCTATTAATGATTTAATACAAGTGTCCAATTAAACGAAACCTTTACTCAATGATATCTTTTAATAAAATATTGCCTTTACCTAAGATTTAGTTTATCTATACAAAATTTGATTAAAATAGCATGTCAGACATTGATAGTATGGATTTGACATTTACAGTCACACTCGGTTTAAAACTAATGGACGTCAGTAATTTTGACTGATAAATATGTATTTTCCTGACGATACTACGGAAAATGTCTAATAAAATAAGTATGAATATAAAGAAAAGATTACATGTATGTATTTGGAGCTACCTACAAAGTCACTAGGCCACACAAGTGCTTCCATAAAAGGCTAGGGGCGGGGCTTTCCATACCCGATATGCGCAGGCGCCGTAGTACCAGCGTGCGTACAACACCAGTTAGCAATAATCACAAGGCAAAAATCGCTTGCAATTTTCCCACTACCGAAAAGGCAACACTATGAAAATCGCACAAAATTTGCAAGCGATTCTCTCCTTAAAAAATATACCGACAGCTTTGTAACAGAACAATGCCTGTTTTTTACTTAACAAGCCCCGAACAATTGAAAATACAGCTATTTATGATGCCAGTTTCAGTTTTTTATACAAAACAGTAACAGTTTTTACGGAAAGTATGATATTTTTGATGTAAAGAAAAAGTGTTACAGTTAAAAAAGTGTATGTTAGCTGCGTATATTGAAATGCCGACTAAAATTTTTGTTAATCTTAAAAATTTCATATGGAATTATTACGTTTTTTACTTCATTATTGTAAATATTTTTAATGTTTATTACTAGTTTAGTATTTACAATTTAATGTAACTATATTGAGAAATTGTCATAGAATGCCTTTTAACATTTAAATTGACTTAAAGAACAATGCCCACGAGCCCTACAAGTTTTGGCCAACCGTGGACAGTAAAATAAATAAAAACTGAATTTTGCAATAAATAACTTTTTAATTAATTAAATTTTTGGTATTTACTAGAAGTCCGCCAGCCCTTTTATTATTTTTATGATTTAAATAGATTGTGCAAAGAATATTATCATTTCCGCAGCACAAAATGACGTATATGTACGGTCAACAGCACATCACGGTTAAAACTTGCAGTTCGATAATAGCACTTATGCCCCTGACATAAGAGTGGTACAAAGTTCAAAGTGTTACGTCGGACGTGCTCTTGCTGTACTATTCTTTTCGTTGAGTGACTGACATTGTCAGTCAATCGTCATCATGAAATGTCTTCGCTTTTGATTTCCTCCATAGACCACCGTAGACAGAGAAAACTATTTACTCGTATTTTGACAACTTTCGAATGACACTTCATGATGAAGATTGACTGTCATAATGTCAATGACAAAAATAATTGCCAGTGTTGCATTTTGAATAAATGAAATATAATACCGATTATCGATATAGATTGCGATATTAATAATTATTAGGAATTATATTTATTACAGTTATAGAAAAAGCTTTAAGGTTATTTTTGTAATAAATAAGTAATTACATGAATAAAATGTAACAATGATTATTGCAGAGATGCTTAATAATTATAAAGAGTAAAAAAAAGTTCAATCGAATAACAGGATTGACTCGATTACGAAATCGATTGTAATGTTAGATACGCCGCGCGTATTATAATTGACCTCAGTGTTAGATACTGACAACATTTTGTAATGCGGAAGTGATTTATTAATTACACAATTTATTTAAATCATAAAAATAGTTAAAGATCTGGCGGACTTCTAGTAACTATCAAAAATTAAATTAATTTAAAAGTAATTTATTGCAAAATTCTGATTTTATTTATTTTACTGTCCACGGGTTGGCCAAAAATGGGCATTGTTCTTTACGAAATAATATAACGAATTGAACAAAAATACAGTTACGGTGTTTAATAACAAAAATATTACATAAGTTTAATATTTTTTTATTTTCTTTGTAAACAGGTTTTTAATTTTCCCTTATTTCCTACAATTCTGTTTAGTTTTATTTACAACTCCTTATATGGAAATTCAAATGAAAGCTATTTTTAACTGATTGTTTGAATCGTTAAATAGGATTTATTAAAAGTTTTGATGACACACGTAAATCGCAAAATATGCATTGTTTATCTTTGAGCAACATAACAAATTAAAAATTCTGTCTTAAACAAATTTTTAAGCCATATTCTTGCCATAATATCTGTCCAGCCAGACCATCATGCCAGACTATATAATATACCTTTATTAAACCTTCGCCATATTATGTATTCTTATTAATAAATAATAATGCAGAAATACCCCTGATCATAGTAAGAGCTCGCTCAGTACCGTAGAAAGAGTACAAAAACAAACACCCCTCAGGTGCGCGGGCGCACGACAGAGCCGCGCACGCGTCGCTCGCCCATATGTCACCGCCCGCGCCCTCGGGGGAAAGCTTCGTGCCTCCTTACCCTTGCCAGTTTAACAATTGGAGTATGTGCAGTCTTGTAATCGGTACCTAGGGGTTAACTTTCAAGTTAACTACATAGTAACAACATAATAATAATATATTATGACTCGCTGGCGGCTCGATGGCGCATTTGGTAAATGATCCTGCCCACGCCGGGAGTTGTTGGTTTGAGTCCCACCCAGGACAAATATGGGATTAACATTTCTTTTGTGTCTTCCTAGATATTTATTCCTGTTTAAAGTGTTGTAAGTGTTTGCCTGTAGGTAGGTCAGTGTAGTCCAGTCAACGAAGCTCTAACTTTGCCATTTTAGATGAAAAGCTGAAACTGGTGTCAAAATTTTCGTTAAAGACTCCGTAAGAACATACAAAAAATGCAGGGTCGTGAGTCACCGGGGTATCCGGGCACCTAGGAAATCGCGTACAAAATGCGAAAATTCGCACAAACAATGTTTTTCGTTTCAATAGAATTTTTACAAAACTTTCAATTAAAAATAATTTTTATGCATTCTTCGATATCCCCAAAGAGATTTCCGTTTAATTTTTATTGATTTGGTTCAACATCAATAAGTGCACTATGTACTCGATTTCATAGCAAACGGTGCGCGATACGCGTAAATAACCTTTTCTGTAGACAAAGTAATTCTCTATATCTTTTGTCTGAAACTTTTTCTCATATTTTTGTTACTTTTCGAGATTTTCTGGAAAAAGTAATTTTTCCACCCTTTTCCATTTTTTTTTCGTATGACCCCGGTGACTCACGACCCTGCATTTTTAGTATGTTATTACGGAGTCTTTAACGAAAATTTTGGCACATGTTTCAGCTTTTCATCTAAAATGGCAAAGTTAGAGCTTCGTTGACTGGACTATTGATGTTTCTGATGCCCATTATCTCCTAAATTAGTAAATATTTTTCAATAGCTTCTCAACTGGCGGCCATTAACGCTATGACCTTGAAGACTGGCGGCCCCCCGCCAGCCCCACCCCCGCGGCGCGGAACTGTTGCATCATTCGGCCGATTTCTCAATAATATTGTACGCGATGTTTATTGACGAGGCCCGGAGACGGCGGCCCGCCAGTTGAGAGGATAGTATAAAACGAATCGAAAATCGAAACGTTTCTATTTTGATTTTTGTAGGCAACTAACTATTTTCTGTTTTATTATCTGATACACACTTAAATTATTAAAATTATGTAATTTTTGCATTCTAAGAGTCATTACAGATTAACACGTGGACAACTTATCTTTTGTTGTCTGGCACCCATAGCACAAGCTAATGCTTAGTTTGGGGCTAGATGGCCCTGTGTGAATAATGTCCGGAAATATTTATTTATTTATTTTTATTTATCAGTTAGTGGAAATCGATAAAGTCGTTAGTCCACAGAGTTTTCTTCATGCCTTAAAATAAAAATCTAAATCAATATTAGCCAGTTAAATAATAATGTTCAGCATTTCAGAGGCGTAAATAGAGTCAATAGTTTGCTTCGAAAACACGAGCACAAAGCATTTGTTTCTACCACAATTTGATAGATGATGGCAGTGCTAGATACAACTCTCAGAAATAAACACAAAATTCCAACATTTTATACATATAAGAGTAATAAGAGAAAGGTACTATTATATTATATACCTATGCACAATGATGTTTTGTTTTTTTATATAATATCATTGCCTATGCACCATGACTCTACCACATTCTTTTAATTGCCTCCTTGAATTCCGCTTCTAAAAAGCAAATACTTTTTGCAAAAAGTTTTAATACACAAAAGAAAAACCTAGTTCGACATCCATAATCTTAATTTATCGCTATTTCACTGTAACGACTCGTGATAAATCTTTATAAGAAACGGAAGCAATCTTCACGGTGAAAACAAGACGGAAACAAAATGGCGGCCGTCCTTCGACCTAGCTCATAATCCATCTGCTGTTTCCCGAATAACAAAAACGTCTCAACCGATTATCGTTTCAATATCCTGTTCGAAAATTCAAATTTCGAATTATGCTCAAATTCGCGCCAAAGCCTACCCCACTTCCTGCGCGCGCACGTGGTACCCGCACGCGTTGGACAATACAAAACTTTTTTGCGACCATTCAAATAGTAACTACCGACTAATGAATCGTATACCTCTCTCTGTCTATTTTGGAAATAATTTCCAGTTGAGAGAGGGATGGAGGAGGCGACAGTTGGCAGCGTTCGGCGTCTGCCTTTGCCATATGTTGTTGAGGTTTCGAAAATTACGTCGGTTACTGTTTCGGAATGGCGACCCTTGAGCTGTCTATTCATTACGGTTGGTGCGTCTCCGAGAAGAGCTTTCCGCAAGTGACACCTGTGGCCTTTGGTTGACAGATAAATCATACTCCATTGTCCTCGAATAAAAGTAACTATCATGTCTTTTCCGGCATTCAAATTGGCACGTGCTGATATGAAATAAAAAAGTTGTTGGAACTTTGCTTCCAAAGTTTTATTTATTAAATGTGAAATTAAGTTACTTAGATGTGATGGGAATTGGTGGTTGGGAATTATATCTCTTATCAGAAAGTTGTATTTTAGTCCGTTCCCATCCATCATGTTTTATTTCTGCGATTTAAGCATAAAGTGGTAACAGACAGACTTTCGCGTGTAGAATACAATGAATTCTTATTATAATTAAGATTTTTTTAAGCAAGTAGAGTTCATCTCGACTTCTCTTCAATCTGTCTGTCTGTCGCCGTATCAGTTTAATGAACCTTTTGTAGGTTCATGGTTTAGCTCAAAGTTCTACTCAAAGTTTGTCTCCAGATGAATGGTGAGAAACTCATTTTCTAAAGGATTTATATTTATATAATTTCAAAAGAGGAAAAAAATCATTGTGTTGATATGCGTCTCTGATTTTAATAACCAAAGACATGCGTCTACATTTTTTTCAAAGCAATCTATTAATGTTCAATAGAATCCAAGTCACGCATTCTTGACAATTACAGAAATTTCTCCGGTGAAGAAATGCTCTAATAACCCACATATAAAACTAGAAATGATATCTATAATTGTTTCACCCATGACTGATCCTGATTGGTTTCTGTTGCCGGCGCACGCGTCGAAATATTGTTGAAAAAACAAATGGTCAGTAACGGAGGGATTTCGGTTCAATTGATGAGTTTTGTTGGTTTTGGGTTTGTTAATAACTGCCTTGGGTACAGTGGACACACAAGGCGACAAAATAAACAATTACAAGTTGAAACTAATTTACCAAAAAAACTGTGCTTTTGTTCAAAATCAAAATCAAAATATTCTTTATCAAGTATTTATGAATCGTCAATTACAGAGTGACTCTACCACCGGCTTCGGAATGCAGTCATCTGCCGAGAAGAACCGGCAAGAAACTCGACAGTTACTCTTTTTCATCGCCATGTTTGTTTACAATTTGATTGTTACAATTACTGATTAGTTTTAGAATACCAAGCCATACAGTATAAAGTATAAGAATGAGACTATAATCGAGAAAAATCCGTGAGCCCTGGAAGACCAGTGCCCAAAGGTGCCACCTGCAGCACAAGTATGACGTATGTGCCAGCCATAATTTCACTCAACCTTATTAGAGGGAATGTAACCACCCGACACATAACGCCACCACCCCAAGCACATTTTAGCGAGCCTGACCGCCAAGGTTACAAACTCTTCAGGATTCTTTGAATGAAATGTTAACCCAATTGTTAGCATAATGTAATATACATTTTATTGTTTTCAAATTGGCAAGCAGAGATATCAAAAAATTACCACAATGCGTGTAAGAGTATCATAGAAATCATAATTTAAAGAAAAAAATATTTAACCCGTCTGACATAAAAATTCAAAATTAAACCATTTAAATCATATTAAGTAAATTAGAATCACAATCTCTTCTTGTGTAATTTATTTCATCACATAAAGAAAGTTTAGAAAAAGTCGTCAATTCAAAAAGCGGTCTCTGTGATCAAAAAGACCGGGCGGGTGAGATAGGGTTAATTTCCATAAATCGAAGCGCGAACTAAGTATAGCTCACTAAACGGATAGTTAACCCTTCCGAGCTGGCGAGTCTGTAAACAAGGTTTAGACGTGGTTTGCGTTACTATGTATGTAAGGCTTTATATTTTTAACCGACTTCAAAAAAGGAGGAGGTTCTATGTTCGACTGTATGTATTTTTTTTTTTTTTTTTTTTTTATGTATGTCCGTCGATTTCTCCGTCAATTGTGGACCGATTTAAATAATTCTTTTTTTATTTGAAAGTGCATAGTTCCGAGGTGGTCCCATTGTCACCATGTCAGGATCTGATGATGGGATCCCGGGAAAATCAAGGGCAAACCTCAAATTTTATAGGCGCACACTACGCGTTACTTGTTTTTTCTGAAGCCATTTAAGTTTTTGCGTCCTATAGACATCACTTTATGTTGATGAGCTGATGATGGAAGGTACAACTCCTTAACGGTTAGGAGTTAGGGGATAATTCTTTCAGTATTGTAAGAATATGTGGACCGTTATTTGTATTTCATGTACTTTTGCAGCTAAGCTGATGATGGAAGGTACAACTCCTTAACGGTTAGGAGTTAGGGGATAATTATTTCAGTGTTGTAGGAATATGTGGACCGTTAGTTGTATTTCATGTACTTTTGCAGCTAAGCTGATGATGGAAGGTACAACCATGATGATGGAAGCTAAAGGGTACGACTTCTTAATTCTTATGTCCCTCTTGCGGGCTGCATCTTTAGTTGGTCTACTGAATGGTGCTGAACACTTAATGAATACCTAATATTGTCAAATAATACAATTCTACTATTTTACTCGTATTTTCGTTATCAATATTATGAGAGAGTTTTACTCACTCCTACGTATTATTCACACTAAAAATAGAAAAATAAACAAACTTTTTTAAAAAAAAATTAAACCGACTTCAAAAAAAAACAAAAAAAAAACTACCTAAAAACACTGAAAAGCAAAAAATAATTTTAATAAGACATTCATCAAATGCGCTTATTGTCTAAGCCTATTAATAACATTAAATTGTATTTACGTGCTAGGTAGGTACCTACTAATCTGTTTGAAGTCGGTGCCAAGCCAAAGGTAATGAAAAATGATACATACCTAATAATTTATGTATTATACAGGGTTACAAATAATCCGCGGACGTAGGTACGTAGTCTGGGTACCTACTATTTGGCTTGGCACCGACTTCAAACAGATTAGTAGGTACCTACCTAGCACGTAAATACAATTTAATGTTATTAATAGGCTTAGACAATAAGCGCATTTGATGAATGTCTTATTAAAATTATTTTTTGCTTTTCAGTGTTTTTAGGTAGGTTTTTTTTGTTTTTTTTTGAAGTCGGTTTAATTTTTTTAACATTCATTCATTCTAAATTAGTTGATGAAATATTTTAAGATCACATCTTTTTACACTTTTGAAACTAAAAGTAAGGTTTCCAGAAGATAATTAGGCACTTCTGCACAATATGCAGAATATTAAATATTTTTACATAATGAAGGAAATTGATAACAAAAATTAGCAATAAATTAATGTATTTTTGTAAAGCATGGGAAAAATACCTACTAAAACAAATACGTGTAACTACATTGGTAATAAATCTATGAAAAGAAATTTTTTGGTTTAATTGAAAACTTAAATAAGTGCACTATGACGTGTACGAGACTTTGAATCAAAACTTAAACGAAAACGTAAAGTTTCTCGTTAACCCGTCCACTGATTACTCTGACGAAAGTCCGATTTAGTCATTTCGATCAAGAAGACCGTTGTTTGTTTAGCATTAAATATTATAATAGGGGTCTAAACGACCCTCGTCGGCAAATAAAGGGTTGACTCCGAATTTATTGGCTCAACATATGGACGTAATTTTTTCTTTGCCCAAATATTTGGCTACAGAGTTGATGATTTGAGTAAACATTCAGATCATTTTGTGTGATTAGTAAATTAAATATGGTTTGTGATTTAAAGTGCCATTAGGATTTTAATAGAGACATTTCGAAAAGCTTTTATATGATTTAAAATAAATAATAAGAGATGGTAGAAAGCTTATAAACTAAGAAACTTTCGGCATGGTAATATTTTGATGGGTATATAACTTGTGGTAGGTATTTATTACAAAAGTAAATTAAGTTATTTTTGACTTTAATTAGGCGTAGTATAATTTTAAGACTGATTTAGCAGACAGTTTGAAAATTCTGTTAGGTACTTACCGCCCTTGAGGTCGTGGGTTCGATCCCCGTCAGGATCCCCATTAAGTACATTTTCTTATTAGAACGTTATCGGTTTCCATCTATGTTTTCTATGTAATTGCAAATAATAAAGAAATGTTAATGCATTATTTTAGTGCATACTAGTAGAAGTCGTATTTACGTATAATTGTCAAAACTCTTATTTCATTGCAATATAAAAACCTTCATTTTTAACAGTAGGTATCAAACTCAGGAATCCAGTTACAGCCCAATACATAAGGGGCTTGTTGTTGGAAAATATGTAAGTATATTCTACAGACATGATTCACACAAACGAAATGTCTATAACTCAAAAAATAACAAAATCAATCACTACTCGGGCACGGTAGCGACATCCCGCGGCGATCTCACTGGCCGATGAGTCCAGTGACTACCGCAGAAAAAAATACTGATCGATTTGCAAAAAAACATACCGTGTCGTTTCACTTTCGTCGACTTTTGATGTGGCGCAATTTTGCACGCCCACTCAACCTGTGCCAAGGGGATGATATTGTAGAAAAAATCTGCCAATCAAAAAGAAATAGGTATTGATACAAAAATTTACTCATTTCAGATTTTATAGGTATTTATTGTTTTTTTTGGATTTTGTAAGTAGGTAAAAACTTTAAAGAAATCGATTTATTACTGACCAATATTTTATAGGCATTATTTCTTCTTCTTCTTGTTTTGTAGTTGGCATTACACTCCTGTTTAAAAGGATTACTGCTACCATTCTCATGTAGATTTTAACGAATCAAGTGTTCTTTGAACGCCACACATTACAACTTAAGTTGTAAGTTTACCCCTTTGAAAAATATTGGGAAATACTCAGAGCTATCCCACCAAAACCTAGGCATTATTTGAATTAATTGTTTGTAAAAAGGATTTGTGTGATGCGATTAGAAATACTGAAGTTCGTTAAGGGTATCAAGTAGTTAGTAGTCTTATGATTTTATCAATGTAACTGAAATAGAGTATTGCCATTACGTACTAAGTCAATTTAAAATAATTAACACTACATTAAAAACATTATATTTCGAATAGGTTACCATTCATTCTTATTAAATAGTTTGGTAAATTGATACCATATAAACAACAGCACTTCATTCATTTCAAACACCGTAATACAAACACCAAAGCATGCTCCGTACAAAACAAAAACGAAATCGAAAGAATTTTAACAATATAAAAGCCGTTGATTTGAGTATCTCCAAGAACTTCAAATTACTTATAACAACAAAGTAAAGTGCTTATTCCAAGATGCTTTCCCGCTCGAGTTGCAGAGTCCTGATTAAGTCATCACCTAAATGTGTCAACATCAGCGCTTTGGTGTCATTTCGTCCAATGATAAGTCGTTTGCAACTGCACTTCACTGCAGTTCGAGTGTTTAATTAAAATATTTCCGGGTCGAATCATCCTACTTTTTTGGCTAATGAACATGACGTGAAATTGTATTGTGTAATTCGTCGTTATCTGAAGTTTTTTGTTTGTTTCTACTAAGGGGTTTAAATGGCCTTGCTAGTAAACTCACATGAGACGTATTTTTTATCCCACAGGTCACACTTTAGGTTATAATAACAACGTAACACTTTTTAGTTTTATAACTGATGATGACAAATTGTAATGCAAAATCTACTCAAACATACAACAAGATATTTTTTATATCCACCGAACCACCCTGATAGCAATCTTTTCTTATAAAATAAGTCAATCAAACTCCCCAAATCAATTGACTACAAAATATTTTTTCACACCGACACCCGCGAATAATGAAACGGCGGGACGCCTACGTTCGAAATTTAAATCGAATTTGAACAATGGCGTCACGCAGTTCGCGCCTTTTCGGAAATGACATCTAAAGAAATGTAGACAAAAAATGTGACTTTTGTACTTACGCGCGTTCGTCGAGCTCCCGAATTAACAGATTAATTATGTTGGTACGTTTTTAATTTAATTAGAATTGTAGGTCAAGTGTGAAGGAATGTTTTTTATATTAATTATGTAGTAAATGAGTGATGGAAAATGTTACAGTCAGTAGTGAACGTAAGAGATCGTTTTTCGAAAACTTTACGTTTTTATAAGATCGAATCATCGCTGCCCCAATTCCTACCTATACCTACTCTACATCTGTGAGATTTAAACAAGTCAAAAAGGGAGTTTAAAAGAGTCGGTTAATTTTTTTTAAATCTAAATTATTACACCTCCTTTATAACAAAATGTCAATTTAAAATCACTCGCATCAAAACTGACTGACAAATGTCAAGACCTAAAAATATTTAAAAACTGCAACTTTATTAGTAATTTGCGAAAAATAAACATGTAATTTAAATATCGTATATTCCTGACCACGCCTAAGTGAAGGCATGACTCTCAGAGGTCTGGTTAGGATTTAGTCCAGAAGATGGCTTCGTGCATGGCCCTGAAGAAGACCAGCAGGATAGGCTGTGACAACACAAGGCCTGAGGGTCTGAACCCACGGATATCTTCTGAAACCTTCACTAAGGAGATTATTGAAGACGCGCAGGTTTACTATATCAAATTATGAACACAGCAAAAAAAATATACCAACAATTATGGTCTTTGCAGGCCAAAGACTTTATCTATGTTACAATAAAATTACTAATGGGTAGATGGCTACCTTAATCACCACGATTCTTAACAAAAGTAATTAATTGGCTCTCTCATGCGCGTGATGAGTTTTAAAGACACAATATTTACCCCTTATTCCTCGTCGTGCCACCAACTTGTTCCACCAGTGGCACAACAAGGAATTGTCATTCCTCGTCGTACCACTGAGTGCAGGTACATGCAGGGATGGTAGCTCTACTTAATTTCCCTTCAGATATCTATATTATCTATATCTATATACAGTGTGAGTCTTCATAAAGTGCACATATTAAAACTTGTGCACTTTTAGCTGCTTTAGAATATTGTGTATGTCACCAGTCTATCGTATGAATGAAGCATAATGCGATAGCTGCTACAGTTCCCTATGGCACAACACTCTTGAAATTAGCCACCAACAGCCTATTTTACAACACCAGTCGGCTTCAATAATAATATCTAAGCGCCCAAAGTAGTCAAAAATATCTTGGCGTCAAAGGAAAATTTACTTGACTGTACGTGTCCTACGAGGCATAGGGTTGATAACTCTTTCTTACTCGTTCAGAACTTTAGCACATCGTCGTCGTACACCCTGGCCAGGGAGAGCGAGTTCAGCAGCGATGTGGACCGGTGGATCAGGGGGAACACCTCCATGGAGAGCACTGGCGTTCAGAATAGCAGGTATATTGCTGATATTATTTAAAAGATCTGTAGGACACCGTCTACTATAATTTGTTTATGTATTACAGGGCGATTGGATTGATGAGGGTTAACAATTATGTTTTATCTATATATATAAAACTCAAAGGTGACTGACTGACTGACTGACATAGATATCTATCAACGCACAGCCCAAACCACTGGACGGATCGGGCTGAAATTTTGCATGCAGGTAGATGTTATGACGTAGGCATCCGCTAAGAAAGGATTTTGATCAATTCCCACGGGAACGGGAACCACGCGGGTGAAACCGCGGGCGGCCGCTAGTTATTAACTACAGTTAAGTAATATTTGTAGGTACTGTTGGCAGACAGATACATACGTAGCCTATTTAAAAGTAGCGACCACTATCTCATTTTCAACGAGCAACACTACACCTAAACGCTTGCACAAAAATATTTCGCGATACTTAGACCCCCTTGAAATGAAAGGCTCGAAGATTAGATGAGAAGATTCAGTATGGCGGCACATTGATCGATGCTTAAGATTCCAGTTAGCATTTTCTTCAATAGGATGGGCCACAGGTGGGGATTATTCCCGACTGCCCCTACCAAATCTGCCCCCAGTAGGAGCAGATGCGACTTTTGTGGCGGCTTACCATCAGGAAGGGTGCGTGCTTGTCTGCCAACAAAATGACGCAAAAGTAAATGCTAGGTCGTGGTTGACAATCGTAGGAAGAAATTCTGCGCATATTTTTTTATTAGGAAGCAGTCAAGATGACCTCACTCCACCTGATGGTAAGCGGATGTGATGGTAAATATAAGGTTGACTGGCTCAATAGATTATAGTACCCATTGAGCCAGTCACCCTCACCCTGAAGGCCTGCTGAGATGCCGCTTCACGCCCCGCCTAAAAAGCCCAGGATTATAGGAGGAAGGAAACACGTGAGCTGGAAGGGCATTCCATGACCTAATGGAACGGGGTAAAAGAGAGGAACTATACCTCTTGTTACGGGCCATCAGTGTCTGGATGGTATGCGGATGGCAACGCAGTCCGGCGCGTGTTGTTCGGGAGTGGAAAATGGAGGACGGGATGAGTTGGAATAACTCTTTAGAGCATTTCCCAATAGTGACGGTAGAGAACACTAAGACTGGCATATTTTCAGTTCCTCCACTAATTCTGTCACATCCCCAGGTCCTGTCTAGTCCAGCGGTCTACGCTAGCCATGGTGCCGTCGCTCCGGACCTCGGGCATGTGGTACGTGCTGGCACTCGTGCTGCCGCTCTTCAGCTTCAACCCCAACTGCACCCACTGGAGGTGCAACCCGAGGTAACTATCATGGCTTCCTACAAAATCTTGTAGTAGTAGAATAAGTACCTATTTACTTTTTATTTGTCTATTATACAGGGTGTTATGTAACCCGAGGGACATATTTAAGGAGAGTGTTCGAATCCGTTTAGAGTCCAATTCGCTATAAAAAATATATCCTTAAATTTTTGCATAATTATCCTAATAATTTATGTATACATGAACTACCTAAAAATCCCGTGTGCTGGCCGGCCGGTTACGCCCAAAACTCAAATTGTACGCGAGTACAATTTGAGTCGTACTTGAACGAGTGCACAAAATACTGTGAAGGAAAGAGTGTCCGCACGTTTCACGGATTTTCAGGAAAATTTCGACTAAGGTTATTAACAGATATTTACCAAAGTTTTTATTGGTTTATACTTATATTTGTTATTATATGAAAGCATGAACTATTTGGGGTTTAAATATGTCCCTCGCATGTTGCAATGTTGAATTCCAAAGTTAAAAATGCGGTCGTCCAAACAAAATAACGACTAGACAATAAATATAATTTGTTAACTTTTGTATATTAAATTCTTTCGGAAGGAACCCACGGCCCTATGCATAACCTACCTGATTCTCAATCACTATGCCATAACAGTCGGCAGGTAGAAAATATTATTATGTAGAAAATGCATAGTAGCTCCACCTATACATTTTATGTGAAAACTATAAAGTATGAAGCGCGCCATCTATTGGTGCTATGAAAAAGCGCCAGACGGCCGCTGACTGTTATTAGCATCAAGTTTTTAATGGAATAATATAGATGGCAGTAGTATTTTAAGCTGGACTATCCCAAGCTAAAGAAATAGGTATAATTATAATTATAAATAATACCTAATTGACGGCAGCTTTAATGCATATTTACATTATTTTTGTACCTTAAATGCTTAAAGCCTTCTCGTGGAACAGCCGACGTTGCATTTATTACCCTAATTTTTTTTTCAAATGCCTCAATTCCAATTTTGTCCTCTATAATTTTTGTATAAATTAGTACTTTTACAATGTTAGTCAGTAAATGTAAACCTCGCAGTGTGTTGTGTTACGCCCTCAGCGCCGTCCTGAACACGGCAGAACTCCTGCTCACTCACATCAGCGCCATCTGCGAGCGCATCAGGAACCACGTGCGCCGCCTGGCGGAGGAACAGGTCGCGAGGGACATCTTCGCCACGGCCATGGACATCGTCCTCGTGGTCTACGCGTTCGGTTTCCTCATCCTCTCTATGTACCAGGCTTCCATCATTGGTTAAACGTTTGGATTCATCAAGTAGTACCTACCTATAAATTACACGTACCGATAGGTACTTGAAGTGAAGTTTGCAAGTCAGTTTGAATGCTGTCCGATGTTACAAAATGTTGTTTTATTAAACTTTGGGTCCACACTTACATTTGTTTTATTTTAAGAGAATACCACCTACATCTTCGCGACTTACACTTACGGGTGGTAAGCCCATCAGTTGACTCACAAAATGCTACCACTAAAAATTATACCGCGCGGGGAACATCAGTGACGACTACCGTGTGCGGTGATTCGAGTTCATATAAATATTTTTATGTGATTTGAGTTGGTAGAGAGTTATGCAGCCCAAGCTTACCTGATGGTAAGCAACCACTGTGGACCATTGCACTGAGAGGCAGTTTACCTTGAAAAAGCATCGATCTATGTGCTGCTATACTGTACCTATGCTCCTTTAATTTTACAGCCCATGATATCGAGACCGATCACTGACTCCACATTAATATAGGCGGAACACAGTCAAAGGTATTTTGGCAATAGCATCCAAGGCAGGGATCGAACTTACGGCCTTATGGAGGCGGTCACAGAGCATTTCGGGGTTGTGGACGGTGGCCTTGCGGCGACCTTAGGTGTTATGTACTAGGCAGGTACGATGGCGATAAGGTCATATTTGAATGAGTCCGTATACATGTAGATGCTCGTGACTCGCACCATGCTTCATACCAAGCCTATGCCGCTACGTCACCACAGCTGTCCTATATAGCCCACTGATTCAATATTACTACTTTTAATGGAACAATTGGTACGGAATTTGTTTGCTCTGCACATATTTCCGGCGTCGTTCACTTCGCAAACATAGTTAATCAGCACACGTGGCGGGACTGTTTCGCGAAAGTGAAGTCATTGCAATGCGCTGTAAAATATAAATGGGATATTAATCATTATCAACATTTGCATACATTACTTAACCTTATTACAAAGTGTCATAATTTTCTGAAAGCTTTTTGTAGAGCCCATAAGAAATTACGTAAACGCAGGGTGGGAGTAGTACACCATTGACTACTCGTACAGTTAGTACACAGTACACACTCTGACAATAGTACTCGTAAAGTGTATCAGGTGTTGTTATTTATGACAATAATTAAAACTTGTTCTCCATATAGAAACTTTATCCCTTTTAATTTACGCCAAGGAGAGTCCATGTTATTTATACATATAACTGCAAAATAATGATTGAAAAATGGACCTTGCATCAATTTTTTTTATGAGGAAGCAGTCAAGATAACCTCACTTCACCTGATGGTAAGCGGATGTAAGGTCCAAATATAAGGTTGACTGGCTCAATAGAACATAGTACCCATTGAGCCAGTCTGCACTCTCACCCTGAAGGCCTGCTGAGATGCCGCTTCACGCCCCGCCTAAAAAGCCCAGGATTATAAGAGGAAGGAAACACGTGAGCCGGAAGGGCATGTAAAAAAGAGGAACCATACCTCTTGGTACGGGCCATCAGTGTCTGGATGGTATGCGGATGGCAACGCAGTCCGGCGCGTGTTGTTCGGGAGTGGAAAGGAGAGGACAGGATGAGTTGGTATAACTTTTCAGAGCATTCCTCATTGTAGAGACGGTAGAGAACACTAAGACTGGCAACGTCTCTATGTAGCTGAAGAGGTTCTAGGGTCTTATAGTCACCTGTTGATCACCGACAATACGGATAGCACGTCGCTGCAACCTGTCGAGGGCCTCCAACATGTACTTTGCGGAACCATCTATTTAAATTATTTAATATCGGAATTTAAATTATCATTATGTATCAGAATTTATTGGAGGTAATACGACATAAAATAATTATGAAAAATCACTGTATTGTATAAAGTAAAGGAACAATGATTTACTTTTTGAATAGGTACCATGGTAAAGGAATGGCCCGATATGTGGTGCATCAGATGTGGACCTAATATGCATCAGTGCGTCATATCTTGCATACGAGTTACGATTACGTTCAACTACTACTCGAGACGGCATCGAGTGTGTAAGCAATCAGGTACTGTCGCTTGGGAAAGTGCTGGTGAAATATTAATAAAAGTATGAGAAACAAAATACTTAGTAATTACTCGTATTACTTAGATTGGTTTGCGTTTCTGCAGATTATTTTTTGTTACATAATAAGGTCTTTAAAACTTGGGTCACTTTGACAAAAAGTTTAATAAGGCTTCTTAGTGATAACTAATCGAGCCGGAGACCTCTTGCTTGTGTAAGTACTAGCATTTGCGTGACCTCTGGTGTAGGCGCTTCTCTCTCAATCATTACACAAATAAAACTCTTCTTCCTGAAATAAGTTGTATCTTGTTTTTTTTTATATCAGAGGCGGCAAACGAGCCAGCGGGTCGCCTGATGGTAAGCAATCACCGCCGCCCATGGACATCTGCAACACCAGAGGCATCGCTAATGCGTTGCCGGTCTTTCAAAGGTAGTAGATTTAACCATTGCAAATTACATTAAATGCTACCAAAAAGCCTCTGCTGGAGCTCTGGACCGAGCTCAAATGGTTTTAGTGACGGGTTGGTGACGCATTTCACGCACAATGGCCTATTCCGGAGGCTAAGTTCGGAAAATCCCTTGTAAACCTGAACCTGCCTGAAGCCTCTGCGTGTTGGCTTTGGCCCCATGCATGCTTCAAAGGACCGGGTCCCCATGGGCCCGAGATTTTGTATGCTACGAGTTGTGCATGTATCAGTACGCATCAGCTGATAACAGCTTTACGCCGGCGCGCGGCTAGTCGCACCATGCTCGCCGCCACCGCCGCGCTGCTCGCGCTCGCCGCGCTACCGGCGCACGCGCAGGTCAGTGAGTTGCGCGGGAAAAATAGTAAAGTTCGTTATTGCATCTAATGAAAATCGACCAATTAAAAATTACGGAGAAAAAGGTCCCAAAACTTTAAACGTAAAAGAATAGGGGAAAAAAGTAAAGTTCGTTATTGCATCTAATGAAATTCGGCGTTTAAAAATCACGGAGAAAAAGATCCCAAAACTTCAAACGTTAAAAAATATAAAATATATTTTTAGATTTCTGAAGGAAAACAGTGTAAGCGAGTGTTATGCGTGAAAAAAATAACTAACCGTATTTCATCATGGATTATAAAATATTGATCAAATATCTGATCTCCAGTCTAAAATATATAAAAATCTTAAATGGAAATGTCCATGTCTCGTTAAATCATAAACTAAGGGAAAAGCCTTGTTTGCTAAGAAAATCAAATGGGTAACTAAAAATTTAAACGAGTTTTGGATTTTATTAATATTACAGCCATATTTTAAGCCATCTTAGTTAATACAAAAATTAACAAAAGAGGCATTTTTACCATTCATGAATTGCAACTTGCATTTATGCAAGATAATTACATAGAAACAGTTCTATGTATTTTTTTAACAACAACAAAGTTTGAATACCTATTTTTTTAACAACAACAAGGTTTGAAGAAGGAATGTGGTGAGTATTTTATTTTTCCCGTAGTAGTTTAATGGGTTGCCTTGCCTTGCTGGTCCGGTGAATTAAGTACCTGGTCCTAGGTTCTATTCCTGGGTCAGACAAAAGTTGAGTTACATCTTTCGAACATTCGGTTTGTAAAATATTCACGATAAGAACATTTTTTTAAGTTCTTAGATTGATACACGTTTATTTGCATTAACAGACACACAATATACCTACTTATAAAGCCTCTTATTCTTTCAAAGTAATAACTGTTTATTTTACAAATGAGGCATTTGCATATTCAAAAATATTCACCTTGGTTACAGTTCAGGTCAAGAACAGTAAACAGATAATTGAGTAGCAGAAACTGCAAATAATAATAGTTGCTTATAAATGTTGTCTAAGGCACGCTTTATAGTGCACAAGTGAATGCGCAAGAACAGGTGCACTCCCTATTCCCTCACTCTGATAACACCGTGGAACAGCAGTCGACAAGACCATAGAGAGATTAGAGGGTGCTTAGGGGTGATGTGTTTAATTAATATACACTTTATTATTAACGATATATAATTATAATATACTTTTAATCAAAGTGACTTTCGTGTAACATCTATACCTTGATTGCAAAGTAAGCATTTGTGTAAGGGGTATTAAAAATAAGGGCAGAAGGTATGGTTTCTTTTCTTACTGTCTTTCTTACAATAACTGTTAATTTAGTAACAAATAAATTATGTATAACCAGACACATAACAAAAACGAATATTCATCATCTTATTGTTTGTCTGTAGAACCCACGATCATCCATAAAGTATAGGACAAGGTTGTTTTTATCACCTCATGCACCATCGACCCAGTCTTAAAATCAGTCAGTCAAACACAAAGTACTCTTATAATATTAATAAAACTTATCCTACGTTTGATATTAATTAATGTAGTAGTTGTATAACATTACAAATATAAGACTTCTCTATAGTTCCAAGTTTTGTTTACATTACGCATACCGCTTCTATGATGAAACAACGATTAGATTAAATCTACCGTAGACCAAAATATGTACATAGTTTTCTTGTTACTACGGTTATTTTTGTTGGCATGCTTAAAATGTGTCTAGTTATTATTATACATAGTCAGCAAGTAACTAAACATGTTGTAAAATTGTTGTTGTGTTTATAACAGTTGTTCTTCCAAACAAAATCCTAACAATTTATCCTTTCTGACTTTATTATAATCACGATACTGTATTTTTTTTATAATTATGTCAATAGTTTTTTAATAATTTACTTTCACTTATAATTATTTTAAGACAACTATTATAATGAAAAGCATGCCTGGCTATAATAATAGAAGGAAATTTATCCAAGTGCTTGTGTGTTGCGACGGTAGCACACAGAGTCGTAAATCCGATCCTCTGTTTAACTCAAAATAAATGTAGTTGGGATTTTCTGAAACAAACTTGTTAATGACAACCCAATGTTGTTTTAAATTTTACGTTACCTACGTCCATAGTCATTTTGTGTGTTGAGAACATTTAAATATTTTTGCAAAAGCGCGAATTATACAATAAATCACGGACTTGAAATCAAAGGCTCGAAGATGAGATGAGCCTGCAGTCTGGCAGCACATTGAGCGACGCTTTCTGTGAATTGTCCTTCAATGGAATAGGCCGAAGTGGCTGCTTACCATCAGGTGGGCTGCATGTCTGTCTGCCAACTGATGTGGTATAAAAAAAGCATAATTTTAATTAATATAAGTACGGTCGTCTTATAGAAAATGCAAAAGCCACTAGTTTGTGTCTTTTCGAGTTTCAAAATAGGCTCATTGATGAGTTATCAATGAGCCTTAGGTTGGTAATATAATAATACTTTACGATTTTACCTACCTATTCGAATAGACGCATTAACCCTCCCAGTTCTATTATTATAATGTTAGTTAGTAACAGAGGAAATACTTAGTAGTCATCAGATGACATTGTCCAAACCCAAGTCCTTGACATTGACAAAGTAATTCATATTATACACAATACAATAATGTTCAGAGATGACGCAAGGCACAAACCTGAAGCATAGCCTGAAGTCATCAATATTACTGGCTCAATTGCAACTGCAAATATGCATTGAACGCGGTGGTCCAATAGACAGGTCGCAAGGCTAAAGTCGACTGCATCGTGACGTCGATGCAGCTGTATTTACGATTGACGTTAGGATTCATAAATTATGCATATTGTTTGCAGGAGGACAAATGGCTGAAATGATTTAGTGTTTTGTTATGGCTCCGTTACGTTGAGTTAGTGCTATTCGCCAATTTTTATAGGTTTTTTGATGGTTTGTTTTGTTTTAAAAACACAACACAATTTTAGAAAGATTACGAATTTTTGAGCGTGATTATTTACTTTTGCTGAATAATTAATTGCTTACCTGCGAATCCTTACACTGTAACTTTGAACCCCTGTGCGAAAATTAACTCCCTGTACAAAAATGTTAATACTCCAACCCTGGATTTATTTCAATAGGAAAAGAGCTTAGTTGTGTCACGCCAACATCAAAGTAGTCGTTATTTTGTTACAAAAATATTTGAAAATATTATAATTGATCCCAAAACTCTCGCCCTTGTATACACCCAATCTTCCAAGGGCACTCATGACCATGGCCTGCCAAGCTACTGTATCGCATGACTACCAACTTGTCTCAATATTGATAACTTTACACCGACTTAAAACAATGTGAAATATGTGCTCGTCATGCATTAATTTGCCATGCAAACATTCTTGAGGCTCTGACTCAGCTACGGTATTATATATTACTAAGTAATCTTGTAATTATGTAAATCCTGAAAAAGTTGCATTGTATTGAGTAATTTGTTTACATGAACTGCTTAATGTATAAGTGAGCTGCTAACAGTCAGGTTGATCTCAGCCGGTCTTCTGATAAATTATGTAGTTGTATAAAAATCTTTAAAAAAATCTGATTGTACATTACAAAGTCTGAAAACCTTGAAGACCAAAGAGACTACAATATGCCAACAAAGAAACTGGTGTTTTCCTCGTGCAATATGCGATCTATTGCTTCCTGCTGGTGAACTTCTAATTTACTTTATTTGCTAGAAAAACTGATGTAGAAAATGACATGTTCTGGCATTTTTAGGGTTCCGTAGCCAAATGGCAAAAAACGGAACCCTTATGGATTCGTCATGTCTGTCTGTCTGTCTGTCTGTCCGTCCGTATGTCACAGCCACTTTTTACCGAAACTATAAGAGCTATAATGTTGAAAATTAGTAAGTAGATGTATTCTGTGAACCGCATTAAGATTTTCATACAAAAATAGAAAAATAATAATAAATTTTGGGGGCTCTCCATACTTAGAACTGAAACTCAAAAATTTTTTTTTCATCCAACCCTTACGTGTCGGGTATCTATGGATAGGTCTTTAAAAATGATAATAAGGTTTCTTATATCATTTTTTTCTAAACTGAATAGTTTGCGCGAGAGACACTTCCAAAGTGGTAAAATGTTGGTCCCCCCCCCTGTAACTTCTAAAATAAGAGAACGATAAATCTAAAAAAAATATATGATGTACATTATTATGCAAACTTCCATTGAAAATTGGTTTGAACGAGATCAAGTTATTAGTTTATAAATTTTTGGGGCTTCCCATACTTAAAACTGAAACTCAAAAAAAATTTTTTTTTTCAAACCCTTACGTGTGGGGTATCTATAGATAGGTCTTTAAAAATGATAATAAGGTTTCTTATATCATTTTTTTCTAAACGGAATAGTTTGCGCGAGAGACACTTCCAAAGTGGTAAAATGTTGGTCACCCCCCCTCTAACTTCTAAAATAAGAGAACGATAAAACTAAAAAAAATATATGATGTACATTACCATGCAAACTTCCATTGAAAATTGGTTTGAACGAGATCAAGTAATTAGTTTTTTTTTAAAACGTCATAAATCGTAAACCGCAATTTTCCTCTCATTCAATCAACTCAAATATAAAAACGTCGATCAAACTTACAAAGAACTACAAGAACTTTTATATTATGATGATACTTGCTGCTACGGAACCCTTCATGGGCGAGTCCGACTCGCACTTGGCCGGTTTTTTTCAGAAAGATTGTACAAAGGCTACTTTTCATACCAAAAAAACTGATATTTTGTGTAAGTGATGTGATTCAACCTGGTCGAAACCATGGGCACAATTAGTTTCAAAACACACAATGTGCCAGACTATCTACACCATTCAGTGGTATCAAATTCAAGTTGCACTTGCATGGGCAAACGAGCAAGTGGGTCACCTGGATGATAAGTGATCACCGCCGCCGCCCATAAGCACCCGAGACCCCCTTGGGGTCACAGGCGCGTTGCCCGCCTTAAGAGACGACAGTTATTAGGTCTCATATACCCAGTAATTTCACTACCTTAAGTGCCCTTTCCCCGTAACACAGAAATGCTTGACACACTTCTATTTCACGGGAAAATATCTGGCACTGCGGTGGTACCTAGACGGCCCAGTACAGGAACCTACCACCTCGTAAAAGTATCTGTGTACTTACCACCAACCAACTTATTACGGTTGTAAGAAAGGTTTATATTATTATGTTCCACATCACTCTCCCGTTCATTAGATTAGGTAAGTTACTAAGCATGGCAAGAAATGGCGGTATACTTACATCAATAAATTGCGTAAGTGTTATTTTTTAAAACAAGAGAATTATGAATAGACTTGCTTTGCCCAATGTCTTTTTGCCGTTTGTGGTTTTACGAGTAAATAGGGGAAGTAAATGGTGAAAAAAATGACACGCTTCCATATTTTGCAATTAATCTGTGAATGCCATCCACATCTAACAGCGTGGTTAATCGTTAAACTATTGATTTCATGGCATTACTTTAATAATAATACATAATTCCAGTGTAATTTATTGCTCTAGTGAACGAAACAATGACATAATATTAGAACCAGGCATGAGCAATTCCCGTTATGAGCAATAAATAACACATTGCACATTGATAACACTGATGCACTTGCACACGGTCTCATCAACCTGCCCTTGGCTGCGCCGCAATGCAAACACCTGGTAGCGTTTGTAAAATAAACAGAGCTCTATTAACTAACGCGCTCTCTAACTGGTAGATATGAAGTTATGTTAAATTGCTGTAAAACCTTCATGTACCTACTCGTAAATGTATCAATGATAACATATTATGACAATATCACCTAGTTTGATGTAAAAAATTGCGAAGGAGAATGCGTTTTATTCGGCCATAGATCTTGCGGCCATGTGTGGGACTCGGAACCAAGGACCATCCTATCTACCCACACTATACTCCCCTGGTTTCCCCTTCTCACCAATAATAAAATAAGTGCCTACGCGACTTTTTACTCTAAGGCCCTCCGTACACAAGGCAACGCAAATCTTCGATACTCGCATTACATAATATTTCTATGGATACTCGACGATTTTAGTCTCCAAGCGACTACCGCCATACAAACGCGAGTCGCGGGACGAATGTCGGCGAACGCAACTAGTGTACGAGCCTCAATGAATTAGTATGGCTGTAGTCGCTTGACTAAAATTGTCGAGCCTTGTGTACGAAGGGCCGTAAAAAAGACAAGTAAGACTAGCTGTGGCCGTGTCTTCTTCTGCGTGGATTGTAGTTTATCACAGAACCAATCTTACAAGAGCATCTATAATATAATACTCAAAGGTGACGGACTGACTGACTGACTGACTGACATAGATATCTATCAACGCACAGCCCAAACCACTGGACGGATCGGGCTGAAATTTGGCATGCGGGTAGATGTTATGACGTAGACATCCGCTAAGAAAGGATTTTGATCAATTCCCACGGGAACGGGAACCACGCGGGTGAAACCGCGGGCGGCCTCTAGTGTATGATACAATTGCACCATGATCCAGAAATTAGCAAGTCCAGTTATTATCCGATTCAAATACAAGGATAATACCTTTTAGAACTGAGCAACAAATAACGTCAACTGCGCCTGTCTGTAACGTTAGCAGCGCATTATTTTGTCAGTGTGGTGTGTACTGTGTCAGACATCACTGTCGCGTAACGCAACTCCAAAAGGTATTATCCTAATAAATAGCATTTGAACTAGATAGTACATTGCATTACATTGAAGAGACTGCCATCTCACCTCCGTAACCCTTGACAGAGAAAAAACAAAAAATGTATCATAATGGCTAATACAGCCATTCAACTCTTTTCTCACGATGTTAGCCGTCACATGACAGCCGGACTAGTGATAAAAATACGCACATATAAAATACAGACGAATCCATTTCGTGATTTCTACCAAGCTTAAGCATGTGAAGCGACATTTGAAACCGTGCATAACATCCTAAATGCATTAGATTAATTTATGATCTTGTCAATTATCCTAATAGATGCAGTTAGAACTTGTGGCCTTATATTTCAAGCTGATTAGCGATTCGACGCATCTGGATCGATGTTCGGATTCATTTCACGAATGTCACCACGTGGTCATTGACGGATCTCTGGCTATCTCGGGATGTTACTTGGAAAACCTGGCAACGTGTGCGTTGACTCACCGGAGATTGGCTCTCATCATGTTGACATTCACTCGTCATTTTCATTTGGTCAGATGATTTTACTATTGTCATTTGATTCAGATATTCGATGTAGTATGAAACTATGTGTATACTTTTATACTAATATTATTAATTGGATTTGATTGTTTGTATTGAATAGGTTCCGAAACTACTGAATCGATTTGAAAAATTCTTGCACCGTTGGAAAGCTACACTATCCTCGGACAACATAGGTTACGTTTGATCCCGGAAATGTAGGGGGTGGATAGTTTAAAAAAGGAAACGAATTAATTGGTAATAGGGTCGATTATCAGAGAAATTATCCGATGACCGGCTGATGATGATGATGATGATCCAGAAAAAATAACTTGCCCGGGTTGAGAAGTGCCCCAAAACGTTAAAAGGCGTTGTTTCTATTCCGATCAGTTCTTTTTGTAATGGTCTGGGCAAATGTTCAATATAAATTTAAAGACCTATATCCAGATGCCTCACTTTTGAAAAAATTTTTTTTTAAAAGCAAAACCTAACCTTGTTAACAGAAACCTGATCACTCAAAATATAATTTTATTGTTTTTTTACTGTAAATACATAAGCGCGGAAGATGTTTAACGACGCCCAGTTTCCTTTGTAACGATACTGCAGTGACTTGGTTTACTGCCGACCTCCGAGGTGCGAGGTCGCCCCAATGGGAGCACTAGCCTACTAAGCAACTTTGTAGCGCATTCTTTGTCAGAAATAGACTTAGGAATCATTCATTTTGAGAAAAAAAAAACTATTTTTTATTTATTTATATTTATTTTGAAATTGGATTTGTGAGACAATAGGGTTTATTGTAGATATCGAGAAGTCTATTTTTGACTTGAAAAATTTATTACTAATGTCAGATTTAAAAAAACCGTAATCCTGCTAAACACTGTCACAAGTTACTAAAACTACAAATAACACCTAATAAAAAAAGGTTTTTGGGTTATGATCAGAAAGAAAGGTAAAGAATGTATTGCTTTGATGCAATTTTCTTTCATGTTTTGCGCCATAAAATTTCAAAACTTACATTGTGGAAGCTTAACCCATAAATATTTGTAATTCACTGGCCTGATCCAGGGTTAAAATGTATAGCTACTTTTGTGTTGATTGTCATAATTATTAAACAACACTAAAATAGTGTACGCCTTCATTTCAATCACAATAATTGTTGTATGTTTTTCTGAATGCTTGTTGAAAATGACAGTAATAAAACTATTAGGAATCTTGTTAAATCCTTTGAGCAAAGTCATTAGGAAACACAATTTAATTACACACATCTTAGTTGTTCTTCCTGCTTGATTAACACACGTAACATACCAATCAACTTATAGAAAGAGCAAGAAGTAATTTAATTAATGTTCCAAGTTACAAGGTGTAAGGTTATGTAAACTATTAGCAAAGGTGAAGTTTACGTTGTATTTACTATTCGATCGCGCCGGTCTATTTTTAAACCTAGATTTATCGTGGGACCTAACTACGCTGTGTTAACGTCACGGGAATGATTATAGTTTTTTTATTATGTCATTAATTTGCACAATTTTATCGCGAGGAAACTAGTTTTCTTCGTCAAATTTTTGAGTTATAATTAGGTGCCGTGCAACTATGAAAACTGGCCGTGAAATCGTACGTTATTGCAAAAATGTTTTTATGGTTCTGAAAACACTACACACAATTATTTTTCAGTCTATTCAATAATCATGATTAGTCAAGCTTGAAACCTTCTATATATTCGCAAAACGCATTTTACACAAAACGGCCCCTTTGGTGGATAGTGTGTGGGGATATGTGGGACGCTCAGGCTCTCTTGCTTGCGCCACTCAGCCCTTATATTTGAAGAGCCACCGGCAGAGTGACCCACTTAACTCCCAGTACATCCTCACCGTAGCCTCAGATGATGGGCTTGAGTGACATCCTGAATTTAATGCCCTGATCAGGCAGAAACCGCTACATAAAGATATTACTTGCTTCTGCAACCGTAAAGACTATCTTCTGCACTAAGAATGTTCAACACAAAATGCTTAGAAAGAAACCAAGCACATTCTAAAGGTTACTCAGTAATACAGTAGATATTTTTGTTCTTTTCTAGGACGCGACAGTATGGGTCGACGTAAATCCAACGACAGACGACATAGAGGATGTAGAGAAAAGGTACACGCCGGAACTAGAAGCTGAGCTTCAATCTGCTAAGGTAATTTAACATTCACTGTTCCAACTAATATTTTCGTCAAACGATCCGTTCTCATTTATGAATCCTTTAGTTTTACAAAATTTTCTCAATGGTATAGGTACAGACCCAGCATACCACCAGTAAATGGTGGCCGATCGTATTGCAGGTCCGCAGAGATTTCATCTCAATACAGCTGTACACAGATAGCGAGGGATCTACAGTAATTCCATTTGTTAGGATTTGTAGGTCCAAACTTCACTAGAGAAAGATTTCTAGAAACAGTGGAAGTAACTACAACAATTAATGATCTATGTTGATACGTGGAAGAGCCATGCTCCAGACAGGTTCCGTCTGTCAATCGATGTGGGCCGGCTACACTGGGATAATTCCATCCTTACAGACATCCGACGAATGAGTAATATCCTTCGTTTGGTGAGTGCGAATTGAACTTCTTCCTTCCTCTTTCCAAAACACAACAACAACACATCAAATACATTAGTCGTTAGGGTGCTCATGGGCAGTAGTAGCCACTTACCATTAGGTGTGACATTTACTCATTCAGTTGCATTTTTCATGTAAAAAGTGGCTTCAATGAAAGCACTTGCTAAAGTCTTCATAAACGTTAACATGATCTAAGAACACAATTACCTTCATCAGGCAAAGTATTCCATATTATGATAAATGCCGTTTGTTCCAGGACGATGCTCTACTCCTATACACGGAGTTCTCCGGGCGAGCGGGTCTGGATCTGACGGTATTCCTCAAGGAGATGACCGGCTTCGCGGACAAGACCGTCCGCTCGATGGACGACAGGATCCTGATCAGAGGGGTGCGTACAATCACTTTTAACCGCTAATTAAAAAGGCTGGTTTGGGAACAGCGATAAGTGTATAATAACACATAGAACACAAGAAAAGTTTGGGGTTTTGATACGAAACTATGTACAAGAAAACCGAGGTGGTTCTTCTTTTAATTAATTTGTATATTTTTTGTTCGTTGTTTATTCTCACGTTTACAGGTTTTCGCATTTTTTTAAACTATCGTTTGGTCCTAATGATGGACAGGACCTTTTTGTGGAAGATAATGGTTTTAAGCACCATAACCGCTTACAGCAGGCTAGCGAAACCTGATGCAGCCGTGTATTGGACTCGGGACTAAAGCGTCACACTACCAACTAAGCTTTCCCATAATTTGTATTCTTACTCCGAATTGTTACTCGTTTGAAAAAAAATCAAAAATCAAAAAAATCAAAATATTCTTTATTCATGTAAACTTGTATCAAGTATTTATGAATCGTCAATTACAGAGTGACTCTACCACCGGTATCGGAATGCAGTCATCTGCCGAGAAGAACCGGCAAGAAACTCGACAGTTACTCTTTTGATTTCTTGAAATGAAATAGACACTTAAGTTTAGAAAATTTATTAAATTTTATTAAGATGGCGGTTATAAAAATTTACGCTTGAATTTAAATGATTCTAAAACCAGAACAAAAGCTCATGAAATGATATACACTGCATCACAATATGCCTGACTAGGTATATGGCTAATAAATGGTTGGGACAAGGACATGATGACAATAGTATAATATTTGCCAAGATTGATAACGATCTGATTCATGTATTATAATATTCAAGATGTCTAATGTACATAACAACTATGATGCATTTCTAAGAACTATCGACAATTATATCTATTTTTAAGCAGTTGATAAATTACTGATACAGTAATATTTCTTAATTGAGTAGATACTTACAATGAGTATGCTCATTTTCAAATGTGTATCTACCTATCCGGTAACAAGTGAAGTAGGTAGAGTGATATTAGTGGGAAGGGAATTTTCCGATCAAAGATTAATTATGTAAATTGCCAGTCTTAGTGTTCTCTACTGTCTCTATAATGGGGAATGCTCTGAAGAGTTATTCCAACTCATCCCGTCCTCCCCTTTCCACTCCCGAACAACACGCGCCTGACTGCGTTGCCATCCTCATACCATCCAGACACTGGTGGCCCGTACCAAGAGATATAGTTCCTCGTTTTTGCCCCGTGCCATTAGGGCATGGAATGCCCTTCCGCCTCACTTGTTTCCTTCCTCCTATAATCCTGGGCTTTTCAGGCGGGGCGTGAAGCGGCATCTATGCAGGCCTTCAGGGTGAGGGTGACTGGCTCAATGGGTACTATGATCTATTGAGCCAGTCAACCTTATATTTGGACCTCACTTCCGCTTACCATCAGATGGAGTGTGGTCATCCTGACTGCTTCTTTATAAAAAAATATTCAAAAAGTAAATCATTGTTCCCTTACTTTAAACAATACAGTGATTTTTCATAATTATTTTATGTCGTATTACCTCCAATAAATTCTGATACATAATGATAATTTAAATTCCGATATTAAATAATTTAAATAGATGGTTCCGCAAAGTACATGTTGGAGGCCCTCGACAGGTTGCAGCGACGTGCTATCCGTATTGTCGGTGATCAACAGGTGAGAGTATAAGACCCTAGAACCTCTTCAGCTACGTAGAGACGTTGCCAGTCTTAGTGTTCTCTACCGTCTCTACAATGGGGAATGCTCTGAAAAGTTATACCAACTCATCCTGTTCTCTCCTTTCCACTCCCGAACAACACGCGCCGGACTGCGTTGCCATCCGCATACCATCCAGACACTGATGGCCCGTACCAAGAGGTATGGTTCCTCTTTTTTACATGCCCTTCCGGCTCACGTGTTTCCTTCCTCTTATAATCCTGGGCTTTTTAGGCGGGGCGTGAAGCGGCATCTCAGCAGGCCTTCAGGGTGAGAGTGCAGACTGGCTCAATGGGTACTATGTTCTATTGAGCCAGTCAACCTTATATTTGGACCTTGCATCCGCTTACCATCAGGTGGAGTGAGGTCATCTTGACTGCTTCCTCATAAAAAAAAAACGACGGGTTGCACTCCGGGAGTGCCGGCAGAAGTGAAAACCTAAATATTAACGTTGTGCATTTTTGATATGTATTTTGGAATGGTTAGGGATTTAATTGATTGGTAGAGGTATAAAAGTACTATCATTTATGTGGTAAAATCATGGTAAAATACAATATTTATTTATTGCGCTGTCGTACACAAACATGACAATTTATATTACATTAAAAAGTTTATCTCTCAAATGTAATCAGAAACTTTTTCAGACTTATCAGAAACTCCTTGCTGTGACACTGAAACGCCATGTAATAAACGATGATAAAATGATTGACAACCGTCAATGTCATACTTTTTGATTGACAACTATTTATTTTCTAAACAACGAAAACAAAGTTTGGAATTTACAACTAATTGCATACTGGAATCTGCGGATAAACTTTTGAATTTGGAGCAATCGGCCAAGAAATGATTCCCTTTACAGAATCCGCAGACTCCCGAATCGTTAATAACACGAGTGGTGTTACAGTAATCAACATGTCGCTTTCGAGGATGTTTACTGGGAATTTGGGGTAACAAGCCAAACTGTGTGTGAGAACGAGCCTCTTGTCGCAGGAAATCGGACAGCATTTCCAACTTCATACGACCTGATGCATGCTCCGCAGCATAGCGGATCCAAAGACTGCGGAGAAGTGGTGTTAATTTCCACAAAATACTGTTATATAATTCCGGCGAATAAAGATATTCCAAACTTTTTAAATGTTTTATTACGGCAATTAAATTTTGAATTTTGCAGGATATCAAATTAAGGTCTTTGTGGTCACTTTGTAGCATAGGAAGCATACGTTTATTGCCCGTGTTACTATAGGAAGCGACCGCACTGCGGCTATAATAGTAGAAGAGGTCACACTTGACAGTTCATTTATGCAAAGGAAAATATACCTTACGCTAAAGGAATAAAACTCAAGAAAACAACATCAGTTCCTATTAATACAATTATTTACTCTACTCCTGATGTACATATGAAGCACTTTTCTTTGCATAAATGAGCTGTCAAATTGAACAAAAAACCATTATTGTCTATAGACCGACAAACTATCTGTTCCGGTGGCGGTGTCGCTACTGTCTATTTAAAACTGTCATTAAATATCGTTTTTGCATTGCATTTCACGTAGTTCCAATTTTGGCCACCGGAACAGATAAGTTTGTAGAAAGCACGTGTCGGGACTTCAAATTTTATATGGATTTTCGATCAGGTCACGTGACACATAAATCCTGACGCGAGTTTAACATTTTTTCCCCATACAAAAAAAGTGCACAACGCCGCTAAAGAAGTTTTCACTTCAAAAAACATTAAATTACTGCCATCATTTAAGAAAAGGCAAATTACAATTTTTCTTTCTCGGAGCGTTTTTTCTCGATCCATGATCCAGGATTTGACCAGTTCAGTAACTAGGTACATTAGAGCGACTGAAATCTCACCTTCCCAACAGGGGATTTGGGCTATTTAGGTCATGGCTACACAGCCATTCGACAGAGCTTTTCCGACGATGTTTTCTGTCACCGTCGAGCTAGAGGTGCACATAAAAATTCCATAGTTTTGCGCAATAGCACAGTTATTATTAAATATAAAATTAATATTTGATTACAAAGTAAGTAGCATAAACACTTGTGTTAACAAAAATATATTTGCCACGCTGAATATTACTATGTATACATTACATATACTTAATGCCTCATGGCATAACAGAAATAACACAGGGTACATCTCTCCTTATTTATCATTTCCCTGCCACCTCTGGCTATTAGGAGTTGTCGCTATGGTAACGGGATGCAGTCGTGATGCAGCCAGCCCGGGCCCTCACGACGATGCACTAGCTGCGCCTCCGTCACGACCGACACGACTAAGGAGCATAAATATACTATTTGGATGCACGTCGAACGTAAAAATCAAAATAAAAAGAGTAATTTTTAGGGTTCCGTGGCCAACGGAACCCTAAAAGAGAGACACTTCAAAAGTGGTAAATGGGTCCCGCCCCCCCCCCCCCCCCCCCCCCCGACCACAAACTCCGACCCTGTAACTTCTAAAATAAGAGAATGATAAAACTTAAATAAATATATCATGTACATTACCATGCAAACTTCCAGCGAAAATTGGTTTGAACGAGATCAAGTAATTAGTTTTTATCTACATCCATACCATAATATCGACGGTTAAAAGGAAATAGGGGATAAGCGACAAAAGATGAAATGTTCAGGAGAGCCGTTCAAAGTTTTAAATTTTAGAAAAACTGACGTATTTTTGTCATTTATTAAGATATTGTGAAAAGTGAAACAGATATAAAATCAGATAGACATGGTACAGTTACTGGTATTCTTAGTTTTAGTGATTTGACGTTATTTAAAGTAGTTTTTGTCGCTTATAACCACAGCTGACCACAGCTTTTAATTTTTGAGTGAGGAAATATGGCATAAGATACAAATGACAAAATCAAATAATAAAGGATAAGAAGCATATGCGACATTCCAACTTATCATTTCACAAGGTAAAAGGGTATAAGCGACTAGACCGTTCAATCAATATTATAGGAAAAGAAGGATAAGGTACTTTTCATAGTGGTTGTATAAAAGATAATAGGGCACAAGAAACAGTCGGCATTCAAAACAATACCAGGATATAAGACATAAGTTACGCACAATGTCGCTAATGAAGTAGCGCAACCAACACAATCCTTCATGAAAATATCTAAAACAGATATTACACGACACCGTAATTGAGTCTCTAACTTCTAAAGTAGGGTGAAATTGCTTGGGAGTAAAATTTCACAGAAACATACTAAGGATCTATCTTAATAAGAGGCATATTACAGTATACCCTGCTATAATTTTACACTATATGGTAGATTTAAAAGATAATAGCTCGTCATTTCATAGGTATTTACTAACGAGCAGTAGTACGATTTTTATTGAAATAAAAAAGGAGTTTTTGTTACCTACTACTTTTTAATCAAGAAAATCAAAATTAACCCCCTTACTAATAAAAACACGAATCGCATGTTTCCTGAAACGTTGTTGTTTTACAAAGATACCATGTTTTGTTTAACGGTGCCTTTTGATTTTAAGTTGCGAAGCTATCTTTATTTTTGTATAATGTTTATTACTTTTTTAAATGTTTACACTTTCTGTCAAATGTTGACAGCGTTATGAAAGAAACAGACAAAACAGTGTTTTAGCTAAAATAGGTCTTTTGTTCCCACAAAGGACTATAAAAAACATTGTTTTCTCTTACAACTAAGAACGCTTACTATCTATTATGGCATCGAAACTCGGTTCAATTTTGAAAACCCGGGTTTTTGGGTACAGTAATCAAAACGGGTTTTGATTACTCTACCCAAAAACCCGGGTTACCCGGGTTACCGGGCTACCCGGGGGTAGGCCGGTTTTTTCGAGCATTTCGAGCTTTTATTGTAATTATTTAAAATACACTAATCTTCGTTTACTTTATATATTGATATCCTGCAATGAGTACAAAATATAAAGGATGAGGAAGAATTTAAATAAATTAAACAGTCTTTACAAATTACAAATACAGTTTTAACGTTTAAAAAAGTGATGAAGATTTATTTTTTCTTCAGAATATCTTAATACTTAGTAAGTACTTAATCTAGTCTTTTTTAAATTACAGGCTTGCAGAGATTAGTTTTAACATTAAATGAATTATTTTGGTAACATTCTCTTCTATCTATCTATCTAATCAGCCCGTATACACCCACTGTTGAGTATAGGCCTCCTCTTTGTCACGCCAAGAATTCCGATCTTGTGCAAGATTCATCCAGTTGACACCGACGAACCTGACTACATCATCTGACCAAACGGTTTGGTTTTTCCGTTCACTTATTGTATTTAAAAAGCTAATAAAAATAATATCTTTCAAAGACATTTTTGTATTATCAAAATCTGTGGGATCAGTTCCGAAATCCTGGAAACTTGCTAACGTGCAGCCTTTGCTCAAAAAAGGCAGCCGTACAGCTGTCCCTCAAATTACTGATCAATAGCCATAAACTCCATTCTCTGTAAGGTAATGGAGCGTACAATCAATAACCGCTTGCTTGCGTATTTAGAAGGTAACGACTAACGATCTCCTCAGTGATTCACAATTCGGGCTTCGAAGAGGTAGGTCCACTGGGGACCTTCTTATATACGCAACGCATTTATGGAGTGAGGCTATTGAAAACCATGGTGAGGCCATTGCTGTGTCCTTGGACTTGGTCTTTGACAAGGTCTGCCACGATGCCCTTATTGGCAAGCTTCCCTCCTATGGGATACCCGCTGCAGTTTGTGCTTGGATAAAAGATTTTTTGACTGGACGTCGCATCAGAGTAGTTGTTGATGGGTTCTCCTCCGGCTCGCGAAAAATAAATGCTGGCGTCCCTCAGAGATCTGTACTCTCGGCTACACTCTTTCTGCTGCACATTAATGATATTTTGGCTACTCCCGGAATTCAGGGGTATGCTGACGATAGGGCGGTAGTCGAGAGATACTTGTCTTATGTACATACAGGTAGCGGTGAAACTGAGGCCTTAAGATCAGACATGGTGAACAAGTTGAATCAGTCTCTCCAAGTTGTCCCAGACTCGGAAGATGCCAATTTGATCAGTTTGAACCCCATCAAAACGCAGGCGTGTCTTTTTTCCACCAAAAAAAGCGCATTTGAGATGGCTCCCTCTTTTCGTGGCGTATCTGTCCCTCGATCTGACCGACTCTCTCTGATATTTGGTATGGAATTATCTTCCAGCCTAAAGTTTGGGAGCTTCAAAGAGTCTGTAGCAGCGTCTTCCTATAAAAAGCTCGGAATCCTTTCCAGAGACAGGCGCTAATTCACTGCGAACAGCTCCTAAACCTCTAAAGAGCTCAAGTTCGTTCCTGCATGGAATATTGCTGCTATCTTTGGGATGGTTCTGCTCGATACCAGCTAGCTGCTTTGGACTCTATTGAGCGGCGTGCGAAAAGGCTTATCAGTGGCGATACTTTGGTCGAGAGTTTGAAGAGCCTCGATCATCGTAAGAAGATTGCTTGCCTCTCCGTATTTTACAGACTCCACATTGGTACTCTCCAAAGTGGAGTCTGTAAAATACGGAGATATCACACTCGTGCTGCTCAGCTGCACGATTTGGTTCGACCAGCTCCGTTCCATCATCGAACTACTAAACTAAGCGATTTGCTTCATCTTTCTTGATACGGAGTGCGCGGGAGTGGAATTCTCTGCCGGGATCTATCTTTCCTACACATTACAACTTGGGACTCTTCAAGGCCAGAATTAACGGGCTTTTTCTAAGCAAGCGCGCTCCATCGTAAATCGCATACCAATCCTGTGGGTCCCGATATTATTAAATATAGGAGCGCACGAGTCTCGCTTGTTCACGCTGTCACAGCGCGCGGCTGAGTGTTGCGGGGGGACAAGCGACGCGTTTAAAACTGGTTTTTGTGGTATCCAATAGCATAAGCCCCGACTCGTTATTAAATCCTTGTTTGGTATTGCGGTATAAGCGACGTATACGTATGATTGTAGAACGCGGAAATATGTTATAATCGACACCATGATACCAAATCTAATTTAAGTAATATGGAATTAGCGACAATCGTTTTTATATTAGTAAACGGAAGTAAGGTATAACCACCAGTGTCATTTGAAAATCAATTTAGGTAATAGGGCATAACCGACTTGGCTGTCATTAAAAACTGAATGGAAATAGGGGATAACCGCCAGAGTAATATAAGTAATCAGTGTGTATATAGGGCACAAGCGCCATAGCTTCTTGGCACCCTTGTGAAGTAAAAAGGTATTACCGACAACAAACCCAAATTAAATCATTTTTGTAGGGGTACAATCACCTTTACAGCAAAAATGACCAGAAATTTCGTCGGTTAGCAAAAATAACACCATGAAAATGTATTTTTTTGCTTGGGCATAAACGCCAAAAAAGTCATCGTAGAGCCATGGGAGTAAGCGCATTCGAAAGAGCAGAAAATTTTAAGTCCAATGGCATATATAACTCATTTTTGACCAAAATGTCGCTTATGCCCTATTTCCTTTTAACCGTCGATATGTATATTTTATAGTCAGGAGCGATGAGCAAACGCCCTACATTTAGATATAAGTATCTGTGGCTGCATCGTAATGTTTTCATTTTAGTATCGGTAACCGATACTTTAATTACATCTCCATTTGAATACATTAGTCATACAGTTTTCTGTTATATGGTAGAATTAATTACAGGTAAAATTTGCCGCCATAACAGCCCTGGCTGTGTTCAGGCAATATTAATGAGGGAGACAGAACTTGTAATTAAAGGCTCGAAGATAAGATGAGCCTACAGTCTGGCACCACATTGAGCGACGCTTCCTGATGAAGTATCCTTAAATGGAATAAGGCCGAAGTAACTGCTTACCATCAGGTGGGCTGGGTGTGTCTGCCAACTGATGTGGTAAAAAAAAAATACCAGTAATTCTTAGTTAGAATGGGCACAGTCAGGGGAACTAAACTAATTTTCTGATATTTAGTTTTTAGTTTGTCGCGCAGCCTGTAGGTGTATTATAAGTGCCTTGGACACGATCCTCAAAATGAATGCAGTAATATGCACCAGATAGTCTCGGGTCATATAGGTCAGTTGTGAGAGTCGCTTTTCATTAGTTAAAATATTCAAAACGGCGACCGGTTTCGTAATAAACGAGTATACTCACAGTCGCAGGTTCGATGTCCGCAGGGTACAAATAATCTGCATGAATAAATCTGTTTGTTACGTATAACTATAAAAAATTCCGAAAAAAAGTGAACATCTAAACTGTTTTCGTAACATATTATGAAAAACAAAACACATGGAAAAATAACCGCGCTGCATACACATACCATTTTACTTACTCAATTGTTATTTCTACTTGCTTATATTGCGATTTTATTTTTGTTTAAGAATAATGCTTACAAATAGTTCTCACACTCAGGAAATCCCTTTTTATGGTGTTCTAACAGGTATTGAAAACACGGTCCCACGCAAATATTTGAATCAGTCAAGTATTTATCAACAACCGTGCTTTCTTGAAAACAAACTATGGTTAATGTAAACAATACATTCCGAAATTTGGTAACTTTCTAAAAACAGTGATTACGAATCAAAACAACCTAGGAATTCGTGTGGTTTTCAGGAGAAAATACTATATCAATGAGTATTCAAAACATGCGCAACAACATAGTTGCAATGCGATAGCTGCACTTTGTAGTGCTGCACCCAAATGGTGTCGATTGTGATGCATATTATTTTTATATGGGACGCACACTTTTAGTTTTATTAAAATACAACTTACCTATTATCATAAAGCTATCAGTTTTACAACTATCAAATAAGTACGATGCCGGAACAGTCAAATGCCCAATATTCTTATGCAAGCCTAACAGAAATAGAAAATCAAAATCAAAGTATTCATTTTTCAACTTGATTTACAGCTAAGTTATTTTACCATCAAAACTTTTTTGCCCTATCTTAACCACTCAAAGCCGAACCGGCACTCGCGTGCCGCTTAACAATAGATTTTCTATTGTGTCTGGTTTTCCGGGGCCAGAAGGATTAAACTAAGTATTTAGATTGGACGAGTCCCATTCCTAAGTACCACAAGTTAGAGATCTGTAGAAAATTTAAGCAGCCAAGATTCTCCGAAAAAAAAACCAGTCCTAGGTATATTGCTAGTATCCCCAAAAAATCTTCGACCGCCTCCGTGGAACACTGGTCTTTCGTGTATAAAGCTTGTAGCCAACATAAGAACTTTGGCTTTGTTTCGGCAATATTATTGTGGGAGCCAGACACTTAAAATCAAAAGTTCAGAGTAACTTAGAGTGTGAAAACACATTGAGGGAGTGAAATGAAAAAAAATCTCGTCACCTTCAACCAATATCCTCTAGACCTCCCTAACTGGCACCACTCAGCATTTATGAACATTGCACCAGGCAGGTCGATAACTGCAGCGTCAGTATGCAGCGGTGCACGTGCTCGCCGCGGAATGCAACCTACATCCATGCCGCATTAGACATTAGCCCTATCTGATCGACCTAGTACCGTCGGCTGGAATAAACGGACCGATGTGTTGGGTATACTCGTATGTAGAGCAGTGAAATCGATATCTTTGAAAACAAACATTGAATTTTTACCGCTTCCGTGGAACAGTGGCTAAGCCGCGCAAGTATAAAAACTCGGAGGTCGTGGGTTCGATTCCCGCCTTGGGTCTGGTTGGTGATAGAACTTTTTCAGAGTCCGAGCGGGGAGCCAGTACACTTGAAATAGAAGGCTCGAAGATCAGTTGAGCCTACAGTCTGGCAGTACATTGAGCGATGCTTCCAGATGAAGTGTCCCTCAATGGCATAGGCCGTAGTGACCGCTTACCATCAGGAAGGATGCGTGTCTGTCTGCAAACTGACTTGGTATAAAAAAAAAACAGAAAAATTGAAAAGGGAATAATGCTCTAAACGTGATTATTTCAGTGGCGTGTTTTGATCGCAATAAATATTATTATATCGTGTTTTTTATTAATAACTAGCTTCCGCTGGGCGAGCTTTTCTCAAGTCGACTTTAAACGACGTTATTCCGCGGAAGTGTGATAGGTATTTTTACGGGACAAAAATTCAGTGTCATTCACTTTCCAGGGTCGAATCCTTTTACATATCAAAAATTACATTGATCCGTGCTCCGCCGTGACATGAAAAGGACAGACAATAATTATTTTCTCTTTGTTACCCCATGGAAATATTCTGATTAGAAAGCTTATAGTGCCGAATGCACTTATATTTCAAGTTCTTTGTTTTTGTATTAAAATTACTATAGTCTATCTCTTCTTTCAACATTACTTTAGTGTAAAAGAATCAAGAACTAAACTCGTTAAATCAATTTAGACACATAAAAAGCATTAATGAGTTTTTATAGTAGTACCTACAGTAAGTACTTAAGTCGAATAATAAAATAATATTTATCGCAGTAATTATACACATCTTATATATGTTACAGCCAAAGTGATCAATTAGCTATTATATATAATGACTGGTCATTATATATAATAACCAAATTGACTAGACAATGTGATAAATTGATCACTTTATCCGGATATTATTTATAATAGCTGGTCCAAGTTAGCCAAAGTAATCAATACGTACGTTACTGACATATTAAGTGTTTAAATAGTTGTACAAACTATGTTTATGTTACGCTCAAAGATCAAAAACGCTCATTGAGCGAAAAAATAGCTTACAACGCGTTGCGGTCACAGTAAAACATCCAACGTACTGACACACAGAGGAGACTATATTTTGAGAGATATTAAGTTAAACAAAAACAACGTCGAAGGCGAAAATCGACTCTGATAGATATAGGTTAGAAGGCTAAGGCGGGAGCGGAGCGAAGCGGAGCTCCCGCCTTGGCCTTCGTGGTTATTTTTTTTGAAAAAACCTGAAAAAAAACTTTTGTGACCACAACGCGTTGTGAGCTATTTTTCCGCTCAATGAGCGTTTTCGATCTTTGAGCGTAACTTAAATACCATTTGATGATGAAGAATAAACAAACAAAATACTATCTCTCTGCCCTGACCAAGTAACAAATCTATCCATTCCTTTAAATTAATAATATTATTTCTTTAAAAAATTACAAGTCAGGCATTGTTTTATCACATTGTCCAAGTCTATGAAGATATTATATATAATGGCTGGTTAATGTGATCAATTCTGTGTCATTTATCACTTTAACCAAATTGAGTAGATATTATATATAATGGCTAGTTATTATATATAATATCCAGATTGATCACTTTGGCTGTAACATATACACAACCATTCAACAATAAGCATTTCTTGTCTATTACTAGCTACAACGTAAATCTTAACTACCTACTTGTAAATTATCTAACTAACACGTCTATAAATTATCTATGCATGTAATATAATTTGTTCTTCACATTGACACAGAATATATACATTGAACAATCTAATACTGCACTTATAATTGATTTTACGAGCTGCATCCATTTGTCCGGATATAGCACCGCTATTAATAAATAATATACCGCCATTACTGTCTCTACGGCTGAGCGCAAATGTGTTTTGGACTGTTATTGCTTTTAAATAGATTAGAGTGTAATAGTTATTAAAGTTCTATACGCAGGTATGCAGTAATATATAATAATATATTTCAATAATATTGTCAGAAATATGTACTTATTTAATAATAATTAATTTAACTGTTAACCCAAAACACGGCAACACTATTTGACGTCTGCTGTCAAATCGCTATTATAAAAGCAATATGGTTGCCGTGTCTTGGGTCAGTCGCTCAGGTCGCTCACTGGAAGCCGTGCTGTTCACTTGTGTTCTTTATGTGTTGTGAAGAAGACGGAATAAAAGTTGATTATCGCTGAAAGGAGTTATTATTTTTCCTGACCTATTACAAGAGTAAGAAGATTATTAATATTTTAAAATATTAATTTAGCTGGCAGATAGGCAGCCTGACGATAAACGAGCCATTTCAAAGAGGGAATCTTAACAAGGAAGTGTTGCTTCTGTACTGCCTTACCATTGGCACCTCTAGGCTTTCATTTACATAGTCAAAGCTAGTATGGCGGCAATTTTTATCTAGGGTGGTTAGCTAGACTCTCGAGGTTTTACCATCAACCAGACCCAAGGTGCAAAGTTATTTTGATGACAAGTTTCACCTGTGGTGGAAAATAGCCAGTCGGACTCTGAAAGCTCTAACACCAACCAGACCAAAGACGGAGTTGAAGTTAGGTTTTTGGAACAGTATTTTTTACAAACAAATCTTTCCTCTTTATAATATTAGTATAGATTAGGTATATTACATTATGTATTATATTATATCATATTCATAGATTATTTTATTAGATCCATATTTGTCAATGTTATATCTCAAATCCGCTGGTAAGATCTGAAGCGCCAATAAAACCGGCGAATGCCTCCATTATGTCTGTCTGGTGGATTGATGGTTAGACCGCGAGCGGTCGCGGGTTCGATGCAATGGCGCGTGCCAGAGACTTTGATAGACTGCCAGGCAATATACGTCATTGGTAGGGCGACATGAGTTTAAGGCGGGATAGTCTGCTGCATCTTGTTTTGTATTTAGTTTTTTGTCTTTCCAGATTCATATAATATAAACAAATAAATGTTATTTATCATCTATTATCACTATGTGATATGAGTGCTAAACAACGAATAAACATTACTTACAATAATATTTTTATAAAATCATGTACAATAATTTATTATACATGTAAACACCCAGATCGAAGGGAAAACGTAACTTAGCACTATTGGTAGCAAGAAAAAGGTTCTTCCTGGTACCGTCATGATTTATCCAATTGCCCTCTAGCGACCTAACAACAAATAAAAATGTAATACTTTCCTGTGTTTACGGTGCAGCGTGGTCACCCATCCGGGATATGCCCGAGCGCATGTCCCCGCACTCAAGGCCGCCTGCCAACAGCGATGACATAGTGACATGACAGCAGTGCACTTCCAGCGGTTTATTTACTTGCTTTACTATATTTTTAGGATTTAGATGTGGCCTGATTTATTACACTTTTGATCTATACTAATTATCATAATCAGAATAATTTATTGCAAAAATTCGAAAGCCTACACAAATGTTTGAGGATTCAGGCGACTGGGACCACTTCATAGCTGGGACCGCGGTCCCAGTTGCCTGATTAGTTTTTATTTATTTATTTCGTCAGGCGAGTGGGACCACCCGTAATTTTAATCACAAATCCATTGTTGAAATACAAGATTTAGTACAGTTAGCACAAAAGGTGTCATAAATAAAACAAAGTTATGGTCCCAGTCGACCGATTCAAAAATGTTAACAGGTAACTGGGACCGCGGTCCCAGTTTCATATGGTCCCAGTCGCCTGAATCCTCAAATGTTTGTCTGACTATAATGCTTTGGCGCCCAAATCACGTATCCGATTTTGATGTTTAGCAGTGACTAAATATACCTTGAGAAAGGACTTAGAGTATTTTTGATCCCAGGATAATGAGCAGTTCTCATGGGAGGGAAGAAATGGAAGTGCAATGGTTTGTCCTTCTTTGACGTCACTACACTACGGACCGACGAGATTTTTTATTATGAAATTAGTTTCGGAGATGGACAGTGATTTGCGTCTTTATATCCCAAAAAATAATTATCTGGGATAACGCACGCAGGCGTAGCTATGGGCGGGGTGGTTTTAGACGTCTTACGGCGGACTCCGGCTCGTCCATTCTGGTGTAAAGGGGAAACTGGGGGACTTTACTATGTAGATAGAGGGATGAATGTCCTGAGTCCCAGTTTTAAGGTGCTGAGGAGCATTCTCCTTTGCAATAAGAAAGTACATTCAGCGGCACATCTTTTAGATTCTATTCATTGATTGAGGTTTAGCTAGATTTGAATATTTATTCTTGTCTGTACATTTGTGGTCTCTTCGACGCGCTGCCAATCAGGCGATAAACCTAGGCCAAACTGTTGCGGTTTTGATCAATCAAGCATGACCACACGTGGTGTGCCATGAACTCATCAACAAATAAAAATATCCTTGGACAAATTTATGCATTATTTATTTTCATTTCTGAAGTATTTTTTTTTGTTTTGCACGGGGTACCTACACATTGGTGGTGGTGTAGGTAATTTATACCTACACACTTTGCCTAGATTATATTCGTACACTATGGTTTCATTAAATCTTTCCCATTGATAAGCATTACCTTTCTCTTCAAAACATACGTACGAGTCCCTGCTACAATTCACGTAGGGTACCATAATGGCTATGGGCCGCCATGCTAGCAGCATTCCGCATCTGCATTCCTTGAAGACTGGTTTAAAAACTGACCATACACACCAACCATTAGTTATATTTACGAGTACATCTAGCCTTTTAGTTGTGAACGTATTTCCCACAGTTTTAACTCTACAGATTTGGCGTAATGGTTGAGAAGTCGAGTCACAGCGAAAATTCGCAAGTTCCGTCGCCGCATGGTACAAAGTACAAACATTTGTGTTCATAAACATAAATCTGTTTGTATCGGTCTAGGTGTTCCTTTTTACAGGTCTAGGAGTTCAATGGGTATTGTACAAACTTCTTTAGTCCTTAGTCCCATAAACGGTCTCAAATCTCGCTTGCCTGCGGTTACAGTGCTTGAAATCATTCCCTTCTGGAAAAAAAATGCGTAGCACAAGAACCAAATAAAAGGAGGTCAGTAATGTTTTAAACGGAACATGTATCTTGTTGTGAACTTGTGAGGTCTGAACTCCAGGAAATGTGACGTCACTAATTGCTGATCAAACGACTTCCTACGCCGGGTTCGTTGCGTATCGCTAATCGTCGTGTCATGTTCGCCTAGTCAGTGGGAACGCTTATCATTGTCTAAAGAATTAACTCAGCATAAAAGGACCCTTGTTTCTAAGTTGGCAGGGAATTCCCAATCAAACCTCTTGCTTAGCAAAAGTTTACCGCACGGATGAGGTCTCTATCAATAAACCGACTTCAAAAAAAAAAGAAACAAAAAAACTACCTAAAAAACTGAAAAGCAAAAAATAATTTTAATAAGACATTCATCAAATGCGCTTATTGTCTAAGCCTATTAATTAAATTGTATTTTACGTGCTAGGTAGGTACCTACTAATCTGTTTGAAGTCGGTGCCAAGCCAAATAGTAGGTACCCAGATTACGTACCTACGTCCGCGGATTATTAAGTAACCCTTTATAATACATTATTATTATATATCATTTTTGATTACCTTTGGCTTGGCACCGACTTCAAACAGATTAGTAGGTACCTACCTAGCACGTAAAATACAATTTAATTAATAGGCTTAGACAATAAGCGCATTTGATGAATGTCTTATTAAAATTATTTTTTGCTTTTCAGTTTTTTAGGTAGTTTTTTTTGTTCCTTTTTTTTTTGAAGTCGGTTTAATTTTTTTTTAAAAAAGTTTGTTTATTTTTCTATTTTTAGTGTGAATAACACGTAGGTAGTGAGTAAAACTCTTTCATAATAATGATAGCGAAAATACGAGTAGAATTGTATTATTTGATAATAATATTAGGTATTCATTAAGTGTTCAGCACCATGGGTAGGAGGAGAATGCGTTTATGCACCATAACCGCAGGCTAGCTAGACCCGCGGCCGTGTGTGGGACTCGAGACCGAAGCGTCCGCTACCCACTACACTCCCCCGGTTTCTCCTTCACACCCGATTAGGACGAGCCGGTGCTAACCTTATTGGCTAGTGACCAGCCCATCCCCGGGTAATCATCAGCTTAGCTGCAAAAGTACATGAAATACAACTAACGTTCCACATATTCCTACAACACTGAAAGAATAATCCCATAACTCCTAACCGTTAAGGAGTTGTACTTTCCATCATCACCTTAGCTGCAAAAGTACATAAAATACAACTAACGGTCCACATATTCCTACAATACTGAAAGAATTATCCCCTAACTCCTAACCGTTAAGGGAGTTGTACCTTCCATCATCAGCTCATCAACATAAAATGATGTCTATCGGACGCAAAAACTTGAATGGCTTCAGAAAAAACAAGTAACGCGTAGGCGCAGCCTATAAAATTTGAGTTTTTCCCTTGATTTTTCCGGGATCCCATCATCAGATCCTGACATGGTGACAATGGGACCACCTCTGAACTATGCACTTTCAAATAAAAAAAGAATTATTTAAATCGGTCCACAATTGACGGAGAAATCGACGGACATACATAAAAAAAAAAAAAAAAAATACATACAGTCGAACATATAACCTCCTCCTTTTTTGAAGTCGGTTAATAAAACCTTGTTACCGTCACGATAATTCAAATAACAAAACAAATGAATAATATATCAGAAAAATTAAACGAGCCATTGGTTTGGCGATCTTTTGGGTTTATTAGTGGGCACTGGGCGTCTTCTGGCTGAAATGCTGATAATTTTTATACAACAAGTTCAACTTACTGACTGCCTCCGTGGTAGAGTGGTTAGAGCGTTGAGCTCTAAAACCCGGAGGTCGTGGGTTCGGGTTTCCAGTTTGGTTACTAAATTCAACTTACCGACACCTACTAAGCTGTGTACACATTCATCATAATGTCTTAAGGAATTTTTACGACCAATAATAAAAATATGTGCAAGTCTATTTCTAAGCAAAAGTTCAAAGCCGCGCCTACGGGTCGTAAAGCGAAGAAAGCAATAAAACTAACTGCATAGACCTTGTATTGTTCTAGCTCTGTTAATGAGCACTAGAATACCACCTGTGATCTTAGGCATTTGTTTTCATCCAAGGTCGGCTTTTGAAGTTGACCTAGATTTTTAGTTTGCACTTTTGTTTACACTGCGCCTTTGCAAGTAGCGAATACCTAATGAGTATTATGATGTTGCAGACGACATTAAAAATGCAGAAATTACTGTTTTTTTTATTACCCTGGCCAATGATATTTTGTAATTATAATATCATTGACCCTGGCCGTTTGTTTTACTTGAACTGATTAGTGGGTAGCAGGAAAGGAGCCGGCTTCATTTCTCAAATCAGAACTTTAATAATTTCCTTTTATTGTCTTAAATGACACACATATTAAAGACTTATTTTGTGTTATTCTTGAGAAGCCAATTAGTGTTACAGTGGTTGCGGATTCGATCCCCGCTAGCACAATCCAAACACGAAATAAAATGGTGAAATCCATGTGCATGAACATTTGTCTGTTTGTATCGGTCTGAGTATTTTTCTGATGTAGAGCTTCTTAGACGGTGCTATGAATAATGTCAAGAAATGTGAAAAAAGTAGCTAGCCAGTTGAACTCTGAAAAAGTCTCACCATCAACCTAACCCAACAAGGCTGTGGAGAGGGAAACCGAACCCTCTACCTCCAGGTTGTATACCCGGGGTTTAGCCACTGTTACACGGTATAGTATCTTTGTAGGGCATTAACCTTATACTGTTCTGAGTATTACTTCGATATAAAGCTATCCTAATTGCAGTCTCTAATGCAACTGCATATACGTGTATGCATATCGTAACTGTGCGGTATACCCGTCGGGTGAGAGGCAGGAATCCGTTCTATAATCGATGGTAATTGCATTCTGCAGTGTTTATGCATTCCATGCAGATGGGAAAACCTCGCCCTGCCTTCATTTGCATAAGGTTCTGTGATATTTTAGAGGATTTTACGATCTCTTGCATTACATTTCTAGATACTAAGTCCATGTTAATGTATATCACATCTTTACATTAATTTCTCCAGCGGTTCGTTGAAATAAAGCGAAATTATTTCAAATTGTAATCCTAAGTGGATAGGGGTGATTTGGTAACTGAAGAGTAACCTCGCCATAAAGTCAACTTCAGTTCCTTTGTGGTGAGGGTGCCGACCCATCATCTGGAAACATTCATGAAGGAGGACTTCTGGCCGCAGGGTGTCGTCTATCGAAGATTTCGAGGACGGCTACCAACAGACACCGCGCGCCTAAAGGCATAATTTGTTTTTATATTTGTCATAATTTTGTTTTTATATGTTAGTCTGTAAGGTATTTACCTATGATATGAGCCAGTAATTACTTGTAATTGTGTTGCTCGAAATATACGTTATATTATTATTATTATTATAGGCTTTTACCGCGTATTTACAAGCTTAACTCTAAAAAGTATTTTTATTTTTGGGGGTGTTTCTAAGTTCTGTAATCTCAAACTAGCATGACCTGCAGCCGAGTGTGAGACTTGGAACTAATGATGTTATTTCCACTACCCACTAAACTTTCCTACACAGTCATTTACCCCGAAATCCACCAGAGGGTCTAAAATGTCCTATTAAGGCTGTACCCAGACCAAACGTTAAAAAAGTATTTTAAAAAATAGGTAAATAATCTTTGTAGTTTTATCTTTAAATTCCTAGTTTAAAATTTATGTTTATCTTTATTTATAACTACGATAACTGACTTTAAAACGTCTAAAATAATAGATTTCATGCATCTCCTTCTAAAGTAAACATTTTTTTTTAAATTTGGCTTTCTCCAATCGATAGACAATGAAAAAAACTATAAATTGGCCGTAAAATATTTGTCAATTAACCTATTATTGATTTTTAAGGATTATTATTCATTTATTCGATCAAAGTTCGGACCGCCATTGCCCTTGCTGTTTGTATGGTGAAGGTCATTTGCTCAGGGGACGGCCTAAGTAGGCCTTAAGTATAAAGCGAGAAGCGAATCCATGACTGTTTTTGGACTTAACCTCTGTTCGAGTTGCTCAAACACAATCCTACAAATTATTTACAAAATACTGTCTCAGAATATGTTTAGCGTACAATATGCATCAATATCGACCTACTCTAGCATATAGAGTAGGACCGACGTCAGAGACTGTCAAGACAAACCTTGGCAGTGACTGACGGCAGCGACACGTGGCCAGTAGGTCGGCGGTTTCAAGTGCAGGGCTTTAAATCTTGAATTAATCCTTCTAGCCCCGGATTACTAGACACAATAGAAAATCTATTGTTATGCGGCAGCCGAGTGCCGGTTCGGCGTTGAGTGGTTAATTAATTATATTATCTAATCAATATGTGGACGATAAATTAATATTAATTGAAGATAACGATTGAGAGTATTGTCTTGAGTGATCGTAGAAAAGCCACTTTCGCAGGACATGCAAATGCGTTTAATTTATTATTCTTTAGACTACTTAGCTTCGTCCTATCTAGACAAACAGCATGAATTTGCAACAATCAAATAAGAAAAATTAGCGACTGTATGTCCTCCTCCTTTTGCCAAATTTAAAAAGCATATATCCTCATATATATTCGATAGAAAAGTTATCAGGAACTGCCAGTAATTAAAAATGCCTTTAATAATGTATGTCGAAATAAAAAATTTTGCTATGAACTTTGCCGGAATGTAATTCAATAAAGGAAAGCCATAAATAATTTTGTTTCGTTTTCTAACAAATAAAAGTTTGTTTTCTCTGAAGTAGCCCTTTAGTAGGATGACAATTCTGGGGGCTTAGACAAGATGACATCGCTTCATAGCTGGCGAATTTCGCTAAGTCCAATTTGTATGGATTTGACAGATGCCATAGAAAAGTCACGTGGTTGAAAGTATGGGATTTGACATTCGCTATCGCAAATTGAGCTATAACGAACGTCATAAATGCCGCTTGTCTAGGGGGGCTGTTTTACTTTAGTTTATTTGAGGGTGAATAACGAAAGCTTTAATTAAATAAGGCGTACCTAACACGCTGTCTTTGTGGCCACAACTAACATCTGTCTGGCTGATTGGTTCATACTATGACTTTCATCAATGGCGTTCCAAATAATTTAATTTTATATACGCGTAATACTATGTGGCCCGTGACGGAGCTAATTCGGTCTTGGCGTCGTGTGTTCGGCACGGGATTGATGTTGACAGTCGGTAATAATTCTCAAACATATGAAAATGCTTTATGTTAGATGATAGCTATAATACAATAGTTTATTGTTGACAGACGTCATAGTTCTTACGTGTACTTAAACAATAAGAATAATTATTTAGGGTTTAGTTTAATTAAGCTTTTTGCAGCAAAAGCTAAACTAGTGTGGACTTGCGATCGCTGTGGCAAGATATGCCGGGCCGCAAATGGGCTATAAATAGTCATAAGCAGCGATGGTATCCTATCAACTCACTAACGCTTTGACAATCATCTCATACATAGATGCTATGGCCAATGTGAGAGCACCTTTGTATAGTTTTAGTTCGCACTGCAAAGGGGTTTTTGGTAGTGCAACTCCCAAGGAGGTTTAAAAGGGTTTGGAAGCTGAAGTAAAATGTAAAATGGTTTGTCATCTTGTTCCAGTCTGCTACCTGCCGAGGCGAGCTGGAGAGGAAGCTGCACAAGATCGAGCATGACGCGAAGATCTCGGCCAGCTTCAGCGGCGTCAACCACGACAAGTTCTTCCTGGGACACATGATCGTCTTCCGCATGCATCTTAACAAGGTATATACCCGTTACCAGTTACTTCCTGAGGTATGCGCGGGGATTGGGGATGATTCCAACAAAGTACCTAATAGTCTGCGTGGAGGTGAAAGTCACTGCCTGTAGTATTCGCGGGGATATGGGAGGTAAACAAGTCCTCTGTCCGTTAATGCCAAAAGGAACCTATCCAAGTAACGAGCAAATGAAGGTCGTCAATTTACTATTATTTATTTTTTCGGTAATAAATTCAAGGGAATAAACAGAAAAACTGTTTTTCGTTGCCAATTTTTGTTTCCTGGGGGAGATTATCGAAAAAGTAAGGTAATGGTCACATTTTAAGTCGTGTAACATAAAATAGCACGAGAGGGTCAAATGAGCCAAAGGTAACATTCTGGCAACGGTGATCACTGGCAAAGGTGAAATCTGCATTTCAAGAACTTTCTTCTTCAGAAGTTAACTACCTATTGGTTTTGTGTCGAGTTTTATTCTTCTCAGCATGTCATTAATATCTGACTTATTTATTTTCAGAGCGAAGACTACATCAGGAAATGCGACAGTGTTATAAAAAATTGTGGAATCCCTTGCGAAGTAAGTTCATCAATAGATATTCCTTGCAGTTACTCACTATCATGTAAGACACCCTCAGGCCATTTGGAGTGACGATTTGCACAAGATGTATGGCAGGAGCTAGATGCGAGTAGTTGAGGATCTAGCAAAGTGGCGAACATTTTTGAGAGGGCTATGTCTAGCAGTAGATTGCAAAAGCCTGTTCAAGTGTTCATGATATTTAATAATATTTTTTCTTCATCTTCCAGACAACACCGCGCATACGCCGGTGGCGCCGCCACGCGGCCGACGAGCTCCACCGAGTGCGCGACGACATCCAACATTCGCGCCGCTCCTACAGAGACCTGCTCACGCATGCGCACAGGCACCTCAGACACCTGCGTAGGCAAGCCGCGAAGAAGGCTAAGGAAGCAGTAGATGAATTTGCTAACTGTGTTTAGTAACGTTCTTGGTGGAACAACTTTTTCAATTTGGAGGTCCGTTGTTGCATAAAAATAAAAGTTAGAACGACAAATTAATAAAAAATATTTGAGTGGGTCCACAAACGTGCATTAGTGCATACATATTATGTCCTGCAGTTTTTATACATTTTATATGGACTCGCACACGGTTGACGGTGACACGCTACAAACTTTTAGCTTCAGGTGGAAGCGTTTGTGGCTGCGGCGTGTGGCCTATGTGCGGTGATCGATATATGAAATGTCTCCTTATAATTATTATTATTGCTTAATCGATGATTAAAATACACAATTGCGATCTAATAGATCACACAAAGCAGTATGTAGCTGACAGTTACAAATTAAAACTTGCATACAAAATAGCGTGACTACCGTAAAAAAGTGTAGTTTTCGTTTAAAGTTCTAATTATTACCTACTTTATTTCTAATAGAGAAACAATTCAAACTAATTTACATACCTGTGTGTAAATACTGATTGTCTTTATATTATCCCCTTGACAAAACGTATAATGTGATTTAAAAAATAAAAAGAAATGGTTTTATCAACAGTATTAATAATAATTATGGATAAATCAGAATGGATAAACCTGCTTGTTTTTCTGTGCGTATAAAGTTTACATTCTAGGATATGACATGGCCCTCATACCTGAACATTAAGAGCTTGTGTAACTTTGACTTAAATTGATTTGAACCTAGAATTTTAGCTACTGGAAAAAACTATTAAAACAGTCGACAGCAATAAACGTCGAGACAAACTCCCAAAAAAATAACAACTATTTTAGTTGATTGTCATTCATAATATTTTAGGTTAATTGTAAAATATGGTCTCAGTGTGCCACGATAATATTGAAGATTATTAACTATTAAAAAAAAGTGATTAGTGTGATTTTGGGAATGTAGAGTTAAAATTATAGTCGCCATTGTACAAGTATTTGTAAGTTATTTTTAAGATGTAATTGTAATATTTATGTTTTCTCGTGCTATGAATAGATGTGTTACCAAATTAACTGTACTTAGGATCACTGTGATAGTTATTTTGGTCTGGTTTGATCTAAATTTTGTATAAAATATGTAAAAATTGAAACTTAAGGCTGTGTAGTTCCGCAGATGCCGCGCGTATGGTTTTTAAAACCCACCTGAGACATACAAATCAGTGTTTTCAATTCTAAAAAAAAATAAATGTATCAGTTAAGGATCTGATCTAGTTAAAATCGCATTCAATAACATGTTTTTATAAACTTCACTCGATAGAAAAAAATCCCAAAGTTACCCCTTTTTTTAACGATTTTCGTATTTTATGTCTAAGCTCCTGCCAATTAACATTTGAATTTTCACTCAATTATAGCCACTAAATATTTACAGATAAATTCGCAGAGTTTGACTTGATAAAATTAGTGTCTCGTTTACTATGTTTAAAAAACTACGAAATGTGCGAGCGCGGCGCCATATTTGGACGTCGCATAATACAGACCTACAAACTTATCTGTTCCGGTGGCCAAAATTGGAACTACGTGAAATACAATGCAAAAACGATATTTAATGACAGTTCTAAATAGACAGTAGCGACGCCGCCACCGGAACAGATAAGTTTGTCGGTCTATGCCTCTTTTATGTACTCCCACCCCCCCTTAAAAATACGTACTAACCGTGTAAAAATGTTGGTGGTTGTACCAACTGGTGTTGAGTCTAAGATATTCGGAACAAGATTACAAAAAAAATCCAAAAATGAGGGCTTTCTAACTTAATGCTAGCACTGAACACGTTAAAAAACGTGAAACTTTAGAAAAAGTTGAAATTGGTAATATCTTGAAAGCCGAGCAACTTTTACTGAGGTCATGTTACGCTTGTTCGATGCCTCTGTGCTGGCCTACCTCCGTGTCACTGTGACGTGTCATTTTGGGGACATCCTGTATGTATTTACTCTTAAGTTCTTGCAACATAAATTGATTGTTATTAAGTAAATTAAAAAATGATTAAAAATTATGTAAGTATTTTAGAGAAAAGTTTTGGTAATTAAGAACCAGACCATGAATTTATTGTTCGTGTTAAAATAATGCTATTCTTTCTTAGTTAAGTAAAATAATAAGGACATTTAGCAGAATTTCACTTGTTGTCGTATTAATATTTTATTTTTATACGTACGTCAGAGTTAAAACATAAATCGTAAATTGTTGATAATATTATTATACCATGAATATTTTTGTAATAAAATTTTAACAATAAAATCATTTTTTTATTTAGCACAACCTTTATTCCGTTTAGCTTTTTCATTATACTATATAATATAAATTAATCGTTAAAGGTGAGTTCATCTATAATTAATTTAGTCGTGTTGGGAAATGCACCATATTGAGTCCAGTCGTTTGCCGTTAAACCGTGGGGGCATACCGGCCGGGGGCAACCCGGAATGGGGGCATAACGGCCGGACCCGTCAAGAGGACCATTGAGAAGTAAAATTAATATATATTGCAAAAAAAAAAATAGAAAGGACAGTTTACTGTCAGTTATCGTTTCTAGATCGTTTCGTTTAGAATACATCGATGCATCTTGCATATTATATTTATTAGTAACTGCTTCTAGTTCTTTTATCTTCGAACATACTACTTTATAGTTGTTATTCTGTTCAAAGATCATCCTTTCCCCACGTTATCGTTGGGTTATTACCACGTTATTACTTCCTATGACGCTAATCAATAAAACGTCATAATTTATGTTATTGTTGGTTTAACCTGTTGATACAAACTTTGTTGTTTTATTTATCTAATGTAACATAATAATATAATTTTCAATTCAACTCAAATCATTTATTTCAGGCCAGGTAGCCCATATACATATAGTTAGTAACAATTTTTCTTAAAAACTAATGTTAGTAAAATACAGTGGTAGGCATATATTTATTTTAATATAAGGGTCCTCATCCATCTAGCAAGAAACGGTGAGTCCCAACGGTCAACAAAGACCTTGAGAATAGTGTTGGTGCTGCCACGTACAAACGCGTTAACGCCGAAGCACACCATTTTCTCATAATAGCGGTATAACCATCGATATGCGCTTCGGCGAACATTCCGGACGCGCTACACCGCCAAGGCAACCCTAATGGTGCGTCTATGCTTACGAAGCGAGCACGAGCGGCGCACGAGCGGAGCACGAGTCGAACCGTTCTGCTCGCGTGACAAGTGTGGACGCACAACGAGCCGGCCACGAGCCTACGACGATCTCTCCTCGAACATAGTTTCAGCCTAAATATCGAAAAACCGGCACGCGGTGCGAGACAAAAAATTGTGTAGTTCTATCTCTTTCTTTTACGTGGTCTATCCGTATCGCCCTCTTTTTCTTGTGTGAATGCGATAGATACTATCAATTTGTATGCAATTTGTCTATAGTTTTCTCTGTCTACGGGCGGAGCACAGTCGAGCACGAAACGAATGCTCGAAGCGCGCTCGTTCGAGGCTCCAAGTCCGTCCACAGTACACGAATTTTGGATCGGCTCGTGCTCCGCTCGTGCGCCGCTCGTGTTTGCTTCGTAAGCATAGACGCACCATAACAATATCCTCAAGGCATTGTTGTACTGGACCCGCAGATCGCTGTATGTCCGCTGGTTATAACTTATCCAAAGGCTACACATGTAAAATGTTTGGCAGTATGATTTGAACAGCGTAAGCTTGACTGGTCTAGTACAACGCGCAAACCTTTGGGCCAGCATGTTGCAGCGAACAGCCAGCGTTCTCTCTCTATTTCCAGATTGTCCCTTAAATAATGGCCATACCGAATAAAACCTCCACGAATAGTCACTTTAGCAGATATGAACGTTAAACTGTCCGTAGGAATTACTCACAGACCACTAGATGCTCCCTTATTTATCGTCCAAAGACTCAATGGCCATTAAAGGGTCTCATAACGGAGACGCCTTAGTGTCTGTCTCCTGAGGATCATTTGGGGCAGCAAAGTCGCGTAGTAGCTACTATTATTATATTCTGTGTCACCGCTTTTTCTACACGCTTTCTTCGACCACCTTTCGGGGAAAAGTAGTCAGATAGGTGACTTCAAAAGTTTAGCGTACGGTTGGAATCCTGGCCTTGATTTTCCAAATACGACACAACATTTTTTTGACTTCATACCACTAACAAGGATTTCTAATAAAATTGATAATGTCCGATTTTAGAAACCAGGATGAACAACTGAATTGTAGATAACCTAATAGAACTGGTATTTAGATAAGAAGAGGTCATTGGTGCTATCTGATGATCTTTTCTATGCACTTGAATACTGCAGTCACGCGAAAACACAGATATTTGCTTGACGTTTCTTGAATAGATATTTATTTTAGTCTTCAACTAAAGTGATTTGTAGAACTAAATTGCGTGACTATTCTGCTGTGTTGTTGTAATTTAAAATAAAAGAAATTAATATTATAAGTATTTCGCTAACTTAGACCTTTATTAAAGAAACGTTTTTAAAACATAGTTATTATCGTAAATATTAATAAAATAACGGTTTTCTACGATAATGATACTGAGAAAAAACTGACAGATACCTGGATAGGTACTAGTTTTGTGAAACTTTTTGCGCGCAATGTTGTTAAATTATAAATTAAGTTTATTGTCATTATTATATTCCTTCTCTGTGTTTGTGCCGGAAGGATCTTGTAAGGTGAGTTTTTAATAGACTTATTCATAGATGAGACAGTGCTTAAAGATGTTTTATCTCAGGAGCGCGTTTGGGCCGTACTCGTGGGACTGTACCTATTTGAAGGAATAGGTAGATATAATAATTGTAAATAGATGAAGTTCCACCAACCTTTCATCCACCAACTCCCAGGAATCAGGATAGCAGCCAGGCTCACTACACAGAACGAACACTTCAGTAGTAGCGCAGATTGGCAGTGTCTTAACACTTCTGGCATGCAAAAGATCACACTAAAACAAGCACGACTTGGCCACGTCAAGACGTAACGCATAAAACACAGAGTCACGTCACGATCAAGGAGATGTGGTAACGCTCCCTCTCCGAAAACAAGCGAGAGGCGACTGACTTCACCATCATCCTAAACGATGGTAGAATTAAAACTTGATGGAGCAGAAAAAATATCAATCTACCCACTAAAATGACAAGGATTGTTTGAAAGTTATCTAAATAATATAATGAAAGGTACATAGTTTAGCAAAGAGCAACAAAACTTCATTCTCTTCCATTTTCAAATATTATTGTGTGCCCTATTTGCAGTGATTTGCAGACAGTTTTTGTCTCTCAGTTGATATGGGTCGGCTCAAACGGGAGAGCACCATCAGTAGGGTTATTCCACAAATCCCCATCGGGAATCCCCATCAATGGGGATTTCTGAACTTTTAGTTCGTACTCTCTCACAGAAGAAAGACCGACGCGCGACGCTGACCAGCAGCTATGCTAGTTTGCTTTGTCTAGTACCTAGTTGAGAGGGCTGGAGGCTCGAAGTGTTCTTTCCTCCTTCCTCCACCCTATCCCCAGCCCAAAAGCCTACATATAAGTTTTCAAAGTGAAAAGACGCATTTTGAGTCGCTAGTTGATTGTATCCGCGATTGGTAGTGATCTGATACCTTAAAGTAACTTTTGCCTCTCGAGTCCCGATTTTATAAAAAAAAAACTTGTTTAAACAATTTTATTAGATACATTATGGGTTTACTGTCACGTCTTCCCTTTTGTAGCGAAAACCAAGTGAGATCTCGAACCTGCTAAAGTTGTACGAAGAGAACGTGAACGCATCGCTTATACTGAGCAGGAGCGATGACGAACTTCTCAGCGAGTGGGCGGTCACCCATCAGGTCCAGCAAGTTGACGTCACCACAAAATACCGCATTCAGATGAATGAGCACGAGGAGCATAGCTTTAAAGGCGCTAACCTCGATTCAAAGGTAAAGGCTACATTAATGATAAAGATGATCGTACGCATATGATGATGAACAAACGTGCCGAACGAATTACAAGTAAAGTCATTTTGACGTCGCATCTGTAGAAAATCTGTAGACTTTTCTCTGTTGTTGTAACTGGATTTCTATTAAAATTAAAGACTATTTGCTAAATAATTAAGCTAGCTCGCAGCTTGTACTGCCAGTAGCTTATGCGTACCTAAATCTGTTTGTTTGTATTTATAATAAACATCCCGTACCTTACTGCCATACTATTTTCGGTACCCATATTTGTAGTCAAAAGATTATCCAAGTAACGTTACCACGAGTAAACTTATCGTTACTAAAGTAACCTTTATCAGCAATGGCCCTACTAATACCTAACTATTATTTTTCAGTGGAGTCAATGTCTAGACATCTACTCAGTTGATGTCAAAAGACCAGAAAAGCTGTATTTTGAAGAGGAAGCTACATGCCTCAAAAAGTCGAATGAGGAAGGAAAAGAGAAGAAACAACAAATTCAGCAATTAGAAAGAGAGGTAACACATTTTTATTTTACAAATTACTTTAGTTCAAAAGATAGTGGGCTTTTTTATTTTACCTTAACTGTACCTTGTCTTCAGTGTGATGCTGAAGGGGTCATTGTACGGACGGCAGCAGATCAACATTCCCTAATCTGTCAAACATTCTCAATTAAAAGAGAACTCTATGTAAAGTTATTAGAGCTGAAAATTGGTTGTAATTTGACAGATTAGAGCTAGTCTGATGTGCTTTCGACTGTATAGACCGACAAACTTATCTGTTCCGGTGGCCAAAATTGGAACTACGTGAAATGCAATGCAAAAACGATATTCAATGACAGTTTTAAATCGAAAGTAGCGACGCTGCTACCGGAACAGACAAGTTTGTCGGTCTATACTACTTACCTACTGAGCTAAAAAAGAAAACAAAATGAGTTAAAAGCATTACAAATGTGCTGTCCGTCTGAAAACACCTTACCATCCAAAGTAAATTGTTTTGGGTAACATGATCCACCTCTTTTTGATTTCACATACGTCCAGAAATATTTAGGCGAATGTTTTTTTGGATTTTCATTTATATGTTCTTTGTTGCAGATACGAAATTGGCGTAAAAGTTACAAGTACCTATTAGGTTTATGTGAGAAAGATAACAGTAATGACAGACAAGGTGCTAAGATGTGTTTGGTTGAATATGTAAGTCCATTTGGTTGTTTTTCTATTTACATTTTTATATTTGACGACCGTATTTACTGTTATAGTTGAGAAGTCGGCTATTACACTAGCTAAACGTAGGTAGGTACTAACTTTTGATAATATCTGTTTGTATCTGTTTGTATTGGTTCTATGAATAAAGTATTTACAAAAAAAGACCGGGCACTTGAACCATTCGTCCATTGAGATTATGCAGTTAGTGAAAATGAAGGATCCCCTTCGGCCGTTATGGAAACCGAAGTTTGGTTTCCAAACTCCGGTTTCCATAACGGCCGAAGGGACAATACTATAGTACTTATAGGAAACCAGTTATGTAGAAGTATAAGAAAATCTTTTTAGGAAACCAGTTACGTAAAGGTATAAAAAAGCCTTTTAGGAAACTGGTTTCCATAACGGCCGAAGGGGAAGGATCATCCTCCGAGCTAGATGTCTGTGCTCGGAAACCTACTTACCGTCTTTAAGCTTGAGTCTTGAAACCGATGTTTACACGTGCACTTTTCTCTGACTGCAATCTTGCATTGGTGACGTCATACTATCGTATGTAGCGCATACCGATAGCTGATACACCTAGAATAAATCTAAAACCCATAATGTATATTAGATTGAAATCGCGTGCTCTATTTCCCAGATGGAGAGAGACCACTACAACTACACATTGCAACGACTGATGTATTTAAAGGTGCAGGCTATGAGGGAACTGTACTACGAACTCTGTTCCGCTATTGTCAATTTGGAAGAGTGCCTAAGAGGCGTGCTTGCGGAGTATTTGGATAAAGTTCGGACGGTCATGCTGTCTTTATACAAATGTTATAATGGGAAGAAGTTGTAAGAGTTATGGTTTATACTAAGAATAATGTAGGTATGATTCATTAAATTATTAACTTATTATGAAAGCATAAAACTTATTTTACGCACCCTTATAGTTGAAGTACTTATACTGACAAAAAATATTTAGTCACAAACGTATTACCCAAAGAAAATTTTCATTGACTTGAATGGCTATCGAAGGACCATTCTACACCATAAAAATAAAACGATAAAATTACAAAATCATTTGTATATTTCTCATTGTTAAATAATACTTTTAGGTATAAAATTCGACAATATTTACAAACAAGATGTTCTATGGTACTGACTATTTATTTACCTATTAGTTACAATGAAGATCTGACCAATGAATCTAAAGAAGAGTCTTTTTTAATTTCATAAATTACATCTAATAGTAAATAGATTTAAAATACAATTTGTACACTAATTGTATAATTTACAAATATGGCAATAAACGTGGTATTAAATTAAATAAGATGTTTCGAAAAATAATCTACCTAAATGATAATTTTAACTATAAACTTTGTTATTATTTAAACATTGTATCTTCGTATAATCAGCTTTTTAGATTCGTTTAAAAATATATTGTCTTTTTTTAAATTACTCATCGGGCGAATAATTTTCTAGCTTATAAGGCTTATAGATAAAAATAGATCCACAAAATTAGCTGCCCTTACAATAAACATAAGAAGAAATACAATAACAATTCTTTATCACGAATTTCAACGGCCATGATAATTATGCTTAAGAAGTTATTATTATGCTTGAAAAATGTACAACAAGGATACATTTATTTTTTTAAACTAATTTACAATATTCTATAAATTGAAAAATATAAATAGTATTCATGTAGGTAATATATTGGCTAAGATCGCAAGGAGATTCAAGAAAATCATATCTTCTAAATCTATCAAAATCATAATTCTTTTGCTTCAACACATAAAGTATGACTGACTTATAATATAGTAACAGTACGATGGAAATGCAACATTAATTTTGATCCTCACTGATTTTTTCTTAGATCTGAAAGTTTTATCGTAGTTTTCACCTAGACAACAAAGCACTATTTATGTACCTATTGTTAATTGTACAATAAAAAGCATTTAGATAATGGTGAGTTTACATTAATATTCAAACAAACATTTTTCGAATGTGGGATCCAAGTGGAAGGAGGGTGTTCTGCTTCGTATACCTACCTAAATAAATAAATGTCAAATCCCGCCCTGTTACATAGTCAGTAGAAAAAATCATTCAAAACGAATGCCCATATAAGTTAATGCAGGCAAACATTGTGAAAGAAAACAAAATTCAAAATAAAATACCTACGTACCTACTTCTAGGTCCAATGGCGTATTGAGTAGAGACCAGAGTCACTTTGTCCTTTGCGCCAGGGGTTCGAAGCTAATCAGGACAACATTCAGGTGATGAATATTTAATTTGTATTTGTTTTAAACATAAATGTTTATTTATGTATTTAAGCATAAATAATAATTATTTGATGTCTCCGATTTTCATAAAAATTACTTTGGAATCAGATCAATGTATGTGATGTTGTGTTAGAAGACTTTGTATATAATAATATAAATCTTTACCTAAAAATACATTATAGTTTCTAATGGAATGGACGTTGTCAATGTATCATAAGAATGAAATTTAAAGTAAATGGTAACAATTGAGTCAATATTTATGAAGTCGTGTTCGAAATGAAAGTTTGTAAATGATTCAAAATACTATAACACATTGCCAACATGCATGTTGAAGTCTTTCTTATATACTTAGCTATTTGACTTATTTATTCTGTATGAATTATAAGATAAACTTTGAACAGTGGAACCAAACTAGCCATTTAGGCACTTTATAATCGGATTCAATAATTAAACATTTTCAGAGGTAATTTAGAATCGAATAGAAAACGATAAGCAACAATTTAAAAAAATCGAAAGTGTACCTGTCGTAGAGTTCCAAAGTATTCTAAGTACCTACCTATGTATTATTTGGTTCCATTATTACCTATAAAGTTTTAGTTTGTTATTTTTTTTCTGTCATTTTACTCCCAATGTCTCTGGATCAATGTCCAGAGACATTTATCCAGAGACATTTTACTCACTAGTAATATTCCTACTGAGTTTCCTAACTATATAAATATAAATTTTTAATACCTAAGTATGACGTATATGGAATGGAATTTCAATAGTCTATTAATTACAGACAACCCCAGTCAAGCCAGTCAAACCTGTTAAATATCTGTCAAATCAATGTTAAACCTTATGCTTGTAGTGATAAGGTTTAAAATGTTTTGATGCAATTTATCAGTTTGTGGACTGATGTTACTCCAAATATTTCTGTACTAAAAATTATACTTATTAGTATTCCTTGGATCTCTCAGTGATACATTTTAGGACCAACTGTTCAAGATTCAAATTAACATTTATAGTTTTTGGCCGCTAACTACCATACATACAATAGTAGGTATACCTACATTAAGGATACCATCTCACTGACGTTAAGTTACGTTATCGAAAAACCTAAGCAACTTTCAACGCAGTCTATAACGAGATAGGTGGCCAAAAATTAGGCTATTTTTTCCATTAATATTTGGAAGAAATTTTAAACCATTGTTAAACAAGATGGCATTATTTTGTAAAATCAAGTCTAGTCAGAGGCCTTAAAAAAGGTTGACAAACTCTTACTACAGATTAACCAAATGGTTAATTACACAACGAAGACTGTAAATCTCAGTCTTATTTGAAGACTAAGCTACTTACCTTTAGTAAGTCTAATCTATGTTAAGTTCTAGTGTTATCTAGACTAAATACAGTGTTTGTTTACAAGTAACGAACTATCATAGTTGTCCTAAGCCGGCCGACGGTCGCGGCGGAGGCTCGGGAGTATCACGCGATGGCGGTTTGAATGTGCTGCCCTGGAAAGAAGTTTTAAAATCATTTTGGTTGATGAATAGATAATACAACTTAGTACAAGACAGGAAAAAGTAGTTTTCTACTGCGGGGCAAAAGCTACCACACAGGTGCTTATCTCACAAGTATTTTCAAAACTCGACCGGGTCAAACGGGGGAGTTTTGTGGGTAGGGTTACAAACATATTATTTTTAGTCTTGAGTCCCAAACACGGCCACTGGTCTTCCTAGGTTGCGGTTATTCATAACACATTCTCCTTATCACAAAAGTATTCCCAAACCCTTTAATAGTTCTAGTTCTTTAGTGTTCTAGTTATTGCCCTTGTTCTAGCACTAATTGTTTACAAAATCTAGGCAAACGAGAGAGCTAGTACATAATCGTAAATCAAAATTTCGAGAATCAGAGAAACCTACAGTGTGGTAGCTCATTGGTCTGGCTGGTAAATTGTTACACGATATGCAATGGCCAGCCTCATTGGTCCAGCGTGGTGGAGTATGGCCCACACTATCTCATAATTGAGATAAGGCCTGTGTCCCAGCAGTGGGAACGTATAATGATGATGATGATGCAATAGCAGCAAGATAGTAAGATCAACCCGGAGGAAGGTAAGCCCCTCCCCTCAATATAAAGAGGAAAGATTTGATTGTTTGTTTGTATTGAATAGGCTCTGAAACTACTGAACCGATTTGAATAATTCTTTCACTGTTGGAAAGCTCCACTATCCCCGGTGAACATAGGGTACTTTTATCCCGGAAATGTGGGGGAACGGGGTGATTTGATCGCTTATAGCGATAAGACCGCCTATATTGTGCGTTTTTGTTATTTTTTTATTGTATTTTTGTCTGTTCTATGTGCAATAAAGAATATTTATTATTATTATTTGTATTTCATGTTTGAAATCTCCACTCTGACAGACAGGGTGGGTAAGACCTATAACGCGGACCTTAATCAAGCGCTATAGGGTGTAAAGGGGTAGCTCCAGATGATAAGAATTTTCGGGTTATTCTGCAAGTATTTAATATGGTGGCTTTTTGAAGAGAATAAATTATTTTCGGGGGCATATGAAGGGCTTCGATACTTTTGTTGAGGATGCTGGGTATAACGCCAGTAGTTGATAGAACTATTGGAATAATATAAACATTTTGTGCTTGCCATTGTGTCTTTACTTCTAATTGCAAGATCTCGGTACTTGGCAATTTTTTCCGAGACAGTTGACTGGAGATTGTGTGTGTTAGGTATGGCTATATCTATTAATAATACGGATTTGTTTAGTTTATCATGTACTGTAATGTCAGGTCTATTGTAGTGGACTGTTTTGTCTGTAAGAATTGTTCGATCCCAATAAATTTTAATGTGATTATTCTCTAATATTGTCGACGGTGTATATTTATAATAAGGCAGTTTCTCTTGAATGAAGTGGTGTTCATATGCTAGGTGTTGATGGACAATGGACGCGACTTGATCGTGCCTGTGTTTGTAATCTGACTGGACAAATGATTTACAAGCACCTGTGATGTGTTGAATGGTTTCGGGGGCGCTGTTACAACTTCTACAAATGTCGGACTGTAACTCTTTGGTAATATATTTGCGATAATTACGGGTAGCTATCACCTGATCTTGGATAGCCAGCATGAAAGCTTCTGTTTCTGGGAAGAGTTCCCCATTTTTAAGCCATGCATTTGACTTGTCTTTGTCAACATGTTGTTGGTTTAAATCGGCTTTATGTCTCCCATGAAGTACTTTCTTTGTCCAATCGTCGAGTTTTTGCTGCTTATCTGTAATTGATTCATTGGGTTGTGTTTCGCAGTCGTGCAAATTTAGAGGAGTGTATTTATTATCTATTGCTGTAACTAATGCATGGAGTTTTGAATGTTCAGATTTGTGATGAAAGAAATTTCTTAGTGAAGAAATCTGTTTATTGTGCAGGTTCACAATGTCAATGATACCTCGCCCGCCGTCACTTCTGGGGAGTGTTAATCTTTGAGTGCAAGAGTTGGGATGGTGTTTTCTGTGTTTTCTCATAGTTGTGTTAATAGTGCGTTGAAGTGAAATTAAATCTGACCGGGACCAAATTATACCTAATACCAAAAGAGTAAGTTAGAATCGGAATGGCGTATGTGTTAATTGCTTTTATGGTGTTTCGAGAGTTAAGATGAGTTTTAAGTATTTGATTTAACCTGCGTGAAAATTTCTTTTTTAATTCAGTTTTGGTCTGTTTCTGTTTTATTTGCTGCGCTTGGTGAAAACCCAGGTACTTGTATGTAGATTGTTCGTCCATAGGTGTAATGTGTTCTCCACTTTCAAGAATATATGAATTGTTCTCTAATTTCCCTTTTTGTATTGAGTGGATTTTACACTTGTCAATACCGAATTGCATTTTTATATCTCTAGAAAAATTCTGTGTTATGTCTGCTAATTGGAAAAGGTCTGTTTTAGTCTGTGCATACAGTTTAATATCATCCATGTACATTAAGTGCGATAAGAGATGGTTATGGTTATTATATTTCAATAAGTATCCGGTGTCTGATTCTATTAGTAATTTTGATAACGGGTCGAGTGCTAAACAGAACCAGAGAGGGCTTAATGCATCTCCCTGGAAGATTCCTCGTTGAATGCGAATCGCTTCGGTAGACAAAGGGACTCCGTTACTTGTGATTTTTAAAGTGGTCTGCCAATTGTGCATGGATGATTTTAAAAATGCAATTATTGTAGGGTTTATATTATAAAGTTTGAGTACGTGTAGTAACCAGCTATGGGGGACGGAATCGAACGCCTTACGGTAGTCAATAAACATGGTGTGGATATTTCTCTTCTTCTTGAATGCATCTCTCATTGCAATAGCATCTATCGTTAGCTGTTCCTTGCAGCCTTGGCTGTACTTTTTACAGCCTTTCTGTTCTTCAGCTATAATATTATTTTCAGATATATGCTTATATATTAAATTACTTATGCAGGCTGTTAAAATCTTGTAAATGGTTTGAAGACAGGTAATTGGTCGATAATTGGCTGGGTTTTTGGTGTCGCCGTTTTTAGGAATCATATAAGTTACACCATGGGTTATGTATTTAGGCATAGTGCTAGGGTCTTGAATAAAGTTATTAATATGATTGTGTAAATATGGATGTGTACATGTAAATTTTTTATACCAGTAGTTTTGTATGTTATCAGTGCCTGGGGCCTTCCAATTGTGGCTGCGATTCAAGATTTCTATAAATGTTTCTGCCGGTATAAATTCAAACTCCATTTCTGGGACATGTTCTTTTTCATCGACATCCTTCAACCACTTTGAATCCTTATTGTGTTCGATTGGATTTTCCCAGATACCAGCCCAAAAGTGTTGTAAGTCTTGAGGAGTAGGAGTGTCTATTGAAGTTCGTTTGTTATTAGAGTTGTTCATGGTATTACTGTCTATATTTCTGTAGAAGTGTTTCTCATTATTGTAAAATAGAGAGTTTTGTTGTTTTCGAAGTGTGCATTTAAGGTATCGTTTCAATCTACTGGACGTAGTATTTAACTTTTGTTTTAATGTGTCTAAGAAGTGTTCCAGGTTTGTGTTAGGGCTTTCATAAGTGGCGTGTACCCTATATTTTGTCATTATAAAATCTACGGTTTTAACTACTTTGTGACCTCTATTCCCTTTAATGTATTGTGTTAAATGACCTATCTCTTTCCTCAGCGTATTCACCTTGTTTTCAAGTCTGCGGTGCCAATTTGGCTTTTTGTCTAATTTCTTAGTTGTTTTACCATCTTGGTTGCAGTCTCTTATTTTGATCCCATTGCACACAGATGCAGTAAAGGCTGCAGAGTATATAAGAGTCTGGACAGTGACAAAGTCTTGATCAATAGATATGTGTTTTGGAAGAACAACTTTATTGAGATATTCCACCACTTCAGTTAAATTTCTTGAGCTTCTTTGTTTGGGTATTCTAGGTCTCGATGTAGGATCAGTATCAGTGAATTGTGCTAAAACTTCTATGAACTTATTTTCTATGTAATCTTTCCTCGTGTTATGATAGTTATTGCTATTTTGTTCGCAGTCACCTACTGAATTATTTGTGAATTCTGTATCAAGTGTATTATTATAATGTGTATCAATGTTTGTGTTATTTTGAGTATCTGTTGGTGTGTCTGAGTATGATCTGTCTTCTTTCAATTTGTTTTCAACTTCTTGCATTATTTGCTGGATCCTTTCTTCTTTAATAAGTTTGTTTCTTACTATTACCCTTCTTTGATCAGATATTCTTTGTTCCGCTAAGTGTGAGAGATGTGGAAACTGTCCTATAAAAAAGTCGCGTAGTCTTGGTCTATATGCTGTCATGTTTTTCTCCATTTCTGTTAATTCATAATATCCTCTCAGTAAAGTTTCGTTCATTTCTATTGACCAACTCATTCTTTCATTGGTGTTTGTATTAGTGTTTTGAGTGGGTGTGCTGTGTATTTTTTCACTAACTTCTGTCCTAATTATATCCAATGTGTGTTGCGGAAGTAATTTGTTATTAACAATAGCGCGGCGTTGATCTCCAACCCGCTGTCTTGAAGCCCCTACTGATGGGAATTGTTGAGTAAATTCCTCATGCAGCACTTTTAAATAACCACGTTGTACGTTTTGTTCTAAATTTGTGATGGTCAGATATGTACGCCAAATAAATTTGTTCATTTCTTCGGTCCATTTCATTCGCGTACCTGTTTTGCTAGTAGTGGGTGCAGGCTGAGTAGCAGTTGCTTCCTGCACAACATCTACAGCTGTTGGGGTGACGGTATTAGAACGAGATGTACTCGTACTTTGGATTTCAAAAGAATTATTAGATGAGTTTAGTGACGGATATAAACTGTATGTAGAAGATACTGGTGATGGGGGATCTAGAGAGTTTTCGGATTTATCGGGCGACATCCTTTCGGGATCTAGCCCGGCGAGGGCCCGCCCGCTCAGCTCCTCGCCACCGACGGCTTGCATGCTGAAACACCCAGCGCCGGCTCCAGGTGTGCCCCGGCGATCGCCCCCGGGAAGCGGCAGTAAACGAATTTTCCTACTTCGTAGCTCCATTTTAATGGGTTTGCCCTTGCCAGATCAGTCATCCGTATGGTAATTGCTTTACGGATGTCCGCCCCCTAAGTAGCTTTGGATGGTCAAGCTTGGACATACTGGTTGGACTTTAGGGGGCTTAATTATTATATTTGAAAAAAGAAATTACGCGCGGGTGAAACCGCAGGCGGAAGGCTAGTATAATAATAATAATAATAATTTATTTGACCTTATACAATGATTTTACAGTTGTAGTGAACATAATTAATTTGCATACATAAATAGTGGTAGTAGAAGATGACAACTACCCTCCGCGCTAGTTTAAAAACTGTTTTGCGGCAGAGTAGTATCGTCGTCAACTAGTGACTCAGTACAGTATAGGCAAATAAGACAGTATGGCCAAGTATAATTAACTTAAACTCTTAACAACTAATCGGAATAACTTAACAATTTTGCACTAATTTATAGTTCCTATTATTAATAATTACGTTCCTCGTGTGTAAGCAAACGCGTTAAGCGATAATATAATATATACATACACACGAGGTTCGCATTACAATATAGTTATATTACATATTCGAACTTGATACATATTACCATATATACAAAACTAGATGCACAATGCTCATATTTATATATACATACATAACACAAATACATACATATATATTTATTATTTACACATAATATATTATAGCTAATAAATAAAAATAGTAAATAATCATGCACGTGTCCTATGGTTTTAATAATTCCTCTGTAGCCGCATAATCCAACGTTGATAGATAAGCCGACACTGTTACCTTGCATTCATAGTATGAAATAAGAATTATAAAAACATTGAATCGGATCATTCATATTCCTTTCCATTAGCTGGACTACGTGTCATTCTGGAGCTGAAATAAATAATGTCATCATCACAGAAATCTAAATTATTATTTAGATTTCTGTTGTCATCATGACGTATATCTATGTTTACCTGGAAGCCTAGGGCGGCCTCTAGCGGCGTGGGCGAGTCGCCGCCCAGCGTGGCGTAGTCGCCGAAGCGCTCCGCCGTGCGCGACGTCTGGATCGTGGCGTACGTGTTGTCCGCCTGCGGTCAACAAATATAATGTTGTGGGACATTTACATTTATATTATCTAAATAAATAAAACTCAAAGGTGACTGACTGACTGACATAGATAGATATCAACGCACAGCCCAAACCACTGGACGGATCGGGCTGAAATTTGGCATGCAGGTAGATGTTGTGACGTAGGCATCCGCTAAGAAAGGATTTTGATCAATTCCTACGGGAACGGGAACCACGCGGGAAAAACCGCGGGCGCCCGCTAGTCGGAGTTAAAGCCATAAGCATAGCTTGTATGTAATACTATGTGTGCCAGTTATGGGATAAGCATTCATAATTTTATTTAATTTTTTTTAAATAGTTACATATAGATATGCCTCGATGGTCTAGTGGTTTAAGTACCGGGCCAAAATCTCGGGGTCCTGGGTTCAATTCCCGGGTCGAGCTAACTTTGTGTCGGTTTTTTCGGACACAGCTCGGGTTTGTGATCACCAACCCGCATTTGGCAAGCGTGGTGATTAAGCCAGTTCCCGTCATTGTAGCGTTAACTTGATTTCAAGGATGGGCCTTTGCCCTGCAGTGGGACATTATTAGACTGATACTTTACTTTACATATAGAAATGCAGGAAAATAACCAAATGTTTGAACTGTGAGCCAACCTCTGATGTTCTGGCCAAGTTTTAAGCCATTAGAGATGGAGATATCAAAAGTTTCAGAGAACATAGTGAAAGCTTACCCTGGCAAGCCCTAAGACAAACGTTCGGAGAAAGAAGTATTCCTTACCGGAGGCTGTTCAGCCAGTTGTTCATTCTGGTCACCAAACACGTTCATGGTGAGTTCTTGTTCCTCGTAGGGCCGCAGCTTTGTCTCCAGCCATAATGGGTTCTCCGTGGTACTCAGCTCTTCTAAAATGCGACGCCGCGCTAGGCTGTCGCCTTTGCTTGACTGCATTGATGGTGGTGGGATTACCCTATGAAAAACAGATTGTCACGAACGTTATATAGGGACTCGAGACCTGGCGCGACTCCTCGACCAATCGCAGCATGCCACGCTCGCACCGTGCCGCGTCAGCCAATCGCAGCGCATTAATATGATAGACTGCGGCAGCGCTCTGCAGCACTGCCACGCGATTGGCCGACGCAAACAAAGAGTTGACGGTTTGGATTTGAAGTGTGAGAAAGTCGTTGGGAAAATGTCAAAATTGTAATCTATGAGGATCGTCTTGCTTTAGCTACGACAACTCTTTACAAGATTTAATATTAACATATTGATTAACATTATTTACATACATTATACTCACGTTTGCCCGCAGGGGTAAACAAAGATCAAATCCTTCCATTTGTTACGAACTTAGTTCACAACTATTGCTTCTTTATACTATATTTATTTATTTATTAGATATTATTTATTTTATTAGTGGATACTTTGCTGATTTATGTTTTATTTGTAATGGTATATTTTTTTAATTGTGTAATTCAAAATTGTTTGTTTCCCAAATAAAATAAAAATAAAAATAAAATAAAATAAAATTAATTCTTGTCTGTGTTTGATTTTGAACAATATTTTACACTTAAGAGAATAAGACTTACCAATGCTTCAAGCAAGCGCAGACTACGACGAAAGTCACGATGCCAGTAAAGAGGACGATTAGCAGCGCTATAAGCGCCGCAAGCGCTGGATCGAAGCTATCAGGGGCTGCAAAATACAGTTTTTCCTATATTTTTCGCAATATTTAGTATATTGCAAGTACTAGCCAAGTAGCCATCGCCAAAGGTATTTCCGCGGTGAGACAGGGTAAGGTAGGTGTAAGAACTTAGAGTCACAGTCGTGGGGTGAGCCGTCAGGTTCCCAAGTTTTAATATTTCTATTCTATTCTTTACATTAAAAAAATATACCTTTGGACGTGGCGCTAGCAGCGATGAGGGTTTCCACCCCAAACTCCTGATAGATGTCCTTGAGGTCGTCGAACTTGGAGTCGATGGTTTCAAGGACCTTCTCCACCGGGAGAACTTGGTACGTGGTTGGGTCTACCGCTAATAGATGGATTTCACACCTAAAACAAAATATACCTATTTTTAATATAGATCGAAATATTGGACAACATCCAATGACGTTCAATTAAAAAACTAGACTCCCAATCACGCTCAAATATTGTCCGAAGCAAAAGTCTGCCCACCCGACTATTGGGCAGAGTTTTCGTTTAGTTGTATACAGTTGACATTAAACACTAACTGCCACGAGATAAGGTGTTAATTTGAACGAATGTGTTAATGTCATCTGTGTCAACGCCGCTCGGACGTTTTTTGAGGAATTTTTCGTAGAGATTGGGTGTCTAGTTGTATATTGAACGTCATTGACAACATCACATACACGTTTTCTGCCGGATCACCTCGCTCTCTTCGAATTATGGTGGACATTATTTTCCTGTCCTAATAGGGGTTCAAAGATAAATGTTTCTCACCAGTCATCGTATCTGGTGTCAGCTTGCACCAGCGGCAGCCTCCTGCCGGGAACCAGCAGCACTTGGCCTGCAGTGGCGAGTCTCTTCTGCACGCCGGCCACGGGCGCGTTGCAGCTACGTGATACCACCATGCGGATGAGGGATGACCGGTCGATTATCCATATCTGAGGGAAAAATTGAGAAGTGTTTAAATTATGTTAATTAGTGAATGATCTTTATAGATATGACTTAAATAGATTGCACATTTTTGGTAAATACTAGTGCAGTGGGTATTTTTTATGACACTATGGGAAACGCGATACTCTAAAGCTTGGGAAAAGGGTTTCCGAGGAGTTAAGTAGATAGTGGGACACTTTAATCTCGAGTCACACGGCCGCAGATCCAGCTAGCTTGCGGTTATGGTGCCTAAACATATTCCCATCCGAAAAAAAGTCTCGTAGCCTTACCAACTAAAATGTTGCTCCGCCGCAAGGGTGGTCTATCCACAAAATAAAACCCTATACGATACTCCCTGTAAACTGTCACATGGATTTTAAACGAATCATAAATACTTCTTTGAAGGCTATATACTCGTAAACTACTCAAAACAAAATAGGGCCCACCACAACTTTGTTTCAAATTGTGTTTATTTATAATTTAAAAAGTAATCATTGATAAAATGAAGCAATACCACTTATAGATGACATGTTTATGAGTTCATAAGAATGTTTTACGGGTTATTTCTTTTGTTTATCTCAAGTGGGGACACAGAAAAAGTAAAGTGCTAAAAATTACCCTTTTACAAATGTTTATTTGTTTAAGTTTTCAGTCTCGTTTAAAGCGCAGTACTTTGAGCACACTTTGTTTATCGATAATCTTTGATTGCGACTTTACTCTTGATTACAATTTTCGGTTTTCGTCGCCATATGGATGTGGAAACCGCAACCAGGGCAGTTGTTTTGTTCCAAGAAGGAGAATCACAAAAATCCGTAGCAAGTCGGCTTGGTGTGTCACGGCGGGCTATCCGAAACGTGTGGGAACGGTTTCGGGAGACAGGTAGTGTGGCTGGAAGGCATGGTTCAGGCAGAATTCGAGCAACTACTGCGCAAGAGGACCGGTACATCCAATTGACCGCGCGCCGGCGCAGCACCGTGACCGCCCGGACCTTACAAACTAAGCTAAGGCAATCAACTGGCATACGCGTTGGTGATCAAACCATTCGGAATCGACTTCATGAAGATAGACAATGATCCAGAATGCGTGCTATCCGCCTTAAGTTGACAAGGGCTCATCGGGCAGCACGTTTGAGGTTCGCACGTAACCATTTGGATTGGGCCATGGACATTGGAGAACAGTACTCTTAACAAATGAGTGTAAGATCCAGTTTTTTTGCGATGATCGTAGAGTGCGTGTATGAAGAAGAGAAGGAGAACGTTTTACTGAACCACGTATGCATGGTACTGATCGTTTTGGTGGCCCAAGTGTAATGATTTGGGGTAGTATTGGCTTGTTAGGCAAAACGGAACTGGTAATCTTAAAAGAAGGGACCGAAATTGCTGCCAGTTACATCGATTAAGTAATCCGACCTCAAGCCATTCCATTTTAACGAAGAGTTGGCGATAATTTTGTTCTCGTGCAAGACAATGGTCGTGCGCGTACAGCTCGTGTCACTCAGAGAGCACTCTCTGATGCCAATATTTCGGTATTACCTGGGCTAGTGATGAGTCTCGATCTCAATCCGATTAAAAGTCTATGGGATCAATTAAAAATAAGTCTTAACGAGACGTATAGTCACGTCTCTAGTCAACAGGAGCTCATAAACGCACCTAAACTCTACATGGAACGAATACCTGATCAAAATTTCACTCATCTCATCGATAGTGTTCCAGATGGGCTTAAAGAGTGTTTACAAAGCAGAGGAGGCCTTACACGTTACACAAAAGAACTTCTAGCACGGTGATTAAAAAATAACAGGAATAATTAAGGTTTATATTGACTGCACATTTAGTGTTAATTTCCCAATAAACGTGTTTTCGTGTGTAATGTCATCAAAATAAACGGTTTGAACCTTATTTTATGTTAACTTAACAACTGAAACCCTAAATTAACATAACCTATTGGCAAAAACCATATTTATTTGTATGCCACTAAAGTAAGAGCCAAATACGAGGTGGGCCCTATTTTGTTTTGAGTAGTTTATATATTTTGGTTATTTTTTTACAAGAATCTTTCCTTGTATCAGTGCTACGCAACAAAAAGAAATGACAGAAAAACAAAACTAAAATACGTCGATACTCACATAGACTTGAGCCTTGGCCTGGCGATGCGGAGGAGCAGCCTCCTGCGCGATGATGTCTAATACGAAACGGTCTTGGTTGTACTCCGACATGTAGTGCGCCGTCATCAACACTCCTGCGGATATATAATGAATTAACTACTTGTTACTACAATTATGAGTTCCTAAGTTCATTTGCAACATCGGAGGTGCGGATCGGAGGTCGCGATATCGGCTCATATGAAAAGAATCCCCCTTTTTCTAAATTGGCAGAATCTTATCGAAGAATCTTCTGAAAGTATTTAACTTTAAAGCTTAGGTGCGTGGAAAAAAACCGTTAGAAACGTGCATTTGATGTGTTTCATTAGCAAATTAAAAATAATACGAGTATTTAATTTCCAAAAATATTATAAACTAAATATAGTACACTCATTATTTAGGTCTTGTCTTATGGTATAATTATAATAATATATTGTGGTACTTGGTTTTTATTTGTAAGACCTTCATTATTTATGTTGCAAACAGTGAAACATCCAATCTAGCAAATAAAATTGTTGAATATTTCGCTACAATTCTGACTACTTACCATCCTGGCTGATATTAAAAGGCGAAGGCACAACACTCCCGCTGGACTGCGAAGCACCGAACTTGTATAGATTTGACGCTGCCACCATGTATATTAGAGTGCCATTCTCTTCCAGATCCGGGTCTTCCGCTACCACTGATATGACTGGCTCGTTCACTCTAGCCGTGTGTTTGATTCCTGGAAGGTACCAATATGGTTAATGCTAGACAAAGGAAGACAATTACAAAGACCGTTGAAATAGTACTTTTAATGACACTAGTTATTTACTTGTGATAATATAAATATATTCTAACATAAAAACAAAATACATATAAAAATTTAAAGACTGATGCTAAAATCAAGTCGACTAAGGAAAAGACTTAAAAAAATAAAATTAAAGAAAATCAAAAAGAATAGCAATAGCCTTGTACGCTTTTACGTCAGTCGACAATCTTTAAAAAAATACAATAAATAATTAATAATAATTTTATTCGTTCGTAATTAATAATATCTATTTTATTTCGTTTTTCCTAAAGGTTGACTGGTAGAGAATGCTTTTAGCGTTAAGTCCGCCTTTTGTACCTAACTTGTGTGGTCAATAAAGTTTTTATAAATAAATAAATAAATAAAAAATGTGTCATGTTTGGGCATTTTTTTTTATGTTGACAGACAGACCCGCTGCCCACCTGATTGTAAGTAATCGCATTTCACATCGGGGTGATAGCTAGTCAATCGAACTAAAAAAATTCCTACTACCAACCAGATCCAAGTCGGGAATCGGCCTCACCACCAGGTTTTATGGCCCCGGGTGGCTTAACCACTGTTCCTGTTAGTCAAGTCCTGAAAATCCGCAGTAGTCTAATGACACGCATAACTCACCAGCATAGTAAATCTTCTGCAGGAACTTGGGTTCATTATCGTTTTCATCCAGGATCTTGATCTTGACCAGAGCCACGCCAGCTTCTGTGCTGTTGTCTATGGAGTTGAGTATAGCGGCTGCCTGTTCTAAGATCGGCTTCTCTATTAACAATAAACTTACCAGCATAGTAGTTTTTCTGTAGGTTCAATTTCTTACTTGTCCAGAATTTTAACCTTAATCAGAGCAACACCAATATCTTCATCCTTTTGGATATTGTCACCGAGTTAAGGATGGTCGCTAAGATCCAGTTGTTTACGCTATTTACAATTTACTCACCAGCAGTAAATCTATTTCAGGAACTTGGTCGTTCTCGTCAAGGATCGTAATCTTGCTCAGAGCAATGCTAACGTTCAAGGTACCTGTGCTATTTATCTTCTAAGATTGGCTTCTTTTTGCTCTTTATAATAAACTCACCAGCATAGTAAATCTTCTGCAGGAATTTGGGCTCGTTATCGTTCTCGTCCAGGATTTTGATCTTGACCAGAGCCACACCGGCGTCCTGAACTTCTGTGCTGTTGTCTATGGAGTTGAGGATCGCGGCTGCGTGTTCTAAGATCGGGTTGTTGCTTGCGTATATCGTTAGGGCGTACTCTGATTGCTTTTCTCTGAAAGAAGATGCATGATTACCAGATTTTTCTTTTGTATATCTTTTCCTGACCAGTTTTCGATTCTGGGACTTCGACAAAAACTTAGCTTGATTTAAAAACTTGGTTACCTTATCGAAATCAAAAGCGACCTATTTCCATTACAGATTACAACACAGTGCTTTTTTACCTTGTCGAGCAAATAATCAAAACATTTCTTATAAAGGCTTACAGCACTAATATTCATAAAGATAGACATACCTGTCAAAGCTGATGTTAGCTCTGATGATGCCCTGCGTCCTATCCAATGTGAACGCTCCCTCCTGGTTGCCCTCCAAAATATGGTAGTACACTTTACCATGGTCTCCTGAGTCTTTGTCTGTAGCCTTTACCGTGCCTGAAGACAAGATTTTATTATAATTTTATCTGTACAACATAATGTTGTGACAACTCTAACCGCCGTACTACACACACGAGGCCAACTTTGAACCAACAATTCGGCTATGTTGTCTTGTTCGCTAGATCGGATCAAGTTTTTTGTTGTGACAACATAGCCGCCTTGCAGATTCCATAGGGACTTTTTCACTGCAGGCAACACGACACCAACACAACATTCCTTGCGAGTGCGCGCCGCTCCGCTTGTTGTTGTGTTGGAGTCGTGCTAGTGAAAAAGAGATGGACAACACGACCTCAACACAACTTTTATTGTTGTGTTGATGTCATGTTGGTTTCGCGTAGTGAGAAAACGGCCTAAGTATAAATGCCAGACTTACCAACAATGATCCCTGCAGGTAGGTTCTCTTTAACGCTGAACTGGTGTTGCGTCTGCGGGAAGCGAGGAGCGTTGTCGTCATCGTCAGCCAAGACCACTGACAGCAGGCGCAGGCTCTCGAACTGCGCTGGAGTTCCGTTGTCCACTGCTGCTATTACCAACTGGAAACCAAGTCCATCATTATCATCATAAGCATTAGAGTCGAACGACGTCTACAGCTGGACATAGAGGCCTATGTTTTTTATTATGGGTAATGCCTTACATATACCTTCGGCCGGGTGGTGGTACGGAGAAGCGATAACACCACCCAACCAACAAAGGGATATGTGGGACTCCCTTACCCAAAGATTACGTAGGTATGCCCACTAAACAAATAAATAAACGTGTGTGGTCATCAGACACCTTGGTGTTTGTAAATCAAGTTGAAAAACAAAATACTTTGACTTTGACTTCAGCATGGCCTTGAATCTGTGACACTACCACCTAATAACTTGCACCCTCCCTTTCCTCTTCAAATCACAGGGTCAACATCAAGCAAATGATGCCTTTAGTGTCATAAGCGATCATATGCCACGGTAACCACGGGCCTAGGCTTCCCAAGCGCCACACTCGTATACACATAACCGGAACACAGCCAGAGCTGTTATGGCAGCAGATTTCACCTGTGTAGGATAAATACTACTATCAATCAGACCCATGGCAGGAATCAAACTTCCGAATCGACCTTCGAGTTTTACAACTTGTTCCGTTGAACAAAACTAATGTAAAAATCAATAATAGATAACACCAACCTGGTACTCAGACTTGTGCTCTCTATCCAAGAAGGTCTTGGTCCTCAGCTCCCCAGAGTCAGGGTCAAGGCTAAACTCAGGAGTCTCCCCCACATTCTGGTTGTCCACCTTCAGGTAGTAGGACACGCGGCCGTTCTCGCCGGTATCTTCGTCGGTCGCTTTGATTGTGGTTATTAGGTAGTCTGCTTGAGCTGCGTTCTAAAAAAATATAAAATATACGATGTTATTACTCGTAGTCTGTTGCATGGTGCATGTACTATAGAATAGGGTTTTGCTTATTTACTTACTGTTGGGTCAGCTCTTACAAACCAAATGGTTATGACGTTTTCTTTTTACAAAATTACGAGGAACTTATGTTACAATACTTACAATGGTGAAAGTTAGTGCTATTTCTGACTTATTTAAACCTTAATCGCCTTTTTTAAGTCGGGCAACATCTTCGTACTTAGTAGCAGGATACGCCGCGCTTATTATAATGGACCACAGTGGTTGCTACCACTGAGGTCCATGATGACCTGCTGGTCATCATTAATAATCATCTTAAGTGGTAAGTTATGCATCCTTTTTTTACGGAGGAGAATGCGTTCAGGCAGCATAACCACAGACTACCGTTATCAGCAGCCTTGTGTTAGGTTTGTGACTACTTCGCCACTACCAGCAGAACTATCCCGGTTTCCTTCACACTCAAAGAACTGTGCCCGCCTAGTGGCTATTTACCGGCGTAAGTTAGGTATTAACCATTACCAATATTATTTTATCTACATCCATACCATAATATGTCTATTTTATAGTCAGGAGCGATGAGCAAACGCCCTACATTTAGATATAAGTATCTGTGGCTGCATCGTAATGTTTACATTTTAGTATCGGTAACCGATACTTTAATTACGTTCAAATTTCGAACGTCTTCTTAAAAAGTAAAAATTAATGGATTTGAAGCTAACATATGTAAGCAAAACATCTTGATGTATTTTCAAAGGTACCAGGAGAGCATAACCGTAACTATTCATTAAATCAAAGAGTTTGAAAGACGCGAGCTAGCCGCAGCCGGCAGGGCCTAACTAGGTTAACAAGCGACTGCGCCGGTCCACACTAATTAGTAACGGGCCAGCTTCTTGTTCTTCTCTGCTCTCCTGGTACTACGGATTATATTCCACGCGGTTTCACATCGATCCTGACTTTAAAATAGACATTTATCGTATGAATGAAGATAAAGTTATGTATGTGACTGTACATAATTAGGCATTAAAATACTCATGTGATCCTTTTATGAAACTCACTTCGTTCGTTTCATAAAACCACATTCGTATTTTAATGACCCTCATTATGCAATAGTCACATAAATAACTATCTTAAGCTACTTACTTCAGGGATCTCCAGCTGCCGTTGCTCTGGCGGGGGGTGCACAAACACAGGACTATGCTTGTTCACGCTCAGTACTGAGATGTCTACCCTCGCTATGTCAGAGTTGACACCATGTCCTGCCTCATCGGTGGCCGTCACCGTGAGGTGGTACGTAGTGTTGCCTACTACTGGTTTGGCGGGGTAGATTATGCCGTTGTTCGGGTCTACTGTAAATACTCCTGAAATAAGAACGGATATTAGTATACTGAATAATAAAAAATAATGCAGAGCATGTTAGTTTCTTAGAGATTGTTCTCGATGACTGCTATGTTCTGTCGGTAAGAGCAAAATTTGCTTCCTGCTTCCTAGGAAGATTTTTTTTGTTGCCATTATTGTTTTCTCTTCAAATTACAGGGTCGTCGACAAGTGAGTGACTCCTCTAGTATTACAAGCGTAGATAGACGACAGTAACCGCAGGTAAATATCAGGCGAGGGCTGTTTACAACCGGGGGAGTTTAGTGGGGAGTGGACGCTTTAGTCTCGAGTCCCATACACGGCCGCAGGTCTAGTTAGTCTGCGGTTCTGGTGCATAAACGCATTCTCCTCCGAAATCAATAAAAAATGAATATCAGTCGAGCTAGGTTTCAGCGCCACAATCGTGGAAAAAAACATTACTTTAAATGTAAGAACCTTAGCATGTCATGGACTGTAGTGGTGTTTAACCACTAGACACGAAGGTATACCCCGTTATTTAATAGGTAAACTCCGCCCATTTCAGAGCGGTAGAACATTAACAAAACTGAAAGTTTACTTCCAATACTAACCTGGTTCACTCTGCTCCACAATCTTATACTCCAGCTTCCCATTGATGCCATCATCTTTATCTTCGGCCAGGACCTGCAGAATGGCCGCAGGAGGATCCAAGCGGAGGTTCTCCGCTATGGTGCTCTTGTACACCTTCTGCGTGAACACTGGCGCGTTGTCGTTTATGTCTAGGACTTTGATGTGGACCTGGGGGTAATTGTTAGGGTTTTAATGAGTGGTTCATATTTTGATGTAGCAATCAGGATTACGAGTATTTGCATACTGCACAGATTGTTAGATGAAACGGCTAATGTCGCAATGACGATTGACTCGTCGTCGATTGTCGTCGACTCGGTCGTCAGAGGTTAGATTCGTGATTTGAAGACAGAGCTATTGAGATGATTCGTTAGAAGCAAATTTTGTTCTGATTTAGCTTATAGTAAGTAAGTAAGTAAGTAAAATTACAAAAAATATTAACCTAATTATATTTTATTACATTATATTAACCTATTATATTTCTAATGCTTGGCAACTTTCTGCTAAGTGTCTGATGAGATAATGACAACAACAGCGATTTTTTACTGACCAATTACCAAGAACTTATCTGACAGAGCTACCGTAGCATAAGCCTTCAGACAGCAAGTTTATTTTATAGAAATAAACAACATTAATAAATAGTACTTACCGGCACACTAGTACTCCTCCTAGTCTGCAAAGGCGCATTATCAGCGGCGATGGCGCGCAGCCAGATGTCGGAGGTGGCCTCGCGGTCGATCACCGCGCCCTCCGCCACCGTGATCACTCCGGTGGACGGGTCGATAGTGAACAGTGATGAAAGGTTGCCGGATAGACTGTATGTCACCTCGCCGAACTCACCTGGAATTAAGTGGGTATATCACGCACATTGATCTGCCCCCCAAAGAGGTTTGAGCACATGTGTTATGGGTCTCAGAAATAACGAAGGTACACATACATCCAGACACAGAAAAAAACAATAATGTTTGCCCTGAGTAGGATTCCAAACCTGGCTATGAATAAGGGCAATTGGTTTTTTGTTCGTACTCAACACCAAAACTTAATTACAGTCCGCAGTATACAAAATTCGCGGCATAAATTATCTACCTGCCTTAGTGCGTAGGTACTTAAAGCCGTTAGTCCTGCACGTGCTTACTCAGCGGTCGTGTTAAATTGTTGTCACCGTGCTATGAAAGTGAGGGAATAGGGAGTGCACCTGTACTTGCTTATGTAGTTTGTTGATCGTAAAGATTGGCCGACGTATCCGAGACTCAGCTAGGAGGAGGACATTGTAATTTGACAAGAAGGGTAAGGACATATCCTCAGATGAGCTATAAACTAACCTTGATCCTTGACAACAGCAGTGACCGTCAGCACCCTCGCGCCCGCTTAAGATTGCTCAGCTTCCGCAGCGTCATTTGCTTATGTATAACAATATGCGTGCGAGGTTCTACATGGTCCTTCGAGCCGGATCGAGAAATGTAATTTTTGACTCGGCTAGTAAGAATAAACTATCTTCAGATGATATATAAACTAACCTTCATCCTTATCCACAGCGGTGACCGTCAGCACCCTGGCACCCGCTGCGGAGTGCTCAGCCACCGCAGCGTCATAGGCCTCTGCAGCGAACTGGGGTTCTTCATCGTTCACGTTGAGGATATCCACCGTCACAGCCGCTGAGGTGGATAGTTGTGGCACTCCGGAGTCGTAGGCCACTAGTGTGAAGGTGATCGAGTGGATCTTCTCGTAGTCTATGCGCTGGGTTGTTTTCACGACTCCTGGGAAAAAGAATAATGTTTAAGTATTAGATAAGTTTGTGATAATGAATCTGTCAGATAATTTGGATGCTGTCTTTGTTGTCCAATTTCAAAAAAAAACAGGATCATTGCTTTTGATTTGACTGATAAATTATTACGGACTTATCTGTCAGGGGTAAAACTGGCTCTAAGTCTAGTTCAGCTAGAAAAATCCAGACCATTTCTGTCCATGTCCTGTCCTGAACCTTATCGGCTTGAGGGATCCTTGGGTTATATCCGACACCCTAGTCCATTAAAAGCTACTGACTTAAAACGCCACTATTTTACCGGCCTTTTCAAGGACCATTCCCATATAAAACTAGCATATGAAACGCCCTATGTGTTACCATCTTTATAAAGATGCAAAGAAAAGCGCGTGGAACTTACCAGTAGCATTATCAATCTGGAAGTACGGGCTGGGCGGGTTGATGGTGATGGCGGCGATGGGCGTCTCCTTGTCGGAGGCGGTGTACGTGTTCAGGACCGTGCCCACAGGCTGCTCCTCCGCCAGGGTCTCGTGGTAGGCGGGCTGCGAGAACACTGGCGCGTGCCGGTTCACGTCCACTATGTTTATGATCAGCTCGCCTAGGAGGGAATTTGAGTGGTCATCTATCAAAAATATTGATCAAAAGCATAATGATTACACAATAGGCCAAAAGTTGTACAAAAATAAAGAATTTCTATCGATAAGGAGAGATCTAATAAACATCATATCAAGCAAGGTCTTCGTTTCTTCAACAACGAATTATTGAAGTGAGTAAATTTGAAATCAGTGAAGATAGTTTTGTAAACACAACTCTTAAAATTATGGTCATGACAAACCACCTCATTTGATTTTAATGTACTTTTTAAATGCAGTCTACGTATCTACAATATTATCTCTATCTCTACCATCCATTTTTTCTTTTATCTTTTCCACCGTCACATACCAAGAAGTTTTTTTAGACTAGCACTTCTAATGCTAGAGCAATTGTTACATGTTTCTTCAAGACTCCTTGTTAGAACATACCTTCAGCCTGCTGCAGCATAGGAGCAGATGCATCGGTGACAGCTACGGGCAGCGTCAACACAGCTGCTCTTCCACGGTCCAGCTTCTGGGCGACCACGACCGTGCCGTCCGGCTGGATGGAGAACCAAGACCCGAAGATGCCTTCGTCTGACACCTGGACAGGAAATTTTGTTTGAAAAAAAAGGCATATTTCAACACACTTAAAGAAATCAAAATTGAAATGGTTATTTCCGGTGATTTAAGCTTTAACATTGTTTTTTGTGTACATTCGATCTTTGTTCTTATAAACATAAGCTATAAACTTTTGATAAGCCTACAGTCTGGCAGCACATTGAGCGACGCTTCCTGGTGAAGTGTCCCTTAATGGAATAGGCCGCAGTGGCCACTTACCATCAGGTGGGCTGCATGTCTGTCTGCCAACTGATGAAGTATAAAAAAAACCTTCAATAGAACCTATAGAGACCTTGGAATCCCTCACACTGTCTAACGTTAAGTTCGACTTCAACGATGAACCAAACTCACCTCCTTCCCATTCTTATCGACCGCCTTAATGATCCTATCAGTCCTCATCTCGTAGACCAGCAGGCTGTGGTCCGCGATGTCCGGGTCCACGGCCGCGAGCTGGTGCACCACTGTCCCGGGATCAGCGTCGGCGGACACTTCCGCTCGTTGGATGGGTGGCGTGAACGATGGCTTCTTGTCGTTCACGTTGATCACGTGGACTGTGAGCTCGGTTGTGCCTGTTAAGCTTGGCATACCTGGAGATTACAGTTCAAAGTTTAGGATAAGCTAATGGCGGCCTGGTCAATAGCCACAAGGCTAGCACCTTGTCCCAATCGGGTGTGAAGAGGAAACCGGGGGAGTTTAGTGGGTAGTGGGACTTAGTCTCGACCCCCACACACGACCGCAGGACCGGCGCCAGCTTGCGGTTATGGAGCGTAAATGCGTTCTCCTCCGCAAAAAAAGGATAAGCTAATGGCACCGGCTCATCCCGATAAGGATGATAAAGAAAACTCGAGGAGTTTAGTGGGTAGTAGGACAAGCGTCGCTAGTCCTGACCCCTACACACACGGCAGGTGTAGCTAGCCTGCGGTTATAGCGCGTAAACGCGTTCTTCTTCGCAGAAAAAAAGTTGCTGCCTAGACGTGGACATTTCTTATTGGAACAAAAAAGTTTACGTCTGCTCAGGGAAAGCTGATTATATTCGCCGGTAGCTACAATTCGACCCAAAATACAAAAGTGTGAAGTTGTCTAAGTCTACGCGTGATGGACTGAAGACGTTAATAAAATCCTCATAGAAGATTACGAGTAATTTTCTATACTGCAAATTGTGTGAGTTGAAAGACTAGGTCAATTTCGGTTCTAGTAATTTTTTTAAAACTATATCTTTTTCAGACGTAAGATGTCCACGGATATAGTCCTATCCAAAAGATCTCTCATCAAGTGGATTCCCTTGGTATTTGTACAAGGGTTTCAATGCGAAATCATAAAAATATTAATCAAACCCTCATAATCCTAGTGACTAAAGAACTTACCAAGATCAGAAGCGATAATCTGTATCCTGTAGGTGTTCCGTTTGTCATAGTCCAGAGCGGAGGAGACGGTGACCACTCCGGTAACGTTGTCTATGGCGAACGAGTCCAAGGCGCCCTTCTGTATGCCGTACTTGATCTCTGCGTTGACTCCACTGTCGAGGTCTGTCGCTCGGACGGCGGCGACTTCCGTACCTATAAATACGAAAAGAAGATTGCATGTGTCCGCCATTCCTTAATGGATTTTCAGACACGCATTAGTTCTAAAAAATCCACTTTGCTGAAAATTCTGAATCAAGGATTAAAGTGGACATGAAAGTGTACAAAGATCCATCAATGGATTTTAGTGGATTTTTTTGTAGTGATTTCAAGTGTACTGATGGCGTCAGATTTATCCTGAGGGGGTAGCCAGTTGAACTCTAAAAAGTCTTACAGCTAACCAGACCCAACACGGAAATCGAACTCACTACCAAGAGGTTGGCATTAAGTATAATAAATTCATTGTAATGTTTATACTGTTTTATCCACATAGTTTAAGCTATGCCTAGTTTAGGGCTAGATTGCACTATGGGAACCATTTTCACTTACCTATCGGAGCGTCTTCAGGCACATCAGCGTCGTATTTATCGATGTCGAAGACCGGGGCGTGGTTGTTCACGTCCCGGACAGTGATTTCAACCTTGCACGTTGCGTTGTGAACCCCGTCTGTTGCCTGGGAAGAAAACCTTGCATTTAGTGGTTTTTTTATACCACGACCCACCTGATGGTAGGCGGTTACCGTCACCTATGGACACTAAATTTGTTTTGTTTATAATCCTTGATCATTTTCGAGACAGGGACTTTGAGCCAGGAAGAGTCAAAAATACTACTCTGATTTTTGAGCTTTTGATTTAAAGGTGTCTTGGCTCCTACATCAATACTGCCGGAACACAGTCATAGCTGTTATGGCGGCAGATTTCACTTGTAAGCTGATGTAGTAGCTGGAATGTAGAACTTTGAAAAAGTCCTTTTTTTTTACCACCAACCAGACCCAGAGATTCATTACCACAATATCCTGATTAATACCTAGAGGCATAGATCTCGTGTCAGTCCTGTAATTTGAAGGGGAAACAATGATGGCAGAAGAAAACACGTTTATTCCGCTGCCAATACCATGTTCTCCCCAATTGAGCTCTGGAGAAAGGTCACATTTTAAAATCGTTTGTTTGTTTAAAGTTGTTTTTACCGTCTCCGTGGAACAGTGGGTATAAAACCCAGAGGTCGTGGGTTCGATTCTCGCCTTGGGTGTAGTTGGTGGTAGGGCTTTTTCAGAGTTCGATTGGCTAGCTACCACCCTCACAGGTGAAATCTGCCGCCATAACAGCTTTGGCTGTGTTCCCGCCGTATTAATGTACCCAGTACACTTGAAATCAAAGGCTCGAATATCCGATGAGTCTACAGTCTGGCAGCACATTGAGCGACGCTTCCTGGTGAAGTGTCTCTCAATGGAATAGGCAGTGGCCGCTTACCATCAGGTGGGTTGCGTGTCTGTCTGCGAACTGACTTAATATAAAAAAGGTAAGGTTAAAAAATACTTACCAGTATTGTAAGTACAATCTTATTATCATCTCCATTCTGGGTTACTCCTCCGGTTTCAGGGCGTACAGATATCCGCCCCGAGAGCGGGTCGATCCAGAACGGATGGGTCGGCGGTTCGATGATGGAGTAGCGAATTTCTGAGGAGGCGTCCACGTCGCGGGCTTGCACCTGAAATTAAAAAATAGATAAATTAGTCTGTTTAAACAACTGTAAGTTCATTCTTATTATTCGGTCCTATTCTCTTAGGCAAACGTTAAGATTTATTAATTATTGTGAGATTAAAACACGACATGATGAAATTACTACGTTTTAACCACAGAAAAGAAGTTTTAACCACGTTAAAATTTTTCGCGGGATTCTTATAAAAAAAACACAATCGCGTTTTAAATTGTTCTACGCCTATTTTATTTTTTTCTCTTGTGACCAGTAATATAAGTCTGTTATAATATTTTTGTGTTAGAGGCTGCATTCAAACTTTTTGCTTATTTGGTTCTTAGCTATAGGCAACTTTTGACAGTTTTTTTTTTCAATAAAGTAAGGTAAGCGTTAATGTTATTTGATTTTCGAACCAAGCAATTTACTAAACATATCTTAAAGCTGTAGTAGCTTAGAAAAAAAAAGCAAATTCTTTGTAGAAATGCATTTAGTACTTATATATTTTGTTATTCGCTAAAACATACCTGCAGCTCTGGTTCGAACTTGATGGCATCTTCATCTATGGAGGCCTTGTAGACTTGTGTGGTGAAGACTGGGGGGTTATCGTTAGAGTCGGTGAGGGAAATCTGTAGGGACACCACCGTATTCTGGCCTGATCCGTCGTCATCTGTAGCCTGTGGACAATTATAGTCGTCCAATTATTCTGAACGGAAAATAATTATGTCTACTATTACTAATGACTGTCACAAACTTAGGTAACTATTACGTGTGTGAAAGTTGTTTATTTATATCATCGTTTTAGTGGTTTTCACAATGTGGTTTGGATTGTGTAAGTAATATTTTTAGTCGTTACTCACGTAAATTTTAAGAACCGTTCGGATAAGAAGCAATATAATTTTATTATCTATGTCGATTAGTTTTTAGGAAACAGTCAGTTTGATGTCTTAGAAAATTAACTAAATATTTAATTTTCGCTTGACACAAATTGGTGCCTATAATAAAAAACCTAAATTTCGTTCTTTCTAATGCTAAGTAAAACGGAGTACAGTGATGATTAACCGGATCATCAGCCTACCTTATACTGCAGGAAGTAGTCCTTCCTAGCCTCGTAGTCCAAGCACGGCTGCTGGCCAGGCGTGGGACACGGCGCCACGGTGATGAGGCCGCTCCTGTTGTCCACGCGGAACAGCTCTGCCCCGTTGCCTGACAGCTGGTACACTATGCCTTCTGTGCCGAACCTGGAAAAAACAAAGAATATAAGATTTTTTTTCCTACCGACTAGCGGCCCCAGTGGCATCACCGCGTTGTTGTCACCACACTCGCTATCCAATCACATAATGATCAACTCACTTACATGCATAATTTGGAAAAATTTAATTATATTGTACCTACGGTTATTAATCGAAGCTATCGAAGTTAGTCTACATGACAAATCAGCAAATAAGTAATCACCGTCATTATTTGTATTGGTAGAAACCATAGCCGCTGCACCCGGGGCCATGAGTTAGAATCCCGCCCTGTATAAGCTAGTAATTATTTCGGACTAGCTAGTAGTAGACGTTCACATCTGCATCCGTGAAAACAGCATGTAAGATAAATATGTGCTGCATTTCTACTACATATTAGTAAAGATCATACCTGCCAGTATCCCTATCAGTGGCCTTCACAACAGCGACCCTGGTCCCCGCGGGAGCCGCCTCGGCCACGGTGGCCGAGTACGGCTCCTCGGCGAACTGCGGCGCGTTGTCGTTCACGTCAGTGAGAGACACCGTCACACTCGCCTTCGAGGACAGCCTGGGGGACGTGTGGAGCTCTTCTGCTATCACCTAGAATTATTAAAAGACTTAGAGCGGAAACTGCGTGAAGCGGGACCCGCGCGCGGATTGTAATCCAATGCCAGCATTTAAAACATTTTGTCGTGCACTCCCTGTACTAAACCCGCAATGTCTTACAATCCGCGCGTGGCTCCCGCTCGACACAGCGCAAACCCTTACTATGATAGGCTGCGTGTGTACTAAAGAACTGCATGGCTTCTCAAATTACTTTTAAAGTTATCAAAATCTAGTCTTTAAAATGGAAATAAGTATTATTATATTTTTGACAAGTACTGAGTTAGTTTTGACTAAAAAAATAACACTAATTGTTGTCATTATTTTTGAGTATCACTGACACTGAAACACCTATCTCATTTAGTCTGCCGACTGATCTCCTGATTTTTGGCATGTTTGCCAGTTTTTTAGTTAAAACTACTGTTTTTTTATGCTGTACTGACCAAGTGTAATGCCGAACGTAATTTATGATAACGTCAGAATAAATATGAGAAGATTTTCCTCCGAGCACTTAACCAAGTGGAAGTAAAAAAGTTAAAGGTGCAATTATTTTTTTCTATAAATCAGTTAGATTTTTGCTGTCATTTTTAAGATCTCACCTCTAATATAAACTTCCTCTGGTTAGGATCTTCGTAATCCAGGCTGGAGTTGAGTCTGAGTGTCACGGAAGCGCTGCCGGTAGCTGTGGCTGGCTCCACCACGAATGCACCAAACTCGTCCGATAGACGAAGAGAGAACTCTGAATTCAGACCCTGGAATGGAAAATATAGTTACTGCTTGTCATGTACATAGTCGTAAGACAAAGTCTAAAGATGTTCTACTCGTATATTCTCCAGATTCAATTAAACTTTTATTTTACAAACATTTTCATTTTTGTACTTTATAAAGATTTTTGAAACGATCTAAAGATATTCTTTTTTTTTTTTTTTTTTTTTTTATTATATGGACTCTATCCCGCGCCTGTTTGCGGCGCGGTGATTCTGCCAATGTCAAGTGATTTTATGGGAGATTCTCCTTGCGTTAAAACATTGGTGTTAAGATGTTTTAACGCTTCATGGAAACACTGGAGGATACTCTCAAGGTCACGGGGGAATGGACGCCATTGCGGTAAGAGCGTCTCATCTACCGATGAGACGCACTACACGCAATACCCGTCCATTCAGTCAATTTGTTTCAATCTTCTTATTTATGACACTTCGTTACACTTTACTGAATGAAAATCACACCACTTTTCAACACCAAACTGCACTAGATCACAAATAAAAAGATTTAAAACTAAAAGACGCGTGGACCCATCGCCTACCCTCCAGTGAATCCACAATTGTCCAAAGATATTCTTAGTTAATTTACGAAATATGACACATTTTGTTGACATTAAATAATTACGAGTAATTTAATTTCTATTTACTTGTTTAAGTTTTGTTTACTTACTTGAGAATGAGATAAGTACCTACCTATATAATTTTACTAAACACGTAAACCAATATTCACAATTCGTAAGCATTGTTGTACATAAGTAATGTTTATTCCATTAATTACATAACCGTTCTAAAAAATTTAAACAATCAACGCGAGCTTACAGTTAAAATGCAATTGAAAAAAAAAAACAGTTTAAGCAAAAACAAATAATCGCTAACAAAGACGAGAAATAGAACAAGACGTGCAATATTTAAAATTGGAACGCTAACATTTTCGGGCTATAAATTACCAAAGAGTTTAAATGCATAGAGGTTATACCACAGAGTTGACATCTATCTCTGTGGGTTATACTATTTACTCCTAAAAACGCCTTTTTAAAATTGGAACACATTGATTTTCGCGCTTTTTCAAAGTAAAAAGGAGTTTAAACGCATAGAGGCTTTACTCCAATACCCTTCACTTTTTTAAATCTGTAGCACAAAATATAATCTATGTCCATAAAATACGTCATAATAAGATGCGTAGGCTGATTAACAATTTAATTGTAACAAACAACTTGAAATACTAACCAGATCAGTGTCAGTAACGACCATATCCAGGTTAGGTAGTGGTGTCCCCACGGGCAGACTCTCCGGGATCTCCACGCTGTACTCCCGCTTGTTGAACCGAGGAGGCTCGTCGTTCACGTCCTTGATGGTCACCGTCACTGTGGCTGTGGTCGATGTCAGGTCGGTGTAGAGGGGCGCTCCGTTCACTATTTCTGTTGCCTGTGGAAAATTGGTAGCAATATGAACAAAGTCCAAAAGTTTTTTACATGGTGTATAGGAAAAGAGGTTGTTACTGTTTAAGATGGCTTTCATTTAAGTTCATGATTATTTAGGTATTTGCCAAACAATAATGACAGGAATAACTTCTTTAAAAATTCAATATGAAAAAGGGAATACCTATATTAAAAAATCATAAGCTTAAAGGCTGCAGACCCTTTTATGTTTTTTTTTCTCTATTAACAACGCTGTGAAAGTTAACTCAATTTTATGTTTTTTTTTCTCTATTAACAACGCTGTGAAAGTTAACTCAATTTTATGTTTTTTTTTCTCTATTAACAACGCTGTGAAAGTTAACTCAATTTTATGTTTTTTTTTTCTCTATTAACAACGCTGTGAAAGTTAACTCAATTTTATGGTAGGTAACTACCTATATTAATTTTAGAATTTATTCAAAATTCGAATAAGAGGTGGACGTCACCAAGAACCAAACGCTGAAGGTGAAATTGACGTTTTTCAAAAACGGCTAAACGGCTGATTTGGCTTAGATTCAGTTTTTTAGTTGTTTATAGGAAATTACTTGTAGACAAACTAAAATTAGTGTATTTTAAATAAATAGTCACTTACTCGGACAGTGAGGTTGAGTGGCGACGATGGATCGGTCAACGCTTCTCTATCAAGAGGTTTGGCGGTTCTCAACTCCCCAGTTGCACTATCCAGAACGAAGAAATCCAATGGATCTGGAAATAATGGATCAACACATACATACAATTAGTCGTCGCTGCAGAACTAACATTATTATAAGTAGGTAGGTACCTAGGTTTTTCTTAAAAATAAATTCAATAAAAGATGAAATAGCAATAAAATTCTCCATTTAAAAAAAACAGGGTTTAGATTGCTTTACAACAATTATGATGACGGAATGACTGCTAAGTTATTTAATTAGTAATCGCGGAACTATCATACATCACTAGGTAAGAGACGAACAAACAAAAAAAAAAGTAAAAAAAATTATTGGTTTTAAACCAACAAAGGCAACTTCGCAACAACTCACTTGTAACCAGCTCCAACATGACATCCCTTGGCTGGGCTCTGTCAGCGTCCCTGGCCTTTACAGTAAGAGCCAGAGTCCCCACGGGAGCGTCTTCAGCCAGGGCCCCACTGAGGGCCCCGCTGAACACTGGCGGGGAGTTTTGCACGTCTACCACTTTGACTTCTACATGCGCTGTGGAGTTGAGGGTACCATCCTGAAATAAAATAACGCGTGTTTTTAATAAGTACAACGTTGGATAATATGTATTGGGGGGATGGGCTGGTCAATCGCAAAAAGGGCTCGGGAGAAAATTATAAGAAACGGGGGAAGTTTAGTGGTAGTGGAACAAACGCTCCCGAGACTTTTAGACCCGAGTCTCGCAGGTGTCGCTAAGCTGTGGTTATGTACATATGGTGTAGTGCATAATCAAAAGGATTCTCCTCCATAAAAAAATGGATGTATACTGTCTGCTACATTAGAGTAGAAGTACTATCCTCGAGTATATTGAAATCTTATCCAAAAAAGGGGTTTCTGAACAGGTTCTGCCTGACCCGGGATATGAACTCAGAACTCCGACACCAGAACAACAACAACTGAACATCTAGACCATCGATTCGTCTCTCCAAAAATGTTATAAAAAATAAAAAGCGAAATAATTCAATGTGTCAAAATCTGACTGGTTCGAGTGGGGCACGTTACCCGGAGACAAGAGTGATGTGCGTACCGATTGAAGTAACATTTTAAACCGTACTTACAGTAGCATAGAGTTGAAACTGGTAGAATTGTTTTTCATTGTAGTTTAAAGCTTTCTTCAACACCAGAGCGCCGGTGTAGTGGTTCGCGGAAGAGTTCAAAGCGATGACATCGAAGGCTTCACATGCTTCGGCCCACTGAAATATAAAAAAAAAACCTTTTGTGATATCCAAGGTAATACTATATTGAGAGCATTCTAAGTGTCATTTTTATACAATACCAAAACAATAAATAAATTATTATTCTTGGAAATTGTCGCCATCGAGCCCCAAAAGATATCAGACGGTTTGTAACGATGATAAATGGTTGAAATCATCAAATAATAATTATATTGCTTTAAATACCTACATACCTAAAGCACAGAAAATAGAAACAATTAATTAAATAAAATATTTAATAACTAACGCTAATGATAATGCAACAAAGCAAACTAAATCATAATGTCCTTTTGCTTGAAAAAACCTTTAAATTCTATGACTTACTTGTTCCATCATACAGCCAACCTCCAGGTTATCACCAACAGAATCTTTATCTTCGACTTGGATGTTGGTCAGTATCGTCGTTCCAATTTGTTCATCTTCTGGTACATCCACTTCATAAGGACTCTGAAAGTAAATTTTGAATAAATGTCCTGAAAGATTATTCACACAGCGTGCAGCGCCATATACTAAACATAGCTAGTAGTCTGGGTGTCAATACATAAAACGTATAGAAACACCCAGACCAATACAAACAAACCCGTGGTACGCACATATTGTTACGGTACGGTTTGTACTAAGCGGGGATCGAACCTCTCCTTAATAGCCGACTCTTTAATTATTACACCAATTCAGTCTTCCATGTAAATTTAGTCTCAATGGCTTTAATCTCTATTAGGTAAAAACAAGGCATCGCGTCACGCGATTTCATACTGTATGGACTTCGAGTTTTTGATTTATACTGGCTGGATTTGTGTACTGGGTCCCACAAACATAGCTAAAGCTATCATGACTTCATGAGGAAGACTTACATTTTTAAAGGTAGGTGGATTATCGTTCTCGTCTAGCACGATGACTGTCACAGGCTGCAGTTGTGCTAGATTCTGCGTTGGATCTGGATTCTGATTTTCTACTGATACTAGGAACTTTATTGTGTCTTTAGTCTGAAAATAAACAAATATGATTGCTTAAATAACTTAACGAAAGTAACAATGTGTTACACGATTATTAAATACTAACATAAAACAATCAATTATTGAAAACATCACATTGCTGTTTTAGCTGCTATTCATTATTCTACTAAAATAATACTTGCAATTCATTTAAAAGTTAATTAGAAAAGATAAATTAAATGTAAAAATCCATAATCATGTTGATAACGTACCTCTCTATCTAATGGACGGTTTAAGGTTACTTCTCCTGAATCTGGATCCACTTTGAATTTGTCTGTTCCAACGAGGTTGTATTTAATCTGAAATGACACAGTTAGTTTGCCAATGAGTTTATCTACGCTTACAGAAAAATCCCTGGAGTGAAACAAATGTCGAGGAAACGACAATAGAGACCATTTCACTAATGATTTATAAATATGGGAGTTTGTGAGGACGGATGGATGATAGTTTTTCTTTCACGTAAAACTACTGAACGGATTTAGATATAACCACATGAAACTTAACAGTCAAGTACGCATTACGGCTTAGGTATACATCAAGTCATCTGCAGGCTACATTTCCTTCAATACACCAAGCGAATGAAGCCGCTAGTGGAAGCTATTAACATATCCAAAGGTTATATAATAATTTGTCGCTACCAGTATAGTATTTTGGACATAATATAGGTACATCTCCGCAGTTAGAACATAATCTTAGCCACATTTCCTGCCCATCGTCACCTTAATGCTCCAGACCGTTACTAACGCGATGTACCTTCGCACGACGTGTCGTAATATAACAATGGCTCCACTTAAATTTACAGTGGCCACTTTTGTCTGTGGGATATTATTCGGAGGCCATATTTGTATAAAGTCATATTTAACTCAGTTATCTGAGGTCAGTGCATTTTTAATGGTTATTATATGAACGCATTTAGAAAAGAAGATAAAATGCTAGCACTTGGCCGCCTCCGTGGAACAGTGGCTAAGCCGCTTGGGTATAAAAATTTCCTCCCCTGTTGAGCTGTGGAGGTCTCCAGGATCGGAGTAAGACCTTACCCACCGACAACTTTTTTTCAAAGAATGAAGATTTCACTATGGTCTGTAAGGAGGAGGTACTTCCCCAGACGAGAAGATCAACTATGCTTTACCAATAGATGTGCTACAGTAAGTAGGGGTCTTACCGGCAGTCCCTCAGGGTCCATGCCCTGCAGCGTGTATACCACGGAGCCGACCGGCGTGTTCTCCGACAGAGCCAGGTTGTTCATATCCTGGATGAATACCGGCAGTTTGTTGCACGACACTGCAAGGCAACAAATAAGAGCATAAGGTTATGATTATAACGACAACGACCAACGTCCGTGACTCATGACAACATCATCAGGCAAGGCGGAGAACCATGGGGTTTAGTGGGGAGCTTACGCCCTGTCCCTATCTAGATCGTGGGGTCACACACATCACCACGCTCCACCGCTGATGAAGGTAAACGATAAATGTAACGTCATATTCCAATGTAAAAAAAATACCCCGGAGATGGTCAATCAATAGCCACAAGGCTGGCACCGGCTCGTTCCAATCGGGTGTGAAGGGGAAACTCGGAGAGTTTAGTGGGTACCTTGTGGACGCTTCAGTCTCGAGTCCCACACACGACTGCAGGTCTTTAGAAAAGTTCATTGATTCATTGAAACAGTCCAGACAGCACGATTCTTACGCGGATTCCAAGAAAAACAAGTGAAACGAACTCGCTAATTGTTCTAATTTGACCAACTGTTTGGTAAAGCACAATGAACTGCTTCATAATTCTAACAGATCCCTTTCTTTTGCTTTACCATCTTTACTCTGTTAAACATTTATCATCCGGATTTTAGATATAATAACAAAATAATTTTTATCTGTATTGGTATTGGGAGGATACTCAATACTTTTACCAGCTCTATGGTACATATTTAATGGTGATGATCTGATTCAATTACTCACGTATTAATATGCTGGAATTACATTAAATATTAATATTATTTATTTATTTACCTGTTGTTATACAAATTGTCGCCCATACTGCAAGAACACGCCACCGCAACTCCATTTTAGGGGCTCTGAAAAGATAAACATTTTTCAATTAATTTTTGAGTTTATACTCGCAATTAAGTTTCACTTCTTGTTAAAACAATACATTTTTTTCATGGCACACCGACAGACAGAAATAAAATATTGAATATTTTTATATAGCTAGGCATATTTAACAGAACTTTTGGACAAAATAATATGGTGTTACATGCAGTAATACTATACTATCTCACACTTGAGATAAAGCCTGAGTCCGAGCAATGGGACGTATTAGGCTGATGATGATGGTGCTTTCGCCAAAACCCAGTCTAGAGAAAAAAGTATTAGTTTAAGCCTACAATTAAGTACATTATACGTACTCGTAAATTTATTTTCCAACAGTCAGCGTAACATTGAATATTTAAACAGATATTATAGACAATTCTATGTTTTCAAAATAAATAAATATCTAAATATCTCTGGACATTATTCACACAGCGTCATTAGCCCCAAACTAAGCATTAGCTTGTGCTATGGGTGCCAGACAACGGATAAACATTACTTATATACTTTTTTTTTTGTAAATACATACATATTATACATAGAAACACCCAGACCGATACAAACAGACATGTTCATGCACACAAATGTTTGTACCGTGCGGGGATCGAACCCGCGACCTCTGGTGTAATAACCGACTTCTCGACCATTACACCAAATGGCTCGTCAAATCAATCAATCTTTACCTTTCATTTTCCTCTTAATATACCTACCTACTACTGATCTACCAAGTACAGTACAAGTCATCACCGCCTGCATTCTCCTAAACGAACAGTGAATACATCTCAATAAACCGGGTCCCCTCTTAATAGGGTAAATTACCAGCGGTTAGAGCAAGGTCGCAAATAAACTGTTCAAGGTTTGATGCAATACCGTATTGGGATCCCTTTGCCGAATTTATTTGACCTAGGTTAGTCTTTGCCCTCTTTGCATAAGGTAACAAAAATATTTATCGGCGACACGCTAAATAAAAACAGTGCCATGGGACTATCATATTGTATTCTGATGACACAGGATATTAATTTTACAAAAATTTTATCTCTTAACGAGTCACGGAATTTGAGGCCATAATAATTATTATGATAAAATAATAGCAAGAATGACTCTCTACAAATATTTATTATGCAAAAGAGAGCCATTCGTGCTTTATATGGCCTTAAAACTTTTGGCTATTTAGGGTTTGCAATACATGAATCTCGCCCCAAACTCTTTAAATAATCTTGTGTGATTATGATACCATACAATCCTTGTTTCGTTGCTATAGATTACACACAAACGGCCCTGTTTAATAAATCATGAATAAATGCAATTATCCAATGCAGAGCATAAAGACTTAATTTATAAATGAATGGAATCATCTCCGGGTTAATTAAGAGGTCAACACGACGGACCTGACTAATGATCGCTAACAAACCGGAAGCGGGTTACGTTACTAGTGTTTCTAATACAAATAGTATAGTTTAAGATCTATTTACCACATTTGCGGTATGGAAAAACTTAAGTATTATTACAGGGTACGTCCTACTAATATTATAAATGCGAAAGTCTGGAATCTGGATGCTGGTATTCAATAATATTACCAGATCTTTTCCAGATTTAATAATAACCTCTTAGCCGTTAGTTTTTTGGCTATTGCGGCCACGAATGTAAGTAGGGTAGGAACACCGGTTTGCGACCACTTAAGCGACTTGTTGACTTCAGAGTTGATTTCTATCATGATGCTGTACGTCAAGATTTTCCAAAAAATTAACACTTGATCTTACAATAGTCTAGTTTGCTAAAACCTAACGTTTATAAACGTAGCAGTGATACATAATTTTAAAAAAATTATTATTCGTAAAAATAGCAAAAACACCGGTTATCGGCCGTTTGGCCCAGTTATCGACCACCAGTGCACCGGTTATCGACCACCTAATTTACGGTAGAAAAATGAGTCTTATTCAATAGCCATAGGGTATATTATAGTATGAAAGTGAAACAGTTAATGAAATCAAAATAGCGGTATATTTTTACTCTGTTTTGCGACCTGAAAATACAATTGAGTAACCAAAAGGTCATATTTGTTGATTTCTTTTGATTTGGAACACGATCGAAAAGCCTATCCTATAATATAGTGGATCTTGGAACTCCATTCTGCCGGCATGCTTCTCTGTAGGGCAAAGGCCTCCATCCTTGAAATCAAGTTATCGTTACACTGCGGATTATATATCGCTTGCCAAATGCGGATTGGTGATCACAAATCCAAGCAGTGTCCGAAAATACCGACACAAAGTTAGCTCGACACGGGAATTGAACCCAGTACCCCGCGATCTCGGCCCGGTACTTAAACCACTAGACCATCGAGGCGCGAAAAATCAAAAACACAAACAAAAAATGTAACTAACAGAAATAAATTAAATGTTTAGTATTTATTGGGTGCGTCTAATTTCCTAGTTCAAAAAAAGTTTTATTTATTACATACTAATTACGTTTGTCTCTTCTCTTCTATCTTTGTTATATTATCTTACTAGCCTTCCGCCTGCGGTTTCACACGCGCGTAATCCCCTTTTTCAAATATCCCCCCCCCCCTCTTCCCCCCACATTCCCGGGATCAATTATAGTACCCTATGTTTACCGGGGATAGTGTAGCTTTCCAACAGTGATAGAATTATTCAAATCGGTTCAGTAGTTTCAAAATTGTTATTCCCGCAGGAATAAGACGTTTCCCGTAGGAATTTTATAGCCTATGTCCTAATCCGGGTTATAAACTAAACGTGTGCCAAATTTCATCTAAATCCGTTCAGCCGTTTAGGTGTGATTGAGTAACAAACATCTAAACATCCAAATTTCCAAACATCCAGACTTTTGCAGTTATAATATTATATACATACTTAAACATAATACATACATATAATATTATATAGTAGGAAGTAGGATTTTTTTAAAGGCCGGAAAAAGGTACAATTTTACCAGTTATAGACCGCCTGTTAAAGACGGCCGTTAACAGGGTTCGTTTTCACCGGTTGTCGGCCCCTAAACTTTTGGTATTTTTAAAGGTCATTATCTTTGAAACTATGAGGTATACTGGCGGTCGGAAACTGGTTGTCAAGTCACAAATTCCTAGCTGTTCACAAATGTAAATGAATCTATGTTGGTGCATTTAAGGTTTCCGCAATGTAGGCAAAGAAAAATGACGTAAATAAACCGGTTTTCCGACCACCCGGTCGGAAACTAGATTTTGATATGAATCGATAACCTATTGCCCGACCACCTAAAATATTACAAATTATGAAATGTTTGGTGAGTTTGGGCACTTGAATATTGAAATTAAACATCTTATCCTACACACAAACCAAATCAAACCCCTATAAAATAATAGTAACACTCCAAATCTTACATTTGAAAATCGATCCACCTGCAATTATTTTTGCTAAATTTGACACGTGTCAACACACTAAATTTTGAAATGGCGACTGAGGGCTCAGTTCGCAAATTATAAAGTCATGCTGTTGGATTAAGAACCGTGGAGTTTGTCCAGGTCGACTGGCGCGAAATTAGAAATGAGCTGTCTATAGACTATCTATTATTCAAAAAAACGTCTGAAGTGGTCGGAAACTGGTGCTGGCCGGCAAACCGGTGTCACTACCCTATTCTCCCAGTTTTTCTTTTACATCTCAGAGCATGTGATTAGCCGAGGGGCAAGTTTAGCTATTTCAATTTCTTTATTTTTCTCCCATGCTAGCATTTAAACTTCCAGACCATACAGGAGTATTAAATCTCCAAAATTACCTCGGTTTAAAGTGTTAGGTCACATGACAAGCGTTCGCTTCACAGAGTCTACAATGAGCTCACGGCGATTTGCAAAGTAACCCGTGAGATTGTGTTTCATAATTGTTTTATTTTCCGTCAATTACGTCAGGGCTGTCCAAAAGCTGTGTTTATAAAACACAACAGCTTTACCAATGTCCAAGCAATATAAACGTGGAGTACCTATACTTGAAATTAGTGACTCGAAGATCAGAGGAGCCACAGTATAGCAACAAATAGATTTTTTATTTTTTCTGGTAGCAGTGAGGAAGCAGTTGAGTGCTCGATGTTGTCATATTGCAAGCTCATTTTATCATTATAAAATTAAGTGACTTATACACAATATTTTACGTATATTGTGTATATTGATAAATACTACGTTACTACCTAGAGGTATTTATAAGCTATACTGCTTTACATGTTTAATTTATTAGTTATTCAGCTTGCGACACACGCAAAATCAGATTAAGACATTTATAATAAAATTACAGTACCAAAAACATCATTTTCTGCACAAAAAAACAATTTACTTACTAAATATATTTTTCTTTACAATATTTATTTATTTATTTACAAAAAACCGAAAACTTTTTATGTACTTGTTATATTTAAAAAAATATAACAAGTAAAAATTAAAGACAACCCTGAACATTCATTATTCTTTCGTTTCAATCATCATGCTAAGCGCTGTGTGGACTGTGGAGTTAGGTTTTGCATGTCTGTAATTATAAGTAGGATCAGGTTTTGGAATTAAAAATCAATTTTGTATGTTGCTTTTTACTGACTCTGTATTGACTTGAAACTAATTGGTTAAAACTTAAAAGTAATATACCTACGAAGGTCATGAGAAAAAAAAATAGTTACCTACTTATAAAGACTTTGTTTAACTTCTCGATGATCTAATGGTTTAAGTACCAGGCCATGGTCTCGGGAATTGAACCCAGGACCATTTTCCGAGTCAGGCAAAATTTTTCTTGGATTTTACAGCTCGGGTCACTAATCAGCACTGTCAAGCTTGCTGACCCATTATTGTGATTATGACTTAATGATGGACAGCTTTGCCCAATTAGGACATTTAGTTAAGACCAAATCACACTGTATAGAAATCCAAGGCAACATATTATAAGTGTAACTAACTGGTCCTGAGATTGAGTCAAGACTGATTTTGGCAGAAATAATTAATTTAAAACCAATTGGGATCGTATTTCACAACAAAGCAATTGACCGTCACCGCTAATTAGGCGACAATTAACGTAGCTATACCGTCATTGAACGTAATACTTGAATGCTATAATATTATGTATGTAAACAATGCCGAATAATGGTTAATCGTACGCATTGTAATTAGAGAACACTTTATGTAGGTAGTAAAAGTAAGAACAGTGAAGTGAAAAACGTATTTACCTATTTGATTTTAAATGACAAGTTTCCTTCTGCTCTTTTCTTTCAATCTCTATACTTGTATATGGACTACATTTATTCAAAATCATAATATTCTTTATTCATGTTTAAGGCTTTTGAATTGTCAATATAAATGTTACGGAGTGACTCCACCACCAGATTTGGAATGCTGTTATCTATGGAGAAGAACCAGCAAGAAATACGTATAAAAAAGTACCATAGTTACTTTTATAAATCGCTATTTTTTTACATTTATCAACACAATTTGCACATAATTGAATAGTAAGTTATACAGTTTCCTGAGTTAAAGTAGGATTTGAATATATGTATACTTATTTAAAGAATGCCTTGGGTCCCACCCGTCCACTCTCCAAAGGTGACACTTGATCTCAAGTACGTATGTGTCAGCATAGGTGGTTAGACAACTCAATTAGATTCGGTAGGTGGAGCTGCTGGCGGTGTCACCAGCTAGTAAAATAGTTATAAAAAAATAAAAATGTTTTAAGAAATTATTCGCGGCACAGTACATTTATACTGGAAAGATCCATACTGACATTTATTTGACTGCGAAGCACACAGAAGGTGATCAAGATGTATTCAGGCTTTAACACAATTGACTTTTACAGCTCATAGTGAGCTGTGCGGCCTTTTGAAACAGTACCGCCAATTGTTATGAACGCCAATGTTACAAGTTTCACACGCAACTATCTTATAAGTTTATGTCGGTTTTAGTTTCAACAACATATAAGTAGGTATGTCATGTAACTCTGTGTACAAACAATTTTCATAATACTGATTTACCAAGTAAGCCTTTGAAAAAACTAAATCTTCTTTAGACATTAAGTATTACATATTCATAGAGCGCCGGTTAGTCCCAAACAAATCATTAGCTTGTTTTGTATTATGTGTGCTAAACATTCGTAATGTGTTTTTTTTCCCGACCGATACAACGTACAAACATACGAATCCACTGGTGTAAAATAATTAATAGAGGAAACTGCACGACTAAATAGTATTTTAATGGTGATTGAAAAGTAGATAACTGTAGAGTTTCTTGCCCGGTTCTTCTACATAGTTATATAGCAACATTCGGAATCCGGTGGTAGAGTCTCTCTGTCTAGAGTCAGTCATATCATAATGAATATTTTTTTGATTTCATTTTGATTGATCACGTGACTTCTCCCTTACACTGTCGAAGGCAGGCGACTCTTTTAAAACATTATAACGTGAGGCGTTTATTATTAAATAGGTATTTCAGATTCTCATTTATAGTATCGAGTTTCGATACCTATAGGCTTTCTGTGTTTCAAAATAAAAGGAATCGACTAATTATTATCATCATTAAAAGATAAACTGCAGGTAAGTATTATCAGCATAATGCATAAATTTGAGTCACATCTAACTCTGAACGTGGCTTGAATGCAAAAATAAAAAGATAATTTGAATCCGATTATACGGAATTGCACTTCTTAGAAGGTCACAAAATAATAATGAGCAGTATTTTTTTAAGAAGTTACTGAGTCATCTTGGTAATTGCTTTGCCATGGCATACGTCTGTAGGTATGACTTGTAAAATTGTTGTTTTGGAGATCAAGATTTTATTACATCACAGTTAACAGGTTTAGTTGTAGATACCAATTGTCCTGAAATCACAAATGTCATCATAGAGTAAGCAGCACATGCTCCTACCCTGAACTGTCTTAAAGACTCGATTGAAATAGAAATCTGTGCTATGGACATTAGGGTGAAAATTTATTGTGGGATTAGGCACAATTTTGACGCTTCTGCTTCTAGTCTCAGTTGCCTATCCACTTTTGGAATCCGAATAACCGACTCTCGGATAGCTTAAGTTTAGACCGCTGATCTCTTTTCAGTCGTGTCAGAATACTCAGAATGCTCTTTCACCTTGCTAAAGGGGAATATTATGTATAGGGAGTAGGTTAGGTACACTTGGCTCTTTAATACATAGCATAGCGCTCCTGACTCGAGGTACAACTGCGATGTCCAACTGGTTGTACCATCACGAGGAAGTAAAGTTTATCTGGTTGTTCTATGGGGAAATATCTTTACCAATGTTTCAACTCGAGTGAGTTGTTCTTAGTTGGTTAATCGTACATTCCCTATTTTAATCTTAACAATAAGTTTATAATTTTGATAAATGCTTTTGTCCTGGAGTGGATCATTAGCGAGCAGATAATTTATTTTAATATCTGATAAATAATCAAAACCACATTGTACCAAGGTCGAGCCAGGTCGCTAGTTCGCAGTTATGTACTCGTATAAAATATCGGTCAACTGCTGTCATTTGGCAAGCACAAAGAACAGTGGATTAGATGAGCCAATTCACATGACGAGTGCAATACGCTTACTTACGGTCCGAACAAAGTTACACCGTAAATAATTATTCTACAAACATAGAAAATGTTGGCATTCCCTTTCGCAGAAAGACTTTTTGCAAGTGTTTGGCTCATTTTGTGTCTATCTTCATTCCATGTAGCTTGAGAGTCTTTCTCTGTTTAGCAAAAGAAAAAAGAAATAAATTTTAGAAAATATTTTTCTTTGGTAGGCAGGAACGCAGCCGACCTGATGGTAAGCGGCTACTACGGCCTATTTCATTGAGATAATATTAGGGTCTATATTAACCAGAAAGCTTCGCTTAATGCACCCTTACATTGTCGGCTTCTCTAAGACTTTAAGTTTAAGTAAACTAGATTTCACATATTGCCGAAACACATCCAAAGCTTTTTTCGCGGCAGATCGCAAATGTGATCTTACAAATTCATTACTCTGTTTTAAAGCTCAACAAAACAAAAAATGTGTATCATCAATTGACTAGCATTTTTTAGATTTATCCAATCAAACACAGGAGTTCAACCACTTGACACATTTTATAAAGTTAGTCGCGACCACATAACCACGAATCATAACATAAGTGATCGATAACGTTTAACGTTACGACACAATATGACGCGGATTTCAGTTACGGAGCCATGTTCTAGGTAGTATTTGTAAGTAAGGAACAAAACAGCCATCAGAATGTAAGGCGGGAGAACAATAGCGTTGCACAAGTTTGTTGGTTACATCAGCGCACGCGCCGCTTGCAGTTCGAATCCCGTGAGAATGGACTGATGCTGTTTTTGTTAATTAACTAGGCATTTATTAATTAAGGTGTGGTTGCAGTGTAAGAGGTAGGTATTTGATTATATTTCTGGTTGTTTAAAAACTTTAATGTTTGAATTTTAAGATTCATACAAATGCTTATATAACTAATTTAGGAACATAAAAATAATTATAATCATTATTATTAATAAATAAATAATAATAATCTTATTAAGTACTAACATAATAATAAAATAATTATAACTTGGCTTGAAGCCCGGATTGAGCTCGGATTAAAAAACCGAAATAAACATTTCGAGAAAAAAACAAGACCAAAATACCTAATATTAATTTTATTTGTTCCTCAGTAGAGCTAACTTTTTGAATCAGCGATTTGGAAATATATTTGTTTACATTATATTAAATATTAAATTTATAATATTATTTTATACTAGCTGCCCGCCGGTTGTACAAAACCTTGTCTGGATAAAAAAAAACAGTAAAAAATATTCTATAGTCTGCGCACATACCTACTATGTATTTATTTTATGCGATAATTTTTTTTTATTTTTAAAGACTTAAGAAATACTTCTTTTTATATTCTCTTTGTGAGTCAATTTTGATATTTGTAAGTATCTATTAAAAAAAATCTTAGCAACTCCAGCTCAACCACAACCCAATCGACAGTTAACACGTTCCATGCGTCATGACCAATATAGGGCCATGCATGCTTGACTTTACCAGCGTGCGGTGCAGAAAAATGTGTTTCTCACCACGGTGCGGGGGGGTTTTTCATATGTTGTTCTATGAGTAAGAAAGAAACAAATAGATATTTCCGAGTGTTTTTTTAAAAAGGTTCTATTTATCAAAAACAGACATGGCAAAATAATGTTCACGTCGCACAGAGTTGTGTACTTTTGCGCTGTGTGCGGCATGGTCAGTATATGGTCAGGCCCCTGCACCTCATGCCGCACCGAATGCGGGCGCGCCATTCTCGCCAGTCGCGCATAGTGATGCACAACGTCCGCACACAAATCAAATTAAACGCAAATGTGATGATTAATATTTCATTGTTGGTTTTAATTTTAGTTCCTTAATTACTGTGATATAAGAGACATATTTCATTTAAGTTAACTTTAAATTTAAATAACGTTAAATTTAAGTTATGATGATGATTAGCATTTAATTGTTGATTTTGATTGTAGTTCCTTAATTACTGCGATTTTAGCGACATTTCATTTAAGTTAAGCATACTGGGCTGATACACTGTAATGATTATGATGAATTGTTGATTTGTATTGTTGGTTTTTATTGCTTGCCCATCACTATTACTCGTTAGGCGTCTCATTAACACAGTGCGGCATGGCAAAATGTTTCTCATGAAATCAGGTTAGTACATTTTCTCCTAAATCTGGGGAAGTACAAATCAGAATTAAAAACGATTTATGCTGTAGAAATTACTACATATTACCTACATTTTAAAAAAAAGAACACACAAAAATGTTTTAATTTCAAATAGTTATGACCTCTTAAATCTATTAACTAATGTGAACAAATGATGTTCATGACGCACCGCAGTGGAGTCCTGCGTGAGAATCATGGAGTTCATGTCGCACCCTGGGTAAGTTCAGTAAATTTGGTGCCGCAATCAACGTGTTAATACGAGTAGGTATTAGGTAGATTAAAAAACTACAAACCGCTTGCAGTGGCACCTCACCCGTTATGCGTTAAGCGCACGCAATAACATTACTTACTTACTGACTGCGCATAATAATTACTTAATTCATCTGCTATTCAGATATTTGCTCATTTAGCCGGCGATTGACTAACAATGCCCCCGACATTACTTATCCACATTACTCTGAGAGGTATTTTGTTTCTTGTTAGTTTTGCAGCCTTAATGTGTCCATAGATTATGATTGCTGTCAATCAATTGTTGTCATACGAGTATTCGTGACTTCAAAGAATGTGGTTGACTACTGCACAATTATGGCTACTATATTGTTCCAGGTATATATTATATGTTATTATATTATAAAATTAAATTATTTATAAGGCTATCGCTACCGTGAAAATAATAATTATTTAGAAAGCAGTTATTTTCACTTTTTAGCCCGTTAGCACTACCCACAATTTTTTTTTCTGCTTGGCCCGAAGGTTGACTGGCAGAAAATGCCATTTGGCATAGGTCCGCCTTATGTACTCTTGATTGTGCATTAAAGTTGAAATAAATAAATAAAGTACGTAATTTTACGTAAATACCGTAATCCAATGCTGAGAATTTTTTAAGTAGAATATGAAAACAAAGCGTCTATGTATTTTAATGCGGAAGTTTACCTTGCAGTGCCATTTTTTGTATTTCGCACACGAATAAATTTTTGACCTCAACATTTTTCTACTTTCGGCAATGCCGGAGCAAAGCAGAATTCAAGAATCATTAAGATGTTTCTTGTTTATGTATTTGAATATTCTTTTGTTTAATATTCTCCCTTTATTTTCAGTCTCTCTTGTGGATATCTCAATGCTTATCCCAAATGCATCGAGTAGCCATGTGCTCGTAGCCAAGGTATTACAGCGAGAAAGCTATTCTGGTATATATTTTCGTCATAACTCAGAGATCGAAATCTGGACGCAAAGTGCAGGCTGCAGTAAGTCGATTCTAATTACGACACATTAACTATTGCTACCACATCCAACACGACATTTTGAAGGATTTTACTTATTAGTTTACATAAAACTGAAGTTGAAATATCGAGAAACGTGTGATTAGTCAAATTCTCTGCCATTACTTGTATTTCTACTGCAACTTTGCCCATAACTTAACCTGTGGCAGGCTTGAAGTAACCGGTAACATGCGATTAGTCAAATCTTTACGCGTACTAAGTGCTACCGTCTGCCCGAGGAGCCAACATTACCTCGCTGACCTCCGTTACTCGATCATTACCTACAGTTAGCCAGCTGGTCGCGACTCAACCATTTCCGCAACAATTGAAATGTAAAATCAAGTTTACATGAACTTTTTTAAATGAACATAAACTTTAACCACACAAAACTGTATGACTTAGTAATAGTATTCAAATGAAGATTGTATTTTTGTTCTGGCGATTGAAAAGAGTAACTGTCGAGTTTCTTGCCTGTTCTTCTCGACAGACAACTACATTTCGAATCCGGTGGTAAAGTCAGTCTGTAACATTAATGTACATACGACGATTTATAGGTGCTTTTTTGAAGCCTACGTAAATAAAGTATATTTTGATTTTGATAATGGAAAATCTCCCGTGTTACGAGCGTGGTACCAAGTGGTTCCAGGTGATCAAAGTGGAATAGACCGGTAGTACCACGGGTAAGTTCTGGATTATGACAGTACACTTGCAAGTAAAGGTTCGAAGATCAGAGAAGCAAACACTATAACAGCACAGCGTTGCTTTCTGACGAAGTGAACCTTAATAAACTAGGCTACTTAATAACTAAATGATCTAAAAAAGCGTGACCCTATTTGAAGGAATTTGGAGCAAGTTATTCTATAACAAGCGTGCATAATTCGGTGGTTAAATAACTTGGAGCGAAGAGAATTATATCCACATTTACACCAAGACCCTATTCTGAGTTTGGAGCATTTTTAAAGTAACGATGCATGCAAAATCAAGTACTTAAATATCATAAATATTATGCGTAAGTAAATAACGTATCTAATTGTAATAGCTTATGAACAGCGAAGCCCTAATCTGAGAAAGTTAGACGAAGTTAAATATTATATAGGTATTATTGTGTGGTCCTGTGTGAATAGTAGTATATAGAATTGTTCAAAAGATCGGGTAGCTATCACCGTCAAACAAATTTTCCAATCTACAACGTAGTAGGTACAACTTCTTGGCCCTGGCTTGGATGGTAATATTTAATGTGGAAAGCGAAACTCTTGAAATTAAAGACTCAAAAAGTCAGGAAGATTTTATGCATGCCGAAACATTCACCGATGTTTAAGTTAACTTGCGCTTCAATAACTAAATTACAAATAGTACAGTATGTTAACAAGATCTCATCTCATCTCAAAATAAATTACATTTAATAATGTGAGTCAATGCCATTAAGATTGATTCGTTTGATCAATGGATACGATGCATTGTAAATATTGACCTAGCATCCAAGCTACAGCGGAAGACCGCCGCAGCAGCTTCATTCAGCAGCCAAGAGTTTTACTGTACCGTTACTCTCATTAGCAGCATTACAGTTATCAACTTCACTTTTAAGATCACCTGTTTCCGCTGCATTTGAAATGTCTATCGTTGAGTCTTTTGTTTCTTCTTACAAAACAATTTGGACTGGCGTCTTTGAAAGTAATAAAGCTAGGTATAATTTTTGTAGACTGTTTTTATCGTAATAAGAAACGCTGAGTTAAATTTGTGATGCAGAGCTAGAGAAATCTTAACTCTTCCCAAAGGTCAGTTGTATTAGCGTCACTTCCCAAAGGTTGTTTTATTATTTGAAAAGCCAGTAAGGTGCAGCATTGATTCTGCCTTAACGCATTTCGCTGCCTTTAGCAATTCAGATAGATATGCATGCTTGACTATCTAATACTTATTAAATTCACTCAAAATAAGTGTAACAAATGTTTTAAATAAACAGTTGTACGAGTACACTTGTTATTAACAAAGAAATCCAGCTGAAATTTGCTTACAACTTCGCAGAAGAAATAAATCAGTTCGAATCTCGCAATCCATAACGATGTCTTATCCTCTTCTTCCATCTTAATACTGTTTATGAATGGTAAATAAATACCATAAATGCTAGTTTAACGCAATTCACACGAGCGAAGGCTGTTCACCAGCAGGTAACCTGCTTCTCAGCATTGTTGCTAACGCGACTCTCTTTGATAACATCGTGGCAATATCTCCAGATATGGCACAAATGCTAAATTGATCAATTATTTGATTAATGTAATAATAACAAGAAAAAGATCACAATTACTGTTAATAGGTGTGACTAAAGAAAGAGTTTGTCAAGTCACGTAAAACACAAACTTAACAAGCTTACGAACAGTTGATCAGTTAAGTAAGAGCTATGCTTTTGTTGTATAAAGCTGATCATTTGCTTCTCGATATACACATTTTGGCCTAAAAATAAAGGCGTAAAAATAAGCTTATTGACATTACTAAAATTTTCGGAGTAAATCTGTGGAAAAGACAACCCCTCATTCTCAGTATTAAAAGAGTTAAAGAGTTAATATCATAAAGATTACAAAATTTTTGCTCCTTGTTTAGTTGACTAATCTGTTTTACACCCTTAAAAGATCCTATCCAAACATTGACATGTAACAAACATTGGCTGTGTGTGGCCTTTAAGTGCAAGATGAATTTAAGTGATAAGATAAAACCATTCAAAGAAACAAATTAAAATCTAGTTTTTTTTTTTAAATTATAAGTTTCGACTGCTTATTTGATCTGATCGTAACATACTTAATCGTTATCAGGAAAGGATATAAAAATTAATCCACCTGAGATAAATCTTAATTATGACTCATTTTACCCAAATGACAGATTTTAGTCCGACTGGCTGGCTACCGCCCCCACAGGTGAAATCTGCCGCCATAACAGCTCCGACTGTGTTCCGGCAATATTAATGTGAGAGCCAGTACCTACACTTGAAACTAAAGGTCGAGCAGCACATTGAGTGACGCTTCCTGATGAAGTGCCCTCAATGGAATAGGCCGCAGTGACCGCTTACCATCAGGTGCCATGGCATAATAAAAATGTTGATAGATCAGCAGGACAATTATTAGCAAGTAGGTATTAGCGCAATTTGCAATTCTTCCATTCATTTTTTCCATGTCTATCTGTATATAAAATCTTACTAATCTATGGAATCATAATTATGTTATCCTGACACATCCTGCTAGTTTTCGTGATGCCAGGTGCACAAGCTTTTACGTCAATCTTACGTAGCCAATAGAAGGTTAATTTCATTAACGTAAACGTATCATAAACGTTAACATATCGTAAACGGGAGTAACAGCAACAATTCTACAAATTGTTTTTGCATTCATTGGTTATCGATTAGTAACAACTAACAGGTGAATGACGTAACTAAACTTTATACAATGGAGAACGGAGTCCGACGTATTGGGCACTTCAATTTCACTGCTTTTATGGCTGTCCATTTGTCCATCGTTCGTCACGGACCGTTTCTCGTCATATTGTCTCGTGAAACGTTAAGTGAACAAAAACCTTTTACTTGCTACCGAAAAACTGATTGTGACATCTTTAGAGAGAAAACTTCGCGTTCTGTGTTGAGGTTATAGTTGTTGACATTATGAGCCTCTGTACGAAGTTATGCTAATTCTTTCATAACGCGTACAGGTAGAAATCACTGGGAATGTTAACATTTGAGTCTGTATTCACACGTTTGTTCGATTTAGGCCAGCATTTGAACATTTTTTTGTAGACACTGCGTTCCTATTGTGGTTTGTTTTGTTTTGTGGATTTTGGCAAAACATTTACGGACAAATTTTGAGTAGTACAAATTTAAATTTAGTATGCATATGGTTAAGGTGATATTGTAACTCGAATCTCTATGAAAACGTTTTTCTCCCATAGATTAAAATATAGAAAAAGACAATACATAGAGTCTTCTAAAAATAACGCTATTACCACCCCTACTCTTTAAACAATTAATATTAAGTGACAGTAGTAAAAAGCGACGCATAATAATAGGTTTAACAGTCATTTCGTGATTACGAAACGTCGGTTTTAAATACATTTAATAAACCGTGACTTAGACCCACAGATAACTAGACCCAACTTCTTTAATTATGTATCTATATGGCTTTGAGTAAGCACAGCCAGCCTCATATATGTAGCAGAATTTAAACATTATCGTTTCAACATCCATTCATATTGTAAGGATGGGTGTTGAAGTTGAAATAAAAGATGTTATAAGTCAGACGTTCCAATTTAATGTGAGTCTAATACCGATGATTCTAGCTTAAATATTAAAGATACATTCCTTATTTGCTAAACGCTACTACATACACCACAACACCCTTCATAATGGAAAAAAAAATAGAACATAAATTTTCTATTTTTTTTTTTTGTAATAACACATACATAATAATTAGGTATGCTAAATTACGAGTACATATTGTTATTTAATAAATTTATTTAGTTTCTGTACAATTTTGTCCGATTTTTGTGGACAGTCTCAATTTTATTATTCTTCAAAAGGCGAACATTGGGTGATACATCTTCTATGACTAAATATGGACCATTGTAAACATTTTGAAATTTTGTACAATTTTCATTTTTCAATAATATAAGGTCATTTGGTTTATAAACAATAGGATTTACATTCTTATCGTAACTAATTTTCCTGGTTTCTTTTGATTTAATTAGGTTTTTCCTAGCTTGTTCATGTGACTTTTGCAACCTATATTTTAATGTTAAGGGGTAGTTCTCACAATTATATAAAGGTTCTACATTCTGTTTTAAATTGCTTGGTAACAAACAGTTTTTACCGAAAACAAGTTCATATGGGGTAAAATTGGTTGATGTGTGAACACTGGTATTATAAGTGAAACACCAATATGGTACCCAAATACTCCAATTTTTAGATTCATTGTTTGTTTGAATACGAAGGTAATTATTTAAGTTTCTATGTGTATTTTCGAGTGCTCCTATGGACTCGTGATGATATGCTGTGGAAAATAGCTGTTTAATATTAAGTAATTTACACACCTCAGCCATGGTTGACGCAATAAACTCAGATCCCTTATCAGTAGCGATTTCTCGCGGGATGCCATAACGTAGTATAAAATTTTCTACGAATGACTTTGCTACGGAAATTGCATCCTTACGCTCTAAAGGATACGCTTCCACGAACTTCGTAAGTTCGCATTGAACAGTTAAAATATAAACCTTATTATAATAATCTTTATCTAAGGGCCCTACTATATCTAGAAATACCTTATCAAAGCTGCTCATGGCCGTCGTCGTGACGACCATAGGCTCTTTTGTTTTCACAGTATGCTTTTGCATCTGGCATTTTTTACATTTAGTCACAAACTTAGTAATGTCACGTTCCATGCCGGGCCAGTAATAAGACCTCTTTATGTTGTTTAGCATTCGTCTTATGCCGGCATGGCCACTCGTAGGCAAAATATGATAATCGTTAATAATAACCTTTTTATCGTCATCATTTATAATTCTTTCAATTCCTTTTAATATACAAATACGCGGCCCGGACCACGTTTTACAATTATTTATTATATTGGTTAACCACATTAAATATTCAATATTATTCGCATGCTTAATTATATAAAATTCGTGAATATTGGCTTTCTTACAAAACCGCTCCAGCTCATTCACGTAGGCGTCTCGCGCCGTACATGATCCTAAGTCTGGGCAAATAGTGTATAATATTCGTTCCTTGGAATTAAATAAAAACCATTCAGGAATTCCTTCATTCATTTTGCTTATGTCATGTTCAGAAATTAATTTTAATTCAACAGAATTGGACGGCTTCCTAAGCATTTCTACGATTTTCGGGTGATCAATCCGGCTATCAGTGGAAATGTTAGAAGTTGACAACTCTGTTAAATTATTTTCTCTACTCTCTTTTATTTTTCGCTGATTTCTAGTCAACACATTTATTACTTTTTCATTCATCTCTTTCAATTCATCTGACGTAACACGCACCCTGGACAATGCATCTGCAGCTACATTGTCCTTCCCTTTTATGTACTCAATAACAAAGTCATATTCCTCCAAAACTAAGCGAAATTTGGTTAATCGGCTTGAAGGATTTGTCATATTAAATAAATATACTAAGGGTCTATGATCTGAATAAATCTTGAAATGTTTGCCGAATAAATACGGTCTAAAATATTTAATGGACCAAACGATTGCGAGCATTTCCTTCTCAATAGTCGGATAGTTTAGTTCTGCTTTATTTAAGCTTCGACTCGCATACGCTACTGGACGACCGTCTTTATTGCATAACATCGAGCCTATTGCAATACCTGAAGCATCTGTATACAACTGAAATTCGTTAGTTTCTGAAAAATCTGGGTATTGAAGTACTGGTGGAGAAATAAGTGCATTTTTTAACAATTGAAATGATTTTTCACAGTCGTTTGTCCAAATAAATTCCTGGTTTTTTCGTAATAAATTGTTTAATGGAATAACTATTTCTCCAAATTTGGGGATAAAGCGTCTGTAGTAATTAGAAAACGCTACGAACCGCTTAACTTCATCTTTAGAAGAAGGAGTGGGATAATTCTTCAAAGCTAATACTTTTGCTGGATCCGGTTTCACGCCTTCGGCGCTTACTACATGCCCCAAATATAATAATTCTTTCTTTAAAAATTGGCATTTTCCGGGATTGAGTTTTAGGTTAACTTTACGGAGTCTAGTAAAAATATCAATTAAGTTTTTATTGTGACTGTCTAAATTACGGCCAAAACAAATGAGGTCATCTAAATATATCAGGCATTTTTCGTAGTTTAAACCTGATAAAGCAACTGTCATAGCCCTTGAAAATGCCTGACTACTTATTTTTAGTCCCATGGGGATACGGGACATTTGGTACTGTTTATCAAAAGTGAAAGCTGTGCATTTTCGACTGTCAGCATTTAATTCAATCTGATGGAAGCCAGTTTGGAAATCGCAATGAGAAAAATACATCGATCCTGAGAGGGAATCTAATATGTCAACAATATTAGGAAGAGGGAACCGATCGTTTACAACACTTTCGTTTAGTTTTCGATAGTCTATGACAAGCCTGTACTTTTTTTCATTTGTGTCCGACTTTTTTGGCACTAAAAGTATAGGACTCGACCATTCACTCATAGTTTCCTCAATGATGCCGTCAGCTAACATATTTTTAATCTGCTTTTGTATTTCAGCCGTTTGAGATTTCGGAAGGCGATATTGTTTCCGGTAAACGGGAATAGCGTCCGGCTTTAAATGAATGGATTGTTGATAAATATTGCACTTAGTTAACTTGTCACCTTCTAAATGAAAAATGTCTGAAAATTTCGCACATATTTTTTGAATTTCTAACTGTTCTTCATTATTTAAATGGTCTAATTTTAAATTCGCGAACAATTTTTTGACTCTTTCTGCATTAACTAACGGTTTATCAAAAGAAAGTAAATCGTAATTCGCCAAAAGATCTATTTCTTGATTGAAGAAACTCAAACTAACATTATCTTCTCGCGTATTTAATATTTGGATAGGTATTTTCCCGTTGACAGGTCGCGAAATACCTGCTGCTAAGAACACTCCCTGACAAAGCTCTTTTGGAAAAATTACGCAATCTTCTTTAAAATGTGTCTTTACAAAGTGAAATGATTCGGATCTAGGTGATAAATGAATATACTTTTTGTTGCCGTATTTACCCGCTTGTAAAGGTAGACAAATGTCGCGGTCTAAATAAGTTAATTGTAAAGTGTCAAATTCCAAGTCTAGTTTGCCTTTAAACTTTCTTAAAAAATCCATACCTAAAATTCCGTCGCTTGAACAACACATGTTTTTAAATACGTGGAACCTGTGTTCGAATACCATATCCATAAATGTTAACTTCAGATCAACATAGCCTACAGAGCAAAGTTCACCGCACACTCCGTTTACTTTTACTTGCCCTATTTGGAAAGGAATGTTATGCTGTATCAATTTCTCGTATTTCACTGCGCAAAGTGATGCTCCGGTATCTACTAACCAATTGCATGCATTGTTATTGAATGATAACTGAATTGAATTGTAATGGTTGTAATAACAAACATGATTAACTGGGGTGTCCATGTTATTCTCGAAAAAACTGAAACTCGGTTTGCGTTGGGTTCGCGCTGGTGGATGCAATAACGGGGCTTGACTCTGGCCTTTCTGAGCTCATAAATTGAACCCGGGAATTATTGTTATGATTTGTACGTCCACGATTATAAGTACGGGTATTGTACTTACCTCTCTCATGTCTCGCTGGACCTTGAGCCATCGAAGGCCCAAAGTTTCGAGAAAAACCTCGGTTGGAGCTGTAATTCCCGCTACTAGTAGGGTGACCATGATGTCCATTGCGATAGCCACGGGGAACGTAACCGCCACGGCCACGACCACGCTGACCCCTAGATATGTATGACCTGTTTGGAAATTGCTGTCGCTGAAAGTGCATAATGCTTTCCTCTGAAGTCGACAAAATCTGTGCGTCCTGTGCTCCACGAATAGCATCTTTCAGCGTCTCGTAATTCCTTGCTGATACTATCGTGCTAAGGTGACCATTTCGCAAACCGGTGGCGAATCTATTTATAGCTGTTTTCTCGTTTAGGGGTTTCAAGACCTCATATTTGCTTGAGCACCCATCGGCTTGCGATATGGTCAGATCTACAAACAACTTTTCAATTTCCTTACCGTAATCCTCGATACTCCTTTGATTTTGTGTACAACGCTGTAATTGCGATTGTAGTGCTGTAAAAGATTTTTTGGGTAGTAAGTGTTTTTTCATGTCCTGAATTAGAAGGTTTACTGTGGCATAATTTGAAGACAACCTAAGCTTTGCACTCTCCGATAGTCTAGTTTTTAGGACAAACTGCACTAGCAATGCTTTCGACGGTGAGTCGAGCAAAGATTCATACATTTCGATAGAAGAAATGAGTTGTTTCGTAGTATTTTCCACATCATTCATCACGGGCAATAAAGAAACCGCTGTTTTCATGTCAAACTCCATATTGCTGCTAGAAATTGTACATAAGTTCTTAATTTCTTCAAATAATATTTGTATTTTCTCCGTGTAGCTTTTTAAAGAAACTAAGTCTTTGTCCTTAAATTGTTTTACTTTACTGCCTAAGAAGTCATCTTCAAAACTTTGTAAAATAATATTTGCCTCCTCTAACTTTTGGGCTGTAATAGGAGAACTTTGTCGACGTTTAGGACCTATTTTTATTAAATACGTTCGTATTTGCAATAAACCAGTAAAGTATGTTTCTAGAAGCTTCTCCATAAAGCATGTTTAGTGTCCTTTTACAAAATAATGTCCATGTCGAATATGTATAAGAATAATATGCGTAAATACCTATATTGTCTTAACTATTAAGATTGATTAAGCATGATACATTAACATAAAACTTAAAGTTCTTATATTACCATAATATTGACGTCTGACTGGCACTTCACTCACTGATTGCACTCACTATCACTTCACTGACGCTGCGTAGCCTCTCTCCACCTTCACGCCGACCGGGTCAGGCAGGGCTGCTTGCTCTCGCCGACGAAACCAGCTGCTGCTCCTCCGCAACGAATGCTCATTGATCTCCCGTAGAATCCAGCCTCTGTGGCACCTTGCATACATCCGGTATCCGACGTAGAGTACTGCCAGTACCATAATTGTGCAGATGACGCCCAAAATATAAGTTGTGTAGCTGGTATGGTCCCTTATGCTCTCCAAATGTATAGTGTTATGGTTATCACTGCCTCCAATAGAAGTTTGTGCCACCACGACTTGGTCAGACTTTGATTGCTGTTTTCCCATTTTTCTTGGAATAATTTGTGGATACTGTTGACTTTAGGACACGACGAATTATAATGCGCTCCATCTCGATAGCTATAAGGCACGGCCGGTCACAATGCAGATTCCATATATGGACGGATATCATATGGACGCGCGAACCCGATCGCTTACTGGCAGGGTCGCCATGTAAGGATGGGTGTTGAAGTTGAAATAAAAGATGTTATAAGTCAGACGTTCCAATTTAATGTGAGTCTAATACCGATGATTCTAGCTTAAATATTAAAGATACATTCCTTATTTGCTAAACGCTACTACATACACCACAATATCCTCCCCCCTTTCATTGAGATGGAGCATTCGACGGTGCTGATTGAGCGGTGGAGTCGATTACAAAACATCCGGCTATAGGTGTTTTAAATGGCAAAGCAGATAACTCGCATATAAATGAAGGCAGCTATTATGACGTGGTCTACAAAAATACCTTTTCTTTTTTCTTTGACGCAGGAGAAATGCTGCCTTAAGCATACCCACCGCCGGGGGGTTATGTGGGGCTCTCCGTCTGGGATGCACAGAATAAGCTACCCAGAACGGCCTACCCACTAAAACCCCTGCGACGCTCCCTCATCGTCCAACTTTAACCTAAGAGCATTTGTTTGGGAAAGAGGTTTTGTTTTTCTGTAATGCAATAGCTGAGACCACGGACCACGGATTCGCCTGCCTAGAATTTGAGATTGAAGTAAGTTTATTAACTTAGGTTATATAAAATGTATTTTTAAAATGATATCCAGAGAGAACTCCCGTAAAAATAGGTCGGCAAAACTGGAAGGAGTTTTGGTTTGTTAAGCTCAAAATACTAGTAAGTGTTTATAAAATTTCTTCGTCAAAAAAAGGCTACATTGCTTTATTGTCTACTAGTTTACAAATTCCATTTACCATCTAATGTGGCTCGTATTATTTATTTACGATTTTAGCTTGTAAGAGATTTACAGGATAACGAATGATATCTTAGCTAAGGTAAACACAAAATATTTCATTGTGGCAAATTATTGGTGAATTTCCGAATCTTTACAAAACATAATAACAGTGGGTAAACAGGAATTAATGTACAGTAAGCCTGTTCAGTGATGTGTAAAGAGGGAAGATGCAACAGTAAACAGAGCATAGGTGCGCGTCGCGCGTCGTGCGGCGGCCAACGACACGACCCATGCTTCGTGCGAAATACTGCGAAACGCGATCTGCGTGAACGAGACATAGCAATGTGCTCGAACTGTGGATCTAATAACTTAGAAACAATTGGAGAAAAGCTGTCCGATACTTTGTTTAAAAATAATTCCTTCAAAAATGGCTGCCCCCAAATGCAATCTCAGCAAGACATCTTGCAATGAAAAACACTTAAAAAACTATGTGTGAACTTGGAGTTTATAAATGAATTGACCATCTTGGGTATAAAACTCGGAGGTCGCGTGGGTTCCTTTCCCGCCTTGGGTCTGGTGGGTAGGATTCTTTCTGAGTCGGGCTAGCTTGCCAGCCAGAATTTCAATGTAGCAGCATAATGAGCGAATGCTCTAAATTTAGTAACCTTCAATGGGGGAGATAGGCCTCGTCACCATCAGTTTTAATTTTTAGCTGGGCTGCGTATCGGTCTACCAACTGAGATTAGGTGTAATTATCATTTCAGAAAACACTATAATTCTGCATAGGTAGGTAGGTTCTCTAAATTTTTGTCGAATCAAAGTCAGAAGTTCAGTGAAGGACCTAATGTTATATCACAAAACGGTATTTCTGTGTTTGATATTACGTTATTGCAGACATTTTAATTGCAGGCTAATAATCACCTCGTTAATATAACACGCAGTCGTGTTAATTAACGGACCGTTAAATCAAGAACTTTGAAAACTAAAACAGTGGATTTTAGTATTTAACAAAAATTCCACTATTTTTTGTTGACTGTGCTAGCGATGGCGCGTTTGAAAACCAGGGGTCGCGGGTTCGAATGACGATTAGGATTTGTTTTGTTTGTATTTAATTTAAGTATGTTTTCGTGGTACTCAATGTTTGAACGACTATGGGCGGCGGTAATCACTTACCATCAGGTATGCCGCAAGCACATCATAAAACATATGTTTCTTTTTGCCAAAATAAGTGCAAGATATTTCTATACTTAGGTACTTAGGAATCAGATCAATGTGGTGTCAAATGGTAAATATAAAACACACAACGCTGAGTATTTTACTTATTTCTTCATTTATCTAGTCTTATCTATAAAACGTTCTATTAACATCACGTATAAATTTCTATCGCTCGATCGTGAGTTTCTTAATCCTCGCTTCAATTAAACTCGTTTCTTGCAGTTAACATTTTAACACGTAGTGGTACGTTACGTCAGATCTTTATCACTGTTTCGAGTGCGGTACCGGTCTTCAAGAGATCGCTTGAAACAGCTGGATGTGTGCCTAGCGCTTCATTCAAGGTCGTAGAATTTTTGCACGGTTTGCAGTTTATTTAATTATCAATAATTTGCTTTAATATTATCCTTATCCTTCAAAATTTTAATGTTTGATCTGGGTAATTTTTACCGCATGGGGTCACTACCACGTGTGCATCGGGCCAGTCAATCATTTGTTGTAACACCAGAGCTTATATAAACGAACATGTATATTTGTATCGGTTTGGAAGTTTTTAAATATTATTATGTAGGTTTTCAAAAAAGTATTTAGGTAGTACAAAATCCGTCAACCATAGTATAACACTAAATGGCACTTTGTAGGAACTAGAGAAATTTTCTAGGATTTTATATTGTTTTAACATAACTAGAAAACATTACTCTATGTGCTTCCATAGCAACCTTTTTACGCCTTTCTTGAAGGACCCCATGCAGCAGTCTCATAAAGGGAGTTGACTTAAATATGGATTGCATAGTTTCAATTTGTTTTATTCATGGGCTCATTTGAGCCTGTATTCCATTCCTTTTCTTTGGGAAAGAGAGTATCGTATTCCCATGTCTCGTTTGTTGGTGGACTACTCACATGAGGAAGGTACCTTCATACTTGAATCTCGCACATGTCGTTGTATCCGATAAAGGCGTTTGTTATTCAATTGAAATATCTGGTTATAAGGAAACATAAATTTATATCAACTCCAATAGTGTCGTCATATAAGGGTGGCTATTTCCTTTGATCGTATTAAAACCTGAACAAGCTTAGGTTCTTTAGTGGGGTTTACGAAAAGAGCAAAACCTAGTAAAATCAAGGTATCTTATGATACAGAATTTAAACTAAAATAAAACACGGATGACTTTAAATCATTAGGGGTTCGTCTTATGGTTGTTAATATAATAGCTATGAAAAAGTTTTACAAGCGAACTGTACTACTTAATTGAGAAATAAAATTGTAGTGGTTTATGTCACAAATTATCTAAAGTTTAACTTTACAGTTTAACGAAAACCTATAGTCAAGTAGCCATAAATGGGCACAAGTCGCGAGACCTGACCTTACTGACAATAGGTAGAAATCGAACAATATTTACTCCGGCGCATTAGTCACACAGAAAACTCTTAGGCGAACTATTTATTTTACGCTCTAGCTAAGCTTGGTGACACCAATGGAACCTAGAAAGTCTAAAAAGATACCATGTTTTTTTATACCACATCACGTCGCATGAATGCTTATTTGTTCAACCGACCATTTTAACGAATTTCACTTTTAAATGCAGTTACAATAAGGTTGAATTTCCTGATCGATTGGTATAGGATACTTGCTTTTTGGACCTTAAATACGTATACAGTAACAATTTTAGTTTTTTTAAAACCAACACTAGTAAATATAAACTTCATGCTTATTTGTTCAAAATCCGTGGAGATTCACCAAACGTGTATCCGAACAATAAATTCGTGCTTAAGTGTTCAATCTCCTCACGAGTAACCAATCACGGCAGCGTATTTTGATGATGCATTACGCCGCCATATTAAATTCTTTCGCGTCCAAGCGAATTGTTAGCACGCATTTGTGTTAATTTAAGTTATATTATTTATTAGAAGTGTTTAAAGCATCGGAAAAGGTGTAAAAAATGTCTGTAACACATCATAAAGCGAACCACATAATTACAACTATAGAAAGAGATCGGTAAGTTGTATTTTTTTGTTTAATTACATCGTAGGTCGTCACTGCGTATCGCCAACTTGTTGCACAGGATGTTTAAAATCTCATTGTTATGATTTCAGATTAAATTCTACACCTAAATAAAATAGCCGCGAGACGGCAACAGACTGGCTGGCATACCGTAGAAGGAGAGCCGAGTTATCTATTTATTTATAATTTATAAAATTAAATACCAAAAAATGTCTTAAAACTATGAAGACATTAAATAGACAAATTATACAAACAAGAAAACATAACGGAGACTATAAAGTATAAACTATAAATATTAAAAACAATGAACTATTCTAAGATACGTCTTAACTCTAAATAAAACTTCACTTGTGCCTATCTTTATTTTACCGTACTACCTATACTATTTGCTATACCCAAAACGTTAATTCCCAACATCCTGTATATGCTCTTATGACACATAAGTACTGAGTATTTTCGATTGCAAAATGTTCAATCTCCATTGTAGTAATGTTCAATCTCCAAATACAAAATTACTTATGTGGTTTTTTGTCCAACCTCCATAAAAAAGGTTGATTTTAAACGTAAGCTTTAAACTTTTTAATGTTTATTTTTGGAATATACTTTTTTTACTATTACAGCCATTTATTTAATACGACAGTTGTAAGAAATCAAATTAAATACTCTAAATAATCAATAAAATGTCTCTAGTGTAAAATGGTGCAAATGGAGATTGAACAAATAAGAATTCATGCGACGATCAGTTGGCAGACACACGCAGCCCACCTGAGATGGCAAGCGGTCACTGCGGCCTATTTCATTGAGAGACACTTCATCAGGAAGCGTCGCTCAATGTGCTGCCAGACTGTAGGCTCATCTGATCTTCGAGCCTCTGATTTCAAGTGCACTGGCTTCTACATTTATATTGCCGGAACACAGCCAGAGCTGTTATGGCGGCAGATTTCACCTGTGGGGGTGGAAGCTAATCAGTCGGACTCTGAAAAAGTCCTACCACCAACCAGACCCAAGGCGGGAATCAAACCCACGACCTCCGGGATTTTATACCCGAGCGGCTTAGCCACTGTTAAGGTAACTAACTAGACACGGTATTGATCGTTTATTTACAAGAACCTCTTAAATAGCAGACTGGTACCGGATGGTAATAAATCCTCTTATCTTTTACACGAAGAGTATCTCCAATATAAAATATTAATAGAAAACAACTCAATGTGCTCAGTGCTAACTTTAGGTGACTTGCTTCTTCGAACATTTTATTTTATTTTAATTGGGTTTAAGCTCTTTAGCTTAAACGGCACGAAAGATCAGTAAAGTATAGATAGCAGCACATACACTGACGCTTCCTGCAAACGGCCGTTTATCATCTCTTGGGCTGCGAATCTTACTACTACCCAACTGTAGAATAAACTATTTAGCTACGTTCTCGATCACATCGTTTGGTGCTAAAAAAGGAGACATGTGCCTAGCTGGAAAATAAAATGGTCAAGAAAATGAGAATCAATTGCAAACCACAGTCACTTTTAAAAACTTGAAATGTATTGCAAGACCTTTTAGTACGGAACGCAAACCGGTTCCATTGATCGGACGTTAGAATTCTTAATTAGCCAACTATTTCTGTAGACTTCGTTTTCTTCCTATCTCACTTTATTTGAAGTACGGGAAGTACTTATAAAACTGTTGGTTCTGCCAACGTTTATAGATCCAACAGTTTCTGGGAAAACAACTTTCCTACAACGTTTACGTAAAGATACTGTTACTCAATGGTAATTGATGATAAATGTTGTGAACTTGTGTGTATGTCAGATCTATTTCAAAGCTTCTGTCGTAACCTATAAACTTATATGGCGTCCATTTCATTGCGTTAAAAGACAATTACATTTCAGTGATGTAATGAAATGTATTACTCATTAGATTCATTGTATTTCATTGCATTCATTGTGTTTCATTAAAAGCCTTTATTTAAAATGTAACCAAATACTTATTTGCTCGTGTAAAAAGGTGTAACGTGTTTAGGTAAACTTGATTCCTTTAGTTGTATTATACTCGTAAATGTAATATCAATTTCATTTGTATTTGCCTATTTTACAGCATTTACAAAAAATGTAGCTGTCATTAGTTTTCAGTGGAAAATACGCTATCGATACGTACAAGATCTGATTAAAAACCATGTCATATGATGGATATTCTCGCTCCATCATTCTTTTACCTCACTTGACCGGTTCTGCAACCTCATTTTCGTCCACAAATTTGATTTTTGTGGTAAAGTTATTATAATCGAAATCAATTGTCAGTCTGTGACGAATTCCCCAATTGTTTTTAGTTATTGCAATCCAATTTGCATCCGTTTTGCATTTTGCAACAACAGTGGGTATAACATAACGTGTTTTTGCGTCAATTTGTTCCATGAGGTCATTTCGCAACGTTTCTTGGTTAAGGAAGTGAGTTTTCAGTGGTCCCGGTGAAAGTCGGAACAGTGAACAGTTGTTCTATTCATATAAGCCACAATGCCTTTGCAATCCGAAAAGCTACAGTTACATTCATGGTTGTTAGGTTTCTTCTCTTATGACACCATTTTAATGGTGCGTCTATGCTTACGAAGCGAACACGAGCGGCGCACGAGCGGAGCACGAGCCGATCCAAAATTCGTGTACTGTGGACGGACTTGGAGCCTCGAACGAGCGCGCTTCGAGCATTCGTTTCGTGCTCGACTGTGCTCCGCCCGTAGACAGAGAAAACTATAGACAAATTGCATACAAATTGATAGTATCTATCGCATTCACACAAGAAAAAGAGGGCGATACGGATAGACCACGTAAAAGAAAGAGATAGAACTACACAATTTTTTGTCTCGCACCGCGTGCCGGTTTTTCGATATTTAGGCTGAAACTATGTTCGAGGAGAGATCGTCGTAGGCTCGTGGCAGGCTCGTTGTGCGTCCACACTTGTCACGCGAGCAGAACGGTTCGACTCGTGCTCCGCTCGTGCGCCGCTCGTGCTCGCTTCGTAAGCATAGACGCACCATAAGGATTTCAAATCTTTCATCAGTAGGTATACACCTCAGTTAAAATAACTTTATGTTACAGTAATTAGTTTAGTTTTTAATATTTGCCATAAACAAAGGTTGGTAGTAAGTTTAGTTAATTATCCAGACAATTATACTTCAGAATTCGTCCTCAATATTAGTATAATGTACACTTGTAGTATCGCTTTTATGTGTTTCCACTTAGCACACAATTTTAGAGTATTTATATAAAAATACCATTTATTTTAAAAAATATATTAAAAATTTTATTCGTTACATACTTCCGTTCGTATTAATATTTCTGACACATCCGTTTCCCGCCAAATTACCATCGGCGCCACCTTTCCTTTGCCGCCATTTTCTATGAACCTTCATTCGCTATTTGTGCTTCGCCACAAACGCACGCAAACGTTACTCAAAATTTAAATTCTTTTCTTAAAAGTTTAAATTTGAAACTGTGTTTTACATTGCAGTAAATATGTGATACGAAGAATCCATCTACTGGTTATATTGTTCAAATTCGCACTCAGGACTGCCAGCAGGGCTTTCCACGCGAACCCCAAAGTTTTATGCACCAGGACGCCAGCTAGTGGCTATCCGACGCTAAGACTAGAACAATCTACCGCTCAATTTTCAAATTCGCACTCAGGACTGCCAGCAGGGCTTTCCACGCGAACCCCAAAGTTTTATGCACCAGGACGCCAGCTAGTGGCTATCCGACGCTAAGACTAGAACAATCTACCGCTCAATTTTTCAAATTCGCACTCAGGACTGCCAGCAGGGCTTTCCACGCGAACCCCAAAGTTTTATGCACTCAGGACGCCAGTTTGTGACGATCCGACACAAAAACTTGAACATAGCGACGTGCCAAACGGCCGAAGGAGACATCGCCAGAGCCGTCACGCCACGCGCCGAGCCCTGCCACAGCCGCCGACCGCCGCAGCCACAGCTACGATTCACGGGCGGACAGGTATGAATTCTGAATTATTCATCATCCTCGCCTCGATCTTAATCATTAATCGATGACGAACTGGTTTCACAAATTAATGTGCAAACTTCACTACTAATTATCTAGTTCGATAGACTTATCGACTCATAGCAACACAGCAAACGAGTTGACTCGTGAAAACGACTCTCTCGAAGTTAAGAGAGAACGATGAAGTCGAAGCAAATACCCTCTGGTTATAATGTCCAGTTTCGACGAGGTCCTGGCGTGTCAGCTCGGCCAAACACGACCGTGGATTATTCCAACGCCCGGTGACCACGACACGGCCCCGGGCAGGACCTCCTGGAAAAATCCGCGTAAGCGGTAAGTAGAAGTGTTGACTTGACTATAAAATATTGTGCAGAGTGCCGATGACTCAGTTGAGTCCCCATATTATAAACATTAGTTTTCTTATAATTTAAGCATAATGTCTGCTTAATGGTGAAATATTTCCGTGTATCGGGCGGGGATCGAATCCGCACTCCGATGTCCGTTTTCCGGGCACAACTATCCGCTCGGATATTTAGTACCTATAACCGGTTCTATACCGCTACCGACTGAGTCTCGTTAGTGACATAGCAGAGCGCTAATGATGTGTGTCCGAGCTGATTTGAAGGTATTTGTGTTTATAAATTTTTTCTACGGGGTCGGGGTGGTCGGGGCCTCCGTCCTTTGAAACGAGTTATCGTTGCAATGATCGGTACTGGTTTAAACACCACGATTGTCGAATACGGATTGGTAGTCGGGAAAAAACCGACACAAAGTTATCTCAAACCGTGAATTAAACTCGGGACGCTGAAATCGCACCCCGGTGCTTAGACCATCGAGACGTTTTGTTTCAAAAATGTTGAATATTATTTTTATTTGATATCGAGGAAAGGCATATTTTATATGCCTTAATATTAAATATTTACTTTATACTCACGTAAAACACGTCGTCACATTTTCATATAAAAGTACTACGAATTCAAAGTTACGATTCGGGTTGTAAATTGCTCATTAACGAGATTAATTATAAAATTCAAACGATTGGTTTATGCATGATTCTCATATAAGAAAAAGACATTGAATTAATATGATGTTTTTTTTAAGAAGAATGATTATTTCATTCGATTTTTTTAAGGACTTTAAGTACATACTAAGAACATAATCACTCCACCAACCCGCACTAGGCCGGTGTGGTGGAGTGTGGCCCCCACTATCTCAAAATTGAGATAGAGGCTGCTGATGATGAAGAACATAAGAAACATTACAATAATAAATTAAATATCTCTCCAGAGAGAAATTAAATATCGAATTATAGGACGTTGTCACGTCTTGGTATTGAAAAATTAATACCGGTCCATATTGCTGTTAATACAGTAAGATACGCTCCAAGTAATTGGAAAGAATATTTTTCATTTTTATAAAAGAACACAACGATCAAAATTTTTTTTTTTTGGTTAAATAATTTTTTAATGATAAAACTTGAATACATAATTATTGTATTGATTAAGATTCATTCATGGACACGATTGAATGTCGTTTATTGTTGGGAGAGAATATATTTATAAAAAAAAAAAAAAAAAAAAAAAAAAAAAAAAAAAAAAAAAAAAAAAAAAAATGCCTCTCAAAAAGGGATGCCGAGTCGACAGATGGTCACATTTAGTGGTCGGAACGCATAACTACAAAATATAGGATAGTTCCTTCTTCCCCGTACATTTCGTTCCGGGCTGGTCAGGGTATACTTACACCATGATCCAGGACTTGGTGGGTCTAGTTATTGCATTGGATTGACTTCCGTAACTGACCTTCGTGATCCTTCCTTAACAGAGGAGTGCGACCAATTGTATCAAAACTACTCAATCATTATACTCACGATGTTTTTTCCATCACCGCTGAGCTCGTGGTGAATACGTACATGGAAAAGTCCATGCGTGCCAAGATCCGAACCATCAACATCGCGTATGTGATTGGACATTTGATACCAATCTGCTATCACAGATCTTAATAAGAATATAAAATAGTATGATTTATATTAATTTATTTTGCAAGAAATGTTTTGCAATGGTTTATAGCTGTATAAAACATAGCAACTATGTAATTCTTATTTTTTACGCCCATATTACGGGTAGAGAATGTTTTTTTTCGGCATTAGGTTCGCTAATTGTATGTACTTGTTTCGTGGTTACTTAAGATATTTGTTTCTAAGCTGCTGAATGACACGAGTATGCGTATCGGCATGTAGAACTTCTCTCGTTATAAATAACAATAATACTTCGGGTTGCTCGAGGTTATTTGTTGGTAAGACGTGTCAACGTTAAATGTAACAATTATGCGTATTGGTTAGAGGATTATCAAAATTGGATTTATTTTACTTTATTGCTTCTCATTTTCGCACAAAAAACATTCAAAATACATCGTCAATGAAAAAGTAAAGAAGCTTGTAGCACTGTATTCTAAAGGCAATTTCTCATATTGTACATAGCAATACCATATGAGTATAATGACTAGTAGAATTGTTATGATCATTATTGAATTCCAATATCCTTATGTCATTAAAATTAAATAAAACAATTTACAATATGTATTTATTTTCAGGCAAATATATTGTTATTTGCCAGTCGCCGCGAACTTATTCGTTAGTACAAAGAAACCTGTCACTATGATTAAAAGCAACATTGTAAATAGCTATATTTTATAGAATATTGTTACGTTGAATTTGGAAGGTGCATACAAGTTATGCAGGTAATTTATATTTTATTTCTAAAATGCTTTGAAAAGCGAAAGTAGCAACTATAAATAGTTATAAAGCTGCTTTAACGTAAGTTTTACGGGCAATATAGAATATTAAGTTGATCACCAGAATTTTCGTAGAGCATTTTATACGCCCCAGTTTACAAAACTGAATTATAATATAACATGAAAGGCAGAATGTTTTTGTTTTTGTAGTTTTTTCAGGGTCATTGTATATTCTCATAAACACCTGTCATTAGAAAAATGTTCTGCTTCTATAATTTTGTTTTTGGAGACAGTTCATAGAATTCAAATGGAGACAGTTCATAGAAGTCAAATAGAGGGAGTTCAAATTCAATTAGTTTTTACATGTTTAAATAAACATTACTTTGACAAAAATAAAATTCGTGATTAAAACGATATCGTTCGGGATCAACGCAACCTTTTTATGAACTTACCCTTTGTTCTAAAGATACCTAAGATAAAATAGATTAAGCTAAAAATGCTTCAATGATACAGTAGACATAATAAAATATGTCTGTTTGTAGTAGTATGTCTGTGACCTGGAATGTTGCCTGGATTTCGAGAACGAGTTAGTCAAACTCCCATACACGACCATCTTTTACGAGTGATCTATATAATATAAATATTATATCAAAAGCTGTACTAAATTTACTAGACCAGAATTTACTAGATGTAAGAGAAATAAATAAGACGTCATGATATTTCCTGACTATGCTCTAAACATCTACAAGTGTACATTATACTAATATTGAGGACGAATTCTGAAGTATAATTAATGATTAAACGAACTTACCTTAAGTGAAGTTCAATCATAATTATACGAAGAATTCGTCCGAAGATATTAGTCTCCCTCCCACCCTTATATTCATTGAATCAATAAAATCCCAGCAGGAAATATCAAACGTTGCAGTCCACTACTGGACATGCCATCTGCCAGTACTTGCACGCTTATTTCTATTCTCAGCTTCTAGCTGAAGATATCAACCGCAACTCTAAACTAAATGAAGGTTCATAGAAAATGGCGGCAAAGGAAAGGTGGCGCCGATGGTAATTTGGCGGGAAACGGATGTGTCAGAAATATTAATACGAACGGAAGTATGTAACGAATAAAATTTTTAATATATTTTTTAAAATAAATGGTATTTTTATATAAATACTCTAAAATTGTGTGCTAAGTGGAAACACATAAAAGCGATACTACAAGTGTACATTATACTAATATCTTCGGACGAATTCTTCGTATAATTATGATTGAACTTCACTTAAGGTAAGTTCGTTTAATCATTAATTATTGATGCCAATTAAAAGTATGACGTCTAACTACCAAAATACATTTTGTGGAATATAGTTAAATGTCGATTTTTATAGGCGATAAAAGAGACTTACCGAGTTAAATGATTTTTTATACTCCTCTATAAAAGTTTAAACGTATATTATTTAATTTAACTTGCATAACGATTCAAAAACCTAAAATATAATTAGAAAAAAGTTACTTAATTTAAATTACAAAACAAATGCATTGTAGTCTCAAACATAGTCTTTAATAACAAGTAGGTTAGGTGTTTCAAGAAAGAATAAAAAAAATACCTATAAAATAGTTAGACTTAAGATTTTTAGCCCACCTGACCGTTTTCACTGTTTCCGATTCATTTTAAATTAATATGTAGGTATTCAATATGTCAACACAAGACACCGCATTCCAATATAAATGTTCACCGCCTACCTACCTATACAAGTACAATACCTACAAATCTATTTGAATTAACTCGTTATACCTACTACAGAGTATTGATAGATGACTTAAGATTTTAGCTCATGTATTTCCAAAAATGACTCACTAAGACCTTTCTTCAGAGTTCAACAGACATACAGACGACGTGTAACTGGGGAATGGGAAACGGACCTTTGCGGCAAGGCCGTTCGCTGTCTCACTAATATTTTAGCCATCGGCGTTGAGATCAAGCTTAAGCAAGCACGAGACTGGTTAGCAGGGTTAGTAAGGCTTTTAAAATGCGTAAGGTTCAAGAAAAACACATGTGCACTCAAGAGGTTTATTAAAAGTTTTAGTACTAGTTATTATTTCAACGTGTATACTGTATTGATTACGAACCGCTGAGTTGTCGTGACTACAACACCATACACATGGTTTCCTGTCTCCTCTATTCATAAACTGGCTTCCACATAGGTGTAACTTTGAATTCGTATGGGCACTAAAGTTCACAAGACACTAAACAATACCGTTACTTATACAACTTTGCTACATCACACGGATCACTTGAATTGAATTCTGAAATCACGCACAAACACTATTTGACGACACAATTCACTACATGTTTCGATTCCTTACAATATTAGTCACTATATCGATAACTGTTAACTTAATACGGGAGAATTACTAACGTAACCCACCACCTTGGAATTTAGTTCACAACTGACATTTTACATGTTTACCCCAAGTTACATTGACACGAGATGCTTTGTCTCTTTCTTACGCGTAGTACTTAGCGTGGAGCGAAAGAGAAGGGCGGTGATCCGTGATTGCAATTTATGCAACTTTGTACACTAGCGACGAGAGCGTTGAGAACGTGAACTAACTTTCTGTTTTTTATTGACTGGTTGTGGTAATACAACCTTCAATTACTAGATGGCGCTAATAAACATTTAATATGAAGTTTTTGTAGTGTCAACTAGAGGGCACCTCTAGTTTGCTGGTCTGTCTAGAAGCATATTGTGTTTTTATAGTTAATTTTATTCGTAAAAAAACATTGATTTACAGTGGTGGACATATAATTAAAGACACTGAGGAGATAATAAGTTTTCAGAGTTTACCTTACCCTTTATACTTTTATTATAATACATTATTATCTTGCAATATTACTTAAATTATTCTTAGGGCTATCCTAAAATGTTTGAAGTAAAATAAAGATACAAAGATGTTCTATTTTTTTTTTGTTGGTTAAGTTTATTGCAAGCAGTACGAAAGAATGCAAAGACTTGGCCAACTAATTAAAGACAGACTCATTAAGTAACTATAAAAAAATCAACTTAGTAAATTTTAAAACGAACTTGACTTTAATACATTTTGGATGTATTATAAAAACATAAAAACACGACATTATTATTTTGTCGCATGTCTTTTAGCGGCAATAAAAGTCCAACCCCGCCTAGGCATTGATGATTTCAAATTATTGCAGGTTTCAATCGTAATCTGCACCCATGCCGTTTTATACGTCGAGTAAAGTTGGTGAACATTACTTGTATGTTTTTAGACACTATTTTCTTCACATTAGATCACATGTTTTCGATCGGGTTAGTGTCGGGACAGTACGGTGGCCAATCTAAAACTGTTACTTATTGGCTCCTAAGCAATTCTTTGACTTCTGCTGAAGAGACTATGGGATCGTTATCGTGTTGAAAAGTCTACTATCACCGGAAAATGTACATTGGCGTAAGGAAACATTATTAAATTTCTTCCTGCTACCTTGTATTTTTTTTATTAGGTCCCACACCGTTATGAGAAACACATCCTCAAATTATTGTATTATGTACCCCTCAACGTTTGACTGTTTTCTTTGTGTACTTTAGATGATTTTTTTTCTTTGGAGGACGTCTAACGTAAGCTTTTCCTTTAGAGTTAACCATATTAATGTAAGTTCTTCTGAAATAAACGATTTTTTTCCTCAGTATTTCTGTCCAGATATGAATAGTTTTGGGCAAATCGTAATATTGCTCCGATTTTTTTCTTCCTTCAAAAGAAGCACCTTAGGAAAAATCTTTCAAAAAAGACTGACTTCCATAATTTCCTTCTAATCGTTTTGTTAGATACTTATTTAGACCCCTCTACACCAAATTCTTCAAAACGCATGACTTTTGAGTCATTAGATGGGTCTTTTTTTAACCAAATGATGCTATTTTTGAGGGGGTGGTTTTTCTCGGTTTAGATTTCCTGGGCATGTAAACTGTATAAAACGCAGAGAGGATAGACGGTCCTGTCCTCGCGCACTGGTCGTCCGTACACGTGCGGTCTAATCCTAACTTTTAGTTCTATTAGTAGATCTTGAGGTTGGGATTAGACTGAACTACGTAGTTTATATTTATAATTTTTCAATTTTTATTATTTAATCTTTCGAGCCCCGGATTACCAGACACAATAGAAAATCTATTGTTACGCGGCACCCGAGTGCCGGTTCGGGATTGAGTGGTTAAAGATAACATATGGAAACTATGTATTTGCATCTGTTTCTGAAATAAACATTTTCATTCATTCATTCATTCATTCAAAACTCTTAAAATGCCGCATATCGTCTATAACCATATTTTAGAGCATCGTAAGTGATCTTTTATTGTACTGTCCGACCAAACTTTGATATAAAAAAATTATAATTTTCTCCCTTTACAAGGGAGAGTCGCAACTTTTCCCCTTTCCCAAACTAATTCATTTTTATGACAATTAAACTTAAAGCAAGTTTAAAAATAAACTAGTTTCTGCTTGTCAAGAAAAAAATCTGCAGAATAGAAGAAGTTAAAATGGTCCTTTTATGGTTATGCTTACTTTAGAACATGAAATACGCACTGTCTTTAATTAGCTGACCAGCGAAAAATGTATCGACAAAGTTTGTGTTACATTTGAAAAAGGAAATAAGACTAAAATATTGCATTTAAAACTTTTTTGCTGTCCGCATTTTAAAAATACGACAACAGTGTACGTATGAAAACCAATAAATGTGAAATTGATACTTATCTTGGGTGTCTAATTATCGTTTATTTTTTTGTACGTAGTCAACATCGAGAGTGTCTTTAATTATGTGACCACCACTGTATATAATTATCCTTGCATATCGTTTTTTAATAAAAAGAAGATTCATTAACAGGTTCTCTGTCCGATGAATCATAATGATACAAATGAAATTTTTGTCCCAATTTTTATACGTTCATGAATCACATATTATGATCAAAGTTAGAGGTAAGTTTGGAGGCTAATTTTTTGTGGACGTAGCGTAACAAATTCAATTTTTAGAACGGGGACATGTGGGATATATTGTATAGATAAGAAAAAGTGAAAAAAGTATGGTTTTTTGGAGATTTTTTTTCTAGTAAAAACAAATACAAACTGAATTTAGGAGTTATTCGTCATCTCGCCCGAAAAAAACTGGCCCGATCGGGCGACTTGGCACCTTTCAAATTTACCTAATATTTCTGTCGTCAACTCGCACGCTCATACAAAGTACAGCCAGGTAAAAAACTTTGACATTATATTTGGAAACTACTTCGAATAAGTATTAAATTTTAAAATAAAGCTACGAATTTAGACGGGACGTAGTGAGTCAAAAAAAAATATTTTGTATGGGAACAGGGAACCTGATAATATCTGAAGTCAAATCCGCATTGATTAATAAGTTGATGTAATGGCCGGTTACATTTAGTAACTATGTATTTAGGAAGTATTTCCTACATACATAATAACGGAGCCACAGAGTAGAGACATGATAAAAAAAAACATTTTCGTGTCTTATTATAATATACTTACAGTTTCACTTATTATTATATAAAAAGCACGAGACAGATCTGATGTTTAGTACCTAAGTTATGTAAAAAACAGTAATAACAATGTATGACCGCCATTCTAGGTACAAAGTGGTAGAGTGACGTGACAAAGAATCATGATTTAACTAGGTACATAATCATACTTCCTTGTACGACCCTTTTATTTAAAAAACACCGGTCAGTTTGATGACATAACATAATATTGTAGGTTCCTCTAAAAAATGTAGATAGATCCTTAAAAGTATGTCCCCTGCATTTCTCCACCTGGACGAGGATATAAAACCTAGTTGCCACTAGCTAGCCAATCGAACTCTTACCACCAATCTGACTTTTTAGTTATGACCCAGGATTTCAACCCGAATGCCATCCCTCAAGACTACAGTATTGGATCATTTAAGAAGGGCGTATTTTTTTTTACAGGGATGAAATTTCCCTGGTGTTGCAGGTATCCATTGCCTACGGTATGGTCAACGCTTACCATGTGTGACGCATATTGATTACCATCTTAATAATCTAGTAACAATTTTTTTAGCATGCTGTTAGACGTCCGTCAGCTGCGCCAGTCGCTCGGCGACTGCGTCCGCGTACAATCGGCTGCGCACGCGCTGCTGACACTTCATTTCACTCTCTATGGACAGGGGTCACGAACATTTCTCCTAAACAACTTATACTAAGTTACGTCATAATAATTGTAGTATTTTCTTATAGTAATTAGGTAATAATAAATATAATTTACAGTTAGCATTTAATTCTAATATCATATTGTACCTACTGACCGTCGCTAATGGTCCGCATATCTACAAAAAATAGCAAATTGCACCTGCACTAAATAAGTTTTCAGTGCAAAACTTACAGATATATTATTATATTAAAATAGCACATAGGCACACATTATAGACGTAAATAGCCACTGCTAGTATATATTCTGTGACTGCGGCTTATTGCATTGAGAGACTCAACCAGGTCGTGTCCACTAATGTGCTGCCACGTCAAGCTCATCTGCTCTTCCTTGCCAATCAGAACTTGGACGAATATAATAAATACAAAAAATAACATTTCTACAGCAGCGAATCAAAAGGTTGCGCACCCCACTATGCAACCGCACATTTTCCCAGTGGGGATGTCAGGCGCCAGAGCACGGAAAAAAGTAAAAACACTATATCGTTAGTCAATAATAGCAGCGTGCGCGTGCGTCTTTTTTCAGTCCATTTCTAATTCGGACGCCGCGTCGATCGGACGTGTCCTGTAAAAAACGACGGAAAAACATTGACGCCGGAAACTTTTACTCGTAATTGCTTAGTATGAAGTGACATGTTGATAATGTGTTCCGTGTGCTGATCGGTCGGCAACATGGCGCTTAAGTGCTGGAGTGCGGTCTTGCTTCTGTTAGTGGTGTTGGAGGTCCACACTTACAGTGCTAGAGGTGAGGTTTGGTTTTTTTAATTTTTTAATAGGTGTTTTAGCTGTAAGGAGTTCAGCTATATCTGTAACGTCAGTGAGTCTAAAAATACTTTGTAAAACAGCATATTACCTATATTGGGCTTTTAAGCTTTAATAAACTTACATAAAAAAAAGATAATATGCAATACAATTTTCAGCTGCTATATCAGTCCCAGTACCTAAGTGAAATATTTTCAGGAATGGTGTAGGAAAATGTGATGTATAAATTGGCGATTTCCGAAAAGAATAATTATACTTGCGGTAAAAATTTCAATATGCACGGTAAACGAATATCAGATTTTTTTAAAATAATAATCCTAAAACAAAACACAAGTTAAAAATTGGTTTGATATTGGCGTACATAACCTTTCGTCATCCTCTGCAGGGGTAAAGATAGTGTGAAGTGTGAGACTCTCCCACCGTCCTTTAAAGATGGGGTTTACTAACACAACCCTGAGATGCTCCTCTCTGCTACCTTATCGGGTGCGTTTAGCGAGTGGCTTTATTTGCCTGTATTACTTACTTACTCCGATGGCTCAGCGACCCAAAATGTGTCTTGGCCTCCGATTCAAGAATTCGCCAGTCCTCTCGATCTTATGTTCTTGCACGCCAGTCGCCAACTTGCAACTCGCGAAGATCAACCTCCACAACATGGCTCCAGCCATACCTAGGGCGCCAGAGCGACCAGTATTGACAAGTTAAAATAACGCTTCTTTAATCTTGTGGTTTAAGTAACAGCCCTGATCAGGGCTTAGGTTAAATTCCCGAGAAAAAATTCCGGATTTTTCTCAGGATTTTCCAAACGCAGCTCGGGTTTATAATCACGAAACCACATTAATGGCAAGTATTGTGATTAAGCTAGATTGTAAGGATATAGTCCTTCTGCAGTACGACATGACCCTTTTAAGTTTAAAATTTTTACTTTGGAGTTCGATTATTATGAATGTCCAATAGTTTTTTTTTTTTCATAAATGAATGTAACTATATTTTCTCTCGTAATAATAACCTGGATGAACTTTATGGCGGATAGATCGCATAACCAATCATGGCGCGAAAATAGACGAACTCGTTAACACTTTCCCTTGAAAGTGTAATAACTTCTTACCACTATTCATTAGATTATCTAACTCTGTTCATCCCAGAGATCATCTCTAATATAATCACTTATAACGATGTCTGTCATACATAGATCTGATAGTCACTTTACCTGTGCAAGGTTGAAAACTCCATATCGCCAAATTTTTTCAAAACATATATCGTAGACTGGAACATAGATCTGATAGTAATATCACTTTGCAAGACGGAAAACTCCATATCGCCAAAAATTTTCAAAACATTTTTATCGCAGAGACCCTAAATATTTATTTATTCTATCTTTGATATGAAAACTGTAAAACTCTTTCGTAGTTCAACAAATGAAAATGAATTAAGTCTGTTGCCGGTTATTCTCGGTAAATGTCAACATAATATACAGAGTGCTTAGAGTGACTCTACAACCGAAGCCGATAGTAGCGCCACTCTGTAACACATAATTGCATCAAAAAATATTTGGATTTTGTTGTAAAATTGGCGTTATGTTTTCCTGTATACATTAAATGAATGAATACCGCACCATAGCCGCAGGCTAGCGAGGCATGATTTAAATGCAATCCAATCTGTATAAAAAATGGCTGAAAATTCTTAGACTTTTTTTTCAAGAAAGAAAAAGAAAGAACTGAATACAATACAAGTAATTAGCTTTTCTAACCAGTTGGGAGGTTACTACTGTAGAATAGAAGTACCTGCACAAATTCTTGACTTTGCTTTCGCGTTTTCACTTTTTATCGGATAACAATAATCCCGGCTGCATCGGTAATGGCGTCGTTGCGGCTAAATAAGACGTTTTCACAAGCCATCGCCATCAAACGCCATAGGGCTGCCGGAATATAGGACAATAATAATGTCTTTCAACATATGTTATATAACACATAAACGCCTAAGGGTACACTGTGCTAGTAAAAAAAGAAAGAGCTTCAGCCGGGTGCAAGCCGTTTTATATAATTTTATATGGAACATTTTCATTTTAGTTACGTTAATAGAACATGCTCTAATACATAATGATCCTTTTTATTTTAGTATAACATCACTTAAAATAAACAATTCTTAAAATCAAGTTGTCGTTATAACGGTAGCTTATTCACAACGCTTGCCAAATGCTGATTGCAAACCCGAGTTGTGTATGAAAAACTGATAATTTTATAATCTGTTAAATAAGAATGATTTCATCTATTTTCAAAAAAAGAAAGCCAGCCTCATTTTTTAGTTAATTAAGTCAAAAACCGGCACGCAGCCCACCTGATGGTAAGCAACCACTGCCAGACTGTAGACTAATCTGATCTTCGAGCCTCTGATTTCAAGTGTACTGGCTTTCCCACATTCATATTGCCGGAACACAGCCAGAGCTGTTATGGCGGCAGATTTCACCTGTGGGGGTGGTAGCTAGCCAGTCGGACTCTGAAAAGCCCTACCACCAACCAGACCCAAGGCGGGAATCGAACCCACGACCTCCGTGTTTTTATACTCGAGGCCACTGTTCCACGGATGCGGTCAAGGTCATATGGGTAACAGTGTTACACAAAATGGTGTGACTCAACGGGAACAAACGATTTATTATGGTTCCGACTTTGTCCATCGTTTAAAGACAAGTTTATTTTTATCGTTATTAGGTATATTTCTAGCAACCCTAGTACTCGACAATAAATCTTCAGTAAACGAACTAGAGCAATTTGCCGGACAATACAATATTTACAATTTCGTAATGGCGTGTTGACAAGAAATATTGGTCACGAAATGCATTAACTTGGGAAAACAATACGAGTAAATAGACGGTGTGATTTTAGCGTCCATTAGAGTAATATAGGATGTAACGTGGAACTGTTTGTTTAAATAGTAAACCGAAACTTTAAAATTAGAACAAATTGTATTAACCAAAATTATCTGCTGTTTTCTTAATATTGACATCATCCATAAACGATTACCGAAGGATGTACTCGTACCATTGTGCAACATACTCCTTGTGTAAATATTTTTCAGGGTCCAAATTAATGTGGTGTGATCTCAACCAAGATAGTTTACGCCAGTATTATGTTAGTACACACCTTAGTTCTAATGAAGGTCAGAGAAGTTATGTTCTGTAGTGGCTTGGATCTTGAGCGTGATAACCACGACTGAATATTCAGTTAAAACTGGCGATGATGTTTTTAAACTGCTAAGGCCTCGGTCTCGAATTTAACGGGCAGCGGGGCGGCAGCGGCAGCGGCAAGATGTTTTGTATGGAATCCCATAAACCCGTTCTCGACACACACAGCGGGGCAAGAGCGGGAGTGGCTTCTGGTACTATCTGGTTCAAATGATATTAGGATAATAAATATCTTTTGAAATTGCAGTGCGCGACAGTGATGACTGACGCACACACTGACAAAATAATGCGTTACGGACAGGCGCAGTTTACGTAATTTGTCGCTCAATTCCAAAAGGTATTACCCTAAATAGCACTTGAATCGGATAATACACTCAATCATCAAGCCAAGAGCAATAGCAAAGCTACTGTTATTAGAAAACTAGAAGCTTCACATTTGTTGCCAGTTGCCACACTGCAGGCTTTTTGATTTAAAGTGAAAAAGAAGCAGGTCTCGGGCGGAAGCTTCTATTAAAACAATTTTCCGCAACCGCGGGCATTAATTCTTGTCCTTAGGGAACTCCTCCCTCTTTCAAAGTTTAGTACTTTGTCTGTATTAAATTTCATAGAAATCGGTTCTGGGTTCCGGCGTAAAAGAGTTACAGACAAACCAATAGACGGTGTTGCTTTCGAATTCATAATAATAAATAATTAGTAAAGCCATACTTTTTAAACTTAGGATGCAAATTACTAACTAACTAAAAGAAAAATTTTAATTACTAATTAATCCAAGTACTTTTATCGTGTATAATTAGCTGATACTAGAAAGCACGGGTTCAGTTCTCGGGTCGAGCAAAATATGTGACAAGATAATCACAAGCAAAAGCCTCTAAGTAACCATAAACATTGTTAAGTTACTCTGCAAGTTACTCAGTTAGCTGGGGTTGTACTATAAAGCTTAATTAGCAGTTTCGATACACTGAGGGATCGATTTTGCTTAGAAAATTATACTCTGTTACTTTATTGTAGGGTATTTTTCTGACATAGACATAGAGACAAGAGAAAATCGCAATTAAAGCCAGTTTCGCCGACAGATACGTTCGTAATAATTAGTCTGTTAGACAAACGTAATACCTGTGAATAATACTGTCTTTTTTATTTTTTATGTACATACAAAGATATTGCATTTAGGTACTCTGTCAGACAAACTATCACAAACTTACTTAACTAGGCTGAAAGTAGCCCTTAGACAGGCAAATATACAATCAACATTTGCCATCAGCTTAGTATTATATTAAACGTAATGATCTTATAATGTGGTTATTTTTTTTTTGGTGATAAGTAATGTGTTACTGTGACATTATAAAAGGTCCTCAAATCGCTTTGTTTATTACGTAAAATGCTAAAAAACACAATTTGTAATAATACTGTGATAATATGCTTCCGCTTTTTCAAAATCTGTCTTACTAGCCTTTTTTTTATATAGAGGCAGTCAGGATGACCTCTCTCCACCTGATGGTAAGCGGAAGTGAGGTCCAAATATAAGGTTGACTGGCTCAATAGATCATAGTACCCATTGAGCCAGTCACCAACCTTTTGTTGATTTGATTCTTTATAATTATCTACCATTAGGAACTAAACATAAAACACAGGTCTTCCTCAGTCACGCAGAAAGTGGTTTCAAACGTTAAAAACTTGTTAAACGGTGTATTAAAGCCCGTATCAAATCGTAATCTTCGAGCTAAACATAAACATCCGAGCCACAGTTACCGTTATTACGCCATCTCGAGGAAAGCCAAAAAGACGAAGAGATCTAACTCGATCAGTTGTGACGTCATCAGATCTATTGATCAATTTCTCGATGGACTGTTCGCAATGTCACTGGCGGTTTGAAACATTGTTTCTTTTCGATGAAATTTCTATTGTTGTTTTGGTTTTAGATTTAGTATTTCTTTTTATTTTTGACTAACATGACGAATTGACGAGGCACCATGGCGTATTTGACCCTGTTCTATTATGCCAGGGGTAGTGATAGATAGGGTAAACCAAATAATATTACTTGGCTAAGTGCAGACTTCCATACAGAATGCCAAGTGCCACGACATGCGAATGTGGGTGAGAACCAATATTTTGGTGCAATCGTTCTGCAGCTATACGCACATTATTTTCAAGGATTCATTTTTATTAAAGAGATTGGATACAGCTGTAATTGTAGTAGTGTTTTTATCGATACGTAACAAGTTTCATTATTTCACTTGTCGTTTTTAAGTGGGCCTATTAAAATAATTAGACCAATGATATTATAACTCACGAACTTTGATTGTTATATGAATTATAACAATATTACCACTTGCACATTACACAATCTGACATAACGCGAACACTTCCGAGGCATTAGATAACGTCAAACCAATTTTCGGTTTAATAATATTAAGGTAAGATGCCGGGACCTAAGTGGCACAAAGCTATCGTTTCACCGGTGCCAAATTTAAGACATTTCGACGAGTTTCTAAGATTGTTGGATGATTGCAGAGTCAATTGGATCCACTTTCACGTACAATATCGTACACTTTGTTGCAAAATAAATTATGTGCATTAATTCGCCAGTTACCATGCTATTGCCTTTGTAATAGTTTTTCAATGGGCCATAAATATCTGCGGTTTGAACGATTGATCAGGAAATGGAGAGACTGGTATTAATGTCGCCTTCCGACTCTTATTGGAGGGAAAGCAATCCTATTCGCGATGAAAAGATAGGTATTGGATTTTTGTTACAATCAAATTAAGTCACAAATCTAATCTCAAACTACTGGTAAACTTAATTTCTAAACGCTTACTTGAAAAGGTTTCGCTGATTATTTTGTTTATAGGGGTGAAAGAAGCTGTTTTGTATCTATGGTGTATTGTATATTATCATAAGTCAGTTTCTGCATCGAATATTGACTAGTATAAAGTAATTTTTTCTATATCTATTTTGGAATCGCATAACACACATAACACACAATTGGCCAAAAAAGACGAGTGTATGTTTAGGTCCCTCAAAGTTCATCTAATTATTAGTTCATACCAGAACAATATGCCAAAAAACCAGTAACTTGTGCAGGATATATTTTAGTACTCAAGAGCACTCTCTCGTCCTATTCTATCTGTCCCGGTGAAACAGAACAAAATGCACCGAATGCACCCAGCGCTGAAGGAGTAAAAGTAAAAGTAACGCATCGGACGTAACTCGACACGGCAACCTTGACCGCGTCGCGTGCGCAGCCGATTAGCACCCGGTAGGGCTGACAACCAGACGTCAAAAATATATATATTTCTCAATCGTTTTGTCCCTGATCCTTATGCACAGACTATAGTCCTATATTTGGCTGGCGTCTGGTATAATCCTATATTTCCTATAGTTTCCCCGCCGATCTAAGGGTAGGTATAGGGAGTATAATGTCGTGCTTGGCGCCCCTACCGATTGAAACCTTCATCCATCAACCATCGTCATTAGTAACGGCAGGACAGCACGCCACTTTATCCGACTCAACTGATGCTGGCCTAGGAGCTTTAACTAGTGTTGAATCATCATCATCATCAGCCTATATACGTTCCCACTGCTGGGACACAGGCCTTATCTCAATTGTGAGATAGTGTGGGCCATACTCCACCACGCTGGCCTAGTGCGGATTGGTTGAGGGGTGCATAAGGCAAGTGACCAACCTTAATGTCAGATGTTATCAAGCCGCCAAATGGCCTCTGACTAGGCTTGACGACTAATATTTACATTATAGTAAATATCAGCCGGGACCAACAGCTTAACGTGCCTTCCGAAGCACGGAGACGCTCGAAATTAATGTCACTAAATATGGTCAGAATGGTCACCCATCCATTAACCGACCGCGGCGTAGGTAGCTTGACTTTCGTTATCGCTAACTAGTGTTGAATACTCGTAGTTAAATGTACCTACAGAATGTCAAACTAAAATTTAGCCAACATCATCTTGCAAAAAGTAACAACTGGCCTTTTGCACTTTCTGTCTATTAAAATCACCAGAACAATTAAGTTTTTCGATTATCTATTACTAAACATGCGACATCCCTAAATCTATACAACTTGAGATGGCAGACGAACATAATCCCATCTTAATTGTTCGCGCGCAAGAGTGACAATCACCAAGGGCGTCGCCAGCTTACGATTAAGGGGGGGGCAATGGGACAATATTATTTAGGAGAAAAAAATATGAACGCCGAGAGCATGAAGCGTTACCGCTTTGCGGCTAGCTACATTTGATCTCTAGGGGGGGCAGCCGCCCCCCCCCTGCCCCCCCTTGGCGACGCCCTTGACAATCACTCTTTTTACATTTGGTAGTACCAAACGCATGCAATCCCATAGCGACTACCAAAACTGGTGCACTCCTTATAAATATCCTGACACATCGTAAGAGTTAAATTCTAGCCAGTTAGACGATGAATTCCTTATATCTACGTGTATTAGACATAAAACAATATGCTTAGATGAGTCAAGCACGTGCAGGGTCATTTTCACTCGAACCGAGTCACGGATTACAATGAAATCGGGTTTACTAGGAAATGATTTCTAGAAAGTCTCGCTTCAAATTATACCATGACTATGACCATGTCTTTTTAGGGATTTTGTTAGTCTAGCTAGTGCAGGTGCCGAGCGTTCTTTGGTTGGTGCATCAATTAAAATTAGAAAAACGTCCAGAAGCTTGATTTGGCAGTTTTTGAGCAGCTAAAGGAAATCCATTTGGTCGATTTGACACTTGAAACGAAAGACTCAGAAGAGCCTTCAGTGTAGCAGCACATATTATAGCGATACCTCCCAGTCAAGTATTATTCAGTGGAATAGCTAACATTGGCCGCTTACTATCAGGTGGAAACGTCGGTGTTTCTTTCATAACAGAATGTAATATATCCCCATTCCTTCCGAGGTATTTTACACTGTCCACTTGCAGTCTCCGTACTGTAACTGTAGGTAAATTTTCCGGATATAAAAAACCAATCAAAATTTTGGTCTAAACCAATAAGCCCAGGACCTATTTCCCACTGCATCAAGGAAGCAGTCAAAATACGGTGTCTTTAAATATTGTGATGATGATGAGGAGTTGTTTAATGGTTAATATTAGCAGTTGCACCCGAAATTAACGCAGAAACATTACTACTATTATTAGCATACAATCCGCTTACTATTTACAACCAAGTGAACAATGGTAGTCTTTCACAATTTCACAGGTTCGAATCATTTTCCTGTGACGGTAAAAACTATAGGAAAAGTATCTGCTCTTTGTTTAACAGACCGGAATAGTTTTTTTAGATTCTACGTATTGATTCACAAAGGTTAGTATGCACTTTCATTGGTGATTGATTGGAACGTGTGTCAATCTGTTGTCGATAGCTGTTAACTTCTTGTTGTCGGTGCCATATTTGTCACACTAGATAATAGCTATTTTCCGCGTCTTTAGTATTTCATTTGATTTTATCACAACTTTTTTTGTTCACGTTTGTAGGCAAAAAATATATCATATAATACATAATATAATGTGTCCCTTAATGGAATAGGACGTAATAGCCACTTATCATCAGATGGGCTGACTTTTTTAAAGTAAAATAAAAAGAAAGAAAATACATTTATAGAACCCATACCACATTGGTACACAAAACAGAATAAGTTAAAAAGAAAAAAACATAAAACATTAACAAAATAATTAAAAAAATATAACACGAACAAGACTATCTATGGTCAAGTGGACCTGGCCTCAGCATGTGCTGCAACAGAGCAAGATCCAATGCAGCGCTGGTAAAGTACAGACTATATATGACTATGTATAAACGAATAGACCTCGTACAAATTCAAATGAAGTCCATATTACATAAACCAGCTTTCGAATATAAAGAATTATCAAAATCGGTTTAACCAATAGGTAATAAAAGTAATTGAAGCTTCCGACACAAGGACTTACAATAATACCTTATTGTAAGTGCAAAATGTTGTGTGCACCAATTTACAAAAAAGAAACTTTCGCCTTTACAATAACAGAAGGATGAATAAACTAAAACTAAGTTGACATTACAAGTTTATTTTATTTAAATAATGAAACATTTAACTGTTGGAACATCGAACAACACGAAATCGATATCAACTCCAAACTAAATCAACGTAAAGTAATCGAATAACGCGGAAAATGAAACTGAGTAATGAAATAATACCAATCTCAATGTAATCCACTCTAGGGTAATTCTAGATGGCATTTTCACGGCTTTCACTCGGGGGTCACGGGTTCGATGCCTGCCCCGGCGGGACGACTGAATCCGAACAATCGATGCGGTTTTTGTTAGTAAAAACATTTCGTGCTAGATTTTAATTAAATTGTCGTGTTATTAAGGCCTAATTGCGTCTTGTAACTGAGCTGTAAGTGATGAGGTTGGTTTTTGTGGCTTATTCTTTGCTGTGATATTATCTAACACGCTACTCATGAATAATTATGGGATGCATTTGTGTTTGTTAATAACATTATCATTATTGTGTAGATTATTAGATACGATGTCTAGTCAAACTGTGTTTGTTACAGTTATTTATTTAAAAAAAACTTATTTTACGTCTACAATGGAACTATGTGCAGCTTCTCTCATGGTCAAACAATGACTTGATTTTGACTGGCCTGATGGCGCATTGAGTAAGTAACCCTGTCCCAAGCGCCAAGTGTCATGGGTTCGAATTTCATTTATGTCAAACACTAATGTGATGATTTGTGTTCGTTCTATTTGTATTTAAGTTTGATTTAAGTGTATAATTTTGGCATCTTCATTGTTTTTGATATCCATAGCACAAATGCAAATTACTTTGGGGTCAGATCAATGTAAGTGATGTTGTCCAATATTTATTTTTATATTACTTCAAGTGACTTCAACGAACCGTGGCTGGCTGGAATAATTGTACATTCTTGTACATTTCTTCACACATTTCTACATCTAAGTTCGCTCTTTGGCGTTAGAGCAGATAAACAACTATTTTTTTCTGTCTACTCCACATTCTAGGCTGCGGTCACAGTAACTCACTGACCGCAGACCGCATGTGAAGCACGGACATAACAGAAGTGACGTAACCACACAGCATGTACGAGTATGTGCGGTGAATGGTCATAGACAGAAGAGCACAGCGGTGATTTTTAATGCAAGTAATATTTTTTTATGGATAAATAATATTATTTTTTTATGTGACTCCAAAAAAAGCACTTACAAAATATATGAATCGTCAATTACACAGAGTGACATACAGAGTGACTCTACCACCGGGCTCGGAATGTAGTTACGAGTGTCTATCGAGATCGATCGATACAGATTGATACAATACAGAACTTTGTTAGGTAGAATTTTATTATAATATCATTGAACTTCACTATATATTCCTATGCATTTGAGAAACAATTTAGTTATCAAATACTATTACTAGTATTTAAAGTTTTATTGAAGTTGAAATTCCGGATCATATTGATGGAGGGTAACGTATTTTATTATTTTAATATGGAGCGATAATATTGGCTAATAAATGTCTTACTCTATTTAAAAATATAACCAAACATTTAATTAATTATTTTTATAAAGTCGCTGACCTGTTTTAAAATGCAATGAAAAATATATTTTTATCTATTTGTTTTCGGTTTGGCCTCGTAATGTTAGATGATTACGTTCTCTCTATTGCATCTTAACGAAAGCTCAATAGTAAATGAGGGCATTCACTTGAGGTATGTGGTACCTGACGATCGTGTAATATTTCAAATATTGCCCTTAGTGCTAAAATGCTCTATGGACTTACTGGTTTCAAGTCTTGGGCTGAACGATAAGTATTAATAGAAGTCAAACAATAAAATGACATAGTTACTAATTTCATAAGCTTTTCATGTGCTTTTGTATTACACAAAAATATATAAATAAATTGATTATATACCAACTCTTTAAAAATGTACTTGTTCAAAATTTCATCACCATCGATGTGTGCGAGTTCGTAATTAAAAACATTTGCTTTACCTATTCAATAATTTGGAAAAAAGATTTGTCCTCAAGAGTTGAAGTACAGCACTTTAACCATAAGACTAAAAAGCGTTGTGAATGCTTATAAATTTATATATTCATCTAAAATCACTCATATTGCTACATCCTAACAAAACTTCCAAACACAGCTATCTTACACCGTACACAAACAAAACCCCGGCTCCCCACAAACAAACAACAACAACAACAGCTCGACTTGCAGTGAAAATGCATGCCTGCACGTGCCGCTACGTGCGCGTTTCTACAGGTTGCGCAACTGCTCGTTATTCAATGAGGCTTAGCACCTGGGGGCAAACGTCATGAACACAGGAGTCATGATGATGATGATTTTAAGAGAGGTTGACCAGCCTTGAAATCATAGGTTTATTAGAGAAGGGAATATCCCTCTTTTTGCGGCCGTGTGTGGTACTCGGAAATAAAGCGTCCTACTTCCTACCCACTAAACTCCTCCGGTTCCCCATCACACCTGAAGAGGACCAGTCCGTGTTCGCCTTTTGGCAATTGACCGGCCTGTCTCCCAGGGTACCCCGCGGATACCCCAGGTAGGGAATATCCCAGTCAAAAGCTATTCCAGAACAATTAATACTCAATAATATCAAACTCTTTACCACAACTCTAACAAGACAAGAAATAAAACTTAATTGTAATTTTATGTACAAAATAAACATTTGATTTTCCATAACTACAGTATCCATCAACGTTACATTTTACGACGGATATTAATTTGAATAAATCGTGTCTAACTACATCCATTAATCATAGTTATCGTTGTATTTACTCTACTAGTAGTAATTATATTTTAATTATTTTACTAGCATTTACTGTCTTCCTCCCATAATATAGATACGATAGTAATCTGCATTTTCTACTAAACGAAAGTAAAAGGTAGCAGGTTCGACGCCGGCCGGAAACGCGGTAGAAAGAGACAGTGGCACGATTTTCCGAGAGACATGCGCCGGAGTCGACGAACTGCAAATAAACGTGATGGCATAATAAAATAGTGCTTAGGGCTAGCACTATCGATCGATATATCTACAAGTTGATTAATGGTTAGCTAGAAAAAACGTTAAGGCATATATTTTTGGATTTATATTATGATTTTTGCCTGTATTTCAACTTCCATGGTCAAAGACAAAAGTCAACATTTCTAGTACCTATTATTTGAAGACTGCAAAAAATCACTTACATAAATCATCAATAAATAATAAACATCAGCCTGTATACGTTCCCACTGCTGGGACACAGGCCTTATTTTAGTTTAAAGTTTAGTTTTAGTTTATTACCAAGAATTCCCCTGTAGAATATTGATTTGGATATAAGGGTCGTGGTCAATGTCGTGGTAGGCCTCCCACAAGGTGGACCGATGATCTCATAAAGATCGCCGGAATCCACTGGATGCGGGTGGCGCAGGACCGAGCGGTTTGGAGATCCTTGGGGGAGGCCTATGTCCAGCAGTGGACGTCGTTTGGCTGAAATGATGATGATGATGATGATAAGGGTCAAAACACAGATGGCTGTGAAACCACGACCCAATGAATCGGTCTAGATTCCATGTTAAGTTACGATAGCTTGATGGTAATGGCTCCAATGTAATGACTGGACTTGGCAAATCATGCTATAGCAAATCATCCTGAGTAGCTAGGGACCTAACGCTCGGAGAAAAAGGGTCAAAATGCACTGGTACTATGAGAATGATCTAATACTTGACGCGCCATTTGGTAAATGGTCGAGAAGTCGGCTTTTACATCCCCGCACAGTACAAACGTATAATTATTGTATTTACAAAAAAAAAGTATAAATGTAATGTTTATCCCTTGTCTGGCACCCATAGCACAAGCTAATGCTCAGTTTGGGACTAGATGGCGCTGTGAATAATGTCCAGAGATATTTAGCTATTTATAATATTTTTTGTGGCAACCCTGATCTCATTACATTGTAGATATGCGTAAAATATGCGGCATTTAATACCTGTGAGTTATTTATCACATTACAGCACTGAACATGTAATACATTATTCAAAATAGGTGGAGCGCATGATATGTTTACATAAACATTATCAATGGAAATAACTTCCATTTCCTATTTAGAGCGGCTTAGTTATTCCGTGGTTCTACATAATAGACAGTAATTGAGACAATAATTAGCTTGTATAAGCACTTCAACATATAATTTACAATAGTAATTATGCCTCGATAGTCTAGTGGTTTAAGTAAAGGGCAGACACCAACGGTCCTAGATTCGATACCTAGGTCGTCCATTTATGTCGGATTATTCGAATAGAAGTTTTAGTAAAATTACTGGGTATATGAGACCTTATAACTGGTCTCGGTGTAGCGGGCGCAGGGCGGTGCCGGACAGTAACTGCTTAGTTACTGTTTGGCACTGAACTGTCTAAGGGCAGACGTGGCGCTTACCATCAGGTGTACGATCTGCTCGTCTTGTTACACATTGCAATAAAAAAAATACAGCTCGAGTTTGTGTTCACCGATCCGCATTTGGCAAGTTTGGTGATTAAGCTAGTACCCATCAAAGTGACAATAACTTGAGTTCAAAGTTTGAATGTCTTGCTTAACCTTCTCCTCTCAATGCCTGTCCACACTAATTCCACACAAAAGGTTACAAATTTGGAAACATTATTAGAAAGCTTTTACTAAAAATAAATGAGCTTTTAATGATCATCAGTTGCACGTGTGACGGATGGGTCAACGATTGTTCAAAACAAAAGTCTTTTTGTGACTAAAATATATGAATAGGTATCACTTAAAATTCTTGACCGAGAACTTATGGGAAAGGAAACTAGCATGGTAGAAGCTATGTTTAGATTTTGGTCTATAGTTTTCAATCAGTACTTCTTAAGATGCTTCGAAGGTCTTTAAATGAGTAGTAACCACATTGTTAATTATATACTTTGAGCTTATTACCCACAACAATATTTGGCCTTGGTTGATGAATGGTCCACCGCATCACAGCCAGATCTGCCGCCATAACAGCCAGAGCTGTTATGGCGGCAGATTTCACTTGTAGCTAGCCATTTCGACTGTAAAAATGTCCTGCAGCCAACCCTACCCAAAGCGGGAATCGAACCCACGACCTCCGGGTTTTGTACTCGAGCGCACACACTGTTTTACGGAGGTGGTCTGTTATATAAAATAGGCATAATTTAAATATTAAAATACATGTAGGTATGTGCTAAACCTCATGTATAATTAAAACTTGGTACAGTCAAGCAAATCTTGCCCTAATGGTTTGATTTCGAAGCACTGACAGGTGTCATCTATTTTCTTTTCTCACCGAAACACCTGACAAAAAGCCGCAAAGAGCCCGACAAAAACTATTTCCCAAAGACCTTGTGGCATGTCGTAAAAGTAATTATGTGGATTAATCGCTGCGCGGAGTGTCGTAACCGGCTTTCTTCGTGAACAAAAACGCGGTTACGTCAAGTTCGTGGTGTATTGACTAAATTTTAGGGATGGCCGCAGAGAATTGTGGCTTGGAGACAACGTTAGGTGTGCCTGCGGTTATACCAGCGTTTTTATGGGACAAGTAGTCTAAGATTATCTTACCATCTTCTTGCATGTGTCTAGTACGTAGAGACGGCACAACATAATTATATTTTTTTCGACTCACTTCTATAAACCGTCACTACATTACATGTATTGTTTTACTTAATCAATATTTTTGTTCAAGAATGCAGTTTGAATGATTTTTCTTTGACGATTCCAAGCTCACAGACGGTATTGAAGTTTTAAAAATAAAGAGAGATTTTCGCTTTGATTGGCGAGTGAGATTGCCAGAGGACCAAATGCCCTCTTTTAATCCCTCTCCTACCATATCTCTTCATCGCTCTTGTCCCAACTGTTGCAATTTTTTTTTCAAAAGCTTATCTCCCGCTTTTGAAAGCTTTGAATAGTGATCACTTAATGCTATTTTGAACCTCTGCCGGTAGTCTAATGTTTTTAAAAGTTTACGAATAACGTTTCGAAATACGTCGTAAATACACTCTGTTCACCATAAGTTGTCCTTTAGCCGCTATATTGGCAGCATTGCCTTTTGTAAATCTGTCAAAAAACAGATTGAAAGTATTGAAAAACAATAGTACCAATATAGCGGCTAGAGGACTTCTGATCGTGAACGTAGTGTAGTCATTGTTTCTTTTCTCAAATTCTCACTCTGCGCAGCCACCTCGTACTCCAAATAGAGCTAGAACAATATTTGGCGGCATAATTGCGGTTTGCCGCACCACTTATTGCGCAAGAGTTGCGTCAATATCCGGTCTGTTACCAACGTGTTTGACTTCGTTTTGTCTTCAACGTGTGATATGTCAGTTAGATGTTATTATGGTAATGCATTACGAAGTATTACTGCTGTTATATTTTTTACATCACTTAAGTATTATGTTTAGTTATGTCATGTTAGCTTTGGTAGTAGAGTGGTTTCAAATGACGTGTAATGATGATTTGTGATATGGTTTTCTTTGTAACTTGAATCTTGGGGCATTCTCTTTTTTTTATCGAATTTCAGTTAGCTTGGCTCTACTATCTATTTCATTAGAAAATCCTTCTCCAGAAGCGCCACTCCATTAAATGCATAGTGTAGCAATTTTTAATGATAAATTTTATCTCCATCGTGTCCAAGGAAAAAATGTGTGAGCTCCCCTAACAAAAATACTGACTAAGGTAGACTGGACATTTCATACAATGCAGTGTGTCAGCACAATGAGTGTGAAGTGAGTTCTTCAATAGAATAGTTGCCAGATTGATTTAATTTAATTCCTGGGGCAAAATTACGGTACCACAAATTTTTTTAAACGTCTGACCCGATGAACTTACCATTGGACCAGATTTCTGCGGCTATGTCATCCCATACCTCGTGTCAAACCATCAAGATCGCGTCAGCTCTACATCGCAAAGTTATCTCAAACCGTCTCGACATTCGGGTCGATGTCGAATTTATCGATGGTATCGGTCGGAAGCACACGCGTCCGACTAATTGCTCGACAGCCGATGTACCGATAACGTGTCGAACGACGGCTGGCTCGCTAATTACGATGTTGTTTTGCTTGTGCGGAAATGTTATTATTCTTCTTTCTCCGAGCGTTTGGTTCAAATCTAGTCAGAGTATGCTGGCTCCACGATCCAGGACTTGATAAGTACAGCTATTTAATTGAAGTGACTACTATCTGACCTTAGACACTAACACCTTATGGAGGGCGGCGGAACATCTCAGGGCACTAACTACGCGAGTGTTTATAACAACATATATATATATAACATATGTGTTTATAACGAGCCGAACATTATGGGGGAAATAACATCATCCCGACTACGCTGGCTCGGACACGTGGAGAGAATGGGGGAAGATCGAGCTGCCAAAAGAGCTTATCTGGGACGACCAACAGGACGCCGTCCTGTGGGTCGTCCGAGATATCGCTGGAGGGACGAAGTCGCCAAGGACCTCAAGGCACTAAACGTGCATGATTGGGCGGAATTGGCACAGAACCGAAGAAAATGGCGAGCTTTGACGTCGGAGGCCAAGACCCATTTCGGATCGCTGAGCCAGCATAGTAGTAGTACTAGTAGTACTATCTGACCTCCGTAACTCTTGACAGGAGAACCAGACCAATCGGATCATGGCTACACAGCCAAATGGCTGAGCAGCCTATGCAGGTTTACTTACGATGTTTACCGTCACTGCCAAGCTAGTATTACTCTAGGTACACTATACGCACGTAGAAAAATCCAAAGGTGCGCTCCGATATCTTGTGCGCCGAAATTGCCGCATGTTAGCAGGCATTTGAGACTACTCTGCTTCTACACAAGACATAACATTAGAGGTAGAGTACGCCCCCAAGCGTCAAATATCACTGAGCGATTATTTTGTAATGTAACATCCAGGATTTAACTGAACGCGCACAGGCTACAAAAGTAACTGCGATTTATCTCCTTACAAAATACAGTTAAGTATGCGTTGTTTAACATAAATTTAACAAAGCTGTTCATAGAGTTTGTTGTTTGTAACTATGCTCGAACCATTCCACCAAATCGCTGTCGATAAACCATTCCATGGAAATCAGTTATGACTGCATCCGGACATCACATCCAATTGCTTATGGAATTCAGTCACGACCCCTGCATCCGGACGTCACATATCAAACTTGGAATCCCGCTTAGAGTTCTTCTAACAATGGTTACCCGACACTCCCGGGCTCAAGTGAAAGCAGATCGGGAGCATCGCCGATGACCCCTGATATAGCATTCTGATGGATCGCCGGTGTTCCGCTAAATTGTATTCAAATTGATTTTATCTGATGCAGGCTTTGCCGCGGGCGGTGGATGCTCTTGAGATCCTACTATTACTACTGGATGTATGAAATTTTGACGTTTACCAGTGATATTTTTTTGACTTGAAAAAGTTTTCCAAATACGTCGCCTAAGGGGATCAAAGGAATTATGTAGCAAACTGAACTTCGTTTCTGAAGGATGAAAGCCCACAAATAAGTTCCCATATAGGTAAACTTTACGTGAAAATTAAACCAGTTATTGAGTCACGGGATAAATATGGTACAGCAGTGCTAAAAGATAGAGTTAAAGAGTGCAACAGTTCTCCAGGAAATTCTGTAAGGGAGAATTTTTGGACAAAACGTTAGAGGAAATTGCCCTATAATTACAATTGAACGTTATACGTAAAGTAAATAGTGGTTTGTGATATTTAAGCGATTACTATTTATTATAATAAAACAACTTAAAACAGATTATAATCACGATTTCATTTCTACAAGAACGACATTAAACAGTGATTTTAATCTTATTATATTTAACGTAACATAACTTCTTCTTTGCAATATAAAATATTAAATAGGCTACTAATTTATACAAAACTGTTGCTTCTTATGAAACTGCTTGAGCAAATATTTTTACTGTAGAACAAAACCCACATCACTCTTTATACATTTCTAAAACTATATCTATTAAATAAGGCACGCAATTCACAGCCATTTGTAACCAGGTCATAGAACTTTAATACCAGATCAAAGGGAACATCCAAAATGACGCAACAGCCGAATTGCACCATCGATGATGACGGTCCAAAAGTTGAATGACGCCATAATGACAATCTTCCCCGGGCGTCGACATAATAGTTGTGTAACGTGGTCTACGGAGAAAGTGCATCATTATGATGATGGGATGTTGATGAGCCGGAGTGCATGTGCATAGCTTTCTGTCACCATATTCGATGCAATTTGTCATGCACGCTGGAAGTGTCGGCTCGTTTGCAGGTGAATTATCTGAATGTTTTGCACCGATACTGCACTTTGATGCAATTTCATTTCGTGGTCAATCAAGCTATACGTGTATTGAGTGTTAATGTCAGTATTTTGCGGTTTAGTATATTGATATAAAACTTAGTTTCTTTATACTTCCTGGTTGTTTTTACTATATTGAACGCTCTTTTTCAAGAATCATATAACCATTTCTTTCAATAATAATTGTTTTTTTTTGCTTAAATTACACAGAAGTAATATTAGGATTCTTTGCTATTAACTCATTCAAAGTAGCTGACCCAGTGAACTTCGTATCGTTTCACTTACATCTTAATATAAGTACACACAGCAATTCATTTTTAGCAATTTTTCCATATTTACTTATCGTTTAAACCTTCCCTGGACTTCCACGAATATTTCAAGGTTAAATTAGTTTAATCAGTTTAGCCGATCTCGACTTTGAGCGAGATTAACGAACAGCAATTAATTTTTATTTAAGCAAAAAAATGCAGTTATAAAAATAATGATGATTTGGTCCGGCTTCAGCATGCAGTTTCTACATTAAACATTGAATGAAGTTCTAAATACTAAATTATAATATAAGTTTATGATTATTTATGATGAATAAAGAAAAGAAAATAAAAAAAAAACAATTAAAAACCATTGTATAAAGCATCATTCGTAAAACGAAGTTAAATAACAAAACATAAACAGACGAACTCGTTAGTACGTAGGTACCTAAGAATAAAAATTAATTTATAGCAATTAAGCGTTGCTTATATTTAATTAAAGCTTAAATTATCACAGGTTGTCAATTTACGCGATAAATGGGTGGCGTGCAAAGAAAGTGCAAGGCCGCAACTAGTCTAGTCTGCGTAGGCGCAGCGTCTCTGGCAATGTTTACACGGTGCATGGGGAGTGATTTAAAAGCGCAATGAGCGCTTTTCAGGTCTTTTTAAGCTGTTCATAGTAAATTGTGGAATTTCAATCTAATACCTTTAATTAGTTGCTGTTCTATCAATTAATGATAATTTATTAATCAAGTAACCAATTAGGCACAAAAATATTATACAAAAAAAAGAGAAAACAGCTTATTTTAGTTTCAATTTCTTTAGTTCTACATCCATAAAATAAATAACCGAAGAACATTATCAAGAATATTAATGAATGTTTAGTAGTGTTGCTCTACCATAGAGAGGCAAATTAGTGTTATTCAGTAAATGTGTTTGCTATATTTGAAGCAAATTAAAGTAAGTTTTTAAATCAGCAAAAGGTGACACACTTTTGCTGATTTAAAAACTTACTAAGTGCGTGATCACCGTTGGCAATCACCAAGAGACCCATGGCGGGAAACTAACTATATTGGAAGTGGTCTTTGATATCCGTGCATTTAATAAAATTGGCTATATGATTCCCGGTTAACCTTAATGCTGCTTTAAAAGGTTCTTATAACGTAGAAAGCACCAAACAAGGAAGGAATTACTAAACAAAACACACATATCCCACCCATATGTAACAATGTCCGCACTAACGCCAAATAGACAATCCCATGAATATGTAATATCTATCGTGGTCTTTCGCAACAGTTATGTAAGCGGTGCCTTGCTGTCAATATAAAGAGTTCGGAAGTTGGCTTTTGAATGTTGAATGAAGACAGACCAACTTACATGTACTTATTTTAACGAGTGATAATATTAAAGTAGTAAAAGGGACACCATTTACAGTAAAATCGAGAGGAGTCCACCAGGTGGTAGGTAGGTTCCTGTACTGGATAGTCTAGGTGGGTACCACCGCAGTGCCAGATATTTTGCCGTGAAATAGAACTGTGTCAAGCACTTCTGTGTTTCGGGGAAAGGGCACTGAAGCTAGTGAAATTACTGGGTATATGAGACCTAATAACTGTCGTCTCGGTGTAGCAGGCGCAGGGCGGTGCCATACAGTAACTGCTTAGTTACTGTTTGGTACTGAACTGTCTAAGGGCAGACGTGGCGCTTATCATCAGGTGTACGATCTGCTCTTCTTGTTACACATTGCAATAATAAAAAAACTCGTTAGAAGAAATTCTAAGCTACGAGTACAAGCGCGGTATCTGTTTCACTTTTTCCATTGATTCCGTAAGATATTGCAACATGATAATCATAGTAGTAAGACATGAGGAATACAGCACTGCTTCCTCCTAACTTTTATAGCCAACTAGCTTCCGTCCACGTCCTATGTGTTAGGTACTTTGTAAAGTTTCACATAAATGCGTCCGGTGATTTTCACGTGAAACATTACCAAGTCATCCACCTATCTTTCCTAACAAACTTTCGCATTGTAATTTTGAATGTTTAAATAAATATTATACATTTAAGAAATTCAAAGTCAATAAAATGAAAGCCTGTGTGTAAATGCTACAAGTATATACTCGTACAGCAAGCAACTTAAATACTCAAGGACTGGATATTGCATCCACTGCAAGACGTAAGTCTTTTCCAATCCTCATCATTGCAAAAGCTCGTAAGGTCGCAATGTGAACTCGAATGCTCATCTACAATTCTACACCAACAGTTATTGATTCTCCAGATAAGACCCTACCATCATTCTAGACTATGTCAGATATTCTCACAATCTATCGAATTTAATCTTTTTTCAAATGCCGTACATCACCGAACATAGCCATTACAAATTCTGAGCTAGTTACTTTAATTTTAGAATGCAACTAGTCTACAATGACCCACTGCTCGATACTGCAGGTATTTGACCTTCGTAACTATTAACAAGGAAAGCAGACCAATTATTGGATAATGGCTACACCACAGAGATAGATCGATTTCTGTGGGCTACACCATTTGACTGTTTTTTTTTAAATATTTTTTTATTGCATTGTGTAACAACACGAGCATTTCGTACACCTGATAGTAAGCGCCACGTCTCCCCTTAGACAGTTCAGAGCCAAACAGTAACTAAGCAGTTACTGTCTGGCACCGCCCAGCGCCCGCTACACCGAGACGACAGTTATTAGGTCTCATATACCCAGTAAATAAACTAGCTACAGTGCCCTTTCCCTGAAACACAGAAGTGCTTGACACACTTCTATTTCATGAGAAAATATCTGGAATTGATAAATACGTACATAGATGAATCTATACGTGGCCACGTAATGAGACTGGAAGAAAGTCACATGACAAGAAGAGTGCTGAAGATGGAGGAGGGAAAGAGAGGCCGTGGACGACCACCGACGACTTGGATGACGACTATACGGAATGATATGCGAGCGGCTAAAGTTGATACGGATATGACCCAATTTAGAGCCTTGTGGCGAAAATGTATAAGGAGTGCCGACCCCAAATAATGGGAATAAGGCAAGGCAGCAGAGGAGAAGATGAATCCATACGTGCGCACCGCAATTTGAACCAACGACCTCACGCAAGTGAAGTGACTTTTAGTACCACTTGGCTTCCACAGCTATCACTTGTAAACTTCAACATTCATTTAAAAATTCTTGCATCTAAATACATCTTACAGAATCGTGCAGTGGGATCTTGTTTTATAAGAAATGTGCGCAGTCACCATTTTGTCGATACAAGGAAGAACAAGAGTCAGTTATGCAATATTCTAAATACGCAGGTTCTTGAACTTTGGTCTGGCTCTCACAAACGTTCCTGATGGATTAGTAATAATTGATTACGCGCACATTCACCGGGTCATTACAACATTTACGTGACGTTGACCACTGAGACATAACCTCTTCTTAATTGCACTCACTTGACTGTAGTAGCAGTAAGTAGGTATAGTGCACGTTGAATGAAATTAAATTAAATAATTTATTCTGAAAATAGATTTACCTATAAAACATACTTTTTTTCCTGCCAGCACTTCGAATTCAATGGCCTGATGAAAAGTACCGCAAGAAAAACATAAATATTAGCCTTTTTGTAAGTATTTTAAATAAAAAATACAAATTAATTTTTCACCTCAATACATATTATAATCTATCATAAGTAGGAAATGACTAATAATTTAAAACAGTTTTCTAACTGGATATGAAATAAAAACACATTTACTTTTATCAACAACGGAAAAATTACCATTTCAAGGAAACAAAACAGGCATAAAGAAAAATGAATACAGTATTCTAGTTAATTAATCATATTTATTCATTCACTTATCTACAAATTTCCGACATTACACGGATGTGCAATGCCGTGACAGAATGAAAAATAAATATATTACCACCTTATCTTTAAATTAGCCTTCCGCCTGCGGTTTCGCTTGCATGGCCTGTGTTATTTATCCGCGATAGCTTTCTATCCCTAGCCTTTCGCTCCACTCACTATACCAAAAATCACGTAGGAAATCTGTTGCTCCTTGAAAAGGCAGACAACAACACTTCTATTTCTCTTGTCCTATTGAAACTGAGCTTTATCCTGGGATAAAAAGAAGTTTATTTCATTTACCAAGGTCCAGATTGGACTTTGGTAAATGGCATCCATGGACTTCTTTTCAACTTCAACAGAATTGATAGGTTGACCGACAGGCAAACTTACTTTTTCATAATATTAGTATGGATTAAAAAGCATATCACACGCTTGTCTACGTTAGACGTCGGTATAATAATAATGCCTTATTAGTCTTTATGTTCACACGTAAAAAAGCAGTAACTGTCGAGTACATTTAATTTTCTACAGTCATTAAATTTACGGCTCTTAATGATAATTAGGTATGTTTTATAAGGCTTTTAACACGCCTACTATACATGTTTATTTACGTAATGATCTTAGTAGTTTTTATCTTATAAGCATTTGGCACTTTGAAGTAAAAGTTTTATAAGAACTAACTAAGGCATACTTACACAGTTTTCACACGGTCTTTGCATTCACTTTTTTTGGCACTTAACAGTTTTGGTGTTCCAAGGATCAGAGGAGCTTTACAGACCATTGAGCAACGCTATCTATTAAATATCTCTGGACATCTCTGGACATTATTCACACAGCGCCATCTAGCCCCAAACTAAGCATTAGCTTGTGCTATGGGTGCCAGACAACGGATAAACATTACTTATATACTTTTTTTTTTGTAAATACATACATATTATACATAGAAACACCCAGATCGATACAAACAGACATGTTCATGCACACAAATGTTTGTACCGTGCGGGGATCGAACCCGCGACCTTTGGTGTAGTAGCCGACTTCTCGACCATTACACCAAATGGCTCGTCGATATTGAAAATTCTCTCAATGAAATAGGCAAACATGACCACTTATCAACAGTTTCAGATGGACTGCGTGCCCGCATGCCCAATAAACTTGCAAAAAAATGCACCCTAATGATATTTTAGCTGATAGCTTGGCTGATATCAGTGTCTTTCAGATTCTTTTCTTAACTTTGTTTTGAACTTTGTGGTACCTACACACGCATTAATAGCAACGTTCATATCTTTTCGCTACCAAGCTCTTATAAAATTATTGGTATTGTTCCAGAATGTGGTGTGTCCCTGAGGAGACATACCCGGCAGCCGCGCGAGAGATCAGCAGGCCAGCTGCGCATCATCAGGGGCCGGGAGTCCAAGCGAGGAGCTTGGCCTTGGCAGGTATACATCATCACATCACCAAGGCTTGGCTAAGCAAGATCAGAGAAGCCGCCAGCCTTGATTAGGGCATTTTTTGGATTAATTTCCTTCTTCGCTGACGTCGGTTTCATACGCATATCAAACGTACGAATAACCATGATTTTTTATGTGACATGGACGTCCGCGGCATATTGTTCTCTGCCATGATGCGTTCGACCAACGTCAGTGTAGGAGGAAATTAAGCTTAAAAATCCCCTTATCGGTCTGTATCTTGTTGATGAAAAGATTATTTAGTAAGCTTACTGACCGATTAGGTGATCAGAAAGACCAAGATCAGAGTTAACTAATTTTGATAGTTAAGCTTTAAAACTTAACTGCACTGACTACCACTTTAATAATGCCGATAGACAGTAGCAGATTTCAAATGTGGGGGCGGAAGCCGTCAGTCCGGTCCGACTCTGAAAAAGTCGTGTCACGCACTGTCCAGACCCAAGGTAGAAGTTGACCTGCGACCTCCAGGCCATTGAGATACTATTACTACATAATATTTCTATGATTTTTGCGGAAACTGTGTAACTATTGTTCCACGAAGGCTGTTATTTATATTATTACCAAAATATAAAAAACACACAAATATTTTTGATAAAAAGAGCATGCCTTTGCTTTATATGCTTGGTCTGAATTTGTATTTTTGTTTGAAAATAGAAGTCAATCTCTCTAATCGTGATCAAACAGCAAATTAAACGGTCTACCGCTATCCGCATTGTATAAATTAATTAACAAAAGGGCTGGTTTCATCACGATCGTGGCATTCCCGGTTGCTGCGCCATATTTGAACTGTTCAGGAGCTACGCTTTCACAGATTATACTAAGATGAATAATTTTATGGAAATTGATTTTCTGTAGACATCTTCTATTGCTAAGTTACGAGTATTAATTTAACATTATATGCCCCATCAGCTACCCTAAAACCGCGGTTTATTGCATAATACTTACCTATAGCATAGAAACTGATCTACATTAGCAACTAAACAATAGAAACAAGAGCCGTAACAACACAAGCATCTGCATCATGACTAAACACAATACTTTTAGTCCTTCAAACATGCCTGCATCTGATTCCAGGTGTCGCTGCAGCTCTTGCATCCCAACTACGGCCTCATCGGGCACTGGTGCGGAGGAGTCCTGGTGCATCCGCTCTGGCTGCTCACCACCGCCCACTGCATACATAAGTATTATCTGTTGCATTAGTATCTCCCTTATGTTCGTTTATTATATTATTATCTCGTTTACTTAGAGATTCAGAAAACATCGCTAATTGCTTGATTACAATCATTATAATTTTCATGATTATAAAATAATGCCTAATCTTTAAATAGAGCAAGAATGATAAGTTAGAAATTAGTATAAAGATGTTTTGATTTTTGCGAATTGGTATGTGGTCAAATTCCAGTGAACTCTTCAACTTGCCGGTTCCTGCCCTTTGGACGGCGGTCCTTGGTGAGTGGGATCGAGCTGAACAGAAAGGAGCCTACGTCCCGATTGAGAGGATTGTCCTGCATCATAGATTCCACAATTATCAGCATGACATCGGTTAGTTCTTAATTATTTTTTTAATGGAAAATTAAAAATACAGATTTTAATAATCAGCCGTGTTTCGATTAAATGTATCTCTAAGATCAAAATAAGCGATGCTTTTTAGTGTCTTCATGAAATAGACCACAATGGCCGCTTATCAGAAGAGACTAAAAATCAGATATAGAAAATATTTTCTGTTTACGGCAGTTAAATTGGTTTCGATAAATTCTCAGATCTGTCATAATTTTTTTCTGTAATAATTTTTTTACGAGAATTTAATAAAAAACATATTACTCAAATCGTGCATGATGATTTATTTCAGCACTAATGAAGATGACGAGACCAGCCGACGTAAGCGCAGGGAGCAAAATCCGCACCATCTGCCTGCCCCCCTTCGAACCTCCCATCAACAACTTCAATCTTGACAGGAACTCAGCCTTTTACACGAGACCTGAGAATCCTGAGCCGCATAGAAGAAAAGCAGTAAAGCCTCCAAAACCAAACCCAGACACTGCTGTCAAATACTTGGAGAAACTTGGCAATCTGACCAAGAACATTTTCTCTGGATTTTCTAATAAAAAACATAAAAATATGAGATATAACGTTCGCGTCTCCAACGATTCCGATAGGCAGGACGATAGAAACAACGAAGAAGTACATCGAAGTGATGGTGAAAGAAAAAGTGATTTAGTGTACGACAGTGCCACTTTAGATAGTGTAGTGAAACTTATTAAGAATCAGTTAACTAAGGATACAAGAGTTAATGTAAATGCTAGGAGTGATAAAAAACTAATGTTTGGTGAAGAAATAGACCCGTTCATCGATGATAATAATGGACTAGACTTTAAAGATGAATGTTATGCGACGGGGTGGGGTAGAGAACAAACCAATGGGTCATTAACTGATGTCTTGTTGGAAGCAGAGGTGCCGATTCTTCCTTTGAAGCTGTGCAGAGAAAGATATTCTCTGACTTTGCCATTGAATGAAGGCCATCTTTGTGCTGGGAGCACAGATGGTAGTACCGGAGCATGTGTTGTAAGTTCTTTTATTCTTAGTAGACTTAGCCAATATTAGATTTCAGACGACTTTTTTAAGTCTAATTAATATGACTGGTAGCTGTATGTTTGATCGTCTAATATATTGTGGATTCTTGAAAATATTGTCTCCTCGAAGTGTCTCCTTGAATATTGTAGACTAGCTGTGCCCGCGACTTCGTCCGCGTGGAATAGTGACTTTTCGGGCAGCATATTTTAAATAACAAATACCTTCCTTTGGGTAGCTGAAAATTTGAGTGTTTACCCGACAGTATGCTTCTCTGTAGGTATACGATATGTGACGTATGGCCATCGGGAATGAAAGCATACAGGCTCCTAGGATTGCTAACCCGTGACAGAGCCACATACAACTGACCTTGCGAGAAACAGCTGATACATCTACACCCACAACTTTCATCGCCTGACCTTGGGCTTTATTAATTGTCATCGCAAAACAAAGGCTGACTGCAAAAAGTGTTAAGATGTGTAAACTATACAAATTTTATGAAACAAAAGAATTGCTAGAAAAATTAATTAATAACCTGAGCTTATAAACTTGTACTTAAATAAAGAAAATCAAGAAAAGAATTGCCTAACCTATACCAAATACTTATAAATTTTCATAATTATATACAAACCCTAAATAAAAAATTAAGATAAGTATACCAAAAATCAAGGAAAGAAATGCCTAACCTATAACAAATGCTTACAATATTTATTTACAAATTTTTAAAGAAAATTAAGAAAGACAACCTAACCTACAAACCCTTAAATATAAATAAATGAAATATCCAAACTGTCAGTATTCAAGTAAATCGCAATAATCGAATGCAACTACCTATTCGCCATACTCTCAGCGCGCTTTATATACGGACGCGCAGCTCAGGCGCGAGGCGTGTACCTTTATATTGACATAACTTTTTTATTTATGAACCGATTGACATGAAATAAACACTAAATGTTAAGTGAAGCTGACCACAATATATTAGTGAAAACCGCATCTCAATCGAATAAGCCGTTTCTGATATTAGCGTGCACAAACACACAGACAAACAGACAAACAGACAAACAGACAAACCGACAAACAGACAAACAGACAAACAGACAAACAGACAAACAGACAAAAATTTTTTTAATTACAATTTCGGGTTCTGTATCGATATAATAACAACCCCTGCTACTTTTTTTTAATATATTTCCATTGTACAGACACCACTTTTCTACAAATTTATTATATGTATAGATAAATAGTACTTACTAAACTTTCATATCCAAACTTAGTGCTCATTTTAAAAGCAATCGAGTTTACCCTTATTACCATAGAAGTTTTATGTAGAAAACGCGTAAGATTGATATTGTGCTCTATAATTTTGGTTGTTTATTTCGTAGTGTACGTCTATTACGATGCGATGATGTTGTTATCTATTTCATCACAGTGAATGTGAAACCCTTGAATCGAAAGTTTGTTTATGCAAGTAATTTGCAATTAAAATTAAAGTTGCTGTCATATTGAGCGGGTGTCTTATCTTAGATCAAACAAATAGTACAACAAAGTGATGAATCCAGTTATGTGATAATGATCAGATTGGAATTATAACGAAAAAATGTTTTTGTTTTATTTGCTGTCGGTACTGTTATTAATGAGTTCCGTGTTTAGCTGTTTTCATCATGGTTTATGTCAGTTCAGTGCAATTAAATGAAATCCAGTATATCCAGATTAGACTCGTGAATATTTTAATGGACTGCAATTTACGAAGTTAGCAAGACACTTTTATCCAATAGTTTACATTTTTAGTTATTTAATTGGACAGGCTTGAATCACACCCCATAAAGTGAGACAGACTCATTTCTATAAGCGCCGTAACCCCACTAGCAAGACCTGCGGCCGTGTGTGGGACTCGGGTCTAAAGCGTCCACTACCCACTGAACTACCCCGGTTTCTTCTTCACACCTGAAAGTTTAGAGCCGGATCGTGTAGTTTTCAACATGTTTTGAGATTACTTTCTTAGTTTCCTTCTTCCAACTAGATATTTTTTTTATTGTGTATCGACATTTGAACTCGAATTAGCGGCTTTCTTGGGCATTCATCTCATAGCTCTCTAAATTGATTCCAGGGTGACAGCGGCGGCCCCCTTCAGTGTAGATCAGGCGGCCGCTGGGAGCTGAGAGGTCTAACATCCTTCGGCTCAGGATGTGCAAGAAGAGGAGTCCCTGACGTCTACACCAACGTGGCTCACTACGTCTCCTGGATTTACGCCCATGTCTACACAACTTAGGGTTGATTTTGGCGCGTTTATCTTCCTTCTTTATTTTTACTGACTAAATGGATCCTATAAAGGATTTGTTTGAGTGTAAAGACGGTACTGTAAAGGGTATTTATAGTAATCTCATAGTTCTTGTTAGAACTTCGACCTAACCTTTAGGTCGTTCCATTATTGTTTTGGTAAACGGTAAAGATAATTCTTCTCTTGTCTTCTGAAAATTTATTAAAAAATGAATTATAAGACTTAACAAATGTAATAGTTACCAATTTTATCACGAAAGTACATCATGTATTACAACATTATTTAGGCAGTATTAAGCATAATTGTAAATATTTCTATCAAGATTACCATTTGTAAATATTATTTCTAGTCTCCGAAGATAATAATTGAAACTGTTTGTAAATAGTTATTACTATTAGAAAATAATATATAAAATATTTTAAGTTAAGCTCTCTGTTTTTATATTTTTATTTCATAGCCACTCAAAGATCTGTGATCAAAACTTCTATATTATTTTATTAAATGGTAACACCTTATTCATTATTAATTTGATCCTAGATGTAAGTAAAATTAATGTAATAGAAGACTAAATTATTAAGAAGTAAAAATAAGAATAAAATAAAATATGTGACTTTTTTTGATTAAATATTTTTTCATTAAACAAAAAGATTTATAAAAAACCCAACCGACCTACTCATAACTGTCTAATATAGGTAATCGAATTTATCTAATTTAAGAGTATCGCTCTTGTAGGTGGAGCAATTTCCACTCTTCCATCTGTCTACAAATTCCAAAAAAAAAATGTTACAGATTTGCTGGTACCTAAATACTTATTTTTCATTTTCATATTAAGTTCTCAGTTATAAATATCTAAATAACATAAAGCTAAAAATGTTTTTTTATAATATTACTGTACGAAACATAAATTGGTTAGGCAGTTTCTTCGCATTTATTCCCAATCTAATATTTTCTAATTTTTTTTAGATAAGTACGTAATTTTTGTGTTATTTTATAGATAATTACATACAATCTCCAAATGGTATTTTCAAATGTCAGAATTGAAAAGGCTGTTTATAGTCCTTATTCTAAGGGCTGTTTAGCCCCGCGCCTAAAGATCAGATCGGGGCTCGCGCTGCTCTCTGATTGGCTGATGGCGCGCCGCTTCTGTCGTCCGCGCAGCAATAAAAAAACTGACGAGTTTCAAAATTAAATCTACCTTCGTTCGGCATCATGCAGCTCTTTGCTCACATTTAGAATTTATTTTTCACAAACAAACTATGGTGTAATAATGTGGACTTATTTTTCGTCAAAGCTCGAAAGTGCCACCTTGCAAGGTTTAAGTGTGCTGTGTAAGAACGGTAAAGTGCCAATAAATCACTCGGTGTGAACGTGAGTCAAATAGGTGCAGTAACAGGGCGGCTTAAAGGAGGCCCAGGACTGGGTGTACAGGTTAGTGGGAGTTGACACTTGAAATCAGAGGCTCGAAGATCAGATGAGCCGACAGTCTGGCAGCACATTGAGCGACGCTTCCAGGCGAAGTGTCTCTCAGTGGAATAGGCAGCAGTAGCAGCTACTTACCATTAAGGCCTGTATTCACTTTGATTAGTGCGAGTGCGAGTGATTAGTGCAAGTGATTAGTGATTAGTAGAAAATAAGTGTGGACAGCGACTGATTAGTGCGAGTGATTAGTTGGCTGCGTAGTGAAGTGTTTAGAAGCGTGTTCTATTTTTCTGCGAGTGGACTGCGAGTAGCCACGTCCCGCGCGCCCGCCCATCCCCCTCTCTCGCGGCGTGCCTGCCACACACACACACACCCTCAACTACTAATCACTCGCACTCGCCAACAATTGGACACTACTTGCACTACGCACCTGCACTAATCACCCTCAGCTACTAATCACTCGCACTCGCACTAATCAAAGTGAATACAGGCCTTTAGGTGGGCTGCGTGTCTGTGTGCCAACTGAACTAATTTAAAGAAATAAAAAAAATAAAAAATAAAAAAACATCCTTCCAGTGTCTTGCAGGCGGGATACCATTCGGTGTTGTATGAGCCTATAAATTCCCACTCGGTACATATTAATTAAGATTTTTAAATTAATTTTAAAATGGGAAACTCATTACGGTTACGATCCCTCTAATTATTATTCGAAATTCGAAAAAAGAAAACGCAATAATTTTATACAAAGCATTTATTTTCAATAAACGCACCATCACCTTTTCGTCCTAAAAGGACATGTGACAATTAATGGTGGTAAAAATGAAATTATTAAAACACTACACCATGATATCGTTCTAAATATTTACAAATACTAATTTTCTAATATCACATTGCATTTTATTAGTTAACATTTACATGTACAAACATGTCTTTTGATAAGTAACATTGCAGTTAATTCTAAATTGTAACTGTTTCCTTCAATGGAATAGGCCGCAGTGGTCACCAGACTCACCAGGGCAGCTGAATGCCTGTATGTCAACTGAAGTGATAAAAAACCGCATAAGGCCAACATGGTTAGTAGATCCATGGTATACCGCGTGCTTTTTGTCGTTGTTTTCCCACAGCAGAACGGAACCTTAAGTGCAGGTACCGGCAATCTTGTTGAACATCGGTGGGTGTCCTTTGATCTTCAAACCCTTACTAGGCAACTACGCTCAATCGTAGACCACATGATTGTTTTGTATCAGGCAAGATTGTGGCATAGCACTGGCCTAGAGTTAATTAACAAATCTGACTGTTTTTGCTGTACAAAATAATGATGATGAAGCTACTACAATCGAGCCGACACTATGACAGTATAATAATATATTGAGCGACGATTCCCATTCAATGTGTCCTTCAATGGAATTGAAACTACGTTCATCATACCATCATGTGATGGAAATAGGTCTTATACAACATCTTAAGAACTAAATATGCGAGCTCAATAAGAGATTAAAGATATATCTTTTATACAGCTTGATTTTTACTCTCTTATTGTATACTAAAATATTAATATATTATCTAAAAACCTAAACTAGTAGTTTTTCGATAATTATAAACACACGGTCAGTTCAACCACCTTGGTCTAATAATAAACTATAAATTAACTAAAATGTGTTTGTTACATAAGCAGGCGATGTAAACTTATTTATTATTTTATATTTACATAAATAATTTAAAGGTCGAGGTACTATAATATTATGCATTTACGTAAACAAACAAATTTTGGTTTGTTTAAAAACTAACAACATTATTGGAAACTCATACTAATAAAGTAAATTATTATTGCAAAAATAAAAACAAATAAAACTTACACAAAACGGCAATTAGCCAACAAAAAACATGATATTTTTTTTGTACGCCTAATGTACAGACAAATTAACAAAACAATAACGCATAAAATAATAAAACCGTGATTTAATACTAATGTAGGTAAATATGTATAGCAAAAACAAGTTATGCACTCAGAAGGCTCTAAAAATCAATTCTAATATCCACAGAATGAACTATTTACTTATTTCTTCGCTAAATCTTTTTTAAAAATGTATAAACAGATCTCCCTGTATTTTGTCATGAAATTAAACACCAATTTAAATGCAAATTTAAAATCACTACCTAATGACATAAACTTAAATTAAATTAAATATCTTACAACTAAACTGTACAATGTTGTCTAGTATAAAATATTCTAAACGATAGCTATAAATTTGTCATTAACGTTCGCTTTATTATCTCGACTTAACTCAAAGGGAATCAAATCGAGGCCTCATAAACCTAATTTTAAGAATACCTAAGCTAATGGCTTTTGCAACGTTTGCACGTTTACGAATCTAAAAATAGGATAAGCATCCAATTTAGGATAAAATAAAAAATACAATGTTTTGAATCACACAGACCAATATCTATGACCTCGGCGTCCATCTTAAAGCATTCATTACCAAAATTAACTTTTGATCTTAACACAATCATTGATGTGACCAGAGTCCAATAATTTATCATCCATCAGTGATAAAGATTTTTGGTCATTTCCATCGTCAATGCCTGCTCATGTCATGTCATGTTATTTTAAAAATATTACCCCTAATAAAGATTTATTTATAGTTATTTTATCGTTTAAATTACTCCAAAAACATATCTGTAAAATATGTTGTCAAAATTCAAAACGCGAAAAGACACTAGTTACTAGATTTTGAATGTCCTATACTAAAGGAAGATGAAATTTTACCATTCTTTAACTCTACAGCCATCTTTTTCTAATACGTGATGTATCGTCATCAATAAAACTTGTAAATGGAGGTATTATTTTAACTCTATTCTTTGAAATATCATTCCAAAGTTCTCATTATGGCCAAAGTAATTTTATTTACTCAATTATCTACTGACCAAAAGAGTTAATGTAATCCAATCTTCCACCTTTGTCGCTATCAGATTACATGACTATAAACTGTACGAAGATTTCAACTAATCTACAATTTTGCAATGACCTCACATTTCCCTTGTGATAAAGTTTGGCAGATCCGTATCAACTTCTTTAATAGCTAGTAAAGAAACAGCTTCTTTAGCTAAACACTCATCGTCATGAAAAGCAGTATTGTGTGATATATTTACGAAATTAGAATTTTTTCGGTGCTTTTTTCTATCGTCGTTGGCTTCCACTAGTACATATTTGGGCTTACAAGATCTGTAGAAGCCGTACACACCAAGGAAGATGCCGAAACTGAAGAGAAGGACTTCAACGGTGATGATTAGGGGAGGAGCGATGACTAGACGAAGATTGAGCAGGTTTAAAACTTCTGGAGGTGGATCTTTGCAGTACTGGAATGGAAGAAAGAGAAGCTTAATAACAATATTGTGAACATCTTACATTTAATCTTAATCATAATAGAATGTCAGAAGGTTTTAAATTTGTATTTCCAAAACCGTTACTGCAAAGGAATTTTAAGTAATTAAAATACCAAATTAAAGAATAGTAAAAAAGCTCTTACCAGTGACAGCCAAATCAACGGAACCACCTTGTCCTTAAAAGGTCTGGTGATCGGGTTGCCTGAAGACATCCTGACGGCGAGGTTCACTTGAATCTTTGAAGATAACGCCAGCGGTACTCCAAGAGTCTAAAAAAATAAGAAATGATGAATATTCAAGATACGAATTAACAAGAGGAAAGTTAAAATTGGCTATTGTTGCTGTTACTTCTTACTAATCACACTAGTACTGAATATTATTTAAAACTACAGGAAAAGGCAAGTTTCTGATTGTATATTAATTGTACAATATTTGAAAGTTTTTTTGTGTTGATAATTGATTTATCAATAAATATACTAAGGTAGTCATGTACTCCTAACATCGTATTATTATAAAATAGCATTGTTCTATAATATACAAAGGCTAATAAATATAATTTTCCGAAAAAACAAATGTTTTATTGAATATCTTTATAATGATGAATACTAATAAATACGAATTAAGAAATAGTGGTACTACTTACAGGCTCAATATCCAAAAATGAACTGTGCTTTTCCGGGTCTGGGTTCATTCCCTCATAGTAACTCCTTTGAACTGGATCAGTGTCGAGGAAGTGCGGCTTAGATAGTGTGATTGGGAATCCTAGAACAAAAATCCTTAATAAAACATCGAAATATCAACTAAAGTTAATTTAAAAATCAGTCAAGATTATAAATAATTATGAATATTTCTATTAACAGAAACATGATTTACTAACCATAATAGCAGTTGGAGACGTCAACGAAACCATCTGGAAGGCAACTGCTTCCGCATTTACAAGCATAAGGCGAGGTTGAGTTGAAAGCGTTTTTGTCCATCATGAACCTAAAAAAAACACACAAATACAAATTATCTCTGACGTAGAACACAAACTATTAACTGCCTTTTAGATAAGCAAGTCAGTACAAAGGAGAACAAGAGCTTAAGAATTTGTAACTTTGACACAAAAATAAGAGAATAAAACGTGGAACTTAATAGACAAACTAGAATGAAGCTGCATAATTATACAATAAAATTAAATGATAATCATGAAATATTCGATAATATAGAGTAAAATAAAGAAGCATATTGTAAACCTGTAGTAATTGAAGCCGAATTTGCCACTGACTTCTTCCTGGAAGGAGAAGGGGTACACCCTACAGGCTTGCCTCCTCAAGATTTTGATGACACTGTCTTTTTGCACGTTAGGGTGCAGCATGAAGCCCTCATAGGCTCCTCTGACGCGGTTGCAGGGAATACTGTAAGTGAAAAAAATATTGTTAGACACATTTCTAGTTATAATAAATATAAGAAATTAAATAGCAGTTCTATTTAAATAACATTGATATCTTTAAATAGGTATAAAAGAAAGTCGTGTTTGTTACAACACTTATAACTCGAGAACGGATGAACGGATTTAGATGAAATTTGGCACACGCATAGTTTATAACCGGGATTAAAACATAGGATACTTTTTATCCCGTTTGTGTAAAAAAAAAACGTAAAAAAAAAATACAATTATATTAAAATACAAAGTCTACTTATTTATACCTCTAAGGCGGAACAGTTCCGCCGCGGAACAGAGTTCGCCGGGTCAGCTAGTAATTAATAAATAAATTATCGATTCAAAAACTTTTTTATTTTGTTATCGTTAACATTTAATACAATAAGACAATTTTTAAATCAGGTAACCTGTTTTAGTATTAGTTAAGGGTCACCCTACACCAGATTATCCTAACAATATCTTTTATTTTTACTTTGACTACATTCGATTTATCAATGCCCGACACTTATTTAATAAGATCAAAAAATGTAAATGCAAAAATATCAAAACTGGTTATTATTGTCATTTTTATCTTTTATGAATTCCAACGATGTAAAATCCGAGATTAGTTGTAAATATAATTGGATTCATAAATATCTACCTAGTATTTAAATCCGTGAAGCCTTGTTCCACAATTCCGGGGCTGTTGTTCCAGTTAATAATGGAGAATCTGTTTGTTGCGTTGTTGATCTCTATTTCAGCAGTTTCATCTCTCTGGGCATAAAACTGAAAGGATATACATATGAATTATTAAATTATTTGGTGTAGATATACAAGTTTTGTTTGGGACGTAATGCATATTTTAGAACATGTTTTATTAAATAAGCAAAGATAAACCATGGTTTATTTTTGCTTATTACCGACAATTCAGATAACAACAGATGAAAAGGTACGGTGGCGGACACCAGCGTCTGATCACTTTTGGAAAAATAACCGTGCACGCGCATCGTGACTTCTTAGGAGAGCGGCGCTTGTAAACGTGAAAATACTGCACAGGATTTTAGCCTTAACGGTGATCAGGCGCGGCTGTCCGCCACCGTACATCGTCAATCGTAGAAATCTCTTGAAAAGATTCAGAACCTGTCCAAAAATAAATAAATATCCATGAACATTATGGCTTTACACGTCATGTCATATAATCGTGAATAATAAGTAATTTCCTGTAATTTGCATTGCTAGCAAATAGAATCTATGACTTCTGATGAAGTTGCCGACTTCATAAGCATTGCCAAAAATGATTCGTCATCGAAAGCGAAAAGGTTGAAACAAAATATAGAGCAAACTTACCCGATCTAAAATGCCAATCTTCTGGAAGTCGATCCACCCAGGCAGGATACCGTTGGCGATGGTGACGATGGGGTCTTCGTAGCCCCAGAGGAGTTCCTCCACCGTCAGGTTTCTGAAGAGCGTGGAGCCAAGTGCATTGATGGAGTAGAACGCTCCTGCATTGGCGAAGTAGCCCAGTTTGTCGGCAAGGAGTGTGCTGATAGCCTGGGTAAAAAAATACATCCTCAAATTACGATCATTTAAAAAAATGCATTTTTTGACCTTGCATACGAGTATTTTAATACAGAAATAAATAATAAGTTTGTAACTTAAGTATACAAAGGACGATCATCAACAATATTAATTACTGGTTACTCTTGAGTTTTGTGTTGTAGACAAATCTCATATTCTAAGTCCATATTTTACTAGCATAACTTAAGATTATCTTTTTAAGAATATTTTTCTTTAATTATGGCAAGTTTCCTTTATATTTTTCAATTCTGACGTGGTTTTTGGGCCACTTTAATCTAGTTTGTGCCAACTATTCTTATTATACCGTCGCTTCAACGCATCTGTGTCTTCCGAAGAGGTTTTTACGGTCCTTTTCTTAATGACCACTCTCATCAGTACTTAAATAAACAAAGTTTTCAACCCATTTTTTAAGGCTTCTGACGTGGCTTCGTTTTAGCTTTTTATATCAGCTATCTCACTTAAGCATTTTGACCAGTTTCTTGTCTTGCCTTCCGAAACATGGAGGTACGTCAGTATCTATTATGTTGACATCATAATGTCGTCCCCTATCAAGATTTTTTATAAAAAGAAAGTAGCTTAAGTCAATCATTCCTTGCATTAGCTATTCCCAAATTCCACTCTTGCACCGAGTTAAATCTATAATTGTTAGTTAATTTATGACAAGGATACCCAGTCTCCAGTGTCGGTTAATAACACTAATTTGTAATACATCGCGTAGAATGAGAAGTTATGGCAATATAATCTACATAAAATCAAAGCCAGTGTAGGGCAAAGACCTTGCTTATGCAATCGATCCTTATATTGTTAAGATCCAATTTGTGTTGCATAAAATCTGAACTATTAGCCATTTATACATACTCTAAAGAACGAAATATATTCTAAATCGAGAAATGATGAGCAACTCGTCGCATGAATGCTTAATTGTTCAACCGACCAATTTAACGAATTTCACTTTTAAATGCAGTTACAATAAGGTTGAATTTCCTGATCGATTGGTATAGGATACTTGCTTTTTGGACCTTAAATACGTATACAGTAACAATTTTAGTTTTTTTTTAAACCAACACTAGTAAATATAAACTTCATGCTTATTTGTTCAAAATCCGTGGAGATTCACCAAACGTGTATCCGAACAATAAATTCGTGCTTAAGTGTTCAATCTCCTCACGAGTAACCAATCACGGCAGCGTATTTTGATGATGCAATACGCCGCCATATTAAATTCTTTCGCGTCCAAGCGAGTTCTTAGCACGTATTTGTGTTAATTTAAGTTATATTATTTATTAGAAGTGTGTAAAGCATCGGAAAAGGTGTAAAAAATGTCCGTAACATATCATAAAGCGAACAACATAATTACAACTATAGAAAGAGATCGCTAAGTTGTATTTTTTTGTTTCATTACATCGTTGGTCGCAGCGAACTTAAATGACATGGAAGAATTCTTGCCGCTTCAAAATAGCGTAACGTAAACTGCACCGCGGTAGGCGTAGCTTAAAAACTGCACCTGTGAGTGAACCAGTCGGTTTACGGGCACCGCGGAGAGCGCTGTCAAATGTCACATTGAAAAAAATAGATTTTGGAAGGAAATAATGCCTTCATGTGTTGTGAAGTGGTGCAAAAGTCATACGGACCACACCAAGTCTACTGGACTTAGGTTTCAACTGTAATTACGGCCATTTTTCACTTAATTTTGGATAGGCACCTCTGAGTACTGACACATATGGAGGCGCCCTTTTGATCTTTTCCAAAAATTACTTAAATATATAAATATACATCGAATCGACACTGTCATTACAAATAGGTATACACTTATCTCTTTTCAACTAAGTGATTGTTGCGTATGAAAAAAAAAATTGACAGATATAAATTATGGGTGGGTATGGGTACAAAGCATTTTAGTGCCGTTACAAACTTTTGTCGCGTGCCACCGCGGCGTCGCTGTTTTGTTCCAATTTTTGGATATCTAGTGATGGGATACTATGTTTTGACGTATCGATACGTTTTAGATACATAGTTATATTCTGCAATGTGTTTTTTTCTGCAGTTTTTTTTTGGTGGGCGATTGGCTGACAACAACAGCTGCATAGTAGAATTTATAATATTAAAATGTCATCAAAATATGTTTTAAAGGTTACCGCTTACTATAGCCTCCCATCATCATTGTAGCGATAACTTGATTTCAAGGATGGAGGCCTTTGCCCTGCAGTAGGACATTAATAGCCGAATCCTCGAACTCTTTGGTCACATCGCACGCAAATCCACTAACAACTTGGACAGGCTGATAGTGACTGGGAAGGTAGACGGCAGAAGACCTAGAGGCAGGAGCCCGATTCGATGGTCCGACCAGATCCGCACCACCCTCAACTCCAATCTAGCCGGCGCCCTACATGTCGCGGAAGATCGCCACAAATAGAGATCTATTATTAGAGAGAAAATTATCCCGCTCCAGCATCAGTAAAGAGATCACGACCCCCAGCACTGGGGAATCGACTCGAGGAGGAGGAGGACATTAATAGGCCGATACTTAACTTTACTTTTATAAGTACTTATCTATTGATATTTTGACTATTTCTAAGTGCCTGTCCTGTTACAAAGCTCACGTAATAAGTTTTTACTTCATTTCTTCTCATCAAAATTTATATAGCATTCGGTTAATGCTGTTATAAAATATCGTCACGTAAACTTGTATCATTGTATCGATAATTAAAATATCTATACGCAATATGGTTGCACTACGGAGTACGGAAGGGTGCCATTTTTTGTTCCAAATCAAGTTTAGGCATACACGTATTTTTCGTAGGTATGCCATCTCCATATGTTTCAGTACTCAGATGTAAGCACAGGCTTCTCTTTCTTTCATCTGTATTTTGTCTCGCGCGTCACGAGAGGCGGCCGGCAAATCGCAGCGCGTGTATCATTCCATGTACGAAATGCCGTAACTGACGTCTCATACAAGGTGGGCCAAAAGAAGTCATCCGATGTTGTTTGGCTCTCATTTTTTTTCTAAATGAAAAATTTCGATTATGTTTTTTGATTATGTTTATTTGAACCTTTAGAATTTTATTGGTCACGTCGAGAAGATGATATCGGTCAAATAGGCGCCGTCACAATTGATTTCCATACGGGCTCGTTTTATGGCATTTCTCATCACCTCGGCGAGAACTTCGGGCCACAGATTCTTGCACTCGTGTCAAATGTTGTCCTTAAGGGCTTCCAGGGTCTTGGGCTTGTTCACGTAAACATGGGACTTCAAAAAACCCCACAAAAATAAAACAGGAACGGTTAAATTGGGCGATCTTGCAGGCCAGTGCAAATCGCCAAAACGAGAGATGAGGCGACCCGGGAACGCCGCCTTCAGAATATCGGTTGTGGCTCGCGCAGTGTGTGCCTTTGCTCCGTCCTGTTAGAACCACATGTCCACCAGTCCTTATTAGTCCAATTGCGGCAGAAAAAACTCGATTAACATGGCCCTATAGTGCGCACCGTCCACTGTTGTCGTTTCCGGCGACAGCTCGACATCCTCAGCAACAGCGGCGATATTCTCGGCAGAACGGGCACTCCGGGGCCGGCCACTTCTGGCAATGTCTCGTGTGGTCCCATACTCTTCAAGGTTAGTGGCCAAACGGCGCAGTGTTTGCGCAGTCGGTGTCGGACGGCCGGGGAATCGGCGACGAAATTCGCGCTGCGCCAACACTGACGAATTGGTTACGCAAAAAAATAGACACGATTATTCCGCGTTCTTGGGGAGTGTATCGCTCCATGGCTTGTTTACATAAATTCTACATCTGTCTAGTCCACAAATGTCATAACAGAATTGACATTGGTGGCCATTTACAAAAATAAGAGCATCTTCCAATAGGGTGATTACTTTTGGCCCACCTTGTATATTTTCAACTTAGACTTGGCAACAATAACGTTGCATTTTACGTGCGGATAGTTTATTTGAGCATTTGTTTGAGTCGGTGTCGATATTTTCTGGCATTTAGTATGAACAGGGTACTTCCATGTCATTTAAGTTCGCTGGTTGGTCGTCACTGCGTATCGCCAACTTGTTGCACAGGATGTTTAAAATCTCATTGTTATGATTTCAGATTAAATTCTACATCTAAATGAAATAGCCGCGTATCCTTATAAGATAAATCATTGTGTTGAAACTGTAAGGTTGTAAAATATTAAATTAAACATATTTTGTGGTGTGACTGGGTTCCATTAATACGGAACGTTTGATATATAAAATATTACTACTCTATGCTCTAATAATACTCGCATGTTTGCTAATTGTTTTATTTTATGGGTAAATTAATTAACATAATAATAAGCTTTATACTGGTGACTTTTTTTACCGTCAGGAAAAAAGGACTGTATTTTGTACCTAATACGATTTCTATACGTGAGTGTGTAATAAATATCCTATGTCTCGCTCCCTCTAAATATGCGACGGAGCGCGGACTATGATGGTGCCAGACGGCAACAGACTGGCTGGCATACCGTAGAAGGAGAGCCGAGTTATCTATTTATTAATAATTTATAAAATTAAATACCAAAAAATGTCTTAAAATTATGAAGACATTAAACAGACAAATTATACAAACAAGAAAACATAACGGAGACTATAAATTATAAATATAAAAAACAATGAACTACTCTAAGATACGTCTTAACTCTAAATAAAATTTCACTTGTGCCTATCTTTATTTTACCGTACTACCTATACTATTTGCTATACCCAAAACGATAATTCCCAACATCCTGTATATGCTCTTGAGACACATAAGTACTGAGTATTTTCGATTGCAAAATGTTCAATCTCCATTGTAGTAATGTTCAATCTCCAAATACAAAATTACTTATGTGGTTTTTTGTCCAACCTCCATAAAAAAGGTTGATTTTAAACGTAAGCTTTAAACTTTTTAATGTTTATTTTTGGAATATACTTTTTTTACTATAACAGCCATTTATTTAATACGACAGTTGTAAGAAATCAAATTAAATACTCTAAATAATCAATAAAATGTCTCTAGTGTAAAATGGTGCAAATGGAGATTGAACAAATAAGAATTCATGCGACGAACTGCCGTTTGTCAAATGCGGTATGCAGGTTCGTAAATTTAATCTAGATACCTCAGCCGGATATTGAACCCAGGACTACACACAACAGCAACACTAACAGCAACTACAACAGATAAACCAATGAGACAATGGTTCTACAAGGACCTTTTAAAGTATGTTAAAAATCATTACATTTTTATTTTTTTAAGCAAGCTAAAGTTACTTTTTAAGCTTTAAACTTATCTGGGAATGTGAACCTGAGAAAGCTGTAACTATCAAGATTGTTTACAAACCTTGTTCTGATCACATTAATTTTTTAACTAGCGGCCGCCTCCGCGGTTTCTGCCGCGCGTAATTTCTTTTTTCAAATATCCCACCTTCCCCCTACATTTCCGGAATAAAAAGAACCATAATTCACCCAGAGATAGTGTAGCTTTCCAACTGTGAAATATTTTTAAATAGGTTCAGTAGTTTCGGAGCCTATTCAATACAAACAAACAAGCAATCAAATCTTTCCTCTTTATAATATTAGTATAGAAGTATAGATTTAGAGCCAGATTTAGATCTGTTAGTTTGGAAGGTTATAAGTCTGAGCTTATGTAATCTAAGTACTTACGAATAATTATATCCAACAGACTGTTGAAGCACTACATTACAGAGTCAATAACCATGTAATAGCCCTAAGGTTCTAGACCCTTCTAAGCATTAGAATGCAGTTCGCCTTGGCCGATAGATTCTCTGAATTATATAATTTAGCCGTTCATTTGACTAATTTGTGGCACTAAATACTTACTAATATTATTTTGCAAAGTTAGATAATAATAGTAGATACCGACTATGTAAGCAGGACACAGGCCAGTAAGCCAGTTTCACCGGCCGGCTTAATTAATCTGTCAGTTATAAGAATAGAATAGAATAGAATAAATCTTTATTTGGTACCATTAAGGATGCTGTATTTTTTTTTATCAAAATTCGTGACGTGCTTAGCTCCCATTTGATATCACCAATCCACATATTTTGAAAATCGTGGTGATTAAGCTAGTACTCAACATTGCGATGATGACTTTGATGTTGAAGGCCTTGTTCCTGAAGTGTGATATTTACAAAGCCATAACTTACTTTTGTTGCTTTTAAAAGCGTAAATAATAATGCGAGTATATAATTGTATCCTACTCGTACTTCTGAAGTATTAAGAAGCCAGTTTAAGTCAACTTCTAAAATCCAATTTATTTATCTTACTTTTACTGTTTCTCTGATACAGTATTGTTAATATATTCAAACATGGGTTTGCTCTGAGTTTACGGCTATTCCTTTGAAGAGGTGCGCGTGGCTAACCAAACACTCCCGACTATGTGCTTGAGTCGACATGTACTGTACAAACTGTGTAGGACCTCAAAGATGCACATGCGATCCTCTGTTTTTCTTGTATCATTTTGTAGTATTTTTTTGCGCAATTTCGTTGGTAGACGGCATAGCGACCGGCCATTGACCGTAACAGACAAAATTGGTTTAATGGCCTAGTCTACAAAGAACTTCTTCATAAGGAAAGACTTGAGCGATTTACGCTTAACATTATAATACTAAAAGATGATTTTGGTTTCTTTTTTTAAATTAAATCGTCTCTTCTTCCCATTTTTTTGTATCTCGGTGTATCAGGCGCAGGGCGGTGCCATACAGTAACTGCTTAGTTACTGTTTGGCACTGAACTGTCTAAGGGCAGACGTGGCGCTTACCATCAGGTGTACGATCTAATCGCTTGTTACACATTGCAATAAAAAAAAGGTTCTCACCAGCAAAGCAATGTTGGGCACGTAGATGTTGACGTCGTTAGTGTCTCCTATGGACTGGTTCTTCTGGAACTCCAGCTGGATGTGTGGCGTGATGCTCATCACTCCCCTCTCCCGGTCCACCGTCACGTTACTGTTCGTCCTTAACTCTCTGGAGGAAAAATATTTTTTTAGTAACTAATTATAAATCTTCAACTCTGGCAAGGAATTTGGTATTTAAAACTCAGGTAAAGGCTCACAGAAAGAAGAGAACAATTATTTATTAGTGCGATAGTGAATTTACTAAAATATGGAATTCGTGGTCATTGTATTTCTGAACTGATACGACTAGCCTCGATGGTCTAGTGGTTTAAGTACCGGGCCAAGATCTCGGGGTTCAATTCCCGGGTCGAGCTAACTTTGTGTCGGTTTTTTCGGACATAGCTCGGGTTTGTGATCACCAATCCGCGTTTGGCAAGAGCGTAGTGATTAAGCCAGTACCCATCATTGTAGCGATAACTTGATTTCAAGGATGGAGCTGCAGTGGGACATTAATAGGCTGATACTACTACTACTAGGACTAGCAAATCTTCAAATAAGAGCGCATTCCTTTCATAAAGGCCGGCAGCGCATATTTCGTGATTCCTCCGGTGTTGCAGATGTCTATGGGCGGCGGTAGTGACTTTTTTATAATAGATCAGTTGGCAGACAGGCACGCAGCCCACCTGATGGTAAGCGGTCACTGCGACCTATTCCATTGAGAGATACTTTACCAAAAAGCGTCGTTCAATGTGCTGCCAGACTTTCCATCAGGCGTGCCGCATTCCAGTCTGCCGACTATTTAAAAAAAGAAATGTAATATAGAAATGAACTGACTGGTATAAGAAGGGCCCGATCTCCTGCAGCTTGAGAACGCTCTCTTCTCCACTGAGGTACTGAGGCACGTTGGTGTAGTTGTACACCCAGACCTCCGCGAATAGCTGGTATGGAGGCTTCTGCCACACTTTGTGGATGAACGAGCCGTCTTTCACGTCCATTATCTGGAACCAAACAATATTTGGTTAAGGGTCGCACATGGTAAGAAAGAGGTTTTGGTGTCATACAATTGAGTAAGTAGTTTACTACTTACGACTTGCATGACACCACACTAGCGTTCTATGGAAGTGGTAAAATAGGATATTTTGATCGATTGTTGTAATGGTTGAGAAGTCGGCTATTACTCTAGAGGCCACGGATTCGATACTAACATGTCGGTTTGTAGCGGTATGGGTGTTTCTATGTCGGATATTATGTATTTACAACATAGAAATATTATGTACATAGTAGCTCAATGATTTACAACTAATATGTATCGTAATGTTTATCCGTTGTTTGGCACCCATAATACAAGCTAATACTTAGTTTGACTAGAAATGTAATGTCCAGGGATTAATTATTAATATTATTATATTTAAATTGCATATATAAATGCGAATAACTCTTCACTCATAAGAGCGAACATGTTTGTCTACATACTATGTTAAATAAAACAAAACCAAACATAATCTTTTCTTACATAACACATACAAGTTCAAGATCAGTAAAGTCATATCCATACATTAGCGACTGACGAAATTAACATATCCCATATCTACGAAACCACTATATTTAGCTTTTATAAAAACAGGCATTATTTAAGCCAGCAGTTGGCGTCTTGACATAATTATGCGAAGAATAAAGCTATCTCGTGAATCTAGATTCTAGATACACCTATCATACGGGGACATTGTGGATGTGATCTTTGTGTCACAGTAAATAGTAATTACAGAAAGGCGTCAATTATTTACTGTAATTGTTGAGTTTTTAAAAATTTAATGTTCACGGAAATAAACAGACTTGTCAAATCTAGGATCATAGTCGAAGCGGACCCTGAGCTCCATACTGGATGCAATTGGGAATACGCTGGGATGATGACGGAAATAAACAACATTTTCAATGAAACACTATCCATAAGCGATGCGATAGTATCTCTTCTCGTCTATCTGTCTGTATGTTACATGAAAATTTTCATTAGTGCAAACCCGGGGCAGGGAGCTATAATCAGTGCGGAAAAATCCAAATAATATGATTGGACAAGCCAGGCCTTAGTTTCACCAAGTCTGGAAACTTCGTCGTATGTCGTATAACAACCCCATAAAAATCGAATTCTTTATTACAAAACGTGGTAAAGTTCACATGTAAAAGTCCTACTGTCGCCAGATAGGTTGTACGTTAGCAGTTGATTTGTTATTCGATGTTTGTTGGCTATAAACATTTTTAGCCGCGGTCACGTGGAGTCCCACGGCCCTGGTTGCATTTACATTTGTCTTCGCACGTGATTAAAACGGCTGTTAAAGGATAATGCTAGCTTCCTAAACATTGCTAAGGTTATAAATGATATCATCTTAAAGGTCATCATCATCCCAGCGTATTCCTTGCATCCAGTATGGAGCTCAGGGTCCGCTTCGACTATGATCCTAGATTTGACAAGCCTGGTTATTGATATCGTCTTAAAGAAAAGGACTTTAAGATTGGACAACAGTACTTCGTGAGTACCAGAAACAACGAAATTACTATAAGTGCATACATATCCTTAAAAACATCCAGACACTACTAGACCTGCTACAATCTGATGACAGAAGGCGCTGACCTACCATTACGAATGAGTATGAAATCCTGCATCGCGCAAGCAAAGTTGCCGCATTCAAACAGTTCGTTTTTCCCAAAGGTTGACTGGCAGAGAATGCTTTTAGCGTTAAGTCCACCTTTTGTACACAATTTGTGTGGTCAAAATAGTTTTTTTTTTATAATGTTATCGCCGCCTGATAGTATTCCTATGTACGACACACCAAAGACCCCTTGGTTCTCTTGGTTGAAGTCGATCTAACTTGGAAGATAGATTTCCTAAATAGACTTGTTGAAGTTTCAATGACAGTTCCCGATGAAACCATTTTGAGCTGTGTTGTTCGTCATAGAACTTCCATCAAACGTCGCGTCGTGTCTTAAAACGTGATCTTGTGAATCAACACCTACATCTAGACTATTAAGATAACTGAAATCCCATTGAAACGTCATTTTGTCCTAATTTGTTCAACATTGATTTAAAATGGTGCGTTGATTGATTTAAAATAGAGTTGACATGTCCAAAATGTAAATTGAGTTATTTTTATTAATTTATTCCTCTAAATTTAAAAATGCGTTATCTTAATGCCGCATGTTTTATGTTATTATGACACATCTTTTAATTTTAGAAACCTAAGCGCTTGTTCACGTCAAAACGCGCGCACGGGCTAATGTAGCGAGCGCGCCCGCACCCGCCACCGCGCCAAGCGTTCAACGTGAACAAGCACTAAGTCTAAGTAAGGAAAAAAGCAATAAAATTTGGTTTCATTGGTGTTAAGTCTGCTAGGTCTTGGGTTCAATCTCTGCACGGTACGAACATGAGGATGTCTGTTATCGGTCTGGGTGATTTTATGTAAAAACGTGTTTCCAAAGAAAAGAACACTATTAGTAAAGTTAAATTGTTGTCTGGCACCCATTGTACAAGCTACGCTTAGTTTGGGGTTAAGTTGGTGGCCGTGTGTAAATAATGTTTTCGAGGCTATAAACACAAAAAATAATAATTCAAATCTATATAAGTCGAGTTATTAACCTATTTTCACAAAGATTATTAAGCAATACCTTATTCAATACAACTATTAATTGTATTGATAGGGTATATACATGCACAAAATGCATTCTTGTCCATAAAAGACGATCACCCATCGTGCGACCTCCGAAGTAAAATGACGGTTCATTATTCAGAAATTCTGCAGTTAATTATAAGTAATTGCATCCAAATATTTTACTCACCTGTTCTAGTAAGTATTTTAAAGGTAAGTTTTGGATGTACGACATAGCTTATTTTTTATGAACATTAAATGGTTGCCTTCCGCATTTTTTTCTTACTTCCTTGGTAAAGAGTTCAACGATATTGGCCGTTTGGGTCACTAGTGTCATCAAGGATACCTTTGGTTGACATATCGTCCTCCCTGATTTAAAAGTTAAATTGACCAGTTTAGATAATAATAATACTAATATCATTAGCATAATACAAGAAAGACAAATTACATGAGCAATTCCATGTGTTTTAAAATACTGTAGTAGCCAAAGTATGCAAACGACGCCACTTCACAAGTCGATGTTTTGAATCTCGGGTCGCACCTACGGATTTTCCTATGCGGTAAACACTAGCCTGACGGTGACGGAAAACACTGTGAGGAACTTGCACAATAAAATGGTTGTGTAGCCATGATCCATTGCTCTAATTATCCTAGTCAAGGGTTACAGATGTTCGATGGCAGTTGTGCGCAATTTATGTGTAAAAATAAATAACAAATAAAGTTATTTTTTTCATATTTTTTTGCCATTTTTACGTCCTTAGAATCCACAGGTGCGCTTTTAGAATCGAACCATCGATCTTAAGCACATAAACCCATTTTAACTACTCAGCAATAACAGCCCAAGTTATGTAGATGCGCATCGAATACATAACACTTAGAAACCGGTCGAGAGAATCATTGACCGAATTATTTAAGAAATTATAATAAAACTCGAACAAAGTTCAAGGGCTAGAGTACAAAGTGATGTTTTGTGTAGTCCAAGGCTTGGGTTACTTACTTACTTAACCATCCGATGCCGGATACAATGTTAACACTTGAAATTGTGAGTCATGGGACTAGACATCGAATTAAAAGTTGGTCAAATTTTTTTTTTTTACCTCTGCTTTGGTTTGAAGTAAAAAAAAAACCACTAGGACCCTGGACGTAAGTCAAGGCATTCAAGTTCAAAGTAGCTGATTAAACAAGAACTGTAATAAGCTAAATAATATTTGCAGACTTTTGTAACTAAATACTAAAACTTGTCTATGGTAGTGTTAGATTCCAAAATGGCGAGGTCAAAAATGCAAGTTTGACGAGGTGATGCAATCCCTGGGTCAATGTTGGATGTAGCTGTCACTGAATTATCAAGTGAAATGTTTATTGCTTCGACAAAACACTTTTGAATAGCAAGAAATTTAATAAGGAACTTTCATGGGGCAAATACTCGATTAAAACGTACTCTTGAACAAGGTTAGGAGCCTATTTTCGGAATATGATTGTCGGCGACTGGCTGGTTAGGCAGTTATCCTATTATATCCCTTTATCCCTTAACTGAACCGCCCTTTTATTTCCTACAGTCCATAATGATATTAATTCGAAACTCTTTGAATGAAAGTAAATAATAGAAAAATGAAGTTCAACCTCTGTCGACACAATTAACATTAACATTGAACGCCATGGGGGTCACCGGTGACCCCAATCGATAAATTTTGAATGGGACCTGGACCTTGGCAATCAATGATTTAACCACTCAACGCCGAACCGGCACTCGGGTGCCGCATAACAATAGAATTTCTATTGTGTCTAGTAATCCGGGGCTAGAAGGATTAAGTATCACATTATTTAAAAAAAAGTAAATGGAACAAACAATGGTCGTGGTCTTTTGCACAAGAAAACCGCCACATTACTTGCCCGCATGGAACGGCAAATATTAATTATTAGTCGGTAAAAAGTTCGACAAAACCCGAGAGGCAAATATCTCTACTTTAAACAAAAAAAAGAACATTTTAACTCATTTCAAAATAATTGTTCACAAGATAGAATTAAATATCACACTTCTATTTAAAACTAGACTAACATGCTTAACTTTGTCTAAAATATCACGGTTACGTAAATAAGTTGGCATAGCAAACTTTTGCATTCGCGGTAGACGAGATGACCCCAGCACGAGCCGTTTATGTTAATATAAACATTGATAAATCTCCGAAGATGGGCGGATCTTCCGCGTTCACTTCCGGGTGTTCGGGGAAATGGCTAAGACCTTCGAAAAGGTCCCTGTGACCATAAGGTCACACTTATCTATAAAGATTAGTGGTTTAATGCTAATCTCCTCTCGAAACATTCTGAAGGTTACTTCTTTGAAATTATACTATTCCATTATTTGGGATGCTGGATTTTTAGGAGATCTTATTTATTTTTATAAGTGAAAGATCTTTCTCCAAGTTTGACTGACAGTTCTTGGTACCATCTAGTATGTGTCGGATGATGACTTTGCTTGCGTGATGCAGGAGTTCCGTACTATTTCGAAATCGTTAGCCAGCATCTAGGCACACGGATCATCCAGTTCCTTTGGTGGTGCCATTTTGGGCTACTGCTTCAGACCGGGGTATTCGGGTATGAGCGTCCAATCTGACGATATTCAACGCTCATACCCGAGTAAGATTGGACGCTTATACCCGAGTACCCCGGCCTAAAGTAAACAAGAGGGATGCCTCTCGGGTGCGAAGGGGAGTCCGGGGAAGCATAGTGGGTAGTAGAATATTTAGTCCCGAATAGACTTTACAAGAACCGGTAACATAAAAAGGAGATGTCGAGATTCTTATTTGCATATTCACCCGTGCACATCATTTAATCACTGATCATTGACGACAATAACCAAATTAACAATGCAGTCATGTCGTCTACTTGACCTGAATGCAAGCTTAGGATATGGAGGCACGAGGCAAGGCGGAGGTCGCGATGCATCCTGCAGTATGCATGTCACCAGTATGGAGCATATTTTATACACAATGCATAGTTAGCTATAGGGAAATACCGGTCCTCTTCCATTAGAAATTAAAGAAAGAGAGAGGCAAATAATTAATAGTGACACTTAATCGTCATCTTTACCACCTATGGACACCTGGGGTTAGACCTAGGATGCGCCTTTAAGAAACGAAGATCGCATAGGGGAGCTTGGGAATTAGGAGGAGAAAGTAGAAAAGTGAGTCATTTGGAAATCTTTTGAGTTTCTTACGGCATAATTTTCTCAATAAGCCATTCGCAGTGTTAGTATGTTCCGTGGTACAGTGGTTAGAGCGTTCGGCTCTAATACCCGGAGGTCGTGGGTTCGAATCCCACGGGGAACATCACTTTGTGTGATTGTTTCCAGTTTGGTTAGGACATTGCAGGCTTGAATCACCTGAATGTCTGAAAATAATGATGATTCCGTGCTTCGGAAGGCACGTTAAGCAGTTGGTCCCGACCAAGTTCCAAGTAGGTCTGGTTTCCCTTGTAAGGGTTACGGAGGTCAGATGACAATCGCTCCATTGTAAAAACCAGGCTTGTCAAATCTAGGATCATAGTCGAAGCGGACCCTGAGCTCCATACTGGATGCAATCGGGAATACGCTGGGATGATGATGGAGTATGTTTAAAGGCTAAATCAATAACAATGTATTATGTAAGATTCCTATCTTCCTGACTATTTCTATCAATGTTTCCTTTACCTAAGTAGTATCATGACGTAAATTGACGCTGAATTTTAATACTGTGTTATAACTAAACACAGACTACGACAAATAATGACCGAAATACAAGGCCGGACATGTTGCGCGCCTTGATGAGGTCATTAATAAGGTTGCAGACTTAATTAAACTATTACTATTCATATGTGTATTAATTTACGAACAGCTTCATCAAAGTTCACAGTTTCCGCTTTCCTTAAGTCGTTGGGAAATTATATTTTAAACAATTTAACTACTTTTTATTATTTAAGACAAACGAAAGTATCTAGGAATATACTTTTAACAAGAAACTATTACAATATGTCTGCATGTTACTCTGTTTGTTTGTTCCAGGTAAACTCCGAACGGCTGGACTTATTTTGACAGGACAAAGTGCCTATTTCATTTTAATAAAAATATAAACAATAAAAAACACACCAAACTTCTCAAATCTGAAAAGTCTCAATTGAAATAGAGATCTTTGCCATGGGCAATAAAGATGAAAATTATTTTTGAGAAATCAATAGATTAGGGTAGGTTGATGTGATGTTTCCCCTTTATACCAGGAAGGGACGAGTTCGCCTTGTGTGATGGTCCGGCCTAAAGGCTATACAGCTTTAGTTAAATCAAAAGTTTTACGATTTTGATAGACGAAACTCGAACCAATAGTACTAGCTGCGTTGCGGAGGGTCACCGGCAACCGGGTCATTGCACTTCGTGTTTATCAAAAAAATTTACTATTTACTAACATTTGGATTCCATTTTCCCATCAAACTATTAAAAAAACTTATAAAAAAGTAAAAAAAAAAATCCAAAAAAAAAATTTAAAAAAAACTTGCAAAAATCGATAGTACTACTGAAGGTGAAGCGTTCCGCTGCGGGAAAACAACGACTAAAAAAACACGCAATATACATCCGCTACCAAACATGTGCGGAAGCTATAGGCACTGCTATAATTCATAATTGTTTTGCATAAGAAGGTAAACGTCAGAGTATCCGGTCAGAAACCATTTTAAAAAAACCATTAAACTCCCGTTATAATCAGCTGTTAATTTGTGGCCGACCTTTAGCCGCATTATAATAGATTACATTTCAGCGTCAAATGTCATCGTTGTGACACATTTATTTACTCTTCATTATTATGTAGTCACAATATACTGAGATAAGGGACGATAACGATATCTTGAAAAACTACGCAACAGAAAAACAAAGTAGTACTTACTTTCTAAAAATACCTACCGATAGATATAGTTCGTGATAACCAACATGATACCCACTGACCCATTATGCTAATTCTGTAGGTTATCTAATACGGACGAATTGTACTGTAGTTGTAGGAAATGACACGATATCACCCTAGTGTATATTTGAAGTAAAAAACCAAAACCAAATTTTTGTTAACATTTGTTGGTCCTCTGAAGTGGACCCCAAAGGGGCTGCAGGAAACACACATCTGGCTTGGCTTTATTGGCGGTCTATCGCAATTCTAAAGCCCGCCCAACCGTCTTTAAAGCCGCCAAGTGGTGCATTGAATAGAAAATCATATCTTAAATAATTTATGACGTAAACTTCAAATACTCATTACATTGCGTTTGTTAGAAAGAGGATAGATATTAAATTAAAACAGGACTCAACATTTTCGTATTTGACGTTTAATCAAACGCGTCCGTGCCGTTTTAAGTACATTTGAATACTACAATAAAAGTACTTTTTAAGTGTCATTGCAGTCATAAAAAATAAGGTAAATACATATAATAAGTTACATCGTAAAGTAACTTGTATAACACTTATGTAATTTCATAAAATAAAACAGATATTATAATATAAAATATTTGACGATAACGTGGAAGCAGATCTGCCTTGGCATGCGATGAACTCGAACATACCAGAAGCTTATACTGATAAATATGAATTAACAATAACAAAGTATAATTTAAAGTTCAAGGGTATTGGCTGATTATTTGGCAGAAAATAAATAAATATCCTGGACATGATCCAAATAGGTAAATCTACCCCAAACGGAGGATAGCTTGGTACTGTGGGTACCAGACGACGGATAGACATTACATTTAAACATTTTGTTTTGTAAATACATACATATTGTACATAGCAACACTCAGGCCGACAGAAACAGAATGTAGATGGCATCGCACGGAATTGAACCTGCGACGTAGTGTGATAGCTGATTTCTCAACCATGACATAACGGTCATTTGATAAGTGTTTCGAGTTGTTCGAGATGTGAATTCGTTAAATATTAATTGAGTTAATTGCGTTTCAACAAAGCACAAACGTTTTAACTAGTTACTGGATCAATTTAAGAAATGATTTTACTTGTTTTCTCAAAACTTTTACAATAAAACATGTCTACGAATGAACCTAAAAACAACGCAGAAATTCTTTTCATGAATATGAGTGAGTCTCTTGTTCCTACTGATTTGTAGTAGTATTGTATGTGTACTTACAAAATTAGTAACAATCTTGACCGGGTTAACCACGATCATCATAATCCCAGCCACAATTAGTAGCGCTCCGTAGATGACTTTCAACACCGATTCTGCAACAAACATAAAATTATCTATTTATAAAACTCAAAGGTGACTGACTGAAATAGATATATATCAACGCACAGCCCAAACCACTGGACGGATCGTGCTGAATTTGGCATGCAGGTAGATGTTATGACGTAGGCATCCGCTAAGAAAGGATTTTGATCAATTCCCACGGGAACGGGAACCACGCGGGTGAAACCGCGGGCGGCCGCTAGTTATGTACATAGAATATACCTGGTATGTATAATACAATCGATTCACCTTATCGTAAACTACGAGTATACGAAGTTATCCCTCAAGAATTTAATATTTTTTCAATATAAAAACTAGCCAGATTATCAAAATTGATTTTGTGGTACAGGGTGTGAAAGCATTACAGACAAGAAAAGATATTGCAAAATTATGTTATGAGTATGTACCTATTATTACGATTTGGGCTTTAAGCAGGTTATTTATTCAGGTGTTTTTTTTTATACTAATAACCCGCCTGATGGTGAGCGGCCAATGCGGCCTATTCCATTGAGGGACACTTCACCAGGAAGTGTCGCTCATCCACGATCTCCGGGTTTTTAGAGCGGCTTAGCCTCTGTTCCACGGAGGCGGTCAAAAAAAATGTTGTTGTTGTGTTGTCAAAAATTGTGTTTTATGACACCTGTTTTTCAATACATGCAAATTGAGTAATGGATGATGACTTACGTCGTTTCCTCACGGTGAAGTTCTGTATCTTCATGATGGAGATCCTCCCCTTGCTGGGCACATGCTGGATGGACATCTTCGGTCCCACCACCATCTTGAATTGGTATGTCTTTTTCTATATCTGCAACAAAAAAAAAACCAGTTTATCTCATATTCCCACTCGAACTAACGGGAATTCAGAAATTTATTCTAAAAAAAGAGATTTAAAGTATACTTCTAAAATTAACGTATCCAACGCGAAAATAATAATTATCATAATCAAACTTAAAATAATCTTCATTCATGTAGGCCTCAGAGATGCACTTTTGACATTAAAAAGAATAATTTTTTATTCCATTTCAATGTACCTAGGTTTTGTGCAATAAAGAGTATCTATCTATCTATCTACCGAAAGTAGACCCAGATTTAGGATTTCTGAATAAAGTTGGGATTTGTGACTATCAACGCATTTTGAAATCTGACTCAAATTCTAAAATAGTATCTTAGTGGTGCGAAAACACATTTCTACAGAGGGATTCACAATGCCAAGGGGTCACAAACACGCTGTATTTTAAACTTATTTGCATTATAACATAATGTTTTTCTATTCGTTAAATTGTAATAAGATTCGTATTGCGATGACCTTGTACGAGATTTCGTGTTTATTGTCAACGGAAAGCGATAAGTAAGCGAATTAGATAATCGAATAATTATACGTAGTATCTATTAAAATACTTATGTAATAACTAGAATATCCTTGACAGTTTCTCAAGCAAGAAATCTAGCCCCAAACTCTAAATTAATTAGCTTGTAAAAGGAAATTACAAGTTTTACTATCTTGACTGACCATTATTTATAGGTATTGGTTTTTAATACGAATATTAAATCTAATTTAAAAAAATAACATTAAAAAAATTAATAACACTTTTCCATATTAAGTTATACAAAACAATGATAGTGTTATGACGTTGTTTTAAAATATTTAAGTTGACCACACACGTCCACAGGTCTTGCTAGCCTGCAGTGCTTCAATTAATGCATTTTCCTTTGTAAAAAGAGAGCTTTTAGGTGGTTTTTAGTGGCCTCTTTCCTGGTTTCCGATTCCCATATTCCCCAATGGCCATTTCCAGGGCGGTGAACATTACAATCCATATAATCATTTTCTGGCGCTATGAAAAGATTACAATAACCTACAACCACTTACTACTACATTGCTGATAGGTAGTAAAACTACTCTGTACAAACGAAAATAACAAGATAAATCGCAGCTCTTAATAATTTTATCGTTATTCCACATCAGAGAGTTACACGCATCATTGCATTGTCGTTACGAAACGTTTTATAACTATAATTGCTCATCATCATCATCATCTGCCTATTTATGTTCCTACTGCTGGGACACAGGCCTTATCTCAATTGTGAGATAGTGTGGGCCATACTCCACCACGCTGGCCTAGTGCGGGTTGGTGGAGGGGTGCGTAAGGCAAGTGACCAACCTTAATGTCAGATGTTATCAAGCCGCCAAATGGCCTCTGACTAGGCTTGACGACTAATATTTACATTATAGTAAATATCAGCCGGGACCAACAGCTTAACGTGCCTTCCGAAGCACGTTGACGCTCGAAATTAATGTCACTAAATATGGTCAGAATGGTCACCCATCCATTAACCGACCGCGGCGTAGGTAGCTTGACTTTCGTTATCGCTAACGAACCACTGTCACAGCTGCGCCACGAGCGCCTCATAATTGCGTAAGTATAATTGCTCGATATTATTGTATTGCTTCACCTGTTCGCAGCCTTTTATTGACAGCCAATAACCATACCTCCAAACTTGGGCACAATGAGGCCAAGTTCAGTAAAAGATACGCACCGTCACACACCGTGCACAACAAAGGTTGGCTGAACAGACTGATGGTGTATGATGGTGTATTTGGTAGTGAACTTGCCTATGCGCCAAGAGCAGAAGGTTCACCAAAATATGACCCAAGATTTAAATAATTAATAAATAAATAAAATAAATATCTCTTGACATTATTCACACAGCGCCATCTAGCCCTAAACTGAGCATTAGGTGGTGCTCTGGGTGCCAGACAACGGATAAACATTACTTAAATACTTTTTTTTTGTAAATACATTTTATAAACGCATTCTCCTCTGCAAAAAATGGCCTATTGTTGTACAGATAAGAGGAGGCTAAGTCTTAGTAAATTAAGCCGCTACAGCATTTTAGTAATAGTTTCGAAAGTGTTTCTTAACGTAAATTTTATGAATATTTTTAGGCAAAATCAAGCACAATAACAGTTCAATACATTCCTTCTTACTGTTACCGAGAATTCACATACGTCTATGCTTAAAATTTGACCATAAAAAATATCAATTTTTTATAATACCAAAACATGTTTTAGGAACCGACGGTTTTTTTTGGTGGATGTAAAACTTGTTAATATTAGTTATCGTCGGTAATTTGCATATTTCTTTTTATTTAAACACGACGTGTGACGTATACGTGAAACCTGTATACCCACTCAAACGTCCGCGCGCGTTTCGCTAGGTTGTCAGGACAGTCCGCGAGTCACGTGATACGCGCAAAATAAAATCGATAGGAGACGTATGCTAAATAAATGCTTATTACTCAGTAAATAACTCAAATATCGCAAAATGAAAAATACAAATGAAAGGCTCATTAGTTGACAATTTTTAGGCAATAGTTATGTTTGATTTTAACATTTTATTCTATTAATGATCTTACAGTGAACTTTAAGAAATGCTAATTTTGTCCTAGTTTTCAATTTAAATATTTTTTTATTAGATATTTTTGACGTTTACAATATTAAAACAATTTTGGGTTTTAGGTAATTTAATGGCCTTTCATTTGAAACCAAAATCCCATTATAAATCATCTTAAAAATATTACAAAAAAAATAAAAACTAAAGCTACATGACCTGTGAAATCGAAGTTCACGTATGGTAAATTGTCTAATCCAGAATGAAATATGGAATATTTCAAGAAAGTATGGTAATAACCAGGCTATAATATTAATAAGTTTTCATATTAAAACATTTAATTACGATATAATATAAGAACTTTTTTAGATCTTCCAATTATTCACTAATAAAAACACAGAGTCACCGACCTATTTTAAATCCAAATTTTTACTTAAAAACTGACTGGAATCGCACATAATGTTATAAAATATGAAAATATGTAAGATTATAAATATTTTGATATACAAACAATAATATTTTATTACTTACGGCATGATTTCTCGAATAAAATAGCTGGAGTCACTCGCGCACTGATCCACAAAAACAACAAGCAACTTGACAATTTATTTTTTTTGAAGCCATGAGCCGAAGTTATGTTCCACTTGAAATAAGGTGTGGTACATATCATAGAGCGTCAAAAACCAGCAACACTACAGACTATAAACATCCACAGCGATAAGAAAAAGAAAAAAACAATCGGCGGGCGCGAATTCTTAAAAATGTAACTGTAGTTACACGGACTGTCCTGAGGTATATGGTCTCTGTAACTGTGGTTACAGTGGACGTATGAGTGGATACCGAATGGTATGGTCTAAACCTAATAACCTGGCCTAGTGTCAGAGAGGTCATTGGAAGGAACAAGCCGATACCTGTTGCTTCCTGTGATATTGAAATAACGTCCTAGCTTGTGTAGATAAATATTGCCGGAACATAGTCAGGGTTAATTTGTTGAATAAATATATAAATATTGTACAACATGACATACAACATTACACACATTAATCTGACCCAAAAGTTAGAAGCTTAAGCACTCTTGTGTCATGGGTATCAGAAACAACGACGGTACCAAAAATACATACTTATATAAATAGAAATTCAGACTAACTATCAACACAAATGCTCATCACAGAAGTATTGATTGGGTCCCAGCATTTATCTTAACCGTATGAATATATGGGAATATAGAATGTATGGGAATGTAATGACCCACCACATACGCCACAGATGAGGTTCAATGTCACTACTCTGGTTTGTGAACGGCAGCCATTATCAAACCTAACCAATGTTTAAATTAATTATACTTATAAACCATCAATTATCGCAAAGTGATCTAATACAGTGTACAGTTAACCGAAAAAATATATTAAAAACTGGCGACCGCCTACGCGGTTTTACCCGCGCGTCATTTCGTTTTTCCCTTTTCCCCCACATTTCCAGGATCAAAAGTACCCTATGTCACCCGGGAATAGTGTAGCTTTCCAACAGTGAAAGAATTAATCAAATCGGTTCAGTAGTTTTGGAGCCTATTCGAAACAAACAATCAAACCTTTCCTCTTTATTAATAGTATAGATTCATATTAATTTAAAAAGGCTCGATGGTCTTGTTGCTTAAGTATGGACTCTGATTTCAAAGTCTTAAATATCTTTGGTCATCAGGTGCAAAAATAATTTGGGCTTAAAACATAGCCCAACAGAAACATATAGCCCAACAGTTATGAAGTGCTTCACTGTTGCATTCTGTAAGGTCGAGGTACTTCCCCAGACGAGCGACTCATTGAAGTAGAAAATACACTGTTTAGGGAGGTATGTTTAAATTCACTCTCACATATTTCACACAGATGCACACACACATTTATTTTTATAGTAATCTTTATACTTATTAAGTACCTAATTATGTCACATATAATAATAGATAATTTGTAATTTAATTGTATACTGGTTTCCCAAGATACAGATCTGACCTAGTTTGGGAACCTCTGAATAGTTAGAGATAAGCTTGTTTCCTTCCTCTGTATTAACTTTAGTTTAGTTATTTTTAAGTGGTGCCAATAAAGATATTAAAGAAAGAAAGAAAGAAAGAAAGAGACCTCCTTAAATTGATTTCCCTGATAGAGGCCTTTTCCATGCAATCAAATAAAATAATTTATTCTCCAAATAGATTCATAAAAAATGAACTTTTGCACGTCAATCTTTTTTTCCTAACAGATACTGCAACGTCAAATTATTTGAAACCTTTTACAGCAATAGAACTAACGCATGATTGACGCAACAACATTGTCATTTCTGTGATCCCGTTTAAAAGTACAAAACACTGTAAAGCAGCCGAAACGTTCGGTTTTAAAAAAAATGTAGAATAACTGGATTATTTATCCGTTTAGATTGTTTTAGTTAATGAATACATTCTAATGCTTGGTAACTTTTGTAGCTGACTGTACGCGGCCCTGACTGACGACCGGACGCTGTCTTGTTCTGAGTAAAACCCAAGTCCAAGCTTTTAGATAGATAGATAGATATAACATTTATTTGCAATTATTAGACACACAACAAAAAGTACAAATATATAAAAGGAAAAAAATTAAAATAAAAACAAAACAAAAACATTTACACATAAAAGGAGAAAATAATTGTGAGTGTGTGTGTCACAGTAATGCAAAAGGGCCATAGCTCAGCGATCGTTTACTGTCTATAAGCAAACTGCTGATCTTCCGCTACAGCCCGTGCTCGCCGCGCGCGCAACGCCTCGGACGCCAAATACGTTTGCCTATTTTCACTTATTAAATTGGTGCAATATAAAAACAACTATATAGCTTTTATGTGCCAAATAATTATTTTATTTTGGCAGATCACTGACGAAACCTGTTCATAGATCCAAGGTACTTAGACTACAACGTAGATCTGAACAAACAAGTGTTTACGTAGTATGTTTTTATATACTTTTTTATATTTAAGGGTTATGTACGTCATATTTATTTCGAATCCGGTGTTTATGGACTCTATTACATCAAGGGGTGTTTTGATGATGCGACTGCCTCGTAGTCCAACTGGCTAGCTAGCACTTTAAAAGTTGAATAGGTATTCAAGACACGTGCATAATTATCTACAACGTAGGTTTTTGTGCAGAAATACATGAATGGTCAAGAAAGCACTTATTGAACTGCAAATAGCAATAATATTGCCATACGTGTATGTATTATGACCCATCACATCAGGTAGAGTAGCCTTTGGGGGTAATTATGTCTGTCTGTTACGCTTTTACGCATAAATCCATTAACTGATTTTGACAATAGACTGAAGGTAGGAATAAGTTCTACGAGTATTATCTTAGGAGTGGACATAGGCTAATTTTAATCCTGGGGTAATGCTCAGTTCCTGTGGAATAACAAAAATATAAGTGACTTTTGGTGTGTACCTATATTGTTTGGAAACTAAAAAATAACTTCGTTGTTTTTTATCCCTGAAAAATGCTAGGAAATTTGGTATAATTAAATCGCTTGCTTTAAAGCTTGTTTTTGTTTAAAATCATTGTTTTGTCTCCAATAGTTATTAAATATAGCTTAGCGTCAGTTTTTGTACACTTAATCTGCATTTTATTGTTTTTCTATCTAATCGCGGAACTCTAATAAAAAACAAATTGCTGTCTGTGAATCGTGTTTTGGTTTGTGCGTCACAACCACGCCTTCACGAGACAAATTATATTTTTTCGTAGAATATAATATTTTATTGTAACCTATGACGTGATTAATTGGAAAAAATTTGTTCATAATCATTCTTCCTTATATTTTTAACAATAAAAAACTATAAATATTTATCAATATAACCATCACGAGTTAAAAATATTTTGCAGGTTTTTATTAACACGGTATAAAAATATATTATAGTTTTTTATTATGTCGTTGTAAATATTTTAATCAAAATATACACGTCATGCAGTAACCTTTTTTATTTATTTAAAATTAATTATTCTTAGGCCTACTGTTCACGGCGGCGTAGCTCCATAGACGCGTGTTCGTCATTATACGCTTGGTGTGAGCCTGCTTGCAGCTTACATACAAAACTATGTACAGTCTGTTCACCATAAGTTGTCCTTTAGCCGCTATATTGGCAGCATTGCCTACGCTTTGTAAATCTGTCAAAAAACAGATTAAAAGTATTGAAAAACAATAGTACCAATATAGCGGCTAAAGGACTTCTTATCTTGAACGATCTGTAACTCTGTCGACGGAGCGTCAAAGCCTGCATGCAGCGACGCGGGCGCGACGTTACGCGTCTATGAAGCTACGCCGCCGTGGACAGTAGGTCTTATTCTTACTAATTGAGTTTTAGCTTTAACACTGCCATCAAAGTATTTATATGTATAATATTGTTAATTAATTAACACAACCAAATAATAAAGTATATAAGTCATATTTATCCGTTGTCTGCAACCATAGAGTAATAAAAACGCCTCTACGAGCTATATGCGTTTTTTTATGTAATAGGGGGGCAAACGAGCAAGTGGGTCACCTGATGATCAGTGATCACCGCCGCCAATAAGCACCCGAGACCCCCTTAGGGTCACAGGCGCGTTGCCCGCCTTTAAGGGTGGAATATGCTCGCTTCTTGAACGGTGTTAAGATTCATTTTAAAACTGTGCCTAATGGGAAATACTTTAGTGTAGCACAGAGATTGAACTTTAGACGTCGCGGAAAATGCGGGTTACATCCATAGAATAGTTACATCTTCCCCGAGGCAATACTATGTATAATGAGGTGACTTTTAATCTCTAGAATTGACCTTTAGTACCGCATTGTTCTTATCAATTGAGAAATAAGTCTTTATCTTATGTTATGTCACAATACTTTTATGTTCCGTTCATTTATTGCATGGACTTGAATATAAGTCTCACAATCAGTTGTCCCTTGCTCTCAATCATCTAGTAGTTGCGATTATTACGGATCTTGAAAGAGGTCGACGCAAAATAATTTTTTGCTTAAGGCTGTGTAGTTCCGCAGATGCCGCGCGTATGGTTTTTAAAAGCCACCTGAGACATACAAATCAGTGTTTTCAATTCTAAAAAAAATATATGTATCAGTTAAGGATCTGATCTAGTTAAAATCGCATTCAATTACATGTTTTTATAAACTTCACTCGATAGAAAAAAATCCCAAAGTTACCCCTTTTTTTAACGATTTTCGTATTTTATGTCTAAGCTCCTGCCAATTAACATTTGAATTTTCACTCAATTATAGCCACTAAATATTTACAGATAAATTCGCAGAGTTTGACTTGATAAAATTAGTGTCTCGTTTACTATGTTTAAAAAACTACGAAATGTGCGAGCGCGGCGCCATATTTGGACGTCGCATAATACAGACCTACAAACTTATCTGTTCCGGTGGCCAAAATTTGAACTACGTGAAATACAATGCAAAAACGATATTTAATGACAGTTCTAAATAGACAGTAGCGACGCCGCCACCGGAACAGATAAGTTTGTCGGTCTATGCCTCTTTTATGTACTCCCACCCCCCCTTAAAGATTTATTTATTAAAAAATATAATGCACAATTAAGAGTACCTACATAAGGCAGTAGCAGTGGCCCATATCCAGCAATGGACTACGACAAGCTGATGGTGACAGTTTTTTGTTGGAGTGACTGATATTTATTATGACTCTATCTGACTTAAAACCCATATTCCGATTACAGATTACCTAAAGCTATTGTTAATTTGTTGTATGGTTTAATAATATAAATAAATAAATATAAATAAGCTCTTTTTATACTGGGAGAATGCGTTTACGCATTTCTAACCACCCCGTTGGTGGTTGGAGTGAGGATATGTGGGACTCTCCGTCTCTCCCGCTGCCCCACCCAGCCCTTAAGTTGGACGAGGCACCTGCAAGGAAACTACCCACTAAACTCCCAGTACCTTCTCAACGTCACCTCGAGATCATGGGGGCCCATGGCGTTATTCACCCCAGATTACCTAAAGCTCTAAAAGTCACGTGCAGACTATGAAGTAATTTCTAGCAAATGACTGCAAGTGTCATTTTGATGATTGCGCTTATTTTTTTATTATTTTTTTAATAGAAAGTTACTTCCACAGACTCTAGGGTCCGTGCCTTTTTAGGGTTAAAATTTTTGGGTTAGTGTATACATACAAGTTGCTCCGCGCTTATTCGATGCAAATGTAAAAACAGTCTAATCTGTTTTTGTGAACTATGACACTGTATTAAAATTAATTGTTGTGTTTGAGGTCAAGTTGGGTAACTGGCTGGTTTCTTTGAATTCATTAGCTGGGTTTAACCATAAAGAGGTCTTTCACATTTTTAGTTGAATAATTGGATGGATAATAGCAAGGTTTTTTTTTACTGAGAACGTTGTCCCGATCTGGTTATGAGGGACGTAATACCTATGCTATTTATATAAAACACTAGCCTTCCGCCTGCGGCTTTGCTCGCGTAGACTATACGTTATCCCGTAAGAATGTGGTATTTTTCAGGATTTATTCGTCAGCTCCAAGCCAGTTCCCATAATTATTGTATAGTTACTTGGATTTATTCCATATACAAGATAATCAACAATACTTTGATATAGTAACCTGTCACACACACGTCAATAAGTGAAAAACTGTCCTATTTCCAGTTTTCCCGTAGGAATGAAGCATTTTCCCTAGGTAAAAAGTAGCCTATGTTCATTAGAGACAATGTCCGCTTCTAATGGTAAAAGAATTTTTCAAATCGGTCCGGTACTTTCGAAGCCTATTCAATACAAACAAACAAACAATTAGTGTAGATGGTTGACAATAAGTTAAGAAAGTTGTATTTCTTGTTTATTGATAGCAACATAGAAATATTATCTGACGTAACTGTTAATTATACATTGCTCTAGGTATCGGCTTAATTTTAACTTACTTAATGTAATAAATAAGTAAAAATATTATTAATAGTGTTAAAGCTTTTTTAAATAATTTCTGTAAGCAGTAGGTATGATGTTCACTTAATATATTCATAAGCTGCCATTGCGAGCTGTCGAAAGAATAATGTGCTACTATTTATACTGTAGGCTTCTACAATAATCTGCGAGCTTTTTTTTTATACCACATCAGTTGGCAGACAGACACGCAGCCCACCTGATGGTAAGCGGACACTGGCCTATTCCATTGAGGGACACTGACGCGTCGCTTAAGAGGAACTACTAAGGGCAAGAGAATTGAAATATAGATATTTGTAAAATCTATTGCTGTCGCGCAGTGTCCGAACATCCCACGCAGAGCGCGATAGAGACAACTGCAGCTTGGAGCGAAAATACCTTTAAAATCAACGTTTCGTAGTCCCCTGATTTCTTTTCCAAAACTTGACCGATTTAACTACTTTTTTTATCAAAAATTAAAGAAAGGCTTTGGCCGTGTTCCTATGTTTTCTTTTTTTTATTTAATCTAGTTAAATTTGTTTTCTGGATGTTTGAACACAGCGGAAAATCTGGTCATTTTTTTAGGTTTTTGAAGGTTCATAACTCTTTTAATTATTAATTTATAAAAAAAGGAAAACATACGAACATGCAAATAGTGGTCATAGATTTTTGGAAAAAAAACTATTTCTCTGGCATACTGGTATTATCCAGGGAGGAAACAGGGGAATACGTCTGTATGGAAAAACGGCCTTAGTCTTTCCTCTTAATGTGTTGCTAGACAGTAGGCTCATCTGATCTTCGAGCCTTTAATTTTAAGTGTACTCGCTCCCACATTAATATTGATGAAACACAGCCAGAGCTGTTATGGCGGCAGATTTCACCTGCTGTCATGGTAGCTAGCCAGTCGGACTCTGAAAAAGTCCTACCACCAGACCAGACCCAAAGCGGGAATCGAACGCACGTCCTCCGGGATCTTATACCCGAGCGGCTTAGCCACTGTTCCACGGAGGCGGTCGAGTTTTAATTTTCCCGGAACATAGCCAAAATTATTGACGGCGGCCACTTCGGTTTATGCCATTGAGGACATTTATCCAGTCACGCAAAATACTTAATTCTTTCCAGAGCATGGAGGAAAATGTAGGTCTAAATTTTGATAACCCATCTCAGTATTAACCTTTTTTTTCGGAGGAGACTGCGTTTATGGACCATCACCGCAGGCTATCTAGACCTGCGGCCGTGTGTGGGACTTGAGACTAAAGAAGCGTCTACTACCCACTTAACTCCCCCGGTTTCCCCTTTACACCCGATTGTGCCTGCCTTGTGGCTATTGACCTTGCAAAAAGTAACTTAACTTTTGCGTTTTCTTCGCTTCACTGACCTTCTCAGCATGACCATGAAGAAAGTTGACTGATACAGAACAAACCTTAGACATAGGCACTCAACACTCAGATCGCGTGCACCATAAAGACTTGATCGGTTTATCAACTGCTCATCAATTTCATTGTATGTACTACTGGTAAGGTCTCGATAAGTTATGCAATTATGTGCTTTATATGCTATGAAGCACGGGTTGCGGAATTTGGGCCCATGGCCGGCCATTTATGGCAATAAATAGTACAATCTAAACGAGATACTTGGTAATTAGAATATTTATCAAAATCGAAATGCTCTGTATTCACTAAGGCTTTAAACATACTCAATTCAACTTATGATCGTCAATTTATTATCAAATGACTCTACTACCAGTTTCTATATCCATACCTATACCAGATATAGATCCTTTATATAGGTGTTTAAGCAATAGATGTCGAAACATATTCAAATGTCAATCACAGTAATTCATTTACTTAAATAACGTTACAGTACAATATAAAATCAGGAATGTAAGCAACATTGCATTCACGCATTGTCGGAAAGTCGGTCAAGCGCGAGAAGAAATAAAAAGGCCCTTTATATTTTCTTTACAATAATAAATGAACCTTTCACAATATTATATTTGTGTAGTGTCCCTTAATAAAATAGATATAGCAACTAGTTATCTACCAAAAGAAGTCTACATAATATACGAGTAAGTTTATATAGGTTTAGTATCAGCCTAGGTACTAATAAATAAATAAATATCTCTGGACATTATTCACACAGCGCCATCTCGCCCTAAACTAAGCATTAGCTTGTGCTATTGGTGCCAGACAACGGATAAACATTACTTACATTTTTTTTGTAAGTAAATACAGTCATACGTCATATTATACATAGAAACACCTAGACCGATACAAACAGACATGTTGATGCACACAAATGTTTGTACCGGGGATAGAACTCGTGACCTTTGGTGTAATAGCCAAATGCCTTCATTATTGAAATCAAGTCATCACTACGATGATAGGTATCGGTTTTATCACCACCCTAGCCAAATGCGGCTTGTTGATCACAAACCCGAGCAGTGTCTGAAAAAACCGACACAAATTTTGTTCGACCTGGGAACCCAACCCAGGACCTCGAGATCATGGCCCGGTCCGTAAACCACTAGACCATCGAGGCGTGAACCAAAACATACAATTTTTAAAGATAAAAAAAAATGGACGGATTCTTTAAATGTTACGTCAAAGGAAGTTTTAAATTTACTTTACATACGTTTAAAACAACTTATCGATTTTTTATTTCCATAATGAAGCTCACGACATGGCATAGTTTAGTCAAAATACCTATAACCGGGTACAGTTTAGTTGAAATATAACCGTGGCAATATAACAAATCTATCTTAATAACTCTATGTTGATTATTAGTTTTAAAATACTCGTTTACTTTGTACATATGCGCAGAATTTTATCACCAAACGTTATTTTAGAGATCAATGGTTCCAACGAACCTTTACTTGTATTGAAATAACTTTAATGCTTAGTGGTTTCTGATATTTACACGATATCTACATAATTAATACTAACATTCCGCCCGCAGTTTTACCCGCACGTATTTTTTTTTAAATATCCCCCCCTTCCCCCCACATTTCCGGGATCAAAATAGTGAGCTTTCCAAGCTTTAGTAGATAGTGGAGCTTTCCAACAGTGACAGAATTTTTTAAATCGGCCCAGTAATTTTGAAGCCTATTCAATACAAACAAACAAACTTATCTTTCCTCTAACATATTACGTCAACTTTTTTTTCTACATTCATGGAAGTTGGAATAGTGACTAAGCCGCTTGAGTTAAAAAAAACTCCACAGGTGAAATCTGCCGCCATAACCAACTCTGGCTGTGTTCCGGAATTATTAATGTGGGAGCCAGTAGAGCCAGTACACTTGAAATTAAAGGCTCGAAGATCAGATGAGCCTATTACCTATTACAGTCGGGCAGCACATTGAGTGACGCTTCCTGATGAAGTCTCCCTCAATAAAATAGGCCGCAGAGACCGCTTACCATCAGGGGGGCTGCGTGTCTGTCTGCCAACTGATGTGGTATAAAAAAACATGAACACAATGCGGGTATCGATAAAGTGGGGGTCGAAAATTAATTATCTTGTTTACTTCTAATATAATATCCATTAGTGTTTTCATCTTAATTGTTAAGTACAGAAAAAGTAATTTTCTGTAAGCCTTAACATAAACAAAATCATTACAATAATAAGGGCTTATATTTTTGTGTTCAATACTAATATCTTCTGAGTAAATATTTTTACAAGTTACATCATCAAAAAGTGTGTCAAATCTCACCCAAGTAGGTACCCGTTATTTGAATGATGATTTCAATGATAATACCTTCGCTTTGAAGTGGGACACTAAATGGGCTGTACTACTATTATGCTTAAGTGTCACTATAAGAAAAAAGCCTCCAACTTTAAAATCAAATCATCGTTAGAATCATAGACAACTCAATCACTACTTCCAACAAAGTGCGAGCCAATTATCTACATATTATACTTACAATATTATAAAGAGGAAAGGTTTGATTGTTTGTTTGTTTGTATTGAATAGGCTCCGAAACTACTGAACCGATTTTAATAATTATTTCACTGTTGGAAAGCTATACTATCCCCGGGTGACATAGGGTACTTTTGATCCTGGAAATGTGGGGGGAAGGGGGGATATGTAAAAAAAACCGCCCGCGGTTTTACACGCGGCTAGTTTGTTATATGCTATGAAATCGCCTGATTACCTTACATAAATGTATCGTAATACAAAGTATCTCGACTCTACATGATGTATCAAAGATTAATTTTAATTTCAATAGAGAAACATTCAAAAGACCGATTTTAATTATTTCTTAGAATCATTAAAGAAAGTTTACGAATGACAAATATAATTATAAAATGGGATCAAAACATTACCAGTGTTTGCTAACGCATTATGTATTATTATTATCTTAGTAAACAGACTCTTGAATAGAGAATTCTCGTATCGGAGGCCAAGACACTTTTTGGGTCGCTGAGCCATCGGAGTAAGTAAACAGAGGCTCTCCATGCAGTATGACAATTATTATTATTTATTTATTTTTTAACATGGACACTATTTACACAGCACCGTCCATTCGTATCTAATAGTGTTATGAGTTCAATTCCAGGTCGGGCAAAAATGTTTTTTTTTTCTAAACAGAAACGAAGCCATTGCTCCGGTTTTGTTTATACGCAACATGCAATTTTTACGATGTTTTAATTTTCAAAATTTAATAGGCACTACGTTATTTGTACCGTTTACATCACAAAATGAATCCTTATCTGAATTGTCTAATACAATTTATTAATAAGCATAATATTATGTTAGGTACACAGGCCAGATAAAAACTTATCATATTATTTAGCTAATAATAGTAATTACTATCTAGGCTTTTAGTATGTGTACAAAGGAGAAAGTATGTTTGTTTTTCCTTCTTACACGTGGCAACTGATCTTAGCGATTTTTGGTAACGCTTTGAAAGCTAAAGAGTGACATCCACTACTTCTGTTCTGATCTGGCAAATCAATCAATCACGAGCCATTTGGTGTAACGATCAAAAAGTCGGCCATTACACCAAAGATCGCGCGTTCGATCCCCACACGGTACAAACATTTGTGTGCATGAACATGTCTGTTTGTATCGGTCTGGGTGTTTCTATGTATAATGTATCTATTCACAGTGATGTTAGCACAAGCTCATGCTTAGTTTGGGGCTAGATGGCGCTGTGTGAATAATGTCCAGGGATTTATTTATTTATTTAAATTATAAAATCTTTGTCGCGTAAGGGCATTAACTTAAGCCATGCAAGCAAAGTGATAAGAATTGTATTGCCAAGCGGCACAATTTTTAATCCTATTAATAGAATTACTCTAGTTCCTAATCTAATCTCGTAATAAATGTATCAATGTCGGTAAGAATTTATGGATATACAAGCGGTCGCCTGCGCGGATTCAACCGCGTTACTTCTTTTGTCAATTATCCCCCTCTTCCCCCCTCATTTCGGGGATCAAAAGTACCCTATGTCACCTATGGATAGTGTAGCTTTCCAACAGTAAAAGAATTTTCCAAATCGGTTAAGGAGTTTCGGAGCGTATTCAATACAAACAAACAAATCTTTCCTTTTATAATATTAGTATTTAGATTAATATAGATATAGATTGATGGATTTTTATTACTGCACATCATAAATACTTATCGAATTTGGAACAAAGATAGTTTATAGCCTAGATTGAAATTTTGGCTACTTATTGTTATCATGTTGAACATTAAGGGCCGGTATTTCAATGTAACCTTATCTTATTGCTTAAGTTAAGTATAACATTTAAGATAAGTATTACTTTTGACAGGTAAAAGTGTATGACTTTAGTGCCGCTTAACTTTAATCCTATAATGAAATACACTTAAGTCATACTTATTATCAATCCCGGATTAAGATCAAGATAAGTATATATTGAAATACCGGCCCTTAATGCTAGTATAGCGAACAGAAGCAGTACTACAACAAATAAAATTGTTTTTAGAGAAAATACATAGACTTTAGTAGACACTGTACCATCGATAAATTAATTAGGTAATAAGTTATCAATGGTACAGAGTAACTCTACCATCGGCGACGAAATGTTGCTATACAACGTGTAAGGTTAAATGCCCAAAACCTCACATCCCAAATGATTTTTAATTCAATTGACCTAATTGTGAAAGAAAAAGATACATAAAAAAATTGGTTGCCTGTAAAGTCGGTATACGGGCGAAAGTTTTACGTGACAACGACTTTTTATGTCTGTCTCTCTCGCTCTTAGGCGGGACGCGTGCCTCTCACTCGCTCTCATTGTGAGCGCATAACGTGAGCGGAGCGTAACGCAGTTTCTTGAAGTGTCACCCGGCAAACCAATTTATAAGACGTTGTCACGTCAAAAATTAAAGGTTTTAGGTATGTGATATTTTAGTTTAACTTGAATATAATATGATCTTTTCTTGCGTCTGCGTTGACGCTTTGTCGCGGAACGAGTCGGTAGGTTAAGGTGCGCACGTAACGGCTTGACCTATTAATAAATAGACAGGGCAACATATTCAATAAAGATTTATTTTTAAATGTGACCTGTATTAAACAATGGTTAATCGATTCTGCTCGTTATTCTGATCAAAGTATTTTCAGGTTTTGCCCATTTAACGTAACGCGTTATATGGGCAAAACAAACAGCACGAAGCTCGACAGTTACTGTTTTTAATTATGAACGATGGGTATTGTCTTAACTTGCCACGTTAGCCAAATGGGGATTTATGATAAGAAAAGTTTTATTCGATAAATCTGACATAATTTTTCCAGACACGAATTTTTAATTTTTTGGTTACGTTTAAGTAACCAAAAAAAACTACACCATTGAGGTGTTGTGTCAAAGAAAGATATAAAATATATTCTAATAGATTGGGCCTGATTCTCATTACAACAGATGTGTACACTGTCAATATCTAATTGACAAGAGTTAACTAATCTTCAGTAATTAGGTCAGTTCTCCACAAACATTGGGTCTGCGGCCGTCTCCGATACGTTTATTAAGGCACAATAATGACGAGCCACTTGGTGAATAAATCGGCTATTACACCAAGAGGTCGCAAGTTCGATCCCCGCATAGTACAAACATTTGTGAGCATGAACATAATATGAACGAAATACTCGTATATGTCACATAGTTCAAGACCATTGAGGGGTTACAAACATAAAAAAAATTGATGTTGCAGAAATATGCTAACTTTTATCACCAAACGTAACTTCACATGGAGTCCTTAATAAAGTTTTCATAAAAGTAGTTTTTAGGATTTGTTTGCTATATTTTTAAACCATCAATAAATTTACAAAATAAATTAATACCACTTATTAATACTTAATTAATACAATTTTAATTACTTGCATTAAAAAATAAGATTAACCCTAAGTGCCCTCAAAAGAGAAATAAAGGGAGGTAGGTACTCTAAATAACCAGTGAAGTCACCATTAGGGGTAAAATCCCGAAAAGATTAAAATCCCTTTTATGCGATTTTATTAAGCGGGTAAAATCCCTAAGCGTTAAAAATATCTTCTAAAACAAGATTTTAATTATGTGAACAGTGACATAATTTCTATAATATAAAGCCGTATAGAATAACTATTACTCTAGTTAAATTAACAAAATCGTCTTTAAGCACCATATTTTGACCAAGAAAACTACACATACAATATAAAAATAAAACAGTATTTAGTTCACTATAATATCAGCTACTTAAATAAAATCATAATATAACGTAAAAAATAAAAATAACTTAACTCACCTCAAAAACAAAACTAAAACTCTTCACTATCAGTCAAAAAGCTCGCTCGAAGCACGAATCACTACACAGCGCGCAGCCTATGGCACTACCGACGCACCACTGCGCACGCGCACCGATACCGCGCTCACCCTGACGAGAAGTGACGTAGCCCACCCTCGTTGACGTCGTTTAAGAGCCGTTGATATTTCTCTGTGTCGTCTAATGATGTTACATCGTTAATGATGTTTACCGATAGTCTATTAAGGTGAGTAATTGAATACATCTGAAAGTAAAAAGTATTAGCTTATTAATGTCCCACCTGCAGGGCAAAGGCCTCCATCCTTGAAATCAAGTTATCATTACAAAAAGGTTCTGGCTTATGTTGATACGGATGTGACTAAATTTAGAGCCTTGTGGCGAAAATGCATAAGGAGGGCCGACCCCAAATAGGGAATAATAAGGCAAGGCAGAAGAAGAAGAAAATAGGTTCTGGCTTAGTCACCACGCTTTGAAATAATGGATACTTTTACATACAACCTTTGCTTTGGTCCACCTGAAAATGAGTGATCTTCATCCGCATGAACTCATCATCATCCCAGCGTATTCCCGATTGCATCCAGTATGGAGCTCAGGGTCCGCTTCGACTATGATCCTAGATTTGACAAGTCTGGTTATTACAATGGAGGCCAAAACCCTACATGGGAAACAAGACATACTTGGAATAAAGTCGGGACCAAACGGCTTAACGTGCCTTCCAAAGCATGGAATCATCATTATTTTCAGACATTTAGGTGATTCAAGCCTGCAATGTCCTAACCAAACTGGAAACAATCACACAAAGTGATATTCCCCGCGGGATTCGAACCCACGACCTCCGGGTTTTTTGAGCCCAACGCTCTAATCACTGTACCACGGAGGCAGTTTAATCCGCATGGACTATACGACGAGCCGTTTTTTATACCGTTGTTTTAGGCTTTACTATACTGTATGTTATGTCAAAACTGCCATCATAGCGTGCCGCTAGTATAGGGCAGGTTGATCTGCTGGCGACTGTACTGTATAGGTGGCATATCAAAATGTGTACCCTGACTGACCTGACTCACAGGCCAAGTAGTAGCGCTGTGTTTGAACAGCTATTGAAGGATTCCGTGTTTGACATTGTTTGTGACTAAAAAGGAATTATTTACCGCTATTTTTAGAAATATGTCGGTTAACATCGTTATCTAATGTCCACTTTGATCGTCCTTTAGTATTCCATACCTTTAATATCTATTAGGGTTCTTCTTTTCTGGGAAATGCATAAACATTGGCAAAATGTATGACTCATCCACCCAGAGGGTAGGTATAACCACTAAGCCTCACATTGCTTCACAGGCTCTTGGTGTCAATGGAAGGAATTTTCCCTTTACCTCTTTGGCACTGCTTACAAATCCACCAAAATCATGGGTTTGATAGAAAATTAGTAACTTTTCTGTTTAGTACCTAAATGAGTAGGTGTTTTGTATTTAAAAAATTCAAGTGTTGATTTGCAATAATTCCTCAGCCTTGGGAATTGAATGGAATATTTGAATTAATCATATTAACCCTGCTTCTTATTGTACATGTCAATAAAGTAAGTCACGTCAATAAAGTACTCAGCTGCAACAAAAAAAAATGACAGTATTTGAAAGATCATTATTTTTACTACTATTTTAATTATTGAGGTTTCTAAATTGTGGGTTTTGGGCAATGATATTAGAATAAAATTTATTCTAATATCATTGGTTTTGGGCTACCTACTGCCTTGTACCCGGGTTATCACGGGCCATTCGTTTATTTCTTATTTATCCCGGTCAATTGTGATAAAAATACAATTTCTAGAAGACAATTTGACCACCTTTTAGTATCTTTTTTGTACAAAAATGAATTGAACTGAAAATCAATGGAAATGACAGACCTCATTATACCACAAATTACTTAGTTAAAACCACTATTGATGATATTTCTACACATTTAACCGTGATTCGAAGTCACGACCTTCCGCCTACGCTACCACGTACCGTGCCCACTACCGCGGTTGCATTCCAAGTATTCTGATGATGTTCATAGCCAGACACTTTCTTGGTAATATTCGTGTTATAGACTTCAGCAGAAGATACAAACTACATTGTAAGAAATCTGGCACTATCACTCACTAAACGAAGCTCAAAAAAAAACAGCTTTACTGAACCACTAGCGGCCGCCCGCGGTTTTACCCGCGTGGTTCCCGTTCTCGTGGGAATTGATCAAAATCCTTTCTTAGCGGCGGATGCTTACGTCATAACATCTACCTGCATGCCAAATTTCAGCCCGATCCGTCCAGTGGTTTGGGCTGTGCGTTGATATCTATCTATGTCAGTCAGTCACCTTTGAGTTTTATATATAAAGATATTGACTGGCAGACAAAACTGCCTGTAGCATAACTATCATACAAAAAATATGACAGAGATGGCATTGTTTACAATTGTGATTCTGTGACCTTGATAAATTTTCGATAAATAAGTATTTATCTTCTAGATCTTCCACACAGATGAGTCACTCGTTTGGAAAAGTACCTCGATCTAACAGAAAACCATCGTCAAGTCTTCATCGACATGTCTTCTATAATTAAAAAATTGACAAGAGACAGCATCTAAGATATTGGACTTATTAAATAATTATCTAAGCTTGAGTTTATTTTTAAAATGAAGCGACGTCACGACAAAAAGCCTAAATTTTTTATCAGTGCATTGTGCCAGTTCTGACATATATTATGGCGCCGAAACCTGGGTGACTACTCAGGAAGTGATGCATAAGCTGAGTGTGGCAAAAAGGCACATGGAGCGAAAAATGGTAGGAGTCTGTCTGCTGGACCGGGTGACCAACAAGGACCTTAGAAGGCGGAGCAAGGTCACTGACGTCGGCAAAAGAGTTGTGCCGCTACGTTTTTTGTCTCTTCAAGTTCAAATCAAAATTTTCACTAGCTATATGCCCGCAGCTTTGCGCTCATCGTTGATCTCACCTCCAGTTCAGAACTTTGTTGAGAACTCATCGGCTAGTCTTTTCCATCGCTAAAACTAGGAAGAATTAATTTTATTGAATGATCATGACGAGCCATTTGGTGTAATGGTCGAGAAGTCAGCTATTACACCAGAGGTCGCGGGTTCGATCCCCGCACGGTACAAACAATTTGTGTGCATGAACATGTCTGTTTGTATCGGTCTGGGTGTTCCTATGTATAATATGTATGTATTTACAAAAAAAAAAGTATATAAGTAATGTTTATCCGTTGTCTAGCACCCATAGCACAAGCTAATGCTTAGTTTGGGGCTAGATGGCGCTGTGTGAATAATGTCCAGAGATATTTATTTATTTAATTTATTATTGTTAAGTTTTAAAAACCAAAACACGCAGAAGATTGATTTTTTATAGAGGTGATTTTAACGATTGGCCTGAAAAGTAATATCATTTAAGTACATAAAACGTACATTGAACTTTTAAATAATATGTCATTGGGTTTATCAGTCAGTAGTTTATATATTTAAATGGTAGGTAAAAGAAAATGACTCGTGAATATATTTGTTGGTGAATCCCGTTCTTCAAACATAAGTAATGAATACCTACGAGTACATTAAATCGAATTCAGACAACTTATAAAAGTTAATTGCGGCAAGAATCTCACACGTGTATGTTTATTCTTATAAGTTACTTTTAATGATTACGCGAATTGACGCACATTTAGAAATCACGTTAATATTGTTTATCCCAAATTTTTCACACCTCGCGAAACTAAATTTGTAACTACTATTTTTAAACTTAACGTTATATTACGGAGCTTTCAAATAATGTTAACAAGATTTATCTCCCGACAGCATACTGGCGAAGTAATTTAAGAGAACAATGTTGAAAAAAAGGAATTTATAACAAAAGTCTGTGAGTAAGTTTAGTGCTAATCTCCACTGAGGTATGCACACAAGGCGGGGGCAGGTAAACAATGATTGTCTTTTTAAAGCAAGTGATGGTAAGCGATCACACTACCCATAGACACCTTTTTTTTGTGGAGGGGAATGCATTTACGCACCATAACCCGCTTGGGAAAGGCGAGCCGTGTGTGGGACTCAGTGCAGCTCCATGCCCCAGTCTTATGAAAGACTGTTGCACGGAGAATACTCTACTAAATGCCCCCGCGCTCCTGCATCGTCGTCGGCAGCGTCCCTGGGCTTGATATGACTACCAGGAACACCCATAGATACCTACTACTACAGTGAGAGGTAATATATAAAGAGGGGTGTCGTTATAATTTTTCGCGATTTATTCTGAGGCCAATCTTCCCGACTTTATTCTTTCTCTCTCCATTACCTCCTCTGAATAAAACTCTATCGGGGATTAAACGGAATATCTACATTATGAAAAGATACCGAAATATAAGGGAAATGAGAAATGGTCTAGAGGTAAATGACACGAAGCACAAAGACGTCAGCAAATTGCGGTACCTAGGATGTACAGTTAGGGCTGGTCATTAGCCACAAGGCTGGCACCGATTATTCCCGTTGTCCACCACCTGTTTGTCCACGGCACCGGTCCGTCCCAATCGGGCGGAAAGGGGAACCGGAGGAGTTTAGTGGGTAGTAGGACGAACATCTCTAGTCCCGAGCATCACACACAGTTGCAGGTGTAGCTAGTAAACGTGTTATCTTCTTTAAAAAAAAGGATGTACAGTTACAGGCACCAACCAGCGCGAGGATAAGATAGATATCCGTATGAAAAACGCTCTACGGTGTACAGCGGCTCTCCATAATGTGTGTGTGTTGAGTTTAATTTGCAGAAAAGCCATAGATTGTTCCTGAATATCAGTTGGCTCGAGTAGATAAGTACCACCCCCTCCCAGAAGACCGATGTGTGAGCAGTCACTTTGTTTGTTGCGCTTCATTCAGATTAAGTATCGGGGGTGTGACCCACCCTTTTTTCTCTCTTTTTCCCATTTCCTATAATCCAGGAAGGATTCCGCTATCTAAGATTATTTTCTAAAAAAGTAGGAAAATTATCTGGACCTCAAGCACACCGTGTCCAGTCCACGGGCGGTAGTGGTCACTGACCGTTAACAAAAATAACTGATTGATAATAAATAAATTCTTTCTTAATAAATAAATTCTTTATTCAGTATCAGGGTTGTTACATTTCTAAGGCGTGATTGAGGACTTCTTTTAAGTAAATAAATACTTGTGTTAGAATATCCTCGCTCGATTGAGTAATTTGTATGGGCATTTCATACTACCCGACGCACTAACGCTACAGAAAACCATTAATTTTATTACCATACCATACCTACTAATTTCTCGAGTCGGGTTACTTTTCACTATTCGATCTTGACGACTTGCGTAAGATGCTGGTAGGAGCTGGATACAAGTAGGCGAGGATCAAGCAAATTGGCATGGGTAGGCATAGGCCTGCCTCCTGCTGCCCTGCCCACTGCTCCCTGCTGGATATAGATCCAGCATTGGATTCCGAAAGGCTGATGATGATGATGATTCGATCTAGTCCGTGCAAACCCTATGGGGCGGGTGCCATGGGTGCCACAAGCGGATAGCCTCATTTTACCAAAAAAAGAGGAGGCTGGCATAACGAAAAATAACGTTTAAAAGTAGTTTTTCGGGCCGCAGTTTCCTCATTCTTAGACAAAATACAAACAGATGACTCAGAGTTCTCGGAACATCAAAGATCTCGAGCCTGTTATACGTTACACGTTGCATATATTAATTTTATTTGCTATTAGCTCTTCGCACGTAGCTAGGGGTTTAACCGCGTAACCCCGGCCATTCTCTGAAGACATCTAGTCATCAATTAGCGAGTGTGCGCATAAACGTAATAACTTGTCACGTATTGTGTAAATCATGTCCGTAATACATACAATGTAAGGTATTCTAAGTGATAGGAGATTTAGTCTTATGATTAAGATTTTTTTACTCCTCCGAGTAAAATATTTTTTTAACCATAAAATAGTGGTTTGGCCAAGGTTAAGGGTGTCTGTGCCCTTCGGTTGGGGGCCTAAGAATACCGCCGAGGTATCCCCTGCCTGTCGTAAGAGGCGACTGAAAGGGGGCCTTCGAACCCGGGGGCGGCGCGGGAAGTTCCGCGTGCAGCCCCGGCAACGGGTTCGGGGAAGACGGCCACACCATGGCCCGTGTGGTTCGTAATGCGCCGCACATCGGCGGCGCAGGGCGCAGTACGTGCCCGAGGAGGGCCGCAGCGGCTCGCGCGAGAGGGGGTTCCGTGGCGTTATCTCCGTATGGGGGTTCTCGGTTCCCCCTCACTGCGCTGAGAGGGTCATCGTCAGGTTTTAGTCGGTAGGGCCGATGTGCGAGTCCGACACACCACTCGGGACGAACCTCCGTCTCCTGAGTGACCCCTGGCTTTAGCCGGGGGGGTCCGGCGTCCGTTTTGTCAGGGACGCCGGGCCGGTGCGTAACAGCATTTCCTGACGGAAAAAAAAAAAAAAAAAAGGTTAAGGGTGTCTCACTAGTTAGAAGACAAGCACATGGACAGAACAGACAATATTTTCTCCATTATTCATGGACCGACCATCCTTTTGCATAGGTACCCGGCGCCGGGGGGCGAACGGGTTATGTGGGGCTCTCCGTCAGGCATAGCCACTAAAACTCCAGCGACGCGCTCCCTCATTGTCCGTAGTGGGGAGAGACCACGGTAAGCGGCACGAAGCCTTCTACGCGGTCTTCCCCGGACGGAGCCTACACGGTGGGCATGTCGGATGGTCGCTAACCAACTTACCTTGTGTACGCCAAGCCGATCATCAAAAATATGTTTGTTTATATGTTATTAATTCTGTTTTTATAACATTTCTCAGATAAGACTATTTATAGTTTTGTTTATAAATGACATATTTACCGAGTTCCTTAAACAATTACTGATAAAAATAACCATTCAAAGTTTCTTAGTTATTGATAAATGATTAAATCAAATATACCGCCAATCACCAAGTGTATACAATATTAAATCCATATTAATGCTTCATGAGCTGTAGCCAACCACCACCTGCACAGGTGGGGACTGAGGGAATCTCCGGCCTGTGAATGAGGATTCGAGGATCAGACTCCTGCGCATGTCGTTAATGACTGCCCACTCTATAGGTTTCCTGGGGGGCTGAAGGAGCTGAATAGTTTGACTCCGGCTGCTGAGGACTGGTTGCAGCAATTAAGTCTGGAAGTTTGAGAGGAGTAAGGTTTCATGCAGCTTTCGCCATACGACATGATGATGATGTGCTGTAGTACGAGTGGTTTCAAATGCGCTTTAAATGCGTGAGGTCAATGCTTCAAATCTCGGCACGCACTTATGGATTTTTCTATGCACAGCTTATTCGCTCACTCTCATAGCACGATTCAAATCACAAAAGATGGTCATCTTCTGTCCTAGTACATTTCTTTTACATAAGGTTGCCAAACGTATTGTTTTAATGTGTCACTGCGTACTGCAGTCGGAGGAGAGAGCGTTTACTTATCCTATAACACAGGGTTTTCCCTATCTTAGGAGGTAAAGCTCACTCACAACTAGGTAAAAGACTAAAATTAAGATGCATTGTTTACTCGGTAAGATATTGTACTCTTTTCATGAATAAAATTATTATTATTATCTTGAATGTTAATCGACTGCGCATGAAAACACATGAAGAAAAGACAAAAGACAGAATATTTTTTTAATGTTGGTAAGACAAGTCTGTCTTGAGACATTCCGCCTCACCCCGCACAGGAACCCTAAAAATGCGTTCTGTGTGCAGTGATCAACTTTCTTAAATCGTACTATACAGCAGTCTGATACCTACGACCGAAGAAAAAACAAACAACTTCTAAGACTGAGTTCATGACTGTAACTAAGTTTTTGTGATATAAAAATATAATTAGCTTATCATATAACCCCATTACCATGTCAGTCAATCAATAAAGTAATTTGACATTTATAAAAATGTATGTACGCTAATCTATCAAGTACGTTAAAATAAAAAGTCCAAACTTTTGAGATATAATAGTTTTACTAACAAAAAAGGCGTAATTCATGCTGGTATATTAATTCATGTAAAGGTGCTCCCTTACCGGGAGCATTCGCGTGTAATGTAACGTTGCAGACTCGAGCAATGAAGGAGAAGAACCGAGCATTACAATGCGCACCTCGTAATGATACAATGTGTAATCAATCAATTACACGCGAACGTTCGTCAGTCAGGGAGGTAGTATTGTATGTAATGTAGGTAATACTCGGAAGACGAGTCTATAATGTTACATTACATGCGAATGCTCCCGGTGAGGGAGCACCTTAATACAAAAAAAAAACATTTTTTCAGCATTTTTTATTCATGTTTGTAAATCGCACCTGTTGCTTAGTGTGATACTGCCTAAGATATAGTAGGTACATGCTTAACCAGGTAGAACCAATTCGCAAAAAAAATATATACTATACAACTTAAAAAAATTGCAAGATGCGAAGAATGCGATGTCATCTTAAGAAAAGTGAAAGTGAGCTTGTCCCTGTCTCTGCATAAAAATATTTAGGGATATTTATTTATTTTATTATTAGCTAACCCGGCGAACTTCGTATCACTCGTTTGACAGGTAAGAATAGTTTGTTTGGGAAAATAAAATTGTCGTTTTTAGTATTTTCCTCGTAATTTTTCAATATTTTCTCATCGTTTCAAACCTTCCCTGGACTTCCACGAATATTTCAAGACTAAAATTAGTCAAATCGGTTCAGCTGTTCTCGAGTTTTAGCGAGACCAACGAACAGCAATTCATTTTTATTTAATAGAAGATACATGACGTGCACTGTGCAGCTACGTTGTAGCCAACTCTACAAAAAAAAAATAGATCCTGCAAAAGCTAGGTTATAAAACTATAAAAAAAGCAGACGCAACATTCATCATAAACGACGTCATCACAGTCATCGTAACGACCAATGGCGAGGTCAAATACCTGTCAGTTTTGTTTTTCACGTCTAAGAAGCACGTTATTGATTAATTACTCTTCTAAAAAACTCAGTTAAAACCAAGTTGGTCTCTCACAAGAATAAGAGAACGAGTAGGGTAGGGCGGGGCTAGTTGAGCATAGGTGTAAGTTGGGCAATCAAAATATCTCCGAAACTATACACGGAACGCTAGTACATTGTATGAGGGAAACGAGGGGGCCCGGGAGGAGAACTCATCGCGCCACCGCTAGTGGCGATCAGTCGACCAAGCGTGGCATGCGCATGCTTTGTCTGTTTCGCGACAAAAAAGCAAAAAAGTTATTTTTGAGTATATTTCGTCTGTACGAGTGAAATATTATTCATTTCAAATCAGGTAAGTGTTAAAGGTTCATACATTTAATGTGTTTTTGATATCTATTAAGAATTTGGATTCTATTCATACCGTTTTTTCATAACCTCAATTTTGATTCAAATATTCGGGTCGGGGTTAGTTGAGCAACTGTTGCCCAACTAACCCCACGATTTAAATGCAAAGTAATGTAATGTTTTTCTTTAATTACAGAATGCGGACTTAAAAAAGGAAAACGTCGAGGGGTTCTTACTCTACCCAACAGTTACAAGAGGCTGCAAATGCTGTCGTTGAAGGCAAAAGTGTGAATGCCGCCGCCAAGGAATTCGATGTCAAAAGAATGACTTTGACCAGATTTATAAAAAAATTGGAGTCACAAAGAGGTATCCCTTCAATGGGTTATGCAACCCCAAGGCAAGTATTTTCTCCCACCCAAGAGGATTCTTTTAAAAAATAATTGCTACAAATGGCATCAATCTTCTATGGATACTCCCCAAAAGATGTTCGTTCGCCTTGCCTACGAATGTGGTATTAAATTTGGAATAAAAATTCCAGCCTCCTGTACTGCAAAAAAAATGGCCGGGAAAGAATGGCTGACGATGTTTTTAAAACGTAATGCCGAGTTATCCATTCGTAAGCCAGAACTAACCAGCCTTGGTAGGGCCACATCATTTAATGTTCACAATGTTAAAATGTTTTTTGACAAGTTGGCTGAAGTTATGGACAAACATGGATTCACTGCGTCACAAATATGGAATATTGTCAGTAAACAATTTATAAATAAACAGTTGATTATCACAAAGAATTTTTATTTCATGTCTAGCAAACAATTAACCCATGGTTAGACTAGCATTTGTAACTGCTCAATGTACCCCATACCCTTGCTCAACGTACCCCACCCATGGGGAACATTGAGCATATCTGACTTTTTTCACTTTAACGGCAGTAACTCTTAAGTCTCATATTTTAGAAATAAATTACTATGTATTCTTTCAAAAGGAATAAATTACCTACCCATAAGTACAAATAACCAGCAATTTGGAGTTATCGTTGAGAAGTTATGATCGGTCAAGTGAAAACTTGCACAACTAGCCCCGCCCTACCCTACCTTGGTACCAAAAAGGAGTACTACGGTAAAAAAAAAACAGTAAAATAAAACCAGTTTCATTGACAACCGTAGATACTATGTATTTAGACTCAGAACAATTTAGAGATGTGGAACTATTTTTGGTAATACACAGTTAGAAACCTTTATCGACAAATAAAATAAGGACGCACACAATTCTGGCGAAGGAAGGACAGAAAAAATAAGCTAGTGTTTAAATTTTATGCAATTTTATTGGTAGGTACAATAATTAAAAAATAGCTTTCGTGCGCGCGGTGCTTCACATATTGCATAGTATTAATTATGCATTGCGGCGGAGCTCCCGGCTTGGCGAGCCAAGGGAATTTCAAAGGGAAAACTTTAACCACACATTCTTGCTAATATTCTTTATCTTCAATGATCATGTCATTTAACGGAATCCCGGAACTTAAACCTTTAAAGGAAGTTTATTTCTAGTAAAATAAAAAACATAAATAAAAGACATATTAAACAGACACAATTATTCTGACAACTCAATACCATAGTTCCAAAGTTTATGATATACGAGTATATGCAAATATTAAATTATGTTACTAAAACAGCGTTTATAAATCACGCTTGACTTACGTGTTGTTTAAAAATAACAATTTTCTAATGTAAAGAATTATGAATAGTTACATCACAGTAAACAACTGATTCAAAAACTGTAATCGAAATGGAGGAAACAAAACATAATTTTTTGTACATGAGGTATTAAACTGATGATGTAATTGATTGTATTAAATCCGCCAAACGTTTTCTTTAGTTAATATCTGGTTAATCTAAGTTCAGTCAGTTCGTCTGACGATCACTCTACTCCTCTACTAACAGCTTGTTACGAGTACTACCATTGCAACAGTTCATCTGAAAACATCACCATTCCAATTTCACTTCTTAGTGAGCAATGCTTCCCGATAAAATGTTTCTTACCTTAACATCAACTTGGCTATTATTTTTTCACTTAAACTTTAAGGCAAAGCTTAGCTATGCAAAGCTGCAATAAAACTTAAACACCCACAAAAATTGTCGTAGAGGTCACCAAGTTTGTGTTAGCCTAGACCACAAGTCTGCAGCTAAGTGACCTTAGAAATGTACTTATAAAGGCCAAATTATAATTTGGGTAAGTCCCAAATTTAGTTTGTTTATGATACACAGTAAACTGATTTATTTGTCTCTATAAGGTCAATATTTGCAAAGAATTAATTACTTATATTAATTTTTTTTATACTAAGTCAGTTGGCAGACAGACACGCAGCCCACCTGATGGTAAGTGGCCACTGCGGCCTATTCTATTGAGGGAGTCCACTTCACCAGAAAGCGTCGCTCAATGTGCTGCCAGACTGTAGACTCATCTGATTGTCTCAATTATTTAAATCTGACTAAAAGGTTGGAATTTTTTTAGAGATTATAATAATATAATTTACTTGGGTTACGTCCATTGTCTAAAACCGTAAAATCCTCTAAGTCTTAAACCATTGACAGCAACATTTCGAAGCCGGTGGTAGAGTCACTATATAACATAATATATACTTGACGATTCATAAGTGCATCTTTGAACATAAATAAAGAAAATTTTGATGATTCGTTCATGCAGTAAAAGATTGTATCGTAATCAATAACGCACATATTTAAGTTTCTTTCATTTTATTTTAGTAAAAGGTAGTCCTTCCATTAACCGTGGCTTGTTTTAGAATTAATTAGTCAAGTTGATAATAATCGCTATACTTAGTTGACGACCGAAATGGATGTAATGGTAAAAAAGTCGACTATACCAGAGGGTTCGATCTCTTTACTATAAAAACGTGCATGCACATTCGTGTTTACAATTTACATCAGTCTGAATGTTCTTTTTATAAAACTATTTTTAAACTGCTAAAATTCGGCCGAGAACCGTGATTACTGTTTGACTTTGACAAATGAATCAATGGTACATCCCACGTTTTTCCCTCATCACCGAGCGATCATCTGAACTCGGGGCAGAGTTTTTGCCTCACCTATAGTCTGGAGACCATGGGCAAAGACACGTGAGAAGGCACGTGGGATATGGCATGCGTGTAAATCATAACCACTTTTATTGGCTACAATGTTTGAAGCAAAAACTTAATCTGGTAAAGATTATTCTATAATGGAGCTGCAGAGTTAATAAAACATAATAAAACACAAACTTGAATGATTATACTACAGACATCTTTTTTTATTCGTTTTAAAAAACATAAGAATAGAACAACTTAAATGTTATTGGGATTTAATTGTTGTATTCCAAAATCCAAGTGTATACTAGACTAGTTGTATGCCCCAGCTTTGCATGAGAGGCAATATTTATTAATATAAATATTATATAAATATAAATAAAATAATATATAAATCTTACAAACCTTGTCCTGATACAAACATAACATAACATTATATTTTATTTTATTCGGTGCAGTCGCTCTTAAAAGTTAAGTGCGTACTATTTGTAAATTTTAGGGATAAAATTTTTCGTGATACATGGATATATAAAAATTACAGTTTTGTTTGTAATGATGATATTACTTTTTTTTATTGCAATGTGTAACAAGATGAGCAGATCGTACACCTGATGGTAAGCGCCACGTCTGCCCTTAGACAGTTCAGTGCCAAGTAGTAACTAAGCATTGACTGTCTGGCACTGCCTTGCGCCCGCTACACCGTCACGACAGTTATTAGGTCTCTTATACCCAGTAATTTCACTAATAGGTATAATTTCATTTTTTGTTTTACATTTTTTATTGAAATTGGTACCCAGATCCCAACCTACAATCAAACAAATAGATTTTCACGGCATTTTTATTAGCATCATTGATACAATAAAGATTAATTTGCGCTATATTCATTTTAGAAAAAGGTAAATTAGGTATTATCAATTTATTAAATTCTATTAAATTCAAATTCAACAAAGACAAACCTACAAACAAAACAGTACATTAACGTTTTTAATGATTCAGTAACGTAAGCATGAGCATGTCATTACCAAGGCTAATTACATCGCGATTTGATCTGTCAACGATTGTATCTGAGAAAAACAACTGAGGCTTCTCTCAACCGTTAATTAAATGTTAAAGGTGTCAGAAAATTGGCTATGCCCCTGCAATAATAGGGTGGAGACGGCACGTTTAGAATGATTAAGGTGCACACGTGGACGTTACCACTGCCTGCTGTAGTTGGGTTTTTGCACACTCTCTGTCTTCTTAGAATAGTAATTAAGGCAATGCGCAGACGTAGAATCTTATGGGTAGGGTTGGTTTTTGAGGTCGTGTCCGGATAAATATTTATGTCTCCGGCCTGTCCGGCTTTTATTAGGCTTTTTGTAAGTGAGTCAAGAGCGGGGTGGGGAACCGGAATTAACAGCCGACCAGTGGCGTAGCTAAAAAAAAACATCCAACCAGAGCCGTAGCGAAAAAAAAAAGTGCGGCCCGCCCGCCCCGTCCGGTTTCTGGGGAAAAAAATTCCGGCCTTTAAAAGAGCAGAGTTCGGCTTTTTTTTACTTTTAAGCTTTTTTAATTTTATTCTTTATTCATCGAGGCTTCAAAGATGCACTTATGAGTTGTCAATATAAATGTTACAGATTAGCTCTATCACTGGCTTCGAAATGTCAATCCAAAGGAATTGACAAGAAACGGCGAAAAACTTTTTATAAATTATTCTTTTTACATATTATCAACACAAATTCCATTTTTAAACTAAGTTTTCTAAGTTTAGAAAGTTTTAAAAAATGTATACCTACTTTATGGATAGTTTAGGGCGTGACTTTTTCCCAAAGGTGCCACCTAAGGCCCTAGACAAGCGGCACTTATGACGTCCGTTATCGCTCAATTTGCGATAGCGAATGTCAAAACCCCTACTTTCAATATCGATTGACCACGGGACTTTTCTAAGGCACCTGTCAAATCCATACAATTTGAAGTTAGCGAATTTAGCTGTCGTTGTCAAAATGTTACTATGTCTGGGCCCCTATCATATGAATGACGTATGTGTCAGAAAAACCGATAGCTCATGGGTTCTATATTTGGAAGTATATTTGACCTATGTTGCAAATTAATTGTTTATTTATCTTTCCTGATTAGCCAGGCTTGTTAAGGACCCCCCACAGGATTCAAGTTATTTATTTTCTGGTGAATAAAAGAAGGGACCTGTGCCATGGAAATAAAATAGAGTAGTGGTTAGCTGAATGGTTTCATAGAGCATGAGATGGTTTAAACCTCTACACGCACCGATTAATTTTTGTACAATTTAAACCACAGCTTTACCTCGACAGTTAGCAAAAAAAAACATTGAAACCAGTTAGATAACTCTAGTTTTATTTAACCGTGATTCCGTTGGTCCTGTGCCAAAAGTAACGAAGGTCAGTGTACTTACTTTAAAGCAGCACATTAATTTATTCTACGAATTGATGTTTTAATGGTTTAGTTGTCGGGTTGTGATATCAGGGTCGTGGATTCAATTCCTGGGTCGAGCCCAAATTTTTTTTCGGTTTTTTCATATTTCCTTACAATATACATAGCTTTTCAATTCATTAGATAGGTTACATGTGATGCCTTGCAAGAGTATAGAAAATAGAGGGTTTGAAATATATTTAAAAAAAATACATTTAGTACATGTAACTGTATTACGTAAGTGTATTTTATTTTTAATGTTTACTACAAATTGAGCCACTTGCAAACTTCATCGAACAAAAAGCTAAACACCAAGCACTATAATATTGCCTAAGGAAAATACTTCTTGAATATTACTAGCAATATCACTCAAGAGCAAATAGTTTGCTTGTAAAAAATATAGGAGATAAGTATAGGGCTGCATTTAAAACAAGCTATGTTTTATTATTATGTTCCAATAAAAGATATTGTAATATTTAAACTATTTTGGGTCAAATAGACAGTTTGTAAAACGTGAACCATTTTTTGCGTAAAGTATCTAATCATCAGAAAATTATGTCAATGTTCGTCAGGTTTAAATTTTGGCACAGATTTATAAATGGTTGCATTGACTGGACGTAATTTTGATTGATTAGGACACCATTGAAGTGGTAGAGCGATGCTGTTTTACAGTACGAATAGGCCGGCTTGTCCGGGGAAGTACCACTCTCAAAATGAAATGCCCGATCAATTCTACCTCATACTGTGGCCCCGTTATATTATTTAGATGAGTGGGTCTATAAAATAATTTATCGTAAATACTTGGTCATAGTTTCAAAAGGCTTTCTAACCAATTGTTAACATTAAAATTAAGCCATAAAACGATTTATTTGCATTTTCATAAGATCATTACACATAGGGTTATGTATATTATATTATACTACTAAAGTAAATTAAACACAACGTAAATAATATAAAAACATTTATTGACAAATCACATGCGTATTAAATATTTTCCTTATTACTTCATAGATTCGACGACTATTCAAAATGCAACAATCCAAAATAGGATTTTCAGTGCAAATTGCAAAGCTTTAAGTCCACTGAGGTCCATTATAATACGCGCGGCGGATCAGTGTTTATGTCAGTTCCAGCCATAGATGTTCCAGCTTATTAACATCTCACGGCAAAGATCCACTATCGCTTAGTTCTCGACATCGATATGACAGATACTCGCAGTTGGTTTAACTATTTAATAAATCTGTGGTTTAACCTAGGCTTATGCATCAATCATGCGTCTCTCTAAAACAATAATAATATATAGGCCACAGAGATGCACTTATGAATCATCAATTATAAAAGTAACAAAGTGACTCTACCACCGGATTCGGATTCTATCACAACACCATCAAGCAAATAGGAGCACCCTGTGGTTCAATGGAGAACATAATTATAAATTCCGTATTTTTTGGGCTTCCCATAAACTAAAAAGAAGTCGGACAAACCACCCCCGTAATCCCTAAGGGTAAAAAAATATGGTGTAGTCCGTTTAGTTCTACCGCTCAGTCCTACTTATATTGAAAAATTGAAAACAAATGAACTTCTAAGGCGTCTAAAAGGCAGTGTGGGGTTCAAGGGGGAATATCATTAGTTGTCTCATTCAATCATCAAAATAACCCCACAAAAGGGGAGCTAACAAACATAGTTCCAAAGAAAAGGATAACACCCATTTCTATTACATTTTAAATTGAGACAGTGTCTAGACGAACCTGCGAAACCCTTAAAAATTAGTAAGCCGAGTGGGACAATCTTTGGGACCAGGGGGATTTAAAGTACCTTTAAAATTAACCCTACAAATACACAGTAGGCCCATTTTGGCACCCTTATACGTAAGCATTCTTTGAAACCCCTAGCAAAACTAAACACAAACTAAAACTAAATATCAAATCTTGACTAAGATCTCCTCGATGGGTTTCCTAGAGAGATCAGGCACAGTGGCGTTAGGGTCTGGTCTCCCGACTGGCAGGAGCAGTTCCAACCGTTCGTTGGAAGGTCTGGAGAGCAGGTCTCGTAGACGAGAGTTGCAGTTCAGTGGAGTTGAAGTGAGGGCCACTAGACCGCAGTACTGGAAATACAAAGAGGAAATATTTTAAAAAGGAGATTAACCAAAATATGTTCATTTCTATAATAATAATTAATTATAATAATACCTTTCCTGGTTTCAAGAAATGGAGCATTTCCAGCATTAAACCTAGAATCAACGATGGAAGCAGGTCGCAAAAGTTGCGAATTTTTATTCCTGGATAGAATTTAAACTTGCGAGCCATATACCTATGGAGTTCGCTACATAATGCGCCATCAAGTTAGTTTTCGTTCATAGAGAGTCCCATTTTCAGAGTTTTATGCTAGACACCAATGCCTTATTTACCAATTTGCAAAAATATTAACTACGGAATATGTTTATGTAAGAAAAAATTAACAAAATGTTGTTTGTATTTAATCAAAATTTGGTTGGTGGTAGGGCTTTTTCTGTGTTCGACTGGCTAGCTATCACAGGTGAAATCTGCCGCCATAACAGCTCTGGCTGTGTTCCGGCAATATTAATGTTGGAACCAGTACACTTGAAAATCAGAGGCTCAAAGATCAGATGAGTCTACAGTCTGGCAGCACAGGGACGCTTCCAGGTGAAGTGTCCCTCAATGGAATAGGCCGCAGTAACCGTTTACCATCAGGTGTGCTGCGTGCCCTTCTGCCAACTGACCTACTATAAAAAACAGACAAAAGTTGTATGTTATACCTGAATAGCAGCTAACAGTATCCCAGCAGCAATAGCCACGCTGATCTCACTGTAGTAGTGCATCTTCTTCTTCCCGTCAGCCCTCCAGGAGTACGTCTGCCGGAAGACCAGCAGCAGAGCTGGAGCATCAGACAAATACGGCTTGACAGGCTTCGTCGCGAATGGCTTCAAGTCCGTCACCCACTGCCTTGACATTCTTTTGGAGTAGTTCAGATCTTCTTCCTCCTCTACTATTGTTCTGATGGCCTCTTTCGTCTCTTGGTCTTGGACCACCACAAACGTCCAAGGTTCTGTGTGAGCTCCTGATGGTGATGTACCTGAAATGTAGTTTTTCGTGTTGAATCTGTGGAAAATTGTATGCGATAGACTATTAGGTAATAATATTTTAATAACTAGATCCACATTAATTTACAAAATTGCGAAACCCTTTTTAAAGAAAAGAGGTTTCAACAGAATATAAACCAAAGATCTTAGTACTATGCCTACTATTATGATCTTTGTTGTCTAGTCTATACAAGTCTATACAATGTGTGACATTTGACTTTAACTGTCTGTCCTGGTCTGTCCTCAGATGATTGGTTATGATGACATTACGTAAAATAAAATCAATCTAAATTAAATGAAATTAAAGCATTTTATGCTACCGTGATTTGGAACCCTCTTTCGTTATTATTTACACATTTATCTTAAAAAAAAATTACGATAATAGCACCACTTTGTCATTCAGACAATCATCTTCATCTTTTTTGTAGCGCTAATTTTAAACACAATGTTCGACTCTTGCAGAAAACGGTTTGGTAAAAAAACATTGACTGTAATTATTACAATCTTAATGTTTGGAACTATTTACATTTATACTACAGCTTCCCAAATTAAAGAGGAAAGGGAAAGAATAATAAAAGATTACGACGGAAGTGACAATTTCAGTGATTACTTTTCCTCCGATGAAGACCCAGAGACTGGTATTCAACAATATTTATTGAACATAGGAAAGATAATGAATATGAGGAAACAAGTACATAAATGGAATACGGACTTGAAGTTACCCATTAAAGAAGACATTATGAAAAAGGTCCCCTTAGTTATTGTAGTTCAAGTGCATAACAGGCCATTATATTTGCTCGAATTCCTAAGGTCACTGCAGAAGGTATTAGGAGTCATGAACTCAATTTTGGTTTTATCTCACGACTTTTACAATGAGACGCTAAACCAGTTTATCAGACAAATACGGTTTGTAACGGTGGTCCAAATATTCTACCCGTATAGCAAGCAGCTTCATCCAAATGTCTTCCCAGGGGATGATAAAAAATTTTGCACCGAAGGCTGGTTTTGTAAAAAGGCGAAAGAAGGTCAGAGAAATTCGACACTGGCCCAACTGAAACACCATTGGTGGTGGAAACTCAACTACGTTTTCGATAAATTGGACTTAATTAAAACTTATAATGGTCTCGTAGTCTTTTTGGAGGAAGATCAATTTGTCACTGAAGATTTTATGTATGTTCTGAAAATTTTGGACCTCGCTCGGAAGTCTTCTTGTCCCCACTGCGATATGTTGTGCGTGGGAGCCTACCCACCTGTATTGTCCAAGTACAATGTCAGCAGCACTCTAATAATTGAGGAGTTTGGTAGTACACCTTTAAGTATGGGTATCGCTTTTAACAGAACCACGTGGAATCGTATCAAGAAGCTAAGACGCCATTTCTGTTACTACGACGATTACGATTGGATGTCGTCTTTGAGATTTCTCACCTCTAGATTTCCCGAAGGAAGACTGAACATGTTAACTATTGCTGCACCAAGGGTAATTCATTTTGGACGATGCGGTGTTATTAGTCAGGACACCAATTGTGATGTCAGTGAAAAAATAAACATTTTGCATGGTTTCATAGATTTAGTAAGAAGCAATCTGTATCCAAAATCGTTTGTAGTAAAACCGAGTAAGCGGTATACGAAAGTTAAAAAAAACGGTAATTTTAGTGACGTGAGGGATCACGAGTTATGTATGTATTTTTCGAAAGAAACGCAATAAAAGTGTTAAGATTTTCAAAATTTTTCTTTTTCATCAACTTTATAAATAAATAAGTAATAAAAAAGCCAATAAATGTATTAATTTAAACTTCCACATAATAATAAAAATAAGGATTCTAATAATTCAATGATCGAAATTTAATCCATTGTAGCATTTGGTTTGATTCATCAGTAGGTATATAATGATATTCCTGTATGTATTGTTGTTTTGCTGAACATAATGACCTTACTATCGGAACTGGTGTAATTAGTGCAATTTAATATCGCGGATGGAACAATTACGAAAGGACTGGTTATTGTGTGGACACAATATAAAACTATTTAGAAATGTAGAATTTATTTGGGAACCATAATAACTATCAAATTTCGCTTTAAAATCAATTGTAACTATTAGAATAGAATAGAAAAACGTTTATTAGGTAGTAGATTTATATCAGTCATGGTTTTTAGACCACCAATTCAGTTTGGAAGTTTCCTAGCTATACCGGACGATTCCCACACATGTCTATATGTTCCATAAGAAAATATTTATGACGTATTAAAGTATTTTTCTCCATTCACATTGAGTACGGGGTTATACAGTACAAGTTGTGCTCAGATTGAAAAAGATGGCGGCACTTAATGTAACTTATCTTACTCGCTCAGTAAGACTGCATTCAGCTTCAGGAGAGCTCAGAAACCAAGGATTTCTTACAAATTGGGCTACTCGACATCAATCGTAATTTCCAGATTCTGGCCTGTAGAATAACAATTATAAGATTTCGTACCATTCCGGAACCAGTACCAGTAACCAGGAACAGTTTTATAAAGACATACAAATTATAAACAGACCTTATCAGAATGTTCTCGCAATTTTGCAACAAATTGAGACTCTTCTTACCCGTGGTACTACCGGTGGAACTACTGGTAGTACCACGGATTTTTTTTTTTGCCCGTAGTAGGTAGGTACTACCACAGTTTTACAAATTATTGTAATACTGTGGTACTACTAACGTGTCTGGTAGTACCACGGGAGATTTTCCAATTACCCCAGGTACTACTTACAAATTTAATACAATAAGTACAGACAGAAATATGATATACTAGCTGCGTCGCGGCCGGTCACCGGCCAGGATCATTGCCCTTCGCGCTTATCAAAAAGATGATAATTAACTATTTACTAACATTGGATTTCTAATTCTTGAATTGGAATTGAGAGACTGACGACGTTCAAGCGTCCGACGAAGACAAAAACTAACCAAACTTCATAATCCTATCGGAATAACCACGACCACTCTAGAGTCAAGAGGGATTGAAGAGGAAGAAGAATAATAAACACCCACCTGCAGTCTTAATAATATTCTCCAGCACTTGATCCGGGATAGGCTCGGGACTGAAGGCCCTCACGGTTCTCCTCTGGGCCATCAGCTCGTAGTACTCCCGGGACCTCTGCAGCACTTCCTCGTCTGACCTCCGGGGAGGCTGGTACGGGATGTGGGGCGTGTCTGCGGGCAGAGCCGGGATCAGGAAGTCGGGATCGCCGTCGTCGTCTGGGAAGTCGCGTTCTGGAATTGGTTAAAATCTTTATTGAATACTAGCCTTCCGCCTGCGGTTTCACCCGCGCGTAATCTCTTTTTTCAAATATACCCCCTTCCCCTCACATTTCCGGGATCAAAAGTACCCTATGTTCACCGGGAATAGTGTAGCTTTCCAACGGTGAAAGAATTATTCAAATCAGTTCAGTATTTTCAAAATTGTTATTCCCGCGGGAATGAGACGTTTCCCGTAGGAATTTTATAGCCTATGTCCTAATCCGGGTTATAAACTATACGTGTGCCAAATTTCATCTGAATCCGTTCAGCCGTTTAGGCGTGATTGAGGAACAAACATCCAAACATCCAGACTTTCGCATTTATAATATTATAGTAGGAAAACACAGCCGCCTTTTGACCGCCTCCGTGGAGCAGTGGCTAAGCCGCTCGGGTATAAAAACCCGTGGGTCGTGGGTTCGTTTTCCGCCTTGTGTCTTGTTGGTGGTAGGACTTTTCAGAGTCCGACTGGCTAGCTACCACCCACAGGTGAAATCTGCCGCCATAACAGCTCTGGCTGTGTTCCGGCAATATAAATGTGGGAGCCAGTACACTTGAAATCAAAGGCTCGAAGATCAGATGAGCCTACAGTCTGGCAGCACATTGAGCGACGCTTCCTGGTTAGTGTCCCTCAATTGAATAGGCCGCAGTGGCCGCTTACCATGAGGTGGGCTGCGTGCCTGTCTGCCAACTGATCTAGTATAATAAATAAAAAAAATTAAAGGTGAAGCATTTTTCGACTATCGGTAATGATTTTTAATTCAAACTTTTACCAGTAGTCTTAGTAAAGTATTTACATATAAGAGCAATCTTATCGCTTGTGATAAAAATCACTATCTTTTCGGCCCGACCCGCATGTGCAAGCTGTATGCTTCAAATAGATTGCTTTATATAATGATAACACTTGGAAAGTATTTAATACTCGCCTAATTTTTAGAAAATATGGAGTAATATCATTGGAAATTACACACTGCGCTATCTTTCCCCAAACTAAACATAGTTTGTACTACCTACATAATGTTCTCGTTGCCGTGGCTATGGTGACCAATCTACTACACAGAACATAATATTATAGTGCACAAGTAGGGAATGCAATCTCGATCTCGCGAGATCTCGTTTTCGCGAGATCTCGGCCTTTCTTTGCGAGATTGAATCTCGGTCGAAAACAGGACGAGATCTCGCGAGATTAACGAGATTGTACTCGAGCACAAAAACCTCTTCGAAGCCCCAACTGACACAGTCGGACTTGCGATCTGTCGGTTTCGTTCGGTGCGGGTGAGGCGGTGGCTTGAGGTAGCGGTCGTGGGAGGTGTCTCTCAGTTTCGTTCGTGTCGTGCGTGCGTCATTGAGTTACAAGTTAATTGTAGTTCAATGGCGTGCGTGCAACAATGAGGCTCAAACAATGTTTGTGCCTTGATTGCTTGCTTCTCTGTCTTTTACAGACTCCAATTTGGCGAGTGTTCTTCTCAACTGCATGATTTAATTTCGCCAGCTCCGTTCCATCCATCACTGAACGACTGGACTGAGAGACTCCATCCGATGCTGTCGAGAGTGAGTCGAGACCGTGTGTACGGACTAAGCGAATGCTTCGTCTTTTTTGATACGGACTGCGTGGGAGTAGAACTCTCTGCCTGGGTCAGTCTTTCCTACCTATCCATTATAACTTGGGGCTTTTCAAGGCCAGAATTAACGGGTTTTTCCTAAGCAAGTGCGCTCTATTGTAGACTGCATAGTTGTGTAACATCAGGCAACTGTGTGGTCAAGTGCTGGCTTAGTTGGAACATTAAAAAAAAACATAAAAATCTATTTAAAAAAAATCGTAAAAATAAATAGTGGTTTCTCATGTTTACGCGGTTACTACTCATTAAATAAAACAACTTAAAACGGATAAAAACTCGCGATATATTCTACATTTTTAAAACTAAAACTCCACTTCCACTTTTTAACAGTCGTGATCACGGATTTAAAATGTAGAATATATCGCTAGTTTTTATCAGTTTTAAGTTGTTTTATTCGTGAAAATAAATGTTTATCTTATAGAACTTATGATTTTTATCATAATTTTTTCATAATGTATTCAAATATTGTGATTATTTGCAAAAAACACACAAAATTGTCAATCTCGCGAGATCTCGATTTGAGCGAGATCTCGCAGTATGATATTCATAATCTCGCGAGATCTCGCTTGAGCTCTAATCTCGCGAGATTTGCATTCCCTATGCACAAGTAAGTGCGAAAGGACAGATGCACTATCTTTCCCCTGACAGTAGCCTGGTACGACCGAAGATAAGTATCTTACGAGTGTACATCAGGCAGCTTAACGTTCTTTTCGATGCACGAATGATTCCGTGCTTCGGAAGGCACGTTAAGCCGTTAGTCCTGACTATGTCCTAAGTATGTCTGGTTTCCCTTGTAAGAGTTACGGAGGTCAGATGGCAATCGCTCTATTGTAATAACCAGGCTTGTCAAGTCTAGGATCATAGTCGAAGCGGACCCTGAGCTCCATACTGGATGCAATCGGGAATACGCTGGGATGAAGAAGAAGACTTATCACAAGCATATTATAGGTGACAGTAACCGCACCATCAGGCGGGCCGTAAGCTTGACCGCAACCCTCGTGGTATGAAGAAATACCTATATAATACACATTATATCAATGTGTGCCGACACACTGATTATGTGTATTTTCCTCGCCGCCGGAAAGCCATGCATAATGAACGAGCCGTATCGATCGGAGGTGATATCGTCCTTGATAACTCCGCCATTAGTTATTATTCGATACATAATTCAACAAAAACACTTTCGAATTATCGTTTTTGATGTCCCCCATTTGATGAGGTAAAAAGTATGACTGTTATGAAGTAAATTGTTTAAGATTTTAGTTTTAGGATGCACGTCGTAAGTTTAACTGGTGAGGTACTTTAAGTTCAAATTATGTTTTAACAGCAAGGTGAATTTTATTTTATTATGTCAGGATTATAATATTATAAAGTGGTACATTGTCTTAACGGTCCTTGTCATCTCAAAAAATACTGATATTAGTTTATATACTTCTTCTACTTAAATCCCAAATTAAAAGTCCACAAAATAGAAGCAAAAAAAAAATGCTCCAACAATTATTTTACCTTTGATACGTCAAACGATCGCGTGAAGGTATGCCATTTTCTCCTATTGGCTTTAGTTTTTTATTCTTCAGTAATTACTCCAGTAATGAATACTGAACTAAACACAGTATAGTTTTACTAGCTGACTTTACTACGAGTAAGATAGCCATTGTGACAGCTCTATATTATCGACATAATTATTTTCGAATTTCTCATATTATTCTCGATATCCACTCGCGTCTACCATCAGTATTCGAGCGATGTGGGATTCTGAATACACGTAATATTTTGTTTGTTTTTTTACAAAGAATATAGGACTTTGTGAACCTGGCTAGCGAAACCTGTGTGAAGTGTGAATGACTCGGGACCAAAGACGTTCTTCCACTTCCCACTAAACTCGCCCGTTTACCCCACGAGGCAGCGTCCGACTTATATATCTTATGGCGATTGACCGGCACGACATACTATTTGGACTTTCATGTACTTCAGGCAATATTTTTTGCAAAGTTGACACAATAATCTGCACAATAAAAAGCATTATCAACATTGTATTCCGTGTATCGGAAGTGTGTAGGCGACGACGGCCGGCTCGCGTGCCAAATGCAATCGAAGGTAGGCGCGTGCGCACATGTCATTAGTCTCACAAGAGTCGAGACACTACATGCGATGCTTATTGCAATAGTATCGACCATTATAATGGTCGATACACGACAAAGTATTTTATCTTCAGATGACAGAAGGCACAGTCTGTCAATTGCCTCGAGGCGGGCACTGGCTCGTCCGTTTTGGGTGTAAAAAGAAAATCAGAAGAGCTTAGTTTTAGGACTACAACTTTAGTCCCCAACTTCCCAGGACCGCTAGTCTGCAGTTACAGTATAAAACATTTTCCTCCGAAAAAAAGGGGCACGTTAATAGAAAGCCTTTTTCAATACGTTCCCACATTTTTTATAGATCTGATTTAATATTGTTTCACTCTTAAGAGCTTATTATTAACTCCTAGTCAGTCGTCGGTCTAGTGCTATTAGTACCGGGCCCTGGGTACTATTCTCGGAATAATAAAATTTGTTCGGTTTTGAGATAACTAATCCGCATTTGGCAAGCGTCGTCATAAAGCCATTACCACAGCATAGAAGTAGGAATAATACAGAAGGAGTGACGCGCGCTAAACCTGGGGCAGTGAAAACTCTACATTTTCGTAGAGTTTCGCTCAGTCGCCGTCAGTCGCGGTTTGTGACATTTCGATCGTGACGTATTGCACGTGTGCGAAAAAAAAATAAACATGCCGTCCTGCGTTGTTCCCACCTGCCGAAACAGTCCTAATCTGACAAAAAAAGAACACGGGATCACGTTTCACACGTAAGTAACCGATAATACAGCACCTTCATTTTATTATTTAATATTTAACCTCTTCTAATTTATCAAGGAAAAAACTTCACTCATTCTTACAGTGTTGCCAGTAAATGAAAAAATAGTACCCCAAATTTTTTACCATTAATATATTGTAGTAACTGATATTGCTCAAAAAAAAGGAATGTTATGAACTGTGTTGTTAAAATAAAATGGAAAACTATTTAAACGATAAAAGTCTGTAGATGCGAATAGTTGGCGCTGGCTGATTATAAATATTGTATTGACATTACCCTTCGTATTGTATTGATATCATAATTTATTATTTCGACATTACTATTGTGTTGTTAAAATGTTTGTGATATGTACTTTATTATTTGTAAAAAAGGCAGTGTTGAGTTTCTTGCTGGTAGGAAAAAAAGATCGACGTGCAAAAGTATTTTTTTTTAATTCTATTTGCTGAACGTTATTTCATTTCATTAAACTATTTCATTGACATTATTCTTTTGATTCCTTGTATTGATATCATTACATATGTATGACATTATTAATTATATCGACATAAAATTATTATTGTGTTGTTAAAATGTTTTTGATTTTTAATTACATATTTATTATTATTCTTTTATAAAAAGCAAAGTGTGAGTTTCTTGCGGCACTTCTTCTTTACAGGTAATTGACGTCGAAGTGCTGAAAGGGTAAAAAAGATTGACGAGTAAAACTTGCTTAATAAGTTATTTTATTAAAATTTTATTTTTATAATATTAAAAATATTTATATTTAATTTACTGGACTATTTTTTATTTATTAACAACTACTTATTATCGTAATGCCACAGTATCCATTTACCCCAAAAAGTTTACCCCAAAAAATTGGGAAACGGCTTGCCCGAGTTTTGACCTGGCAATAAAACGCGGGGCCGAAGTGAGGTAGGTGCGGGGGGCACGCAGCGTTTCTGGACACACCTTGGCGTTTGATTTGACAACCGAACGTTCTATCTATATTTTATTTCTTTAATCTATGTACCACAGTAACCATAAGAAAAAAGTAGGCCCTCTTGGTAAGTGCCTACTAGCACAGAAGTAAAGAAAATATTAAATGAAATGAATATACGTAGACTAGAATAAATCAAGAATTTGTATAGCAATCTTGAATACCTAAACTATTTGAAACAGTGCATTTGAATTAAAACTGGGACAATGTTTATTTGGTTTCTTAAGTAATTTACATACAAAACAAATAGTTATATTTTACTAGCCCTCCGCCCGCGGTTTTACCTGCGCGTAATCTCTTTTTTCAAATATTCCCCCTTCCCCCCTCATTTTCGGGATCAAAAGTACCCTTTGTTCACCGGGGATAGTGTAGCTTTCTTACACGATATTCACTGTGACAGATTGAAGGGGAATATATGTGATAAAGTTGTTATCCCGGAAAAACATTACATTCCCGCGGGATAACGATGTATAATTCACATGAGCACGTGCGAAATGTTAGTTCAAAATAATTCTAAAAACTCTTCTGGCTGTGTAGTGTATATCAATCTGAAATATAAATTCAGGAGCTACCATTTAGAGTCTAATGTTATTGCGAATATTTTTGTAAAAAAACAATGGATTGATATTTGTATTATTCACGGAAGTTGAATCAATGTGTATTTATCAAATGCGTGCTCAGCACTCAGACACATTAAGGAGGAGCGATTCAGGAAGAAACATTCTAAATTAATTTCAAATGGTAAACGCTAATTAGCATAATTATTGTAATTATACAATTATTTTGCTTGATACTGTACAGTGATCACAGCGGCCGATTTGCCTATTAAACAACATCGTAGAATTTTTTAATTTAGTGTATAAGTGCCGAGTGGTTTCAAGTGTCGCTTCACACGCCTGAGGTCAATGGTTTGAATCTCGGTGCGTGATTACCACAGCAAAACATCGTGAGGAAACCTTTTTTTTCGGATGCGATTATGCACCATAACCGCAGGCTAGCTAGACCTGCGGCCGTGTGTGGGACTTGGGACTAAAGCGTCCACTACCCACTAAACTCCCCCGGTTCCCCTTCACACCCGATCGGGACGAGCCGGGGCTATTGACCAGCCCATCGTGAGGAAACTTGCACAGACGAATGACTGTGTTATGATTCAGTTGTTCTAGTTCCCCTGATAAGGGTACGGAGTTCAGATGGCAGTGGCTCCAATTTAATAAATTACTCAGCAAGCGCCTTTTCACTTCACCCGTTAGAGAAATTAGGTAGCTGGTCTGAAATTGACAATCTGATAGTCTACGCCACACGGCCCGTTTCGTTTTGTGGAACAATCTCAGCAGTATTTTCTGACAATCAAATACCTTCAAGAAACGAGCGTACCTACTCTCTCTTAAAAGGCCGGCAACGCATCAGCGATCCTTTTGGTGTTATTGCTTATCATCAGGCAACCCGCTGCCGCTAGCTCGTTTGCCGTCTAGGGCAAAAATAATAATATTGGTCCTTCGAGCTGGACTTATTGCAATGTTTTATACTAAGAGGATAAAGTTTATAAACCACATTGTCGCAAAAATAAAACCATGAGTCATTGTAAACACCATACGTTGCTTGCATCCTTTTTATTTTACCTCGTAAGGAAAACATGCCTGACCTACGTTGCATCGATTAATCAATCTTATCTCAATGCAGTCAAGGTGCATTTTCAAAAAAAATTAGAACTTGATTGCATTCCATAAGAAAGAATTTTGTTCCTTTTGCGATCTTGGTACTGAGAATTTAATCGTGTTGCGTGAGGTTGACGACACCCATCCGAGTATTATACCTAGTGGCTTCTACTAGAAACAGTATTATATAGGCTAAGCCTCGGTTCCCAGGTTTGATCCCCGAGTGGGACCGAACAATAATATTCTTTGGATTTTAGATTTAGAGTCTGGAAGTTTTCGATGTTAACGCCAGTTAATTTCACTAATGTCCTTTAGCATTAAGTAGGATACTTTTTGTCCTAAGCGACAAAATCATTGAAAACAATATGTAAACTAGCAGCTGTTCTAAAGAAAGAAATATAAATTATGTATTTTGTCAGATTACTTTACATAAAATATTCATCAAACTTTAGATGTAGACTATTTATTCAATCTTTTTTACTGTATCTACTAGTGATAGTGCAAATGCCATATTTTGTGCCAAGGCAGACTGGGGTTAGCTAAGCTAGACTTGCGATGTAAGTAGATGCAGAATCAACATATTTTGTGTGTATGGGAGCCAGTAAGTACACTTGAAAGCAAATGCTCGAAGATAAGAGGATCCTAGAATGTGACGGTGTTGAGCGATGCATTTATTGTGTGGCCGCAGAGGCTAAGGATCTTCTTGCTATATAGAATATATTATCACCTTACCATGAGGTTGACCTGTTTGCCAACTCTTATGACGTTAAAAAACATAGTTTTCCTGCATAAAGTAAAAACACTATAGGTAATTAATGAATGAGGATACTCGGGCCTTAGTGCACAACTACAATTAATAAAATAACAGGACCAAGACTAACGAACTAAAACATGTTAAATAGTCTAAGATATTATTATAAAAACTGTTTGTAATTTCTGACTTTTTTATTTTATCCTTAACTATCTGAACCAGTGAACTTCGTATTACTTACCATTACCACGTACCACTAACCATATTAATCTAAACCCTAATTATGTATTTATTATTTTCCTCGTTATTTATCCATATTTTCTCATCGTTTAAACCTTCCCTGGGCTTCCACGAATATTTCAAGACTAAAATTAGTCAAATAGGTTAGCCGTTTTTTAAATTTTAGCGAGACTATCGAACAGCAATTAATTTTTTTTATATAGATAGATGTATTGTTTATGTTTTACCTTTCTGTACCTAAAATCTTCACTGCAAATGAATAAGCATAATATTAAGAGGTATCTGATCGTGTCTCCCAGTCGACTATGCCATGCCATTATTATGATTGCGTCTGAATGTTTGTGGTTTCGCTAGTAATCATCGTCTAATAACATTATTGTATTCAGACACTGCCACTTGTATCAATGCGGTATTTAATCTCAGCATCATGCTGTCCTAGTAAAATTAACTCTGACTTCATTGTATAAAACGAAGTGAAAGAATAACTTCATACGTTATTTTACCGACTAAAACTTCAATTTGAATATCTTGTACTGATGTAGATTGCGGGATTGTAAATATAATTTGCATAGTAACCTATATACCTAACGATAGAAAATAACCCTTTTTGGAGAAGACACTCCTAAGGTTAATGATATTGGCATTTTAAATTATTTCGAAATAAAGAGTTACTTATTTTATTTTTCTGTAGCATTGTATTCTACACTAGCCCAGGTTTTATTGATTTAAATAAATACCAAAAGTGTGACATAAGAATGATTGTTTATCGACATTTTAGTCACATAATATAGGTACCTACCTTAGTTCAATATTTGTGATTTACCTGCAGTAAATATTTGCCAATATGAGTTAAACCATAACTAATACTTTATCTAAAACAACGGAATGCATCGAATTATTTTCCAAAGCAACAGAAAAAACCATACCTACATAATTCTGAATAATAATAAAGTGTAAATAACTTAAAATACCAAAAAAAAAAAACCAATAACGAAGGTCATCGCATCAAGTCATCGTTTTCGTGATAAGTTTAAGTAACCACGTTCTCCAAATGTGATCATTATCATTAAACCTAATAACATTAACATTTTTGTGCAACTTGACTGCAGACTAGCAAAACCGGTGGCCGTAGGACAAGGGAACAAAGAGGTTAGTCCCACTACCCACTAAACTCCCCCGGTTTCTGCTTCTCACCTGAATGCGATAAGGCGACCAGCTGGTGCCCACCTTGTGGCGATGGACCACAAAACACGATTGATTAGCTTAGATCATTAACCCCTCATCTACATTTATTTGTTTTAACTTAATGTTTTTTGCTCAACATTATTTTAACAGTTCGTTGGTCTTACTCTCATTTAAAGATAAATTTGACTTCGATAAAGAAAACCTTTGCCCTGCGGGTATGTACCTACAGCTCATTGGTCTTATAAATTACTTTATTATTGAACTTTGATAAAAGACTACTCGAAGCGTTATTTATAATACTTACCATAAACCATGGAATCATCTAACATTAAAATTACAAATACTTTCCGCTCGTAGAATCAATTATAACATTCGTCAGCTAAGTCCACGGATAGGAATGTTGAAGTCTTTGCCTTTTTTGTAATGAGATATAAAAAAGTAAACTGTCACTAACCTCTCCCGCCGGTCAAGTTACGCGCCAATTTTTCTTTTTTATCTGTTCCATTCCTCCTGTAACTCTCTTCTAGTTTTCTCTTGTGGAAAATAGTGAATACTGTGAAACACACTATAAGAGCGCTGTACACTACGAAACAGTTATTTTCTAACGTCCACACTGTTAGTGATATCACATTCATTGTTTTTATTTTTGTTCTCGTAATTTATTTACAAACGGAACGCACATGCGTGCTCCGTCATGCCTAGACCCAGACTAAAGTTTGTTGTCGATTGTTATGTGCCAGATTGTTTTATCACTGATAATAGTTAACTCAACGAAATTGAACTCTAGAGTCATAGTGTTAAGAGCGATATAAATTTGACGCGCTGTTAAATTATTTTTGCTCGCCTAGTGTCCGGTTTATTCTTAAAGCAAAGTTGTTAGCGAGCCTTGGACTTTGTAAAAATAATTGTTTGCAAAAAATATAATAATTACGTCTAGATGGTGTATAAATAATTCTGCTAGACGTATCCTGATGTTACCAGGTAAATAATGATGAAGAATACCAGACTTTGTTTCGCTACGATAAAGTTGAAGTTGCTTTATGCGTTTGGGCGCATTATGTCCAATTCGCAAAAGGTCCAGGGCGCTCAAAATGTCCAACTCTCACAACGTCCAATTCGCATTTTGTCCAAATCTCAAATCGTCCAATTAGCAAATGGTCCAATTCTCAAATCGTCCAATTAGCAAATGGTCCAATTCTCAAATTGACCAATTCAAATAACAGTTGTTTAAATGTTTGTTATAGATGTTTTATTATAAGTAGCAGTATAATACACACATATAGGTATATTGTTTAAGCGATGATGTTAAATTATGTACTCACATACATTAATTACTACAGTACGTGATATTTTAATGTGATTATTTTTTTGTTCTTTTTCAACAGCGATATTATTATTATTTTTAAATAGGTACTAAGTAGGTACCCATATTTATGTTGATTTAAATTGTATAAAAAGGTTAAATACTTAGGTATTTACATAATTTACATACATCAAAATTAAAACATTTGTGTGATTTTTAGTTCATTTATTGTACTTAAATAATACCGATATTATGATTGAACCAGAACAGCTATCCCAAATTATTAATACTGATGTATATTTTTTTCGAATAAAAGTGTTGATTATAAATTATATATGCTTTTCACTCTCAAGTTGGGTGTTACCAAAACATCAACCACCCTTAGAATATGGACCACCCCCTAATTGCGAACTGGACCAGTTGCGAACTGGACCAATTGCGAACTGGACCAGTTGCGAACTGGACCAATTGCGAACTGGACCAATTGCGAACTGGACTAATTGCGAACTGGACCAATTGAGAATTTGACAGTTGGACATTTTGCGAATTGGACATAATGCGCCCAACCGGCTTTATGTAGTTTTGTGCTAAACCTCCGCCTTTCTTTAAAAAAATATCAAGAAATTATCATCGAGTTAAAATATCTAAATAGTAAATACCCTTATAATAAAGCTGAGAAGCATATGGGCGGATGTGCAGATTGGGCAAAATTTTTTTATTGGATAACCAAGAAAAGCGCTTTTTTCTCTTTCGATACCACTGAGAGCTGTATTTCTATCCCTTTTCTGGGCTAAGATAATTTCGTGCATAATGTCGGTTCTAACAGCTTTTCTAAAATCATTAGAACCTTAAGGTTTTATTTTCACTTCCATCTCTCTGCGTCTACATTGCTGTATCTTTCTTTTGGTGGATTGTTAGTTTGGCCCTTATGCCTAAAAAATTTATTCGCACAAAGGCTATGTAAAAAGAGTTACGCCTTTTTGGTCCAAACAGTGATTTAAAATATTCATCTTATCTAAACTTCCGACATTATGCATCTAAGATTCCTTTAAATAACATTAAAACGGTTGCAGATATACGGCTTTATGCCTTTTGTTTTAGTAACTTTGTGAATGCATTGGTGGGCCAATGTGAAAATAAATCGTTATGGATGTGAACTACTCAAAATATGGCGCCAAAAAATTAGCGACATCGGGCATTATCCATTGGTCACGGCGTGTCCAATGACTGACACTAAATCAGTTTAAGTGTAATGAGATACATTGTGATTGGTCTTTGCGCGATCCTATGTCTGGCCGCCTCTCCCTTTGCTCCTTGCACGCATTGTTTCTGTTTATTTACTTACATTTCGGTGTTTTTGTTTTACCTTCGGTAACTACAGATTAATTATTAAATAGTTACCCTTCGGTCTGTTGGTGTTTTGTTAACTGATCAGTAGTGAGTGATTAAAAGTGGAGTTTTAGTTGTAATTTAATGATGGACGACAAAAGTGAAGTAAGGTAAAGTCACCAGTCATGGACAGTTTAAGGAAACATTTTTTGGTTTTTCTTTGTAGTTGGTTCATTTTTCAACACCACATTCTTTTGGATTTGAAGGTAAATAAAATGTTCTTTTCTCAGTCATTATTCAATGTTCAGTTTCAGTTAAATGATTAGTAAAATAAAATATTATTAAAAAATAACACTCCTACTCAGGCATGGTCGAAGTAAATGATCCAATGCCGGACCTCCAATTATGGACATCAATAATTATCCATCCATGCCTCGGGGTTTTTTGGTGGCAATAATTCGAATTCTCTTTCATGTTCAGGTTCTGAAGTATGGGAGATAGGTTGATCACTCCATGATAGTTGCGGCAAATGTCTTAGGTAGTTGCACGTGTCTTCACTCTTGGTTCACAAAAATGGAGCTTTGTCACCCCTACGTTTGACACGCATGCCCCACCAAACCATCACAGATGCTGGGTAGTGACCTTTTTCTACCATCGGAATTATCCTAGTAGCTTTTTGGGAGTTGTGTACATGCCCTGTCATTTTGACTATGATTTTTTTCTTCAACCGTGAAAAATCTCACCTGAAAAAAGAATTCCTCCATGGTCACCGCGCGTGGCGTGTCTCTGCAACAACTTTCGTTTGAGACGAAAGGGTGCAGTCAACAGATGACCTGTCCTTTTTCGATAAGCCCTATGGTATTATTTTATAATACGAGATAAATATTCCTAGAGGAAATTTTCATTTTCCCAGCAATGATTTTCTGCTGACGGATTACTCAGACTCAAATACTCTTAAATAAATTGGGACAGAACTTATGGTAAGACTAGATAACGGCAGATCTTCAGACATATTCCGGGCCAAAGAGAAAAAGCCCTCTTTTACGAAATCCGTTTCTTATTGTATCTATGGAAATATTTCGTGAAGCTGCCTTAAAGTTAGGAGCAAGCGGCTCTCTTTTCATTGCTCTATTTTGCAATTCTTTACTCGGTTTCTCTTACTTCTTCGATAGTCTTGGCCATTTGTTCTTGTGTGTACTCGATTTGGACCTATTAGGATGAAAATGTTTTTTTGTATTGGGAATGTGTGAGCCTATTATGTACATCTAGTCATGGACAGAATTTCTAATATGTCCATTATTGGATAGAGTAATAATTTACTGCTGATTTATATTAGAAACTGTAAAATATACTTCAGTAAGCAGACGTATGACGTATTAAAGAAAACAAAAACAATGAAATCCTCTTTATGGACACTCTGTCCATGATTTGGTGTACGTGCTTAAATAATATCCAGTAACGGACACCGGTAAAATTTAGGATTAGAATGCTAATGTAATTTCGGTTATAACATAAAAATAATGTATTACCACTATTTATAAATCATTAAATGTCGTGAAATCCAACGACGATACACCTGACACAAAATAAAACGTTAAGTGTAACTTATAGGGCGTCGCGATTCTTATAAGAAATTAAGATTCCCGACACTTAATAGGTAATACCGCGTTACTAACAACCGTAAAACACCGGCATGGAAATGACTATCGGCTGTCAAACAGTTGGTATGGGAGCTTAAATACTGGCACAACGGATTTATGTTTTGACTAAATATAACCGCCGCCCGCGGTTTCACCCTCGTGATTCCCGTTCCCGTGGGATTTGATCAAAATCCTTTCTTGCGGATGCCTACGTCATAACATCTACCTGCATGCCAAATTTCAGGCCGATCCGTTCAGTAGTTTGGGCTGTGCGTTGATAGATCACTATGTCAGTCAGTCACCTTTGAGTTTTAATATATTTACATTTGAAAAGAAAAACCAGATTGCTTAATTTTAATTGTTAATTATAAACTGTCCATGGCTGGTCCGCGTCCATCATAGGTGCCTTTACTTTAAGTATATTCAAAATACTTATATCTGATCTTTATAACCTTTATCTTGACGCTTACCTAATAATCAAGCGTGTTTATTTATCGGTATTAATAAAATAAGTAAAAAAACTACAGAAGTGTGTGTGTGTATAACTAAGCATGGGTAAAAAGTCTAGTCAATTAAGAGATGTCCGACTTTTTGCCAAAAAAACCCAGTTAATAAATGAACACTTTAAGTCGCATTTGCAGTTTCGTCTTGTTAAGTTTTAATAGATATTGATTTATTGTCTAGGCATTACGTTATATTTGGACATACACCTCACATTAAATCACATTTAATTACCTAAATTGAAGGCATAAAGCCGTATGGGCATATACTAATTAATTGAATAAATACATTGAATAATTTTAGTGGCATAAAGGCGGATATCATAATTTTTTTTAAATAAGGTAATTTTTCACTGTTTAGAAACATTGTTTTTAAACTTTAATTATAAAGCTAGGAAAGTTACTTATTTAGCTAAATAAATGCAAAGAAATCATTTACGTATTGTTTGTACTTATTAAAATATTTGCCGATAAAATTTAATTATTATTTTACGCTCTCCTGTAAAGTTGGCAAAACCGACATCCGCCCTAATGCTTCTAAGCTCTAGAATTATGTAATGAAATAATTATTACATAAGTTCCAGTATAATTAAAGTAAGTTAATACCTGGTACAGATTTTTATTAAAATGCAGGTGAAACCGCGGGCGGAAGGCTAGTTTATTATTTATAGAAGACAGGTTTATTATTTATTTATAGAAGACAGCTGTTTTTTACTTAAAGTCAGTTTCTGAACTAACACTAAGTTTACGTAGGTACTTAAAGGTTAACAACCTGTACGGCTTCTATTGAAGGATTTGAAGGACAATCTACTAGGAAACATTGCGCATTCAGTTATTAGTGTAATTACCTTGACCTACGTGCCTAGGATCGTTGGTTCGAATCCCTCGCACAACAAAAATTCATAAGATTTTTTCTTTCGCGTTTATTTTGGTCCTTCATGGTTTTTTGTTATTGTAACACAACTCATTAAGCTACTTTGAAATGAGATCAAGAATACTTACTCAATTTAAAATGTCTATGTTTGGGCCATGTACCTATTAGGTCACGCGTTTCTAGTTTATGCCGATAAGGAAACATCCCTCGCCCCCATTCCTGGAGATACGGAATCAAACTCTGACCCGGGAATTGGCACAAGGTCACAACACAGTTATCTCGGTAATAATACATGAGATGAGTGTAGAAGGAGAACAATGTGTAAACATTTGTTTCGACTGAGAAGAAATAGACACAGGACTTTTGTGTACGAATTTATTTATTTATTTACAAAAAAACTACACTAACATCACAGGTAACATAACTTAATGCGATAGCGTGGCCATCCTTATTCTAATTCCTTTAAATTAATAATATATAAAGTACATATTGCGAATTCCCTCAGAAAAAGTGAAAATATCAATTTTCTCATGTACCTACCGTATTTAACACCTTACTCGTAGGCGCACGGACCAGGGGCACACCCGTGACACTCTCTGTACGTGAGAGTTCGAGCGCCAGCGACCTTGAGCCAGACCGTTTTTACGCTAGGGTTGATGATACCGAAATGCCTACAAATCTAAGCCGAAATGGAATTTAGATTTGTGGCAAAGGAGATTACATAGTATGTTAGGAAATACAAACTTGTGCAAGGACATGGGTTTGATTTATAATAAGTTTTTGTAATCTATAAATTACTTAATTATATTAGGTAGGTAGGTAGATCATAAATTGCAACTTATAAACTATATTTACTGTTATTTATAATTAGTTTTTTAATCTTTAACATGTAAATAAGGGAAAGGTTTGATTTAATTTTAATTTATTTATTGTAAATTTTACCTACTTGCGAGTTTACGAGTTTAATCGTCTGAAATCCTTGTTTTCAGAGCTTTTTGTTACAATTAAAATTTCGTATATTTTAAATTTTAAAATAGGTAGTTGATAAATTTATATTTTATTTAAAATTCAAACAGCCATAAACACAACAATTAAATAACGCCCGTCCGGCATGATTTTGCGTCGCGTAGTCAGTCCGTGCAATCAATATCCGACAAGCGAGCGGCGAGCGAAAGTAGATATAAGACCCTTAGCCGGTTCAGTCCGGAGACTGAAGGCTGCACTCCCCGACCGCCGCACGCACCCCCGCCCGCGTCTAGGTCACGCACACAGCGCCCCGAGCGATTTTACGAGCACACATGCTTGAGTGTCGCTTCTTTACTTTAGTATATATTCTGTGCCAGGGGCGTCTTTGCCAGCAGAGAAATAGCGGGCAGACGAGCTTACGGCACACCAATGGTAAGTGATTACCGTCACCCATAGACATCTGCAACACCGGAAGAATCACAAATGCACTTCCGGTATTAAAGGAGGGAATGCGCTTCTTTTCTTGAAGATTTGCAAGTCGTAATTTGAGATATCTACCATTTATGTAGTAGTAGCTGATACTAATATTAATGTTTTGACGGCCTCCGTGGAACAGTGGCTTAGATTCCGATCCGATTGGTGGGACTTCTTCAGAGCCCCACTGGCTAGCTAAAATCCCCACATTGTGAAATCTGCCGCCATAACAGCTCTGGCTGTGTTCCGGCAGTGTTAAGGTGGGAGCCAGTACACTTGAAATCAGAGGCTCGAAGATCAGATGAGCCTACAGTCTGGCAGCACATTGAGCGACGCTTCCTGGTGAATGGAATAGACCGTCGACCGCAGTGGCCGCTTACCATCAGGTGGGCTGCGTGTCTGTCTGCCAAGCCAAATGATGTACATAGTATAAAAAAGGTGGGCTGCGTATGTCTGTAAACTGACTAAGTATTAAAAAAAAATGTCCAGGGAAAAGTCCTCAATTATCGTCAAGATTATGGGGACTGGCTTTATCATCACGTTTGCCATATGCGGATTGGTGATCACAAACCCGAGCCGCGTCCGTAAATTTTTCTCGATCCGGGAATCAAACCTAGGGCCCCGAGATCATGGCAAGGTTGTTAAACCACTAGACCATCGAGCTTATACATACTTTAGGGTTATTCCACAAATTAAGTTAAAAACAATACATTGTTATTACTCGTTTAACCGAGTTTGTAACTGGGTCATTTGATAACTGAATAATTATAAAAAATAAGTACCTTATTTACATAGGACCGTCGAGTTCTAATTTGTTTATTGTAGTTTGGTAGCTGAAGAGTGGTAAAGGAATGAAATTCCAGAAAAATAAGGTATACTTCTTAGCGGCTAAGGCTAGTACAAGATTTTCTAAATAAAACATTTTTTTTTATACTAAGTCAGTTTGCAGACAGGCACGCAGCCCACCTGATGGTAAACGGCCACTGCGGCTTATTCCATTGAGGGACACTTCACCAGAAAGCGTCGCTCAATGTGCTGCCAGACTGTAGACTCATTTGATCTTCGAGCCTTTGATTTCAAGTGCACTGGCTCCCACATTAATACTGCCGGAACACAGCCAGAGCTATTATGGCGGCAGATTTCACCTGTGGGGCAGGTAACTAGCCAGTCGGGCTCTGATAAAGCCCTACCATCAACCAGACCCTAGGCGGGAATCGAACCCACGACTTCCGGGTTTTATATCCGATTTTTTAATTATCTTACGATGATGGAGGGTCTTCCTTACTACACAAGGCTAAGGGACTGTTCATCACTGACAGATAAATAAGTTCGTGATAATTTATCTTTTAGATAAATTCGACGGCCCCCCCGAATAAACGTGCAAAGGAAATTCATCAACTTTTCAGGAGAAATTAAAAACGTAAAAATGTGAATATTTCAACGTGGTATTTAAATATGCCTATACAATGTATGACGAAATCAAAGAAAAAAAATTAGGTATTAGTATAAGTCACAACAATATGGAAAATATTTATAGTTTTCATGTAATTCGGAAAAAATCCTTTTTAAATTATATTCTAGTGTAGTAGAAACATTTCTGATCGAGTAATAGTCCTTTGCACGTTTATTCGTGTGAATAGGCAAGAAATATATAAGTGTTAGTGCACTGTACACCGCAAGCCTGACCGGCTGTTTGAACGTGCAATGTCAATTCGCAAAACTCCCCGCACCCCTCCATAACGTGCAATGAATGATTGCGATAGTTTTTACTTTTGCTTTTCACACGAAGAAACGTGTAAACGACATAACATTAATAATCGTGTATATGTCGTGGCCATATCGTTGAATTGCTCACTTCATGAAATGCCCGACCATTTCGTGAAATGGTTGCATTTCATGATGTGGCCAACTCAATTTGGCCAGATCGTTAAATCGTCTACGTTTCACGATTTTGTCATCCACGTTTGGCCGGATCGTGAAAAAACAAAGTTGTCGCAAATATTTCAGAATGAAAAAAACCTATCGGAGGCGGAAATCGACTCGGATGGATATAGGTTAGAAGGCTAAGGCGGGAGCTCTGCTCCCGCCTTAGCCTTCGTGGTTATTTTTTTTTTATAAGCCCGATGAAATCCCAAAAATCGATGATGTCCAAATTTACAGTGAAAACATTAAAAATAAAAAGAGTCAATTCAGCCACTGTGTCCGAATATAACGTGTCCGAATCTTCAATCAAACATGTCAAGACACATTCATTTTTAGTATTATTCCGTCCGCGGCTCAGAACATATGGTCCGCGGACGCCATCTTTTACACAGAAACAAAGCGCTTGCAGCGCCTCTACCGGCACTTAATGTAACTATTTTACGATATTATCAAAATAATCTTGACCACATCATGAAGTAGTCGCCCGTATAGCTGCCCAAATCGAGAAACGATTTTCAATCATCGATCTGACCAAACCACATCATGACAGTTGACCATTTCACGAAATGCAACCATTTCACGAAATGATCGAGCATTTCATGAAATTATCAATTCTACGATATGGCCACGACATATATACCTTGACTGCAAGGTTTAATACACCAATATTCGGGTAATGTTTTTACATGTTTTTTCCCTAGAATAACCATATTTGAAACTATATCTTCGGTGTTTATTGTTAAAAAATTACCAAAAAATTCAAGAAGGTGCAGGACTTCGTCCCGCATCCAAAGAAGCAAAAAAAAATTTTTTGTGCTATAGCTCTTGCACGTTTATTCGGGGGGGGCCGTCGAATTTATCTATATAAAATTATACATACCTGTATTTTTTAGCAATTTTAAAAGAAATTATTCCTTTTTATCTGTAGATAAATAATCACATGTCATATCGTGTCAGCGGTGAAAGTAGCCCTAACAGTTCTTTGAAAATTATTCATATAACAAGTTTTTTTAATAAATTAGCCACTTAAAAGTAAGTCTGCGAATCAATTTATTGTAATGCGAGGATGAACGGTAAGGGGCAGCGCAGACGGCACACTTTTTGTGCGAAAGAGTCTGCCGCGGATTTTTCACAGACTCAACGCACAAAAAGTCTGTCGCGGATTTTTCACAGACTCAACGCACACGACGCACATCTTCGATCATTTTGTCGGCAGAACTGTAGGGACGTAGACGCTATGAAAATCGTGCAGAGATTAAAGATCGCGAAGTATTATTTTGTACTTGATGTAACAGACAGAAAAAGACGAAGAAAATTTTGGGTACATCCTATACTTTCGGAAAGATTACTGAAGGGAGAGTTCTATATTAAACATTCAATTCTGAACAACACCGGATTTTTTTTTAAGTTTTATAAAATGTCGGTTACTACATAATATGATGAGTTGCTATTTATTTTAAGACCTGCTTTGACTCATTCAGACACAACAATGAGGAAGTTAATAATAAATAGGTAATAAATATCTCTGGACATTATTCACACAGCGCCATCTAGCCCCAAACTAAACATTAGCTTGTGCTATGGGTGCTAGACAACGGATAAACATTACTTATATACTTTTTTTTTGTAAATACATACATAATATACATAGAAACACCCAAACCGATACAAACAGACATGTTCATGCACACAAATGTTTGTACCGTGCGGGGATCGAACCCGCGACCTGTGGTGTAATAGCCGACTTCTCAACCATTACACCTAATGGCTCGTCAAATTAGTATTTCGGTTAAAGAAACTTTATTCTCAAAAAGAAATTACATAAACACTTACATGAGAACATTAAAATTTATAATAAAACAAATTATCCGGCAACAAAAAATAAATAAATAAATAAATAAATAATAATAATAATACTACCAATTACACAGAGCAATCACTAGTTACAATTTGTTTACAAAAATTTTCTTATACAGAATATTACCAAGAAACAAGTTTTAATGTTTAAACTCACTGCGGACCGAGTTTTAATGATTTTACATAATATATGTATTAATATCTATATTCTGCCATAGAAGTATCATAAATTATTGGTCTATTTTGTATTTCATTAATTAGCATCGTTACATCGATGTCTGGCGCCATAATAGATCGCATACGTACCTACGTTACGTCCCACCACTAGATTGCAGACTAAAATGTACGCCAATGTGCGCCGTCTGCGTTAGCCCGTGTTGAAGCAAACGTTCCATTTTTTTCGCACACTTTTTGTGTGGAGCGGTGTGGCGCGGCGCGGCGCGGTCTGCCGGAATCACACGGATTTTGTGCGCGCCGGACTTTTTTGCGCGTCGTCTGCGTTACTCCATACAGTTGCATACGTTCTATTTTCGCAGACTAAAAAGTCTGTCACGGATAGTCTGTCGTCTGCGCTGCCGCTAAAACACGCAAGTGGGCCAAGGAATCCTAGATCGGTTCCGTGACCACAATCTTAATAACCAGTCGTGGAAACAATCAATAAATAATACCTACAACGAATACGAAATTAGATAGTATAGCAACGTACATTACCTACCAGTATTTATCTTACAACCATATATTGGGGAAGTCCGAAACTAAAAACTTTTATTATTTTAGTACAGCAGCGGCAATACCCTTAGAGTAGAACATATGGAGATGCCCTATTGATCTATACAAAAAATTGCTTATATGAATATACATCGAATCGACACTTGCCTTACAAATATATACTTATCTCTTTTCATCTAAGTGATTGTTGCGTATGAAAAAAGAGACAGATATCTGTGCATTGTACCCATTTTGGCAACACTTTTTAGTGACGTCACACAGTTTTTGACGCGTGCCGGTTTCGCCATATTGTGTTCCAGCTAGTGATGTGGCACAATATTTTTATGTATCGATACGTTTTCGATAGTTATATTCTGCAATGGTATATTTCTGCAGATCTTCTGTAAGTGAAACATTAAAGAAGAAATAGATAGAGTTAATAGGTGGGGAAAATATAAATCCGCGACATAAAATAAGGCACGTTTGCTCGCTACACTTCAACGAATACTGGTTTTACAGAACTCTCGACATAACAAGATTACGTGATGGTAGTATGAAACAGTACAGTATCTTCACTTTATCTTCTGTTTAGGATTTTTGGAAAAATGTAATAGGTTTATTAACCATGTAAAGTTGAAATTTCCATTATAATATATATAACTAACCTATTGTTACATTAAGGCACTGCATCATCATTATTTTGTGATAGGAAAATAAGAAACTATTTATAGATTTCTAACAAAATATGTGCATTTATGATCGACACGTAAACTTGTATCGATAAATATATCGATATACAATATTGGTTGCACTACGGTCGGGCGCTATCATTGGTGGCGCCATTTTGTGTTCCAACTTTAGGTATACACGTTTTGTACCTACTTAGGGCATCTCCATGTGTTCTACTCTAAGGCAATACCTCGTCGCTAGCCTGCGGTTATGGCGCGTAAATGCGTTCTCCTCCGCAAAAAAAAAAAGTAATTGTAAAGGTGTGTTCGTTGGACGAGCATTAGTGTTTGTTCAGAGTACGAGTACTTACTGCCTGAATAAATATTTGTTTAACAATCTTTAGTCTTCAAACGATGACCGCAAATCTATATTTATTATAACAAATATTTATTTTACTTAATTATATATTCATAACGTTTGTCAGGTGTCTTTGCCTGGTAGGTTCTACTTTTCGAAGCATCAGCAAAAATGTTATAAAAAGTCAATAGGTACACTTAATAACAAATTTAATGTGAAGTAACATGGACTCAAACAAAAACCCATTCAAATCATTTACATTTTGTGGTTACACAATAAAAAAAACATTTACGTATTATTTAGCCAACTAGCCTTCCGCGAGCGGTTTCACCCGCGCGTTTTTTCTTTTTTCAAATATCCCCCCTTCCCCCACATTTCGGGATCAAAAGTACCCTATGTTTACCGGGGATAGTGTAGCTTTCCAACAGTGAAAGAATTATTCAAATCGGTTCAGAATTCCGAGCCTATTCTTCAATACAAACAAACAAACAATCAAATCTTTCCTCTTTATAATATTAGTATATTATGAATAACTAGTTGTCAGGTAATCGAGTGCCTATTAAGTACCCTAGTAAAGAGCTAACCAAGTTTTTAACTGTACTTCTTTAGGGTTTAATCGAATCTTCGAGTTAAACTTGTAAGTAATCTAGAGCTAACTATGACCATTTATCTGACAGCTGCACCTACAGTTGTAGAATGCAGCTTGATTGCGCGATTCCAAGCCATGATAGGATCCAGTGTGCAAATTAGTCTGTAATGTACCTATAGCTAGGTACAAACTTTGATCCGTAATGGATCTATTCATACTTATTACAAGTCGGCGGGGGCAGAGTTGGGGGGGATTGTTCCTAACGGACCACCTAACCAACCACCTAGGTGGTTGAATTGGGTTGTCCGTTAGGTATATTTTAAACTAACCAGCCACCTGTTTTTTTATGTGGTCGGTTCGGAATATTTGCAAAGTTAATTTTTAAATAACTCCGCTAAGGTGGATTATTCCCGACTGCCTCTACCAAATCTGCCCCAAGTAGGGGCAGTTAAAACTTTTTAGTCGCATCTGCCCCTACTGGGGGCAGACGGAACTAGTTTAGGTTCCGTCTGCCCCCACTAGGGGCAGATGCGACTAAAAAAGTTTCGACTGCCCCTACTGGGGGCAGATTTGGTAGGGGCAGTCGGGAATAATCCGCTAAGGTGCTAAGGTCATGTAGCCCTGGTACCATTATTCCAGTATCCGTATCATATTTTTGGCCTCAATAGTCCAGTGGCCGGCACTTGGGGCTTGGAGAGCCTCCGTCCGTTTTGCCTGGACACGGCAGCGCCACCTCCTCCAAGCTGGGTCGCTCCCAATTCTGGAAAACAAATGAATGTCGGAAAAACAAATTAATGAAGAATGTTAACTATTTTTGATTATTAGCACTCCATATTCTTTGTAAAAAATAAAAAATACTAGTGAAAGAATTACTTCGATACGTCAATTAGTTTCCGATTTAGAAGTAAAACAAGTTGTAACCGCACGCGCGGGCTGCCGGTGCCGGTGTGACGTCATAGTACAACTCGCTCAGTCCGCTAGCGTTCGGCGCCCGTGCCGTCGAAATTAAACCTAAATACTTTTAAAAATGTCCAATCTAAATACTAGGAAATCATGTGGTGTGCCTAAATGTAAAAATACAACTACCAATTCGCAGGAAAAGTTGTTTTTTATAGTTCCAAAGGACGTTGAGGCTCCTCGCTTCGACGATGTAGCCACATAAGGCCACATTAAAAATCCTAGTATGTTTACAGCCGCCTCTGCTGGCGGCACAATCTTCGCAGGTTACATTTAAAACTTCTTGATCCTTATCAGTTTAGAATGCAATGATAAGGTGTGGTACGTATGCGGTGTTCTGGCGTGATTCTACATTACATACATCACCTAGGTAGGTCTTTTTATTTGAACATGACTAATAGCATCATCGCCATAGCTGTCTCTTGCTGAACTGAAATAAGCTTCTTTTAAAAATAAATGGCCTTACGTATTTTGTAAGTAAAAAAAAATACAACACTATATTTACTTACATCTTATGAGCGCTTACGCACTACGTCCGATCCGAATCCGATCCGTCTCCGTGAAATCAAAATCACAAAGACATTCGGATGACGGATCTAGTTCGTATCACTAGAAATACTCCGGACCGTTATTTCACGGAGACGGATTGGATTCGGATCGGATAGTGCGTTACCTTACCTAGGTACTATCCTAGTTCCTACTAATATTATAAACGCGAAAGTTTGTGAGTGTGTGTGTGTGTTTACTTGTTATCTACTACTGAATGGATCTGGACGAAGTCTGGAATAACATAATATAGGTAGGTAGGCTACTTTTAATCCTGGGAAAATGTACAGTTCCCGAGGGAAACGGGGGCGAAGCTGCTGGCGGAAGCTAGTTTGCAATATATATATATCAATGTACCTATGTAGGTATGTATTTATTTAAATTTACTAAGAAGAGCGGTACCTATATGTACATACGTACCTACTTACCTATAGTTACAAAACTATAATACCTACATTTATTTGTTGTCTATAACAGAAACATTGAATGGTAGGTAGATACTTTTACTATTTGATATTCCTCGCATTTCGGCGGCAACGAAATCACTACCTATTTGTTGTTAAATAATGCGCAACCATTAATCCATCTATTTTAGGTAGATTATATTATCCGATTGCCCTTTTTCGTCAATATTATTAATTGAATAATATTTACTAAATACTGCACAAGCCAAGCGCAAGCTATGCAACTTGTACTAAGCCGGGCTCGGCCCGCGCGGCGGGTTGTGATGTGACGTCACAAGCGGTCACGTGACTGTTAGCGGGACTCGATATTTTTCGAAACTTTGAATGCCTATAGAATCAAAACTACTAGGTATTTTTGACTACAACAAAAACTAGTGTATTTGTATACATACAGGCATTACTGAGACAAAATTTCAAGCGATTTGGCATACCTAGTAACATTCTCCATTAAGTTATTATACCTTTTTAAATTAGTTGGCTTATACTAAATTCAGGGACCACGGGGAAAATGATTCCCCGTGGTACCTTCCAGGGACTATCACAGGGACCACGGGGAATAAAGGCCCCCGCATCCTTGCCGCAACCCGGAATCGACGCACCTGGGCTAGAACTAGGGCATCGAATTGCGGTACCTGTGCGGTAAGCTCCGTAAAGTGACATTGACCTTATCACCCCATGGCACCCGGGTCCTGAAGCCCCACGTTGGGGAGGACCCGTCCGAGGGCTGCAGTGGTGGCTTTTCTGACCCGTGGAACACCAAAGTGGTTCACCTAGGTGTTCCACGGTTAACTTTTTGTACCTGTGGATCATCTAGGTGTTCTGCTATTCAAAAGAATGAACCCGTATTTCAGCTATCTGTTAAAATACAAGTCATCCTAAATAATTCAAAAACTAATACAACAAAACACATGAATATCAGGAAAACAAAATGAATGTCACGAAAACAAATGAATGTCGGGAAAACAGGTGAAGGTAGAAAAACATGAACCAATGAACACCGCAAAAACCAGATACCTGTGTTTTAACAAGACCGCCGCGTCCGCACCGAGAAATAACCTCAACAATATTAAAATACATACCTGCGAAAGAGATACCAAGAATTCTTGCCAATGCGAAAGTATTGAAAGGACTGACAACCTAAGGTACCTGGGAGTTGTAGTAGATGAAAATCTCAACTTTAAACAGCACATAGCCGTTATGTCGGGACGTGTAAGAAAAGTCATACATGTCATGAGAAATCTTCGAGACTCAGCAGACGGAAAAACGTTAAAAATGGTCTACTTGACACTGTGCCAATCGCTAATCAATTACTGTGTCCTTGCTTGGGGAGGAACGTCTCGAACATCTCTTATCCTGTTGGAACGAGCACAAAGAGCGGTTTTGAAGGTAGCCCTCTTCAAACCAATGCTGTATCCTACCACGTCCCTATATGAAGAGGCTGAAGTGCTCAGTGTCAGAAAATTATTTCTAGTACGAGCAATAGAACATACTCACAAAGCACTCATTACATCTAGGGAATACAAAAAGATGCTGAAGGGAAGGGTTTTTAAAATCCCAACCCTACCCACAAAGACGTCCTTTTCCCATCGTTTCAGTCGATTCTTGTTCCCCTATGTTTACAATAAGATGGCCAAACTTTTCGATTTCAAAAATCTCTCTGTTCGGGACACAAAAAGCCTAATAACTAAGATGATTTTGAAATGGACATTATAATGAAACAGAAGAATTCTTTAAAGTGATTAACTAACATTCATTTAACCACGCACTCACACACGCAGGTATACCAACACACACTCACATTCATCCACACGCTCTACAATACACACACACTTACACATCACTTTACACACACAAAACCCCTATCTTATAATCAATAGGTATTTCTTGTTTCATATATATTATTGTTATTAGTTATTAATTGTTAATATTATTTCCTACTTGTCATCATAATCATACGTGTTAGTTTTTGCTGTACTTGTGCCGAAATTTCATAACTGTAAACCGTAAATTATCCTCACAGGACAGGCTTAGCCTAGTGTGAGGACCCGTAAAAATGTAATTTTAGGAAATGTTTTTTATGGAATATTACATTGTCTAGTGACATTCATTTGTTTTCGTGACATTCATTTGTTTTCCTGATATTAATGTGTTTTATTTATTGTATTAGTTTTGAATTATTTAGGATGATTTGTATTTTACCAGATAGCTGAACCACCTAGGTGGTTTGTTAGGAATAAAATTCCTAACCGACCACCTAGAAAAAACAGGTGGTTCGTTAGGAATAAAATTCCTAACCGACCACCTAGGTGGTTGGTTAGGTGGTCCGTTAGGAATAAAATTCCTATAAGCGACCACCTAGGTGGTCGGTTTGGGTGGTCCGTTAGGAACAATCCGTTGGGAGCGGACAGCGGGAATGAACCGTTCATTCCCGTTCGTCCCACCAAGCTTCGTCCCACCAGTGAGACGAACGGGAATTCATTATAATATTCAATTTTTATTCCGGTTCGTCCCTCCAGTTCAGTGGGAAGAACGGGAAGTGAAAATAAGGGTAGGCGCAAATTGTCAAATTCGCATTTTGTCAAGCGGTCGCAAACGGTCAAATACGCAAATTATCAAATTGCCAAATTCGCAAATCGTCAAATACGAAAAATGACAAATTCTAAACAGAACATTCTGAAAAATTGACGTTCGTCCCACTGGGTGGGACACAAAAACTTGGTGGGACGGACGGGAATGAACCAACGGGTTATTCCTAGCCATCCCACCTGGGTGGGAAAAGTGTTTTTTTTTTCACTCTTCCCACCCGAGTGGGATAAGTGGACTCTTCCCACCCAGGGATAAGTGGAACGTAGAGGGCTATGAAGATTTTTGTATGGAGCCTGACTTAGTGGTCCCGCCGTTTGTCCCCCGGGTAGGCCGAACTTGGTGGGACGAACGGGAATAAACCGAATGAACCTCTCATAAAAGCTATGTTTGTATATAACCTCCTCCCAACATCAAAAATAAAACAAAAAATTAAAATGAAAAAATTTATCACAAAAAGAATAAAAAACGTTACAAAAATTTGCACAACCGGAACAATCGAATTGCGGCGGCGACAGCAAGTACACTAGCCGTCGAGCCGAAACAAATGGATTGAAGGCACTAGAATTTCCTCACTACCAATGGTCCAAGACCGCGGTCTAGCAGCGACGGCGGCGCTTCCTACGACGGCGGCAGCTGCGCCGGCGGCGGCGGCGGCTGCGGCTGCGGCGGCGGCGGCGGCGGCAGCTGCGGCGGCGGCGCTTCTTGCGGCGGCAGCTGCGGCGGCGGCGCTTCCTACGGCGGCGCTGAAACATTTATTCGTCAATGACAATGACGTTCAATATAAAACTAGACACCCAATCTCTAAGAAAAAATCCTCAAAAAACGTCCGAGTGGCTTTGACACTGATGACATTAACACATTCGTTCAAATTAACACCTTATCTCGTGGCATTTAGTGTTTAATGTTAATTGTATACAACTAAACGAAAACTCTGCCCAATAGTCGGGTGGGCAGACTTTTGCTTCGGACAATATTTGAGCGTGATTGTGAGTCTAGTTTTTTAATTGAACGTCATTGGTCAATGATTATTATTTGAAAACAAGAGGAACATCAACCATCAACCCGACGCGAGTGGCGGAGGAGGGTAAAGGGTTGAAGAGGTCTGTGAATGATTTGGATACTAAATGGCTTAGAGCCATGCAACACTGGCGGATTGCAAGCGTTTCCAAAGCGGAGCTGTCGCGCTGCGCGGCGGCAACGTCGCGACTGCGCAGCGAATAAATACGTTGCAGACACGCAACGACTTTGCCGCGGAACGGCGACTTCGCCGCCGCGCACACGCGGCGTGTTTGCTGACAATGAAATGCAATCCGCCAGCGTGGCAGGCCTGTTAAGAAGAAAGGCCTCCCTTATTACACTTAAAAAGTATAATTAGATAAATGAACTACCTATACTATGATCGTAATTTTAAAACGACTAGCACGCCACATCCGAGCACCTAAGACTTACTCGGATACGCCGAAAAATAGCATATAGTTGGCGGATACGTCGATAAAATGGAAGGACAATCAAATTGTGTTGAAATTTTTGCCAGGGAGTGAAATTTTGTCTGGATCAATCTTCCCTAACCATTATAACTTGGTGTTCTACAAGGCCAGAATCATCATAATATCACTCGTAGACCGCATCATTCTTTAACAAAATCGGGTAAATATAAATAAAATGAATTGCTGTGCGTTAGTCTCGCTAAAACTCGAGAACGGCTGAACCGATTTGAATAATTTAAGTCTTGAAATATTCGTCGAAGTCCAGGGAAGGTTTAAACGATGAGAGAATATGGATAAATTGCGAGGAAAAGTGATACGAAGTTCACCGGGTTAGCTAGTTATAAATAAAAATTATTTAGATACTAACGCTGCAAGAGCGCCTTTTGCGGCGGCGCCGCCGGCCGCAGCGGTCGGACGGTTCGGCAGATCGCGAACGCGTGCGCCCTAGCCCTGCTTTATCACCGCCGCGTCTGCAATACACACCAAAAATACTCGTGATGATAAGGATAAGACTTGCCGACCGGTTTGGGTCATTCCACAAATCTCCATCGGAAATCCCCATCAATGGGGATTTGTTAACTTTTAGTCCACTTATCCCCATTAATGCATCATGATGGGGATTTGTGGAAAAAAGATGTTGATGAATTTTACAAATCCCCATTGATGGGGATTTGTGGAATAACCCACCGGTTTGGTGTAGTAAAGTAAGGTTAAAAAGGATGGTAGGTATGACTATCAGGATGGTAGGTATGACTTACAGATGTCGTGGTTGCAATCCCTATCTAGTAAAACCCCGCTGTCCCCATAAGGGAGACCTGACCTAATTGACCAACTGGGACAACGGGATTGAAGGTAGGTACACCTACCTATATTTTTTTGCATGACATACGGGGACGTTTATAAAAAAAGAAATGTTTGAAAAAAGATCAAAAATATAATTGGCTATCAAGAATGTTATTTCCTTATAGTCTGCTTATTAATTTAGGCTATTAAAATTTAATTTTATAATGTCAAACTAGTTTTACAACTTTGTAACACGCTTTGACAAGCCTTACATTACAACTACAAATGTGCAAGTATGACTTAATATTTACGAAGAATCGGTGTGCTAAGTGTTAAACTTAGCAACACCACATTTGAAACAATAGGATTTCTTTTATAACGGACTTACCTTCTGCTCATCCGATCATCTTCTGCACCAGGATGCTCTCTGAAAATAATAAATAATAATCTTTAACCCTTTCCACGCCAATGTCTGATATATCAGACAAACCATTTTCGTGCCCACCACGCCAACGTCTGATATATCAGACAAAAAAAACAGGATCAAGAAACGTTGTATTTTTACTTGCCTGAATGAGTTTAATACTTTTTTTGTGAATATTTTCAAACGTTTAATGTGTACAGAATAAAAGTAAGTTAAAATTGCAGAATATTCTCACGTCTTTTTACCCTAAAAACCCTTACAAAACAAACCTTTTTTTTGCCAACATCTTAGAGACATTTTACGTAATAGCCCAGCGCCAAAGTCTGATATATGCGACAGATAGTGACGTACCCAATACTATAATATATATACAAAATACTACAGTATTTACTTCAAATCGTAAATATTTTCAATTAATGTGATACATAAGCATAACCTTATTACGAGATTATTTTAAGATGGCCAATATTTCATGTGAAATCGTACAAAACCAGCTCACTTTTTATATTATATTACACTTATCGACAGTTGTATTTCCCAACACTATCGTAATGAATCTTTTCATTATCACCGTACGCCAAAGTCTGATATATAAGACAGGATGTGACGTCAGAGACGATGGATGTTTCTAGAACAATTAATTTAGTGATGTGAATTGGAGGTATTCTGAATATATTATGTTTTTAAAATGTGACACATTCGTTACAATTAATATTTTGTGTCAGTTGTTATAATCGTATCGTAACTACAATATAATTATGTAATAATGTTGTTTAACGAAACAACAATCCCATAGTTGTTGCTGTGTAAAGAGAAATTTATTTTATCTACATCCATACCATAATATGTCTATTTTATATTCAGGAGCGATGAGCAAACGCCCTACATTTAGATATAAGTATCTGTGGCTGCATTGAAATGTTTACATTTTAGTGTCGGTAACCGATACTTAATTTCGTTCAAATTTCGAACGTCTTCTTTAAAAGTAAAAATTAATAGGTTTTTTCGATTATCGAATTAGTCGATTAGTAATTTTATGTTCCATTCCTATACATTTAATTCGATGCTGAAATTATAACAATCGATTTGAGAGTCGAAATCAACTCGAGTCTAGATTGTTTATGGATTTTAAAAACTACAAACGTCAGTCATTATGTCAGTACTAACTTTTACATACAGATTAAGTTGGTAACTAGGGCGTTTGCTCATCAATCCTGACTATAAAATAGACATATTATCGTATGAATGAAGATAAAGTTATGTATGTGACTGTACATAATTAGTCATTAAAATACTCATGTGATTCTTTTATGAAACTCACTTCGTTCGTTTCATAAAACCACATTCGTATTTTAATGACCCTCATTATGCAGCAGTCACATAAATAACTATTCATGAAACTTAATATTATTAGGTAATTACCTTTAAAATAAAAAAAAATTGTTGCGATAAAAATATAAAATGGTTCCTTTTTTTTATTGACGAGCCATTTGGTGTAATGGTCGAGAAGTCGGCTATTAGGGTGCGTTTCCATGACGCGGAGCGGGGCGGAGAGGAGCGGAGAAGAGCGGTGAAACGTGGTCAGTGTTTCCACTGAAGCGGAGCTGGGTGGAGAGGAGCGGAGCGGAGTGGAACGGAGCGAAGCATACTTTGGAATCGCGCATTTTTGCGCTTAGTTACACTTAATCCATAGTATAATTATTATGAGTACTGCGTACAGTATGGCCATTCCCTGCCTCCCGCTGAATGCGCCCTCACCCGCGATCAGTTACCTTACAGTTACCGACTGCCAAGGACGCGGTGTGCACTTTTTAATATTTAATATTTAATATTTACGTAACGTGACGTGACGTAAAGATGATAACTAAGGCACTGCGCGCGAGTCACGCACCGCCCCGCTTCGCACAGCCTCGCTGTCCTCCGCACAGCACCGCCCCGCTGTACTCAGCTCTGCATCGTATCGCTGTAGTTTTATTATGAATATCCGCTCTGCTCCGCTCCACTCCGCTCGTGCTGTTTCCATTGAAGCGGAGCGGAGATTTCGAGCATAGTGATTGGTCAATTTGTGCACCGCTAAGCTCCTCTCCGCCCCGCTCCGCGTCAATGGAAACGCACCCTTACACCAAAGGTCGCGGGTTCGATCCCCGCAGGGTACAAACATTTGTGTGCATGAACATGTCTGTTTGTATCGGTCTGGGTGTTTCTATGTATATTATGTATGTATTTACAAAAAAAAGTTTAAGTAATGTTTATCGGTTATCTGGCACCCATAGCACAAGCTAGTGCTTAGTTTGGGGCTAGATGGCGCTGTGTGAATAATGTCCAGAGATATTTATTATTATTATTTTTTATTATATATTGTGAAATTTTGCCGCCCCCTAAAAAGTGCCGCCCGGGGCGAACCGCCCCCCCCCCCTTCCGGCCATTGCTACACCACTGACAACCTGCCCTAACAACTTTTTATTTTGGAATGACTTAGATTTATTTAAAGGGTGCGGGCGAGGGGCGGTGCGAGAATGGGGTAGCAGTATAACAATTATCGTTATTAATAACATTTATTTATAAACTTATCGATATTAAGATACCTAAACCGGAAGTAGTCACATCACTAAAACTAGATAAAGCCTGTATGCCTTCTGCTGCGCTTCATCTGGTACGCCAAAGTCTTATATATCAGACAAATAGTGATGCGAAAGGGAATTCCTCTAAGATATATTTTTGCGCTATATATAAAAAAATATCCTCCTAAATTATTTCAAAATTGTTTTATTCTTTCTATATTTGAACAATAGGGTGATTTTAATTCAAACATTAGTTTAAAATCATTACAATATAAACATTTTTAATCAACCTCGATAACATAGTGTCTCCGCACTACTATAAATGCGTCTCAAAACGGTCGTGGCGTGAGGGGCACCATTTTCGGAAAAAAGCGTGGCGTGGAAAAGGTTAAACAAAAACAGCACAGCAAGCAAGCGTTATTTAAGCCGGGGTAACTACTGTCTTGATTTCAACGGTGGATGCCTTTGACCTGCAGTGGGACATTGAATCTAAAGTCTGATACTTTGCAGACTGAACAATATATTGACGGAAATAATCGCAAGGTTCATTTGGTTGGTGGTAGGACTTTTTCCGAGTCCGACTGGCTAGCTAGCTAACTGACAAACTGTCTGCAGCATGACCATACCACACGTAAGCGTTTAAGACTAACAACACACCACACATTGCGAATAGTAAAGTTAAAATAAGTTCGGAAGAAGTCATTAAAATAAAATACTGACCCCGATAGTCCACAGTTGGATTTACGCGCCGCGTTTGGTGTGTTGAGCCTTAAACAAGAAAATCATGCTTTAATAGCTACCCAATCAACTATCATACGTACCAGATTTATTTATTTAGATAATTAACATTATGTTTTATGTGGTGTGCTGTTGTGTGAATATCCAGGACGGCCTGGGTTTAGAAAATTCATGTAGTGCAGTCATTGAAGCGAAAAATACGGTCTTACCTCCGAATTTTTTTACTGTGAACCGATTTGCATGAAATTTTGGAATTAGGCTCTTCTTACCCTAAACTTCAAAAGTGAAAATGATCTGAACTCCGCTTATTATTTTTAAGGGGTGTAAACAACCCCTTAATGGAAAAATTTACATTGAGCCATTTTATCGCTAGAAAACATGTCTAATCGTAAGTGGTGAAATTTTAAAGTATTTTCTAACATAATTTCCTCATATTAAAATAATTTTCAACCCCTTGAAAATCATACATCCTTTGCAAACAACCCCTAAATTGAAAAAATCACAAAAAAATACTTTGGTATGACATAAAAAGATGTAAGTATAGAGTATGTAAGTAATATTTTATATTCTCTATAATAATTATCAAATATTAACCCCTTTCAACCCTTGAAAAATACCCCTTGATAATTTTTTTTTTTTTTTTTTTTATAAAATGAAAAGGATTTCAATATTATTCCACACTCTCGAAAATGATTATCATATTCTTTAGCTTTTCTACCCTTAAAACTACCCCTTAGTTACTAAGTAGAACAAAATATGATAAGTTTTTGGACCATAACTACTTCAATTTTCATGCTATCACAATTCATAAAAAACCATTGTAAAGGTAATTAAGAGAGCTACAACATCCTATAATGCAATATATAGTAAAAACCCTTTTTCTAAAATGGTGAAGGGTTAAAGGGCTTAAGAGAGGCTGTGATTGCGCTGCCACGCGCTCTTTAAACAATCATATCTCCGTCAATTTTTGTTTGACAGAAAAAACAAAAGAACCAAATTGTTCGTCAGAAAAATACCTAAATTTTTAATCTGTACACTTTTATACGTATCTGTCGTAATTTTTGAGATATTATGCAAAGAAAGTGGGTTTTTTAAAAATTTGAAATTTTGATTTTTTATTTAATCGTGACTTTTTTGAAAAATATGTGTCCTGAAGCAGCCAAACTGATAATATCTATCAAACTCTTCATTATAAAGTTATTTCTAGGCGGAATACGATTAATTTTAATTTTGGTGGAAATGGCACTTATGAAACCCATTGATTTTATAGAAAAAACATTAGATGCTTCCCTTATTTGCAATACAGCTCACTTATTTTACGCGCAAAAGACTTTTAATAGTGCTCATTTTAAAGCTTATTTCAAGCACTACAAAACCCTTTTGTATTAGAATGCATAAAATGCATCTGCTCGCCGCTAGATGGCATTGACCACATCGATTAAATTTCAGACAGAATAAAAACGGCTTTGATCTTTAATATCTAGCTTAATATTGCACTTAGAATACTTTATAAAAATTCAAATTGTTCATTGTTTTACCTGCTACAATTTTGGTCTTTATAAAATTTTCGATAAAACGTATATTTTTGGAGATATTTGCAAAAAACCGATGACATACGTGAAAAAATTGCGAATTTTCAATTGCCAATAACTTGAAAAGTATTGATTTTTTTGAAAAACTGTATAGATGATTTTTTGCTTAAAATTAGGCCTTCTATCGATATCCGAGGTTATTTTGATAAAAAAATAATTCACCCCCGAGAAGGTGTGGCAACCACCCCCATGGTGGTTGCGGAGTTCAAATCATTTTCACTTTTGAAGTTAAGGGTAAGATGAACCTAATTCCAAAATTTTATGCAATTCGGTTCACAGTAAAAAAATTCGGAGCTATAATGCTTCAATGACTGCACTAATGGTTATACCTTAAGCTTTACTTAAGGTGAAACTTTATTTTTACATACCTACTGTAAATTTTAGTTACGCATAGACGATTAATTTAAATTCACTCACGAGTTCTCCAAGTTCTTCTTCTCCTGCTCAGACTCGCCCTTCTTCCTGGTACCGGAAGCCTTCCGCTCGCCATGCTCCGAGCGGCGCCGGGCGGCCGCCGCACGGCTGCGCCTACGCATTCAAATAGAGCAATGTGGCATATCTGTGTGGCATATCTGTTACTTCGTCGAAGTATTTTAGGTACGCGTCCAATAAAGGTAAAATGACTTCCTGAGAGTCATACGCAGGTCTTTCCAAGGGTTTATTCTGAAAATCCCCACCAAAAAAAACCTACCAGTAGGGATTGTTATTTATTTTTCCGAAAAACCCCACTATGCTGAGCTAGTTATATTGGTGGGGATTTTCGGAAAAAAAATAACAATCCCCACTGGTAGGGATTTTTTGGTGGGGATTTTTGGAATAAACCTTTCCAAGGTATCTAAGGGGAGGAAAGTGGTTTTTCCCATCCACTTCACACCCCCTTTCAGACTCCGCACTGTAACTGTTCAGATCAGAAAAAAACAAGTTAATGTTCCCTCCGACCTAATAAGACGCAGCAAATTAATCGGCTATTTTTACAAAGTAAATACTAAAATAAATACAAATACGAAACTTAAGATAAGAGGTCACGAAACTAGTCTTCAATATAATATCTGACATGAAGCTTCCAGTTTGTCCTTTATTATTGTACTTATAGAGCAGTGGCATAATAGTCGCCATTATAATTTTTATGTTATGCACTTTTAACATTAATATCTGACATGAAGCTTCCAGTTTGTCCTTTATTATTGTATAGAGCAGTGGCATAATAGTCGCCATTATAATTTTTATGTTATGCACTTTTATGGCATAATAGTCACCACCATAATTTATGTTATGAACTTTTAATGTTGGCGAAAACCAATGACAAATGCCTATGCCCCATAAAGGGCTAAGAGCTAGTTCAGACACGGCGGCAACCACGCAATTTCAGAATCGCATGGAATTCGCGTGGGTCTTATTTGTATGAGTTATTAGTACGTTCAGACATAACCGCGCGGTTAATAGAGTTGCCGGTTCAAACCGATTTGTAAACCGATTTGTAAACGCGCGGTTCCCGCATATCTGAACTAGCGCTTATTCCTTTTGCAACCCAAAGTCAAAGCAATGAGCAACAGCGTCATACTTGCGGTGCAGGTCAACGTAGGCGCGCAGGCGCGCGGCATAGCGCGGCGTCTCGGTCTCGCTGCGCTTTTGCAGGTAGATCACCGTGTCGTCGTTCAGCTTCTTCGACTTCTTGTCCTCCTCCTGCTCCATTATGCCGCGGGCCGCGGAAACACCACCTATAATAAGTAATAAAAAATAATATCTCTGGACATTATTCACACAGCGCCATATAGCACCAAAACTAAGCATTAGCTTAAGCTATGGGTGCTAGACAACGGATAAACATTACTTAATTTTTTTAGTAACCTAACCTAGACCGATACAGACATGTTCATGCACACAAATGTTTGTACCGTGCGGGGATCGAACCCGCGACCTCTGATAGCTAATAGCAGACTTCTTGACCATTACACGTTGATTACACCAAATGACGAGTATTAAGAAAAAAATAAAAAATAATCACCCGAAATGTATGTGCGCGCATTTCAGAGACTTCTAAAACTAAATACCTACCTAATTGACTGGCCCGATGGCGCGTAGTAGTGACCCTGCCCTAAGTGCCAGGGGGTCGTGGGTTCGAATCCCACACAGGACAAACACTTATGTGATGAACATATTTTGTGTTTGGTCTGTCTGGATGTTTATTTGTATTTAAGTATATATTTGTGGTACCCTTCGTTGTTTCTGTCACACATTACACAGGTGCTTACGCTATTTACTTTGGGGTTAGATCAACGTATGTGATGTTGTCCAATATTTATTATAATTTATTAAATACCTAGTTATTGTTTTCTTGGCCTTGCTGACCAGGGGTACCTATGTTAGCTATGTTATGGTTCGTCCGTGACCAAAACGACTTTATTAACATACATATTAGACGCGTTAGGATTTTTTTAACTGCGTTTCTACAGACTTGCGTATGTGACTTTCATCAGGCTTAGCAGGCCAAGGGCAAGTTGGTAATCATAAACCCAAGCTAAGAAAAAACAAACTCCCCACCTAAGTATTGAACTAAACATCACGTCAAGTACTCAAAACACTAGATTAGATATCCATCTATTACATAAAACTCAAATGTGTCTGACTGACTGACTGACTGACATAGACAGCTATTAACGCACAGCCCAAACTACTGGACGGATCGGGCTGAAATTTGGCATGCAGGTAGATGTTATGACGTAGGCATCCGCTAAGAAAGGATTTTGATCAATTCCCACGGGAACTGGAACCACGCGGGTAAAACCGAGGGCGGCCGCTAGTTATTGTTATAATCTTACTTAGAGACAGTATTAAAAAATGATAATTTGCCACAAATGGATTTACTATGGCCCCCTTCAAAATATTTCTATGCTTCAAAAAGCATTTGGTTCCTATTCGTGTACCGAGTTCCTCCGAGGCCTTGGCAGAGAATTTGCCAGTGATCATGATTAAAGCTTCATAATACCCCGATTACAAAGAGCTTTCATTATTATAGATGAAAATAAACTTACCATTTAGTCGTCCGCCAGTCTTGGTAAAAATCAGTAAAAATTTATCAAAAAAATCAACAAAACACTACAAAAAGACGCCGGACATGATCGTAGACTGAAAGCACAAACAAATTGTGAATTCATTCCAAATTTGAATTAATGTAAGTTTTAATTATATTACTCTATTTCTGCCAGTGTTCTGGGTCAAACTCTTTCATGCTTCGACTAAGACGAAAGAGGTTTTACTCCAAGAAAAAAATCAAACTATTCCCGTTGTCGAGACAACAAATTGTCTTATTAATTATTTTTTAGCTCAAATTACATGGGCATATTAACTAGGTTCCCATTAGTGTCAGAATTGCTACAATGAATAATCTGTGGAATCTATTGCGGATGAGTCGACTCACGGGCACATTGCGCAGTTTCATCTTTTATTTGGGATGCAAACTCAATGCACTAAATGGTGAATGTATCCCATCTGGCCCGGTGACTTAGCCTGGAGCCGGACCACATGAGAAAAAATGTTTTAACTGGCCCGGTGATATGTTTACTTTGCCAGGCAGATGATCATTCTTAGAAGTCATATCTCAAATGCGATAAGCATAGAGTTACTAAACTGTGGCAAAAACTACCAGACTTTTAAGTACTATTTCTTTTTAAACATTATAATATTTCATTAAGTCACATAAAAGAGATATTTAAAAAAAAAAGTACCATCCCCAAGAACGCAAGATTTGGTTTTAAAATAAAAGCCAAATTGAAAAATTCCTCTTGTCTTTCCTTCCGAATAGACACGACAGAACATCGCTTATTTACTCCCTTTTTCAACGAAGTAGGTTAATGGGCTTTCAGTTCGGAAGACAAGTCTTAACATTAAGATTATGTTAACACTGACAATGCTTCCTTTACACACAACTTACACTCTAGTATCATAGAAATAAGTTTGGATTTGTATTATTTCACCGAAAGCAATTCTAAAGTTAAAAATACGTCTTCGGAAACGTTCGGAAATTTTCGTACGCCGATCGGCAGTACGCGGCCGCCCGCCCGCTGAAAAACTTGCGCACGCGCTGGGCGGAAAATAAAACCTATCTAAAACTTCTTGTACATTTCATCTTTACTATTTCCTTATATCTTTAGCAAATATTTACCTAATTTATATAACTTAATGTATTAAGCCAGTGTTAATTAATAAAATAGCAAACGAGAAAGCTTTAAAATACCGTGTAAAGAAAGTTCAAACGTGTGTGTTTGTAAAGTTTTTATAAGTGTTAGTGTAATAAATCTATACATGTAATAGTGAAACGCGTATGTGCCAGATAAACTAAACGCAGTCTAAATAAATCTATAGTATTTAACTCTTCTTTAGTCATTCGGGACTGTATATTATTATAGCTTGTACAGTCGCGATTATTAATAAAGCTTAAAGAATGCATTCCGGTAGAAATCGTCCCGTCCCCGCTCCACAGAGCGATGCACGTGCGTTTATTTTCATTTATAAATAGTCGAGACACAGACCAGCACTCCCCGTCTCGAAATGACGTCACCGAAAGAAAGCGGTGACGTCATAGACGCCACTCGCGAGGAGGAAAAGAAGAAGGAAGAGCTAGCAGACCTTCCTCCTAGTGGTACCTCGCTGCATAAGAGAAGAAGAGGTGAACATCCTGCTTCTCTGTCTGTCAAAGCTCCGCAAACTCCGTCTGATCCCGAAGGATCTTCTCCATGCACGGCCGCAGTTACTGAAGATGCTAGGGTCTTCCAAGAAGAGCCTACAGACCCAGAAGCATTCTGTGATAGTATACTCCAACGGCTAAAAGACCGCGACGACCCGATATCCAAGCGCGGCAAGGAAGTCGCAAGCCGAACCAAGGAAACGTTCGAAGCACTTGACCAACTAGAGAAGTTATTGGAACTCCTAGACCAATTCTTGACGTTAAAAGAGCACAATGCGCGAATACTCAAAAGACTGAAAGATGTAAACCATTTGCAGCGCCTGCATAGTACTCATAGGAAAATAAATTTAGAAAACGAGAGGCTAAAATCTGAAAGTAAAGATCTCGATTTGCTAAATGATATATTGGATGCTGAGCTGGAAACTGAGTATGGTCAGGCTATCTTTGACTCTATGATGGTGAGTGGGAGGAGTATGAAAAGGTCAGGGTCGAAGTGGAAAGGTCACGCGAGGTTTGGGGGCACGTTGCTAAGGAAGCAGAGGTCAAGGTCGGCGGGTGGGGATGAGAGTGACGCGCCTCCTGGGACCCCTTTGAGGAGGAGGTCTGAGGGGCTGTTCAACAAGGAGGTCGAGAAGTCTAAGGTGTCGAAGTGGACCAGAGTGAAGGCTGCATTTAGGTGAGTTAACATCACCTATAAATCAAAATCGATAACGTAGTAAAATATATTATTCTAGGAGTTGTTATATGTAGGCTGCAGCAGCTGTGTGTGTGTGTGTGTACATAGTTTGATATTAATTACCTTTTATTTTGCTAAAATGAAACATTGGTATTGGTGTATTGTGGAAATAATTATTATTGTTTTGTGAACGCCAAAGAACATTTACGAGTTAACAAATTTGTTTTTGTGAAAATACTACGTATTAATTATTCAGACATAATATAGTTTTGTTTAATTCTTTACCTAGGTATACAGTTACGGGTTTTCCCACCTTAGGGTTCGTGCCAGTTTTTTAATTTTTTATTGTGCTCTGTGTTAATAAAGTTGTTAGGGCTTATTACTGTTGAAGAATTTCCTTTTTTATAAAAAAATCACACTTCTCTTTATTCTCTTTTAGACACATTTTTTCAAATAAAGTTTAACTTAAGTCACTCTCCAGCTTCCAAGTCCGTTTTGTCATCCCTGATCCGTTGCTCTAATCCGTCGTGAAAATAATACAAACTATACCTCCTATTATACTGCCTGGTATCCCATAAAAACTGAGAATTAGCCCGGGATAAAAAGAAGCTTTTGTTCTTTTACAAAGCCAAATTTTAACAAAATTTGTTTATCAATTTGGGCATGTTATTTTCGCATTTTCAATATTATACATAGTGGGGATTAATTATGATGTTTGGAGAGTTACAAGTACTGATAAACATTTTAATTATGCTTTGTTCATACCAAAACCTTTCAATTAGAACGTAGTATTTAATTGGCTTGTGTATGTGGTATTGCTGTATTATCCTTTCTTGTTACGGTTCGAATCGTACATTTAGGTCAAAGACTTTGTTTTATTCTGTACTAGCTTTCAACCCGCGCGGTTTCACCCGCGCGTAAATTCTTTTTTCAAATATCCCGCGTGAATGAGACGTTGCCCGTAAGAATTTTATAGCCTATGTTTTAATCCGGGTTTTAATCTATATCTACGTGATTACGTGTGCCTTTCATCTCGGTTCAAATCCGTTCAGCTGTTTAGGCTTTATTGAGTAACCAACATCCAAACATTATAAATGCGAAAGTCTGTATTACAGACTTTCGCATTTGGAGAGGCCTATGTCCGGCAGAGAACTATCACAGGCATCAGCCTGTGATAGTTCTCTGCTGGACATAGTTATTAATAGTCATCATCATCAGATGATGAATATTAGTAACTAGGATTCATTGGTCCGTCTTGGTTTTTATTTACATTTGTGACTTCTTCATTGTTTAGAAAAATCATCACAGAAATGCTTGAGATTTGGGGTTAGATATCTTGGCTCGGACCGTGTCCGCAGATTCAACGCCAAATAATCATTGTTAAAAACAATCGACAGAAATGCCTGCACCACTAGACCATCGAGGTGTTAATTTGGAATACACGTAACATTTATATTATTGCTTATAATGTTTATTCGTTGTCACATTGTCCACAGATGGGAAAAAGCCCAATGGCCGCCCTCCGCCATGGGCGGCGCGGCCGGCGCTGTAGCCGCTGGGGCCATGGTGGGCGCAGTGGCCTTGGCCGGGTCCTCGCCCGCCTCCCCCTCCGCCACGCTGGCCCACCCTGAGCCACGCGACTCCGCCAGTCTGACTCCTGGCAGCGCGCTGTCCTTGACGCCTAACTCCTCCTGTGAGGAGCTGAGGTTGGATTCCGCAGGTATAATATGACTTTAGGAGTAAGCCTTTTAGTTGGTAGACAGGCAGGACTACAATAAAAGTACAATGAAACTTAGGAAAACACTTTGATTAAAGAATACATTTTAATCAAAGACCCTACATAATAATCCCTACATAGCCTAATGTCTGGAAACAGGCATTTGTCACGCCTATTCCCAAAGGCGCTGTTAGCAATGACATTGAAAAATATAGGCCAATATCAAAATTGAGTCAATTTCCTAAAATTTTTGAAAAAATTGTTACTGACCAGTTAACTAACGCGATTAGGCGACATATTTCTGTTTCGCAACATGGTTTTTACAAAGGTCGATCTGTCGATACCAACCTTCTTACATTCACTGATGAAATCTACAAGGCAATGGATGAGGGGTATCAAGTAGACGTCGTGTATGCCGATTTTGCGAAAGCTTTTGACAAAATTTGCCACAATACATTATTAGACAGACTTTGGGCTCTCGGTATACACGGTGATCTATTCCGATGGATAAAATCGTATATTGAAAACAGAAGTCAGGCTGTTGTTCTTGCTGGTTATTCATCTCAATTTAAAATTATCAGTTCTGGGGTTCCACAAGGTTCGCATTTTGGCCCGTTATTATTTACTTTATATATAAATGACGTACCAAACACCCTCTTACACTCAAATTCATTATTATATGCTGATGACACCAAAATTTATAAAATTATAAAAGACTCAAAGGACTGTGTTTTGTTACAAGAGGATTTGTCAAGGTTCGAAAGCTTTTGTAAAAATAGTAAATTATTTTTAAATTTAGATAAATGTAATGTCATTACTTTTAGTAGAAAAAAATATCCCATATTATGCTATAATAATTATATACTTAATAATACAGAAATGAGAAGAGTGAATAACATTCGAGATTTAGGGGTGTTAATGGACACTAAACTTAGTTTTGTCCCTCATATTGACTATATTTTGGATAAATCGTACCGTCAGTTGGGTTTTATTTTACGAGTTTGTAAGCCTTTTAAAGATCCTTTAGTATATAAAATTTTATTTAATAGGTTTGTTCGAAGTCGTCTTGAATTTGCATGCCCTGTATGGAAACCCTACAGTAAATGTCATAAGGATAGAATTGAACAAGTACAGAAAAAATTCTTAAAAGCAGTTGAGTGGAGAACTGGTAACATATTTAATGATTATATTCAGTCAGCTAAACTCCATCGAGTCCAACTTCTTCATATTCGTAGAGACTGTGTAGATGCCATTCTCCTGTATAAAATACTAAATAACCACCTTGATGCCCCCTCTCTTCTGGGTAAAATTAATCTAAGAGTGCCTCGCAGGCGTGAGCGGCAGTGTCGTCGAAATGATTTGTTTTTTATTCCTAGGAGCAAAACTTGTTATGCGAGTAATACATTCATAAAACGTGCATGTAAATTATTTAATGACAGCGACAAACTATCTGACATAGATATATTCAACTGTACTATTCATAAATTAAAAAGTAAGTTTAAATAATAAGTAATTTTGTGAGTGATTTTTCTCAACAATTTCTTAGTAAATAATGAATATCATTACTAATTAACCAATACAACTATCGGATTCTGTCATCACTATTAAGTTCAACTGTACTTTTCATAAATTAAAAAGTAAGTTAAAATAATAAGTATATTTGTGAGTGATTTTTGCAACAAATTCTTAGTAAATAATGAATATCATTACTAGTTAACCAATACAACTATCGATTTCTGTCATCAGTATTATATTCAACTGTACTATTTCATAAATTAAAAAGTAAGTTAAAATAATAAGTATATTTGTGAGTGATTTTTGCAACAAATTCTTAGTAAATAATGAATATCATTACTAGTTAACCAATACAACTATCGATTTCTGTCATCAGTATTATATTCAACTGTACTATTTCATAAATTAAAAAGTAAGTTTAAATAATAAGTAAAGTAAGTGATTTTCGCAACAAATTCTTAGTAAATAAGGAACTAGTTAACCAATACAACTATCAGATTCTGTCATCATTTATTTATTTAAATACTAAACAACTGTCTCGTGCTTTTATAATAAGTGTATAATAAGTGAAACTATAAGTCTGTTATAGATATACTACAAGTATTTGCAATTTAATGTAAATGACTGTTTGTTTCATAAATAAATAAATAAATAAAATAATAATATAATACGGGAGATAGAAAATTTATTTTGTAAAAACATTAGTATACAGAAACACCTAGACCGATGCAAACAGGAATGTACATGCACACAAAAGTTTATTCTGTGCGGGGATTCTTAGACAAATCCAAATTCTTAGATTCATCAAATTGCGCTTTGTTTAATGAGTGAGAGTGTTGGGGTCTAGAACTTCTTCTCCTCCCTCCTTTCCACCCCCTTTTTCTTCACCCCTCACAACAGCTCTTTTCTCAAAAATGCCTATGGTTGGTAGTTATTACTTACCATCAGGTGTATTTTCATAGCTTGTTTACTTCCCCTTTAATAAAAAGGTACCTATATTCCTGTTCAACCTTTGCTTAATTTTTCGTGCCTATCCTAAATCGAATAAAGAGCTTTCGCTTCGATTTGAATTCGTATAAGTTGTAATGGAAGCCGTCATATTCTGATCGCTTGTGTAAACTTCTCGCTTGGCGTAACGTTTCCACATTTCCGATATTGTAAACAATGCAACGGTGCATTTGAGTACTACATGTTATGTCATATCCCAATATGTCACTGTTATGCTATTCCAACCAATTCCAACGGATTGAATGCGTATTAAAATAAATGCAGGCTTTATAAATATAAATATTTATTTAAATGATATCAGACAATATCACAAACTTTGAAAGTAGTAGTATGAGTAGAGCTTGAGCACTTGTGTTATGGGTAAGTATCAGAAAAGAAAGATACCAGAAATACATATTATTACCATTATATTATTAGAAAAAATCAATTTGCCCAGGTATCAGGCGGGACTCGTCCCCACGTTCTTCGCTGCCCGGGCGAGTATATTTTGAAAATTATAAAATATAACCAGATATACATATTTAAATAGGTACCGATTACCGATAAATAAGCATACAGACAGACACAGGACAAACATAAGTAATAATCATCACATAGAGGTTTGTCTTGTAGGTGGGATTCGAACCCACGACCCTTGGCACATAGGGCAAGTCTGTATGTGTGTCACACATACAAATACATTGCTGACGCTACATTCCATTGTTCACATTCCTTAAAAAAGGTGCTGTCGTCACATAATAATAAATGAAATTATTTGAGATATCCTCTTAAATGCACATTTATATAGTAGGTACTCATGCTGCCAAATTAACCAAATTTTACGAGCGATGAAGTCATAATGCTTCAGTTGTCAATACTCAAGGACAACTATTATTGTTGTTGTCGTAAAGAATTTATAGCCACATACTATGACCTTTCCTTAGAACTTAAACTAGAATAGAACTGCAATACATAATCGTGTCGTAATTACATTAGACATGCTTGACGAGGTATTTGGTTGCGACCCTGCCCTCGGCGCCAGGAGTCATTATTGTGTTTGGTTTGTGTTTAAATATTATAATAAAAAAATTATATCATTTGATTTATAGATTGATATAAACAAAGAGGTAGAGGTGGCGCAGTGGTCTAGCATTGTTTCCAACAAAAATAAATTTAATAAGTACTCCCAAATCCCGAATTTGTTTTCCCAGGATAATGATTTTATGCGCCATAACAGCATGCAAGCAAAACCTGCAGCCGTAAAGAGGACTCGGAAATAAGGACATTTGTCTCACTAGTCTCACTACCCCTAAACTCCCCCTTCACACTCGAAAGGCACGAGTCTGTGCCCGAGGTCATGTCATAAGCCTGGATAGAGAAACCAAACGGCTACTTATAGAAACGACAGTAAATAATATTGTAACATAAACCCGTTCCCGTCATAGAAAGCTCAAACAACAAACCAATAACAAGTTCAATCGAATATGAATGTTAATAATACATTTGATTTGGAATTGTTTCAGGGATCTGCCGTAAGAGCGCGTCACTGCGCGACGAGATCGACAACACATTCCTCCATGCGCCTACGCAGGTGAGCGGCTATAGAATTTTTGATACGCACTTTTTGATAGCCTCGTTATAACCCTTCTGAATATTAATAAATAAATATCCCTGGACACTATTGGACACAGTGCTGTCCTAACTCAAAAGCTTAGCTTGTGAGACTAGTCTAGGGTGACAGACAAAATGATAAACATTACATTAGGTACCTACTTATATCCTTTTTTTGTAAATACATACATAAATTATACATAAAAACTTCCAGACTGATACAAACAGAGATGTTCATGTACACAAATGTTTGTGCAGTGCGGGAATGGAACCGGTGACCTATTAGTATGATAGCCGACATCTCAACCATTGCACCAAATGCCTCGTCAAATATTTCGATCGTTTTGTTCCGTCAGGCACATTTTAAGCATGACCCAAGTTTTGGAAAATTCAATTTTAATCCACCTGATGGTCACACGCACAGTGGAAAAAAATCATAAGTCGTTTTATGTATTTTGAAATGTCGATTTTATTTTATTTGAAAGACGCCATCCTGGGAACTAAACCCACGACCCAGTAATAAACAGTAGCTAAGCCGTTTGCTTAGCCTCTGTATTAAAGGGGCGGTCAAATGTTGAAACTTGAAACACCTCAAAAAATCAGATTTAAATCAGTATTCAATAAACTATTTCACTAAACATTAATAGCTAAGTATATTGTGTTCTCTCATAGTTACACTGCTAGAAGTGCCTGTTTGTTAGTAATTTATTTCGCAGATGTTCGCCCACTTGTGACATCGTTTTTGACTAAATGATCCATTAGAAGATATAATATTCACTTTTCTATTTCAAAACACGAATTCTTTGTAGAAGTTTTACAGATTTCGTGCCCTTAATACTATTGTAAATATCAATTATTCAAATTCATAAGAATGCTAGAAGTATGATTAATTTAGCAAATTATTTAAAAATTAATACCGAATCATTTTTTAAAACCGCAAAGAATGTATAAACACAAATTAATCATACATACATAATGGTTGACATTGTATAAAAGTATCAGTTTCAGCCCATTTAATATCCAACTGCAGGGCAAAGGCTTTCATCATTGAAATCGAGTTATCGTCACCATGATAGGCACTGGCTTTCCAAATGTGTATTGAAAACCCCAAACCTGAGCAGTGTTCGCAAAATTGGACACAAATTTTTCCCTACCCGGGAATCGAACCTAGAACCTCAAAGTCACTGGCCAGTACTTAAACAAATGAACCATCGAGACGACATATCCAATAGTTAGTTTCGTCAATAATTTTCAGGCTTTTAAGTTCACCCCTTTATATTAGTATTGACTGATACATACGATTCAATTACAACATTACATCAAAACCCTCAACTTTGAGTCTATCAATTCCTTTGACCAGGACGACAGCTCCACCTCTCCATCACCGAACAAGCTCCACAAAAGCCCGTGGGGCAAGATGCGTGACATCATCCAGACCCACCGCGAGTCTGTCAAGAAGAAGTCCAGTAGGGGGTCGAAGAGTTCCCCCGACGTGGTGCCGACCCGGCGACGGTCGCTGAGCGACGGGGGGGATAGCGATGCCCCGCCTGCGTTGACGCTGACCATACCGTCTTCTGAAGAGCTAGGTGAGTTTATAATCTTTTTTTTAATGCCGCGAGGCGCTTAAGCATACGTCCTGCCTTTTCTTTTCGGAGGAGATTTCTTTTATTTACCATTACCGCAGGCTAGCTAGACCTGCGGCCGTGTGTGGGACTCGAGACTAAAGCGTCCCACTACCCGCTAAACACCCCCGATTTCTCCTTAATCGGGTAATTGGAATGAGCTGGTTCTAGCCTAGTGGCTACTAACCAGCCCAAGCCAGATGGTAAGCGGTTACCGTCGCCTATAGACGCTTATACTACCAGAGGCAACACTAATTAATTTAAAAGGAAAACATAGCGTTGGCAACCAACACCATGTACTTCCCAATTATTTAGCTCTTAGACGTTACTTACCGACAGAAACGTATTTTCACTTTACACAAACACGGTTATGAAGTGCTACTTTACTGTCTTCTGTACGGTGAAGATAATTCCCCAGACGAGCGGCACATTAAAGTGAAAGATCCTACACATAATTTGCCAGAAATAGCATTATGTGACTTTATGATTATTTCGATTGTTGTGGACGACCAAGTTCTTTGTTGCAGAAGCTAAGGCTCTGCGTAAGGTCATGCCATTGCGGCACTTGAGGGTTTAGTGGGAACCCCGAATACCCCCAACATCGGAGAATTTGAGCCTAGAGTTTACTTGATTCTTCCCCCACAAAAAAGACGACCAAGACCCTCCTACGTACGATCTTGCATCTTGCTTGGTGCTATACAGCATCTTAACTAGGTATGTTTATGACCCAGAATCGGAGCCATCCCACCCGCTGCTCCGCAAGCAGCGATCCCTCGAGCTCGGGTCGCGTCCGCCGCAGCACCACCGCACGCCACGCGCCTCCAAGTGGACCAAGGTGAAGAGGGCCTTTCTCACTTCAGCGTCCGCCTCCGTGCCCTCCAGCCCGAATAGGCATTCTGCCTTCTTTACTGATGCTGGTAAGTTTACATTTACTACATCCTATAGTTCCTAAGTTACCGTAGACAAACATGTCATGTCAGATGATTTCGTGATAATATGTAATTTATCTGCTAGACAGCAATGTTTCTGTCTTCTTTGTTTAGATTGAAAAAAGAGATAGCATCGAAGTTATCTCAGAAATAAAATATCACAAAATCTGTTATGTTACTTTCATTCTTATCTGTTATGTTACTTTCATTCTTATCTGTGAGGAGTCAAACGGGCACATAGTTAAAAAAAAATTGTGTTCATTTAATTTTAACGACAGGGATGACGCAGTTATTTAGCATAATATTTCCAAATGCGAAGTCCTGGGCTCGAAAGAAAAGTAAATTCCAATTCAAAAGTAAATAAACAGAAAACAAAGGATGCGCTAAAATTCGATCCATACACCTCATGCCTCAAGCATTTCAGCCACTTGAAATCAATGAAATAATAACGGAATTATTATAACATCGCCGTTAAGTCTCAAACGAATGTTTATACCGACCGGGGATCGTACCTGCTACCAAATAGATCGTCCATTGACTATCACATTTCCTACATTTTGTTATAAAGGTACTTTCAAAAAGAAAAATCGCCATATTTTTATTTTCTTAATGTCGGTAGATTTACAGTCTATAGTGAAGCGCGCAGTATTTAGTCAGTAAATGCAATTCAGTTGTGAAGTGTTGAGTTCAGATTTTGGTTTGTGATATCTTATCAACATAGGTACATACATCTTTTTGAACATTGTGAACTCGAAGTGCCAAATTGCAGTGAAGAAAATAGACATCCGAATATGAACGAACTGCCAACGGTATGTACTCAAATACATTTACTTAAAATCCTAAGATTTTTACGCGAAGTACAAGATGTTATCCCGTAGTAATGTATTATTTGTCCGGTTTAAAATGTGGCCAATGTTACTCGGGATGTAAGGGAGTGAACTCCCTTTCACTCCAAGCCAACATCTCCCGCCCGCGATGCACCATTCCGAATACCGAACGAGGTTTAGGCGACCGACTAATCCTGATATTATAACCATAATTATTAACCATCCCAGTCCTAAGGTATAGCTGAATGCAACAGGCCAGAGTCGGGCTGTAGCGTCACCGGGGCGAAAGCTTCGTCCTGCCAACCCGATTGCCCAGCGTGGCATTTATGAGCAAATCGTACTAAAGCTTGGAGAGGCCTTTGTCCAGCTGTGGACTGCTATAGGCTGATGATGATGATATTTCAATCTCCAGCTTCTACTTATAAACAAAAATCTTTTACACGTCATAGTTCTTTAATCATTATACCTAGTTCCATTATCTTTCATGCGGCTTTGAAACAGCGGAAGGAAAGCTTTTTCACACTTCCCGTTCTGAGTACTTGTTTCCCTCGTCTAAAAGTACGGCTAGTAATTGGAGCGATTACGGCATTTGTTCCCAGCACTTAGCATCACAATGTAATACATCGGTTGGCTGACATCCAACTCTGTACAATGCTATGTGGAAATTCCATTGAATTTGTATATCGGTTTTTTACGCCTAATGCTTCGATATGACGGCTTATGTATGTTGGCCGAATATTTGCGAGTGATCTCAACAATTTTATTAATTGAATCTACTGAACGTTATTTTAGAGTTGGTTATCCATGTCGACTATCGATTGACGTCATATAAATACTATCGATAGCCATGGATAGGATCGAACTATTAGTTCCAATAGTATCGATCCTTTTGACATTTTTTAAGTAGTAACTACTATCGATGGATTGTTCCTCACGGAACAATGATTGAATTGATACTATTGTAACTCAGGACCCCTGGGACAGACTTCGCTTTAAAATGCAGCTTACTAGTAAATTTTACATTTAAAGAACTATGATATACAGTTGTAAATAAAATGAAAGTGTTGTAAACGAACTGACATGATGTAAATGGCTGAGAGCGATGTCTGAACAGTGTATAACACTTTACGGCTTCTAGCGGGTATAAATAACGAGATGATGGATGGATGTAGACAGATTACGTTTTAACCCGAACCAAACCCGAACTAAGTTCACACACCTTTCAAATAAAATCCGTTTTTCTGTACAGTGGAGCCATGATGCAGACATTTCTTTTTTTCTTCGAGGAGAATGCTTTTACGCATCATAACCGCAGGCTAATGAGACCTGCGGCCGTGTGTGGGACTCAGGACTGCTCGTCCACTACCCACTAAACTCCCCCGGTTTCCCTTCACACCCGATTGGAACGAGCCGGTGCCTGCCTTGTGGCGATTGACCGACCCGTCCCCAGACCCCGGCCTGTTGATTCAGACCGGGATTGCGCCTTAGGATCATCCGGAAAACTGGATGATCCTCATACAATGCTGCAGGCAGTTCCTGTCTGTCAGTATAAGAGGGCTGGCTCGACCGGGGACACTTCAGCCCCACCATACCCCTCGCCATACCCCTTGTGGTATGGTGGGTCTAAAGCCGTACTGAACAAAGAGGGTTGTGGGAACTGACAGGGAAATACGAATCTCTCACGGAGGAGCGACGTACGAGTCGCAGCTTTGCTTAGCTTGTCAAACAGGGTCATCAAATGACCCCGTTTGATGAGTGTGTTAAAGGTCTAAATCTGCTCCCTCTCTCCTCTTCCTCCTCCCCCAAAAGCCCTTCTACTACCTCCCTTTTTGCTAAGGCCAGGAACGCATTTGAGACTCTAGTCAGAGGCAGTCTTTGCCCGTGGTACACCTCGTGCGAACTGGGTGTACCAGGGGTAAGTTTGTCTTCTGATGGTCGACCTACAAATTAGTTTTACAGACATAATTGCCCGGTGTCCATGGGCAGTAGTGGATACTTACTTAACATTAGGTTGTCGCCGTCGCACTTGCTCTCAGCTGGCTCCCTCTTTCATTGAATACACTATCAATGCCCTCTTTCATAAAATAAATATGATTGTATTTGTCGTATTTCGGTAACATTACTCAATCGGCTGTAAGCCCTGTGACGTCAGGAGGGGCCTTGGCTACTATTAGCGGCAATCAAAGATTTACTTTGTCGATAATCCGACGGCCGACCGATTCGCGATCTCCGAGCGATGAAAAATAGCCCGGTTCAGTCAGATAACATACGGATTAAGCGTACGAGGTACTGGTATCAAAGATACGGCGATTGTTATTTTGTAGAAAGGTATGATTAAAAAAACCATCCTTATCAAAACCTACCCTTACGTACCTACACAATAAATAAAACATTAAAAAAAGTATTACTTAGCCCATTTATATCCCACTGCAGGGCAAAGGCTGCCAATCGCCATCGCTAAAATCAAGCCATCATCACAATGCATCATAATTAAAAAGATTTGATTGTTTGTTTGTTTGTATTGAATTGGTTCCGAAACTACTGAACAGATTTGAGTAATTCTTTCACTGTTGGAAAGCGACACTATCTCCGGGTGACATAGAGTACTTTTGATCCCAAAAATGTAGGGGAAAAGGGGGGATATTTCAAAAAAGAAATTACGCGCGTGTGAAACAATAGATAAATGAAAAATATTATATGACACATAACAAAGTTCCCAGGAATAATTATTCTCAGACAGGAAGAAGTGCACATCTGAAAAATGCAAAATGAACAAACAGATTTTATGAAGTTATTTACTAAGGTGATTCTTCGAATCAATGAATCGCATAAATTGTTTTTGTCAAAATTTTCCTCAAGCCATATTTTATCTACGAGCAGTACGAGAACGTCAGTAAATTGTTTTGATTGGACCCAGATTTTGGCCTAAATTAGGGTTGCATAGTAGTAAAAGTAGCGTACGTAACTTTTATAGTTTTTAGCCTACGTAACTTTATAGTTTTTAAACTATCCCAATACCAATAACATCATCTATCTGTTGCTTCGTAAAACAGGAGAATCCAAAAACTTTTTATTCAGGAATAAATAAATACATTATATAGCATCCTTTTCCAATGTCTCTTCTATCGCATTAGGTGTAAAGGCATACCATACAGACAGACACTTATCTCTACATTTATTGGATTATCTTTTTTATATCCACCTAATCCTTTATATGAAATAAATCATATTATTAAGTAGTAGGTACAACTATGTTATGATAAACAGGCAGTATGGTATAGTGCAAATGCCACGTATTTCAACATTTGTTTTACGGCTATCGATATTTTAAAGAATAAAAATTACAGTAGGTACAGGTACGTTTAAAAAACACCTTCATATTTCACGGGACCACTTAGATGAGTAATTGGTAAATGCAAAGTCGTAGGAAGTTTGATGTCCGACTAAATAAAAACACTCAAACTTTGGTTATCCTATAGGACATTATCCCAGGATAAAAAGTAGCCTTATACTTTCTCAAGTTTTAAATCTTTATCTGTACCAAATTTTATGACAATAGGTTAAGTGCTTAAGGCGAGAAAGTGTAACAAATAGTTACCTACCTTCGCGTTTTTTTAATTTTCTCTCATTTAATATGTCTACAAAATTCCAGTAACCGATAATCAAACTTATATCTTCTCAACCCAAAACACATCAAACACTTGGAAACCCAAACACACATGAATTAGCGACAACCCACAGACATCGGGGTAACACCACGCAGCGGCCTGGCAATGCGCCAGAGGAAAAAAATGAATAATTAGCAGCGCACCGGGGACATTCACCCAACTGCAGTCTCTATGCGGATGTCCGACTGTCATGTGGGGCAATTCTCGCAACGAGAAGGTGCCAATTCTTGAATAATAAGATTAATGTCGGATGCATTGAGGTGATGAATCAGCCTGTAGTGATTCAACGCGAAGTGGATATACCATTGCTGATAGGTACAGAACTCATTCTACATACCAAGTACGCTCAAGCAACGCACATAATATAGACACAACTCACGGACACGATATCTCCGCTCCGACCGATTTTGACCGCCAAGGTCCTATTAACTTTCCGTGCAAATATGGAGCAACAAATTTTTTTCTAGGCCTAAGCCCAAAGTTGACAACCGTAGCGCGATTGCCGAATATAGGTATGAAATATGAAGTGCATATATATAAAATGTGATCGACTTCTGCACCTATCTGTTCTGTGGTAAGAGCTATGCCTTATAATATTTTCCATAAAACATAGCAAATCTGTTCAATAATAAAGTCAGAACTACATACAACTTTGTTTTAGACTTATTTAATAAGCACAAATTATCTGACTGGAAGAAGCTCAAACTCTGAAGAGTACGTAACAGAATCACTTGTAAATAACGAATATATCAAACGACGCAATAAATTCGAACTACCCTGCAGACTAAAGCTGTTTGAATTAGGTTCAAGAGGAGTTACATTAAGGCCGACTAAAACTAAAATGAATGTCGCACCGCAATCAAAACGAAGCACAATAATACCACAGGATGTTCTAAGTCAGTCACGAATATAGCCAACTCCGGCGATCTGCAAGCACTTATGCCACTCCAACTAATAGCCGACTACATCCTGTATTCAAAATAGATTAAAGACTGAAAACATGAATTACTGCTGATTTTCTAATTCATTAAGTATTTGCGTATTGTTTATTAAGATTAAAGAACCAAGCTTACCGATTAACATGACCTAGTAGAGATCGCAGGAATCCACTAAATGTAGGTGGCACAGGAGCGATCAATTTGGAGATTCTTGTGGGGAGGCCTATATCCATCCAGCAGTGGAAGTCTTGCGTTTAATGGTGATGATAATGAAATCTGTCAGACCTTTAACATAACATACTTCACTATCACCTCCTAAACTTAAGAGGCTTAAACTTTTGAGCGGTATTCATGTTCAGCAGAGTCAACGAAGATGCCAAGCAAAATCAAAAATATATATTTTTATACAACACAATAGCATTCCGACCGCGGTTTTACCCGCGCGTAATTTCTTTTTCATATATCCCCCACATTTCCGGGATCAAAAGTACCCTATGTCACCCGGGAACGGTGTAGCTTTCCAACAGTGACAGAATTATTCGAATCGATTCAGTAGTTTCGGAGCCTATTCAATACAAACGAACAAAAAAAAATATCTTTAAAATATAAGTATACGAGTAGAGTATAGATATACAGCGACACAAAAGTAGGGAAAATGTTTAACTAAATAAATGTCTGCCCTGGTCAGGATCCAAACATATTATGTCACAACCAAATGCATCACAAAGGGAAATCAGAATGGGTACGATCCACATTTGTCAAGCCTGACCCCATGTAAACCCCAGCTGCTTATTTTATTTCTAATCCTACAAATCCCGAATCATAAATTCCCAACTGGATAAACACGAGAGTAATGTAAACAGTCGAATGTAAACCCATCGTAAGCACTCACCATTTCGTAACACTGACCTCTTTTGCAAACATGTACCTTATAAAAATCCAATATACCGTTTTTCTTGCATTAGGTACTTACGAGTACGTAAAAACCGTTCGAGTCTAAGAGTTTCGTAGAACCTTGGTATTTTACGTTAAGTTAACTAGACACAGTGGTGTCCTAATATTATAAAAAATCGATAAGGCTGAAACCTACTATTAGGTATCTTGGAGCTTATATCATTTTCATCATAATTTAAAATACATATAAAAAAGCATCCCTCAATAATAAAATAATACACAGCCGGAGATGTCAAAGTAACTTATGCTGGACATACACCATCCTTCCTATCGTCAAATCGGCATGTCGCGATCGATTGGATCAAATCGGATTGACCGTATGTGGGCGTGGAGTGGCATGACAAAAAGATTTGAAATGGATGGTGTATGGCCAGCATAAATGGCTAAAATAAATGTAATTCAAACGAATCGTAGAAAAAAATTGTATATGTATGTATAATAAGAACCAGAATCAAAGATACACTCAATAACATTACATCCATTTTATTTTAAAAAATATTACTTATCCTCTTTATTCACGTCATTTGAAATGATATGATTCGAATCCAGATCTTTTTGCAGTGCCTCCAATTTTTGTTTCAAACCAGTATCAAGAAAATCTTCATTTTCTGCAAGCATTCTTCTGATCATATCTTTAACATCACTATCAACTTTTTTTGGGTCTTTCGCTTCACCTTGTTCTTTTTTCTTATGGCCTGTTCTATCACCAACATCAATGACTGTAGCATTATTATCTTTGAGGAATTTATCTAATTGTTCTTGCAACATCGAGTTGTTTCCTGCAGCACATTGCTTGATGCCATAAACAAGTTCAAATGCTTCTTCTTCAGTGGTCTTAATGACTTCTATAAGACAGGCTTCGTGCATTGCTCCATGGGCCATAAGCTTCGTGAGACTTACTACTCCATCTATCAATTTGCTAGTGATGTCCATCATTGCTGACTTTATCAGTGGTGACTGAAAATTAAAAACTAAGTTTAAGATATAAACAAAAGTTATTGTTTAAACCAACAAGATTTGATATTTAATTGCAAAGATTGTTTTATTTATATGCTATACGTTTACAAAAAAAATACTAGAGACGAAGTTCTGATTTCGTCTCTTGAAATAAAATAGAGTTAAAAATATTATCGGATGGACTACCTAACTGTCGAAATGAATAAAATAAATAAATTAATGCACGACTTAGACCACCACAGACGAATTCGAGCATAGTGATCGTTACAATCGTTCCAAATTATCACAATTCCAAACAAGTTTATTTTAATCTAAAACAACGGATATGAGTAGCTTTCCTTGAAGTTTTCGGGCATTTTGGCCTAAATTGAACGTTTCTGTTTGGAATCATGATTTCCGGCACGCGCCGTTTGAGAGAAATTCACATATTTTTAGAATACACCAGCTATTCCGTTTGCTCTCACGTAATCTGATACATTCGACACGTGTGTTAATTGTGATACGCCGGCCGTTCTGTATCTTTTTGTAATTGTGACTATATACGAATATTATTATAATAATAAAAAATGTTATATTAAAAACTCCCGCAGTTTTTCATATTTTTCACGTACCAAAATTTACATACATAGTTTACTATTTATATCAGATAAATATTAAGTTCCCACGCTATCACGCTACAGATTTTATTCATATTGAATCCCACGCAAGCCAAGCCCCAGTCTGAGTTAAATAAATTGTATAAAATTAAACTTTCTGGTCTATTTTGGCACATAACACAAATTTCAGAATTGATGTGCCTAAAGTGACTATTGTTTCTAGAAATTCTCGCCTCGTAAATAAAGATCAATTGTTTTGCAGTCGCATTTTGATTCGGAAGTATTGGTTTAAGAATCTCATCGATGTTATTTGTAAGTTGTGTCATTCGTCTATTTACATAAATATCTTCTTACATTGTTAGCAGTAATCCTAAAAACTGACCTAAGTCAAGACCCCCAGATAGTTTCGGAGTTACTTAACACGAACAAATTATTATATTAGGCGAAGAGTTTCGCACTTAAATAATTAGTGTAAAACCTAGGTATTCAACTAACACATACATTTCATTATCACCTTTTAGCGCCTCTTTAGTCAGTTGTAAAACATTAATGCGTTGAACTATTTGAAAATAGCTTATCCATCCATTAGCACTATCTGCATTATGTATTACCAGCTGATCGTTCGCAAAACGCTCGCCCGTCAACACTTTCCACTGTCGAGACAAATCCAAACAATGGACGTTTTAGCATTGCTGCTACGGCAACGGCACGATTGTGTCATACATTTTTGCTGAAATCTATTTACTCTACGACTTTAGATGATTGATGGACTGACACATTAAATGTTCTTTTAAAGTCGCTTTTGTCTTTAATTAGTTTTCTTTTTTTTTTCAAAAAACCTGATAAAGACCTTCAAAGGTTAAAAATGCAATTTTCCAATTATTAATTAATGATTCATAAGTTTCTAAAATCCTGAAGAACATCAAAGTCGTCAGTATAATAAGGGACACCATTGCGATTGTCGACTATGAAATAGACAATTTTGAATCACGTTTCTACCACATCCTTCACTGTTCCTACGTGCCGTGTTGTATGCTCTTATGGAAACACCGCCAATCTCAACAGTTTGACCTACATTTTTGACAAGAACTCGGTTAATTTTAAATGCCCCCCACCTTCGAAATGACGCACTTGATGACCTTCTTCAGGGAATCGTGGTCGTGGCCGCAGATCTTGAGGAGATCGTAAACTTCTGTCTTCTTGTCGTGCAGCTGGAACGAATATAATTAGACGTGCAAATAGCTGCGAAAATGTTTGAGGCCGTTTAATTTCATGAGATCCGTATTGTCTGTTGAACGATTGTGATTGTACAACCGAGCAGTTTGCAAGATGAGTGTTATTATTAGATTTAACATATCTTATATTAAAAACTGGCGTTAAAATTCTGTCCTGGCGTAACTTTATACATAAATTCTTCTACAATGTTTCCTCGTTGCAAAAAGTAAAATATTGGGAAACATCAAATGCATTACCCTTACTTCAAAAACAAACCTCTATTATGGATATCAGAATCAACAAAGATACCGCAAACTTACATTTAAAACATGTTAACATCCTTATTGTGTAATTAGCAAAGTCGTGTGTTTTGAAATACCATTAAAGACAATCCGCCTTACAGTTTCTACATTTTCATCATCGAACAACATAACTTTTAGCCGCCGTTCATCTGACGACCACTGAACATGCTAATTTGCAATCTGGTCTAGTTATAAACGTTAAATATTCTTATGTGAAATGACATCCTTATTTTCAATACTCACAGGTTTGAGCCCAGCATTAATCATGTTCTTAAGAACGATGACTTTCTGGACAGCCTGAGCAGGATCATGGCCAATGAGCGCGTAGCCGCAGACCACCATCTGGTGTAGAGCCTTTTCTGCCAGTGCTGCTGTCTCGTTCTGACGATTGGTCAGGCACGCGTCGAACTTATCGGAAAAAATTGTAATTTAGATTAAATTCTTTTCATTTAAAATTAAATACAGCCTCATGACGAGAATTTGGTCTTAAGACGTTTATGTACTAACAAGTTACGAATAAGGCTAAAGGGATTTTGTCGGTCGTGGTCGTTCTCCTTTTAATAGATATATAGTAATAATATTGTGGTCTGATATATTTTATATTGCCAGAGAATACGTTAAGAATTATAATTTAATGTCGCCAAAGTATGCGTTAATAATTATAATATTATCATCTAATATAACGTGCGTGTCTTCAGCTAAAAGATATAGTGTATAAAAATTGGTATCGAGTGCTAGGAATTCTTTTTTTTTACGTGTATAAAACCCGGAATAACTCAAATTTACAATAAAACGTACAATTTTACCTCTTATCGGTTGGCACATAAAGCTTTTATTAGGATTTTCGTAACACGTTCTACTCATATTTTTTGGATTAACTAAAATACATTTGACAGGATCAAAAGAGGGCAATAATTTCCGTGAATATTTTGTGAAAATTTACTTAATACAGTTGGCTTATTTTCCTTTAAGCAGTTTCTTATAGCATACAGTTAGAAAATACCACAAAATTAACAAATGTTTTTATTTGAAACAGAAAAACTGAGACATTCGGGAAGCGAGCGCTCCCAGGAGTGTTTGATAGTTGATAGGATAAGAAACTTACTCAGATAAAATTTCCTGCTTTATTAGTTCAGACTGCGGTGTTTTGTTGATTATATTTATGTGCAAGGATCAGAGTAGCCTACAGTTCAGAACTGCAACCTCTTTTCTTGGCAAGTGTAGGAATACCATCAAATAGATAGGAATGGCCCTTACCAATAAATGGCTTCATATTAGCCTTTTTTCAAGGGACAATTTTAAGCTTTTTAAAATCTAGCGCCTAAAGCATCTTACAAAACTCCCCCGGTTTCCACACACCTGAAACGGAACGTGCGTCGCTTTGTGCCAATTGACCGTCCCAATGTCTACCTTACAGCTGAAGTCGCAAAGAAGAATCCTTGTAAAGTGTCTCCCAATGGAATAGACGGAGAGAAATCTGCAAACTAAGATACAAGACAAGCGGGTCTTTGGCACCTCAGATTGGTTATCCTTCTTGATGACGTCGAGCTGCGCCTGCAGCTCCACCAGCCGGTCCTGGATGTGCATGGTGCCGTTCTGCAGGAGGAGCTTTATCTTCAATAGGACCATATCCACTGATCTATAAACGATTTTTTTTTATTAGTAGAAATAATGCAAGTCCCCGTGCAAGGCAAAGGCCTCCATAATTTAAATCAAGTCATCATGCGAAATGCAGATAAGGCTGAGCTATGTTTGAATTATTTTTCGACCAGGGAATTGCACCCAGAACCCGAAGAACACGGACAGTTATTCAAATTGCTAGACCAATGCTGTGTTCTTTTCTTTTATATAAGTCCAAAAGTTTCCTTAACTTATTTTATTACTGATATTTATTGATAAAATGTAATCAGTATACTGAGGGCTGGTTTCGGGGTAGATAAAATGCCATTCATATTATCTGATAGATAAATTATCAGGCACTTATATAGCAATGGTGAAACTAGCCCTTAATCGTCTTCGATATTACTAAAACCTTTTTGGAATAGATCGTTAGGATTGTGCAAGTCCAAAAAGACAGTGAGTGTATCTTTGACCTTTCCAAGTCCACTTGGAATTTCCTCTCGATGCTCTGCAGCAGGTCTCCCGCCAGTTTGTGCGTGAGCTCATCTTCAATCACCCGATCTACTTCATCTTTAGCCAGTTCAGCACTCTGGCACATCTTTAAATTCGAATATTTACATTAGAAAACAACTACTTATCTTTAATTACATAGATAAAATACTTTTTGTATTTTAAGATAACGAATCAAAATCTGTGCATAGTAATAAATATTGATTGATAATTTTTCTAGCATATAAATCAAATATTCTACTTCATGAATTTTTTGTAATTAAAAATGAGTGAACTCATTTTTAAGATCAAGAGCAAATATTTTTTTTAAATAATGTTTATTTCTTGGTCTTTTACGCAAATTATAGTAAAGAATTGAACGTAGCGAGTAAAATTCAATATTGTGTCAATCTAGTTTCCAAGTAAACTTTATTATCTAAAAGAAGTGTTACAAACTACGCTACGTTCTAAAACACAATCCAAGCAAACTTGTAAACTCACCAAAAACACAGGAAATAGAATATAAAATAAACACAGAAAACCGGTATCCCTCATAATTTGCTCTGGCTGAAAAAAAAACTGTTAAAAATAGCAGAATTCCAAAATAACCGTTGCGATAGTGAAGTACCCTCTCGTTTACGATCTCAGACGTCGTAAAAATTGATTTTATGGATATCGGAGTGAAGTCAAACATGATTTTTTATACGGAAAATAATTTGATTTTTTCTAAGAGCCCATCAGCGAAGTGGTTTGGCAGCGGCCACCATCGCCCGTCCATCATTAATATGACATAAAACTGTTGAAATAAAAACATCAGCTGTCGTAGATCATATTGTAGCGCCGCTTCCTAATGAACAACTAGCTAAAAACATATCTAAAGGTGACACTAGATAAAGTAATTTTCAGATCAATACTACGTCAATTTTTAAATACAGGATAATTACCCAAAATACAATGGAATCTTGTGCTTTTCATTTCGTACCTGCTCGTAGTATAAAATATGATTTACGGTATAATTCGCGACGCAAATATCAAAGTAATGTTAATTATGTACTACTTGATGATAATATTATAGAGAGTTAAAAAGATGTTTCTTGTCGTGAATAGAACTTTCAGTAGACTGGTATTAGAAAGTTCTGAATGTTTGAAAATTAAACATTCCAAATAAATAATCGCACATTTAAAAGTAAACACCACAAGTGAACGTTCCGTCAAGAATAAACCAAAATATGAAATGTAAATAAAACAAACGTTGTTATTTTGTGCTGTATTCCGCAAAATTATAAATTCATCTTCTTCGACCACATCTGGTGTTCTTGCACCTGCATACTTTCCGTTTCTCTTTGACACTGCCCTCCGGCTCCTAAAAATAATAAAACATTTTTTCCTAATTATAAAATAATCTGATTTCACATTCCACACTAATAATTATAAATGCAAAAGTAACTCTTGTCTTGTCCGTTACGGTAAACCACTTATAGCAATATTGACGTATTTGATACCACACTATACTAGATCTTGGTTAACGGCTTAGGTAAGTCTTGGGATAGCATAAAAGAAGCGTTAGGTTCGTCCCTATTTCACGTTGCAACGCAGCGATCTAAGTGATTTTATCACAAACGCCGGTGTACTCCCTATTCCCTCACTATATAGCACTCGACAAAAGGAAATTAGAAGTGGGACCAACATCTTTATGTGCTTTCCGATGCATACATACATGGTATATTGTTTGATAGTCATTAGTTAACTTACACAGTCTGTACATGATCCCACCCTGCAATAATCTTCTCTGTCATACGTCGACAGTGCTGTGTAAAGCTGAAAAGACATGACAAAATTATAACGCCTTCCTAACATGTTTAATACGTAATATGCACGATAATAACTTGGTGACTGACAGAAAAAGACTTTAGAAGTATGTAGGTAATTATAATAATTATGTAGAATTTCTAAAAGTAAGTTTAATAAGTTTGGTTTAATTAGAAGTTAAGCAATATCTCTCTCACTCATCTATTTTTTTTTTATTAATTTTTTTTTATTTATTTATATCAATTATACTATTAATATATATCTTAATATTTATTTTTTATTTTTACATGTGTGCAACCATCATCTGCGTCCGATCGTCTCTCTGTCTGTTATTTTTATGTAACATAATTAAATTGAAAATCCATCATTAGCTGTAAGTTTAGAATTAAAATAGTATTAATTCTTAAGAGCTGTGGATTTTGTGTCAAATAAAATAAATAAAATAAATAAAAAACTATTTCTATAAAATTGCTGAAACTAAAATTTGGATCATTCAAAATCTTGGATATTTTAGATTATTATTACCTTCAACTTTGCTTCATACATTGCATCCATGGCAACACACACCAAGTGATCGATAGAATCGACAGTAAAATCTGCCATTCTGTAAGAAATTCAGTTTTTTTATTGAAAAGGATGGGGATTTTATAAGTCTTAAAATAATAACTTGAAAGTAACCTTATTAATTTTATATACCACGACGTTCGTGCTCAACCCCGCTGCCCCTTCTGATGATAAGTGGTTACCGTCGCCCCATAAAACAACAGAGGCATAACTAGCGCAGCAAAAATAGGTTCATTCCAACGCTATCACTACGCCCTTTCCAAATGAGATCTGGAAACCTTACCCACTGAACAACACCAGGTGGTAGGTTCCAGTACTGGGCCGTCCAGGTGGGTACCACCGCAGTGCCAGATATTTTCCCGTGAAATAGAAGTGTGTCAAGAACTTCTGTGTTTCGGGGAAAGGAGAAAGGACACCGAGGCTAGTGAAATTACTGGGTATATAAGGCCTAATAACTGTCGTCTCGGTGTAGCGGGCACAGGGCGATGCCAGACAGTAACTGCTTAGTTACTGTTTGGTACTGAACAGTCTAAGGGCAGACGTGGTGCTTACCATCAATTGTACGATCTGCTCGTCTTGTTACACATTGCAATAAAAAAAAAACAAAGAAGTGTTGCAGACGAATAGCTTATTCGAGTGGAAGACCCAACGTGCTCTTCGTCTCTTAATAGATGTTTGTAAATATAAATGTGCGTATCTTACTTCATCAAGTAATAATAGACATCACATAGACAAATAAGACCCTTTTTGTCAGTCGACACGTTTCTAGCGTCACATATCACTTGAGGATCACCTAAAGGCAGATACTGAAACGAGATAAAAACATTGCAAAAAATGTCAAACAATTTTATTCATAAGCTTTATTCTAAGTTCATAAGTTTTTTTTAATGGTGAAAAGAAACACTTTTTTATTTGTTTAATGAAAGAGAACACGTAGGTATCTTATGCGGATAGCAAAGCTTAAGTGGTCATCATAATTCTAGACAATTAGTAAAATAAAATGTCTTACCAAGACAAACAAAGTCGTTACAACAAACAGACAAATTTTCGTTATACACAAAACGGGACATGCGTCGTGGCTGGGGCCTGAAAACATTTCAATAAAGTGTGGTTCATCGAATAGCAATCAATTTGATGGCTATGATAAGCATCGATTCGTCTCTCTTAGGGGAAACCAGGAGAGTTTGGTGGGTAGGGACAAACCATAATGCATTTTTCTCTGCACAAAAAATCTTTCTTTTGCGTGTATCTTTGTATCTTTCGCTACATCAATAAAACTTGTCAAAAGCTGTGCAGTTAACAAAATGGCTCAGATTTCTGCAAAAATCTTCAGTAGGTAATATTTTGGTCTGAATAGTGTAGGAACTAACTACTGAAGATGCAAAGTAGCAACCAAACAACAGATTATTCTCTGCTGTTTGGTTACTAAAATAATATCCCATCGATAGTTTTTAGGACTTTTCAAAGAAACTGGTATAGTGCAGTCATTGAAGCATTATAGCTCCGAATTTTTTTACTGTGAACCGAATTGCATACAATTTTGGAATTAGGTTCATCTTACCCTTAACTTCAAAAGTGAAAATGATTTGAACTCCGCAACCACCATGGGGGTGGTTGCCACCCCTTCTCGGGGGTGAATTATTTTTATATCAAAATAACCTCGGATATCAACAGAAGGCCTAATTTTAAGCAAAAAATCATCTATACAGTTTTTAAAAAAATGCAATACTTTTCAAGTAATTGGCAATTGAAAATTCGCAATTTTTTCACGTATTTCATCGGTTTTTTGCAAATATCTCCAAAAATATACGTTTTATCGAAAATTTTATAGAGACCAAAATTGTAGCAGGTAAAACAATGAACAATTTGAATTTTTATAAAGTATTCTAAGTGCAATATTAAGCTAGATATTAAAGATCAAAGCCGTTTTTATTTTGTCTGAAATTTAATCGATGTGGTCAATGCCATCTAGCGGCGAGCAGATGCATTTTATGCATTCTAATACAAAAGGGTTTTGTAGTGCTTGAAATAAGCTTTAAAATAAGCACTATTAAAAGTCTTTTGCACGTAAAATAAGTGAGCTGTATTGCAAATAAGGGGAGCATCTAATGTTTTTTCTTTAAAATCAATGGGTTTCATAAGTGCCATTTCCACCAAAATTAAAATTAATCGTATTCCGCCTAGAAATATTTTTTTTTTTTTTTTTTATTATATGGACTCTATCCCGCCCCTGTTTGCGGCGCGGTGATTCTGCCAATGTCAAGTGATTTTATGGGAGATTCTCCTTGCGTTAAAACATTGGTGTTTTAACATGTTTTAACGCTTCATGGAAACACTGGAGGATACTCTCAAGGTCACGGGGGAATGGACGCCATTGCGGTAAGAGCGTCTCATCTACCGATGAGACACACTACACGCAATACCCGTCCATTCAGTCAATTTGTTTCAATCTTCTTATTTATGACACTTCGTTACACTTTACTGAATGAAAATCACACCACTTTTCAACACCAAACTGCACTAGATCACAAATAAAAAGATTTAAAACTAAAAGACGCGTGGACCCATCGCCTACCCTCCAGTGAATCCCCGCCTAGAAATAACTTTATTATGAAGAGTTTGATGGATAGTATCAGTTTGGCTGCTTCAGGACACATATTTTTTAAAAAAGTCACGATTAAATAAAAAATCAAAATTTCCAATTTTTAAAATACCCACTTTCTTTTCATAATATCTCAAAAATGACGACAGATACGTATAAAAGTGTACGGATTAAAAATTTAGTTATTTTTCTGACAAACAATTTGGTTTTTTTGTTTTTTCTGTCAAACAAAAATTGACGGAGATATGATTGTTTAAAGAGCGCGTGGCAGCGCAATCACAGCCTCTCTTAAGCCCTTTAACCCTTCACCGTTTTAGAAAAAGGTTTTTTGCTATATATTGCAATATACGATGTTGTAGCTCTCTTAATTACCTTTACAATGGTTTTTTATAAATTGTGATAGCATGAAAATTGAAGTAGTTATGGTCCAAAAACTTATCATATTTCAGCGATAAAATGGCTCAATGTAATTTTTTCCATTAAGGGGTTGTTTACAACCCTTAAAAATAATAGGCGGAGTTCAGATCATTTTCACTTTTGAAGTTAAGGGTAAGATGAGCCTAATTCCAAAATTTCATGCAAATCGGTTCACAGTAAAAAAAATCGGAGGTAAGACCGTATTTTTCGCTTCAATGACTGCACTAGTAATCAAAAAGCCTTACCTGGTGGATTTGTTGGAGGCATATTTCAAATACTTCCAGCCACACAGAACTTTATTTTAAGTCATCACGTGGACAATTTTCCGTAATTTCATAACAAGAAGCAGATCGTAGATTTGTTCATTTGTAAATACGTAATATTTTTCACTGTAATTTTTCTTGATGTTTTGAAAGGTTTTGATTTGAAATCTTGACATTTTATATGTCATCTGGCAGATTCCGTCAGATAAAATAACTGTTCTCAGAATAACAATTAATAACGACAACTCGAACCTCAAACCGAGACTCATTTGAAACGAATTTATCAGCCTATTTACTGTCCCCTGCAGGGCAAAGGCCTCCATTAGAATTTTAAATCTCATAAATCATAACATTTTTTTCTTTAGGTCTGTGATAATTGCATCATGTTAATACAAATATATTAGAAAAAAAACGACGGGTTGCACTCCGGGAGTGCCGGCAGAAGTGAAAACCTGATTATTAACGTTGTGCATTTTTGATATGTATTTTGGAATGGTAAGGGATTTAATTGATTGGTAGAGGTATAAAAGTACTATCATTTATGTGGTAAAATACAATATTTATTTATTGCGCTATCGTACACAAACATGACAATTTATATTACATTAAAAAGTTTATCTCTCAAATGTAATCAGAAACTTTTTCAGACTTATCAGAAACTCCTTGCTGTGACACTGAAACGCCATGTAATAAACGATGATAAAATGATTGACAACCGTCAATGTCATACTTTTTTGATTGACAACTATTTATTTTCTAAACAACGAAAACAAAGTTTGGAATTTACAACTAATTGCATACTGGAATCTGCGGATAAACTTTTGAATTTGGAGCAATCGGCCAAGAAATGATTCCCTTTACAGAATCCGCAGACTCCCGAATCGTTAATAACACGAGTGGTGTTACAGTAATCAACATTTCGCTTTCGAGGATGTTCACTGGGAATTTGGGGTAACAAGCCAAACTGTGTGTGAGAACGAGCCTCTTGTCGCAGGAAATCGGACAGCATTTCCAACTTCATACGACCTGATGCATGCTCCGCAGCATAGCGGATCCAAAGACTGCGGAGAAGTGGTGTTAATTTCCACAAAATACTGTTACATAATTCCGGCGAATAAAGATATTCCAAACTTTTTAAATGTTTTATTACGGCAATTAAATTTTGAATTTTGCAGGATATCAAATTAAGGTCTTTGTGGTCACTTTGTAGCATAGGAAGCATATAGGAAGCGACCGCACTGCGGCTATAATAGTAGAAGAGGTCACACTTGACAGTTCATTTATGCAAAGAAAAATATACCTTACGCTAAAGGAATAAAACTCAAGAAAACAACATCAGTTCTTATTAATACAATTATTTACTCTACTCCTGATGTACATAAGAAGCACTTTTCTTTGCATAAATGAGCTGTCAAATTGAACAAAAAACCATTATTGTCTATAGACCGACAAACTATCTGTTCCGGTGGCGGCGTCGCTACTGTCTATTTAAAACTGTCATTAAATATCGTTTTTGCATTGCATTTCACGTAGTTCCAATTTTGGCCACCGGAACAGATAAGTTTGTAGAAAACACGTGTCCGGACTTCAAATTTTATATGGATTTTCGATCAGGTCACGTGACACATAAATCCTGACGCGAGTTTAACATTTTTTCCCCATACAAAAAAAGTGCACAACGCCGCTAAAGAAGTTTTCACTTCAAAAATTCAATTTGTCCAGGTATCAGGCGGGACCATCATCATGTTTCATCATTCTTTATCTGCTTCACCGTATTTCTTGAAAAATTCACAGATCTCGTGCCTTTCACGACCTTCTGGTACATTGGAAATGTATTTAGATAGGGCAAACTATAATGAAAACATCTCTTTGCGCAAGAGATACACAAGGGTTAGTAGCAGGTACCGACGAGTAACGTTATTTTTTATAAGCGGACTACGCCCTTTAACAATGCTCAGTTTTTTTCGCCTTTTGCATACACGCTTTCGTCCGCCAGATGTGGAATCATCAGCATTACCCAAGCCACGCTATTCCTACGTTCAAGAAGGAAGACGAACTATGTAAAAAATGAACATAGTCTTTTACTTGAAGGAACTTTCTACTTCATGTGTCAAACAATTTATCTTGTAACAAATGAAAAAAAAACAGCCTATAGGTAAGTTTTCGTTCTCCGTATAAAACAAAAAAATATATTTGCTTCATCAGTACATCACGCAATCGATAATGATATTTGGAATGGAAAATAAAACAAATAAGTTCTCATGGTTTACATCTGCTGCACTGTGAAGCTGCAATTTCCAAAAAAAAAGTGCTTGTACAAAAACAAGTCAAACTAATGATAATTGATAAGAGCAGCAATAAAAGAGGTTTCCTTGTGAATAGGTCAGGAAGCCGTAGACTCATGCGATTCCAATCTGTTATTTTCAAACGATTCACTGGAAATTGGCCCCCTACCAACGCGATCGAAAAAACATTTCCAATGTTAAAAAAATGAAATTGAACATCAAGTTCATAGTGAACCAGCATCTCAGTAAATTGAAGTCTCATATTGAGCATCGCTTGTTGATTGTTTATTAAAAAACAGAAATAATTAAGTAAGTATTTTATTCTCCACATTGTACACAAACCACAGCGCAATTAGTAAACAGAAGTTATATCAACTTATTATCGAAACCAAATACATCCACATGCATATTTCCATTACTATTTTTTTGCTCGGGGACACTCTTTGATACAAGTGCGCCCTTTCTCGATGCACTTAGAGCAATATCCTTTACGCGCCAACGATGCACTAGAACTCTCCAATTTCATCGGCAAATCAGCTGTTTTTGAAGGCTTATCAACTACTTCTGGTTTATCCTTTGGCATTTTGCCTGCTGATGGAACAGAGCCTACTGGAGGCACAGCTCCTTTACTGGTGCCTACATCGTTATTTCCATCGCTAAGTTTGCCTTTTTTAACAACGTCCCCTTTTTCTGGATTGGAATCTTGCTTTTTAGTCACCTCTTCACCAATCTTGCTTGACGTGGCACTCTTGACTTTCTCTACGTTTTCTTTGTCACCTTTGCCGAAACTACTATTTGAACCGTGGGAAGGTTTGTAGACTATCGTCTGTGAAAATATAATACTTTTTACTTAATGGTTTCTAATATGACTCAAGTGCTGGCTTAATGTTATTGTGTAACAGATTGCCGAATGCAAATTGATCAGAATCTAGCATTAATATAATTGTTCTGGTGAGCGGTAATAAAAATGAAGAAGTAGAAAAACTGAAAAATGGGATGAACTTTTATGATGATGCTGCTTTTAGTCTTTACCTGGGGTTGTTGGCAAGTCACATTGCACTGTAAAACTCTTACGAAGTACTCATAAGTATCCATGAGCTGTAAAAATAACATACACATAAGAAAATAGGTTCTATGAAAAAGTCCACTAGATGATAATTAAAAATATTAGCTATGCATTATACCAGTTGTAAAACATAGGTGATAAGGTTAGATAGTAATTCAATGAGCTGCGCATACATCGTCGTCGCTGGGCGCCACGAACTGAAACAAATTTTTTCGTAAGTTTTGGAAAGCTGGTACCTAGCATAATTCTTTCACATTCTTTAGATTTTTCTTACGTAACGCAAGATTCTATATTGATTCAGAATATTTAAATTGTTTTATTTGGATTTATATTTGGTTTTCGATTAATTCACTCATCATCACTCATTACACTCTCGTCATCGATTTTATAGATCTGTTGGTAGCGAGCAGTTGACGTCTGCTGATGAAGATAACGGTAAAGCCTTCGTACTTACTGTGATAGATAGAAATAGATAGAGTTGGCAGACCAGACAGACACGCAGCCCACTGGATGGTAGACGGCCCCTGAAATCTATTCCACTGAGGGAAACTTAGCTTGGAAGCGTCACTAAATTTGCTGCCATACGCAGGATCCTATGATCTTCCAGCCTTTGATTTCAAGTGTACCTACCCCCACATATGAATTTTGAACCAACCTGAGAAAGTTGTCGATCAGAGCGCACGGACAGGCCTCGCAGTGGCAGTCCCGGCTAGGCCCGGCGCCGTTGTCGGCACTAGGACCCGCCGGCAGGCCGCGTCACTCCAACTCAGGCCGCTGTGCCGGCACGACCATTGAACCAACCTGAGGAAGTTGTCGATCAAAGCGCATGGGCAGGCCTCGCAGTGGCAGTCCCGGCTAGGCCCGGCGCCATTGTCGGCACTAGGTCCCGCCGGTAGGCCGCGTCACTCCAACTCAGGCCGCTGTGCCGGCACGACCATTGAACCAACCTGAGGAAGTTTTCGATCAAAGCGCATGGGCAGGCCTCGCAGTGGCAGTCCCGGCTAGGCCCGGCGCCATTGTCGGCACTAGGTCCCGCCGGCAGGCCGCGTCACTCCAACTCAGGCCGCTGTGCCGGCACGACCATTGAACCAACCTGAGGAAGTTGTCGATCAAAGCGCATGGGCAGGCCTCGCAGTGGCAGTCTCTACTAGGCCCGGCGCTGTTGTCGGCACTAGGTCCCGCCGGCAGGCCGCGTCACTCCAACTCAGGCCGCTGTGCCGGCACGACCATTGAACCAACCTGAGGAAGTTGTCGATCAAAGCGCATGGGCAGGCCTCGCAGTGGCAGTCTCTACTAGGCCCGGCGCTGTTGTCGGCACTAGGTCCCGCCGGCAGGCCGCGTCACTCCAACTCAGGCCGCTGTGCCGGCACGACCATTGAACCAACCTGAGGAAGTTGTCGATCAAAGCGCATGGGCAGGCCTCACAGTGGCAGTCTCTACTAGGCCCGGCGCTGTTGTCGGCACTAGGTCCCGCCGGCAGGCCGCGTCACTCCAACTCAGGCCGCTGTGCCGGCACGACCATTGAACCAACCTGAGGAAGTTGTCGATCAAAGCGCATGGGCAGGCCTCGCAGTGGCAGTCTCTACTAGGCCCGGCGCCGTTGTCGGCACTAGGCCTTGCAGGCAGGCCGCTGAGCCCGCTCAGGCCACTGTGCTCGCTGTGCCGGCACGACCAACGGCAGCTGCCGGACCATATCTGGCGGATGGCGGACGCCGTCGCCGCGAATTGGTTTTGAGAGCTCGTCTGACGGAATAAGGATGGTTTTAGAATGGAAGGATAAGTTGTAGTAGCAAAATATGTGGTCATAATTAGCAGGATAATTGCGGCGGCCAATCATTAAGATTAACCGACGCACAAGCTTAGCACGTTTAGCACGTATTGTGCACAAGCACAGCGCACACTCCGCGTGCAAGCCACCCGGTGCACTTCCTATACCCTTAATTAAATCTCATAATCAAAGATCAAAAAAACATGAAAACATGTATTAATGCAAATATGGGTTTACAAGTAGGTCTTAGGTTATATAGGTACATGGTTTATAATATGGTGGGGCAGCAGGCTGACAAGACCGAAGAGAGATTAGGCGCTGGACCAACGGCTATACGTGCCATCCTAGACATGGGGTATTTTACACCGCCATCTTCCTGACTGTGACTAAGTATTTTCTGAAAATAAAACAAAAATAAGACAATAGTATAACTTACGTATGAATAAACTAATCCGAATAATATCAAGAGGAAGATAAAGTCGATGAGCATTGGTAAAGCACTTTGTCTGCAACCTGAAATTAAATAATACTTCATTTAACTTTATTTAAGTACCTACTTCCTATTTTATTATGTACAACTATCAGAATAAACGATGGTATAAACTACATTAACATCCAGATAAAATATAGCAAACTTTAAGTGTGGTAGAGCCACGCTTTAGGTCTGACACAAAGGTACACTATTATGTATATCCAAAGAACACCTGCGACACTGTTGCCCGCGTTTAAATTAATATGGAAGGAAGGGTAATATGCAAAGCGCTATGAGGAATGAGGTTAGGGAGACGAGAAGGGCGTCTTGTCTTGGGCACTCTCACTCACCAAACGATCTGAAATTTTACGCCCCTTTCACACGGGCAGTCCAGTTTTTTGCAGGATCCCATTTTCTGCAGGATACCGTTTGATGGCGAATGTGTTTATATGGTAGCGTTCACACGAGCATCCCGCATGCGGGATACTGCAAAAACCCGATCCGGCATTCGGTTTTGTCACTAGAAACTTGGTCCGTCGTCCAGTAAAAAGCGGGATCCCGTATAAGTAGTCGCACAAATATTTATATAGCTGTCCTCACACGGCTTCCCGCGTGTAGGACACTGTTTTTTGCGGGATAGTGAAGTGGTGGCAGTCCCCGCCCCGCGCTCGTGTTCACACGGCAGTCCAGTTTTGCAGGACCGGCTTTTTACTGGATCCCGGCAAACTGAACTGCCATGTGAACACACCGTCCAGTTTTGCAGGATACAGTAAAAAGCCGGTCCCGCAAAACTGGATGCCGTGTGAAAGGGGCGTCACTGTTGTAAACGGCGCGCGGTCTTCTGCGAGAAGGTGGTACGGCACTTCTTCGGTCGAGCTGGCCTATGTCGACTGACAAACAGAACAACTAAACAAAATAATCAGCGAAATCGTACGCGTAAAATATGTTTTACTTACATGGTTTATTCTACCACTTGTTTATTCCCGAAAACCAGCGACGGAATCCCACCACTTCATCTGGTTAATGTTTTAGTATTCTCAAGTTTACTTCATATTTTAATTTTTGGGTTTCTAAAATAAATAAAATCCTACTAAAATTTTTATTGACGTTAAAATGACATAATTATGATGGTTATAGTTTTAAATGACGACTTATAAAGAACATTAAAGCATATGGAGTGGGAAAAAATGGGGACAAAAATACATAAAATACAAAGTCTGTTCCACATAAGAAGTCCTTTAGCCGCTATATTGGTAGTATTGTTTTTCAATACATTCAATCTGTTTTTTGACAGATTTACAAAGCGTAGGCAATGCTGCCAATATAGCGGCAAACGGACAACTTATGTGGAACGGGCTTAACTTCTGGGTTTTTTTTTTTATATTAAAGAAATCATTTGTGGGTTACAAACATGGTGATGGTACATTACTAGGATACTGCCGATAATAATAGAAACCCTGGTGCATAAATAAATGGAGACCCGATACCAATCCGTGGGACACTTAACGGATTGCCTCCTGAGCGACTGTCTTCTAGATCCCCTATTTGGTTGGATAGTGCGCACCAGGAATATAACCCTCAAAGCGAGTGGCGTGAATCCTGGGAAAGTTTCCAGCACGACCCGTGGAAGGGACTGATACCGGACCCTACTGTCAAACCTGCTGGTTTTGACAGTAGTCGTACTGTATGGACGAGGGTTAATCGGTTCAGAACCGGCCACGGGAAATGTAACTACCACCTCCATAAATGGTGTCTCCGAGATGGGCCGGATTGTGACTGTGGGGCTCTAATCCAAACAATGACCCATATTGTTGAGGAATGCCCTCTGCGTCGTTTTTCTGGTGGTATGCGTGAGCTCCATAACCTTACGCCGGCGGCAGTGGACTGGTTGCGGCAACTCGATATAGACGTTTGAGGATTCATGTGGAAGCCATACAAAATGATGACCTACTATGTATGAATGAATGTTAAATAATTTTTATAATACGGTAATTTTAATTATGTAATAATCACGGAAGTAATAATAATAATAATAATCGCATATGGTTGTTTACCCGTGGACCCGGTGGGTTGGCGGAACTACAGGTAATTTTGACTCCCTGTGGTCACTATCCTTTATACGATTATCAAATAACATACACATTATTTATACCAATTTACGCCTAAAGATAACTCTGTGAATTAACTAAGTTTCTCTGTTCCTTGCAGAAACCGAGGGTCTTAGCAGCGGGTGCGAGGCGAGCGGTTTCCGCGACGAGATCGCGCGGGACTACGCCGCGCTGCAGTCCCGGCTCGGGAGAGAGTTCTCCGACAGGAGAGGGAAATTGTACTCTGGTGAGAAGCCTCCATTATCCGCCTCTTTTTGTACTACCAACGTCCATAGGCGACAGTAACAGCTTACTATCAGCCATCAGGTGATATTATAGGTCATAGATCCCACCTTTGTCTACGAGACTTGAAGGTACGAATAGGCATCTTTAGATACCGGTCACGAATGAAACTTGTCGAGTGTACAAATTGGTCATAATTTAGGACCTGTCGTATTACGTCTCTTTACAAAGACAATATCGAAAAAAGTGTGTCATCACCTTATTCCCACGCAATTTCCGGATCTAGTTGTTACATACTAGCCCACAAACACTGAGCAAGTAATCACTACGTTTTACCCACAAAGGTGATTGGTTTGTCATGAACGGCTTGATCATTTGGCGAAGAAATTCTCTAAGATCATTTAAGAACAACGAAGAATAAAAGAGTACAGAGCTAATATTATAATCTTATTTTGCTTAATCTTTAAGCATCTATAATTCCTTGTGATCTCAGCGACACGTCCCGTGGCGACGGAGGAGCAGCTGTCGGCGGACTTCCGCAAGAAGCTGACGGAGTGGCAGCGGCTGAAGGGCGTGCGGCAGCCCCCGCCCGTGCCGGCGCGGCAGGACCTCAGCGAGGACTTCTTGAAGAGATGGGGTAATTTACATCATAACATTGCCTAATACAAGTTAAACGGCCATAATTCACACCCTTACAATGAAAGTGACCTAACTCAAAATTCGTGTAAGGGGCCGTTCAAGTATTACGTAAGCACTATAGGGGGGTGGGGGGGTCTTTGTTTTGCTTATTTTGGATGACATGGGGGGTAGGGGGGTCTAGATGATGATTACGTCATAGTTATTTACTTTTTTACACCAATGGCAACCCTCACATTGCCGATGCTTGAAAACGAAACCCATTTTCGGGGATTCCCGCAAATAATGCATACGTTAATACGTTTAGGCACTCGCTTTAGAACCGATTAGGGGAATTACTGTGCGCTACTCAGTTGTCTAAATTTCCTCTGTCAGTGTATTGTTTCGTTTGGATACTATAGCGAGTAGACGTATTGTAAGCATAGCAAAGCAAGTTTACATTTAAGTTAGAGCACCATGATGTGAGAAGACGTTAGACATTCCAAAATCAGATGAAAGTTAGCAGACTCACAACACTGAGCAGCAATCTAAGCAATCCAATGTCATCGAAAACTTAGAATCATGGTTTCGGGTTTCATGGACTGAAGACTGTTAATTTTAATTTAATATGTGTACCAATGTTTAATATATATGCGTCCGGTGCTTTAATACTCCTTCGATCGAAAGAGCTATAGAGCAAAATCGGGGGTCTAAGGTGTTCGTACAATCTCTCGGAAGAAGCCACCTGACGAAGCTGACCACAGCAAGTGGAGAAGTTGTTGCCTCAAAGCCGGCAGTCCGTTCGGAGGTAGAGGACTTCTATGGCCGGTTATACGCTTCGCATGCATGTCGACCTGATCCCGAAAATGAGGACTCCAGAGCCACGTTAAATCGCCATTACACTGAAGACCTGCCAGAAGTGAGCGTTGGCGAAATCGAGATTGCTCTTGGGCAGCTTAAAAATGGAAAAGCCCCTGGAGAGGACGGCGTTACTACAGAGCTGCTAAAGGCTGGAGGTAAATCCGTACTAAGGGAGCTCCAAAAGCTTTTTTCGCTGTCCTGTTCAAAGGGAGAACTCCAAAGGCGTGGAGTAGGAGTGTAGTCGTCCTGTTCCTTAAAAAGGGTGACAAAAGCCTGTTGAAGAACTATCGACCCATTTCCCTTCTAAGCCACGTCTATAAAAGTAACAGTGGGCTGGCCATATCAGCCGCAGAACCGATAGCCGTTGGGGTAAACGGGTTCTAGAGTGGAGACCGTCTCTCGGTAAACGTAGTGTAGGACGCCCTCAGGCCAGGTGGAGCGATGATCTGCGCAAGATGGCTGGCAGGAGCTGGATGCGAGTGGCCGAGGATCGATTAGCGTGGCGAGCATTTGGAGAGGCCTATGTCCAGCAGTGGACTATCACAGGCTGATGATGATGATGATGTGTACCAAAACTTTAAAATAAGTTTGTTATGTTCGTAAGATTATAATATTTTTGTCCCTTACTTTATGTTGAATACTGTATCAGTAAAATCTAATCTTTATCCTAAATCTATTTTCTTATTTATAAAATTATAATATTATAACATTAAAATTATAGTATAAAAAAAATTATAATTGAAAAATGTTTACGTAAGCATAGGGGGAGGGCTAAGAGCTTTGCTTACTTTTGCTGACAAGGGGGGTGGGGGGGTAAATAATTGCAATAAATCTGCTTACGTAATATTTGAACGGCCCCTAATTCTCGATTTTTCCATAAACTGACCATAAAAAAAAACATTATCTATAACCCTGTAAAGAAAAAGTGTGTGTCTCTTTAACAAGTCTCGCTAGCTAATATAAAGGCTTTTAAGGTCAGTTTAAGGAACAATCGAGAATTACACGAATTTTGAGTTATAATTTAAGGATGTGGCCTGAAGCGTGCAGGCGTTTTTGCCAACAAAAGCCAACTTGCATACTCCAGACTGTGACTAAGTATTTTCCGTGCAGGAAAACCGTGGAACAACGGAATTTTTAATCCGGCTAGGGATTTGAACCCAGGACCCCTGGGGCCGCCGCTTTAGGGTGCGATCCACTGATTACTGCACCACGGAGGCAGTAAAAAAGTATCAGCCTATTTTAAGTTCCACTTTCGTTCCCGAGCGAAAGGCGCAAAAATATATTTTGATTAGAAAATTTGGCATTTTTTTAATATGTCTTATATTTCTAGACGAGTGGAAACGTATGAAAGAAACCAACTCTGTACCAGCGTGGGAGGAAGAAGCAAAACCTGATGAAGTTCTGGTGCAGACTTCTACTGGCCTCTTCAAGTTTCAAGGTATATTAGTCGTGATTAAGGCGATATTCCAATAATTACAAGTCTATAAAAGGAACAGTTAAAAAAATGTATTCAGTTTAAAGGTTAAAAAGTAAGTACTCTCACTATTTACTAAACCCTTTATCAGTCATTTTCTCACTATGGCGACGAGTTAACAGAAGCATTTTTAAAACAGGGCACTTATAAATATTTTAAAGAAAATCCTATCCTAATCCTAAACTAAATTATAATTATTATTTGAGACCTAGTTTAGATTGAGATCTTCACTGATCTGGAATGGCAAATCTTATAGTAGTCAAGTTACCTTCAGGTATCTTTTCAAACTGTCATTGTAGGATTTCTTCTATCTCCTTTATGTTAGAAATCTTTAATCCACTCCAGGAATATCCCGCTCCTTCACCCGCAAGCTCCACGAGTGGGAGAAGTCCCGCGGCATCGCGCCCGAGGCGTCCACCTCCGCTCTGCTCCGCGCCGCGCGCGCGCGTCCCCGCCCGGCGCCGGCGCAGCTCACGCGCACGCAGTCCGACGGCAGCGTGGCGCCTTCCGCCAGCTCCGGACGCCTGCACGCGTCCAGCCTGAGTGTTAATGACGCTGATGACTTTGATTCCGAGTATGAGAGGGAGCATTCGGTAAGTTTCATCAATATCAGCCTATAGCAGTCCACTGCTGGGAATAGGAATCTGGGCAAGCGGGCAACTAAGGATACCCATAATAATTACATGGAATTTATTAATTATATAGAATTTTCTAGCTCATTTTCTAACCTGCTATTTTCGTTTAGAGATCTATTTGACGTAACGTGTCCTCACATGACTTAATATTATAGCTTAAGTACTAGCGGTTGCTCGCGCGGTTTCACCATTGCGTAATTTCCTTTTTCAATTACCCCCTCTTACCCCATCCTCTCCCCCCCTTCCCCCATCCTATTCCCTCCTTCCCCCATCAAATGTCCGTCCCCTGCTTCTAAGCTACCTCTCCACCAATTTTCAGCCAAATCGGTTCATCACTTCTTGAGTTATAAATCATGTACATTTATAATTTACAGTTTTCCAATCATAAAAAATATTTGACGGTGGTTTGTTAATTGATACCATCAATTCTAGCTGGACGGCGCCGATGACTGCGACGGCGTGCGCGGAGCAGTCCTGGTCGAAGTAGAGGCGGAGGAAGTCTGCACAGCCGCCCCTCTGATGGCCGTATCCCCTCGCCACACTCCTCAGAAGCCGATCTACACGTACGGCCAGGCCGAAGCCCGGCTGCTGTGCGAGACCAACGCCACCGTCACGGGAACAGCTGTGCTGCAGCCTAACGGCGCTGGTGAACTTGCTTTATATTCTGTTCGGGAAGTCTCTATAGTATCGCGGAGATGATTTTGATGTTAAGTTAGTAACCCCCCCTTTCCTCCTGACTGCGGAGTTCCAAACACACCCTGCTCCCGTCAGGTATGCCGGAATGCATTTCTCTCCGCGCCAACAAAAGAAAATTCAGTTTGGAAACGAAACCTGTGTAGGTGTAGGAAGTTAGGAAATTCGTTTGAGGTAGATTACTGGATTTACGTCAAGGGTGCACAACTGTCTCTGTACAATAGTAGCTGAGCCGTTTGGGTATAAAACCCGGATAACGTCGGTTCGATTCCCGCATTGGGTCCGATAGACGGTAGGACTTTTAGAGTTCGACAGGCTAGCTACCAGCCCCATAGGTAAAATCTGCCGTCAAAACAGATCTGGCTTTGTTGCAGTAATATTATGGCAGTCAGTGTATTTGATATCATAGGGTGTGATGCTAAAAGTAGGAGACTTAAATAATTTGAGTAGTTCGTTTTTCAGATTCACGTGAAGTGAAGCCTAAACAAAAATCTGAGATCAAGAAAAAGGCTGCTGACCAAGTAAGTTTTCAATATAGATTTTGTTTAATCATTCATACTTATATACCAGACACAAATGCTTTACTTTGTCTTTTTACAGTCAAAAGATTTTGAAAAAACTAGTAGAAGAAAGATCACCCGCCAACCCAGCATTGAAGAAGATGCCATGTTCATACGAAAAACCATTGAAGAAATTGAACGAGGCAGTTCTCGTTTCAGAGACGACAAAGATATTGACGAAAGTCGTGCAATCCCTATCAGAATAGAAGAAGAAATGCCTTCTACTAGTAAAGCAGTTACCCAAAAGGTTTTCAAACAAGTCAGCAGTTTAAAAGAGAAGGAACCAAGTATAGAAGATATACAAGATGATAACAAACGTAAGGATACTGATAAAAGTAATGGTAAAAAGAAGACCAAGTCAAGGGCTAGGCTAGAACGCGAGCAGTCGAAGCCTTCAGAGAGTGACACCGAGCAGGACGTTGATACTGTCACTGTGGAGATTCCCAGAAGACGAAAAAGACCACGGAAAGCGTCGGAAAGACCAAGAACACCGCCAATGCCGCATTATCATACTGATTCTGAAGGAGAGGTGAGCAAACTTTATATTTTTTACTTTTATTACCAATCGTGTTATCCTCACCATTGAAGAATTTCGCAAATTATGCCGCTGTTTACATTTCTTCTTACATTTTGCGTTTTCTGCAGCACAAGATAATCGCACGAAAAAAGTTTTTAAAATTGCATCTCGATTTCAGGTCTTTGTTTTAAAACTAAAAGCACCAGACCGTCGAGATGGCTCGCCAGAAGTAATAGTGAAGACAACCAGAAAAATATTCTCACCGGTAGTACGAAGCGGAGAAACTGTACCCAGAGCTGTAATCCCACTAGACGTAGAAGACCTAGTCGAAGTCACGCCTACAATGGACCATTCTAACCATAACATGGATAATAAGAAGAAATCTGAAGGGATCCCTGAGAGGGTTAAAAAGGATTCTGACACTCGTTCAAAAGGATCGGGTGATTTACAAGAGATGGATGATCAAAGACCAAGGACCAGACCACCGCTGCCGTCTTCTCCTTCATCGCAAAGAAAGCCACAGTCGAAGGAAACTGCTCCATCAATTCGTATTATGATTCAAAGATACAATATGAAGATTAATGAAGAAGGTAAATATAGCCTACTGTGAAACTTGATCTAAAATCTTTCGTATACAAATTGATAGGTACAGGCGGGCTTAAAAATTAAACTCTTGGCTATAACTTGTTGGTCGTACTAGCAAGATTTCTTGCTGTCAGTGAAATGAATATGATGTGTCATCATCAGGTCACACATCTGGCGCGAGCAGCGGTGCATCATCACCTGCTTGGAGATCTCCGACAGCTGAACGACGACGACCTCCAGACATGCCTGTTGGGGTAAATATTAGGTAAACATACGTCCATTATTCACACCTGTACTTAATTCTAAGTAAAGGACCTAAACAAAGTACCTATGCTATGTCTTAAAGGTCAATTCGATTATTAATGATACAAAAATCTTAGAAGTCATCGAAATTCATTTCACGCTTTCAGAAATCGTAACCAATCACAGTTCTTTGAACAATACAAAATACAGAAAATTTGCATACCTTTTTAAGATACAACAATTTAAATTGAATAAAACATATTCAAATCAAGAAGACACTATCTTCAGTTCTCTCTATCCTTCTTATATTTTCGCAGAAATAACCCATTCCTTGAGAGAGAAGTCCAGAAGTCAGCGAGTGCTTGCCAATTATCCAGACGTGACCAAACATCAGCAGAAAAACGTCTCGCACCAACGACCACGGCCGTAGAGGGAGTCCTCAAGTCCCACAGCGCAAACGCCTTACACCCTGAACAGACCAGGGTGGAATCCCCTCCTTTAAACCAAAAGAAGATTAAAGACAGCCAGGAAACCATCAGATGTACCACCGCTAGCACGGACACCATTGTTCCAGATTTAACCAAGAATTTGCCTGAATTTCCGAAAAGTAACCCCCCTTTACCAGTTCTGAGGCAGATGTCTGATGTGATTGTACCAAGTATATCTAGGTTGATATCAGCCAACGAGGGGTTCTTTGATAGGGCGTTCACAAACATGGAGCCTTCGACCAGTTCTGTGGACCCGGACACAACTGCTAGGCTGTCAGAGAGAGCGGCCAGGATCAAGGCTGCGAGAGAAAGGTTTCTGTCTTCACCTGCACCGATTAGAAGGGAAGGAACCAGTTCTGCTAGTGATTTGAGGCCTGGAGACAGGTAATTATAATGTGATTTGTGTTAATTCTTCGCAGGTAAACGAAGGTTTACTAAACTTTGCCACCAAAACACGAGAAGACTTAACTTCTGATAGACGTTTTAAAGCTCCTAGAGCCTAACCATTCATCATCATCCTATATAAGTTCCTACAGCTGAGACACAGGCCCTATCTCAATTTTGAAATAGTGTGGGCCATACTCTAATACCATTACGCTTTTCACAATTATCTATAATTTCTTTCTTTTTGCCTCGTTTACACACAGGTCCAGTCGCATCAGCTGTGAGAGTGACGTCACAGAATCCCAGAGCTCGGGCACGCAAGAGTCGAACCTGGGCCGGAGCGCCTCTACGGGCATGGTCAACGTAGACCGTGAAGCTTGGCAGCGGGTGGCGGAGAGCGGTAAGACTTTTCATACTTTAAACTTAAACTTCAACTGATTTTGTTATACGAGGATACCTATCGGGTTTAATGATGAGTATCTACTTTTGTGAGACACCCAGGGTGGGAAGTTGTCTCGGGATGAAATTTTGACGAAGATCGAGCACTAGCCCGAATTTAAAAACTCTCAGCTCTTGGAATTGCAAGCAATAGTGGCATGGTAATGGTAGGCGCACGGCGGTCACTGTTTGATAGGATTGCACTCGTGACAGCTCGTGACGGTCCGTGTCAAGCGGTGACCGCCCTTGCGCCAGCGTGCGCTCCCTTCCATGAGATTCGGGGCAGAGCCTATGGGTTTCGAAGGCACAGTCACACAGAGTGTGATGACTACAGCTAAAGGTAAGCGTCTACAGGTCCGCATCGCACGCAAAGGATTTTAGTTTGCCTTGTATAAAAACTTATACAACAGCGTCCACTGATCGGCATTCCGTATGGCGTCATCGGCAATGCCTACCATGCGATGCGTACCGATGACGTCATACGGAATGCCGATCAGTCAACGATCAGTGGATTGCTGATACTCGCGTCGGCAATTAGAGTTGCCCATCGATAGTCCACTATCGCTAAACTATCGATAGTCTATCGATAGTTGACGTCATATCAATAGTAGGTATCGATAGTCTATCGGTACTATCGATAGCCCAAATCCAGGCAATACTATCGATAGTATCGATACTATCGAGCAACAATACTATCGATAGTATCGATAGTATTGCTTACCCGCGATAGTATTGCCTGGATTGGGCTATCGATAGTATCGATACTATCGATAGCACTATCGATATTGTTACTATTTTTCAAGGTCAACTATCGATAGCGAAACTATCGATAGTTGGGCAACTCTATCGGCAATACGATCACTGCCGAACAGTGGACGCAGTCTGTAAAATTAATTAGTTTGATGCGATCCATCCCATGCGTCCGCTGCGTGCGATGCGGACCTGTGGACGCCTAGCTTTATGCTTTATCGAGCCCCTCAAACAATCCACTGAATGAGCATGTCTCTGACCAGGCTCTCGTCGCGAAGGCCGGTCGCGGTCGCGCTTCAGCCTGGCGCGACTGGCGGCGCGGCTGCGGCGGCGCGACCCGGGCGCCGTGTCCAGCCTGTGCCGCCAGAGCCTGCTGGTGCAGTTGCGGCACAACCGCTGACAATATACGCTACTACCCCACAGGTGGTTTCATTGCTAATACTCAAAATCAAAAATCAAAATCAAAATATTCTTTATTCATGTAAACTTGTATCAAGTATTTATGAATCGTCAATTACAGAGTGACTCTACCACCGGTATCGGAATGCAGTCATCTGCCGAGAAGAACCGGCAAGAAACTCGACAGTTACTCTTTTTCATCGCCATGTTTGTTTACAATTTGTTTGTTACAATTACTGATTAGTTTTAGAATACCAAGCCATACAGTATAAAGTATAAGAATGAGACTATAATCGAGAAAAATCCGTGAGCCCTGGAAGACCAGTGCCCAAAGGTGGCACCTGCAGCACAAGTATGACGTATGTGCCAGCCATAATTTCACTCAACCATATTAGAGGGAATGTAAACACCCGACACATAACGCCACCACCCCAAGCACATTTTAGCGAGCATGACCGACTAATACTCATGTCCTCCTAGCCGAGATTTTCTACCAACCACGCAGGGTATATTCTAGTGCACAATTGAGTGCGTTAGTGTGACCCCACACTAGCGTCCTTTGAGCGTCGGTGTCTTTCTGGCGACCTCCCCACACTAGCGTTCTTTGGGCGTTGCGTCTACGCGGCAAAACGCTAAAACGCAAAACGCTAGTGTGGGGAGGTCGCCGGCAAGACGCCGACGCTCAAAGGACGCTAGTATGGGGTCACACTAAGCAAACTGCCTTCGTGGTACAGTGGTCAGAGCGTTTGGCTCTAAAACCCGGTGGTCGTGGGTTCGAATTCCGCGAGGAGCATCACTTTGTGTGCTTGTTTCCAGTTTGGTTAGGACTGCAGTTTAGTCTAATAAACTGGACTTGCTTAATTCTAGATCGTGGTGCATGATGCATTGGTGGTGATGGTGGACAAAACGCTTCCCGATATGTATAGTCGAGTCATTTTAAAGGTGCTCCCTCACCGGGAGCATTCGCGTGAAATGTAACGTTACAGACTCGAGCATTAAAACAGTGAAGGAGGAGAACCGAGCGTTACAATGCGCAACTTATAATGATACAATATGTAATCAATCACTCAGCACAATCTATAATGTTACATTTCACGCGAACGCTCGTCAGTCAGGGAGGTAGTTGTAATGTAATGCTCGGAAGACGAATCTAATGTTACATTACACGCGAATGCTCCCGATGAGGGAGCACCTTTATATGTCACATTTGACAGTTCATTTATGCAAAGAAAAATATACCTTACGCTAAAGGAATACACCTCAAGAAAACAACATCAGTTCTTATTATTACAATTATTTATTTAGAAAATTAGTCTACTCCTGTACATAAGTAGCACTTTTCTTTGAATAAATGAACTGTCAAATGTGGCCTATTAAAATGACTCGACTATAGGTAATAATTAAAATAATAATTAAATATTTGAGTGTGTTGGGAACAAAATAAAACACACGACAAATGCTTTTCAAATGTAATATCATCCGATCGTGACAACATCGGCCAGGCCGCCATTCAATACGCTGGTAACAATAATTACCATATCAAAAGGGGGTGTGGAACTAATTATAACTTTATTATCAAAACACTACGCTTCAGTAATTATTAGTAATTATAAGACTCAAAAGAACACTTACAAACAACATTAATGGGTAATTTGGTTGAGGTAGATTCAATAATAATAACTAATGTCGACTCTGTAGGGACACGCGTATTTTGTTTTTACATACAGTCTACAAAATGCATTTCATTGAAATATTTTATTAACATTAATAAAGAAACAATCCTGTCTTTTAAAATAACGTTATTAAACAAACAATAAGTAAAAATAAACGTTCACCTCTCAAGTTATAAAAATAAACCTAATTAATAAAATACAACAGTATTTTTAATGTTAGACACAAATTCAAACATAAAACACGAAAAAAAAAACAATAATTATTACAGATTTTAAAAATATGCATGTCCCCACATAATATTTCCGATGATCCTTATATTAAAATCACAAAACTGGGCTTTTTCAATAGAAAATACCTTATTATTATAACCTTTGTTAAAAATATTACATTTCTATCTCTATAGATCCTCTGATCAACATATTTCCAATCCATATACTTTAATAACCGATTTTATAATTTGTAAATTTCATTTTATTTGTATGTGTGTTTGTGTTGTACTCTGTTATGTTTTAAAAAAAAATCGTATGAAAAAGTCCAGTTTTGTTTCAGCAACGTTTTAATATACAAATATTTCACTTTCTCATGGTTTGTGGCTAATAATAGGTACCTTACATTCAAAGTTGAGCCACCAGACTGGTCGTTAATATTTTATATTAATTTATACAACAACACCTTAACTTATACAATGCTATTGGTTCTTTGCAACGATTTTCTAACATGTGTTTGTCTGAATTACTTCATATTTTCTTAGGAGACATTTTGAACACTTGTAACAGAATGTTAAGGAGGGCCCAAATTAGGGTCCGGCCCCCATTCCGGGTTGCCCCCGGCCGGTATGCCCCCACATTTTAAGAAAATTTGTTCCAGTTTGCCGTTCAAACGTGGGGCATACCGGCCGGGGGCAAGGGGCCGTTCAAGTATTACGTAAGCACTATGGGGGGGTGGGGGGGTCTTTGTTTTGCTTATTTTGGATGACATGGGGGGTAGGGGGGTCTAGATGATGATTACGTCATCGGTAGTTATTTACTTTTTTACACCAATGGCAACCCTCACATTGCCTATGCTTGAAAACGAAACCCATTTTCGGGGATTCCCGCAAATAATGCATACGTTTAGGCACTCGCTTTAAAACCGATTAGGGGAATTACCGTGCGCTACTCAGTTGTCTAAAGGAGAAGACCGATTTTGGGCCCAACGATACAGACATGAAACATATACTAAAAAAATCTATATTTTTTTTAAGATCAGCCTATTTGCGTTTTACCATCAATTTCAATGGCCAACAGCAAAAAAAATGGATTTTTATGATTTCATTATATTAAACTTGCTTTATAAACGCGAATTTCATTAGACTTATTTTCGACTATCTTTCTAAATGCTCTGATAACAATAAAAAAAACGAGTGAGACAGTTTTAATCGATTTAATCTTAATCGATACTTAAATATATTTAATACGGTGGCTTTTTTTTTGCCATAATACTGAATAATTTTTTTCTTATATGTAAAAACAGTTACTTGATAACTATGATTAGACATTTGCAAATGAGTTTTACTTCTTTAAACGGTGTTACAAAAAAGCGAGTCGAAAATCGATTTATACCAGTTGTGTTTTTAATCGGATATCGGCACTAACTATTTATTGTCTGTATTGTCAATGTCAGTAATGTCAGTGTCAGCTATTTATTTAATCAGTTATTTTGGATTTTGGTTTTATTTCGTTTTTCGTACTCATGCGTTAGTAATAAATGTGTTCCTTTGGTTCCTTTGTATTGCTCCTGATTTTTGAAAGACCTCTGCTTACTTACGGACTCTGAAACCGATCAATTATATTTATTATAAAATCCTTGGACATCGTTTTCTGCAACCCTTGAATACCTTTGAGTGAACATCGGATAACCTAATGCCTATTGACGACTACAGCGTGATTTATGGGTATAAACACATGTTTGCAAGCACATGCTTGTGCTGTGGAATTGTATCGCAACGGGTCGTTTCACAGCACAACACAATACGAAGACGCATTGGAAGAAGAAGGATGGGCCCGACACCAAGAAAATACAACATCCCTGCCCAGTTTTTGGATACCTACTATATTAATATTTTGTACTGATGATAAAGAATAAAATATAATTAAAACTTTATGTTTTTTATACCCATTTATTTAAGAATAATATTCAGATCCTTTGCATTATTAACATGTGAGGTAGGTATGCATAATAGGCATGTTGTCAATTATTCATAGTCATAGTTTAATGTTGGTTGTACTGCAGACTGCCTTGCTACCTAACAAAAGACCTAAGAATGTAATAAATCAAAACGCATGAAAATCGGTTCATCCGCTTAGGAGCTATGTCGTTGCCACAGGCAAACATACAGTGCACTATTATTCCTCTTTTTGTGTCGGAAGTTAATAAAAGTTCAAAAACTAGCACTTTTCTTACTAAAAATTATCATGGGTTACATAACCTCTAATATTTTCAGTAAATTATTTTACTGACTTGGCCATTGAAATTCGCAGTGAAAATTGGCCTCGTAGGAAGTTTTTAAATGAACAAAATATAGGCCAAGTTACAGCCCTGTATCGCCAGGCCCAAGATTGTATGGGGATCGGTCTTCTCCTTTCCTCTGTCAGTGTATTGTTTTGTTTGGATACTATAGCGAATAGACGTATTGTAAGTATACCAAAGCAAGATTACATTTTAGTTAGACATTCCAAAATCGGATGAAAGTTAGCAGACTCACAACACTGAGCAGCAATCTAAGCAATCCAATGTCAGCGAAAACTTAGAATCATGGATTCGGGTTTCATGGACTGAAGACTGTCAATTTTTATTTAATATGTGTACCAATGTTTAACATGTGTCCGGTGCTTTAATACTCTTTCGATCGAAAGAGCTATAGACCAAAATCGGGGGTCTAAGGTTTTCGTACAATCTCTCGGAAGAAGCCACCTGACGAAGCTGACCACAGCAAGTGGAGAAGTTGTTGCCTCAAAGCCGGCAGTCCGTTCGGAGGTAGAGGACTTTTATGGCCAGTTATACGCTTCGCATGCATGTCGACCTGATCCCGAAAATGAGGACTCTAGAGCCACGTTAAATCCCTATTACACTGAAGACCTGCCAAAAGTGAGCGTTGGCGAAATCGAGATTGCTTTTGGGCAGCTTAAAAATGGAAAAGCCCCTGGAGAGGACGGCGTTACTACTGAGCTGCTAAAGGCTGGAGGGAACTCCAAAGGCGTGGAGTAGGAGTGTGGTCGTCCTGTTCTTTAAAAAGAGTGACAAAAGCCTGTTGAAGAATTATCGAACCATTTCCTAAGCCACGTCTATAGAAGTGACAGTGGGCTGGCCATATCAGCCGCAGAACCGATAGCCGTTGGGGTAAACGGGTTCTAGAGTGGAGACCGCGTCTCGGTAAACGTAGTGTAGGACGCCCTCAGGCCGGGTGGAGCGATGATCTGCGCAAGATGGCTGGCAGGAGCTGGATGCGAGTGGCCGAGGATCGATCAGCGTGGCGAGCATTTGGAGAGGCCTATGTCCAGCAGTGGACTATCACAGCCTGATGATGATGATAATGTGTACTAAAACTTTAAAATAAGTTTGTTATGTTCGTAAGATTATAATATTTTTGTCCCTTACTCTATGTTGAATACTGTATAAGTAAAATCTAATCTCTATCCTAAATCTATTTTCTTATTTATAAAGTTATAATTATAACATTATAATTATAGTATATAAAAAAATTATAATCAAAAAATGTTTACGTAAGCAAAGGGGGAGGGGGTAAGAGCTTTGCTTACTTTTGCTGACAAGGGGGGTGGGGGGGTAAAAATTTGCAATAAATCTGCTTACGTAATATTTGAACGGCCCCCAACCCGGAATAACGGCCGGACCCCAAATTACGCCACAAGCAAAAATTTTCTTTACTAATCCCTGCATATGTCATTATACAGTCAACAACATGTATACCTATCATAATATTAAAATTTCCACTGTCAAAACACTGCTGTGTCGAATGATTAAGTGAGTATAATACGCGTCAACTTAATTGGCTTGTCTGAACATCGTGCGAGAGCCTGCGCAGAACACAAATGTAGGTGTCAGAGGGACGCAGCCACGCCCCGCACCTGCGCGAACTACGCTCGCGGCTAACTTTAGACAAGCCAATTAAGTAGACGCGGTCTATACCTCCTGTCACTTTGACAATTTCACATTTTCAGCTATTTTTGTTGCCGACAGAATGAAAGTAGTAAAATGCAAAATATAGTTATTAATTAAAATACAGAGGTCATTTGGTCCCCTGGCACACTTCTAGTCATTGACAAATCATGACTCAATTAAAATAGTAGAGTTTAGCCCGTAAGTTTAGTCTTAAATCTCATGCTAGTAATTTTTTTACTTATGCCGTTTTTAATAAGAAGAAAATCTTCTCGTAAGTCTTTACGATATTCATCTTAATTTTCCAAATACCTACCTATAGGTATCTATAGGCACAGCATCAGTAGTATATTCTAAGTTGTAGTTTTAAGACTGTTTATCAAAATTGCAATAAAATTATTTCGGCTAGCATTTTTTTCTTGTTAGAATAGTCAAAAAGTTTTGTTAAATTGCCTACTTTGAATGTGTATGTGTGGTTAAGTTTATATTTATTTCACTGTCAGTACTTATATTTTACGATAGGCATTAATTTTGAAACCACGGCAACATGAAAAAGACATAACTAAATAAACTCGGATGATTCAATTTTAGGAATTTGCTTTACCATCGCATTCAAACCTGTAGTTTCAATAAAATCAACACAAACAAACAGACAAGACAATAATCGTCGCAAAAGACACCAATAACATCAAATCTGGTCAAATATTAAAACGCAATTGAACCAACAAATACAATTTCGATGCATACTGCAGAGTACAGTCGCCAGCACATCAGACTACCCCAATCTGTCAAATTTTCTACAACCAATTTTCAGCTTTATTCAATTCACATAGAGTTCTCTTTCAGTTGAGAATTTTTGACAGATTAGGGTAGGTTGATCTGCTGCCGTCCGTACAAAACATCTTGCGTCACATTATAGAAAAAAATAAAAAATCCTTTTTGCGAAAATTAATTTGGACGCATTTCTCTAAGTACATGTTTGAACGCCATCACACGAAATCAGACCTTAAATAAGGGAGTGAACAACTCACTGGTGTTCATACTTAAATGAATTTGAAATCAGCTGAAGTAGATCTCGTAGATAGTTTTTTTTCATTAGGTAACCAAACACTGATCATTTACCACTTGATGGTAAATTATCATTCACTACGGCTTATTCCCTTAAGAAGACATCTTTCGGTCACTTTAGTAATATCCCGACTTTCTTTTGTTTTTTTTTTTTTACCAATAGTTTTGTCATTTTTTATGTATAAGTTTTAAATATGTAGATTTCTTTTACTTATGTTTATTTAACCATTCTACCGGATCAAATAATTATTCGGTTTTGTATTGTTCTTTTTTGCGTACTCTATGGTCAACTATTTTGATCTACTCAAGCCAATTTCTAGTCCAATATGGTGTGGTCACTTATTGTCGTTACAGACGTAACTAGAATTTAATATATGACTTGTAAACAAAACACTGTGGGTATGTCGATCTTCAAAAATGTAACACTTAAGATTCTGACATTGTAAAGTTCATGAGTAGCGTTTGCTATTAATTAACAGACAAAGGTTAGATTGCCGACCTACTGTACACGAAATTATTAATTTAAATTGAGATTCATTATCGATCTTCTACACCTTTTCCACTTTTCTAATTTCATCTACATTATTGTGGTAATTTATAAAGTATTGTCTACAAAAAAAAAAAAACTGGTGGTGGTGTAGAGATTCATTAGAAACGGAAGCTGCAAACTTTATTCGGGAGTTTCATATTATATCAACTTCTAGTTACGCCTTCTTTCAATTTCTGGAAAAGCCACTGGTGAGACAGTCATAATAATAATAATAAAAATAATCAAGATAGATCGCTTTGTAATATCGATATTCAACAATTGATTCTAATATCAGATCCCTTCGTTTCCAAAACGCATCGTAGGTACACATTTAGATGACAGAGGGTAATATGTGTAAGTATTAATAAAGCCGCGGTTACACAAGACGAGATGAAAGCATTCCGCATAACGATTATATTTAAAATACCAAAATTTTATGAACAGGTTAAAATTTTAATGACCAATTAGATATTATAAAGTAAAAAATCTGTTTTATCTTATTCAACCGCAGCTCGAACATTCAGTTTATAAAATACTAACTAATCAAGATTTAACATTGGTTTGTTTAAACTTGTACTACATCGGATATACATAATAACATATACTACAAATAAATCTCTATTCTATTGCTTTAACATTAGTGTAAGAAGCATGCGGTAAGTGTAGAATAAAACAAAAATAAATTAACAATAATATTTACAAAATCTGTTCCGTATGAAATACTATTGCAGCCAATATGGAATGTGGAGTTGTAGTGGGCTATTGTTTAAAGTGGAATGATTTACCCGCTTAGAAGGTGAATAATTATGCTATTTAAAAAATAAATGTTCGTAACTGTCTTAATGGCGCTGATAAAAGAGATTCATACATTGTCTGTCTTGTAAGGTCTACATATCCGGCTTGTGAGGACCAAATTATATCCGGATTATAAGGACCAAATATCCAATCCGTAGTATCCGTAATATAAGGTACCGTGTATCCGAACTATAACGATTTGTAAGTAGGATTATTTAATTTGACACCGTTAATTTTGAAGTCCTTTAAAGTTCTTTCGATGGATATAATTTTATTTTTTGTGATGTTTTCGATTTTCGATTCATTCACTCTAAATAAGCTTCTGTTTAGATTTCATATTAAGTAAAGCATTTTTACAGAATCGATTATGCAGAAAGTCTACATTTATCTTTCATTTGTTTGTTTACCAGCGCCGTGACATAGACAGTTATTTAATCTGTGCCATTTTAGTCGTATTTATAATTCATAAACTCGAATCGATCGTTTACGTATTTTTTATTGCGCAATGTAATACCAAATAATAAGAGAGGCACAATATCAGGCTTTCGATTAATTCTTTAATATTAGTTTTCACTCCAAGGACGGAAAAGCCAATGTAAAAAGTGTAAATTGAAAAAAAAAACTGTAGAAACACTAAACTTAGTACAATTACCTGAATCTTTTACCTAACTTATTCTCTATTTAAAATATTTACACCATCATTTTGGTTAAAGTATGCTAACTAAATTGGTCAAAGGCTGAATCAACCCGTCTCGTCAATTGCTAAACATAAATTAACCAAAATCTGGTATTAAATCATTCAGCAACGCCTCATGGTTTACCTGATATCCTACAGAATAAATTATGTGTTTGAAAGTTTGTACATCATTGTACATCATTCAGGTAGCAGTTATTGCGATGACAATCAACGATTTGGTTTCACAATTACAAATTAAAGTTAACAATACACAACAAGGAGAGTTGCTACTCTTTCATCTATGGGTTTTAAATAAATTGGTTGAAAATAAATATACGATAATAATATGCAAACACAACCTCGAGTGAACGCACGACGTTCCACTTAATTATACGTGTAAAATATAATACAAGAGTATATGGTACAAATCTAATAAATTATTGGTATTTAAACATTCCATTTGTCAGATCCATCTATATTGAAGTCAAGATTTTTCATAAACGGGATAAAAAAGGAGGAAAATTATAAATAAATTCGAATTCATTCAAAGATAATGTGACCATAGAATAAAAATAACAAAAACAAATGCATTTTTGAATTTTATTCTTAAAAGCCCTAGTTAGTAAGTTCATGTTTCAAATAAAAATAAAATTATTTTACAGAATAAAAAGTATGTACAGCAGAGTCAATTATTTATTAAAAAATATCGTTGTACAAAGTTAACTTTGAACGAAAGTGACAAAGACGTACATTTGAAAAACGTCTTTGTTCAACTTATTGATATTAAAAAATCTTGACATCAACAATGAAATGGATAACTTTGTAAATACAATGTGCTTAAATAATATTTGGCTGAAGTTAGTTCCTAAACAAACCTGCTTGATAGCGTGTTAGTAACGTGGGAGGAGACAACAGCGAAATTCTTACACGCGGAAAATACTGCTTCAAAGAAATGTATGTATAATAAATATCAAAATACAAGCTTACCCGTCGAGCCACTGTAGTCAGAATCAAGTGATAGACCCTGTGATAAAACCTAGCATCAAAGATAAAATTCTAGACTTTAAAAAGACCTAACACTACACCTAAGTCTAGTTAACTTAGTGTAATTGAAGTTTCAGGTACATAGTCGGCGTTTTTTCATTTAATTTTTAAACTGAGTTTATACTTCATTTTAAATATATTTTATTTACAGGACGGCTAGTGAAGTTTTAAAAAGTCAAGTTTTTCTTTACTGTTTTCTTTCACAACATTGGTTGCCTGTTTCCTCTCACACAGCTGACTGCAGGTTGTATACTTCCTTCAGTGCCAATTTCACCACTACCAAATAAGAAAGTGTAAATTTACCGATCAGATTACTTAGATACCGTCTCTTTTGTTAATTAAAAAGAAACTACTATAATTTTTACGACTTTTCTGTTAGTGCTGAAACTGACCCGTAGACTTTTCAAAACTAATCGCCGTTAAAACTTAATTATACAATAATTGTACCTAGGTGCATTAATTATTTTAAATATAACTGAAAGTTTATAAATACTTATCAATCGTCATTAGTATCATCCTGTCTGTAGCGGTGGTAAAAAGTATATTCGGTTTTATATGAATGAATATTTTAATGGTATGATTTTTGTAAAAGGCCTTCCATTTTTATTGTAGAACCAACAAAGGGCTTATGTGTATTTCAATGCAGTTATAATCAGTATTATTTATATTTTACCGTCACTCGATATCCCTTATCTAACAATTAAAACATTTGAAAATAACCTTTATTACATTAACAATTCAAATATTTTAAAGTTATATTATCATTATTTCCCCTTACTTTAAAAGCATTTTATTTGCTTTTGTTACCCAAAGTTACATATTTACAAAAAACTAGGGTGTCAACCCTAGATTGTTTAGGCGGAAAATGTACATATAATTAGGTACACATACTTACAATATCGCTCTTATGATGACACTACAAATAAAAAGGAAGAGTCGGAAACAAGGGAGTGCTTAACGCAAATTACTTAGTGCTTAAGGTCCTAGGAATAAATAAATAAAAAATATATCTAACTAACCAGCAAGTGCCGCCTTTAGCGCAATACCTATATCTGCCTATAACCACAGTCGATGGGTACAATTACAGAAAAAAACGCTTCAACATTCAAATTTTAACATCTAAAAGAATCTTACAACGAAGAATGATGAGGTAGATATACATTGTGATATGGAATAATGAACAACGAACTAGGCTTTAGAATAAAAGAAAGGAATAACTTTCAAAGTGGAAAATATGGTGCTCGTAAATAACTTTTAGTAACTTTTAATAACGATAACGTTCTTTTATAAACTATTTTATGTTCCTTAAATATCAGTAGTTCGTTGTAATAAATTATTTTTTTTATAATATTTTTATCATTTTTACAATTACATACTTTATACTATCTACTTTTTCTTAGGATTTAAGTATCTAAAGAAACAACTTTGTGTTATGTTAAAAGTGTAAAAAATAACTGCTAATAAAAACTATAACAGGAATATATAAAAAAACTGTGCGTTCAATTAAAGATAGGTACATAGAGTTAAGTGATTGTGATGTGTCATATATATAAATATATATTATACATAAAGCTGGAATGTAAACGTGAAGGTAACATAACGTAGCTTCTTAGGCTTTGTCTAGAACTGAGCGGAGTTAAAATAATAAGAAAAAATAAATACTTATATCATTTTCATCAACATGAATAAAATTTGTGTTTTGTCATATGTGAATTTAGTATTATTTATGGGTGTTTGGATTTCATTTTGGTCTATATTTGTACGATCATGTTGCACTAATTGTGAAACTATTTGTACGTGACGGCTCGCCGCGCCACGCCGGGGCTACGAGGCACTGGTACACAACATGCAACTATGTACAACGCACGCCACGTGCGTCATTCCTACTTATTGTCTCGACGCAATCTCAGGCCGCTGAAATGCTATTTACAAACATCTACGCCCAAAACAGGCCGTACTATTTACATTATAACATTACAAAGAGTTCCGACACTATTGCCAACAGAGTGGAGTGGGCGGTCCGAGCGAGAATATCTTCACGTGCTTAGAAAAAGAGCTATTATCGACCTGAATACCTGATCCGGCTTAAATATGTTTACCCGTAGTGTTTCATTACAAAAAAATCAGCCTTAAATTAAAGTCTATATTAGGAACGCAGCACGCGAAGCTATCCCCGCGCGAACCTCGAGCCTCATTCAACTGCCGTCTTCAACTAGAGAAATAAACGGTGTAGTTCTGTACAAAATCTCAATCCTCAGTGCTTTCAGAATTGACGCGAGAAACCTTTTGGTTTCAGGGGCCGCCTACCCCTAGTGTAGTTCTGTGGGGGGAGGGCGGGGGTTGTGCTCAACCGTTGGGTTGAAGCGTGGGTTGAATTTTGCTGTTGTCGGTTGGGAAGGCGCTGACGCTTCGAGTGAGTTCTGAGTTCATGTTGTCGTCGGGGAGCTTGCCGAAGGAGGCGGCGGGCGCCAGGGCCGGCTCGTCGGGCGGGCGGGACGTGTCGAGCAGGTCGTAGCCCGACGAGTCCGCGTCCAGGACCGTCTCCAGGGTCGCGTCGGCGTCCTCGAAGCGCGACAGGTCGAACGGGAGACGCCCTTTCTTCATCTTGCCGTTTGGAGCTTTTGATTGCTGCTGGAATGATCAATTGAAAAACATAATGGAATGAAATCAGATGTGTGTTGATTTTGGAGAAACATAAACGAATGATAATTGCAATTTTACTTGGACGAATAGAAGAACTACTATAATAAATACAAGCGAACACAGAAGCTCCTCCTTTTCTGAAGTCGGTTAAAAATCTCATTCGAAATACAATAAAAATAATCTATATGTAACGTGATAATGATGTTGTAGGCGATGTGGCTGCACTTGATGGGAGAATATAACTACAAAAGGAATTTTCCCAAAAACCGTGCTGCAATCTTTACATCAAAGACCTAACTGACAATACCAATAATAAAAAAGCATCAAAAATATAGAAAAAGTATAAAAACATAAACAATAAAGGAAGGATCGTTCAGCTGCCAATTCCCAACAGATGTGATAAAAAAAACTTAAATTTCTCGTGGTCATAATCATTGTATCTATCTAAAAAGAAATAATGTTCACTACTTATGATACCAGTACTGTTTGAGCCGGTCAAAAACGGGCACAGGCCGTCCTTTCGGGTGTGAATGGACAAACGTCTTTAGTCTGAAGCCCCACACATGGCCAAAGGGTTCGTCAACCTTCGGTAATAGTGCTAATTATAATGGTCACTTTGAGGGTGTTTACTCACCGGGTTCTCAGTGATGTGCACGTGGCCGTTGAGCAGCGGCTCGCCGGCGTCCTTGGCGCCGCCGCCGTTGGCCAGCCGCCCGCCCACGCTCTGCCGGCGTCATAGGATCTTACAGAAATGTTGCACGCTCCGCTATTGGCCTCGGAGGCCTCGTAGCGTTTTAACATTAAGGTGAGTATAGACTACAACATTTACTTTTATCAGAACATCAAGCATTCGACATTTTGTCCAGCCTTTTTTTAAAAACCAACCAGCATATTGGTGTAACATTTTGTCGAGCCTTTGCACGAGCGCGGGCGAAGCGCGGGTGCGGGGTGACGCGGAGGAAGAGGGACGAACATTTCAAAGAAGAATGAACGCAGTTACAACGAAATATTACGAGTAAATGCACACTCGCTGTAAGCATTTACCCGTAACAAAACGCCGAGCATTCGCACGAATGTTACATTACACCGAAATGCTCGAGGAAATGTTGTGTAGTCTATACTCACCATTACACTCATTATCAATAAATCATGTATGTCCCACAAAGGCCTCCATGTTATCATTGGGACAGTTGCAATAAAAAGTACCAATTAATGTCTTACTGGATTGTAAAGGCCGCGTTGCAACAATACGATTGCAATAAAAATGTATAAGCCTGTTAATGTCCCACTGCACGGTAGTGCCTCTATATAAATAAATATAAATATCTCTGGACTTAATTCACACAGCGCCATCTAGCCCCAAACTAAGCATTAGCTTGTGCCAGACAGCGGATAAACATTACTTATATACTTGATTTTTTGTAAATTCATACATATTTTATGTACATAGAAATACCCAGACCGATACAAACAGACATTTATGAACACAAATGTTTGTACCGTGCGGGGATCGAACCCGCGACCTCTAGTGTAATAGCCGACTTCTCGACCATTAGGTACACCAAATGGCTCGTCAATATGATGGAAAACATCGTGAAGACTCAGTCGACAAAAGACCATACTAAGTTAGAAATGCAAGCTATAAACTGTAAATCTGAGCTGTGCTCAACTTACCTTCATCTCCGCTGCCTCCTCCTCGTCGTCCTCGTTAGCAGACATATGCCGCCGCCGTGACCTGAGAACATAAGCAAGATCGTTGTCAAATATCTTCAAGAAATTAAATAATAAACAAAAGTAAGGCATAATGATTTCTAATATTTACACGGTTACTACTCATTAAAATAAAACAACTTTAAACGGATGAAAACTCGCGTATATTCTACATTTTCGACTACTTTTCAGTAGCCGAAACGTCGTCACGTATACCGTGATCACGGCTACTGAAAAGTAGTCGAAACGTCGGGTTTAAATTCAAAATGTAGAATATACGCGAGTTTTCATCCGTTTAAAGTTGTTTTATTTTAAAAAGTAAGGCATCTACATTTTAGCAGAACACTGCCCCAATGTGTTTGCGACTTTTGAGATGTTAACTTTGACACTAAAACATACACAAAAATGACCAGAACATATTTTGATTTACAAAATTGAAGGCCCCACAAAAGATTGAGGCTGCCCGCCCACGTCGGATAATCGGTGACCGACTTTTTGTAGGTGACAAATGAGAAGCAACGGTTCAAAGTGTATTAACTCCACTCACCGAAAAAAAATAGTAGGCAGAACGCATTTTTGATCTATTTCAAAACTTACTAACTAATATCAAATTATGACGCATCAAACTGTATTACTTTTTATTATAAAAAATAATCAAACGTGTACATCGTTTTAAACTTTCGTTGCCATATGTCGGAACGCAACAAATTTGTTTGTTTGCCTTTATCTCAAAAGTTACATTGATGGAGTTAATACACTTTTATCTGTTACTCCGCAACTACTACGTACTGATAGCAATGGAGCAACGCACACGTCCTACAAAAAGTCGGTTAGAAATACCATAGAAATAAAGTCGGTCACCGATTGTCGGTCATACAAAAAGTCTGACGTGGGTGGGCACACCTATGAATATTTAATGAAACAAAAAAGGTATAGATATGGTACCTGGCAGCATGAGCGGCGCGTTTTCTCGACCGCCATAGACACAGCGCAGCGGCGGCGGCCGCCAGACACAGCGCGCCTGCGCCTACGCCGATGCCCACTCCTGCGCAAAACGACACGTATTAAACACCACCTTCATGGTGGGGATACCACCCTCACAGAAGATCCAGATTCAAGCCAGTATGTACAGCAAGCCACTGATCAACCTTTGCAAATCTGTCAAATACCTGCAACGAATTTTCAGCTTAATGAAAATCGCATACAGTTATATTTCAAGTGAGACTTTTTGACAGATTTGCAAAGGTCGATCTGTAGCTCAGTGTACATACAAGTTATGATTTCTAGCTAGCTTTTAAGTAACGTTTCGACCTTAACGTCCCATTGTAAGGTAACGTGGATTGTTAAATTTGTATAGACATCATTGCATTGACGGGTGTGTGATTATAATACTCGTACTCACACGTAAGCAATTAACATAATTTTGACAAAATATACTTATCGAACGGCCCAGCTAATATTTCACGATTTAAAATACACATTCACACTACGAATCAGGAGTATATATTAATAAGTGTTTCTAAATGTTGACCCGTATTGTTTGAATTAGATGTAAGAAAAATATTAAAAATAAGAATGGTTATATTTATGAAAAAGAAGACCAGAAACATAGGAAGTAGATTATTATTATATCATTATGAAAATAAAAACTGTATATTCTACAAATAAATAGATAAATAAAAATACTTAATATAAAAAAGTTATTTTATTATAAATAGTTACGTATTGACTTTACTAATAGGTACAATATAAAACATAGAACTTAGATTATATTGTCTACCCGTCATCTAATAATGTACATATTGCATAAATGTATAAACATTTTTCACACATCATTTTTATATTCATCTATTTATATTTACCAGAGTACTCGTATATTTTGCTAAACAATAAATACAAATAGGAACATAACCTACATTATCTTATATTTTCCTTTGGTTAACTTTTCAAAATCAATGGCTTTGACTCAAAAATATAGTTAGTGAGACGCCAATATCCGGCTGTGATGATCACTAAACAGTGTCACTCAAACACAATCCTCATTATCTTCAACAGGACGATCGCTGTCTGGGATATCAACTGCCGGGTCAGTAGTCTGTGAGGTTTCCGGGTCAGTAGTCTGAGGGGTCTGTGAGGTTTGTGTGGTCTGTGGAGGAGCGGGGTCAACAGTCTGAGGGTTCTGTGGAGTCTGTGAGGTCTGCGAGTTCTGTTGAGACTGTGAGGTCTGTGGAATCTGCGAGGTCTGTGAGGTCTGTGGGATATTCGGGGTTGGTGGAGTCTGAGAGGTCTGTGGAGACTGTGGTGTTGGTGAGGTCTGTGGAGTCTGTGAGGTCTGCGAAGTCGGTTTGGGTTGTAAGGTAGGTGGGGTTTGTGAGGTTATTACGGTCTGTGAAGTCTGTGGAGTCTGTGAGGTCTGCGAGGTCAGTGAGGTCTGCGAAGTCGGTTTGGGTTGTAAGGTCGGTGGGGTCTGTGAGGTTATTACGGTCTGTGAGGTCTGTGGAGTCTGTGAGGTTTGCGGAATCAGCGTGGTCTGTAAAATCTGTAGGGTCCGTGAGGCCTGTGAGGTCTCTGGAGTCAGTGGAATCTGTGGAGACTGTAGTGTCTGCGAGTTCTGCGAGATCTGTAAAGTCTGCGAGATCGGTGAGGTATCTAGGGTGGGTGGGGGCTGTGTGGACGGATGCTTGCCTAGCAGCAGGTGGTCGGGCGGCGGCGGGCGCGGGTCCACGGTGAGCACGCTGGTGCTGCGCGGGGACACCCCCGGCGGCGCCACCATCACGTACGTGCGGAGGGACGGTTCCAGGTTGCGTAGCTGGGGACAATAGATAATATTTAATAATTCAGCTTATGGTTAATCTCGTCCAAGTTTAACGCTTCGCTCCGCGTTTGACCGCCGTGGAACAGTGGCTAAGCCGCTCGGGTATAAAACCCGGATGTCGTGGGTTCGATTCCCGCCTAGGGTCTGGTTGGTGTTAGGGCTTTTTCAAAGTCCGACTGGCTAGCTACCACTCCCACAGATGGAATCTGCCGCCATAACAACTCTGGTTGTGTTCCGGCAGTATTAATGTGGGAGCCAGTACACTTGAAATCAAAGGCTTGAAGTCTGATGAGCCTACAGTCTGGCAGCACATTGAGCGACGCTTCTCCTGGTGAAGTGTTCCTCAATGGAATAGGCCGCAGTGGCCGCTTACCATCAGGTAGGCTATGTGTCTTTTTACCAACTGTCTTAGTATAAAAAAAAACGTTGCAGTTGCGTACGTCGGTCGTGCGCATCGTGGCACAAAAAAATCTGCTGCGGACGTCCGCTTTGCTGAGGAGTATCACATATAACATCATGATATTTGTACTCTAGACCTACATACGTACGCAACCGATCTTAGCGTAGGAGAAAATATAGCCTAAGGGTCTGTGGTAGGTAGCCGACTTTAAAAAATATTTATTTTCAAAAACTAACTATCTGTTTAACTAAAAACATAAACTTTTGATTCATTTGATCAGTTAAAAAGTTATAAATCTTTTTTGGTGTGACGTCACATCGTCAACGCCGTTTGGTCGCACGGGTAAGAAAGAGGTGGTGAGGAATCCCTACCACGCATCCACTCCAACATAATCGAATATTTCAAATGCTTCTTTTTCTTTTACTAAATAAATATATTGGTTCATTTTTTCGAGAAAAGATTCCTTAAGTCTCTTTTTTGTGTAAAATGCATTTAAAATTACACAGTCTAATACTAAATTGTGTTGACACTCCATTTACACGTATACTAGTGCCTGTACAAATCACACAATAGTGAAATTACTGGGTATATGAGACCTAATAACTGTCTTCTCGGTGCAGCGGGCGCAGGGCGGTGCCAGACAGTAACTGCTTAGTTACTGTTTGGCACTGAACTGTCTAAGGGCAGACGTGGCGCTTACCATCAAGTGTGCGATCTGCTCGTCTTGTTACACATTGCAATAAAAAAAGACAATGATAATGTAGTAATGTACAAACCTCCACACTGGACCCTGAGACGGTGAGCGAAGGCCAGAGGTCGAGCGCGAGCGTCAGGTTCTGGGAGTACTTGACCACGCGTGGGCCTGCCCCCTCCCACCACACCTTAACCCCCTCGTCCGTGAACGAGTATTGCAGCTGGAGGTCTTCTGTGTCTGGAATGAGGTTGATTAATAAAAACATGCATAGAACACAATAATAGACAATGAAAAGTCTAAATATATATACAACTTTTCAAATGTAATTGAGAGAAAGTTGCTGCTAATGGCAGTAGCAAGATGGTAGCAAGTAACCAATGGACTTTATAATTATGTATACTGTATGTTATGTGTATTATGTTATGTGTATGTATGTGTACCTACTGTGGAACGACATATAAAAGTTTTTTTTTTTCTAAAACGCTCGACCACCAAATGTCAATGTGCTTGTGGCTCTTGTCTTGTAGACAAACACAGACAGACAGGTCAAACTAACACCCCTGTTTTTGCGTTGGGGGCTAAAAATATCTAAACGTTTATTAACTCCATATAATGCATCTAATTAACAACTGTAACTACATATTATGTGCTCTATGGTCTAGTAAAATTGAAGTGTTTGATTTGTATAGCCCGACCAATAAATTAAAAATCTCGATATATTGCGTAAAAATATTGGAACTAATTTCTTCAAGTGGCAACAATCAAGTAAAAAAATAATAAGATGTCATTCATTTATTATTCTGTCAAAGTGTGATGTCAATTGTCAACCGTACCTTGTTACTATACTCCTTAAAACGTAACATGATTAGAATGACAGCTGTCAAAGTGTTGTGGCTCTCTCGCTCGCTCTCAATAAACCTCTATCGATGTGTCTCACTCTACAAAAAAAATAATCTTAGAGATGAGACACATTGATAAAGGTTTATTGAGAGCGAGCGAGAGAGCCACAACACTTTGACAGCTGTCATTCTAATCATGTTACGTTTTATGGAGTATATTGGATATAGTGAGTTATTTGTAAGTATAACCAACCAACCAACCAAGTGTTTCTATAACACTGAGGTCCATTATAATACGCGCGGCGTATTCTATAACCATAGCTAATGGGGCGCATCCAGAGCAGGTTTTATATTTTCCTGGTCAGGCTATAACACGTTGATTGTTCTTACCTTGTATGTGGGCGGGTATGGTGAGCATGGGGCTGTACGCCTGCGGGTCCTCGCCGAAGCTCTTCACGAACACGAAAATGGTCCGTGGCGGGTCGATGCCAGTGATCTGTTGACATTGTTTTAATGTACATTTCACTTTATTCATTACCCATAATTATCCTATTTTACTGACAGACAACTTCGTGATAATTTAACTGAGATAGCTTAAATATTGTCTTGCGGTGCAGTCCGTCTAATGGCACCCTTAGGAATAAGTTACCTTCAGCATTATTTCAGATAAATTCGTGCAAAAGAATTTCTTGGTAGGTAAATCAAATTGCAAAATAAATACTTTGACTTTGACTTTGAAATACGACTTAGCGACGACCTTAAAGATAAACTATATCATACTTATCTGTCAGTGCAGTGGTAAAACTGGCTCTTAAACTTCTGCAAAGCTGTGAGATTTGAGATGTTGTTATAGGCAACAATTACTAAGAGAGTTACAAAGTCGTTAATTAAAGTTAGGGTTACTGTCCACGGACACGTAGCTTCATAGACGCTTCAAAATACGCTATGCAGCTTGTGCAGCCCAGCGTACTCAACTCTGTCCACGAGGCGTATTGCTAGCGTATTATTGTTGTATAAACACGGATATTTTTCTACTGTCTGAACCAATTTCGCGGCCGCTGCCGCCATTTTTACGAAAACAAACACGTGCGCTCACTCGATGTATAACATGCAGGACGGCAGGCGCCATGAAGCCAGCATGCAGCGACGCGAGCGCGACGTTGCCGCTCCGTCGACAGAGTCACATAGTTTTGTATGTAAGCTGCAAGCTGGCGTACACCTAGCGTATAATGACGATTACGCGTCTACGAAGCTACGCCGCCGTGGACAGGCGTCATGGCTCGTTTTGTGGCGATTGATCGGCTCCTGCTAGTTATAACAAACCTTCCACACAGTCGTAAGCATTCAAACAATCCCAGCAGTGGGTACATACCAGCGCAGAGTTGGCCACAGTGTCCACAGTGGCCCAGTGCTCCAGCGGCGCCTTGAGGTCGGAGCTGAACAGCACGGAGTACGGCCCGGGCGCCGCTCGCCACGACACGCGCACCGCTGTGCCGTTCACGTACTTCCACGATAGGTCCTTCAGCCGTTCTGATGCTGGGAATAGAATATAACAAACACTTCATAAGACTCGAAGATTGAGCTGCAAAGGTATGGAGTTAAAAAAAGTAAAGTCTCAGCCTATCAATGTCCCACTGCAAGGCATCCTTAAAATCATGTTATTGGTACAATGATGGGTATTGGCTTAATCACCACGCTTGCCAAATGCGGATTGGTGATCACAAACCCGAGCTGTGTCCGAAAAAACCGACATAAAGTTAGCTCGACCCAGGAATCGAACCCAGGACCCCGTGATCTTGGCCCGGTACTTAAACCACTAGACCATCGAGGGGGAAAGGTATGGAAAGGAAAGTTATTTACCTAAGCTACTTCTCCACTAATTTTCAGCCAAATCGGTTTATCCGTTCTTGAGTTAATAGTGTAACTAACACCACTTTCTTTTATATATATTTAGAACTTCTAGAATGTACTTTACTCCCGCCCGACTATGGCACTAGTAAATGTGGAAACTTACCTTCACTGAGCGTGCTGACCGCCACGGGTGGGCTGGAAGGCCCACCGCTGGGCCTGCCCGGGTGCCGAGCCTGCACCTCCACCTCGTACTCCGTGTCCGGCTCCAGTCCAGAAACAGTCACGGAGTTGTTAAAGCTAAAAACAAAACAAATCGTTTACAATTATTTGCTATAGTTTTACAGATTAAAACGAAAAGTTGGACATGAAAATGTCTTTTAATCATTTACAATTTTATACTATGAGAGTACGCCGATATAAACACAACAGACAAGCGGCTAATTCGAATAGAAGGTCCACTATGATTTCTTCTTTTGTATTGCTAGGAATATATTTAAAAAAATCCGTACTATTTTCTACTCAAACATCATTCAAAAACTTTCTTTAAAATTACACTTTTTTATTACAATGCGTAACAAAACATGCAGATCTTACACCTGATGGCGCCACGTCTGTCCTTAGACAGTTCAGTGCCAAACTGTAACTAAGCAGTTACTGTATGGCACCGCCCTGCGCCTGCTACACCAAGACGACAGTTATTAGGTCTCATACACCCAGTAATTTCACTAGCTTCAGTGCCCTTTCCCCGAAACACAGAAGTGCTTGACACACTTCTATTTCACAGGAAAATATCTGGCATTGCGGTGGTACCCACCTAGACGGCCCAGTACAGGAACCTACCACCTAGTACATGTAGTTTTTACACTATTACGTTAAGTACAGATAGGATTGGTCGATAGTAGCACATCCTATTTTTTAACCCAAACCATAATATTCACTTCGTGAAACAACACAAGCACGTAATACACCGCACCTTTCGAGGCACTTCTTGGATCCATCGTTCTTCCGCACGCAGACGTGGAACGCGTACGGCAGCGTAGAGTCGCACCGCCAGGTCACGGTGAAGCCGCGCGACCCCACTTTGGTCACGCGCACCTCGCTGGGCGTCGCTGTCATGGGAGCTCTGGAAACATGTGTAGTTGATAGACGGAGGGCAAACAAGCTTTTATTTATTCATACTATTATTATTTATTGGTTATTTGTATGTTTGTTTATTTATGGCAAGCGCCAGGGTTAAAAATTCCAACCATGTTAAAAAAATCTATACATATAGCTCGTGCTGTGGATGGCAGACAACGCATAAACAGTATTAATATAATTTTGTTTGTAAATACAAACATATTTTATTAGAAATCCTCGATTCGATATAAACAGACATTTTCCAAATGTTTGTACCGTGCGGGGATCGAATCCGCGACCTCTGATGCCGAGTTGTTGACCATTACATGATCGTCAAAATGTGTAAATGATTCCACTAGTCAGGTAACAAAACTTCAAAACGATATCAGAAATCTGTTCTATGACTCATAACCTCAAAGATGGAACACAGTGTAAATTGGGGGGGAGCAACAGAACCTCACCCGGCCTCGTCCTGGCTGGCGGTGGACGTCCACGGCAGGTAGGTCAGGTTCTGCGGGAGCCACTCTAGGGACCTGGACCCGAGGACTCGTACTTGCAACGGCTCTTTTGGAGACACTAGAACAGAAAATGTTTTATATAAGTTTTTAATCTCCTTCATCTTGTGTTTAAAAAAGTAAAGTATGACCTTGTTTAATATCCCGTTAAAGGGCAAAGGCCCTCATCGAAATCAAGTTATCTTCATAACTTTTTTGGGTTTTCGAACAACTCTACTGATATTATTTTCACAATGACTGGTGAACAAGGGGAACAGATGAGTTACTTTGTAACTTTTTAGTGCATATCGAAACTCGAAAAACTTATGATGGTAAATGTTGTTCTACACTGGTTTACATTGCAACTTTTTTTGCCAGTTGGGAATAATGGTGGGGAAAAAAACAGAGATAGAGACAGGAAAAGTGTTAAAAATAATGTTTTTGATAACCTTTTGATCAAATTAGTGAAAAAAAGAGATACCTAGAGACAGAGAAATAAAGATATACGGCTAGTTATTGCAAAATTTTGTAATTCTAAAATTTACTAGTGTATCTTGGAAACTCACCCTGCAGTGTGTAGTTGACGACATGAGGTTCCAAAGGTATGTGCGTTTCCTCCGTGGAGTTCTCGGCCCGGTACTGCAGCACCCACTGCGCCACTCCCGGTGTCTCCAGGGCGAAGTCCCTCCATGATACCACTACACTGTCGTTGGCTAGCTTTGATATCCGAATGGGCACTGCGGGAGAAAGAGTATGGTGTTATTAATTTTTTGTAGAAGGGCGGCAAACTAGCTGATTTGACACCAAAGTAAGTAGTAAGTTATCACTGCTGCACATAACTGTGCCCAGAGTTTAGCTAATATGGAATTCTAGATTATTAATGAAAGGTATAAGGAATGAAATATTCTTTATTTTCCTAAAAACTTAGTTACCATCAACTAAGTATCTGCACTAAAAGAATTATTGAATGAAAAATACTGGGAGAAACAAATGTACAAAAGTGTAACTATTGTTATTTCGTTTTAAATAAACTTACCTCCCTGTCCTTGGCAAAACACTAAGTTGGATTTGTCGCTAGCCAGGTTTCTGTCAGACCCTCTAATGTACGCTCGCACCTGTGAATAATTAGGATAATCGTCATTTTCTAGAATTTTATCTTCGAATGGATAAATATCGCGCAAAGGGTAAAGCACAAATGAATAGTAAAATCAGGTATTTACGTATTAATTTTCTGTACATTTATTGCCTGCCTGTATGTAAAATTACATTACCTGGAAACCGTATAAAGTAAGCGCTTCGTCAACCGTCACTGTTTCTTCAGTATTCGTGTGGGGTTGCCGCGGCCCAGCTGTAACAATATTCAACATAAGCAAGCTGTGTCACAGGTGCTAATGGACACCTCTAAGTCTAGTCTAAGACGAATAGGGAGGAGATATGGGTAGGGGGGAGAAGGCAGAAGGGTCTCTGACACTATACAAGCTCACCAGGGATGGACCGCTGGCGCTCGGAGCCCTGCATCTTGGACGCCTGCACGGTGTAGGCCAGCACGTTGGCGTTGGGCTGCTGCCACTGCACCAACACGCTGCGCGCGCTGAGCGGCCAGCAGCGCACGTTCCCCGGCGCGTCCGCTCGGGAGCCCGTCACGCTGAGCACTGCCCAGGAAGACGCGACGGAGAGGCCATTGTTCGCGAAGCATTGGTAGACGCCTGTGGAGATCACAATCGCAATTTTAGACAATCTTATTATGTCAGTAACACATACCGCTGCTTATAATGTAACATAAAATTTTGTCAATATCACTTTTTGATTTATAAAATATGTGGCCAATGTCACCCAATTTTAATATGTTACGAAGATAGCCGATATAAGTATGATAGATAAAATAGCTAATATTAAAAAGTTTTACCTGCATCTTCGGAGTCGACGTCACCCACAACCAGCTCATATCGATTCCCGACAATGGAAGAACGCAAGTTGAACTGGAAAAGAAGAAAATGCACATCAACACGTGTTTATGAGTTCCAAACACGGCAGCAGGTCTCGCTTGCCTTATTTTTTTTTTCGGAGGAGAATGCGTGTATGCACCATAACCGCAGGCTAGCGACTCGAGAGTAAAGCGTCCACTACCCAACTACCGATTTCCCCTTCACACGAGATTGGGACGAGCCGGTGCCAGCCTTGTATTGACCAGCCCATCCCCGAGTACCTACCTAAGGTCTCGCTAGGCTGTGGTTATAGTACCTAAAATCTACCTTGCGAAAAAAGGGGTATGCACAAAAATAATGAACCCAAAAGTTACACGACGAAGAAGTGGCAAAAAGAGCTTGTATATTTATTGTGATAAGAGTGTGTATATATAAGTATTTCTAGAAAAGCAAAATTCTTCCACATTTCTCATAAATCGCTCTGTCTATCAGATTTAAAAAATACGTGCTTTCCTTTTAATCGGAGCCAAGATAAGATAAACATCCACTTACACGTCCGCCCAGTACGAGCGGCCTCCCATCCTTGTACCAGGTGATGTTGGGCGCTGGTCTCCCCGCGGCGGTGCAGTTGAAGCGCACCGTGCTGACCCTAACAACCTCCTTGGACAGCGGCGGCAGGATGATGGACACCGGCTCCGTCACCGTTACTGTGAAGATCTGGAAGGAGGGAAATAATTAGCGCGGTGCCAACGAATAGAATTGTTTCCGTTGTCATGGTAATTTGGGCTCCCCTTTTGCTTACCATTAGGTTAAGTGAAGCCAATGTACTGAGCTACTATAAAAAAATATATAAAAAAAATTGCGTCCGGTTAAGACTGGCTTACTTCCATAACATCACTAGTACTTTGTTTTTAATTTATAAATAGTCGTAGTCATCTACGCACTACCTGGCTGGCTTCGTAGTGCAGTGGCCAACCAAAGGCCACGCCATTTCTGTTCGGAAAATACTAAATCGCAGTCCGGAATCTGAAAGTGGGCGATGTAAAAAACACAACCCAAGTTGTTGTGTTTTTTGTTGTTTGATATTGTCAAGAGAAAGTTATACGAGTATATAAAAGAAAGTGGTGTTAGTTACACTATTTATAACTCAAGACCGGATGAACCGATTTGGCTGAAAATTGGTGGAGAGGTAGCTTAGAACCAGGAGACGGACATAGGATACCTTTTATCCCAGAAATATGGGGGAAGGGGGGATAGTTGATAAAAGAAATTACGCGCGGTTGCAACCCCGAGGGCGACCGCTAGTAGATAATTAAGTATTTTTTTAATTACGTACGGTGTGGTATATATTATTTATCAATAAACAGATGATATTTGAGACAACATCGAAAACGATGTAGCCTAAAACTAAGCAAAGCTTGAGTACTTAGGTACGGTTGCCTAAAAACGGCTCAAAGTGTTATTATAACTTTAAGGTTCCTTTATTCTTGCTACAAAGCCCTAAATAAAACAAACATCTGGAACAAACTTACACGTGTAGCAATCTAATTACAATTATAAATGTATAACGTCGCAACCGTTTAGGCTAAGTTTATTCCTCCGGGCCTCGGGCTACATTCATTGTTAGTCCAACGATGGAAAAAATATTACTTCTTCGTACTCTTTTTTTGAATAAGGTAATGAAAAATATTCGCTTTGATATTTAAAATATATTTTTTGGCGTACTATTTTTCTTTTGAATATTTTCAAGCAAGGTGAACCTAATTGTAATCATGCCCGCGTATTCTATATTATTTTAGTCCTAAAGCTATAAGTTACCACCAGGTCACAGAACATATACACCAGGTGCCACACTTGCTCGTCTGCCTACGTCTTTCATAAAATAAAATAACTTTTTGCCGATTTATTACATTTTTTCATTAATAAAATAAGTTGAATTAGCCGAAACGATTTCAAATTTTTTGCTAAATGCATTCAATTCACATTTTTCTATTATTTATAAAGATACCTAATTGTGTAAATAACCTGTCAACTCCCTATCGTTTCGTCTAATTATCAAAAGCTTAGCGGCTTAATTGATCATTTATAATTTAATTAATTACGAGTACTAGAGCAACCCTCCAGCGCCGTGTGGGGTTTGCGAGACCCATCACTAAAACTAAAATTACATTACACTTACTACTACACGGGTTCGAACCAACCGTTGAAATATACAGTTTATTCTTTCTTTCAAGACCGTGGTTTAATCTGTAATATTTTTCATTTCCATATAGTTCAGTTACAATTTGTTAGCTAGGGCGAGTAAAGAAAATACAATAAAAACAATAATTAAAGACTGTGGTAATTAAACAGACCTTGTCACGCAACTGTCCGTTCAAGCTTTGCTCGTATTTTGGGTCTAGATGGCGCTGTATGAATTATTAACATAGGTATAATTAAACATTTAAATGAGCCCTCTATTTTAAAAAGCCTTGAATTTAAAAACTGGAAATCATTTTTCGTTCCTCCTGTCCGGGGGAGCTCTATTCATGTTACAAGAGCTTAAAATGTACACTCTGATACAGTTATTTATTTGATTCAAATATGCAAAAAGAGTGCTTTAGTAACGCATGAGGGTACAATAAGAAAAAAAATTAAGTAATCTACCGTAATCTGTCTAAATGTTTGAATTGTAATAGAAATTCATACGATGGATATTGCGCTGAAAATAGTTGCCATTTGACATATTAGGGTAGGTTGATGTGCTGCTCACTGTATTTTGCAAAGGTTGATTTTGACGACTACTAATTCATAAACATAGCTAACATTCTGCCCGAGTAAAGGAACAAGCCAAGGTGTACGCTTCATTCACTTTTGCTCCTTTAGTCAAGTTCGTCTCTTGCACACAAACTATCGAACAGATGTTACAGTAATATAAGTTGCCTATCAGAATAACACATATCTACGCAGATGAAACTGCTAGCGGAAGCTAGTATCACATAAACTAAGCAACTTTCCGCCCTATTCCACAAGGATGGGTGAAAAATTGATACCTTCGATCCCAGCCCTTGATGATACCGCAAGATGGTATCCGTAAAAACAAGCCTGTCAGGGACTTGAATGGTCGGTTTGGAAAAATTCTGGCACACCATTAATCAAGTAATTAATCATACGATGAAAGAAAAACGTTATACCTACGCGTTTTTAATAATTATGATAGATTTTTTCTTGTGTTTGTCACTCACCGTCGTGGAAATGTAAATATGATCAATGCCGCGATGGAGACACGTTCAAATAGTTTTATTTAAGAAGTGAATAGTCGTTATATTTTTGAGCACATAACTTTGGAAGGACACTAATACATCACCGAATTAGATAATTCGTTTTTTTCGTGTCTGACAAACAACTGATTTTCGCGTTACAACAATTGTGGTCGCAAACTAACTGTAGGTGTGCGGCGGCGCCCTTTGCTCGGGCTGGCTTGTAATTCTTCAGCTACCCTCAAGTTTTATCTTATAATTGTCACTCACTTCACTACGACACACTACACTAGCGGTATCGGGTTTGTTTTTAACGGAACTGGATATAGTTACACCAATGCAATAAATATGTACATTTATTTTATGTTATGTTGAATACATATTGCCTCAGTGACGCATAAATCAAAGTTTAAGACGCAACGGTCTTGTGACGGTCTTTGCGACCAAGGTTGCCGTACGATTTCTCTCACCTAGTCTAGGGTTAAATACTAGACACAATCATAAAGTCTTGATGTTATTGCTAATTTTAAATACAGCGGCATCCTGCCGGGCCTCTCTAATTAACTACTAATTTAGTATTCCGCATTAGTACTCCGTTAATTAACTTTTCATCATTGTTTTATTAAGTTTTTAGGCAATTGATTTTTTCAACAGGAACTTTGAGCAAAAAAGACTTTGTTAAGAAAACATACACACCCAATTAATGAATCTATTTTTAGTTCTTTGATAGAGGTACTTTACACGAGTAGGTACTTGTCTCGGTCATGCTTTGCTCTCATACATTATTTATTATTTGTATAATTTTTTATCTCTTTTTTTTGCGACTTCATTTAGCAAAGAGGCACGTGGCCCAGCTTTCAGCATTCCACTGAGGGATACTCATCTAATTTTTAAAATGCAATAATTAATCAATTAATTTCAAGTGCATTTTCTTTATTGCCAAAACACAGCCAAAGTAATGACTTTTACCATGGCAATAATGATGGTAGATTTTACATGTCAGCCAATAGGACTCAAAGTCCAACCAATTACAATATAAGACACTGCACGTAACAATCTAGGTTCCTAATCGCCTTACAAAATAAAAACCAAATTCTTTTAAAAACCTAAAATTTTTCCGGTTATAGAGATGGCTCCGCCTCTTATTCCCGACAAAGGCACGTAAGTACATTATTGTAATCAATGCAAAGACAGGATCTCCCTAGTATCTACCGGCCGAGATAATGTCCTACCTACTTACAATGGACGATTGACAAGCTCTCGGATTTCTTCAAACACAAAAACACAATTAACTAGTGACATCCGCAATTCACTTCGAGTCCGCAATCTTGTGAAAGAAGACACTCTTTATCTGAAAACTTATTTCAGTCACGATTACCAAAATGTGATAAATACGTAACCATTCAATTCGACAATTCACTACCTACGGAGATTTAATAGGATATCAGTCTAATTGTCATGTAAGTTCTTAATGAAACAAGAAAATCTCAGAAAATAAAAAAGGAAAAAGACTTTTATAGCATAATTATAAAAGAAAAAAAGTATTAGCCTTTGGATCCAAGACCCCAAGATCACGGCCAGGTACTTTAGCACTAGACCAAATAGGCGTAGCTAAATAAAATTAGTTAATTACCAAAAGAACGTTCATACAACGGCTATTGTTATGACTGAATTCGAGTTGTGTGGTAGCCAGCCAATCGGCCTCTGAAAACCACCATCGTCAAAATCGATGTTATGATAAATAAACATGGTTATTACCTTGAAGATGTGGCTGTGTCCATCGACGGAGCACTTGTAAGTCCCTTCCTGATCCAGCTCCAAACTGGTCAGTTCCTGCACCTCGTCCGTGGACTCCAGGATGGCTGTCCGGAGACCAGGCGCCGTGAACTCCCAAGTTATCTGCAAAGGTGGAACAGAATGTGAGATGTAATAAGCAGTATTATTTACATTTATTCCTAAACGGATTTGTATTTCCTATTTATAGAATTGAAGCTCAAGATTTGGTCAGCAAACCTTTTGATAACAGCTAGGGCTCTGCCCTGAAAGGGACACTGTTTCTGGCCCAAAAAACATAAGTGGTGGGCTCACGCAGACAGTGTAACAGAAGCAAAGACTAAGCAGGTTCCTGCGTCACTGCCACTAATTTGAGTGTCACTGTAAGGTTAAGAAGATATTCCACATAACCCTCAGCAGCCACCAGTCATGTTATTTCTTCTTCTGTACTCTAATGATTGTCTTCTTTCTGTATTTTCCTTTTTGTTTATGGCCAATACATGTTTTTTTTTTCTTTCTTTCCTTCCAGTGGAGAGTATGCTATGCCAGTCTTACCTGAGGCCTCGGCCAGCCCAGCACAGGGCAGAGCAGACGCACTTTGCTGAACCGAGGGGCGGTGATGTTGACCTCGTCGTGGAGCGGCAGCAGCGCCGGGGGGGACTCCTCAGGGTCCTCCACTTGCAGCCAGGCTTGGCTGCTCACGCGGTTCTTCGCTAGGTACGAGTTTGTTGCTATGCATCTGTTGATGGAGAACATCATTTTTATTATTTTTTCTCAGAGCGTTTAGTCGCGATAAAAACAGGGCATTATGATCCAGGAGTTGCCAAGTCAAGACATTGGAGCTGTTATCTGACCTCCATAACACTTGACAGAAGAACTTGGCTATACGAGTATGATCATGGCTACACAGCAAGCCAACTGTACATGTTTTCCGTCACCGGTAAAAGGTAAAAATAAACTAGCTATTAGTATTATTAGAAAACAAATACTTTATTACTATTCTTAGGAAAAAAATACTAAGTTTGTTGTTTAGTATTAGCCCATTTAATGTTCTACTACAGGGCAAAGGCACAGTATGGCAAAGGTCTCTATGATTGAAATGAAGTCTTTGTTACAGTGGGTAGTTTAGTGAGTAGTGAAGATTAACGTCTTAAGTCCAGAGTCCCACAGAGGCTCTTGTAAGCCTCTGGTTATGACGATAAGAAGCATTATCTTTGAAAAAAGGAAGAACAATGTATCTTGTAAATAAACCAGATTCCCCACACGTGGAACTTCGTTAGAGCATTCCGCGGTATGAAAATTAGGTATAACTTGCAAAGTTACTGCAATAAAAAGTTACTTTCTCTTTTTTTCTCTCGGTATAATTAACGAGTCTGAAAAATATTTACAAAGGGGAATTTGGGCAGGATTCATTACTCATTAAATACAGTTCATTCATCTCTCAGAGGGACACTGATATTTTCGTTAGGTACGGTAGATTTTCATACAACATTGTCGCCCTATTCAAACAACGTGGTGTGTGCAAAATAAATAGACTGTAATAAATGGACGTTTACATTTACTTTTTAATTAAGAATCCGATGGTGAAATTGTTTAAATGTCGGCTGCTTTTACAAGTCGCAAGTTTGATCCCCGGACGGTAAAAATATTTGTAGCCTTTGTAGGAATGATCATGTCTATTTGTATCGGTCTGCGTGGTACTATATCTCGTAATAGGCATGTATTTCCAAAAAATATATATATAAATAAAGTTTATCTGTTGTACACATCATGCAACATGTCTGATGGCAACCATAGGGCAGGCTATGCTTAGTTTAGGGGTCAGACAGCCTGACGGTTATTATTCATTTATATGCTAAAAAAAGAAATATTCATACTTACTTATATAAACCGTCATGTTCTTTTCTCACTTCTGTAAAGAGTAGTTGATTGGCCACGAGAATTATTCTGGAACAAAAAAGTACATAATTATAAATATTTTTTGTTTGAATTGGTGAAATGGTTCAGAAGTCGACCCTTGCATCAGTTTTGCAGGGAAGAAGGGGTGAGTGGGGGGAGTCCGGATCTCGGAGGCACTGTCTCCATTAGAAAAGCTACTTCTGATACACACATCCGTCTGGGAGGGGGTGATACTTCCCCGATCAAATCCGGCCAAAAGGAACTGTCTGCAATATAGTTTTACTAAAGCGCTTCGCAAACGGTTCTTCTCTTCACTCTTGTGTCATAAGTTGAATACTAGCCATCAGTGAATATAAAATGAACCGTCCCTGTGAAGACCATTTTTACGTATTCTATCTATCTAATCAGCTCGTATCCACCCACTGATGAGTATAGGCCTCCTCATTGGCACGCCAACTGTTACGATCGTGTGCAAGATTCATTTACGTATTACGAGTATGTTATACCTATTTCGACGAGCCGCTTGGTGTAATGGTCGAGAAGTCGGCTATTACACCAAATGTCGCGGGTTCGATCCCCGCACGGTACAAACATTTGTGTGCATGAACATGTTTGTTTGTATCGGTCTGGGTGTTTATATGTATAATATGTATGTATTTACAAAAAAAAAGTATTTAAGTAATTGTTTATCCGTTGTCTAGCACCCATAGTACAAGCTATGCTTAGTTTGGGGCTAGATAGCGCTGTGTAAATAATGTCCTGGGATATTTATTATTATTATTTATTATTGGTGTGACAAGTCTTCATCGTGGCTTACCTGTCGTCATGAGGCAGGATGGCATCGTTCTTCAGCCAGGAGACAGTCGCGGGTGGTGCTGAAGGCACCTCGCACGAGAGTGCATACGGCTGCCCTGCCAGCGCTGTACCGTTCTCTGGCTGCCGGGTAAACTGCTTTTCCATAACTGAAACAAATGGAAAACATTATTGTAACACAAACTGTATATTTCGAAAAATGAGGATAAACTATATACACCGTGTCATAACTATACGGTGTGCCCAAATAGTAGGTTCCTTCTGCAACTTTACATGCATGGGTTACTTTTGTAACTAACTCAAACTTCACGAGCTATAACTAATCTATACTAATATTATAAAGAGGAAAGATTTGATTGTTTGTTTGTTTGTAATAAAAAGGTTTCGAACTACTAAACCGATTTGAATAATTATTCTTTCACTGTTGGGGAGGATATTTGAAAATAGAAATAACATGCGGATGAAACCGCGGGCGGAAGGCTAGTTAATATCTAAAATAGATAAATTGGTCCAAAGTAACTTTGTAAAGTAATTAGAGCTCAATTGGGGAATGCATGGTATTGGCAGCGAGACGAACCCTTGTTTTTGCTGGCAAAGTTCTGTTTTCCTTTCAAATTACAGGGTCGGCGACGCTTAAGCGATGCCTCGAGTGTTTTAAGCGTTTAAGGCGATGGTAAACGCTAACTATTTAGCTGGACTAGTTGCTACCCTAGTGGTATAAAAAAGTCCAGGCGCCAGATCGATTATCCGATACACCCCTTAATCACGTCCCTTCCTCCCGAAGAGAAATAACGTAAAAAGTTTGTAAGACGCGGGTGAAGTTATAAACACGCCTATTACGAAGAAAAGCGACACCAGCGACACTTTTTCTCAGCAACGTGCCATCGCACCGAATGTTCCTAATGACACTTGCTTCTTGTGCAATCTTTCACACCAAGTTCGGGGTGGCAAGGCGTTTGGGATGTTCTCTGGACAGAGTAGCTACTTAGTGCCTAATAATTTGTCAAGAGTCACACATTGACGTGGCTACGAAATATCGATGGTCTAGGCGTAAAGAATTGAATAAATTGAAGAATCACTGGGCATGTAGGTATCTTTTACAAACCAATGTTCATTATGTACTTTTCTTTATGTTACGTCTGATCTTGGAGTCTTTGATTTCAAATGCAGTGTAATTAGTGTGATACGTATCGCAAACACACAAAAAAATTAAATCCTGAAAATGTTATCCGCCAAACTGGCGACTTCAAAAGGCTTTTATTCGAAACATTGAACTAGAGCTAAGAACTTTAAACAATTTTCTCAATTTATAAAAAATCTCTCCCTATTAAGAGTTAATTTAATCTGATTTCTTCATTATAATAATTTCAGCGTAATAGATCAATTTGGACATCGCCTGGAAAGTTACTTTTAAAATTTATAAGAAGATTTTATTTTAATGTTAAGGATGGGCTTTTATTTATTTTTATTTAGGTTATAGAAAACCTTTATTTTCTTGCTAAGTGTACATTATTTATTTCAGATCTTTCCATGATTCGAGCTCTAATATCTTGCCCAATGTTAGTAAATAAAACTGTTTCTACATAAATACAATACATTATTTTACTATTTTCACCTAAAAATAAAAACTTCATAAACCGACAAAAAATAACACAATTACGTCTAAACGTCAGAGCTAACTGGAGCTAACACGGGTAGGAACGTGGTTCATTCCTCCGTGACAGACATCACAAGGAAAACCAGTTTTAAAAACATTTTCCCTGCCGTGAATAATGGAAGAAACTAAATTAATTCTCCTTTGAGATATTTTCAAGGGTGTTGTAAAGGAAAGGAGTAAATTCTAAATTGCGAAATTAATTTCGAATTGTAAAAAGGAAAAATATTTCAAGTGAAATATACACGTGAAAAACGCCAGGATGGTAAAGTGATTTAAATAAATAAATATCTCTAAACATTATTCACACAGCGCCGTCTAGCCCCAAACTAAGCATTAGCGTTATAGTGCTATGGGTGCCAGACAACGGATATATACATTACTTAGGTATATAATATATACTTTTTTGAACCCGCGACCACTGGTGTAATAGCCGACTTCTCGACCATTACACCAAATGGCTCGTCATTTATGTACTGAGTTGTGGTCTCGGAGACCTGGGTTCTATCTGTGTCGGTTTTTTCATGCAGTAGCTGATTTCTCCATTAAATCGTGACAAGTATACATCGATCGGATTAAGAAAAACCAGATGATGTGTATGTTTCTGCTTTCACGCCTAAACCACTTAACTCATATAGATTAAACTTTGTAGAGATAGACTGGAACTTAAGAAAGGACATTACAAGGCTACTTACTAACTTTTTATCCCGGATAAATATCACATTTCTGCGGGATAACATTGTATAGTCCACGCGCGTATAGACGCGGGCGAAAAGCTAGTAATGGGTACGTAACAATTTTGGCACAAAACAAACAAAAACTCTGATGGCATATACAAATGCTTTAAAGACTCAAATACTTGTATAATATTAACCTTTTCCACGCCAATGTCTGATATATCAGACAAACCATTTTCGTGCCCACCACGCCAATGTCTGATATATCAGACAAAAAAACATGATCAAGAAACATTGTATTTTTACTTGCCTGAATGAGTTGAGTATAACCTAATAATTTTTTGGAATTTTTTTTTTAATGGTCGTGGCGTGTGGGGCACCATTTTCGGAAAAAAGCGTGGCGGGGAAAGGGTTAATAAGCCTTAGAACTTGCCTACTATAAAATAGGCCAACAATACTATAGAAAAAATATGACTTGCAATAAAAATATATCCATCAAATCACTTGGTCCTTTCCCCAGAGTTATTTCAAGGCAACAAAGGATTTTTATTTTTTATCTATCTATCGAGCGTTGATAGATTGCGCCTATCTCCCGAGAGGACACCAGGCCACCGCGGCCGATCAATCACGCTGTTGATGGATGGAGGCGACACTAGGCCTGTAGGTTAGGCCTGTTAGGAGGAAATTTGAAGAGTTGGAACAGATGCTTCAATAGATTGTAATTATTGATTACATTCAGGATAGATACATTTTTAAACCAAGTTATCAGGCACACCTCGATGTAGCTTGTAACTTATCAGACCCAAGGCGAGAATTAAACACACGACCTCCAGATTTATAGCGACTTCGCCACTGTTCCATAAAAACGGTCAAAGTTATATTTGGCGCAAAAAATAATAGTAGTGTGTCTAAAAATATAATATATTATGGCTTGCTAAAGAATACCCAGTCATTTACGACTACTCCACATATCCCACCTCGCCATCCCACCTAGAGTCACCATTTTTTTGGTCATATTTACATAGGTCAATGACTCACATTTTCCGTTAATTCGACACGTGTGTGGCTGTCCGGTGTACTACGACGCCTGCCGTAGCGACTTACTCGTAGTTCGTAGCATCGCGCATTCACGCTACGTGCGATTCGTAGTCAGACGACATTCTGTGCCGTTCTGAATTTATTTCCGTCCTTTAAACATTCAATGTCAGGACGCAAGTTACCTATCGTTTGATATAAATTAAATTATGATATGTCCTTTTCTCGGGTCAAAGTTAAAATCCCATTTTAAACTCTAAGCTAGGAAAAATAAAAAACTTATGTAAATATGACTGTATTTCAAATTCCAGGTATTTTGCTGCACGTTGTATTTTATTAATCAAGTCAATTATTGATGACATCAGGAATCACGGAAGCGAATCCCACTTGTTACAATTATTCATGTGAACATTTTATGTGTCTGATCTGTGTCTGGATGTTTGTAATTTTATATTTGTGATACTAAAAACACAAGTGCTTACGCTATTTACATTGGAATCAGATCAATATACATATCTGATGCAGTCCGATATTGATTTATGTAAATAAATAAATACCAATTCTATTATTATTCTTAGCGCTACTCTGCTTGTCAGTTGTTAATTATATAATAATCCGCTTAACATAAACAAGAGAAGTGGATTTTAACTTCGTGTTTACCTTTTTTGCTCCTTAAGATATACGAAAACAACATTTTCCTACTTTATATTACATTATTCTAAGCATTTAACAAGCCTATATGAATATCTCCAGAGGGCTTTTTACGAAAAAAATAAAAATGTTTTTTCTTTCTTTCTTTCTAACAAATGCATACATATCACAATATGTCAATTTGAGTCATGTGAAATATAATATAGGTAGCTGTTATTTCTTAAATAGAAAAAATATTTTCATGGACAACTCATCCTTGGTGGCAAAAGTATAAAAATAAAAAGACTACACAAATAAACACTTAAGTAACCTCTGAAAAGTCCTAATCACAACACGAAAGCCTATAAAATGAGCCCTAAGTATCTGTACTAAAAACTTTGCTAATAAAACATTAACTTGAAAACTTTTATGAAAAACAAATAAAGAAAACAGGCCAAAACACATTTCCCGAAACTCCACCATAAAACAGTTAAATAATTTATAGCTTCGCGATGAAAGCAGTGTATCAGGAATGTACATAAATTAACATAACAAATAATAACATTCACATAATCATAAACAAAGGAGGAACATTTAATAACGACATTCTGTTTGACTGCTGTCTCTTATGCGAATGGGTTCGGTTCCCGATTGATTCAATTTGAGGATTGAAGTTTTACGATTGGATTTTATGGTTGTTGGTATGTAAAGATAATAATTTTGGTTGTCAATGCCATACAATGTACGTATAATATATAAATTATTATTACCTTACCCACGTTGTTCCCATGTCTCATATTATTTTATATATTCCTTGTAAATATTTGTATGTTATCGAGGATAATCAATTTACTATGTATTTTCTTCCCATCTTTCTTATAATACCGGCACTTGCGCGCTAACACGTGGCCAATAGTTGAAATAACTTCTTGTAGCTAAAACGTTATCCAGTACATTTAAGTTATATCATATCTCAGTATAATGAACTATTTATGGTTTTTATGATAAATAAATTTCTTTAAACCGAGATAAAAATCTCTAAAAGTGAAGAGTAGTTGCCGCCTAACATCATAGAAGTAGCCTGTCTGCCAACTGAAGACGTTTGAGAAACACAATTCAATGGATGATCTCTTAAGACAAAGAGTTCATCAGGAAGTTCATTAATTTTCAAAGGCAAGTTTTGTCCGTTCGTTCGTCAAACGTCGGTTTGGAACCAAAGCCATAATTGTATAGAGTTATGGCGGCCAAAAGCCCATCAAAAGGTTATGATTGATGGACGCAGGAACTGTTGTAAAGCCTTTTTGGTGCGAGATGAGGGTACGCTATCAAATCTTCCTTTCAAAACGTATTATCTATCAGAAATACCCGTATAATTGCGTGATAGCTGTTATCGCACACAAACATCGAACATGATTTAGAAAACTATATGACTTGGTTTTGGAGTAATAAAGATTGTATTGATATAATTATTGCAAAACTTTGGCGATTTAAAAGAGTAATTAGCGCGTTTCTTGTCGGTTCTTCTCGTTAGATGACAACATTCCGAATCCGGTGGTAGAGTCACTATGTTACCGTGATAATTGACAATTCATAAGTGCATCTCTGAGGCCCACATGAATAAAGAATATTTTGATTTTGAACATACACCGACTATGATCCAATAAGTTTAGTTTCCCTGCCAAGTGTTGTCTTATCTTCAAATCAAAAATTTAAAGGCAAACATACACAAATTAAGAAATTTCTTTTTTTTTTTGGCAATAACGTACTCTGAATATGTCTTTCATATACATGATGAAAGCTACTATACGTTTTGTTTACTCAATTGAATTTCCTTTGCCTACTTTTCAGAAATTTTGCACATTCCTTAGAAGCTTTGTCTTTGTTCCATTTCCTTTACTCATGTAGCCAGTGTAAAGGCATGTTTTCAATGTGACAAATATTCAGATATATTTTTTTATTTATTTAATATAATATATTTAGTTTTTCTTGGATTGTTGTCTAGAATGAGCAATGTATTTGCGGTCACCACATACGTACAGAAAACTCACTAGCCTGCGATTATGTTGCCTAAAATCATATTTCTCCGCAGAAAAGCGCCTTACAAATACGAAACTATTCAAATACTCTAAATATTCGGAAGCCTTTTATCTCAAAGTAGTCAGTCCCACGTCTCTGTTAGCCATTTTCCGACAGGCGGAAGAACACAGGATCAAAGAACAATGATTGATGCCTTCGGTGCCTCTCTACGATAACTTCGTGAACTTTGCCTGTAAAACTTTACTATTGCCAAAAGTTGGCGAGGCGACGATATCTTTTCAGAATATTATTATAGCAAACATTATAATCTATAGAAACAAAAATATAATGCCTGTTTTGAATGTCAGAATAACCACACGGGGAATATCTACATACCTAATTTGTATCTGAAGGTATTTACATTGCTTATAAAAATTATTCAAAATTATTTTCCGTCTGGTTTTATTCCTCAGGCAAAGCAGAATCCAGCTTATTGTAAGCTAGTGAAAGTTTCCTCCCTAAATCGTTTTAGTGTCGCAGATTCCACTCCTAATTGAAGAATATTCGTTTGATTACTTATGAAAGAATACGATATGGTGTAATACGAGTATATATTTATGTTGAAGTTTACGTTAAACTTATACTTAAACTTAAATCTAAGTTACTCAATTGTACGCAGTTGTTATTGTAATGTATTACGAAACGGGTGTTTGTGTTAAAAAAAATACCGCGAATTTAATCATTACAAAGTTGTTTTACTTAAAGAGTCGTATAAATATACTATCACTATTATTATATTATTATCGTTTAATGATAAATATTCTAAAACAGTTACAATCGATCAATTAACTGCCAGTCCGCATCGCTGCATCGCCCAGCGGAATGCACCGAGCCTGATGTCATCTGCCGCTGCATTCCGCGCAAGCTTGCATTGTATATTTAATTAGTCGCCTTGATTAATGAGGCTCGCGATCGGCTAACGGTTCCTTTTGCAAATTACCCTAGAGGCTTGGGCCGACATGTTGTTAACTCGTAATTTGAATACACGACTACGTATTATAACATGACAACTCTACTGGGATGGCAAGGTAATGATATAGTACTTACATTTTTATTTTTATTTGTCTAGGAATACTTAGAAATAGAAAGGTAGTCTGGCTGTAGGTATATATCTGTCTATGTTACGTTTTCACGGCCACTAGAATGATTTTGATGAAATTTGATACAGACGTAGACTACACCTCGGGAAAGGACATAAACTACTTTTTATTCTGGGATAAAGCTCAAATCCTACAGGATACTCACTCATACATAGATCATCTGTAAGTATGTGCTACTTTCATAGTCAAGCCGGTACATTTCGATGGAAGGAAAGGAACTGTCTACAGCAATTTCTTTACCACACAAAAATGTAACTTAAGTTTTACGTAGACGTAAAACTAAAACATTTCGTAGCCGAACTAAAAGCAATTATTTTGTTGGTGTAGTGTCAGCCCTGAGTAGAGAATGTAGCTATTTCCCAAGCAGTAAGTTCGGTCACGACAGGTATACGCCAACTCCATTACAAGTTGGACTGCAAGCCATTTGGACGCGGAAAACAATTGAACTGACCAATGGAACTATGTACGTGTCACTTAAGGGGTTAACGATTTGGCAAGCGTGGTAGTTAAACCACTACTTTTCATTGTAACAATGTCTTGTGACTTGATTATATTGATCAATGAAATAGGCCGCAGTGGCCGCTTACCATCGGGTTGGCTGCGTGCGTCAGCTTTTAGTCATGACACTAACATAGAATAAATTTTATATCATTGGTCCCATCATTTTTATTCCGATAAATAAACAATGGAGTTTACTAAACATTTTGTGTAGGTACCTAGTAACTACCTACCCACATTAGGACACGTGTAAGGTACAGTCGGTAATGCAAATTACTACACCGATTCAAATTAGTATGAAAATTAATTTTTGTACAAAAATTTCAATAACTGTTTTTTTGCGTTTTTATGTATATTTTAAATAAGTTATTCATTCCATGAAGAATTGAATGAATTTAAAAAAGATATTACAATAAAAGCAATCTTTTTAGTTATGTTTGTTATTTTCAGGACACGGTTTCTATATAAATACGACCGCTTTGACATAAAATATACAATCAATCTGATTTATTTATGCATTTATGCAGATTTCCCTTAAAGAAACACCCTAGTTTGGTATTATTTAAATCCATTTTATTTTGCGTCTGACTGTATGGCGGAGCGATATCTGTCCATCGCAAGTTACTCGATACCTATCAACACAGGGCCTGTTAGTTTAATGGGCCCATTTTAGTACAATCATTAGGTATTTATCGGCTGAAATTTAAATTAGAACAGTGAATATTTCATATGAGTCGTAGTAATTTTGTTTATAAAACTATTTGTATATGTTACGAGCAACGTGATTAACTGGGCATTATTAATAAGGACAGGCCATTATGAATAATGCCCGAGAGCGACGGGCAAAGTGATAAATTTATCACTTTGACCGGCCCTTATTAATAATGCCCGACGGCCCGTGGTCCATGTAATAAATCAGTGTTTAAGATAGCTTGAATTTATCACTTGGACCGGGCAGTATGAATAATTCCCTACTTGTAGCCAGGCAATGTGATAAATTGGACCGCGGCCATGCCTTACGTGCGGCGGAAATCGACTCGGATGGATATAGGTTAGAAGGCTAAGGCGGGAGCGGAGCGTAGCGGAGCTCCTGCCTTAGCCTTCGTGGTTATTTTTTTTTTCGACACCTATTCCCCAAATTAACGATTTAACGACTTAACGACGAAACTAGTTTGGCCTAGGCTAAACTAATTTAAGTCAACATAGAATATATTATTATAGTAAAAACAAAAAAGGTTTTCAGGGCTTAAAAAAAAATAACCACGAAGGCTAAGGCGGGAGCTCCGCTTCGCTTCGCTCCATATCCATCCGAGTCGATTTCCCCCTTAGTAAGAACTATGTAGTTTAGCCTAGGCAAAAACTAGTTCGTCCTGAAATCGACTTTGGCCGGTAATATATACATGCCGCTTATTAACCGACTTCAAAAAAGGAGGAGGTTCTATGTTCGACTGTATGTTTTTTTTTTTTTTTATGTATGTCCGTCGATTTCTCCGTCAATTGTGGACCGATTTAAATAATTCTTTTTTTATTTGAAAGTGCATAGTTCCGAGGTGGTCCCATTGTCACCATGTCAGGATCTGATGATGGGATCCCGGGAAAATCAAGGGCAAACCTCAAATTTTATAGACGCACACTACGCGTTACTTGTTTTTTCTGAAGCCATTTAAGTTTTTGCGTCCTATAGACATCACTTTATGTTGATGACCTGATGATGGAAGGTACAACTCCTTAACGGTTAGGAGTTAGGGGATAATTCTTTCAGTATTGTAAGAATATGTGGACCGTTATTTGTATTTCATGTAGGTTCTTTTGCAGCTAAGCTGATGATGGAAGGTACAACTCCTTAACGGTTAGGAGTTAGGGGATAATTATTTCAGTGTTGTAGGAATATGTGGACCGTAAATTGTATTTCATGTACTTTTGCAGCTAAGCTGATGATGGAAGGTACAACTATGATGATGGAAGCTAAAGGGTACGACTTCTTAATTCTTATGTCCCTCTTGCGGGCTGCATCTTTAGTTGGTCTACTGAATGGTGCTGAACACATAATGAATACCTAATATTGTCAAATAATACAATTCTACTATTTTACTCGTATTTTCGTTATCAATATTATGAGAGAGTTTTACTCACTCCTACGTATTATTCACACTAAAAATAGAAAAATAAACAAACTTTTTTTAAAAAAAATTAAACCGACTTCAAAAAAAAAACAAAAAAAAAACTACCTAAAAACACTGAAAAGCAAAAAATAATTTTAATAAGACATTCATCAAATGCGCTTATTGTCTAAGCCTATTAATAACATTAAATTGTATTTACGTGCTAGGTAGGTACCTACTAATCTGTTTGAAGTCGGTGCCAAGCCAAAGGTAATGAAAAATGATACATACCTAATAATTTATGTATTATACAGGGTTACAAATAATCCGCGGACGTAGGTACGTAGTCTGGGTACCTACTATTTGGCTTGGCACCGACTTCAAACAGATTAGTAGGTACCTACCTAGCACGTAAATACAATTTAATGTTATTAATAGGCTTAGACAATAAGCGCATTTGATGAATGTCTTATTAAAATTATTTTTTGCTTTTCAGTGTTTTTAGGTAGTTTTTTTTTGGTTTTTGGTAACTGTTCATGAAAAAAATTTAAGTTTTTTGTCTTTTAATAAACAAAAACACTACTGTTCACCTATTTTATTACTTGGCCCAAGATAGGGTGGGCATTATTCATAATGGCCGGGAAAAGTGATAAATCATGCTGTTTTAATCACGTGGCCCAATTGAGCGGGCATTATTAATACAGACCGGCCATTATGAATAATGCCCGGACTTATCAAATGGCCCGTAACATATATATTTTGTCCTATAAATTATTCATTTACACAGTTTAACACCAGGCTTACAGTTTAAGTACCAGAATGCTAAATTATTTGTCTATACTAATACTAATAATATTATTATAAAGGAAAAGATTTAATTGTTTGTTTGTATTGAATAGGCTCCGAAACTACTGAACCGATTTGATAAATTCTTTCACTTTTGGAAAGCTACACTATCTCCGAGTGACAGAGTACTTTTATCCCGGAAATGTGGGGGGAAGGGGAGGGATATTTGAAAGAAGAAATTACGCGCTGGTGAAACACTGGAGGCGACCGCTAGTTGAAAATAAACATAAAATAACACAATAAATCTGTTACAACTCTTATATTAACCGATTCAAAAAGGTTGTTCTCGTTAGCACCCATGTAAAAACCGTATCATATATGTCAATCGCAACAAGACGACCATTGGTTTGTCCCTCGGGCCAACAAACAAACGAAAAACCTGGAGTGTTTACCACACATGGTGCTTTGAAGAATTCTCCTCCGTAAAAAAGTAATGATTTATTATTATAATACTTACAGGCAAACTTCCAGTGTGCGGGATACCCGAGTACGACACCGCCGTGGCGCTTCACCGCGCACTGGTACACACCCTCGGTGCCGTTCCTCTTGCGGGTCACCTCCACGCTGCCCTCCCCACTCATTCTGAAAATATACACTTTTTTATCTATCTTAAAACAGTGAACATTTTGACTTGAAGTGTTGTTAGGTCAAAATATATAACGCAACGCTCACACGTTGGGCGCCAAAATTAGGTTACCTAGGCAAACGTAGTATTAAGTCCTGTAAAACTTAATACTGCTATTGAGCTCGGTTTTGCAAGCCTGCAGCAGTCCCTTAAAATTTTGTGGTGCATCGTGTGGTGTGATTCTGTAGATATACATAGTAGGTTGTCTCCAGGCGGATTAAGTGTGTAGTGAGTGAGACAAATAACTGTTAGCGCCAAGTATCATACGAAGCTGTAGGTCTCGCTAACCTGCAGTTATGATGCTTAAATGGTGGCATTCACCTCGGCCGAAAGATCTTATAACTAAGTCATCCATATTCACTCAATTCACTTTCGTACGAGTGAATACAGGCAATGGTATCAGTAGTGCCACTGCCACAAAACTTAGTTCCTTCCCCGATCAACTTAGTATAATTATATAAATCCATTTACTCTTTGATAACTTTCTTCGCAATCGAATCAACTGTCAGGAGCATGAAGAGGACAAAAGTTCGTCTTTCATGTAATAAAATTTAATTAATTTTAATTTTGGCGCCCAACGTGTAACCTCTAAAGACGAACGTATTTTATCTCATTAATAAGTACTTACTGTTTTGAGGAGTCTTCCTCGCCCCGACGACGGTAGGGCTTCGCCCTCGGCCTGTCGTCGGCTTCGAGCGGCGGCGGCGGCCGTCGCTGCGGCCGCCCCGCCTCCGCCACCACGCACGGCGCCATGCCGCGGGGTGGCGTCAACCACGTTATATGCACATCTGTTGAGGAGAAATACCCAAATAAGAGGAAGATCCCATAAATAAAAATACTAAATCCTTGACTTTACCGTTAAGAGCAAAAGTTACTACAACATCACGAGCAAAAGTCCCTTTAGTGCGGAAAATTAAGACTACAAATGCACGTCTCATACCTTGGCTATTACGGTAGGAGATGATACTGAATTCACATCGTTACGAAAGATGTGGAAGGCTAAACGTGAAATTTTCAGGCTGATACAGAAAAATGATTGGACTCTACACTACGGCATTTAGATCTGCCGTATAATGAGCGAAACAAAAAATGATGTCAGGACCACATTGTAGGAAAATACAGTTCATAGACCAACTCTTTGTGGCTTGCTCACTGCGTATACAAAACATAAAACAAATACTATTGAGTATTTACTCATTCAATAAATGTAGGCATTAGCCTTCAAATTAATGCCTATCGGTATCTGATATCTGTTTCTGTTTACTTTAGATTCCAGATTCGAAAGTAAACAATCATTCTGCCAACTCATAGTACAGTCGAACAAATAATTACACGGTCGCCCTTGAACTTATAGGCATCAAAACAAGTACCTCGTTATGAGACTGTACCGGAATATATTTAGACCACTCATTGGACAGGCTGTAATTAGCGAGCTGTTTAATGATCCTGCAGAAATGGTGGCACTTTCACTGCTATCGTGTCAAGGGCATCATTGTCACGCCATTGGATAGGATTTGTGTCTGTTTGGTCATTTCGGAAGATCTTTTTTGTTAGTTTTGGATTGTGATTGAAATAATCTAATCGTACGACATTGTCGGTCGGCAGAGTATTAATGTGATGTAGAAGTTTGAAGCATAAACTAATATTAAGTCATAAACTCAAAAGATATTTCTTTTGGTGTAAGAAATAACTTTAAAGCATCACTTCTGCTGCCATATTGATAGTCAAGCTAAATTTTGACCTTTTATTTCTTTGAAAACATAATAGAAAAAATGTTTTTTTAACCAGTTGAACATGACGACGGTCATTGTAAAACACTCAATTCGTATAAAACTTAATTATTACAAAAAAGCTCCACTTAGAACATAAACTTTGAATTAATTTAAAAAAGTGTATAAAATATACATAATAACATAATAAAATGCCCAGTGCTCGCTCGGTCAACGTCTGAAATAGAAAATACGTACCTTTTTCCTGAAGATGACCTGATGATTTTATCACTGGATAATGAGATTATTCGTAAAACATTGTACTTACTTAGTTTTGTAGCACACAAGAGCTGTACGAAGAAACCACAGCAAATGAGAAAACTAATGAAGGAATACTGCAAAGAAACGAGGATAGGATATCTTGTTTGTACGAAAAGATCAATCGGAAAAAGTGGGACAGGAAAACAGCCATCAACACAGAGAGAAAATTTTGTCGCCTTTCCCAAACTTTGCGACAATCTGATAAAATGCTAACTGTTAAATTACAGCTCATAGCAAGAATTCGCTTACAAACATTTTAGGGAAATTCTGAATCCGAAACATTCACCGTGGGTGGATATTTTCCCAATGTAAGTAGGCGATTATTAATGTTTACGTCAAATATGTTGCCAATCCAGACTTATGGAAATAACTATTATTCAACGATCCTTGGGTGTTATTTATAACTTCGATCGGTATTTCGTCGATCGGTCGAAACTCGAAAGGACGAATAGATAAACTTCGATTGTCTTGAATAGATTGAACTTCTGCCTAACCTAAATATTATTGTTTTTTTGTAATAACTGAAATTCAATTCAATGTTAGTATTAATTTTATGATTAAGAGGAAAAAAACTTAAATTTATATTTTTCCAAATGCTTCTTTACTAAATTATAATAACTCCGTTGCGAAGTAATTTTTGGTATAGGGATAATTTTTTAGCAAGAGAGGACATAGGTTACTTTCTATCCCGGACAAACATCACATAGAAGTGGCAGAGCCATACAGCACGAATGGGCCGGCTCGTCCAGGGACGTTGGTACTTATCACACTTATAGAGGGTGGTCCCTCTCACATAACACCAGCGTGAAATAATAGTGACTACTATTGTGTTTCTTCTGGTTTGTGAGAGTGCCGGAGACCTACACTCCCCATACCCCCATTGCATATGCCGGCAACGCATCAGCAATCCCTCTGGTTTCGCAGATGTCCATAGGCGACGGTGATTGCTTACCATCAGGCGACCCGCTGCTGGCTCCTTTGCGGCCTCTGACATAAGAAAAAACATTCCTGATACATAAACGCTGTACATGAATCTGTATATTTTATGTCAAGCACCGAAACTAGCCATAAACTAGACATTTTTGATACATTTGCAGTACATTCGAAAGTTTCCAGATCATTCTGGAAAATTCGGCATGGCTAAAATTTTACGAGGCTCCATCAAATAATAATTCAGATGTGTTTGACAGTCGCACGGGCGATAAGAGGGGTTATATGGATATTTCAGCGTGACCCGACGTACCTACGCTTTTATTGCGGTAAATACGTATACATTTTAAATAAGCTAAATACTTAAACTGTGATTAAAGCATTTAAAAATGACGGATTTATTTTTGTTGAAATATGGTATTTGTCAATAAGTATTTTATTTTGAAAGAAAGAAAGAAAGAAAGAAAGAAAGAAAGAAACAATTTATTTGCATAATCTCAGGTATACAAGGTCTTAACAGGTACATAAATGGCATCACTGAAACTTGCATAAAGATATGAAGCGTGCAAATATTTAGATACATTTACATATTATTTTTAAAATAGAGATTTATATAATTATCATGTCATAAGAATTAATTACAGTACTTTTGTCATAACATAAATCATACAATTAAATAAATTACGTACAATTCATATAGCTTTTTATATAGTTTCTTGAATTAGAAACACGAAGTTTTTTTAAGTCTTTTATATTTTCGGAGATAAAGAGTTGTAATAACTCACGATTAGGTAAAGAGAATACGTGAGACGTCACCTGCCTGTAACCTCATACACGCACTGTATAAAATGTTATTTATGAGACAGATATTCTGGAAATTAAATGTTTTGTAAGTCAATTTTAACCGATTCTAGATTTTTTTCAATAATGTTATACTTGTGTGTTGCATTTATCGAATAAAATATCAAAATTTCCACGAAAGTAAAATACCCTATTGTATTTTGATACGTCCATAACGAAACCTATTTTTATTTTAATCCTATAGTTCTTTCTTTTTTGGGACAGGAGAATGATGTTAAGCGCCATGACTCAGCACCCATTACCGCTCACACCAAGGAACTTTTCGACCCTTTATAAAAGGCCCAATTCATAGCCAGTCCTTTGTAAAACATAACATTTATCCAGAATACGCGATCCACAACAGAATAATGAGCATAAACAAATAACTGCTTTACCAAAACTCTACATTTTCTCAAGCATAATTTCCTGACATTTTTGAAGGATAATACTGTTTGCCATTTTCAAACGAATTATTTAGGTCCTATTTTGAAAGCATTCGATATGGAACAATTTGCAGAACACTAACTGTACTTCGTAGAATTGGGAATTTTTCAGAGTATAACGAATGATTAAATTGGGTACGACAATATTATATTGTCAATGACAATGTAATATTATAGTGGGGAAAGGTAAATTTACTGTGTTGAACATGTGTATCACATACTGAGTGACGTTTCGATTATGTATAGCCAACGCATAATATTGTGTTATAATGTGTACATATACATAGAGTAATAAAAACGCCGTGTATGCCATAATATTTGGGGACGTACTTCGAACTATTGAAAGAGCGAAGGAAACCGGTCAAATAATACCCATAAACTCCTATTCCTTGTTCAGATTAAAGCGTCGAAATAATTGAAGTCTGGTGAAAAAAGTCTTGTCTGCCAGCTGAACAACACAAAAAAGGAATACACGAAAACACTCGTAAGTCTATCGATTCTCCATTCAGACCCTTTTAAAGCGACGAAATAATAAGTTGAGGGTTCGAGGAAATTGGACGCGGAACGTGGCGTTCCGTGAAAAGATTTAGCATTTCACCTCAGGACCTACAGAGGTCCTAGTGTCTGACCGAAGGTTAGATATTGGCCAAAGCCGAAGCTTCCGATAAGATAACCTTTGGCCGAAGCTGAAGACTAAGCTCGGTTTAGGTATCAGTTAGGTGTGTGTTACTTCGGAAATTCCACGAGTAAAGTTAAAAATCATAGTAATATAGATTCAAAATGTGTAGGAATTGAATAAAAAATCTTGTATTAGTCAACTAGGTCAAATATTTCGTCAAGTTTTCTGATCTTAGCACATGAAACTCTGCTTCGGCCCAAGCTTCGGCCAAAGGTGGGGCCGAAGCCGAAGGTTTGTTCGGACCCTAGTACCCTTCGTAAGGTCCATGTTTGTCGCTGCTACAAGTAAACATAACGTTGTTATCATAAGCATAACAAATAAAATTTGAAACGTATCTATTTGTTGTTCTCTTTTCAGAACTGAGCTGAATCAATCTGGCACTCAGATAGTTTATTTTTTTATATACTAAATCAATATTGTGTTGTGTAGGTACAGTGTAGTGTGATGATGACTAAATCTAAACAATCTAGGGTTCAACTACGGTTTGATTCGCTTGATTCTTGGTTTGGTTCAACGATGGAAATTTCCTCACCCAACTGAACAGACCTTAGGAACAATCATAACAAAATATATTAAAATGTCCCTATAAATAATTATGAGGTTTCACCACGAATTATGATCAGTCGGATGTACGGAGACGATTTAATGAATATGTAGGAGAGCTACGTTGGTGTACGAATTATTAATCACGTAATTACCTAATGTAAGGCGAAGGTGGACTCGTGTACTCGTAGCTTTCAAGGAGGCTGGAAAATGGGTCTTGTACCTAGTATTATAATAATGTTTCTACGCCGCAATTCGGCTACATCGGCTTATTTTAATGAACCAAGTACGCAGAACATATTGTTGTGGGAAGTAAATGTGAGAGCACAAGTGTATAATTGTATAGAATATGTTATTTACAGGGCGTTTCAGAGATATACGTGTGGTAGAGCCATGCTGAAGACAGTTTTCTTTCTATATTAGCTTTAAACCCAGCTTTTTAGCTAAAGTGTGTGATTGAGCGAAATTTAAAAGTCAGAAAATCTAGTTAAAAATATCAATGCACTTTAAAATCAAAATCTCGCCTTGCTATAACACTGAAAAAGTACTTAAAAAGGGCAAATATCCCTATGAAACCTATCCCTACGACGAGGGTCGCGGGTGCCAACGACACAAAGGGTTGCGCCTAAGCACTTTGTTTCGGACCTTTGACAGGTGACACCCGCTGTGTTAACTCAAAAAGATTGTTTTTCCGGAGTTTCGGAGTTTTACTTTTAACGCGTAATTAACACAAGGTTGTCAAAGGGTGTGCTGAGTGTAATATCGGGTTTATGTAGATTTTTTTGGTAGCTCAAGTTGGTAGAGAGATAAGCTACTGCTCCCGCGACTTTGCGAGTCGCTCAATGTGCTGACACACGGTAGGATCCTCTGATCTTTGAGCCTTATAGGTTCGAGGTTTTTAAAGGGTTAAACTTGGAGTGCGGTTGTTAAAGGTAATTGAAAAATACCTTTTAATATTTTGTTGACGTAATCCTTTTATTTAAAATCCCGGAACGGCCGAATTTTAATAAACAGAAATAACAGCTTGTTAGTAAATTTAGGGGAAGGTGGGGACCCTCCGTACGGTTTTTACATTTTATTTTTTTTATTCTTTATTTTTTCATGAATTATTCACCTGACAGCTTTAATTTGTAGTCTAACTATCTGAGATTCATAAAAAAAAAATTACAGATGATTTTCATCTTATGTTTCAACCATAATTACGATTAAAAAAAAAATTGGAATTTGTACGAATCTGCCCCACCAACGGGGCACCTATATACAGTGTTGAGAGACAATTTCAATGTGTACTGGTCCGCAGCTTTTCTATATGACAATACTCCTTGCATAATATCCTGTATTGCTGACTGCATGGATTCATCATCCACAGCTTGTCTCTTGTCTTTTTGGTTTATAAGTCCGCATCATGTTTTTGTGAAGAAATAATAAGAAATAGGTATTAAAATATATAATATACGTACATCGACGATAGCAAAACACAGGACAAAGTTAATGCAAATATTAGCAATTAGCACATTAACACTAAATCGTACCTACCTACTAATTTGGGTACATTTGTACGCGTACAAATGTGCCCCATCTAGTTTTGTCCGAATGTACCCCACTAACTGAATAACAACAAAATATAACCTCTTCTAATATTAATAGGAAAACGTCATAAATTAAGTATTGAAAACGTATCTTAAGTATATTTGGCTACTTACTGATAGACTACTCTTCACGAAAACTTGTTTTATCTACGGTAACAATAGACAAAAACATTGACCAAAAAATTACTTACCGAGCGCGAAAACACATTCGTGTCTATCATTTCACTCTCACCGGTGCGAATGGCGCGATACTACGTTGACGTAAAGGTAGTACATAGACTCACGTACATATACAAAAGCAAGACTGTACGTTGTTTCGTTCAAGTTTTATTTTGACTGTATGAGGGTGCCCCACGTACGAAGGGTCCCCACCTTCCTACTTTTGATAGCAATTGATTAATTAATCGCGTAAGGTAATGTTCCTTTAATTTTACACTGTTTTGTTTCATCGCAATGTGAAAGTGATCGGCCTAAAAACGAACGTGGATTTTTAACCGACTTAAAAAAAGGAGGAGGTTCTATGTTCGACTGTATGTATTTTTTTTTTTTTTTTGTATGTCCGTCGATTTCTCCGTCAATTGTAGACCGATTTAAATAATTCTTTTTTTATTTGAAAGTGCATAGTTCCGAGGTGGTCCCATTGTCACCATGTCAGGATCTGATGATGGGATCCCGGGAAAATCAAGGGCAAACCTCAAATTTTATAGGCGCACACTACGCGTTACTTGTTTTTTCTGAAGCCATTTAAGTTTTTGCGTCCTATAGACATCACTTTATGTTGATTAGCTGATGATGGAAGGTACAACTCCTTAACGGTTAGGAGTTAGGGGATAATTCTTTCAGTATTGTAAGAATATATGGACCGTTATTTGTATTTCATATACTTTTGCAGCTAAGCTGATGATGGAAGGTACAACTCCTTAACGGTTAGGAGTTAGGGGATAATTATTTCAGTGTTGTAGGAATATGTGGACCGTTAGTTGTATTTCATGTACTTTTGCAGCTAAGCTGATGATGGAAGGTACAACTATGATGATGGAAGCTAAAGGGTACGACTTCTTAATTCTTATGTCCCTCTTGCGGGCTGCATCTTTAGTTGGTCTACTGAATGGTGCTGAACACTTAATGAATACCTAATATTGTCAAATTATACAATTCTACTATTTTACTCGTATTTTCGTTATCAATATTATGAGAGAGTTTTACTCACTCCTACGTATTATTCACACTAAAAATAGAAAAATAAACAAACTTTTTAAAAAAAATTAAACCGACTTCAAAAAAAAAAAACAAAAAAAAACTACCTAAAACACAGAAAAGCAAAAAATAATTTTAATAAGACATTCATCAAATGCGCTTATTGTCTAAGCCTATTAATAACATTAAATTGTATTTACGTGCTAGGTAGGTACCTACTAATCTGTTTGAAGTCGGTGCCAAGCCAAAGGTAATGAAAAATGATACATACCTAATAATTTATGTATTATACAGGGTTACAAATAATCCGCGGACGTAGGTACGTAGTCTGGGTACCTACTATTTGGCTTGGCACCGACTTCAAACAGATTAGTAGGTACCTACCTAGCACGTAAATACAATTTAATGTTATTAATAGGCTTAGACAATAAGCGCATTTGATGAATGTCTTATTAAAATTATTTTTTGCTTTTCAGTGTTTTAGGTAGTTTTTTTTTTTGTTTTTTTTTTTGAAGTCGGTTTATTCTGATGGATTTTGACTAAGTACCTGTTTCTAATTAGGGCACCAAGCTTTTACCCTGCTTCGATAAATTTTAATCGTGGTCAAAGATTGTTCTTTTATATTTTTGATAAAAATAATGTACCATGTACCATTTCCAATAAAGCCGGACTTTTTCTAAATATTTTTTTACAGACATTCTTATGATGAATTCCAGTTTCTGTCCTATCCTATACACGAAGATCGAACTCTCGGCCTCAATTTAGCGCCCATTAATACCTCAAAACGGTCGCCATAAAGTTCTATAAAAATAAACCTTCATAGACTCCGTACGTGCTCATATGATGATGACGCCCAAAATGTAAACACAGGTACGTGTGGTCCCAATTTCGTGAAATCACAAGTAATAATTCTAACACCATCAAATGTAACTTGGTCCGAAACAGATTAATAATTTCCTAGAACAATCCCACCATTTTGCGCGCCATTATTATAGTTCCGAAAAAGGCCGCGTGGCGCTGCCTACGCCTCCCACAGGTCAAGGTTACGGTCGCCGTCTCGCTCCCACGACCGTGAATCATTTGCTGTCCCGCTCCATCTCCTAGTACCCACGTGATGCACGGAACGGTTTTCCATCAACCTTTTTTTAAGCACTTTGTCAGTGGTACAGATTTATTTTGAGGCACACGTTTGGTGTTATTGACACGGTGCGGTGGAATTCGCGGCGTGAAGTGGGCCCGGCCAAACAGAGGTTCCCAAACACATGTTATAGCCGAATATTATGTTATGTAGTAAGTTTCTAGCTTAGACTGCGAATTGAGAGTCTGCGAAGCACTTTCAAAGGCAAGGTAGGTCATGGTTTGCGATTAACACTGAGTATATTATTAATTATTGATATTATTGACCAAAACTCTATCGTTCTCAATGTTTTCCTCAAAACACTTACTTGCCACTTAGGGACCGTTATGCCATTCACATAAGTGATAACTTTTCTGTCAGCTAACTAAGATGCTGTTTTTTACTCTACAGCTTCTAAACAATCTCTATACCAAAATCGTATCTATCCGTTGCGTTGCGAGACTTGCGAGGTGAAAAAAGGAACAAACAAAAAAAAATCTATCCGTTATCTCATTGGATCTGAACATTATCCCGGAATAAAAAGCAGACTGTTGTGTTTTATTCTTTGCTAAGGTCAAGCTAGGTACAAATACCAAATTTCACAAAAATCGGTCCAGTGGTTGGGCGTGAAAGTGTAACAGAAAGCTAAAGTTCCCTTCTCATTTATAATATTAACAACAAAGTTACTTACGTAATATTTTCGCAACGTCCACTTCATTTCGAGGGTTATAACCAGACCCTATCCCCAATCTATATTTCTAGTCGCCCTAGTCCCGCACTGGTAAAAGGTTCGCAGAAGAAGCGCCACAATACTTACCATTCCCGATTCCCGTCACGCCGCGGGACGACGATATTGCAACCCAGGCCTTTCTCCCTGGAGACGTGACGGGAACATCGGTCAGGGTTGTTAGTTCGGATGATAGATTAAATTCTGACATGTTGCGTCAAACTGTCGTAGTAAGAAATTAATTTCTAAGGTACTACTTACTAGCGAAATTCAGAGGGGATTTGTTGATCAAGTTTAGTGTAAAGAATCGAAACGAAATCACAACCATTAAAAACAGCTGCTGAAAACAGCGAAGCTTTAAAAATAGGTGTAATAGTTTCCGCTAAGGACACGTCTACAACACAACCAACAGAGTTCTCAGATTTACTACGAGATAAATAAAACTCGCCAATTTCGAGACATCTCGATTATTTGTAAAATTATGTTAATTAAGCGCCCCCACTCAGTATTTGTCAGTTAAGAAAAAAACAAATTTGAAACCTACATCAACATCCAGACGCAAATATTAAATCACAAGAATTTTTGTTCTGAATTGAATAAGAATCCACGCCATCATCTCATAAAAAATTCAAGAATCCGTTTGTAGTCATACTTTTGCGAATAACAAATCAGAATTTCGACAAACTGATCAAATTTACCAAGGAATATTTGGCACTTTTCGACGAAATAATTTATCTGATTCCTATACATTAGTTCAACGGTTACTGAGAAAAGGGAATCTAACTTGCTATTCCCGGAATAATCAAAGATTATCTTGTAGAAATGCGACGATGCGTGACGGTAATCTAAGGGGTGAAATGTAGGATAACTTTGAAGGTACCTGACTACGAAACAATATGTTGAAGCATACGCCATTCCCTTACCCTTAGGACTAACTAATGGGATAGCCTGACCGATTATAGAGAGATCAACACAGAGGTTATGAAAATACAGCGAGGCACACTTATGAGAATCTTCTAATTCAACAACTAATAATCCTGCAGGCATTATAGCTGTGCAGGAGTCAGCCCAGCGTCTCTCTCGGTTTTGGTCTGAAGAAATTCGAAACCGAAAGGTAAATGCGGAGTCAATTTCAAATTTTAATGGCAAAGCGGAGTAAACAAAATACCCTAACCACTGGCGATGCAATTGGGGTTATGGCGGACTCCATTCCCTATTGAGATGGTTATCGAATACAACTACACTGAGCGAGACCCACCTTGTAAGTGGTAGGCAGGTCGCCAAGGTGTTCCCGGTAGTATGCTCATGAAAAGCCGATTGGACGCTGCCGATGGCGAGGTAGGAGCGCGGGGTGGTTTAATGGGTGGTATTTCTGTGTCCCACGGCTTGTACATACACTCCTGGAGGGTAATGGTGCGTAAATGCATTCCCCTCTACATAAAAAAAACTGTGGCTGTCTTCAGCCCAAACTGATAGCCGGGTAGCTCTGTGCGGCAATCTGAAACACCAGAGAAAACCCAAGAGACCCAGTGTGTCCGACCAATATAGCTGTAGAGACCAACCCTGATGAAAGGTTGCGGTCGCTTATTGCTTATTACGGTTGTCAACTCGACTCGGAACCAAGAGGACAATTCGAGGACAGTTTCCAACTCACGACCCACTTTTTGATGGCCCTGTGAACTTTGAGAAGACAATAACACAGTAAAGGAAGTAGCAGTAGGGTAATCCGTAGCCTAATTTTTAATGGTATCTTTATAAATACGATCAGAAAAGGTACAAATATCATGTGGTGTTTCTAAGTAATTTTAATTTTCGTGTGGTGTTTCTAAGTAATTTAATAATAAAATAATTTTCATTTACAGTACTAAAACTTTCCCGTGTTATGTGTATCATTTTTAATTAAATATTTTATAGCTTTTTCTATTATAGACCGAATCGATGAATCGTGGACGACATGTTTCAGTAATACTTACTACACTGTGGCAATAGTAAGCTGAACTTAGTATTTCCAGGGAATGTTGGCACGACAAATACTTCGCTAGTTATTGGATAACTTCGGCAATACCGTTGCGATACAACTTTGTCTCAAATCAACGGATTGTCAATTGTGATTTTCAGTATTCCATCATGCCCCCAACATTCAAATCATTTGGGACGTGTAATTCTTTGAGGTACAAGATGTAACATGGTAATGTCGTTGATTGAATTTATGTTACAAGGACTGTCTTCGTGTTTGACTTCTTTTTCGGGTCCAACTGACTGCTACGTTTCATGCACGTATTCACGTATTCATTATAATTAATATTACTCATTCCAGCAAAAACTACTGAACTGAGTGTAATTAAATAAAATGAAAAAATAGTATATGAAATACGAGTAAGTGATAAATGGTACTAGTATTCATGATTCAAACGGAGTCGTAGGCGTAAGCTAGTTATAATATTGTCTATCATTTAATTCTAGTGACTTAACATGTTAATATCACGTCTTCGTCTGGCATTTATCATTTTTTTTATAACAAAATATTTATTATTTTTTAACATTATTAAAATCATGTCCTCTTAAATGTTTTTCTAAAACTACGTGTCAACCGCGTACCCGCTAAGCACCACTTAACCCATACGCACGCAGGTCTAGGTAACCTGGTCTCGCGCGATCGGCACTTTGTCTTCGGCTAAAAGGGTGATAAATACCTGCCAATCCTGCCATCCCCCAGCACGTAGCGCCTAAGTATGAAATACGCGCTTTTCGGGCAAGTTAAAACTATAACGGTCTAACAATTCTTATAGGGATTTACCTAGCACAAAACAACAACTGCTAAAGTGGTATAGTAAAAGTGTGTTCATATCTTTTTGGATCGTATGTTTGTTTATATGTTTTCTGCTCCTTCAATAAAATAGCAAAATTGTTTAATTATGTAAGTTATATTGTGTAACTTGGGGTTAGATGGCGATGCATATTGATGTCCTAGCGCGCGTTTTGCGCGTTGTTCTAATACGAGTATAATATTTTACTCGTAGATTTTACATTTGACACTAAAATCCATCACTCACCATCAGGTGGGCTGCGTGCCTGTCTGCCAACTGACCTAGTATAAAAAAACAGTTATACCTACTTGAAAAAAATATTCACTTCCCCTTTTTTTACAAACCGTGATCTTACAATTTACGAGTTAATAATTAGAGCAATTTACCAATATTTTCCTAAATTAATCCTCTAACTTAACCCATCTTTAATGTTTACGGACGGTAAAAAATAATGTCTTGGTCTAACTGGTTTTATAAATCATCATTCATCAAGCGGCTTATAAAAGTTATAAAGAATATTGTTTAAAAATATTTTTTGTACTTATTCTCTCCTAGAGGCTCCGGTTTATCGAAGGGAGGGATTACGCCCTCCGGACCGGGAGTCCCGCTAAGCCCTTCAGAGGCGCGACACCTCCCGTCAAACCGTCCTCGCGATCTATTCAACACTGTCACGTTCCTGCTTTTTATTGTAAAAACCTCACACTTCCTGAGAGAGGGCCGGTTTAAACTTGACATCGCTAAAAAAGAACTTCATCCTTTGCGGTGTTTAAAAAATTTTATTCATAAAATTATACAAGTTTCTGAAAATGATTACCGCCTGTGACTACCTTTTAGTATCACTGTTCTCGCCAATATGTTGTGATAATACCATAACACTGAGTTTAGGAGGAAATGCGTCGTGGAAGCTGTGTTAGATAAAATATCCGCTTGACGCAATGCAGCGCAAAACACTGCAACAAGGACAAATGCACTGAATATTCTCTGTATTGCGTAAACTTATTTATCTAATAATAAACCGAACAGAGATGCTTTGTGCATTTTAATAGTTAAATACCCTTCCATTGACAACAGCTATACTAGGGAAGTCACAATTAATGCGCTGCCTGCCTTTGAAATGATTTTTTATTATTATTCCGAATGGGCTTGCTCTTGACCCCAATCTTGCTCTAGAGCAGAGATGGGATCTACGATGAAGCGAGCTTGCCCAGAAGATGCCTATTTACTCTAGACTTAAAGAGAGTCAAGTTATAATAATATGCACTCGGAAATACAGATGCAGGCAGGGAATTCCACTCTTTAGCTGTGCTCATTATAAAATATGATGAGAAGCGCTTAGTGCGTATTAAGGGTATATCAACTAAGAACGGGTGGTAGCCCGCCGTGCGTCTGGATGTCCGATGGAAGAAAGGCGACGGTAGTATGAGCTCATGCAGCTCTTGAGCACACTCTCCGAAGTACAATCTATAGAAGATCGACAGGCAAGCAACCTTACGAAATAATTGTATTCTGAAAATAGATATATTTATTACTAGCTGTGCCCGCGACTTCGTCCGCGTGGAATAGTGACTTTTCGGGCAGCATATTTTAAATAACAAATACCGTCCTTTGGGTAGCTAAAAATTTGAGTGTTTACCCGTGGTCCCGTTGGGTCGACCCATTAACGGGTCCACGGGTAATTTTCATTCCCCGTGGTCCCATTGCATCAGGGATTGCTTTCCGGTCTTATGATTTTATCGATAGATAATAAAAACAGTTAAACACAAAACTTTACAGTATGCTTCTCTGTAGGTATACGATATGTGACGTATGGCCATCGGGAATGAAAGCATACAGGCTCCTAGGATTGCTAGCCCGTGTCAGAGCCACATACAACTGACCGTGCGAGAAACAGCTGATACTTAGATCTACACCCACAACTTTCATCGTCTGACCTTGGGCTTTATTAATTGTCATCGCAAAACATAGGCTGACTGCAAAAAGTGTTAAAATGTGCAAACTAAACGTACAAATTTTATGAAACAAAAGAATTGCTAGAAAAATTAATTAATAACCTGAGCTTATAAACTTGTACTTAAATAAAGAAAATCAAGAAAAGAATTGCCTAACCTATACCAAATTATAAATTATTCATATTATATACAAACCCTAAATAAAAAATTAAGATAAGTATACCAAAAATTAAGGAAAGAAATGCCTAACCTATAACAAATGCTTACAATATTTATTTACAAATTTTTAAAGAAAATTAAGAAAGACAACCTAACCTACAAACCCTTAAATATAAATAAATGAAATATCCAAACTGTCAGTATTCAAGTAAATCGCAATAATCGAATGCAACTACCTATTCGCCATACTCTCAGCGCGCTTTATATACGGACGCGCAGCTCAGGCGCAAGGCGTGTACCTTTATATTGACATAACTTTTTTATTTATGAACCGATTGACATGAAATAAACACTAAATGTTAAGTGAAGCTTACCACAATATATTAGTGAAAACCGCATCTCAATCAAATAAGCCGTTTCTGATATTAGCGTGCACAAACACACAGACAAACAGACAAACAGACAAACAGACAAACAGACAAACAGACAAAAAATTTTTTAATTACAATTTCGGGTTCGGTATCGATATAATAACAACCCCTGCTAATTTTTTTTAATATATTTCCATTGTACAGACACCACTTTTCTACAAATTTATTATATGTAAGATATTTAGATTATACTTTTGCTACGAAAAGTAATTCCTCAATGGCCAGTTAAGAAGATATATTATCGCAAGAATCCCACATTGTTTGTACTCTTTTCTTAGGCTTTTAAAAAAATAAGACTACATTTGTTTTACATGATACTAATGCATTAACATAATGAAACAAGTAACGATGAATGCACTCGTTTCTCCAATATTTCGGAAATACCGTACCTTCGACATCAAACAGCAACACTGCCTTCCAAACCCTAAAAGCAATTCGACAAACGACTATATTTTATTTAAAATGTATCCCTTTCCCTATTCTTGTCCTTTGTAGGGCCGAACCCTCATCCGTAATTTACGATAACTACACACACATATACTCGAATTTAGCCCGTACGTGTATATGGCCATGACCACTTATTAACTAATTACTGAATTTAGTTTGGTAACGTAATTTTCGAGGTCAGTTCCGTAAAGCTCATTAGTTATTACAGTATTGTGTTCAAATAAGATTATTATGGTCCCGCGTTGTTTATTAATAGCTGTTACGGGATATGTGTATTTAACTAAGGAGAATAAGGGTTTATATTATAAAAAAGAAATGAAAAAGGAAGTAGGTACTCAATTAGCACTGAAGGACGCAGACGTCACAAATATCTCCTAATTGTTTTATTTAATTCGTAATACGGTTCAATCATTTGTCCTTGGACCCTAGGAGGAGGGGAAGAAACGGGGCCGGGGATCCAGCGCCCTCAATTACTAAACGAAGAATAGCGAAGCTACTCCCTATAGGTACTACTCTTCAGTGAGAGGAAGGACAGACGGGAACTGTCTGCAACGTAGCTCTAAAATCCTAAAAATTATATCCTTAATACATTTTTAAAACTATAACTGGTAGGTATTTTGCCTTTTCTTTTTTCTTGCGGAGGAGAATGCGTTTATGCACCTTAACCGCAGGCTAGCGAGACCTGCGGCCGTGTGTGGGACTCGGGACCCAAGCGTCCCACTACCCACTAAACTCCCCCAGTTCCCCTTCCACCCAGAGAGGTCGAGCCGGTGCCCGCTCTTACATTTTACAGTAAAGAATAACTCACAGCTCTGGCGTACAGGACACGATAGTGCGTTCGTAGCTTGGCGTTCAAAAGTTAACTGGTTAATTTCATTTTGTCTTTGGCGCACGGGGCCCGCAGGTGCTTGTCAAGTTTGGCGTCCAAAAGTAAACTGTCGTTTGTCGTTATTAGGAGTTTTATAAGAACTTCAACAACATATTCTCTTTTTCCTGATATATTTGATTTCTTCTCACTATTGGTTACTAGTATTTAATCTTTACATATTTTTTTCGATTATAGTTTGTGTATTAGATATCAGTCAGATAGTCAGATATCATATTTTTTTAGGTTGCTTAATCAGAAATTTTTAGTGGATTCCTTTAACCGCTCGCCCACGGTAACAGTTGTTTCAAACAGCAAAGCGTTCTCTTCCGAAAAAAGAAATAGAATGAATATACATAATTGTTTTTACACTGTCTGACGCTTTGAACTCACAGACCAGAAAATCTACATCGAAAACATTGTTGTAGATTTTAGCGTGAAATGTCAGGCATTCTCTCGCTAATGAAATTAAATTTATAATTTCTCCATATTTTTCCAATTAGCGTTCAAATGCATGTTCGTATCCACCTGCGTCATCGTTTAACAAACACGAATGCCTTACAAGAGAGCGCCTAGTGCCCAACCGTGGCCAAACCGTATACAATAGGGATGTACTTGCCGAAACCCGAAGCACTTCTATGTCTGTTATTCCATGGGAACTGAATATTATCTCTGGAAAAAAGAACTTATGTTCTTTCCTGTACTGTTTGTTTGTTTTATGTTATTAATTACTTATATTTCCTTATCGGCTTCTGCTTCACACGACCGCGTCCGTCCCGTTTTCCAATCCGCCATTGACATCTGTCATCGCTTCCATCAACGTACCACAGCTTATGTCAAGTGTGAGCAGGAGACGACAGTTAGTTTTACCATCTCTTTTCGCACATACACTACATCCCTTCCTTGTTATTTTTTTTTTTTTTTAAATAAAACCAATAAATACTTTTAAGTTAAAAATATTTAATCAGTTACCAACTTCAACATCTTACATCATTAGTTACCAACTTCAACATCTTACATCATTAGTTACCAACTTCAACATCTTACATCATTACTTCTACTTTGTTACAATGCTTCCTTACTTCCAACATATTTAGTTGCTTCATTGAAATACTTCTTTTACCTATCTTAATATAACTTCCCTTAAATTAACAATATTTAATTAGCTTCCAACTTCCACATTTTACATCGTTACTTCCATTTTGTTACAATGCTTACTTCGCTTCTCAAGTACAAATACTTCCTTTACCTATCCTATCATAATCATCCTTCTTCTTCCTTTACTTCCCTTTAATTAACAATATTTTATTTTTTTAACTTCCAACTTCAACATTTTACATCATTAATACTTCTATTTTATTACAATGCTTCCTTCACTTCCAACGTATTTCTATTTGCTTCTTAGAAATACTTATTTTTCCTATTATTAATCATCCTACTACTTCCTTTACTTCGCTTAAATAACAATATTAAATTAATAAACAAAAATGCTTCTATCCTTCGTATGTTGATCCCATTAATTTTAATCAATCTTAATCTACTTAACCTCTCTATCCTCTTTTTTTTATTTTTTTTTTTTTTTATTCTACAGTTGGTGTATCTTCTTGCGAAGATTCTTTGTTCACAACATGCCATTCCCCTTCTACTTTCTTGAGATGGATAATATTGCGTCTTAATTCCTGCCCAGTTTCATCATTTTGCAGCTCAACATCGCCACCTGTACGTGATTTGACTGTATGCGTACTAGGCTCAAAGTTAGTGCTCAGTTTATTTCTTCTGTACATGTCCTTGACATAAACTTTATCTCCAGGCTCCAAGTCTATGATTTGTGCTTTCCGTTTTAAATCAGCATACTCTTTACCTTTTTCTTTATGTATTTTATCTCTATCCCTTACATCCATATCTTCAGGCCGCTGATTTATTGTATCTATCATTGGAATTTTATCTCTAAATCTCCGTTGAAAAAATAACTCTCCTGGGGTTTTCCCAGTCACACTATGTGGTGTACTATTGTACATAGTCAAATAATCTAAAATAGCTTCTTTCCAATTGACTTTCTTTTCTACTTGACAAATTTTCAGTCTTTTCACAATATCCCTATTTTGACGTTCCACTTCTCCGTTTTGTTGAGGCCAATAGGGAATAGAATGGTACAATTTTATATCGTTTTCTAGGCAAAAGGTTTTAAATTCAGTACTAACAAATTGCTTTCCATTATCTGCTGTAATTGTCACAGGGCATCCCAACCGGCTAAAAATTTCCTTAAGCAACCGTATTATTTCTTTGCTCGATATGTCTCGACAAGCTTTTATTTCTTTATATCTCGAATAATAATCAATTACTACTAGTGTCCGACCGAAGGTTCGGTTTCGGTTTCGGTTTCGGCCGAGTTTCGGCCAAAAATCAAGTTTCGGCTGCAGTTTCGGTTTCGGCCAAAATTGGCCGAAACTTTTGCCGAAACCGAAACTGATTTCGGAAGTTGTCGTGCACGCTCGCCGTTCGCTCGTTCGTTTCTCGCAGCAGCGCTTTTGCAGCGCACCTGTTTGGGAATTATTGTCTTGCGCCGTTCGGATAGCTCTGTAGCAACACTGGCAACACAATAGTCAGTGCGTTAAACAGTAACAATTAGTGATTCGATTATTGTTAACTGATATACATTTTGCTATGAGAACTTGATTTGAAAATATAATAAAAGTATGATTAATATGTTTTTTGTATTATCTATACTTGTAAATATTAAAAACAGGAAAGATATTTTGATTGTTTGTTTGTTTGTATTGAATAGGCTCCGAAACTACTGAACTGATTTGAATAATCTTTCACTATTGGTAAGCTACACTATCCCCGGCTGACATAGAGTACTTTTACCCGAAAATGTGGGGGGGAAGGGAGGGATATTTCAAAAAGGAATTACGACCAGCCCAAAGTACAAGACCCAGGAACTTGAAATTTTGTACAAGGGTTCACTAATGCGTAAGTTCTCACTAACAAGGGTTTTTCGAAATTAACCCCCAAGGGGGTAAAAAGATGGTTGGAAGTTAGTATGAAACTTCGTCATTTTAAAAGTTACAGTCTTAAAATTCGGGAAGTATATTTTTAGTTTGGTATCAGTTTCAAATAAAAAGGTGTTATTGAAAAATTACCCCCGTGGGGGTTAAAAAGGGGTTTAAAAATAAAAAATTAAAGGACCATGCAAAAAAACGTCCCCACCCACCAAAAGATTTCGAACGTATCTCTATTCTCTGTCAATACCTCTCGCTGTACTGATCTTTTTTTTGTATGACATCCGCCGTAGGAATGGGGATTTCACGAAAATCGAATTTTAATGTTGTATTTTTCTCATATTTTAAAGTATGTTTTTGACACAGTTAATTGTGAAAATAATGTGCAGGCAATCAAGAGTAACCCCCCTGGGCTAAATATAGGTGTACAATCAAAATGTAATCCTAAAAAAATATTGTACAGTCAAGTCTACTTCAAGCTAGACACTTACAGCGCAATTCTGCATCTTAGGCGTGCGGCATAAGCACGGTTTTTTTTTAATACCCCGTCAGTTTTTGGATTAAAACTGGTTATTTGTCTTTTTATGGAAAGGGCGGGGACAGAGCCTTGTGTAAGCTTTTTAATATTCACCTCTCAAGGGGTGTTAAAAAGTGCCTTAATTTTTTTACTTTAAATTTTCTAAAGGCGTACTTTATAATGTGTAAGTTTCCACTAAGAAGGGGGTTTTGGAAGTTACCGGGAGCATTTCATAGTGGTTTAAAGCGTGTAGCCTACGCCAGCGAAGCCAGGGGCGGAAGTCTAGTATTAAATAAATGATTACAACAAAATCAATATACTGTAATTCCATTTCATGTCCCAATTAATGCAGAATAATGGGTAAAATGCACCAAATTTCAGTATTTTAAGGAATTTTATACTTGACCACGTGAGTTTCGGTTTCGGTTTCGGTTTCGGCCGAAACTGAAGCCACGGCCGAACATTCGGTTTCGGTTTCGGTTTCGGCCGGAAAACCAGTTTCGGTCGGACTCTAATTACTACCAATAAATAGTCACCAGATGGAAGAGGTCCCAAAAGGTCAATTGCGATATCAATCCATGGGTTCGAGGGTAATTCTCGCCTCTTTAACGGATGCGGAGGATTTGGTGCCGATACTAGTGTGCATCCCTTACAAGATTTTATCATATTTTCTACGTCTTTATCGTAACGTGGCCACCATACTTTAGTTCTTAACCTTGCTTTCATAGCGACTACTCCAGGGTGTCCCTCATGCGCCGCAGCTAACACCCGACCTCTTAGTATTTTTGGAATCACAATTTTGGTTCCTCGTAGTAGAATATCACCATAAAAACAAAGTTCATTTTCAAATATCTTAAAATTTTTGACACTATCGTCCCATTTATTTTGATAAACACCTTCTTTAACTTTTTGTAATTCATTATCTTTTTTTGAATTTTCCTCTATGTCTCTCATTGATACTGCTACTGGTCTTGTGAATTCCACAATATCTTGAATATAGTCTTTAGTGTGAATTTCATGTCCAGGTGTGATTTTACATAATCTTGAAAGAGGGTCTGCTATATTATTCTTTCCAGGTCGGTAGACTACTCTGTATCTATATGAAAGTAACCTGAGTATCCATCGCTCAATTCGCGCACATGGTTTAGATTTTGGGCCGAATATTACTTCTAACGGCTTGTGATCCGTAACTAAGTCAAATTCTTTTCCGTACAAAAACATATGAAAGTGTTCTACGGCCCAAACTAGAGCTAGAGCCTCTTTTTCAGTCTGACAATACCGACGTTCACAGTCAGATAATGTTTTGTTTCCAAAGGCAATAATACGGGGGCCTTTATCATTGACTTGTACTAACACTGCTCCTAAAGCAACAGGACTCGCATCAGCAAAAACAACTGTTTTGTCCTGGACATCGTAATACCCTAAATTAGGGATAGCACTAAGTGCCGCTTTTAAGGACTCAAAAGCCGTTTTCTGTCTATCTCTCCAAAGTTCAGATATATTTGTGTTTCTCCCATATTTATGACGAAGCAATTCTTTTAATGGTTCTGTTAAAGTGGCCATGTTCGGTATCCATTTTCCAACATAGTTAATCAGCCCTAAAAAGCTTTGCAATTCAGATACAGTAGTTGGATCTCTAAAATTTTGTATTCCTGACAAATACTTTTCCAAAGGCTTTATCCCCTGTTTGGAAAGCAGATGTCCCAAAAATTGAACTTCATCTACGCTGTAAAGACATTTTTCCTCTCGCAGGGTAACATTATTATCTCTCAATACTTGTAATACTCTTTGCAACCTTTCATCGTGTTCTCTTTGATCTTTACCGTAAATCAAAATGTCATCAATAAAATTAACGACACCGTCACATTCTATAAGTATATATTCAAGAGTTTTCTGGAATATTTCTGGCGCGCAAGTTATTCCAAACATTAGACGTTTGTATCTGTACAGGCCTTTCGATGAAATAAATGTCGTAATTGATCGTGAGTCTGGATGAAGCTCTAGTTGGTGAAATGCGTCTTTAATATCTAATTTACTAAAAATCTCTGCATCTTTGATTTTAGGCAACAGCTGATCCATAGTTGGTAAAGGGTGATTTTCCCGTTTAATGGCTGCGTTGGCCCGACGCATATCAATACATAAACGAATATCTCCATTCTCTTTCAGAATCGGTACTATAGGCGAAATCCATTCCGAACTGCCCTCTACTTTCTCTATGATATCTCGTTGTAAAAGTTCTTCTATTTTACTTTCTACTTTATTTTCCAAAGGTATGGGTATTCGTCTGTATGGTTGTTTAACTGGTTTAATGGAATCGTCGATTGGTATTTGAATGAGCACATTTTTAAACTTTGGAAAAACTGATGTACTCACAACATTAATTTCCAAACCAATTTTTAAAACCCCTAGGGCTATAGCTGTATTTTTTCCCAATAAGTTTCTAGTACCTCCGTCAATAACATAAAATTCTGCATCTTCCTCTTTTTCTTTAATTCGAATGGTACTCCGAAAAGAACCAATAAGTTTCAAAGGAGTCTGACTTCCATATGGCAAAAAAGTCTTGTTGGGGTTCTGTGTCTGATGAGAAGCTTCAACTCTGCTTTTTTTCATCTCCATCCACGTTTTGTCCGTAATTATATTGTGTTTACATCCTGAGTCTATCAACATGTTTACTATAATACCTCCTATTTCGCATTTTACCAATTCATCTTCGTCTAAATTAAATACATACTGTATATCATCTTTAGCCATATAATCTTTTTGCTCCTCAACATTTCTTACTTCTCGTTCCAACTTCCTACTTTTCGCTTTGTATATTATTTTGTTTTGTATCATCTTCAATTTTCCTTTTAAGAGAATTAGTTCTGCATTGCATCTTATAGTGTCCTACTTTTCCACATTTTAAACATGTTTTTCCTTTTGCAGGACATTTCTCATCAAAAGCTAAATGATTCCAACTACCACACCTATAACATTCTCTTCTATTTTTTTTCTCCTTTGTTCCACTTTCTATCTTGTTAACTTCATTTTCATGTTTTCGTTTCTGACTAAAATCTTCGATTTGTCTGTTAACTACTTCCAATGCGTTTGCTTCACTTACCACATCTTCTAATGTCATTTTATCACCAACCTTTAATATCTTCTTCCTCAATTCTTCAGATGCACATTTTTCAGTAATTTGATCCAGAATTTGGTCGTCATTATCCTTGAATTCACATTTTAAAGCTTGTTGTCTTAATCGAACCAAAAATTTTTCAAACTTTTCTGATTCTTCCTGTTTTAAACCTCGGAAGATGTGCCTTTCAAACCTGTTACTCTGTTTGGGTGCGAAATATTCATCCAATTTTCTTATCGCAGTTTTGAACCTATCAGCTCCATCATCCGGAATATCTGCACCGGGTATGTTATAAAATATCTCCTGAAGTTCAGGACCACCCCAGTGTAAGAGACTTGCACGTCTCTGTACATCTGTCTTAACATCGGCAGCTTCTAAATATATATATAAACCTCTCTTCCAACGCTCCCATCTAATAGACACCGAACCAGCGTCACCATTACATTCAAACTTTTCTAGCGTAAGATTTGCCATTATTATTTTTCTGTAGACAAAGAAAGGATAATGATAAATATAGCATATAAACAGACGCCATCTGTTCAAAACACCATTCTTATCACTTCCTATTCTTTAATTACCCCTTTAATAGACCAACTACTCATATATTATGTACGAGTAATTAGAATATTTTAATTAATTGTTTAAGTATTTATTTATTTATTTTTTTACTGTCTTTACAATTGAAAATAACCACTCATCCCATGTAATAATTTGAAATTGGTAAATAATTTAATTACTTCTCAGTCAAAGATATTTAGATATATATATATTTTTTTTTTTTTTTTTTTAGGCTGTACGGTGATTATTATCGTCGTCCGTCAAATCACGATTAAAAAAAAAACAACAACATTATGGAACCCAATAAAAATTTCTCCGTAATCCATATGAAGAGGAGTGGGTTGCCAGTCACAAAATAAGAAGAAGAAATTTCTCCGAAAAGTAATAAAATATTATTGACAATGACACACAACAACAACTTTATTATTTATACACTTTTCGCTTTCAATAATTTAAAAAGGCTAATGGAATTAATATATTCATGCAACTCCGACACCAATATTTCTTTTATTGCGTTCCAATAACAATGAAATAACATAAAAACCAAATGGCAAAATCTGTAAATATTTCCTTGTTAGAGTTCGTAAAATCAACAAAACTCCGACACTACATTAAATCGTGTTTTATAATTCACTGCACTACAAAGATTTTGTATCATTATGCGTATTTATTCCGTCAAAATAATAAAGAAACCATTTTCTGCTTTTGAACAAAGTACAACTCACGGTTTATTGTAGCGATTAATTAATGATCTTCGCACCTCCGCTAATTGAAATTAAAACAGTACTTACAGTCTCGTCGCCAAAATGTACTGTTTGTTTGTTTTATGTTATTAATTACTTATATTTCCTTATCGGCTTCTGCTTCACACGACCGCGTCCGTCCCGTTTTCCAATCCGCCATTGACATCTGTCATCGCTTCCATCAACGTACCACAGCTTATGTCAAGTGTGAGCAGGAGACGACAGTTAGTTTTACCATCTCTTTTCGCACATACACTACATTTCCCAAGGGCTAGTCTAAATAACAGACATAGACCAAAATTTAATCAAATCTGGTTCATCGGTTTAGTCTTGAAAGACGAGGACAGATAGTTTCATTTTGTATTTCTAATATTTTAATGGAAAATATTGATTAAGTATAAACGTAATACGAGAAACAAATTAGAACAGTAGAATGAATTCTAAGGCTACTTGAGAGAGCCACAACGGAGGTTTAGATCATCCACGTCACTAAAGGGAGACTCTGACATAACCTTCGCTGCTCCACTGAGTGGCTGAGGCATCCATAAAGGATTCCTCCACTTTGAAACACCACATCCTAAAAAAGTAGGTAGTAAGTACATATGCAGCAATGTAGTAATTGTCATATATAGATAACTAGCCTTCCGCCCGCGGTTTCACCCGCGCGTAATCTCTTTTTTTTTCAAATATCCCCCCTTCCCCCCACATTTCCAGGATCAGAAATACCCTATGTTCACCGGGAATAGTGTAGCTTTTCAACAGTGAAAGAATTATTTAAATCGGTTCAGTAGTTTCAATATTGTTATTCCCGCGGGAATAAGACGTTTCCCGTTGGAAATTTATAGCCTATGTCCTATTCCGGGTTATAAACTATACGTGTGCCAAATTTCATCTAAATCCGTTCAGCCGTTTAGGCGTGATTGAGTAACAAACATCCAAACATCTAAACATCCAAACATCCAGACTTTCGCATTTATAATATCTCGAATATTGCAAAATGGCCAATGCACACAACAAACGCGTGGTATACATTTTATAGCTTTTGACATACCTAGAAAAACTAACTTTCTAATTAAAAAGAACAAAAATATACTAGAAATATAAAAGGTTACCGCCTACATTGAAACTATAAAATACCACAAAAGAATAGAGAAGAAAAATAACTTGTATCTAGGTACATACTCGTAAAGGGTTTCTCCTAGAGTCCGACCGAAACTGGTTTTCCGGCCGAAACCGAAACCGAAACCGAATGTTCGGCCGTGGCTTCAGTTTCGGCCGAAACCGAAACCGAAACCGAAACTCACGTGGTCAAGTATAAAATTCCCTTAAATACTGAAATTTGGTGCATTTTACCCATTATTCTGCATTAATTGGGACATGAAATGGAATCACAGTATATTGATTTTGTTGTAATCATTTATTTAATACTAGACTTCCGCCCCTGGCTTCGCTGGCGTAGGCTACACGCTTTAACCCTTAGCTGGTATCGCTAAAAAAGGCAACGTAACTGGTATAGGGGGTCAGAAGTGACCCCATTTAAAATATGCATGGTACTAAAACAAACAAATATAAATATTTGATTTTCTGTTTTATTTAAAAAAATTGAACTTATAACCTAACCAACAATTGAGTTTTTGGCACATTTTACTGAGAAATCACATGTTTTTTTTAAATAACCAGCATCATCTAACTTGATCATAATATTTTCTAAGACATATCTTTAAGGATTTTTTTTAAATAAAAACTAAAAGAAAACATAAACAACATTATTTATATAGTTTCCCTAAATAATCAATTTAACAAAAAAACAGGAATTTCTTTTCAAATAATAAAAACAAAAAAAAATGACAAACAAAAACAAAACCTCTAAAAAACTATAAATTATACCCCAAAAAGTTTACCATTTGGTACAAGTGATGGATATGGCAGAATGTTCTTTACATTTTGTAATGTAATGATGGCATTTTGTACAACTTTTTTAACATTTGACGTCCTTTTTACGATCACATAAATAGCACCTTCCTCTATTACGGCCACCCATCTGGCAATCAGGGATAGTATGTGGTCTCTGCCATTTCAGTATCTCACTCTATGTCCTTTCAAAAAAGATTCTTGATCTTCATCCTCCAAGAGTTGTGCAATTACATCGTCGCGTAAAAAACCCACCATATCACTGATTGTATACCGAAAAATTATAAAACGTTACAAAATTACTCTAATTATAAAATACACACTTCCGGTATTGGGGGTCATTTTGGACCCCAAAATGTACATACCTCCTACTCTAATAACAGTAGAGCGACGTGCTTCCGTCACCCGCCGCACCCCGCGACGCAATGAGATAAGCTAGGCACGCGGAAGTGTAGGTGCTAAGAATGCAAAGTTATGATACGAAATATGAGCTGTTGGGGTCAATTTGGACCCCAATACCAGCTAAGGGTTAAACCACTATGAAATGCCCCCGGTAACTTCCAAAACCCCCTTCTTAGTGGAAACTTACACATTATAAAGTACGCTTTTAGAAAATTTAAAGTAAAAAAAATTAAGACACTTTTTAACACCCCTTGAGGGGTGAAATATTAAAAAGCTTACACAAGGCTCTGTCCCCACCCTTTCCATAAAAAGACAAATAACCAGTTTTAATCCAAAAACTGACGGGGTATTCAAAAAAAATTGTACACCTATATTTAGCCCAGGGGGGTTTCTCTTGATCGCCTACACATTATTTTCACACTTAACTTGTGTCTAAAAATACTTTAAAATATGAAAAAAAAATACAACATTAAAATTCGATTTGCGTGAAATCCCCATTCCTACGGCGGATGTCATACAAAAAAAAGATCAGTACAGCGAGAGGTATTGACAGAGAATAGAGATACGTTCGAAATCTGTTGGTGGGTGGGGACGTTTTTTTGCATGGTCCTTTAATTTTTTATTTTTAAACCCCTTTTTAACCCCCACGGGGGTAAGTTTTCAATAACACCTTTTTATTTGTAACTGATACCAAACTAAAAATATACTTCCCGAATTTTAAGACTGTAACTTTTAAAATAACGAAGTTTCATACTAACTTGCAACCCTCTTTTTACCCCCTTGGGGGTTAATTTCGAAAAACCCCTTCTTAGTGAGAACTTACGCATTATAAAGAACCCTTGTACAAAATTTCAAATTCCTGGGTCTTGTACTTTGGGCTGGTCGAAATTCCTTTTTGAAATATCCCTCCCTTCCCCCCCACATTTTCGGGTAAAAGAACTCTATGTCAGCCGGGGATAGTGTAGCTTACCAATAGTGAAAGATTATTCAAATCAGTTCAGTAGTTTTGGAGCCTATTCAATACAAACAAACAAACAATCAATTTTGATTGTTTTGTTGTGTTGTTGTTTTGATCTTTCCTCTTTTTAATATTTAAAAGTATAGATAATACAAAAAAACATATTAATCATACTTTTATTATATTTTCAAATCAAGTTCTCATAGCAAAATGTTTATCAGTTAACAATAATCGAATCACTAATTGTTACTGTTTAACGCACTGACTATTGTGTTGCTAGTGTTGCTACAGAGCTATCCGAACGGCGCACGACAATAATTCCCAAACAGGTGCGCCGCCAAAGCGTTGCTGCGAGAAACGAACAAGCAACGGCGAGCGTGCACGACAACTTCCGAAATCAGTTTCGGTTTCGGCAAAAGTTTCGGCCAATTTTGGCCGAAACCGAAACTGCAGCCGAAACTTGATTTTTGGCCGAAACTCGGCCGAAACCGAAACCGAAACCGAACCTTCGGTCGGACACTAGTTTCTCCATAAGGTTATTTAAAATTACATTTTTTTCATGGTCTCCGTTTTAAAATACAAAGCACATACATGTCTCCCAATTAAATATCCCGGTCAAAATAGGTACTCCTATGACGTCATCACAGAAGAAATAACATACATTCAACCCGAAAGTGGCCAAAATTTGTACTCGATTTCGCTAATGCCGAAAGCAATATTATGACATTCGTAACATCCCTAGCACGAACGTTACCAACAAACTTGGTCAATAAATTCCTACAGCCGGTCCCGGTTAGAGTGGGACGGAAGACCGCTCCCCCTAGGAGAGAGGAGTGCGACCGATACTGACCTACATCAATAAGTGGACAGTTCGCACGGAAGAATGTTGCAGCGCTGTGTGTGTTTGGAATGTACGAATAGTTTTATTGGTGCATTTTGTTGTATGCCGTTCGTTAAAAGCGTGCAAGCAAAACCCAACCTTAATTCAATGTCATTAAAACACAGAGTCGCTTAGTTTAGTTTGTTGGGTGTATTAAGCTCGTGGTTCAGTTTCAATGCAGAGGATATTCGCTTAAGTATTAGCGCAGTGCAGCAGACCACAAATGGCTATTACGTAACTAGCTAAAAATGTACGGGCGCATTCTTCCTAGGCAAGAGTTGACTTTCAAGTTTTTGGACCCGCTCTCATGTTATTGACGGAAGTGGCTTAAATTAAATAATATAAAAACTTTTATGCTCAGTTGCAGAAACGTCCATTAAAGTTAATGTGTCATTAAAGCTATTGCTGTCACTTTTTATTTCATGACAACGAAAAGTGACAGCATTAGATTTAATGAAGCATTAACTTTAATGGAGCTTTCTGCAACAGGGTGTTAGTCAAATAGACAAGCTTGACTTAAAAATAAGAACTGATGATGTGGTGTAATTTATACTAGATATCGCTGGTTCGATCCTTGCGCGTTAAACATGTCTTATTGATGGGAGAATCCTACTATTGATAATGCCATTACTTCGGTAAAAGACCATTCTTTTACCATAATGCAATATCGCAATGTGAACATAACAGCGCAAACACTATGGAACGCCTAGGGAAAAGGTATTTGCCTTGCCTCAGTACACCGCACCCCTACCTTTGAGAGGGAATACATTAAATAAATATCAGATAAACATTCATCTGATCCTGAAGAAAATTATTTGAGCACTTGTGTTATGAGTATCAACATCTATAAAGGCAATACAAATATGAACTAAGGTACTTATATATTTATTAACAACAAGCCACAGAACAAAATACAAATGTTTACCACAAAAATATTTGTACTGTATTTTTTTTTCATAAAACAACAATCTAAACGCGATATCTTTTGTGAGGAGGTCCTTGTGATCACGATTGATGAAACTTAATCAAAACATAAAGCATTCTGAAGAGTAAACTATCGAATACCTTGCCGGTTCTTCTCGACAGATATCACTATCAGATTCGGAGGTATTCACTCTGTAACGTTGATACTGACAATTCAAAAGTGTATCTTTGAAGCCTTAATGAATAAAATATATGGAAAAACTAGTCATAGTCACTCATACTTAAATAAAGCATACAACATATTTATATACCGTCAAGCCGGTAGGGGTAGGCAGAGACTAACTCCTTCCATTTGCTACGATCCTGGCTCACAAATATTGCTTCCTCCACATTCATAAGTCTTTTCATGCATGCCCGTCGGTTAATGGTACTCCTGACCTTTCCTCAGGACGTCACCTATCTGGTCCTGGAATGTCCTTCTAGGCCTTCCCCTTCCAACGATTCCATTCATACTCCCCTTATATTATATTTCATAAATTATTGTGATATAAGACAACCCAAAAGTCATCTGAAGGATAAGTTTGCAATTTTATTGGTATTAATATTTCTAAGTTCTCATTTTCTTCATTATCAAATTCCATTCGAATGAAGCAAGGGTCTAGCAAACAATATTTATCTCCTCGAAATGACTGCGATAAATCTTTCACACACATCCAAATAGTAAGTACGTACTTATGCAAAACATGATCGCAATATGTTAAGTCATTCGCCCCTATTTACACATTTAGAATAATCCAGCAATAAAACTTGGAATCGTCGTCGACACTCCGAAACAAAGTAAAAAATCCCAAACACGGGATGACTGCTTTCTGCGCGGCACATATTCTCTACAAAAGTACTCCCCACGTTGAGAAGACTTTTTTTATGCAAAGCTGTAATACTTTATGTAATCACTAGTTTTTCCTTGCGACTTACAAAATTACACCTTTTAGCGAGATGAAAAGCAGACTTCAACTATTTTTCTATACGTCATTTGGATGAAATGACTAATGAGTGACATGATATAGATGATTTTTTTACTATATATATTTATATACGCTTCAATGTCCAGTGCTGTTGAACATAGGCTCATCAATCCCCAAGGATCATCAAATATATGGGAAGTGCGCCAATCGCATCAACAGGTCCACAAAAAGTTCTTATGCAAAGATTAGGTGCTATTTTAAAAAACGAGAATCATAAATTGGAACGCTCTCTTTGGAAATATACATTTGAAAATCCTAAATTCAATAGAGAAGAAGACATGAGTATATAAGGCTTGCATCACAATTAGAGTCAACTCGGTGAAACTGAATGCGCGCGCGCGGTCCAACACAACTAATGCAGGCGAGTCAATGATCCTGCGTGAGCAAAGCTAACTCACCATTTAGTTTTTTGGTTTCATTTCTTTTCTGTACTTGTAACAAATGTCATTGTTTGTTGACGTACACTGTGCACCTGGCTAGAAATAACATAATATGTAATTGGTCTAAAAATGGTTACACTGCAGTAGAAAATACCAGTATTAACGCTACTGATCCTTGTAAATCTATCACAAATCACAATAGTAGTAATTATTAATTATAATAAGACACAGTCGGAGAAAAAACTAATGAAACATGAAAACCATATCGTAAATATGGCTTATTTAGTATTCAATTCATTGGGGCTCTAAACAATAATCACATACCTAAACATCAATTTAAAGGCACCAAGTTTTCTTTTGTCATTGGCAATAATAGAATGTCTCTCTCCAATCAGGTTCAGTCAGATACAAAAATTGATTTAGTTACAGGTAAAGTTAATAAATAGGTGTTAAGTCGCCTCGAATCTAGAAACGAAAAAACATCGCAAAGAAAAAAACATTGATATTATGAAATGAAAAATATAATAAGACTCCCACGGAGCTTTGCACAGGACACGAAATAAGTGAAAGTAAATGTCAGCCGTAAATAACTAAAGATACAACGCTGAATTTTAATATTACTGTAGAATAAATGACTGCCACGACAATTTAAATATTTTAATCTGTAGTCAAGTAAGATTGATGTGGAAAAAACGAAAGTATGCAAATATTCCTCTCGACTGATTGAAGTATGCTGAAGTAACCTTCAGTAGTTGAAGAGGCACTTGAGGCGAAGTGATTGAACAAAATATTGGCACCAATGAAGTTAAAAGTCGATTATTTTTTAATATATCTGTTCTAATAAAAAGCCCGTAGCGTCCTCTTTTAGAGCAATGAAGTGGTGTTATTTGATGATGTCAACTAGTCGATGATATATCAAATGATTTATCGAATGAACAATTTGTTTGCGAATTAGATCATGACTGCGTTTCTTCTGTTGTTTAGCTTTTGACTACGGAATGGCGCATTTGAAAAGAAAACCAAATTATGGTGTTTTTTGACACTAATAACATTTGCTTACTTTGCGTCAGATATTTTTTTAAGATACTTATCTCTGATCAGATCATCCGTCTCTTACCGTGATAATGACTTGACCTGCTCTGGGACATTAAATAATCTGATTCTTAACTTTCTTATATTATACTACTCTGCCGCAACACAGTTTTTAACTAGCGCGGAGGGTAGTTGTCATCTTCTACTACCACTATTTATGTATGCAAATTAATATGTTCACTACAACTGTAAAATCATTGTATAAGGTCAAATAAACTATTTCTATTTCTATATGATCAGATACTTAAATAACCTATCCTCTGTAGGTAGAACATTCCTCATCTTTACATAAATATCAGTTAGATCATAAACACGGACAGAGGAACAACTATGTTACTAATTCAGCTGTTTACATCGCGTCGCATTAGCGCAAACATAATAAAGAATTAGCGTATTTATGAGTCGTCAGGATCATTGCACTCGCTTACGTCATGGTGCACTGTAGTTCATTTGTGAGGCTGAGGCCGCATGGCCTCTATGGACGACTTATCGGTATAGCAGAAGTATGTTTCTAAAGATCTCTGTTGTTAAAACATTCGCTTGTATTGGCAGAATGATATACTACTGTTACGTTAGTACTATTAATATTTTGTGCTACTGTTTAGCAACCTTTTTCAAGTAAAGCATCAGACTTATTTTTGTTTTAGCGATTAGTATAATAAGGCCGTTGGCCCATGCCTACTTGTATTGTAAAATCAAAATTACGTTTATTATGTCTGGTTCGTTTTGACACCACAGTTGATCGATTCAGATGAAGTTTGGAAAACTTTTTCTTTATGCCGAGTGGCTGTATCCCGGAGAAAATGATTCACGGAGTAGCGATAAAACTTACTATAAACAAAAGGAGACCTTCATCATAAAATGCATAATAAAGTGTTATGAAATCCAACGGAAGGGGAAGAACACATATGCCAGGAATTTGCACTTCCATATAAAGCAACCACGCCGAAATCATAAAGCAATGACATCGCAGGAAGAGACACAGGACATACTGTATGACGTCACAGCCCTCGGGATATGACGTCAGCGGCTAATGAATTATTTATCGACTCCTCCCGTAGAGCGAAGGCAACTCAGATCTGGTTAAAGATATAGCATGTCCATGTTTGTCACTTGCAGGTTGTGGCTCAACTGCTCTTTACTTTAAATACTTTAACTAATTAATTCCTTGAAACGGATGTAAGTAACTGCAGTTCAAATAAGGTTATTTTGTGCAACTTCCATTGATAGACAGTCCCGTATGTTAAAAAAATAATTGGATGAGAAAGGAAGAAGTACAGTTTTAAAAATCCTACTTAACATCTGAGAAAGGGCAACGAATGTTTTATTAAAAGGATGGTGCCTAAGCCTTCAACATTAAGTCATCAAAAGAAAAGTTTTAATAATTTACTCTTAAGTACAAGGAATCGAATGTAATCAAAGTCGACCCATCAGAACTGAATCTATTCATGAACAGAAAAGAAAAATCGTGTCAAATTCAATCGCACGGATATAACTGTGTGGGTGCAGGAGGGTAATCTAATAAAATTGGAGATCCGTCTCGTTTTAAGATACGGATTAGCATAATTGAACCTGTGATGCCTTTGTTATTTCTGCAAGATATATAGGTCGAATTAATATGAATAATATCAACCAAAATATACAAAGATATTGTTTATTGAAAGATTACTAGGGATTGTTCTATATTCACGAATAAGTTCAAAATGATTAGAAAATCAGCGGCAACGTACGCGTCTGTTTTTATTAGGCTGGCTATTTTTTTGAATCGAATAGCTAGATATGAAAGCCCTTCATCGATTTTTCTTGGTTTTCCTGCACTATCCTATCTATACATAAGATTGTCAGCTAGCTAACTAACAATTCTAACTCAACACAGAAAAGTGTATGACTTAATAGCAATCACAATGATAAAATGTTAAAATTCGGCGGTTATAAAGAGTTACTATCAAGTTTCTTGCAGGTTCATATTGATAGATAGATAGTAACATTTTCAAGTTTTCCTGTGATCATTGGAGCCTACACGAATGAAAAAGTTTTGATTGTGTCCTTTCAGTAAACCGAAGTTGTTTAAGAAAGCAAACCATTGACATCAGCAATAACAGAGGACATTTACGTTGAATCAAATCGCGTTCGCGACGCCATCGCGCTACCAAACCTCTGAATTATTCATACACCGTCATCACCCACTCGTTTGGAGATGTGACAAGTTCAAACGAACCCTCCACTACAGCATTTTAGACCAGATCTAGGACCCATCCTCATTAGGCTGACCCAACGTAATCCGCTCTGAAATGGATTGGAAATTGGATCCCTTTCCCGAGACCGCTCAAGTGCTATTTCTTAACAGTTAGTCAGGTATTCTGTATTTTATAATGGCTTATTTTGTCTTGTAATATTGCTAGGATGCTCTACTAAACCTAAATACGTTACGATATGATTTCTAAAGAATAGAAAGACGTGGGATGCGTTTATTGCTTGCTACATCGTATTTAAAGGAAGTATTAGATTTATATGAAGATGGATCGATCGTTAAATAAGAAGATGACAAAGGTTTATTGCAAAGGTTAATGACCTTAGATAAAAAAACAGGAGGAAAGTTGAATTGCTATAAAATTATGATATTTTTTAAACTTTAATCTTCAAAAATTGTTTTTTTAATGTGAAATGGATAGGTTCTTTCCTTTCTAGTAGATAGATTGTATACTAATGGAGCAGTGGTGGAAGCCACCACACTTGCAATGATATGCTTAAGGATTATGACTCAATTTACATTAAACATAAGTCAATAATAGGCATATTTTAAAGACTTGAAAATGCACCAATAGTTGTCTTTTGCTACGTCAATTTCGAGATCACACTTGACCAATTATTATTTTAAAATTAGAGCCAACTCTTCTCCTGTGTAATGAATAGTCTCGTATCTTTTGACAACATAAATAACTATCGTAACATAATATTAATATATTGTTTAAAATATCATTAATAAGCCTACAATAAGATTAAAGCTACCGCATCTCTTAATACTCCATTATACATTCAGAGGCGAAAACAACATTCCAAAAATTAGTTAACGAGTTTTCAAAATGGCCAGGAAGGATCGCTAAATACAGAATGTTTTGATAATACTAAATGCTGAGGACTGCCGACCGTTTCCGAACCAGAAGATTACACGTGTTTTGAGTTATGACAACATACATATATAAATAAATCATTCCAAACAAGCGCTTGAATTAGCTGTTTTGTTAGCATTTTTCATCCTTATCTTAACTTGATTTACGTATCTTTTAATCTTTAGAAATGTGTTCTTTCCGAATACGGAGTTTCTATTTATTTTTTTGTTAGCATAACTTTAAAATGCCTAGTTGAATAGACAAGGTCTGTTGTTGTTGATGATACATATCTGTAGGTATTAGCATTTTGTTTTATATTTTAAGTATGTCGTGTTTTGGTGTTTATCTGAAAGCGGACCTTACGAAACTCAATCTTCATAGTGTAATCGATGACTCAGCTTTATATCTCATATAACCTGTTATACCTAAAAATAATTCACATACCTAATGATCACCCTTTGGGCGATCTAATTAACTTTTTAAATAAATCACATTTTATCTCATTAATTAATCTATTTTGTCCTTTGATTTGTTCTGCTCTTCTTTATTTGAATAATATTTTTGTGGATAAATCATTGAAATAAAATCTACTAATATAATAAATGCGAAAGTTTGTAAGGATGTACGGATCTTCATTATTGTTTAACGTAAAAAACTAAACAGATTTAACTGAATCACAGGCTTATAAATACATGGGCAAAGCCACTGGCGGAAGCTAGTCTGGTATAATGTTAGGTCCAGCACCATAATCATTGATGCCATCTAACGGTGTAAATCAATTAAGATATTGACTATTTGATGATTACTATAACCAGTCTACTGACTCATGCAGAATATATTTCTCTCAAAAGTAAAAGATTAGCAGTAAAAAAATGGGATAAAAATGTATTTGTCGCTCCAGCCGGTTTGTAATTCGATTAGAAAACACTTAAAAGACAGAGATTAAACTTTAACACCCTTTCATATTCATGACACCGCTGTATTTATGATATTGCTTTAATGTACAGAAGGTAAGAATAAAAATAAAAAGCGTAGATTTGCATTTCCAATTCTCTGCGTCAAGCTCCGAGGTTGATAGGGATGTGTAGGGCTTGACATGTGAGACGCATCACTCGCTACGAACGTGGCGGATGAGATTTGACACTAGGACAAGTTGTCATAAAGTTTCACATTGGCACTTTGCCCTTTAAAGAATTTGTTGACAAATCAGAAAATGTACACACACGTATAAATCAATTTGAAATATTTTCAAGTCGTCTAATAAAATTCACGTGATCAGTAAGAAACATAAATGTAAAGACTTATTGTCGGAGTCCAAGACTCACTGGGGGTCGATGCTCCATCAATCACTAAGTGATTTTTGAAGACACAAATCAATGATGCAATATCTCTTACTGTATGATGTACTTACTGTATGGTATTTATGTATTTAAATTATTTGACGAATTACCTATATCACTTCCTGTGCGTGATAAGATGTATCATAACATAATGAAGTGTCCTGCCCATATCTACGGCGCAACCTAATAAACAAGGTAATTTAAGATCGCCTGGGTCCCGCTTGCTGTCAAACTGTCCAGCAAAGAGTTATTTCAAAATATTTGCTTCAAGAAGTCAATGAGTGATGTATGATATCACTCTGATATGATGTGATATCCTGGCACAGTGCTGTGTCCTGCCTCTACGCGTAGGCACAGCTCGTAAACAAGTTGACACGCATCTTGGTTCTTAATTAGCAATAAACCGTCGAGACACATTCTTGCGTTCAGATTGTGGTAGTATTTTTAAACGTCTAGCCGCCAGTGGGTGGCCGAGTCGGAGGAAACTAACGTGACTTCGAACTGTGTTCAGATATTTATACAAATAATAAATTGTTTATTTTATGCAAGGTCTATGGATTTATAAATATGGATTTCACAGAAGTTTGTAGATGCGTCAACGATATTTCTTTATCTACATCCATACCATAATATGTCTATTTTATATTCAGGAGCGATGAGCAAACGCCCTACATTTAGATATAAGTATCTGTGGCTGCATTGAAATGTTTACATTTTAGTGTCGGTAACCGATACTTAATTTCGTTCAAATTTCGAACGTCTTCTTTAAAAGTAAAAATTTATAGGTTTTTTCGATTATCGAATTAGTCGATTAGTAATTTTATGTTCCATTCCTATACATTTAATTCGATGCTGAAATTATAACAATCGATTTGAGAATCGAAATCAACTCGAGTCTAGATTGTTTATGGATTTTAAAAACTACAAACGTCAGTCATTATGTCAGTACTAACTTTTACATACAGATTAAGTTGGTAACTAGGGCGTTTGCTCATCAATCCTGACTATAAAATAGACATATTATCGTATGAATGAAGATAAAGTTATGTATGTGACTGTACATAATTAGTCATTAAAATACTCATGTGATTCTTTTATGAAACTCACTTCGTTCGTTTCATAAAACCACATTCGTATTTTAATGACGCTCATTATGCAGCAGTCACATAAATAACTATTTTAGTTCATTTAGCATACTCTATAAGCAGAGGCGGATTAAACGTTGAGAGCGCCGTAGGCAAGCATCTCATCGGCGCCCCTATATTAAAAATAACTCGTACTATCATCATCATCATCATCATTTCAGCCAAACGACGTCCACTGCTAGACATAGGCCTCCCCCAAGGATCTCCTAACCGATCGGTCCTGCGCCACCCGCATCCAGTGGATTCCGGCGATCTTTATGAGATCATCGGTCCACCTTGTGGGAGGCCTACCACGGCTGCGTTTCCCGTGGCCACCACTCGAGGACCTTTCCGCCCCAACGGTCGTCAGCCCTCCTTGCATTGCAATGTGTCCTGCCCACTGCCACTTAAGGCTCGCAATTATGCGGGCAATGACCTTGGTCCTTCTGCGGATCTCATCATTTCTGATGCGATCACGCAGGAAGACTCCAAGCATAGCCCTCTCCATTGCCCTTTGCGCGATTTGAGGACTTTTTATGCGGCACATTGTAAGCGTTTCCTTTCCGTAAGTCATCACTGGCAACACACACGTATCAAAGACTTTCGTCTTGAGGCACTGCGGTAGTCGGGCCGAGAAAACGCTGCGTAGCTTCCCGAACGCTGCCCAGCCAAATTGGATTCGTCGATCGACCTCTTTCTGGAAGTTGGACTTACCAAGCTTTTTGTCCCAGTTAATGTACTCGTCTACAACTTACAGTGTTGTATTCCCAACAACCAGGAGTGAGTACGACATGGGAGTTCAACATGATTTTCGTCTTTTCCATGTTCGTTTTAAGACCCACTTATTGAGACACTCTACTGAGATCGTTGAGCATTGTGCCTAGGTCTTCCAAGGACTCAGGCATGGCTACGACATCATCCGCGAAGCGAAGGTGTGTCATGTACTCGCCGTGTATGTTGATGCCAAGTTCTCCAGTCCAGAAGCTTAAACACGTCCTCCAACAGAGTAGTGAATAGTTTTGGCGATATAACATCGCCCCGTCTCACACCCCGCTGGAGCCGAATGGGTTTTGTCTTTTGGTCCTGGAGGCGGACTGACATGATGGCGTGTTCGTACAGCGACTGCAATTGTATGTATCGGTAGTCTATTTGGCACCTTTGGAGTGACCGAGGCACGGCACATGTCTCGACATAATCAAAGGCTTTTTCATAGTCCACAAACGCTAAGCATAAAGGCAGATTATATTCTTCGGACTTTTGTATAACCTGCCGCAGCGTGTGCATTTGGTCTATGGTACTAAAGCCTTTACGGAATCCGGCTTGTTCGGGAGGCTGGAAATCATCAAACCTACGTACGAGAGGATTCGTTTATACCTAACTCTAGAAAACAGCTTGTAAACATGACTCAGTAGCGTCATGGGTCTGTAGTTCTTCAGCTGCGTCCTATCGCCCTTTTTGAAGAACAGCTTCACCACGCCCCTGTGCCATGCTGTTGGCGTTTTGCCCTCGAGAATAACGGAGTCGAACAACCTCTGGAGAGCTCCCAGGGACCGGTCGGCCTCCTGCCTTTAGAAGCTCCGCTGTAAATCCTTCATCCCCCGGTGCCTTGTTGTTTTTAAGCTGTTTCAGAGCTACACTAATCTGGTAAAGGCTGACGTCCGGAATATCTTCAGTGTAGTGTCGGGTCAATTTGGCTCTACGATTTGTGGCCTCGGTGACAGGTGTTCGTGTCGTCGCGAACAGCTGCCCATAAAAGTTTTCAATCTCGGCCAAAAGCTCAGGGCGTGACGTGACGACTCTACAGTCCTCTGTCTTCAACTTCGTCAGCAAGCTCTTACCAAGATACAGGTCTCTGGCAATCACTTTAGAGTCTTTGTTTCGCTCAATGGCCTCTTTAATTTAATACATTCTGTCGCGGGTAAGGCACTTGGAGATAGATCTGTCTGTTGAGCCGCTTATGCCGACGAGCATCTTCAGAAGATAGCAGAGCCATATCACGTCTTTCCTCCATCAGCATTAACGTAGGCTCTGAGTTTTTTTTTTAACTTTTTAAAGTACGGCTAGGTTTGAAAAATTTAGACCCTACCGTAACGACAGCTTCCACGAACCTGTCATTGTAATTGTCCACATCTGTGCAGTTCTCCAGGCAATCGAAACGATTTTGCATTTCGAGCTGGAAGTGTTCGGATTTCTGGATCTGGATGGCTGCAGGGCGGAGCGTAGACTTCATACTCGTACTATAGTTTGACCGAAACCGATGTACCTTAGGAAAACGCGGTGAGATGGGGGCTATGGAAGAAAAAGCATAATACTTTGCATGGTTACCGTCGGAGCGTTCGAATGCTACTAAGTTAAAAGTCGACCTAAATGTTGAATTAGGAGCTCTTTCGGTGAGGACACTTTTGGCCGCTGATTGTGTATGTATCTAGTTCTTTATTAGTGATCGATGAACCGACGACAAAAAAGTTGAAAAGTCGTGACACTCTCCACTCATTCGTTCGCGCCTGACCGCTTAGCTCCCACCCGCCCCCACACCGCACTCTCGTCCCCGCAATTTTAGAAGCAGGATTTCCAGCTTCAATCAGAGATCATGTTACCATCGACAAGGTTGTTTGTAGGCGTAAGTTTTAGTTAAGTAGTCCCATCCGTGAAATTTATCTTTTGTTATAAATTGAAGCAAATTGAGGTTGTAAGCAAAAAAACTTACAAGCTTACTTACTGGCGCAATTAATTTTATGCTATATTTTTTTTTTTTTTACAATTCTGCCCGCGCGCCCCTTTGTACCGTCGCGCCCCTAGGCACATGCCTACTTTGCCTTTAGGATAATCCGCCTCTGTCTATAAGGTGGTGAACTTCTGAACGGCACAAGCAATTTGAAATAATGTATTTTTTGTGTTGTGTTTGTTATAGTAAGAACAAGATTTGTAAAAAAATAAAAAAAAAATGTTGTTGATCGATCTTGCTAGTTTCATATTACATATTTATCTTTACCACGAAGGAACCAGCATCAAAGTGAGGTAAAATATATAATGTGCCGACAATTTCACTGTTTAATGGTACCGCAAAGAGAGAAGTTGCCAAACTTCGGTACGTGTGGGATATTCTCTGCGGTATAGCGACGTCGTTAGCATGCACGGAGGACCCTGAATATGAAATAAAAGAAAATCATTCTTCAGCGCACTAGTTGTACCCAAAGAGAATGTACAAATAATATCGGTGATGAATCTGATCATTAGTGATTACATGGCTAATTATATCGCTAAAATAAATAAATATAGGTATTTTCCACAGAAGCCATCTGGCCCTAAACTTGGCAATGTTGGCACTAAAGGAACTAGACTTTTTTTTTTCTTTTTTTTTTTTTGGTATCGCAGGGGAAATGCCGCCGACCCTAGGTGCAATGGGCCGACACCCTTTTGCATACCCGCCGTCGGGGGACGAACGGGGTATGTGGGGCTCTCCATCTGGGATACTTCACAGAAGAAGCTACCCAGAGGCATACCCACTAAAACCCCTGCGACGCTCCCTCAATGTCCTTAGTGGGGAGGAACCACGGTAAGTGGCACGAAGCCTTCTACGCGGTCCTCCCCGGACAAAACCCGCCTACACGGCGGGCAGGACAGTGCCCCCCCCGGATGGGTTGGGGGGGACGATAGGGACAGCCGAGAGCGTCGAGCCATCCCTAACAGGCAGTGGTAGAGGCCGGTGCAATGCCGGCGCTGGCACCCCCGTACCATTCACCGACTGGTCTCCTCCACGGAGAGGAGGAAGACGACGGGCAACAGTTCGCCGTCTCCCCCCCCCCTCCTCGCCCTCCGGAAAGGAACTAGACTGCCTCAAATTGCTACAACCAAATTTTCAATATCGACTGTCACAAAGATAGACACATCTTAAATTTCTACCACCACAATATTGCGACGGATACTTTCAACGTAATTATGTAATATATTTGCATTCAATACGACAAGACCTGAACATCCTTAGTCCAATCAACGTAGACGTATTAGGTCATAAATAGCAGCAGGAAATGCAATAATATTCGCAGAATCAGACCTAGACCAGACGGGGTCCCTGATAAGAATAATAAGAGGTAGAGCTGCCTGTCGATAGTCAACTATCGATTCTATCGATACCTGACGTCATTTCCATAATATCGATAGCCAATCGAAGATAGATATCGAAGATCAGCATACTAGGTATTATTGGGCATTACTATCGATAGTTTTACAAACTATCGATGGCATCGATGTTGCACCATAACACTTTCGATAGTTTTACTTTAAAACAATCGATACTATTGATAGTTAATTTGTACGAAACTTTCGATAGCACTATCGATATTGTCAAAGCGTAGTCGATACCTAGTTGGGCAACTCTTCAATGTTGCTCGATTAAAAAGCATAGGAACTTTACTTCCTTTGTTTCAACAATAGCCAGGGACGTGCGCCGCATCGCAAATGAGATAATAAAATCTGGTACACACGCCATGATCGGACTATGGGGTAATTACTGCTTTAACGATTTGTAGTTATTGGTCATAAGAAAAAGTTTGCTTATAAGACATGAAATTGAAATTTAAATTTCATAAAAATATTCAATCAGGCAAGCAATAAGTACTCAATATAATATATCTAATAAAATCCTAAATCCATACTAATATTATAAATGCAAAAGTACGAGTAACTACATCTGTGAGTCTGTTACTTATTCACACCCAAGCTACAAAACCGATCTTTAAACAATTTGGTTGGTAGTTTGGACAACAGACCAAATTACCTAACACGGCCAGTTTAAAAATATATGCATTACGATAACTATAATGCTATTTTTTATAAAAATAAAATTTTTATATTTATTATCTATACTAATATTATAAAGAGAAAAGATTTAATTGTTTTTATTGAATAGGCTCCGAAACTACGAGTACGGAACTGATTTGGAAAATTATTTCACTGTTGGAAAGCTACACTATCCCCGTGTGACATAGGGTACTGTTGATCCCAGAAAAGTGGGAAAGGGGGGATAATTGACAAAAGAAATTATGCGCGAGTGAAATCTCGCAGGCGACCTCTAGTTTATTATAATTTATAACTTATTACTGTCTTGTAACACAAAAAGAAATATTTGGTTGAAACAAAAAATAAAATATGTACAATACCGTGTGTCTCCAGCCTTATACAAAGTATTTCACATCATAATGAGCGCAGACGCTTTGATTTATTGGCGGCCATCTTTGGTGTTGTTTTGATCGGAAGTGGAAGATCATAGGCCCATTTTTAGTATATCATTTCCGAAATACTTTTAAGGTTTAATGAAGTATTGGAAATTAAATTAAATGAATTTATATGATGCAGATGTACATGGGTGGCGGTGATTGCTTACCATCAGGCGACCCGGTGGCTCGTTTGCCGCGTCTGGCATAAAAAAATATTATTTGACAAAAAACTAAACACCGTTGCAAAACTTCAATACCAAATAACTTTAGAGCAACACGAAATAGAATGTCAGAGTCGTAATGCAATAAAATAACCCTTACCATTAGGGGGATGGTGGGATAAGTCTATAGACTTACCGTCGATGTAATAAGGGTGATATTCGTTTGCAGGAAAAGGAGAAGCCTAGTATGATTTGCATTTACGACGGTACGGTAGGCGCACGCGATCTTGACCGATTTGAAATACGTGGGGTTACGTGTTTTAGTGTCTTGTATAACTGGAGGCTCCTTAAAATGAATATTTAGGTGGATTAAGTTATGCTCCCTTATTCGTATGTTTAATGAAGCACAACCCTTTTGAACTGTGTTTAAAAGGGTACTAGTTAGGACTGGTGTTTTGCGATATTCGGCAAAATAATACTTAAAATACTGAAACGGCTAGCAACGGTTGAACTCCTCGAACAAAATTTGTATCGGATTTTTCAAACACAGTTCCAGTTTGTCACCAATAACTAATTGAAATCCGCATTTGCCAAGCGATCAGTACATCATATTGACGATGACTGAATAGGCTGATATTTTACTTTTAAATGCAGTTGTCTAGTAGTAGTACAAGTTGTATAGTTTGTTTAGGTAGCGCAGTAATAAAAATGTCTATAAATTCCGGAATGTCTAATTCCGGCAATATTAAAATACAAATAAAAACACGTGGGACCTCCAGAAAGGTCTGCATTATTTTATCCTTATAGTTTTATCCTGGTATTCCCAACTGGGCCACTACGTTGAGAAAAATAAAGCCGGAGTGAGAACGCCGTGGCCGTAAAACGAGACTTCAATACGACTCCAATAAAGCAAAAATCACAATAAAACGAACCGTAACTGCAATAAAATGTCGGAAAAAACGTTATTACATAACTCAGTAGGTTGTATTTCACTAAGACGCTCATTAAATCGAGTCTATTGCAAAATGATCCCGGATACTTCCTTCTTGATTTTTCTGGTAATTTTGTGTTAGAAAGAAAGAAGAAAAGAAAGAAAAAGAGTTTATTAACCATCACCGATGATAAGCAACTTTGAAGTTACAACAGTTAAAAAGACATTTATTACAGATTCACAAGATAAAATGATAAAATAGCTAATTGGATCCGCCTCAGCTTTAGCTGTGCCACGCTGACAAAGGTAAATTAAAACAAACATTAAATACATAAAAATTGTTACTCAGCTTATAATAAAATTATTGATTAAGCCTACCTAGAGTTATATTTTAATTAAAAATGAAATGGTTTAAATCGAACTCTATGCGATGGACAATAAGCTAAAAATTGGTAGGGTTGAAAAATATAATATGACTAAAGAATCACTGCTAAACATTTTACTTCATTTCCTTTCATTACGTTACCTACATTGGTTTGGCTTCAAACTAAGAAGCTTAACCTGCCTTTATTTATTTAATACAGTGAGTATCAGAGAATCAACCAAACAGAATACAAACAGTAGATAAATGTCATAAATGTTTGTACTGGATGGACATTACTTTGGACTATTGGATGGACATACACTTGCGCATAATGCGCATACGCATAGGGCGGAGCCCTTAGGTTTGGTAGTTTAGTTGATAGTTTAACGGTTTATTCCTACTCTCGCTAACCTGCAGTGGTGTGATTCCTTACACAAGTATCTAAGTCTAGATCTACATAAAGATTTCCAAAAATAAATAAATAAATATATTACAAGCACAGATGATCAGGCGTCTCGGTGAGACAGCGGCACAAGGTTCGCTACACGATTTCGTGTGAACTCCACCGGAAGTACCCCCTTCCCTACCCTTTGCGCCCCCCATCAAGTTTCCGGTCTGAATATTTCATGAGCGAAGTACTTCGACTACTTTGAAGCAACCATGTTATGATGGAGAAATTGTTTATTGATCGAACTTGTTCAAAGATTAATAAGTCACCAGATAAGGTCAGTGTTTTCATTACTTGAATAATTGAATTGGAAATGTGCTATATTGAAAAGAAAAAAAATCTTATTTAAAAGATTATTTGTTAATTGAAAACTTAGGTTAACGAACTAGCTTACTCATATGAAGGTATATTGGTCATAGGACCACTAATATACAAGTATTAAATCAATATAATATTCTTAGTTCACGTAGACTTCAAAGATGCACTTATGAATTATCAATTATTTTATTAATTTGCCATAACGCCAATACCACCTGCTTCAGAATATCTATCGAGAAGAATCGACAACAGACTCGATAGCTCTTTGGAATCGCCTAAATTTTACAATATTAATTTATCAATTAAATCTCCATTCTAAACTGCTCACTTTTTGAAAGTCCTTAAATATTTCTTGAATTTTCTTGAAACACTTTCCCACATGTAGTCGTAACATCGATATAGTAAAAAATATCAATAGTAAATTACCGTAGTTTAGAAAAAAGAAGGAAAATGGAAATACATAACACGTGGTGTCCCTTTCCGTTAGAAAGAATCCAACATGATTTCAGCAGGTGTCCGCTGGCATCGGTTCACAAGGTCGGGGCGCCCGGCCGGGGCATCGAACTGCCACCCTCTCCCCTGCAGGGATGCCAGATGGAGGCTTCTACTTAAATACGGTCCCGTTTTTACAGCTTTAATTGTATTTCGTTGAACGGTATTTTTTATATTGCTTTTCAATTTGGGCTTACTTAGTCTGATGGGAAGGTCGTAAGGTCCATACGTTGAAGATAAGTAGGTACAAAATTGTATTGGTATTTGTCACTTTTTTCTAAAGGCCTTTTTACGCCTAGCTTAACAACCTTTTTTCTGTTGTTTCAATAATAAGATAGGCACGCTGCCCACCTGATGTACCTAAGGCGACCTCTGCGATCAATTTTTATTAAGGGTAAATGCCTCTTCAGGAATTAGGAAATTCGCTGCCACCTGTAGGTTACTCTGATCTCCGAGCCCTTAATTTTCAAGTGTTCTGGCTCCCACACCAAATGGAGGCAGATTTAACCTGAATGGGGTGATAGTAAGCCAGATAGACTCCTGGTCAATTCGAATTCCACCTTGGATCTTATTGGTAATAGTAGGTACTCTTTCAGAAATAACTACTCCGTTTAAACCATCCGTCAACTCATAACAGCTCGGGCTGTACCAGCAAAAAAATATCGAATTACGTTTAAACAATTACAGCTCATTGTGCAAAAACACCCACTTTAAACGTTAACCCTTGCACTCCGGGTAACAACCCTGCCCGCACGCGATGCATTTCACGCTGAAATGTCAATACGGCGCGGAAGCTTTGAAGTCTCTACCAAATGTCAGCAGCTGGGGGTTTTTCATTTGGGAATATTCCTGGACATTTCCAGCTTAAACTAAGGAACTTTAATACAGTTTTTTGATTAGATCAGTCGGCAAACAGTCACGCAGCCTACTAATTTGGAAGCGGCCACTGCAGCATATTCTATTGAGGGCCAGTCTACCAGGTAGCGGCGCTCAATGTGCTGCAACCCCGCTCTAACCATTTATGTAGTCATTTCGACGGTACGATTGAATCTGAATACATTTAGATTGGACGCATAAACCTACTTTGACACTTTTTTCGGAAAAACATTAATTCCATAATTGTAATATTATAAATGCGAAATTAACTCTATTTGTCTATCTGTTACTGAATCTGATCTGTACAGCTATATTGAAAATAATCAGAAAAATTGTTTCGGCCAGATATGATCTGATTACGGCTCATCAATAATTCACTAGACCAACGAGATATTATTCTTACCTAACACGATTTTGACTCTGGATATACAATAGAGGTTTGGGAAATAAGCCGTATACCAGCAATATTATTATGGGAGTTAATACACTCGAAATCAGAGACTCGAAGATCTGAGACGCCTATTATGGAAACAGCTTTTGAAATCCATCAAAAAGCGAGTGGAAATTAGCTTATGCTGTCAGAATCATCGATTATACTACAAAATGTATGAACATCATCGCACGAACATCTGTCGGGATAAATGTTATTCCCAAATGTGACATGGCCTTAGTCAAATTGAAAACTAAACAAAAAGCGGTTGTTTTATAAATGAAGTAAGCTTACTTAATCCACACGTATAAAGTCGTGGATTATAATTTCAGCTTTTGAAAGCAAATATGAATTTGAATATTTTAATTGTCTGACACCAACGACCGTCACCCAAACTAGTGCTGCTGACAACCATTGATAGTGTATCGATAGTAGCCAATGGTGTTCCGATGAATCGATACATTTTTAAATGTATTCGATAGGACCGATCTCGATTTTTCACAATACTATCCCTTATTATCGATAAATTGGTTTTAAATCTTTACAATGCAAATAGCGGACCGAAGTTATCGGTAGTCTTTATGTTTCCTAATTATTTGATTAATTTATATTCGGCAATGCTTACACGAAACGAAATCTATAATAAAACTCGAACTTAAACTGAAATAAACTCAGAATTGCAAAAGTTTGTAATAATTGTATCAATCATTAGCACTGAGCTTGTAACGCAACTTTGAACTGTTTGAGATAAACTAAGTTTACAATATCGTGTTAATAATATACTCGTGAAATATTTTGAACAAATAATGTAGAGTCCTGAATTTATTAGGGTTGTCTTCGAGTTTGAGGTGGTTTACCTTTCGGAAGTAAAGGAAAAACCGGGGATACTTTAGTTAGTAGACAAACGTCTTTAGTCTTGAGTCACACATGGTCTTGCTAGCCTGAGGGTATGTTACTTAAACGGTTTATCTCCGCAAAAAAAGGTTGTCTTAAAATTAGTTTTGGCATGATATTTCCTGTCTTTTAAAGAGTCTGCTACTACTGAGCTTGCTGGAATCTTGTCAGTGAAAAAACCAGAGCTTTTCTTAAATAATGTACATGTGAGCTATAAAGTAAATGACTTTGATGATGCTTCTGTATTAGGCTATGTTAAAGAAAAAAGAGACAGTTTACGTGACTTAATGCGGAATTCCTTTTCTTAATAAAACTTCTAAAACCGATAACCCTAGTCGGAACCCACCTTCTTCTGTACAAAGAATAAATTGAACGTTTAACTTAGTCGGAACCGCCCACAACCCGACGCAAAATACCCATCGCCGTGTTCGGATGTTTACTGTCAAAACGGGATATCTGCGAAATTCCAGGACCTCGGGAACTTATAACGAAATCGGGACATATTATTCGAAAGTTTCTCGAACAAAAATTTCCGAACACAATCGTGTAAAGTCACAGGACTCACAGGTCGTATTTTAAGGGTTGCCGGAGTTTCGCATTAATAAAGTAATAAATATGTATTATGTTTTCAGGGAATTCGGAAGTTTCAGAGGAAATAGGGAGGTTGTTATTACAGGCTTTTTCGTTTATTTACGTTGTAATGTAAATCAGATGGAAACAAATATTATTTCACGGAAACGTCGAACTGATACTCGACGTTGGCTTATATTGGGTTCCGTATAACGAGGTTGAAATGGAAAGAGGGTATTATTTGGGTGGTCAGAACAAACCAAATAATAATATCTAACTCACTACATAGTTCTTAGAGCTGCTTTACAACAAGACTAGCATTCCTTGCGTTCTGTAAAATTGAAAATCTTTTTGAGCTTAAGTAGGTAATACTTTTAATTTGACCAAGTTAGTAAATCCAAGGTGCCAAATATCGTCAGTTTCTAGCATGAGGGGTTTCTCCTTTGTGCCTTATTTATCGCCGCCAGACACACCTGTGCTGGTATAAATCTATCCCTAAAATGATGAATGTCCTGGTCAGGACTCGGCTGTCACAGCGTGTGGGGAAATATTTCAAGGTGCTCTACAAGGTGCTAACGTATCACCGCTATTTTATATGTTATGTAGCTACTCCTTGAGGGGGTTTCTGATCCTGTTAATTAATATCTAGTAATACCATACCATATATACGAAAATGTGTATGTTTCGTTTTCCTGTCCATATGGCTGAATTTTGTTCGATAGAATTTGGGACTCCTATGTATGTTGATCGAAATTGTATAAAATTATTATTTTTGCCCTTCGTATTAGTCATCGTTAGCTATCATTCATTAACTTTCATTATCATGAAAATGAACATAATATTTGCATAGCCCTGTACCTACCAATTCAAACTGTGCAAACGAGACAAAATAGTTTACCTTGATATTTTTTATACCATTTTTAGGAATTTGTCAATCAGAATAGTATTCAATATCAACCTGATTTTTATGTAACTAACAGTCACATTTATTTTAGGTGAATAGTAAAAATATGTAATGTACCAATTTACTGATTATTGCTTAAACTATCATATCTCAGTGTATATCATTAAGGTGGCAGTTAACCACACTTCCTGCCTGATGGAAAACATTCACCTTCTCAGCCTAAGGACGATTACATCTAATGTTATTAAAAGAAATGGTTCTTAATAGCTATGTACGTTCTCAGAAACCTGTGAGAACTATGTAGGTCTTTCTATTCATATGGTCTTCAAAACACTCTTCTCTTATCTTAGCTATATAAAAGGAGTCAAATGATCATACAGTGTAGAACCATGACCAGAAGAGTTTAAAGTGGGACCGGTAGTGGATAAGGTCAGGAGTGCAAGCTTAGCATGGTATGGACATGTAATGAGGAGAGAAAACACACATGTCGCCAAAAGAATTATATGTATGTGTGTAGACGGAGATTTAAGCAGAGAAAGGCCGAAAAAGAGATAGATGGATTGCGTGAAGTATGATATGAAAATGAAAGGAGTGAATGTAGAATTGACGGCTAATAGAAGTGTGTGAAGGAAAAAAACATGTTGCGCCGACCCTACCTAGCGTGGGATAAGGGCAAAGAAATGATGAAGTGTAGAAGATGACCATGACGGTAAGCCGTCACGCGTCCCAAGCAAGCCCTGAGTCATCGCAAACAGAGTCCTCACGGGGCGCAGCCCGCACTTGCACAAATATTGCCGTAGTAGTAACCCAATAAGCAGGAAATCTGCCGGAATGTTAACAATACGCCGTAATTGTCGTGCAAACTCTGACTCTTTACAATTTATTGTTTTGCATGTTTTTTTATGAACCTTCAGTAAGCAGAGGCATGCATTCCACCTTGAGGGACTCTTCCTGAACTTTATCAGAAAACGTACTATATTATTATCATTTTCTTTAAATGTGAATTTAGTGCTTTTTTTATAATGGTGTAGCTAAATCATTGAAAAAACATTTATGCCTGGTTAAAAATATTGAAGAACACATAACTTCTATTCTTCCTCCACTTAACTTACCTTTATTATCAAAACTTTACCCGATAAAAAACCGACATATTGTGATTATTTCGATAGCCTAACGGTATTAAGGGTTAAGTATTTCAGTTGAGGAAGGTGTCTCCACAAAAAAAAAAAAAAGGTGTTTCTTGCTGGGACCTAACATCGTTTTATCGCAGCGATAAATCAGTGAGGCAGATGCGCCGGCACCTGTTTCACGGCGATTTAATCGCAATTATGCTGTTACTGCGCAATGTTACTGTAAAGGGTTACGGAGGTCAGATGGCAGTTGCTCCAATGCAACGACTGGACTAATTCAACCCTAAATCATAGTGCATGCGTATCCTGACTAGATTGGGACAAACACTCGAAGAAAAATGATGCTGTTACGACGCAGGAGTCTAATGAACAGGGAAAACCTTACTTCAAACGTAGTTTGGGCGTTTTTTGCAATTTAAAGTTTGCATCTTTGTCCTCCTCCGTGGAACAGTGGTTACGACGCGCGACGCGACGATCAAAAACCCAGAGGTTGAGGGTTTAAGTCTCACTTTGGGGCTGGTTGGTGGGAGGACTTTTCAGTCTGAACATTCGCAAATGAAAATTATGATATCACAAGCATGGTATTATGAGTAATCCTTAATGCAAGGTTTGGTTACCATTCCCCTCTTATGACTTATGAAGTTCTAGCGGCAGTAGAAGTTATTCAAATACATATTACGCTTCAATCGCTCAGGAAATGAAATTAATCAAAACAATTAAGAGTCATTTCTAAACGCACACGGCACAACCATTCATCCATTCCTAAATTTACAAATAAACGATTTCCCGCTCCAATAAGCTAATTGAAAAGTCCTTTTCCCGACAATATACGTAGTTCTATTGCTTTTCCATTACAAAATCTCGATTCAAAGGGATCCTTCATCAAAATCCAATAGGGCTACCACTAAACTGTCCTTTTGACAACCCTTATTAATTAACGGGACTGATCTGTCTTTATATCGCCTCCTACCTTTGTGAAAACTGTGAAGTTTATACTGCATCTTTTACATAAAGATACAAAACACGACACTTAATAATAAACTTACTTAATTTTCTTACAGATTTTGTAGTCTTAATGAAAAGGGAGATGAGTCACAAAATTTAAAAATGATAATTTTTCATTTCCGTCATCAAACAACACAGCCTTCCTTTGTTTGTCCCTAATGAAAATTTTAAAAGGTAGTATCTTATTTTTCCTGGACCCCACAGAATGGGTCGAATTTGCAGCTAGCATTAAACTGTTAGCGTTACTGCAACATTCTCGTGAACAATAGAACAGAACAGGACACATCTCCATTACCGCGCACCGACATTCCAGCGCGCAGGCTCTCACGCCCCCCTCCCGCGGCGATACCTGCGCCCGCGCATATTGCCTAGCAGGTGAACGCACTCGCCAATTGGGGTTCGGAAATTGTTTGCATTCCTCGGAACACTACGTCGTGGGTTAAGGAAAACAGGGAGTTTAATAGCTGAATGATTCATAGTATCGATAAACACATAAATATGTATACCTAAGATAAATACAATGTCTGTATGGTTGGAATAAGGACGTTTATTAAAGCTTAAGAATATATTATATTGCAGTAATAATAAAAGAAAAGCTAGTCATTTTGTAAGGAAACTTAGATTTTTTTTATTTTGTAAAAAAGTAAAACAAAAAGTGATCACTTTTATCGGTACAAACACTTTTTACTTGTTAAGTACATCTGGATTGTGTTACAAGAGTTTTTCATTCTAAAATTTGTAGTATGTATTGATTTTTATTCTATCGTAAAAATATTTATTTAATTGCGTATATCGCAATATATGTATTACACTCTAAAAACAGAGCAATTATTGCTTTTACATAAGTTTTGCAAAACCTGCTAATGAACGCGCAAGCGCTTTTTGAGCCTCGGAAATTGTTCGCATACTTCTAACGAAACTAAGGAAAACGGGAGATAATAACACTACTGTACTGACGTCAAATCCCTAGAGGTCCATTCCATTCTTGTTTCAATTTTTTTTTATATACTCGAAAATTAACCGACAATGCGACAGGTACTTGGCACGACTGAAGGAGCATCTCTCTCTCTCTGTCTCACTTTTATTATGGGTCACTTATGGGCCTGTGGGCAGGCAACATTGGTTGCCCCGCCAACCTTACACTTTGTAAGCAAATGGACGCAAAAACTCTCTCCGTCTGCGCAGGGAAGGCTGGTTTCATTTGTCACTGGTACGTTGTATCCGACACGAGACACAAAAGTGTCAACGTCTGTGCAGTGCCTTAGTACTATTATATATTTTGTGGCCTTAGTTTCAGGAAGCAGTGTGTCCGTCTGTCCGTACGGTTATGTTTTCCAGTTAGCGCGGCTCGTTTGTTTAACTGCCGCAGTGAGCCCCGGGCTTTATGGCTTGTAAGTATACCTTTATTGAAACTTTGCTTTGCGAACTCGACCCGACAAATCCCATGTAACCTACTTGAACGCTCTTAAATTTATAATTTCCATCTGACTAACATTTTAGTTGGTAACTCAAAAGATAAATTGCACTAACGGCCAATTACATTATTGTCAGCAAGTTCCCGATAATTCATCTGTAGCACAACATTGATGTTTATAAAATGGACAATGACGAGCCATTTGGTGTGACGGTCGAGAAGTCGGCTATTACACCAGAGGTCGCGGGTTCGATCCCCGCACGGTACAAACTTTTGTGTGCATGAAAGTATATGTATAAGTTTTTAAATAATGACAAATTATGTGACAAATAAATTGACAGGACTTTATTTTACAGCGCTGAAACTAGCTCTTGTCTAGTATTTTAATTCCTTCCTGAATTACAAATGCTTTAGCTTGTCCTTTCCTTTGGCATGAATAACTTACCCACGGTTTGTACGCAAAGATTCTCGTTATCGAAAATCGAAAATATGCGAAAAATCATTCGATAAGAAACTGTTCACTACATGCTTACAAGATATACTGTAATCATTCATTCATTCCGTGCGACCGTTCATTCACACCGGTCACGGTGGGCGCGCACCGTAAGCGCCATTCGCTCTGGCTGTCTTGCCAATTAATATTTGCGAATTCTACAGTATTTCAATTATGAGATTAAAATCAGGTAGCTTTTTATAATGCAAGAATACATCGTACTGCACGATAATAGAGAAGAGAAGAGAAGAGAAGTACTTCATTGCAAGTATAGCAAAATGGTAAACAAAAAAAAATAGATCTATTTTCTACCGTGCCTTAAATTGAATAAATGAGTTTGATTCTTGATATAGCAAAAGTGTGCTAAACATGTCCTAGCCAATATAAAAAGTCTGACACCAGATTTAAAAAAAAAATTATGCCAGAGGCGGCAAACGAGCCCGCAGGTTGCCTGATAGTAAGCAATCACCGCCGCCCATGGACATATGCGACACCAGAGGAAAATTAAGGAGCCAGTATACGAAATGTTTTAAGATCAGAAGAGCCTACTGTAGCAGCACATTGATTGAGCGATGCTTACTGGACAAGTATCCCTCAATAGAATCGGCCACAGTGGCCGTTTACCATCAGGTAACTTGAATTAGTCTTGTCTGACTACCGACAGTGCCAGGAAAGATTTCCTCAAGACAACTCAAGTCGATTTGGTTAGGAACAATGCCACTTAGTGTCCCCGCGCCCTGGCCACACGCCACAGCCCCAAAACGCCGCCACCAGCATAATTTCTGTAGTTTCAAGCCAAAAGCTTGTAGCGTGTGGCGGCCACCGGCGTCAACCGCGTGCGGCAAGTCCATACAAAATATATGAAACCTGAGGAGATATACCGGTGGTGGGGCTGTGGCGTGTGGCCCGTGTGTGGCGACACTTACCCTTCTCCCATGACACCACAATCAGGCTAGAGGGAACAACCCGGTATTTAGTCGGTAAACTCCGCCCTTTTTAGGCGGCGGAGTCACACTACCTTCGTCCCCGACGGAGGATGACAAATACGGTAATACGTAAATTATTCCCCAGGTTAAAAAAAGAACAATGCCTTATTCTATGTTATATTTAATTTTAATGGAATCAGCGATATAAAAAGCTGGCAACACCGCTTGCCACGCTCCACAGCGGTCGTTTCGGGAGACAACGCATACTTACAAGCCATAAGCCTTCGGCGCGCGCGCAGTTAGCCGGAATGGCGTTACGACCACTGGACCTACTTCATTACTCTTATGGCCTATTTTACGACGATTTTGAGTCATTTTTAAACGCAAATGGCCTTTGCGTCAATTTGTTTCAGTCAAAATGATACGAAGAGTAGGAAAGTCTGTATGCCTAAACTATCATCATCAGCCTATATACGTTCCCAGTGCTGGGACACAGGCCTTATCTCAATTGTGAGATAGGTAGTGTGGGCCACAATCTACCACGCTGGCCCAGTTCGGGTTGGTGGAGGCTTAAACTATAAATAACACTTAATACTGTCATTTGATAGTAATTTGAAATAAAGTGATGGATGTTTCGCATTTGCATCCGAGCCATGTGGTTTACTAACCCTTGACTTCCGAACTTTAAGCCATATCTAATTATCTATGTAAAATTTTAACAGTCCTATTTTAATATGGTAATGTGCCACCATAGAGAAAATAGGTACTAAGTAGAGTTGTGCAATTCAATCGCTACACGGCTCGTAGGCGGCCTAATAATAAACCTTTATTTTATAAGCTCCTTAGGTGTTAATGCTGTTTATTATCTCTATATTATATGCTTAAGATTTGCCCCTTGGCATAGGAATGCTAGCTACAGCAGAGGTTGATAGCCTCTCTGCTATCATCAGAAAGCGCATTGCGTCCCTGATGCTGCGTGTGCGTGGCAACACCAATAGCCTCCTGAAAACTGTCGCGGCGAGACTGGACGTAGACAGTGCTATAATGCAGCACTGGACTCGCGTCCAGCTCGTCAAAGACAGTAAAATTCGTTTTAACCATTTTGTGTACTAACATAGCTTGTAAGATTATTTTTACTAACACTATATGGACCCTGTCCGAAATAAACGATTTTTATTTTATTTTATAGGCTAATGGATAGCCTTTCAGTGCGTAAAAGGGTAACAATAATGTACTTTTGTGTATCCAGCGTGAACTCTGGGTGAACAGGACACGCTAGTGTTAACTCCTGAGGGTGAACGCTCGCGTAATAAGCCCCCCTGCCCGCGACCAGAAAAATACTCTTAATATGCCGTGTTTTAAATTAATTACGGAGTAATTGACGCGCGCCGCGTTGGTCTAGTGGTTTAACTTGACCGGGATCAGGGTCTATTCTTGGGTCAGGCAAAAAATATATTCGTAATTTTTTAATGGAGTTGGTTTAGGTTTCAGCATTTTTCAAACGTGGTTAAGGCAGTGGGTCGTTCTTCTTTTTAACCTACAAAAGGGTGTCTTCACCGCTCAGTGAAAAAAAAACAAGGAAATTACCATAAGTTTTTTCTTAATTGTATTTTTACAGGCACTGTCAACGATATTAAAATCGTTGGGCACTTACTAAACATTAATGACTGTGCACGATTAAATAATAAATGTTTTTAATAATTTTACTGTAAAAAGTACGTTACAGAGTCGTAAATCCGCGTGACAGAAGTGTAAATCAAATTGTAGGTTAAAAAGAAGAACGACCCCAGTACCTATTATTCAAGATTCGTTTTTTTATAAGTTACTTAGAAACTTTGATCTTGAGGTTTCGTAGCTACTAAGCTTAAAACCTAATTTGGCCAGATTATAATCTGGGTTCGATTACCAAATCAGGCAATTTCAGACTATTCAAAAATAGCTCGGATTTGTCCCACATTTGGTAAGCGTGGTGATCAAATCAAGCCAATATTTATCACAAAACGATGTTTTGATATCCATGACAAGGGTACTACCCCGTAGAACCGTAAATGGCCGATACTTATTTTTTATTTCTGCCTCGTAATTAACTAAAAAACATTGAAAAATCCCTCTTTTCACTTAATTGAGATACAGCCTTTTGAAGTAGATATCAAGTGACAACCTATTAAGAGAAGATAAGAGTAATTAAATGAAGATATACTGATGGTATTTCATGATTACAGAGAAATTAATGATGTTCGTTATCCTTGTTAGAGGAACCTACTTATTTGCTTAAGTTGATATTTTAATTATGTATTGAGTAATTTGTTTATATTACGTAAAAAATTAATCAATATACCTGCGCCTTCAGCTCCAACCGCATGGAATAAGATTAGTATAATAATTGAGATCAAAGTATGGTAAATTGAGCTTTATTTACTTCTCAACATAAGCTATACGAGTGAAAAAAAAGATGTAGCAGAAATTGGTCAAATTAAAAATTATGCATCCTTTTACATCAAAAAAATAAAAAAACGCCTCGATAATTCCGTGTTTACAAGTGGGTTCAAGTGTCAAGTCTGACAAAATTTGTGTCAGATTTTGGAAAACAGCCCAGGTTTGCTATCGATCACCAATCCTCATTTGCCATCTTGGTGAATTGATGGTTAATTCACCACCACCCATTATTGTGATGATGACTAAATATAAATCGTGGCTTTTGTCCTGTGAATCATTAAAATAGGCTGATGCTAAAGGTAACAATTTATAAGCCTATTAATATTCCGAACATCTTTCCGAACTAGTCTCATCCAGTATCAAGACTATTACTTCGCTCGTATAAAAACTTTGATGGAGTCTGAAGCTTAGTTTTATCGAGCCGTAAACGTTTGATTCCTTTGCTTTGTTCGGCTGTAAAAACAGACACGTTCGGCCCGTGCCTTGGGTCAAAGGCCGGGGTCGGATTGTCTTGGTACAAGGAGTTTATGTAAACCCTTACCATAAGGGTAAACTTTGATCTAATGTCTAAGGAAATATGTGTACAATATCTGCCTAGAATTGCTTGTCCGCATCGTCCCCGACTTTAATCTTTTATTTAGGGTTGTTTCAGGGGATCTAAAAATAACAGCACAATTTTCTACCTCCAGTTTTTTATTTGGAGCATCGATTGCAAAATATTCTTAATTTTAACCGTCTTCGTGGAACAATGGTATGTTACAAGTATCTAAATTTTGTTCTCTCTTTCGGGCAACTACCTTCATTGCATGGACCAACAAAACAACACATAGGCAGTTTGTCTATCTGCCAACTGATGTAGAAATAAAAAATAAATAAAAAAAAACACCAGCCAACACCATGCCCGTGAATCACCATAAGGTGGACGCTGGCTAGTTCTTTCTTTTTGTAGGTGTGAAAGGAAAACAGAAGAGTTCAGTGGGTAGTGGGACGTTACGCCTTTCGTCCTGAGTCCCACACATCACTGCACAGATCTCGCCATCCTAAAGTATATTCTCCTTTACACAAAACAAAGGACCATATTCGACAAATGTCTTTATTTTAATCATGTTTTTTATATAGACAGTTACGAGTATACTCAAATTATAGTCGAACACTACTAGATATTATATTTGAGCGCGAAGCTTTCATCATCGTAATCAAGTCATCGTTACGTGCCCAGCGACCGGGAGCGCGTCGGGTTCATTTATAATCGTCGCGGCAGAATCGCTGACAGTAAAACCTGTGATTGATGACAGAGGATTTTCAGAGATATTTTTATAGAAATGTTCCTATGTATCGGCTTATTTCTATGTGAGATATTACACAATTCATATACTTTTACTGTCCCTCTCCTTATAGGAACCGACCGACGACGAGCCGTTGTTGTTTCGTGCAAGCCCCAGATGGGGAGAAGTGAAAGAGAGAAGGGACGGAATACAGATATATTTGTAGGGAGCATCAAGTAGCGCACCTGAGAAAGAGCTTTACGCAATGTACCAGGTGCGTCTCCCGAGATTCGGCCCGTATGCCGCGCGCGAAGGACCATGGGTAGTCGGGGGGATATGTCCTTCTCCTTATATATTTTTATGTGACTTTAGTTGGTCGCTCCAATGTAAAAACTGGACTAGCCAAATCCTGAATCATGAGGCATGCGAACTGTCAGGGTTCGCTTGCACCATTATTTCGGGACAAAATGCTCGGAGAAAAAGTTGGCAAAAAGCAAAAGACAGGCACGCGGCCCACCTGATGGTAAGCAGTCACTGCGGCCTATTCCATTGGAGGATACTTAACCAGGCAAAATCGATCAATGTGCTGCCACATTGGGCATATTCAATTGAACCTCACAAACCAAGTTCTACGAAGGCGGTCAAATATTTAAACAAACGATTAATTCTACTACTACTTTGGCATTTTACGAATAACTGATCATAGACCTAATAGTAGAGAAGTGATAGAAATGTCCCGTTACAGCGTATTTTATCTTCGCGCGCGCAATAAGCAGCCGCGCGGTATGCGCAAGAGTCACGACTGCTTGTAAATACTTCGCCAATGACAGGTTAGACTTAACCAGCCCTGCTACACAACTGCTTCTATTTTATCGTGGGACTAACTTGGTTAAACTCAGATATTTGCTTTGCAATCAGTTAGCTCTGTGACGGAAAAGATCGTAAGAAAACCTGCACAGACGGATGGATCTGTAGCCATGATTTAATTGGTCTAGTTCCTCCTGTTAAGGGTTACGGAGGTGAGATTGCAGTGGCTCAAATGTAATAACTGAACTTGCTGAATCATGGATCATGGTGGAAGCACACCCAGACTAGATGACATGGTCACTTATATAGGAGAATCTTTGTGGATACCCCAGCAGCTCGGGAGAGCATCTTACTCACAGAAGCAACAGAGCACAGCAGTAATGAAGTGCCATCACGTAGTCTTCTGCAAGGTGAAGGGACTACCTCAGATAAGCAGCTCATTTGAGTGGAAAATCCACTATCCTCTACCTCCCTTTTATTAAACTCCTTACTATTTACACATACTCGTTACTAACTTTTACCTTATCTTTTCTCAAAATTATACCTCCATTTAATAGTCGCTCGCACCGTGGGAAATGCATTCGACAGTTATCCGTTTCTCCTTAACCATCCTAGTCGTGGCTGCATGCTGATGCAGTCATTTTCATTCATGCTGCAGCCTTCATTATGCCATGAGAAACACTGCACCGTACAAGTGCGCTTTCAACCCCGTGCTTAATTAAAACCACGCGTGTTAAAAATGCATTGACGGTATCTCTCGGTCATTTGCAATTTTGAAGTCAATGGCGACATCGTTGTACGTCGTGCTCTTTAAAAGCTAAGCAATGTTGTGCATATAAATATTTGAATTGATGACCGAGAGTCATACTTTGATTTTGTTTACTTTTTTTTATGGAGGGGAATGCAATTAGACACCATAACTCGCCTGGGGTAGGCGAGCCATGTGTGGGACTCGTGCAATTCCATGCCCCAGTCTTTATAAAAACTGGTGCATGGAGGATACCCACTAAACCCCCCGCGCTCCTGCATCGCAGTCGGCAGTGTCCCTGGGCTGGGCATGAGCTGACTACCAGGAACACCCCAGGACGACCTGCCCAGGTACCCACCTCTTACAAGGCGGACCCCGCAACGGCCGAGCTGGTTTAGCTCTTGGTTTCGCACGATTTTTTTTAATCTAGATTTTTTTCTAGTATAACTTTGACTTAGGGCAAGGGTTGATAAGACTTCTGATGATGAAAGTAATAAAAGTCACCTTTCATTAATCTTGTGGTATATAATAACTTTAAACCCGCTATCAGGTCTTGGCTTCAATTCCCGGACTAGACAAAGTAATCCTGATTTGACAAAGGTGATAATTCGACAAGTTGCAAATTATTGTAATGCTGACTTTATTTCAGGAGTTATTTACTTCACAATGCCGCTGAATAACGTATGCTGTTGTATAACACATGTGGCCATCAAGATGAATAAGCTCCAGTAGAATAACTGTGTAACCTTTGACCTGCGTCACGGAACACGTTATTCGGCAACAGTAATCCCACATTGTACAGGTCTCGCTTCACTAAACCGGTTCAAAAGAACACTAGGCAACATTCAGGTCTAGAAAATCTAGGCAGTCTAGTGAAAGTGGTCTATGACATTAAGGGGTGAACGACCGCGCGTTACTTTGCACTGAGCCTGTATATTATGATTTCACTTGTATTAGTAAATAGCAATGTTTATTTTGCATATTTACATTGACTTAAATTCTAACATTCCAAGGCATTATGTACGAACAAATAAAATATAAGTGCAAAATAACAGCACTTTACTGAATGCATAATCATGTCAAAACAATATAATAAATCCTTCGATAAATTATAAATGCGAAAGTAACTCTGGTCCTTTATTTATTTATTTATTTATACTTTATTGTATTTACACGGTAAATTTATATCTAAACTACTATTAAGTTAGTAAAGAAATAGACTAGACCTAGCAGAAATAGAGTTTTGTTTGTGTATTTTTTAAGAAGCAAACAAAAATAACGATCGTCCATCACAATTATACTTCAATTACAAACTATAGCGTTTCTTGGCCAAAAATTGAAAAACATATTGATTTTGCTTTTATAAGACTCGTTTATTTGAGAAAAAAACTAATAATTAATATTACGGACGGGAATTAAAATTAGGAAGAAAATGTGATATTTCATCATCGTATTAATGAATTAAATAAAATATGAGTAGGGGAAAATCTGTATTTACGAATAAAACTCAAAGACATCATATTTCCGTTTAGAAAACAACCACGGAATTCCATTTTCCACAAACAGCCTTTTACGTCATCCTCGTAGGTCACTCACTTATTCAAATATCATCAAAGATCAGAAAAAAGTCATTAAAGCAGCAATTACAATACTTTATTGCTACTTGTCAACGATAGATATTATTTAAAATACATATTTGATTCGTAAATTTTCTGGTGAAAGACATGTTGAGAGTGTTGGACCCATTAAAGATCATTTAACTTATTTATTGGTAGATTTTTATCAGTAAATTATGTTGTTGGAAATAATAATTTGACGGACGGTACCGTTTGCTGCAATAGATGCTCATCGTAATATAGTAAATCTTTCAATCGAATGAGCCGTTCGTCAAAGCAGTAACCTTCACCTAAGCTCACCTTACAGAAGACCTCGAGTAGCTATGTTCCTGTTGGCGAGTAAGGTCTCCAGTTAACTGCCTCCGTGGCACAGTGGATAGAGCGTTGGGCTCTAAAACTTTGTGTGAATACTCCAGTTTGGTTAGGACATTGCAGGCTTGAATCACCTGAAAGTCTGAAAATAATGATGATTCCGTGATTCGGAAGGTACGTTAAGCCGTTGGTCCTACGCCTGATCTCTTCGGTCGTGTCAGACTGCTGTCTCACCGTGTTATGAGAGTGAGCGAATAGGGAGTGCACCTGTGCTTGCGCACTCACTTGTGCACTATTTTCTGCGTAATTGGCTGATCGTAAAAGATTGGCCGCCGTAGTCGAAAACTCGGCTAAGATGACATCAAGGTCTCCAGAGATCGATTGAAGACATCATAGTATTGGCAGCGAAATGAACTTTTTTTACAGCCAAAGTTATGTTTCCCTTCAAATTACAGGATAGGTGACCCACGAGTGATGCCTTTGGTTTTACAATTAAGCGTCTATAAGCGGCCGACGGTAACGTTCAAGCGTGCCGTACGTAAGCTTAGAGCGACTTAAATTTTCTTATTCCCGCTGTAATAATCGTTAAAAAATATAGTCACGTTATGTACGAGTATACCTTCAACGTCATGTCACTAGTTTCAGTGCAATCTTTAGACCTTTATCCGGTAAAAACATGCTTGTTAAAAAGTTTTATCTTGACTTTATTTGTTTACCTCTTGTTTTCAGAATGAAATCCAAATATTCAGTCTATTACTTAAGCACCAAAGGCGTCCCACTTAATCGCTATCGACCCTGCGTGGGAGGAAATCGGTTCGAGATAGAACTTGGTATTTATTGGAATCGTTTAGAAAAGGGCAGCCAGAATTTACCTTGAATCCGAGTTGTGCTATCTCCGCAAATCAGAGATATTTCGGATGAATTTATGCAGCCGAAGCCGAATACTACCACAAAGTAAATCAGGGCAGAGATTCCACTCAGAACAAAACTCAGTTTCTCGCACGCACACTGACACGTGAAAGATGATATAAGTAAAAATGACGTAGATACGAGTGAAAAGGACAAATGGAAGAAAATAACATTTTGCGACAACCCCGAATAAATTAAAAACAGGGTAAGAAGAAGACAAGTTGTCGTCTCAATAACTGGCATTTTCGAGCAGTTTAAAAAAAGACAAACTTTAGTCGCAACACGTGTTGTCCAAATTAATTTATGTGAAACAGGAAATACCTATAACCAACTTGCTAAAGAGTTCAAAACATTGTTAATGACATACCATTACAAAATATGAGCTCTTACAGTGACTTTAGTGAGTCTGTCAAGTAAAGGTAATTCGATGAGGACGAGCGGGTATTTTTTTTTGTGATTATTTTTTATTTTGTGGCGCTGCCTTGAGTAAATGGGCTCTCTTCTTCACTCATTCAATTTATTCGAGAAGAAACCTGAGTTATTCTTTTGCCAACTGTGGGTGCCCATTTATTAGAAGGCAATATGGTTATACCTAAACGCATGCCGGTTATGTGGATTTGTGAGCTTTATAAGACCTACATTTCATTCTGGGTAGTGTCAAATATCCACTTATTGGTCATTTTTTACATTGACCAAAACGTCTACTATGCGCAAATATTGAAACCAAACTTCACAGCTTTGGATTTTATTGCTCTTTACTCTTTGGGGATGCTCTCGACATCTATTCAGTTGTAACTCAAATTATTTATTATTTAAAAATAATAACTTTACTAGATAGCTTCATACTACCTTTGGAATGCTATGTGAGAGAAAAGACAGTCGATCTAGCACATAACTTACATAAGTTTTTATTTTCCTTCCAGTTCTTTGTGATAAATAAATAACGCGTCTACTATAAATACGCCAAGTCAAATCTTCAAAGAAGCGTCGCAAAAGCACTAGATTAACACGATAATACAGAAAAATATATAATCTCGGAGGCGAAAAGACATTCTTTTTCCACTCCAGTGATATTTTAGGTAAGTCAAAGGATCACCGCGTTTCAAAAGGTCTCATTTCAATATTATTACACGCAATGATAATATTAAATCTCACATGTTCATTGTGACCGTATGAATGGGTCACCCAATCGTGGATTCATACGTAGTGAATAAATAGCCTCTTAAGGCGGCCCGTACACAGTCAATTTAGATCGCGATCCGCGATCAAAATCCACGATCACAGATTGATGGATTGCGCTACAACATTACACGTTCAATCTTGATTTCGTCAGTCCGTGTTATGAGATGATGACAGAGACACAAGCTGACGCCTGGATACGATCCGATCAAGATTTCAAAATATCTAGATATTTTGTGATCCTACGTCTCAATCCGTCAATCACAATCCGGATCGCGATCATTGATTTTGATCGCGGATCGCGTTCTAAATTGACTGTGTACGGCCTTAATCCTTCTAGCCCCAGAAAACCAGACACAATAGAAAATCTATTGTTAAGCGGCACGCGAGTGCCGGTTCGGCTTTGAGTGGTTAAGCGATTATTAAGACTTTTTATGAGCACATGTAGTGCACATTTTATGAGTGTATGATATAAATAATGCTGTATAATTATGTAAGATAATTCATCTGTTAGATAACTAGTGTTCTGAAGTCAAGCGAGCAAGAATGACACCTGAAGGGCCGTTCAATTACCACAGTGTGAAGGGGCAACCGGTGGAGTTTATTGGGTAGTGGGATGCTTTGTTCGTGAGTCTCAGACACGACACCGCAGCGCAGGTTTCACTAGCCTGCGAAAACGCAGTGATCACTACCGCTCATGTTCACCTACAAAAAGGTTCTAAAGGAACGGAATATTGCGGAGGAGGGAGGTGGGTCTTCAGCACTCTTACTTATCAATACTCGTACGTAGGTTCTTTTTGATTATATTTGCGGTCTTGGTTTAGTAAACAAACTTCAATATAATTAAGACAACGTTGTAACGCAGCCTCGTTGGGTCCCTAATGAAATATGGGCTTCGTTAATTGATTAAGATACTAAGAATGTTTCAACGCTCTACCATTGTAGAGTTTACAGAAAATTTGAACCTTTACTTCAATTTGATTTCTTTTACATATTATTAGGGATTTACCAAAGCTATATATTTATAATGGTATACAGGGTGTTCGGAAGAACGTTGAACATACGATAATGGGGGGTAGTTGGGGTGGTCTGTTAACTAACTAGCTCAAAAGATTTCACCTAGGTCTCAAGATTTTTTTTTAGTTATTTTTTTTATAAATTTCCATAATTTTTCGGTTTTGTACCTTTAAACCCGTCTAACTTTTTTTTTAATGACCAGATCCAAATATTTTTTTCATTATTGGAATCTTAGTGATTGGTAGGTCCCTTTAAATAAAAAGTTGTAAATTGCACATTGCTCGAAACAAAGTTATGGGCCCTCAAACATAGAATAAGAGTTGAAACAAATTTTGAAACTCAACTTCGCGTAGCATTTAAAAAATAAATAAAAGGGATGGATGACTTCTGATTTGTTAAAAACATCTCCAAAGTGTCAGCTTTATAACGATATATCGTTTGTTTTGATATCTTTTTTGTAACCAAAATTATTCGATGTTTTCTACCCAGGCGGACCATTTCGACGAAAATCTACTTATGTGAAAACTTAAATGTTTTGCGAAATTTGTCAATGCAAAGGTCAAAATAACAAATTAGTGGGATAGTGACATAAAGAATGTAGATTTTTCTCACTCTTGCACACATAAAGGCTATCTTTTCTCTCTTTCACTCTGTGTGGAATGCGCGGCGAGTGACGCTTTCCAAGAAGGTAATAATACTAATATTTCACTCTAGTACACTTACATCGTATCTTCCCTCTCTTTCGCTTTCGGAACAGGCGACTCAGTGTAAGTGTCAGAACTCTTAGTCGAGACTTAACTGTCCAAGAAGGTAATAATAATAATGTTTCAGTCTAGTACACTTACATCGTATCTTCCCTCTCTTTCGCTTTCGGAACAGGCGACTCAGTGTAAGTGTCAGAACTCTTAGTCGAGACTTAACTGTCTCTGCGATCATATGTACCCTTTGTGCCTACTCTTGTTACAGTTATCTTCGTTCTTGATAAATTCTACGCGCTTCACGCGCATTGGAGTTAGCTCTTCCGCATATTCCTCATTGGTAAATGAAGTCATTTTACCGATTAACAAACGTAACAGAAATAACAAAACTTAACAAAACAACTGATAACAAATAATACAAAACGAAGATAACTGTAACAAGAGTAGGCACAAAGGGCACGTATGATCGCAGAGGCAGTTAAGTCTCGACTAAGAATTCTGTCCTCTTTGGTTCTGTCACTTAAACTCGGTCGCCTGTTCCGAAAGCGAAAGAGAGGAAAGATACGATGTAAGTGTACTAGAGTGAAACATTAGTATTATTATTACCTTCTTGGGAAGCGTCACTCGCCGCGCATTCCACACAGAGTGAAAGAGAGAAAAGATAGCCTTTATGTGTGCAAGAGTGAGAAAAAATCTACATTCTTTATGTCACTATCCTACTCATTTGTTATTTTGACCTTTGCATTGATAAATTTCGCAAAACATTTAAGTTTCCACGTATGTAGATTTTCGTCGAAATGGTCCGCCTGGGTAGAAAACATCGAATAATTTTGGTTACAATAAAGATATCAAAACAAACGACATATCGTTAGAAAGCTCACACTTTGGAGATGTTTTTAAAAAATCAGAAGTCATCCATCCCTTTTATTTATTTTTTAAATGCTACGCGAAGTTGAGATTCAAAATTTGTTTCAACTCTTATTTTATGTTTGAGGGCCCATAACTTTGTTTCTAGCAATGTGCAATTTACAACTTTTTATTTAAAGGGACCTACAAATCACTAAGATTCCAATAATGAAAAAATTATTTGGAGTTGGTCATTAAAAAAAAAGTTAGACGGGTTTAAAGGTACAAAACCGAAAAATTATGGAAATTTATAAAAAAAATAATTTAAAAAAAATTTTGAGACCTAGGTGAAATCTTTTGAGCTAGTTAGTTAACAGACCACCCCAACTACCCCCCATTATCGTATGTTCAACGTTCTTCCGAACACCCTGTATAGCCTTCCGCACGCGGTTTCACCCGCGCGTAATTTATTATTTTAAATATCCCCTTCCCCCCACATTTCCAGGATCAAAAGTATCCTATGTCACCCGGGGATAGTGTAGCTTTCCAACAGTGAAAGAATTATTCAAATCGGTTCAGTCGTTTCGGAGCCTATTCAGTACAAGAAACACACAATCAAATCTTTCATTTTTATAATATTAGTATAGATGAGACGATGCGCTTACGGTATTATAGTAATTCAAGAAGACTTGAGATTTGAGATATATTTTCTACTTGAAATGGCCGACACGCAAACTGCTTGATCGTAAGGACCCGCTTCAGGTAATTGAAAACCCGCTAAGAGACACTTCACTGAGAAACATCTCTATTTAGTTCTTTTGATCCAGGAATTCATTTCAAGTATATTATTTATTTATTATTTTATCAAAATTTCATATTAGCTGGTATTAGCCAATTGTTTTAAAGCATCCCTTCACAGGTTGATTATTTAAATCTCGGTCTATGGATTTATTTACTTAATGGGCTATGGAGAACAGTGGTAGTCGCTGCAAGGAGATAACTGGACTTGCAAAAAAATGATCTTGGGACTAATTTTATTCGGGACAAAACCATTCAAAAAATAAAGACAAAGAAAAAAAACGTTATTTTCATAAACCCAAAAACACACAATGTATTAAGGAAAGTTCATACCAAGTTACCAACAAAGACGACTTATTATACCAATATTAAACAAGACCTCACAATGTAACTTACTCTAATATGGGAATAACCCTAAACGCTGAAAACTTCTGTTTACACGAAGTTAATTAAGTTCAGATATTACAGTCAGTAGAAACCCAAGGGTCCGAGCTCACTGGGGTATCAAAGATTAACGTTTTAAGGTTCTATTGAAGGTAAATTGACCTTTTATCATGGGAATACTGTAATCGTTACGATTATGGGTAACTGTCTTCACCATGCATGCTATTTAAAAGTTTGGTTAAGCGATTTACTAAACGAAGACTAATAAGTCAATTAGGACATAAAAAAATATTTAATTCCTTTTGATATTTTTTATTTCCCTAGGAAGTGGATAGATAATGGAGTGCTTTCCTACTACTGTTGCCGTCGTATCGATTATAATCGATTTTTCGATATTATAGATACCTAGATTTATCTAGATTATATCTGAACTTGCTATCGATACTAGAGATTATATCTATTGTATTGTTTACAGATTATGCAAATAAAATCGATTTTATTCTGACAAATCGAAATCGATTAATCTATTATGAATAGATTAATGTGATGCCGGTTGCAATATTCATGATTATGCAATATTATTTCCTACAATAGTATTCATTTTCACTTTTCAGGAACAATTTATTCAAGTAAGCGAAATACTTTACTTCATAAATGCTCGTTCGTAATTCAGACAATAATCCAGGTGATTCAGAGATGTAACATGCTTAATTTAATTAAGTTAATGAAGTATACGAGGCATTTTAATAATTAATAGCGTCTGCAAAGCCTCAGGCTATTTGGTACGTTTCACAAGAGAATTGTGGCAATGTGAACGAACTCTACAGTAAGAGTAGGCACAATTTCCGCCAGTTAACGTCGTAACGCAGGCGTGTACTAAAAAAAAAAAAAAAAAAAAAAAAAAAAAAAAAAAAAAAAAAAAAAAGGCGTGTACTAAGCTACTTTGACGAATACTGCTCTAATATTGTAAATAGCAATGGGTTTGTTATTATTTATTTATTTATTTAAACTTTATTGCACAACAATGGTACAAAATGGCGGACTTAACGTCATAAGGCATTCTCTACCAGTCAACCATTGGGCGTGACTGAAAGGAGCGATTAGTGCGGTAATTTAAAAGGAGATATACCTATATAACCTAAGCAGAAATGGCAATATTATTAATTGATTAATTAACGTCTCATGGACCAGTGGTTTAGGTAACAAGGCCAAGGTTCTATTACCGGGTCAGGGAAAAGTGTGGGATTTGAGGAACACAGTTTTTTGTGATAGCCAATCCGCATTTGGTGGCGATAACAATTATCTACACATATTATGCTATAGACTAGTCAACTCGGCGGTATAAAAACTAAACTATAACTAATGTAATTGTCGAAAGTTGCACTTAATGTTCCATGGATATGACGCATACATCGTTTAATGCAAAGTCATGGATTTACGATGGACTGCGCTGCGAATAAATGACAATACCCAATACTCGGTCAAAAACTGAAATCTTATTTTATATTCGTAAATAGAAATGCCTAAAAATATACCTGGATATTAAGTAAAGCTTCTAGGTTCTATAAACACCATTCGAACCGAACGCTAAAAAAAGAATTTGATTATAGTACGAGTAATTGTAACCGTAATTAGTTTCGCGGCGCTTCAGCTTCAAACGTGTAATTTTACTTCAAACATTGGCTAGCTTTCTAAAACATCTTATTATAGTAAAGTTGAAACCATTCTGTTGTCTTTTCCTTTTGGAACATTATCACTTCATCAGTCTTAAATACTAACTAACTCTAGCTCTCTCTCGTAACTTCCTACACTGTTTCAGCAGCATCCGTGAATCACAATCCATCATATCCAAAGTAACCACAAACTTTATCACTGAATGAATAATTAATTAGATTTTTATGAAACCAAAGGATGCGTGAGTAATATTTTCATTATTACGCAACGCTGTGCTTTAGTTATACTTATAAGTTATGAATGGGCGAAGCCTCCGAGGTCATCGGCCTTTTGACGTGCGGCCATTGCGAAAGATGGCGGCCGCGCGGGAAAACCAACGGAGCACTTTATTCCGATTGCTTCTCAGCTATTTTTTACAACGGCTGCGGTTTCTTTTCGTTTTGTTCATTGCGAGTCGGTGGTCGTGTCTAGTTCCATTTAATCAGTTTCGTTGCGTCCAGGAAACGGAATTTCTCAGGCTATTGATTAACTTTGAAAACCTGCAAACAGCAGGTAATGAAAAGATTGAAAGGTAGTAAAATAATCATAATATGTATTCAAAAGAAGATTATAGTAGGTAAGTATTTATTTACCTATAATGAATGTAACACTCTTTTTGAAACATATAACTAGAAAGATTAGTGTACAATTAGAAAATTGTACGCCAAAACCATGCATTTGAAGATTTTCTACTTTCTTTGTTCATGACTCAAGTAAATATTGGCCGTTATTTTTACAGCATACCTACCTACTAGCAAAAGCGAAATGGTATAACAAAGGCCGAAAGACCCACTAAAACCTTTTTGCTTAGCCGCCTCTACGCCAAGCTATAGGCACGGTGACTCATTTTATCTCTCCACTCGTAGATACCTAAGTAATACTTTTAAAAATCGCTACTGCATCGTGAAATGTAGAACGCTTCTTTAGGCATTCCCGATAGTAATGAAGAAAGAATTCCCAGAATACTAGTAAAATTCGTGGAAAATAATGTCAAATTCAGAGAAAGAAGTTTTTAGTTAAACTTTGGTTAGGACATTGCAGGCTTGAATCACCTGAATGTCTGAAAAGAATAATGATTCCGTGCTTCGGAAGGCACGTAAAGCCGTTGGTCCTGCGCCTGATCTCTCTTCGGTCGTGTCAGACTGCTGTCCCACCGTGTTATGGGAGTGGCGGAATAGGGAGTGCACCTGTGCTTGCGCATTCACTTGTGCACTATAATATATCCTGCGTAGTTGGCTGATCGTAAAAGATTGGCCGCCGTAGCCGAAAACTCGGCTAGGAGGATTATTAGGGTATGGAGACGGCTACACACAAAAATAAAGTATTATGAAATAAGCACTGAGGCGACGATCGTGATATTCAAGTGTCTAATTGCCTGCAAGTGTTTTATAGAATTAAACACCATTGGGCATTGAAATGCAGAATCCACCGACCTTTGCTATCTATGGCCTTCATAGGCAACGCAAGGGGTTTGTGTAGGCGGCGGAATACACAAATAATGCGACGAAAATACACTGTTTAGTTTCATAAACGCCCTCTCGTGACGTCTTTCTATCCTATTACTGAACGCCCACCGCGCTATATAGGACTGCATTCCTCCACATAAATACTATTTACTATTACACTCTTTGATTAGATCAAATATTAAACTCATCTTAGATTTATAGAAATTGAACTTCTCGGTAATAGTCGACTTCTTAACAAGTACACTGAATCAGTCTTGTTTCATAAAATGTCGGCTATTGTTGCCTGAAGAAGTTTTTTAAGTTAGTGGTAATGCCACTTAGATCTAAATCTGGTTTACAGATCTGACTTTTTACAGTCTAGCTGGCACCATCCCCCGCAGATGAGAACTGCCGCCGTGAAAGCTGTTACTGTTTTCCAGAAATATTAATCTTATTCTTTACGTCAACTTCATGACAGCCCTTAGCTGCAAGGTAATATAACAGAGAACTGTTTATGACAGGACTTTCGTCAAATATAAACAAATATCGTAAAAAAGAGCCTCACCGGTCCGTATATAACAATCATCTTATATATTTTGTCTTTAAAATAATCGAAAGAATAGCTTCATCACTTGTGTCATGGCCTGGGTCACAGAATCAACGAGTACTATGAACATAGGCTACATTATTGTACACGTTGAATAAATTCAGGTTATCAGCACAAAAATGGATGGGAATTGAAAACAAACACCGAATGGTTTCCTTCCAGTATGCAAAAAATCTACTGCAAGTATCCAAATCAAAAACAAAGACTAAGCTAAATCCTCAGTCTTTAAATTCTGTTTTTGCACTTAATTTACAATAAAATTTATCTCTTGTAATTTCTGTAACACAAAAGAAAGGTCAAGCCAAAAGTACAGTTCCTTTAACAAAATTTCAGTGGGTGAACGTCGCCCACCTGACAACGACTTATTCCATTGGACCCATCGCTCAATGTGAAATGTGTATGTAAGCTCCTCTTATTTATGCGCAGTTGAATATGACTATTCTGGGAATAGCCTATTTTGGGAAAAGGTTATTTATTTATACTTAACTAAAATATATTTGAAAAAAGGTGGACAAAGCGTTTGTTTTTGTGACAACTTACACAAATAAAATTATAGAAGATGATTGGGTACTCTCGACCCGGTTTTGATCCATTTACCGTCTAACTGGGACACGGGAATCACGCAATGCCAGTGGAGGGTGGAGGCACATTCTATTTCCCCATAACGAGCAAACAACGACACATGTAAAGTGATCCAAATATTCACAACCGTGCAGGTACTGCGCATAGGATATGACAACTATTACATTTTATTAGGTATCTTTATATCCGCCCATATTGTGCTGAATTCCGACGCCATAGATAAGGCTAGCTGAGCGTAATATCACACAATATGGCGGCCGTCTGTTTTGCCGCGCAAATGTGCGCTACACACGCAGTTTCGCGTTTGACCGGATGTTGGGGGAAATAACGAAAATTAAAGTACAGGTACCGGCAAACTTGTTGAACATCGGTCTACGGAGAGGGGGAAGTTCGCGCATGTGCACTTGCGTTTGACCAATAGCGCGCGCGAATCTCCCGAACGTGAAATCCCCACCTGATATTCAAGAAGTTTGCCGGTACCTGTATAATAATTATCGGCCTAATGTCCCAAATAATAATAATGATGCACATACTAGATCAACAACCTCCCCCAGTCTAGCTCGACTAGGAGTATAAATGGTAGCTTATGTTATGTAGGTATTATTATGTATTCGATGGTGTTATTATGTATTAGGTTTAAACTGTATTTTGGTAAAGTTTCGTCTAAATCCGTTCAGTTGTTGCGTAAAAGCGTAACAAACATTCACATAAGTTTCACATTTATAATATTAACTCAATTAGTCAGATACATTACAATCACGTCAAACATCCGCGACTTCAACGTGATCTAATTCCAGTAGTTAACTCCACATATTGTACGCTCCAAGTTCGTATAGAAGTCGTAAAGACTCAAACATTTAAACGTGAAATTTCAGCGCTAATAGCATTATGTTAACTGTTATATACCTAGCTTCTAAAACTTCCCAGCCGCAAACTTGCAGAGTCGCGGTAAAGTAACTTTTGTACAAACATATTCAAATTCGAGCCTTATCGTTTTACTGGTTGTAATTAAATACTTTCAGTTTAAATGGTTTTTTTTTATAGTAGCTCAGTACATTGGCTCCACTTAGCCTGATGGTAAGCAAAAGGGGAACCCAAATTACCACGACAACGGACGCGACACCGTGGCGTTCTATCCGTTGGCATCGCAGTACTGGCTCACAAGGTGCTTCTTCACGCTTCGTTTAAAGGAACTCATGTCATAGGAAGGGGGAAATACATGAGCCGGCAGAGAGTTCCACTTCTTTATAGTTCGACAAAGAAAGGAATCATCGAACTTTTTTGTACGCGATGGAATACTTTCCACGGTAAAGCGATGACAACGCTGGCTAGAGCGAGTGGTTCTAAGCCGGAACGGAGAGGGAGGTATAAGGGAAAAGATGTTGATGATGGTGTTCCACCAGCTGAGTTTCTGTATATATGCAATCAACCTACTACGGAAGATAGAATTATGTGAGTGCGCCACCTATAAACTACCTACATCAAAAGATAAATAGTTACAAAAGGCTTTGAGTAAAGTATGCACTGAAATCTAAAAAAAGCCTATTTTTTATGTCAGAGGCGGCAAACGAGACAGTCGGTCGCCTGATGGTAAGCAATCACCGCTGCCTCTGAACATCTGCAACACCAGAGGGACCAGACGAAACACAACAGTAGTCACTATTATTTCACGCTGGTGTTATGTGAGAGGGTGGTACAAAAGGCTTTGAGTAGATTATCACTGAAATCTAAAAAAGCCTATGCTGGGTTTGTTTATGTGACACCTAATTCACTTAAGTCGTTACTCTTAATCGTCGTAGGAGTCTACAGTATGTCAACATAATATAGCGATATTTTTCCGATAAATACCTATTTTAATTTATTGTACAGGATATTATTGGACTTCTGTGCAAATACTAAAATTCACGGAAATAGTAATGTAGTCTGTCTAAGCCTTTGTCAAGAATTTAGTTTCTCTAAGAAACACGAAATAGATAGGTACATAATCTTCTAAGAAATATTAAACGCGTAATCCGTACCGTGACAAATAAAAGTAATACTTCACTCGATCCAGAGATTAGAGGCTCTAATTCCAATTATATGTAGTTAGAAATAAGATAAAAAGGTTTCCTTTCTAAGTGCTATTACAGCGAATTGGGATCATAATCAGCATCAAATCTCCGTCAGAAATTAGTGAATGGGAGCGCGATAATAATTTGAGGCAGGCCAAAGCCCGAGCTTGTATGATATTCGCGAGATTGTCGTGGCTAATATACACGGTGCTAGGAGTTAGCATGAGACATTTTCTAATTCTATCATCTTTTTTTAAAACCTTTCAAAAGATACTTTTTTTATGTCAGAGGCGGCAAACGAGCCAGCGGGTCGCCTGATGGTAAGCAATCACCGCCGCCCATGGACATCTGCAACACTAGAGGGATCGCTGATGCGTTACCGGCCTTTTAAGGGGGGGTGTGGGCCTCCGGCACTCTCACAAACCAGACTAAACACAATAGTAGTCAGTCACTATTATTTTACGCTGGTGTAAGACTGCATTTATGTAAGTTATCAGACAGATAAATTATCACGAACTTATTTTACAGTGGTAACATTAGTCCTTAGATTTCAAGAAAACGCCAGATCAAATTAGACTTGATTGTTTAGATCTCTGGCTTATTTAATAAAAGTAGTTGTATGTAGTGCGAATAAAGCAGCAATTCTAAATTGCAGTCAAACAATGGGAGAAAGTCTCAATAACAATAATTAATCATTGTTAATGCCTACGTTAAAAGTGATAAGACTTCATAAAATGATCCTTTACGTGTCTCTCTTGACAGTGCTTTGTGCAATAAATAGTGTCTATTAATCATCATCTCATCTCTACTTTAGAGAAGCTAATACAAACTAGTTACCACTCAAATCACTTAAATGAATCTGAAATGAAAATTTAGATGGCTGACAAACTTTTTGCAATAGAATAATCAGCAGACTCAAAACGCTGCTCAAACGTTTACAAACTTCTGTAATATCGTAATTGGACATAAAACGTTCTCTTCAAATCCAATTTCGTTCCAATAATTTAGCTAGTACTAATAACACGGCAAGGTTGAACCGTTATGGCACATTACGCTGGATTGCTCGTAACTGACCTGCAGGGACGTGACGAGAAATCTAAGACCATACTTTCTTATTGATATCATATCCTACGTTTAGTATGAGCGGGTTAAAAGCTTTCCCATTTCAGTGGAGTGGAATGAACGAACCTACTCAAAAGTACGAACATAATTTAAATGGTACCTAAATCTTTCATGATTTGTTTTCGTACAAAGATCATATTGATGGGTTCTCGAACTATATTTAAAGCATCTATCAAGTATTATATCCTCCCTTTCGTTCAATAAAGTTGCCTTTTGTAGCACTAATTGTGTCTTGAAGCATGCATAGTGACGCGACACACCACTATCATCTCATGTCTGTCGACATAATACTAGTATAGTATCTTAATTTAGCTAGGTAACTCAATACCTTATATCATTTCGGTATCTATTTTCTTTCGAAAAAGGCTGAATTTCCAAAAGGCAAAAACCCTTTTTCTTCTTAAAGAAACACCGAATAAAATATTAAGTTTTTTAGGTAATTGTTGATATATCATTCAAACAGTCACTACAAAAGTTTTGCAAGTGCCTGTATCGATTATTTAACGTGGAAGCGAAAGCACATTTGCGAGTTCTTTTAATATTATTTGGTCCTCGAAAAAACTTATCTATAGTAAATAACACAAATCCTTAAAAATACTTCTAAATAAAAGGCAATCTGATCGGGCAGTGATATTTATACCTTTTCTGGTTTCTCTAATAAAAGGGGAAATCGAGATGAAATCCAAAGTTTTACAGCACAAGTACTGATCTCGCGGTATGAGAATTAAATAGACAATCTAAAATTCGGCAAATCCGTTCATTCGACGGCTCAGTGAGTTTAAAAGGCGGTAAATTGACTAAATTGATCAGTGAGTAGGGTTGCCGTAGTCGTATGAAACGACTATTAAACGATAACATCTGCGCTTTTAGGAGTTTTCTTACTTGATCGACCATCCTACTCAATAGGAAAAATTATATCAGTTAAGCAATGTCCCCTGCACATGAAAGGATATTATCGAGAAAGTTGTCTATAATTAATAATATTACAAAGAGGAAAGATTTGATTTTTTGTTTGTTTGTATTGAATAGGCACCGAAACTACGGAACCGATTTCAATAATTATTTCACTGTTGGAAAGCTACACTATACCCGTGTGACATAGGGTACTTTTGATCCCGGAAATGTTGGGGGAAAGGAGGGGGGGCGATATTTGAAAAAAGAAATTACGCGCGGGTAAAACCGCGGCCGGAAGGCTAGTGTATTTATATTTTTTTAAAAAGGCTAGGACTCGATTGTGTGTGACCAGCGATTTGGTGTGTGTTGAGAATGGATAAGAATAAAGAACTTTGACAATTTCAATGTCCTAATACTTTTGTTTTCGAATTTACGACCAGTTCGCTCCGCCCGTTCACCTGTTATCGTAGTTCCAGGAAAATTGGCTTTGAAAAAGGAAATTATAAAGTATATATCCAATTGAACAGAATATCTTTCTTGTACAGCAAACTTCTCAATTGCCCTGTCTCTACAGTCCTCTTACTAATAATAAACAAACAAGACGTCTGTTAGTAAGAAAAAGATAATATTTTCTCAATTTATTTATCGTTTCGACTTATGAATTTCTCCCAGGGTGGGAAATGTAATATTCTCTGAAATTGTGTTATGGCGATATGATATGAAATGAAATGAAATGAAATGAAATGAAATAAATGAAATGAAATAAATTTATTCTGCAAATAGATTTTTAAAAAAATACTTTTACACGTCAATCTTTTTTTTTTCCCTACCAGCACTTCGACGTCAATGGCCTGTTGAGGAAAGATGAAGATATGGTAGGCATGATGCGAGTGGTATACGCCTAGGTATCTAGCCAGACGGCTCGAATCAATCTATCTCGTCTGGAGGTAAGCCTTACAAATATGTTGTTAAAGTGTTGTTATGTAAAGTTATTTTTGGTTTCTAAAATATCTTAATGAAGTATCTAATTTCGATAGTTTAAAAAGATATAGCCTAAATCTCAATGTTCGACGAAACTTGTTCTTCTTCAGTACGCAGACAGGCCACTGTGGAATATGGACCTCATGGAAACTGTGTTTCTTACCCAGGAAGCGTCGATATTCAAGCCTTTAGCAAAACCAATTCAGTTAACATCAAAAAGTCTCAATTGGAATTCATGCAATGACAGGACATAAAGCTAAAAAGTGGTCGTAGGAATTTTGACAGATTAACACATCACTATTCCGAAACACCAGAGTTGTCATGGAGAGTGAAGGAACAGGAACAGTGCACCTCTGCTTGCGCGCTCAATTATTGTTTACTTTGATAGTAAGTAAGTAATAATTTATTGTCAAAACTGTGTACTGTGTGTGTGATAGCGTAGTTGGTTGATAGTAAAGATTGACCACCGTAACCGAAGCTCTGAGGACACCGCAATGACCACTTACTAGATAGCCTCTCACATAACACCAGCGTAAAATAATAGTGACTGGTCTGGTTTGTGAGAGTGCCGGAGGCCCACACCCCCCATACAACCATAGGCCGGCAACGTATTAGCGATCCCTCTGGTGTTGTAGATGTCCATGGCCGGCGGTGATTGCTTACCATCAGGCAACCCGCTAGCTCGTTTGCAGCCTCTGACATAAAAAAACGTCCTTCATGCTTGTGTCTGCGCACTGAAGTGAATTTAGAAATACCAAATGGCGGAACCTTTGTACCAGAGGGTAAAATGAAAAAAAGTAGGAGTTTTAATTGTGTCCATGTATTGGTTGTTTGTTGATTGCGTGTCAGCCGGGCATCGGGCGGCAATCGATGCCTCGGTTCAAGGCTGCGTCATTGTTTCCCGGCTATTCCGGTACCCTGGTATATCTATATCGATCTATCTACGAATATAAAAACGGAAGCTGACTAACTGGCCACCACTCAAGGTACAGTCCAAAGTTCGGTTGAAGGAATTTATCAATTTTAAAAAGCCTATCATGATCACAAATGTATGATATGTACACTTATAAAGGTTTGGATATAATATGTGGGACTGGAACATTGAATTTGTCACAGGTTAAAATAGGGTTTAAAGGATTTTCTGGATAAGTCTGGACTTTCTGGCGTGTATTTTTAGATTAGGCTGAATTTTTAATGTTTCTCCATTGTAATTAGGACATCTGAGGTTTTATGGTTTACGCAATATTTTTAATAATGCTGTGTCCACGTTTTTGAGTAATGATCTAGTTTTAAGCACATAATTGTTTTCTTTTCTACACAATTTTGATTGTTACTTGTAGTGTAACATGCCAATTTTTTTTTTATATCTGCAATCGGCTATTTAGAATATTTAGCCAAAATCAGATCAGATGTTTTCAGGGATTACATGGGTTGGATGCAGTTCCATTAAATGACACCTTATAAGTTTGTAGGGACTAAATCTATGTATGTCCAGTATTTGACATCTTTTTAGGCGAGTCATATCTTCCTGTCGGGTTAGTAGTAGTCTTGGCCAAATCATTTGTGTGTTTATTGAGTCTTTCCTTATATTTCTTGCTCATTTTACAGGCTTCTTCCTTTACAGTCAGTGCCTCTAGGTATTCATGTATTTCCGTGTTTCTCACGAACCAGGGTGCACTTGAAATAGTGTATGCCAAAATAAATTAATTAATTAAAATACGAAAAAAAACTATCGTGCCATTGCTAAAACGATGTAGTCCGTTTAGTTCTACCGCTCAGTCCTACTAGTAGGAATAAACGGAGAAAATAATCCTTTTAGTCCTACTATCTGCTGTGTGAAATTTAATCGAACAAAACGTACAAAAAAGTTCTTTTAGTACTACTAAATTTAAAGCAAACTTCAATAGGACTAAACGGATAGTACTAGCAGTACTAAACGGACAATAATAATAGGACTAAATGGATACTAAAGATCACAAATACATGTGTGCAAATTCTGGAAAACAAATGAATATCGGGGAAACAAATGAATGTCGGGAAAACAAATGAATGTCGTTAAAACATTGTTTATTGATCTGAAGTTAAAAAAACAGGTGCACGCGATTTTTGACCTTATCGACATTTACCAAAATAACGGATTTTAATGAACCAGCAAAGATAGTCAACAAGCGTTTGCGAAAAAGCAACAAAATTTTGAATGTCGATAAGGTTGAAATTCGCTTGGACCTGTTTTTTTACTTCAAATCGATAAAAAAAATTACGACATTCATTTGTTTTAACGACATTCATTTGTTTTCCCGACATTCATTTGTTTTCCAGAATTTGCACACATGTATTTCTGCCGTCTATAAACTAAAAGGCCGCTAAATGACAAAAACTACTTTTGAGTTATTGAGCAAATAAGCGGCAAAATTTTCAAATCGATGCTACTCCTTAATAAAAGTATTTACAAATGTGTGTCATACACCAAAAGAAAGGTCTTTTTGTCAACTTTCACATGAAATTTGTTGATTTAAACAATTGGTAATATTCTTTAAACTAAACACATATTTTCCCCTCAATTTTGTAAACTTTTAAAAATAACTTAAGGTGTACAAAATTAAATGGCGGCTAAAAGGTTTTAACTGCTTTATAGTTGTGAATTTTTCGAAAACAGCCACATTTACATAACTATAAAGCAGTTATATTGATCTTATTCATAGCAATAAAGCGGCTAACTACACATAGCCGCCTTTTAGCCAAGTTTATGTGGCTTAACTGCTTTACTTTTATTTATTAATAACTTTTATTACAGTTGTGCATAGCTAAAAAGCGGTAAATTATCAAACCCTTTCATATAACTGCTATTTAGGCTAGCAAAATCATCATTATTTTTTTACAAAACCTTCAAAGTAGACGCTACCACTACTAAGTCAAATTTATAAAGTACGAGTATTCTTCCTATGAACACCAACCTAAAGAGCAAGCGGGATTTTGAAGTGGTTTCAGCACGTTAGACCACATATTCACGCTAAGGCAGCTGGTGATACAGAAAAACAGCGAGTTTAACCGACCTCTTTACCTTGCATTCTAAGACTACAAAAAAGCGTTCGACTGGGTAGAACACTGAGTTGTCTTTGATTCACTACAGCGTTGCGGTGTTGACTAAGGTTTTTTCAACAAATCCTGGGCCTAAGACCGTACTCGCGTGCGGTAACCACATCTGGTCCACTCGGTGTTGACGATTGCGCTACACCAGGCGCACACGACTCATCCTCGTTCCCGCTCTCCTTTTGGGCCAACACCCCTTTAGATACATCTACCTGCTGAAAAACCTATACCAGTCAGCGACTATGTCTGTCCAAGTCCAAGGTAGTACTACAACTATCCCTATTAAAAGTGGCGTACGCCAATGTAATATCACCAAAGCTTTGCTAATGCACTCGAAGACGTCTTCAAACTTTGAACTGGAAATATAAAGGTATAAATGTGGACCGAGTTTGAGTCACCTCCGTTTTGCGGATGACATCGTGATCCTCGCACAGTCATCTGAGCAGGTTAAGAATATGCTTAGCGACCTAAGCCAAGCTTTACTACGCGTAGGGCTGAAAATGAACCCCGAAAAGACGAAGTAAATAGGCTTGAGTGGCCCGATGGCGCATTTGGTAGTGACCCTGCCTTATGCGCCAGTTGTCGTGGGTTTGAATCCCACCCAGGACAAAGACTTATGTGATGAACATTTGTGTTTGTTCTGTGTCTGGATGTTTATTTGTATTTAAGTATATATTTCTGATACCCATAACACAAGTGCTTACGCTACTTACTTTGGGGTCAGATCAATGTATGTGATGTTGTCCAATATTTAAAAAAGTTATTCTTCTTCCTTAATATTAAAGAAAATCATAACACAACATGAATCAGTATACTCTTTCATTAACACCTTAAAATTTGTGGTCTTTCGAATTAATACTTGAATGTTGACCATCAGAAATTTCAGAATTAACTTGGTTTTGTTTCGTGTTACATAAACCACTTATAAGTTATTAATTTATTATTATATCAGTTACGGTAAGTTAAGTAAGTAAATAATTTAAAAGAAATACACCAAATCACACCATTCAGAAGCACATTCCTTAGCTACTGCCCCAATAAGGCCGTTCAATTAGGTCTGTCGTTAATAAGCTGTGAAATAATGTATTAATCACGGGTATTAATTCGAGCAAACATACCGTACTTCAACGTAAATAATGGACCTCAAAAATATCTACATCTAACATAAATAAGTAAATTAACTTTGTTAAGGTACCTACCTAATTTATATTTAAAAATACGTCTTATCTGACTGAGGAACGAATAGTTATTTATGTGGCTGTTGCATAATGAGGGTCATTAAAATACGAATGTGGTTTTATGAAACGAACGAAGTGAGTTTCATAAAAGGATCACATGAGTATTTTAATGCCTAATTATGTACAGTCACATACATAACTTTATCTTCATTCATAATGATAATATGTCTATTTTATAGTCAGGATCGATGAGCAAACGCCCTAGTTACCAACATAATCTGTATGTAAAAGTTAGTACTGTCATAATGACTGACGTTTGTAGTTTTTAAAATCCATAAACAATCTAGACTCTAGTTGATTTCGATTCTCAAATCGATTGTTATAATTTCAGCATCGAATTAAATGTATAGGAATGGAACATAAAATTACTAATCGACTAATTCGATAATTGAAAAAACCTATTAATTTTTACTTTTTAAGAAGACGTTCGAAATTTGAACGTAAGGTATCGGTTACCGATACTAAAATGTAAACATTAAGATACAGCAACAGATACTCATATCTAAATATAGGGCGTTTGCTCATCGATCCTGGCTATAAAATAGACATATTAGGGTATGGATGTAGATAAATAATATATTGTTCGACTGCATTCAGTTTTCAATTCATAGTGGCTAGCTCATAGAAAAATTTTACGGCTAGCTTGACTCAAGAACATAAGCCGCCTGCTTGTCGATCTCGCTCGATACTATTTTGCAGTAAACAAAAAGAAATCCAATTATAAGCTATAAATTTTTTTTAATAACTTCGTTAATTAAATAAAATACGTACCTTGGAAACCTTCCCGCCATGTCGAGTGACGATTTTAGCGGGAAACGCGACACCAGCGAACTTCCTCATCCGTGTATAGTTTATTTTTCTCTAAACAGCCGCACCCCGCCAGCCTAGCGTGCCCGTTATAAGGGGTGCGGGGGCTTGTGAGTTTGCCGCTTTTTAGCGATGTACTGCTATTTAACGGCTTTTTTGTTAAGCAAAGCTTTGTAAAAATTATGTATTTTACTTTGCGTACTGACTAACATGGATTTTTATACTAGTTTATTTATTGTAAAAGTAGAAACAATGCAAAGCTTAAAGGCCGCTAAATGATTCTAACTGCCTTTTAGTTATTTAAGAGAGCTTTGCCGCTTTTTATTCATTTAAGCAAGGTTCTTTATACTTGAACCTTACCAAGCTAGAAAGCCGCTAAAAATACTTTGCTGCCTTTTAGCTTCTTGCAAAATTAGAACTGTTTTTTAGTTAAGCATTGATAGTAAAATTGTTCAGACGATCCAAACGTTAAAGTAATTTAGCTACCTTCTAATCTAGTAAAGCTGTTTTGCCACCTTTAAGCGATGTAAAATATATTATTTCTGTATTTAGCTGCTTTTTAAAAAAAAATATCTTGGAAACGGTGAAAGATAGAATAACCGTTCCTAGATAGATCGATAGAGAATTTTTTTTTAAATATAGTGGTATTAAAAAGTGAAAAATGGTCAAATGTCATTTAGCGGCCTTTTTTCTTATAGACGGCAGATTTGTGATCTTTAGTATCCATTTAGTCCTATTATTATTGTCTGTTTAGTACTAGTACTATCCGTTTAGTCCTATTGAAGTTTGCTTTAAATTTAGTAGTACTAAAAGAACTTTTTTGTACGTTTTGTTCGATTAAATTTGACACAGCAGATAGTAGGACTAAAAGGATTATTTTCTCCGTTTATTCCTACTAGTAGGACTGAGCGGTATAACTAAACGGACTACATCGCTAAAACAAAAAATGGGAAAGTAAATTAGCATTCGATTCGTACAAATAGTTCCTTACAGTAGACGCTTAGTTATTTAATCCTTATTCATTGATAACAAACCTGAGCTATATTTAAACATTACGAACTTATAATACCTATGTCACCCGGAAGCTGAACGTAAAACAAAGAAATAAGCACCAGAGTATCGATTCATTGGCAAGGTTTCCGTTCCACCATGTCCAAATTAATCTGACGTATGTAGATCGTAAAAACTTACGAGTATTTAAAACTAACGAAGTACCTATTTACTGTAAAAGTTCCAAAATCAATACTAATAAGTATTAAAAATGCGAAAGTATCTCGATTTTTCTTTACAGATATTCATTTAAGAGAAATACCTATAGTAAAGAAAGACTTTAACTAGGGAAAGAACATAGGCTTAGACTGCTATTATCCCGGACAATTCCCAAAGGGTAACCTAATGTAAGTGTTTTGTTCGTCCTTCTTTCACGTCGCTACAAAGCCACCAATCAACGTGCGGTATTTTTCGTATGTCGATATAGTTTAGAAGGTGGATAGGACATAGGCTACTTTTCATCACATCTCCGCGGGATAAGGTTGTAAGTCCAAGCGGACAAAGCCGCAGGCGGAAGGCATACTCTCCTATAAAATTCTAAATCAAACATCAACATACACTGGCCAGCAATTAGATAGTTTGTCGATGTACCGCGTCCGTAAATACGTAATAGCCAAATTACGAACAGGCACGTACTCGCAGTCAATAAACGCCGGAGGCCTTGAAGCGGGCCTCACCGTACTACGGGCCTCATCATGACGCATGCGCGGAAATATAAATGACACGCGAAGCGCACGAGACGCGAAGAGCGCGAGGGGTTCCGTATACGAGTAACAACGCACAACTGGCAACCGGGTTTGTTGGAATTTGGAATTTTAAAATTAGAACAAGATTTTTTTTAGATTGAGCTACTACGTCAGTCAGTCAGTACATAATATTTCTATGTTTTTTTATAATATTATTTACTAGCCGCAAACCCGGCTTTTCTCACCGGATGGTGGTGTAACCTAAAAATAAATTGATTTTTTGAAAGTATCTGTAAGTCAAAACTTAGACTGATAATTCTCTTTCTCTTTTCATAATCGTTACCCCAATGCTGAGGATCGTGACTCCGATTGTTTCTGCCAATGGTCTACCTCCATCCCTGCCGGTCGATCGCCTGATGTAAAGCGTCGCAAGCCGGTGTCTCTAGCTGTTCAGAGATTTTGATCCTGATAATATTTTTTACAAAAGATGATCTGTAGAATTAAATCTGAAAACACGCATATAGAATAGATTTTTTCGCGTTTACCCCTATCTCGGAGATGACGGAAAACATCGTGAAGAAACTTGCACAGTTTTTCTAGTTCCCCTGTTAGTTACGAAGGTCAGATGGCAGTCACTGCTATGTAATAACTAAACTTGCACTACTAACAATATGTGTTTACCTACATAATTCATTATTTTATGTTCTCCACATAGTATACAATAATTGTTGTTTCACTCACTAGTATTTTTTCCAATGGTTTTTCAATGCAAATATTGAATCACCAACAGCAAAGATTTTAAACTACGAGTAATTTTTATACAAGGTCAGTCGACTGACACCCACAGATGAGTAAAGAGCTACTACGAGCTTTCCATTGAAGTACTCTTTACAAAAGTTTATAACTTCTGTGTTTACGCGATATTTACAAACAAAAACTTTTCAATGATTTTTTAGCTCAGTACTATTTATACTCCCACAGTTTAAACGTCTACCCACCGGCCCCTAAAAATGGCACAATAAATTAACTGATGACCGATAAGTGTTCGCGAGAGCAGCAAGTTTCACGATAACAGATCTATAACGTTTTGTTATGTAAACCGATGTGTTTACATTCTTCACGTCTAGATATTATGTCTAGTGCTAATCCCGTAGGAGAGCCCAGCTGGCGAGACGGTGGATGACAGATTCGGAAATCTATATTTAGGAGGCCTTTTTTAACTACGCTTAAATTGTACTGTTGTCGGTGGCACTCGTTTCTGTTTATGCGGCTTCAGTTGTAGTACTAATTTCACGATTTGTTAAGTTTTCACCACTACGAAAACCAATTTACTTACGAACTCCGTTACTGTCTTATTAGTTTTAGAGCTAACAGTAGCTATCAACGGATTTTTTACATCTTCAGCAGATAGTGAAGTTTCAAGTTTTTAGAAGAACCGAAATGACGTTACCGATCCTTTATTTAGTAGGATCTCTTTTGAAATTGCAACTTATAAAAATAACTAATTTCAATAATGTACAGTAGCTGTAACTGTTTTGTAGTTCGTGGTCAAAAAATAAAGTCTTGAACAGTACCAACAAATTCTCTAATATGAACTGTTAAATTTATTTGATAGTACTATGTACTTCTTGAGTCGCTAGTAGTTAAACTTAAATAATTTATACTTTATTCAACGCTCACGTGGCCTGGTAGCATTACATCTTACTAGACACTTCACAAGGATGTAACGCTTTTTGATGATGTAATGTAATACAATTGGACGGAATTCGGAATTCTTTCTTTGTTTTTGTTCGACAAACAGGAAGGAAAAATAAGATCAGCACTTTGCCGTAAGCAAGCTTGCTGTATCACCATGATATACATCATTTCTTTCGATGTGTGTCATCTGATGCAAATGAACTTTTTCTGTCGTTTAACTAAAAGGATGTTCTATTACTACGACTCACTTACTAATATTACGGAGTCACGACTGCTTTTCTGCCACTTCCTTCATACGAAGGTTTATTTTACTTCTTTACAGGATTATTTGTAAATATTCTCATATGGAAGGCATGCGATATATCAGCATCACTCCCAAATTTGTTAATAGCAAAGCAAATCTTATCACGAATATTTGGACCCATGGCATGATCAATTCATACCTATCGCGATAATGAGCGAATGTATTTTGACAATCAATCAAGTAACTTCTCATTTGCGTCGTACAGGTACCGGCAAACTTGTTGAGCATCGGTCAACGGAGAGGGGGAAAGTTCGCGCATGTGCACTTGCGCGTGACCAATAGCGCGCGCGAATCTTCTGAACGCCCGTGTGCGCTATTGATCAGAGGTATGCTTCTGACCAAAAGCGCGCAGGCGCGATTGCCAAAATTCTTGTTCTGCGCAATCTCCACCCGATATTCAAGTTGTTTGCCGGTACCTGTACCTTAACAGATTGATCAGTGTACTCGAACAAGCAACAATCCGAAGGCAAATTTCCAACATTGCGAAAAGGGGTTGTTTCCTCAGAATCTCTAATTTATAGCCCGGGCTTTCCCGAACCCGATATTAGACATACTCCGCGAGCTGTTGGCGCCCCCTGGCGGAAACACGATATTATTTAGTTTCGGAAATTGTCTCGCGTAGTGATGGCCGGAATGATATTATCGAAAGTGTGTGAGTGATAGATTGGAAAGGATTCGTGGGATTTTATTTCCAGATAATAATATTCAATTCATTTTGATGGGTCTATATTTCCTTTGTGTTTAGGGCTGTGATTTTCTGAAAGTTCAATTGAGTCAAAAAGTACGAGTAGTTTACTCGGTTTGATTGTAATTTGTAACATTATTTTGAAAGTTAAGTATAAAAATTATGTTGTTAAACAGAATTTATAATATAATTAACTGATGACCGATAGAACAAATTTTGTTTAAGTTTTCTCATTTTCATATCATTCAATTAACGAATAATTTTAAACATTCGAATAGTCATTCCATGGTAAGCCAGCACATCACTAGTCGAGCGGTGTACAAGCAAATGAGCAGTGAAGATAAGAAAACAGAGGCGCCACTGAGCAGGCGTTAATTTAAAGCTCTGACATGTTCTTGTAAGCAACGACGATTACCCATTTTAAGGTAGAAAGTACTTTTACCGAGTTTTAGTATATAATAATTCTTAAAGAACTTGCTCCTCTGCGGAAAATGTTTCATACGTGTTCTTATCTTTATGTAAAACTAGATTTTTTAGAACTTAAGCACTAGGTTTTTACGAGTATAACATCAGCTATTTGACAGTTACTAGCAGCTAGCAAAGATTAACAGCAGTAATGCTACTCCAAGTTCCTTCTTCAGAATCCGTTTTGTGGATGAGTAAGACAGAGAAAACTACAAAATAAACCAGAGGTTAGTCATGCTTCCGTTAGTCATTGAACCCCAACGCAAGTTTCAAGAATGACAGACCAATACTAGCTTCGTCTGTATCAGTGGCACCTAGTCCAAGTAAGAAGAACAAACGGGGCACTCCTAGTCTAAGGAAAATGAATCCCTATACGCTCGTGGTGGCAATGGCATGTCATACTACTGTTAGTAAAACAGGCCATCGCCTCGTCTAGCCTCGTAGCTGCGACGCCTCGGCAAAGCGGCAACACAAGCGGCACTCCCTAATTCTAGGCTCTCAACCATTCTACTCTAGTGCGTGGCATATCGAGCTACTGTCTTTTTTTTTTTTTATACTAGGTCAGTTGGCAGACAGGCACGCAGCCCACCTGATGGTAAGCGGTCACTGCGGCCTATTCCATTGAGGGACGCGTCACCTGGAAGCGTCCCTCAATGTGCTGCCAGACTGTAGTCTCATCTGATCTTCGAGCCTCTGATTTCCAGTGTACTGGCTCCCACATTAATATTGCCGGAACACAGCCAGAGCTGTTATGGCGGCAGATTTCACCTGTGGGGGTGGTAGCTAGCCAGTCGGACTCTGAAAAAGCCCTACCACCAACCAGACCCAAGGCGGGAATCGAACCCACGACCTCCGTGTTTTTATACCCGAGCGGCTTAGCCACTGTTCCACGGAGGCGGTCAAAACTGTCTGTGGACCAGGCCGCCACAAAGCGCCTCAGCAGCAATATGAGGCAATTGAACTATTGATACCCAAACAGTCTACAGTCAGTACCTACACATCGTACCACGGTCAGTAAAGTCGGCGCCTCACTACCTATCACCGGTGCCTCAGCCGAGCAACACACGTGGTACTCGGACTATCACTGCTAAATCCGTCCAGGCTCACGCTCGTGCGTAGCAGAAAAAATGTTTTACTGCGGTGACGTCGTCGGGACAAAGATTCGGAGGGCGCAGATACGTAACTTGGTTTAATTCGACGGCCTATCATCTAGTTGGGTGTCTCATAAGACTCGAATTGAGAATAGCTTAAATACTCTCAAAATATGAGGTTTTGTGATCTTAGACGTTTTTATTTGTTGTGTGTTTGATTGTATTATTATACCTCACGGCATCCGTTAATGCAAACTCGTCTATTTAGTACTAATTCGTCTTTCACAAAGATTTCTCACAGGAGTATACCTACCCAGTATGCCACAGAAATTGCTAATTTACTTAGAAATATATTACTCTGTTAATTTCAAAAGTATAACATTTAATATCGACTGTAATTTTTTTTTACCTGTCTGAAACTGAAAACCCTGTCTGCTTTTAAAGGAACTGAAAACTTCCACACTAGTTTTTTTGTTAAATGCGAAATAAAGAGGAATAAGTAAAGCACTCCATTAAAATTACCAGGAGAGTCGTTTTATTTACGATTTAATGTCCGGCGACCCTCGCAGTCCTTAGGCTCAAAGATAGGTTAACCCTTCTGTAGTGGGAGACTTGAATAATTTAACTTCGAATCATGTATATAATCAGAAACGCCTCCGCGGCGGAACAAAAGTATACGACCACGACAAAGTTTTGAGAGCCGGTTTTTTTTTAATATTGCCTTTGGACTTACTTAGAAGACAAAAGACAAGTCAACATTGCATGATGAACCGTGCTGTGACACCAAAGCGTCATATCCATTATCATCGCCTTACCTTTATCGAAGGGAATATGTTAGCACCTAGTGTTGCCTCCACCTTGACCTTGCCTTTGCGACTCTCTAAGTGGAATCAAAACCGCCAAGGTATATGCCAAGGTCTAGAACCTTAAGTTAACGTGTAACATCGACATTCTTAGTACAATGTCGCACGAGAATAACTTATGTCTAGGGTCAAACGTCAAATTGTTTAAATGGTGTAAAACTGTACTTACCTTTATCTTTTACATGAAATAACGTAACAATGGAACGGGTGTTATAAATATTTTTGGCCTCTCGTATCATAGAAGAAGCTAAAGGAAACGCATATAATACTTGAATGGGCGTCTTGTTTTTTAAGTGCCAAACGATGTCACCAATATTCAATAAGGACGAACTATGTATAATTGTATATGTATGTTACCACTTATGTTTAAGCTATTAAGGGCTTTCCATGACACGAAATATCACAGTATTCTGAAAATTCTTGACAATGTTATAGACATTTCAATGTGACATTTATGAGGCTTAATCTCTAAACTTCGGCGGCCCCATTTCATCTTAATATTTTGCATTATTTGGGCGAAGAGAGTAATCGCCCATGGGCCCCCAAGTTCCTCTCTTAGAAATGAGTTCAAGTAATTCCACGACCTTTATACACATATTTTGAAGATCACAGAATTCATCAGTAATGCTTGCTTTTTACCGATAACAAAACTATGACAGACTTAATGAGGCTTATAAATAAGTTTTCATTACACATCATGGCCGCTAATAAAGTTTTATCCAACGCACCTACTGTGCTCACGGTGTTTACCTCATAGTCTATGGCGGGTCATTGGCCGGGGCCGCTTCGCGGGCTAAACAGCGCAGTGTAAACCTTTTTACTTGATAGATACACTGCGTAATTAATAGCCGAATGTACGTACCTTTGCGAGTACCTTCTAAACAGCTAGAATGTACACTTCAATCAAGTATGGATCGAATAGTTTTTAAAGGCGGGAGGGGGTGTCAAATTGTCATCAAACTGTAGAGGCTCGAGCCCATATTTTCATAAAATGCAAGTGATGGTCTAAAATCAAAGTAGGCATTTGGGACCGCGGTCCCGGTCCCAAAAGCCCGATTCTGCAATAGACGCAAACCGTGCCTTCCTTTTATTCGGTACTAAAATCGTATAGGTATTGTATTAGCGCAAGATCCTAAAAAAAAAATATATATAACAAAATTGTTGTGATTAAGCTACTCTAGATATTGTATTTAGTCCATATACTCATTTTGTCTGTGTTTCAAAACAAAGACCAGACCTTGGAAAAGGATAAAGGGTGTCTTTTTATTATCTCGGAATAAAGCCTACTCATGGAATTAACAGAAGAGATTTTGTTCCTCATCTTGCACGTCGCAATAGAGCAATGGATCGACACGGTGTACATAGTTTGGGAGTTGAAGTGTGATAAGCTATTTATCCCAAAAATCCCCTCTCGGTAACGGGAGGGGTGTAGCCGCGCCCCCTACGTAGGGGGCCCCGCGCGGAGAGGTTTTCCGGGACATAACTAGGTAGATTCCGGGATTCCTCTCCACTAATGCGGATGGGAGAGCCGCTGTGGTTTTAGTTAGTAGGCCCGCCAGGTTCGAATCCTGGGGGAGAGCCCAACACTACCTTCCGAACCCCCGTCGGAAGGTGTGCTTTAGGGTACCGTGCAACTCGCGGTGAGGGCCGGTACGCGTCTTCATCAGAAACGACTGGAAAAGGCGGCATTTCCACAGCGTAACAAAAAAAAAAAAATATCCCAAAAATACCTATTACATACACACAAAGAACGCAGAGTCCACGCGGGCGAAATTCTGGGTGGACGGCTATACCTTTTCGTATTTCTGGTTTAAGATATAAGTGAGTAAGCTTTTTACGAAAATAAACATTCAAATAAATCATATTAGATGTCATATCGTCGTAGAATATGTTTTGGTTTACGATCGGCAATTCGCACTTGGTAAACATGGTCATTAAAAGAGTTACTCATCATTGTACGAAATGACTCCAATCATAGAGGCCTTTGCCCGGCAGTGGAACGAGAATAGATTTAATTTACATTTAATTAAGAAATAAGTATTAGTCTATTAGAAAACATCTTATACATTAAGCATATGCTAAAGTAAGTAGAATTGTGTTATGGGTATCAAAACCAACAATGTTACCACAAATCGTCCCTCGCACCACTAACTGGCGTAACTGACATTTTTGTCAAAACTGACTTAAATACATGACCTTATTTAAAACTCATTTTCCAACGGATTCCACTAATCGTTATATCTCTATCTATCGCCGTTGTAAAGATAGAGCTGCCTGCACCGTTGACGTATCTGCTTGGATAAAAAAAAAACGCATGACTAACTGGCGTAAATGCTTATACGACTGTTAGTAAAATCCATTTTAGTGGCGTATGGTAAAAATATATCACTAAACGTCGTATAATGACATTTAGTGATACATTTTTAGGGATACTATCTACAACTGCCGTCATTTAAGCGTTTGATTTTTATAAAATAGTGACTTTAACTTAAAATAAGGTTTTAGTATGTGAATTATAACATTCGGCGTCAAAAAATCGCCTCTTAAAATTCTTCTTTAAAAATTCTTAAACCTTATGTAGAGGATATTATGTTCACAATTCTATTTAACATTTTGTTTATTGTTATTACATTTACAATTTATGTGGCTTAAAATTAACTAAAAATCTAGTGGCATCCCCCTTTCTTCTGAACACCGCTTCCATACCGGCCTCATGGTCCTCACTAGTTTCAAAAACTCTTCTTAGGGGATAAGCTCCCATTCTTCAATCACCGCATCTTGGAGCTACTGAAGAGTCGAAGGAGCGGGATCTCGAGATCGGACCTTCCGTTTAAGATGATCCCGGACGTGCTCCATCGGATTCTGGTCCCAACTTCTTGCTAGCCACTGCTTAACAGAGATTTGGGACCTAGAATGTCGCCCACGATCGCTGCAGTGTAAGCGCGAGCGTTATCGTGCATTAATGTGAGCCCCTCGTCAAAAGAATCGGCAAAGGGGATAACATGCACTTCCAGACCAGGAGAGATTTTGACGGCAACCGACATGCCACCCCAGAACATGCAGGATCCGCCCCCTATATTCCACCGTCTCCTGGATGCAGGCTTGGGCGAACCGTTCAACCTGCCTTCGATGTACTCTTCTGCGTTGGTCGTTGTAGACAACACGCACTCTTGTCTCGTCTGAGAAGAGCACAGCTCCCCAATGCTCAAGGTTCCAGTCGAAGTGGTCACGAGCAAAATGAATGCGGGCTCGCCGCGGCACTGCATTCATTTTTAGACCCGTAGCAGTTCTGTGGGCCGCTATCTTCTTCTCCTTCAGTCTTCTTCTAACCGTAGAGAAGATAGATTCTGCGACCTGCCTGGAGATGCTGTTACAATTCCAAAGCATTGGCGAAACGATTTTTTAAAGAGTTAACGATCGTCTCTTTCCGAAGTGCAGCGACGTCTACCGGACCCATGTCTTCGGATGTAGCCACTGGTCTCTACAAAATGCTGGTACGCTCTTCGAACCAAAAACGGCTCAAGTTCAGTTACCGGGCGACATCACACTGCCGCATCCCTGATTGCAGTAGTGCAATCACTTGGGTGGCTTCGTCAGCTGTGGTATCCATCTTCGAGGTGTTTTTTCTTCTGTCAAAATCTGTGCGAGTGTCCTCTTTAACGGTTGAATAGCGAATGACCCATTGTGATTTTACCTCCCAAAACACTATACACATGATGGCGTAAGTGTCAATTTTCAAAACTAAATACAAAAACAAAGTTATCACAGAGTGGCGTAACTGTTTAATATGCAAATAAAAAAATAAATACATATAATATGTTACTGGACCATGTACTGTATGCAAACTGATGCTCTTCTCTTTGTATATATATAATAAACTTGTATGTAAGACGCGCCTAGCATTTTCTACAGCTCAAGATATCAAGTTCTAAACCGAAAATAGGTTGCCCTGTACAATTTGCCTTTTGCTAGTTACGCCAGTTAGTGGTGCGAGGGACGAAATGTATGCTTAAATAGATGTTACCAACCAGGCTCAGAACAAACACAAATGTTAGCTAACTTAACACAAACAAAGGCTCTAGTTTACCTAATTGAATTCGAAACAGATTCAGCATTATGCTCTAAAGTCTCAGACCCAACGTAGGCCTTAGAGACATTCACTCGCCAAGACATTCACCCGCCTAAGACATTCGTCGGCCTAAGTTTTGGAAGCTATTTTGTCCGGCCACATCTATCTCGGATTGTAGTTTCGCCACTCGCTGTAAAGTGCGTAAAGTACAGATTGGTTAAGTAAAACGGCGCGTTTAATGCGAGTTTTGGTTAGGCGTCCCGCAGGGGACTAAACTCTCACCCAACTGTTTTACAAATGTCTATATGTACATTTGTCTGTCTGTATGTAGATTTGGTTCTTAAAGTAGGTAGTTTATTTGATTTCTACGGCAGCTTTGTGTTCTCGAAGAGTTTTGTTGCCGATTGCCGAGCTTAACAATAAGTGAAATTGTTGCGACTATTAAACTATGCTTAAACGATCTAATTTAGGGCGAAACATAAGAGAGGCCTTCGTTCAGCAGTGGACGGAGACGCGCTGTTGACTTGACTTGAATCGATCTATGAATATTCCTTCTATTACCTCAATCCAAGGGTTTGTCGATGTTTGTTGAAATCTACATTATTAATTTAGGTTGAGTACCTAAGGTTAGCCTTAACATTACTCTCGACATCGAAAAGTTGGACTAAGTAAGATGATAAGCGTCCAAAAATAAAGATATCGTTACACAGGCGAACTACCACTCATCTAAAAAGATTAAAACTATCTACTAACACTACTACAAAAATTGTTCTAATCCAGGCAAAATGATTGGTGATGTTTCTATATTTCACATAATACAATATTGTGTTGTTTGTCCAACTTTATTAGATTTAGGGAACTCATATTTATCAGAAGTAATGTAGAAAAATGTTATTGTCATTTTTATCATATTACTATGTTGTTTTGTTCTCTGCAATCCTTAAAACGGTCTGCGCGACTATTTAAAAATTTAGGTATGATTTTTTAAAATACCCAGCAGACCTTCATTAAATCATCGTGTTAATTGTATGATAAACTTAAGTAGGAAATAGTAATCAGTTAAAAAGATACCTTTAAAACATTTCAAACGTAGAAGATAATTTTCCGATTAAAACTTGGATGATAAACGAAAATCAGAAAAGTAAATAAGGACGCAAATCGCTTCAACATTAAATTGCTAATACATTCAAATCAGGACTTTGGCAATCAAAACCTCGACGCCATAATAGACCGTATCAAACTCGGCAGCGACACCGGTTAACAAGTAAAGTTCCCACCGATCGCCTAATTCTTCTTAAAGGCGCGGTAGAGCTGAGACTCGTCCAACCTGATTTCGGAACAATTCCGGCCCCATGGGCTTGTGTAGACGAGTCCATCTGTCTGACCCATTTAGTGATTAGCATTAGTCGAAAATTGTATCGATAAATATTCAAATAAGTAATGTTTTCGGCTCTATTCAAAGTTAATGACGTATTTCTGAAGACCTGTTTATTTGTTTTTGCATTGCATTAGAACCAAAAATAGATGTTTGTCAATCAACAATAAAATTATAATACAACTTGCTTTGAATCATTTACAAATTCCTCAAACACAACAAGCTCAAAAAGACTTGTGTGCAAAGCCGTTAAATTAAATATAAAAAAAGGTCGGCCATTTTGTTCCGTGGTTATGCTGAAATTGTGATGTGAGTCAATGAATGGATTCCACGTTACATGTTAAAGCGTGACTCGTTGTTTAACACTAAAAGACACGTTTCTGAAATAAATCAATTGACGAACCTGCATTCAAATTCGCCACGACTCGATCGAGCGAAATCAATTATATCGTGATTAGTAATACGTCCGAGTCATAACTAAAAAATCCATTATTATAAACAGGATACTATAAAAATTTATGAGAAGTTGGATCTAGAGATAATTCAAATGTTAGTGCGTATAATGATACAAGTGTCGGATGTTAAGGCTCAGTCATAATACGCACTCTACAAAGCGGGCGCAACTCACGAGTCAACATTGAATATTTTAGAATAAATGATTTCTTACTTTCAATAATGTTCATACTAAGACTGAAATAAAAAATATATATATTTCCAGACGTAGTTTTAGCTGCGCTCGCTTTTTAAGAGTGCATATACATTATGTATAATTACATATAAGAGGTATGTATGCGCCATTCGGGCTAGTCAATACAGAGAGTGAAAAACACCAAAGTCAAAGTATGTTCGGAACCAATTCAGAAGATAAACAAATTGATAATTTAAGATTAAAGTTTCAACTTTCTAGTCTCCCAATTGTTTAGCAGATAACTTTGTAAGAAAGAACAATATTTAACACGATTGTTTCATGTTATTAAATGTAGCAAATAATATTATTTCAAAGTTAATTATAAACGATAACAACAACTTTGGTATTGATTCTGATTCTTATTTATAAATTTCTTTTAATGGAATACAAAATTGTACAGAAGTGGTTTTTTTATTATTTATTGCTATTAATTTTCATGTTTAAAGTTTAGTGTAGAAAACATTCTGGCACTGTCTTAGAGGGCACTGTCGCAGATATCCAATTTTAGTCTACATTTGAAATATTACCAAATCGAAACCCATTTTCACAAAATGAGTTAAAATAATTATATTATGTATCAGAAGTTAAAAATTACTGTTGGATTAAAATAGCAAAATATGAGTAAAAGGGCTCAGTGTACACCGCGTCCCGGGCACGAAGGCTCAGGCCGGGTGGAATGTTAATGGTTGGTTGATGGTTTCACCGCACGTAGCGCCCGGCGGATACGCGAAGGTGTCACGTGCGACTCGCTAATGCGCACTCCACTCATGTGATAACATTTTTCTATAACATGTAGCTATTGTAAAAGGGCAAGATGAATAGACCTGTGGTAAACTTTTGGACTTTGCTACAAGTTCTTTTTTGTTGTTTTCATGTTAAAATTATTATAACTCGTGTAATTTTTTTTTAATTTATAATAAATAGATGCATGTATCTATATCGTTCTTATGGTTAAAATAACAAGCTATAAATGCTGTGACAGTGACTTTTTGAACAGCATTTTTATTTCATCATTCTTTTTAAAAAAGCAGTTTCATTGGTATACGTTAATGAATATACGTTATTTTTTTTTACTAACAATGATTAGCGAGACTGAAGTCAATATAAAAGTCTCAATCTCGTCGTATCGTCTCTTTTCTACATTACTCCGGATCTTAAGTTCACAATTTAGACACACCTCTATTATTTCAGAGCAAAACGCTGGAAAAATGAATTGTATATAGCTTACCCTTAATGCAAACTCAATGAAAAACAGGAAATAATAACGTAGCGAATCGGCTCCCCCAATTTGGCGTAGTAGTTTTTATAAATGTGGAATTTATAGTCAAAAACGATTTAATCTGTTCATCTTTTGTTTCATTCAAGTGGTTTTAGCGTGGGCGTGATGAAACTGGCCGGGGCACAAAGATCCTATTTGAAGCCAACTTTACGACTTGGAATGTAAGAGTAAAGATACCTTGTCATAAAATCATTCTTAGTAATCCTGGCGATTGAAAAAAGAGACTATGGAGTTCATATTATACATATTTTAACTCTATTACATATAAAAATATTAAAAGTGGTTTATACCCGTTGATGGTTCGAATTAAGGAGAACTGGCACTGGTTTTTTCCTACATGCGTACCTATACTAGCTGAGTGGTGACGGAAAAAGTCGTGAAAACAGTCGAATCCCCGTACAGCCATGATCCAATCGGTCTAGTTCCCAAGTAACCCTTAAGGTTACGGAGGACAGGTGGCAGTCGCTCCAATGTTAATAACTGACTGAACTAGCCAAGTCTTGGTGCAATTTAAGCGTACCCTATGCCTCTGGGTAGCTTCTTCTGTGAAGCATCCCAGATGGAGAGCCCCACATACCCCGTCCGTCCCCCGACAGCGGGTATGCAAAAGTTTGTCGGCCCATTACACCTTGGGTCGGCGGCATTTCCAGTGAGATACCAAAAAAAAATATATAAGCGTACCCTGACAAGTTCGAGTCAAAGCTATATGCCAAAGATAGATTAATCAATGCTTTGTGTACTGTGTGTTTGCATACATAACGATGCTTATTTCAACATCACATTCCCCACAGGTAGGTAAATGATCACAAATCTGAGCTACAGGTTTGTCCAATCCAGCAATGGAATCCATGTAGCTGAAATATCATTCTGATGCTTAAATGACAAAGGGAGCTGCCGGACTATTAACTTCTGAATTCAAACCTTTCTGCCCCTGGTTTAACACAATTATATTATGTAGTATGAAAACCGCTCTAAACGCATAATCTAAAATCTAAACATGTCCGATCTAATCTTGAGAATATTATTCATTCAAATAAATTATAACACGTTGTAAAATTGATAGAATTTTTTTATTAATTAATCACTAATTTAAATTTACGACTTGATTCCTTCGTTGGAGGTTTAGAACCAGGTGTGGGACATTATTTCCTAGAGTAATTATTAATCTGGGAGCCAGTACACTTGAAATCTAAGGCTCGAAGATCAGAGGTGTTAACAGTGTAGCAGCACATTCAGTAAAGCTTCCTAATTAAGTACCCCTCAATAGGTTAGGCCTCTGTGGCCGCATATCATCAGGTGAGCTGTCTGCGAACTGATATGACATAAAGAAAAAGAGTATGCGCCGGCGCAGCCTGGATTTTCTCCAGTAGGGGGTGCAAAGGGGTTTAGTAGGTATGGGTCTCAAGACCACATAAACTGTTAAAAAACAAGATGGTAAAAAGCATTTTCTTTTTAAAATCATGCAGATGTTAACAGTGGTTAAATGACGCGGAGGGTATAGATTTGACTCTCAATGTGTCGGGTGGTTACATTCCCTCTAATATGGTTGAGTGAAATTATGGCTGGCACATACGTCATACTTGTGCTGCAGGTGCCACCTTTGGTCACTGGTCTTCCAGGGCTCACGGATTTTTCTCGATTATAGTCTCATTCTTATACTTTATACTGTATGGCTTGGTATTCTAAAACTAATCAGTAATTGTAACAAACAAATTGTAAACAAACATGGCGATGAAAAAGAGTAACTGTCGAGTTTCTTGCCGGTTCTTCTCGGCAGATGACTGCATTCCGATACCGGTGGTAGAGTCACTCTGTAATGGACAATTCATAAATACTTGATACAAGTTTACATGAATAAAGAATATTTTGATTTTGATTTGATTTTGATCTTGGTCTAGCTGTTGGAAAGCTGTTTTGTCCGACCGACTAAACTCTGATTGTGCTCCAGTAATTATATGATATAAGTTTTAACGCATTGGCGAAGCCGAAACAATTATTCAATACAGTTGCTATAAGGTGACCGACGTGCCTGTTCGCCACCTAAAGCAGTTTATAACTAGACAAAATCACGTAGTAAATTCCCAACATTAAGAGAAGACAAAATTTAATAGCTCGTTAAGTATTTGTGCCCTAAAAATGTTTAAGTGTACTTACTTACTTAAAAAAAACCGTTAAAACTAATTTGCACGTCTAAGACTAAAGATTTACTTGAAAACTTCTTGAAAACTACATTATCGTAACGGTCAGTCTTGCATATTTTGACAGACTGACGGGATAATTAATTCGACTACGAGTATATATGTTTTTTCAATACATAGCTTTTTTTATTGAGGATTCAGGCGACTGGGACCAAATAAAACTGGGACCGCGGTCCCAGTTACCTGATAACATTTTTGAATCGGTCGACTGGGACCATATACCTAATTTCCTTTAATGTACAGTTAACAGAAAAATGAAGTTATAACTCAGGATTTTATTTTATTTAGTATTACGGTCAAGTATTTTTGAAGTGAAAACTTCTGACTACACTTTTTTTATGGGGAAAAAATGTTAAACTCGCGACAGATTAGTAAGATTGATTCGCCATGCTCGTCGAAGTTATAGGCGCCCAGAAACACCAAAGAGAAGTCACACGGAATATCTAATGGCGGAGTAGAATTTCATGGAAATAAAAGCGAGTAATGCAAAACTTCTATTTGAAGTACCAGGCGCCCATAAGTACCGAAGAGTAAGGAATATTTCATCCTAAAATGGCAGCGTGGTGAATAAAATTCATGTAAAATAAAAGCGAAGTGATGCAAAACTTCTATTTGAAGTACCAGGCGCCCATAAACACCAAAGAGTAGATCGAAAATTCGTAAGACGGATGGAGAGTAGACAGGCGGTGCGGCGTTGTGTCAGTATGGATTTGTCATAAAAGTGACATTCGGTTGCTAAGTAACATTGTTATGAGGAGATGATTGTCATTGCAAATAAATATTACACCACCAATGATATTATAATAAAAATTTATTCTAATAATATCATTGTACACCACGATATGTGCATCTTCTGACTTAATTATAAATATATAATAGGAGTAATGAGTACTTACTTTATGGTGTATAACTGATTAAGACTGATTTTTATATTATTGTTTTGAGGAGATTTCTGTTGAATGTTTACTTAGAATTACTAGTTAAGTAGGCATATGAGCCAACGTGATTTTTAAAACATAATTAAGACTGTTATACTGTTTAAGTAGGTAATACAAAAACTAACTTACCTTTGCAAAAATTAACTTTGTTTTATTTGTGACACCTTTTCTGCTAACTGTACTAAATCTTGTATTTCAACAATGGATTTGTGGTTAAAATTACGGGTGGTCCCACTCGCCTGACGAAATAAACAAATAAAAACTAATCAGGCAACTGGGACCGCGGTCCCAGTTATATAGTGGTCCCAGTCGCCTGAATCCTCCCTCGATTGACTAAAAGGTGAAAGTATTATGTTTAGGTATATACTTCTCTTTACTTCTAAGTATCGTTACTTTCATATCTGTTTCCTAGTAGTTGGCGTGACATTTTGAGAGACGCTGATCCTAGTTGTAGTTTGGTGTTCAAATATAAATAACAATTTTGTCTTTAAAAAAATATGAAAAATAAAATATTCAGTGGGCAGGCAGATCAAAACCTACTCTAAACCGCAATCTCACGTATGGTTAGTTTTATTCCATTTTTTTTATCACGAATGAGACGCTCAAACTTATTATGGTCTGCCTGACGGTAAGCTACCGACGCCAATAGATACTTGTAACAACAGAGGCATCACTCGACGAAAAACCTTTTCACGCCCTTCTTGAATATCCCTATGCTGATATTTTGACTAAACTGTGGAACCAGTTTTCTGCAGCGGTATTTCCGGATCGATATGACATGGAAATCTTCAAGAAACGAGCATATCTCTTTCTTTAAGGCCGGCAACGTACATGTGACCCCTCTGGCGTTGCGGGTATTTATGGGCGCGGCGGTGATTGCTTACCATCAGGAGACCCGCTTGCTCTTTGCCTCCCTCTTACATAAAAAAAAAACAACGGCAGTTAATTTTAATAGGGAAACTCAACAGTCTGAACCGAAGACATATGCTTACTCAACTCTCGAAAATCGCTATTTACTCCCATATCTCTGGCCTTGTCTCTATCGAGGTCATGTAACTAAAAGCAAAACAATTTAAACCATTAATTTCGTCGATATGAGCCCATGTGCGCCCGCGCACTCCGCGCAGCCCTACGCAAACAGCGCTGAATGGAAGTGTGCCACGGCGTCCTTGGCCGAACTATATTATTACGCATTAGAATCGAGTCTATTTGTCTCCCTCGTAGCCCCTCGTGGCCCTTTACAGGCCATTTTAATGCAGTATCGAGCTGGGACGTGTTCATTTATTTATTATGCGTACTTAATGATTGAGGCGAAATGTAGCGTTCCTTTGGATTAATGGTATTTGACACGATAAGGAACTCTATCATATATAGACTGTTATACCAGACAGTAATGACCCAGTCCTATGCATCAGGGGTTGGTTTGAATCCTGATGAACATTTGTGTGTGCCCTGTGACAGGACGTTTATTTGTATTTAAGTAACCCACAACACAAGTGGTCAAGTTACTTACCTTTGGATCAGATCAATTATCATGTATGTAATGTCGTCAAATATTCATTCATTTCGTTTTACTAGTTCAGTAACCATGACCCAATTGACCTAGTTTTGTTTCAAACATGTAATAACGAACTAGGAATAAAATAAATTCAAATCGGGATTAATTTATTAGTTTTCATTGAAATGAAAAGCGTAAATTATCACAAAAAACCAACGATTCTACGTTTACGTTCTAATTAAACGTGTTTTCACTTCAATTTTTATTACAAATGTACATAATTAAATTAATTGGTAGTCTTAAATAACTAAAAAGAAAAATAAGGTTATTTAAAATATTTTATTTTGTGTTAAAATTTAGGTCGTCCGTATTAACGCATTAGGAAGTCTTTATCCCACCAAAAACATTCTGTAAAAAACTAGCCAAGTCTCGATGGAGCTGCTTGTTTATCTCTAAAAAGTAATGAAATCTAGACATAGTCGTGCCAAGTCTAAGGATCCTTACTGCGATTTCTTTATTATTATAGTTAATGTTGTGTGACTTGGCCGTTGAAGGGCCAGACGGCCAAACGGACCTGCAACTCAACTTCGAAGGGCCAAAAGAGACACTAGCGTCCAAATTTTTTGGTTTTTTTTTTTTTGAAATATGTAAACAATGATTGGTGCAATGGAGTAATGGAGCACCTGGTTTTGTACCCTTGTGTACCCTTCAACGGCCAAGTCACACAACATTAACTATAATAATAAAGAAATCGCAGTAAGGATCCTTAGACTTGGCACGACTATGTCTAGATTTCATTACTTTTTAGAGATAAACAAGCAGCTCCATCGAGACTTGGCTAGTTTTTTACAGAATGTTTTTGGTGGGATTTCACTTCTTTTTGTAGGAACGTGGTGGGAAATTTATTTTGTATCTATTTGGAATGAGACGTTTCCCGTAAGAATTTAAAAGCCAATGCCCTATTCCAGGTAATAAACTATACATGTGCCAAATTTCATTTGAATCCGTTCAGCCGTTTCAAAATGGTTATTCCCGCGGGAATGAGATGTTTCCCGTGAGATTTTTTTAGCCTATGTCCTGTTCCACGTTATAAACTATACCTGTGCCAAATCTGGATAAGATTGATAAGGTACTACTATCCCCATCCCCCCCACCTCCCCCTCCCATTAATACCCCCATCCCCCCACCCATTCCCATCCCCCTTCCAACCCCTTCTCATCTCCTTTCCCCCCTCCCATCTCCCTTCCCCCTCCCATCCCCCTTCCACCTCCCATCCCCCCTACTCCCCCTCCCATATACTATCCCCAACCCCCACCTACCCCTCCCATCCCCTTCCCCCTCCCGTCCCCCCTCCCATCTCCATTCACCCTCCTATCCCCCTTCCAATCCCCCTCCCCTCCTATACCCTTCCCGCCATCCCCCTACCCCTCTCATTCCCCTTCCCCCAACCCCCTCCCCCTACCATCCCCCTTTTCCCTCCCATCCCCCCACCACCACCAAATGAAGCGGCTCACTAAGTTGAGTATTTTTTGTAAAGGCGGTATATGTCGATCTCTAATAGTTTGGTTGGGCTCTTGTGTTTTCTAATCAGGGTCACCAGGTACTCCAGATCTTCGAATATACTAGTTTTTATAGTTTTCCAAATTTCAGCTCTCTGAGTTTATGGGAAGTACTAGTTCTATTATGATGATCATCAGTGAGTCAGTGAGTGTCTGTCATAAATGCGAAACTTTGCTTTCGCTTAACTTCGGAACTAAATGACTTACAGCCTTGAAATTTTGTATTTTAAGTATGTGATTATAGCTTACTAAATGACGAAAATTTCTGCGTTCTGGTCTTATCCAGAGGTTCTCAAATAGGGGCCTGAAAATGCGGCGAAATGGTTCCAGTAAAGGATGGTACGGCAGTGTTTGCTTCGCGCTCGACTTGGCGGGGGCACTGCCGTGCCCCCAGATTCTATCAAAAGGCGACATATTCCATTGAGGGACAATTACGATAATTAGGAAACGATGCCTAATGTGTCACCAAACTGTAGGCTCTTCTGACCTTCAAGCCTTTAATTTTAACATAACTAATGTCGGAACTCAGGGAAAGCTATATTACCAAGCTACGAGTATTTGACAATATGCTAGAATCTCTCCCTCCTTTAAAAACGTTTACTCAAACTAGGTGACTGCAGAAACTTGAGGGTAAGAAAAGCCCAGCAGTGGTGTGACATAAGTTAATTTTAAATCTGAACAGAAAGAAAGAAACAATAAACTTTTAACAACTTCATAAGGAAAGGAAGCCATTTCAAAATCAAACTTTTTTTTATATGGAAGCAGTCAGGATGACCTCACTCCACCTGATGGTAAGCTGAAGTGAGGTCCAAATATAAGGTTTAACTTTTCTTTATTCATTTATACCTAAAAGATTTACTTAATTATGAATCCTCGATTTTTATTATTCTAAATGACTCTACCACCGGCTTTTGAATGCTTTTCAATCAAGAAGACCCGGAAAATCCCAGATGTTGACACTTTTTAAAATATTGACAATATTGGTAATACAGTTTTCTGGATAAAGAAAGATTGTATAAAAAATTTTTTATAATAGTCCATGGACTATTACAAAAATTGTTTAATATATTCTTATCTCCAAACTTATTACGTGTAGTTTCTCATTAAGTAATAATTGTAATACAAAGGAAATAGGTTTTTAGAAGACGCGATTTGACTTTTATTAGATTTTAATTAACGGCGGATGCTGTCAATTATCTAGTGTCAATCAATGACAGATGAATTACGAGTACGCCTGAAATAATTAAAATGTTAATTACAAGCTCCAAGTTTACATAATGTGACACAACCTGACAGTTTTAGTGAATGAAATTTGGAATACCTAGTAAGTATTAACAGGATGTAGGCACATAATTGAGGTGTAAAAGCTAGTACGCACGCGCAAGCAAATAAAAAAAAAATTAGTTATTTAAACAACAAAAAGTAGGGTTAATAATTGACAATAATTAAATACCTAGCGGTCGCCTTCGGTTTCTTCATCTGTGCGTTATTCTTTTCGACAATTATTTCCCCCCCTTCCCCTCACATTCCATGGATCAAAAATACCCTATGTCATCCGGGGATAGTGTAGCTTCCAAACAGTGAAAGAATTTTTCAAATCGGTTCAGCAGTTTCGGAGCCTATTCAATACAAACAAAGAATTAAATCTTTCCTTTTTATAATAATAAAATAGAAGTATAGATAAAATCTGTACATTAGAAGTTATTGAATTTAAACCCAGGCAGGACCCCTGTCGCGGTTAATTAGCCACTGCACTAAAGACAGTCAGAAGTACTCTACATGTATAGTTGATTACTCAGAAGTACACAGTTATCGCAAATTGATGAGCCATCCATCGTAATGTTTACAACGTGTCATTGGAGTTATTCTATAAATCTCCGGGATGGCCACCGCACTCTATCTCGACGCATTGATTGTTGATTAATTGAATACAAGCGGCAATTAATCAGTTAATGAAATACGAGCCTCCGTTTACTAGTTATTAAAATAACTTCTGCCTGCAACGTCATCTACGATTTTAAAACCGGACCCTTTACTCTCTCCGGACTCGATATTGAAAGGATTCTATGAAATATGGGTCTGTAAAAATCAATACAAAAAACTTTAAACCTTTGGTTCTGTATTGAACTTTGCAATACATTTTAAACTTTATAATCAAGTTTTATAGGTCGAGATTTTTCGCAGAAATTCGTCTATTTTGGGTCACCTGTCAAGCTGTTTTGATATTGTGTAAAGATTTTAATGATTTGGTCTTTGCCCCGCAACGGGACATAATTATTATAGGCAGATACTTCTCAATTTAACCCTAGTAGGTAACTACTACGGCCAGTACTGTGAGGTCTTTCACATCGCATCGCAACAACTAATGTGGACGCTTTTTGCTTACACGATAGGCTCGCATTTCACAACTATCACTGTAATACTGTGCTATCACACCTGGTCGAAGATGATGCAATCTGCTATGGATCTTGTTAAAAATGTCTAGATATAGTAAATATTTCTTGTTTTGGTAAAATTGTATATCTTTAAGCGTTTTTTTTTAGTTTGCTCTTTGCCGCATTCAAGCATTTCGTTTTTAACAAAGGTTGACTGGTAGAGAATGCTTTTAGCGTTAAGTCCGCCTTTTGTTCACAATTTGTGTGGTCAATAGTTTTTATAAATTTAGTAGTAAGACAATTTCATAGTACCTACGAGCACAAAAATCTGGCACAATTGAAGGGAGACCATGCGCAGGAGTAACCAAGCGGATACGATATCGCCTTTAGAACCTTGCATCATGTGAGGCATTACTCGCGCCGGCCACCCTGTTATTCGAAGGAAAACATAACATTAGCAGGAAAAAAAATGTTCTTCCCGCTCTGCCAACATCATGCTCTCCTTCTCAATTGAACTCTAGATACCTTTCAGTTTGAAGGTACAAGGTACCCTTATAGAGACGTTTCTTTCCAACTCTCATTCAAGAACCAATATAGGTACCTATTTGTATTTCGGCAGATATCTATGTAACTTAATCGTCAGATTTTTAATATAAATGGCAAAAGACCAAATAAAACTGGGACCGCGGTCCCAGTTACCTGATAACATTTTTGAATCGGTCGACTGGGACCATATACCTAATTTCCTTTAATGTACAGTTAACAGAAAAATCAAGTTATAACTCAGGATTTTATTTTATTTAGTATTACGGTCAAGTATTTTTGAAGTGAAAACTTCTTTAGCGGCGTTGTACACTTTTTTTATGGGGAAAAAATGTTAAACTCGCGACAGATTAGTAAGATTGATGCGCCATGCTCGTCGCGCGCCCAGAAACACCAAAGAATTTAAGTCACACGGAATATCTAATGGCGGAGTAGAATTTCATGGAAATAAAAGCGAGTGATGCAAAACTTCTATTTGAAGTACCAGGCGCCCATAAGTACCGAAGAGTAAATCACACGGAATATTTCATCCTAAAATGGCAGCGTGGTGAATAAAGTTCATGTAAAATAAAAGCGAAGTGATGCAAAACTTCTATTTGAAGTACCAGGCGCCCATAAACACCAAAGAGTAGATCGAAAATTCGTAAGACGGATGGAGAGTAGACAGCCGGTGCGGCGTTGTGTCAGTATGGATTTGTCATAAAAGTGACATTCGGTTGCTACTTAGCATTGTTATGAGGAGATGATTGTCATTGCAAATAAATATTACATCACGATATGTGCATCTTCTGACTTTATTATAAATATATAATAGGAGTAATGAGTACTTACTTTATGGTGTATAAAGTTAAGAGACAATAATACTGATTTTTATATTATTGTTTTGAGGAGATTTCTGTTGAATGTTTACTTAGAATTACTAGTTAAGTAGGCATATGAGCCAACGTGATTTTTAAAACATAATTAAGACTGTTATACTGTTTAAGTAGGTAATACAAAAACTAACTTACCTTTGCAAAAATTAACTTTGTTTTATTTGTGACACCTTTTCTGCTAACTGTACTAAATCTTGTATTTCAACAATGGATTTGTGGTTAAAATTACGGGTGGTCCCACTCGCCTGACAAAATAAACAAATAAAAACTAATCAGGCAACTGGGACCGCGGTCCCAGTTATATAGTGGTCCCAGTCGCCTGAATCCTCGCAAAACCCATGTTTTTCACTTTGTCCAGTACAAATAAAAATGTATGCAAATTATAAAGAATCTTGGACCTTATTCGCGATATATTGTTGCCCCGAGACCCTTTACCCGCGAAGTAGGCGACATGGGGCAGGATATTTGTTTCATTTTTGTGGCTTTTAAGAAAATGAGATACAGGGCGAAACACAGGATGTCCCGTAAGTAACACGACGAGACATGGGTGGGTGAGTTATTTAGGTTACCTATCAAAATATAAAAAAAATCTTTTTAAAAGTTTCCAATTTCAAATACCTACCTATCTTTATTATTGGGAATATAGGTAATAGGGTGGTTTAATTATGCCATAGTCAATGATTCAATTCTAACATACATATGAGTGTACGTACAGACGGCAGCAGATCAACCTACCATAATCTGTCAAAAATTCTCAATTGAAAGAGAACTCTATGTGAAGTGAATAAAGCTGAAAATTAGTTGTAAAAATGTAACAGATTAGGGTAGTCTGATGTGCTGTCCACTGTACATGAATATGTCTGTTTATCTGTATGTGTTTACAAATTATTCATTTTCTATAGCCCATACTTCAAGCTGAACTACGTTGTGTAAATCATCAATCATATTATATTTTGTAATTTAAAGTATGGTTTTTATAACAAATCGTCTCCTTCAAGAATACCCATTTTGATTCAGACGCAAACGCCCTCTGTTGTTGATAAAATCACTGCAACAAAAACATCTTAACAAACATCTGTATAAGTGGACCGATGTAAGGAAGGTTCAGTTCTGTAAGGTCAGGGTCGGTTCGACCCCAGGCTGAGCCACTTCATTCAATACCAGTTAAAATGCATATATTTACCGACAGGTCTACTTTGAAAGGGTTAGTTGCCATCGGAGACAGTCAACATAAAAAATTTGGACTCATTTTGTTCCAATGGGTACATGATAAGGTCGAATATCGCCTGAGTTTTCTTAAGAGTAGTGAATAATACGCGTGGCGTACAAAAGATATTGCTTTTGGGGTGGAAATTCTTCTTTGAAATGAGTAACTAAGGCGTTTCTAACCGGTGGTTCGAAGAAGCAATTCAAAGATTACGTCTGATTTTTTCTACTTCTGCCCCTATTGATTCTTCTGCTGTTCGTTTCCCGGACTGGACCAAAGATTTAGTATGGTCACTCGGGGATACGCGGATTCAATATTCGATTGTGATCAATATATTCTTTAACATGTAAGCTTCAAAGATGCACTTTTAAATTGTCAATTACGAATTTTACAAAATACCGTTACGATGATAGCCTTAATGGGTTGTGAATGTTGCTATTTGTGTCTTGTACATGCAGACAAACTTTGCAACTATAATTATGTATAAGATACGAATGTCGCAGTCCTTAGTAAATCCATAAACATTTTATTGCTCCATTGATCCTTTAATGAACGCAGACTTGAATTAAATTTCGTGTGTATTATAACATTAATATCAGAAGTTGCCCTCTTGACAGTTTTATGGAGTGGTTCGCCATCGCCTCCTCGTGAAAGGAAACAAGAATTACTTTTCTAGGGACACACATACTTGGTATTTTATAGTGTTTTCATTGCTTTTTCCATTTCGCTATTTCGCAGTAAACAATAATTGATGTCGTCTCCGAAATGGGTTTCTTTAATTTTGTAGTTAACTTATTATGTTGTGAGTTTAGGCAGAGTGTTTATTGCCTCTTTCACCGACTTAAGAAAAAGGAGGAGGTTATCAATTCGTCTATTTTTGGATGATATCTAGACATACCTAAACAAGGTTTAGACTTTTACCTTTCTCTGCGGAATTAATATTTAATTACAACCTTACATAAATAACCATAAATTATTAATTCATTCACGTAATAAATTCGACTTATTATAAGTTATTCCCGAATTAAATGTTTTCCGAAGTCAGAGACCCGTATAATTTTAAGCAAATGTTTGAAGGCTAGCTCTGTCGGCTAAAGTCCCGATAGTAACTTAATTTACACCCCCTGAAGCGTTTTTATTGTTACATAATTATTAGCATTTTATTTGGTGTCATATTGATGGTAAGTAAAGTTGTTATTCGCAGAAAACAAGTTTAGCTTAATTTAGAAGTCGTAAACTTTATATTCGGAAACGTCTTTTACACTCGTGAGTATAAGTTTGGAGAGAGCTATGCTCAATGTTTCTCTCAGACAAAAACATGATCTAAAAGTAATTTATTCGCCAAAGAATGTTGAACTTAATTATTTCATCGATGGAAGTCAAAATGGGAAATAATCAAACATCGGTCTAAGTATAAAATTATCGATACTCATCAGTTAAAATACAAGGTTCTTCGATATAAACACCTAGCGGTCGCCTCCGCGGTTTCACCTGCCCGTTATTTCTTTTGTCAATTAAATCAAAATAAATAAATAAATAAAATAAAATAAAATAACGTTTATTTTCTACCACAGATTAGTAGCAATGAGCACCACTTTAAAACATAAATATACACTCCAATTTTAACAGCAGATAGCTTAAAATACTGTGCAAACGACCACCAGTCCGTGGAAGACTGGAGCTTGAACCTAAGCCTATAAAATAGGCTTGTTGTAACAAGATCTCCAGGCCCCCACCCCCATTTATGCAGAAAAAACAAATCTCCAAGTGGCACAATTATCCCCCCGTTTCCCCCACATTTCCTGGATCAAAAGTACCCTATGTCTCCCGGGCATAATATGGCTTTCCAACGAAGAAAGAATTTTTCTAATCGGTTTACTAGTTTTGGAGCCTATTCAATACAAGTAAACAAATCTTTCCCCTCTTTATAATTTTAAGTATTGAAAAAGGACTTCAGAATAATTGGCTATAGCTTTTGAATAGTTACTTTTTATTTTATTTTATATTTTTTAAACAGGAAAGGCGAGGGACATATTTAAACCCCAAATAGTTCATGCTTCCATATAACAAAATAAGTATAAATCAATAAAAACTCTGGTAAATATCTGTCAATAACCTTAGTCGAAACCTGAAAACCCGCGTAACGTGCGGGCACTCTTCCCTTCACAGTACATACCTATTTCGTGCACTCGTACAAGTACGCCTTTAATTGTACTCGCGTACAATTTGAGTTAAGGGCATAACCGGCCGCTCAGCACACGGGATTTTTAGGTAGTTCATGCATACATAAATTATTAGGATAATTATGAAAAAAAAATTAAGGATATATTTTTTATAGCGAATTGGACTCTGAATCGGATTCAGAACACTCTCCTTAAATATGTCCCTCGGGTTACCTAACACGCTGTATAATCATATTGTCAGTTATTACTTATTAATGTTATTATAACATTTGCATAGCGTTAATTGGTTAATGCCTGATCTAGTAACTAACACTTAAGACCAGATTGTTCAATATTTTGAAGTGAAAACTTCTTTAGCGGCGTTGTGCACTTTTTTTGTATGGGGAAAAAATGGTAAACTCGCGTCAGGATTTATGTGTCACGTGACCTGATCGAAAATCCATATAAAATTTGAAGTCCGGACACGTGTTTTCTACAAACTTATCTGTTCCGGTGGCCAAAATTGGAACTACGTGAAATGCAATGCAAAAACGATATTTAATGACAGTTTTAAATAGACAGTAGCGACGCCGCCACCGGAACAGATAATTTGTCGGTCTATAGACAATAATGGTTTTTTGTTCAATTTGACAGCTCATTTATTAAATGCAAAGAAAAGTGCTTCTTATGTACATCAGGAGTAGAGTAAATAATTGTATTAATAAGAACTGATGTTGTTTTCTTGAGTTTTATTCCTTTAGCGTAAGGTATATTTTTCTTTGCATAAATGAACTGTCAAGTGTGACCTCTTCTACTATTATAGCCGCAGTGCGGTCGCTTCCTATATGCTTCCTATGCTACAAAGTGACCACAAAGACCTTAATTTGATATCCTGCAAAATTCAAAATTTAATTGCCGTAATAAAACATTTAAAAAGTTTGGAATATCTTTATTCGCCGGAATTATATAACAGTATTTTGTGGAAATTAACACCACTCCTCCGCAGTCTTTGGATCCGCTATGCTGCGGAGCATGCATCAGGTCGTATGAAGTTGGAAATGCTGTCCGATTTCCTGCGACAAGAGGCTCGTTCTCACACACAGTTTGGCTTGTTACCCCAAATTCCCAGTGAACATCCTCGAAACAAAGATCTTTGCCTCGAAAGCGACATGTTGATTACTGTAACACCACTCGTGTTATTAACGATTCGGGAGTCTGCGGATTCTGTAAAGGGAATCATTTCTTGGCCGATTGCTCCAAATTCAAAAGTTTATCCGCAGATTCCAGTATGCAATTAGTTGTAAATTCCAAACTTTGTTTTCGTTGTTTAGAAAATAAATAGTTGTCAATCAAAAAAGTATGACATTGACGGTTGTCAATCATTTTATCATCGTTTATTACATGGCGTTTCAGTGTCACAGCAAGGAGTTTCTGATAAGTCTGAAAAAGTTTCTGATTACATTAATTCTGAGAGATAAACTTTTTAATGTAATATAAATTGACATGTTTGTGTACGATAGCGCAATAAATAAATATTGTATTTTACCACATAAATGATAGTACTTTTATACCTCTACCAATCAATTAAATCCCTAACCATTCCAAAATACATATCAAAAATGCACAACGTTAATATTCAGGTTTTCACTTCTGCCGGCACTCCCGGAGTGCAACCCGTCGTTTTTTTTTTGATGGAAAAGGCAGCAGTTGTAGCGTCAGATGATAATAGCAGGGGAGGTTCGGACATAATGCCAAATAAATAATCCTTTCTTTCTTTCATAGTCAGGGTTTTTGCGAGAAGAAAGCTTTTGTAAGCGTAGCATTAGGTATCTCTTGCCAGATATCCTATTTCTGCCTGTTCATTACTTAGATACATCAATGACTACGATACATGGTGTAAAATATGTTATTTAAGCATTATTCTTGATGTTATGATTTGTATAATCTATATAAGTATTATGTAAATAAAAATGAATTACTGTTCGTCAGTCTCGCTAAAACTCGAGAACGGCTGAACTAATTTGACTAATTTAAGTCTTGAAATATTCGAGGAAATCCAGGGAAGGTTTAAACGATGAGAAAATATGGAAAAAAACAGGGTTTATAATATTAAAAGGTAAGTGATACGAAGTTCACCGGGTCAGCTTGTTGTTAATAAAAATGTGAATTTATAATGTTGACGGACGTTAATAATTATTTTACGAAATGCCGTGTGTGGCCCATTCAAGCCGTGGACTGTGCCAAAGCGTAGGGCACAATGAACGGCCACAATGGGACATCAAGATAATCTACCAGATTGTGTTGTTACGCCATGACTCACGGCTTTTGAACAATATTTCATATTTTATTCATGCGACGGGCGCCCGACCATCGACTTTAATATCACGGGTTTTGAAAATTGTTATTGATGTGTATCGAGAATTTTACGTGAATTGTTGTTTGATAAGTTCCACTTTTCCACTCTCATAGTTGAAATGTTATAGAATTAATTGTGAGCTGTGAATGTGTGTCTATTTCATCATACTTCTTTACTTAAATAATGGGTTTGTGCAATGTCAGTGTCAAAAATTTAGTCGTATACTAATTTAACATTTTTTTTTTCAATTTTATATAATTACCATATTAGGTAAAAAGTATCCCAAAACTAATAAACATAACCGATTCTATAACTGCGAGGCGCCAAAATATCCTGCGCATTCCTACTTTGATAAATCCGTACTAAACTAATATCGTAGTGACTCAGTATGTTTGATACACCATCACATTAAAACCACTGAACCAATTATGATGAATTTGGAACAGTTCCCATGGGATAATAGAAATAGAAGTCCGCACGTACGAAACCGGCGGCCAAAAACTTCTTCTTCTTCTTCTTCAGCGCATTTTCGCCCACCGTAGAGCATACGCCTCTCCAGACTTTCTCCAGATAGCCCGGTTATAGGTTTCCCTTTGCCACAAGGGGCCTTCGGCCTCCACTAAATCATCGGACCAGTTCGTTACGGACTCTGTCGCGCAGGGACAGCCCGAGCATCGCGCGTTCCATGTTACGCTGGGTGACTTTAAGTTTTTTGATCAAACTCGCAGTCAGGGGCCAAGTCTCGCAAGCGTACGTTAAAACCGGGAGAACACACTGATTGTACACTTTGGTCTTTAGTGACTGGGGCAGCTTTGACGTCCGGACATCTGCTTTCATCTTCCCAAAGGCTGCCCAGCCCAGCCAGCTGTATGCGTCTGTCGATCTCAGCCTTCATATTATCTCGACCCAGTCTGATGCGCTGTCCAAGGTATATGTATTCGTCAACTTGTTCTAGTGGCTTGCCATCTAGAATAATGGGTTGCGGGGACAGATCCGAGGTAGCCATTATTTTGGTTTTATCCATGTTCATTTTCAACCCAATATCTAGTGACGCGTGGTACAGCTCTGTGAGCATTCGCTGAAGTTCCTGCTTTGATTCAGCCATAAGCACTATGTCATCTGCGTATCTCAAGTGGTTTAGGGGAGCTCCGTCTACGTTTATTCCCAGTCCATCCCAGCTCTGAGTCTTGAACACGTCTTCCATTGCACTTGTGAATAGTTTGGGTGATATCACGTCTTCTTGTCGGACTCCTCGTGCCAAGGATATAGGATTCGTATGTTCCTTCAACTGAACCGGCCAAAAACTATTATTAGGTAATATGTGTACGTCTCGACAAAAAAGAAAACAAAAATAACATTCGTCAAATAAAAAGATTTTTAAGTAAGTATACATCGAATGTGCTTTCTCAAAGTATTACACCTGATTTATGAGTTAAAAAGATTTAGTCATCATTAATTAAACAAAGCTTAAGATAGATAACGTCAGTAATTTTAAACAAGCTACAGCTCAAATCTCTGAAACATCCACAGCGATTAAACAAATCCCGACCTTACTCCATAATAAATTGAGCATAACAAAGATAAAATCAACATCATCTGGAATAAGGAGTGACATTAACCGTCAGAGGTTCGTTAAGCCGAAATACAACCGATTAGAGGACAGATTTGTTTGTGCTTGTCCAGCAATATAAGTCAATTTCAATTAGCGGACCAACGCGGACAATTAATGGCCCAAACTGGACCCATGTGTCCGCGTCATGGCTCAATGTCATATTGCATGTGATTATCAGCTGTGGGAGGCATAGATTACGATTCTGCAAGATTTCTAGATTAAAGGACAGTTTCGCAACGTTAGATAAGTTCCTGATAATTTAAAATACTGTTTTCTTTCTTTGCGTATCTAAGATAGCATAAGACCGGCTGCTTTACTTGCTTTCCGAGTCAAAGGGGTGTTTTATACCGTCTACTTTCAGTCTTTATGCTGTGGGTGAGAATTTACCGAAATAATATGAATAAAAATAAAGGTCAAAATATGCCAAGCTTGAAATAAAACTAAAAATGAGCAAAATTATCCATCATGTTAGTATTTATTTGGAAGGCAGATGGTTGCTTCATGTTAGTCCGCTCAGGAGCAAAAAAGGTCTCATGAGTGTCCTTTGCCTGCTTTTCCCACACATGAGGATTATAAAAAAGACTCAATGGCCGTTTCATCTCGAAAAACACATGACTATACGACTAATCTATGAATCTTTGCTACCTGCCACTGTTCTAAAGAGTCAGCATCTTCTTTCACAGCTCAAAATTAGGGGTGATCCAAAAATGGTGGAAAGCTACAAATGGTTGCCCAAAAAGGGCTGCGCTGCGTATCGCGCACCTCTCTCTTAACAGTAACTGCATAAAAAACACCAAACATCAACGCATACTGCTATCATTGTAGTTCATGACGCGCTTCTGATAAGCCGTTGTGAATGAGTGGATGTGAATGCAATTATCGCTGTACTCTGTAGTACGCCGTTGTGCAACCAAAACAAACAGCGAGATACTACGCTTTTGCCGACTTGAATGATTATCGGAACACGCCGCGGCGGTGTATTTTAAAGTACAATTGAATTAATGAAAGACGTGTGTGAAATTCATTGTTTTTTTTTTGATACGACTTCGTAATCCGCCAGTTTAAAAGCGGATGTCTTGTCATTGAGAAAGACTTCACTACGAATTAGATAGAGATGATAGAAGTTATTAACTTATTACTTTATAGAAACTTTTTCGTTGCGTTTATGGGTAGTTTCTATATGATGTGTACCTACATGCGAAGCCCGCCAGGCAGCTAGCTAGACTAGTTTTGCGTTAAAAAATGCATTCCAGTTCGGCAATTTGTCCAAATAGGGCACCTAATTAATTCATTATTTCTAACCGATATCGGATTACCAATTTCCAAACCAATTATATAAAAAAATAATCTTTATGAGTAAAGATGGAAATACAATTTAAATAAATTCTGTGGCCATTAGCCATAAAGACAATATGTAGCCATAAAGCCAATATGTAGAGCGATTTACAAGAGAGGGAGGAAAGAACATGAACTTGATGTACCGTTCGATTCTTAGCTTTCGTACGGGGAGAAAGTCTTGAACTACCTTAAATATCGAGATATGCAGCCAAGTTTAGGAATCAGGATTAACCTTCCACTACCCACCAAACTCCCCGGGTTTCCTCTTCACAATTGAAGAGAGGCGAGATGGTGTCCACCTTGTGGGAATTGACAGGCCATGTCACGCTGACTCTACCTAAGCGTAATGATTTATTGATAATGCTGAATAGCAATTTAAGATTGGAAACAGAATGTAAGATATAGATATTAATAGAGAAATGTAAAAAAA